>JAPIVC010001004.1:0-2622500 GCA_030586385.1 Camponotus fellah
CACACATTCACACAAACACCTGTATGATTTAACTCTAAAATATATTTCTATGAAAATTAAAACCACGCGTGTTTTGTTTCACGCTTGCCTAACACGTTCCTTGGATCTCACGACTGCGTTTATCCGCGGCACGAACGGAAAACGCCCGTTACAAATTTATTTTGTAGATACATCATGACATCGAAGAAAATAAAGATACTTTTAACAAAAGAAATTATTAAGTGGCAACAAAGTCCACAATTATTAATAGCTGAAGAAATGCGACAAAAATGGTTAGAAATTATATTTATTATATAGAAGAATGAAGAGGAGAGAAAAAAATATTCAGAGAAGAATCTGGGTTCGTCCTATATTTACCGTGAGAAAAGAATATTACAAGGTGCAAGCAATAATCTTATTAAAGAAAGGGAAAATTCTGATCCAGATAAATTTAATTGATTATCTCAGAATGGATTCACCAACATTTATGAATTATTAAATTTAATTAAATTAAAAATTGAAAAAAACCTATAGGAGAACACCGATTCCTGCAGCAACTCGTTTACAAATATGTTTACGATATTTAGCATCTGGAGATACAATGCCTTCTGATTTCCTTTCGCATTTAGAGTAGGATTAAATACTGTTTCTAAAATTATTAGTGAAACATGTACAGCTATTTGGGATGTTTTAAATAAGCAAGTTTTCCCAGAAATTAATGAAAATTTTTGAAAAAAAAGGCTGACGAGTTTGAGACACTATGGAATTTTCCACATGGTGTTGGAACTATTGATGGAAAACATATCGAACTTCAGGTATTATTTCAAAATAAAAAAAAAATAAGTAATAAATAAAAAGCACTGCTAGATTAGTATTGCTTATTTTTAAATTGTATTTCTATTTTATTTTGGCTCCAACTCATAGCGGCTCCACATTTTATAATTATAAAGGTACTCACAGCATTGTTCTATTAGCTGTAGCAGATGCTAATTTAAATTGGTCGCTTTACCATCGGACATTGGAGCAAAAGGAAGACGTGATGGCGGTATTTTCCAAGAAAGTGAGCTTGGTCATGATTAGAAAATAATGATATCGATCTACCAGCACCAAAATCAATTGTAGAAAATGGACCTAAATTGCCATATATCATAGTCGGTGATGAAGCAATTGCCTTGGCTTATATGCTACGACCATATCCTCGATCAAGTAATTTAAATTTGGAAAAAGTATTTAATTGTAGACTTTGCTCGAAGAATAATCGAGTGGTCTTTTGGAACTTTATCAACAAGATGGCAATTATTTCGAAGATCATTGGCAACTATAAAAATGCTATTTCTATAGTCCAAGCAAGTTTGTTTACACAATTTTTAAAAAAAAGATTTAGACGTTTCTTTAGAACAGAGACAATATACCATCAATATTAATTTACAAGACATGGATCAGTGTAGCCAAATATTATGTTCCGAAAGTACACATAATGTTTTTACGAGGCGAAAAAATCGAAATGCATTTACTGAATTTTTTTACAGAAGGAGCTATTGAACAATGGAATAAAGCATACAATAATGAATTTTAATTTAACATTTTATAATTAACTTTATATATTTTTATACAATTTTTAATTAAATAACTTTCAAAATTTTTTTTAATATAAAGAAATGTTTTCCAATATTAATTTAATCAATTATTATTATGTTTATTATTGTAATTATAATTTATAATTATTGTATAATGTTGTGAAGACCATAATAAAAACATTTTTCATTTAGGTATTTTTAAAAATTTATTTTTAATATTTCAAAAATTAAATATATATTTATTTATACTTAAAAAATTTTCAATTTCTATGAATAATATTGAAACATAAAAATAAAAGATATTGCATTTCAATTATAAAATTTAATAAACATAAATAATTAAATTAGTATGAAATAATGATAGTAATATTAATAGAGTAACAATAATGGAAACTTTATAGTAACGTAATAATAATATTTATTCTAATTGCTCTATCTATTTATTTAATCTGGTAAGAAATTCTAATTCCAATTTCGATCTTATTTTTAAAAATCTACGATTCCCTCTGCGAAACGCACTATGAAGAAAAAATTGGATTAGATTGGAAAGTTTTTTTCAAAATATCCAATAAAATTTTGTCACATTCATCATAATTTCCTGAATTTCTTTTTCCTATAAAAAAATTTTTGTTTGTATTACACAAAGGGGCGATTTTTAATTCGTCACGTGGTATGCAAATGCAGCAAACTTCAACTACTGCAATTTGTTGCATTTGTGCAACTCATGATTGATCCATCGATGAATAAAACGCCTTATAATTATCCAAATAAAAAATAATAAATAAATTATCTTACTTTTTTTTCTAATGGTGTTGGAGTGTTTCTATATGAAAAATTAGGAGATATAGATGATACAAGAGAATTCATTTTCATATTTTCTTCACTGATGACTTCATCCAATGAATTTTCATTTTCTACTGAATTCGATGTAAATGATTGTGGTTCTCTAGACATCGTTCAGTAGAAGTAGGTTATGGTTCTCTAAATATAGATGATTCTGGTTCTCTCATTCTTATAGAAAATATAGATCTACAATTAATGGTAATAAATAATTAATATGAATTATTACTCAATAAAAAATACTATTAATAATTTCAAGAAAACTTACGAACGATGCTTAAAAACATCATTCAAAAAACTCATTAAGTGATGATGCTTAAATGATGGTTTAATTAACTGATTTTTAGGAATGTCAGCTGCACCGCTTCTCTGAGTAGATTCCTGAACCTTTTTGTAACTGTTTAATGATTTCCGATAACGATCTTTGAGATAATTCCATCTTTTTTCTGATTCTATTGGTGTATATATTCCTGAAATTAGAATTCAAGATATTTATACAAGAAAATTTGTTATATATTTTTCTTTTAAATAATGATTATCTATAAGTGTAGAGTAAATAAATTAATGAATGAAAATTTTACGTTTAAGTCTTCAGATACTTTCTTCCATAAATCAGTTTTCTGTCGACTCCGTTCTTTTAAAGGCATCCGATAATCATATAACGGAGGTCTTTTTTGGACAGCAGGGAATAAGTGTTGGTTCTAACTCAATTTTCCCATTGGTGCGAGAGAGAGCTCTGTAAGAGCAACGTAGATAAAAAGATATGTGAGGGACGTTATGACGCCTGCGCGGACGAGTAGGCGGGGTAAGTATGGCGAGGGGAGCCGCTCGCCGTCGGGTGGGTAAACGGGCGATTCTCGACGTCATAGGGGAGGGAGTGATCCGGGCGAGCGGGAAGGGCGGGCGGGGGGTGATAAACGTCGTGCAATGGCGTTGCGGGCGTGCGCGCCAGCGTCCCTGGTTACGGCGTCGTCGCTTGGCGCGCGAAGCGTCCCTGGTTACGGCGTCTCGGACGCGCGCGCTCTCGGACGACGAGCGGTGGCGCGGAGCGTCCCTGGTTACGCGGCGTTGCTTGGCGCGCGGAGCGTCCCTGGTTACCGTCTCGGATGCGCGCGCTCTCGGACGACGAGCGACGGGCGTTGTTCTTTCCCGCCGGCTCGTTCTCGCTATCGTTCGTTCGCGCGTTAGCGGGAGAGAGAGGGAGATGGAAGCGGACAACGATGACGACGATGCGGGAGAGAGAGAGACGGCGAATCTCGATTAAAGCGTTCTCTTTTTTCGCTCTTGAACGGCGTAGCGTTCTTTCTCGCCGCGAGGATCGAGCGGAGGGCGGCGGGCGACGGTGTAGCGTTCGCGCTGATTTTTCTCGCGTCTCGCTCCTCTGAGAGAACCGTCGAATTAGAGAGAAGATGACGTAGCGTAACGTTCGTTTCTTTCGCGCTAGCGCGAGAGAGAGAGAGAGATGGAAGCGGATAATGGCGATACGAGGGAGAGAGACGGTGAATCTCGATTAAAGCGTTCTTTCTTTATTAGAGTTTATATATCGTTATAAAAAATATAATAATTTTATACGATAGAGAGAGACGACGAATCTCGAGTAAAGTGTTCTCTTTTTTTATTTTTTTATCGGAGTTTATATCGTTACAGAACATATATATTGTTACGCCCCTGGCTCGAGTCGCGGTCGAGTCTGTCGTGAAAGCGATGAAGTCCGTTGTCAAGAGGTTGTTGACAGTTGCGGCTGTCATTTGAGTCGGGAAATAGCTGTCAAGCTATCCGGACGTGTTTTACATACGAGCCGCTCCGTTGTGTTATTATTCTTTGTGTTCAGTGTTCTGTGTTATTGTGTTGCCTAATAAAGTTCCCGTATCTTTAAAGGTGTTCGTTCATTTCGCGCGGTCCTCGACAGCCGTCCTCTTTAGCGCGCGCCCTTCGATATATATCGAAGTCCTCGCTCCGAGCGCAACATTTTGGGGGCTCGTCCGGGATAGAGCGGACTAGACGGACGATAGAGTTTGAAAGTGCTCAATAGTGAAAAGTGCGACACTTGCGACTAAAAGGAGGAGGCGCGAGCATTCCGAGCCGCCGTCGGAACCGAGAGCGATGGGATCGGCGGCTACGGAGTCGGCGGCTACGGAGACGACGGCCACGGAGACGACGGCTACGGAGACGACGGCTCTGCACGCCATCCTTCTTGAGATGCGGCGTATGCGAGAGGAGCAGACGCGGCGAGAGGAGGAAATCGCCGCAACGCTTCGCCGGCAAGATGAGGAGCTGCAGCCTCTGCGAGGGAGCCGGTCTCATTCACAGCTAAGTCTTTCCAATATTAGAGCTTGCGGGGACGAGGAAAATTAAATTGTAAAAAGTTTTAAGCTTTGTTTGTTAATAAAAATTTATTTGCTACTGGTGTGAGTAAAAGAAAGGGGCCCGGATATATCTCGAAAGGGATTGATTCCTTCTTTAGAATGCCTGAATGGCAATTTTCGTGATTTCCGGTATTTGTTTAGATGACGATCGTATAGATTCTAATCTTTTCCTTGAACAGATTGTCATTGGTAAAGTAATCCTCGAAGAATTGTGGGAGGGACTCCCAAATTTATTCTTTTGTTTAGGTTTTATATCCGAGCCCGAAAAGAAAGTTTTGGAAGGAAAAAGGAAATTGATGCTTGTAACTCGCGTTTTATTGTTTTACTGCTTTCCTCGTCGTCATTTTAATTTTCCTTTCAGTGTTCTGTGTTATTGTGTTGCCTAATAAAGTTCCCGTATATCTTTAAAGGTGTTCGTTCATTTCGCGCGGTCCTCGACAGCCGTCCTCTTTAGCGCGCGCCCTTCGATATATATCGAAATCCCCGCCGCGGACGTAACAATATATATATATATATATAAAATTAAGTATAATTATGTATAATTAAAATTTTAGTCTCCCGAGGAGTCTTTACGTGTAACCGCAATTAATGATCTCAATTGTTCTTCTTCTCGTTATGTCTAATCGCACCAGTTCTGATACGAGCTAAGATTATTCGTATCATTTGTTCCTCCTCCTCGGTGTTGTTCACCGACGTTGCAATACCACCTTTCCCAATTTGTAGCGTAACCTCGCGTATGTATCAGTGCTTCCGCGTTTAGCAGCTTCCTCCAAACGTCCCATATATCTTCTTGTAAGAAAAAGCGGGTAAAGTATTGATATCCGAATCATCCAAAACAATGCGGTTTTTTAAAAAAGCTTGGATCGCTAATTCGCATAGAGTGTTTATCGGTTGAGGACGTCTTTTCCACACCATTCGATTCGTCGTCCAATCTATCCACGGTTCGCTGTCGCTGTCGATGTCCGCGTCTAAACACTCCATATGAGTATCTACATCTATCCACAGTTCGCTGTCCGCGTCTAAATACTTCATACGAGTATCTGCACCTTTAGTCGATGAATGGTATTGCGTGTGTAATCTACCTTTTTTATAATAATGCGCTATTTTACCTTCCTGTATATTTTCTCGTTTATATACGGATGATCCGTCGTTGGTGCGAAATCGCGATTCGTCGCTCTCGTCTCGAGTATTCGTTCGATCGTTAGACGGTATCGGCGATGCGGGTAATATTTCGTCGCATTGTAAATTTTGACGTTTTTTCCACACCGTTTGATTCGTCCCGCAATTTATCCATGGTTCGCCGTCGCTGTTGCCGTTGTGCCGAGTTCCGTCTCGGGGCGCTCCATACGAGTATCTATAGTTTTAACTAATGAATAACGTTGCGCGTGTAATTTACTTTTTTATTATAATAATGTGCTACTTTACCTACGTGATTTTCACGATCGGCGTTTAAATCTTTATATGCATTTTCCTACCGTCGAATTGGCACGGTAACCACGTGCCGTCCTCGTATTGCGGTAGATACGGAATTTCCACATTTTCGTATTTTTTCTGGCTTATATACGGACGATCTATCATCAGCATAAAGTTGTAATTCGCCGCTCTCGCGTGCGTGCTTACGCTCGTTTCGATTATCCGTTCGGTCGCTATTGCGACGGTCCTGATATTGGCGATGCAGGTAATATTTCGTCACATTGCAAATTTTCTTGGGTACTATCAAACTCTCGAGAGGACGACATGCTTTTTCCGCGGAACAACTCTGCATTAATTTCTTACCTATCGCATTTTTATTTAAATCGACTAATGGAAATTTCGTCGTATGCGTAAAAAATTCGTCGTTCTGATCTTTCTCGGAATCCGTCTCGGAGGTAGTTGACATGTCTTTATGGCAGTAATGGCACTTTTCGTTATTCGCGTGTTACTAATTAGAAATTATTATCGTTAAGCTTTATATATAATCTATTTTAGTATTATCGCATCGTATCGCGTACGCATCTCACATCCCGGATTTTTTTTTTCCTCGGAATCATCTCGCATTCTGATTTTTTTCCTCGAGCGCGTGCGCGATAATGAGTGAATCCCGGACGAATGCGGTATCGTCGTCAGATTAACCGTTTTCCTCTGGATACGTAGTGCCGATTCTTTTTTTCCCGTTTTTTTTTGCGGTTTCGCGTGTCATCTTTTATCGTTCGAACGAACCATATAAAACAAAGGGAAAAAACGCGACGATATTTTTCGGAGAGGACACAGCCATGCGCAAGGAGGAACGTCGAGTGCTCAAGAGCGCGAGCGAAGTCGCCACGACGGAGGATTATCGCGCGTGGGTGAGACGATGCGACATTGCGCGAGAGATGCCAAGATGCGCGCCGGCGAGTCTTGACAGGGGCGAGTTTTTCTCTGATCGCTCCAATTCTACGAGTAACCGGTACGAGGAATCATTTGCGAAGACGTTTCGAGCGCGAGGACGCGGGTGTGAGCGGCGATGGCGAAGTCGAGTCGCGCGCGGGATTCACGTGGACTGAAGTCGATACGGCTTTCAAGAGACGCGTGTTGACCGGCGCGGTGATTAATCTGGATTATATTGAACCTCTACGATTTCTCGAGGACACTAGAGATACCGTGCTTCGTCGCGTGCGAGACGTTATGGGTCGATATCATAGCGTTAAAGTGAATACGATTTTCAATGGAGAATTCGTATCGGATAATAAGATCGCCGTTAAGAGTATCAACACGAGAAATCGTTCGCTTTTTCCCGTGACAGATTTGCGCGAGTGGTACGACAATCGCGTCATCGTCAATATCGTGACATCTTTGAGGAATTTCAAGAACGCGACAGTGGATGGGCCTTGTCGTGCATACTCGATTTAACGGTGAACGTAAATAGATATAATCCTATGCGCGCGGGTTGTTACGCGCGAGTTCCGCGGGAAATTCAGATGAAGAGAGCGGTGGTTAACGTACGATCTAACGACGGGGCGTGTTTCGCGTGGTCGGTGACTGCCGCTTTGTATCCCGTTAATCGAAACAGCGAAAGAAGTTCGAGATATCCGCATTATTCTACGGTGTTGAAACTGGAAGGTTGCAAGTTACCTATGACTTTAAATGGAATCGGACGATTCGAGCGATTGAACGAGATATCGGTGAACGTGTATACCGGCGGGGAGAGAAGAGGCGGGAAGAACGGCGACGGCAGAATTCGCATCGTTCCTCTTCGTTTGACGAATCAAAAGAGGGAGAAACACGTTAATCTGTTGTACTTGAGCGATACGACGCGCGAAGATAACGAGATCGGACATTTCACTTGCGTTAAGAATCTCTCCCGTTTAATCGGCGCGCAAGTGAGCAGACGATGAAACAAGACGTACGTGTTCGATAGGTGAGTTTTCTATTGTAAAAAAAAAAATGATTCGGTAATGAGACATCGATTTAATATTTTATTTTATTTATTTTTTTTCTTTCGTAGGTGCATGCATTATTTTTACACGAACGAGAAGTTGACCGCGCATAGCGCGGACTGCGAGAGGCTGAATGATTGCGCGATCGTTCTTCCCAGCGAGGACGATAAATGGCTGACGTTTGATAATTTTTCGAAAAAGGAACGAATTCCATTCGTGGTGTATGCCGATTTAGAATGTGTGCTGGAGAAGAAAGATAGAGACGAGAAGAGAACCGCGAACACGGCTATCACTCAACATCATAAGATTCATAGCGTGGGTTATTACACGCGCTGTTCCTTCGATGATGCCGCGTCAGCGTACAGATCTTATCGCGGCGAGGTGGTGGCGTGGTTCGTGCGCGAGTTGCACGAATTGGCGCAGCGCGCGAAGATCGTTCTCGATATCGCGATACCGATAGCGGATCTTACGCTCGAGGAATGCGAGAGATTCGCCAGCGCGACGCGCTGTCAAGTTTGCGACGGACCGTTCGAGGCGGGGGATATTCGCGTGCGCGATCATTGTCATTTGACCGGCCGTTTCAGGGGTCCGGCGCATTCTAATTGTAATTTGAATTACAAGGATTCTCACGTCATACCTGTGTTTTTTCATAATCTGTCGGGTTACGACGCGCATTTTATTATCAAGGATGTGGCTAATGCTTATCCCGGCAGCGTCAAATTACTACCGACAACGAAGGAATCGTATATAGCTTTCGCGAAGAACGTTCAGGATATCGCATCAACGACCTATAAGCGAAGCGACTCCATGCGTTCCAGATGCGTTAAATTGCGATTTGTGGATTCATTTAAATTTTTAGGCGCTAGTCTCGAAAAACTAGCGTCGTATCTCGACGAGAGTAAGTTGACGATCGCGCGAGGCGAATTTCGCCATCTCGTCGACGACGACTTTAAACTTCTCACGTGCAAGGGTGTGTTTCCGTACGAGTATATCGATAGCGTCGAGAAATTGCGGGAGACGCGTCTTCCGTTGCGCGATTCCTTCTACAGCTCGCTGACGGACGATATTGTATCCGAAAACGATTACGCGACTCGCGTTTGGGAGCGATTTCGTATCGAAACGTTGGGCGATTACAGCGATCTCTATCTAAAGACCGATGTTCTTTTACTCGCGAACGTATTCGAGAATTTTCGCACCGCCTGTCTGGAGAGTTACGGTTTAGATCCCGCGTATTATTTCACGTTGCCGGGATACACGTGGGACGCGATGCTGAAATATAGCGGAATTCGTTTCGAGTTTCTCACTGATATCGACATGATAATGTTCGTGGAGCGCGGAATACGCGGCGATCTCAGTCAGTGTTCGAGTAGGCACGCGCGCGCGAACAATAAATACATGAACGCATTCGATTTGTCGCAACCGTCGATCTATCTGATGTATTTAGATATTAATAATTTATACGGTTGGGCGATGTGAATCGTTACCCTATAAGCAATTCGAATGGGTTAGAGATCTCGAGAGTCTCGATGTGAATTCCATAGCGGAGGACCAATTCGCCGATCGGTTATATTCTGGAGGTCGATCTAGATTATCCGATCAATGCGCACGACACCCCCCGATTTACCGTTTTGTCCGACGCGCGACACGCCGCCCGGAAAGCGGCAGAGCAAGCTCCTAGCTACGCTATACGATAAGCGCAGATACGCATTATCGTAATTTACAGCAGTGTATTCGTCACGGTCTGCGTTTGACGAAGATTCATCGAGCGTTGCGTTTTTTACAGTCACCATGGTTACGCGGATACGTGGAATTTAATACACGTTTACGTACTAATCCGAGTAACGATTTTGAAAAAAATTTATACAAGCTGATGAACAATGCCGTCTTTGGAAAACTATGGAGAACGTGCGTAATCGCGTGGATGTTAGACTCGTGACTAAATGAGATGGGCGATATGGAGCCGAAGCGTTGATCTCTAAACCGAATTTTCACAGTAGAAGCGTATTCTCGGAGACTCTCATGGCTGTGGAATTGCGTAAATTGGAAGCCAAAATTAACAAATCGATTTACGTCGGCATGTCCATCCTCGATATATCTAAGATTCGCTTATACGCTTTTCACTACGAATACATGTTGCCGCTCTACGGCAACGTAAATGTAGAATATTATATAGATACGGACAGTTTCGTGTATAGTGTCGAATGCGAAGACGCGTACGAACGATGAGACGCGACATCGATAGATTCGACACGAGCGATTACGCCGATGACAATCCTTATGGTATGCCGTGCGCGAATAAGAAGGTTCTCGGTTTGATGAAAGATGAGAATAACGGCGCTCTCATGTTAGAATTCGTGGGACTCAGAGCGAAAATGTATGTTGCGAGTCGAGGGTAAGAGCGATATTAAAAAGAGTGAAGGAGTGAAGAGAGGCGTCGTAGCGAAAACTTTATCATTCGACGATTATACGCGTTGTTTGAGACGCGAGATCGAAATGACTTGCGAACAATCGTGTTTGAGATCGAAATTAGACGAGATGTATACTGTCCGCGAGACAAAAATTGCGCTCAGCCCGTATGACGATAAACGTTACGTTATACTCGATTCAGTCCACACTCTACCGTGGGGACATTATAAGATACCTCTGTAAAAAGAAAAAAAAAGAGATGATGCGAGTCGACAGTTTGTAAATATATATAATACAATGTATTATTTTTCTTTTATTTTCCTTTATTTCACTATTCGAATATAAAATATATTTATTATAATGCGTTACAATATGTTGGTCTTTTTTATTCAAGAATTATGCGATTTGTCCATTCCCAACCATTTTACGAGCGCCATATTACCCTTCTGACGTAATACTCTCTCGACGAGATACACATCGGGATCGGAGACTCGCTGCAATTCGTACTCGTAGAATCCTCCGGCTATCGGTTCGCCCGCGAATCCGTTAGCGTGTACGTTACGGGATTCGTTCTGCGAACCTCGGCCACGGGAAGATCTCCGTGGTCCAGTTCGGTGTATCTCTTCTCGAAAAGCGTCTTGTATTTGCTCACGCGCACGGGGTCGTTCGGTCGAAATTTTCCCGGACCGGCGATCTTCAGGCGACTGTACACCGTCGATAGGAGTTTCGACGCTCGAGCGGGCGTCATGTCGATTGGACGCATCCCAATAGTCCGATGTTTACGAGCGTTATACTCGGATATTAAACGCGATAGCGCGTCGAGCCACTTGTACGTTCCGTTTAATGTGAAATATTTCCACATGGAATTTTTGAGCGTGCGAATGAAACGCTCGACGATCGAGGCTTTCAACATCGAATACGTCGAGTAATGATTGATTCCATGTTTTTCCACGAATCCGCGCATCTCAGCGTTGTAAAACTCCTTTCCTTTGTCAGTTTGCAGGTTTTTCGGATAGCGTTTGGAAGCGCGCGTTACGCTCGAGAGAGCTCGAGTAACTTCAACGCCGCTTTTTTTCTTAAGCGGTATCGCCCACGCGTATTTGCTTAGAGCGTCGATGATAGTGAGTATGTAATTATAACCTTTATTGTGCCTAGCGTAAGGGCGCATTTCGATGACATCGGCTTGCCACAGATCGTCGTATCTGCGCACGATGACGCGTCGACGGGGAAAGTTCTTTCTCGCGGGCGCGTGCAGTTCGTCTACGAGTTTTCGTTTCGCGGCACTCATTTTATTAATTCTCTCTTTTTTTTTTCGCTATCCTTTTTTAGACATTTTATCATCCTGTTTATCATCCTGTTTAACTACCACGCTCGATTTGTCCGTTTTAGGAATTGTCGTCGTCGTTTTCATTGTAGTTATTTTTCGCGTTAATTCGTTCATCTTTCTCTTTAATTGCGTTACCTCGCTATTCAATTCTCCCAATTTCGTTTTACAACTGCACTCCAAGTTTCGTAAGCTCGTGTTAGAATTATGCACCATTTGCGTTATCGAATCCTTTAGATCTTTCGATGTTTTATTCAACGCGTTTCTAGTCACCTCGACGGACTTTTCTAAATCGCTTATTATCTTATCCTTGGCGATGCGCGTCTGCGTGTCAGATTCGATGAACTTCCACAAATTATCAACCAATTGCGTGACGAGCTTTTGCAAATCCTCGTACGTTCGCAGTCATCTCTCGAGAACATTCTCTCTCGTGGAAATTTGAGAAATTTCGTTTTTCAGAGAACGCGTACTTTCATTCGCGGCATTCTGAACGGTGACGATCTTCGCGTGCAGAGGGACGATTTTCTCACGCAGATCGACGATATCCTTCGCCGACGAGTTCACGTCGTTCTCTAATTTAGTCCGTAAATTATCAACCGTTTGCGCGACGAGCTCTTGCAAATTCTCGAATGTTTGCAGCCGATTCTCGAGAGCGTTCTCTCTCGTGGAGATTTGAGAAATTTCGTTTTGCAGATCGATGATATCCTTCGCTGACGAGTTCGCACCGTTCTCTAGTTTTGTCACTAAAAATCTTATATTCTCGCGCTGTTTTTCCTCTTCCGTTTGCGCGTCGCGTATAATATGCGCGACGTATTTCCTGCTCGTCACGTCGTCGTCATTGATCGGCCAGGCTACTCGCCGTATCTTGAAATTTCGAGCGTCGTAATGCGACACGGAGGAGGAAGAGGCGCCGTTGTCGGAGATACTCAGGCACAGCGCGTCATCGCGCACGTAATTTCGTAGAGATTCCACACTCGCGCGCAATTTACCGCCATAACCGTGTTCGCGTCTTTTTTTCTGTAACGATACGCCGAATTTGTTTACGGACCGCGCGGTCGAATGACGCGTGCGCGCTCGCCGCCGTCTCGACGCGGTATCTCACAGTATCGCGCCCGCTTCGCGAAGCTCCTCGATTATTGATAGAATTTCGTTGTCGTGAGCGTTGTTGCCAACTCGACGAGAAGCGTCTAGCAATCGAAGACGATCCATCAATTCATTCGAATCGTCCCAATGAACGTAATTCACGGTATCGTCGGTCACGCGCATGGCGGATGGCACGCGACATTACGACGTTTCCTAATACCGGCATGCGAATATTATGTTCGCGTCTGTGAGCGTTAGTTTGCAGCAGTATACTCTTATACGCCGCTTTGTCTCTTTCCGTGTACTTGAGATCGGGAATTCTCTTGAAGATCAATTCATACAGACCGGGAGTACCGGCATATCTGATTTCGTCTATAAATATCGCGTCGTCCGCACCCACGTCGAATCTTTTATTCCGAGCATAATGCCGGCATCGGAAAAGTAAACTCCGTAAACATGATCGAATTCGCTCGGTCACCGCTGAGAATCGTGCCTACGTATCTTCGCGCCAACGGACCTAATTGATTGCGTAGAAGATCTCGTCCTCGAGGAGACCGCAGAGACTATCTGATTGACGTTTCGAGTACTGCAGATGAATCGAAAACGTCGTCGCTCGTCTCGAACGTTTCCTCGACGAGCGGCTCCGCGAAAGATTCTTCTCCCGTCAACCTAAGCCGTTTTGCGGGCGATATATTCGACGCTCCTACGGGTGTGAAAGTCACCGCAGGCGAATCCGACGTACCGTCCAAACGTTGAAATCGTTTAGCCTTCAAATTTTTCACGGAGAATATAAGATTTTTAGTGACAAAACTAGAGAACGGTGCGAACTCGTCAGCGAAGGATATCATCGATCTGCAAAACGAAATTTCTCAAATCTCCACGAGAGAGAACGCTCTCGAGAATCGGCTGCAAACATTCGAGAATTTGCAAGAGCTCGTCGCGCAACGGTAATGCGCCCCTCTCCGTCTCTTCCTCTGCATTCTCCTCTTCCTCTCGCATCGCCGTCATCGTTTTCCCGACACTTCGCTTAAATGCGTCATCGTCACCATTGTCGTTATCAATCTCGTTCTTCTTCGCAATTTCGCGTTTCGTCGATTCCTTTCGCGCGGAATCGTCTCCGATACGCTCGGCGATATGACGCAACGGTTCGACGATCGGTTTGAATCGCGTTTCTAAAGCCGTTTCATTCTCCATTTTACTGGTCTTCAATGCTCTGTGCTTCTTGCGAATCGACGCGCGCGTTCTCGCTATCTCTCTCGGTTTTCTCACGTCTATCCACATCCGTCATCGCGCGTCGTTCGTCTCGCCTTCTCTCTCTTTTCGTCTCTCTCCCTCTCTCTATGATAGTCACCGTCTCGAGAACGATTAATTTATTGCGGTAACGACGACGGCTGCGGCGGCGGCGGCGGCGGCGGCGGCGATAATTATAACATTTTACGGCACGATGTAATCATTGAATTCTCGCTTGTATCTGCCATTACTTAGCGCGCTATCTTTATCGATCACTAGAAAACCGTATCGGTATTTTCAACACGCGCGACACAGTAAAAGTAATCATACAACATATCGGTATTCACATGATCGTTATGTATGTGTTTAAGATTAGTACCATCTTGTTTAAAAAGTATTAACAGATTCGCGTTATCGCGTATCAAATGTTTCGGTATCTTAGCGTACGACTGGCACAGATAGAAACAATCAACGTTGGCATGTCGTCCCATAGCGAAGTATTCTCTCACAGCGTCCTGTTTATCGCAGACCACGTCGTCGAACACGAATATTGAATTCGGTAGCGCCTCGCTCGGTAAAATGACGTCGGTATTGTTCGAATACGTGAAATAACCGATATCTTCCATCGGTTTCAATAATTTTTCCAAATATCGATACTTGGGCTGATTTAACGATTTTGAGTAAACATATACATTCTCGAATCTCACGTCGTGAGGACTCTCCAGAAGACTTATCAACACGTTTGTTTTACCGCAATTAGACAGACCGCAGATTACGCAACGAATTGCGGTTGGTAATAAATAACCGTGTTTCCGTTGTTTCTCATTCATCGAACTGGTTTTACCGTCGATATTCGACACTCTTATCGCGATCGGTTGACGCACGAAACGCATCGTCTCTCTCTCTCTCTTTTTTTACGATTTTTCTCTCTTCATCCGTTGTCGCGAGCAACTTCGCACATTAGTGCGCAGACTCGCGCGCAATGAATAAAAGAGAGAGGAACGGTCGCGTCGTCAGTTCGATTGATGACGGCGGCGATAACGCGATAAAATTGTGCACTTTCGATGTCCGCGCTCAACTAACGAATTGCGAAACGATACGACGACGACAGTATATAAATTTATTCGTTATTCGCGCACAACGAGTCGACATGTTTATTCTATTGGTGAATGATTCCGATATTCTCGAACTCAGTGAATATCAGTTACAATACATTCCGAAAAAACTCTTATTGGAAAAATATTATCATTTCATCGATAAACTATGGGGAAAATTGCCCGTACATTTGCAGGACGATTTCGATATTATGCGTCATCGTCTTTGCCATAAACATTACAATCAACCGGGGCAAACAGATCACATCGATGGTCCGCCACCGATGGTTAAAGATTGTTTCGAGTGCGGCTATAAAACGACGATCGTATAAAATACGCGACGTACATTGATGGTGGAGGTTTACTCAATAGAGCTATAAATAATCTTCCATTCGAATTACATATACCCGGATATCAATTTTGCGGTCCAGGTACTCGTCTCGCGAAGCGGCTCGCGCGAGGCGATCTAGGGATCAATCCTCTGGACGCGGCTTGTCGTGAGCACGATATTCGCGCTTATTCGCGAAGCGAACGATCTCGATCGGCATGTCGCGGATCGAGTGCTCGGAGCGAGAGCATTCGAGCGTATCCGGAGATTCGATTCTCGGGGAAAGATTAGCGGCATCGGCCGTATGGGCGGCTATGAAAGCGAAGACGAAATTAGGAATAGGTATGACTGGAAAGTGGCGGCAAGAGGAAAACGAGTACGAGAAAGAGAACGAGGAGCCGGATTTTTCTTGCGGCGAAACACGGCGGCTTCTTACCGCTGTTATCCGCACTCGGCGTTAGGATCGTTGATCGGTGAAGCGACTGGTGTGACAAAAATGGTAAGCGACGGCAAAGCGACGCGTCGACAATTGGAGGAACTGCAACGGCACAATCGAGCGATGGAAGGTCGCGGTTTATATCTCGCGCCTTACAAGCGTGGTGGTGGAAGCGTCACGAGAAGAAAACGCGTGATTAAGAAGAAGAAAAAATCGCGCAAGCATTGAATAACGTTATAATTCTAATCGGCGTCACGACGAACGAACAATTGAGTCGCGCGACCGTACGCGCTCGTGTGCGTCACTTCAGAAGTGTATTTATGCGTGACGCGCTGCCCGCGCGAGTTTGTCGCAACGAGAGCGGTATCGTGAATCTGGACGACACTTCGGAACCGGGTACGCATTGGGTGACGTATGCCAAAAAGGGGAAAGAGGCGATCTACTTCGACGCTTTCGGCAATCTTCGACCGCCGCAAGAACTGGAACGTTATCTCGGATGTGATACGCGTATCGCGTATAATCGTGACTCTCAACAAACTTACGATCAGAGTGTTTGCGGACAATTGTGCCTGCATTTTCTCCGACAAATCGATTGGAGGGGGAGAAAAAAAATCTTTCGGTATCTAACGATAATAACGCGCGCTACTATGTCGTTGATTCTTACATTAATTGGAAGAAGCAGCGTTCTCACGGCGAACTACTTTCCGCTTTTAGATCTAAGTGATAACGATTACGAGCTCGGTTTAACTAATTTCGAAACCTACAATACAATATCGAATGTGAATGTCTCGAATAATAAATTTTATTTCGGCGATAGCGACGAAACGATCTCGATTCCCGTAGGATCGTACGAGCTGCGCGATAGCTGCGTATTTGAAAGCGGCAATTCTTCACAAACGACGACGACCGGACGATGAATCTGAGAAGAAGAAAAAAAACGACAGTGACGATGACGAATATCTGTATGATATCGAAAACGAGGACGAGAACGTCGACGGTGGCGATGACGGCGGAAACGAGCGCATTCTCTCGTTACGTGATAACGACAATACCATGAGAAGCGAGATCAAATGCGCGTATCGAGTTAATTTCGGCAAACCGAATAATATCGGCTCGTTATTAAGTTTTTCTCCGTCTCGCCTATTACAGCCGAATAAATGGTACACGTCCGATAAACCTGTGAGCATTATCGCGATTAACACGATTCGCGTTGAATGCAACTTGATGATGGGCGCATATGTAAATGGAAAATCCGCGCATACGATACACGAATTCGTGCCAAACGTTCCACTAGGATATAAAGTGTCAGAGATTCCAACGCAGATCATTTATCTGCCGATTATCGCACGACTCGTAATCGATATATCGTTACGCGTCGTATCAGAATGATCGATTGATCGATTTTCGCGGCGAGGAGATCACAATTCGTCTGCACGTGCGGCACAGTCGATAGAACAGACGCGAGCGAGTAAGATGTGAAAACGGGGAAAAGAGGGGAGAACGAGAGAGAGAGAGAGACATAACGATTCGCGCGATGCTCGTCGTGAGTGAATTTAATGCTGCGAAGGCGCATCGCGGCATCGGCAACCATATTCGTATCGCGCGTTCGGGGGAGAAGAACATTAGAGAATTATCCGCCACCAATATCGCTTTTCTACGATCTATGGGTTTCGTCGTACCGAAAATCGCGCGATAGTTCGACATTATGCGCGACATTTTGAGCATCGGCGGAGAACCCATCTTCGACGATCGCATCGTGAAAATCGAGAATCACACGTATAATCCGTACGCCAACACCACTTTCGGATACAGCGACGAGATACGAATACCCATTCAACAACAGGATCTGTATACGCTACCGTGCGAGAGTTTTCTCTATATTGAGGGCAGACTACTAACGAAAAATGTTCTATCGGACCAACAACCATCGGTATCGGGTAAATCGGGAATCCCCGCGGCACCGGCATAGTTGGTAAACAATTGTGTCGCCTTTATGTTCGAGGAAATACGTTACGAACTCGACGGCGTGGAAATTGACCGTAATCGTAATGTCGGAATAACGAGTACGATTAAGAATTACGTGTCATTGACGAACGAACGAGGAATTATCTTGAAGAATGCCGGATGGGATTTCACAATGGGATCAAGCGGCGTCGCAGCAACGGGTGAATTCAACTTCTGTGTTTCTCTCAACACGCTATTAGGTTTCTGCGAGGATTACAAACGTATTGTTATTAACGCGCGTCACGAATTGATTCTAATACGAGCGCGAAATGACCACAATTGTCTGATAGCGCACGAGGAAAACGAGCCGAGAACTGGAACTGACGAAGATACAATGGCGTATGCCGCACGTAGTGTTGAACGATGTTAATAAATTATCGTTATTGCATACATTAGACAGTGGCCGATATCTAAGTATGCCCTTTCGCTCGTGGGATCTCTACGAATTTCCGCTATTGCAAAGCACGACCAAACACTCGTGGGCCGTAAAAGCGGCCACGCAACTCGAAAAACCGCGTTACGTCATTTTCGCGTTACAAACCGGAAGGAAAAACGTTTTATCGCAAAATGTTTCCAAATTTGACGCGTGCAATCTAACTAATGTAAAATTGTATCTTAATTCCGATTTCTATCCATACGACGATATGAATTTAGATTTCGATAAAAATAGAATCGCGATACTATATGACGCGTATGCGCGATTTCGACGAGCGTATTACGGATCCGAAAATAACGGGATGATTCTAACTATGAATAAATTTTTACATTGCGGTCCGCTCGCAGTGATAGATTGTTCTCATCAAAACGAGGCAATTAAGAGCGCTACCGTGGACGTTCGTCTAGAATTCGACTGCAAAGAGAATGTTCTCCCCAACACCACGGCGTATTGTCTCATCATTCACGATCGTGTGGTGGAATATAATCCGCTAACGAATGTTGTGCGTAAGATTCTATTAAAACGGTCGTCGAATTGAAAGAGAGAGGGGAGAGATAATGAGACGGAAACGATGGAAAAAAAGAGGGATTCCAAAACCGCATAGGCATCGAGAACGCATTCGCATAGACATCAAGAGCACACTCGCTTGACAAACGCTTGACAAACTCGCGAATAAACGTTGATCTCTCTTTCGACTATGACAACGGCAACGGTTACGAGTAATATCGCGATATCGATCTTCATCGATCTGCAAGGTTTTATCATCGACGAAAGATTCGTGACGAAAGAAGTGGCGATACTCGCGAACGGCAAAAATCTAACGCATCACGTCTTTCGCGCTCCGATGTCGTGGAATTTATTAACGAAGGGCGAAAAATCCCAAGCCTGTTGGTTGACTTTGAATCATCACGGATTCCATTGGACCGACGGATACGTGGACGTATAAATGCGTTAGACAAATTGTTCGCGACGCGATATGTCACGCGTCGAAGGATCTTAACGCGGACACTACTGCGACAATTTACGTCAAAGGTCACGAAAAGAAGAAATGGTTGATCGACATCGCGGGAGAAATTGCGGAGCAACGCGATATAAAAATCGAAAACATCGACGCCGATTACGAGGACATCGGACTTTTAAGAATGCTGACCGCGACGCAGGCCTATCGTTGCACCCATCACACGAAAAATTGCGCCTTGGAAAACGTCTGTAAACTGTATAACTGGTGGTTGGAGAGACGCAGTTAATTACGGGATATGTAAATAGCGATATATATTTATACATGCGCAACATTTTTTTTATATCGGAAATTAATCTTTAATACGTTATTCTTTTTTTTACGTCAACCAAATAATTTAATTAAATATATAATATTTACTAATCCGATGTATCGCGATTAAACGTTCGAATAAATCTATTATAATCATATCACGATCGAGCATTTTATCTTTTAGTACGATATTCTTTCTACGTTAACTACATTAATTAAATATATAATATTCATTCATCTATCGTATTATCTTTTTAACTCGACGAATATGTATTACGAATAAGCTTTCATACGCGCGTCACTCTTCTTCGAATAAATATATATCACGATTAAGCATTTTATTCATTCATTATACGAGGTGTGTTCAAAAAATAAGGTGACTGTAATTTTTTCAAAAAATATTTATTTATTCATCAATATTTATTTTGTCCCCTTCAAAGTAATCCCTCTCAGATATAATACATTTGTGCCAGCGCTTTTTCCAGTCTTCAAAGCACTTCTGAAATGCACTTTTTGGTATGTCCTTGAGTTCTTTCAGCGATGTCTTTATTTCCTCAATCGTGGCAAACCTCCGTCCTTTCATGGGTCGTTTGAGTTTTGGGAACAAAAAGAAGTCGCAGGGGGCCAAGTTCGGTGAATATAGTAGTTGAGGCATTATAGTGCTGGTTTTGGCCAAATGCAAATTCTTTGATCCATTTTTTCGACAGCAACAGATCGCCGAACACGTAAAACAGTTCTAACCTTTATGTTTCTCACATACAAACAAAAAATGCTATATTGCTGAAACTGTGAACATATGTTCGGGACAAGTGTACCAACATAAAAAAAAAAAAATTAAAAATCGAACGTACCTAACCCGCGAAATTTGAAAAGTCACCTTATTTTTTGAACATACCTCGTATCTAATGTATTATCTTTAAGTCGCGTATATATGTATCGCGATTAAATATTTCACATTCTCGCGCGCACCCATACACTCATCTAATGTATTATCTTTAAGTCGCGTATATATGTATCGCGATTAAATATTTCATATTCTCGCGCGCACTCATCTAATGTATTATCCTTAATTCGTTTACACGTATTTCGACTTTCTCCAATTAAAATATGTCACAATAAAAAAATGTACAATTAAATACGATTCTCTCGCACGTCGCCCTTCTCTCTTTCTTTCCCCCTCCTTCTCCCTCTCTTTTTCGATAGATCGACGCTTCATCGGGCTTTCGCGAATTCGAGCTTTCGTGCGCGCGTCCCCGCGAGAACCATGACGCGTGTCGCGCTATTGTTCGCGCTATTCGCACTTTCGTTTGTCACCGCTACGTCGCCGACCGATAACGATATCACGGAAGCGTTTCATTATCTACGAATTTACGGCTATCTGGAGAACGATGAAAATCAACAATCATTGGACAACGCAACCTTTCTGAGCGACGCATTGACATTATTTCAAGAGTACTACGGTCTACCTGGAAATGGAATTCTAAACGTAGAAACAATTCGCGTGATGCGCAGACCGCGATGCGGCGTCGCGGACATTCACACTCGCAGCTCATTAACGCGAAAGTGGCCGAAGACGCATCTCACGTGGAACTTCAGACTAGCAAATAGAGAAACTCTACGCACGACTCAAATGGCGTTCGCTCTATGGTCCATAGACTTATATAATAGACTGGCTCCTATCGTAAGAGGCAGCGTTGAAAGATCTAAAGGACAGAGAGATGATTCCGGGTATCTCTGTTCTTCTCTTTTGTCTCGTGGTGAGGGCACTGTAGGAGTTGAGGGGAAAGCAATGTGCATGCTTGCTTCGTTTTCACTCATCTCATCAGTGTCCCCACCACGAGACAAAAGAGAAGGACAGAGATACCCGGAATCATCTCTCTATTTTCAACGCCGCCTCTTACGGTAGGGGCCAGTCTATTATATATGTCTATGGTCCGAGCATTCTTCGCTAACGTTCTCGCGCAATACGTCACAACCTGATATATTGATATCGTATCAATCGGGCGTACACGCATACGAGAACGATAAGAATGGAGACGAGTGCCCGTCGCCGTTCACGGGTCCAGGGGCGGCCGTCGCTCACGCATTCTTTCCAACGGGAACGATCGATCACGTGACCGACGTGCACGTCGACGAATCGGAACCGTGGCACATCGCGCTCGAAACCTCCATCGGATAAATTGTATCTCCTTCAGACGCTAACGCACGAAATTGGTCACACTCTAGGTCTGACTCACAGTCTAAGAGAAGATTCATGTACGCTTACGCGCGTATAGGAGACAAACAATTTCCGCTCAAATTGAGTATAGAGGATATCATAGGTATACGAAATCTCTATGGATCGTGGAAAACTTCGACCCCATCAATTATCGTTACCACTCCAGCAGCAACTACAATTACAGTAGCACCGACAACTACAGTAACGTCGACGACCGTGAGGACGACAATAACGGCTCCTACCAATACCGTTGATCTATGCGCTTTAAAGCTTTATAGAGGGAGCATTGATTATGAATCATCGCGCGTAAACGCGACGTATGGTCGATCGACATGAGAGAAAAACGCTATAGCTCGCCCTTCTCGTTCGCCGACTATTTTAAATTTTTTCCTCGCAATCTCGCGCGTATATCGGCCGTGTATCAGAAACCCTCGGGAGACATCGTGATATTCGCGAACGGTTCTGTTTATCTCGCCGATTCGAATTTTCAACTCAAATTAGGATGGCCAAGATCTATCGAATACATCGGATTTCCGCGCGAGGCTAAAATAAACGCTGCGATAAACACGCACGCGGAGCGCAGTTACGTAATATATAACGATGATAAAGTAGCCGAGATGAACGATTGCGCGACCGCAACTATCAGACACGGCTCTCTATGGGAAACGTTTTCCGGAATACCGTCCGCGATAACGACGGCCTTTCGTCACATCGACGGTAATCTCTACTTTCTCAAAAAACGCGATTATTACGCGTACAATGAATTCATCGGCGCGATAATCTCAGCCAGTCCTTTCGATCTCAATATACTTGGAATAAAATGTTCCGCCGAAGACATTCTAGATCAATTGCGCGAACTCGTTTCCAAGATATATCGTCAGAAATACGCATCCGTCGACAAACCGGACGACAACGACGACGATAACGACCACAATGACAATTATGCGAGAAACCTTGAAATCTAACGTTTCAGATTATTATATTTTTTTTTTGTTCTAAACCGCTTCCTCGTTCGGAATGCGCATCAGCCTGATCAGCCTAGAAATTTTCAGATTATTATATTTTTTTTCGCGTCGTTCTAAACCGCTTCCTCGTTTGGAATGCGCATCAGCCTGATCAGCCTAGAAATTAAACGATAATAACTACGTCAATTATGCAGATAACACTTATACTTTATGACTCGACGTTTAAAATTACCATACTTCCGTCAATCGGAAAAAAACAATGGATATATAAGGAGCACTTCGATCGCGACGAGCGTTCATTTTTTTCGCAGTGCTCGAGATTAACGCGCGTCTCTCTCTCTCCTCCGACGAATTCGCATCTCCCAACGCCGAAGTGTTTCCAACGAGCATCGAATCCTTCTTCGCGAGACCGATCATGTTCGCGGGAATCGGACAGAAGTATCGCCGAGTCCTCGGGAATCAAAATCAATCGACGACGCTGCCGCTGCCGTCGGCGACGCCGCCGCTGCCGATACAGCCGCCGCCCCCGCCGCCAACGACGACGACAATGACGACATCAGTAATGACGCAGACGCCCAATCCTTTCGTCGCACCTTTACGTCGAGACGAGGACGATATCCAAGACCGGTGCGACAGTCCGCCCATGGAAAAGAAAGCCAAATTGTACACCGAAAACGAGTAGGTATACGCCTCGCGAATACTTATCTCTCTCGCATTTTTTTTTCCATTCTACGTTAACGAGCTAATGTTTTTTCCTCATTTTCAACAGATGGATGAGAAATTGGATGTTTAAACGCGAGATCAATTTCGCCAAACATCCGATTCGTATATTAGGAAGACGATACGCGCTGACTAAGACGTCTTACAAATACATCGACATCGCTGTCGTCATAAAGCGTGAATTATACGTCGACATCGCTTTAGGAGACTGTCATGGAAAAGAGATCTCGTTGACGGCCGATATGTGGAGAGATCTGTTCGCTCTACGCAACGATATATTGCGCTACTTCGAGAATGACTCCGAGGAACCGTTATTCCAACGTCGACGATAATTGGAACCACGACAATTCGATTCGGTAAAATAAACATTGGAACCACGACAATTCGATTTGGTAAAATAAACAATCTCAAGACGCTGCGATTCAAATCGGGAAAGAATCGCATATCCATGTCGCAAGCTACGGTAAAGGCGCTGTTCGATCTCGAATTATGCGTGAATCGCATCGTTGCGACGCTAACCAACGTGCTCGAAATCGTCGACCGCAAGCTATCGAATTTCATCGATATCGCGACGCAAATCGATCACCCAAATGATATTCCGGAAGGAATTCGTCGACACGAGGATTTCGACGCGAACGATCTAATCGATTGCGAGTTACACGCTCTTCTTTTCGGACTCTACTACAGTTTGTAAAATTCTCATAATAAAGAAACGTATCGCTAATGCAATCTTATTGACAGATAATTATGTATCCGCGCAAAAAAAAATATACGCTTTGCTAACGCAATCCCATTAACGATTTATGTATTCGTATATATGTAACGTTCATCGAATAAATAAATAAAAAAAAATATTTTACACGAAATTCGCGATCTCTCCTTCTCATCATCCTCTTCCTTAATTTATATGGAACAATATATATTACGCGCGACATACTCTCCCGATACATCGAATTTATAATTTATATGGAACGCGCAAAAATTTTACACCTCTACGCGCGACATACTCTCCCGATACATCGAATTTAAGAATTATTTAGGTTAAACGGAAAAAAAATACGGAGATAATCGTATTCCCCCGCGTCGAGTTGCCGGAAACATTCGCGACCGCTTATCGCTCTTTCCTTAATCTAAAACGCGCTAATGCGTTAATGCACGATTAAACAATATAATAAAGAGTGTCGAAGAAAATGGACATCATCTTGGAAAACTCCCCCGGTTGGAAACAATACTTCTACGAATGCTTTGTGCTCTGCTGCTTAAGCTGGCCTTTCACTGGGATGTATGTATTATTTTTCTAATATTAAAAAAAATGTGTATGTATTTATACTAATTATATTTTTATGTAGTCCCTGGTTGACGTGGAAATACCAGGTTTCATTAATATCCGACACCGGCAGTGGGTGCGGGCGGAACGATGGGGGAGAAGGGAGGACCTCTCCTATATGTGGGGTGATTCCCCGGAGAGTCCGCAGGACGGAGAAGATATCTTCGACCTAAGACGGCTCTTCGGGGAAGAGCCCTATGAAGAAGAGGAGATTTGGATACCCGAGGAGATTCGGGCAAGCACTAGTGCTGCGTATGGATCTTATAATGGATATCGATAGATGTAAGTATTTAATTTATAAATCTTATTGTAAGTATACTATAGTTTTTATATTAATACATTTTTTCTGTTATAGGAGCGGTCTCTCCCGGCTCGACGCATCGGATGTATTATTATATATTATATATTATGTATTATTATATATATTATTATATATTATCGTTATTATTGCTATATAATTATTATATATATTATTATTATGTAATTATATATATTATGTATTATGTGATTATTATATATACAAAACTTTAATAGAATAAAAAAAGAATGCTTTAATCGAGATTCGCCGTCTCTCTCTCTCCCGCATCGTCATCGTTGTCCGCTTCCATCTCCCTCTCTCTCCCGCTAACGCGCGAACGAACGAACGATAGCGAGAGCGAGTCGGCAGGAAAGAACAACGCCCGTCGCTCGTCACCGAGAGCGCGCGTTCGAGACGGTAACCAGGGACGCTCCGCGCGCCAAGCGACGCCGTATAACCAGGGATGCTCCGCGCCGCCGCTCGTCGTCCGAGAGCGCGCACGTCCGAGACGGTAACCAGAGACGCTCCGCGCCTGGTTACACGCCGCCGCTCGTCGTCCGAGAGCGCGCGCGTCCGAGACGCCGTAACCAGGGACGCTTTGCGCGCCAAGCGACGACGCCGTAACCAGGGACGCTAGCGCGCGCGCCCGCGACGCCATCGCGCGGCGACGTTTACCACCCCCCGCCCACCCTTCCCCCTCGCCCGGATCGCTCCCTCCCCTGTGACGTCGAGAATCGCCCGTTTACCCACCCGACGGCGAGCGGCTCCCTCGCCATACTTACCCCGCCTACTCGCCCGCGTAGACGTCACAACATCCCTCACATATCTTTCTATCTACGTCGCTCTTACAGAGCTCTCTCTCGCACCAATGGGAAAATTGAGTTAGAACCAACACTTATTTCCTACTGACAGCATTTATTAGTTCTTCATCAATTATTTGTTTATTTATTGAATGAGGTACATCTCTTCTTCCACTTCATCCTTTCTGTATTATTTTCTTGCGCATCATTTTCTTTATCAAAGTTACAATTTTGAATATCTAAAAGGTAATTTATTTTATTAATTATATTAACAATTATAAAAAAATAATAAAACTTATATTTACTGTACCTTGTACAAAAACACATTTATCATCAGTCGCAATTAATATTTGTTTATCTTTATCAATATTCAAACATGAACGGGATTTGGGTCCTCTTTCAACACCCAGTTACAGCTGGCAATACAAATTTTTCCTGGAAATAAGACAAATAATTAACATTTTTTAAATATTTCTGTTATTACATATATCATTCAATAACTTAACCTATAAATTTTATATTATATTGAAAAAATATTTCACTATTCTCTTTTAATTTAATATATATACAAAAAATTATAGTATATCAAAACAACTTACCTTTTTACTCATGATGAAATAACAAAGTGAGGGAAAATAAATTTCTGAAACTAATGTTTTGTTATATTGCTGTATATTGGCTGCTTTCCTTTTAGGAGATAACCGACATTCAAACTTTACTAGATAATTCTGATTGGTTTATCATCACTCTAGTACTTTTTCGAGATTCCATTTTCCGAAATTCCGACTGCCATGTGACAGTGAATCTCAGTCGGCGGCTCCCGGCCGATGGTATTCTATCGGACTTCCTACCCGGATTTTGCTAATGTTTAAAAAAGTGGACGCACAGACCCTTGCCTTTGCCCGACGGTGGTCGTCGGGCGGCAGCTTCCGGCTGATTGGCCGGGAATGATGCGTTTCGGGGCATCATTATACCAGTTTTTTTACGTTAATTTATCTATCCATTTTGTTTTATCCCACTATCCCCCAGCAGCTCCCTCGACCGGGTATACTCTCATCCCCACCGGAAGCGTCCCAAAACATGACCGGCAACACTCCCGACGGGAGGCCCTGAGTTCCCCCAGGGGATTGAGATATATCACAGGCTGACGGCCAAAGGCAGCGCCGACATGGGATTCCGCCCCTTACTCATGGGGGTTTTAATGCCCCCATGGGCTTTCGGTGATCCCACGCTTCCGACATGGGAAAATGTTGGAAGGTAAAAAAAGGGGGAAAGGAAGGGGATTCAAAATGGGAGAAGCAGAGGAGAGACTTTTATAGAGAGAGAGGGATGTCAACGGAATGGGTGAGGAGGAAGAGGAGGAAGAAAGGAAGCGAAGTGAGAGAGGAAATAGAAAGAAGGAATATTGAGGTGCAGCAACAAGGAAAGATTTGAGAGGGTGCAGAAGTCAAGATGGAATAGATATAATAGATGGTATAAAGAGGTGAGAGTTTTGAAAATACCGAAGTACCTGAAAGAAAAAAGGAAGGAGGGAAGAATGATAAGGGTGGCGAGGTTCAGATTTGGGAATGAGATGAGGAAAGGGAGATATTGGAAGGGGGAAGAAAGAAGGAAGTGGATATGTGAATGAACAGAGAAAACGTGAGAGTATGTGGAGGTATGTATGAGGGAAGGAAAGGAGGGAGAAGAACGGTAGAAGAGAAGAGTGAATGAAGAAATTACAGAGAAGGAGGGGAGAGAGATGGAGGGATGAGAAAAGACAGGGGACGAACGGACGATGAACGAGTGTGAGAGGGAGAGAGAGTAAAGGAGAGTTGGTTAGCGAAGAGTAGGGTAGTAGGCGGTGTATGATGTGCGAAAGCGGCATGCGGTGGTGGCGTGCGATGATAGTAGACCCTTACGCCGCCGCACCACGCCGCCACCGCCGATAAATGATCATTCGTCGATTCCGCCGCCGCCAATTTTAAAATTTTCGCCGAACGCCGCCGCCGCCGAAAATTAGTGTGGCACTCCAAAAAAAATAAATTCGGAAGAGATAAAATTCAATGAATACGTTTACATGTTACTCTTAGGCCCAGTTCCACAATCCAGTTAATCCGAGTTTAAGTAGTGAATAGACCAATCAGGTCCCAGTTTAACGTTTTAAACTCGAATTAACTCGAGTTGTGGAACTGGGCCTTAATCGGGTTTAATAACATCCGTAGTTCTAAAACTAACCATTCACAGTCATTCCATTCTTTAGAGGAATAGTTACAATTGGGCAGTTTTAGAACTATCGATGTTATTAAACCCGATTAAGAGTGACATGTAAACGTAGTCAATGTTGTTTAACTTTAATCTTAGCTTAATTCTTCTTTGTCTCTTTCTAAAAGAAT
Source organism: Camponotus fellah (assembly GCA_030586385.1). NCBI lineage: Eukaryota > Metazoa > Arthropoda > Insecta > Hymenoptera > Formicidae > Camponotus > Camponotus fellah. The sequence continues at coordinate 28,472 of JAPIVC010001004.1, forward strand.
AGTTAGAAGGAGACAAAGAGTGAGTTAAGCTAAGATTAAAGCTGGTTGCACACACTTTCCATAAGACATAACAGTAAGGTTTCGACTAATCGCGTTGCTCAATTTGGCCGTCCGTAATTGTAGCCGGTCAAATTGAGCAACGATTGATCGAAATCTTACTGTCATATCTTATGTTCTTGCACGTTTTATCTGATCTTTTTTATTTATATATATATTTTTTTGTCTATTATCAAAAGTGAAATTAAAATTATAAGTTTCTATGTTAGAATTTAATTCCAATAACTTTCTGTTGCGTTTTGTTATGTTCACGTTCAATTTCATTTCAGTTTTTTTTAACAATTTATAACATATTGTATATTCCGAGACAACGATTTGTTCCGTGGTCCCTCTCGTGAGGCAAAAGGAGCGTAGCCTCTGACCAATCAGCCACTGCCACGCTGTCAGCTGATTGGTTACTTCTACGTTCCCCTTGTCTCGCAAGAGAGGGGCCACGGAACGAATCGTTGTCCCGCAGTATACTTAAAGGCCTTTGCACGTACAAAACTTTTAGTCGTAACCGTAAGGTCGTAACCGTAAGAAAACTGTCCAATCACCAGTTGATTATTCTTTTATCGCAGAAAGAATACTCGAATATGATTTGTCAGTTTTCTTACGATCTTACGGTTACGACTAAAATTTTTGTACGTGCGGATCTACATTCGTATCATGATGTCGCAAGTCGTAAGTCATAAGCAAATTGATTAAAGCCGGATCTACATTGGTCGTATCGTAACATCGCAAGTCGTAAGTCGTAGGCAAATTGACCAATCATGATTGATTATTTTTGAAATAATCGACTTGGTCAATTTGCCTACGATTTACGACTTGCAACGTTACGATACGACCAATTTAAATTCGGCTTAATCATAGTCGATTGTAGATCCGACTTTAAACAATATTAGTGATATATTGTGATATATATTGTTATATATATTATATATTATATGAAAATTTATAATATATATATTATAACAATGCATCTCCGGTGCACGTTACAGTTTTCCCGGCCGAACATCGGAAACTGTCGCCCGGAAAACAACCGCCAGGCAAGAGGACAGGAGCGCGTCGCGTCGCGCCGATTATTTTTCGAACCGTTCAACGGCTGAAGCCGTCGGCGGACCGCGCCGACAACAGCCGAAAACGCCCAAAGATCCCTGGTGTTAATCCCCGCGCCCGGCTCCGTCGCGCCCGGCCCCACCGAACGGACCCGTCCCGCACTGTTTTTCCGCCGCCCGGTGTGGGCACCCCGTTTTTACGCCGGCGCGGGATTAATTACTCGGGATATAAAAAGGCCCGCAAAATAATCACGGTACCCAGATTTCGATTCCACCTTGCGCAAGCAAGACAATCCGAACCTAGAACTGATCCTGAAAAAGCCTCAAAGCGCTGTACAGAAGGTGGAGTGAACTCCTCTTCAGCCGAGCATTCTCGGTTTCAGGCTAAGGCTATCCAAAAGTGCAGTCTTGAATCTGCCAGGAAAATGTATTGGAGCATTCTCCGATACAATCGAATGTTCTCGATAACCGGCACAAAATTTCGCCATCACAACACCGCTGTAACTGCGTCCGAGGTAGAGTACCCCGACGAGCTGTTCTTGTCGGCACGGCGTTTCCCGCACTAACGATTTCTAACGGCAATTAATCCAAATAAATTCAAACGCGAGAAGGAGCGCGAATCGAAGGCAGCGATTAGACCACGCATAAAAACTCGGCACAAAAACCTCGACACAACATCGCGGTCAACAACCGCACACAATACAGACGCGAAACAGCTGACTGAGTTTTTCGATATCACGCGGGGCCCTTTAACAGATTCCGATTCCCGCGACGATTGACAGCTCGAATTAATAATTGTATCGCGTTTCCGTATAAAAAATCAGATGAAATTAATCGTTCATCGCTGTAATATTATCCGCTTATACATTTATACGACCGCGCTTCTGCGTTTATACGATCACGCTTCTGCATTTATATCATCTCGCTTACACATTTATACAACACACATACCCATACACATACACTCTTGTATTCTTTTTTTTCTTTTTACATTTAAAATAAAGTTTCGTTTACATCTAAAATAAAGTTTCAATCTAAAGTTTTATTTTTCTTCTGTAAAACCGAGAACAATTATTCAGCTTGCCTAACCGAAAAAAACCGAATTCTGATCCCGGCTGCGACTATCCAGTGACGCTTCGCGGAAGTCGTGCGTGACAATATGATGATAAATTTAATATATGAAAATATTATAATACATGTGAAATATATAAAAATATATTTATAATATATATGAAAATATAATTAAAAAATATATATTATATTTTAATTTTCCAAGCTTATTTATTGAAATATTTTAAAGTTGAGTTTTTTATTATTAAAAAATGCATTAACGCCGCCGCCGATAAATTATCATTCGTCGATTACGCTGCCGCCAACGGGAAAATTTTCGGTGAATCCGCCGTCGCCAATGTGAAATGTAACGGCGCAAGAGTCTGGGCGGTAGAGTGTGGCGAGAGATTATTTGAGAGAAACGAAAGTTATTGTAAGGGAAGCGGTGATCTTCTTGTACCCTGTAAAGGGCAAGAATAAACAATATTTATCTATCTCTTTATTATTGCATAATTATAAAACTACCATTTTACAAACATTAATATTCAAAACTTTATGTATTATTATAATAGTTTTTATTTAAATATTATAATTTATTTTTTAGAGATAGCAATACGCTGTTTGGAAATGAATAAACGTTATGATGGAATTCCTATAAACAATGAATGGAAGGAAAACCGATTATTTGAATGTCGATACTTTTTTAAATTCGTCCATCCTTAATAAAATGATGTGAAGAAAGCAAACCAAACTAATATTAATACAGGGTGTCAGGGAATTTTTGACTTTTACGAAGTAATGAGATAGATTGGCTCAAATTAAGAAGGAAGGATCTCTATTGTTTTGTGACTGTCGCAATAATTAACGAAAATTTAAATAAAAAAGATCGGCCAATGCACGTAGCTAGAAGCACACGACGGCGAAGGCAATCTGACTGTAACATAATAGCGGTTTGCGGCGAAGCGGTGAGGAGGGGAAGAGCCTTCGCCACGCGCTTATACACTCATCGCTCCTTCCGTATTCAGCGTATTCTCTAGACAAAAAGACAAAGTCCCACGTGCACACGAGGCTTTGTCTTTTTGTCTAGAAAATACGCTGAATATGGAAATACAGTCTTTTGTTTTCTTCATAGCAATGAAGTTATTTTTCTTCTTTTTACCTTTCTTATTTAGTTAATTTTCTTGCAATCAGAAGTGGGATATTTGAATAAGTACGTGCCTAATTAATTCGACTATTACGACGATAATACGACACGAATTTATGGGTCGCCATAAATCACGCCACGAGTCTGATCGAGACAAGTCAAAACGGAAGAAACGCCGTCGTTCTTCTTCGTCATCGGAAAGCAAGAAGGGAAGTACATTTTAAACGATTAGAAAACATAGTGGAGAGCTTGGACCGACGATCGTACACAAAGGACTCGTGTATACATAAAGGAAACGAGTTGACGATTCCTTTATTCGATCCATTGAAGGACGTAGTAATTGAGAAATGAATGGAAAGCGTGGAAGATTTGGCCGCAATGCATGACTGGGACGAGCGAGCCATTATATGACTGATACCCGGGCGACTGAAAGGTCATGCACGACAATAGTACGACACGCGATCACGGGGCTGTTACCTGGCGAGAAACAAAAGAAGCGTCAACAGCAATTTAGCAGCAATTCCATAAAGCGTCGTCTACAATTTTAAGGAGACTTAAGGCGTAAGACTTAAGAAATTGACCAATCACAATCGAATATTCTCTTAACACTTGACTGTAATTGATCAATTTCTTAAATCTTACGCCTTAAATCTCCTTAAAATCTCATTGTAGACGACGCTTAAGTCCGTTCCATTCGCTAAGTTCAAAGAAGCCGCACTTTATGAAAGCAACCCCCGTCAGGAGCTTGGCGATTACTGCTTTCAGAAATTGTCTAAGATGCGGAAGCTGGACATAGATATACCCGATAAGTATCTGATAGACGCGGTATTGGCGGAATTATGGATGAAAATGTCGCGAGAACAATACGATCCGCGCAACATCGTAACGCGAACGCATATATGACGACGTTAGGAAATCTTTCATCCAAAAATAAAAGCAGTAAAACGGCGTTGCATACTAGAAATGATTGGAAGGATAAGGTATTAAAATCTTTCTTCTTCTTCTTTTTCTTTAATTTGATTGGCCACGTCTCTGTTAGGGTATAATCCGGCCATAAACTGGTGTAGGAGATTGGATATGAGATTTGAGATAATGTATCTTCCTACTGAGAAGGTATTGTTGTACAAGTCTTATATGGTTGAAAAAAAGGGAAAGAAGTTTCCAAGAGTAGGATAACAATTGTTGTTAAATTTGATTAAAATGAAGTAGATCTTAAAGATTAAACTGACAAACAATTTTATTTTGAAAGCCAATTTTTAGTGAAAGTTAAGGATAGAAAGAAAGGTAAGAAAAGTAAGTTTTAGATAAAATGAAGTCTAGCGATTATATGCGTAAATCGATTCTTTTTAAAAAGGAATAGATTCAATGATTAAATAGATTAAATAGATTAAAAAGGAATGGATTCAATGACTCCGAGGGCCTCCTCAAAATATCTTGAATTCTATATGGTGGATGAATTTTTTGTTGAGTAAGTCGTTTGATTAATGTTTCTCTAGATGTTCAAAATCTATCACATTTCCAGAAGATTTGATCTTGTAATGGATAACCACATTGACATAATGGATCCTTGATTATATTGCATCTGTATGCAATGCATACAGGCTTGCATTTAAACCATAGTGATTGCTTCTAATTCTGGAACAGAATACAATAGTCTCCCGATCTGTGTCGATAGAGTAAAACCATAGTTTGGATGTAATATATCAAAGTGTGAGAAGTATTGTTTTTCTTTGCGGCGAGCTTGTTCCTTTAAAAATCTTGTCGAGTTATCTAGATATTTTATCCTAGTAATGGAGTAGAAATCAGTATGTGGTATCATATCATTTATGGAAGTGTCCTGCGTATCGGTATTTTTCGCTAAACAGTCTGCCGTCTCGTTCCCAAGAATGCCACAGTAGGAAGGTATCCATGTGAATTATATATTTGCGTCTGAAAATTTCTAATAGTTTCTGGCGGATGATGTATACGATATAATTACATGAGTGACAAAGTTGAGTGAGGCAAGAGAATCACACTCTTTGAATCATGACACTCTTTGAATCAGAAAAGATCACTGCTTTAGGAACCGAGTTATCTAGGATATAGTTTAAGAGGATGCCGGAGTTACAGCCGAACTCCGACGGGTAGGCGCCCTTATTTTAACATAACTAAAAATGTCGGTACATTACCAACACTTATAGTTATAGTTACCGACAATATTATCTAATTTAAAAAGACATGCATATTGTAGAAAGAGCAATGTGAAAACTTTTCTTTATATTGTATTAATTGTATTTATTGAAACAAAAAATATGTTGCATTTTCACTGCTCTATCATCTCGCACAAGAAACGATTTTAGAGCATAAATCTGTCTTTATTGCGTATATTTTAACATAATTCTTCTAATATCATTGCTCTCGTTTAGCTATGTCTCTTTATATATATAATAAAAATATATTGTAAAAATATTTATAAATTTATAATTATGTACTTATAAATTTTATGAATACAATATTACATCAAATAATTTGCATGAAACATTTTATATTGTTAGCTTTTGATTATATCAATTTGATTTAACAAATGTCATAATTATAATTTGTAGAAAGTTATATGCAAATATCTTTTGTATTGTATATACAGAATGTCGCAGAATACTATACATGAGTGGATATAATTTGACCACGTTCGAAATGGCCACGTTCGAAACGGTCACGTTCGAAACGGCCACGTTCGTAATGGCCACGCGTTCGTAATGGCCACGTTCGGAATGGCCACGTTCGAAACGGCCACACACACACACACACACACACACACACACACACACACACACACACACACACACACACACACATACACGGGGGATGCAAGGGGGAAGTCTTTGGCCCTCCCTCCCGCACCCCGTTCACCTCGCTTCGTGTGAAAAGCTACAAACTTATGTGTGTGTGCGTGTAGCCGTTTCGAACGTGGCCGTTTCGAACGTGGCCATTACGAACGCGTGGCCATTACGAACGCGTGGCCATTACGAACGTGGCCGTTTCGGACGCTCCCGCTTGTAAAGAGCGCAGTAAATTGAAGAAAAAGGTCCCATAGCATTTTACGATTTTCGCAATAATAGAAATTATAAAATAAATAAATTATAAAATAATATTAAATAAAATCGAACGAATGTGTATCTACGTGTGTGTTTGTGTGTGTACGTGCGTGCGTGCGTGTTTGTGTGTGTGTGTGTGTGTGTGTGTGTGTGTGTGTGTGTGTGTGTGTGTGTAAGAGGGTGAGAGAGAAAGAGAGAGAAAGAGAAGCGCTCGGCCGTTTAAACTATTGCATGATTCAGTGTTAGGCATTTTGTCGGCACGCAGCAAGAGGAGGGACAGCGCGGCGCGGCCATGACGTTGTAACGAATGACAACGGCATGTCTCGCTGTTCTTCTCTTTGCTACGTGCCGATGACATGCCTAACACGCTGGACCATGCAACAGCCCGAGCTCTCATACAACACACACACACACACAACACACACACACACACACACACACACACACACACATACACACACGTAGATACACATTCGATCGATTTTATTTAATATTATTATATAGTTAATTAATTTATTTTATTTCTTTTTATTATTGCGAAAATCGTAAGATGCTATGGGACTTGTTTCTTCAATTTATTGCGCTCTTTGCAAGCGCTTATATATGTATAGTACTCTGCGACATTCTGTATATACAATAAAAAAGATATTTGCATATAACTTTCTACTGTGGGAGAGGAACACGGTGATCTTATATTAAGTAAGACTCGGTTCATTTGGATGCTCGTACTTTATTGTTACACTCGGAAACGGTTCGGGTCGACTCGCGGAAAGTAACTAACTCTTTACCCTGCTCTTCGACTTTTGCCTAGCTGTTACACATGGTAGCGATGGATTTTATTGCGCCGAAGGTCCGAGATCTCACGTGGATTCGCTCCGTTGTTGCGCGAGGTTCTGCGAGACACATGTCGAAGACAATGCGCTTCGGCCATGTGTGTCGAACCCGTGCGAAGGCACGTATCGGTGAAAGTCTCGGATTCCTAACGCAAGGGTAAAATGTATGTTATAAAATATATATACGTTTTACTCCATGTGTAACTAATAAATTATGAGTTAGGCAAAAGACGTGAAAAAACGAAGGATAGAAAAAGAAAATGGTAAAATCTAAAAAGGCCGTCAGCGATGAGGGTGACGTAGCGTATGTGTGTCGCTACACTACAAATTACAATTTATGCACGACGTTTGTTAAATTGATATAATCAAAAGCTAACAATATAAAATGTTTTATGCAAATTAATGTAATGTCATAAAATTTATAAATAATATAAATATTTTCATAATACATTCTTTGTTTCAAAAGCATTGAAATGATAGATTTATATTGATAATATAATAGGTTTCATCGTCCATTTGCAGACGCAACCATAACATATTTTTTTCGTCTTTCTGATATGCAAATGAGATATTTATACTGAGACGTTTTTTTCTAACGACATTCATTAGAATATCGTGATCAGATATGATAAATGTAAGATATATGAATAATTTATCATTTTAGAACAAGACAATTTACTTATAATTTAAGACAATTTGCTTTCTATTATAATTTAAAAAAAAATGTTACTTTGTACATTTCACATTATTGAAATATTTTTCCTTAAGGATTTCCTTTTAAGGCTATAGTTTATAGTAGTGTAAAGAAAGCCGCAGCATAAATTTCACAGCATATGTCATCAAGTTGAAGCTTTTTAAATATTATATTATTTGTAAGCAACGGCAATGAAAGTAATTTTTATTAGGCACCAATATAGAAATAGATATCAATAGATATCAGCCGGGTAGGCTATCATACATTCAAAGCTTGGTGTTATCAAAAAAAATCGGCAGCGATCAGTATAATTTGCTCCAATAATTTGTTAGCTTTTGTCGCTATATAACATGCTACAATTATAGAATTATCGCAATATATAGCACACTCTTAAAATAAGAATCCTCTTATAATGTGTAAAAATCGATTCAATGATTCATTTTATCTAGATTTTTAATCTTATTAAATATACCTTTTAGTTGAGGCAGTGTCTTTATGATCTCTGAATTAAATTCGGTTTAAATTTTGCTTCCAGAATGCACATGCAAATCGTATTTGATGTAAAATATTTTTGAAAATAATCAGCACACAAATTAAGATCGCTTCTCGAATTTTTTTGTAATAACCAGCATTAGAATTAAATCACCACTGGGTTTTTCTTAAACCAGCACACGAATTAGATCGCCTTTAAATTTTTTTAATAATCAGCTCACGAATAGATCACCTCTGAAATAAATATTTTAATAACCAGAGTATACATGCAAACCGCATCTGGTATAAAATATTTCTAAAAATAATCAGCACACGAATTAGATCGCCTCTGGATTTTTTTAATAATCAGTTCACGAATAGATCGCCTCTGAAATAAATATTTTAATAACCAGAGCATACATGCAAACCGCATCTGGTATAAAATATCTCTAAAAACAACCAGTACACGAATTAGATCGCCTCTGGATTTTTTTAGTAATCAGCTCACGAATAGATCACCTCTGAAATAAATATTTTAATAATCAGAGCATACATGCAAACCGCATCTGGTATAAAATATTTCTAAAAACAACCAGTACACGAATTAGATCGCCTCTGGATTTTTTTAATAATCAGCTCACGAATAGATCACCTCTGAAATAAATATTTAACCGAAGCGCATATGCAAACCGCATCTGGTATAAAATATTTCTAAAAACAACCAGCACACGAATTAGATCGCCTCTGGATTTTTTTAGTAATCAGCTCACGAATAGATCACCTCTGAAATAAATATTTTAATAATCAGAACATACATGCAAACCGCATCTGGTATAAAATATTTCTAAAAACAACCAGCACACGAATTAGATCGCCTCTGGATTTTTTTAATAATCAGCTCACGAATAGATCACCTCTGAAATAAATATTTAACCAAAGTGCACAAGCCAACCGCATCTGGTAAAATATATAATCTATACTATATATATATATATATATATATACGCCATATATATATATATATATATACGCCATATATATATAAATATATATATACTAATTAAAAATTATCCGATTTACGCCGTGTTTGATCATTTTAATCGCAATAATCTCATAAATTCATTGAAATTATTTTCAAATATGATGGAATTAAAAATAAAAGTTTTAATTTTTATTTTATAGGATGTTTACATTTTCGTGAATTGCAAATGGATAGAGGAAGCGAAGAAACCGATTGTAAGAGACTTCAGAACTCTTTGATGATAGGTCATCTCACTCGCTCTCTACTCATGATCTTGCTTTCTCCGTCACACTTTACAATCGTGACAGCTCGAAAAGATAAGCGGACCCAAGAATCGAGAGCGAGCGAGACAGTAATAGATGCGAGCGAGACAATAATAGGAGCGAGCGGGGTGGCACCCGATTGACCACGTCGCCAATTGGCCAATTCAAAATAGGACTCTCTGATTGGTTAATCGTTGCTGGTTACCCTAGGCACAGATCGATATGATTGGCTGTGGTCAATCGTAACGTGGTCAAACGGGACGCTCCCGAGCGAGCGAGACAATAATAGATACGAGCGAGACAATAATAAGACCGAGCGAGACAGTAATAGATGCGAGCGAGATAATAATAGGAGCGAGCGAGATAGTAATGAGAGATAGATGCGAGCGAGAGAAAAATAATAGTGTGAAAGAAAGATCCGATTCTCGAGCTCGAGTCCTCGTTACTTGTAGTATTTCTATCTCGTTCGCTCTTATTGTTATTTTGCTTGTTCTTATTACCTTCTTGCTTCTTCACATAACTCTTGCATCACTTTTGTATATACATACGTCTATACACACACACACACACACACACACACACCGCGCGCGCGCGCACGTACGCACGCACGCACACATATACATACGTGCACATACGCATGAACGTACAAATCATTGAATTATCTCTCCCTAATGCATGATTTTCCCTTCTCATCAAATAAAAAAATTCCAGCACTCTATCGTGATGCTTGTGAACTAATTTTGCTGTTTTTTCCACTTTATTTTACCGACATTTCGAGCACTTGTGGACTGAAATTTTCTGAAGAATGCCATTTATTAATTAGGCAACTAAATTCAGTTTTTATAATTCTACAATGTTCTACGGTGCAGTATACAATTGGGAAAACTACTGTTTTATGCATAAAAGTTATAAAACTTTTAGAAGAAGCTAATATTTGTACAAGTTGACAGCTCTGACGCCATGTTGCTTTAACATGTCGATAAATAAGAATGTTATTTTATACTTATTTTCTTTCTTAATATAAAATCTCATACTATAAAGAGTTTTCCCGTGTCCGTTTGCGTGTATACTTCAATTCTGGAGAAGGATTTTTAATTCTATACAGGCAATAAAAAATGGCATACTTCCGAAAATTATGGTATTTTTGTCGATATTACAGGCGACTCCGGCATCCTCTTAAAGTGTAAAGGATAGCAAGGGCTTCCCCAGAAAAGATAGAAAAATAGGAAGAGGCCTTGAACATACGCTGAATATTGATTGTAGGAGAGTAGATGGCGAAGCCTGTGAAGATTACTATGTCTGTCTTAGACGCATCGATATAAAATACAATTCTGTCTTATATAAGATGATGATATATATCTAAGAAGGTGTAAGTAGGGAACATGGAGTTTTTGATTTCTTCGGTGAAATTTGATTTGTGGTGAAAGCCAATTCTGGAATGTGAACGAGATTTTCAAATTCAATTGAATATGGAGAGGGATAGTCGAAATCAGTGATGAATTTTTTTGTAATTAAACATTTCTCTAAACATGACAAATAACAGGAAGGCAAATACGTAAGAGCCTTTTTTCCTTTTATATTTTTCCTTGTGACCAATGTAACTTGGAAAGTTTATTCAGAGCAATATAGTGAAAAAATTTTCAGAATGTATCTAGCTATAAGGAGTTTGAATCTTTCTATTAATGGTCCCTCAGCAGTTTCAGCTAGTATATCATTGGTTGGGGTAATTCCTCTGAGTCCCAAACATAATCTAAAAGATTTATGTTGAATACTATTCAATTTTGACATAATTGAATTGTTATTATGAGGAAAAAAGGCGCATTTGAATTCTATAGAATCTCTTATTAAGCCTTTATAAATACATAAAAGAGAGCGAGGATCTCCTCCTCACCAAATACTTCTTAACGAAGAAATGGCATTGATTAAATTAGCGCATCGTTTGTGGATATATGTAGCGTGTTCCTTCTCCGAAATGTATTATATATATGTATGTATGAATTTGTAATCGAGATCAATCCCTAAGAAACGACATGAAGGAGAAGAGTGAATTGGCCAATTATTAATTGAAATAGAGTAGGCGATAGAGTTAATATGTTTCTTTGTAAAGAGAACAAGAGACAATTTAGAAGGAGAAATAGTAAGGCCTCTGGAAAAGAGAAATTTAAAAACTTTATTGGCTGAGAGTTTAAAGTCAGATAAAGCCTTGTCAATGTTAACTCAGCTAGAATAAATAGCTATGTTGTCAGCAAATTGAACAATCTCGCATTCTTCCTTAATATGATATTTCAATTTAGATAAATATGATATTTCAATTTAGATAAATAAATATTAAATAAGGTAAGACTGAGGATGGAACCTTGCGGAACTCCTTTATGAGATTGATATATTATACTTTGGAGAGTTTTCCATTGATGGAGAATTGGATAATCCTCGAGTGAGTGAGATTATAGAATTTGCAGAGTTTGATGAAAAGAATCATCTCTTTAAATTCTTTATAGAGAATGTAGGGAATAACATCATCAAAAGCACTGGTTAAATCTAGAAATAGGCACGCAGTGATACCTCCTCTAATAAAGTTGACGTGAATTTCAGTTGTAAGAATGGAAAGGTTATCTAGGTAAGAACAAAACCTCCTGAAACCGTATTGAAATTCAGGAAGTTTAGAATATCTTTCAAGCCACCAGTCAAGTCTCATTAAGATGAGTCTTTCCATGATTTGGAGTACGCAAGAAGTCAAAGAGATGGGATGATATTTGTCAGGTGTTGATTTAGGGATTAAGAATACTAGAGAATGTTTTCAGGAATCTGGAAGTTTTCCAGAGGAAAAAATCTCGTTCATTATATCAAGTAATATCAAAAGAAATCAAAATCATTAAGTAACTGAGAAATCATGGAATAAGTGATTTTATCTAAGCCTGGAAAGATTTTTCTTTTCATTCTATTAAGAACAAAGTGAAGTTCTGATAAGGAAAACGAAGAATTGAATATGGTAGTAGATTGATCATTATTGTCGGAAAGATTAAAATCAGGAGATGGTGGCACACAGGAAGCAGGACATAATGAGTCGATTTGCATGTCTTAATTACATCGTAATTAGAAGAAGAGGGAGGGGAGGATGTGATAAAATATCTATTCTTGTATCTCTTAATGAATTTCCAAAGGGTATTAAGTTGAGTAGAAGAGGAGATATTTTTATAGAAGGATCTCCAACTCTTGCATTTCTCATTACGAAGGATTTTCTTTGTAAGAACTTCCTGCTTTTTGAGATTATAAAAATTTTCCTGAGAAAAATTCTTTTTAAATAAACGAAATGCTTGCTTTCTAAGCTCTACTACTTCAGAACATGCCTCGTTCCACCATGGTGATAGTGGTGAGAAATGTTTATGTTTGAAAAAGGAATTATTATTCTTGAGTTTCAAATGTTGATGTTGAATACTTTGTTTTTAAGGGGATAAGAGATGATATGGCATTCTTGATAAGATTGACAAGATTTTCATATTTATCTAGATGTAAAAGATCAGGATCCTATAGTAATGGCAGTAATTCTGATGATTGAGCAATCAATAGAGACTGGTATGACTTCCATCTAATTTGAAGTTTTGAATTTGTGTGAATAGAAGGAAATGTTTTTAATTGGGAGATTGATGCGAGTGATAGTATATGATCGCTATTAAGAGAATCCTCGAAAGAAGCTCAAGAAGTAAAAGGAGTTAGAGAAGATGAAACAAAGATGAAGTCTATGACCGATGGTAAATTGAGAGGATGACATAAACGAGTAGGGATATCATTAAGGGAAGGATTTAGAGAAGAGATGGTAGCTTCTAGTAGGAAGTTACCTGAACGATCTGAATGTAGGCTGCCCCACGAGATATGGTGGGCATTAAAATCTCCAGTAATAATGATGTGAGAGTGAGAATAAGAGTCAAAAAAAGAAAAAAAATTCTCTCAAAGGCCAGACTCTGAGGGACCTGGATGTTTATATATTGAAGTGATAAGAAAAGATTTAGGAGAGGCTGGAATTTCGACAAGTTATTTCTAAAATACCTAAGAAGGAAAGGGTAAAATTTACTTTGCGAAATGGAATATTTCATCTGATTGCTAGTAAAACACCTTCTGAGTGACAAGAAGGACCGTCTTGTCTAATGATGTGATGGTTCTTAAAGAAAAGTTTATTCTCTGGAGTCAGCCAAGTTTCAGAGAATGCGAGAATATCAAACTGATCCAAGAGTTCGGGTAGAAGTTCCCTCTTATTTTTGATTCCACGACAATTCCATTGTAAAATTGAAAAGCCGTTAAGCGGAAGAGGGATTGTCATCATTGATCCATGATGAGATGTCTTGTGATTTTAAGAGCATTTCAACAAAAGAGATAGCATTAGCTAGTAATTGAAAATTGGGAGTAACGATAAGTGAATAAAACTTTTGAGTGAGTTCGTTGATATCGACACTAGAAGTGGTTTTAGAGGAAATTGCGTTGCTCGGAATGTTTCGAAACGTATTATTATTGGCTAATTTCTTTGCAAAGTTATGATTTGTGTCAATGTAAAGCAAAGTGAAATGGAGAAAGAAACAGAAAGGGATGACGAAGAGGATTTGGAAGAAGAGCGTGAAGCAAGTAACTGGGAAAAAGAATTGTCTTTAATATTATGATATTTGTTGGATAAAGAAGGAAGATATATAGATTTTAGTTTGAAATTAGAAAAAAGAGAAGCTGGGGATTTGTCTAGTAATTGAGAGCTCATTTTAGCATATGATCGTGAAGAGAAACGTGAAGCAAAAGAGCTGTTAGGTAATGTATCGTAAGGAGAGGAGAATCTACCTCTAGAAGAGAGTGTAGGAAATTCATCTGAAGAAGAAGAGAAAAAAGGCAGTGATCTTTTACCTCTAATTATGCTGCTTGCATCGACAATAGAGATGTTCCTGTATGCTGCGTATTCTTTGATCTCCTTTTGAATTTGTAGCTCTGGACAACTAGAATCTGTGACTTGATGCTCTCCCTTGCAGTTAGCGCAAGTAGGAGGTTTTTGCCATGAGGGACAGCAGTCTTTGTTAGCCGAATGACCTTTTTCTCCACAATGTGAGCATTTTATAGTTCCTTTGCAAAAGACTTTGATGTGGCCGTATCTGTAACAAGCGTGGCATATAGAAACTCTAGAGACGTAAGGAGTAATTGAATAGTGAAGTTTGAAGGTGTAAGTATTTCTTCAACGAGAGCTTGAACATTATCTGGTTGTCGCTCTTGAGATCTGTTAGAAGAGACTCTGCGATTTAGCTTTCTAGCTAATAAAACTTTGATAGGGCTCTTGATACTCCAGAATTTATTCCTTAGTTAAATCCAGAGGAACATTTCTGATGATCCCTTTTCTAGAAGTACGGAAAAGTGGAATAAACGCAATTAAATCATTTACTTTAAGACGTGAATCTTCTGTGAGAGAGTTAGCGGCCTGTTGTAAAACAGCCTGACACTTTAGAAAATCCTATTTTCTTTATTTCAATGATTCCGTCTATATTGAGCTTGTTCAATAGTCTGCCAACTGTAATAGGATGTAGCGGAGCTGAGGAGTTGCTGGAGGTTGTATATGAAGTTGCTCCGTTGTATATGAATGTCATACGGTTCGTGATTGTTCTCTGAGTATCTGTTCTTCAAAATAGTCTCAATGATAGTGAGCCTGATGATGACGACGAGTGTGTTGTAGAAGGAGAATTGACATCAGTTATATGAATTTTGTTTGAGGTTAGTTCAGTTAAATCTTCTTTATCTATATTCCCTTTTCGTTGACTAATAGAAGATGTATCCTTGAATAGTTGGTATGTTTTTAATAATATAATTATTGTTGAGACTTACTTGTTCAGTTAATCCAGATTCATTAATGAGAGTGGAGAGAATGATTGAGGAGGGCATCTTCCTCGTAATCCATCTCCTTGGGAGAGTCGAGTTTACCCTCGAGAGTCATAAAGAATGAATAGAGGTAGAGTAAATCAGAATTAACGAAATTAATAAATGATATTAAAGAAAAATGGCAAGGATTAATGCACTGGGAAAAAAGACAAAGGCCCAAGATGGCCGTTCCCAAAGGAACAATGTCACCGTTCGGCCGATGCTGTTAGCGTGACTTCATGACTAATCACACTTTGGCGCCTAATATCCATAATGAACTACAGAAGCACTCGTATCAAAACTTTCTGTCAAATTTTTGCACTTAAGTAATCCAGAAATAGGCTGATTTGATAATTAATAACAAGGCACTCAAAAGTACGTTCTATTTGCTCTAATGCAAAGATGGCGCTCTCATCAAATCTTTGTCTGTGAATCAATCTTCGGAGATAAACGAAAGTACTAAATCAATGGACGATAAGACTGCCGTGGACAACAAAGTTAAATCGCAAGTCGAGTGTTATAATTGCGGAAAAAGCGGAATGCGAGAAAATGCCATCTGCCGCGCGTGGAATGCGAATGTAATCGTCTAGGACATCGCGTCGATAAATGCACTGTAAAGAAAGGGAGGGTCCCGTTAGCACACGGTGCGATAGCCCACATCCCGATAGCACACGAAAAATTGAAGACAATTCCCAATAGCCAACGTCCCGATAGTATACCAACCCGTTGGCACACCAATCCGATAGCGCACCAACTTTGCACCAAATACAACTTTGCACACGAAGCGAGGGGGACGGGGTGGGTGCGGGAGGGGGGCGAAGGCCTTCCTTGCACTCTCCCCCCCCCGTGTGTGTGTGTATATATCTTTGCATGCAAAGTTGTACTTGGTGCGCTGTTGGATTGGTGCGCTATCGAGACGTGAGCTATCGGGACGTGGGCTATCAGGAATTGTGTTCAATTTTTCGTGTGCTATCGGGACGTGGGTTATCGTACCGTGCGCCAACGGATCCCGCTCGTAAAGAAAGACGTGAATATTGTGAAGGGAATAAGCGATGCGAAAACGAACCTATACGAAAGAGCGATATTCGTTAATGGACACAAAATAAACGGCACGAGAAGCGGGGATATATTGCGGGCATGCGTTGTTGAAAAGTACAATATGGTCATCGTGATAACGGCGGATAATATGTTACGAGGTTTCGCGAGGCAAAGTACCACGAGTAATCGATCAGTATCGTGCAAGATTAAAATTATGGATACGACAGCACAGATTAACGCATTAGTAGTACTAGAACATTTTATGTATGACATTATTGTCGGTCGCGATTTCCTTGAAAGGGAAGACATCGTAACGATTAAACGCGGTAACGATCTAATATTTAAACAGTTGCTCGCAATGGATGACAGAAGCAAAAATATTATCGATATTAACTTCTTTAATGTAGAACGAAAACCTGATGATATCGTAAAATATACAGATGTCATTAGGAAAGAAGCGAGACAGCAATGCACTGAGTTGTTTCAGCATTTTAGGGATTATATCTTGTTTTCGATAACGATTTAGGAAAGACCGATGCCGCCGCATTGAATATTGTAACGTATTAATTGTCTAATCGATGGAATATTCTGTAAAGGATGTACAGAAGGTTTCACAAATGAACGAATAAAACGATGATTAACTTGAAGACTTGTTCAATCACTCTTTATTGGAAAAAAGAATCACAGAATACTAATTGCGACTGTCTCGGAACAGGTTCTGAGCGCGACGACGCGAACTTCCGATTTCCGAGATGTCACGTTAAAACCAGGTATGTCTGTTACTAGGTAACGATTATTTCCGAGAACTTTCTGAACTAAATACGGGCCTTTATAATTTGACTTAAATTTTGCATTTATTCCTGGCTTAATCCGTGTATCTCTGACCAGCACATAATCTTCTTTATACAATGTAGGCTTTTTACTATAAGAATCAGTATACATTTTATTATAACGTCGTACTAAATCGGATGCCTGTTTGGCCAAATCGCGTTTTTTTGTACGTTCAATTTCTGAATCAATTATCTTATCGGAAAACTGACGATTGATTAAAGGAAAATCGTCGTGGTTCCTACATTCATATCCTAATAACACTTTGGACGGACTAGATTTAATTGCCGACTGATATGAATTATTAATTATGTA
This sequence comes from Camponotus fellah, assembly GCA_030586385.1. Taxonomy (NCBI): domain Eukaryota; kingdom Metazoa; phylum Arthropoda; class Insecta; order Hymenoptera; family Formicidae; genus Camponotus; species Camponotus fellah. The sequence continues at coordinate 46,174 of JAPIVC010001004.1, forward strand.
TTGCATTTCGCCTAACTTAGATTGCCATTCATCGGGTGTCAATATCATTTTAATTAAGGAACTTTTAATATATCTATTTATTTTTTCAACTAGGTCGTTTGCCCACGGGGCGGCAATCACTTTCAATGTTCAACAACTTTTCTATGTTTAATCTGTAATTTTTCTATAAAGATTGAAAATTCGTTCGACGTGAAGGCCGTATCTCTATCAGAAACAAAATGAATCAATATGAATCAAATATGTGCTTTAAATATGCTTTAATAGTTTCTTTCGCGGTGGTCAATTTTGTTGTACAAAGCCAAGAGAATCTAGTAAAAGCGTCGACGATTACTAAAATGTATTTTTCTTTCGTTTCTTGTAACGGTCCGAAATGATCGACGTGTATGATTTCCATTGGATTGCTCGGACTCGGATAAATATTCGATTCTCTCTCAAAACGATTTGAAGAACTATTTGCCATAATACACGTAAAACAATTCTCGATATATTCTGCGGTTCGTTTACGCATGCTCGGAAACCAATAATGACTTTTTAGACCTTGTATGGTTTTCTCAAAACCACAGTGGGCCATTTCATCATGGTAGATTTGTAATACACGGTAAATCATGGATTCTGGCAATACGAATTTTCTATGCTCGCCATCCTTTCTGTATACCAAACCGTTTATTAATTCAAATTTGTCATCATCCTTAATTTCCAATTGATTACTAATTTCTTTAATTTTAGGGTCGCTTAACTGTCTAAATTCCATCTCTGTCTCTAACGGTAATTCGTTACATAAGCTATGCATCTGCTTAACGCGACGTGAATCATTCGTGAACCTGAGCGATGAATTATCTTGAAATTATAATTTTGTAATGCAAAGGTCCATCGAGCAATGCGAGGATTCAGATTCGCTTTATTTATCGCGTATACTAATGCGTTGCAATCGGTTACGATGGTAAATGAAATTCCATACAAGTACAAGTGGAATCTTTCGACGGCGCGAAACTATCGCTAACATTTCCAATTCCAAAGCTATGGTAATTTTTTTCTGCTTGATTGGTCGACTGACTATAATAAGCAATTGGGGACCAATTTCCGTTATTTTGTTTTTACATTAATATTGCATCTAACCCATTGCTCTCGCATCGGTATATAATTCAGTCTGAGCACACGGATTGTATAATCGCAAAATCGGATACTCCGTTAGTTCGTTTTTAAGAGTCTGAAACGCTTTTTCACAATTATCGTTAAATTCTATCACCGAATCTTTCTTCAAAAGGTCTTGCAAGGATTTCGCTTTAATTGCAAAATCTTTAATGAATTTACGAAAATAGCTAGCCAAACCTAAAAATCTTTGTACGCACATTCTGTGGTTTCTTAAATTTTACTATAGCCTCTATATGCCTAGCACTTAACGTTATGCCTTTATTCGAAATCGTGTACCCGAGAAATTTGCTTCTTTAAAAATTGACATTTCGCGATATTTAATTCGAATTCATATTTTCTCAATATAATTAGTATTTCTTTTAAAATTGCTAAATTTTCTTCTACCGTTTCCGTTAGAATTAATATATCATCTATGCAGACGAAGATTTTATCTTGACGGATTTTATCAGCGGATTTAATATTTGAATTAACCGTTTTTGGAATTCCGCCGGAGATTTTGAATAACCGAAGGGTAATTTTATAAATTCGAATTGACCGTCTGGCGTTGTGAATGAAAAATATTTTATATCACACGTGCGTTCAATGTAGCACTTCCCGCACGACTTTTCCATACGAGAAGTAGCAAATTGTACACGATCACATTATTTCACTGTTTGGCGAGTTTTTTCTGACGTACGCTAATAGATGACGGGAAATAATGACATTATTTCACTGTTTCCCAGTGAAATAATGTGATTGTGTACAATTTGTTTCTCGTACGGAAAAGTACGACAAATGCTACTGGACGCATTTATAATATAAAATAACGTGTGATACATATAAAGAATGGCAATTGCACACGAACGCTACGTGAACGCACTCGCCTTCGGCTCGTTACTCCGCGCTCGTGTGCAATTGCCAACTTTCCTTACTTGTATCACAATATACTATAGTACTGTTCGGGTGAACACTGATTTGATGAAAACTATCCTTAAGATTGATTAACGTGAAAATGGGTTTATTACCCAACCGGGTTAAACATTCTTCGATTAACGGAAAATTTTTGTTTCTCAACTATTCACGACTATTCAAGGGCCGTAAATCAACGCAGTCTCATCAGTCCGTTTCGTTTTCTAACCGGGATTACTCTGGCACAATATGGTGAAACTCTAGGTTTAATTATATCGCGTTTCAATATCGTCTGTAATGGCTCGTATTTGCTGCCTTTCTTCGTATGCGAATTTTCGTGGAGCGTATGCGTAAATAGATGGGTCCTTTAAATGAACCTCAACTATGTATTCGTTCTTATCCGGTAAACTTTCTCTACCTCTAATCGTATTGACGATGTCCTTTGGCTTTACATAGAAAGCATTTATTATTTTACTGCGACACTCTTGGTGCGTATGGCCTTTTTTGCCACAATTCCGACATGCATCTTCTTTTGATGTTGAGCGCTTTTAATTATGTGATGGCAATTTTCTTTCCAGATCGGATAGACCATCAGTGATAAGCCTCATCTCATCTATAAAAGTTTCAACTGAATCGGCTTTAATGGATAATGCAGCACAGCGCACTGACTTGAAAGTGATGCCGCCGATCAACAAATTAACTATATCTTTTGCAAGTAAATCTAAATTGCTCAGTAATGCTAATTTATCTATTGCATACTGATCAAATGATTCTTTTTCAGAGAACCACTTCCGCGCTTCTATTTTCTGCATTGCTTTATAAAAAGGAACTTTGCGATCGAACACCTTCATCAGGCCGTCTCTTAATGCGACCCAAGATTCGAGTATTTCGCCGGTTTGTACCATTTCTTTGCGTTTTTTGTTAATTTACTTGATGCTGCAAGTAACGTTACCGCATCCGTCGCACCATGGATCTACGCGATTTTATCAACTCTTTTTGTCCATATAGACACATTTTCATTTTCGGATCCATCGAACTCCGGGATCTGCGCAGCAATCCATCTAATCGGATACCCAGTTGCTCCGTTCTCAAACAATCTTGGAGCCGAGGATGGTCTCGCCGACGACGTCTCCTCTGACGCTGACCTGGGTGCTGTCTCACTTCCGCGCGCATCCTGTCTCGTGCCTGAGTGGCCTGGTCTTGCCGTATCCTCGCGACGAGCCGCCGTCAAGGTTTCCACCAACCTTGTAAATTGCTGCAACATCTTTTGTTGCTGAGCATGCAAGTCCGACGTCACGACCGAAATTACCTGACGTAAACGAGAAGCAGTGACCGAGGGATCTTCAACATTTTCTCCGGTCCTCTCGGGACTGCCTCCGGAACTGGCACGTCTCCTCTCGCACCAAAGAGGTCGCCTACCGGGCCATGTCTCTCAAGATGATTGGCATCAATCAACTCTCTGCGTCTTCCTGACGAGTCAAGGCGATAACGACGAGCCTCCTCTCTTAACTGAGTCACTGACATTGCTTCAAGAGCTTCACGGTTCATCCTCTGAGGTGGAAAATTCAACAGAACGAGCTCTACTGGACGTCGACTCCGAACTCAGACACTCTGATATCCATCACAAGACTCGCAACTCCGACTTCGAATATTGGAGCATGTGGCGCTTACCGCCGAACAAAAGATTTCGATGTACCGTTATGGCGCGAGGGATCACTATCCCGCTTCTGAAAACTTGTTGTAACGTATTGATTGTCTAATTGATGGAATATTCTGTAAAGGATGTACAGAAGGTTTCACAAATGAACGCATAAAACGATGATTAACTTGAAGACTTGTTCAATCACTCTTTATTGGTAAAAAGAATCACAGAATACTAATTGCGACTGTCTCGGAACAGGTTCTGACCGCGATGACGCGAACTTCCGATTTCTCTGCGGATATATCGGCTCCGCCATTACACGTCACGCTGACATCTCCGCTGACGTCGCTTGTTGCTCGCTATACGAACATGGTGCTGACATCTTACAATTTCTATTGTATGTCGGACGTATTCGAGGCTTAACGTTCATATCGCTTAGTCGAAAGCGAAAACGTGTAGTTAGAAAAATGATTCATGAACTACTAATCAACAATATTATACGAGAATCGAGTTCGCTGTACGCGAGTTCCCCATACTACTCGTGAAAAAGAAAAACAGTGAAAATCGTATATATGTATATTTCCGAAAACTAAATGCTATTACGATTAAAAACAAATATCCGATACCACTGATCGAAGAACAAATCGATAGATTAAGAGGCAAGTATTTTACAGCTTTAGCATCTGGATATTACCAAATGCCAGTGGCAACGGCTCAATAGAGAAAATAGCGTTCGTAACTCCAGAAGGCCATTATGAGTTCATACATATGCCGTTTGGCCTGACCAACGCATCTGTAGTATTCCAACGACTAATGGACAAGGTGTTGAGCGAATTGAAGAACTCTATAGCACAGTATATATGGTAGCGCAACTCTGGCAATTTCAGCGTGAGTAAAAATAAACTGCACATGCGCGGACTTGCGAGGTAACCAATCACGGCAGTGACCTTCTATCTCATTTGCTCTCTCTTTGTCTCTCTTTCTAATCTATTATACACACACTATACAGGGCAAGACATCTGATACACTATACATCGGATACACTACTGAGTGACTGATCTGAAATTGTATATTTCAAATGAGTCACTAATATAGTATATGTTCCGATGTCAGATGTCTCGCCCTGTATAGTGTGTGTATAATAGGTTAGAAAGAGAGAGAAAGAGAGAGCAAGCGAGACAAAAGGTTACTGCCGTGATTGGTTACCTAGTCCGCGCATGTGCAATTCATTTTTACCCACGCTGACATCAAACAGAGGTGCCGACAGAGAGTTGCGCTACTGTATATACTGTGTCTACAGCTTTCCTCTACCTATTTTTTGCGAGAGAGGAGAAAATGCTTTTTATGCACACTCTGGCCCCCGTAGACCGGAGTAGTGTGGGACTCGACCTATTTAACGGTCCCTACCCCCTAAAAACTCTTCTCTTGTGCTCTCTTGGCTGCTCGCCCAGCAGACGATACCCGCTTACGCATTACCTGCCTACTGGGCTTGCGCGTTGTTGGGAATTTCTTCCCTAGTCAGTTACGGGTTTCTCGAGAATCCTTGTTATGTGTAAGCATATGTATATAAGTGTATGAGTGTGCATTGTATATTAGTGATTGTATATTAGTGTATAAGTGTCTATGTTTGTGCCGTTTGTGCATGTATGTGTATGAGCGAAAGAATGAGCGATTGATGACTCTTCCCCCCTTAATTCCCCCCTTTTCCCTACCCTCTCCTGCTGCAGCCTTCCACCCTCCAATAACCCCGTAAAAATGTGGTGAGTGTATGATGATTGAGTGAATCGGTAAATGAATGAATGGATGAGTGGGTGAATGAACGTGATAAGATTATTTGGACGGTCTTAATACTTAGTATTAGAGTATTCTGTTTTCTCATGACTGGCATTTTTGCTAGTAATCCTATCGCCGATCTTCGCTTAGTTGTCTTTCGCGAGCTCTTTCGTCTTCTTCCTTGAGAAGCATGACCTTCTCGGCGAATATGTGGAAGGCCTCCCATTTTTCATTAGATTCTAGGATATTAGATTGAGGATATTAGATCTGGGATATTAGATTGGGATTGGGCTGTTGGGAGCGAAATGTTTTCGCTAATAACACTCAAAATTTTTCTGTCATCCTGCCATTCTCTACAGTATTGCAGTATATGCTCTGCCGAATCGTCTTCTGCATTGCAGAACGGGCATTCTGGGGAATCCTTCCCAATGCGATGTAAGTAGGTGTAAAAACATCCGTGCTCCGTCAGAATTTGGGATGGAACGAGAACTCGCCGTGTGACCTGTCGAGTCAGGCGTCAAAACTTGGCGTTATAGCATTACAAGTTCTCGAACCCGCTACATTTTATCGCTAGAGTAAAAGTAGCCGTTGCTGACGGAAAATTAATGTCTCATCATTTTTTATTTCTTTCATTTGTGAATGATTCCACTCCTCTCCACTCATCTTTAAGTCTCGGATTCTCAGGAATACTCTATTAGAGTAAGCCGCATATATCGGAACAATTCTTGCGAGAAGTAGGGCTGCATATGCGGACACAATCTTATATCCTGCGATAATTCGTATAGCAATTACCCTCTGTAATTGTCTCAGTTGGTTACTGATCTTATTACTATACGCCGCTTCGCTCCATAGGAGCTCCATAATTGATTATCGAACCCATTATATTCGCATAAAGTTTGCGTTTCTTCTCACGAGACCCTTGGAGGTTCGGCATAATAGATTGTAAGGCTCGTGTTACACGTGCCACCACCCTCCCCTCTAGACGATATAATCATAGGGAGAGTCCGTTAGCCCACGAGCCCGATAGCACACAACCACATATATCGCCCGATGCTTAAGATAACCAGTCGACCAATCAGAAGGTCTTAGTGTTCTAACTGACCAATTAGCAACACTCGTGTGCTATCAGATCCCGTCCATAATCATACCGTCTAAAACTATAGAAGAGGACATGACGAGATTACGTCGGATGTGGAAGCGTTTCGCAGGAATCACCTTATCTTAAAATTGGATAAATATTTATTTTTTTCAGGATCAATCGAATATCTCTCTATTGAGAAATAAGTACGCAAGGAATTCGACCCGGTCGACATAAGATAGAAGTGTTAATACACATGGAAAAGCCTCCAATATAATAAATTCCTTTTTGTACTGGTAGACGCGTTTACTAAATTCACCATTGTAGAACCGGTAAGAAGTCAAAAGACGTGCTATGTTGTAAAGATTTTGACTAATTTAATTCATCTGTTTGGAATTTCCAGTAGAATTATAAGTGACAGGGAAACTGCTTATACGTCACAGACGTTTCGCATGTTCTGCAATAATTACGGAATCAAGCATATATTGAGTGCAGCTGCTACCCCACGAGCGAACGGATAATGCGAAAGATATAATAAGACTATTGTACAAAGTTTACTATGATGGTCGGACAAGACTCACGTCGCTGAGACACACAGTGATAAAACAGATGCAGGGTGCGTTGAATACCACCTATAAAAAAGTATTGATACAAAAGTATTGATACGACACTGATGAAGGTTCTTATTGATTGCGAAACAAGGAGCGCAGCTGAAAAAACACTTTTATCTCAAATTCAAGATAAGATGCACCGATTAGATCTAGACGCGCACCGATATCACGACGAACATTAGCCAGCAGCAGCAGACACAGAAAGAACGATACGACCAATCATGTCGAGATGCCACAAAGTACAAAGCTGGCGACTTAGTGCTGGTTCAGATCACGAGCGATCCAGCCACAGGCAGTAGCAAGAAACTGCATCCCAAGTTCAAAGGACCGTTTCGAGTACGTAAGGTTCTTATCAACGATCGCTATGAGGTCGAAGACTTGCGGGAAGGCTGCAGGCGAAGTCGAACAGTTGCTGCCGCCGACCACATGAAGCCCTGGATCACGGTTCAAGACGAATAGACGTACGATATATATTACGGATTGAGCTTGGCTAGCACGACGGTGCTACTCCAAATCAATTAACATACGATATAGAGTTGAAGTGAAGTATTGGATACGGAGGGTGAGATACATACAAGTCACACGGTGAAACACGTGTCTGGAACGTACTGGTTGAGTATAGTTTATATCTAGCTTCAAAGTGAAGTGTTTGCAATTAGCCCTTTTAAAAGCTAAGTACATTCAAAGTAGTACTCGTAAAATTCGATTCAGTGCTGAATATCATAATAGTGACCCAACTTAGAAGATTTAAATACAGCATGAGCTGTTTCTTTTTCGGGCGCCATATTAAACACACACAATTAGATAGCCGAGATACGAAATATACAAGTCGTCAGTTATGTCTACATCAGAACCGGGAGGGATTTGCCTCTCGAGTGACAAAAAGATCCCGTCAAATTATATTTTAGAAACTCGATTTTAGAAAGAGCGATGGATGCCTTAATCATCGATAACATATCAGCTACCTTCCCGCCATATCTCCCTCCCAAGATGACGCAATGGATCTCGGACCCTTCTACGCAACCCTATATCAACATTCTCTAATATTAATCAGATTTCTTTCCCTAACACGAACTTCCCTTCAAAGGAACATACAGGCTCCATAGATTGCAGCAATAATTAAAAAAAAACCACAGTTAAAAGAAAATTAAATAATCCCAACGAAAACTCTCCTTCTGATAAAAAAACATCTCTGATCTCTCATGACATCTCTAATAATGACATTCAAGATATGACAAATAATTCTAACGAATACTCTCCCTCTAAAAAATTGCTCAGGAATAACCCTCTTAACAAGTATGACAAAAATAGCCAAGGTCCTTTCGAAGTAATAATACAAAGCGATCATCCTGAATCAATTGATCCTTTCAATTGGCTGTCTTCTTAGCTCCTCTCTTAAAAAGGACATAGTTGAAATTAAGAAATCAAGCTATTCCAAAGTTTCGATTTAATTTGAAAACTACGATTCAGCTAATAACCCTATCAATAATCCTATACTTAAAACTAAAAAACTAACAGCTTTTATCTCTATATTTAGAACCTGCCGTAATGGAATTATTAGAGGAGTCCCGCTAGAACTCTCTGAAGAGGAAATTAAAGAGGGAATTCAAAGTCTATATTCAATTACTTCCATAAGAAGATTGAATAGATCTTTATCGGAGAATCATCTTCCAAAATACTCCTCTTCCAAACCTATATTAATCTCATTTAAAGAACAATCTCTTCCGAAGTACATATTCTTGTTTATGGAGACACGAGGTGAGTCCATTCATTACTAAAACTTCTTTGTTTTCTTGTCTCCGCTATGGTCATCATATGTCACAATGCAAGGGTCACTTCTACTGTTCTCATTGCAGTGAAAAAGATGGCAAGAACATTTCTTGTCCATCTAAAGATTTACAGCCAAGATGTGTTAATTGCAAATGTCAATATAAATCCACGGACAAAAGCTGTCCAGAATATGGCATACAAGCCAAAATAAGAAAATTAGCTGCATACAGACATATATCACTTATAGACGCGAAATATTTAATCAAAGGCACAAAGGTAAACAAAAACTTTCAAATTCACTCTTCTACATTTCTAGCATTAGAAGAGTCCCAAATAAACAATAATCTTTCTCCATTATCCTCCATTTCTTCTCCCTTATCACAAAACATCTCTCTCTCTCCCCTCCTCTTACATGCTCCTATGCAGAAGCCGCTCAAAAATACAATAATAACATTACTAATAATTAAAAAAATACCTCTCCATTCCCCTCCCTCCTCTTCATCCACAAAATCCTTCCCCAAATAACCTAATTTTAATTTCTCCAGATCCACTTCCACACCGAACTCTCTCCTCATTGCATCCAATGGGAGATTCCCGGAACTTTTTCAATTTTCCACTCCAGTATACAATTTTAAAGAGAAAACAGTAAATGAAAACAACTCTCAAGAATCACTTAAATCCAATCCTTGATTCTCCGACAATGAATCCATTTCATCTTCTGTTATCCAAATTCTTGACACCATAAAATCCATATTTGAAACTCTCCTTTAATAGCAGCCCTCAGATACAAAGATTAATCTAAAACTATTCTTAACTTACTAACAGATTTTTTTATCAATGCTCGATTCTAGATCTTAATCTATCCCTTACGCCAACCCTCAACAACTCAGAATTCTGCAATGGAACTGTCACTCCATTTTCAATAAAATTGAAACAATTAAATCTTTTTCCAAAAATCATGAAATCCTTGTCTTGTCGGAAACCTGACTTCATGGGGAGCTTTCTATCAAGGCATTTAGACGACACACATCGACATAGCGTCACACGTGGTGCTTTCCAACAACGACACATCACAGCACGATCGAACACAGCTGTAGAGCATAGTCGAACACAGAGTCTGGTTCATGGCTGCCAATCTTCGAATGATATTGTAGAGCTGTTTCATTTGATACATAGGTATACCATAAGTTATCCAATGTCACCACAGACTTCTATTATGAACAAAAGTCTGTAATGTCATCGATGAGTCGATTCACTTTATTGTTTTTTGTGAAAAACAGATCATTATTTTATATCATTATTTTCATCTTAAGTGTTTTTTTCAATTTACAATTTTATTTTCAGTTCGTAAAACAATATTTTCTTTTTCATAGCGACGCAATTGTCGCATCTTTTTATTGTTTTCAATGCTTTGTGAACAAGGCATTTCTATAAAAAGTTAAAGTACAATTAAAAAATTTATTATTATAACCTGCTCGCATTCATCATTTACAAATCAACAAGTAAAGAACGTATGTAATATTTAACTCAAATATAAATATAAAATATATAGAATATATGAGGATATATAAATATATAAATATATGTGGATATTTTATTTATATTTTTACAGATGCCATTTAGGGTCGTAAAGCAACATTGGCAGCTATAAGATTTTATGAGACAAACATGATGGATTATTCTAAAAAAAAAAAGGGAAAATATGGGAGGCAATAAAAATTGGACTGTTGAATTTTGGAATAGAGGTATTGTTTTGTTAAAAGGCAGGTGTACGGTATATCTTTTTGTGAAATATTTGCAATTTGCATTTTGAGCGAAAAAATTGAAGCATTATAGGACTTTATCGATCTTTTATCATTCTAAATATAAGACATTTGGAGAGGTTCATATTTTTTAAATATCGAGTAAATTTTTTAATAAAAAGATTTCAATACTTTTCAAGTTAATCCCGTACATACATACGAACGAAATATTTATATAGTAGAATAGTATAGAAGTATAAGATATAGATGCAGTTGCATTGCTTTTTTTATTTTTCAATTTAAATTTAATAAAAGTATGTCTTAACAGTGCGAACACCCTTTTGTATTTTAGATGGCGAACGATCAAGTGCGATGGAAAATCAATGCATTAGTGAAAAAATACAAAGAAATAGTAGATAATAATTCATTATCAGAAAGGGCTCGCATGGATTTCGAATATTTCGAGCAAATGGATGAAATTCTCGGACTGCGGCAGCGCGCCATTGCTGGGCAAACTGTATCATCAAAGTTAACATCGAAAACATCCAATCCTTGTACTTCAATTTCTTTAGAAAATTCTTCTTCGTGTAAAAGAAAATCTTCATGTGCGTCTTTTTCGGTTCCGAACAGTCCATCGATGGTAAGCTCACCGAAGAGAAAGTGTCCGTGTCATGGACAGTGATGGTAGGCCGGGTGATTTTTTCGCGCATGCGCCGCGAACGCGGCGTTAACGAAGTAGATGTGAAAGGTGTGTCACTGGTCGCCCTTAAATAAATTTCTAAAGGAAAATTTTTAGAAAATTTTTTACGAGCGACCAACACCACACTATTATATTATTATTATCAAAAATTTAATTAAGCTGAAAAAGAAAAAAGTACAAAAACAAAACACAATTTTTATATTAACAAAAAATAATTTATTTGGCAGAAATATCATAGAATACCAACATTTGTTGCAAAGATAAAGAAAACTGCCAAAAACCTTATCAGTATTCACAAAACAAAAATACATTTATAAAATAAATAAATAAATATCTTTTTTATGTATAAATATAAAGAAATAATATGTTATATATATTAAGAAATGTATTTATTAATATAAAAAACAACAGAAATTTAATTAACTTTATAAAATAATATAAGAATATTATTAAGAATAATTATTAAAAATATTTATAATTAATTTTTAAACTATAATTAAATATTATTATAATTATAATCTTAACTATAATATGAAATTTCTAAAACTAAAATACTAATAATTTCCATTACATTATCACATTAATTTATGACATTTTAATTACACATATCACATTTGTTAAATAATTTTAGTTTTAAATTAAGTTATATACAACATTTTTAAAATCTATTAAAAATAATAATAAAAACTCAACATATAAGAAAATAAAAATGTTGCACATAAATATTGCACAGAAATATAAGATTTATAATTAATATAGAAAATAAACATATAAACTCTGAAAAATAATAACAATTAATAATAACATATATGCAGTATGCATTGAAGAAAATAGCTCCATAGTCTAATGGCAAAATATGAAATATATATATATTGCAAAAGCTTCCATGCAAAATAATATTTAACATATAAGAATATTAAAAAAATAAAAACTATCAGATGTGTGCTGTTCTCCATACAAATTTGGCGTATTATGCAGTTCTAAATGCCTTGCATCGATTTCAAAATTTGTACAATTAATACCTTCGTCTTGAAAGCTGGACTGAACTATAGAAATCGCGGAAACTGTGTTATTAGATAAACGATTTCGTTTTTTATTTTTTACATCTGTTACTATAGAAAAAATTCTTTCGTCCTCAGCATTAGAGTGTGGAAGAGAAAGAACGATTAAAACTAAAGATTCTAAATTTGGAAATATTTTTGTCCCGTCAAAATTTTTAGAACTTAATATATTTTTCCATATATCTTATCTATTTCTAAAGAAGCTAACTCTTTTTTCTTTTGTTCATCAAAAATTGATGGCAAAATCCTCCATTCAAAAGCTAATTGTGTTAATCAAATTAAGAAAGGATAATTTAAGCAAGAAAAACCACACGCATTGATGTAATCTGCATAAAGATAATAAAATAATTGTGTTAAATTAATTTGTTCTACTCGCGTTGCAATAGAAGTCAAATCTCTAATTTCATTTCTACCTTCATTATATAAAGCAATTTGAGGATCTAGAAATGTTAATTGTTTAAAAAATATATCTGTACACGGTAAACGTTTCAGCATTTCTTGAACTGCAGTAATATAAAAATCTAAACATTTTAATCTAATCTCATGCGCGCATTCTAAAGATAAATTTTTTAAAAAGCTTTCACATTTCAGTCCCATATATACATTATCTATGTTGTAAGTTATTTTTATTATTTAAATCTAAATTACAAATATTATTTAAAACATCAAAATTTACAAAATTTTGAGCAAACTGAAATATTATTTGTTGACTATTATCATATAATTTATTATGTACTAAAATATTAAGAGACTGAAACAAAGCGTTAAAGCTGTTAAAAAAATTCAAAGAATATTTCAAAAATAATAAATATGCTTTAATAGAATTATCATTTAAATGTTCTAAAATAGTCTCTGCAGATTTTAATTTATCTTCCATTACAGCTAAAACAAAATAATTTTTCAAAATTTCCCAATTTTCAAGAAGTCTAACGACACATTTGTGAAAACTAAGCCATCTAGTATTAGAATTAATTTTAATATTTTGTGTCGTTCTGCATTAAAAAAATCCTGAAATTCAACTAAAATTGCACTTCTCTTTGCACTGCCCGAAATATAAGTAGCAATTCCTTTAATCAAATGTTCACAAGACGAAGGTAATTTTTCACAAGCTTTACTTGCTATAAGTGCAGATGAATGACAAATACAATTCATTGTTATTAAACTTGGTATTTCTGACTTTAAATGACTCATAAAAGAATTATTGCATCCTACCATAACAGATGCATTGTCACATGCTAATCCGACAATATTTTTAATTGGAATTTCTTTTTCCTCTAAACAATTTTTAAATGACTCGAAAATTTTACTTGCAGAACAATCTGTTGCGTTTAAAGGATATATTTCTAATAATTTAGTAGTAATTTTTTTACTCAAAGGAGAAATGTATCGAACAAGAATACACATTAATTTTGTATCCGATATATCTGTGCTCTCGTCAATTAAAATAGAAAATCTGCTAGTTTTTAAATCCTCAACAATTTTTTCTGTTTCGCGTTTAGCTATTACATTTTTAACTATCGATGAACACTTTTTTCGAGCGAGTGAAAGATCTTGCACAATTTTAGGATCTATACAAATATCTTTTAATAATGGAATTAAATGATCTACGGTCGAAAAGGCGACGTTATTCCGTGAAAAAAGCTGCTAGTTTAATTTCTACGCGTTTGAATCTATCTTTATGCAACAATGTATTATTATTATTATTATTATTATCATTATTAGTGATGGCTTTATAATCTGAAGAATTAAAATTTTCGATATGTTTGACTCTCTGTGAATAGTTAATTAAATCCGCTTTGTGACAACTGATAGTTTTATTACAAGCCATGCAAAGCGCTTTATTTTCTGAAGGATGAGGAGACCATCCTTTAAAAACATTTTCATCTAACCATGCAGCTTGAAATTGTCTAATTCTACGCTTTTTAATAGCGCCTTTAGAAATATTAGGCTCCATTATAATAATATATATTTACTTACCGAAAATTTTCCTAATCGTTATTTGTTATTGCCACTGTAGTCTACTCTTTTTCCTTTATCCTTCTTGAGAGGGAAGACACTCTTTCATTTCACTTTTCTCACTTTAAAACAATATAACACTCACTTTATAACATTCACTCGGGACTCGGGACTTCTTTCTGGCATCACCGATCAGATGCTGTTGCCCGCCAAAACTTTGGCGCCCATAATCCGCTATCCGATACACCGTTGCTTTCCTGCGATTACTACTGCGCATGCGCGAAAAAATCACCCGGCCTACCATCACTGATCATAGAACAGGTTCCAAAATTGAATCAACCAAAGTCAAATTCGAAAAAGTGGCTGCATCATTTACAAAAAAAAGAAGAGCGTGATCACATCAAAGATCAAAGATATGCAACTATTACCGAGACTAAGAAAGAAGCTTTAAAATTAAAAAAAGACTTGAAAGAGGCTGAATTGGAATAGCGAAAAGAGATGGCAATAAAGAAGATGAAAGAGAAAAAAAACCGCCACTCAGAACTTATAGAAATCGAAAGAGTAAAATATAAATTACTAAAAAAATTTGTAGAAGATAAAGAGAATCAGAATCTCCGTGTAATATCCGATTCTGACTAAAGTCTGATTTTTTCTTCTTTCTTTCTTTTTTTTGATTTCCAATTTTTTTTAAATTTTTTTTCTTTAACCTCGGGTTAAACTATATGTTTGTTTCTTTTTAAGAACATATTTGAAAAGAGATAAAGATATAGTTTAATCCGAGGTTGAAGTTAACCCTTGTTGATAAAATTGGCTCTTAGTTTTCATTTAAGTGTTTTTTTTTTTGTGAATTACAACGCAAAAATAATATATTATTATAAGCCAAAGATTAGAGTGTTATTTTCTTTTTTACAAAGATTTTTTATTACAAACAAGATTTAATAGATATATAATGTATTAATTATAATTAATACATAATGTATTAATTATATTATTATTGTTCAATAAAGATAATTAATTATTATCAATTCGTCTTTTATAATCAATATTATTCAACCATTCGGAGAATTACGTACAATAAATCATTGCTCAGGGAACAGTTCGTTAAAAAGTTCCATCCTGCGATCTCGTGCTGCACAATGATCTGATATTTCCAGTTCTCTATTAACTATTGAAATCTCAAAACCGTCGTCATTATCTTCAGGAAAATTGTAAACATCATTTCTGTCAATACAGTAATTATGTAAAATGCATGCTGCAACATATTTTCGTAGCTATTTCTAATATGAAAATAAATATCTCTGAGTTCGATGCGTATTATTCTATTAAAGAAATTCAATTTAGAATGATTGACGGTAACTTGATTTGTAATTCTTAAAGGAGAATTTCGGTTTTGACAATAATCGGTCTATATGTGACGGAAATATATTGTGTGCAATATATCTTCTCAAAAATTTAATTCTAATTCTGTTAGATATAATGGACTTTCGAAGATTGATCCATGATTTTAAAAGTAGAATTGTAACTATATTTTGCATTGATGTAGGAGGTATCTCTGAGTTCGATGCGTATTATTCTGTTAAAGAAATTCAATTTAGAATGATTGTAACGGTGACTTGATTTGTAATTCTTAAAGGAGAATTTCGGTTTTGACAATAATCGGTCTATATGTGACAAAAATATATTGTGTGCAATACATCTTCTCAAGAATTTGATTCTAATTCTGTTAGAATGGATTTTCTGTTATAATGGACTTTCGAAGATTGATCCATGATTTTAAAAGCTTAGTAGAATTGTAACTGTATTTTGCATTGATGTAGGAGAATCAATGCACATTGAACATTACTAACATTTACTTTTTAAATAATTTTTTAATTGTCGCTTAATTTAACTAATCCTTAAAATACATAAGTTATATATAATAGTTATATATAATATTTGTTACAAACATTTGAAACTAAATCTGAATTATTTAGATTCTTTGGGAGCACATTCGCGTGTGACGAATGAAATTAATAAAAGCAGCATTGCCTGTATTGAAGAAGGTATTGAAAAAGAAAATATTCCTGAAAATTGTGAAAAATAGACTGACTACGATATAGATGAAGATTTAATAAGTGCAGTAAAAGGGAGACCAGCTTTATATGACTATCGCATTTCAATGAAAGAGCGAGAGAGGAAGCAAAAGGATTGTTTATGGCAAGAAATTAGTGAATACTTGAATGGTAACCCTTATATCATTTATTTATTTATTTGCAAAGTTTTTTATACATGAATACATATAACAAATATTACATATGTATATATTTCTCAATTACGTTGTATGTTGCAGGTTTTTATACCGCTACTGAAGCTGAAAAACGATGGACCTATTTGAAAGATTGCTATCAAAAAGCAAGAAATATATTTAAAAAAAAACAAAACGTTGCGCAAAAGAGTGGTGCAGCTGGTATACCAAAGAACTATGAAATAAAACCATCCTTTCGTTATTATGATTTAATGGCCTTTTTAACTGATACATTAGAATATCGAGAGTAAGTTCAAGAATAACGATAATTCAACTGAAAATTATATTGCAGTAACGTTCTATCATTTATTTTAGAACCGTGACATCCTTACAAAAATCATGTAAGGAGCTACAAGCTTCCAGTTCAAATAGCAATACTCCTTGCAGTTCAAATAGTAATAGTATTCCTTCTACAATAAGCGACAACTTCAATAATATTCTTACTCCTATCACTAATAATAATACGTCTACATCACTGTCCTCAGTTTCTCCGATATCAAAAAGTATGAATTTTAGTATTTATTATGTACAACTTAAATTAGCGAATGAATAATTTATTTATACATTCATTTGTTACAGAGAGGAAAAGGATTAATTTAGACTAGAAGAGTTAATTAGATTAAATAAGTGTTTTTAAATAAATATTTTATAAACACTTATTTAATCTAATTAATTTTTAAATAGATATCATACGATGTATGGATATCACACACATTAATAATAATAATAATATTAATATGTTAAATGTTTATTATGTCTACCACGCATTCTTCAATCGAACACATGATCGCGTTCGATAGCCAGTAGTACCTTAACCTACCGCAACCTATCATGACAAAAAACTGCTTGTCATCGCATTGTCGTCGCGTCGTCGCGTCGCAAGTAACATGTCCGCGCGCGTTTCTTTCATCGAGTGATTTTAATCGCCAACAGTTATTATTCGACAGTGATAGTGATAGAGTCATCAGTAAATTTCTCGTCTCATCGAGTGAATAAATAAATGTGATTACGTTAAAGTTTATAAAAGAGTGCAGTTCATGAAAGAAGAAAAATTTTCAGTTAATAATTTAGTGTGGATTTTTGCCTTGTGCAACGTGATATCTACGTTAAATTTGAGAACGTACGGTCTATCGGAAAATTCATTTCTCCTTCAAGCAATTACAGCAATACATCAAAAGTCATCGAACAAGGTAATAATAACTATTTTTTGACGTTATGTGAAAATAGATCTCAGGAAAGACAGAGGGACAGTATGTCAAAGAAAATTCATAAAAAGAGAGGGGTTTTTAGTGGGTAGGGAGTACCGAGTTGGTAATTCGACTTGGTACTCGAGTCCCACATAACTCACTGGATCGACCGGTGAGTATGCATAAAATGCATTTTCCCCTCTCTCGAAAAAAAAAAATTACAGGTGAGTGAGCGAATGAAAGAGAGAGAGAGAGAGAGACAGACAAACAGACAGAGAATGTATGTGTTCGCATGTGTGTCTGTGCATGTGCAGCGATCAGCTGATCGCAGCAGGCGCCCCGCGTAAGCGCCCGCGGCTGACGGTGAATCGCGCCGCCCCTGCCTGCCTCTTGTACCCGACCCGTCATGCGTCAACTACTTTCTTTAATAATTCGAAAACTAAGCTTCGGACGAAATTTTGCAAAAGGAAAAATCGTCTTAGAATTGTCTCACTAATATGTCATTTCAGGGATATGTCACACAGGGGTTATTTTGAATCACCCTGTATATAACATATCTTCTTTAATATTTTAAATTTATTTTAAAATTATCAACAATTTCATTTTTATTAATATTTCTTTTTTATTACTATATTAATATTTCATTACTATTATTATATCATTATTTCATTATTATTTCATTACTATTATTATTTTAGACGTAAATATACTAATATCAAGAACGTCTCTCAAGAATCTTTCCAGTTAAACGTAAGTGATAAATAAAATATTACAATAAATAAAACAATAGATATTAATACTTTTTTAAAATATTGCAGACTTATTGTTAGTGTTTACTTTGTATGTTGTAGGATTTATCTAAAGATGTAGCAATAAGCAATCAATAATCGGCATTAAATGATATAACTAATCAGGTAATTACAAAATTTTAATAATTTAAATTAATTTTATTTAATAAATTTTATTATTTATAAAACATTGAGCAATATTGAATTTGTATACCTTTTTTATATTTTTAGGATTTAGTTTTAACTTTGGACATTCCAGAAGATGTACAACTTGAGTCATCCACTTTAATACCGATAGACTCTGAAACCCACTTAGAATCCACAACATCGCAATCTTCAGCATCATCATCTCATCAGGATACAATGCCATAACCTCACAGAATTAAAAAAATATTTAACAAATCTGGATCATCTGATATGCTGGAAAAATCATTTAATGATGTGTCTAAATCTATTTCTGCAATGGCTACTCAAATATTTACAAATGAAAATCTAATAATAATAAATAAAATAAATATATTAAGTCAAACATGATTTTATTTTTACAAAGTATACATTAAGTTTACAAAAAAATAGAACATTCTCAAAAGAAAATTTTAAAAAATAAATTTTAAATATCTTAAAAGTGTATTTATTTTTTTGTAAACTATTATTATAATACAAAATTTAAAAAAATTTAAATAAATATACCTTAATGTAATTATTAAATGCTGCTCTGGAGTTAAAGCTTTTCTTAAACTACTTTTCTTTAGAAAGCGAGAAATTTTTTTTAAAAGATTATTATATATTTCTAATCATCATCTCAAGTCATTCTAGTATAACGGAAAAAGTGATCAGCATCATTTTTAAAAATGATGCTGATCACTTCCATAAAAGAGATGAAATTATTTGGATTCTGGATCTCTTTGTAAATTAATAGGACGGACCCATCAGCGTCTATTTTTCCAAAGTTTATGTTTATTTCTTTTTTTTGATATAAACATAATTCTCATTAATTTAAAAACGAAACAGGAAAATAAAAATATTGCTCTGGGGTTAAAAACGACTTCCTGGTTAACAATGTCTAAATTCATATATGTTATGTTTGCGTGACACAATTTTTATATTTTATATTTTATTCTTTTTTAATTGTGCGTTACATTTAATCTCTATTCCTAATTCTTATTCTTAATATTTAATATTTAATATTTAATATTTAATATTTAATATTTAATATTTAATATTTAATATTTGTCCTATTGTGCGCAGGGCCTTATATTAGCAACTTATATATTAGTTTTATTATTCATTCGCTAATTTAAGTTGTACATAATAAATACTAAAATTCATACTTTTTCAGGAATTTTCAGGAATATTTATATTCCTTATCTAGTCAGACTTCGCAAACTTTCAATATCAAGGTTAGAAATTTTTCCGTTTCTTTTCCGTTCCGTAATAGTTCCGTGCCATGGGGAATCGGGCCGCGAAAAAACGTGGAAAAAAACGCGGAACGGAATCATTCTGATTGGTCTAGTCACCTTTCCGTTACTATTCCGTTCCGCTATTTCTTTCTCCATCGGGACGAGCCCTAAATGTTCCTTAAACTCTTCATTTGTCCAGGAATCAATAATCAAAAGATAATTTCGTAATTGAATATCTCCTTCGGCCAATTATTAAGTAATGCAGTAGAGGAAAAAACAATAAATCTGCATGCTCTTCGTCGCTACTGGATGAAGTAATGCTGCCACTCGAACTACTGTCTAATTCTTGCATTTCACTTGAATTGGTTGAATCGGAACTGGTACTTAAGTTTGGAGTTTCTATCAATTGATACACAATTCTATTTATATATCCATCTGCAAAGTATCATTTATTTGTAACTCATCGCCAATAAAAACAGTAACAAATTGTGATTATATTTGATTTAATACATACGTACTTTGAACATATTAAAAATTTTTCAAAAATAACCTCAATTTCTTCAAGCAAATGATTTCTTACTAGATCTTTGTTTAGATGTGTGTCATCTAAATGCCTTGAAAGTTCTAGTAATGTAGCTTAGAACTACAACGCATTTCATCAAGCATCTAGACACAGTGTTCGATCGTGTCACACCGTGCTGCTCTGTGTCACCTAGATGGAAAACTCCCATGATAATTCGTATTTCTCACTTGCTGATTGCAACATTCTTAAAAGAAACTCCCCTCATAAATCAAGAAGATCTTATGCTAGTTATTAATAAAAAACTTCAATTTAAATTTCTTGGACAAGATCTCTACTAGCAAATAAAATAGAAAGTATAGCTATATCCATTCCCTATAAAAATTCTCATGCTGCTCCTTTCAATTCATTTATAGATCTTCTCATTCCATCATAAATGACCAGGAATGATCATTTTGCTAATACCTTCCCAGCATCTATAATATTAGGAGTCTTTAACGCTCACCATCAAGAATGGAGTTGCGATATTAATTGTATTACAGGTAAACATTTACTCCATTCATCCTAAGAAATTTTATTTACCTGTATGAATAATGGCTTTCTCACTCTCCTTACTAGATCTGGGCAAAATAAATCAACTATTGACTTAATTTTTGTCACCCCATTTCTGCTCTCATCAACATAAATTACATTCACTCATAGCATTTTCTACTGAGAAAACTGATGCAGCACTAATGCTATGCTAGGTTTCAATGAAAACTGCATTAGTGTTATAATCGTGCAGATTCAGTGAAACATAAATTCATAACTACTCGTAACCTTAAAATTGTGCGTTAACAATAAGTTAATAAATTATTTCTTATTTACAAAATGGAACGAGAAAAAAATGAATTAATATTTCAATTAAATGAGCAAATATTTAGTTTTGACATTAAATGTATGGAAATAAATGATGTCAAATTAATAAAAGGTAAAATCATAATTAAATTGTTTTAAATAATTTTCTAAGCGAGTTTAATTTAAGTATTCTAATGAAAAGTTATTTTTATTTAAAAAATAATGAAACAAATAAAAATTTAATATACATAAATATTAAATATATTAAATATTTATTTTTAGAAAACGATAACTATGCAATTAGTTATATAACAAACTTAATAAATAATGGTTCCATAAGATTGCAAGAGCCATTATAAATTATTTACAAAATTCTAAGTAACGAACAAATCATAATATATGAAGCAAATAAAGAGGAATTTCAACTGCAATCAGAATTAACACAGGAAAGTGTTGAAAATGAAAAAAAACGCTTTGAATGAGGTGAACAAGATACTGACATACTATTAGAGAAATACGAAATGTATATAAAAATGACCCATGAAAAAGTTTAAAAATAAAAAAGTAATGTGGGAAAAAATAGCTCAAGATATTGAAAACAATATAGACCGAAAATATACTTCCATCCAAGTGGAAAGTCGTTTTAAAACGTTATTGAAAAGAAAAAAGGATGCAATTGATCACAGTAAACGTTCTGGCAATGAAAGAATGAATATTCTGTACAAAAAAGAATTAGAAAAAATTGCTTCTCTAGATGATAGTATTAAGCTAGAAATACTAATGAATATTAACAAAACAAAAATACTGAAAAATCAAAAAGTACATCAAGTAATTCTCCTGCTAATTCATCAAAATCAATGAAAATAATATAAAAAAAAAACTTGTTATACCTTCTTTGAAAAAAAACATTTCAGAAGAAAGAAAGAAAAATAAAAAAGGATCAATTCAAGAAATTTGGAGTTACATTAATTAAAGGAAGAGAATAAAGAAAGACGTCACAAAGAAAAATTACAATTTATTAAAGAACTCTTTAATAAAGATAAATTTTTATTTTTTTTTTTAGATTTTTATAAAAGTACAAACAAAAAATGTTAATGTTATTTTAGTTTTACGTAAAAAGTTTATTTATTTTTGTCTGACATAAGCGAGTTTAATTCTAAGTATTCTAATGAAAAGTTATTTTTATTTAAAAAATAATGAAACAAATGTTTTTATTATATAGTACAAATTCTTTATTTACTTACATTTTATCTATTTACGTATTCGAATTGTATTTGAATTTAAAATTAATTTCACAATTAATTTGTAACGATGCACCCCGTGCACCCCCTTAAATGCATCGTTTACCCGGCATGCGATCCGCCGGAAGCTGCCGCCCGGCAGAACATCCGCCGGGCAAAGGCAGGGCGCGGTGCGCCCACTTTTTTAAACGAACAACGAGCCGTTAAACGACGAGCCGAACACCGCCGAGCGCTGCCGACATGCCCCGAACCGTCGACCGGCGAAAACCCGCGCTCGGCGCGCACCCCGATCCCCTCCGAACGGGCCCCGACCGTACCGTTTTCCGATAACCCGTTCGGAAGGGGGAATACCGCCGCGCGCCGGCGCGGGCAATTAGCCCGGTATAAAACAGGCATGTTCGGCAGACTAATCACCTTTTTCCAGCTAGCTCACAGCGAGTGAACTAGCTCCGAAAACCTAGACCGCTCCTGAAGAGTAGCCAAAAAGATCCGAGGAAAAGAGGTAGAGCGAACTCTTCCTCCATCGAGTGTTCTCGATCCTCGATCAAGGCTCTTTCCATCTTCTTTCTACAACCGACCGAAAAGAACGAACCCGAGCGCACTCCGGTTCGGTCGAGAGATCTCGACACCACGGTCCACGATCCGACCACCATACGCCGTGCATTTCATCTCGAGGTGGAGAGCAGAGCCACCCCGGACGAGTAGTTCTCGTCGGCACGGCGTTCCTCGAAATTCCATTTCCAACCACGGGAAATACCGCGATACTTCCGAGGAAGATCCGCATCGCGGACAACAATTATAATTCGCGGAATTACAACCTGCCTTATCACCGCCAGAAAAACCGGGCTAGACCGAGCGCCCAGACACGCGCATAGAAAAACACGACGCGCGCTACGACAGCAGTCATTGACCGCGCGGAAACATAAACACGCGCATTGTATCAAATAAAGATCCACGACGCGCATCGAAATTTTGTACCGAACCGCATCCGTATTGCGAGCGAGCGGATTGCACTCTTTTCTCACAAATCTCTTGCGCGCCGATTTAGTTCGGTCGAGCGGAAGCATTTCCGGATATTGGACCACGCGTTCACACCGTCCGTGCCACGCGCTGGCAATACCACGAGCGCCGCGTCTCTCGTAATCTCGCGTCACCATAGACGCACTCGGCGTCCATAATACACGCACCTACACACACACGCACACACATACACTCTGTACACCACACACACTTACACACAATAAATACATTTTTTTTCTAACCATACGCACACGCTCTCGTTATTACGATCCCTGATCCCGACTCGTACTATCCGACGGCACTTCAAGCGGAAGTCGCCTGTGACATTGGCGCCCGAACAGTAGTAAAACTAGAATACGAATAGAGCGTGCATACATAAGAATGAAAGCGTGGATCTATAGATTAAGTAAAGACCAATTGATTACGATGGCGAAAGCGCTAAATATAGAAGACGCGGGTACTTTGGAGGAACTTCGCAAACGAATGAGTCGATTCGCGGAGGAACATCCCGAACAGGTCGACGCTTTCGAGGCGTACGCAGGGGAAGTGGGAACCCAGGGGGCGATTCCCCGACTAGCAGCCCCGACACCGGCAAACATAGATTTCCGGACACCCACGGCCACGGAAATGGCGTTTTCCTACGACGGTAAAACGATTAATCAAATTCGCAAATGGGGATGCCATTTTGATGGCCGGGACCCCGCCGCTTTTTTAGAAAGGGTGGGGGAGTTAAGACAGGCGTATGGGTTCACGACAACACAACTCTTACAGGGGCTCCCCGAATTATTAAAAGGAGACACGCTATTGTGGTACAGGAATTACCGGGACTCATGGGAAACGTGGAATGAATTCGAACGCGATTTCCGGAGACAATTTTTACCTCGACGATACGCGGCTACATTGCGTCGAGAAATTATGGGGCGACATCAGCAATCGACGGAAAAGTTTGCACAGTACGTCACGGTAATGATGACACTGATGCGTCGGGCCGGAGGGTACTCGCGAGACGAGCAGCTCGATATCATTTACGAAAATATGAACCCGGCTTATAAACATTACGTGAGGATCGACGACGTACACGGCATAGTAGAATTACAGACCCGGGCCGCGGAATTCGAAGACATACTACAAGAACAGAAAGACGCGGCAAAACGCGAAAAAGACACCGCAAAACCGGCAATAGCAGCGGTATATAACAAGAAAGATTGCTGCTGGCGATGCAAGCAAAGAGGGCACACGCGCGCGCAGTGCCAGAGACAAGCAAAGAAATTTTGCTCCCAATGCGGGCGGGACGGAGTCCTAACAAGAGACTGCCACCCGAAGGCGGGAAAAGCCTCCGGGGCCGGGGAAAGCGCGGTCGCGAACACAACCCCGAGCCCCGCATAACATTCACGCCGCGACCGCACATAACGATAATTATTCAAGGACAAAAATACCAAGCCTTGCTAGACGGAGGATCGGAGATCTCCCTAGTTAATCACATCACAGCCCAAGAATTGAACAGAAAAGGGTTCAAAACCCAAGGAGAAAGGGGGGCGGTAAGCCTGGCAAACGGATCCACGGGCGAAACGCAGGGATACATGGAACTTCCGGTTCAAGTAAACGAACAGACGATCAGGCACACCTTCTTCATCCTCCCACATATGGAGGACAGAGTAATCATAGGGATCGATCTGCTGTACAGATTACACTTAGGAATTCCACCACCACCGAAATATGTAAAGAAGATGCTACCAAAATGCAATGCAATCGGGGGACTAGCCGTGCAGACTCCAGAGGAAAGGGAGCGATTACAACAATTCCTGGAGAAGGAATTGGAGCAATTTAAGGAAGTCCGCGGACCAACGGACAAAGCAGAACACCTCATCAGATTAAAAGATGAAACGCCCATCAAGCAAAGATACCGACCACGCAATCCAGCTATGCAGGCTATTATCGACAAAGAAGTGGACGAAATGATAGAACAAGGCGTGATCGAACCGTCACATAGCCCGTGGAGCTCTCCAATCGTGATAGTAAAAAAGAAAGACGGCAAGCACCGGTTCTGCATAGATTTCCGCCGCGTAAATAACGTAACGCACAAAGACGCATATCCGCTACCACAAATCCCCGCGACACTTGACAAACTGAGAGAAGCGCGTTACCTATCCACGCTCGATTTAAAAAGCGGCTACTGGCAGGTGCCGCTCGCGCCCAAAGTCGATCAATAACCGCATTTACGGTTCCTGGAAAGGGATTATATCAATTCACGGTAATGCCATTCGGACTGCACTCGGCACCGGCCAGTCAACCGTCGGCTCCGGAATCAATTAAGAGACAGTTGGAAGAAGCCAACGAGCTCGTCAAGATCAACCTCGCCAGAGCTTTCGAAAGGCAAAAACATTTCTATGATCTAAGAAGAAGAGCCTGGAAACCACATGTTGGCGAATGGGTGTGGAGAAGAGATCACCAATTATCCAAAAGCGGCAAATTTCAATGCGAAACTCGCGCCGAAATACAGCGGGCCCTACGAAGTGCGTCGGGTAATATCGCCTGTAATCGTAGATCTCCGTAGCAGGCGAGGGAAGTGGCTCCGGCACGTTCACATACAAGATTTAAAATCAGCAACAACCGATACCGGGCACAAGGACAACAACAATAACAACAACGACGATGACAATAGCGAGGACGAAAGCGAGTGACTTGATCCCCGCAAGTCACTTCGAATCGAGATGTCGAGTAACGAAGACATCCTACGAGCGATCGAGGAATACCTCGGCGAACCTTCCGCCACCGAAGCGCAACCCGCGCCTCCGGCTCCGCCACCTGAGCCGCAGCAGCCGCCGCAGCCGCGGCCGCCACGGGTCGGAACGATCGTCCAGCGTTCCGACCAACAGAACGCCAGGAAGCGGGAAATGCTCCTGGCACAGCCACCGCCACCACCAGCCAGGCGTCCGACGAGGCCGTATGAGAGGCCACCACTGCCACTGCAGAAGACCGCAGCCGAGGCCCCGAAGGAGGAGATCCTGCGGCCAATGGGTCCCCTCACAGCGCCACCGATCAAGGTGGAGATAGAACCGGGCCTCATCGTAGAGGTACCGCATTTCGCGGTACATGTGAGTCGGCGATATAAGCCGCGGACACCGCAAGGACGATGGATCTTGCGTTTTTCCGGGGACGGAAAGCTTCGCTATAAGCGAAAAATAAACTAGAGCCGTCCACTCCTGAGGATCCATACGTCCGACCGACCACCAGTCCGACCGACCGCTCCGAACACCGAGCTAAGCAAGTGCCTCAAATTCAGGCACAGCATTAAGGGGGGGGTGATGTAACGATGCACCCCGTGCACCCCCTTAAATGCATCGTTTACCCGGCATGCGATCCGCCGGAAGCTGCCGCCCGGCAGAACATCCGCCGGGCAAAGGCAGGGGCGCGGTGCGCCCACTTTTTTAAACGAACAACGAGCCGTTAAACGACGAGCCGAACACCGCCGAGCGCTGCCGACATGCCCCGAACCGTCGACCGGCGAAAACCCGCGCTCGGCGCGCACCCCGATCCCCTCCGAACGGGCCCCGACCGTACCGTTTTCCGATAACCCGTTCGGAAGGGGGAATACCGCCGCGCGCCGGCGCGGGCAATTAGCCCGGTATAAAACAGGCATGTTCGGCAGACTAATCACCTTTTTCCAGCTAGCTCACAGCGAGTGAACTAGCTCCGAAAACCTAGACCGCTCCTGAAGAGTAGCCAAAAAGATCCGAGGAAAAGAGGTAGAGCGAACTCTTCCTCCATCGAGTGTTCTCGATCCTCGATCAAGGCTCTTTCCATCTTCTTTCTACAACCGACCGAAAAGAACGAACCCGAGCGCACTCCGGTTCGGTCGAGAGATCTCGACACCACGGTCCACGATCCGACCACCATACGCCGTGCATTTCATCTCGAGGTGGAGAGCAGAGCCACCCCGGACGAGTAGTTCTCGTCGGCACGGCGTTCCTCGAAATTCCATTTCCAACCACGGGAAATACCGCGATACTTCCGAGGAAGATCCGCATCGCGGACAACAATTATAATTCGCGGAATTACAACCTGCCTTATCACCGCCAGAAAAACCGGGCTAGACCGAGCGCCCAGACACGCGCATAGAAAAACACGACGCGCGCTACGACAGCAGTCATTGACCGCGCGGAAACATAAACACGCGCATATCAAATAAAGATCCACGACGCGCATCGAAATTTTGTACCGAACCGCATCCGTATTGCGAGCGAGCGGATTGCACTCTTTTCTCACGAATCTCTTGCGCGCCGATTTAGTTCGGTCGAGCGGAAGCATTTCCGGATATTGGACCACGCGTTCACACCGTCCGTGCCACGCGCTGGCAATACCACGAGCGCCGCGTCTCTCGTAATCTCGCGTCACCATAGACGCACTCGGCGTCCATAATACACGCGCCTACACACACGCACACACATACACTCTGTATACCACACACACACTTACACACAATAAATACATTTTTTTCTAACCATACGCACACGCTCTCGTTATTACGATCCCTGATCCCGACTCGTACTATCCGACGGCACTTCATGTGGAAGTCGCCCGTGACAAATTGTGCAATATTTTTGTTGAAATAAAAGTTTCTATATCTAAAATAATATTATATTACATAGTATGTTTATGTAGTACATGATAATAATGATAATTTTTATTTAATAATTTAAATTATAATTAAAATAAAAAAGAGAAAGTGAGATATATAAAAAAATTATGTTACAACTTTAATTTTTTAAAACATTTTTCTTTATAATTTAATTTTTATTAAAATAATATAAAAGTATAAAAATATATTGTTAAATTAATTAAATTAAAGATTTTTTTATAAACTTTCGAACAAAAACAGACTATCCTTTATAGGGTTTTTCTTAGCTTCTCCTGCAATTCGGAATTTAATATCATCTTCCCTCTCTGATTCCCATTTAATAATTTCTTGAATATAATCTTCGTCATTAATGAAATTATTATAATACTTTCTATACATAAGTTATGTAGAATAAAAGTGCAAGAATGTATTTACTAACTTTTTTAATTTTATGCATATCCAATAGTAAAAGTTAATGAAAACGACCTTTAAAAATACCAAAAGTGTTTTCAATTTTTACTCTGATTGCACAAAATTTTTTATTGTAATTCCTTTGATTACAATTTAAATTGTTTCTCTATATGGTATGAGTAACTACGGTCTAATAGCATATGCTCCATCACCAAGAATATAGTATTTTTTCTCACAAATATATGCAGTTTTTCATTTACGTCAGACAGTGTTAGAACTCTAGCATCATGAATTTTTCCTGGAATTCCAGTAAATACATCTAAAAACCTATTTCTATGATCACAAATGCCTTGTAATGTAATAGATGTCAAATCATGTCTATTTGTATATGTTGATTTAATTTTATGTGCTGGTGTGCGTACATTAATATATGATCCATCTATGCAACCAATTACATTTGAAAACTCTGAAATCTGAAATATAACCATGTTAAATAAAATTAATAAATTAATAAATAATAATATTAATAAATATTGGGTATGGGAATAAGATTTAATCGTTTTTCCATAGATGGTATTTAATAGTATCGCTTGCATCTTTTCTAACCTTTCGATACATGGATTTAAAAGGTGTGTGAGCTGTTAAACGGAGTGGATATAATTTGACCACGTTCGAAATGGCCACGAGTAAATTTGACCACGTTCGAAATGGCCACGTTTGAAACGGCCACGTTCGAAACGGCCACACACACACACACACACACACACATACACACACACGGGGAGGGTGCAAGGGGGCCTTCGGCCCCCCCTCCCGCACCCACCCCGTTCACCTCGCTTCGTGTGAAAAGCTATAAACCTATGTGTGTGTGCGTGTGGCCGTTTCGAATGTGGCCGTTTCGAACGTGGCCATTCCGAACGTGGCCATTACGAACGCGTGGCCATTACGAACGTGGCCGTTTCGAACGTGGCCGTTTCGAACGTGGCCGTTTCGAACGTGGCCATTTCGAACGTGGTCAAATTTACCCGTGGCCATTTCGAACGTGGTCATTTCGGACGCTCCCGTTAAACACAGTATAAGACTTTTATTTGGAGTGCAAACAACAAGTATTCATATCGCATCGAAAATGTCAAAATTTGTTCCAAAAAAGCAGCATTTGCGGGAAGTTTTTCTCCACTACTATCTTTTGAAGAAAAGTGCTGCGAAAACGTACCGTTTGCTTGTGAATGTTTACAGCGACCATGCTCCATCTAGAACTAACTTGCAGATATTGGTTCCAACGCTTCAAAAGTAGTAATTTCGATGTCAACGACAAAGAACGCGATGGTACTCCAAAAAAATTCCAAAATGGAGGAACTTGAGGAATTGCTTGATATTGATCCAGGTCAAACACTTGAAGAAACTTGTCTGCAGCATTGGGCGTTGATCGATCCAGTGTTAGAAAACGTCTACATGCGATGGGAATGGTTCAGAAGGCATGAAATTGGGTACACGAGTTGAAGGACATTGAAAGGCGTTTGGTCACGTGCGAAATGTTGCTTCAACGACAAGAAAGAAAGGGTTTTTTGCATCGGATCATCACTGGCAATGAAAAATGGATTCACTACGACAATCCTAAACGCAAACTAACATGGTAAAGTCAGATGAACCAAGTCCATCAACGCCAAAGCGCAATATTCACGGGTCAAAGGTCATGCTCTGTATCTGGTGGGACATGCGGGATCTATTATGAGCTGCTGAAACCGTCCGAAACTATCAATTCCCAACGTTACCGACTTCAACTAATGTGTTTGAAACAAGCTATTCACGAAAAACGGCCGGAATGGCGTGATAGACACGAGAAGCTGATTTTGCAGCACGACAACGCTAGGCCACATGTTGGTCAACCCGTTCGAACATACCTAGAAGGGGTCCTAAATGGGAGGTCCTACCTCACCTGCCGAATTCACCAGACATTGTCCCTTCAGACTATCATTTGTTCCGGTCGATTCAGTCGACACTTACTGGAGAGCGCTTCACCTCATATGACAGCATACAAAAATGGGTCAATGACTGGATCGCCTCGAAAGAAATAGAATTCTTCACTCCCGGAGGAATCCGTTTATTATCTAAAAGATGGGCGAAGGTTGTCGCTTCAGATGGAAAATATTTTGAATAAAATCATTTAATATTTTCATCTCTGCAGGGGGGTAAAAAGGGGTCTTATAGTATTCTCGAATGGAGAATCTACCTTGGTTTATGCACCAAGTAAAATATATGCATATGTCTTGTTTCGCGTCTTATTTTTCGCGATTTATTAATCTTTATAAAATTTTACGCACTATCGTCCGCAATGGCTCTTAATCGCTCTTTTCTCGCATTTCGTGTTGTTTAATACATTTCAGAGCTTAATTCTTTATCTATTTTAATTATTAAATTTACGCGGAGCTAATCGCGTTCCCATTATTTGTACAAATAGGCGAGAGGGATATCGGTGTGGAGCTGAATAGCTCAGTGATTTAGAGCAGTCGCCCTGGCAAGCGAAAGACTCGGGTTCGACTCCCGATTCAGCGGCTTCGCCCCGATATTTTTCTCGCTTACATCTCTGCAGGGGGGTAAAGAGGGGTCTTATAGTATTCTCGAATGGAGAATCTACCTTGGTTTATGCACCAAGTAAAATATATGCATATGTCTTGTTTCGCGTCTTATTTTTCGCGATTTATTAATCTTTATAAAATTTTACGCACTATCGTCCGCGGTGGCTCTTAATCGCTCTTTTCTCGCATTTCGTGTTGTTTAATACATTTCAGAGCCTAATTCTTTATCTATTTTAATTAATATTTTCATATTCAAACTATGCTTTTTTTCTACATAAAAAAATGATTAAAATTTATTCCCATACCCAATAATAAATAACAAATAAATTAATAAATAATATTAATAAATAATAAATAACAAATAAATTAATAAATAATAAAATTAATAAATAATAAATAATAAATAATAAATCTTTTACCTTCTGGAATTCTTTTGATAAATTTTCCTTTTCTTCTTCTATTTGGGGCATTTTTATAATATTTTTTCCACGATTTAATAAATAATCAACTACTCTATCTATATGACGAAATAAAGTAGATAAGCCTATATCAAATTTTTCGAAAACATCTCTTAAGGAGATCCCTCAAGCGTACATTTTTATCGACGAAAACACCGTAATTTTCAGAAGCATGCCATTTTTTATTGCCTATATAGAATTAAAAATCCTTCTCCAGAATTAAAGTATAAACGCAAACGGACACGTGAAAACTCTATACAGTAAAAGATTTTATATTGAGAAAAAAAATAAGTATAAAATTACATTTTTATTTACCGACTTCTTAAATTAACATGGCATCATAGCTGTCAACTTATACAAATATTAGCTTCTAATAAAATTTTTAGCTTTTATGCATAAAACAGAAGTTTCCAAGATTGTGTACTACACCATAGAACATTGTCGAACTATAAAAACTAATTGCCTAATTAATAAATGGCATTCTTCCAAAAATTTCAATCCATATGTACCTAAAATATCGGTAAAGTAGAGTGAAAAAAGCAGTATATCTTCTTTATAAATAATATGATAGAAAGAGATACGGGATGAGGATTAGATGAGAGTGCTGTAATCGTGTAAGAGTTCACTGTTTAATGAGGGATCTCCTTAAAGTACATTTATTGCAGCTAAAATTAATCAATAATCTCCACATCTTAAAGTACACATCTTAAACTTCTGATCTCTTATATAGATTTTTATTCAATTTTAAAAGATAATAATAGGTATACAGGGCCGATTCTAACCCAGGTCCTCTCAAAAGGAGGTGAGGCGCGAGAGGAACCGCGGTGCGTGAGGAGTGACGTCACGCGCGGGGAAAGAGGAATTGCGGCGCGCCGGGAGTGACGTCACACGCGGAGAAGAGGGATCCGCGGCGCGACCGATGGACGAGGGGGTCCGCGAAAAGAAGAAGGTGCGAAGGTGTGAAAAGGACAGCGCTACATGTAGGAAAAGGATAGCGCTAAGTGTGTGAAGAGGAGAGTGCGACAAGGATGGCATTAACATGTGACAAGGATGGCGTCAACGTGGAACAAGGACGGCGCTATGTAAGATGCTGCATAGGTGAGAGAAGAACGAGGCAAAGTTAAGTGAGCGACGAGTATATAAAAGAAAGTATATGAAAGAGAGAGAGCAATGTCGCGAGAACAACGCACGCGAGAAAAAACTATAATATCGCGAGGAGAACGCGTACGAAAGAGAGAAAACGATAATATCGAACGAGGCTTATATGCCGAAACGATTCACCGATATATTCGACATCGAATCGATCAAAGCGAAGGAAGCAATTTTCTAATATGTCTACTGTTTCTACTCCAATAAAAGTACAACCGCGTCAAACAATACCATCCCCGTCCGTCGAAGAAATTTACGAGACTATGCCTGATTCGTTTGTAACATCGGTCCGACACGAATTAGAAACGTCCGAAGGTCAGAAAACGTTTCGAGATCATTTTGGTCTACTAGCGCAAAAATATATAGGAGCTATCATGAGTGTTGATAAAAATAAGAGTATGGATTATCGTAGACGTGAACAACGTTCAGCAGGTTCGCGTTGTCGTGTATAAGATATTTAGGTATCTTGGCGTACGTTTGACAAAAATAGAAACAGTCAACGCTCAAGTGTTGGCCATTGCAAAGTACTCTCTTATCGTATCTTGCTTGCTATCGCATGCCACGTCATCAAAGATAAAGAAGCGCCTCGCTCGGTGAAATGACATCGCTGTTATTAGAGAATGTAAAATAACCAATTTCGTCTATAGCTGCTAGTAAATTTTCCAAGTATTTGTATTTCGGCTGTTGAAGCGATTTCGAGCATACGTACACGTTCTCGAAACGTATATCGTACGGACTTTTTATCAAACTAATCAACACGTTTGTCTTACCGCAGTTTGAATGGCCGCAAACAATACCGCGTATAGTAGTCGACAACATGTTTCCATGCTTGTGTATTTTTTTCTCTGATATTAGTCTATCGTCGAAATTTGATACTTTGATTACCCGCACTTGTCGCACGAACTGCATTTTCTCTTTTGAATCAATTTTGCGAATGATCATGAGGGAGAGATCTATTTATAGAAATGTCTTGACTCGAAACCGCTCAGTATCAAAAATGTTTCTTCTTCTGTCGGAAGAGACGAAATTCTCCAACTTACCGCCGAACAACTGCAGTATATCCCAAAGATTCTTTTACTGCAAAATTTTGGTGATTACGTGGAACGATTCTGGAACAAGCTTCCAGAATATATAAAGGCTGATTCGGAGGTTCAACAATATCGTTCGTGCACGCGACATTACAATCAGCCGTGGCAACGAACACACATCGACGGTCCCGTCACCGTTGATAAAAGATTGCTACGAATGTCAGCGAAAATTATAAGAGGTAGTGGTCTCTTAAATCGTGCGATAAACGCACTTCCTATCAAATTATGTATTCCCGGTTATCAGTTTTGCGGTCCGGGAACTCGATTAGAGAAACTATTGGCTAGAGGCGACCGAGGTATCAATCCATTGGATCCGCTTGTCGGGAGCACGACATTGCTTACTCGCGAAACAACGACCTCAACCAACGTCACATCGCAGATCGCATACTAGCTGCAAGAGCGCGAAAACGCATTACCGCAAGGAATTCGACTCTCAGTGAAAGAGCAACCGCTACGACTGTTTGGGCAGCAATGAAGGCAAAAACAAAACTCGGCATGGGAATGAAAAAGCCATCGACGACAAAGAAGAGGAAAAAACGAATACTTCCAGTAACGAAACGCGGTGATATTTTACCATTTTTATCGTTGTTGGGAATTGTCGATTCTTTGGCCGGCGATGTAGCGGGAATTGTAAAAGCGGTAAACGATAGCAAGATAGCGCAACGTCAGCTGGAAGAGATGCAGCGTCACAATCGCGCTATAGAAGGTTGCGGACTTTATCTCGCTCCGTACAAGCGTGGACAGGGATTTTCAACAAAGTTTAAGAGAAAAAAAAACGTCGAAAAACATTAAAAATGCCTATGGGTACAACAACTAACGTGCAATTGGAACAATTTGCGAAACGTATGCACATACCTTTCTTTAGAAGTGTTTTCATGCGCAATAATTTACCGATAAGCAGTGTCCGAGGAAACGAGAGCGGTATCGTCAATTTGGATGACGTTGATAGTCCCGATACTTGAGTAGCGTATGCAAAGAGGAGTGATCGTATCGTATATTTCGACAGTTTTGGAAATCTTCGACCGTACAAGGAACTTGTGCAATATTTTGGACGAGTGAAAATTGAATACAATTATATATCTTATCAAAGTTACAATCAGAGTATCTGTGAACAGTTGTGTTTAAAATTTCTTCAAACGATCAATTTAAAGCCTGACAATCCATCGATCACGATTCAGTCTTCGTTCGACATGTCACTGACACTTACGTTGATTGGCAGAAGCAACGTTCTCGCTGTAAGCTATTTTCTCGCTATAGATTTAACCGATTACGAGCTCGGATTAACGGATTTTGAAACTTATCATACGATTCTGGACGTAAATTTTTCGAATAATAAATTTTACTTTGACAACGACGACAAGGAAATTACGATTCTCGAAGGATCGTATAAATTGCACGCTATAAATGACTACCTCAAACGCGCAATTTTGCGAGATGAACACCTTTCCAGAGATGTTGAAAACGATTATGATGAGGAATATCCAATAGCGCTTCGCGCCAATCACAGTACTAAAGAGCGAAATCAAATGCGCCTACAGAATAAACTTTACCAAACCCGACAATGTAGGATAATTTGCAATTAACAATTTCATATTTTTTCTTCGAAACAATTATGTGTTTTCTTTACACCAATTGATTCCTCTCAATATTTTATACATAAAAGTATTGAGGTAGGATAATCGAAAAATGAATATTTTACTAAATATTTTACGGTTTATGTAAAATTAAGAAATGAATTCAAGCCTCATAACTCGAAAAGTATTTAATAAAAACTAACTTCATTATAGTGTTTTGGAAAGCTCTCGACATGAGCTACAAGAATGTGCAAAAATATATAGGGTATTCCATTAAAAAAATTGAAATGACCTTCACGTGACCTTCAAATGACTCTTCAAAGTCAAACCAATGGTACCATCTTATGGCCCCCTTGAAATATACAACTTTTGTCTGAAACATTTTCTTGTCAAAGCCGTAGAAAAAGAAATATTTGGGATGGGACATTAAAATGACTCACTCTGTATAATTCTTAATAACTAAAACTTAATAACTAAACTTAAATACGAGAAAGATAACGCATCGCATAGCGGTAAACGAACGAACTAACACATCCTTGCGTACTCGCGCGAAACTTTGACGTCCAATAGATCGGACATTTTGTGGACGTCCAAATATTGTACTACTATTATTGTAATACTATTAACGGATGTCCCGAATCGGATGTATGATGAACAGTCATTTCATGTCCATGGACGTACGGACGAAAAATGGACATAAAATGAATGTCCATAGAATGTCCTGTGCTATCTGGGTGGCTGGCGGATATACTGGACAATGATGCAAGAAACGATGTTATTATCAAAATTTTGGATACAGACTATGAGGATGTAGCTTCTTTAAATAAGTTAGATGTTAAGAATACTATGCGTTGTGAAAATCATGTAAAAAATTGCGCTTTACAAAATGTATTTAAGATTTATAATTGGTGGTTGAAACATCATGATAATGATTCTTCGAATCCATATTTATAATAAATTGATGATGCGATATATCTTTATCGTCTTTCTTATTCTCTCTATTCTCATCTCTACTTATGTTCGTGTGCAGTATTGTGTTTCCAACGTGACACAGCTGCCACAGATATTATATTTCTATACTACATTGTGGTATATGATAAAACATTTAAATAATTGAATATAGTTTTGCGTTTGATTTTCGTTTAACAGGCGTTGATTTTCGTTCTATGACCGTTCAATTACCATTCGATGACTGTTCAATTACTGTTCGTTTCCGTTCGATGATCGTTCATTTCCGTTTGTTTCCGTTCGACGGTCGTTCGATAGCCGTTCGGTGACTGTTCATTTTTGTTCAACGAGCGTTCATTTCCGTTCGATAGCTATTCGATGGTCGTTCGTTTCCGTTCGATGACCGTTCGATAACCGTTCGATGAGCGTTCGTTTCCGTTCAACGGTCGTTCAATTACCGTTCATTTCCGTTCGACGGGCGTTCGATGACCATTCAATTGTCGTTGATTTCCGTTCAACGAGCGTTCGATCAGGGTTGACACATTATATTATAACGTTATATTATATCATGCTAATTGCGTGGGAACATGCATATTTTTGTCTTACGACGCGTTTTTGGTAAAGCAATAATGATACGTAGATAAGGGGTATGTGATGATTAAAACTCTTCACATATGAATTTCGTAAAATAATTATAGTTTATTCAAACACTTTATATTAAAGAGAACTCCGTCTCATATTATAACAAGAACTTAATGATTTAACGAACTCGGTCGTATAGATATATATAACGTAGAGAATAAATCTTTTTGTCTTATTCAAATCGAAGAAAAACAAAAGCGAAGTGAAGTGGACGACGATCGCATCATCTCTTGCTTAGAGGAGAGGGGCGTTCCCGATTGGCCCCGACCTTACACAAACAACATTCATCAGTGGGTTACAGCGCCCGCTTTAGCGTTAAATTGAAAAAAAAAAGATGAGACTGTTGGTCGCCTTGAACCGGTGCGGACGTGTTTCAAGTGGGTCCTTTGGACAAAAATTTTTGAGTTTTTCCTCTCACGAGGATTTGATTGTTGTATATACCAGTTGATGGCCGGAGTACACCCATAAAGGGACGTGGCCAACCAAACTGAAGAAGAAAAAGAAGAAGAAAAAGATGAATATGAAGGATCGACGAGCCGGCGATCGTTGGAATCGGTAGGGCCCACCAATATTTTATTTCTGGTTGCACCAGACCCTATTCTAAAGTTTCGTACCGAGACGATTGTTTTCTCACAAAGTTATGATATGATGATATTAATATTATATTATACTATGCTGAGTTGCATGGACGGTACTTTCGTCTTACAACGCGTTTTTGATATGATAATAATGCTACATCTTTACTATAAAACTTCGTACCGCGACCTCGTTGCCTCGTCATAAAGTTGTGGATAGTGCGCGAGTATATGTGTATAGTTAAAGTTAAAAAAATGGATAGAATTATGAATTATATACAATTGTGGAAGAGGAGTTTCATCGATTTACTATTTATCACGATTTTAAGAGTTGTATTTGTTTAGGAGATAAGTAGTGTTTCCGTAAGATTGCATGTATGTGATTTTTTAATTAGATTATTTAAATAGATTGGACGGGATCCGATAGCGCACGAGCCCGATAGCGCACGAGTGTTGCTAATTGGTCAGTTAGAACATTAGGACCTTCTGATTGGTCAACTGTGCTGGTTATCTTAAGCATCGGGCGATATGTGTGGTTGTGTGCTATCAGGCTCGTGGACTAACGGGATGGAGTGCCTCCCGCAGATGGAGCGCCGGGAAGCCCGACGAGAGTTCGAGGATCTGTGGGGCTACATCCCGGAGGGTCATAGGGCTGCGCTGACACCTGAATGTTTCAACGACATTTTTAACCCGCGACAGCTCTTCAGGGAAGAGCCTTACATACAGATCCTCGAAGAGGATTGAAATGGGGAGGCCGAAGAAGAAAATTGGGAAATGGCCGAAGATGTGGAATGGGATTGGGGGGGAGAAGAGGATTGGTAGGATGCCTTGACTCGAGGAGTTTAAGGTATATATCACTGCTTTACAATTTTTTTATTAAATAAATTATTGAAAACTAATGAAATGTACGTCTTTTTTCTGTTTCAGAAGCGGCCTCCCCCTTAGCCCGGCGTCCCCCCCCAAACAAATATATATTTTTTTAAATTAAATTTTATATTTTATTATATTTATATTTCTTTTAATTAAATTTTATATTTTATTATATTTATATTTTTTTTAAATTAAATTGTATATTTTATTATATTTTATATTACATTTTATATTACATATTTTATATTATTATACTATATTTTATATTATTATTATATCATTATATTTTTTTCATTATTATTAATTTTAAGTACACACACAAATATGTACAACAGATTTAAATAAATTTTATATATTTTAATTGCAAAAAAATTGTTATTTACACGCCTTTTCCTTGCGCTCCCATCCCTTGGGTTATCTCTCAAGTACGCTAATTATAAGTATCGTTCTTTCTCGCACGCGTTAATCATAAGTCTCTCACGCTTAGAATAAATAATCTCTCTCGCGCTATGACAAAAAAATGTACACATTTAAATAAATTTTATATATTTTAATTGAAAAAAAAAATCTAATTATTTATGCGCTTCTCCTTGCGTCTCTCTTGCGCTAATTGTAAGCCTCGTTCGATATTATCGTTCTCTCTCTTTCGTACGCGTTTTATAGTTCTCTCTTTCCTCACGCGTTTTATAGTTCTCTCTTTCCTCCTATTATAGTTCTCTCTCGCGTGCGTTGTTCTCACATTGCTCTTTCTTTTATATACTCACTTACCTTTGCGTCGTCCTTCTCCCACTTATGCAGCATCTTACATAGCGTCGTCCTTGTCCCACGTTGACACCATCCTTGTTAATGCCATCTTTGTCGCACTGTCCTCTTCACACACTTAGCGCTATCCTTTTCCCACATGTAGCGCTGTCCTTCTCACGCCTTCGCACCATCTTCTTTCCTGGATCCCGCTTCCTCGCGTGAACCCCCTCGTCCATCAGTCACGCCGCGGATCCTTCTTCTCCGCGTGTGACGTCACTCCCGACGCGCCGCAATTCCTCCTTCCCCGCGCGTGACATCATTTTCCCGCGGTTCCCCTCGTGCCTCACCCTGAGAGGACCTAGGTTAGAACCGGCCCTGTACCTACTGATAATCTCCAAAAAAATCATCTAAATTCTCTCTTATTACAAGCTAATTCTACAGGTAAGAATTACTTCCACTATTTTCGAAATATTTCTTTTAAACCCTGGTTTCAAAATATTAAATCCAATAGACAGACAATCGTTACAATCTCCAGAATCAGATCTAATCATTACCACTTTAATTCTAGTCTATATCGCTGCAATCTAGTTCTAACTCCTGTATGTGACTATGGATATCCTAATCACGACATAAATCATATATCATCTGGGAATGTCCCATTCTTTCCTCTCATCGATCCATTTTATATTCAGCACTGTGAAACAATAATGGCAATACATTCCTGATATTTCCTGAAAAGATATTTTCGAACTGCTTTAAATCTTACTCTTAAAACCATCTTATCCATCCTCTCTTTTTTAAAAAAAAGTAATTTGACAGTCTAAAAGTTAACTTAGCTGATGCAAACACGATTTTATCTTTTTCTAATAATAAATAATGCAAACACTCCAATGGCAATGTGAACGAGACTTTTCTCGATTCATGTCAACACATAGAAGAAGAAGAAGAAGAAGAACGTACGATATAAAGTTATCACGGACTGAATTTGATTAGCATGACGGTGCTTCTCCGAATTAGTTAAGGTACGTATAGAGGTACGTATTATTACGAACTGGTCTTGGTCAGTACGACGGTACTTGTCCAAGTCAGTTAACACGGACTGATTCCGAGCAAAACGACGGTATTTGTCAGAATCGGTTATTACGAATCGGTTTAGTCGACGCAGTTACGTTGAGCTAAGCTGATTACTGTCAATCTGGACGGATTGAGTAGTTCCGAGCTGATAGTACGAATCACTATCTTGAAGGATCAGTGGATGTCGGCTGCCTGAGTTAGAGAGGTGGAGCATAACTGAACTTGGAGCACATAGGGGATGTCTGAAGACAAACATCGACGTCGGATGGCCGAATGTGAAAAATTAATTTTTGGACCCGGTTGAACTACGCGCCGCGGGGTCCGCAGCGCACCCGTGCTGCGGCGACGACTCAAGGAGAAAAGAGAAAAGGACGTGCGAGGAGAGGAGAGAAAGGGACGTGCGCGGACAAGCAGACGCATGCTGTGGATGAAATCGAATCGAGACGTTGGAGACGGAGATCGATTGTACGATCTTTTACTGAACTGCATATAATTGTGAATTCTATAACAACCTCCTTTTTATACAAGAAGTGCTCTTCTTTTGCTGACCTTCATGGTATATGGTGAATGCTTCGCATTCTACCATTTATCGATCGATTGATTGATTAGATCGCTGCTGTTCATCTGTACATAATCCTACGCAGTTTTGCGCCACATCGTTCTCGGTCATCTTGGCTGGTCGATCGCGGAAATTTCTCAGGACCATGGTCAGTATTCCTTTCTGCATATCCATCCAAAATCCTATAGACAATCATACTAATATTTCTTGTGTTTCTTTACATAACAACGACAAAAATCTTTTGATGTCAACTTCTAACGCTGTCGCTTTTTCTGACGAAGAAGCTAAATACTATTGCTCTTTCCCTCCCTCCCCATCCTCAGACTCCGCTTTGGAATTTGTAAATGATCCTAATACTGATACAAGTATGTCTACTTCACAGCCGTTTTCCGAATCTATGGATTATTCCATCCCAGTGACCGGGCCCGCTGTAAACGTTGATTCAAATATTCGCTTTTTGGATAAAGAACCGACTTCTAATAAATATAAGAACAAGAGAAAAAAGAGTTATATTCCTCATCTGTGAATAAGCGTCAGGTATTGGGCGAGGGGGACAGTCGTTTGCCTCAAGGTAAGGTCAACTTTGCTTCCTCTTCGCTAGGCAATAATTCAAGAGGTTCTCGAGATCCCCTTTTGTCAAAACACGAATCGGTACGATTCTAAATCCGCTGGATCCTTCGATGTTATTATTCAAAAAAACAATTTTAATAATACTAATAACGATAATAATATTTTAAAACCTTCTGCTATTGACCCCTTGGCTGTTGGTTGGAACTTTTTAAAATAAAACATGACCTCATTTTTAAGGAGATGGCAGGAGGAAGGAAAGAGGAAGTCAAAATATGACAAATTCTCTTTAAAGTAGAGACTTTAAACTTTAAAATAAAAAAAAAATTTTCTGATACGACCATTTTTCGCAGAGTTATGATTATTTAAAATTGAGTGAAATTTTGATAAAAATTTTTGTTGCGCTAATTTTGTTGCTCAATGTATGATTAGACATTCTATTCGTAACAAAAACCTCTTTATATTTCAAGTGCTTTCGTTTTGGACACATTGGCGCTCACCAAAAGCCATGTTCGATGTATTGATTGCGGTGACGCGAGATATGGGGATAATGAGTCTTGCTCCAGAAAGGATGGTGCTCCGGTCTGCATTAATTGTAGGGGACCGCATAAGGCTTCGGACTACTCCTGTCTGAAGTACTCTTTTCAAAGGAAAATTAGGGAATTCTTGGCTTACGAAAATGTCCCTCTCTCGGAGGCGGCGTCTTGTGTCCGTAGCTAGGTATCTGCTTTTGGGAGAGGGACTGTTTTCAACAGTCTGGGGGGAATTTTCCTCGGTTCCCAGGTTCTCCCCTTCCGGGTCGGCGGAACTCCCCCCCTTTCCGGTTGTATTCCGGAGTGCTGTTTTCCTCCTCGTCTGGGAGGGGTCTGCCGGGTGGTTCTGTGTCCCCTCCACGCGTCTCTTTTTGTTTTTATGATCCTCCTGGCCCCTTCTCTGGATCCTCTGAGGGATTCGGACGAAGACTTGTTGGATCGGAAGCTAGGCTTTCCGATCGAAACAATAATAATAGTAATAATAATTACAATTTCAATTTTAACAATAGAATTAATAGAGATTTGCCTTCCCATTCTTCTGCTCGGGAGCCCTCCTCCTCGGGAACTAATTCTCCTGTTTCTGGCCTCTCTCCACTCTTGCTGTTCGCTAATGGCAGGGTCTCCCCTGTCTCTAGAAATGGGGTGGCTGTGGGGACGACCCCGGACTCATCGCCCTTCTTTTCGCTGATTCAGGGCTTTTTGGATTTCTTCTCAGTTTAAGATTTTTATTCAGTTAATATGTACGTTAATGGAAAAGCTTGAGTCAGTAGGTTATATGATGTTCATGATGTGATGGGCGATCTTGTGAATCGATTTTTGATTGTGCATTGACAAGGCTTTCTGGTGGCGAACTTTCGCGTAATGACTGATTCTACTCAATCTGGTCATTTGGTCTCTGCGTTCCTTGCTGTTCTCCAGTGGAATTGTTGCTCTATTTTGAGTAAACTTGACGTTACTCCTTCCTTATTTGGGGAATACAATGTTCTAGCGCTTTCAGAGACGTGGTTGACTGCTGACTCACATTTTAAATTGCATAATTTTGTTATTTTTCGCAAGGATTCGGATTCTCGACAAGGAGGAGCCCTTACTTTGACGGTCCGTTCCTCCTTGTCTTACTCTTATTTAGATAATTCGGCGATTCTTCCGAAAACGGCCGCGCTCCGATTTTCTTCAAATTTTGTAAACAGCTTCCATTTGGATAGAAAAGAAGTATATTAAAAGGATTTTTGGCGACTCAAAGGTTAACACACTTTTTAAATTATTTTTTGTATTTTCTGTATATTTTAATATACAACGTTTTGATGATGTTTACTTTGACATATATTAACATAAATGTCATTCTAAATAAGTATTTAAAAGTTTTAACCATCGCTCATTATTTATTATAAATTATAAACAAAAAATATAAATTATATGTAATTTTCGAATATCATGTATATAATATGTAATAAAATTTACATTATTGATATGAAACTGTATAATAACATTCAAGAAATGCATAAACAGGAAACGACTCCAAAATATTTGTTTAATAACAATAAACGAGCGAGATATTAATTTTTTAAGATTACACTGGAACTATCCTAATTACATGATTTTATATAACTTTATATAAAAAAAAATAACTACTTTGGGCGATAGACATTGGGCTACGCTACCGACAGTGCCGCCCGACCCCTCTCCGCGGGGAAGGCGCTAAGCGCGCCCTACCGCCTTCCCCGCTCCGAGGGGCGCGCTCCGCGCCTCTTCCTAATCGCGTAAAAACAGTATGTTCTTAAAATACAAAAAATAATTTAAAAAGTGGCTTAACCTTTGAGTCGCCAAAAATCCTTTTAATATACTTCTTTTCTATCCAAATGGAAGCTATTTACAAAATTTGAAGAAAATCGGAGCGCGGCCGCTTTCGGAAGAACAGCCGATAATTCTATTATATTCGAGGGCAGATTATTGTCTCAAGCCATCTCGATTCATTTTACCAACTATGATCTCACTATAATTTCCATTTATAGGTAGTGGCCTAGTGGCTCTCTTTCCTCAGATGAATACGATGCCTTGTTCTCCTTTTGTCACTCCTTTTCACACGTTATTCTGTTGAGTTCTATTGGATTTTAATGCGCACCATTGT
Organism: Camponotus fellah; assembly: GCA_030586385.1. NCBI lineage: Eukaryota > Metazoa > Arthropoda > Insecta > Hymenoptera > Formicidae > Camponotus > Camponotus fellah. The sequence continues at coordinate 90,335 of JAPIVC010001004.1, forward strand.
GAGTGGGGCGGTAGGCGCTCGGATGGCGAGAACGAATTATTGCTCTTCTCGGCGGCTGAAGACTTCTTCATCTGCGTTAATGATGACTCGCCAACTTTTATGACACGGCCTGGAGGTCTTCAGCTATTAATTTGATTTTTATTCTCACCTTCAATTATTGATCTCTGTGAGTGGGCGGTCCTTGAAGACATCTTTCTTAGTGACCATTTTCCAACCACCATTTTTTTCAACCGCCCTCCCATCAGAAGATTTTTTTTCTCGCATAGAATTAGGCATTCCAAGCCATTGGATGAACAGTTTGTTGAAAATCTGTGTTCCTCGCTGGGTCCGTTGAGGGAAATACTCAGCGATCCAGCGTTGAACCCTGATCAAAAATATAATTATTACACAGAACATTTTCTTCGACAGTGGCCTTCCGCTTCTGAAAAACCACGTTCATCTGAGGGATCTTCTTCTCAGAGAAGAAGAAGGAGCTTTTCCCTTCCAGCTCTGTGGTGGAATAAGACGTGCGTGGTTTCCAGATGCTCTCTTCTTTCTATTTTTAAATCTCATCCTTCCCGAACTACCTTCAAAAAACAGAAGACCATTATTAGGAGAATTTTGAGAGCGGAAAAGAGAAGGGGTTGGAGGGAGTTTTGTAACAAACTCAATACCCCCGTTTCTTATCTGTGGCGATTTGTCAAGCGATTTAGGTCTCGTCAGTTCGGACCCATTGTCCTATGACCTTCTAATTCTGTTCCTTCGTCATCTATCCAGAATACCATTGACTCTCTCTACCCTCCATCTGCTTTTAATCATGTTTTTCAACTATTAATGATTTTCCAGCTAATTATTCTTGTAAGATATTTGATGATCCTTTCACTATTCAGGAACTGATTTCATCTATTTGTAACTCAAAGATTCATTCTTCTCCCGGTTTCGATAAAATAAATAATAGAATGCTTTCCCTGCTACCGGAGGAATATCTTCAGCTTTTACTTGATGTTTACAATTCTCTTTTTAATACGGGTTCTTTCTCGGCTACTTGGCGCCATTCTCTTGTATTTTTAATTCCAAAATTGTCTCCGGATAAATTCCGTCTCTTTCCCGTCAATTCCATTTCTTTAACTTCATGTCTCCTCAAAGTTTTTGAAAGGATTATTTTATATCGTCTTGGATGGTAGAATCATTTCTTATTCTTCCTTCCTTTCAATTTGGATTTCGTAAAAGAGCCTCATGCCTTGACAATCTTATATTATTATATTATTCACAAAAATTCATCACGGATTTATCTATAAACAGACAACGAGTACTCTGTACTTTCTCGATATACAGAGGCGTTTGATAATGTCATCCTTTCCATTCTAACTTTTCATCTTATTGACGTGGGCCTTCCGCCTAAATTTTGTTAGTTTATATATCAGTTGACCAGTCTCATAGAGTTGCAGTTTGTGATTGATGGTAATCTGACGGAGAGTCATTTCTCATATAAAGGTGCCCGCAGGGATCGATTTTGAGTCCGATACTTTTCAATCTTTATCTGTCGAATTGCGGGTTCACTCTGGTCCGCAGATGCCATATAGTTCAGTTTGCGGATGACATCGCTTTGTACGTTCGCTCTCCTGATGTTGGATCCTCCTTGTCGATTCTCGAGGGGTCTGTGAGCGTTCTCTCGTCCTTCTTGTTCGAGAGGGATCTGGAGGTCTCCCCCTCCAAATCGGTCCTCATAATGTTTACTAAAAGAAGAAGTATCTCAGCAAACTGCTCAGTTCTTTTAGGCAATTCTAATATTTATCCTGTATCTTCTGTTAGATTCTTGAGGGTTCTCCTTGATTCACATCTTACAGGAAACTTATATATCAAATAAATTATTAATAAATGCAGTAATCTATCGAATATTATTAAATTCTTGAGGGGGGGGGTCTGGTGGGAGTCCCTAGAACTTTGTTAGACATATATAAAGCCTTAATTAGAGGATCTTCAGACTATGCCTCTTTCCTTTTTCACCACAATAAGGCCGGGTCTACAATAGAAGTAGTAAGCTTTTAGTCTTTAGCTCTAAGCTGTAAGCTTGCTTTGAGCCGTAAGCTTTAATTAATGTTCTTACAACATGACGTTGTACAATTGCTTGAGTCGTAAGACAATAATAAGCCAACAAAGGGTTTTGCGTCCTGAAAATCTATAGTATGCGTCCCATAAACCAAAGATTCTCAACTATTGGCAGTGAATATCTGAACGCAATCAAAATAGCAGGTGATACAGTGAGGAATGTTATTATAGGTTATACGCTGTTCGACAATGAATAATAATAAATTATTAATTCTTATGTTGAGCAACTTTCAAAATGTGCTTTTATACATATATTTGAAAAAACAGAATCGAAGAAGATGGTGGATTAGATATATCAATCAACAAAGAGCGCAACAAGGTGTATATAATTGTATGTTTAAAGAATTATATTTTACGGATGAAGAACAATTTTTTGAGTATACTAGAATGAGCAAAAGCCAATTCGATTTTCTGCTCTCCTTGGTTGGCCCAATGCTGCAAAAAAGAAGTTTAAGAAAGTTCTTTGCCTGCAAGGGACTTCGTCTCGCTGTGACTTTGAGGTTTTAATATACTATTAATACTAGTATAATTTTTACAATTATTAAATATTCTATCTTAGTAAATATCCTTATTTTGGTTAATATTCTTGCATGTAATTTTTTGTTGTTATAGCTACCTCGCATCTGGTGATAGCCCCAAGTATTTATAAAATACTATAGAATTGGTGCTTCAACCATTTATAAGGTCATACATGAAACATGCGAATGTATTTGGAATACTCTGTCTCCTTTATGCCTTGCAGCACCTTCAGTTGAAAAGTGGAATGAAATAGCTGAGCATTTCTACAATCGTTGGGGGAATATGCCCTAACTGTGTCGGTTCTATCGACGGAAAACACGTCCGGGTATTCAATGTCCTCCTCTTAGCGGTTCAGAAAACTCAACTATAAGAAATATTTTAGTATGGTGTTGATGGCGTGTTGTGATGCCAATTATTGCTTCACATGGATAGAAGTTGGTGATTATGATAAAATCTATCAGATCTGAAATTGTATTGATCAAAATTTATATATAAGTTTTACTTATCTTTTATAAATCTTTTTCAGGTTCTCTCCCAGACAGTAGTATTTTTGCTAATTCAGAACTAGGGAAAGCTTTGGAAAAAAAATTTGTAAATCTTCCTCCACTTAAGGAATTCAAAAAAAAACGAGAAAAAAATTTCTTTTTTAGGAGATGAGGCATTTCACCGTGCGTCTTTAAAAAAAATAATCACCGAGAAAGAATATTCAATTATAGATTATCTCGTGCTCGAAGGATTATAGAAAATGCCTTTGGTATTCTTTCAAGGTAAATAACATTTTTCTACCCAATGCAATATCCTTTCAATGAAATATTTATTATTAAATCATTAACAGGTGGAGAGTTTTTCATTCATGCATCTGCATGAAAAGAAGAACAAAAATTGGCCTTTTAAGAGCCAGGGGGATCGTGAGATTCAAAGAAAGCATTATTGCCCCACAACTTATATCGACCAAAAAACTGTCCTGGGCCTGTTCAATAACTTTTCAAGAACCAAAATGGGGTTAAAATTTTTTCTTAAAAAAGTTTTAAAATATTTTCCTTCTTTAATACAAAGGTAGTTTAAACATTTTTTTTGCAAAATTAACATATTCTAATATTCTAGCCAATGATGCAAGGGAAGCGAGACGTTCAATAAATATAAAAGTACTTTTGGAAAGATGCGTTTAAAGCTTTCATTTTGTATAACAATCATAATTTAATTTAATAAATTATGAATAGTAAATTATATCTTTGCAAAATGCCGGTTAAAAATTAAAGCCACAAGCTTTGATAAATAAACAGAGCACGAACACATTTATTATACCAAAGAATCCTATAGAACAATAAACATTTATCCTTTATAGATCTGAAAAATTATTGGGTAGAGTTCATAGTGTTTTCACCGTATTCCAACTCGAATCTGACTTAAAGATTATTCTGCTTATGTTCAAGTACGCAAAAAATAAACGCAAAAATATCTTCATAAAAACCTTTTAATGTGTATGTAATTTTTTTAATTTTAATTTTATTATTAGTCACTGAAAAGGATTCAAGTAAATGTGAATTGAAATGTCTAATTAAAGGATTATAACAGCTGTAACGTGTAAACGTCATATATATAATTAATATATATTTATCTGTGATAAAGTATAAATAGAGATTAATTCTAGAGCAATAATTAAAATAATATTAAACTATGTTAAAAATGCGAGAATATTGTGCAGGCAAAGAATGTATTTCCAAAACAATACATTTGCAATACATACATTAGAATCTTTACTTACATTTGCAACATAATACATTAAAATCTTTAAATTACAAAAAGAAAAAGCATTTTTATTTACTTAATATTAATTAATTATTTGTACGAAATACAAACTATTTCGTATTAAAACTTAAAATTTCTTAAAAAATATTTGTTAAACATTTTGACATACAATTAACAAAAACATTAATTATGTGATCAAATACGCTATTATAACAATAAATAAAATATGCTATTATAACATAAAATTATATGTATATATATTCTGTCATATATCTATATTCTACTAATTTTATAACAAAATTTGTTGAAATTATAGAAAATCTATATTAATAAATGAAAAAATATATCTACTATATAATATTAATTACATATAATTTTTTTAAACAATAGATATTCTATATTTTAATATAAAGAATGTAATTAATTAATGTAAAGGAAAAAAGTATGTTCTATTATCACATTAACAAGTACATATATGTTAAAATTAAAAAATTAAATATCACATAAAAACGATACAATGTTATTAGCGTAATACTTTGGCAAGTAAAAAAACATTGAACATGAATCATTCCTTGAATTGTTCAATAAGCTGCAACACAGCTATTAGGCAGGATAATTGATTTTCTGGTGTCACTGATTTCAAAGCTTGTGAAATCACAATTGCATGTGGATCAGGAGATTCTTCTTTTTTTTCAACTTCTTTATGTTTGTACGATGTTGCCAGATCACTGATTGCTTGTGATGATTTACTAAGTAGATCTTCCAGACATTCATTCTTAGTTTTCTTTTTTTTTGCAAAATTATCAAGAGGAGGTACCAAAATTCGCTTTGCTGATTTTTTAGAGGTCTGTGAACTAGGTTCAATATTTTCCTTCTCCATAAGAACACTTGCACTTGATTCAGAGTGGGTTGTGTCCTCTACAGAAGTATCTAAAATCTCTGGAAATCAGAAAATAATTGACATATCAAAGAAAAACCTAATATATTATAAGATTTAAAAGAAAAGCAGATGCTGTACCAATGGATAATGATGGTGCAATCATTCCAATCAGGTAATCCGGCAGAGTTAACATGTTGCGTTGCAATATGTGCATGTGATTGAGGAACAGTTTGGATAGATTGGAGGAATGATTAAGGGAATAAGGTGATTGAGGAACAGAATTAATTCCTCCCTTTACTTTTTCGCCCCCTTCCCTTTCGTTGTCTCCTAAGGTTCGTGTGCCCGTTTGCCTCTCTTGTTACTGCTTTTTTTTTACTCTAATACTCCACCTAATTTTTAAAGCTAATAGTTTTATCAATTATGAGTTTTGAATGTTAGTTTTGCTTTTAAATTAACTATTAATTGACTCTACTTTCCCTTTTTTAATGCTGCTTTGTCTCACCGTTTAAGTTGCCCCCCCCCAGACGGCCCTTATCTTAAAACCATCGACCAAATCCCCCATTATAAACCCCAACAATCAAAAGACACATAAAACAAAATAAAACATTAAGGTGAAACTTATTTACTGATAAAGAATTATTTGTATTCTGTATGTGAGAATTGTCTATTGTCTATTATCTGGTATTTTATTTATGTTTAAATAACATTATTAAAAAAAATGTCGCAAGAAATTATAATATAGCAAATTTTTTTTTTTATCCATTTTTAGATATCTTGCAATAGGAAACTCTACATCGAATATTGCATTTTTTTTTCGAGTTGGACAGTCAACAGTCAGACAATTAATTAAAGATGTGTGTCCAATTATAATAAATAAATTAAAGCCTATATATTTAACATGTCCAACTGAAGAACAGTGGAAGAATATCGCTGATGGATACTGGAACAGATGGAATATACCCAACTGTTTTGGAGCTATTGATGGGAAACATATAGTTTTGCGATGTCTCCCTAATTCTGGAAGTTTGTTTTACAATTACAAGAAACAATTCAGCATTGTTCTTATGGCCATATCAGATCATTTATACAGATTTAGTTTAGTCAATATAGGAGCCTATGGAGGAAATAGTGCGGAGGCATTTTTGAATCTTCAAATATTGCAAAAAGTTTAAACAATAATGGACTTAATTTGCCCACTTCATTCGCTAATCTTCCAGGAAGTAATATTTCTATGCCTGGATTTTTCATTGCTGATGCGTTCCATTGTGTATCTGAATAATAAAACCTTATTCTAGAAAAAATTTAACAAAAAATCAACAAATATACAATTACAGACATTCAAGAGCTAGGCGAACTGTTGAGAGTGCATTTGGCATTTATGCAAATCGTTGGAGAGTGTTTCATACTGCTATAAGTATGTTACCAGAAACAGCAGATTTTATAACAACTGCATCAGTTTGTTTGCATAATTATATAATGTATGAAGAACAAAGAGATGGTTTAAAGAAATACAGCGAAGAAGTGGAATTAGAAACTACTCAATGGTTAGATATTCAAGAAACACCAAGTACAAGTACAAGTACAAATACTAGATTAGCAATAACGCAAAGAGATATTTTAAGTGAATATTTTGTTTCTAGTGGACAAGTTAATTTTCAATATGAATACATTCATAGAGGACAACAATCAGATTATTTATAAAAGTTAATAAGACAGTATTTTGTTATTATTTTTAGATTTACCTATTTTATATATTATTAGAGATAATTTGTTATTCATAAAATAATGTATTAAGCAGTATAATCAAAATGGTTTAACATATACGCGATATATATATATATATATATATATATATATATCTGCATTTTCTTACTTATTTCATCACAAAAAAAAAAAAATCTTACAGGAAGACTTAATATAAAGAAAAAAGATTTATACACAGTTATTGCATTTTTATAATTTTATATTAATAATTATTTAAGAAATAATACACATATGTATGTAAAATAACTAAAAAAATAAAGTTTTAAAAATGTAACATGTACATCATTTGTAACTAATAAATTAAAGAAAATAAAGTAATTAATATACATTATAATTATATTCAAACAAATTAATAAAGACTTTTTAGAACTTAAACTTAACATTTTTTTGTACTAGTATGCTTAATATTTCTATATTTAAATAACTAATGAACTAAAGAAAATAAATTAATACTTTATAATTAAATTCAAACCAATTATAAGTCTTTTTAGAACATAAATTTATAGTTTTTGCACTGGCGTACTTAATACTTCCATCAATTTTTGCTTTTTAATAGTTTTTTCAGATTCATTCATTTTGTTTAATTCTAACGCAATATATTCTGCAAATACAGTTTCAGCATTTCTTAAATTTGAAGAATTTTGTGAATCTGATAAAATATTATTAGTCAGATTAGTTATAACATCCAAAATATTTTCTTCATCTATTTTCCTTCCTTTAAAAATTTAATTTCTTTGGTTTCATCTGCTGTCTTATTCTCTATTATCTTATGCTTTTTTGGTAAAGTCTCATTGACAAAAGTTGTACTGTCAGTGTTTTTCTTTGAACTGCCAAATTCCTCTTTAACATCTTTTACATTACTGCAAGTTCTGAAAAAAATTTTGTCTTTAAATATTTTGTATATGTGGGTAAAAGAATTATTATAAGTTAAAAAAAATAGTAACCTGCGTCTTTGAATGTAAGTATTTAAGAAAGACATTTGGTTTAATAGTGGTGATTTTTTTTCTGTTGATGCTGCACTGCCACTTTTATAATTATGCTCATTTCTTTGCAAACGACTAAACTTTTCTCTCAGAGTTCTAATCCTTTTTTGGCAGTATTCTGCTGTGTAATAAACTCCTGAAGAAAGGTCCATATTCTGAATCCTTTTCGTTAAAAAGGTGCCTCTAAAAGTGGCTCGTAGCCAATCAGAAGGCTTATAAGCCACTTTTAGAGGCACTTTTATCGATAAAAGAGGACTCAGAATATGGACCAAAATATTTATTATTATATATTATATTTATTATTAAATATAAGTATAGTATTAAATACACTAAGTATAATAATTTAGTATTAAATATACTAAGTATAATATTTAAATCACAATATATGAAAAAAAACATATGGACAAGAATATATGGACAAGAAAAAAACAATTCAATTCTAAGTACTATATTCTAAGTATACTAATCACAATTTTTATCATTCATAATTTTGGATATTTATAACCAAGCATTTTCCTTCATTTTATTGTCTTTAAAGTTTTTATCTTGTTTATCATATAAGAAACGTCGTTCTCTATATAATTCGATCAAATAATCATCTCCCACTTTTTCCTCTATTTTTATATCATCAATTTTCTTATTTGCAACTTCTACCTCACTAGAAAGTTCACAGGAATACAAATGATCCATTATCCTACAATGCAAATATTAAAAATAATATAATATTAATAATTTTTCATACAAACACATTTTATACAGATATACCTTTAAAATCATAATAAAAGAAATAATATCCATATTGCACATGTCAATTTCATGAAATCATTAAATGTATACAGGGTGTCCGTCGATTTTCGACCTTAACGAAAAAAATAAGTAGATTGGCTCAAATTAAGAAGAAATTATCTATATTGTTTTGGGATTGTCGCAATAATTATGGAAAAAATTAAATAAAGAAGATCGGCCAATCTGCGTGAATAGAAGCCGCAGCGACGAGAGTCCCACTGTAATCCGATACTAGTCGCGCCGCGAAGCGGGGGTCGCTCACATGATACGATATATCGCAATACCGCGCCGAAAAATGACCCGTCCTTTTAGCGGCGAGAAAATGATGCGCTATCATTTCCACACCACCTTGCGGTAGATAGCATGGTACGCTTTTTTATATAGTGGTTTCCCCATAGGCCTATTCCACCCTCAATTTGAAAATTATTCAAAATGCCATTACTATACGCTGAATACATCGTAAATGTAAAAAATTAATGGTGACAGTACCTTTACAAAAATTGATCCGCGATTGAAAATCTCTCGATAAAATGTATTGCACATGTATTGTTGATAATGATATGATAATAAAATGCTTTACGAATCCTTTCTTCATCTCGTACACGAAGGCACACTGCTGGACCGGTTATCCCGATATTATGCACGACACCCGTGCCCCCAGTGCGTCATTATTTAACACATAAAATTGTACGGTCACTTGGTTTTCGGCACGCCCGAAAATGATTCCATGTAAATTGCGGCCGCACGATAAGTATTTTCTCCCGCTAGTCCGTATGCCACAATCATATCCGTATATTCCTTCAGAAAATACTTCATTTTCACTGTTAATTTACTACGCAAACACAAGATTTTTATTAAAACGTCTTAGCTCTCGCAAGCTGTTATCAGACTGCGTACGCTGGCAGCACGCAACTACAGCTGACAGCTGAGCGGACATGTGAGTGTAAGCGTACGTGTGAGTTCTACGCCTGCGCACTATGGTTGTCCGCTCAGTTTTACGCACTATCATCCGCGGTGGCTCTTATCGCTCTTTTCTCGTATATCGGTTGTTTAATACATTTCAGAGCCAAATTTTTTTATCTATCTTAATTTGTTAAATTTACGCGGAGCTAATCGCGTTCCCATTATTTCTACAAATAGGCGAGAGGGATATCGGTGTGGGGCTGAATAGCTCAGTTGGTTTAGAGCAGTCGTCCGGCAAGCGAAAGACTCGGGTTCGATTCCCGATTCAGCGACTTCGCCCAGATTTTTTCTCGCTTACATCTCTGCAGGGGGGAAAGAGGGGTCTTATATAGTATTCTCGAATGGAGAATCTACCTTGGTTTATGCACCAAGTAAAATATATGCATGTCTTATTTTCGCGTCTTATTTTTCGCGATTTATTAATCTTTATAAAATTTTACGCACTATCATCCGCAGGGTCTTATCGCTCTTTTCTCGTATATCGGTTGTTTAATACATTTCAGAGCCTAATTCTTTATCTATCTTAATTTGTTAAATAATTTAACACTGGAAAGAAGTTTTGGTTTACTAGTAGCACTTGAATTAGAACGGATTCCTGAACTGGAAAAATCCAAGAGAAAACAAGCAATTGCAGATATTTTATGGAGATCTTACATATAATAATTTTAATTATTTAAATGTTAATGCGATACGTTTTTGTGATTTATTATATTATGTGATAATTTGCCGTCTAAGACAAATTTTTGTTTTATGTATTTAATGTATTTTATTTTTTATTTTTACAGATTTGTATTGTTCAGTATCTTTTGTTTTATTAGATTTAGGCTCATATTCTGAGTCCTCTTTTATCGATAAAAGGTTATAAGCCTTCTGATTGGCTACAAGCTACTTTTAAAGGCACTTTTATCGATAAAAGAGGATTCAGAATATGAACCTTAGCATCTGAGCTATTTAAATTAACAGATTTTATTTTTGTTTATAATTTGTTATAAGACTAAAGACGTCTTTATATGGAATTTTTATCGTTCAGTATCTTTTATTTTATTAGATTTAGCATCTGAGCTATTTAAATTAACAGATTTTATTATATTTTTATTATATTTTATTATATTTTTGTTTAATTTGTCATAAGAATAAGACGTCTTTATAAAATTTTTATGTTGTGTATATTTATTTTAAAAAAGGACATTAAAAATGAAAAAATATTTTAAATAACGCAGTGTATCTTTTTTCTCTAGCTAAAAAATTCTTAACAAAAATGACATTTAAAAAGATATATAAATTATGGTATGAAAAAGTATCGAAATCAAAAGTAACTAAATATGTTTAAAATTTTTACAAATATATAGAATTTCTCCAATCAAAATAGCAATTCGTATCAAGAAAGTTCTTATTATCATATTAAGTTATTATAAAATATTTTTTTTACTACAAAGAACATTTATATTCTTTTTTTTAACTTTACATGCTCATAGTTAAATTCTATTAAAACCGTAATGTAACTTATAGTTTTCTAATTTCTAAAAAATATTTAAGACTTATCTATTTATAATCTATTATTTTTCAAACTAGAAACTAGAAAAAAGTATAGAAGATCACATCAAAGATTTAGAAGAGGACTAATAAAGTAATTTCATATATACATAAAAAATTAATTTATTTTAAATTAAGTAAGGAAAACAAATTGAACTATTTATTTATTATAATTTGGTATCGCAATTATTTAAACCTCTACAAATATAATCTTTTTGCCATGAAACCTCACCAGCAAAAGTCATTAAATACTCTGCTATGGCATCTCGTTGCTTGTATGCTTCTGTTGTTGATCGATGAGCAGTTGATAGTTGACCGGATGTTTTCAATTCTTCCTGAAGAATATATATTTCTCCATGTCCCCGGTATAATATTTCCATCTTCTTGTTCCACATCAATAAAATGAGAAAAACAATATGTTCTGTTTTCAAATTGACTTGAATCATTAATTGTTTTTAAAAAATTATGCAGACATATAGTTGCAATTACTATTTTATCTACAGTTTTCGGATGCATGCATATAGGTTTTCTGAATACACGCCATCGTGATACAAGAATACCGAATGCGTTTTCGATTACTCTCCTGGCTCGTGACAATCTGTAGTTAAAAATTGCTTTTTTTGTTTCTAAATTTCGACCAGAATATGGCCTCATCATATGTTTAGATAATTGAAATGCTTCATCAGCAACAAAGAAGCACGGTTCTTGTATTACTTTCAGGCAAATGAGCTTCATATCGTGGTAAATTTAAATTGCCATCAAGTAAAGCTTTGCCAAATTCAGATCTTGAAAATATTCCTGCGTCATTGCTGCTGCCATATGCTCCACAGTCTATTAATGTAAATTTATAATTGCTGTCACAAGCTGCCATCAATACTATACTAAAAGTTTTTTTATAATTGTAGTACAAACTTCCCGAGTTTGGTGGTGCTTGTATTTGCACATGTTTGCCATCTACTGCTCCGCAACAATTTGGAAAGTTCCATTCAAATCCTTCACAAATTCTTATCCATTCTTCTTCATTAGGTGCTTGAAGATATATTGGTGTATATATTTTTCCAATATTTCACCAATTAAGGTACAAGTTTCCTTGATTATATTACGTGCTGTCAACTCTCCAATTCTAAAGGCAAGCGCAACAGATAAAATTTGATCTCCTATGGCAAGATATCTGAAACAATATATATAAACATAATTAAATAAATAAATTTTGATATTAAATTTTGATATTAATTTGATATTAAATATTAAATTATTAAAATAAATGCATACCTTAGAGTCAAAGCTAGGCGATGTTCAGGTATTAACGCTCGATGACTTTTTTTGGTCAAAACCGATTTCATCATTTCTAAGAGTTGATTGAAAATGAGTACAGGCATTCTTGTATAGCGGAAAAACATGCAAGGATCTTTTTTAATTTCTTGAAATAAATGATTGAAATCTCCTTGATGAAAACGATTCATATTAATTAGTCGTACCCAACATTTTCTATTAGTCCAACAACGAGATATTCGTATTTTTAATGCATAAATACCAATAATTAATATAAATAATGCATGTGTCAACAGTTCTTCCTCGTTATCCATTGTCTATAAAACAAATATAAATAAATTTCATTACTTTATTAAGAATTATTATTATTTAGATGCAAAATTGAGAATTATAATTGTATATTAACCGAAGAGAGAAGAAAAGAGAACAAAGTTTTTAGGTTTTAGTTATATAAACACGCTATAATTGTTGGAACGTTAAGTGTTAAGTTTCCATGTGCCTTGACTTTCCCGCTTATGGACTACTGCTTAAGTCTTACTGTCTAAGTTTTTTTATGTGCTCCAGGCTTCAGAGTTGGGTCAGAATAGGGTTTATTGGTGTTTCCACCAGAAAAAGTTCACTCCAACTTGATTCTGACCCGACTCTGACCCGATTCGAACTCTCGGTGGAAACTTAGTCAATATTGCTCACTGCAGTGTAATGTTGCAGAAATAATGCAGAGACATTATTTTGTAATATTACTTTGGCAATGTTGCAGCAACGTTTTAACATAGCGAAAATGTATAAAGCTGGGTCTACAATGGCCGTAGCATAAGGTTGTAAGGTTGTAAGCGAAATAAATCAAATCCATTTCCTAGACCGGTATTCATAGTTCGATCTTATATTTGAGATCATCTTAAGTTCGAGCTTGAAATGCTATGCAGCTATTTGATTAGTTGAATGAAGTCTTAAGTTAACTTCGGACCAGACTTAAGACAATCTTAAATATAAGATCGGACTATAAATACCGGTCCTACAGCTATTACTGGGCGTTTTCCAACTAGTGACACAGAAGACACAGTGTAACACAGTGAATCATTTCATCCTTGTTTACATTCGGCAACCAACAAGGATGAAATGATACACTGTGTAGTTTACACTGTTAAGTCGGTACGCACATCAAGTTGGTGCGGACTAAACATTTGATACGTCCCTATTTACACTGTTCCATTTCACAACAGGTTAGGTTTTTAATGATATAAAAACTTCTATTCTAATTTTCTAACTAAAAATTCTAACTTTAACCTCAATCTAACAACAGTCAACAGTGGCGGTATATACTTGATCCAATTCGAATCGAATCAAGCGTTTACAGCGCGCTGACATCTTTTGATACGCGTATCAACTTGGTCTGATTGAGGAGTATTAGTGTCCCTAGAATTAGGGATGAGCGATACAGTATCAATATTTCAAAATATCAATAATTTATTTTAATTTTAATATCGATATTTTGTATCCCATCCCACCCTCGGATGACGATGGATTAATAACGGACGATGAAACAAATTCGCCGTCCTTCTCAACCAAAACATCCTTACTGCTTGCGGACCTTCCGGAATCAAATCCGCCTTCCAACCTGGTAAAGAAATTGGATTCAAATAGAAGCTCTATTGTGGTAAGTCCCAATGACAGTGCGGCCCATCGAGGTGACTCTCTCTCTTCTAATATTTCCTCTGCCTCACTCGTAATCTCCCTTTCTCATCCAGTAAATCTTCCTCTAATCGTAAATGTTCTTCCAACTCGGACATTCATTCCAATTCTTTTCCCTCAAGTAATAACAATAACAGTGCCAAAAAATTACAAAAGACTGATTTATCTCTTACGATCTCCGAAGACCTCTTGGCTAACAAATATGAAAACAACGCTTAAGGTCCCTTTGACATAATAATTCAATCTAAAGACAATTCTTCGCTGCATCCTTTCACTATCGGCAAATTAATAACTGGAACCTTTAAACTCGATCTCATTGAAATTAGAAAAATGGGATACTCTAAAATCCTCGTCCAGATGAAGTCCAGTAAAGCAGCTAACTCACTAGTCAACCACTCAATTCTAAAAGACAAATCTTTGATTGCATTCATTCCTTCCTTTAGAACTCATAGACAAGAAATCATTCGTGAAATCATTTCGTTCCTCTTGATCTCTCCATAGAAGAAATAGCAAAGAAATTATCTCACCATTTACGATATCCTCAGTACGTAGGCTCAATCGTAAAGCCTCTAACTCTAATAACCCTTCTGATATAAACTATGTGCCTTCAAAAACTGTTGCGATATAACATTTAAAGATCAAGCCCTTTTTAAATATCTCCATTTATTCTGGGTTAGATATGAAGTCCATCCCTTCGTGGTTAAAGTTCCCTCTTGCTTTTCCTGTTTCTTCGACTAAATCATTCTTACACTCAGTGTAAAAGTAGTCCTCGCTGCTCGTACTGTGGAGAAAACAGGCATGCTGAAGGCGATCATTAACCTAAGGCTAACCTGCCCCCTACCTGCGCGAATTGTCGCGGCCCTCATAAACCCAGCAATCCCTTTTGCCCGGAATTATAAAAGCAGAAACAGATACGAGAGCTCGCTGCCCAGCGTAACATTCTTTTTATAGAAGCAAAAAATATAATCCATAATCTTAACGGCCGTCTTCATGACAATCCTCAACCTAACTTTCACAACTTTCCCGAATTATGTTCTACTTCTTTATTTGGTTCTTCTTCCCAGACCTTTCCCCCCCCTTCACATCCTCCCCTCTTTCGCCTTCATCTCCCTTGAAATCCTTTGCACAAACCGTCAAATTCCTCTCTCTAAATTCCAATCCACCCTCTGCCAATCCCTCTCCCCCCTCCCCTCCTCTGAACATCCCCTCCCCCTTCCACTTCTTCTCCTTCCTCTAAAATATTCTACCTAACATTCGTAACTCCACTATAAATGTCAGTCACCCTTCCCCCTCCTCTCCTCTGAACACCTCTTCCACTTCCTCCCCCCCTCCAAAATACCCTACCTAACACTCGTAACCTCACTACAAACGCCAGTCAAAACTCTCACACAAATAATAATTTTAACAAGAACAATAATGTTCCTTCTTCCTCTACCCACTCTCCTCCCCACTCTCTGCTATTATCCCCTAATGGCAGAGATCGTCAACCCGCATCCGGTATTGCCCTCAATTCCTTTCCCTCTCCTCTCCCTCCTTAATCCCCTCTGCCCCTCCTCAGCCCCCTTCCCACCTATTTCTACCCCCCTTCCTTCCCTTCCTCCACTACTGTTTCCCCTCTCCCTTTTCTCTCTTCTCTCATAATTTTCCTTAACACTCTTATTGAAAACTACTCTCCTCTCCTACACTCTCTTGGCATCCTTGAAATTATCCGCTCACTTCAGACTATTTTGTCAGTTTTCCAATCTTGAATTATCTAAATGAACCCCCCGGCCGGTTTGCAATTCAATTCTTCTATAAATATCCTTCAATAGAATTGTCATTCTATTTCCAATAAGATTGACCTTCTTCGCAGATCAGCTCTTGACCTTGATCTTTACATCATCGCCTTATCTGAAACCTAGCTCAAACCTTCACAGCACTTTTCGATGAATGACTTTCATCTCCTCAGGAAAGACAGCGATATCCAAAATTTTGGAGGACTACTTCTCGCTATTAATAAGTACATTCCTTACAAACAAATCTCAGATTCCTTCTCTATTCAAGGTAAACTGGACTCTATTGGAGTAATTATTCCTCTTGCACAGGAACCTCTTTTCATCCTCTCTATATATAGATATTCTTTTTCTATCCCCAATATTCTTTTTCTATCGAGGACTGGAATGGCCTGTTTCAATACTGTTCTTCTTTCACTCACTCAGGGATTCTTTTAGGTGATTTTAATGCCCACCATTTTTCTTGGGGATGTGAAAGGGACAATCGTTCCGGCATCTCCCTCTTGAACTCAGCTTCTACTTATTCCTTCAGATGCATTAATGACGGATCTCAAACTTTTCTTTCTCATCCCGATCAGGCTAAATCTGCTATCGATTTAACTTTCATCTCCCTTTCTTTTTTAACATCAAATGGCAGGTACTCGAAGATTCCTTAACTAGCGATTATTTTCCCACTCTTTCTTCTATTGATTGCGTTTATCAAAATCGCCCTTTTTTCTCCCATAAGCTCAAATGGACAGATTCAGATAAGAAATCCTTTACAGAACTCTCTCAGACAATCTTCATGACCTTACATCCTCTCTCTAGAATCCCTTTCTCTCCCCTAATGAAAAGCTCGACATCTTTACTTCTTCTTTGTTAAAACTTCATCCCTCTTATTCTAACAATAATCCTCCATTTTCAAAAAGAAAAATAAGAATAAAAACAACAACATCAACAAGAATTACTTGCATAAAATTTTCTCTTCCTCATCCTCCCCCATCTTCCTTTCTCCAATCCTCCCTCTCATTCTTCTCCTAAACCCTCTGTTCCTTGGTGGAACGAGGACTGCAAGAGGACTCTAACTGAGAGAAAGTCAGCCCTCTCGTTGTATAAGACATTTCCGTCGGTCTCCAATTTTATTGAGCTTAAAAGACAGGAAGCCATTACCAAAAGAACTCTCAAAAAAACTAAAAGAAATGGTTGGCACTCTTTTTGCGCCACTCTCTCTCACACTACCTCTATCTCGCAACTCTAGTGATTAAACGCTTTAAACGCAGACATCTAGGACTTCTTCCTCCTCCCCTGTCTTCAAACTTTGAAACTTCTCCCTCTGCTCAACTTCTAATCAATTCTCTTTGCCCTTCCTCTTTACTTCACAAAACTTACTTCTCTCTAGATGATTTTCCCTCTCCTGCTTCCTCTTTACCTCCCTGCATCATTTTTAATGATCCCTTCTCCTTGGATGAGCTTCTCATTGTCATTAAGAGAATCGCCTGTAATATCGACAAAAACACCGTAATTTTCGGAAGTATGCCATTTTTTATTGCCTGTATAGAATTAAAAATCCTTCTCCAGAATTGAAGTATACACGCAAACGGACACGAGAAAACTCTATATAGTACGAAATTTTATATTGAGAAAGAAAATAAGTATAAAATAACATTCTTATTTATCTATATGTTAAAGCAACATGGCGTCAGAGCTGCCCAAGGTTCGGTAATGAATAAAAAATGCATTTTCTGAAATGATACTTTATTTATAATATTCACGAATGTATGTCAGAAAATGAAATGCATTTTTTATCATTTGAAAGTAATTTTAATAGAATAATAAGAATATTACGATTAAAATAATATCAAACACGATATAAGTAGCATAAATTTTTGTTAAATATATAATTATAAAATTTGTATTATCAGACTAATTAAAAATTACCCGATTTACGCCGTGTTTGATATCATTTTAATCGCAATAATCTTATAAATTCATTGAAATTATTTTCAAACCGATGGAATTAAAAATAAAGATTTTAATTTTTATTTTATAAGATGTTTACATTTTCGTGAATTGCAAATGGATAGAGGAAACGAAGAAACCGATTGTAAGAGACTTCGGAACTCTTTGATGATAGGTCATATCACTCGCTCTCTACTCATGATCTTGCTTTCTCCATCACACTTGACAATCGTGATAGACATCTCGAAAAGATAAGCGTATCCAAGAATCGAGAGCGAGCGAGACAGTAATAGATGCGAGCGAGAGAAACATAATAGTGAGAAAAGAAGATTCGATTCATGAACTCGAGTCCTCGTTATTCGTGCTATTTTTATCTCATTCGCTCTTATTGTTATTTCGCTCGTTTTTATTATCTCGCTTCCTCATGTAACTCCTGCATCACTTTTATACATACATACGTCCATATATATACACACACACATACATACGCAACACAGACAACACACACACACATTTATATGTGTATATATATATATATATATGTTTTTGGTACATTTCAAGGACATTTTTGGTCACGTAAGGTATATTTCGAGGACATTTGATACTTTTGAGGACAGACCTCAATATTTTTTTTGTATGTGGTACATTTTGAGGACTACCCTTCAAATAACAAATTTCATGATTGGTAACATTCGAGGACATAAAATCTGTGGAAGGAATGTCCCCATAATGGACCAAATACATATAAATACAGTTTTGTATTTGGTACATTTTAGAGACACAAAAGATAATTTAATTTATTAACCATGTTTAGATGTATTCTGGCTTTTTAGCTTTATACTACATTTTTTCTCGCTGACGGAACAAAAAAATTAATGCTAAATTAAATAATAATAATTTCTATATTAATTTATAAGTATGTATTTTCAAAACATATGTTTTTTTCAATACGTGTTTTTTTATTATCATTTTTACAAGAAGAAGAAAAATAAATTACAATAAAATAATAAAAATAAGAAATATGTAAATTGAAGGAAAATATTAAGAGTTTAATATATTATATGTATAAAATGTTTTAGTTTGTTAGTTTATGTCATGAAAATATACCAATCATGAATTTTTTCGACTTTCTATTCATTTTCGACGTTCTCAAATTGAAAATTAAAATAGTAATGATTAAATTGCTAAAAAAATTTATTAGAAATAATCAATCAGGAGAGATTGCAGAAAACTTGTTATATTTTAAACATTTTATTTTTAATTAGTACATCGTCAATAGACAAATACGCATTTTTTATGCATCCTATTTTAATTATCATTGGTAGAAAGGCAAATGAACTAAAGATAACTAAAAGAAAAAGATAGAAAACGAAAAGATGGAGAAAAGAATATATATATATATATATATATATATATATATATAAGTGTTATACGATATATACATATCATAAGTATCGTTTTGCAATTGACTAGCATGTCCCCAAAATATACCAACCATGAATTTTTGTAATAACATATTTTTTACTTGTTTATTCACAATGATGTATATGAATTTCAGTTCAATCTTGCGAGCATGATATAATACTTATACAAAGAGTAAATTCCTTTTTAACAAGAAAAAAAAATTGTTTCCAATCATACTTATAGTTTTAATTGCATAAGATTTGTAATTGTCAAACATGAAATATTATATTAAATCTGGACACAACTGAAATTTGTGTGCATCAATAAGAAAAAAACAAATCGAAAAAACATATTATTACAAAAATTCATAATTGGTAAATTTTGACGACATACTAGTAAATTATAAAATTATTCTTTATATACAGAAATATCTATATGTTTATATACATTTTATATGATATTTTTTTAACTGTAGTCGGGATATTTATTCAGATAAATTTGGAGGATATACTAGAAAATTATAAAATCTTCTTTATATCTTCTTTATATAGGGATATATATATGTTTATACGTTTTAATATGATATCTTTTAACTGTAGTATATATATTCTTACTTTTTGCTGTCTTTTTCTATTAATTATTTTTATTTATTTGCTTTCGTATCAATGATAGTTCTGGAAATGTATATAAAGATGAGAAAATCACTTCGTATTAATATTTTGAAGATATATTTTAATATATTAAAATATTTGCAATAAAATAATCACTATTTCTACTATCTTTCCTTATTGATTATTTCCATTAAATTTGTTGGGATTAATCCTTTATTTTAGCAGAAAATATAATCGAGAGTAAGCGCGCGAATGCACAGTACTACAGTATCTCAGTAACTCAGTAACTCAGTAACTCAAGCATGAGCGCGCGAAGTAAGTAAGATAAGGGACTTAGGGCCGTTCTTAAACACGACGCGACATCTATCGGAAGGGCTTCATAACTAACGGACCCTATATGGCCGTAACCGCCATAGACATATATATATACGCTAGATTGCACACTCCCAACACCCCCTCTTGCAATCAGCTTACTTCAAATTTAAAAGTTCACAACAGTTTTGGAGTTTAGCACTAGGGAGGGGTTTTGTGAACATGTCCGCAGGGTTTTCCAGTCCAGAGATATGTTTCAGCACAACAGTTCCATCTTTAACAGCTTCTCTGAGGAAATGAAATCTGACGTTCACATGTTTGGTACGTTTCTTGTGGTCTTCTGAGTTTGATAGCTTCACTGCTGCCTGATTGTCACACCAAATCGTAGTTGGTCCTTCCAGTACAGTCAACTCGCCAATCAAATCTCGCAACCAGATTGATAGCTTTGTTGCTTCGAAAGCAGCCTGATATTCAGCTACCGTAGTCGAGTCTGCCACGATGTTGCTCTTCCTTGATTCCCAAGCAACTGCTCCATTATTGAATATAAAGACATTACCGTACGTACTTTTAGCAGTTTCATGGCAACCAGCGTAATCTGAGTCGCAGAATCCTTCCAAGATTAGCTTGCCACCTCCTATCTTCAAGCGAGTGTTCAAGGTTCCTTTAATGTAGCGCATAATACGTTTAACAGCTACTACATCTTCATGACTTGGATTTTGAACTTTTCTTGCAGCCTTTCCAACTTGAAATGCAATGTCTGGTCTAGTCATCATAGCGGCGTATAGTAATGAACCAATCGCTTGTTGATAAGGAAAACTAACTTCATTTATTGTCTTCAGGGTTTCATGAATCTTCTTTAATGTTTTTCCTTCTCCTGGAGTCGATGATCGATTGCAATTACTCATGTTGAAACGTTCCAGTACCTTCTTTAAGTATCCGATTTGACTTAAACTAATCGTCTTGTTAGCACGATCACGTTCCAACTCAAGACCAACAAAGCAATTTGGTTCGAATACCTTAATTTCGAATTCTTTCTTCAAATGATCAACTATTTCATTGATCACTTTGTCGTTACTGCCAGCGATCAGTAGATCATCTACGTAGAGAGCAACTAGCATTCTCCCCCTCTTATCGTGTGAATAGTAAATACATGGGTCTGCTAGTGATCGTATCAGTCCGAATTTTTTCAGGAAATAATCGAACTTGGTGTTCCAGCATCGTGGTGACTGCTTCAATCCATATAATGACTTCCTGAGTTTCCAAACTTTTGTATCTTCCAGTTCGATGCCTTCAGGTGGTCGAACATAGATTTCATCCTCCAAATTTCCATAAAGAAATGCCGTCATTACATCACATTGAATCATAGTTAGATCTTCATATGCAACAATTCCTAATAGTACTCGAACAGATTCACTTCGTACAACAGGTGCATATGTTTCATTATAGTCCAGTCCTGACTTCTGTGCGTAACCTTTGGCAACAATTCTGGCCTTCAGTCGATTTATGGTTCCATCAGGATTCCTCTTGGTTTTTAAAACCCAACCAGTTTGTAGCGGCTTCTTATCTTTCGGCAATTTGGTCACCTCAAATACCTTATTCTTGACTAGTGAATCTAACTCATCTTGCATTGCAGATAACCATTCATTATCTTGATCGCTGTCCAGTGCATCTTCAAACGTTGTTGGCCCATCTATTGACATATATACAACGTTGTCATTTTCTTGACCATTGGTTTCATGATCTGATTCTTCAGTGGTCTCAGATATACCTCGATTTCGAAGCGACATTGATAATGGTACCGTAGAGTATTTCTTAGTCTTTGATCCTTTCGGACGACCTGGTTTTCTTACTACTGGTGCTACTTGTTCATCCTCATATAGATCTTCATTGATGACCGTAGACGTATCCTCTTCAATGTCTTCATCGTAAACATTTACTTCATCTTCAGTGTAGATCACATGATCCTTTCTCTCGTTTGCTTCGTTAAATTTTGCATCACGAACGACTTCAACTCTTTGTCGTTGAGGATCATAGATGCGATACATTTTATCACTTGGTCCGTAGCCGATCAAGATTCCTTTCCAAGCCTTAGCATCAAACTTGGCTCTCTTTTGTCTTGGCACATGTACGTACGCTTGACATGCAAAAGACTTCAAGTGTTCAATGGAGGGAGACTTCTTATGCCATAGTTCAAAACTTGTTACTGATTCTCCAGCTCTAGGCACTCTGTTTGACAAATATGCGCTTGTATAAACACACTCGGCCCAGAGTGACTTATGTAATCTTGCGTCCAAGATCATGGCCCTTGCCTTCTCTGTTAGAGTCCGAATCGATCTCTCGGCAAGACCATTCGATTGAGGAGTGTACTCAACGCTCATTTGATGAGTGATCCTTTCTTCTAGCAAAAATTTCTTGAATTCTTCACTGATGAATTCTGTTCCTTGATCAGTTCTTAAAACTTCAACCTGGTTTCCAGTTTCAACTTTGATTTCCTGCACAACTTTCTTGAATGCATTTAGCACTTCATTCTTCTTCTTAATGAATGCGACTTTGATAAAGCCAGTGCTCTCATCAACGAAAGATACAAAGTATTGACAACCGGACATTGATGGAGTAGAGATTTTTCCACTCGTATCCGCGTGAATTCGTGTTCCAGGTTTACATTCTTCTTTCTGAACACTTTTGTAAGGTCCTTTCGACATTTTTCCATAAATGCAGGCTTCACAGAAGAATTTCTCACTGCCTGTGGCCGTAATTCCTTTTGACTTTAGCGTAGCTTTGACTTGTTTGAGACACGCATGGCCTAGTCGTTGATGCCAAAGTTGCCAGGTAACTTGTCCATTTTGAGCTGAATGAACTTCACCACTAATTCTCGGCTTGATCATCAATTTGTACGTCGTTGGACCTTTCTTGACACCGACAATTCGCACACCACCATCTGGTCCTCTAACAACCGCGCCATTCTTTGTGAACAATGTTTCATGTCCATATTCTGCGGCAGCACCAATACTAAATAAGTTAGCCGATCCAAAATTAGGACAATAGCGTACCTCTTTTAGGACTTTTGCTTGCCATTCGTTGCCATCGAATGCCCATATATCAATGGTGCCCTTAGCGGTAGCATCTAGATATTCATCATCGCCGATTCTGACCTTTTCGGGTGGATTGAGCGGCTTTAATTCTGAGAACCATTCCTTTCTTCTTGTGATATGACGATAAGCAGCTGAGTCAGCCATCCAGCAGTCATTATCACTGTCACTTAGAGAGGACACGAAAGCTTCTTTGATTTCGCCTGATGATTCTTTATTATTGCCTTTCTTCGTACCTTTAACAGATTTTTCTGACGGACAGTCTCTAGCAAAATGTCCTATGCCATCACAGTTGTGGCATCTCAAAACTTTCTTACTCTTAGACTGACCTTGTTGTTTACCTTGCTGTTTACCTTGCTGTTTACCTTTGGACTTAGTCCTCCATTGCTTTTCCTTGGACATCAAAGCATCCCCGGGATTGTTTTTGACGATCTGCTCTTTGCCAGACTCGTGTTCGATGTCCATAAGCTTTCCCTGTAATTCAGCAATTGTTAAATTCGGATTCGGTGCAATCCGCCATACCTCACGGAAACTGTTGAACTGCTCAGGCAAACCACGGACGATTTTCGCGATCATAGTTTCCTTACTGACCGTCTCACCAAGGCTTCTCAATCGTTGCACGACTTCGGTTAGGCCCGCAATGTACGTTGATACGTTCATACCTTCTAACCAACGGTAGCCATGAAAATCTTCATTGACTAACAGCTTTGTAGTTGCCGACACATCTTCGTATAATGCTGTCAGACGAATCCACATATCTCTCGCTGTAGTGCATGTTGAGATCACCTTAAAATGATCTTCATCGAGCGTCTTTGAAATCAGCGATTTTGCCATTGCATTGTTCTTCCGCCATGTTGCTTTAGTAATTTCGTCGGCAGTTTCTGCAGGTTCCGTCTTTGTTCCGTCAATTAAGCTTTCAACGGATTTTGATTCCAGAAGCGCCATCATCTCAAATTTCCATCGCGTGTATGAGGCTCGCGTGAGCTGCGTTACTAGCTGTTGACGATCTTCCATCGTAGCTATTCTTTTAACCACTCAAACGATTTTACGTGTACTGTCTATGACGACGAATTTTCGACCGGCTCGAACAAAGAACGAACGCGCACTCGTGTCACAATTACAACGTAAATGTACAATGCTCAAACACACAATAAAAGATTCGACTAATTAACGTAGTGGCAATGCCCTGGGCCCATAACCTGTTGGGATTAATCCTTTATTTTAGCAGAAAATATAATCGAGAGTAAGCGCGCGAATGCACAGTACTACAGTATCTCAGTAACTCAGTAACTCAGTAACTCAAGCATGAGCGCGCAAAGTAAGTAAGATAAGGGACTTAGGGCCGTTCTTAAACACGACGCGACATCTATCGGAAGGGCTTCATAACTAACGGACCCTATATGGCCGTAACCGCCATAGACATATATATATACGCTAGATTGCACACTCCCAACATTTATAAATATATTTATATATTAAATTGAAGGAAAACGCTAAGAGTTTAATATATTATATGTATAAAATGTTTTAGTTTGTTAGTTTATATCCTGAAAATATACCAATCATGAATTTTTTCGACTTTCTATTCATTTTCGACGTTCTCAAATCGAAAATTAAAATGGTAATTATTAAAATCCTAAAAAATTTTATTAGAAATAACCAATCAGGAGACTGCAGAAAACTTGTTATATTTTAAACATTTTATTTAATTTATTAGTACATCGTCAATAGATAAATACGCATTTTTTTATGCATCTTACTTTAATTATCATTAGTAGAAAGGCAAATGAACTAAAGATAACAAAAAAAAGGTTGGAAAAAGAAAAGGAGGAAAAAGGAATATATATACTTATAAGTGTTATATAAGTGTTGTATTATACGATACTTATCGTATTATAAATCTCGTTTTGCAATGGACTAGCATGTCCTCAAAATATACCAACCATGAATTTTTGTAATAACATATCCTTTTTTACTTGTTTATTCTCAATGATGTATTTCAGTTGAATATTACGAGCAATATATAATACTTATATAAAGAGCCAATTCCTGTTTAACAAGAAAAAAATTGTTTCCAATCATACTTATAGTTTTAATTGCATAAGATTTGTAACTGTCAAACATGAAATATCATAATAAATCTGGACACAACTGAAATTTGTGCATCAATAAAAATAAACAAATCAAAGGAACATATTATTACAAAAATTCATAGTTGGTAAATTTTGAGGACATACTAGTAAATTATAAAATTATTCATTATTTATAAAAATATATATATTTATACGTTTTAATATGATATTTTTCAACTGTAGTATATATGTTCTTACTTTTTGCTGTCTTTTTCTATTAATTATTTTTAGTTTATTTGCTTTCGTATCGATGATAGTTAAGGACATGTATATAAAGATAAGAAAATTACTAGATTTGTATTAATATTTTGAAGATATGTTTTAATAAATTAATGTATTTCCAATATAATAACCACTATTTTTGCTATCTCTCCTTACGGATTATTTCTAATAAATTCTCTTTATTAATTTAATATTTATTAATTTAATATTTATCAAATTCTTTCTAGTAAATTGGAAACGTTAAAAATAAGAAGACAGTCTAAAAAATATGCGATTGATGTATCTTCTAAATATGCTAATAAATTTAAACGCATTATATAATACAATAAACTATTGTCTTTTTTATATATTCTTGTAATTTATATGCTTTTATTAATTATTTTTAATATAATTTGTTTCCATCCTTCTTGTAAAGTTGATAATTAAACATATACATATATACTACAGTAAAAAAATATCATTTAAACGTATATAAATATATATATTCTTATATATATTTCTTATAAATATATATATTCATATATATATTCTTATAAACAATAATTTTATAATTTACTCTTATGTCCTCAAAATTTACCAACTATGAATATTTGTAATAATATTTTCTTTTGATTTGTTTATTCTTATTGATGCACATATATATTTTAGTTGTGTCCAAATTCATTATGTTATTTCATGTTTGACGATTACAAATCATATGCAATTAAAACTAAATATGATTGGAAACAGTTTTTTTTCTTGTTAAACAGGAATTGATTATATAGTATTTCTGCAATCATAGAAGTTCATATATTTGTTGCGTAGCCAAGAATCATTGTAGAAATATCATATAATCATATAATCATAATTATATGGCTACGCAGAAAATTATTTACTCTTGCATTATGTTATATTATTTATGTGAAAGTTTATATATTTGTTGCGTAGTCATAATAATAAATAATACAATAATAATATAACGTAATATGAGAAATAATCTTCTGCGTAGCCACATAATTATGATTATGTAGTATTTCTGCAATCATAGAAATTTATATATTTGCTACATAGCCAAAAATGATTGTAAAAATATAATTATATAGCTACGCAGAAAATTATACTCTCTCATATTATGTTATATTACATTATTTATTATTATGATTTTGCTACAAATAATTATTATTAACAATAGAAAGAGAGAAAAGCCAGGAACCTTTTTTTTCTATCTATTATGATCTATGAATTTGGTTAGATCTATTCATGTTTTCTTTGATGGATCTAATCAAATTATTCACAATTTATTGACAATCTATTATCAATAATTTTATTATTTTGACATATATGATTTTTTCCCGCCATTACTTCGAAATTTCTTAACTCCAACTCAAGTTACTATGGCTGCGGTCCAGACCAGGGTTGGGAACATATCATACCTTATGAATCATACATAGGTATCCTACGTATTATACTAAGTATGATACGTGCCTTAGTTTCATACATATGTGTACGTATCATACATTACCTAACCTTTATTTTAGATCAACCAAACGTGATAAGTGCAGCTATTAAATTTTTAAAATGTATTGACTCAATAACTCTTTAAATGGTATATTGCATCCAAAAAAGAATTTTGCAAGAACTATATCAATGTTGTTTTTTGACTGAACTGGTGGATTTTTTGGTGGTACAGGTCCACATTGTCCATATATTTCAGAAACAATCTATAAACATATATTTTGATGTAAGACGAATTTTTATAATTGCATAATTATTGATCTATATATATATATACACATAATAGATTAATACATTAGTAAAATAGCAAATATTAATAAGCAAATAATAGCAAATATATATATAATGCACTTACATTTTCAATATTACTTCTTTTTTGATTTTTATTTATAGACTGCATGTTAAATCATAAGCTTTGTCCAAAACTTAAAGCCAAAATTGACTGTCAGCTGGAAATCTAACAGTCAATTTAGGTGGTGTTCTGAAATTAACTGCGTTTTCAGTATTGGCAGTCAATTTCGGAACACAGTTTTAACATAGCCATAGTTTCATACGTATTCTACGTATCATACGCAATTTCACGTATCATACGTAGGATACTTCTGGAATGCGTATCAAACCCAACCCTGGTCCAGACTGCAGTACGAATGCTTTGAAATATTATTTTATCTTTGTTCTATATTCCATGAGAATAAAGATAGAATGATGTTTCAAAGCATTCGTAGCATAATCTTGACTGCAGTCTATATTTCCCTATACGGGTGCTTAGAACGAATCTTATTGGTGAATCATTTTTGCTTCTTAGATTCACTCATTTTCTTGTGGCTGACCTCGAGAGCTTTCCAAAACACTATAATAAAGTACTTTTTCATTCAGTACTTTTCGAATTATGAGGCTTAAAATAATATTTTAATTTTACATAAACCATAAAATATCTCATAAAATATTCATATTTCGATTATCTTACCTTAATACATTTATGCACAAAATAATGAGAGGAATCGATTGGTGTAAAGAAATTACATAGTTGTTTCGAAGAAAAAATATGTAATTTGCAATTAACAATTTTATATTTTCTCTTAAAAACAACTGTATGTTTTCTTTACATCAGTTGATTTCACTCATTTGTACATAAAAGTATTAAGATAAGATAATCGAAAAATGAATTTTATTAAATATTTTATGCTTTATGTGAAATTAAAATATTATTTTAAGCCTTATAACTCGAAAAGTATTTAATAAAAAAATACTTTATTATAGTGTTTTGGAAAGCTTTTGAGGCAAGCTACAAGAATATGTAAAAGTATATAGGATGTCCTACTTATAAAATTGGAAGTGATCTTCACATGACCTTCAGGTGACTCTCCAAGGTCAAACCAATGGGCATCATCTTATAGCCCCTTCGAAATCATGCAACACATGTCTGAATCATTTTTCCCATATTTCGCTTAGTTTACGAGAAAATTGATCGTATTGTTTAAAATGGGCCACCGTGTATATATACAATATATATATATATATATATATATACATCGTATTTTATAACTACACTTCATAAATATTACTTTTTGATGTGCGACAAACTTTATCGCGTTCTATATGCAGAAATTATAAGGTAATAAATTCGTTCTCGTATGTATATATTTTCAATGTATATATTTCATATACATTGTATATGTATGTATGTATATATTTCAATTTTCCTCAAAAATAACCATCTATATAAAATAAAGAATATTAGACAAAATATAGTATAGTTTGCAATTATAGCTATAAGGTGTTATTACTGGGATTAAATTATATTGAAAAGTGAAAAAAATTTAATTTTATACATCCATGTACCCAAAATAATCCATATATAAAACATATATGTCCTCATAATAACCCATAGCTTATTTATAGATACATGTCTTCGAAACAGACCATATTAAATCATTTATAGTTTTGAGAAAAACGATATAAATAATTACCAAATATAGCTATATCGACTAAATAATAATCACTGCTTCTAACTATATGCATGTATATAGGATCTATAAAATGTCCTCAAATTATACCAAAAACATATATATATATATATATATATATATATATATACAATATAATATATATATATATATTGTATATATATATACAATATATATATATATATACATATATATACAATATATATATATTGTATATATGTATATATGTATATATATATATATATATATATATATATACAATATATATATATATATATATTATACCAAAGACATATATATATATATATACAATATATATATATATTTACAATATATATATATATATACAATATATATACATATATATATATATATATATATATATATATCTTTGGTATAATTTGAGGACATTTTATAGATCCTATATACATGCATATAGTTAGAAGCAGTGATTATTATTTAGTCGATATAGCTATATTGGTAATTATTTATATCATTTTATATATATATAAATATGTATTATACCAAAGACATATATATATATATAATATATATATATATATATATATAAGGGTGTCCGTCGATTTTCGACCTAAACGAAAAAATAAATAGATTGGCTCAAATTAAGAAGAAATTATCTATATTGTTTTGGGATTGTCGCAATAATTATGGAAAAATTAAATAAAAAGTTCGGCCAATCTGCGTGAATAGAAGCGCGCGGCGACGAGAGTCGTCCCACTGTAATCCGATACTAGTCGCGCTGCGAAGCGGTGGGCGGGTCGCTCGAGACATGATACGATATATCGCAATACCGCGCCGAAAAATGACCCGTCCTTTTAGCGGCGAAAAATGATGCGCTATCATTTCCACACCACCTTGCGGTAGATAGCATGGTGCGCTTTTTTATAGTGGTTTCCCCCATAGGCCTATTCCACTCTCAATTTGAAAATTATTCAAAATGCCATTACTATACGCTGAATACATCGTAAATGTAAAAAATTAATGGTGACAGTACCTTTACAAAAATTGATCCGTGATTGAAAATCCTTCGATAAAATGTATTCCACACGTTGATAATGATACGATGATAAAATGCTTCACGAATCCTTTCTTCATCTCATACAAAGCGCACTGCTGGACCGATTATCCTGATATTATGCACGACACGCAGTTTCACATAATTATTGCACAACACATAAAATTGTACGGCCACTTGATTTTCGTTAACGCCTGGGAAATGATTCCATTGAGATTGCGGCCCGATAGTATTTCCGCTAGTCCGTATGCCAATCATATCCGTATATTCCTGCAGAATATACCTCATTTCACTGTTAATTTACTACGCAAACACAAGATTTTTTATTAAAACGTCTTAGCTCTCGCACACTGTTATCACACTGCGTACGCCGGCAGCACGCAACTACAGCTGACAGCTGAGCGGACATGTGAGTGTAAGCGTACGTGTGAGTTCGACGCTTGCGCACTATGGTTGTCCGCTCAGCTGTAGTTGCGTGCTGCCGGTGTACACAGTCTGATAACAGTGTGCGAGAGCTAAGACGTTTTAATAAAAATCTTGTGTTTGCGTAGTAAATTAACAGTGAAAATGAGGTATATTCTGCAGGAATATACGGATATGATTGTGGCATACGGACTAGCGGAAATACTTATCGTGCGGCCGCAATTTACATGGAATCATTTCCCAGGCGTTAACGAAACCAAGTGACCGTACAATTTTATGTGTTGTGCAATAATTATGTGAAACTGCGTGTCGTGCATAATATCAGGATAATCGGTCCAGCAGTGCGCTTTCGTACGAGGTGAAGAAAGGATTCGTGAAACATTTTATCATCGTATCATTATCAACGTGTGCAATACATTTTATCGAAGGATTTTCAATCACGGATTAATTTTTGTAAAGGTACTGTCACCATTAATTTTTATATTTATGATGTATTCAGCGTATAGTAATAACATTTTGAATAATTTTCAAATTGAGAGTGGAATAGGCCTATGGGGGAAACCACTATAAAAAAGCGCACCATGCTATCTACCGCAAGGTGGTGTGGAAATGATAGCGCATCATTTTCTCGCCGCTAAAAGGACGGGTCATTTTCGGCGCGGTATTGCGATATATCGTATCATGTCTCGAGCGACCGCCCACCGCTTCGCGGCGCGACTAGTATCGGATTACAGTGGGACGACTCGTCGCCGCGCGCTTATTCACGCAGATTGGCCGATCTTCTTTATTTAATTTTTCCGTAATTATTGCGACAATCCCAAACCAATATAAATAATTTCTTCTTAATTTGGGCCAATCTACTTATTTTTTTGTTAAGGTCGAAAATCGACGACCCTGTATACATACACACAGATTATATATTTTACCAGATGCGGTTTGCATGTGCGCTCTGGTTATTAAAATATTTATTTCTTATTAAAATATTTATTATATATATTTCAGAGGCGATCTATTCGTGAGCTGATTATAAAAATCCAGAGGCGATCTAATTCGTGTGCTGGTTATTCAAAAAAAATCCAGAGGCGATCTAATTTGTGTGCTGGTTGTTTTTAGAAATATTTTATAATATATCAGATGCGGTTTGCAAGTGCGCTCTGGTTATTAAAATATTTATTTCAAAGGCGATCTATTCGTGAGCTGATTATTAAAAAAATCCAGAGGCGATCTAATTCGTGTGCTGGTTGTTTTTAGAAATATTTTATACCAGATGCGGTTTGCATGTGCGCTCTGATTATTAAAATATTTATTTCAGAGGCGAGCTATTTGTGAGCTGATTATTTAAAAAATCCAGAGACAATCTAATTCGTGTGCTGGTTATTCAAAAAAAATCCAGAGGCAATCTAATTCGTGTGCTGGTTATTCAAAAAAAATCCAGAGGCGATCTACTTCGTGTGCTGGTTTAAGAAAAACCCCAGAGGTGATTTAATTCTAATATTGGTTATTACAAAAAAATTCGAGAAACGATCTTAATTTGTGTGCTGATTACTTTCAAAAATATTTTACATCAATACGATTTGCAAAGACGATTTGCATGTGCATTCTGGAAGCAAAATTTAAACGAAATTTAATTCAGAGATCATAAAGACATTGCCTCAACTAAAAGGCATATTTGATAAGATTAAAAATCCAGATAAAATAAATCATTGAACCGATTTTTACACATTATAAGAGGATTCTTATTTTAAAAGTGTGCTATATATTGCGATAATTCTTCTATAATTGTAGCATGTCATATAGCGACAAAAGTTAACAAATTATTGGAGCAAATTATTATTAATTACTGATCGCTGGTGATTTTTTTTGATAACACCAAGCTTTGAATGTATGATAGCCTACCCGGCTGGTTTCTACAGGATGATTCAAAATAACCCCTGTGTCCCTGAAATGACATATTAGTGAGACAATTCTAAGACGATTTTTCCTTTTGCAAAATTTCGTCCGAAGCTTAGTTTTCGAATTATTAAAGAAAGTAGTTGACGGGTCGGGTACAAGAGGCAGGCAGGGGCAGCGCGATTCACCGTCAGCCGCGGGCGCTTACGCGGGGCGCCTGCTGCGATCAGCTGATCGCTGCACATGCAAACACATACATTCTCTGTCTGTCTGTCTGTCTGTCTCTCTCTCCATACATCGTATGATATCACACACATTCATAATAATAATAATATTAATATGTTAAATGTTTATTATGTCTACCACGCATTCTTCAATCGAACATATGATCGTGTTCGATAGCGCCAGTAGTACCTTAACCTACCGCAACCTATCATGACAAAAAACTGCTTACCGTCGCATTGTTGCGTCGTCGCGTCGTCGCGTCGCAAGTAACATGTTCGCGCGCGTTTCTTTCATCGAGTGATTTTAATCGCCAACAGTTATTATTCGACAGTGATTAGTGATAGAGTCATCAGTAAATTTCTCATCTCATCGAGTGAGTAAATAAATGTGATTACGTTAAAGTTTATAAAAGAATGCAGTTCATGAAAGAAGAAAAACTTTCAGTTAATAATTTAGTGTGGATTTCTGTCTTGTGCAACGTGATATCTACGTTAAATTTGAGAACGTACGATCTATGGGAAAATTCATTTCTCCTTCAAGCAATTACAGCAATACATCAAAAGTCATCGAACAAGGTAATAATAACTATTTTTTGACGTTATGTGAAAACAGATCTCGGGAGGGACAGTGTGTCAAAGAAAATTCATAAAAAGAGAGGGGTTTTTAGTGGGTAGGGAGTACCGAGTTGGTAATTCGACTTGGTACTCGAGTCCCACATAACTCACTGGATCAACCGGTGAGTATGCATAAAATGCATTTTCCCCTCTCTCGTAAAAAAAAATTACAGGTAAGTGAGCGAATGAAAGAGAGAGAGAGAGAGAGAGAGAGACAGACAGACAGAGAATGTATGTGTTCGCATGTGTATCTGTGCATGTGCAGCGATCAGCTGATTGCAGCCCCGCGTAAGCGCCCGCGGCTGACGGTGAATCGCGCCGCCCCTGCCTGCCTCTTGTACCCGACCCGTCATGCGTCAACTACTTTCTTTAATAATTCGAAAACTAAATTTCGGACGAAATTTTGCAAAAGGAAAAATCGTCTTAGAATTGTCTCACTAATATGTCATTTCAGGGACACAGGGGTTATTTTGAATCACCCTGTATTGGTATCTATTGGTATGTAATAAAAATTATTTTCATTGCTGTTGCTTACAAATAATATAATATTTAAAAAGCTTCAACTTGATAGCATATGCTGTGAAATTTATGCTGCGGCTTTCCTTACACTACTATAAACTATAGCCTTAAAAGGAAATCCTTGTAAGGAAAAATATTTCAATAATGTGAAATGTACAAAGTAACATTTTTTTTTTAATTATAGCAGAAAGTAAATTGCCTTTTCTAAAATGATAAATTATTCATATATCTTACATTTATCATATCTAATCACGATATTCTAATGAATATCGTTGAGAAAAAGACGCCTCAGTATAAATATCTCATTTGCATATATCAGAAAGACGAAAAAATATATTATGGTTGCGTCTGCAAATGGACAATGAAATCTATTATATTATCGATATAAATCTATCATTTCGATGTTTTTGAAACAAAGAATGTATTATGAAAATATTTATATTATTTATAAATTTTACGACATTACATTAATTTGCATAAAGCATTTTATATTGCTAGCTTTTGATTATATCGATTTAACAAACGTCGTGCATAAATTGTAATTTGTAGAAAGTTATATGCAAATATCTTTTTTATTGTATATACAAAATGTCACAGAGTACTATACATATATAAGCGCTTGTAAAGAACGCAGTAAATTGAAGAAACAAGTCCCATAGCATCTTACGATTTTCACAATAATAGAAAGAAATAAAATAAATTAATTATATAACAATATTAAATAAAATCGATCGAATGTGTATCTACGTGTGTGTGTGTGTGTGTGTGTGTGTGTGTGTGTGCGCGCGCGTGCGCGTGCGTGCGTGCGTGTGTGTGTGTGTGTGTGTGTGTGTGTGCGCGCGCGTGTGCGTGCGTGCGTGCGTGTGTGTGTGTGTGTGTGTGTGTGTGTGGTGCGTGCGTGCGTGTGTGTGTGTGTGTGTGTGTGTGTGTGTGTGTGAGGGAGAGAAAGAAAGAGAGAGAGAAGCGCATTCAAACTATTGCATGATTCAGTGTGTTAGGCATTTTGTCGGCACGCAGCAAGAGGAGGGACAGCGCGGCGCGGCGTTGTAACGAATGACAACGGCATGTCTTGCTGTTCTTCTCTTTGCCACGTGCCGACGACATGCCTAACACGCTGGACCATGCAATAGCCCGAGCTTTCTCTCTCTCTCTCTCTCTCTCTCTCTCTCTCTCTCTCTCTCTCTCTCTCTCTCCTCTCACACACACACACACACACACACGCACGCACGCACGCGCGTAGATACACATTCGTTCGATTTTATTTAATATTATTATATAATTTATTTATTTTATAATTTCTATTATTGCGAAAACCGTAAAATGCTATGGAACCTTTTGCTTCAATTTACTGCGCTCTTTACAAGCGCTTATATATGTATAGTACTCTGCGACATTCGGTATATACAATAAAAAAGATATTTGCATATAACTTTCTACAAATTATAATTTATGCATGACGTTTGTTAAATCGATATAATCAAAAGCTAAGAATATAAAATATTTTATGCAAATTATTTGATAAATATTGTATTCATAAAATTTATAAGTACATAATATTTATAAATATTTTTACAATATATTTTTATTATATATGTAGAATGATGTTTTATTAAATTAAATTAAAGTAAATCTGGTATAAAATATATATATAACAGGCTATACGAGATAAGACGAAATTCGTGGAACTCTCTCTCTCACACTCAGTATCTATCGCACATTATCTTTCCTATCTTTTCCTCTCGCACACTCGATATACTCTACTCTCGCCTACCGCGAGCGCGTCTCTCCTTATATATTATTCTTACTCGCACACATAACGCGTGTCTCGTTGTTATTGGTCGATACCAACGATCGATGCCGCACACGCGGCAATGGACCATTAAATCCAACGTTCTACATATATAAAGAGACATAGCTAAACGAGAGCAATGATATTAGAAGAATTATGTTAAAATATACGTAATAAAGACAGATTTATGCTCTAAAATCGTTTCTTGTGCGAGACGATAGAGCAGTGAAAATGCAACGTATTTTTTGTTTCAATAAATACAATTAATACAATATAAAGAAAAGTTTTCACATTGCTCTTTCTAAAATATGCATGTCTTTTTAAATTAGATAATATTGTCGGTAACATAACTATAAGTGTTGGTAATGTACCGACACTTTTAGTTATGTTAAAATGAGGGCGCCTACCCGTCGGAGTTTGGCTGTGACTCCGGCATCCTCTTAATAATTTGAAAATCCGTTCGTCTCCCGGCTTAGATAAGATTGATTACCAACTAATCTCTCTCCTTCCTCTGCAGTATCTTAAGATTTATTGACATTCTTAATAGTATTCTTGATCAAGGAACATTCCCATCATCTTGGTCGCATTCTCTTGTCTTCTTGCTCCCTAAAAGCACACCTAATAAATTTCGTCCAATCTCTCTCACTTCCTGCTGCTTAAAACTCTTGGAAAGACTAATTCTCTCTCTTAACTGGTGGGTTGAGCAAAATCATCTTCTTCCTTCTTATCAGTCTGGCTTCAGGAAAAACAGATTCTGCCAGGATAACCTCGGAATCCTCTTTTCTGAAATATATAAAGGTTTCGCCAAGGCTACGTTACCATCTCCATCTTTCTGGATATAGCTGGAGCATTTGATAATGTCATCCCTAATTTACTAATCAAGAACTTAATAGAAATGGGCATTCCTCCTAAAATCCGTCTCTTCATATATAATCTCACCTGTTATAGAGAGTTGCAATTCGTAATTAACGGCGCATTGTCTAATACTTTTTACACATACAAGGGGTCTCATAGGGATTTATCTTAAACCCTCTTCTATTTAACATTTATGTATCCAAAATCTATAAACTCCTATCCAATGACTGTCAAATTGTCCAGTTTGCCGACGACATCGCTGTATTTATATCTTGCCCTTCCTCTAAAATCAAATTCTTCAATAAAAAGCTCGAATCCTCCCTTTCCAGACTCTCTAACTCTCTTAGCTCTAAGGGGCTCAATATCTCTCCTGAAAAGTCTGCGCTCATGATCTTCTCTAGAACTAAATCCATCCCCGTAGCTCCTCTCATTGAACTCAACGGTCATACAATCAGATCCGTCTCTTCTTTCAGATTTCTAGGTGTCTACCTCGACCCTAAACTGCAAGGGCGTTCTCATATTAACTTTCTGATTCTGATGAAAAAATCAACAAGCTTATCAAAGTAATTAAATCGCTCTGCGGTACTTGGTGGGGCTCTGATCCGAGGCTCCTTCTCAGAATCTATAAATCCTTCATCAGAGGTAGCATAGAATATGGCTGTCAATTTCTTCCCACCAATCATTCGTCCAAAATTGAAAAGTTAAAAGAGATTCAAAGGAAAGCCTCAAAATGCCTCTAAATCTCTTTCAGCTATCTATGTGGGCTTCTCGATTTACTCTCCTTCTCTTAAAATTCAAAAAACAGAATCACTTCATATGCCTCTATTTTCACAGAAGCCTTAGCTATTCTATTTTTGTATTGAAATCATCATTTCTCAACAAATCCGCTCCTCCTCCATCTTCACTGACTCACGCAGTGTCGTGGAAGCTTTATCATCCCTCAAATCTGGCAAGGAACTTAACTGCCTTATTTTTGCTATTAAGGACAAGTTGAGGACAGCTGAATCTTCACATCTCGACATCAATATTGTATGGATTCCCGCCCACGTAAGAATCCTTGGCAATGAGACGGCTGATCTCTTAATTAAAAGAGCAATCAGTTCAGAAACAACCCTCCCCAATAGAGTGGATATAATTTCACCACGTTCGAAATGGCCACGGGTAAATTTAACCACGTTCGAAACGGCCACGTTCGAAACGGCCACGTTCGTAATGACCACGCGTTCGTAATGGCCACGTTCGAAACGGTCACACACACACACACACACACACACACACACACACACACACACACACGGGTGCAAGGGGACCTTCGGCCCCCCCTCCCGCACCCACCCCGTCCACCTCGCTTCGTGTGAAAAGCTACAAACCTATGTGTGTGTGCGTGTGGCCGTTTCGAACGTGGCCGTTTCGAACGTGGCCGTTTCGAACGTGGCCATTTCGAACGTGGTCAAATTTACCCGTGGCCATTTCGAACGTGGTCATTTTGGATGCTCCCTCCCCAATACCATTCCTTGTACTGACTTCTTCCACCTTTCCAATGAAAACCTTAAAGTTTCCTTTCTAAACTATCTTTCTCGCAATTCCACTGGGAAAGATTACTTCAGATTTTATTTTTCTCCCCTTTCTCAACTCCCCTGATACAACTCCGGACTTAAAAGAGAGAGAGTCACCACTTTCTGTCGCATGCGCGTTGGGCACTATAATCTCAATGCTAATCTCTATAAGTATAAAATAGTTTCATCCCCAAATTGTAATTGTGGATTCCCGCAACAAAATATTGAACATATTCTATGGGATTGCTCTTTTCTTAGCCGCCCCCTTCTCCTCTCCACCCTTCAATCCGCACTCAAAAAACCGCCTTCCTTTTAATTATCTTTTCTCCTTAAAGATCCGTCTCCTTCTGTTGTCACCTCTATTTACTCCTTTTAACTTCTCACAATCTCAGAATTTAATTTAATTTAATTATCAACTTTTTTCCTTTATCCATAGCTTATCTCTTCATATTTTCTCTTATTACCCCCCCCGCTCTCCCTTTCTTTTTTGCTCTCTTACTGCTCCCTACGTACTCTTAAATATTCTATACATATACCATATACTCCTCAATCCAGATTTCATCCTCAACTCAAGCAAAATAAATCAGAAATCATAATTCAAACCTAAGTCAAGAACAATAACAAGAATCAAAGCAAATCAACCTTAGAATAAATTACTCCTTGGCTATAAAGATGCTATTTCATGCATCGCTCGATTTTAGCGACATAAAGACGTCACGTAGTCGCCAGCGACGAGATTCTGTAGTTGGATTTTTCCAACTACAAGCGACATTGACGAGCGATAATTTTGAAATTTTAAGATTCAA
This sequence comes from Camponotus fellah, assembly GCA_030586385.1. Classification (NCBI taxonomy): domain Eukaryota; kingdom Metazoa; phylum Arthropoda; class Insecta; order Hymenoptera; family Formicidae; genus Camponotus; species Camponotus fellah. The sequence goes on from JAPIVC010001004.1 coordinate 129,215, forward strand.
ATGGATAATCAAAGAGTAAGTATAATTTTAATAAATATTAAATAATATAATAATATTTTATAATGTAATTTCATATATAATAAAAATGTAAATATAAATCTGCTGATATATAAGATTATGTTCAAAATCTTTTGTGTAAAAAAACATTAAGCAAGAGAATATTAAAATAAACGAAATATTTTTATTTATAGGATATATCATGTGTTCAAACATGCGGATTATGTGAAATTACTTGTAATGAGGATGAAGTACCGACGCATGCATGTCTAGAAGGCTATTCCAATTTTATTACGGATGAAAATTTGTATTTTTATCCTGTATTAGGTAGAATGTTTGTATTTATAAATTTTATATTAGTTAATTATAAAAATAATTTTTTATAATGTTTTTAGATGATGGAGTAACTATTATAAGAAAAAGTTTGATACAAAGCACTGAAACATAGCATCTGTTCCTTTTCACGGTGATAATCTAGGTAAGATTAATATAAAAAAATTTAAAACAAATGATTCATTACATTTTATATATTGCACGATATATATATGTTATTTTTTATTTCAGAAAATATTGAGCCCGTTAATAATTATTTAAACAATAATTTAAATCAAAAGAATACAAAAGGAAAATTGTCACCTGAAGAGGAGGAAATATTAATATTAGAGATGCAGAGAACCATTATGAGATTTTAAATTACCTCTTGCTCAAAGAAATAACACAATTACAAAAGCTTTGTGGGAAGAGGTTTCCAAGGCTTTGAATGGTAATGTAAATGTCGACTATATAATATACTTTATAATGAAACAAGATATATTAAAACAAAATACTTTTTAGGCAAATTAAGCGCAGCTGGATGCAAAAGTAAATTTAAGAATTTTCACGATACTTGTAGAAGACTGATAAACGCTGAAAAATTACCAAGTGGATCTGCTTCTAAAAGCAACATAAATAAATGGAGGGGAAGGAAGATCTTCGCATTCATATTTACACATTGGCCCCAAAATGGCGGCCACTTTATACTTTATATCTATATATATCAATTCCTCCTTCCACTTTTACTAGTACTCACTTACTCTTCTCGTACAACACACACTCACACGTAGCCCCGTGGCCTCAAAATGGCGCTCATGCGAAGATCTTCCTTCCCCTCCCGTCGTTCATCTACAGACTTTGGCCGGTACATACTCGAGTGAGTATCGCGATAATCAGACAAGCACGTAACAGGTACGAGGTGAGGTCGAAATGATGTGAGATTGCTTCGTTGATGGCACACAGTGACGTTCACAAATTTATTATAATTTAACAGAGATAGATACATTCACTATCACAGTTTCAATACAATGTTTCGAGCGTGCAATGACGCGAAATCGTGAATTTGTACTTGACGATAGTCGCACGAGAGTAAGCGAGAGAGCGCGCTATTAGGAGACGCGGGATTGAACAAGACAGCGTTGCTCAACTGTGCGACCGTAGATCGCTATATACAGCGATACGTGAAAGTGAGCGAGACAGCCTTATACTGCTGTACGCGAGAGCGCGCTATACAATAGCGCACGCGAGTGAGCGAGATTGTAAGATGCGGCGGCACTTGAGAATACTCGAGGCAGCAATGTCCAACTGTACATGAGAGCGAGAGAGACCGCATTATGCAGTGACACACGCGAGTGAGTAAAACTGCGAAATATGGCGGCACTTGAAGATACGCGATACAGCAATGTCCAGCTGTACGCGGGAGCGAGCGAGATCACCTTATGTGATCACACACATGAAAGTGAGCGAGACAGCGCTATACGGCTGTTCGCGAGAGCGAGAGAGTTCGCACTGTAGGATAGCACATGCGATCGAGCGAGACGTCCGCTTGAGAGATGGGAGTCCTCGTCGTGTCGCGAGAAAGTGGAGGCACTGATAGCGGATTCGTGGAAAATCGGTGCGAACCCGTGCGCGTCCGTGCGAGTTTGTGCAGATCTGTGTGAGTCTGTGCGCGAATGGGAGCGTCCGAAATGACCACGTTCGAAATGGCCACGGGTTAATTTGACTACGTTCGAAATGGTCACGTTCGAAACGGCCACGTTCGTAATGGCCACGCGTTCGTAATGGCCACGTTCGAAATGGCCACGTTCAAAACGGCCACGTCCGAAACGGTCACACGCACACACACATAAGTTTGTAGCTTTTCACACGAAGCGAGGTGGACGGGGTGGGTGCGGGAGGGAGGCCAAGGCCCCCTGCATCCCCCCGTGTGTGTGTGTAGGGGTGTGTGTGTGTGTGTGTGTGTGTGTGTGTGTGTGTGTGTGTGTGTGTGTGTGTGTATGTGTATGTGTATGTTAATAGTGGGTATGACCTCCTCGTGCGCGTATTACTTCATTCATGCGATCAGGCATACTTCTTATTAATCTTTCAATTTAAATCTGGACTATTTGCTGGCCAATCAATTCGATTTATATCAACATCATGCACATTTCATCGGAGAGAACTTCTTGTTTATGCAAGACAATGGCTGCGTTCAGCAGAAAATGCTGCTTTGCAACAGTTGTAATATTCGTGAATCTGATTGGTGTATGCTCTTAGATTCAGCCAAAATTAAAAGCATACACCAATCGGGTTCACGAATTTTACAACAGTTGCAAAGCAGCTTTTTCTGCTGAACGCAGCCAATGCTCGCACATTGCGAGAAGAGTGTTTGATTTCTTCGATGAAATTGATATAAATCGAATTGATTGGCCAGCAAATAGTCCAGATTTAAACCCAATAGAACACTTATGGGACAATCTTGGCAGGAAAGTAAGAAATCATGTTCCTGCTCCTCAGTCACTGCAAGAACTTCGAAGAGTTATTAACAACGAATGGAATGCAATTACGCAAGATGAAATTGAAAGATTAATAAGAAGTATGCCTGATCGCATGAATGAAGTAATACGCGCACGAGGAGGTCATTCCCACTATTAACACACACACACACACACACACACACACACACACACACACACACACACACATACACACCATAAGGAGGGTTTGGAGTCTTAAAATACTGTGGAGTTGATGAACCACAAGCTTCTTATTCTTTCAATTCAGTGTTATTAAAATTCAAAATTGAATGTTTCAGCATCTAATGTAGCTAGCAAGATTTTTAAAAAAGCATTTTAAAAGTCCGGATGTCTACTTTTTAAAATTTTATATCGCAATTGTGCGCGACAATTTTTTAAAATCGATGGATGACAAAAAAGGGATCATGCAAAATTGAAAAATAATTGTTTCAGTTTACCATGACGTATGACGAAAATCAAATGTCGCAGATCAATAGGGTCTAAGGCATATGATAATACAGAGATTATTCCTCTTTAAAATGTCTTTTTGTTCATCTCAATACGATAATTTTTCGTCGAGTTATACGCATTTGAAGTAAAAAGCCGCTTTTTTCTTTAAATGCATATAACTCGGTAAAAAATCATCGTATCGAGATGAGAAAAGCATTTTGAAGAGGAATCTCTGTACTATCATTTGCTTTTTACCTTATTGAGCTGCGACATTTGACTCACGCCACGTGTCATGGTAAACTGAAACAGTTATTTTTCAATTTTGCGTGATTTCGTTTCGTCATCCGTCATTTTTTTAAATGTTATTTCGCAACATTTCAGAGAACCTTTTAAAGTAGAGATTTCACGCTTTATTTTCATTTTTTATAGTCCTTTTTATCTTTATAATTTACAAAGTTATCGTCGTTTGAAATTTGACAATTTTTTGCCAAATTTCAAGTGTACCACTTTTTTTGGAACTGAGTGTGTATATATATATATATATATATATATATATATAAATCAACAGTGTTTAAATTGCCAATATATAGCTCCTTCGCTGTTAAAATATTCACAAAAATTATTCCTAATTTTCGCAGCAACTCGAGAAGTGTTATTTGTACCACATCTTTCTATTTCCTGAAGAGTAGAATTATTATCTATATTTCTTCTCCAAGAACCTTCTATTGATCCATCAGGACCATCTCGATCAATCATGTTTTCAGTGACATATTCATTAACCCCAATATCTTGTATTCTAATATAATTGTGTAGACACACAATAGCTTGTACTATTTTCATTACTGTTTCAACTGAACAATTTATTAGTCTTCTTAATATTCTCCATTGACTTGATAAAATGCCAAAAGTATTTTCAATGGTTCTCCTTGCTCGACTAAAGCGATAATTAAAAATAATTTTGTCTTGATTCAAATCCTGTTCACCCGAAAAAGGTCTCATTAAATATTTAGTGAGCAGAAAAGCTTCATCTCCAATTAACACGTAAGGCATTGATTCTTCTTCAAAGTAAAATGATTGGATCGGGTATATTCATTTCATTATTCCTCAATTTTTGACCAAGAAGAGAGTCTCTGAATATTCCACCATTACTACGACGTCCATAGGCTCCAATATCCACAAATGTCCAAAAATATATTTCGCATCGCAAATCGTAAGCAAAACAAAACTATGACTATTTTTATAATTAAAATATGATGAACCTGCATTTTCAGGACACTGAAAAAAAAATAATAGAGCTATATCCATCCAAAAAATAAATTTGTCTTAAATTTTTTCAATAACTTTTAATTTTTTCAGAATTAAAAATTGTTCAATAACTTACTTAAATAACAATATGTTTATCATCAATAGCTCCTATACAATGATTAAAATCCCATAAATTTTCAAACTCTTTAGAAATATTTATCCATTTTTCTTTTGTAAAAGGATATGGAAGCACATCTTTAGAAAGAATAGACCACAATGCATCGCAAGTTTCTGAAATAATATTGCTAACTGTGGTTAATCCAAAGAGATATTGATAGCTCATGAAAGTCATTGAATCGCCAGAAGCAAGAAACCTATAAAAAATATTTTCATAATAAATATTTTAAATATATTTAACATATAATTTGATTATATATAATTTTTTGTCTTTTAATTTACCTTAATGTCATGCATAATCTTTCACTGGCAGATATTGGTTTACGACATAATGTTTCCTTTGAAATTAGAAGTGCTACTTTGCATAATAATTCTTCCAGTTGAATTGCATTCATACGAAAGTAGTTTCTAAATGTACTTATTTGCTGTGATATTGTAGATAAAATTGCATTATAAAATCCACTTTTATCTCTTATTTGAAATAATGGATTAACCCAAAAACTTTTTTTTTGTATTGTCATTTCTTTTTTTCTTGTAAATAATAAAGAATTGCCGCTACTGCTAATCTTTTCCTTATATTGTTCTGCTTTATATTATTTTTATTTATAATTTTTGTGCACTCAATCATCCAATTATAATATTTTCTTGCTTGTAACATGTTTATATTTATTTTATACTGTGCGTGTCTTAACAGAACTTTTCTTTCTAAATCGCTGAGCAGAGCCCTTTTCATGCTCAATAGCATAGACATATATAATAGACTGGCCCCTACCGTAATAGGCGACGTTGGAAGATCTGAAGGATAGAGAGATGATTCCGGGTATCTCTGTCCTTCTCTTTTGTCTCGTGGTGGGGGCACTGTAGGAGTTGAGGGGAAAGCAATGGCCGCATTCAGCAGACTCTACCGCTAAGTAGCAATCGAACATGATTGGTTTCTACTTTCAGACCCGACCAATTAGCGTCGAATTATATCGGAAAATCTAGTAACGTTGCCCAACTGTTGAGTCTGCTGAATGCGGCCAATGTGCATGCTCGTTTCGTTTTCACCACGGTCTTACATACAGGTCTGGAAACTCAGGCCTTTTTGGACCTAGTGGTGGGAGAGGTCTCACTTAGTGTGTCCGTTTATGGAGTTCACGCTTTGCCCGCTAGATTCGCTGCGATCTAGAAGAGGCAATGCGAGCGAAAGAGACAGAGACAGTCTGCAGTAGTCGTCTCTGTTTATGTACATTGAACGAAATCGCGGTCGTATCAAAGATAACATTTTTTTTTTCATGATGCCGAATTTGTGTGTAGTTAGAAATTGTCGGAAAATGAGACAAAATGTCAACAAGGCAAAGTGTTCGCTCTTCAGAGTTCCTCAGTCTGAAGTTTTGCGCGAGATGTGGGAGGCCGCAATTCCCGGTATCGCGAGGTTACAATCGAACCAGCACGTATGTGAGAAGCATTTTGAAGAAGAATGCATCGTGCGAAGTCTTGTGAAACGAGATTCTGATGGAAAAATCCTTATTGATGTAAGTATAAAATATATTATCTTCTATATTATATATATTATCTATATATTATTATATATTATCAATATATATTCTACATATATTATTAATATTAATATAAAAAAAATTTTTTAAATGATTACTGCCGTCTATCTCTATCTCTCTCGCTCGCATTGCCACTTCTAGATCGCAGCGAACCTAGCGGGCAAAGCGTGAACTCCAGAAACGGACACACTAAGTGAGACCTCCCCCACCACCGGAGTTTCCAGACCTGTATGTAAGACCGTGGTTTTCACTCATGCCATCCCCACCACGAGACAAAAGAGAAGGACAAAGATACCCGGAATCATCTCTCTATCCTTCAGATCTTTCAACGCCGCCTCTTACGGTAGGGGCCAGTCTATTATATATGTCTATGCTCAATAGTTAGTCGCTAGCGACAATCTAGTCACGTAAGGGCCTGAGCAGAATGGCTAACTTATAATCTTAAAAGACATAACACAGTATTGTGCGTTACCTAAGACAAAGACTTAGGGCATAAAACAGTATCTTAAAGTTATAAGTCAGCCATTCTGCTCAGGCCCTAACTTTTTTATCGCTCAAAATGAGCGATGAGCGACACATGAAAAGGTACCTTAAGGGTTTGGATTGACCCGGTGCCATAAAAATTAGAAGAAGATTTTAAGAAGACTTAAGGTCGATTATTTCAAAAATAATCAACCATGATTGGTCAATTTGCCTACGACTTACGACTTGCGACGTTATATACGACCAATGTAGATCCGGCTTAAGGTCTACAAAGGATTAATGGCTGCGTTCAGCAGAAAATGCTGCTTTGCAACAGTTGTAAAATTCGTGAATCTAATTGGTGTATGCTCTTAGATTCAGCCAAAATTAAAAGCATACACTAATCAGGTTTACGAATTTGCAACAGTTGCAAAATAGCTTTTTCTGCTGAATGCAGCTAATGTAATAATTATGGGAGCTTTCCAGCAACGATACAGAGCGACACAGAATATCATTATATCCTTGTTGTTTACTGATATCGAAAGAAGATAGAATGATACGCTGTGTCTCTCAGTGTCATTGCTGGAAAGCTCCCTATATTTCTTGTCTTGTGTCAGTTTAATTTCTGGCGATAAATTGACTTGATTTACTTATTATTCTGAATCCTAATGAGAGATCTAGATTATTAAACAAATAATTTGTTTAATAATCTGGATCCTTCATTGGGTTTCAAAATATTAAACAGATTTTTCTTAATTGAATGGGTAAAAGGAAATAATTCACTTATTGCACATATTAAAATATTTTTGGTGTCGAATGTATGTAAAATAATTGTATGTATATTATTGAGATAAATATTTAATAATAAGACATTTGATAAAAAACATTAATAAATGTTTTTTTCAAAGGCAATAAATGTTTTTTTCCTATCTTTCTTAAACATTTCTTTATATTTTCAAGATTTATTTATTAAATTTAAAACGGTCTACATTTGTAACAAAACGCGTTTTAATATTGCAAATACGTTGCACCATAACATTACTACAATCTTACATTGTAATATTTCTGAAGGCGGACATTTCAATGTTGTTGCAAGCTTGCAGTAATGTAGCAGAACATTTCGCAACTTCTATGCAATATTACAATGTTTCAATGTTAGGTCTATGCAACGTTTTTGCAATCTTTCGGTATTGTATGGGTGTGTCTCTTTTTATTTTGTTATTGGAATCCACAATAGTGCGACATATATGTATATATATGTTAATTGAAATGTATATTTATTATTTATTACTCATTACCCATTATATTCTTCAATATAAAAATGTAATAAATCGAAAATTTCTACGAAAATTCAGAAAAAAGTAGAATAGTTACTAATATTTTTTTCGCTTAAATTTACTTTTCAAAACATTGAAATCAGACATGACATAACTCTCGAGTAAATCTTTGTCGAACATAAACCGTGCCAATGTTTGATCACCGATGCCCGATAACACGGTCACTAATCTTCCCATCTCGTTCATACTCTTCATTTGATCCGCCATAAAACCGGTGATGATGAAATCACTCGCATTTAAATCACCATGCTTTTCTGCTATAGCGTTCACCGCGACTAATTTTTTACTAACTTGAATTTCTATCTGCAATGCCGTCTGTAAAAATTTATATAAAGAGAAACATTAATCAATTAAATATGATGCAATTATAAAATATTTTTAAATTGCAATAAACTCAAACTGTTTAATGCGCAAATTTACTTTGAACGCATGCAACGGGCACTTCCAATCTTGGTCATCCGGCGGCGAGACAGTGCATAAATGCACTTTGCCGCCACGCATCTTTATATAATCTAAAAATTTCAAAGCATGATTGTGCTCTTCGTAATGCATCTGCGTGAAGAATGATTCACAGCCCGGTAAAGCGACATCCACGCGACCGAAATATGCAGCCTAAATAATAAAATATAAGATAATACAATTATTAGTTATTGTTAATATTATGCGGGTTATTTATTTTGTATTTAAGAAATATAATCTGTATAATATATTATTATATCCTATTATATATATAAAAATATATTCACTATTTTACCACTGTTTTATATTTAAAAATATAAAGAAATTACGCTGTTTTTGCATACCATAGATAGATAATAATAAAATGCTTTTAATTCTATATTAATCTGCTCGTTAATCGCAGCTTCGATTTCGTCATGAAAATCAAAACCGCTTCTCTTATTGTTCGGCCACTTCATTGGTTTGTCGATGCACATTTCCGGTGGATTATAATCATCACTTTTCGATTTTTTCCACGTTGAATTTGAAAATTTTTGCAAACTAATCAAACATCAAAAATTAATTAAAATATAGAAAAGATAATTTTAATTTAAAAAAGACGATAATTTTATAATCAATCATCGTATCTCTCAATTTGGAGGAGTAAGGTTTTATTCGTAAAAAACTTTTATTCTATCTTGTATTTTTATGTAAATAAATAAATTTCCTATTAAAATTAATGATTTATCAATGCAATTACTTAATGTAACCTAATCGTTGAGTTTGAAGATAGCATGCATCATTCAATTTAAAAAGTTTATAATAGAATTTAGATATCAATATTTGGAACATTTTTTTAAATGACACAATTTTTTTAATTAATTTATATTTATTTTAGATTAATTTAACCCATTTGTAAAGATCACAACGTAATAAAATATAGTGTTGTTAATAAATAAATTGATTAATAAATTAACTTGAAGACGTACAATATTGAATTAAGCGTTTGAAGAGACAATTGCTTAAAAAAAAAGTAAATAAAATTAACAAAAAAAGAAAAAATGCATATAAGAATAGAATTATCAAATTATTACATGTATTGTGAATATGTTTAAATTTAATTGAATTAAACTATATTACATCATAAACTTTTATATATATGAAGAAATGAGCATATAAGTTCAAAATTCAAAAATTTAAATTCTCAAAGATCCATTTATATTTATTTGTATTTATTTATAATCCTCCTAAAAGAATATGATTAGATATAAAGTAGTGCAAATCAAAATTAAAATACCTCAATCCTAAGCATTTTAATTTTATTTTTTCTTTCATCTACATTATTCATTTAATTGATATATATTGTAAGATATTAGAATCAAAATGCATATCAACATATCCTAAAACAACTTTATTATTAACTGTAATAAAACTATTATTTTCTCTGAATAAAATTTTTAGTTTTTAATTTTTTTATGTAAAAAAATTGTTTCTTAAAATTTACTTTATCATCAAATTTATATTTTCATTATAAACAATTGTACCAAATACAGAATGTACACAAAGTACAGAAATATTATGAAATTGTAAACTATTGTTCTATTTATTGTCCCAATCAATATTAACAAAATCAATAGTAACAAAAAAGAATAATTTGATACTAATTTGATTATTTATACTGTAAAAATGTTTTATTATAAATAATTACAATAATTCATAAATATGTCATTGATTTATTGAATTAGGTGAAGGATCCGATAGTTGGTGCGTATTATTCGAAGCATTTATAGACGCTTCTTGCTTTATATTACAACTGTTAAGATTCATGTTTATCACGGTGGTAGATGTGGGATTTTGCATATCTAATTGACTTTGCGCTATGTCTTGCAGAGCAGCTTGAATTCGCTGAAGGAGTGCTTCTCCTTGTCTCACTACTTCTTCCAATTGCTCACCAGCCTGTTGATTCTCTTGTTCAAGTCGACTAAGACTGGCTACTTGTAGTTCCTGAGATGATTCTTCACTTGGCAAACTTTCTATTAATGTATCTATATCTTTTGCGCATCTCGCAATAAGATTCGCAAATAAAGCAGCATAATCTAAAACAGATAAATCATATATGTTTAATACTGATGTACATGAGATATATATATTACATATAATATACGTGAGATATATGAGAAATCATTATTACCTTCTTGAGGCTGATGTGATTGTGGAGTGCCATTGCGGTCAAGATTAGAGAATTTACTAGGTGTAGAATACTGCTGTAGAATACCAACGCTGTTGCAAAAGTGTTCCGCTTGCTGAAATAACAGACATTAATATATATATATATTTGACAAAATTCTGAGAAAGTAAACGATATTTCAGCGAAATAAAAATATAAAATTTGCATTACCTGATTTATAGTATCTTGTAACTGTGTCAGACGATCTGCCATAATGCCAAATTATTAATTCATTGATTTATATATATATATATATACATATATTATTTCACATGAGAGAAACTTGAGAGCGGCCATCCTGTTCAGCGGACGCAGGGTTGCCAGGTTCTAGATGTATCAATGCGCCACTTCTGGAGACCTAAAGCGCCACCATGCGCCAATTTTAAAAATATAATGGCTGCGTTCAGCAGAAAAAGCTGCTTAAGGCCCGGTTCAACAGTGGCCAGTTAGCTTAACTAGTAGTTAAGTAGTGATGCCAACCACTGAAACAAAACTCGGTAAGCTATGTACAAGGTTAGATTTTGACAAATTGTATTTGCGCAAAATATATATATTGTACATATATATATTTTGCGCAAATGCAATTTGTCAAAATCTAACCTTGTACATAGTTTATCGAGTTTTGTTTCAGTGGTTGGCATCACTACTTAACTATTAGTTAAGCTAACTGGCCACTGTTGAACCGGGCCTTACAATCGTTGTAAAATTCGTGAGCTTGATTGATGTATGTTCTTAATTTTTGCTGAATCTAAGAGATACACCAATCAGATTTCACGATTTTACAACAGTTGCAAAGCAGCTTTTCCTGCTAAACACAGCCAATGGCCGCATTCAGCGGACTCAACCGCTAAGTAGCAATCGAATATGATTGGTCTCTACTTTCAGGTCCGACCAATCAGCGTCGAGTTACATCGAAAAATCTAGTAATGTTGTCCAACTGTTTTACGTCCGTTCCGCCGATTTCTATCCGCAAGTTTCTATTTTATGCACATTTTGTGCGGAACTTCGAAATTGTGTATATGGTGAAAAATGTCAAAACAGCAAATATAACAAGGAATGGTCTAACTAATGCTAATAATGCGTCAAATAATTGAGGTGCCATTCTAAAATAATCCATATATTTTTCTGTATCTTCGATCAGCATTTCCTTTACAAGATTTCACTTGCTCCTTGTTGGAATCTTCTTTCTAAACTAAATATAGGTCGCACCCAATATTTTCGTCATTTTTTAATATTTTCCTTTCTTTTTACAATTATATACAACGAATATAATTTTATAATCTTACGGCGTAATTCATTCTTTTTAAATATACACCAACTTTGTTTTAATTTATTTAACAATCCGCAAATAATAATAAACAATTTTTCAGAATCCATATTAAGTTGTTGTCAGTTTCGAAGGTTATATATGAAATTCATGAATTTTTTGACCGGTACATATGTATATGTGTGAATCCGATCCGCATAAATTTGTATTTCCTATGTCCCATACAACGGAAAATACGGAAGCGTAATTTGCGCGAGCCAATAATGTACGCTGTTTCGATATAGACAACAAAAAAATCTATGGGAAAGAATTTTGTGATTGGCTAACACCAATTGCGCTTCCGCGTTTTCCGCTCCATGGAACCTAAGAAAATATATTTCAGCGGAACACAATTGACGGAATGTCTGTGATTGGACGAACTTCGTTCCGCCAATTCCGCATTGCGCATACGTTCCGTATCATGGGACCGCACCATGAGTACCAAATTTAAAAAACATTTTTTAAATTTGGGCTCATATTCTGAGTCCTTTTTTATCGATAAAAGTACCTCTAAAAGTGGCTTATAAGCTTAACTTTGGTTCCCGCCCATCGAGGCGGGAAACAAACTTATCAATGAAATACTAGCAAAAGAGACAGACATAGGCCTCCCATGTAGTATCTCTCTCTCTATAGCGGGCGCTCGTCTGGCTATCGCAATGCTCAGTCCATTATATATGTCGATGGTCGGCACCTTTGATGTTGCGATGTATAAATCACATGACCCATCGCCATATTCTTGGTTGGAAAATGCGCCAAATTTAAAAACATTGAAGATGTGAAATGTTCATTACAAATCCTGTAATTATTATATAATTTTTCCAAAAGTGTTTCTATATACCTATTACAAAATTTTAATCATAGTTGAGCTCTAAAAAACATGTGAAAATTAGTATTTTTAAATAAAAAGTAATAAGAACTATAAAGTTAAGTTTAATTGACAATAAGCACAGTTTAACAATAAGTTTGATGCTACGTAATTAAAATTACAAAGATCTTTCTAACAAAAGTGTAATTTATTTACTGTCATATTATAACATATATATATATATATATATATAATAACATTAATAAATTTTATCTTTGAGGATCTTTCGGAAATCTAAAAAAAACTAATTCCTTTTATACCTGTTTTTACAGTTTTTGATCGCGCAAACATATCCACCCATTTTTATTATTTTTTTATTATTTTATATTCATAATCTATTTATAACCTATTCACTATAATAACATGACAAATCGAACGTCGCCATATTGTTGGTTGGATTTTTCGCGCATGCGCATTGTAAATTTAGGACACCGATTTTCGTCTACTGTCGTAACTGGTTAAACTCATCGACATATATAATGTACTGAGCATTGCGATAGCCAGGCGAGCGCCCGCTATAGAGAGAGAGATACTACATGGGAGGTCTATGTCTGTCTCTTTTGCTAGTATCTCATTGGTAAGTTTGTTTCCCGCCTCGATGAGCGGGAACCAAACAGAAGAGACAGAATAGGCCTCCCATGTAATATCTCTCTCTCTATAGTGGGCGCTCGCCTGGCTATCGCAATGCTCAGTCCATTATATATGTCGATGGTTAAACTGTGATGCGACTCCGAAACACAGTCAATGGTTAACCTTTCTGCTTACATCATGCACCATGGTATAAATGACAAAATGATTAGTATGCAATATGGCCGTTATTATTCTGAGCATCGTCGATCAGTTGGACGATCGACAACGGGGTTGAACGGGGTCAAGGTATTTAATCAAGGTTGCGATTGCTTAATGCTGACAGTGACACGGTTACCAATCGCGTTTATTAAATCCGCATTCTCCAAGAATGTCAGACATTTTTTTTCTCCACATGTAAAAACGATTTTTTTTTGCGCGATACAAGATTCCTGCGAAGGTCAAATAGGAATCCCCGTGATTTCCTTCTGCTACTTGTGTAAATATCTTTATCTATCGGGACATGCAGATTATCCCATTCTTTGTTCTCGATATAGTGCTTCGCATAACTAACCTCAAGCCTTAAGAAGTGAGTCACGTGTCGCGAGACGGATTCTCGGAACGACTTTTGAGGTCGAGAACGTATAACCGCCGTGGGTAAGTTTTGAATAATGGCGAGCGATCTGTCGAGCGGCTGCATGGAGACAATCGACATCCTCGACGATGAGAAGGAGGAGGGTGAGATCTCATTGGAGGACGTCAGTTCATCCGAGGAAGGCGGGATAGGTCATTTGACCTGTAACTACGTCATCAACAGGACACGATCGTGTCCAGATTGCAAATCATGGGGTGAATGCGCTCCCTGGTGCACCATGATGTATTATTCTAAGAGCAGGAGAGGTAAAACTTACTAGATCACATTATCTTTTGTTCGAGATACACAAGTTATATATAAAATTCCTCCCTTTTCTTTGATATTTTATCTTTGATATTTAAGTGTTAGTTAAAAAAAAAATGGACCTTTGCGAGAAACATTTGTATATATTTTCTAGATTGTCATTTAAATTTTTTTACACATACGTGTATGATAATAAAGGAGCGTGCAATGACAGTTGTAAAATCTTTGTACATTTTAAGTAATTTCTTTTGAAGTGTTTTTTTAGTGTTATTGCAGTAATCTATAATTTTGTTCTTCTGTCAACTTAATATAAAATATACAGAATATACAGGGTGTTCCTGGATTAAATGGCCAAACTTAAAATATAAATTTGAGATCTCAAAACAAGCAAAAATTTCCTCTGGAAGTTTGCTCGCAAGTGCTTCATTCAAGAGATATCAATTTGTTAAATTAGAATCATAGGAATGAATAATACCGAATATTTCTGTTTTGTCTTTGTTTTGAAGATTAAAGGTCATTTATAGGGTTCTGTCTTTTACAAACAGAATCGATGTCAGTCATTCACTCCTTCTGTGATCGATAGGTGCAATACTTGTCTCCAAGCTGGAGGCTATCATTTTGAACAAAATATTTAATAATTATAAATTTTGGTTACTGTAAAGCAATAAAAAAAGCAATAAAAAAGATAAACTTAAATTATTTCGATATTATTCATTCTTATGATTCTGTAACTTAACAAGTCGATATCTCTTGAACGAAGCGTTTGCGAGCAAACTTCCAGAGGAAATTTTTGCTTGTTTTGAAGTCCCAAATTTATATTTTAAGTTTGGCCATTTAATCCGGGAACACCCTGTATAAGGAATTTCTTTTAAAAATTATTATAAACTGAAATGCTAAAACAAAAATTTGATTACGACTCGATTATAACAATAAGTATGTTTCTCATTAGATATAAGATAGAAATGTATAAATTTAGAATAATTTGATATATTGCCATTGATACTGATATATTGTTGTAACCAAGTAGAAGTTAATCTGATTTTATAAGATCCAGTCAAGGGAAAAGAAAATCGTCATCGTGTAAGAGAAGCAGGATGTACGGCGGCGAAACACGCAGCGTCGACTTTACAAGAGAAAAATGATGACCTAGTGCCTATTTCGAGCGATAGCGATATGGAGATTGTCGGTCTGACGGACACATCTAACCGATCAAAAAGTAGAATGAAAAAGAAAAAGAGAAAGAAAAAGGACTATGACATTATTACCATTGACGACTTAATTTCTCCAGCTTCCGATCCTATAACAGACTTTGGTACGCTGAAAAAGACGCATTATAGAGAATCAAGTCCAGTTCGCAGAAGTGGCAGATCAAGAGTGATTTCGAGATCACCAATCCGAAGACACAGGTCACCCGTGAAATCGCGATCATCCCGATCTCCGTTAACCCGTGTTAGATCGCCGATGTTGAAGAGATCTCCGCGAAGGCTCAGGTCGCCGAAACGGATCTCGCCGCATCGTTCGCCTGTCAGATCGACGAGAAGACCATCGAGGCCAGACTCGTCACCGTCCACTCGTCATTACTCCAACAGACACGGTGACGTGACGAAATTGTTGAAGAAAGTAAAGCATTTAGATTCCATGGGTATTCTCGAGTCGGAGTCGAACGTCGATCGGAGCAAGGAGCATCAGTCGTCGTTGAAAGAGAAACTGTCAAATATGTTAAAGAAGCAATCCGATAGCAACGATAATACGATGCGTTTTAAGGAGAAAACGAATAAAACGGCTGAACCCGATATTGTTAATGATGCCGATGATGAGGAAGATTTGGCGTTGCTTCGACAAAAGGCGTTGGAGACAAAACAGAAGAAGTCTAGTAAAACGTCGAGTCACGGACAGACGGATATGGAACTGGAGAAGAAGCCCGCTGCAAAGAATGACGATCAAGACGAGGAGGCGCTGCAGCTGCGCATGATTGCTCTCCGTTCGGCAGTCATGAAAAAACATCAGAACCGGGTTCGACGTGGCATCAGAACGAACAAGAAGCCCTCTCGCAGCGAGAGTCCGTTCAGTCAAAGCTTCCTCGACGACATACCTGTGCCCGGCGACGAACTGTTGAAGTTCGCATCGCCACCGTGCACCCCGCCATGCGACAGTAATCGCATCGAGGACATGGAGCTGGACACGGACGTCGAGGGGGAGAAGGAGGGAGAGTTGCCGTATTCACCCACCGATAAGATAACCACACATGTGCCTATCGACACGTCGTTACTTGGCATTGAACCATCTGACGTGTCATTCATCAATGTAAACGAGACGAATAACAAGTCTCCGATCTTCAACGACGCAGAGCGGATCGAAGACGTGCCATTGCTGACTACTGACGTTGCATCGTGTTACGGTAACACTTACTTGACGTCTCACGCTTATGAAGCATCGCAGTACTATGCGTACTCGCCGTCTCAGCAGTGCACCGAGATCTTCCTCGGTTCAGATTTGAATGATGAACCAGAGAAACTATCCGATCACCTCAGGGATTGTCAAAGCGATAACGTTGTATGCGACTTGATAGACGGTATTTGTTGCCAAGTCGATTCCTCAACGGGTGTTGCATCGACGCGACACGACGCGCCTGATACGCATCCGATTCCAGTTCTAACCAGTCTTCTTCCTACTCCTTCCGTTTCATCAAAAACACAGCAGCAAGTTATAGAGCAATCTACTGATGTTCTATTCGCAAACGTAGACTCGACATTCGGCAAGTGCACTTACGAAGCGCAAAATATTTCCGAATGTCCTTTCAGAAGGACTTCTCCGACTATGTACGCCGAACCAGTATCGCCGAATGAGTCGATAGTAACGATCGACGATTTTTTAGAGACGGAGAAAGATCCATTGGGTTCTCCTGTTGTTGACAAAAACTTGCCGACAGACTGCGTCCCGAAAGAGGTAGCGTCGAGCCAAGCTGTCGAAGAGGAAACGGAAGAACCTCTATACATGCAAGGCGTGCCGGATATCACCAAAGATGCGAATAAGATACCTACCTTAATCAACAAAACGCTAGTCCCCGCACCTATATTAAGATCGAACAAGCAGCTTCAGCAACCGCTGCCAGTAACGAAGAAGTGCGAGACGCACGTTTCGGAGCCAAGCTTCAAAAGCGCCGAGATGCAACCGGTGACCGCAAATGCGCAGAACACGAAGAGCGGCAGTAATTTCAAACCTATAAAGATGCGAGTCGCCAGGAAATCTGCGCCTATTTTAACAGCGTCCGTTGCATTCAATGAACCTACGAACGAAAATTCGGAAAATCACACATCGGAGGCTCAAGAAAAAACCTCTAAAGATAGCTCTGAAGTAATCGAACATTTCGTCACAGTTAAGACGGTGTGCCCTGCGAATAATGACGTCGCTTCGACGCGTAAAAAACGAAAACGTAAGAAAGAGCTTCAACTTCCGTTCAACCGGTACAAGAGCTTCAGCTCATTGTTCCAGTTACTCGTAGAGAAACAAAACAATTCGGATGACGGTGTAAATAAAGATGTAAATATTATATTTTCGTCTAATGTGGAACGACAAATTACTGAATCTGGTCCAAGTGAGGGTAACAATGACAATAAAGCGCAGAAAAGTTTAATGGAGAATGAGGAATCGAAATTGCCATTGGCCGAAAATGCCATTGGCAATCAGGAATCAGTTAGTTTTAATAATATTACAGCAGAAAATAAAAGTGTTGAGAGAAGCGATCTTGCTTCTACATTATCAGCTTCCGATGAATGCCCACGAGAGAGAAATGTCGAATCCCATTTATCGACAAATTCCGCATCCGACAATCTTGACTCTGCGTCTAATGAAGCACCCAAAGACACTGATAACAGAAGGCAAAGTGTCGATGAGGATGAAAATGAGTTGCGGGCTATTTTACTAGCTTCCATGAAACGAAAGTTAATAGACATTAATAATAGTCCTTCGACAATTTCGATTGACAATTCGACAAACTGTACAAATTCTCAAACACCTATACAGAAGACATTAACAGATACCGCGGTAATTAACGCAACGCACGCGACGATGAACAATAATGCTGTGTCATCAGCAAGATTGGATTCATCGCAAACTGAAGAGAAGGAGATTAATCGTGCACCCAGTTCATTACTCGTGAACGGTAAGAAGAAGATCAACATGGACGCGAAGGGTCCGCAGAAGAAATTGATGAGAAAGTCGGTTATCCCTGCGAGTACGAAAGTGGTAAACAATGCTAAGAAGTATCAAAATATGATGGAGCAGAGAAGATCGAATCTGCGAAAATTCGATAACAACACGAAACCTAACGAGAACGTTTGGTCTAACGCTAATCCGTCCAAGACGCCGTTGCACGTGTCCGACACTCAGCGATTTGTAATAAGCTTAGGATCCGACACGGACAGCGAGTCCGACGGTGAGAAGCGTAAGGACTCCGTCCTCGTTCCCACTGTAGAGAAGCATCAAGATATCAGTGCTGATTTCGAACAGAGTTTGCACAAATTTCTGCGCGACATGAGAAAAGAACAAGAACAATCCACCGTTGCAAACGTGGCTAAATCTGCGACAACACGAGATGTACCATTAGTGATTAAAGATTCATCTAATATGCATACACCATTGGTAAGGCTAAAAAATATATTTTAGAAACTTTTTACATTATATTTAATTAATATACATCAGCAAGAATAGCTTGTATTTATTTGAAAGAATTAGTATTATCTAGATATATTAAACAGTGTTTGCTGTAGATAATTTCAAAATTATTTAGATAAAGATAAAGATAAAAATCCGTAAATTTACCTTAGATGAGATAAAGATGATTTTGCTTTTACTTAATCTAGATGAAAGATGAGACGATTATTGCGATAATTTATAAGATTATTTGTTCAACCTTAATTTTACAAATATTTATAATCTTATAAAATAAACAAAAATATCTAGATAATTATCTAGATATTTTTGTTTATTTTATAAGACTATAAATATTTGTAAAAAATGTGACATTATAAATGAGATATTAAAATCATAAACACATATTCTTTCTCTTTTCCTAAAGAATATTTAAATAATAGCAAAAAGATATATAAATGATATGATAAATATTTATTTATTAATTTATATTTACAATATATTTACAATATATTTATAATATATTTATAATATATTTATAATATATTTATAATATATTAATAATATAATAATCAATGTGTAACAATACATATATCATTTTTATTTTATATTTATTTATTAATTTATATTTATAATATATTTATAATATAATAATCAATGTGTAACAATACATATATCATTTTTATAAAATATACATTAATGCATTGCACAAATTTAAGTAAAACAAAAGTACAAGATAAAGTATATTTGTAATATTATTTTCCAAATAAAAAATATATTTTAGATATTTTAGATAGATTTTTAGAAGCTTGCCTGGAAAACTCTTTTGCATAACGAAAACGTCATCTTAGACAATTTTTAGATAAGATGACATATATTTTTTATCTAAGATAAAGATACTTTGTATTTCTTCATCTAATTAAAGATAAAGATGATCCATTTCTTTATCTAGATAATTATCTAGATAATATTATCTAGATACCAGCAAACACTGATTATAAAATAAATTGTCTACAAAAACTTTTTGTCTGGAAGTTTTTACATTTTATTGCAGGCCGTGAGGCATCTTCCGGCATCGCAACAAGAGGAATATCGTCGTTTGAAGCAGCAAATCTTAGAGCGCGAAAAGCTGAAACTACAGAGGAAGGTAGCAGATAACAATAATAGCGCCAACAATAATAAATTATTAAATTCTAATGTGACAGCGAGTTCTCTAGTAAAATCTCAATCGATGTTTGAAAAGAAAAATATGCACATTAAACAGAATCCAGATAAATCAACAGAATCAGAAAAACGTTCTCAGCAATTATCAACGGAGAGCAAGAAGAGAAATATCAATGCCGCAAAAAATTCAGTAACATCAAGTGTATCTCATACAAACGCAAACAAAAATCTCTCGATAAATGTTGTTAAGCAAATTCCGAACTCCAATTCTGAACATTCGTCAACCAAAGAAGCTAAGAAAACGATACCGAACAATCTCAGCATCTGCATTACTAATGAGATTGCACCGAATTATACCGGGATAGAAAGTAGAACGGTTGAGAATTCGTCCGAGAAACAATCAGCGAGCGATAAACAACAAAATAATAGACCTGCTCTGAGAGCATTAACTAAAGAAGAGATAAATCGTAAATACGTTCAAGTTTTATTAAAATCGGACATAAGCGGGCGAATTGTTACTATAAATGACAAGCCAGTTTTGCGACATGATACAACAAATGTCAGTCAAAGCGAGAAACCAATTGGAAACGATGTTAGTACAGAGATTTCAGAGGAAAAACAAAGAAATAATGAAAATAATAATAACAGTAGTGTATTTTCCAATGCATCTACCGTAAAGCTTTTAGACCTCACCACCAATTCAAGCATGAATAGGCAAGAACATGAAGACTTCATGATGGAAACTACAATGCCGCTTTCCCAATACGAGGCAGAAAGTCAACGAGAAATTAATCGTAATACTTCAACGTCGCTATCTTCGGAAAATAATAGTAATAATGCTTTCTATAAATCTGATTCTGTAAATGTCGACAATAAAGGTAATACGGATGACGTTTGGGATGCACTTAAAAAAGATGTAAAAGAGGAACTAGATTCTCTAATAAATCTTCCAAAAGCAGAACAAGAGCGATATTTAAGAGATACCGAGCATAAACTAGTCGCGAGACGGTAATTAAGACATTTAGTAATTTGTACACAGAAAATAGTAACAATAAAACTTTAAATTGTATATGTATGATGATGTATAGGTATACGGTTTTGGATCATTTGGCAGAAATGTCAGGGAATCTTCGTCAGTGGGACATGGAGAAGGAACTACAGAATAGTCTAGCTAGCGAGGTAAAGAAACTTAAGGAGCAATTAAAGATGGCAGAAGAGAGATTACAATTGCAGCGGGATCGCGTTAACAGCATGGGACCGAAAGTTTCGACCGCGCGTCAAAAGATCAATGCTGGACGGCGCGAATGTTTTAAATTATCGAAAATTTGTTCGACCTTAGGTAATCGACTCATGGGAAAGATTTACAAGTACGCAAGTATAAAAACTGCAAATATCGATGTTTTTAAATTTACATTTTTAAATTTATATTTTTTAGACTATTTCGACTATGAAAGGATTATTCTTTTAGATTACCAGAGGCAGGAGGTCAACTTTTGAGTGATAAACTTAAAGAAGTTGCTAATCACACCCGTCAATTTACTAAAAAGAAGCGGATCCAGTTTAATGATGTCCCTGAAAATTCCAATTCTAATTTTTTACGAGAAATCTCTGAATCATCTAAGCATACACGCATCGAAGACGATTTGTCATTACAAGAACAGCCAATAAATGATACAGTTAGTGAAACGGGATCAAAAAACGATACTTGTCATTTGAAGCAATGTAGTGATGATGGAAATTTATGCACATCAGAATCTTCTGTTATGTTAAATCTCTCGCAAACATTTCTAAATCAATTGACGCCTCTTAAGAGCAAAGAAACAATTACGTCACTTCATAATGATGATCAAGTTACACCTCCCAATCAAGATGCTTCTGAACCAAAACTATACCAAAGTACTCCTGTAGAACAAAACAAAAAAGATAAACAAAGAAGCTGTAACACATATGATCTTATCACATCTTCAGAGTTGGAATCATCAGGGACAGATCCTGTTTTACGTCAAGATAGTGAACAAAATAATAAGAAATCATCGCCATCACCATCGTTATCGACGTCGACGACGAAGACGACAACGACGATAACAGTGACAACGACGACAATAGCGACAACGATGACAACAGCGACAACGACGACAATGACGGTGAAGGCGATTGCGCCTTATGAATCAATATTATCACATTTAAAGACACCAAGGTGGGTCTCTCTCTCTCTAGATTAAGAGAGATTGTCACAGTATTAAATTGTCCATTATCTATATAATGTGCTAAAAATCATGACAATTTTGTGTGGTTTTTGTTACTCTTCTTACCAGGAACACAAATCCCCATGGAGTCTTATGTCCGTATGAAATGATGGGCATTTGTAGAGACGAAGATTGCCAATACATACATCAGTCGAGGAATCAAACCTGAAATTGTACATTACTGAATGCACTCTTTCAACATGATATACGTAAGGTGGTTCTAATTTCTCAAAAGTGTCAGTATACGCTCATTAACAGCTTGTCAAAAGCATCGAAAATGTTTGAATTCGCCATAATGTCGTCAATTTAGTATCTTGATCTTATCCTACGTTTTTTTATCGCAAAATAATATATAAAATACATCATATATGTATACAGAGTATACATATATGATGTATTTTATATATATATATGTCGGCCGATTTATCTGAAGACATTGAAATATCTCGAAAACCAAGCCCGAGAGAGAAAAATGTTTCAGACAAAAGTTGTATGGTTTCGAGGGGCCCATAAGAGGGTTGTTGGTTTGACTTTGAAGAATCATTTGAAGATCATGCAAAGGTTACTTCAATTTTTTTAAATGGAACACTATATATTTTTACATATTCTTGTAGCTCATCTTAAGAGCTTTCCAAAATACTATAATAAAATATTTCTTCATTGAATACTTTTCGAGTTATGAGGCTTGAAATAATTTCTTAATTTTACATAAACCATAAAATATCTTGTAAAATATTCATTTTTCAATTATTTTACCTTAATGCTTTTATGTACAAAATAATGAGAGTAATCAATTGGTGTAAAGAAAACATACAGTTGTTTTTAAAAAAAATATATAATTGAAATATTTTTTCTTAAAAACAACTGTATATTTTTTCTTTACACCAATTGATTCCTCCCATTATTTTGTACATAAAAGTATTAAGGTAAGATAATTGAAAATGAATATTTTACTAGATATTTTATGGTTTATATAAAAATTATTATAAAATTATTTCAAGCCTCATAATTCGAAAAGTATTCAATGAAGAAATACTTTATTATAGTGTTTTGGAAAGATTTCGAGATGAGCTACAAGAATATATAAAAATATATAGGGTGCTCCGTTTAAAAAAATTGAAGTAACTTTCGCGTGATCTTCAAATAACTCTTCAAGATCAAATCAATGGTATCATTTTATGACCCCCTCGAAACCAAACAACTTTTGTTTGAAACATTTTTCTCTCCCGAGTTTGGTTTTCGAGATATTCGATTGGATAGATTAAAATGGGCCATCCTGTGTATGTGTGTGTGTGTGTGTGTGTGTGTTGGTGCGTGCGTGCATATACAGATATATTAAGAATTGCAAGAAATTATATTTTTAAAATAATGTAAATAACGTAAAATATGTAGGTTGCAAAAAGTTCCATTGTGCGAATTTTTTTTATATTTTTATTGAATATTTTACTGTGATAGACTAGAGCAAAATACTCATAATGAAAAGTAGCTTTAATTGTCTCCTTCAAACAAATGTCTTTGCTTTCGCATTTGCAGGTATCGTCCATTATTATCTGAGAAATATAAATATCAATGTAGAGACGAGATGCATTAGCTAAGCAGAGGCAACGCCCGAAGATCGGTAAGTTGTCTTCATCCATGGCAGACTCTAGTACTCCTAAAAAAGTGCGCAATCCTAAGAAATTACTGTTTTATAAAAAAAAACTTATATTTTATGCGTAAGACTTTTTTTCATTGTGCTACTACTATGAAGCAGCAGCAGCTGTATTTTGTTGAAACTTCAGAGAATTTCTACAAGTGTATATTTTTTTAAATATAAGAAAAAAAAGTGTTAAAAACTGCAAGAGTAATCAGTGCGGTAAAGACAGAAGAAGAGTCTATTTACCATACTAAGAAGAATTAATATTTGAAAAAGAAGACCATTCAGCAATTGCAGATCATCGTTGAACAATTGCATCAGTTATTCGCACTTCGTACTTTGATATATAAGTTACCTCATAATAACTAATCTTGTATATGTATAATAAAAGTTGAATATTTTTTCTTATATAGGGTGTAAATAAATTCAATTATATATTTTCCTACTTCTTTTGTATATATATATTGTCTTTAATGTTTAATACTTGAAAAAGAAGACCGTCCCGACGTATATAATTTTTTCTTTGTCTTATATAATTCTTACTAATTAAAATTAACGATAGAAAATAATTAATAATTGTCATCATCATTTAATTATTTCATTCTTCAAACATTACATTCTTTATTTTTATTCAAAGATAGAGATTCTTTATTCGCCATATTTGTTACCAGGAAAAGCACCTTGTGTTTTGTATTTGTGCCAAGGTAATCTGCCCGTAAGTCTGAGTTCATCCCAATGCTGCACCCAGACGTTTGGACAAATAGACTTGAAAACATCCTTAAACCACATGCATGCTTCAGTACCTTCGCCTAAGATATGCTCGCATCGATAAAAATCAGTATACATTACGAAACATCGTTGTGTCTGATTTTGCTGTTGAAATCTGATTAAAAATCGTAATTAAGAATGCACGATGCATATCGGTTTCTGAATTAATTTTTAATGTGTCTCGCATAATTATATACCTTGGGTCATCGCCAAGAGTGAATCGTAACTCTTGTAATGTTTCCTCCTCTATTTTATCTTTTCGTTTGAGACAAGACTCATCCTTATCTACAATTGTTTCCTTCTTTGAACTGTTCTTTTCGCTCGCTTCATGATCTCGTATTAAATGTGGATTATCCATCATCTCTTCCATTTTCTGCTTAAATGTATTAGGATGTATTGACAATTCTATTATATATTTTAAAATATTCTTTTTCGAAACTGTCGGCTTCTGCCATTTTTAGATTTTCTTTCGTTGTTTTCAATTGTTTAAATTTTTATAAAATTATATATATTGCAATGTGTGATATAGAATTAAATTAGTATTTTTTATTGACACGTGAAAAACTAATAAGTATATAAAGCATTACAAAAAGGTTCTATAAAAATAGCATACAAAAAATACACAACGTATAATTAATCACAGCTAATATAAGGCTATATCTGTTTGCTATTTTCTATATCTATCTGTGATGTTGGAGTTTTTTCAATGCGTATCAAGTAAATTTATATCGCTTTAAAAATAATTGAATTATATAGCAGTACATATAATGCTTTTCCAAAGGAAGCTATAATTGTGATAATAAAAAAAACTAAACGCTAACACGTAATTAACATATCCAATGCGAGAATTAAGTTTATACTTAATTAGATATAAAACTAAACTTTTCAGCGAACACACTATGATAAATAAAATCTTGCAAGGTTATTTTTTTAATATTATACGCCGAGCGACAAAATATATAAGCATATATAACATGAACAATTTATAATGTAATTATTCACATGTCTTTGTATATTGTCATTGTTTTAAGATTAAACACATATTCGCTTTTATGATTTTTTTCCATATATTGTTGAGAATATTATTATTTTTTTTTTAAATTATATATAATTATATATTTTTCATTCAGTTAAAACAAACTATCAATATTATTTGTAAAATCTTCAGAATGCGAAATCTGCATATAACAAATTTATAGACTCTTTTGCCTAATCATATAATTGCGCTTGTAAAAAGAGCTACAACCAATGGTAATAATTTATTAATAATAATCTTTCGCGATGCGAAATTTTTTTCTAAAAATTCGCATTTAAATTGTGTTTATAGAAAACATATATATATATATAATTTATTATTGAGAACACAATTATTGAATATAATATAATAGAATTGGACACATACACAAGTGGAAGATAAAGTTTTTAATAAAACTATAAATTTCAATTTAGAAAAAAATATATATATATATATATAAATTCAAAATAAATATATGTCATATACATATCATAATATTATCATCCACTTGACATTTCGATAATAAAAGGCACTATTTAGGTCCCAATATTAGTAAATTAGCCGACATTAGGATCGGTTCAGGATTTCATAATAAAATTTTTATCTAATTCGTTATTCTCTTTTCTTTTCTATTCGTTATACAGAGTCCCAACTAACGTGTGTCAAAGAAAAAATAAGTAGATCTCGCTAAACTGAATTAAAAAGTCGTATAACATTTTGCAAATAATCACATAAAATTTCAAGATATTAATTAAAAAAGATCAGCTAATAAACACGCGATCCAACGTTGAATCAACTACTCGCAACGGTGAACATCAGGCGATAGTGAAAAATGAAATAAAAATGACTCCTATAAACTTGTAAACTGAATCATTTATTTCTTTGGAGTTGTAATTTATTTTATAACAGTTCTGCAGTTTTGTATCAAATATACCAATAGGTTTAACAAATTAAAAGCAAAAAAATCAATTTTTGAATACTCAATTATCTGTATAAGAAAAGTAATGACCGGAGCATATTTTTGCGACATTTCCACGCAGTTTTGTAAGAAATTTTAATCACTTTCTAGTTAAATAATTATTTTTCAAATGAAAGCCATTTTCAATATATAAAAATCAACATGGATTTAAAAAAATTTTTGCAAAGTCGATCTGATAAGATTTCGGCACAGCATTCTTTCTATAAAAAAAGTCAGTAGAACTTTTTCATTTAAAATAATTATATTTCCTACAAAATAATTATATATTTCCTATAAAATAATTATATTTCCTGTAAAATAATTATATTTTAAATATTGATTTTTAAATGTTAAAAATGGTTTTTATTTGAAAAATAATTATTTGACTAGAAAGTGATTAAAATTTCTTACAAACCGCGTGGAGATGTCGCAAAAATACAATCACTACTTTTCTTATATGAATTATAATTTGAGTTTTCAAAAATTGATTTTTTGCTTTTAATTTGCTAAAACTATTGATATATTTGATACAAAACTGCAGAACTATTGTAAAATAAACTATAACTTCAAAGAAATAATTTATTTTCATGATTTAGTGCGTTGCGTGAACTTTAAACATTATTTAAATTGTTTACACAAGATACTGGAACTATTTTAAAAAAATGTTAGAATTCTAAAAAAAATTTTTAGATTTTTAGATACGGTGTTTACAAGAATCATTTTCACTTCGTTTTTCGCTGCTGCCTGTTAGTCACCATCGCGAGTCGTGTATTTCAGACAAACGGTGGACCGTCCTTACTGGAAGGCCGACTGCCTAGCCAAGCTAATCTCGTACTTATTTTAGCCGATCTTCTTTAATATCTCGAAATTTTACGTGGTTGTTTGCGAAATGGATATAGGACTTTTTTAGTTCAATTTAGCGAAATGTATTTATGGTTTTTCTTTGACGTACGTTACTAGGACTATATGTATATATATATATATATATATATATATATATATATATATATATATCGTATATACATTATACAAATTGTTAAAAATTGTGCTATACAAAATTTCTCAAAAAAAAATGTATATACGTATTAAAAAAATTTCATGACAGCACTGTTCTACTTTTCGATCAATACTTTTTCTCTATTTTAAAAGTCAATCATTTTATATATATATATATAGGTCCCAGTTATCTTCCGTCATCTTTCAAAAACAGATTCCTGGGATCATTTAAAGACGATTTTTTCTCAGCGAAAATGTCAATGAAGCTATCATTTTTTGCATGTTCCTGATTTTTATCATCATATATCTTTGCAATTAAGTCTTATATTAAAACTCAACAGTCTTAAATTAAAACTCAACAATCTTAAAGTAAACTCTATTTAAAATTAATCAAAGAATATGGTTTTGTTAATATTTTATTTCTACGAAACTTAGTTTACGAAAAACTCCTTTCCAATCACTTATAATTCGAAAATTACTAGTGCCTCGACATTTTCGTTGAAAAACCGTCTTCAGATTCCAGGTATCTATCTTTGAAAAATGACGGAAGATAACTGGGACACCCTATATATATATATATATATATATATATTTCTATTATCACTCTAACGTGATCAATTGTCGACAAATTGTTATAAATTTTTGTTATATGTATGTATATGTCTTATATTATTGTCTAAAAAGGAAATATTTAGGACCAGTCTTTCTTCAATTAAATTTTGTAAGCCTGTAATTTTGTATGAGTGTGTGTATGTGTAATAACAACAGTGATAGAGCATGAGTGAAGTCCTGTGCAATTATCTCAACGATGAGAGATAAGGTTGACAAGTCATGCGCTGCACAGGCTGATAGAGTCTTCTTTGTACTGGACTGGCGGTAACATTATCAATGTTTTGTGCGAAGTTATAAGTATTGGGGTTCCTAGACAAATCGCTAGAGCTGATTTCCGTAGGACGGTTCTCCTGGAGAGGAGAATCGTTTCTAGTTTGAGATTGCGTAGCGGCTTCGTTCCTTTTGCGGAATTTCGTCGAATACTTGTAAAAGTCCGACATTTCGAAAGGCTTCGTCACTTCTCTATAAGGCTGATATTTTCCTGGTTGCACAACTGTGCAATTCTGCGGTGAACCTAACGGTGGTCGTATCGCATCATCGCAAATATCTAAAGATGGTTTCGATTCGGCCGGTATCTCCAGCATCTTCGGTCTCGTCGCAGACTGATCGTAACGAGTGTGCGGCTGTTTCGTGAGTTGCCGACACTCCTCGGACTTATCCCTATTGTGGCGATTCACCGGACTCATATTAGGCAATGGCGCACTTTGATTGTCCTTTCCGTTTTCATTGGCTGTCTTGATACGAACTGGCGGAGGACTTGATTGATAAGCGATCGTATTCTTATGAGCAACAATCAAATTACGATCTAAGCCCGCACTCGCTCCTGAATCTACGGATGTTTCGTACCATTCCTTCTGACGACTCTTACGATGATTATTATTATTATTATTATTATTATTATTATTATTGGCATATTCTGCGGCTGGCGCATCTTTACCGTCGTGTGAATCATGAGAATAATTCGACTGCCACGTCTCCACGCTTCCCAAAGATTGCGTACGTAGCAGCATCTTGTTATGGTTGTTGTTCGCCATCGGCATTTGTTGTTCGGCCAACGGCAATAGATGAACAGAGTGATGCTGCTGGGATGACGTGACGATGTTACTGCTGGCGGATCCTTTGACGCCTGTCACGGCGACTGTGCGATAACGCGATTGCACGTCCGAATTCGCACCACCACTATTGTAGTGAGCATTTCGCCGTCTGCGGTCTAGACTGCCAAATCTATCGGGTTCGTCGACGCTCACCCAGTGAATGTCATCATTGTGACGCACCCAATAGCCAGATAGCAGTTGGGTCTCGATCGACGCGTTGCTAATTGCAGTGTGCCGCGGAATATTTTTGCCGCTGGACGAAGACGAGTCGCGGTCTCGCCTCAGTAAGGGCTGAGATTGCGCGCTACTTTTGTAATAAACTTGGTAATCGGTGATAGGTGTATAATGTGACGCACGAAAATCTTTTTCATAAGTTCCCTGACTCGTTCTTCGTACGATATCCGCGTTATCCAGATGCTTATACTCGATGGAACCTGTATATTGTGGTCTGTGACTCTCCTGTAATTGTTTCTGTTGCAGATGCTGAAGTTGTCGATAACGCATCTGACGCTCATCCTCAGTATAGGTATTCGGCACGTAAGGTCGATAAGTCCTTTCGGTATCTGGATAATGTCCGCGAGACCCTCCGCTTCCGTGAGAATACGTACGAACGCGATATTGATCCGACAAGATATAAATGTTGTGATTTTCATTGTGATCATGCTCGACAATCTTAATGTTTGAATGATCGACTGGGCTCGCACCGGGATAAGTACCACTATGATAGTGATGATTGCAGATGTTCGACATATTCGATTGCTCCTCGTAGCCATGTCCGGAATATGTATTTGATTTATCAGGAATACATTTGTCTTCAGGTCCTAACGGACTTAGACTGATACCAGGTTCATGGAGTATACCCCTTCCAGCAAATTTTGGAGTACTTATTTCGTTTCCTATCATATATGATGATATGTTACACACATAAAAGACTACTATTCATAAGAACATTATTGAAAAATTTAATTAGTGATTTAAAAAATACCTGTATTATCTAATGGTGGTCGTGGTTTTTTCGTCCTGTGTTTTACATTAACGTGCGAATGTGATTGCGTATTATAACTTCCTGTGTGGATTGGTAATTGCGCCGATCGATGAGTTTTTCCACGACTCTGTCTTATAAAGTTCAACTCCGTTTCTAACTCTTGCAGTCGTCGCTGACTTTGCTGATAAGCAAATCTATGCTTGCGACGTGTAGCCTTGCTCTCTGTAGAGTCATTCACAATACTCAATGCAGTTTCCATAATTTCGAGTTGTACCTGCTTCTCCAATTCCAATTCTGACTCTTCCTATGAACAAAAATAATAATCAACATATTTATCATTAGAGAGTATCAGACCACCTGTGCCAGCCGAATATCTCAAAAACCGAGAACGGCAGATAAAAATGTTTCCTACAAAAGTTGTAGGGTTTCGAGTAACGCATTACATAGCAATATCAGTATGACCTTGAAGAGTGTTGTCAAGGTCATGTAAAAATAATATAAAATTTTTTAAATGGCACCCCCTATTTTTTATTGCATATTCTTGTAGTTTATCTCGAGAGCTTTCCAAAACACTATAATAAATTATTTTTCCATGAAGTACTTTTGGAATTATGAGGCTTGAAATCATTTCTTAATTTACTTAAACCATAAAATATCTTGTAAAGTATTCATTTTTCAATTATCTTATCTTAATACTTTTATGCACAAAATAATGAGAGGAATCAATTGGTGTAAAGAAAACATACAGTTGTTTCTATGAAAAAATATATAATTTGCAATTAACAATTCCATATTTTTTCTTAAAAACAATTGTATGTTCTCTTTACACCAATTGATTCTTCTCATTATTTTGTGCATAAAAGTATTATAGAAAGTAAGATAAGATAATTGAAAAATGAATATTTGAAGATATTTTTACAAGAAATTTTTATGGTTTATGTAAAATTAAGAAATGATTTCAAACCTCATAATTTGAAAAGTATTTAATCAAAAAATATTTGACTATAGTGTTTTGGAAAGCTCTCGAAATAAGCTACAAAGATATGTAATGAAAAATGGGAGATTCCATTTAAGAAATTGAAAGTGATTGAAATCTTTACATGACCTTGATAACACTATTCAAGATCATACTAATATGACTATGTAATGTGTTATTCGAAACCCTACAACTTTTGTAGAAAACATTTTTATCTGCCGTTTTCGGCTTTTGAGATATTTGGTTGGCACGGGTGGTCTGATACATCCTGTATAAATTATATTATCAATTTTTTTAAAAAAAAGATAATCTTACAGTATCGGCTGTTTTCAATACACTAACTGATTTTTGTGGATATATAAATGTAATGTCTTTCCTACGAAAAGTTGGAGGACTTTCCCCAGGTTCCAAAGGTATTTCTGGAGGTAAAACTCCCGTTATCTCTGCCTCCTCCACACACAAGTTTTTCAATTCACTATTTTTTTGTGCAAGTTTCTCTTGCAAAGCCTCTCGGCGTTGACGTAACCATTGTAGTCTTGCGGATAATGCGTCATCTGCCAAGGCACTTGGCGCATTTTCGTTTCCTGCCATCACTAAACAAATCAAAGAATAATTTTAGTATCGTTCTTAGTTATCAGAAGCTCACAGATTATAACGTATTAGTTATACTCACCCATATTATTAACAAAGATAGAACAAGTAGGTCAGCTGCAATCTCTTCGTATGCTTTAATTAATATATTTTGACAACAGCATATCTTAAATTATAATGCCATTTTGTGACAAAAGTAACAAAAGTAACACTAAAGTATATTACAAGAAATTTGATTTTTAAAAATCAAGTATCTTTATACATAAAAACTCAATAGTCAATATGATACAAATCATCGGTACACCAGGAATTTCTGCAAAAATTATTTAAAAATTATTAAAAAATTATTTATAATGCTCGGATTAAGCATTACAATTTACAAAGATGTATTCAGATTACTTTAATTTATAAAGATGTCAGACATTTGTGATAAGATACAGAGAATATATAATATAGCTTGAATCTCTTGCAATAGTGATTTTTGACAATTAGGTCAAACTTTTTTTAATCAAAATTTAAGTAAATTTGATCAAACTGAATATAATTTAATATAACAGACAACTAGAAAACTTTTATTTTTTGAAGCCTTTCTTCTTAATTTTTTACTTACTATAAAAATAACGATGCTTTTGATCCTTCAAAGATGTAACAGGATATATACATAAAAAACAATCGAAGAATTCATACGACTTCAAAACTTTGAAGTTCGAATCACGTTTTTTTTTTGTTGCTCTATAAACACTTCTTCTTTTACTACAAGAGCTAAAACGCTACTAACTTTTTTACCAGCATAGTTGCAGCTGCACCTTGTCGGTGCCTTTGATGAGCGTTAGGTCAAAACGGAGTGCGCGTGCGCAAAATAAATATGCGTCATAGACTACGTTTACATGTCTTAGGCTGAAATCACATGGTGCGGAATAGAAGTGCGGAATAGAAAGTGCGTCATAGAGACAGCTAATCAGAAAAATCGTTGATATTGCAGCAAAGCTCTGATTAGCTGTTTCTATGGTCAGTATTCATAGTCCGATCTTAGGCCCGGTTCAACAGTGGCCAGTTAGCTTAACTAATAGTTAAGTAGTGATGCCAATCACTGAAACAAAACTCGGTAAGCTATGTACAAGGTTAGATTTTGACAAATTGCATTTGCGCAAAATATATATATTGTACATATATATATTTTACGCAAATGCAATTTGTCAAAATCTAACCTTGTACATAGCTTACCGAGTTTTGTTTCAGTGGTTGGCATCACTACTTAACATAGTTACAACTGGCCACTGTTGAACTGGGTTTGTGGAGTCACAACCTTGCTTTAAGTAACGGAGTCGTAAGAATTTAACCAATTACAGTTGAATGTGAGAAGAATAATTGAATACGATTGGTTAGTTTCTTACGACTCCGTCAGTTAAAGCAAGGTTGTGGACCCACACTTAAGCCGGGTCTACAATGGCCGTAGCATAAGGTTGTAAGGCGAAAAGGCTTTCGCACATGAATTGCCATAACCATAGACATAAAACAAAAACGTAAGCTGAAGAACCAATCAGAATATTGCTTTAGTTTTATGTATCCTAGAAGACGATGAGAAATGATGATAAAGTTGGCCATAAGCAGAAGTAACTAGGATTTCAACTGGTTGAATCCTAGTTACTTTTGTCCCAAGATTTCTTTATACTAATTGGTTAATCAATGCAGCTGTAGAATGCAGATTGGCGTTATAAATGCTTCATAATATTTCTCATAATTTTTCATCTTCTTATCTTTTCTTATCTTTTCTAGACTTTTCTTATAAATAATGTTTCATTTTTTGTTATAAGTAAGAATATTGTCACAAAAAAATACTGTCAAATTGACAGTGTTTGCTATTTGGTATTTAAATAAAATTATCTAGATAATTATCTAGATAAAGAAATGTATCATCTTTATCTTTAACTAGATGAAGAAATACAAAGTATCTTTATTTTTATCTTAGATAAAAAATATTTCATCTTATCTAAAAATTGTCTAAGATGACGTTTTCAAAACGACGTTATACAAAAGAGTTTTCCAGGCAAGCTTCTAAATATCTAAATATCTAAAATATATTTTTTATTTTTTATTTTTTATTTTTTATTTCTAAAAATCTAAATATCTAAAATATATTTTTTATTTGGAAAATAATATTACAAATATACTTTATCTTGTACTTTTGTTTTACTTAAATAATTTTGTTACTTAAATTTGTGCACTGCATTAATGTATATTTGTTACACATTGATTATTATATTATTAATAGATTATAAATATATTATAAATTAATAAATAAATATTTATCATATCATTTATATATCTATTTGTTATTATTTAAATATTCCTTAGGAAAAGAGAAAGAATATGTGTTTATGATTTTAATATCCCATTTATAATTTGCGTCACATTTTTTACAAATATTTATAATAATAATAGTCTTACAAAATAAACAAAAATATCTAGATAATTATCTAAATTATTGCAATAATCGTCTCATCTTTCATCTAGATTAAGTAAAAGCAAAATCATCTTTATCTCATCTAAGATAAATTTACGGATTTAGAAAAGGAAAATCATCTTTATCTTTATCTAGATAATTTTGAAATTATCTACAGCAAACACTGCAAAAAATTGAACAGCGCATAACAATTAAGTTGCAGTATATTATTTGTCCTTTCGCGAATGACTTTTTAAAACACATCAAGAGGCGGAAATGCGCTTGATGAACGAGAGGAGAATCAACGGTGATGAACGGGTCGCAATAATAACAACTATCTATCTATCTATCTATCTTCTATTTTGGGCAATTATAATCTTCATCCATGCTGTCGGATATCTTCAACATGCTCAGAGACACAAGAAAGGTTCAGTTTTAACCACTCAAATGCCACAACGGCGAGATCAAAGATCCAATAAATAAAACAAATCAAGGGACACAAGTAAGGAAGTGGGAAGGACGGGGGAGACAGTAATAACAACGACGACGACATCGTCATCGGCTTCATTGGGTGTGACAATGACGACGTCGCGGATAATGCGTGGAGATCGCGCAACACTCGCTGCCACTTGCTGGAATCGACGTGCGCGATTTGATCGATGCCGTGACTGCGACGTGCGCGAGACTGTCGCCGAGCGACAGCCAGAGAGACATTAAGGAACTGCCCTCAATATGATACACGAAGGATATCACTTCTAAAGCAGTTATCAAGATTTAAGGGGCTAACACGACCCTACAAGATTCAAGATACTCTAACTAAGCCTTTCTCCGGGGTTATTCACATACTGCTCTCCTTCCTAAAATCTTGTAACCTCCACCTCTGAACAGAACATCCTTCTGATACATCACTTTTATTCGTTACATCTTTCTCTCGCTCAAACCAGTTGTTGGCCTGAATATACTGATCGCTCCCAGATCAGAAATGGCCATCAAAATTTAAGGAAGAAGAAGAAGAGAGACATTAATCGAGCCATCGGTTGATCGAGTGGACGAGCAGGTCTTATCCGATATTATGTTCAGGCACGTTTCTTCCCTCGTGCCATTCGAACGAGCGCGAGGGAAAAAGTAACGAACGAGAGAGAGAGAGAGAGCGAAGATGACGATTAAAAGGAACTGAATTTTTGCACCGCACAGTACCGGAACTGTAACCCGTCCATTTCTCTCTTTACGCGAGAACGAGAGTGCGATCGTAGAGCATCGCGCGCGCCCAAGAGAGACCGCCGGAAGGCGTGGAGCGGCAGGAAAGAGAGAGAGAGAGGGAAATGGGGAGGGAGTACGTTTCGATAGAACGGTGCAGCAACGAGGAATCCGGAGTAGGTAGGTAGATACCGACCTATCATCAAGGTGGTGTGCGCGATTCCTCGCGGGTGAGGGCGAAATTCCCAATCACGATGGACGAGTGCATGCTAAACGACTTGTTGGAGTGTTCGGTATGCTTGGAGCGACTTGACACCTCCAGCAAGGTCCTGCCGTGCCAGCACACGTTCTGCAAAAAGTGCTTGGAGGAGATCGTGAGCACTCATCGCGAGCTACGTTGCCCGGAATGCCGAGTGCTCGTGGACGCCAAGGTGGACGACCTGCCGCCGAACGTGTTGCTGATGCGCATCCTCGAGGGGATGCGCAACGCCGCGCCGAAGAATCAGGCCAAGTCCGCGTTGTCGAGGTCTTCCGGTGGCACGGCCGCGCCGCAGCGGCTGTTCGGCGGCCACCAGGTCGCCCCGGCGCCCATAGTGACCGCCAATCTCGTCCCCGCCGTCGCTATCGCTTCCGAACCGGCGATTAGGCATTCCAATGCCGCCGCCAAGCAGGTGCACCTGCACAATCAACAGGCGTACGGCAGAGCGATCTACGATTATGTTTCCAAGGAGGCAGGGTACGCTCCATGTTTTGTTGCTGTATACAATATTTGCTCTTGCAATATACAGGGTGTTCCCGGGTTAAATGGCCAAACTTAAAATATAAATTTGGGACCTCAAAACAAACAAAAATTGCTCCTCTGGAAGTTTGCTCGCAAACGCTTCGTTCAAGAGATATCGACTTGTTAAGTTAGAGAACCATAGGAATGAATAATATCGAAATAATTTAGATTTATCTTTTTTATTGCTTCTTTTTATTGCTTTACGATAACCAAAATTTATAATTATTAAATATTTTGTTCAAAATGATAGCCTCCAGCTACTTGGAGACAAGTATTGCACCTATCGATCACAGAAGGAGTGAAATGACTAACATCGATTCTGTTTGTAAAAGACAGAAGCCTGTGAATGACCTTTAATCTTCAAAACAAAGACAAAACAGAAATATTTCGGTATTATTTATTCCTATAGTTTTGTAACTTAAATTGATATCTCTTGAACGAAGCGTTTGCGAGCAAACTTCCAGAGGAAATTTTTGCTTTGAGGTCCCAAATTTATATTTTAAGTTTGGCCATTTAATCCGGGAACACCCTATATAGTTGTTATTAATGTCATTAATTTTTTGTAGCGACTTGAGTTTCAAGAAGGGTGATATAGTCATACTTCGGAAGAAAATTGACAAGAATTGGTATTTCGGGGAATGTGGCAATAATCATGGTGTCTTTCCGCTTTCTTATATTCAGGTATAAAAATTAATCTAAATATTCTATTCTTCATTGTTCACTTTAATTTATTGTAATTTATAATATCGTGACTTGCAGGTGATGACACCTCTAACGCCACATGTACCTCAATGTAAAGCGCTATATGATTTTAGAATGACAAATGATGATGAAGATGGTTGTCTAACCTTTAATAAGGTATTTTTTTTAATATCTTAACTATATGCATGTTATTATACAGCGTGTCCCACCTAGAAGTGGCCACCCCCTTTTAAATTAAAAGAGATAGACTATAACAAATATATATGAAATTAAATGGCTCAAATTGAACTTTATTGTAAGTATAATGATTGATTACAAAATTTATCTGTATTGAAAAACGGAGAGATATGCATAATTTTTTTATAATAATGTAAATATTTTGATATAATAAAAGTTGTAGTGCTGTTTGAAATGAATATAACGATGTATGATTTAATGTAAATATTTTACATATTATATGAGATTTTTCGACTTGAAATATCGCGGGCGACATCATTTCGTTTTCGGCCCTGCGATATAGCCAACTTCTGACTGAGTATCATGATTAAATGTCAACATGACATACATCAATCTCTAATGCACGAGTCAGAAGTTGGCTATTGCAGAGCCGAAAATGAAATGGTGGTCGCCCGCGATATTTCAAGCCGAAAAATCTCGTATAATATGTAAAATATTACATTAAAATTAAAATACTACATTAAATTTACATTAAATCATACATTATATTTGTTTCAAACAGCGTTACAACTTTTATTATATCAAAATATCTACATTATTATAAAAAAATTATGCATATCTCTCCGTTCTTCAATACAGATAAATTTTGTAATCACTATACTCACAATAAAATTCAATTCAAGCCATTTAATTTTATATATATTTGTTATGGTCTATCTTTTTTAATTTAAAAGATAAAAGGGGGTGGCCACTTCTAGATGGGATACGCTGTATATGTATATAGAAAATATGTATAAATATATTTTCAGGGAGAAGTCATCAGTGTTATCAGAAGAGTAGATGAAAATTGGGCCGAGGGTAAACTCTTGGATAGAATTGGCATCTTTCCATTAGCTTTTGTAGAATTGAACAGCGTCGCTAGGGCTCTGATGAAACTTTCCACTAAGTAAGTAAAATGATTAATCGATATAATTGTATCATATTTTGAGCAAATATGTCTTTAAATAGTCGCTTAATCAGTGTACAGCCAGGACCGTCGAGATTAGCTCCACCAACTCCAACAAATGAAGAAACCACGCCATTAATACCAACCGATCATACGCGTAATGTACAAACTACCAGCCAATCTCGATCACAATTGGTACAAGTAAGTTAAAATGTTGTAATCTTTTGAATTAGTTGCGCGAGATAAATATATTTTGACATTGTATCTTGCAGAATGCCGCGTTACCAGTATCCGATTCTGTCTCAAACGTCTCGTCTGGCGGCAGCTCTACAACCACTACTCCAAATACACCCAATAGTTCGACCACGTCCAGTAGTTCCAGTACTGCTCCAAGCAGCCCTGGCAGTCCCGCGACATCACCGCCTGCAGTTGGGAATAGACATAATGTTAAACGTCATAGTTTCACTGCCGTTAATACAGGTCATCATGCTCATCCCCATCATAGACATAGCGCTGAGATACTTAGTCCTCCAATAGACAATGCCCCTAATAATGCCAATAATAGTGGAGGCAATGAATCATTTTCCTCCTTGCAAGTAAGAAAATACATTTTCTATTCTTTTTTTTTTTAATTTCAATATTTTCTTTCTCTTTTTCTTCTTTTTGACAAGAGTTCTATATTAAATAAATTTCTTTTTATTTTAGGTCAACAGTTGTACAGATCACAATCTTCGCCATAGACGAAGCGGTAGTAGCGATCTCGTTCTTGCCCAGCAGAGTGTACCCACTAATCAGACTTCCAGCGCATCTGGCGCGGCACATTTACCAGCGGCATACATAGCATTATATCCGTACAAGCCTCAGAAAGCGGATGAACTCGAGTTGCGAAAGGGTGGAATTTATATGGTGACGGAACGTTGCCAAGATGGATGGTTCAAAGGAACATCCAACCGCACCCAGAAATGCGGAGTCTTCCCTGGAAATTATGTTGCACCTGCTAAGTATGTTTATTTCTTTATTACATTCTCGGAATCGCAAGCATGTCTATAATCGGCCGTGTATCAAGTCTTCGATATCCGATTACAGATGTCAACTAGTAAAATATTCATTTTTTTATTATCTTACCTTAATACTTTTATGTACAAAATAATGAGAGGAATCAATAAAAGAGTGTAAAGAAAACACATAATTGTTTCGAAGAAAAAATATGTAATTTGCAATTAATAATTGCATATTGTTTCTTAAAAACAACTGTGTCTATTCTTTACACCAATTGATTCCTCTCATTATTTTGTACATAAAAGTATTAAGGTAAGATAATTAAAAATGAATATTTTACTAGATATTTTATGGTTTATGTAAAATTAAGAAATTATTTCCTCATAACTCGAAAAGTACTTAATAGAAACTAACTTCATTATAGTATTTTGGAAAGCTCTCGAGGCAAGCTACAAGAATATACAAAAGTATATAGGATTTCCCGTTTAAAAAGTTGGAGGTTACCTTCAGGTAACTCTTCAAGGTCAAATTATTGGCACCATCTTATGTAGCCCTTCAAGTCATACAACTTTTGTCTGAAATATATTTGTTTGCCCCACTCAGATTTGAGATATTCGGCTGATACGAGTGGTCTGCGACACCCTGTATATACACATATGCATCCATAAAATGCTCATTTTATTTATACATATATATGTTTCAGACAAAAGTTGTAGGGTTCAAAAGGGGAAAAAAGATGATGCCATTGATTTGACCTTGAATAGTGAATTGAAGGTCACGTAAAGGTCACCTCCAATTTCTTAAATGGAACCTCCTAATTTTTGTTGTATATTCTTGTAACTTATCTCGAGAGCTTTCCAAAACACTATAATGAAGTTAGTTTTCATTAAATACTTTTCGAGTTATGAGACTTGAAGTCATTTCTTAATTTTACATAAACCGTAATATATCTAGTAAAATATTCATTTTCGATTATCCTATCTCAATACTTTTATGTACAAAATAATGAGAGTTGTTTTTAAGAAAGAATATGTAATTGTTAATTGCAAATTACATATTTTTTCGAAACAATTATGTGTTTTCTTTACACCAATTGATTCCTCTCATTATTTTGTACATAAAAGTTAAGGTAGGATAATCAAAAAATGAATATTTTACTAGATATTTTACGGTTTATGTAAAATTAAGAAATGACTTCAAGCCTCATAAAAGTACTTAATGAAAATTTATTATAATGTTTTGGAAAGCTCTCGACATGAGCTACAAGAATGTGCAAAAATATATAGGGCATTCCATTAAAAAAAATTGAAATGACCTTTACGTGACCTTCAAATGACTCTTCAAAGTCAAACCAATGGTATCATCTTATGGCCCCCTCGAAACCCTATCATTTTTGTCTAAAACATTTTTCTGTAAAACGTATTATTCGAGAGATATTTAGGTGCGTAATTTAAAATGGGACACCCTATATATATGTTTATTTCTTTATTATATTCTCTGAATCGCAAGCATGTCTATGATTAGCCGTGTATCAAGTCTTCGATATCCGATTACAGATGTCAACGCGGATTATGTCGCGGATCGCCAAACTCACCGAGCCAACATCAAGTTTCACCATTATCAAACGCCGTATCGAATGCCGAATCACGCTTGGCCGTAACATATACGAAGAGCAAAGGTCTCATGCCGCAACCTTCTTACAATCCTCGCGCACTGCCGCCGCCTGAATTACCGCCGCGCGCTATCAGTCCCTCTTCGACGACCGTATCTTCGTCCTGGCACGGCAGCGCTGGTCAGCCGAGTCAAGGATCAAATCAGGAAACTAGTCCACCGCGACACAATGACCAAAACGCAATCACCAATCCGCTCGGACGTAGTCATAGCGTAGTAATGACTTCAAATATCCGTATGTGTCTCGAGTATATTATATATTGTCTCGTAAATAAGCGCTCTTTTATATGATATATTTAATCATATCTTTCCAGCTTCGCCTGGTAAACAAATTGCGGTATCTGCATCGCTACAACCGCCTGTTGGTCTCAATAGCGCTAATAATGGCTGTAGTAGTGCTACTATTTCCGTTCCTTCCTCTTCCGCAAGCGATATGAATAGAAGCCCGAACAATACTCTGCGAGTAGCAGCTTCCTCGAATGCAGCCGCAGCCACGTACAGAACTACAGAAAAGGTATTTTACTTCTAATATTTACTTCTATTTTACTGCTAAAAGAAATACACATATACATATACATATACATATACAGGATGGACCAATAACTCTGTCCATCTGGAATATTTCTGTTATTTTTAGAGATACAAAAATTTTGTACTTATAAAAGTTGTACGATAGGAGAGTACAAGAGGGCCGTAATATGCTATTAATAATTTTATTGTAGACGGAGGCGCTTTACAGATTTCAAGGTCATCTCCATTTTTTTTAAATGGAACTCCCTATTTTTTATTACATATTCTTGTAGCTTGCCTCGAGAGCTTTCTAAAACACTATAAAGTTAGTTTCTATTAAGTACTTTTCGAGTTATGAGAAAATAATTGAAATAATTTCTTAATTTTACATGAACCGTAAAATATCTTGTAAAATTCATTTTTCGATTATTTTATCTTAATACTTTTATGTACAAAATAATAAGAGCAGTCAATTGGTATAAAGAAAATATATAATTGTTTCGCAGAAAAAAATATATAATTGTTAATTGCAAATATTTTTAAGAAGAAATTATTTAAAAATATTATTTAAAAATTAAGAAATTATTTCAAGCCTCATAACTCGAAAAGTACTTAATAGAAACTAACTTCATTATAGTGTTTTAGAAAGCTCTCGAGGCAAGCTACAAGAATACTTAATAAAAAATAGGGGGTTCCGTTTAAAAAAATGGAGATGACCTTGAAATCTCTGAAGCGTCTCCACCTGCAATAAAATTATTAATAGCATATTACGGTCCTATTGTACAACTTTTATAAGTACAAAATTTTTGTATCTCTAAAAATAACGGAGATATTCCAGGTGGACAGAGTTATTGGTCCACCCTGTATATTCATATGTATCATTCAGACAATATCATACAATGTTACACATATATATTGTTAATTACAGCCAAAGGAAAAAAAGGATAAATGTGTCTCCTTAATGCGGCGCTTGACCAATATTAAAAAGTCCAAATCTCCTCCACCAGCGACATATTCGATGGATAATCCTGTATTCGACGACGGTAATTCCGTCAATCCGATTCATGTCCGGTGAGTAATTTTCATCGCAAAATTACTAATATGTGTACGTATGTGCATAATTTATATTATTATCTAGAAATTGAGAACAACAAAAGTTAATCTTTAATGTGCACGTTCTGTTAATCGATTTAATTTAATGTGTATGCTAATTTCCGCATGTATATGTATTGTGTGTACACCGTGAGAATAATGTTTCCACATTATCGCACAATTTTTACATGTACGTGCGCGTATATACATATAATGAATGTTTGTCAGTATTTTAATGTTTAAAAAAAAAATGTTCTTTTATTGCAAAAATCATTGCATGATCGACATCGCCATATTTATGCACACATGTAGAAAGTGGTGAGCAACCACTCACTCGAATAATGTTTAATAATCGTTTATTTTAACATCATGCTTTGCGCATGACATAAATTGCACGCTTTGAAATGTTTCTCTAATAAATTGTATTGGGGAATGGGGCGACAATCGCAGATCGGGATCTTGTCCAAGTCAGTTGCTACAGGTGATACCTACACAGGAATTAAATGCTTCAAACAGCCAGCATCGCTTATGTCCAGGCTCTGTGCAAGGACATGTCACATCTTCACAGAGATTGAAATACAAAGAGAGACCCTCCTTACCAGTATCAGTAATTCAGAGGTTTGTAATGCAAATCAGATAAATACAGATAAATTATAATGGACTATAAATTATAATAACAGATAAATTATAATGAACTATAAATTATAATAACAGATAAATTATAATGAACTATAAAATATATAACATAAAAAATACGTATATACTTTTTTAATAAAATTAGCAATATATTATATATATTTTTTGCGACAATAGTAAATATTTGATATTTTTATGGAAGCTTGTACAGGATGACAATTTTCAGTAAGAGATAAACTTATATAAATTTCAAATTCTTTTATTTTAAGCAATGAATCCTTAATTTTTATGGTAAAGAGACATTTTGTGTGTAAGTCAATATACACATTTGAAAATTTTGTATAATCCTATCTGACTATATTTTTTACATTAGCATTTGCAATTGATTGTGTGATAGAACTACATTTCATTTTCAGGTAAGCCTAGAAATCTTTAAAGAAAAAGAGAGATTATTTTTACATAGTTTATTTTATACTGTTGTATAACTGACATAAATAATATATTTATATATCACAGATTTTAAGCATATTTGCAAGAGATAAGATTTATCTTTTATAAAGATATATAGATAGCAAAATAAAATTTAGAAAATTAAAGGAACATTGATTATATATATAAATATATATTGCATGTTTGGAAAATTTATTGTGATAATAATAGATATTTGTTACATGCTTGTGAGGATCAGTTACAAAAAGCAGAGCAGGTAGATCTAATAGATTTTAATTTATTATGGGGAAACCTAATTTTTTTAAATATTTCTGCCAATCGTATAGTTTTCAAATCCATTTTCGATTTCATCGCACGATTTCTTTTTATTGAGATATACAAGTATGAAGTTATAAGAAAATTTATGTTAAAGAAAATTTATACGTAGGCATCAAAAGGACAGAACCATATTAGATCCGCTATCTTGAAATTTGAAAAGGCTTACATCTGTCAGGTTTGATTGTTTAAAAAAATCCTGTAGAAATATATCTAATATAGTTATTACACATTTTGATGAATTTTTCGAAATTATATACCTTATCCAAATATTGATTCGTGATAAGACAAAAAGATATCACAGTTGACTTGGAATGACTTATTGGATTTCTTTGCATGATCAGCCTTGTATGTCTCAGCGAAAAAAATCGTGCAGCAACAATCAAATATTTGAAAAGTGAATACTAGTACTATACGTCATTGGTAGAAATTTTCCAAAAATTAGGTTGCTTCATAATAAAATTCATAAAATGGTCAAAATAGCTATTTTTAAACTATTTATCCACAAATTGATCAAAAACCTAACGTGAAGCTGAAGAAATTCTACGGCCAAATTCGTTTTCAGAATCAAAAAAATCTATCAGATTTACCTACTCTGCTTTTTGTAACTAACAAAATCTAGAATTTCGCAGGCCTGTGTTATTTATTATATGGCTATTAATAATTATCTCTGTGTATGAAATATATTTTTGAATATATTTTATTTATTTATATGTGTGTGTTTGTGTATGAGGTCTTAATGAACTTATTTAGTGTACAATGTTAATCATGCACATCATGTTCATATTAAAAATTATTGTATATTCTATAGTTTTGTATATATTGTAACAATAATTTTTTTATATACATTATTCTCTTTATTCTTAGATCCAGTGAATCGGGTGCAATGGTGTGTCCCACTGTTGGAAATCATCATCGTAAAAGTAACTCTTTAGACGCTGGGATGGGAAAACAAACAAAACAACAGTCGTCACGCGATCGGTAAGAGTTATTCTATCTCTCAGATTTATCGTCGCGATTATAAAATAA
The DNA here is from genome assembly GCA_030586385.1 of Camponotus fellah. Lineage (NCBI taxonomy): Eukaryota > Metazoa > Arthropoda > Insecta > Hymenoptera > Formicidae > Camponotus > Camponotus fellah. Next base: position 174,168 of record JAPIVC010001004.1, read on the forward strand.
TTATATATAAAATTATTATATAATTATTATATATTATATATAAAAATTATTATGTAATTATTATATAATTATATAAACAAAATTATTATAAAATTATTACATATTACATACATATTACATACATATTATTATATATTACAAAATTATTATAAAATATTATAATTATATATAAAATTATTATATATTATTTATAAAAATTATTATATAATTATTATATAATTATATAAACAAAATTATTATATAATTATAAAATTATTACATACATATTACATACATATTATTATATATTACAAAATTATTATATAATTATTATATAATTATTATATATTATATAATATAATATAAAATTATTATTATATATTATAATATTATATAAAATTATTATAAAAATTTGTTATGTTTTCACTTGTCAGGTATGATTTTGATAATTAATTTTAATTATGATTTTTAATTATTATTATTTATTTAATGATGAATAATGATACTTAATGATGATTAACTGTATTTATTTTCAGTGATCGGGTATACAGATTTCGTTGTATTGTACCGTATCCACCTAATAGCGAATTTGAACTGGAGCTTCGCGTAGGAGATATAATATACGTACATAAGAAGCGTGATGACGGATGGTACAAGGGTACGCAACAACGCACCGGTCGTACAGGGCTATTTCCGGCAAGTTTTGTAGAAGCTTTCTGAGACCCAACACAAAGTCGCTTAGTGTTAGAAACTTGTATATAAACTCGGCCTTTCGTGTAAGTACCATATATATTATACGTATATATACCGTATATATTCGTAAAAACAGGAATTGCATCCTGACATGAAGATCATGTGTATAGCATGTATGTTCTACATATTTGTTGCTGATTTCCTCGGATTTTAGATATTATCGGTTTCAATGAATTATGTGCAAACATAATATACAGGGTGTCCATGATCACCCGAATATTTCGAAAACAATGCGTGATAGACAAAAATGTTTCAGACAAAAGTTGTAGGGTTTTGAGTAACGCATTATATAGCAATATCAGTATGATCTTGAAGAGTGTCCAAAATACTATAGTCAAATATTTTTTGATTAAGTACTTTTCGAGTTATGAGGCTTGCAATCATTTTTAATTTTACATAAAATATTTAAAATATTCATTTTTCAATTATCTTATCTTAATATTTTTATGCACAAAATAATGAGAGGAATCAATTAGTGTAAAGAAAACATACAGTTGTTTTTAAGAAAAAATATGGAATTGTTAATTGCAAATTACATATTTTTTCATAGAAACAACTATGTGTTTTCTTTACACTAATTGATTCCTCTCATTATTTATACACAAAAAGTATTAAGATAACAAAATATTAAGATAATTGAAAAATGAATATTTTACAAGATATTTTATGGTTTAAGTAAAATTAAGAAATGATTTCAAGTCTCATAACTCGAAAAATACTTCTGGAAAAATAATTTATTATAGTGTTTTAGAAAGCTCTCGAGATAAGCTACAAGAATATGCAATAAAAAATAGTACTTTCCGTTTAAAAATTTTTATATTATTTTTACATGACCTTGACAACACTCTTCAAAGTCATACCGATATTGTAATGCGTTACTCGAAACCCTACAATTTTTGTCTGAAACATTTTTGTCTATCGCGCATTGTTTACGAAATATTCAACTGATACGGGTGGTCATGGACACCCTGTATACATGTATGCTGTATTTGTGACTGCAATGTAATATGCAAATAAAATTATTATATAATTGCAATTATGAGAAAATCAGCAACAAAGCAGTACCACCAAAAAGTATAAGAATGCGCCACAAACTTGACATATTACCAATGTATATATAATAGATATAATAAATAATTGATATATGTCAAGTTAAGGAACGTATTAGTGCGATGAATGTAATAGGAAATTTTAGTGCAATATAATTACATGCATATTTTACGTAAATATGCAGTGAAATGAGAGACAAATGATAATAGAAATATGTAACATATGCGTATTGAGACTACCCGGAAAACTTATACTGCCATTCGGTAATGTAGGCTGATGCAATGAAATGAATTCATTATTGTGCGCGACATTACTGCCATTTGCAAGGATAAGAAAAAAAATACTAGTTTTTTATTTTAAAAGCTATTGATTTTTAAAAACTTACTTGCTATCTCTTCAATATGTCCATGACATACAAGAGAGATTATATATAAGTTGTGTAATAAGTATACTTACATTCATGACAAGATAAAAAAGATTAATGAATAAGTAATAGGCTCATTTTTACAAATGTCAAATACTTGCGTTTATGTCAGTTTGTATTAGTTTGTGTCTTGAAAAATTTTAAAAATTGTAGATTTAATATTATTATGATCAACTTTTTTTTATTTTAAATTTTATGTCTCATATCGACTTCATTAATCTGCCCTTGTGAATCGGTTTATTAGCTAAAATGATTTATTATGTTTAAAAAGAAACATTAAGTCAGTTTTTTAAATATTACTTGAAAGCAAAGTTATCATTTTATTAAAAAAAGAATTTTATTATAAACTTGTTTATTTTTTTTTCTTAATTTATTCGATCATTATTATTTATTATATATATAGATTTTATACTATGTTTGATAACTCGCGTTTATTTCAGTTTTGTAGAAAAGAAATACAGACTTTTACAAACAAGGAACATAAGCGATTTACATTTGCATTAATATTATTTAAGACTGAACTTTATGTTTCGAAATTATTAAATTAATTTGAAATTGTTAAATTAAGAAAATGTTTTTTAGTAGATATATTCATTACAATATCATGCAAAGGAAAATATTCCATTTTAAGGCAGTTTGGATTGCTGTAGATAATTTAGCTAAGGCTAAATAATCTATTTAGAAAATAGCCTTGATGCGCAAAGTTGATGTAATGCTATATACTTCACATATATGTGTATATACTGTTTTATAACTCAATTTATAACTTGTTTTTTAATTTATAAAATTATATACAAGCATCCATGGCATGACAATGAATTAGTTATTTAAAAAGCTAATTCAAAATAAATACGAAATAAATTAGTGCTTCCATTATCTAATTAGTACTCAATATTTAGATGAATTTTGTTATGTTCTCTATTTTTTATTACTATTATTAAAGCAGTTTTACTCTATTGGTTTTTATAAAATTTTATACATGCATTGTTGAAAAATATATTTTACTAATTACGACTATTATATTAACTTTTGCAATTATCTTTTATAAAGTTATATTAAATTGCAACAACTTCAATTTCAATATGTTATTCAATGATTTTGTTTACACCAAACTAATATATATATACAGTCCATGTATAAATATAAAAAAATATATACAGATTGTCGCAGACCATCAGTATCAGCCGAATATCTCAAAAACTGAGCGTAACAGACAAAAATATTTCCGACAAAAGTTGTATGGCTTGAAAGGGCACATAAGATGGTGCCATTAGTTTGATCTTGAAGAGTCACCTGAAGGTCATGTGAAGATCACTTCCAACTTTTTAAATAGGATACCCTATATTTTACATATTCTTGTAGCTTGCCTCAAGAGCATTCCAAAACACTATAATAATGTATTTTTTCATTGAGTACTTTGCGAATTATGAGAGTTGAAATAATTGTTCAATTTTACATAAAATATCTAGTAAAATATTCATTTTTTTTTTATTATCTTACCTTAATACTTTTATGTACAAAATAATGAGAGAAATCAATTGTGTAAAAAAAACACATAATTTGTGTAAAAAAACACATAATTGTTTCGAAGAAAAAATATGCAATTACAATTACATATTGTTTCTTAAAAACAACTGTATGTTTTCTTTACAACCAATTGATTCCTCTCATTATTTTGTACATAAAAGTATTAAGGTAAGATAATCCAAAAATGAATATATTACTAGACATTGTAAAATTAAGATATTATTTTAAGCCTCATAACTCGGAAAGTACTCAATGAAAAAATACTTTATTATAGCGTTTTGGAAAGCTCTTGAGGCAAACTACAAGAATATACAAAAGTATATATAGTGTCCTGTTTAAAAAGTTGGAAGTGATCTTCACATGATCTTCAAGGTCAAATTAATGTACACCATCTTATGTACCCCTTCAAGCCATATAACTTTTGTCTGAAATATATTTGTCTGCTGCACTCAGTTTTTGAGATATTCGGCTGATACGAGTGATCTGCGACACCCTGTATATACACACACGCATCCATAAAATGCTCAATTCATTTATACATATATATATATATATATATATGTGTGTATATATATATATATTTATTTATACATTTGTGATTGAATTTAGAAATATATATATTGCACAAATCCACAATTATGAGCAAGAAACATACGCCATATACATACATGGTATAATTTATCGCATATGTACATGTATATGCATATGTACATGATATAAATGTATATTTATATTAATTATGACATTTATATATAATTATAATTATAATTATATTTAATGACATTTATATATAATTATAATTTTATTATAATCTTGATATTGTAGGAGTCTGCAGATGTTTTGTCACCTGAAAATAGACAGAATTCTATGTACAACGAAGTATAATGTAACAAAAACACATATATAGTACGATATCATATTGTAAAGTATAAATAGTACATATAGGGAATTCCAGCAATCGCGTGCCAAAGATAAACTATAAGTAGATATCACTAAACTGAATTAAAAAGTCCTATATCATTTTGCAAAAAATCACGTAAAATTTTGAGATATTAAATTACAAAAAATATGTCTTTACGTTACGATTTTTTCTGTGCGTTCACTGAAGTTTAAGTTTACGTGCGGAATTAAATTTACCATTGATGCTTAACGTAATGCGATACGGGACACCTTGTGTGGAGGCCCTTACTTATCAAGCAAACTAACATAACGCTGAAGCGCCATTAAAATGCCAATTCCCCCACTTCTGAACTAATAATTTTCTTCCATGACTTTACTATAATTATTCTAATTTTTCTTACATCCATAATTCTATTCTCTATAATTTTCTTACTTTTCAATAAAATAACCAATCGCTTCTTACTTCAAGGACACTTAATAGAAATAATTTGAACCATCTCGCCCATAATTATCTTAACCCTCCAAGATCACACCTATTTTTTCAAACAAGGAGGTCACTCTGGGTCAATGTAATCCGAGACGAATTTTGATCGTTCGCCATTTGACCATTTATCCACCGATCGTCTTAAAAAAATTCTCGAATTCACTTGTGACATTGTTAAAATCGATTGCTAAAAAAAACAAGTGCCTTAGGAATTATTAACATATTAAAAAAATTCGCGAAAAAATTGTTTTTTTACAAAATATTCTTTTTTTTTTTTAATTTTTAATATTTTTTTGCTAAAAATTTACAATTATGTTCTTAAAATAAAGCTAAATAAAGAAAAAATTTATATCTTAATGTACCGTTTAAAAAAAGGTATTTATTTCGCTAGGTGACGGAGGTTGTTTTTTGAATAAACAACGCTCAACGGCTACTGCGTGTTGCGCACGAGGGAAGCATTTCAAGCTATAGTTAAGACCTTGAACTACAGCTAGAGGGCCTCATGCCCACCAATTTTCAAATTGCTCGCAAGATATTTACAAGCAAAGTTGAGGTTCGGGTCACATTGACCTAGTGTGACCTCGGAAGGTTAATATTTATTGCTATCCCCTCTCTAAAAATTCTATACATTACTGAAGAAAATCACTTAAATAAAATAACAATTAAATGTATAGGCCATCAATGATATTGAAGATATAAATACTCAGATTTTATCAATATTGAATTTGATTCTTATATAATTCCCTCTAATGACTTAAAATCAAATATTAGATACCTATTAGATACTGATAATCGATGTGTTCTCCCATTTAATTTTCCTATTCGAATACCTCATCAATTGATGTAATTCACTCCTGTTGGAAAGCGCCTCATTCGCTGCTTCCTTGCACACTTAGTGCGATATGCGATATCAAGTTACAGTGGGACGGCCTTTCTCGATACATGCTTTCACTCATGCGAATTGGCCGATCTTTTTTAATTAATATCTCGAAATTTTACATAGTTTTTTGCAAAATGATCTAAGACTTTTTAGTTCAGTTTAATGATATCTACTTATGGTTTTTCTTTGACAAGCTGGAACTCTCTGTATAAAGATTATTTACTTAATAAAGCTCTCTCCTCCCTCCATCCCCTCCCCTTCTAATCAGAATATTTATTAATTTTTTATTAATTTAATGAAATCAAATTTGCACACACAAAAACACATGCTCTTCAATGTTATTTTAATTTTGTAGACATTATTAATTCTATCCCTAACTAAATTTATGCGCAACATGTAAAATGTTAAACATAATTTTGATATCTGCAAAATTCTACGATATGAAGAATTTCATTGTCTTTATTGAAATACAAAATAAAATAGAACAACAATTTGTGTTATCATCAAAAATCGTACAAAGGATAACGAAAGCGTCCACTTCTGTCCTTTGAAGTAAACAAAAAAAGTGTTAGCTGCAAGTTTATGACTGAATGATTTACTCCGATTATCGAATCGGAGAAAATGAAGAAAAAAAAAAGAGAAGATAGTCATGATCGATAAGATCAACGAAACTTATTGAAATCTAATACGAATACGAGCAAAATGTGACTTACAGATATTGAATGTCTGCATACACGTGCGAAAAGCTGTTATTTTATAGTTTTGAATGAAAGGTGGCTGGATATATTTTTTTATATATATCAGTCACAATTCGGCGTGAAAAAGAGAAAACCGATTGATCGTTGAATCGAATTTAATCGAGTGTTAGAATTAGTGAGAAAAAAAATATCTCTTACACTCTTTTATGCGAGGGGCCATACTGGGCATGCTGTAATAAAGTCGGCAGTCTTGTAACGCGATATTTAGAAAAAAAAAATCGAAAAAAGATAGAAAATATGGTGTGTGTGTGTATGTGATGTGTGGTGTGTGTGTGTGTGTGTGTGTGTGTGGTGTGTGCGTGCGTGCGTGCGTGCGTGCGTGCGTGCGTGCGTGCGTGCGTGCGTGGGGTGCGTGCGTGCGTGCGTGCGTGCGGCTGCGCGTGCGTGCGTGCGTGCGTGCGTGCGTGCGTGCGTGCGCGTGCGTGCGTGCGTGCGTGCGTGCGTGCGTGCGTGCGTGCGTGCGTGCGTGCGTGCGTGCGTGTGCGTGCGTGCGTGCGTGCGTGCGGTGCGTGCGTGCGTGCGTGCGTGCGTGCGTGCGTGCGTGCGTGCGTGCGTGCGTGCGTGCGTGCGTGCGTGCGTGCGCTGCGTGCGTGCGTGCGTGCGTGCGTGCGTGCGTGCGTGCGTGCGTGCGTGCGTGCGTGCGTGCGTGCGTGCGTGCGTGCGTGCGTGCGTGCGTGCGTGCGTGCGTGCGTGCGTGCGTGCGTGCGTGCGTGCGTGCGTGCGTGCGTGCGTGCGTGCGTGCGTGCGTGCGTGCGTGCGTGCGTGCGTGCGTGCGTGCGTGGGGTGCGTGCGTGCGTGCGTGCGTGCGTGCGTGCGTGCGTGCGTGCGTGCGTGCGTGCGTGCGTGCGTGCGTGCGTGCGTGCGTGCGTGCGTGCGTGCGTGCGTGCGTGCGTGCGTGCGTGCGTGCGTGCGTGCGTGCGTGCGTGCGTGCGTGCGTGCGTGCGTGCGTGCGTGCGTGCGTGCGTGCGTGCGTGCGTGCGTGCGTGCGTGCGTGCGTGCGTGCGTGCGTGCGTGCGTGCGTGCGTGCGCGTGCGTGCGTGCGTGCGTGCGTGCGTGCGTGCGTGCGTGCGTGCGTGCGTGCGTGCGTGCGTGCGTGCGTGCGTGCGTGCGTGCGTGCGCGTGCGTGCGTGCGTGCGTGCGTGCGTGCGTGCGTGCGTGCGTGCGTGCGTGCGTGCGTGCGTGCGTGCGTGCGTGCGTGCGTGCGTGCGTGCGTGCGTGCGTGCGTGCGTGCGTGCGTGCGTGCGTGCGTGCGTGCGTGCGTGCGTGCGTGCGTGCGTGCGTGCGTGCGTGCGTGCGTGCGTGCGTGCGTGCGTGCGTGCGTGCGTGCGTGCGTGCGTGCGTGCGTGCGTGCGTGCGTGCGTGCGTGCGTGCGTGCGTGCGTGCGTGCGTGCGTGCGTGCGTGCGTGCGTGCTGTGTGTGTGTGTGTGTGTGTGTGTGTGTGTGTGTATACATACGTATTTATATGGAAGAAAAAGAACTTGTCTATTTGTGTTCATGCGCGTATCATTCGAATCATTATTATACTCTATCGCGTTTATATCATTCAAGTGATTTTAATGTCATTACGCACAATGTATTGCATATATTTTGCATTTCAATTTTGCATATCCATCTCTGATAAATATGTAAGCATATATAAGCATAATTTTCGTAGTTTTTTTACAGGGAGGTACATCTTCTATCGGTCTCTGTGACTTCTCCGTAGATGATTAAAGTATACAATTGAATTCCTTAAGTTATACATATATATTTGGAAGAAAACTATGTAGAAACTTATTTATAGACATACATATGTGTGTTTTATATATGATGTACACTTAAATAATTTATTATTAATGGTTCGTATATATACATATATAAATGATACTGTTTGCTGCGGGCGGTATATCCAGATTGACCATAACAGGAGACTAATTTATTATATCATTATTGTGCGCACGAAAAATGCGACACGATCATATGTAAAATCGTTCTTCGCATACTGTAACATTGATTTAATATTGTTGCCCGTTCCTTTTTTGAGAGCCACAATGTGTTTACAAAATCACTGTTCGTAGCAATAGTCTTAAATCAATGTACGTATGTGCAAACGTCTCTGTGGGTTGTAAATATGTTATTACTGCAGAATATCTGGCATTCCCGCGACGGTACAGTAAAATTATGACATTATATCCTCGTATACATAAGGACAATGGCTCTCTTGCGTTTCGCGTAAGTCAGAATCTGTACTACATTACAGAACAGATATACAGGTAGCATAGAGAATGTGTAAGATGAAGAGTCAAGAGCCTTTGTTTAGACCAAATGTGTTTCTAGCACTTCTTTCGTAAGGATAAATTTAGAGAATAGTCATTATATACCGATTACTACCTTTACATGCTACTTACGCTATTCGGTATTTTGTCACTAACGTAATGATGTTCCAACACAAAAATCTATGTCGATGTCGTGTCCAAGCGTATAATTTACATATAGAAATATAGATATCATTTAATATTTAAATAACACATATAAAGTCTGTAATAAATCCTTCATAGACTATCACAAATGGTGAGTACATATACCCTATGTTAACACTGTATTTCCTTTCTTTTATCGAATTCATTCTTTTATTTCATTCTTTTATTATATGTTATATATTCTTTTATTAATGACCGAAATTAATTATTATCAAATTATATTTAATTTTATCATAAATAATTGTTATAATAGGAAATCAGTAATTAATAATTCGGATACTTATATATTATTATATATACAGGGTGTTTCAGAGCGATCGTATCAGTAGTTTTTTAGAAAACACATAATTGTTTCGGAGAAAAAATATATAATTACAGTTATTTGCAATTAACAATTACATATTTTTTCTCAAAAATAACTATGTTTTTTCTTTACATCAATCGATTTCTCACATTATTTTGTGCATAAAAGTAATAAGATAAGATAATCGAAAAATGTGAATGAATATTTTACAAGATATTTTACGGTTTATGTAAAATTAAAAAATTACTTCAAGCCTCATAACTCGAAAAGTACTTAATGAAAAAATATTTTATTATAGTGTTTTGTAAAGCTCTCGAGGTAAGCTACAAGAATATGCAATAAAAAGTTAGGGTTTCCATTTACAGAATTCAAGGTGACCTTTACTCTGACAACACTCTTCAAGGTCATACTGATATCGCCATGTAATGCGTTACTTGAAACCTTACAACTTTTGTCTGAAATATTTTTGTCTACCGTGCTCAGTTTTTAAGATATTCGACTGATACGGGTGGTGTGCGACACCCTGTATATATAGGGTGAGTCAAAAGTATGTGTTAAAAATTTGTAAGCATTCCTGGATAAAAGAGAAGAACAAATGTTCATATGAATATATGATCGCAAATGCTTTGTTATCGAAATAATAGACATAAATTAGCAGTATTTACTACGACTCATTAAAAGAAAGGGAAAGGGAGTCTTTTGGTTTATTCTTCTATCTTCTGTGTGTACTTCTATAGTAGCGTTTGTTTGTAAATAAATTGATTCGTTTCTATACGATGGAGCTCCATCATAAAATCTTTTAAATTGATCGATAAACGGAATCTTTTAAATTTTCGCAAATAACACATAAGGAACTAAAGTTATTTTTATTAATTATTATCTAGAGCTAGTTTACATCGCCCCCCTCCCCCTCTTTTTTATATCGAAATTATACTTTTACTAGATTATTTTGAATATCTAAAAGTTTAGAATGATTTTTATTTCTGTTCTTTTTTGGTGTACATATTAATTTATAATTTTTACTATGTGAATGATTAAATAATATTTTTTTGATATAATTTTTTTTAAACTGCACGAACAAAACCTGTTTTCTTCGAGCTCGATATTTGTCTTACATTTACGTTATGTATTATTCGTGTCAACTATTTTAATACGATAATTCACCGTTATCTTTATCTTGGAAATGCTTCTTCATGCGAGTTATCAGTTATTAAGTCATATGTTGGAACTTTATAAAAGTTATAGTTTCTACTCATATACAATTATCTATATGTACAAAATATTTTTTTATATTTTCTGTCTGATCATGTATTCCATTTTCATTTCCATTTTTCACATTTAAATTTAAAAATAAAGGAACATATCTAAAAAGAAATAGTCATTATTGTTAAAAAATCAAACAGATTATCAAAATGAGTATTATATATCTCGTATATAATATAATTATAATAAAAATTAATAATAATAATTTTATTATAATTATAATAATAATTATAATAAAAATTCTGATATTATATAGCTGTCATTCTCATTAGGTATGCTCTTTGACGTATTTTAAAACGCAATTAACATAAACTCTTTAAAATAACGATCTTTAAGATACTTTGAAAAAATAAGTATTTTCAAAATTTTATTAATTTACTTAATCGATTTTTTTAATCGTAAAATTATAGTGCATGGCAATGTGGAAATGCTATTTTAGAAGAAAAGTCTTGTATATTTTGTTGCTTTATACGATACGAGTAATAGCAGAATTTAGAATGTAAAATGCCGTTGCGTAATTTTTTCCTGTCAATGTCACGATGTATTTTCTAAAAGATGTTTTAAGACTATTCAATGTTTTAAAACTTTTAATTTATGTTTTCAAGATTTATGTTATTTATGCTTTAACTATTCAAATGTAACATTTAGGAAATCACAGGGTAAGTATTTGCGATGCGCGGGACCTTGAAGATTATACGTATTTATATACGTATAAAATGTTGCGTGCAACTCAACATTATAAGCGAAGAAATGTCATGCGCGAGCTACGCATGAGAGACAGGCTCAAGTGCAAAAGGCACGCGATGGGTGCATTCACGCATTAAATAATCCAGACACGCGATTAGAGGGGACGGCAAGAATGGTCAGACAAAAGTTGTCTGACTGGCTGACCGACTAGCTGACAGAGATTACTAAGTATCGACCGGAGTTACATCCGGAGTAAGTATGATTTAATTTTACGTAACGCTATTATGTGACGCGCTTCCTCCTGATGTGTATAATTTATGCAATCGCCGAAATTAACGAGCTGAATAACTATTATAAATTTACTGTTAATAAAACTTCGAGTATACCAGTAAGACTTACGGCTGCGCGATGTAAAGACAGCACAAAAAGGCCAAAAGATGTCTTAACGATGTCTTTAAGTCGTCTTTTAGATCTCGTCTTTTGGACATGTGTGCGGTCTGGGAAAGCTTCAGCTTTTGGTTTTCTTTACAATTGAATTATCTGTCTTATTATTTCTTTTATAGATATAAAATTTCTCTCTTTCCGTGCATACTTATTGTAATTTATTTACTGTTTATATTTGGAATTTTTAGTTCACTTGATAAGGACCAAAACCCATGGTCGAAACGTTGTGACACATTAATATTAGTCAATAAATTGCCAGTGTGGTCGAATTATATTAAGTTTTTTTTAAATTATTTTTTTAATTTATTCTTTCGACAGAAAACTGATGTAAAATGTAGAATATATCTGTAAAAATAATTTCTTTTAATAAAGAAGGAAAGAATAGAGAAAGAATTTTCATCCATGTCATTCATTTCATGCCTATGTCATCCATTTTTTTTACTTCTCTTGCAATATATTTTTTCTACATTTTCCTCAAATTCATAACTCATGTATTTCTTTTCATTCTTTCCATTATTTGTAGATGTATTCCTTATCTATATTTTAGAAATAAATCTAATTTTGCAAATATATTCACTGCCCCACTGTGTCTCTTGTACCGTACCCAGGGCCGGATTTGGGGGGGGGGGCTACAAGGGCTGAAGCCCAGGAGCCTCTACAAGAGGGGGGTCTCCACAACATAAATTTTTGAGTAAAATTTCAAATGGTATAAAACACTTACAAGGGGAGGCTACATTCTGCTCTTCATCAATTTTGAAATTGGAAGAAGTTGTAGGAGATACTAATGTAGTTAATACCTGTAAAGCCTTTTTTCTGAATTGATCTTCTCGTTTTTCTATTATAGACTACTGGAAAATCACAATTTTAGAGCAACATTTCCTAACATTGAAATTATCTTAAGAATGCACTTGGTGTTGATGGTGTCCAACTGCAGTGGAGAGCGCTTATTTTCAAAAATAAAGCTTATAAAAAATCGGCTACAATCAACAATGACACAAAACCATCTGTCAAATTTATCACTGTTTAGCATAGAAAACGATTTACTTCGGGAGCTGGATTTTACCGAAATCATTGATGATTTTTCGTTGGAAAAAACTCGCAAAAAGTATCGTTCATCTAACGAAAATAATTTTATCTATTTATATCTTTTAATTTATATAGTCTACATAACAACATATATATGTTGCTTGATCTTATGTCGCAATAAATTATTTAAACAACGTAAAAATTTCTATTTGATTTTGGTTTAAAAATGGTTAGGGCCTTCACCTCTTCATTACCCCAAGGCCTCCACACCTTTAAGTCCGGCCCTGACCGTACCTCGTTTTAATCGCGCAGTCGCAAATGTAGAGACCGAAGTGCGATCATTACTCGTGTAAAAATTCACCACAGTGTACGTGTGTACGTGGATATATACGTATGTTGTGGATATGTTTATGGATTTATCATTGTGATTTTACACTTTATATTAACGAACACGTTTAACAAATTTTATTTTCATTGCAAATATTGAACGATGCGCTATCAGTAGTTCATTCCGAAATGCTTTAATTTCAAGATTGTAATAATTATCGTTCGATAAACATTTATTTTATTTTAACGAGCAGCCACCAGACTTAGATTTTTAACTAATCTTTATTAAATTTATTAATAGCTATAAAATAACTATTTTACATATCGTTACCTTTTTACCTGCCAAAGAATATTGACATGTATAAAAATGTGTAAAAAATTATAAAAACAACATCTGTCACCTGTCACATACATCTCTTATCATGTTTGACACGAATGATGGTGTTTTAATTATTGTTCCGTCTTAACACTCTAAGTATTTGGAATCGACACGGAAAATACGAATCACCTAATCATTGAATGGAATTTGAACTCTTCGCAATCGAAGAGAAGAATATAGAGGGGATGAGTTAATTATATGAGAAATAATAGGCAAACTAAGTCCGAGTCGAACATTATGCAGAACATTATTCAGTGGAATTATTAAAGTGTATACAATCGTAATAAAATTCATACATTCATCAGAATTTTTGTGTAAGTTTCAATAGTGATACACATGTTAATCATTGATTGATTATTAATCATTTATATGATTATTAATAATTTATATGATTATTAATAATTTAATTATTAACTTTAATTTAATAATTTAATTATTAATCAACATTGTCAAACTTTCAATAAATGAAGCCTTACTTGCCAGTTTGGTCATTTAATGTAAAATCTTTATAATTTTATTACTGGCGATTTACAGCAAGAATAAAGTCATTATTAATTATTAATAATTATTAATTATAAATGCGATATGTTGACGCTCCCTAAAATAATTAATTTTATTGTAGGTGATTGTAGGCGTGTACATTGAGAAAAACACGGAAAGTTTCTCACTGCAATGATTATTAGTGTTTTACGTAGTGTTTTCGTAGGAAGGCAAATTAATATGCAGGCACCATCACAACTATTGAAGTGTAATCAATATTTGGTAGTATATTCTTTTATCTGGAATTATGATAATGACGTTATAAATATACTAATATACTAATCACTCAAATATATTAATCACTTAATATACTAATTATTTCTATTTCTTACTTATATAAATATATGTCAATATATTTACATGTATATACATATATTTATATATGTCAATATATTTACTATTTTTTTCAGGATGTTGGACGATTGACACGTATGTTGTCTTCCCATCATGTTTCAAAGAATATTGAATTCATTACGCAAGATAATCGTGTTGTATCATCTAAAAATGTTATACAGAATATAAATGTGGCAAACAATCGTCCATTGCTAGTTATTCTTACTTGGTTATTATCTAAACGACATCATGTTATGAAGTTTGTTAACTTGTATATGGAACAAGGTTTTGATGTGGCAGTAGTATCTCTTACACCTTGGCAACTTATGTGGCCCACAAAAGGCTCCAGAGTAAGTATATGCAATATAATTGTGTTACAATCTATTTATTACAAAATTTCCAACACTTATTTTCAGTTAGTCGCAGCAGATTTGTTAACTTTCTTAAAGCAAAATGAAAGTTACCAACAAATTCTGTTACACGGGTTTTCAGTGGGTGGCTATATGTGGGGAGAAGCCTTAGATTTGATGGAAAGTAACAAGGAAAAATACAGTGGCATTGTGGATAGAATTGTTGGACAAGTATGGGACAGTATAGCTGATGTCAGAGAAATTCCAGTAGGTCTTCCTCATGCAGTATTTCCAAAAAATGTAATGCTGCAATCCATGTTTCGAAAATATATAGAGTAAGTAACAAAGAGAAAAAATGAGGAAGATCGATGAAACGAGAAATAACTTTTGATTAATACAAAATAATATTATTAGATATCATATGAAGACATTCTATCAACAAGCAACACAACATTATATTCGATCCAGTCAAGTATTTCATTCTTCCACTATACGTGTACCAGCGTTAATTTTTGTAAGTAGAAGTGATCCTATTGGGACTGTATCCAGCAATTTGACTTTACGTGATGATTGGGAATCTGCAGGAATAAAGGTAAGATTTACGTTTGCTGGTTTATGAGAGGATTATAAAGGAAATATTGTATGTATTTATCTTGCAGACCTACGTGAAGATATTCGAAGAGTCGCCGCACGTTGCCCACTTCTATACATATCCAAAGGAATACATCGCTGAACTCTATGCTTTTTTACAAAAACTAAACCTGATTCAAAATGAAGAAAAAATTAGATCGCGCCTTTAATTATTTTAAAGATTCTTTTGATATGAATCTCCCAATTGTATTTTTAATTGTATTTTTTAATATATAAAATTATCTTTTTGGTAACGTTACACACCAGACATTTGTAATATCCAATAATACCATATACATATACATAGTACATACAATGAATAATTTTATATATTTTACAAATATAATTATATATAATTTAATATATATATATATATTTATATAATTTATCAAGAGAGAGTCTACATAAAGAAACGTGTTCAAAAGTATTTAAAAAAACTTATTTTGACCATATTTCTACAATTTTAAAACTGCCTATCTTAAAGAATTATATAATAAATGTGCATCATTACTTATAATTATTTAGTAGAAAATATTTTAAATGCAAAATTTAAAATATTCTTTATAAATATGTATTATGGTTTTCTTTATGAATAAAACAAGATATATTGAAGAAGATATATTTTAGATAATGATATAGTTTAAAAAAACTATATTTATTAGTATAGCGTACACACATTATGAATAGGCATTGTGTAATATATATATTTTATATCACACGATTTTATATACATATGTTATATTTAGTTTTATTTGACATTAAAATTTATGTTTCAATTTTTTCTTTCATTTTTAGCTTTTTACATTTCTTTTTCTTTTGTTCCTCTAAAAGTTCTTCTATCTCGTCCGGATCTTTACCTTCTAAAATTAATTTTTTCCGTTTATTGATCATTTTCTTTTCATAAAAATCGGTCTCATCCAGCCTAATCTCCGCTTCTCGTTTCGCCACTGATATTTGTGTCAAGATTGTAACAATTTCCTTATCTAAAATTAAAAGGTGATTAGATTATTGTAAATTTTAATTACTTAACAAAGAGAAATGAGAAGTATATACTCACCATCTACCTTATATTCTGTTAATTTAGTACCTATGGTGTCTTCAATCATATGTAATAATTTAATATCATTTGGAGTAATCAAGCTAATTGCCATCCCATTTCTACCCGCGCGAGCTGTTCTACCAACTCTATGAATGTATTCCTTTGGCACATTTGGTATAATATGATTAACGACTAATTCTACTGTCGGGATATCTAAACCTCTTGCTGCGACATCAGTGGCAATTAAAATCTGTACATGATTTGACTTGAATTTACTTAGTGCTGCTAAACGTTCCTTCTGCTTTATCATTGCATGAAGAGCCACATTCGTAAATCCAACATCATTCAGCATCATCGATAATAATTGACAGTGCCTAAATAGAATTATATAACTAAGTTTGAATTTACAAATGATTTTTGAGATTTTCTCTTTATATATAAGGAAAATAATTGTTATACTTGCAAGTATCCGTAAATATCATAATAGAACCATTCTTATTTGTAGCACGAAATGTCCTAATTACTTCTACTAGAAATGAATCAAGTACATCTTTAGGACATAATACATAACGTTGATCCAATTCCCTTACAGTAGCAATACCAGCATCATCTTCTTCTTCCCATATGAAAACCTTAAAAATTGCAACTTTTGCTTTTTCTGTAATTTAATATAATTATAATCACATTATTAAGTGATCATACCTTACTAGAGGCTATTTGCTTTACTTTATCAAGAGCATCTGTCATTGTAGCACTAAATAGTAACACTTGTTTCTGTTTAGGTACTGCGGCAAATATTTTTTTTAGTTGTTCATCAAAATGACCACCCAGCAATCTATCTGCTTCATCTAATACTAGGAATTTGATTTTTTGCAAGGAAAATGTATCGCAGCTATCCAAGTGATCCGCTAGTCTACCTGGCGTAGCTACAACTATATGTGGCCGTTTTGACAATTCCAATCCTTGCACCATCATATCCATACCACCAACAATTACGCATTTCTTTAGATTAATCGCCTTGCCAATGGCAGCAAATTGATCAGCAATCTAAAATAAATTTCATTAGATACTGTAATAAAATTTATATTAATTATAATATTTATATTAATATAATTTATTATTTATATATTTATATTTAATTAATAATATTTATATTAATTGCAAATATATCTCATACAAATGTGTTCTGTTAACTACTATCTTCTGTTAACTAAAATCTTCCAAAGAGCAATTGAAAAAATTAAAATAATTATCTCACTTGAAAAGCTAATTCTCTTGTTGGCGTTAACACAAGAGCAAATATACCATATGGATCTTCGCACAATTTTTGTAAAATAGGCAAAGCAAATGCAAGAGTCTTGCCACTACCTGTTTTGGCGCACCCTATACAATCTTCGCCTGCTAATATTCGAGGAATGCAATTCTGCTGAATGAGAGTGGGATTTTTTAAACCTGAAATAAATAAAACAACTGTAATTAAATTATAAAATGGCAATTTTTTAATAGTCTCAAAGTATAAATATTTTACTTTATAACAGAAACAATTCTCCATAAATTATGTTCATAAGAAAAAAAGGTTATTTACCCATCGTATCGCATTGTGCAAGGAGCCAGGAATTCAGTTTTAAGTCCGAGAAATCTTTAATTTTATTCATTTTGTCGAATATGAGTTATCGCATGGTATACATTCACTCGTCGCATTCAAAAATTTTATTTATTAGGTTAGGATCACATTCCTCTTTTTGCCGCTACTTCCTTCTCTTCTTCTTCTATTGGTTAATGGCACCGGGTTAATCCAAACCCTTACGGCCAAGGAGTAGGTATTGAGTGGTTAGTTTCTATCCTCGTGAGAGGATAAATTCAAAAATTTTCTTGTGCGAAGGACACACAAGCGAAACACGTCCGCCACACTTACCGGAACTACTTCCTCCTCCATTAAGGCCATCGCACATGAATTTCCATAAGCATACGAGCGAGAGAGACAGAGATAAAAGGTAGTAGTCGGTCTCTCTCTAACATATGTCTCGCATTGCGACTTCTAGATCGCAGCGAACCTAGCAGGCAAACCATGAACTCCCGAAAACAGACGCACTAAGTGAGACTCCCACCACTAAAGGCCTGAGTTTCCAGACCTGTATGTAGGACCGTGGTCTGGACCACGGTTTTACATAGGGTGCTTTCCATTTAGCGACACAAGTCGACACAAGCGTCATTCTATCTTTTTTCAATTAATACAATAAACAAAGATAGAATGACACTTGTGTCGACTTGTGTCGCTAAATGGAAAGCACCCATACAGGTCTGGAAACTCAGGCCTTTTTTAGTGGTGGGGGAGGTCTCACTTAGGCCCGGTTCAACAGTGGCCAGTTAGGACCTGAGCAATGGCTGACTTATAACTTTAAGACAGTGTTTTGGCCGGTATTCATAGTCCGATCTTATATTTGAGATTGTCTTAAGGTCATTCTACAATAGAGTCGTAAAGTCGTAAGTCATAAGAAATTGACCAATCACAGTTGATTATTCTCCTGAACTTCAACTGGGATTGGTCAATTTCTTACGACTTACGACTTTACGACTCTATTGTAGAATGACCTTTAAGTTCGAGCTTGAAATGCTACGCAGCTATTTGATTGGTTGAATGAGGTCTTAAGTCAATCTCGAAGCAGACTTAAAGGTCATTCTACAATAGAGTCGTAAAGTCGTAAGTCGTAAGAAATTGACCAATCCCAGTTGAAGTTCAAGAGAATAATCAACTGTGATTGGTCAATTTCTTACGACTTACGACTTTACGACTCCATTGTAGAATGACCTTAAGTGTGGGTCTACAACCTTGCTTTAACTGACGGAGTCGTAAGAAACTAACCAATCGTATTCAATTATTCTTCTCACATTCAACTGTGATTGGTTAAATTCTTACGACTCCGTCACTTAAAGCAAGGTTGTGGACCCACACTAAGTCCGCTTCGAGGTTGACTTAAGACCTCATTCAACCAATAATCTCAAATATAAGATCGGACTATGAATACCGACCTTAGTGAGCGGTTGTGCTTCTGGATGCACCATGCACCCAATGCCTGCTTTTTGGTCAATGAAAAAAAAAAGGAAGAGACAGCCGTTTTCATGTTTCTCTCTGGTATGACTTTAGAGAAATGTAATAAAAATATTATAAGTATGTATATAAATTATATATATATATATATATATATATATATATATACATATATATAAATTAAAAGACTTAAAATTTTTTTTAGATCAGAAAGAGGTAATGAGATGTATAAAGTTGGAACCTCGATGACAAATGTGTTCCGATTGAAAAGTTATGTATGTACATACATATGTCAGTTTAAAAAAGAGTCAACATGATAGAAATCACGGCGAAACTCATTCGAGGTCCTATATATTTCTCCGGTGAAATTATAGAATGTTTGGTGACATTTACTAATCCCCCAAATCCGAATCATCAAATATCACAAAGTCACAGGTACAGTATATTTTTTATACATATGTTGTCTCAATAATATAATAAACTATTACATTTATAAAATTAATTTAAGATCTCTTATAGTGATCTGTTTGAAAGTTTGGCATGGGCGAGCGCACAGGTACATTGCCAGTGTACGACGAATAATAAAATAGTACTTTCAGAGAAAATAAATACTACAGCTCGTTCAGTGGCAATCAATGCAAGTAAGAATTCAGAACAATTATTTTAATATTTTTTTAGAATCTTTTTACCTGATTTTTCCGTTAATTATGTATTTATTTTCATTTTGTTGTAGATACTACCTTTGCACCATGGCAGCAAGACAATGGTCATGTAGTACTAAATACAAAACCAAAAATTTTATGCTGCGATTTAAGACTGTCACCTGGGGAAAGTAAGACCTGTAAGTTTACTAGGAATTTTAATTAAGAATATATATATCTTAGTATTTTTATTTAATAATTTTTGTATATTGATTTATTAATTAATTAAAATTTTTTTATTAGATATTTATCGCGAAACAATACCAAGTGATGCTCCACCTTCATATAAAGGACAGGCTGTAAAATATTCCTACAAAATAACAATTGGAACGCAAAGAGTGAATACTGTTATTAAGCTGTTACGAGTACCATTTAGAGTACTATCTTTAAGTGGTAATAAATGTTTGGAAGATTAAAAAAAATATAAGACGTCTATTATTTTTTTTAAATATAATAATTTATATAATTTATATAATTTATTTATATAAATATTTATATATAAATATATTTATTTATTAAATATATTTATTTATATAATATTTTTATTTATATAATTTATAAATTATATAATTTATAATTTATAATTTATAATTTATATTTATATTTGTGTATTTACAGAATTGCCAGAGATTACAGCGTGCAATGATAGTGTAGATTTGAGTCCCAATAATCCATTTATGGAAACACAACACAGAGAAACTCCACTAGATATTGCGCTACAAACACTGCAGGTATACTTTTTTCATTATATTTGAATTAGATTTAAGAGTTTTACATAGCTTTTTAATGTCATATCTTTTTATGATATTTTAGAATTTAACAGCTAGACGCAGTCCAAACTTTTACAATGTGACAAACGGTCGCGGGCGCGTAGTGCGATTCTGTCTCTTTAAAAATTCCTACAAACTTGGCGAGGACATAGTTGGAACCTTTGATTTCTCGAATGCAACCGTCTCCTGTGTTCAGGTATCCGTATCCTTACAGTCGGAAGAACATGTATCGGAAGAGTACAAGCGAGGCAAGGTCACCACGCCAACATTGATTAGCTACAACAAGCATCATGAAATGTGTCTGGGTCTCAAATACTCGCACTTGGTGCTACCAATACCTCTTCACGTTACGCCAGACTTTACCACCGATCTAGTGACGCTCAAATGGCGGTTGCATTTCGAGTTTGTCACGACGCCAAAGCTAGTAGAAATGCCCAACGAGAACACCATCAGCTGGCATGGACCATCGACTTTGGATGTCGAGACGATGATTTGGGATCTTCCACTGCACATCCACCCGACCACCACGCCGCCGAACACGGCGCAACAGACGAAATACAATACTGACATATAACTAATAACATAATATACGTGTTTGGTATATGTTCGATTGTAAATGACGCGAATTATCGCTACTCTAATATACAACTAATGCGTGTGTTGTAAAGAGAACGTAGGAATAGAATAAGAAATTCTCCGTTTTTCTCTGGCGATTCTTGCGCTATACTATTATTCTTCACTTTATCATACTTTAGAAAATGTGTATTCTGCATGATAATTTATTGTACACAAGAGATATATTTTCGTATATTTATATGTTTGGATAAGAGAAGTTGTATAATGAAAGAATATGTTAGAATCATTTTTGAGAGCACTTTTACATTTCTGTGTGATAAGTTTTGTAATTATATTCTATATATATATATATATATATATATACACACACACACACACACACACACAGGGTGTTCCCGGATTAAATGGCCAAACTTAAAATATAAATTTGGAACCTCAAAACAAGCAAAAATTTCCTCTGGAAGTTTGCTCGCAAACATTTCGTTCAAGAGATATCGACTTGTTAAGTTACAGAACCATAAGAATGAATAATACCGAAATATTTCTGTTTTGTCTTTGTTTTAAAGATTGAAGGTCATTCATAGACTTCTGTTTTTTTACAAGCAGAATCGATTTCGCGCAGTGTACCAAATAATTGTTAGTTCGTTGAATACTTTCGTGGAGTAAAGTAGTACAATATGCCTCGTACATATTCTAATATTTAATAATTATAAATTTTTATTACTGTAAAGCAATAAAAAAAGCAATAAAAAAGATAAACCTAAATTATTTCGATATTATTCATTCCTATGATTCTGTAACTTAACAAGTCGATATCTCTTGAACGAAGCGTTTGCGAACAAACTTCCAGAGGAAATTTTTGCTTGTTTTGAAGTCCCAAATTTATATTTTAAGTTTGGCCATTTAACCCGGGAACACTCTGTATATCTATCTTACACAATAATGCTTTAGATTACTGTGTATTAAATTCCTAATGCGCTTTTACTCGGAGTAATAGTTTCTCGGGAGATTAATGACTTTGTAGGAATGATATATTACAGCAACGAAGAAAAATAGACAGACTGGTTTAATCTCTATAAATAAGGCACTCGTATAAATTTTCCTTTTTACATGATTCATGAGATTTATTTTCTTTTTGATTGCGTCTCATGTTTTTTAGCAATCTTATCGGTTTTTCTATTTTTCTCTTGAAAACCTAAATGCATTATTTCGTTCATAAAGCGAATAAAAAGATGCAACCAGTATTTGCTGGTATCTAGATAAAATTATCTAAATTATTTAGATAAAGAAATGGATCATCTTTATCTTTAACTAGAAGAAATACAAAATATCATTATTTTTATTTTAGATAAAAAATATATGTCATCTTATTTAAAAATTGTCTAAGATCGTTTTCATTATGCCAAAGAATTTTCAAGCTTTTAAAAATCTATCTAAAATAGCTAAAATATATTTTTTATTTGAAAAATAATATTACAAATATACTTTATCTTGTACTTGTTTTATTTAAATTTGTGCAATGCATTAATGTATATTTTATAAAAATGATATATGTATTGTTACACATTGATTATTATATTATTAATATATTATAAATATATTATAAATATAAATTAATAAATAAATATTTATCATATCGTTTATATATCTTTTTGTTATTATTTAAATATTCTTTAGGAAAAGAGAAAGAATATGTGTTTATGATTTTAATATCCCATTTATAATCTGCGTCACATTTCTTACAAATATTTATAGTCGTATAAAATAAACAAAAATATCTAGATAATTATCTAGATTATCGCAATAATCATCTCATCTTTCATCTAGATTAAATAAAAGCAAAATCATCTTTATCTCATCTAAGATAAATTTGCGGATTTTTATCTTCATCTTTATCTAGATAATTTTGAAATTATCTACAACAAACACTGGGTGCAACTAACAAGGACAGATCTTATAACAAAATGATAGAACTTTATTTTGTATAGCTTTCATTCTTTTCTTCTCGAAAGAGACGACATTAATGACGCGCTTCGTAAGGAAACTGTCGATCGTCTTGATCGACCGGCAGTCTCGACTGCAGGGGTGGCCCCAAGGTTGGTGGCGACGGGGTGGCGAAAGGTGTATGATAGTCGTATCGGTAATAAGCTAGAGACTCCCATCGGCCCGGATGCTGCACTTCGTAGGACGTCGGTGGGCCCAGTGAGGAAGTCGCGTAGTAGCTGCCACCCCCGCCACCGGGTCGATCGGGCACGCTGGGCATGGGATAGCTGTACTGGGGCTCCAGCAGACTCTGCAGATGCCTGATATACGTGATGGCGTGGCGTAAGGACTCTATTTTGGAGAGTTTCTTACCGGGCGGCTTGCAGATCGGTAGCTTCGATCGTAACAGCTCGAAAGCGCGGTTCATGTCGCGCATGCGGGTGCGCTCGCGATCACATGCCGACTTCTTGTAGTCTGAAATCGTTAATTACCGAGAGTTAATGACTGTTCTTGCTCTGGTATATGCGCCGCTCGTCGTTGTCGCGCGACAACGACTTATCGGAATGATTGAATGAATCGGCTGTTTTTTTCAGACGAAAATTTCAGACGAGCTGAAATCGAACTTTTTAAAAAAACAAAGTACTGATGTATTATATAAATCTATATTAATTAATAATAAGTATAAACTATATAAACTTTTGATACACACGAGAAATGAAGAGAGATTCTATAAAAATGAACAAGAAATTTTTCTCTAAATTATATAAATAACTGAAAATGAATTTTTACCGATTAATTATTATTAAGAAAACTAATTTTTGCAGTTTTTGCCGATTAATTATTATTGAGAAAAATTTTTTAATGTTTCGAGAATGGGTCATTAAAATATATAGGGTGTCGCAGACCACCTGTATCAGTCGAATATCTCAAGAACTGAGCGCGGCAGACAAAAATATTTCAGATAAAAGTTGTAAGATTTCAAGTAACGCATTACATGGCGATATCAGTATGACCTTGAAGAGTGTTGTCAAGGTCTCGTAAAGGACCTTGATGTGGAATCACCTTCTGTAAGTGGAAACGCCAATTTTTTATTGCATATTCTTGTAGCTTATCTCGAAAGCTTTCCAAAGCACTATAATTAAGTTAGTTTTTATTAAATACTTTCCGAGTTATGAGGCTTGAAATCATTTCTTAATTTTATATAAATCGTAAAATATCTTATAAAATATTCATTTTTCGATTTTCTTACCTTAATACTTTTATGTACAAAATAATGAGAGGAATCAATTGGTGTAAAGAAAACACATAATTATTTCGAAAAAAATGTAATTGTTAATTGCAAATTACATTTTTTTTTCGAAACAATTATGTGTTTTCTTTACCAATTGATTCCTCTCTTTATTTTGTACATAAAAATATTAAGATAAAATAATAAAAAAATGAATATTTTACTAGATATTTTATAGTTTATGTAAAATTGAAAAATTATTTCAAGCCTCATAACTCGGAAAGTACTCAATGAAAGTACTCAATGAAAAATACTTTATGGTGTTTTTGGAAAGCTCTTGAGCTGCAAGAATATCCAATAAAAAATAGACGGTTCCATTAAAAAAATTGAAGATGACCTTTATGTGTCCTTGACAATACTCTTCATACTGATATCGCTATGTAATGCGTTATTTAAAACCTTACAATTTTTATCTGAAATATTTTTGTCTGCTGCGCTCAATTTTTGAGATATTCGATTGATACGAGTGATCTGCGACACCCTGTACATGTATAATAACATTTATAAATTATTTAATATTTTTCTCGATTAATTATCACTGAGAAAAATTTTAGTTTAAAATGGGGTTTAAAGAATTTCTTATTCAAATTGTTGTGTAACAATATTTATATATATCAAAAAAATATCCGATAAAACGTACAATGCTCGATATAAAATTAATATGAAATCAATTCATAATTTGAGAGACATTCCTGTTGTGAAAACAAAAAAGAGACTAATATGATTAAAGCACAATTATGTATATAAATTTTGAGTATTTATCTTGTAAAATGTCCAAGAAAAACAGACTGAAAAATAGACCGTAATATAAGAAATTTTACTACTTATTTTTGGAAGAAAACACGGAGTTTGAAAAGAAATCGAAAAATCTTAAAAATGACAAATATAAGAGCAAGCCACAAAGGTTAGAACCGATTAAAAGAGAGCAATATATGTATTATTTAATATGCATTAAATAGAAGAGTGAATGAGAAAGACTGTAAATATTTATGCGAAACGTATGAAATTTTATAGCGTCTCGTAACTTGTATATCGCACGTTAATTTTATAACTTATTGTTTTTATAATTATATTTTATTAATTTTATAATATTTAATATATAATTTATATATTATATTTAATATATAATTAAATATTATATTTAATATATAATTTAATATGTAATTTTAATATGTAATAGTTTGTAACGTATATGATTATTATGATCATTTATAGCTTATCAAACACGGCGTGTCTCACAAAAAAATTATCTTACATTAGAATCTAAATAACCGCGATCAAGATAATTATTTCTTAGCATTATTTTTTCTGCTATTAGGTTTTGCTACAAGTTATTTGCATTATTCATTTCTTAAACATTCTCAGACAACATTTTTAAATTGAAATGTCAATTAATGAGGCTACGGAAATCAATATGACATTTAATTAGATGACGTCTGTATTTTAAATAGCTTGATTACATTTCATTTTTTAAAATAAACATATATCTGTAATAACGTAACGATCTGTTTCTTCGTTTTCGAGGATACAATTGAACCAAGGTAGAGTTCGAAAAAAGTACGATAATCTGTCGAGAAGTGATCCATCGAGGAGATGCTGCGCGATGCGACACACGAGATAAACGAGATAATAATGTGAAATAATATGTTTTGCATATATCGAAAGGAATACGACTGAATGAAGTGCGGTATTTTCGATTACCCTTGCCGCATATGCGCAAGAAGATGACGATGATACGAGTGATACCACAAGTCCCAGATTCGGAACCGGGTCGTTTTCGCGCGGTTCACGTTGCTACGAATCTGAATCCTGGATGCAGAACTACTCGAGATCGCGGCAAGACGATAGAATCTAGGCAAAGCTCAGTCGAAATAGGACTTGTGACGTGCCATGGCTTCGAAGACGTCGATCAAAGTAAGAAGTAAGAATTAAACAACGATAAAGAGCATACATGTATATTTTTTTCCCGGTCGTTCAACAAATCCGAGGATTAAGGCCGGTATTCATAGTCCGATCATATATTTAAGATCATCTTAAGTTCATCTTTAGATATTGTATGTATTATTTTATTGACTACAGATTATCTGAAGATATGAATACTGGTCTAAGTACAAAAATACTCGTCGAATCAGTTCACGAGTTCCCACGTATTCATTATTTGTTATAATTGATTTTTATGTCATAGACAAAACGAGAAAATTTGGCAATTCAATTCATTAATAATACAAAAGAAATATTTATCTTTAATATTGAAAAAAATTACATTTTTTTATATCGCTCAAAAATAGGTTTGTAGACATTGATTTAATATATAAATTTGAAATAAACTAGTACACGAGATAAAATCCTATAAATAACAAAACATGAAAAAATTTATATTCCATAAATTTATATGAAGCATGATAGATAAATTCATCATATTCTACCCATATTTCGAAGATAAGGAGGGACATCAAGATATTTGCTTAGAAACCGAAGTTATTGAGTCTCCTAGCGATCTATTATTTTCGACGCAGCAAGAGGACGTTCCGACGATTATTAAAAATGATTCCGGAAAATCTACGAAATTTCCTCAAGAGGAAAACGACCAATGTCAGCAAACCGTACGCGGAATTGTGCGTAACGAGACATTGCGGGGTCACGTGGAACGTAGCTATGAGAGCGTCGACCGGAAGCAAAGCTGCGACGATCGCATTGTCGAGGTCGAGAAGAAAGAGGAGAGATGTAGCAGTTGGTGGAAAGATGGCGGGCAAACAATTTTACATTTCTTCGCCAAGATCCTGGGGAAGCGCGCAGGAATGGACGCTAAGGGACCGGCGGATCGTATTTCGCCTATCAGCAAGCATGTCAAGCGCGTCTCGAGGGGCGATAAAAACCATAACAGACACAGGAGAGGCATCGATGGGGGTATACGTTTGAAGAGAGTCAACAACGGCTACATTGTCCCGAATCACGTATATAGGTATAGACTTTATAGAATATATAATAACGCTCTCTACTGTTTAGTAACATGTGACAATAATACATTCTGAAAGAATTTATAATTTGGTTTAAAGAATCTCTCACCCTTAACGCGGAAATAGGATATCAGTGTTTGCTGTAGATAATTTCAAAATTATCTAGATAAAGATAAAGATAAAAATCCGTAAATTTATCTTAGATGAGATAAAGATGATTTTACTTAATCTAGATGAAAGATGAGATAATTATTGCAATAATTATCTAGATAATTATCTAGATTTTTTTTGTTTATTTTAGAAGACTATAAATATTTGTAAAAAATGTGACGCAGATTATAAATGGAATATTAAAATCATAAACACATGTTCTTTTTCTTTTCCTAAAGAATATTTAAATAATAGCAAAAAGATATATAAATGATATGATAAATATTTTTTTATTAATTTATATTTATAATATATTTATAATATATTAATAATATAATAATACTATATTAATAATATATTAATAATAATAATAATATAAAAAATATATTTTAGATATTTTAGATAGATTTTTAGAAACTTGCCTGGAAAACTTATTTGCATGAAAACGTCATCTTAGATAATTTTGAACTGAAAACGTCATCTTAAATAATTTTTAGATAAGATGACATATATTTTTCAAGATAAAGATACTTTGTATTTCTTCATCTAGTTAAAGATAAAGATGATTCATTTCTTTATCTAGATGATTATCTAGATAATTTATTTGGATATCAGCAAACATTGGACACTATGCACTCTAATTTTATTAAAAGTATCGCGATTTTTTGCAAGTCTCAATTTTAGAAGCTTGAACATACATGTGAATGTAATTTAAAAATGTGCAGCATCAGAAATTGAGCGCAGTCGTGATGCGAAAATGGCTTGCCTTTTTCCCGAAATACACGTTTCACTCGAATTGATATTCATGCGCCCACCATATCGTATTCGCAGAAACGAAAGGAGCCGACAGGTCACGGTGGAAGATAAGCCGCGCGAAGAACAGCATCATCCATCGATTTTCGTGCGACAGATACAACGGACTCGTGACAAAAATCTACGTATCATGTTGCTGGAGCGGGAACTGCGCATACGTTCATCTAAGAAAGACATACAGTTAACTGCGAACAGCGTTAACATCAAACAATTAAGCAGTCCTCTTTGTTGAGCAATCCTCTCTCGCTATAGGAAAAACTGAAACTCGCTGAAGGAACTCTTCGTTTATTATCAGTGTTTGCTGGTATCTTATCTAGATAATTATCTAGATAATTATCTAGATAAAATTATCTAGATAAAGAAATGGATCATTTTTATCTTTAACTAGCTAGTTAAAGATCTAGATAATTATCTAGATAAAATTATTTAGATAATTATGTAGATAAAGAAATGGATCATCTTTATCTTTAACTAGCTAGTTAAAGATAAAGATGATCCATTTCTTTATCTACATAATTATCTAGATAATTTTATCTAGATAATTATCTAGATAAGATACCAGCAAACACTGTTTATTATAGATAATTCGAATTGATTTGCGTCACCTCGGTTTCTTTCGGAAATTGAAAAGCGTATCTATGTTAATTATCCTCAATATCACGCGCATTTCTAGGACGTATAAATTAGAGTTCAATCATGGATGTGACCTCACCAGGCGATGCGCAATTTGACATTGCCGCACCTTTCTCAGTCTGCGATGGCTCTCGTTGCACCGATTTGATGTTGGCTTCGTGGAGCATCTCGAGATGCGAGTGTCCGCCGATTATCTCCGGTTCCGGTACTCTAATCACAAGCACTCTTTCTCCCTCGGAAGTTTGCTCGTCGCGCGACTCGTAACTCGTTTCTTGCCATCTGCTTCTTCCAGACTGTGAACGCGTAGTTTCTTCTATGGAAAACGATACTCAGATAATGAGGCGATTTCACTCATTATTAATTATATATGAATAATAACACTCTATCCGAATTATAATTGTAAGTTGAAAAAGTCCATAATGTCAATTCAAATCGAGTTTTTTATATAATAAAAAAGTGCATTAAAAAGCTGATTAATTGATGATATCGATAATGATCGAGAATCGTTTAACTCATACGTAATAAGCATAGATAATTTCCCGATATACCTTTGACGTCAAGAGAGTTCAAGATAATCCACGCACCTGGAATTAATCCTTGATCATGTTGATTTACTGTGGAACTCGATGAGCTCACTTCCCGACTCGCAGCTTTCCGTTGCTGCTGCTTCGAGTTCTCGTCCAGGTCGAGCAACACCGGCGAACGCGTGTAATCCTCCTCGTTACTCTCGTTCTCGGACTGGAACATAAGTTAGCGTCTTTTTTTTTTGCACAGACAGGCTCGAACAACTTCTAGAGCAGCGCGATTTTTCGATGAGCCGATTCTCTTTCTTCTTCCTCCATATGTTTAAATAAAATAAAATATACAAATCGTACAGAAAACTGAACAATAGATATCGCATTCAAAATATAATGCGTTGCTTTGAAAAATTGAATTCGAAACAAAAAGTACAAAGAGTAATATTTTATGTTACATTTTTTTTCATTTTATCAGCGTTATATATATTCATGATATCGGACTTGCACAAAATAAGGAAATCAATCGAGTCATTGGGAAATATTTGCGATGATTGTGCAGCAAATTCCAGTTCTACCTCATTCTTTGCTGATTCGGCGCGATATTTGTCCGAATTTTGTTCCATCACAGGTATCCGGTCAAGCACAAATGACATCTCCTCGTTGATTCCGGTGTCATCCATCGACGCACCATAGAGAAACGATGTGGAAAACTGACGAGTCGCCTTTCTCATCGAAGTCTCGTAAGGCATATATCACGTGGGTCTAGCAATCGCGTTTGTTCTCGGATAAGATGTGGATCGACCACAGTCGTTTTATTAATGTTAATTTTATCCGTTTATTAAGTATTCAGGTGTTCCGCCAGGGGTTCTTATTTTACTGCGACCAGATCACCTCGAGAAGAGAGATGTACCGAATAATCTTGTGTGCCCTGTTCGAATTATGATTCTAAATTGAAAAAGTCCCAACTTTCAAGTAAAACTAAAAGAAAGAAAAATACTGTAGAAAATTATTGATACAGTAATAATACCAAGAAAATAAAGTAATGTGCTCGCGAAAATTAACGTTTCTGTAAAATAACAACAACTATTATCTTGTGAAATACGTATATATTGCGATAATTTTTTACATAATAAATTTTCATAATTATTGTAGAAAATATTTATATATAATTGATACAAAAAAATATTTTGTAGAATTTAGTAACTTTTGATACAAGTATAAGAAAATTCGTATTTTTTATTTTTTATAGATCGATTAACGTTGATAAACTTTAAGAAAGATTTTGTCCGCAATAACTGGCGTATATAATACTTTTATTAATTTTATTTTTCTTCCTAAATATAGTTTTTTGCTTTCAATTGTACATATCTCTCAGAGAATTAAACTAGATATAACGGTGGTGTCCGGGCATGAGTGTCTATACCTGGTGCGCGATATTAGCATATGAGAGCCTCTGGGATGATCGGGATAAAAATGGGAGTACAAACATCGGAACATAATAGATGCCCGACCGATGGAAATACTAATGAAGTGGAACCGTGCAAGTATAACAGATCGTGTAAGAATGGCACACGTGGGCGGAGATGCGACAGGAATTTTGAATATGATAAAAAAAAGACTCAAAAGCGCAAATTATACATCACGCTTTCGCCACGATTATATGATATGTGATAAATACGATCGAATATCGTGATTATTTTCAAGAGACGAAGATTCATGACGATGGATATTACAAACCATATGGCTAATCATGTTGAATTCCCACAAAAAAGTAACTTGTTTACACAGGTATTTAAAAAAATTAATGATTTTTTAACAGATAGTACCTAACAGATAGTTTTATTAAGAAATTCTTATTTTAAAAAATCACATTGCATGACATTGTTGTATCGCGAAAATCATTCATACTCTGCATTGTATGTATGCACGAAAAAAAAACCTATATATTCACAATACATTCTTTATATTCAAAGCAGTTCTCAAAATGCAAACTTTGTTTTGTTTTCTCCTCACCCGAATATCTTTGAACTTGCAAGTCGTGAAATTCTAGAAATAAACGATGACGTTGCAGAAGGTGCATCTGACGCATTTTGACGTGCATCGATATCTGTGAGAAAATAATATATAAATAGAACATTATACATACAATTATAATATATATATATATATATATATATATATATATATATACAGGCTGTTGAAAAAAAAGGGTCACATATTTTGATAGCAGGTAGTATTGATCAAAACAAGAAGAAAAGGTCTAATTAACATGGGTTCTAAGACTAATCTTCAAAGATATAAGCTATTTTGTTATTTGAGCTCTTTGTCATTTTCTTATTAGTCGTGTCATCTTTAATGTAATGAACAAAAGAGTAGGGGAGAGTGGGGTACAATGGGGTATCTTTTTTCTAGGTGCCTTAAAAAATAAAAAATAAACAAAGAGAGATAAAGAAACAATTTTTATTTTAATATGAAATGTAATCATTTATCTTCCATAAAAAAACTGAAGTAAAGAAACTGAATGTATGATAACAAAATAGAAATTCTTTTTTTATAAAAAACAAAAAATTTTAATGCTAACTCAGCATTAGAGAAGGTGCTCTATGTGATTGCCATTCACTCTCACGCATGTTTCAGCCCTACGTCTTAGAGAATCACGTACTCTTTCAAATACCCGGCTGAAATTTAACATTCTAAAGATAACACGACTAATAAGAAAATGACAAAGAGCTCAAATAACAAAATAGCTTGTATCTTTGAAGATATTAGTCTTAGGACCCATGTTAATTAGACCTTTTCTTCTTGTTTTGATCAATACTACCTGCTATCAAAATATGTGATTCTTTTTTTTCAACACCCTGTATATATATATATATATATATATATATATATATATATACACTCCCTTTCGAGAAATATTTGTGTTTTTTAAAATAAAAATACGTCTAATATTGATACGAGATTATAAGAAGAATTATGATTACCATCATTTAACGGATAGTCTTTTTTTCTGTAGAAAAAAGCTGTCAACGCTGTACGTAAATCTTTGTTGAAAGCAAAGTAAATCCAAGGGTTGACGCAACTCGTGAGACTATTTAGCAGACTTAGGATAGTAAAAGCAGCTCCTGCGGATTATGAGCATAATATGAGGTAAAATTTCATGAATTTAAAGGCTTAAAATTTAAGATGTTAGACCAAAAGAATATGGCATTGTTGCATTGCTTTTTGAAATTGTAAATTAACATTGTCAAATATTATGAAATTACATAAGTCAATCTATTACAATTTAGTTAAATATCAATATGAATCGTCAAGTAGTATATAAATGTATATAAATTTCTCTAATAATAATTTCTCAGTTATGTTAATTTATATCGTTGTTATTTTATTATAATATTCACCAGTAAAAAATGGCAAACTAAAAGCTTTAGGATCCCATGTTGCCCAGAGTTCACATCCGATAAATGGACTACTGGTAACAATATATAAAGTAATAACAATAATCGTCTGTCTCACGGTATTGAGCATAGCTTTAGAGATGAGGGGATCCCGATTTTGTTGCGAGAAATTGATCTTATTTTTCTTTTTGAAATCAGTGACTCCTGACATCTTATTGCTCTTCCATATTGCTATACATATACTTGCATATGTGTATACAAGTACTATGAAGGGTAATAGGAATTGCACGATACTATACCTATAATTAAATGCAAAAATCACAAAATTTATCTTCTCTCTAAAAGTGAATCAGTGAAAGTATCACTAATTTAAACAGTAAAATAAGATTTCACTGAGAATCAGTGAGTATTTTACTGATTTTCAGTGAAAACGCTTATTTTTTTGTTATTTTATCTTATATCTTACTGATTATGGTCAGTTAAAATAAAATTCACTGTAAATCCAGTAAATTTCACTGTAAAACCAGCAATTGCTAGTTCTTTCTTTTACCGCTACGATCACTATCTCTCTCGTATTTAGTTTTAGTCATAAAAATTATATAAAGTTTGCAAAGAGTGACAGATAAAATTAAAAATATTACTTTGATTTAATTTTAGATATTAAATATTAAATCGATTTTTATAAATCAGACAAATAAATGTCTGGCGACTTAATAAAAATTATACGTTCGTTAACTATTTAAAATAACAAGTTCAATATGCATGTAATATAAATAAAATAAAATTTTTAATATAATAAATATTTAGTAAATATAAATAAAATTTTTAATTTTATATGAAATAGATAGAGAGATGAATTGTAGTTTAATATCACTGACAATAACGAAAGATTTATATATATGAAATAGATAGAGAGATGAATTGTAATTTAATATCACTGATAATAACGAAAGAAACGATTGATATTGAGAAATATTACTGATTGAAACAGTCAAAATTATTAACTGATTCTTTCAATAAAATATCACTGATTTACAGTGCTGTAATTATAACTGCTATAATTAGTGACTATTTACTGTTTTTCAGTGATAATACACCGATTCACTTTTAAAGAGTTTATGTTGAGCTTATATGTAGTGTATATGTATATATTGTGTGTGTATTTATATACAAATAAATATATATATATATATATTTATTTATTTATTTGTATATAAATACACACACACAACACACACACACGCACACACACACACGTGTGTGTGTGTGTGCGTGTGTGTGTGTGTGTGTGTGTGTATAAATCATGTTTTTTGAAAATTAAGCAAACTAATTTTTGATGGAAAAATTATATTTTAATTAGTGTAATTCTCTTTCTCTCAATTATAATTTAATTATATAATATTATATTTATATAATTTAATTTATTATATTTATTAATTTATTAATAATTTATTAATTTATTAATATATTAATTTATTAATAATTTATTAATTTATTAATTTATTAATTTATTATTTATTTAATTTATTATATAATTTCATAATAATAATACTAATACTAATTAAATTATACGAATAATACTAATTTAATTATACTAATTTAATTATATAACTTAATAAATAATAATTTTAATTTGTTTTCCTATTAACAATTTCGTTTTATTTACAAAACATGATTTATTTTCTTTCTACAAAAGAGAATATATGTTTATTTTATTCCATATTGCATATTTTAATTCGTAATAAGGCAGAACATATCTAACGTTTCTTATTTTCTACTGTATATTAATAATACAAAGTTTGCATCAGTATTTACGTAAAGATTGTATATGAAAAAAGCTTTTTTTATATATTCTTTTTATAATTAAAAAAAAGAAAAGAGATATCTCTATCTCTCTTTCTTAAATAATTATATACATAAATAATTATAATATATATATAAATATAATATATATAAATAATTATATACATATATAATTATACATATATATAATTATAATATATATATAATTATATACATATATAACATATAAATGTGAATATTACCAAGTAACATAAATTCTCTCGCCATATTTCAGATTAAAAGTGGCCCAACAGTCCCAGACGTCTGGCGATATTTCCTCGTATGAGAATATAAAAATCTAGAATTTTTAAACAAAAGAAACCTTGGGGTTTGTTCTCTTTTTCGTAATAGAATAATACGCAACAATAAATATTTAAAAAATTTATCTTGATGATCCAGCCACGCGGATATACATTTATCAAAGATGTCAAGAAATTCGCAGAAGCGAATTCTCGCGTGAGACAAACGGATGATACATTTATAAGCGACAAGTCTGTGCAATTAGCGCTCTCATAAATTAGCCTGTCGCGACGCGCGCGCTATTAGATTTGCGTCCGCTGTCTGCATAGGATAAAAATTAATATCTCAAGCGCTAACTGATCCGCCCATCGTGTAAAGCGAAGTGGCGGGATGAATAAGATTCGCTTCGCAAAGAGTAGAGGCGCGAATGAAATTTTCAACAAACCTGCGGTACACACAGTACAGCGGCGAACACCCATGCCCCGTACACCATTATTTTCGATCTTCTAGACGTGTTGCTGCAGTAACTAAATGGATGGCAAATGGCGTGATACCTGTCTATTGCGGTGACTGTCAGGATATAGGAACTGAGATACGGACCGAACGGCTGTCCGAATTTGATCAGTTTACAGAGCACCGCTCCGCCCTGAAATCTGATGTTCGTTTTGTCAAATTCATTTAATCGAATCATTCATATTAAGCTGTAGAATGATGGCAGAATACGCACGAGAAAATATAATATAAAAATTTATATACTAGAGATATATTCAAACTGTATAAAAAAATGTATTTGCGTGTATAAAAAAATTGTATTTGCGCAAAAATATAATATAAAAATTTATATACTAGAGATATATTAAAATTGTATAAAAAAATGTATTTGCATTTCTTCTCAATGTTTTTTCATTTATCTATTATTTTGAAATATTGATGAGTTAATATTTGAAAATAATAAATTGTATTTTTATAATACACACACACACAATATATATATATATATATATATATATATATATATATAAATCGTTAATTAAAACAATGGAAGTTTGATATTTAATTTTTAAAATTTCTGGGATTCTCTGCGATAACACTATATTTCTCAATTGCGAAATTAAGTGTTGATGATAAAAACTTCTACTTATATCAATTCTGTTGTATGTCATATTTTAATAACTAAATAAATTTTTTGATATTGATTAAAATATTGATGACATATATGATTATATTGAAGAAGCAAGAAATGTATGTACTTATATTATGTATGTACTTATATGTATGTATTTGTATGTATTATGTATGTATTTATATTATTTCTTAGAATTAATTTTTATTTTTGTATCGCAATGTATTTCAGAAATATAACATTTAATAGATTTATCCGCTGCCAATCAAAAGCATTAATAAAATTTTTACAAAAAGAAGTTTTCTCTCGTTTCTAGTATTATGTATTTCTATATTACGTCATACACTATGTTGTAAACATGTTTCTTTTTCGTTTAAATAAAAGAACCGATATCATATCACAATTGCTCGGTTAAAAAACACGGCATTTCCTTACATTATCTTGGCAAAGGTCTACATATTAACTCATTTAAAAGTCACAAGACTGATTGGAATGGCAAAACAATTTACCTGAATGTTATATCCCAAGCAAGTTGCGGTAAAACATCGAGCAAACCTGTCAACAGATCGGCGACGCTCAAATGTAGAATGAAAAAATACATTCTGGTAAATTTTCGTCGCTGATAACGTCGTCTAACATAAAGGGCAAACAGGATCAGAGTGTTGCCGATGAGCGTGATGAGAAATATGCTGGTTAAAATTGCAATTTCCCATCTGGCGAGATATTCGTCTCTCGTGTTGTCTGGCGTTTGCACCGAAGGTGACAATGACGGTAGCGAAGTGTTCGAGTCGTAAAACATATTTTTTCAAAATGCTCTTTACACTTTCTTTTCTCAATCTTCTTCTCCACTTTTCGCTTTATCGGACAAAACTCGTCCCGAAAAAAAACAAACTCCGAGTCTACGACGAGCGTGTGACGTGAACTCGCGCGCTCACCGATTGAATATTCAAATGAACTTCCGGTAGCAATGATGTAACAACGCTTGTTGTCTCGATGCAATTTTTGTGG
This sequence comes from Camponotus fellah, assembly GCA_030586385.1. Classification (NCBI taxonomy): domain Eukaryota; kingdom Metazoa; phylum Arthropoda; class Insecta; order Hymenoptera; family Formicidae; genus Camponotus; species Camponotus fellah. The sequence goes on from JAPIVC010001004.1 coordinate 211,753, forward strand.
AAAATATTCCTGAACATATTGTGAAGCACGCCGATCGAGGACGATCAAACACGGTCCGATGTTACGGTCAAGAGATGGACATATCCGGTCGAAAATCCATCGGTGTGTTGGAGAAACGCGGGAGAGCGTAATCCGCGGATAGCGAATTCCCACGGGAACGAGTAGCTTTTTGCAAGTCACTTAAGCAACTTTCTCGATCTATGCGATTCGCGCGAGTCACGCGTGCACATCGATATTGCACGTTATATTCGATGCATAGATATTAACATTGACTTCTTATGAGGCAGTGAAGTTGGGGAGTCCTCCTGCGAGAAAAGGATAGCATGAATTTACTTGTGTATCTGTCTTTTTCTAACAAACGTACTCGTATGCGTGACTTTAATAATCTGAAATTGCATCATTCGTGTGTCAGAGGAAGACAGATACTAATAGCGTTTTCCACAGAATTGGTGCGCATTGAATGCACTTAAAGATTATCACACATAATTTTATAATGACATAAGTAATTAAAAAAGTAAAATAATTAATAGTAAGAGCTATTATTATTGTTGTTCAGTATAGTGATAATAATACCTCTTACTATTAATTATTTTACCTTTTTAATTACTGTATGTCATTGTAAAATTGTGTACGATAATCTTTATGTGCACTCAGTGCGCATCAGTTCTGTCAGTGGAAAACGCTATAAGTAAATTGCTATCCTTTTCTTTCAAGAGGACGCCTCCTATAAGCAGTTTATATTAATATATAATATGTTTATGATTCAATTGGATCTAATCGAACTTCGCCAAATCTTCGCTCGAATCAGCCATGAAGAATCGATAAGAAAGAACAGAATCACATGAAGAATGGAATTTATGGAATTGTGTTCATGGAAAGAGAGTTCATGGAATGGTGTATGAATTATGCGTATACAGGGCATTACATATGTGTGCAGATGTAGATGAGAGATATTTTTTTGGTGCCTTTTTTTCAATGCTTTTGATATATATAGGATGAGTTTTAATGTTTGTGTCAATTTTTTTTATCATACGAGAGATTACCGATCGCAATTTTAATAAATTGATCGATACATAGATGTCAGTTAATTGAATCGACCGTATCGAAGGCCGAAATATAATGTGTACAATTAAAGCAAATTAAAAGCTGAAATTATGTAGTGTGGATTTATTATTATTATTAAAACTCCGCATTTATTATTAAATATTTATGTTATTATATTATATTATATTTATTATTATTATTATTATTTTACTGTGAAATTAGGAATTTATTATTATACATATTCGATATTGAAGCGGAAGAAGTACATATTTAAAAATTCAATTCAAATTTAGTACTTTAACGTTTTCTGTAAAACTTTATTTCAAATTCCGCATTTATTTTTATGATAAATTTTTGTTGTTTTATATGCTAAAAATATGCAGCAAAAAATTTTCTTCCTGCTTAAAATAAAATTACGCAATTGTTTCATAAGAATGTATTTTTTGTCTATTTTCAAGAAAGCAGAAATACTATATATCTTTAGCGTATAACAATAATAAAAATTTTTATCAAAAGTAAATACGGAATTTGAAATAAAATTTTACATAAAACGTTAAAGTGTTAAATTTGAACTGAATTTTTAAATATGTATTCTTACTGCTTTAATATATTAAATATGTGTACGTAGCTTTAATAATAATAATAATAATAATAATAATAATAATAATAATAATAATAATAATAATAATAATAATAATAATAAATAATATAATAATATATATATTTAATAATAATAATAATAATATTATTATTATTATAAGTGCGCAGCTTTAATAATAATAATAAATCTCACTAAATCATACTACATAATTTCCGCTTTTAACTTGCTTTAATTGTACATATTATATTTCGGCCTTCGATATGGTCGATCTAATTAACTGACATCTATGTATCGATCAATTTATTAAAATTGCAATCGGTAATCACCCGAATGATAAAAAGATTGACACAACCATTAAAACTCACTGTATATATAATATATATATATATTAAAAGAATTTGTTTTTTAGGAATAAAAAATTTAAAACAATAAATGTAAAAATTCTCTTATTGTATATGTACTCTTTCTATTTATTCCTAAAAATAAATTCTCTTACTGTATATATATTCTAATTATTTCTAGAAGACAAATTTTGATAAATATGTCGATTAAGGGAGCCCGCATCGATTACCTTGACCTTGACATATGTTGTCAAGGTCACTGCCCTGAATAACATCCAAAAAGTTTTAGCCGTCGCTTGCTGTTTGTTAAAAAGTTATTAGTAAAAGAAGTTAGAAAGAGAATATAGATTTTATTGACACGGTGTAGATAAAACTATAGTATGAAAACACAGTTCGAAAGTATTTTTCACGTAAAGTACGCTTATGGTCCGAAATATGTAAACATTTTTCGAATTATGAGAGACATTTATCCTATTAATAATAATATTGCTGAATAAAATATAAATATAAACATAAATTTGAATATTTTTCTTTCTCCGATCACGCATGTACTTGAATTTATATAGAATTTAATACAATTTAATATAATTAAAAAATATCACAAATGTATGTGTACCCTACAAGACACAATCCCCTCCCGCAACCATTCCATCGATACGGGACGCATTGCGAAGAGATAAATCACAATGAAGATACGCTGTAAGTTATAAAGCGAGATCCACTTTGCCTATTGGCGGAGTGGTTGCGGGAGGGGAGCTGAAGGCCCCCGCGCGCGTGTGTATGTGTGTGTGTGTGTGTGTGTACACATACATTTATGATATTTTTTAATTGTATTAAATTGTATTAAATTCTATATAAATTTAAATTGTATTTAAAATTATTATTTTTTCATATAACAATTAAAATAGTTAGGTTTATGAAAAAAATGCATATAACTTTTTTTGTAAAGTTTTTCAGCGGCTTTATTTTTTACATAAAATTTTTTTTCTCAAATCAATATTTTCGGAGATAAAAGCATTAAAATTATAAAATTCTTTTGGGTAATTATTTACAAAAACGGACCACCCTCCGATGACCTTGACCTTGACATATATTGTCAAGATCATGACCCTGAACAACATTCCAAAGATTTCAGCCGTCGGTCGTTGTTCGTTAAAAAATTATTAACAAAACAAATTAAAAAATTATAGTAGTTATTTTGAGTATTGAAAGACATAAATAAGTAGTGTAGAAATAATACATGTATTTGTTTACATAAAATAGAACCTCGTTTTGCGTGAGAGCTGCATCCTACTGGCGGAGTGCAGGAAGGTTTCGCTAATTATTTACCTTAAAGGGAGCCACCTCGCCGATGACCTTGACCTTGACATATGTTGTAGGGGATACACCTCTAAGTAACACATGATTTGAATTTTGCGGCGGTCTCGTTTAGTTCCTGAGATATGCGACTTTGAAATATTATAATGGTAATTGTTGATAATACTACAAGAGAGTGAGTCTCTTTACCGATTTTGTTAAAACTTTTTTTATAAATAGATTTTGATGCGTAAAGAAACTTTCTCCTCTAACAAAATCGTCGCTCTGCTATGGGAAGCGAGATATTAATTTTTTAAGATTACACTGGAACTATCCAAATTATATGATTTTATATAATTTTATATTTAAAAAAATAACTACCTTGGGCGATAGACATTGGGCTACGCTACCGACAGTGCCGCCCGACCCCCTCCGCGGGGAAGGCGGATTAACGGGCGCGCTAAGCGCGCCCTACCGCCTTCCCCGCTCCGAGGGGCGGGCTCCGCGATTAGGAATTAAAAATTTTTGTTAAAATTATAATGTATTTAAACTAGTTGAATCGGATAAATAGTTTTTATTTATTTCCTAATCGCGGAGCCCGCCCCTCGGAGCGGGAAGGCGGTAGGGCGCGCTTAGCGCGCCCGTTAAGCTGCCTTCCCCGCGGAGGGGGTCGGCCGGCACTGAGTAGCCAATATCTATCGCCCAAGGTAGTTATTTTTTTAAATATAAAATTTATAAAATCATATAATTTATATTTGTACTATTCCATACAAAAAAATCAAAATTATTAGTATTATTGTATATAAAAATTATGATACTACAAGGTCGCATATCTCAGAAACTAAACGAGATCGCCGCAAAATTCAAATCATGTGTTAGGGGTGTACCCCCTACAACATATATCAAAGTCAAGGTCATCCGAGGTGGCTCCCCTAAGGTAAATAATTACCATAACTTTTTAACGAACAACGACCGACGGCTGAAATCTTCGGAATGTTGTTCAGGGTCATGATCTTGACAATATATGTATGTCAAGGTCAAGGTCATCGGAGGGTGGTCCGTTTTTGTAAATAATTACCCAATTTTTTTTCGCAGAAGGTATTGTGATTATCGAAACATGAGTTTAACCTTAATTAAGTTTAGTATATATTTATATGTATATATATGTAATAAATATATTTATACATATATTTATTACATATATATACATATATTTATTAGTACAGGGTTAAATTTTTATTAAGAAATATTAAAAAATATAACAGATATCATTGCTGGTGTCAGACATGTTCGCTGCTTCATTAAGCTTTGAGTGAACTATTGTGCCATCTATGGTTCATTTGAAACAAAAATCAATTTCTTAAAATGTATGGATAAATCTCTAATCTTTGTCGTAGCTGATTTTGAAAATTTGCAATATTTAAAAAATGACATTTATTTGAATCTAAAAGTGTGAATTTTCGTCTAAAAATTGATCATTTTTTAACTTATAAAAAAAAATAAAATATGTAAAAAAATGGCTACGACAAAACCCGCATAATTTCATGCTGAATAAGTAGAAAAAAAACCAGAATTTGGTGATTCTCGAGATTTTGATTATCGATTTTAAAAACATACAATTTCAAGAAGAACGTGTGTTTAAAGTTTTAAGTATACTTTTAAACAATATATCAGTGATTTTTTGGACATTACATCAATCATTTACTTCAGGATCGTATAATGAATCCTTTGCAGGCATGATAGTCTATTAATTCAAATTTGGTTTGTCTATGACGTAATTTTACCTCTTTCGTTATGCCTTGAGCGGTATGCTCCACTCTTGTGTTTATTCGGCGCAAATCTTCTGCAGAAGCATATTGATACACATTTGACCCTGCAACGATGTTCATTGCTTGAATGAATTGTTTTGCAATAGTGATTTTAAAATTTTAAATCCGAATCCACGTATATTTTTTGCTTTAAATGTTATATCATCACCACAATGTTTATATTTCACACACTCAGATATTCTGAAATAAAGTTCAATATTCTGTATCCAATATTTGTTTCTTCTAGCACAAACATATTACTAGCGTTTTTTAACATTTAGCAGAAATAAAACGGATGCAGGCGCTACAACGCTTGCTAGATAACGTTTGCGCGCCCAGTGAAATTGAGCGTCTATCTCTTTAAATTAACATTAAATTAATTATAACTTTTTTATTATTTTTTTTTTTAATTTCGACTTGAAACTTTAGGGAAATATTCTTAAGATATCATATTGTAAGAAAATAGAAAAATTGAAAAATCGATTTTTTTACCAATCTAGGTATATGTTCTTTCTTAAGTTAGATATAAAAAAGCGAGCATAGACTAAAATAAAATATTCCCTCAGATTTTTATTATGTATGAATTATCTGCCAAATAATTTCAAATAATTATTACCGTTATCATGAAATTATTATTCAAAAACGAATTTCTTCAATGTGATATATAATATATAGTTGCAATCACATTGGTTGATGGGAGGGTATTATCATAAACATTTTTCATAATTATATAAATGATGCATCGCAACATCGTTGTTCATCATTTTTGGATCATAAACTTATTAAATTATGTTAAAAATTAATTTTTAAATAAAACTTTGTTAATCAAGTAGAAAGAAATGCGCGATTACAATAATCAACAATCATCTGACTACAATATTTGCTGAGAATGGTATATTGTGAAAAATTTGCAGTGAATGGTATATTGCATAAAAATTATAGAGATTTTAGTACCTATATAAATCGATAAGTTTTCTATGAAAAAATTTACAACAATTTTGTATTAATTTTTATATATCCGTAAAATTAAAAGAATAATAAAAATTTTCAATAAGATTCTTAGTTTTTTTTTAAATAATCGATTCTGATATTGACGTACATCGTTTATATATGTACTTATTATTTTATTGTATGTTTTTCTTCTTCAAATTTAAATTAAAAACATTTGTGCACATAGTTTTATCACAGTATATCCGGTAGCGCAACTCTCTAAAATTTGTGAAGTTCAAAATGAAGTGCGCATGCGTGAAGTTAGCGAATAAATCCAGTAACGCCATCTGGACTTTTCTCACTTTTTCTCTTTCGCTTCATTTTCTTTCTTTTTTCAACATATTACTAAATATAAAAGAAATAAATTTTGGTAAAAATTATATATAATAACAATGTAATACACAAAGATAAATAAAAGAAAAAAGATACAAAATTTATAAAATTATATATAACATAATATAAACAATATATGTATAACATAAGTACATTAATAAATAATGAAATATATCATATATAAAAAACATTAATAGTAACTATTAAATAAAGACATATTTAAAACATTTTTAATATTAAGTATAAATATACTTATTAATAAATATGCATTTTTTATAATGAATATAATTTATTTCACACATCATACATATAATGCATATATGTAACATAATTAAAAAGTAAAAAAATAAGTACATTATTTTATAATGAATAATTTATTTAACACATATATGTTAAAGTTAGTATTTTCACATATTTGGCTAATGGATAGTTATTATATGATATATTTCATTATTTATTAATGTACTTATACATATATTGTTTATACTATGTTATATATAATTTTATAAATTTTGTATCATTTTTCGTTTATTTATCTTTGTGTATTACATTGTTATTATATATAATTTTTATTAAAATTTACTTCTTTTACATTTAGTAATATGTTGAAAAAAGAAAGAAAATGAAGCGAAGGAGAAAGAGTGAGAAAAAGATCCAGATGGCGTTACTGGATTTACTTGTTTACTTTGCGCATGCGTATTCCATTTTGGACTTCACAGACATCAAAAGTGCCGACAGAGAGTTGCGCTACTGGATATACTGTGGTTTTACCTTATAGATTCGAGATTATTTTTACATAAGATTTACATAAGACTATTTTTACATTTGTAATCGATACGTAGATTTTCTTGAAAAATGATTATTTTTCGCGCAAAAATATACAAAAACAATCTTATTTCCTTTTACGCGCATGTAAAATGAGTCGAAACAAACATCTTATTTTAACAATTATGCCATCTAATTTTAGTTACAGAATTTTTTATATTAATGATCGATAAGTATCGATTATCATGTACAAACGTTACGAAGCATTCCGTGAAACATGCGACACAATCTTTCCGCGTCGTCACAGAGGCGTACCGTATAATTATTTATGACAGTATCGAACGATACGAAGTGTGCACAATGGGCTTTTTTACAGTGAACCATTTTATCGTTCCCTGGTGTATTCGTCGAGGTCTCGCCAAAACGCTTCGCAAAAAGTGTCTTTCTCTAGCGTGCGATGCGATATATGTATAATCTTGCTAATGCACTTTGACCCGCGGCAAAAATGTCAGTTTTTATCAGTTTTTTCGGCGAGTGTAAATTAAGGTCATTTATAAGTTGCCGCGCTTCGTTCGAAGTTGAAAGACACGAATCGATCGACGCCAAACCCCGACAAGAGGAGATTTAATATCGGGAGATATTAAATTTTTTTTATAATGATTCTGTAAAAAAATGACTTTTTGCAAAAAAAATTATATCACTTGTTAAATAAAACTATTGTTATTTATAACGACTGCATTCTTCGAGAATCTCTTAGAAAATTATTTATTTGCGTAAAAGATTTCATTTTTTCATGATCATATTAAAAATATATATTAAAAGATTACTGTTAAAAAAAAGAAAAATATAAATCAGACAGCGCATATCAAATGATATATGCATGCTTGGGATCTCGATGTAAATCAAAGAATATACAGTATATACGTCTTTTCTTAAGAAATTTATGTCAAGTATATTTCTACATGTAAATGCGCATTTATAAAGAACATGTCTAGTCTTATTTACATTTTTCGCGCGATAAAAAAAATATCAATGTTATATGTACTTTATTCTCTTAACTGAGGAATATATAATATAGTGCTTTTTAATTTATCCAGTAGAACGACTATGTAAGCATGACTTGATAATTGACTCGCGGCTAGGTAACTATAATGTATAATTAATTAGTGAAACGCAATCTCGATGTAAATGCGTTCATGTGCTGGTTAATGATCGAGCGACAATGTCGAACGGGCTGGGCGTGATCGCGACACAGCTTTGGACGTTTGTTTGATCAAGGTGTAGGTATACTCGGTTCGTTTATTGTGCGCCGTATGGCATTGAATGGTTAAACAGTTTAATTAAATAGGCGTAAATGAGAGAGAGAGAGAGAGAGAGAGAGAGAGAGAGAGAGAGAGAGAGAGAGAGAGAGAGACCTGTATTCATGCGGATTGCGAAAAGACGCACGAGCTAAAAGATCTCGCGCGTTGTAATTATTGCAACTTGCATTTTGTACGCGTTTAAAATTTAAATTCTTATTCAAAATAAGTTCCGTAAATATTTCTTTAATCTTATATTTATAAAAGAAAAAGTTTACGTAATAGATATAAATTCAACATTTTACGTCAATGCTTGTCAATTTTTCCTTGTTTTCTAATTTTTTTGCATTTTTATTTAAAAGATTTTATTTTTTCATTTTATGAAAAAATAAAATCTTTTATGATTTATGAAAAAGGATAATTATGTATAAAAAGGGCACTTTCGCACAAATGTGTCATTGACATATGTTGTCAAGGTCACATTTCTAATTAATATTCTGAAGGTTTCAGTCGGCGATCGTTGTTTATTAAAAAGTTATTAACAAACAAACTTTACAGTTTTAATGCTTTTTATCTCCGAAAATATCGATTTGAGAAAAAAAAATTTTAAGCAAAATATAAAGCCGCTGAAAAACTCTACAAAAAATGTTATATATATTTTTTTCGTAAACCTACTATTTTAGGTTATATGAAAAAATAATAATTTTAAATACATTTAATACAATTTAAATTTATATAAAATTTAATACAATTTAATACAATTAAAAAAATATCACAAATGTATATGTACACACACACATGTGTACACACACGCGCGCGCGCACAGGAGGTGCAATGGGGGCCTTTGGCTCCCCCTCTCGCAGCCACCCTGCCGGTAGGGGACATATTGCGAAGAGTTCAATCATAATGGATATATGCTATAAGTTGTAAAGCGAGGTCTACCTTGCCTACCGGCGCAGTGGTTGCAGGAGGGGAGCCAAAGGCCTCCCGCGCGCGCGCGCGCGCGCGCGTGTGTGTGTATGTGTACACATACATTTATGATATTTTTTAATTGTATTAAATTATATTAAATCTATATAAATTTAAATTGTATTAAATGTATTTAAAATTATTATTTTTTCATATAACCTAAAATAGTAGGTTTACGAAAAAAATATATATAACATTTTTTGTAGAGTTTTTCAACGGCTTTATTTTTTGCTTAAAATTTTTTTTCTCAAATCGATATTTTCGGAGATAAAAAGCATTAATTTACCTTTAATTTACCTTTTTTGCATTTTTCTTCGACTTGCGAGTTCGACCGCTATTTTTAAGTTTGTGTTCAGGAGGTCGAAATGAGGTATTCTTACCCATTATTTTATATAGGTAGGTTTTCCGAAGGTTTGCTTTATTTTTGTATTTATTATTTTTATCCTTTTTCAGCCTATATCTCCAAAACTATTTGAGTCCGACCTTATATATATATGAAATTACTCGAGAAAATCTCCCTTTTTTTTTATAACATATTTAAAAATGAAGCAAATCGTGAATAAATAAAGTAGAATCTTTATGTCAATATTTCTCACATTTATTTATTAATAACTTTTGAATAAAGAACAATCGCCGGCTAAAACTTTCAGAATGTTAATCAAAGATAACATCTTTACAACATACGTCGATAAATCATTTGTGGAAACGTGGGCCCTTTTTATGCATAATTATCAAAGGATACTAGAAAGTTACTGTTAGAAAAAAGTAAAAGGTAATAAATAAATAGAAATTAGAAGAGGCACAGCTCGCTCTTTTAAAAAAATGAATGAGACATATTCGATATAATATATTTGAAGGCATTTGATTGGCACACATATACATACATATACAAGAGAAATACTGAAGTATCTAATCATATCTTTTAATAAAAAATATTTGCTAAATAAAATGATCAATTTTTGCAACAACGTATATGATCTTACAATTAATTTTAAAGACCAAAAATTTTAATGAAATCAGACTAGTTCCGTTACTACAAAAACTTAAAAATTTGGAAGATTGATATATTTTAATTATTGACTTTGAGTACTAGTGGATCAAAATCTCAAGTATACTCACTTAGATAAAAATTGTGGTAGTCCTATTTAAAGAAATTTTCTATGATGAGCTAAATCATATTTTACCTTGAATCTTTACATGTTTGCATTTTTTCTCAAATATAACGTAGTTTCCAGATTTATGAATCACCGCTTTATCAACAACAGAAAAATTGACAAGCATCGAATCATCCCTTATGATACATTCCGGGCGAATCTCTTTGGACGCTGTCGCGTAATTTTTTTTTTTTTTAATTTTTTATAGTCGTAATCAGTGTTTGCTGGTTTTTTTATCTAGATGATTATCTAGATAAAATTATCTAGATAATCATCTAGATAAAAAAATGGATCATCTTTAATTAAATAAAGAAATTACAAAGTATCTTTATCTAAGATATTTTAGATTTTTATTTAGATTTTATGTAGATGATTATCTACATAATTTTATCTAGATAATCATCTAGATAAAAAACCAGCAAACACTGGTCGTAATTGATCTGAACAACGATCAATATACTCAGGCCAACAACTGGTTTAAATTTTGTCTACGGCTAAAGTTCTCGTAAGAGGTTAAACTCAAAAATTCTTGTCCGAAGGACACACACGTAAAACACGTCCGCACCGGTTCAAGGCCGGTAACGGTTTCTGTCGCGTAATTGACTCGGAAGGGGGAAGCAATCGACGCTCTTCGACTCTCTCATAACTTACTCCGCTATCGTCGGCGCATTACCCCGCCCTGCGCCCGAAGGAGGGGTTGCAATATCTTTGCGTTTTCTTCATTTCTATGGCCTCGGCGAGCCATGTCGGTATCTCGTATGTGCCGGCCCTTCGCCTTTTCGCCGGCGCAGCAAGTAAAGACGTTTATCATTGTCGACGCCGCTCGTCGCCCGGCTCGTCGTTCTCGGTTATTACGGGTTATGAACGTCCTAGGAGGCGCGCCGCACGCCGGTCGATATAAAGGGAGAAAGTGATGACCTCGGCGCGCGCTCTGGAAAAGCTTCATAAAGTAAATTACTATGTGCCGCACGTACATCTTATGAGGATTAAGGAGGGACGTACCGGGCAGACACCCTGCTGTCGAGGCGTCTCTTTTGGTGGACTCTCTTCGCCTCTGTTTCTTATTCTTATTACGTACCCGCCGAGAGATGGTAGAAAATCACGAGATACTCTCGCTTTCTCCTCCCCCAGGTGGTTGTACACTCGTCGAAAAAAAGGGAGCATCGCAGATAGGATCAAACAGAGGAGGGGAAACTCGTATAGATTACAGCGTATTAAAAGAGTGTAATAATTCGATTTTATTGGACTTTTTTCTCATAACAAATCTTGCGAGGATGCTTATTTCTTGTTTCATGTTTTTGTCCATTAAACGCTATTTTCGGGGGATGTATTTCCCAATTATACCTCCCAGATAGCAATGCCTGATGATCAGATTTTATCATGTCATGATCTTCTGATATTGATTGAAATGTGTTGTATGTCTTGTAAACATATGATGATAGGTATTATGAGCACAAGTTACATATATATGATGAAAAAATGTGAGTTCAGATATTGACGTTACTTCATTAATTCATGATAATCATAAAAAATGTGAATTCAGATATTGACGTTACTTCATTATTTCATGATAATCATATGTTGACTGCAATAATTATCTATTATATACATATTATAAGTTATGTACGTTCAGCATTTTCATCATTATATGTTATGGAGCTCAAGCAAATAATTTCCATGACATTTATGTTTTCAGTCTAAACAATTAAGCAAAAAAAAGAAACATTATTTTTAAATATGAAATAATATTTTTATAAATATTAAAAATTTTCAATAATTATGCATTAATAATATTTATTAAAAAATTAATAATAATATTTCATATATTTAATTTTATATGATTATATTTTCCAAACTGTTTGTAAGAAATATGAATACAATATGAGTTCAGAATGCATATGTTTTGCTATCTGGATTACTATGTTTGTAAATTCAAACAATTTGTAATTATACTTTCTTGCTATTTTTCTTATTAACTACAGCAAAGGATCAGGGAAACGCGATGAGTGAAACTAATAATTTTAGGAAACTCGATAATAAACCGCATATCATAAGCAAGATATTTCATTCTCCCCGCCTCTATTCTACGTAATATATTACTTTAAAAAATAAATAAAGCAAATTTCTTTGAATATACAGTTATTCCACAGCAATCGCGGCGCTTTGAAGCTCAAGTTTTATTAGTTTCTATTCTTAAATGCTTCTCGGTAGAAATTGCATCATGATAAACGTAGCAAAGTTTCATTTATAAGGAGTTCTGTGTCTGTTATAAACATCGTTATTAACCGGATACTCGTATTAACGAGCACGCTGGAAGGTATATTACTGACAATGAAAAGTCAGTCAAATGTCATGTTTATCTCATTTAAATGATAGTGTAATTTAAATTAATATTGAAATCCTCTCAATTATTGATAGTAATAATGCAATTTGTATTAACGAAATTTGGCATCCGCATTAGGCATGTATAATTAATTAATTAGCATAAGAAAATTCTTTGTGCCGTTTCGCCGCATTTGATCCATCATAACGTTATTAAAATGAACGCTGATAAAATATTCTTGGTAAATATTTTACTATGTTCATTTATAATTACTCATCATCATTAATTTTCCGTTTTATCGTAAAGAGAAGTTTTTAGCGTAGAAAGAGAAAAACCAACTATGTTATTATAACAAATTTTCTTACCTCAAAAATTCGCATTTTCTTGATTATTCTGATCCTACTATTTTATCGTTTTCTCATTTCGTGTGTAACACGACATTGTTGAGTAGATCGAAATCTGAGTTTTTCATAAGATATAATTAATCGCAAATACGAAAAGGTTCGCACGAGAGAGATAAGAGCGACACCGAGATGGAAGAACTAAAGACAATGATATTATATAAAGACAATGAAATATTGACGGATAAAAGAAGAAAACGGACCAGAGAACTTAAGCTTTGTATGTGTGTGTTAAAATGAGATTTTTCTATCTTTCTTAATATTTATCAGGTGTCTGCCCTCGCCTATATTATTATCTTCATCGATTTTGCATACTCAATTCACGATTTATAAGATGAAACTTTTAATTACGAGGATTGAAATTAATAACAACCATGGCAGTTATATATAAAATGATCACAAGATCATAATAAATTAGATGTAGTGTATTCTTGTGTCGTCATCTCGATTATTGACTGTCAGAACAGATGTAGAACTGATTCCTAAATATACATACTCTATTAAAAATATTGCTGATCGAGGATTATTTTCTGATTAATAATAGTTGAATGATCTAATTTATTAGCTATTAATTTATAGATAAATTTGTAGATAAAAAGATTGAGTTAATCAAAAGTGAACTCTATTATAATTAATACACGATTAGTTTTAAATTTAAATTTGGATATACCAAAAAGATAATTATATTTTTAAATCCTAATTGAAAATCAATAGTTATTATATAGATATTTAATGTATCTTTATATTATAAAATATATTTTGTGTTATCTCAGAAAAAAATTCGTTATTCAATTCTAAATATTGCGCATATGCGTGTATGTAACTAATTCTATATTTACTTAAGTAATTTTCATTTAAAGTAAAATAAATAATGCCAAATGTTCCGCTATTACCAAAGAAACGTTATAGATGAATAACTCTACATGAGGTCTACATAGAATTTCATCATGAAAAGTCACAACATCAATCATAATTTCTTTCCTAAGATCGTATTAAAATTCAAAGTATTTTATTATAATTTATGTAAGTCGTAGAGAATTAAAATATGCTCGTCGCAAATTATTCATTAAAAGTTTTACTAGTAAAGAGGTACTTTGCTATTTGATCTCCTTCTCTCTTTCTCATGAAAATCTTAACTACGGCTTCAATTATATTTCTTTGCATTTATCCCGTTCAAGATCAAAACGTTGTCATTAAATAGTTCTCAAGATGTTCTTTTCTGATGTTTTACGTGTCCTGATTTCAGTCCTGACTCAACTTTAGCTAACTAAGAAGTTGATAAGATAACACACAGAATCGATAATGTTATTTTATTTTCGTAAATGATGCATATTGATCGAAACTTCAAAAAACCTCGCGCTTACGATGATTGTGATCGCAATTTGAAATATATTAATATTAAAAATATTTTATATATTATATATATTTTATATATTATATATTTTATATATATTAATATTAAAAATATTTTTCGCGATTTTAAAGAGCTCGTTTACGCGCGCGATGCAGAGAAGCAACGACACATATTTGTCGGTCGAATATAAACTCGAACAGCGTTATCGTGATTTCACGGAATTAATTCGAGAGGCGTGGTTAATTAGGTAACTTTCGTTACATATTTTAATAATTTCAACCGAGATTCAATAGGGGGAGAGAGAGAGAGAGAGCAAACGTGTACCCCCATGCAATAATAAGTATGCTTATAGCGGGATGCATTTGCGTTTCGCTTGATGACGGATCTCGTGCTCGCACGCGAGGTAACTAAATTGGCCAAAGTTACTGCAAATTTCACGCCCCGGTGTAAAGCAGCTCGGAAGGAAAATTAAAGAGGATGCGACTGTGTGCCGGGGCGAACACGCAAGAAGCGGATGAAGAAAACGTAGCGCGCTGTAATTTCGCGCTTCGTAAGAGCTCTCTCTCTCTCTCTCTCTCTCTCTCTCTCTCTCTCTTTTTTCTCTCTCTCTATCTCCTACCCTTTTCTCTCTTTCTCTTTCTCTCTCTTCAGACGGACCACGACGTGCTCGCACGACTCGGCGTCGGACCCGGCAAGAACCGGTTTAGTAACCGAGGTTTAATTGTCTGTCTTCGAGGGGCTAATAGTTCTCTCTCGCGCCTGTCTTAATCAGATAACGAAGAAATTAATTGTAAATCGCGGTACGAGATGCAATTTCCTTCGCGTTCATCACGAGAATTGTATGGGGGAAAAATTAACGGATGAGATTAACGTTAATTAGAATACAGTAGGGAATTTATTACTAATAAAGTTACATTACTTATATTATCAACGGAATCTTGTTACCTGTAGATAAAGAAGATAACTATGATCAGCGCTGTTAAACGCTCATTAAAAATATCTTCTTAAGATGTTGTTACGCAACGCGTAATTAATTGTAGTAGGTTGTAATCGTCTGTTGCTTTTTGGACTCGTAAAACGTAAAAAAAAAATGGAGAGATAAAGAAAGAGAGGGAGAGGCAGACAGAGCATATGAAATAACATTAAGCAAGGTACTTCGTCAGGATATTTCTCGGAGCTTCTTGCGCTCGAGCTTACCAAATGTTTACGCAACAACATGGCAAACGATGGCAAAAACGACAATGTGTGCTCTATGTACGCTTTAAAACAGCAACGTTTCTCACGTACACAAGTCGAGAGCCAGAAAGACATCACTATTAAACTCTCTGCCCGAGCTAGACAAAAATGTATATGCGCGCTCGGCTTGCTCTTGTTAAGCGTGCAATAGGCAGCCCGGGACGCTTAGTCCGCACAAGGTAACAAAACACACGGTAACTTCTGGGAAACTTCCGACCGTGACTTGAAATCTTGTTAAATAATTTAGCTCTTTTGTATACACCCTCCTCCAGTTTCTTCCTCAGGTTGCCGCACACACACACACACACACACACACACACACACACACACACACACACACACACACACACACACGACGGCTTCTCTAAATGTAAAATACGCATGACTAAGCTCTTTGTTATGACTTGATATCCCATTCGCCAAAGGACTGTTACAATTGAGATTAATCATCTTTTTCTGTATCACTGTATTTTCTGTTCGTTCCTTTGTTTAACTGCATCGCTGTCGAAAATTATTACATTGAGAAAGCTCGCACAATTCTGATAGATATATCTGTAAGATTTCTTTGACGGAATAGTCGATATAAAGAAATAGAAAGAGAGAGAAATAATGTGTGTGTATGTGTGTATTTGCACAAATTATAAAATATATAATAAAAATATATTCAATTATTGATTTTAGGTAATAGTTCTAAATTTTATCAATGCGCCATTTTTAATTGGATCAACTTTTTTTTCAATACTTGATAATTTCTTATTAATTATTATTAAAGGAATTCCTTAACCTATCTTTTTTATCGACAAAACACTAATTTTTGGGCATGTGCCATTTTTTATTGTCTACATAGAATTGAAAACCCTTTTCTACGGTTGAAGTATAGATGCAAACGGATACAGGAAAGCTGATTATATATTGAGAAAGAAAAAAAAGTATAAAATTATATATTTATTATTTATCGACTTCTTAAATTATCATGGCGTCTAAAGTTATCTCATAAAGACATTTGTATAAATGTTTTGTAACTTTTATGCATAAAACAATAGCATATCCAATAGCGGACTGCATAATAAAAACTTGTGGAATTGTTAAAATTGAGTTTAGTAGTATAATTAATAAATGGCATGTGTCCAAAAATTTCGGTCCGTATATATCTGAAATATCGGTACAATAGAGTGGAAAAAGCAGTGCATCTTTTTTATAAATAACGTAATAGAGAGAGATACGAGATGAGGGCGCTGTAATCGTAAGAGTTCACCATTCAATGAGGGATCCTCTTAAGGACTAAATGCCGAGACAAATATTAACTGAGAAGGAAAACTTTTCAGGAAATTGTTGTGTACAGTTTTGTACTTTTTAAAATGGAATTAGTTGTAAATAGTTGTATGGCATTAAAATATTAACATTATATAAGACAAGCTTTAATTCTAATTATTGCAAATCATATCTTTCGCGCAATGATCTTTGCTTTTCAAATACACTCTGTTTTATTGTTTTATTATTGCTACGTTTTATTATTGCCAGTCAATATAATATGACTATATAGCATTTGATAAAGCGTTATATTTTATTGTTTGTACACTGTTTTTTCTATTGCTCTATGCGCGATAATAAATAATATCTAGAAAACACATTGAAGAAACTGCGAATTGAAAAGTCACTGCTAAAATTTTAAATAATAACTCCCGGATTTTCGTGCACAACATATTTCACATTTTGCACAATCGAATAGTCTATTGAAATACAATACAGATGTATCTTTCTATTAAAAAAAGAAATATTTGGAAATAAATCGATATAAATTAATAAATATTTTTTCCCTGCTGTTTTCAACATCCGATTCATTTTTTGTCTTTCGTAAATATTTAATATTATATGAGCTAAAAAATAATTTTGTATGCGTTTCGCGTGCAATCTATGCATTTTCAACATAATAATAAAATATCAAGAAATAATAGCATTAATCGAAATAATAATATCTTATGACATATTCATTATTTCTACATTTCAAAGCTTAATAACTTTTATCGTTTTTAATAAGTGTTTTCTTTTGAAATGGATGAATAATAATATTTTTGTCACTAATTCGAATGCATGTGTATTATTTAATTATGTTTTCTATAAAACCAATGTAACATTTTATTACGATTAAAATCTAAATTACTCACAAAATATATTTCGTTTGAAATTACATTATTATTTTACATTATTTTACAATATACATATTAGACGTATATATATATATATATATATATATATAATACATTATATTATATGTATATACATATAATATATGTACATTGTAGATATATATTACACATTACATATTACATATTATATTACATACATTATTTATATTATTATTTAATTAGCAAGCTAATATAAATAGATTAATTTTGTTTATTTAATTGTATAATCTTTTTAAAAAAATTTGTATTTCTTTATGTATCTCTTTTTATTTTTTATATATGCTTTATAGCTAGTGTTTTTAATATACGATTTTATAGAAATCATTACGAAGATTTCCTATTCTCGCTAATATTCTGTTATAAATTATTAAATCAGTTATTAAATCAGTAATCGATTATATTAACAATAAATGAAAACCGAAATAATCATAGAAAAGCTTATTTCGCAAGTCTAATTATATAACAAAATCGATATAAGAATTATATCAATCTATCATTCATCTATCTCATTATTTCTTTACAGAATCCAAGATTTATTTATTAAAATTGCAAGATTTATATAATTAATGGAACTTCTAATTATTAACACGAATATATTCTAATTATTAGCACAAATTTTGTCAATCTCATACTAAAAACATGAGAATAATTTTTACATATCCAATTATATAATTTAAATTATATAACGTATGATAAATTATATAACGTATGATCCTTAATTAGATAATAAATTTATTATACATAGAAATTATATATAGAAATTTCAATTTTTAAAAAGTGTAAATATATTATTAATTTTTGAAATTTTGAAGACAGTTTCTCTCGAAAACACGAAATTTTATGTAACGAAAATTTTTCTATCTTATCGATTTATGTTTATGAGAAGAAATCATCTCTCCTTTTCGATTATACTATATCTCTCGACTTTTATTACGTATTGACGTTTCTTTTAATATCTTCAACGTAAATGTAAATGTCACAGGGTGCACAGCGATAAAAAAATAGAATGACCGCGAAAATCTTTTTTTCCGTCTAAATTTGAGATTTTTACGAAGCGCGAAAGAATCTTGTGAAGAATTATTTAGACTAATTGAAGTTTACACTTTAGTCGTTAAAAAAACATTTCACGAGAGAGACAGGTGAAAAAATGCGACCAGCAAGGGATATAGGAGATGACATAAGGACCTGCACACAAATAAGAAATGAATCTCTCTCTCTCTCTCTCTCTCTCTCTCTCTCTCTCTCTTTTTCTCAATGGAAATCATCTCTCTCGTTGCATTTAAGTATAAAGTTACTAATGGATGTAGCGCGAGCGCCGCACAAACACCCGGCAGGATCCGATATAGGCAACGATAAACACGGTTAGGCGACATGACTCGTCCGATGGAAAATGGAAATGGTGAGACATAGAAGCGAATGTCCGTGCGCTTGTAATTTCGGCCTACATCGAGTAATTATGCTGGCATGCACTGGCGCTCAACGCATGCTTAAATTTTACCATTTAAAACACCAGCCGAATCTTTTGTTAAAAGTGCTTTTATCACCGCATGCATACTAATCGAAATGAATCGTGTCGCGATCTAAAGTATCTCAGAGATTTCTTTCTTTTTATATTATGATTTTATAATTATATAAAAATTAAAAAATTATAACATTATAATTTTGAAAAATCCTTAAGTTACAAGTTACGTCACATTCACATGTAAATTATCATATTTATCAATTTTATTGCATATCTTATTTACATTTCCTTAATCATTCCTTACAGGATTCGTTATGTCATTATGTTCTTTTCAATTGACGTCTGTCATACTTATTGTATCAAAATGTCAGTTAGATTGCTTGTTTCTTGATATATATATAGATTGGCATTGATCCGCAGTAAAATAAGTTATAACTCAGACGACACATATATCTCGAATTCTCTGCGAGCCCGATTTGGTTGATCATTGACCTTTATCGATTAATATTTAAATGCGAGAACAAAAAATAGTAATAGGCTGTTATTAAATTTGCATATTAATACGCATATCTATACGAAAAAAGAAAAAAATTTCAAAAGATATGATATTCGATAAGAAAGAATTATGCTCTGAAGATACAAGGGTTTGAAAAGTCCGTGCAAAAATGAAAACTACTTAATTTTTCGGGATAAACTTTTTTTATTTTTTAATGTAGGCTCCTTTTAGGCTTGGTCTCATGCTGCTCCAGTTTGTTGATCCCTTTCGAACAATAGGTTTGGTCCAACTCTACAAAATAGGCATTTGTTTCCGCAATCACCTCCTCGTTTAAATAAAATCTTCCCATCTAGCCATTTCTTCATATTGGGGAACAAGTAGTAATCCAAGGGAGCCAAATCTGGAGAATAGGGAGGATGCGGAACGAGTTGGAACTTTACCTCCATCAATTTTGCAACCAAATTTTCTTTCATCTATTTTTTAGAAATCATTCGACTTCCTCGATTCAAACGAACGTCAAACAGAGAAAGAAACTGATCTGGCTGAAACTTGGTGTGTTCTTCCAAGAGATGTCATTAACTGAAAATAACCTCGATATACACCAGTAGATTAGGTTAGGTTAAATTAGGTTAGATTGGTGTCATCTTTCTGACTTTGCACTTACTTTTCAAACCACAATCGTAAGTATTATATTTCTTAAATAAAATGAAGATATATATGTGCGAATTTTCTTCCACTAATTAATTTTCATATATTTTTATTAAATTCTTTCGGGAAATTTTTCGCCGATAATCTCCTGCAGTATTTTGAATAATATACTATATTATTACTATTAGTATGTAGCATCCGCAAAGTTGCGGAAGGAAAGTTCTCTCGGGTAACGATGCTATAATCTCGCCTATTAACAATTCCGTATACACATTTTTGGGTCACGAGGAGCAAGATAGAGACTACGGCCATTACGTGAGTCCGCTCGTTGTGGCGTAAATGCACTAAGAAGCCGGGCAGAATGAACCAAGCCTAAGCTTCATTAAGAACTTACTCGGCCGTCCAATGGCCGTGTTTGTTCACTGAAGTTCCGGCGCGACGTGGTAAGGGTCTAATATATGTTTACATACGAGACGACGACTTTACGTACGTTGTACCATCGTTTATATTATCTGACGCAACAGCCACTCATATAGTGTGTGTATATATATATATATATATATACACAGGGTGTCCTAGACTATCCGTACACCCCTTATTTTTCAAAAACTAAGCATTTTAGAGAAAAACGTTTTCGACAAAAATTGTATGGTTTTGAAGGGAATATAAGATGGTGTCATTGGTTTGATCTTGGATGGCATCGTTAAGGTCAGGTCAAGGACACCTTTAATTTCTTAAATGAACTCACCTATTTTTTATGTATATTCTTATTGTATATTCTTATAGCTTATCTCGAAAGCTTTTCAAAACACTATAATAAAGTATTTTTTCATCAAGTATTTTTCGAGTTATGAGGCTTGAAATCATTTCTTAATTTTACATAAAATATCTTGTAAAATATTCATTTTTCGATTATCTTACCTTAATACTTTTATGTACAAAATAATGAGAGGAATCAATTGGTGAAGAAAACATACAGTTGTTTTTAAGAAAAAATATGGAATTGTTACTTGCAAATTACATATTTTTTCTTCGAAACAATTATGTGTTTTCTTTATACTTTATTATAGTGTTTTGGAAAGCTCTCAACATAAGCTATAAGAATGTGCAATAAAAAATAGGTAGTTCCATTTAAGAAATTAAAGGTGTCCTTGACTTGACCTTAACGATGCCATCCAAGATCAAATCAATGACACCATCTTATGTTCCCCTCAAAACCATACAATTTTTGTCGAAAACGTTTTTCTCTAAAATGCTTAGTTTTTGAAAGAAAAGGGATGTACGGGTGATCTAGGACACTCTGTATATATGTATATATAAATATATATTTATGCATATATGTGTGTGTGTGTGTGTGTGTGTGTGTGTGTGTGTGTGTGTTTGTGTGTATGCATACGTGTGTGTATAGCGGGCGTTCTTTAAAATTTAATTACACAGCTATGGCTGCGAGTTGGAATGAATCTCCCGTGTACTTCGAGTAGGTGCAGCGCTCTCATTACGGGTCTTAAGGACGCCTAAGAGCTTCCATTATGTAAGATTTTTTAAGTACCTGCAAAGAGAAGGAAAGAAGGAGAGAGAAAGAGAGAGACGGAAAAATTAAGTTGCCGCGCGGCGCCGCTAAGTACGCTTAAGTGTACTCCGTAGAGAAAATGGAATAAGAGCTACATCTCAGTTTTCTCGAAGTCCTTAACAAAAACGCCACGGAAAAGGCCGTGAATCGCGCGACGTACCCAATAAATTACGCTTCGAAATGTGTACAAGCAGAAAAAAGATGGAGCAATTAATAATTAATTATTAGAATTAATTAATTATTTGAACATCCTTCTCGAGAGTCACGGAGACGATACGATTTGATTTTGCGATACGATTGAGCAGCGTGCTGTTCCAAAATACATTAGTTATCCCCTTCGCTCGTCTCGCGTCATGATTTTATCGAAAGAAAATGCATTGCATCTTCGAGCAATGCATTTTGATTCGAAAATCTAAAATGGGATATGACATTTTATTGGGATAACCTTGTATAGATTTAAAAAATACACATACGTAATTATTTATATTGTACGTAATTATTTTGTTAAATTGCTTTAGAGAATTATGGACTATTATTTTACTGATATATTGTCTTAGAAATTAACATATTAAAATTTATCATGACTATGCTACATAAGTGTCATATACACAACGAATGATAATTATTATTTCGTTTTTGAGTTTCAATTATTCCAAACTTCTATTGTGGAGCGTCTACAATAGAAAATTTTTATGTTGTGTAAATGTTTATATTCGCGATATTTACAATATTCACATAATTGAAATTGCTCGGTGATTATTATGTGTGTGTGTGTTATAAGGGAAAAATTTTCTGCGCAAAATCTTTTTCCAGCAATTGAGCGAGTCAATATTTAAAGTTGAAAAAGTTTTAATTACATTGTCCGATACACCTCAAATCGATAGTGACAAGCGCCTTAATCAGTAATATCGTGTAAGCACAACTTTTATTTTTAGCAGATTCTTTCTAGAATAAATATGTCATATATTTAAAATGTATAATCTTTAATATATTTTACGAAAGAGAAAAATTTACCTCCCAATATATGTATAATAAATAGAATACATAATAATACGCGAGATGTAATATTAATTATAATATAAAAATGCGCTTGAAATAAAAAAAAATTAAAAAACGAGACAGCATCTCTACATGTACGCATCATTTTTAGAGAAGTTAATATTATTACTTAACTAAAATAATAATCCTTGTTCTCGACGTTAATAACTTTTTCAATTCGCCAACAAACGGTAGACTTTTGTAAGCTTAAAAATTGCTGTGTCATAAACACTCTACCTAAACCATTATGAAACAAAGTTGATATTGCAGGCCGATTAATTTTTAATTTAAAGTGGATGTGATCCACTTTTATATCCAGTGTCGCGCCAGTGTGCGTGCAAACATTCAAATAAAATCTCGTTTGAGAACTGCAATGATAAAAATAACATTTTGCGAAAGCTTGCGTTAATAGCATATACGTTAATAGCATTTGCGTTCGGTGCAATCTTTTTTTCATGCAAACGTGCGTCGCGAATGTAAGCTCCAAGGGGTGAGGAACATCGAGGGAGCTCGATCGGGAAGGTTAAATTGAGCACGATTAACGTTCAGGCGATGCTTCGGCAGTGGCACGGATTGTAGTGAATGAATCACCGGGAAATCGTATACACTGGTATTATGAACGACAAGGGGGTGCGTTACATGCTCGTTCGCCACCGCAACGAGCGACATGAGCAGAGAGGCGCGCTTGTAAATTCGACCGCAATATATTCGTGGCAGCGTTGCTTGCTTGAATGTAATGAGCGATTTAAGGGGATCCCTCATTGAATGGTGAACTCTTACATTCTTATGATTACAACGCCCTCATCTAATCCTCATCCCGTATCTCTCTCTATCACGTTATTTATAAAGAAGATGCACTGCTTTTTCCACTCTACTGTACCGATATTTCAGGTACATACGGACCGAAATTTTTGGGCACATGCCATTTATTAATTAGACTACTAAACTCAATTTTCACAGTTCCACAAGTTTTTATTGTGCAATCCGCTATTGGGTATGCTATTGTTTTATGCATGAAAGTTACAAAACATTTATACAAGGCTAATGTCTTTATGAGGTGATAGCTTTAGACGCCATGTTGATTTAAGAAGTCGATAAATAAATATATAATTTCATACTTTTTTTTCTCAGTATATAATCAGCTTCTCCGTGTCCGTTTGTATCTATACTTCAGTCGTAGAAATTTTTAATTCTATGTACATAATAAACAATGGCACATGCCCAAAAATTATAATATTTTGTCGATAAAAAAGATAGGTTGAGGGATCCCCTTAAGTTGAATTCATTGTCGGTCCATCTGTCATAACGCGGTAATGCGCCTTATTCCGAAAAGTCATCACAATTTAATTTCGCCGTTTTTTTATTTTCTTTGCCTTGCTCCCTACATACACCTAATATGTTTGTAATATATTACTGGAGATACAAAGCAGGAAGAGTAGTGAATTTGTCGAATTGTACACTGTAAAAAAGGTATGTAAAATTACACATATAATCAGTGTAAACAATTACGCTATTTATAATAGAAATATACAAATTCGTGTACTTTTACATAAATTAGTTATTTTACTCTTTATTGTGTAAATATTCGTTAATATTTGATAAGAAATTACAAGATTAAAAGTGTAATTTTTGGATTTTATGTAAATGTACAATTTTTTGTAACATTTATATAAAATTTAAAAGTTACACTTTTAACCTTGTAATTTCTTATCAAATATAAACGAATATTTACACAATAAAGAGCAAAATAACTAATTTTGGTAAAAGTACATGAATTTATATATTTTCGTTATAAATAGCATAATTGTTACATTAATTATGTATGTAATTTTAAATTAAATTTAATTGTGAATTTAAATGTGAAATTGTATAAATGCATATACAAAATGTATTATTACATAAACATTTCTAGAAATCTGCTTCTAACATATAAATTTATTAATACAAGATGCTTACTTACCAATTAAAATAATAATAATTTTATCTATGAAATGTAAATTTACTAATGTATGTAAATATACACCTTTAATAGTTGCTCTCAATATTATCCATTATAATAGTTGTAAATTTACACAAAAATATTTTAGTATATAATGACTCTGGGCAAACCAGCTTCCCTCGCTTTTTCGTCTCGACTTTCAAACATCGTACATTTCACCTTAAGCTGTTTATGCGCTTTGCTCAGCGATACAAGTTCGCACGGTTTCCTACCAATATGTTTCTTGCTTTCGTGCTTTTCCTCATCTCGCAAGAGGGAGGACGAATGTTATACTTTCCCGAAAATATCATTGTCCGACATCGTTTGCTTGGTTTGCGCGTGTGTTGCGTGTGTGCACGAGAGTCTGCATTATATATTTATATCCGTAAACCGAGCGTTTGCTGGATATTTACGACAGATTGTCCGGTTAAGCGGCTTTGCAGTTCCAATATTCTTCAAAAGAGGCTGTTCCGGTAAGATTTTGCTCAATTCGGCGAAAAATAGTTTTGTACGACACCGTGTATACGGAGTGCATTACCACTTGCAAAATAAATCACATAATCGATATCGCGGTGATTCGCCAACTTAACGATAACAGCCGTCTTGTAACGACGCGAAGTCGATCGTGGAACAAAGAGGAATTTCATGTTCCGCAGAGAATTGTGCTTGTTCAAACATGACGACCATTAGTCGTTATTTGAGATTGTTTGTACTTGAAAAGTAAGTAGGAGAATATCGATATCATTGTTACAAATGGAAGCAAGAATTAACTTTTATATTTTCATGATGGTATGATATAGGAAAAATTTTATTCCATACTGTTTGTGGACTGTTTAGATAAAAATTGATTAAATATTACATTTTTTATTAAAAATATATGATAATAGAGAAGGAAAGATTACAATTATTTTATTTAATTCTATGTGAAGTTCGAGACTATAATTGTATATCATTTGTTTAGCTACACTGTAAAAAATTTTTGTGTAAATTTACAACTATTATAGTGAGTAATATTGAGACCAACTATTAAAGGTGTATATTTATATACATTAGGTGTATATTTATATACATAAATTTACATTTCATAGATAAAATTATTATCTTAAATGGTAAGTAAGCATCTACTAATAAATTTACATGTTAGAAGTAAATTTCTAAAAATGTTTATGTAATAATACATTTTGTATATGTATTTATACAATTTCACATATTAAATTTAATTTAAAATTACATACATAAGTGTAATAATTACATAGTGTAACAATTACGCTATTTTTAATGAAAATATATAAATTCATGTACTTTTATAAAAATTAGTTATTTTTCTCTTTATTGTGTAAATATTCGTTTATTAAGGGTAATTTTTAAATTTTATATAAATGTTACAAAAAATTGTACATTTACATAAAATCCAAAAATTACACTTTTAACCTTGTAATTTCTTATCAAATATAAACAAATATTTACAAAATAAAGAGTAAAGTAACTAATTTTTGTAAAAGTACATGAATTTATATATTTCTGTTATAAATAGCGTAATTGTTACACTGATTATATGTGTAATTTTACATACTTTTTTTACAGTGTATGCAATAATTAAATTTCTCTATAAACGTGAAACATACCAATCTCATGTATTTATAAGCATAAGTCCTACATAATAAAGATTAGATAAGACAGAAATAGTATCACAGTCTTTGTTGTCTTGATATTTTTGCTTTAAAAAGGGACACAATCTCATAATATTACGCGGCGAGCAACGAATACTGCTTGGTTATTACGTATTCATCCTTCGTCAAGTGAGAGAAACGACAAACGGCGAGAATACGTTGCCAACAGTATCCTAGCAGCTGTTATTAATCCACTCGTTTGTCACAGGCGCTTACCTTGTACAATCCTTCTCATCCCGGTGTCCTTTTGCGGATATTTCCTCTCCCTTTCATTGCTTACGAGCGTTATCGTTCCGCCAGTTCGTTTGCGACGATTACAGAAACATTGCATTTACATTACATTGCGGAGCAATTTTTTCTTATAATATCTTTAGCAACTTTATGATATAACGAATAGTAAATATCATATTGCTTTCCTAATAGTAAGTAAATATCATATTTGCTTTCCTTTGACTAATTAAATATGTATTCGATGATTATAAGTATGTATTTTGTAAAGGTGAACAAAATTGATGAATAAATATCTTAAGTAAATAGATATAATAGTAAAATTAATAAAAATATAATTAATAATTATAATAGTAAAATTATAAAATATTAAATTATAAAATTATAACATATTAAAAATTATAATTATAATAATAATTATATAATAGCAAAATTAATAAAAAATAAATAAGTAATATTTTTTACTCTCAATTATGTATAAAAATATTAAAAATGGATAAACTTTGTGTTGAATCTTGCAGCAAGTGGATTAATTACTGCAACTACAAATAAAAGAGGAACAAAGAATAAAATTATGCAATTCGAAAAGTTATCAGATTATATCTCTATTGTCAGATTTGGTTTCATATTTGTATAACATGACACATTTTGCTTAGTAAGGTTTTTAAAAGTTAATTGCTAACCGAATTGAGAGGGAGGAAATATTTCTAAAGTAGCCTTTCGATTGACTCAATGCCAAAAGAAATCACTAAAATAGTCTTTAATTCGATAAAGATTTTGCATGTTTACAATAAATGATTCGTAAATGTTTGTTATTTTGCTAATTACTTGAGAAAAAGTATATATAATTTGGAAGAAATAATAATATTAATAAAATAGTAATATTTTTTAATATTGTGTTATAATTTCAATTGAATAAATTTTAATATACATTTTGCGACATATTAATATAACATTTTCGAACATATATCGAAACATTTTTTTTCGATACGTCTCAATGCATGAAACTTAAAACCGACAGAGAAAAATTTACTTAATTAAGGCGGCAAAAATTATTCCCTTATAATTTCATTACTCTCGACAAGATAGAAGGGTTAAAGGAATTAAATGTGAAAGGGGACACACGGTTGGTGTACATTGTTTTTTTTTTTTCGGCTGGCGAACATATTTATTCCTCCACCCTTTATCTTCACGCGGCGCCGGGGGCATCGATATAGGACGTTTGGAAGCGGCAGACTAGCCGTAATCGATCGGGTCGAGCCAGTGATTAGCGTGTAATCGAATAAGACCGAGCGATCGTCGATTAGCGATAACCGATAGCCATCCCGTTAGGTAACCGATAAATTGCTGCACACACACATATATATACACATACACGTGCTCACGTGTTCACTACCCACGTCGCCCCGGGGCTGCTGCGCATGAGGAAAGAGGGAGAGGAGGGCACCCCGTGATAGGGCCCCATTGAATTCCCCGGAGTACCCGTAAGTCGACATTGACGGCTGACGGGGCAGCTGCTGCGAGTACCCCGTTTAATATTCCGTCTAATTCAGCAAATAGGAATGCAATGAGACGCGAGGATGGATTTGACCGGGCCTATTTCGCTGGAACGATATTTCGCATTTGCGTTTCGCGAAATAAGCATCGCGCCTCCCGTATCGGGATCAGCGTCCAGGTGCGAACTAGTAAATCGCGCGTCATCGATTCAGCGCGTGAAACTCTACTAAAAGTCGTGTATTTTTTCCACGAGAGGATAATATCGTTTCGATATAGTTGCCTGTCGCTCTTAATAAAGTTTATGTATTATTAGAGAAAACTGCGAGCGACTTTCAAATATATTGATTAACGCAAAAAATTTCCAATGGGGGATGAAATTGTTTTGATCTTTAGAGAACGGAAATTATCACGTACACGTTATGCACGTCACGTATTGGGGTGTATAGTGTTAATCTTGGGATTTCCTTTTCGAAATATGTGTATACTGTTTTAAATGCAGTTGAGATTTTCTCCATATTTATTTATATAATATTAATTGATATAACAATACGTATCTCTCTCTCTAATCTAGCACAGCGATAAATACATACATAATAATAATAATACATATAATATGCACACATATATACATAATAATAATAATAATAATAATAATCAGAAAATAAAATACTATTAAATTGTATTATATAATTGTCGTAAAATATATATATTAATATATATTAATATATATTAATTATAAATATAAATTTAATAAATATAAATATAAATTTATTAAATATAAATATAAATATATATAAATATATATATATATATAAATTTTATTAATAAATATATATATTAATGTATTATAAATATATATATTAATGTATTTGACAGATACTTTGCAAACAATGTAAAAAGAAAAAATAAATTTTTTTATATTTGAGAGTCGTGTATATATATATATATATATATATATATATATATATATATATATATAATTTTATTAATAAATATATTTTATTAATAATATATATATATATATATATATATATATATATATATATAGTAATGTATTATAAATATATATATTAATGTATTTGACAGATGCTCTGTAAACAATGTAAAAAAAAAAAATAAATTTTTTTGATATTTGGAGGTCGTAGCATTAAAAGTGTAAGAAAATGCATTTTCTCGAAATTATTTCTTGCTTCTTATTTGTGGCGTTTCAATTTTTTTGTTTTTGTGATGTTAATTTATTTTTTGAGCATTTTTTGATTATATTTAATCTGCCTTTTTCGTTAATTGCGTCACGCGAAATTCCACGTTTCGTTGCACAAATCGAAATCTTCTCGGGATATTTTAACCGGCAAAAATCGGTTTCAACGCTCGTGGATTAACAGAAAATTTATCACGACGATTTATATACGTGCGGTTTAAAGGGCGAACCTGCGAAAAACACGGAAAAAACGAACATGACGGCCTCGGGATACACCCTCTCTTACTGCCGGCTCCGTCGTGGAGAAACTCGTAAGAAAACAGGAAACCGACTCGACCGCGCTTCTTCGACGCGCTTCTCGCAAAAAGAAAGAAGTGCTGTCGGGGGAAAATTTCAGTTCCTTCTGTTTGTTCGTCCCTAAGGGACGCGTAGAAGAGACGATGGTTAAATGTTTTGCGTCGACGGTTCTCGGGCGCATTCCTTCGTATCCATCCTCCGGAAAAGATGGTACGATTTTACTTGTTGCCGCGAATGTTATGACTGAAATGCGTATTATATCCCGTTACGAGTGTATTTAACTTGAATATTTTAGGATGACGAATAAACAGTGTTTGCTGTAGATAATTTCAAAATTATCTAGATAAAGATAAAGATAAAAATCCGTAAATTTATCTTAGATGAGATAAAGATGATTTTGCTTTTACTTAATCTAGATGAAAGATGAGATGATTATTGCGATAATCTAGATAATTATCTAGATATTTTTGTTTATTTTATAAGATTATAAATATTTGTAAAAAATGTGACGCAGATTATAAATGGGATATTAAAATCATAAACACATATTATTTCTCTTTTCCTAAAGAATATTCAAATAATAACAAAAAGATATATAAAAAATGATATAATAAATTATTTATATTTATTTATTAATTTATATTTATAATATATTAATAATATAATAATCAATATGTAACAATACATATATCATTTTTATAAAATATACATTAATGCATTGCACAAATTTAAGTAAAACAAGTACAAGTAAGTAAATTTAAATAAATGAACAGAATGAAAAAGACTCAACCACGTTTTTTTCTCATTTTAAGTTATTAAGTTTTAAGTTTCTCAAAAATTTTAGATATTTTAGGTAGATTTTTAGAAGTTTGCCTGGAAAACTCTTTTGCATAATGAAAACGTCATCTTAAACAATTTTTAGATAAGATGACATACATTTTTTATCTTATGACATACATTTTTAAGATAAAGATATTTTATCTTTATCTTAGATAAAAAATATATGTCATCTTATAAATATAAGGATATATATATATATATATATATATGTATATATATATATATAAAGATATTTTATTGAATGAGCTGTAAAAATGGAGATCATTTATAACGTATCTTGAAACTATTTCATTAAATTATAATGAGATGGACAATTAAATCAAGAGAAAAAAGTAGATTTTCCTATAATAAGTTATTTAAAAAATTGAGAGAAATATAAATAAATGTAAAAATTGCATTACTTTAAGATTCGAAAAAATAGGGTTTAACTGAAAATCTTTTTTTAATTCTCTGTGTGGTAAAAAAATATATCACTTATCAAGACGGAACAAAAATTGTTCTTTAAACAAAATTTTTCAGTAAAATTTTCAATCAATAATTCTTGGAGGAACGTTTATAATTAAAGGATATCTTATCTCTCTATTTTTAATTTTGTCAACATGTTTCTTTCTCAATATGGGGCTAATAACGCGTGCAGCTCGATAAAATTCACTTGTAAATTCATGTCACGAGACAAAGAGGCGATGGCGGACCAAGAGGCGACGGGCAAGACCGCACGTTGTAATTCCGTTCTCATTGTTTCCCAAGCGCGACGTCGACAGGCGGTAGCCGATGGAAATTTAGTTTTTTTTCTCCTTTTTCTCCGCGCCCCTTGAACTTTACTCTCGGCATACTCTTCTTTTAAACTCTTCATCTTTCTTACCGTCTTCGGTCTGCCCAGGGGCGGACCTGTGCGAAAATAACTACTGAAAATTGAGTTTTCTACCATCAAGGGATCACGTGGGATAATATATATGTGGGACACCCTGTGTATATATATATAATATATATATATATATGTGTGTGTGTGTGTGTGTGTGTATGTATGTATGTAGGGTGTCCCATTTTAAATAATATGCTCAAATATCTTTGAAACGGTGCGTTAAATAAAAAAATGTTTCAAACAAAAATTATATGGCTTGAAAAGGGCCATCAGATAGTGGAAATGATTTGACCTCAGAGAGTCAGTTGAAGGTCACGTGAAGATCACCGTCAATTTCTTAAACAAAACTCCCTATTTTTTATTACATATTCTTATAGTTTATCTCGAGGGCTTTCCAAAACACTATAATGAAATATTTTTTTCTCAAGTACTTTTCGAATTATAAAGTTTGAAATTATTTCTTAATTTGTGTTCGAAAATATATGTATCAATATTTGAAACTTATACATTATTATAGAACACCAGAGTGTTCGGTTTATACGTGTTTTGCATCAAATTGCAAGGGGTTTAAATTTTATTTCATTTCTAGGAAGGCTAAAAAGCGCAATTTTATCGTTCTTGCGAAAAGAATCTCGATGCAAACATTGTTAGTTATAGCTCCGATGCTGTCAAGGGGAGCTTGAAAAAAATATTAGATCCTGGGAAAGTTAGGATCCATTCCTGGATCTATCTTCTCGGCCGATCCGTACCTCTTTTTCTTGTTGCATGTAAATTTCTCTTTTCTCTCGCGCGCTCTTTCGGTGTAAGCCACTTTTTCCTCCTCTTCGGATACTTTGTGTTCGTATGTTAGAAGAATGGCGCGGTGTATCTACGACGAAGACGTCTAGCGACGCGATTTGAAATTCAACGATGCCGGACGCGACGCGCGCCGCTCGTCCTTCTCGTGTCGGACTCGTTGTCCTGTTGTCACAGCTGCGGATACCAAAGCTATCGTATGTTCTTGCGAGATGTACTATCCTTCCGTTTGAGTTCCGCGAGACTATCCTTACCAGACTTACGAATGTTATCGGTGTCGTGCTCGAACGTTCCGTGTGCGACGTCGGACGTATTCCCGAGTGATTAAGTTTTAAAAAGGATATATAGAGGTGATGGGAAAAAATTCGCTGAATTTTAGTCAATTGAGAACTGCAAGACCTGGATTTAATTTATGAAAATAAAAAGTGGAGAGAGAGAAAAAATTAAATAATAATTAATGTAAAATTATTAGTGTTAGTATTTATACACATATATGCTATATGAGGTTTCCTGTATGTATATATAAGAAATTAATTATAATCATGTAAACTATAATTAATTATATAATATTAATTAAATGATATAATTATAATTTAATTATACTATATATATATATATATATATATATAGTTCAATATATATATATATTGAACTGTAGATATTATCTATAATTATTATACATGTATGAAATGTTAATTATATAACCTATAATTAATTATGTAATAATAATAAGATAATAATTATGAAATTTGTATATATATATATATATATATATATATATATATATATATACAGATGTCCCATTTTAAATAATATGTTCAAATATCTCCGAAATGGAACGTTAAATAAAAAAATGTTTCAAACAAAAATTATATGGCTTGAAGAGGGCTATCAGATGGTGGAAATAATTTGACCATGGAGAGTCATTTGAAGGTCACGTGAAGGTCACTGTCAATTTCTTAAACAGAACTCCTTATTTTTTATTACATATTCTTATAGTTTATCTCGAGGGTTTTCCAAAACTAGAATAAAATATTTTTTCCTCAAATACTTTTTGAATTATAAGGCTTGAAATTATTTCTTAATTTTACATAAACCGTAAAATATCTTATAAAATATTCATTTTTATTATCTTACCTTAATTAAACTTAATTAAACTTTTACATACAAAATAATGAAAGGAATCAATTGGTATAAAGAAAACACATAGTTATTTTTAAGAAAAAATATATAATTGTTAAATGCAAATTACATATTTTGTCCTCGAAACAACTATGTGTTTTTTTTACACCAATTGATTTTTCTCATTATTTTGTACATAAAAGAATTAAGATAAGATAATCGAAAAATGAATATTTTACAAGATATTTTACGCTTTATATAAAATTAAGAAATGATTTCAAGCCTTATAACTCAAAAAGTACTTGAGGAAAAAATATTTTATTATAGTGAAAACCCTCGAGATTAGTTACAAGAATATGCAATAAAAAATAAGGGCTTCTGTATAAGAAATTGATGATGACTTTTACGTAACCTTCAAATGATTCTCCAAGGTCAAATAATTCACCATTTAATGGTCTCCTTCAAGCCATACAACTTTTGTTTGAAACATTTTTTTACTTAACACACTGTTTCGGAAATATTTGAGCGTATTATTTAAAATGGGACACCCTGTATATGCAAAATTATAATTATTATCTTATATTATTGTCTTTTGTAAGCCTATTTTAAATAATTATAATAATTAAATAACTATACTAATTTATAACTTGACAGAATTTTATTTAGATAATTTTTATGTATCTTTCAATAAAAATAATATTTGAAGAGACACAATACAAGTTAAAATACATTTCTATCCAAATATTTACACAAAATGTAATACATATAATTCTATTCTGTATTCTGCATAAATTGTATAAAGTAGATTTTAAGAAAATTATATAGATTTATAAAAAATTTTAAAATATATATATATAAATTATACAATATAATTGAGAGATTTATTATTATTTATTATATTATTCTCAGTGTATATTACTACAAGAAAGATATATTTATTATACAAAAGTTCCTTATTTTTCGGTATTCGTCAATATCGTTGTTCATTGCTTACAATCATCAATTCAGTTGCGGAAACATCACGTACGAGCAGTAAAACAAATTGCAAACGAAAGCGTATAACACTTTCTCTGCCGTTAGAATCGACTAGAAGAGTAGTCTTCTCCCTAACTTTATTGCATTAGCAATGCAACGCCGATCAAGTTCAGCGACGCAGATGGTCTTTCGTGATATCGTATCGTCCTATCTAACGTTCTTGGCACGAGTGCAAACGAGATTAAGGATAACGAGGATGGAAGTAAGAATGGTATGGGAATACCAAGAGATCGCGAGGCTGAAGAAGAAAGATGAGGAGGAAAAGGGAGATTATTCTCTTCGGGCGCGATACATCTTTTTAGTTACTATAGTTACTAAAGTTAATGGAAAGAAATCGAGGCAGCTCCTCATGCATTAACAATTCGAAAGGTCCTCCTTCTATTTCTTTTCTCCCATTTCTTCTCCTACATCCCTTCTTCCTTTCGTCAAAATCGCAGGTCCGCTCGCCGTAAGATACCCATTCGAAATGTAGAAAGGCAATCACGATGGCATACTTTGCTTCCTCCCTTTTCCCTTCCCGGGTTTTCGCCGTTTTGCGTTTCGTTAGCGCCGTAATGGCTGATGAATAATCCCCGGCAAATGAATTAAGAAAAAAGATGTCGCCGAGCAGTCTTCTCTCCTCATCGCGGCTCGCCTTCTTCTCTCCTTTCCTCGAGTTATAAATTCCCGGGCTATGTCAGTAGTTAATAGAGACAATGAGAAAATGAGATAGTCTGCTATCGTTAAAATATCGTGTTCGTTCTCTCATAAATCTGACATTCATCTTATTTAAAAGCGCGTTTGATATCATCCCTCTAAATAATATCTTTCGCGTTTGTATGATTAATTAGCTTGTTTTAAAATACAAAAATACATGTTAGAACGAAGGATCAACACAAGACGGGTATAATGTTTTAATCGAATATTACAAGTCTAATATTACAGCGAATGTATTTGTTTTCAATATATCGTTATTTTTATTCTCATTAGCATGCGCGTAATTTTATATAATTGTACATCATTTTCGTTAATAGAGACAATGAGAAAATGAGATAGTCTGCTATCGTTAAAATATCGTGTTCGTTCTCTCATAAATCTGACATTCATCTTATTTAAAAGCGCGTTTGATATCATTCCTCTAAATAATATCTTTCGCGTTTGTATGATTAATTAGCTTGTTTTAAAATACAAAAATACATGTTAGAACGAAGGATCAACACAAGACGGGTATAATGTTTTAATCGAATATTACAAGTCTAATATTACAGCGAATGTATTTGTTTTCAATATATCGTTATTTTTATTCTCATTAGCATGCATGTATTATTGTACATCATTTTCGTTAATAGAGACAATGAGAAAATGAGATAGTCTGCTATCGTTAAAATATCGTATTCGTTCTCTCATAAATCTGACATTCATCTTATTTAAAAGCGCGTTTGATATCATCCCTCTAAATAATATCTTTCGCGTTTGTATGATTAATTAGCTTGTTTTAAAATACAAAAATACATGTTAGAACGAAGGATCAACACAAGACGGGTATAATGTTTTAATCGAATATTACAAGTCTAATATTACAGCGAATGTATTTGTTTTCAATATATCGTTATTTTTATTCTCATTAGCATGCATGTATTATTGTACATCATTTTCGTTAATAGAGACAATGAGAAAATGAGATAGTCTGCTATCGTTAAAATATCGTGTTCGTTCTCTCATAAATCTGACATTCATCTTATTTAAAAGCGCGTTTGATATCATCCCTCTAAATAATATCTTTCGCGTTTGTATGATTAATTAGCTTGTTTTAAAATACAAAAATACATGTTAGAACGAAGGATCAACACAAGACGGGTATAATGTTTTAATCGAATATTACAAGTCTAATATTACAGCGAATGTATTTGTTTTCAATATATCGTTATTTTTATTCTCATTAGCATGCGCGTAATTTTATATAATTGTACATCATTTTCGTTAATAGAGACAATGAGAAAATGAGATAGTCTGCTATCGTTAAAATATCGTGTTCGTTCTCTCATAAATCTGACATTCATCTTATTTAAAAGCGCGTTTGATATCATTCCTCTAAATAATATCTTTCGCGTTTGTATGATTAATTAGCTTGTTTTAAAATACAAAAATACATGTTAGAACGAAGGATCAACACAAGACGGGTATAATGTTTTAATCGAATATTACAAGTCTAATATTACAGCGAATGTATTTGTTTTCAATATATCGTTATTTTTATTCTCATTAGCATGCATGTATTATTGTACATCATTTTCGTTAATAGAGACAATGAGAAAATGA
This sequence comes from Camponotus fellah, assembly GCA_030586385.1. Lineage (NCBI taxonomy): Eukaryota > Metazoa > Arthropoda > Insecta > Hymenoptera > Formicidae > Camponotus > Camponotus fellah. Next base: position 248,886 of record JAPIVC010001004.1, read on the forward strand.
GATAGTCTGCTATCGTTAAAATATCGTATTCGTTCTCTCATAAATCTGACATTCATCTTATTTAAAAGCGCGTTTGATATCATCCCTCTAAATAATATCTTTCGCGTTTGTATGATTAATTAGCTTGTTTTAAAATACAAAAATACATGTTAGAACGAAGGATCAACACAAGACGGGTATAATGTTTTAATCGAATATTACAAGTCTAATATTACAGCGAATGTATTTGTTTTCAATATATCGTTATTTTTATTCTCATTAGCACGCGCATAATTTTATATAATTGCATATCATTTTCTCAGTATAATTGTACGTTTTATCCGTATATTAATAACTCATATTATGTAATGATGGTTATTAAGGGAATGACGTTGAAGATTTTGCCTAGTAACTTATTCCGACGACGATCCGCTCCATGTTGTCAAGCACAAGACAAATTGTGCGGACTGATTGTATTTAAGAGAATCATGGAAATCCGCTAGAGATAGGCTCTTAATCTTTTCCATGGTCGATTGCACGGAATGAGAGACACTGCGATTCTTTTATCTCTCTTTATTAATTCATCTTGTAAATTGCTGTGTATAACGATTCGAGAGGTTAATTGCTGTATGATACGTGAATGAAATATTAATGACCCAAGGTGATGATGATCGTTTAATATCGCGACTTATAAATTAATTAAAATCGAAGTAATTTCGTTAAAATAAAAGTCCAATTTTATCATTTTTATTCATGAAAAATAAATATAAAATAGCATTTTTTTAATTAAATAAGAATGATATCAAATATTTAGAACATATAATAATATATACCGTATAACAATATATTCCGTATAACAATATATTCCGTATAACAATATATTCCGTATATATCTAATAATTAAATTCTTTTTTGATTGATTTTACTTACATAAAAATTGACAGAAATAAATTTAATAGATTATTATTAATTATCGCTGTATAAGATAATAAAAAAAATTGATAAATTAAGTTTAATTAATATTAAACTTAATATATCATATATAATATGTAATACAACATTTTATTTACATAAAAATTGACAGAAATAAATTTAATAAATTATTATTAATTATCGCTGTATAAGATAATAAAAAAATTGATAAATTAAATTTTAAATTAATATTAAACTTAATATATCATATATAATATGTAATACAATATTTTATTTACATAAAAATTGACAGAAATAAATTTAATAGATTATTATTAATTATCGCTGTATAAGATAATAAAAAAAATTGATAAATTAAATTTAATTAATATTAAACTTAATATATCATATATAATGTATAATACAACATTTTATTTACATAAAAATTGACAGAAATAAATTTAATAGATTATTATTAATTATCGCTGTATAAGATAATAAAAAAAATTGATAAATTAAATTTAATTAATATTAAACTTAATATATCATATATAATATGTAATACAACATTTTATTTACATAAAAATTGACAGAAATAAATTTAATAGATTATTAATTATCGCTGTATAAGATAATAAAAAAATTGATAAATTAAATTTAATTAATATTAAACTTAATATATCATATATAATATGTAATACAACATTTTATTTACATAAAAATTGACAGAAATAAATTTAATAGATTATTATTAATTATCGCTGTATAAGATAATAAAAAAATTGATAAATTAAATTTAATTAATATTAAACTTAATATATCAATTATATATTAATTATATAATATGTAATACAAGATAGAAAATGTGGCATATGGCCTAACATTCTAATTTTGAAAATTCCACAAATCAATTCTTAGAAATTACCATTTATTACGAAAAAAATTAAATATATATTTAAATTTCTTGTAGATATTAATAATAATATGATTTATCAAACTCATATATATATATATATATATATATATATATATCTATATATATATATAACTCATATATATATATATATATATATATATATATATATACATGAAAGAATGTTTCTACAATATTTTTTACACAAGATTTCAATCACGAAAATAAAAAATATCGAAAAAATCGACACAACTTGTGCCATTGCCAATATGCTTTTTTTTTTCTCCTGGTGATAGGTTACCGTCTCGTGTTACCGATTCGCGGCGAACGTCGTTAAAAATTGATCCGCGGAGTAAATGTTGGATGCGGAAGTGAACAGAACGACCGATGGTTTTTATACTGGATTTTGGTATCAAGTAAATCCTAGCTGCGTCAATAATCGACGTGCCCATCGTTCACTGTAGCAATTTTACGATCCTCGTTATCACTCGCGTTGAACGCCGACGCGACGGTATCGCCGAAAAATCTCCTCTCACATCCTCCAAATCCATGGACAGCTGTGGTTCCGAGTCCGGGACTAATTCATGGATTTGCGAGAGATTAATTGAGTAGAGAATTAAAAGTGTCGCGCGTCATCGCGCTGTCAATGTCGATATTACGGCGTGACAGAAGAAAACGTTTTTTTTCCCCTCACATTCATTGCACGCTCGTTTTCAGGTGCGATCGAAAGCGAGTGACTTATGCATTCGCGTTTGCGAAAAATAGCATAACGGTCAGGACTTCTAAAAAACCAAGTGAAATATATATATATATATATATATTTATTGAAAAAAATTCTTTTGCATTTTTACGTTTCGTACAGAAATATAAAACGTTTCATTCAGCAAAAATCGATTGCAGTGCAAAAAAAGATAAAGTTCGAAAAAAAGATGAAGATTATAAAAATGACATCTCTAATTCTTTTGATTTAACGTTATGCGGTAGTTAAAATAATTCCTTCGCCGCAAAGTTACCTTCTTTTACTGAATTAATTCATTTTTCAAAATAAATGCGGCACTAAAGCTTTTAATTTAAAGATAAAAATTATGCATTTTATAATATTATATGATTATATGAAATTTATCTCCCATAATTTACGACGGATTCTTTAATAAATTTGAAATAAATTTCCCTCTCTCCTTGTGCGAGAGAATAATTTTGAGAAAAGATATTTTGAAGACTCTATATATTTTATATATATATTATATATATATATATATATAAAGATATTTTTAAGACTCTATATATTTTATATATATTATATATATATATATATATATATATATATATATATATATAGGGTTGCACAAGACCCAAGACAAGACAATATTCGTAAAAATATTGTATTGGTATTGAAAATTTTCAAAAATTTAAATCTTGTTTTGGTCTTGAGTAGAGAATATTGAGAATGAATATTGGTAGCAAAAATCTTGTCTTGTATTGTCTTGTTTCGATTTTATTAACAATTTTTTATCTAAAAAATTTTATTAAAAAATTATTTAAATAATATTTAACATAATTTTTGTAATATAATTTGAAATAATTATTATTATACTATTATATTATATTTTAATTATAATTATTATTATGTAATCGATATAAATGCCGTCTATTTACATAAAAAAATATTTACTGTTTCATGGAAAACAGAAATTAATAACTATTTACAGGCTCCGAGAGAATGTGCAGATATAAATATTTTGGAGTGGTAAAAAATCAGGTTTATATTTATTCCACATTGTCAAAAATGGCCCGAGACATTTTAAGTTTAACTGCCTCGTCCATTCCAGTAGAAAAACTTTTCTCAATAGGAACTCTGACTATGTCAAAAAATGGAATCAGATTACAAAGTAAATTTTTAAAAGCACTAATGTGCATCAATTCCTGAGTGAAATGCTCTTTAATGTCTAAAATTTGCGAGTTTGATTTCTAATTTATAAAATTGTTATATTGTATTAATATTAAATGTTTTTAAATTTATTAATATAAATGTTTTTATTTAATAAAATTTTTTTAAATTCATATATAGTGACTTTTTTTATTTACAAATATAAATATTTTAGTTTTTTTGAGACCCAATAATCTTGACAAGACTAATAATCTTGAGTCTTAGTTTTGATATTGTCTTGATAACTAATTAAAAATCTTGTTTTGATCTTATCTTGAAATTCAAGACAAGACAAGAAAATATCAAGACTAATCTTGAAGACTAATTTCGTGCAATCCTATATACAGGGTGTCCCAAAACTCATAATCAATCTTTCGAAGACAGATTCCTGGGATTATTTGGAGACGATTTTTCCTCAGTGAAAATGTCGATGAAGGGCATCATTTTTTGCATATTCCCGATTTTTATCATTATACATCTTTGCAATTAAGCCTTAAATTAAAAGTCAACTAAAGTAAACTCTATTTAAAATTAATCGAAGAATATGGTTTTGTTAATATTTTATTTCTACAAAGCTTAGTTTACGAAAAAATCCCTTTAATGAATCCTTATTTCCAATTATAATTCGAAAATTATTAGTGCCTCGACATTTTCGTTGAGGAAAAATCGTTTCCAAATGATCCCAAAAATCTGTCTTTGAAAGATTGATTATGAATTTTGGGACACCCTGTATATATTAAACAAAAAAAAATATATATATATATATACATATTTGATAGAATATTTAAAAGCCTTTAAAACAATATATGTCCACAAGAGTACAAATGAGTCAGTGCAAATAATGGAAACATGTAACACGTGTATAACTGAACAAGTAGCATGACATCTAAAGAAATGGAGCATATGTATACTCATTCGTAATCGAGCCGGGAGTGACGTGATGCATTGACCAATTCATCATCGCAGTCGCATACAGCGTTGATCGTTGTAATGGATGAACAACTTTTGTAATCAACCATCGTATTTGGCTACTTTCTCTTCCCGATTCTTCGCTCGTTGCACAGCTTGTTTACCCGGGCACAATAGATTGTCATCTAGTTGTTCAAACGCGTAGGGAGTAGATTATTCGCATGTTGACTAACTAGTGAGCGAATGTTTCGCATCATCGATGATTCTCAGTTGGATAGACGGTCCAAGAGAAAGCACACACGGGGAAAAAAGTCGCGAGAAACGATTGTCCCGTATGGCGCATACTGTTCATGACCGGTCCAGGGAAACTTCGATCGTTCGGGACAGAGCAAATTCCAAAAAGGCGGCAGAGCGAGAAAAATAGAGAAACACTTGCACACAAGAAACGAACCTTTGTCCCCTGGGATGTTCCAAACTTGGGCAATAAGACGGCAGTCACTTGCAGAGGGTCCTGGATAGTTTCGGAAACTTGCGATGCGCCGGCAAGTCCTCCTATATTTCGATAATAATCCATTGCTATTTATTAAGCCATTCTCTCATTCGTTTCTTTCAGTCCACTTCTCGCTTTTTTCATTCTTCTTTTCATTGTTGAACACCAACTCGAGCGAATATCTAGCATATTTCTAAATTATTAAATATCTAAGGCATTATTATATTTATCTCGACGAACTTTATGAAATATGACTTGAAAAAGAAGAAATAAAATTTGTTTTATCATTTAAGTATTTTACAGTCAATCGTACACTGTAAAAAATTTTTCTGTAAATTTATTATTACTATTATTACTATTTACAACTATTATAGTGGGTAAGATTGAGACCAACTATTAAAGGTGTATATTTACATACATTAGTAAATTTACATAATAAAAAATTACATAATAAATTTACATTTCATAGATAAAATTATTATCTTAAATGGTAAGTAAGCATCTTGTACTAATTAATTTGCATGTTGGAAGTAGATTTCTAGAAATGTTTATGTAATAATACATTTGGTATATGTATTTATACAATTTCACATATTAAATTTAATTAAAAATTACATATATAATTAGTGTAACAATTATGCTATTTATAACGAAATAAATATATATAAATTCATGTACTTTTACAAAAATTAGTTATTTTACTTTTTATTGTGTAAATATTCATTTATTAAGTGTAATTTTTAAATTTTATATAAATATTACAAAAAATTGTACATTTAAAATTCAAAAATTACATTTTTTTACCTTGTAATTTCTCATCAAATATAAACGAATATTTATACAATAAAGAGTAAAAAAACTAATTTTTGTAAAAGTACATTTAAATGAATTTATATATTTCCGTTATAAATAACTTAATTATTACACTGATTATATGTGTAATTTTACGTATCTTTTTTACAGTGTATAATAATATTAGCTACTTGAGCCTTCTTTTTTCTAGTGATTATTTTATAAAAGGTTCTTAGGTTCTTTATTATATTTTAGTAAATTTTAAAAAATTTATTAATAAGTCATGCATTATATATTGGATAATATAAAGTTGCATTGAATAGATCTGTTTTTCTTATTTTATCCTTTTATTGTCTCTCCTCCTGCCTTTCGTATAATTTTTACGTTGTCGTTATTATCATTAAAGAGATACACGCAAACTTACTTTTCACTAGTAGAGAAGCATGCATAGGGATCTAAAATAATACGCGCAGATTGAAATAAAACGCAGCTATTTTAAATAATTATAATTTGTCTTTACCGTACAAAACTATTGTACTTTTAAAAATCTCTGTCAAAAACCATTCTTGCTTTTTAAACATTCGTTATGTCACTAAGAGCGTTTCAAACGTATACGCGGATGCTTCGCTACGAAACTCTGCTGTTTTCTGTATGAGTAATTCTAAAAGCTACATACATACAAAAAAATAGAGAGAGAAAGACAGAAAGGGAGAGAAAGAGAGAGCAAAAAAAAGAAAAAGAAAAGTGCAAAAAAATATCAAAAAATATCGCGCTGTTATTTGGGAATATTTTTTTGTGCACATGTACTTTTTTTATTTAGAGAAAGCCAATTTTTTATTTGCACAATAATGACGTAAGCTTTTATGCAACACTCAGGTTTGTTTTATCGGCAATTATGAATGTTGTTTCTGAACCTCTATGCATAGTGCGATTTGCTTTGATCTCAAAACCCGAGTAGTATTCGAGCATCTCAATCTGTGTTTGGATGCTGCCCATGAAAGAGTATCATTCCGAGCCGTCAAAGAGTGGATATTGCAGTAAATTAAATCGGGAGGAGTGTGTTACTCTGGGGAAATAGAAGCAGGTAAACCCGCTGTGTACAAGTTGCGCGCAACTCGGATCCTCGCAGATCCGTTTTACGGCGGGAAGGAATGACAAAGAAAAGGCAGGGCGTGGTGGATAAGTGGAGGAGAGAGAGAGAGAGAAAGAGAGAGAGCACAGCTAGTTTGAAATTTCAAATTCATTTACGGCCCCACTGCCGAGTTTTAATCCGCTTTAATTATGAAAAATCGCCGAGTGCTGCCGACCCACCTACCCATCTTTCCCCCTCCTCCCCCTCCTTCCGTCTCTTTTACTTTCAGACATACCTTTACGTTCGATCGTTAGTCTTTCTTAACTGCCGCATTTCTCTTCCCACGCGATATCTAATTACTAATAATTATCTCATACGTACTAATTATCTATATATATAAGTATAATTCAATCATTGTCCATATGAAATGGAAGAAGTGTGCGGAATTAAATTAATTGTAATTAAAATTGCATTTAGAATGTTTTCTCGAAATTGCTTCTAGGTTGTTCATATATAAATTAAATTTTGCGTAACAATCTAATGTAAGACATGTGGAGAAACATTGGCAGAAATTCCACTTTTATTCCTTTTAAACGTTTCATTTCCTTTACTGTCATGTATTTCTCCTGTTTATCGACATATTCAATTACTGTGATGACGTGTATATTAGGTATGATATCTGAATATATACACACACATATATATATATATATGTATATATTCGTATGTATTCTGGACATTAATATGTCATGCAAATATTAATGTGATTTTGGGAAGTTTAATGTTGTAAAACTACTATGACAAGGAAACGAGATACTCTAGTCAATATTCTTATCATGATATCCAAAGTAAACGATAAATGTATAAATATTCATACATACAGGGTGAGGAAAAAATATGGAAATCCCTAAATTTTTCGAAAACTACGCATTTTAGAAACAAATGTTTCAGACAAAAGTTGTAAGGTTTCAAGTAATACATTACGTAGCAATATCAGTATAACCTTGAATAGCACCGTCAAGGTCACATAAAAATCACTTTGAATTTTTTAAATGGAACTCCGTACTTTTTATTACATATTCTTGTAGCTTGTTTCAAGCTTTCCAAAACATTATAATAATAAAGTATCTTTTCAGTGAGTACTTTTCAAGTTATAAGACTCGAAATAATTTCTTAATTTTACATACACCATAAACAATAAAATATTTTTTTTTCAAAACTATGTTTTTTCTTTACATCAATTGATTCTTCACATTATTTTATAAAAGTATGAAGGTGAGATAATAAAAAAAAATGAATTTTTTACTAAATATGGTGTATGTAAAATTAAGAAATGATTTCAAGCCTCATAACTTGAAAAGTACTCAATGGAAAAACACTTTAATATAGTGTTTTGGAAAGCTCTTGAAACAAGCTATAAGAATGTGTAATAAAAAATAAGAAGTTCCATTTAAAAAATTCGAACTGATTTTTATATGACCTTGACGGTGCTGTTCAAGATCATATTGATATTGCTACATAATGCGTTACTTGAAACCCTACAACTTTTGTCTGAAACATTTATTTCTAAAATGCATAGTTTTCGAAAAATTTTGGGGTTTCCATATTTTTTCCTCACCTTGTATGTATGAATATTTATACATTTATCGTTTTCCTTTGGATATCACGATAAGAATATTGACTAGAGTATCTCGTTTCCTTGTCATAGTAGTTTTACAACATTAAACTTCCCAAAATTACATTATATTTGCGGACATATATTTTAAAAATGTTATAGTTATAAGCATAATTCTGATTAAAGGGATTACAAGGAATCTCTAAATAAATCTATTTTATACGTGGTGCCGCAAAAGTACACGTACATTCACATTTCATTTTCCAATGACATAGTTAGATTAAGACCATATATTATCGCAAATGAAATCAAAATCATAAATGCAATTTTGAAATCAAAAGGTAGGCCTACAAAGAAATATAACTGTAGCCATTTGATTCGTGAAATAATGTTACTGTAATAAACTATAATGAGCGTAGTGTTATCTAAATTTTGTTTATCTACAAATTATCAATGCGCATTAAAATTTTTAACGTCGATTATATTTAAAAATCAAGCTGATACAGAATTTTCTTACCATGTCTCATATGTTAAGTCAATCTTTTGTGTTAAATCTAACGAAAAAATATTTATGAAATTCTGTAAGAGTTACAAATCTGCATCTGAGGAAGAACACAAGTCTAAAATGTAAAATAGAAATGTACCTTTAATGCGTACGTCTTGTATCGTCTTGTTGCAGGCAGCGTGATGCATCGTTCACAGCATCGTCCACTTTGCTGTCTTCTTCAGCTTGTTTAACTTCTTGAGTCCATCGATCTTCTCCTCGACTTTCCTCGCGCGAGTACTTTGCGCCAGTCGAACGTGCGTTCGAAAGGCATACTCTTTAATTTGACCAGAGCTTCGGCTTGCACTTCCAGAAAATTGTATATAATTTCTTCCTCTGGGTCGACAAAAACGTCCTTTTCAACGGAAAGAATAATTAGTAGCTAAAGACGTTGTCATGAATTTACAATTAAATACACAATACTTCAATATTTCAATATAAAACATAAAGTAATCTGTAAATAAAATATCTTGGAAAAAGTATAATATGTATAAAAATGATTAATTTTGCAAAATCAATCAGTTTTAATTGCTTTGCAATATTTGTTTTTATCGCTAAATAAATTTAACGTATAAATGACAGACAGATTTATTTTAAAGAGAGAAATTGTATAATAACTTCAAGAATTTTATTTCTGCAATATGTATAATCACTTAAGTCGATATTAATCAATATTTTATCATAATTCATGCTTTGCATCAGTGTACGTCAATTTGAGCGTACGCTATTTACGTGAAAGAATTTTGCATTAATTATTTGCGAAGGATTTCCGCGAGATTAATTGATTTTCTTGACGTACTTTTTTTCGAAAAGCGGTTTCCTTCTTAATGAACTCGTCGATCGTTAAGCGTCTATCGGTCGTAGAGACTGGCAAAGGAGGCAACAAAGTTTCTCTACGTTCCTGCTCCTCCTGCTCCGGAAAGAGGAATACGACAGCTTCTTCAAAGATCTTGTCCTGTAGATTCAGGATCTCACGTATCTTGCGCTTCTTTGTCCTCTCCTCCTGTCGCAATCTAAGAAGAGGTGCACGTTGTCTCTCGAGGACATCCTTCCTCAGCCCTTTTTTCTCCAGGATCAGTCGTTGCATGCGCTTTACTTCCATTGACATCCATCGTTTCTTGGCTTCTTCGAGGAATTGCCAGGGTTTCCGGCGCTGTGAATGGCACGAAATTAATTTGATAAAGGAAGAGAGAGATAGATTAATTTCCATTTCTTTCCGCTCGAAATGTGTTCAATAAATATATCACCGAGAATTTATGAGGATATACTCACGTGGTTATAAACATTCGATTGAGATTCGGTTTTATAATGATTGCCGGAATGTATTATACATGCTCTCTAAAAATGAATCAGTGTATTATCACTGAAAAACAGTAAATAATCATTGATTACAGCAGTTATAAGTACAGCATTGTAAATCAGTGATTTTTTATTGAAAGAATTAGTTAATAATTTTTACTGTTTCAATCAGTAATATTTCTCAATATCAGTAATATTTCTTTCGTTAATCGTCCTTTCGTTGTCGGTAATATTAAACTATAATTCTTCTCTCAATCTATTTCATATAAAATTAAAATTTTATTTATATTTATTAAATATTTATTATATTAAAAATTTTATTTATTTATATTACATGCATATTGAATTTGTTATTTTAAATAAATAACGAAAGAATAATTTTCATTAAGTCGTCAGACATTTATTTGTCCGACTTATAAAGATCGATTTAATATCTGAAGCCTCTCTATGAAATTGTATCAGAAATTAAATCGAAGTAATACTTCTAATTTTAAATGTCGCTCTTTGCAAACTTTATATAATTCTTATAATTAAAATTAAATAGGAGAGAGTTAGCGATCGTAGCGGTAAATGAACGAACTAGCGTTTACTGGTTTTATAGTGAAATTTATTGATTTTACAGTGAATTTTATTTTAACTGACTATAATCAGTGAGATATAAGATAAAATAATAAAAAAATAAGCGTTTCCACTGAAGATCAGTAAAATGCTCACTGATTCTCAGTGAAATCTTATTTTACTGTTTAAATTAGTGATATTTTCACTGATTTACTTTTAAAGAGTATGTCCTATCTACGAAAAAATCATAACTTTTAAACAAATAATCCTATCAACTTTTATCTTTGGCTTATTTTAAAGAAGAAAGTTCAAGCAACTCTCTAAAAGTGAATCAATGTATTATCATTGAAAAACAGTAAATAGTCACTGATTACAGCAGTTATAAGTACACTGTAAATCAGTGATATTTTATTGAAAGAATTAGTTAATAATTTTGACTGTTTCAATCAGTAATATTTCTCAATATCAGTAATATTTCTTTCGTTATTGTCGGTAATATTAAATTATAATTCATCTCTCTATTTATTTCATATAAAATTAAAAATTTTATTTATATTTACTAAATATTTATTATATTAAAAATTTTACTTTATTTATATTACATGCATATTGAACTTGTTATTTTAAATAGATAACGAACGAATAATTGTCATTAAGTCGCCAGACATTTATTTGTCCGATAAAGATCGATTTAATTTATCTGAAGCCTCTCTATGAGATTGTATCAGAAATTAAATCGAAGTAATACTTCTAATTTTAAATGTCGCTCTTTGCAAACTTTATATAATTCTTATAATTAAAATTAAATAGGAGAGAGATAGCGATCGTAGTGTAAATGAACGAACTAACGTTTACTGGTTTTACAGTGAAATTTATTGATTTTACAGTTAATTTTATTTTACCTGACCATAATCAATGAGATATAAGATAACAAAAAAATAAGCGTTTCCATTGAAGATCAGTAAAATACTCCCTGATTCTCAGTCATCATCTTATTTTACTAGTTTAAATTAGTGATATTTTCACTGATTCACTTTTAGAGAGTGAATAAAATTTGAAAATGATGGAATTATTTATTAATATGTAGTATGTCAAATCGTACTGTGGTTTTCGTAGGAGTAGTTGCGCGAACTGCTGCTTCGATCGTATCAGTTTTAATCCGCTCCTCGGCCTCCAAATGTTTTTTTACCTCTGCCATTTTATCTTTTTTTTTCATCTCGATATCCTCACGATTTGTTTCGCGCCACGTTTTCTGCCACGCTTTAAACTCGCTTATCTGATCGTACGCGGAAATAGAAAATCGTTTATGATTATGAAAAGAAACAAAGAAATTTTATTATCAGTTGAGACAGTTAAATTTAGAGCGAATCACTATAAACAATACAATAAAAAATTTTTTCTCTTTTCGATTACTGAGATCGGATATATTTTCATAGAAATGTAAAGTTTTATGAATCGCATGGAGATCCAAACGTTATTTTGTTCTGTATATTATATGAAATGGGATCTGAAGATATTACATGCATATCACTGCTTGTATATTATAAAGAATTAATAAATATTAAAGAATTAATTATATAATTACAGTATCTGCTGCAACAATAATAATTATATTTTTGATAATTGGTGTTTATATACACTGAGGAAAAAATTATCTTGAAATAAAAGAATTTTAGTTAATTCAAAAAAGCTATTTATTCGGTGAGCACTAATCACGTATTTACTTGTATTCAAAACAAGTCTGTTTGCTTAAGTTAAGTATTTATTTACATATGTTTAAAAAAATATATATGCTTAAAAAAATATAATTTTTAATTAAATATTTTTATATTTTAATTTTACAAAATATTTATTAAAATGCATTATTTATTCCCAAAAATTTTAAATTTTAAATTTTAAAAAATAATATATTTAATTTAATAAATTATAGTATATATTTTACGAAAATAGTATTTAAATATAAAAAATATATAAATGAAAATAATGTACTTAATATAACATGCATATTTAATTAAAATTAAATGCTTTTGCTTAAATGAAATAAACAATTTCTTCCATTTAAAGCAAAAATTTCAAGAAAACAAATTTATTTGATTTAAAAAAATTTTTCCCTTGTGTGTGTGTGTGTATATATATATATATTATATTGACTCTTTATCGTCTTTATGCAATGTGTGTATGTGCAATTTCTCCATAAAGTTCTCCATAAAGTTATATTCACTGAGAAATAAATTTCTTAGAGATATTTTCGCTCAGACATCTAATCGATGTCACTTGATGTGTATATGTCGGCATCTCTCGTTTTACCCTTTGAACCTGTCGATCAATGAATTTTTTCATCCATTCGACGTCACCCACGTCGTACGTCAGTAAGACACGCGGCGCCGTAAATATTCTTAGGGAGCCGTTGAAGTCGCAAAAACCGATACACTGCGGTTCGAGCGGCAGCTCGTGCGTATAGATGCCTGTAATTATCCGTCCGGACAAACTTTGCACAAAACTCGGCTCATGGCTCTTGACCACCAAGTCCCAGATTTCTATGGTTCCATCCATTCTTCCCAGAATCAAAATGGTCGGCCGCAAAATTCCCCAAGAACACGCCGTGTATCTACGTTTGATAAAAGGCGACAATAGAGGTAACAGTCGCGCTCTTGTCACCTTTTGTCTTTTATATATATATGTACACTGAGGAAAAAATTATCTTGAAATAAAAAAATTTTAGTTAACTTAAGAAAGCTATTTATTCGATGGGTACTAATCACGCATTTACTTGTATTCAAAACGTCGGTTTGCTTAAGTTAAGTATTTATTTACATATGTTTAAAAAAATATATATGCTTAAAAAAATATAATTTTTAATTCAATATTTTTATATTTTAATTTTACAAAATATTTTTATTAAAATGCATTTTTTATTCCCAAAAATTTAAAATTTTTTTATTTTAAAAAATATTATATTTAATTTAATAAATTATAGTATATATTTTACGAAAATAGTATTTAAATATAAAAAATATAAATGAAAATAATATACTTAATATACAATAATGTATTTAATATATAACATGCATATTTAATTAAAATTAAATGTTTTTGCTTAAATGAAATAAACAATTCCTTCCATTTAAAGCAAAAATTTCAAGAAAAATTTATTTGATTTAAAAAAACTTTTCCCTTATTGTATATATATAAGATTTATATATATAAGATATATATAAGATAAAATTTTCCTCTTTGTATACACGATGAAAATCACTTGATAAAAGACATATGGGTTTTAAAAAGCTATATGTTAGGTCTTTGTATTAAATATATATGTGTGTGTGTTTTATATATAATTTTTTTTTAATGTAATAAATATTTTATATATAATATTTTATTTTCATGTAATTTTTTTATATATAATTTAATAAAATATTCTATTTTTTGTTATAAAAATATATTATATATGAAAACTAATTTATGAGCGAAATTTTATGTGAAAAGATTCTCATAAACGTTAGAATCGCAAGAGTTATAGTTCGACAACACTCGATAATAACTCTTACGATCGCATGTACATATGTATGTATTATATATTGAAAATAGTTTTCATCAACAGACCTATAATAATACATAATAATAATACATGAACGTATTATAAGTTATGGTCATATTGTCATGCAGATCATATCGAAAGTTCGATGCGCCGAAAACTATGCCCGGAACGTGAAGCAAGTTTGTGCTGGGCAATACGAAACGCTAAACTGTAATTACGCACTGTGCATTGTGGCAATTTATCGCGCATGAAAGGACGAGGGAAAAGGATTGCTCGTTATTTTTATCGCTAATAAAAGGCTTGTCATGCCGCGTTTATATATATTCATGTTTCGCCAATTCTCGCGCTATCGACGCTTCTTCCTTGCAAGAATAATTTCTCGACTCGTAATTCTCACGACTATCGCACGTCCGTGATTGTTTTAACTCTCTTTCTCTCTCTCTTGAATTTTACCTACTAATAACAATTAATTTTCCTCTTTGTATACACGGCGAAAATCACTTGATAAAAGACATATGGTTTTAAGGATGTATTAGAGATATATTACAATCAATGAGATCGCCGTGAATTTTTAATTTAACATTCTTAATAACATTCTTAATAACATTCTAAATCGTCATGAATTATTTCAAATTTTTTTACTTACTCCTTTAAAAGTTATTAGTTTTTGAATTTTGCGATTTTAATACAGGATCTTATGTAACCGTTCAAGAGACAGGTAATAAATTATTCACAAACTATAAAACAACAATGATAAAAATTTCATTTTGTAATATTATATTCTTCATACATGTAAAAATGTTCCCATAAAGTTTTAAAACGATTTACTTGCTCGTTTTGAAATTATTATTAAAAAATGACTATGATTATCGGTTTGACGCAATATTGATGATAAAACATGGCAACATTTTCTTGGAAATTAAGACCTATTTATATTAAAGAATATTTTGAAGTATGATTTCGTCATTTTTAAAATTTTTTTGATTAATTAGAATTCGTATTCTGCCCAATTTTAATTTTTCATACTTTGGATTAATTTTTGAGACATACATCCTTAAGGATGTATTGAAGATATATTACAATCAATGAGATCGCCGTGAATTTTTAATTTAACATTCTTAATAATATTCTAAATCGTCATGAATTATTTCAAATTTTTTTACTTACTCCTTTAAAAGTTATTAGTTTTTGAATTTTGCGATTTTAACATAGGATCTTATGTAAACGTTCAAGAGACAGGTAATAAATTATTCACAAACTATAAAAAAACAATGATAAAAATTTCATTTCGTAATATTATATTCTTCATACATGTAAAAATGTTCCCATAAAGTTTTAAAACGATTTACTTGCTCGTTTTGAAATTATTATTAAAAAATGACTATGATTATCGGTTTGACGCAATATTAATGATAAAACGTGGCAACATTTTCTTGGAAATTAAGACCTATTTATATTAAAGAATACTTTGAAGTATGATTTCGTGATTTTTAAAATTTTTTGATTAATTAGAATTCGTATTCTGCCCAATTTTAATTTTTTCATACTTTGGATTAATTTTTGAGACAGACATCCTTAAGGATGTATTGAAGATATATTACAATCAATGAGATCGCCGTGAATTTTTAATTTAACATTCTTAATAACATTCTAAATCGTCATGAATTATTTCAAATTTTTTTACTTGCTCCTTTAAAAGTTATTAATTTTTGAATTTTGCGATTTTAACACAGGATTTTATGTAAACGTTCAAGAGACAGGTAATAAATTATTCGCAAACTATAAAAAATAATGATAAAAATTTCATTTCGTAATATTATATTCTTCATACATGTAAAAATGTTCCCACAAAGTTTTAAAACGATTTACTTGCTCGTTTTGAAATTATTATTAAAAAATAACTGCGATTATCGGTTTGACGCAATATTGATAAAAAGTGGCAACATTTTCTTGGAAATTAAGACCTATTTATATTAAAGAATACTTTGAAGTATGATTTCGTGATTTTTAAAATTTTTTGATTAATTAGAATTCGTATTCTGCCCAATTTTAATTTTTTCATACTTTGGATTAATTTTTGAGACAGACATCCTTAAGGATGTATTGAAGATATATTACAATCAATGAGATCGCCGTGAATTTTTAATTTAACATTCTTAATAACATTCTAAATCGTCATGAATTATTTCAAATTTTTTTACTTGCTCCTTTAAAAGTTATTAATTTTTGAATTTTGCGATTTTAACACAGGATTTTATGTAAACGTTCAAGAGACAGGTAATAAATTATTCGCAAACTATAAAAAAATAATGATAAAAATTTCATTTCGTAATATTATATTCTTCATACATGTAAAAATGTTCCCACAAAGTTTTAAAACGATTTACTTGCTCGTTTTGAAATTATTAAAAAACTTGAAATTATTAAAATAACTGCGATTATCGGTTTGACGCAATATTGATAATAACGTGGCAACATTTTCTTGGAAATTAAGACCTATTTATATTAAAGAATACTTTGAAGTATGATTTCGTGATTTTTAAAATTTTTTGATTAATTAGAATTCGTATTCTGTCCAATTTTAATTTTTTGGTACTTTGGATTAACTTTTGAGACAGACTAACTTTTGAGTCCAATACATCCTTAAAGAGCCATATGTTAGGTTTTTGCATTAAATTAATATATTAATACAATAAATATAAATTAATAATAAATTAATAATTAATAATTAATAATAATAAATTAATATATTAATACAATAAATAAAAATATTGATTTCAGCACATCGGTTTTGCTCATTTTCAGTGTTACGTTTTATATTCGAGAGATCACTTAACACCCAAGCGAACTTTATTTTGAAGCGAAAGTGCCCGGATTGTTTTACTCCGTTTAATTACTCTCACCTGACATTGGACTTCTTCCAAATGAGCGGCTCGCCAAAATCGTCTCTCCATACAGCGAAAATCTTGCCGCCTATCGTGACCACCACTTGATGATAATAATTGGATCTAACCGAGTGCGTCACCGGCCCGTCGTGCGTCCTCTTTATCCAGAGCCATCGTGCCGTTTCCCGATTCACACTAACATCGGTGGCGAATTCGTAGCCACTCCATGTTATGCAACCGAAATCACCTGTTGCCATAATTCACGCTTTAATCCATTGATATTATTAAATTAGATCAATCTTATTTAAGTGGATTTTGAATATAATTAATGGTATGTTTAATTAATAGGATTTTGATTGCATTATTCGACTAATTGCATTAATATTAGTGAAAACTTGGGGATATAATCGTGTCTCTATATATGGACGCGACAGGAAATCTAATCGCTGTCAATGGAAAGGAAGATGAATGATCTCCTATGATATATTATTATAGGATTATTACATATTTATAGGAATATTATATATTTGTCTAAAGAAATATTACACGAGATCACCTTCGACGGTTCCGACGAGCATCTTTGGCTCCATGATGTAGTCCGGCTTCTCGATTATGGGTCTATAGTACTTTCTAATTGTGATCTCGTCCCTCGCTGAGAATGGTTCGATTTGGTCTTTGCGAAACTTCGGATTGTACATGCTGAGCGTCGTTATCACGAGCTGCCGGCTCTCATCCGGATATTGAATCACGAGGATGTAATCGGGTTTCAAGATGCGATCGAGAATCTTAAAGGGCGACTCAGGCTGCGTCATCGACTTCTGGATATCTGGTTGGGTTTTCTTCTTTCGCTTGCTACGAACTTGTCGAATATCCTTTTCTGAAGGTCGCCATCTTTTATAAGACATTATGTGTTCATCAAGAATATTTTAATCTCATTATTACAATGAAATAACGTTAAAATACGAATAATAATTTGTTAAAAGATATACAGGGTGAGTTTTAATAGTTGTGTCCATTTTTTTATCACACGGGAGATTACCAATCGCAATTTTAATAAATTGATCGATACATAGATGTCAGTTAATTGTATCGACCGTGTCGAAGGCCGAAATATAATGTATACAATTAAAGCAAGTTAAAAGCTGAAATTATGTAGTGTGGATTTATTATTATTATTAAAGCTACGCATTTATTATTATTATTATTATTATTATTATTATTATTATTATTATTATTATTATTATTATTATTATTATTATTATTATTATTATTATTATTATTATTATTATTATTATTATTATTATTATTATTATTATTATTATTATTATTATTATTATTAATATAAATTTAATATAAATTAATATAATATTATTATATATAAATATATATGTTATTATATTTATTATTATTATTATTATTATTATTATTTTACTGTGATCAAATTAGGAATTTATTATTATACATATTCGATATATATTAAAGAGGAAGAAGTACATATTTAAAAATTCAATTCAAATTTAACACTTTAACGTTTTATGTAAAACTTTATTTCAAATTCTGCATTTCTTTTTATGATAAATTTTTATTGTTTTTATATGCTAGAAATATGCAGCAAAAAATTTTCTTCTTGCTTAAAGTAAAATTACGCGATTGTTTCATAAAAATGTATTTCTTGTGGAACAATTGCGTGATTTTATTTTAAGAAGGCAGAAATACTATATACCTTTAGCGTATACAACAATAATAAAAATTTTTATCAAAAATAAGTACGGAATTTGAAATAAAATTTTACGTAAAACGTTAAAGTGTTAAATTTGAATTGAATTTTTAAATATGTATTCTTACTGCTTTAATATATTAAATACTAGCTTTAATAATAATATTAATAATAATAATAATAATAATAATAATAATAATAATAATAATAATAATAATAATAATAAATATAATAAATATAATAATATAAATATAAATATAATAATATATATATTTAATAATAATAATAATAATAATAATTATTATTATTATTATTATCGTAAGTGCGTAGCTTTAATAATAATAATAAATCTATACTATATAATTTCCGCTTTTAACTTGCTTTCATTGTACACATTATATTTCGGCCTTCGATACGGTCGATTCAATTAACTGACTATGTCTATGTATCAATTTATTAAAATTGCGATCAGTAATCTCCTGAATGATAAAAAGATTGATACAATCATTAAAACTCACACTATATAGATTATAGTATCTATTTTTTATATATTAGGTGTATAACTAAGTTCCTGCCGCTTATAATTAAATGGCTCCAGCCGCAAATGTAGTGAAGTTAGGCATTTGTCAATAAAATTGAGTGCGCAAAAATTTATTTTTTGTAAAAAAGATTTAAAATTAAACATGATAAGTGATTTTTTCGACATCTACTTCTTCACTGGTTTGATTTAAATAAAACTGCAGCTGAAGCTCATCGATTGATTTCTGAAACAGTTATGGCTGACCGCTATCAACAATAATTATACTGATTGAATGATAAATTAATGTGAAAAAAGCCAGTAATCAACGTAAAGTGATTCTTTTGCATGCGCGACCTCATGTTGCAAGAATCGTAAAAGAAACATTATTAAAGCTCGAATGCAAAGTTCTCCCGCATCTATTCTCCAGATTTGGCCCCATCGGATTATCATCTTTTCCTATCAATGTAACACATGCTCGCCGATACACACTTCCCCAATTACGAAGAAGTTCAAAAATGCATCGATCAATGGATTGTTTAAAAAAAAACAAGTCGTTCTATCGTCGCGAAATCTTTTGCAGAAAAGATGAGAAAAAGGCATAGAAAACAAAGGATTATTTTGATTAATATATTAATTATATTTTGATTAATATATTAATTCATTTTCTTATTGAAATAAATGCATTTTTCAAGTAAAATAACGGCGGAAACTTAATTATACACTTAATAATATGTGTCTTATTGTATATATGTACGTGTGTATATGAGATTTGTCTTGTATATATCTACTCTCTAAAAGTGAATCAGCGTATTATCACTGAAAAATAGTAAATAGTCACTGATTACAACAATTATAAGGACAGCACTGTAAATCAGTGATATTTTATTGAAAGAATCAGTTAATAATTTTGACTGTTTCAGTAATATTTCTCAATATCAGTAATATTTCTTTCGTTATTATCAGTAATATTTAACTATAATTCATCTATCTATTTCATATAAAATTAAAAATTTTATTTATATTTACTAAATATTTATTATATTAAATATTTTATTTTATTTATATTACATGCATATTGAACTTGTTATTTTAAATAGATAACGAACAAATAATTTTCATTAAGTCGCCAGACATTTATTTGTCCGACTTATAAAGATCGATTTAATATCTAAAGCCTCTCTATTGAGCTTGTATCAGAAATGAAATCGAAGTAATACTTCTAATTTTAAATGTCGCTCTTTGCAAACTTTATATAATTTTTATAACTAAAATTAAATACGAGAGAGATAGCGATTGTAGTGATAAATGAACGAACTAGGATTACTGATTTTACAGTAAAATTTACTGATTTTACAGTGAATTTTATTTTAGCTGACCATAATCAGTGAGATATAAGATAAAGTAACAAAAAAATAAGCGTTTTCACTGAAGATCAGTAAAATACTCACTGATTCTCAGTGAAATCTTATTTTACTGTTTAAATTAGTGATATTTTCATTGATTCACTTTTAGAGAGTATGCATTAAATATTTTGTATAAAAGATAAGTTTTAAAAACTGAGGATTACAGTTTAAATTTATTATAAAATTTTTATTAATGCTTTATTAGAATATAAAAATTTATTTTTGTCAACGTAGTTTTATGATCTATGTATTCCTTTCCTTCAGCGTTGAGAATAGGGTGTAATCTCGTAAATATCGTACCAATTTCGTATCAAGCGAGAAAACAGTTTACTAGTGTGCGAGCATCTACATAGCCATTGTGGCACAACCGAAATGAAGAGCTACTCTCCCTCGCACCCCAGTGGGTGCACACAGAGAAGGACGAGGGCAAGGAGATAGTTGACAGGTTCTGAGGACTACTTGGAACGGTAAAGGACGCGGGAAGGATTAGGAGCGAGAGTTGAATACCGATCAACGATTATAGAGGAATGGTCTATCCATTTTCGGACCATATAAACGCCAAGTTCGGAGGAATCACGAGGAGCAGCAGCAAGTCAAGTCGCAGAACCATTACGGTTCCGTAGATCGGGGGAGTTTCTTGGGAAGGATGGGCACGGGGATAGGATGAAAGCGGAAAGCGAATCGTCGTCTCGCGTCCGGAGTGAAGGACTCGAAAGGCAAGTCGAACGGTGGCGGTGTTCGCTCTTTAACGTTTAGCTTGCGACAAGTTTCGTCCTCGTGGAACATTCAAAGTCGCTAACTTCTAGTCTCGAGAGATACGAATGGGGACCTTCCCTTGGTCACCAATTGCTGGTCGTTCGATGCTAGCCACAACCGTGTAGGTTATTCTTACATTTTTCAGAAAAACGACATGTCATTTTTGCCTGGGAGATAATATCAGAAAGTTGCGCGAGTGAAAAATAAAGAAAATAATCTTCTTGTTCTATCGAGCTGTAGGAAATATTTTTTGAGCCATATTTTTATTTTTTATGCCATATTTTTATTTTCGCGAGTCAAGCAGCTCTGTAGTTAAAAGCAAAATTTATTCAATGAATCAAATCATTGATGATAACCTGAATGGTATATTTTTAATTTGTAACAATCTCAATTCATAATTGATGAAACTATTTTAAATATATTTATATTTTTGCTATTTTTTGCAGAAGAATAAACAATATTCTTTTGTAAATATAAAATAAAAAAACATTAAAATATATATTAAAAATATATTTTTATACAGTATTATTTCTAACTACTACAGAAAAATATATTTGAATATAATTAAATATATTTTCTGTAGTAGTTAAAAATAATATTATTTCTGTATAAAATTTTTTTGTTTTATTAAAATATCTATTTTTCTAAAAATTATATAAATTCTGATATAGAAGGAGTTATTCTCCATATTAGTAATGGAGAAGAATGTGAAGCTACTTTCTTTCTTACTTTTCATTATTATAAAAGATCATAGATTATATTTATGGAAAGTGTTTTATACGTAATATTCCCTTTATCATATATGCATAATATTAAAAAGATAAATACTACTTAATGTTATTTAATATATAAATAAAACATATAAATACACACGCATATGTGTATATATATATATATATATATATATATATATATATTATATACAATTTTTTTATAATTATTATTATAATTATTTTGCTCTACATCTTATTGTTAAAAATTTCTTTTTCTAAGTAATTTTAGATTTATCAAAAATTAAAAACAATGCATTATATATTTAAGATACCAATTAAAAACAATGCATTATATTTTAAGATACCAAGAGATATGTATTAAATAATAAATTATTAATAATTAATATAACAATAATAATATAACACAACAATAATAATATAACAATTATTAACTATTAATTAATAACAATTATTAATAAATAAATTATTACAAATTAAATTCTGATAGATTGTAAGAATTGTATTTACTTAAGATCCCAGAAGGCGATTGTGCCATCCTCGCTGGCAGTTACGAATTGACAACTCAGATCGTTGAAGGACGCGTCGTCTGGCAAAGACGAGATTTGACCGTTTTTATCAATCTTATGATATGAGGGCATCCAGATTATCTGAGTAATGCTTGCCTTCTGGCTATACTTGAGCGAGGACAATGCCACTGGATTGATCAGCGACGTTACCGTCGTCTCGTGCATCCACGTCATCAGACTCTTCATCGCGATGCTGTACTTTGCTTGAGCAACCGTCTGTGCTATCACCGATTCCACCCGCTCAATTTTACCAGGAATGTGCCAGATGGCGATCTACTATAACGATACGAATAGATTTTACTGCTCCTTTTCATCTCGTTTCATCACACTTTAAACTTTTGAATTTCACGATTGTAGAAACGAATATTTTATATGCAATTTCTTTTCGATATCAAAATTATTAATAAAATATAATAAATATTAATATAAAATTAAAAAAAAAAATATATATATATATATAAAATTAAAAAAAGAATATACATACAGGGTGTTCCATTTTAACTTTGCCACCGAAATATCTCGTAAAGTCTAAAAAATACGAAAAAATGTTTCAGACAAAAGTTGTATGGTTTCGAGGGGGACATAAGATGATGCCATTAGTTTGACCTTGGGAGTCACCTAAAGGTCACGTGAAGCTCACCTCCAACTTTTTAAATGGGACACCCTATATGCTTTTGCATATTCTTGTAGCTCATCTCGAGAGCTTTCTGAAACATTATAATTAAGTTAATTTTCATTAAGTATTTTCCAAGTTATGAGGCTTGAAATTATTTCTTAATTTTACATAAACTGTAAAATAGCTTGTGAAATATTTATTTTTCGATTATCTTCCCTTAATACTTCTATCTTTCGAAAAAAATTGTAAATTTGCAATTAACAATTACATTCTTTTAATAAGTTTAATAGTCTCATTAATATCTTAAATTAAGATTCTTAATAAGACATTGCATTTTTCTTGGGAACTTTGTCACATCGCGTAAATCTCGAAGTTAAACGAATTACCTGACAGAATTTCGAAATCGCGCTGCTTATTTGCAAATTATCATTGTACGTTCTCTTCGTCTTTTTATCCCAGGCAAATGTCACATATGTACAATATATACAGGGTGGACTATTTTAATCAATTCACGAGAATATTTCGAAAAGGAGAGGTTTTTGAAAAAAATATTTTAGACAAAAGTTGTACAGTTTACAGGAACATAAGATAGTGGCAATTATTTAATCTTGGACAGTCATTTGAAAGTCACTTTCAAATTCTTAAATGGAAATCCCTATTTTTCATTGTATATTCTTGTAGCTTGAGAACTTTTCAAAACATTATAAAGTATTTTTTCATTGAGTACTTCTCGAGTTATGAGGCTTGAAATAATTTCTTAATTTTACATAAACCATCAAATATATAGTAAAATAGTCATTTTTTTATTATCTTACTTTAATACTTTTATAATGTTATGTTAATATTAATGAGAAGAATCGATTGGTGTAAAAAAAACACATAATTGTTTCTAAGAAAAAATATGTAATTTGCAATTTTAAACAATTACATATTTTTTCTTAAAAACAACTATGTTTTTTCTTTATACCAATCAATTCCTCACATTATTTTGTATATAAAAAAAATACACAAAAAAGTATTAATATTAAAAAAGGATTAAGGTAAGATAATCAAAAATAAATATTTTATTCTCCATAAGAACAGAAAAAATATGCAGACTCTCTAAGTACATACAAGTTCTGTAACATTCAACTGATATCCATCGTTCCACATATTTTGTTTCACCGTTCCATCGTTTTAACATTCGCGACAACAATCTTTTTTTGTCACACGCGTGTTTGCGCAAAGTTCCGAATATCGAATGATTCAAAATTCAACATTGATTCGCCATATCATTAGATAATCTACATATTTTAATATTCCCGCGGTAAAATATCACGATAGCGACATCGTACCGCTAAAATTATTTCAACTACGCGCGAACGCGTCAAGTTGAACGCGTCACGTGATCAAATTTTGAAAGCGCTCACTTCACGCTAGACGTTGCGCGCGCGTGCACAGTCGACGTTGCGTTTACCGAAATTTACGCGTCTTTTCGTCGTTTAGCCCGGGTGAATATCGAGTACCAGTGGATATCGATAGTGCCTAACTAGTGACGGGTGATCGACATACATATTAATTATTGTGTCGCGATTAATGCGTCTCTCAATATTCATATCCAATATTCGCCGTTCTATCTTCCGTTATAATCGCCGTTCTATCTTCCGTGTAGAAAATTATTAGAATTAGTACATGAAACCATTGGCCTTGATAAGGATAATGTAAGGATGCCATAAAAAAGGATATTCTATCATCATCAATATGGGGCTTCATTAAATATTACTAAGGACATATAATTAAAAAAACTATAATAATTATCCGATGTTTAATTTACAATTTAATTTGAGGTTCTATTAAATACATTAGATCCTTTTAAATCTCCTGAATACTCACCGTGAAAGTCTGAGGTGACAGTGACGACAAAAAAAATACGCGGTAAGAATAAGATTTATCATATAAGTGAAGTGTGTTACTAATTGATAAGAAATCAGTGTACAACACACATTTACGCACATACTCATCCGTCACTCACACACACAAAACGACAAGGAAAATGACATTTTGACAGCCTAAATGACATGACTAAGAATTCTTGCGTGTCATTTCATTATTATTCATTTTATCCTAGTGCTGTAACGCGTTTGTGAAACCCATAAAATGTTCCGAAAACTAAGTTTAGCAAGAAATATATAGTGTAAAAAAACATTTTCCACCCTTTCAACAGATGTCAAACCATTTTCTCGCTTACTTTGATACTCATTTTAAGGCAGTTAATTAACCGTTAAGGGAAAAACTTCGTTTTCGGAATATTTTACAAGTGTGCTAAAGCGATCTGTAATGTTATTTTTTTAAAATATCTTTTTATTTAAAAATGGCACGCAAGTACTCTCAGCGTGTTATTTCTCGCTTCTGATGTCACGATTTCAATATGGCTGCGGTGACTACTCAGGAGCCTTAAGAATTATTTAAGTATACTGCCCTTATTTAAAATAAGATCATTAATATTGTTTTATATGTATCAGAGTCTCAAGAAAATTTTGCTTTTAATAATGCTTTAGTTTAATATTGCAGATAGTGAGACATAAAAGACCTTGTTAGGATGTTATAAAAACATTTTAAATATATATATTTTTAAAAAATAAGATTTTGTTAGTGTTAATCTACAAGAACTTTAGAAGGATTATCTAATGTTGCCTTAATTTTGAAACTCAGGCTCGCTGCTAGATGAAAGGGAAAATGCCTAACCCGAAAGTAGAATCCATCTAAGACAGTATATAAGACCGCGGCGAATCACGGATTCACAGACCTGCGAGGTTTTTTTTTAAGATGCAATAGTAATTTCTGACGTAATTTTGTGCGCTGAATTCGAATCTGGCCGCCGAATTTGCGTAGCACGTCACGTTTTTGAATTATTTGTAGTTGAATAGTTCAAAAATCGCTATTTTGGCCAATTTCATGAATTTATTGTGAGTAAACCAAATTTTTTGAAATATTTCTGTCAATGGCATCGTATAATACTCACTTTCGCCTTTTAAATCCACTTTCGATTACTGCCGCACGATTTTTTTTCGAGATATATAAGTATGAAGTTGTAAGAAATTTGCGTTAAAGAAAATTTATATAGACATCAATATGGTAGATCCATGATCTTGAAATTTGGAAAGACTGACATATGTCAGGTTCGGTTGGCCAAAAAAGTATTGTAAAGAAATGTCTAATACAGTTGTTACACATTTTGAAAAATTGTTCTAAATTTTATGCCTTTTTATTGTGATTCTATTTGCCATATTGGATGCGCCATTTTTAATTTCAAAAGGTGACAGAAGGTATTTAAAAATGTATATTTTTACCCTAATTTTGATTCGTAGTGAGATAGAAGGGTGGCATTGATTTAGAATGGCTTATTGGATCCCCATGCATGACCAGGCTTATAACTTATATAACTGAGTAAAAAAAAATCGTGCGGCGGTAATCGAAAGTGGATTCGAAAGATGAAAATGAGCATTATACGATGCCATTGACAGAAATATTTCAAAAAATTTGGTTTACTCACAATAAATTCATGAAATTAGTCAAAATAGCGATTTTTATGCTATTCAACAAATAACTCAAAAATCTGACGTGCTACGCAAATTCGGCGGCCAGATTCGGATTTAGCGCACAAAATTATGTCAAAAATTACTATTGCATCTTAAAAAACATTTTTGACCCCCTTTTTCGCAGGCCTGTGTTATCGGTCAAAGAGCGCATTAGCTCGAAGACAGTTATAGCCGCATCTCTTCTATTTTTTGCGAGAGGAGCCCTAGAGCTCTAAAAATTAACCGCAAACGGTTAATTTTTTATGGCGAATTCATATATGTATCATAGAAGATAGAATAAATGTAGAAATAAATATCAATATATAATAATAAATATATCTATATAAATATCTCCATTAAATGTTGTATGATATCTACAGAATATTAATTTACATATTCTATAAATATTTATGAAATTTCGAATTGACAATAAAAAATTTTTTGATGAGATTCCGATAGTGTTTCCACATAGGGTCCTGATAATATTTCCCTATCAGGCCCTAAAGCACCATTTGTTACAAGCCATCTAGGCTCCAAGCGTTCTATACCTAGTAGAATCCGATTAATTTTAAGGCATATTAATCAGGTCCTTTTTAAAATCTTATTACTTTTTCTACACAAGTACGCGCGTTTCCGCGGTATTTGGCAGATCGACGAGCAAGTGCCATCTAATATTCAAAGCATCGAGAGGCATCGTGACAAGAGGAGCAGGGGCCACGACAAATTCACGAGAACAGATGATCCGCATGCATATGATATTTGCGTTGCTCACGTCCGTCATGATTGACGGGACGCGTGTGCGTCACTTCTCGAATTTTTACGTCGGCCTAAAACGTGCCAATCGCGAGTTTCATATATATGCGCGATAGCGATATGTTTTTCCGATATTCATGACTGATATCGATTATGTTATCGTGCGTTGAAAGAATTTGTTTACGAATATACAAATATACGTTACGAATATACGAATAGTATCTCGTGAGTAAATCAAGCGGATGCGAGAGATCATGACGATAAGTTAATCGAGACAGGATTGTCTACGATATTAAGGTGTTTATTTGTGCTATTTGCTCACATCAAATATTATTTCTTCAATTTTTTCCCCATATTCTTTCTAATTCTATTTATTATATTACTGAAAAATATTTGTAAAGATATTCATATTTTTCTTGATTAAATTATTTTGTCAAATATATAGAGAAAAACTATTTTATTATTGTCATTGCATATGTGTCTAAATATATCTACATCATAGTATATTTGATAGTAGATTTGTTAAGGCAAATAAACTTTGTCATCATAATTTAATTATTTCATATAAGAGCAAAACTAAATTTTGTCAAATAGATTTGCTCATAAAAATATGTATTTATTGCCAAACTGAGATAACACTAGCAAATTTTATTATTGAGGTAAAACAATTTAATTAGTATATGTATTAAATAATTATTAATAAAATTTCTCTAATAAATGAAAGTAATATTATATAAATTTTTTTGTTATACATATAATAATAATAACATATAAAATATTATTTTGTATTATTCGTAAGAAAATCTTTTTCCTCTATTTATATTAGATATCAAGAAAAAATATAATAAAAAATATAAAAAATAAAATATTTGAGAGAAAAAACTTATTAAAAAAACTTATTAAAAATATGCGTTGATTGATTGATCAAATTTACCTGGCCGTTTTTACAACCGCCTACGATGATGCTACCGTCAAGAGGACAGACAGCAATAGACGTTACTTCTCGTGGACATTCAAGAATTAATTTAGGCGACAAACAGTCAGTGAAGGACCATATTAATATTCGATTATTGCCTTCGCAAGCTAAAAATACCTGAGAAAAATGTGCTATTTAGAGTAAACGATATTTATATATTACGTTACACGCGCGTTTATAATAATAAAAAATACATTCTATATTAACAATAAATTTTTCTTTAACATTAACCGATGTAGCACAATTTTAGAAGCAAAATTATAAGCGAAAAAGTAAATTTGGGCTAATCCGCGGCAATTGATAAATTTAATTATTTCATTTAATAGCGAAACTAAATTTTAGCAAATAGATTTGCTCATAAAAATACGTATTTATTGCTAAACTGAGATAACTCTAGGAAATTTTATTATTGGGATAAAATCATGTAATTGATATATTTAAAAATTCTTAGTAAAATTTCTTTAAATAAAAGTAACATTATATAAATTTCTTTGATATATATAATAAATAATAATATTTGCTTGTTGCGGCATAAAATGTACTATTTCGTTATTATTCGTGAGAAAATCTTTCTTCTTTGTGCATTTAGAAACAATATAGTAAAAATATAAAAAATAAAATATTTTGAGAGAGAAGAAGAGCTTTGAAAAATATTATTAAACCTCGTCATATGTTTTTGGCCCGATCAGATGCTCGCTCTTGGCATGTTGCGTGTAAGTAGCTATCGCGGTTCCGGTCCAAAACGGATGCCAGCAGAAATCATTGATAACTTTATCCGCGATGATTTTTCCATCATAGTAGCTCTGATGTTCTTCGTAACCTATCGGTACTGGTGCCTGCGTGTCCTTCTCATTACGTACTAAATTTGCAAAATCGTTTGCATATATATCCCATGTGGAATTCATTAAAATCTAAAAAGGGCAAAGTAGATATATATTGCTAAGTTGATTACAAGTTTTTACTTAAAAAATGTTACATATTTTAATAATTAATCTAATATCTAATTATTTAATTAATCTAATAATTAATCTAATTAAATTAGATTTTACGCAATTTAATAATTAATCTAATATCTAATTATCTAATTAATCTAATAATTAATCTAATTAACAATTACATTTTACGCAATAAAATTTGTTATTTAAAATCTTAAAAAAATGAGGAATATTATTTGTAATATATTACTTGGTTGCACATATCGTCGGTATAACGTTCCAGGAAATCTTTCAAGGACTCTATCTTGTCTTCGGTGTAGGCAGACAAATCGACTGTCTCGTATTCATACTGATATTGGTACCATGAATTGACGGGTATCGATGGCGCCGTTTGCGCCTCGTTGTGCTGTACGATTGGCATCACTTGCGTAGCCCTGCTTACCAATTTACGCCATACATTTTCGAATATTTGTCGGTACGGCAGCAACTCGATGTATCCATCTCTCTGATCGTCCGCCTTCCTGTCCGTCAGATTTATCGACACGTTCAGCAAATCGGTTGTAGACGTCACCTGACGATAATTAAATGCAAAAGAGATTCGATTGTTTATCGACGATGCGTGTCGTACGATTTACGCGGCACAAATATAATCAAATAAATAATGCTATCGCGGGATTTATGAACTACTTCTTGCACTCGATCGAAAACAGGATAAAGTGATTAATAAATAATTTATTACAATTTATGAATTTGCCGCCGTATGATATTATTGTCGATTCACTGGGGCAGTATTTATAGACGGGATTAGTAGAAATTTACGGTAATCGCTTCAATACCATGGGTTAGAGTTAACATACGCGAGCTATCAATATCCATGTTCTGCACACGCGAGTGACGCATTAGTTAGCACGCGTGCTGTGTCGCGTGTTGTCGAAAGGTAATAGAAATTTTCAAAAATTCCAAAATACGTTACACGGTGCGCGAATTTGAGCTCAGTCGAACAGATATGCAAATCGCGAGCAAAAAGT
Source organism: Camponotus fellah (assembly GCA_030586385.1). NCBI lineage: Eukaryota > Metazoa > Arthropoda > Insecta > Hymenoptera > Formicidae > Camponotus > Camponotus fellah. Next base: position 279,880 of record JAPIVC010001004.1, read on the forward strand.
TCGGTGAAGGCAGAGTGAAAAGTCGACGATAGCTACGTTAGCATAAAGATATATTCGAGTTGCCAACTGTTGACATTTTTGCTCCAATATATTCGGTAACTTAATTCTTAAAAATTATTCTTTCATTTTCTATTAATTTTTGTTTACAATTTGCAATGAACATTACTTTATGATTTTATAAAATTAATAATTTAGTATACAGTTATGTTTTTTCCAATCCATTCGTTTTTGAAAATTTATTGAAAAATTAATTCAAATGTACATGCGTTAATTATCACAATTTTAAAAATAATTTTTTCGAGTTTCTAAAATACTAAATTAGACTATTACTACATTATTTAATTCTTTAATTATTTGTTACTAATTTATTGTATAGCATTTTGTAGTTAAAAAATGTTTTAAATTAATTTAATTTGATTTCAAATTCGAGTCTACGATGGCTACGTTAGCATAAAGATATATTCGAGTTGCCAATTGTTGACATTTTTGCTCCAATATATTCGGTAACTTAATTCTTAAAAATTATTCTTTCATTTTCTATTAATTTTTGTTTACAATTTGCAATAAACATTACTTTATGATTTTATAAAATTAATAATTTAGTATACAGTTATTTTTTCCAATCCACTTGTTTTTGAAAAATTAATTCAAATGTGTATGCGTTAATTATCACAATTTTAAAAATAATTTTTTTTCGAGTTTCTAAAATACTAAATTAGACTATTACTACATTATTTAATTCTTTAATTATTTGTTACTAATTTATTGTATAGCATTTTGTAGTTAAAAAATGTTTTAAATTAATTTAATTTGATTTCAAATTCGAGTCTACGATGGCTACGTTAGCATAAAGATATATTCGAGTTGCCAACTGTTGACATTTTTGCTCCAATATATTCGGTAACTTAATTCTTAAAAATTATTCTTTCATTTTCTATTAATTTTTGTTTACAATTTGCAATAAACATTACTTTATGATTTTATAAAATTAATAATTTAGTATACAGTTATTTTTTCCAATCCACTTGTTTTTGAAAAATTAATTCAAATGTGTTTGCGTTAATTATCACAATTTTAAAAATAATTTTTTTTCGAGTTTCTAAAATACTAAATTAGACTATTACTACATTATTTAATTCTTTAATTATTTGTTACTAATTTATTGTATAGCTTTTTGTAGTTAAAAAATGTTTTAAATTAATTTAATTTGATTTCAAATTCGAGTCGACGATAGCTACGTTAGCATAAAGATATATTCGAGTTGCCAATTGTTGACATTTTTGTAGTTTGCTTCAATATATTCGATAAATTAACTCTTAAAAATTATTCTTCCATTTTCTATTAATTTTTATTTATAATTTGCAATGAACATTACTTTATGATTTTATAAAATTAATAATTTAGTATACAGTTATGTTTTTTCCAATCCACTTGTTTTTCAAAACTTGTTGAAAAATTAATTCAAATGTGTATGCGTTAATTATCACAATTTTAAAAATAATTTTTCGAGTTTCTAAAATACTAAATTAGACTATTATTATTATTACATTATTTAATTCTTTAACTATTTATTACTAATTTATTGTATAGCTTTTTGTAGTTAAAAAATGTTTCAAATTAATTTAATTAATTTAATTTAATTAATTTAATTTAATTTGATTTCAAATTGGAAATAGCAGATTGAAATCAAATGATTCTTTAATATTATTTAAGCAATTTATATTTGATATCTAAGAATTAAAATTTTGTGACTCGTTAAACAGATTTTTTTAATCTTATGCAAACCTCAATCTCGAATAGCGGTCTCGTATTTTTGACGATACACTCGTCGATCTCAGCACCGCTTCCTAAATCGTCCCATTCGCCGAGAGACTTGTAGATTGCGTATCTCACACGATTCTCATGATCGTCTTTTTGAGTTTGTATAGCCCTTATTATTGCATCTTTACTTTCCTCGGTGAGAACAATGTAAAATTGGCCCTCTTCGGAAAGGGAGGGTGCATAGCCGATGAGAATCCGTTCGTCAGGATATTCTTGAATCTCGTCCTTTACCGGCAGGAAGTCGCTGCTCTCAGAATGCAGATCTATATTATCCTCGATGATATCCTTCCTAACGTATACCCATGGATATTCCGTGGTGACGTTCTCGCCGATGACACAGCCAACGATCTTCTGCGTCAGCGGCGACAAATCGATTCTCGCTATTCCCGACATTCCCTGAGATGGAATCAAACAAAATGTAATTTAACAAAGATATATTTTTCTCTTTTTCCTTATAATATACAAGAAGACGATTTTCATACAAATTAGAGAAAGAGAGAACTCACAGCGTGAATTAAATAAATGAATGTTTTATTATGTTGAATTAGAGATATATCTGGGACAAGTGACGATGAATTTATTATTCATGTATAATTCTCTTTAAAATTCTACGTTTAACGTAGCAATTCAATTAAAGACGAGATGTGAGATTTTGAAAATAGAATAAACTGCTGTTACGATGGAAATATTCACCATCGACACGGAATATCGAATTTTCTTCTTCGGTTCTGCGGCTATCTGCGCCGTGTCAAATTTCCAAATGTCATTCACTGACGGCCCAGAGGAAGCGAGATCGTAGATAGTCGTCCGTCTTCTCATCGGATCATCCATTTCTATATGAACCTTCTTCTTTGCCTCCTTCTCCCAATCTTGAATAGTTGCGAGAATAATTAAATAGACAGAATAATCTAATTTTTAGAAAATAACGAGATACACAGTCTTGACTCTTTAAAATAATACATACATACACAGTAAAAAAACTTTTTGTGTTAAATTTAACATATTTCACATGTCCCAATTTACTCTAATTTTAATGTTAATTAACAGAAGGCAAGTATATAAATAAATAACACGAGTAATATGTTTAAAAATTAACACAAAAGTGTAACACTTAAACTTTATCTGGAAATAAAGTTTATGTTAAATTAACATATTTATAATGTTAAATTTAATTAAAAGAAAATGTTATTCTTACATTTTTATGATAAATAACAGAAGAGATATGTCGATCTAACATATGGAAATTGTTATAGAGAGAAAAATAACACAACTTATCTGTTCATTTCAACATGTAACATATTTCATCAAAAATTCGTGCATTTACATATTAATTATGTTGTTTTAACTCTTAGAAACGGTGAATATTAACTGAATGCAGAAATGTCAAAATAACGCAACGATAATATGTTACATTAATATAAGAGTATGTTAAAAATTTAATACAAAAATTTTTTACACGAGAAAATTTTAACAGAAATACAAAATGTTTTTTTACCGTATAGGGTAGTAAATTAACAATGCTGTTATAGTAAAATATTAACAGCTTTTTAATTGTTAATATTTAAAATAATAGATAGATTAAAATAATAAAGAGAGTCATTATATTTTAATAAATTATTTAGATACAGCAATCGATATCTTTATCAGATTTGCATGATTCATACATTTAAATAAATCATAATCTCTTTTATTATTCGTACTCGCTGCTTTAAATCGCGTCATTCATATTTGAACGTATTTATGGTCGACTAAGTTTATGTTTCATTGTTAACACAGTGCGTACTTCCACCTGACATATGTATCCGATACGCATCATCGATCTTCGTTCGGTACATAATTTTAACCCATTCGTTACAAAGTTTCAATATTGAGTATATTCGACATTATCGACATTCTTCTTGGCAATGCAGCGTGTTGTATACTTTCAACAGCACAAATATTTCCATTAAAAAGTCTGTATTTTTAAATAAATAGCAGCAAAATATGTTACTATTACATACACAAATTTAAAAAGCAACAGCTATATAAACTAAACAGAAAAATAACAAGCGTTACAATTGCAATGTTTTTTATCTTCTATGTATATTTAATTTATTTAATTATTTAATTTATCGTAAATATTAAAAAAAAATCGAAAACAATTGAATTGACATATAATCCGATAATTAAAAGAAATATCATTGATAAAGAAATATCACTAATAGCACAGATATATGTTAGAAAATATATATTGATCAAAATTGTTGTCAGATTATGTAAAAAATTATAACCTACACAATTTGTCTTCTACTTCTTCCCATTCTTTTTCCTCGCAAGATTCTTCCTCTTCCGAACCGAAAGATTGTGCCATTTCGAAAAAATCATCATCATATTTGTGTTCTCGCTTCGTATCATCCTCTTGAAGCTTTTCGTCTGCCAATATTTCTCCCGCATTTTCTGTGTGTATTTCTTCGTTCATGATGTAAATTGTCTATTATTTTATGTTTCCAAGACTACTTGATGAGTGAAGTAATGATAATTATGTGTATGTATGCAGATACATACACAGTAAAAAACATTTTGTATTTCTGTTAAAATTTTCTCGTGTAAAAATGTTTTGTGTTAAATTTTTAACATACTCTTATGTTAATGTAATATATCATCATTGCGTTATTTTGACATGTGTTGAGTTAATAGTCATCATTTCTAAGAGTTAAAACAATACAATTAATATGTAAATGCACAAATTTTTGATGAAATATGTTATATGTTAAATTGAACAGATAAGTTGTGTTATTTTTCTCTCTATAACAGTTTTCATATGTTAAATTGACATATCTCTTCTATTATTTATCGTAAAAATGTAAGAATAACATTTTCTTTTAATTAAATTTAACATTATAAATATGTTAATTTAACATAAATTTTATTTCCAGATAAAGTTTAAGTGTTACACTTTTGTGTTAATTCTTAAACATATTACTCGTGTTATTTATTTACATACTTGCCTTCTGTTAAATTAACATTAAAATTAGAGTGGATAAATTGGGACATGTGAAATATATTAAATTTAACAAAATTTTTTTACTGCACGGTAAAAAACATTTTGTATTTCTGTTAAAATTTTCTCGTGTAAAAATTTTTGTGTTAAATTTTTAACATACTCTTATGTTAATGTAACATATCATCATTGCGTTATTTTGACATTTCCGCGTTGAGTTAATAGTCATCATTTCTAAGAGTTAAAACAACACAATTAATATGTAAATGCACAAATTTTTGATGAAATATGTTATATGTTAAATAGAACAGATAAGTTGTGTTATTTTTCTCTCTATAACAGTTTTCATATGTTAAATCGACATATCTCTTCTATTATTTATCGTAAAAATGTAAGAATAACATTTTCTTTTGATTAAATTTAACATTATAAATATGTTAATTTAACATAAATTTTATTTCCAGATAAAGTTTAAGTGTTACACTTTTGTGTTAATTTTTAAACATATTACTTGTGTTATTTATTTACATACTTGCCTTCTGTTAAATTAACATTAAAATTAGAGTGGATAAATTGGGACATGTGAAATATGTTAAATTTAACACAAAATTTTTTACTGTGTACGAATGGATCGAGACGAAAGATAGAAAAAATCTTGACGATAGGAGGATTGATTCACTTTGCATCGATGTAACCATTTTTTAATCTGGACTATATAACATCGGTAACGCGACTGACGATATATGTCGAGGCTTAACAAAATTTTGAGTCGGGTACATTTGCAGTTTGATTGAACATTGAAATCTCGGGTTTCATCGTCAGGCCGCCGTCCATCGCGAAGTGGATAGATGTTTCGGAATATCAATTTTTCCCTCGAAATACGTGTACACGCGGGCGACGAGGACGATTTAATTGTTTTTATATCAGGCGAATGAAACTGGTCGCTCGTGCACTTAACCCATTTCGCAAACTCGATATATCACAGGCATTGTCAGCGCTGACGAAACGTTTTATAATCCAATGAGTGATTTAATTGCGTAACGACCAATTCGTCGTTTAAACGCGATGTATCGCCAATTGATAATATGTATTCAATTGAACAATTTACCTATTATAAATATTACTAAAAGTATTTATTAATGCAATAAGTAATATATTGCATGTTGAATGAAAAAATGTAATTTATATGTAATTATATGCTATTATTCTTTGCGATAAATTCGTTATAAATCCATCAAATTCGCGACGCGAAATATCTTTAATAAATTCAATAATTTTAAAGAAATGCAATTTTTCTTTTTGCAATTATTTGAATATAAAATTGCAATTATGCCGTTAAACGAGCTCACTAGTATTCTGAAATTGTAATTAACAGATTTTTCCATCAAACAGCTATTCAAATATAATTACCGGCAATGTAAAATATTTATTTGTCGAAGCAAAATTTTATTTCGTTAAACGTAATAAATTGTTACAGCAATGAATATTATACGCGAAACCTTCTCTTTTCCGATTAATATAATCTTACATCATGGATTTTGACTATATAGTTTACGTAAACGGCATAATTAGCATTAATCTTGTAGTTTGTAAGATTTTTGTAGTAAAAATGTTTTGTCATTACGCCAATAATACGCTATTAAAGAAACATTATTCATACATTCGCTAAAATATATGCTAAAATATATATAAGATAGACACAGAATCTGGGTGCGTATCGTGAAATATTAAAAATGTTAAATTTTCTGTTTAGCAAAATTTGTAACTTCTCCTTCGCATACAGCAGGGAAATAAACTTACATGTACTTTGCATACATCTTAAAAATTTCCTGCCATTATAATGTTACATAAAAAGGTCGCCCTACGCTAAATACGGAGCAAATATTTATTCAAGATTATGGCAATGCAGATTACGATACGACTTTATCCTGCATGCAATATATATATATACCTAGTATAGTTTATGAAATATTCGATTGGTCTGGGACTTTTGCGACACCCTGTATATATATATATATATATATATTTGGGACACCCTGTATATATATATATATATATATATACAGGGTGTCCCAAAAGTCCCGGACCAATCGAATATTTCATAAACTATGCATTTTAGAAAGAAATGTTTCAGACAAAAGTTGTGTGGCTTGAAGGGGGCCATAAGATGGTGTCATTAGTTTGATCTTAAAGAGTCACCTGAAGGTCATGTGAAAGTCATTTCCAACTTTTTAAATGGAATATCCTATATGCTTTTACATATTCTTGTAGCTCATTTCAAGAGCTTTCCAAAACATTATAATTAAGTTAGTTTTCATTAAGTACTTTCCGAGTTATGAGGCTTGAAATCATTTCTTAATTTTATATAAACTGTAAAATATTTTGTAAAATATTCATTTTTTGATTATCTTATCTTAATACCTTTATGTACAAAATAATGAGAGGAATCAATTGATGTAAAGAAAACACATAATTGTTTCGAAAAAAAATGTAATTGTTAATTGCAAATTATATTATTTTTTCGAAACATTTATGTGTTTTCTTTATATCAATTGATTGTGCAATTCTATTTAAAGAAAGGAGCTCTACGACTATTTAATTTCGTCCGACGATGACATTTATCTCAGCTTACAATTAGTGAATATTTATTGAATAGACATCAGAAATAAAAATATGTAAAAATGTAAAAAAATAAATGTGACGGAGAAATAAATGTAAATTATTAAAAATGTTGGAAATCATGAAAAGGTCAGATGGGATTATAAGTGTAAATTATTATTTATTGTAAATGTAAATTAATAGTGCACTCTGGTAATTAAAATATACTCGCGTTTAAAATGTATGACATATATATAGTTGTGCATTCTTCATATATTATTTTGCAATACATTCAATTTTAAAGTATTTATTAGAAATACCATAAATATCGTTTTCTAGTATTTTATTCCTTTTTTCGTAGAAGAAGCTTTTGAAAAATATATTTTATGTTTGCTTTATTATCTTTCTTTTTTTCCTATAAGTCATAAAGTCTATTTTAAGACCCGTCAGTTAACATAAATTGAATTTCGCGCAAAGCGAAATATTGCATGTGCTTACGGGTTATTATTGCACGATATTTTACATTTAAAAGATTCTTTATATGTATAATTCTTACTTGTTCGTTGTAACGTGTAAACATGCATATTATTACGTCATAAAATAGATAAGCTGCGTGAAAACTTTGATCATTTGCTCTATCATTCCGTCATTTCCAAACGTCAAGGTGAGATATATTAAGTCTGAGGTATATATTTGATCGAAAAATTTTTGATTGCATTATTATACTACTAAATTTTAGAGTAAATGTTCTATATATGTTTCGACGATCGTTGTTTTCAGCGTTTGAATAGTCGGCCCTGTAATCGGTGATTCGCACGCCCGTTGGAAAAATAGATTCCGGCGTTTAGACAATTTGGCTTCGTGGCCGGCCGATTAATCAATTGCAAATATATACCGCGTAGATTGGAAATACACGCTGCCTATTTCCTGTTTAATCGAATCAAATTGAGATGGTATTTTCCCTGTGTCCGGTCTCCCCATTTATCGGGCCGAAATGTCGAGTGGTGCTTTTCTCCCCATCCAACGCAGAACGTAAACGACCCAAAATACGCTCACTGACGATTAATCGTTCAAAAGGAAAACCACGAAAAGTCCTGGCCGAGAAGAACGTAAAAAAATATTGGACAGAATGGCCTTTTATGTTTTTCCTGATGTGTATTACAGATTCGAATATAATTTGCAAAAAATCTGATTTCGCAATAATCTTTTTTCACGAGAGCATACAATATTTGATCTTATTATTTTTAAATCGTATCATAGATATTTCTTGTTTTGCGTGTGCAAATCTCTAGTATTTTTATTTTTATCACATATCTCTCTCTGCCATTAAATTTTTATTCCTAGGAAAGAGAGTTGAAGATAATTTATCAAATCAAACAATCGATCAAAAAGAAAACCGGAAAATCCTGGCTGAGAAGAACGTAAAAAAATATTGGACAGAATGGCCTTTTTTTCCTGATGTGTATTACAGATTCGAATATAATTTGCAAAAAATCTGCTTTCGCAATAATCTTTTTGCATGAGAGCATGCAATATTTGATCTTATTATTTTTAAATCGTATCATAGATATTTCTTGTTTTGCATGTGCAAATCTCTAGTATTTTTATTTTTATCACATATCTCTCTCTGCCGTTAAATTTTTATTCCTAGGAAAGAGAGTTGAAGATAATTTATCAAATCAAACAATCGATCAAAAGGAAAACCGGAAAGTCCTGGCCGAGAGGAACGTAAAAAAATATTGGACAGAATGGCCTTTTTTTTCCTGATGTGTATTACAGATTCGAATATAATTTGCAAAAAATCTGCTTTCGCAATAATCTTTTTGCATGAGAGCATACAATATTTGATCTTATTATTTTTAAATCGTATCATAGATATTTCTTGTTTTGCGTGTGCAAATCTCTAGTATTTTTATTTTTATCACATATCTCTCTCTGCCATTAAATTTTTATTCCTAGGAAAGAGAGTTGAAGATAATTTATCAAATCAAACAATCGATCAAAAAGAAAACCGGAAAGTCCTGGCTGAGAAGAACGTAAAAAAATATTGGACAGAATGGCCTTTTATGTTTTTCCTGATGTGTATTACAGATTCGAATATAATTTGCAAAAAATCTGATTTCGCAATAATCTTTTTTCACGAGAGCATACAATATTTGATCTTATTATTTTTAAATCGTATCATAGATATTTCTTGTTCTGCATATGCAAATCTCTAGTATTTTTATTTTTATCACATATCTCTCTCTGCCGTTAAATTTTTATTCCTAGGAAAGAGAGTTGAAGATAATTTATCAAATCAAACAATCGATCAAAAGGAAAACCGGAAAGTCCTGACCGAGAGAAACGTAAAAAAATATTGGACAGAGTGGCCTTTTATTTTTTTCCTGATGTGTATTACAGATTCGAATATAATTTGCAAAAAATCTGATTTCGCAATAATCTTTTTTCACGAGAGCATACAATATTTGATCTTATTATTTTTAAATCGTGTCATAGATATTTCTTGTTTTGCGTGTGCAAATCTCTCGTATTTTTATTTTTATCACATATTTCTGCCGTTAAATTTTTATTCCTAGGACAGAGAATTGAAGATAATTTAATCGGTCAAAAGGAAAACCGAAAAGTCCTGGCCGAGAAGAACGTAAAAAAATATTGGGCAGAATGACCTTTTATTTTTTTCCTGATGTGTATTACAGATTCGAATATAATTTGCAAAAAATCTGCTTTCGCAATAATCTTTTTTCACGAAAGCATACAATATTTGATCTTATTATTTTTAAATCGTGTCATAGATATTTCTTGTTTCGCGTGTGCAAATCCCTTGTATTTTTATTTTTATCACATATCTCTCTCTGTCGTTAAATTTTTATTCCTAGAACAGAGAGTTGAAGATAATTTATTTATGTTAAAATGATGTAAGTAGCCGGATGCAGGACTTTAAGTGGGTATTTTTTTTTTGCGGAGATGCAAAATTTCATTGCAAACAGATGTTAAAATATATCCGGAGTCTTTGCGCGGCGCGTTTACTGTCGTGTTTTATTTTGAAAATTTAGAATAGAGCGCTTTTTTAAGTCCCGCCGGACGGAACTTTTATGCTGCTTTTGTAGTAGTCGACACGGCAACGACGGACATTTTATCGTTTTAGCTTTTATTTCGCGTACTCGCTCACTCGCTCGTTCATTCGTGCGAGCTCGAAGCTCCCTGTGGATATAGAGAATCGCACGGGACAAACGTGCACGGCCCATACAAGCGACGCATTGAAAATATTGGGTTGTTTTTAACGCCACCGTTCATCCCGGCGACATGAATTTTTACGACGATTTGACAGCTGCGAGATTTTCATATGAAAGGATCTCCTGTCGAGCCCACGTCGAGAAAATTATTTGAGGAATAAAAAATTTATACTTCCGGTCTGAATTTTCGGAATAGACATTGGCAGGTCGTAGACGATATTAGCACGATGTTGACTAGCGTATAAAGGACATTTAACAAGTTAATTTGTTGGCTTTGTGATATAAAAGTCGTATATATTCCGAAAAAAAGTTATAAATAAATTTATATTAAATGTGAATTTTTTTAAAAGATACAAGCAAATATAAATTTCAATTATATTATATCCAACACATTATATATTAATATGAGATACAAGATGTGTATTTAAAAAATACAAACGGGAATATAAATTTCAATTACCTTAAATAAAAATTATTTCAATTATGTCAACATTATATTAATACAAAATATAAGATATCATAAAATAATTCTTAATAATTATATAATTATGCAACATAACTGTATATAATTATATTAAAATTTATTTGCACATATCTTTTTTATAAAATTTACATCATGTATAAATTTATTTACAATTTATATTTTTAGGAATATATTATTTTTTAATTTTACATATTTTTAAAAGAATAATTTTATTTTGATATATTATAATTATTTAATTTCTGATTAATCAAATATGTATCTATCTCTATACAGTATTGTCGTACAAGTTTTGTTTCATTTACTTCAAGTAGCACAGATTTTTCGAAATTGAATTCTCATTCTCTTGCAAAAAAAAAAACAGACAAATCAACCGACAAATACTTTGTCTTTCATGCTTCTAAAATTTTCATTCAAAACGTTTCGAATGTCTGACGAGATTAGACACGAATCCGAAATAACAACGTATAACAGCCAACATTCGCCGAATAGACGACCGATTTAATTTCGCCCCGTCACTCGCTATCGCAGTCGGCATTTAGCGATCGTGAGTTGCGCTCTATTTTCATTTCCATTATGAATAATGCCGAGATAGTGTAAACGGCCGCGGCCTACTGTGTCGCGATTTGCATGAAGCCATTTTAATCGTAAAACGACGACGACGATGATGGAACGAAAGCGATATGTAACTCGGAAAGAATTTGTGATATATTATAAGTATAAAAAAATCGTCTTGTGCAATGTTTCTTATCGTTTTAATATTGTTTTAATCCTCAATATAAAATTAGAATAACCTAACATAACGATTTTTACTGCTTTGCATTTTCATTTGAAAAATTTGCATAAAAATTTTGAAAATATTTAAATTCTGTATTACAATGAATAATTACATTTAACATTGAATATAAAATACGAAAATGAATGAATTTTATATTGCAATATTCTTATTCGGTCCAATAAATTTAACATTGAATGAATGGCGGTATTATTTATATTTTCATTTGCTGTATTGATGTATAAATGATCTGCGTTTTAAATTTAAAGAATTAGACTGGTCATATCTCACATTTTCAGAATTTTAATGTAATTGATAAAAATTTAAAAATAAAAGTTGAAGAAATAGATGTATAATTTATAATTGTACCAATTTTTTTATACACACATTATAATACGCATTATAAAATTCTTAATAACTTTTTCAGAATCAATTTGATTTATGGTACTTTTTGATATAGATGCTAATTAGAGTTTTCGAGAAAATGTTACATTAGCGAAACATTTCCAACACACGAGAACATGATAAAAAATTTTTATCCGAAAATTCTAAAAAATTATTACACGCTTTTTTTAGTCATATTTTTTTATTTTTGTTTTGTCGTTAATTGCCAAAATCATTTTTAAAATCGTAAAAATCACATTTAACGGTTTAATTTAAATACGATATAACAAAAACTTGCTTTCTCTCAGAATATTTTTAACGTAAGAAATGATGATAAACATTGATTATTTCGAGCTGCAATTTTTTGAAAAAAGCATAAATCGACAGTAAAATGCTAATAAAAAATTTTTATCCCAAAATTCTAAAAAATTATTACATGCTTGTTTTAGTCATACTTTTTTATTTTTATTTTGTCGTTAATTGCCAAAATCATTTTTAAAATCGTAAAAGTCACATTTAACAGTTTAATTTAAATACGATATAACAAAACTTGCTTTCTCTCAGAATATTTTTAACGTAAGAAATGATGATAAACATTGATTATTTCGAGCTGCAATTCTCTGAAATAAGCATAAATCGACAGTAAAATGCTAATAAAATTTTTTATCTCAAAATTCTAAAAAATTATTACATGCTTGTTTTAGTCATACTTTTTTATTTTGTTTTATCATTAATTGCCAAAATCATTTTTAAAATCGTAAAAGTCACATTTAACAGTTTAATTTAAATACGATATAACAAAAACTTGCTTTCTCTCAGAATATTTTTAACGTAAGAAATGATGATAAACATTGATTATTTCGAGCTGCAATTTTTTGAAAAAAGCATAAATTGACAGTAAAATGCTAAAAAATTTTTATCCCAAAATTCTAAAAAATTATTACATGCTTGTTTTAGTCATACTTTTTTATTTTTGTTTTGTCGTTAATTGCCAAAATCATTTTTAAAATCGTAAAAGTCACATTTAACAGTTTAATTTAAATACGATATAACAAAAACTTGCTTTCTCTCAGAATATTTTTAACGTAAGAAATGATGATAAACATTGATTATGTCGAGCTGTAATTCTCTGAAAAAAGCATAAATCGACAGTAAAATGCTAATAAAATTTTTTATCTCAAAATTCTAAAAAATTATTACATGCTTGTTTTAGTCATACTTTTTTATTTTTGTTTTATCATTAATTGCCAAAATCATTTTTAAAATCGTAAAAGTCACATTTAACAGTTTAATTTAAATACGATATAACAAAAACTTGCTTTCTCTCAGAATATTTTTAACGTAAGAAATGATGATAAACATTGATTATTTCGAGCTGCAATTTTTTGAAAAAAGCATAAATCGACAGTAAAATGCTAATAAAAAATTTTTATCCCAAAATTCTAAAAAATTATTACATGCTTGTTTTAGTCATACTTTTTTATTTTTGTTTTGTCGTTAATTGCCAAAATCATTTTTAAAATCGTAAAAGTCACGGTAAATTTAACGGTAAATTTAAATACGATATAACAAAAATTTGCTTTCTCTCAGAATATTTTTAAGAAATTTGTAAGAAATTATGATAAACACTGATTATTTCGAGCTGCAATTCTCTGAAAAAAACATAAATCGACAGTGCTAATAAAGAATTTCGGAAAACTAGTACTGTCAACGATCGAAACGTACTTGGGAAAACGCGCTACACGAGAATCGCGTAGTCAGAATAAGACCAGCGTGCACATTTTACGCAGGGAAACGCGGACGATATAATCCGGAAAGTCGGATATACGGTAGTGATGCGATGCAAAAATGGCATGGTGGCATGATGTAGCATGGCATGCAGTTTAAGGAGCTCTGCGGAGGTAGACGGAACGGTATCGCATCGTCGACTCGTAAAATCTCATGAGGTCGCTGTCTCGGTATCGAGAGATGTCTCGTGGGCAAGATAGACGCTGGTAACGGAGGGTGAAGAGGAACGCGACGACGACGACGACGAAGAGGGTTGGAATGTCGCGAGACGTATATTCGATCTGGTTGAGGTAAGTCTGATCGGAAGAGCAGGAGGGAGACAGCGGTCCATCACAATTTCACATTTCACGAGCTGCTGTTGCAGCGAGCAAGCATTCTGTCGCTTGCTCGCGGCGCGATTTCCACGGCCGTGGAGATTTTAAGGAAAAACTCGTCGACACGCCGTATTCTGCGTTTCCCTGCGCAGAAAATTTCTTTTCGTAACCCCACAGGAAAACCCGGTTTTTCCGAAATATAATCCTGCATTTCATTCGTTCGTCTCGTACCACATCTGTTAAAATACAATTTTTAACGCGCGCAAAAATCGTGCAGGAGATGGACAAGGAAATGCAATACTCGTTTTAATGGCACTAATTTAGAGACATATATTGCATTCGTACAAGCTAACATGCAAGTGGAGAGATAGATTTTATGTATGGATATAGAAATATAATATTGCATCGTACATTTTTTCGCATTTTATATGAAAAAATTATGAGATGCAATTATTTAACATTTATTCACACTTTATTTTCGCTACACTGAGAAAAAAATCTGGTTACATTAATTAGAATTCTGGTAGATTCAACCAGTATGTCTGTTGGAAAATGGACGAATTAGAATTCTTGTAGAAATTATCAGATGAATCTGATTAATTTCTTCCTGTTAAATTTACCAAATTTTCTAGTTAATAATACTAAACTCGCCGGCACCAAGTCGTCTAAAATTTTTTCCATCTAATCTCAAAAATCTGTTTAATATTCTAAATTCCAACAAGATTATTGAATAAATTCAATCCAGATTATTGAATAAATTATTTTAAATTCAGCTTGTTAGAAATTAAACTGATAAACAGGAAAGCAAGAAGAGGATGCAGCTCAAACACACACAATCAGAGAGCCAGCGTCCTCTTTCTGGCACTACTACTCGTAAGAGAAAAAAGATATACTTTGGATTTAATGTTAATACTAGTTCTTTATATACATTTCATGCACTGAGAAAAAATCTGGTTACATTAATTAGAATTCTGGATTCAACCAGTATGTCTGTTCGAAAATGGACGAACCAGAATTCTTGTAGGAATTACCAGATGAATCTGATTAATTTCTTCCTGTTAAATTTACCAAATTTTCTGATTAATAATACTAAACTCGCCGCACCAAGTCGTCTAAAATTTTTTCCATCTAATCTCAAAAGTCTGTTTAATATTCTGAATTCCAACAAGATTATTGGATAAATTCAATCCAGATTATTGAATAAATTATTTTAAATTCAGTTTGTTAGAAATTAAACTAATAAACAGTGATGCAAGAAGAGGATGCAGCTCAAAAACACACACAATCAGAGAGCTAGCGTCCTCTTTCTGGCTACTCATAAGAGAAAAAAGATATACTTTGGATTTAACGTTAATACTAGTTCTTTATATACATTTTATGGCAAATATTGAATACGAGTTAAGTTAAGAGGCAAGCAAAGAAATTAATGTAACAAGAAATTTTCTTGTTACATTAATTTCTTTGCTTGCCTCTTAACTTAACTCGTATTCAATATTTGCCATAAAATAACTTAGATCCAACCAGAAAATACTAACCAAATCCTTATAGTAAAATCTATTAAACAATCTATTTTAACGTTCTAATTATAAAAAATCAAGTCTTATTATATAACTAGAAATTCTTGTTTGATTTAACTAAAATGCCTTCAATTATATACGTCTTGTTGGTACAATCAAACGATTTTTCTCAGTGTATGAATCAATAATGATGAAAATAAATTTCTCAAAATTAATAAAAATACAAATTAATAATTGTCTTAATATCGCTAGTCGATTAATCAGAGGATCAATGGAAAATAATATAATCGACCAAAACTAGCAAAATTTGTTTATTTATTATGACGTTTCGACCATATGGTTGTGGTCCTTTTCAAGTATATGCGATCATAATGTTGTAAACTGCACAAGAGTCACTAGCAGAACAGTTACTTCTCACAATCATTAAATTCAAGAAATAAAATATGTTAAAATTCAATAGATCAAATTTAAGAGAAAAATTGATGTGTCCGCGTGAAACTTCGTCAAGAAACTGAAAATACAAATTATACATGATAACAAGATTTAAAAAGACACAAGAAGCACAATTATATTCAAATAACGACTGTGCGTGTTTGAATAAGAAAGAAATGACAATAAAGCGACGACGTTATCAATTTTAAACGTAGCAACAATGGCTCGAATCGAAAAGTTTTACTCGGAATATCACGTTCGGCATTTCAAGCGACGATGCTCGACTTCCTTCATTTAGCGAGCGAAAATATCCCGGGCGCTTGTACAACTCCCGCCTCGATGTATTCCTCGGGTTAATCACGCGCAGACAGGTATCTCGTTAATGAAGGGAGAAAGAGGAGGCCAATCCCCGATCATCGAGATGGAAGCCGGATCGCGTAACACGATGCGTATCTGCGACGACGCGTAAGCCCGATTTACTTATCGGCGCTCTGCGAGGCCCTCTCCCCAGCCAGCGGATGATGCATATCGGGTTAACGAGAGAACGTGCAACCGGGAGAAACGTGATTAGAGCGCGCGGGCGGAGGTCGTGCGCACACAGATGGACGACGGTTGGTTAATTTTCAATTAACCGAGGGAGAGCGAGCCGTGCCGAGCCCGAGCTCCGCCGGACGGGGGACGCTGGATTATATCCGACGACGGCGATCGGCACGTCGGATAGCCAGCCGGCCGCCAGGTGACTGCCGATCCAGCCTCCGCTTGTGCAACCTACACCCGGAGTGTAAGTGTACACTACACACGTTGCGGGCGCTCCTCTTTCCGATCGCAGCCTCCCCGGGATTGATTGGACACAGTCGTGCAAGCCGTACTCGATTAAATCGTCGCGCGAATACGGACTCGCCTCTGTCTCTTCTCGTTATCTCTCTCTCTCCTCTCTCTCTCTCTCTCTCTCTCTCTCTCTCTCTCTCTCTCTCTCTCTCTCTCTCTCTCTCGCTCTCTCCCTCTCTTTCTCTTTGCTGGGATCGCCCCCGCAAAGCCGGATCTCTTCAAAGCACTCCGCGCGCATCACGTCGACGTAATCGCTAATTCATCGAGGGCTCGTGATCGGCGTCGCTATCATCTTCGCGTAATGCCGCTAACGAAGTTAAATCGGGGATGTTGCTAGGAGTGGTAACCCGATATGCGCGTTATGCGACGCGCGCGTCGCTGCTATGACGCCGTTTACTTCAACGTTATCCGTCATTTATTAACGATGTACTTTTTCGGGTAAAAGTAAATTTATCAAAACTAACAGAGACGCATATTCCTTTATCTTTATTACGCGTTATTAAATTTTTTTAACGTCAATTTATATGCTCCTCATTTCACACACTTCTCCTTTTGACTTATTTCAAGCTTGGGGAAAATTCATTATTGTAAAATGTTACAATAAAATGGAGAAAATAACAGTTTACCCTTTTTCTTGTTCTCTAATACAGTAGTATTGTAGTTATGAACATCGAATTTTAAAAGTGTGTTGCTAATTGGTGGACTAATTTCTGACAGTTTAAGGAGATCCTGAACTGAACGGCGAACTCTTACACGATTACAGCGCCCTTATTTAATCCTCATCCTGTATTTTTTTTATCATGTTATTTATAAAGAAGATCCACTGCTTTTTCCACTCTACTTTACCGATATTTCAGATACATACGGATTGAAATTTTTGGAAGAATTCCATTTATTAATTAGGTAATTAAATTCAATTTTTATAGTTCGACAATGTTTTACGGTGCACATAATCGTGAAAACTACTGTTTTATACATAAAAGCTATAAAGGGTCGTCTACAATGGTCGCAGCATAAGGTTGTAAGACTCAAGAAATTGTAAGACTCAAGAAATTGACCAAGTCAAGTATTAAGAGAATACTCGACTATGATTGGTCAATTTCTTTAGTCTTAAGCCTTATGCTATTGACCTGGCATGAAACTTTTATAAGAAGCTAATATTTGTACAAGTTGACAGCTCTGATGCTATGTTGATTTAAGAAGTCGATAAATAAAAACGTAATTTTATATTTATTTTCTTTCTCAATATAAAATCTCATACTATATTTTCACGTATTCGTTTGCATGTACAGTTCAATTCTGGAGAAGGATTTTTAATTACAGACTAAAAAATGGCACACTTCCGAAAAATATTATTTATTTTTTATCGATAAAACAGACGTCTCCGGCATCCTGTTAATTCAACATTCTTCTGTCTCTCTCTCGCTTATTCCTGTTACGTTTTATATTTCTCCCCCATCAGTCGTTTATACATGAATCCTTATTCTCGCTGTTTTCTCATAGCAGCGAGAATAGAGTTTTCCCCGAGTGTGAAAAACTCCTTGCCGACGCCGTTCAATTTCTCTTTTCTTCTCTCGCGATCACAACGCGAGCCAAGCCGAGTCGAGCCGAGCCGACCCGCCATCTCGTTAGTAACGCGATCTTTTTTACGCGCGAGACAAGTAATTTTCCATCATCTCCATTTTTTTGTCCATTGCGCCGAAATTGCCGGTGTTCTCGCGTTACCGCAATTAATTTTCCGCCGGGTGGAAGCGTGGCTATCAATCGAGCGATGGCGAGGACGACGTCCTCTTCCACGGCGCAAACGTCGTGCCCATCCTTCAAGCGAAACTGAATCTTTATTACAGCGAAATACTATCCCCGTCCGCTAAGACGGGAAAACTTATTTCGCCGGGAACTCTCTCAAGAAGATCTATATACGCTGTGTGCTGCCAATTCGGTTTTCAGTTTCAGCTCGGATCCAGTCTTGGAGATACCTGGCTGAGAAAGCGTACGATTCTGTCGTTAAAGCAAGATAAGCTTGACGAAACGATAACTTCGTCAACAACCGTGAACGTGGACGCGCCATGAAATGAAGATAAATCCGACTTCCAACGGTATCTCCTTGCAAAATTGCAAAACGTATTCTTATTTTAACAGAATCACGGAATAAATGTGACTCATAAAGAAGCTACAGAAATTAAACTTAAAAAAGATTACTCCTAACGAACATGAATGATCTTTATTTTGACTTCAATGTTGATTCTGATTCCCAAAGAAAATTGCACAGGAAATTGTACAATTAAAAATCTCATCTCACATCAATTGCAAAGAAGATTAATTATAGGATCCAGCTTCGAGTGATATATAAGAATATTTATCTCATATATAAGAATATTATCTCAGAACATTATTTTATACACGTACTTTATTCTGTTATAAGTTTTACCTAACATGATTGCTGAGTGCTAAGATTTACGTAATTGATCTTTGGCCAATATTAACGTGAATGTCATCGAAATTGCGTCCATTAAAATAGATAATTAGTCAATTAAATTAAGAAATTATATTGACTGCAATTATTATTTCTCCCTCTAGTAATATAAACTACATAAACATAAATTAAGATTGTTAAATATGCAAAAATTAAACATAATTCTTTAATCAATTTAATCGCACAACAATAAGAATCGAAAAGAAACAAAATTGTAGGTAAAAGTACGCGAGCATCTTAAGCAAAGTCAAAGACTTTGGGAATAATTATCAACCTTGGTGTATATATTTACTTGTATAGCTCTCGCTAAACGGGAAAGTTGCTTTATAAATCATTGTTCGTACAATGTGCTACTCTGTCGTTTTACGAGGCAACTTGCAGCGAGAGGTTCCTTTAGGAATTCGAGTCATGTCTCGTCGATGGAATGCTGGCTCGTTGAAGGCAAGCCCGGGGAGAGTGGGTGGGTCGGATAAAGGCGATCAACTACGAAGACGACCTCTTACCGCACCTTATACGTGTAATAACGATTAACATTGATGGTGCACCTGTCGCTCTTGTATATTGTCGCAGCTTACGCTCATTGGCGGTGCTGTTAACTTCCAATGTTATCTTCGAGCGACCGATCTACTTTTGCATAAATTTCAGTACTTTTAGACTGTCTACCTAGACTGGAGGTTAAAGTGACGTATAACAAAAAATCAAATTGAATGTGCAAGCGTGACAGTTTACAGATAATTATGAAAAGTTGCTATTATAATTACGATCAGCAAAATTGTTATTTATTGTATGTCAACCTTTACTCTGTGTCTTATTTGTAAATATAAATATATTCGCAAGCATGATAGGTTTTTTTATATGGGAAATTATTTTTGCGGTTAAATGTGACCGATATGTATATATATTTAGTTTTTAGAATATTTAACTTACTGGTTTGCGTTTGTGGTTGTTGCGGTGTAATTGCAGCCGAGTTTAGTTTAATAGTCACTTGTGCCATAACTGTCAGCCCAGTTGATTGTCCTGGTCACATAAAGTTAACTTTTTTTACGTTAAACTTATCGATCTCATTACACGGCATAGGATCAATGATAAATATTATGCGGCAAAAATTTTGAAACGTTGAACAAATTTTAATAAAATTTGAATGTTGAAATTTCATTAAAATTTTCTACGACCGTGTTAATATTTTTATTTAATTAATTGTATTAAACTGCCTGGCTAGAGTTGAAAATTCACTTATTCTCTCGTTGTCGAGTTCACGTGCGCTTACGAGGGGCTTAACACGATTGCGAAAATAACCTGTGAGGTAGGTCATTTTCATCGTGGCGCATTTTACGCGATGGAGCGCTGAAATTCTCCACTGCGATTTGCCTCAAGTTACCGATGTAACTTCTTCCTCTCGTATAGACGGATATCGAGTTTACAACTCTGATGTTATCTATTTCAAGCACACGATTTATGCTTAGAAAAGATGGGATATGCCGACAATTGACTTAACAGGTCAGTGATACTCTCTAAAAGTGAGTCAGTGAAAATATCACTAATTTAAACAATAAAATAAGATTTCACTGAGAATCAGTGAGTTTTACTGATCTTCAGTGGAGACGCTTATTTTTTTATTATTTTATCTTATATCTCACTGATTATGATCAGTTAAAATAAAATTCACTGTAAAATCAGTAAATTTACTGTAAAAGCAGTAATCGCTAGTTCGTTCATTTACGATCGCTATTTCTCTAGTATTTAATTTTAGTTATAAGAATTATACAATAAAGTTTGCAAAGAGCGACATTTAAAATTAGAAGTATTACTTCGATTTAATTTCTGATACAATCTTAATAGAGAGGCTTCAGATATTAAATCGATCTTTATAAGTCGGACAAATAAATGTCTGGCGACTTAATAAAAATTATTCGTTCGTTAATTATTTAAAATAACAAGTTCAATATGCATGTAATATAAATAAAATAAAATTTTTAATATAATAAATATTTAGTAAATATAAATAAAATTTTTAATTTTATATGAAATAGATAGAGAGATGAATTATAGTTTAATATTACTAATAATAACGAAAGAAATATTACTGATATTGAGAAATATTACTGATTGAAACAGTCAAAATTATTAACAGATTCTTTCAATAAAATATCACTGATTTACAGTGCTGTACTTATAACTGCTGTAAAGTGACTATTTACTGTTTTTTCAGTAATAATACACTGATTCACTTTTAGAGAGTAGAATGCATATTTAAAGGCGTTTCGCAACTCGATACAATTATTGATATAGTTGAGTCGTTTAACTGAGTTTTACATTAAATTCTTCAAATTTACGATGCGAGTTTGCACTCGAATCGCTAGAAAACAATAGCTTGGATAAACGAAAAAAAAATAAATATATTAAATATTTTATTGCTATCTATTTTCCTATATATTTAATAAATCCCTCTAAAAAGTATTCACGAATACTCAGTTCTTTTATTATAAAGAGAAAATTATTTTTATTAATTTAAGAGGAGAAGGGCAAGAAAATAATTGGATTATCTTTAGCGAAGAAAATAGCAATATGGTATAGACCTGTCGCGAAACAATAATTGTCATTGCTTTCATTGACAACATATAGCATCAAAGATTACAGCTCGTAACGAACAATTCATGTTTTACTTGGCAGAAACGCTTCGATTACCATACCTCTGATGAACGGCACCAGCTGCTGTCGTCGCGAGTTTGTAAACAGCCGGTTCGTGGAATACCGACGCATCATCAAAGTGATTAGGTGTTTGTCATTCGTGTGCGGGCGATAGTTCGATTGAATTCCTAACTCCAAAAAGTGGTTTTAATTATCGACTGCGCCCATCGAGTGCGGAGGGATAGCGGAGAAGCAATTAGCTTTTTGCACGCCCGAGGTTGGCCCCTTTCCCACATCCGCCGTCGTTCAAAGGAGAGAAATTCTTGCGAGAATTAAATGTCAATCAGCCATGACGTTCATTAAGCGACGCCGTTTGTTCTGGCTTTTTCGCTTTTTTTTTTTTACACCCGTCGCGTGCGCAAAAGAGAACTCGTACTATTGTCCATGTATTCTAATCCGGATATCCGCCTATCGTCAGAATCGATTTTTCGACCCATTCGTTCCAAAGATTTCTTCTCGGCACGCTGTTTTTCTCAATAATATACAAAATGCATTCAAATTTTATATAAAAGATTAATACAAATATACATAAATGCGCAATGTACTAATTGTTTATTTATAATTTATTAACAACTTCCCAAGATTAATAAAATAAAATGGACACTGAAATATAATGTTAATTGCCAGGTTTTACGCTATCAGTTGAATAATAAATTTCTCTTGGAAATAATTTCCGCAATTTAGAGAGAGAAAGAGAAGAGGGGACTAAGGGGAGAGAGAAAGAGAGAGAGAGAGAGAGAGAGAGAGAGAGAGAGAGAGAGAGAGAGAAATGAAAGGGGCAAGAATAGGATTGCATAAGATGACAATAGAAGAGACAAGACAATAAAAATATTGTATTGGTATTGAAAATTTTCAAAAATTTAAATCTTGTCTTGGTTTTGAGTAAATATTAGTAGCAAAAATCTCATCTTGTATTGTCTTGTCTCGATTTTAGTAACAATTTTTTAATATTAAATTTTTAATATTTTCTAATATTAAAAAATTATTTAAATAATATTGAACATAATTTTTGTAATATAATTTGAATTAATTATTACTATTGTATTATATTTGAATTATAATTATTACTATGTAATCAATATAAATGTCATATTTACTTAAAAAACATTTACTCTTTCATGGAAAACAGAAATTAATAGCTGTTTACAGGCTCCAAGGGAATGTGCAGATATAAATATTTTGGAGTGGTAAAAAAATCAGGTTCATTTATCCCACATTGTCAAAAATGGCTCGAGATATTTCAAGTTCTGCCTTGTCCGTGCCAGTAGAAAGACTTTTCTCAATAGGAACTCTGACTATGTCAAAAAATAGAACCAGATTACAAAGTAAATCTTTAAAAGCACTAATGTGCATCAATTTCTGGGTGAAATACTTTTTAATATCTAAAATTTGCGAATTTAATTTCTAATTTATAAAAATGTTATATTGTATTAATATTAAATATTTTTAAATTTATCAATATAAATGTTTTTATTGAATAAAATTCTTTTTAAATTCGTATATAGTGATTTTTTTTTCATTTACAAATATAAATATTTTAGTTTTTTTGAGAACCAATAATCTTGACAAGACTAATAATCTTGACAGTCTTAGTCTTGATATTGTCTTGATAACTTAAAAATCTTGTCTTGATCTTGTCTTGAAATTCAAGACAAGACAAGACAATATCAAGACTAATCTTGGTATCTCGTGCAACCCTAGGCAAGAAAGAGAGCAAATATGCATAATATTTTAAGCACTTAATGCAACAATGCTTTCTAGAATTTTTATATAATAGGACGAACGTTTTAGCCGACGCACGATAGACAACACACGTTGTAACTTTGATAAATGGTAATGCGAGAACAGCCATTTCTCGCGGCGGCGCTTCTTTGCGAGCTGCCTTTTCACGGCGGAGTAGGCTGCCGCTTTCCTTTGCATAAAACATAATTACTTAGGACGGCGGAGAATAATGCCGAGTGCTCTTCGAAACACAAAAGGCGATGTACACGCTTCGAGGTATCTCAGATGGCGTAAGCTCGACCCGGGAGGTGTTTCTTAGCGAGAGCATAACAGTGCGTATAAGATCAAATGCGCATCCATTTCCACGGAAACGGGTTCATTCCCTTTCGTAAATTTCGTACGACACTTGGTACGCGTCCCGGTCCAACGTGATTTCAATTTATGATCCGATGCGTATCGTTAGAGATATATCATTGGGCGATATTTTATTGAAAAATATAAAAAAAAACGTCGATGTATATATAATTTGAAGACTTATCATTTTTGATGGTATATTCCAAGTTTCTAAAGGACTAGTCAAGGGATTGGACATTTTAAATTTCTCATGAATATCGCAAGCCGAACGGTATCCTCGGTGACGGGAAAATGCTTTCCCATCATTCCAACGTCGTCGTCATCGATCCGACCTTCCTCTCGGAGTCGAAAGTGTAGAAATGGCCGCGCGTGCCCATTCGTATTCACGGTTACGTTCCCGACGGCAATTCTCATAAGTTTTTCCTCCAACTTTCCCGTATTCAATTTGCGTGCCACGCTACGGTAGTCCTTCTCATTTTTCTTTATACCTTTGCAAAAAACCGTTCGGTCGCAACTCGGGTATCGCATATTCACTTTCGATAAGCACAGGAGACGATGTAAGAAGCAGAAGGGACTCTGCACACACACACACACACACACACACACACACACACACACACACACACACACACACACACACACACACACACACACACACACACACACACACACACACACACACACACACACACACACACACACACACACATGTGCACATACCCGAGTAAAAATTCAATCATTTTTTCTGCTAGTAACTGGCCAGGAATTCTAATCACTAGCTAGTTCTTGGCCAATTTAAGTAGCCAGAAATTAATAAGTGTGGACGACGCATGCTTCGTCAATAACTGGACAGTAAAATTAGTCAGTTCCTGACCAGTTTCTGAGTACAAGATTGGCCAATATCTAATTAGTTTCTGATAATTTTTTAATCAGTTTTTTAATCAGTCGCTAACTAATTTTTTTCAATCTTTGACCATTTTGCAAGTAATTTTGTAGCAATTTATGATCAATTTCTAAGCAGTTTTCTGAACACTTTTTAATCAATTTATAACCAATTTTTTTTATCGCTTTTTAATCAGTTTTTGCTTAGTTCTAATTAATTTTCAATAATTTATATTAAAATTACAATTTTTAAGCTTTTTATTTTCATGCATGTACATTTAGGGATGGGCGATTTTGAATCGATCTTTTGAAGAATCGATTCTTTTATATCCGATTCTCGATTTTTTAGATCGATCTTACATCTTCGATTAATCCAATGAATCGATTCTTAAGATTAGAGATCGATTTTAAAAAATAAAAGTATAAAATTCATATTACGCCTTGATTTTTCGTATATGTTAAATAAAGAAAATCGCAACCATGCATATAAAATATGCAATACTATGTGCAATATTATATGCAATATATATATTATATGAATATTTATAAAAAATAGGCAATAAACATAACAAATTATTATTGTTTTGTTTTTATATAAAAATGTGCTATTATTAGAAATAATGTTGTATTGTTATCTCAAAAACATTTAATATTTTGTAAAATTAAATAAAGAGATTTCTGATAGATCGATTCTTTAACAGTCGACTTTTTGGCGAAACGATTTTTAAGTCTCCGATCTAGATCGATCCAAAAAATCGATTCTTTTGGAAAAATCGCCCATCTCTAATGTACATACGTTGTATCGCTCATGTTGGCGCGCATATATATCGTTAGTCGTTTCCAGTTTCCAGTGTTTGCTGGTATTTTATCTAGATAATTATCTAGATAAAATTATCTAGTTAATTATGTAGATAAAGAAATGGATCATCTTTATCTTTAACTAGCTAGTTAAAGATAAAAATGATCCATTTCTTTATCTACATAATTATCTAGATAATTTTATCTAGATAATTATGTAGATAAGATACCAGCAAACACTGGTCGTTTCTAATTTTGCATCGAACTGCATTCGAAGCTGTATTTGCTGCACTTTCGGAAGATATTTTACCTGGAAAATTGGCAAAGGATGTTCCCTCGCGGAAAATTTCAGACATTCGTTGGCGAAGTACATATTCGCGACGACCGAGATGACGCGAATCTGACATCCGCCACTTTTGCGCGATACACCGATCTTCGCTTTCGTATGCGCGCGTGCATTCGCAACGTGTATACATTACATACACGTACACGCGCGCGGAAAATTGCGCGTATCGTCAGGTATACATTACGCATACAGACAATACCGTCGATCCGGAGCTTTTGTGCAAGAACCGAGCTCCCGCGCGCCTCCTTTCCCCTGCTTTCCTCGCGATTCGCCTCTGCGGGAAGAAGCGTCGCTCGTAATGGATGTAAAACGTATGCGGCTTGGTCCATTCTTTATCTTATACATGCCCATACACATACATACGCGAGACTAGGGGATGCCTCGAAGTAAACGTGCATTCGTAGCAATATACTTCGCTCGTGAAAATGGAAATGGAATCGCTTCTATCGCGCGGCCCCGGGCTCGTATCGTGTTTCGACAATGTAAATGGGCCAGTCGGCAAATTTATATGGTGCTATATGTATGTGTATATATATATAGAGCAGAAATTCAATCATTTTTTAGCTAGTTAACTGACTTGAATCCTAATCACTAGCTAGTTTTTGGCCAATTTAAGTAGCCAGAAACTAATAGGTTTGGACGACGCATGCTTCGTCAATAATTGGACAATAAAATTAGTCAGTTTTTGAGCAGTATCTAACTAGTTTCTAATAAGAAACTAGTTAGATAGTTTATCTAGAAACTCTAGATAATTTTTTAATCAGTTTTTTAATCAGTCTCTATCTAGTTTCTCTGAATCTTTGACCATTTTGTAAGTAGTTTTTTTTTCCTATTTTACATTTCCTCTACAGAACTTCAACTTTTATGTTCCAAGTTTTTCTGACAAAGAATGAGTTAAGAAACTATAGTCTGTATTTCAGAATTTTCCCTGAACAGAAACTATTCAGTATTTACTTATTATTTTTTCTTGCTTATTTTCTGATCAAGAATGGGTTGAAACATTAGCCAATATTTTCAGGATTTTCATTGAATGGAAACTGCCCAGTATTTACTTATCATTTTTTCTTGCCCAGTTTCTGATCAAGAATGAGTCAAGAAACCATAGTCAATATTTCATCAAAATTTACGCTAAACAAAAACTGCCCAGTATTTACTTACCATTTTTTTTTACTAGTTTTTAATCAAGAATGAATCAAGAAACCATAGTGACAAGTAACAAATTTTTCCCAGAAATTTTTCAGAAGTTTAAAAATTTACATCCTTGTTTTTTTAAATTTTTTCATGCTGGTAATAATTTGCACAAATCACTTATGCTCTAAATCGATTCCGAAACGAACATCTCGTGTCAAATATATTGCTATCTTAGATAATAGAGATATAAAATATTATAACGTAATGCAACAAAATTGCTCCCGCTTATATAAATTTTATTAAATAATTTTTGTTTTATTATAAAATTCCATTACATCGTATTAAATATGCATTGATCGGGAAACTAATTAAATTTCGTCGTAGTGAAAATTTCTATCGATAATCATTATAATGGGTCTTCATTGTAGCAAAAGTATCTCATGTGAAACGAAAATCATGATATCACTGCAGCAAAGCCCATCGAAATATAAGGATATACAGGATGCATGATGCATCCTGTACATGGAACATTTTATTCGATAGCATTGCGATTCGTTTATCCGAGTATATATAATTTTTTCATATAATTGCGATTATATCTTCTTGCATAGAGATAATTTTAACAATGTATTGTTTGTGTAAAAGATTACGAATCGAGAAACGATTTTTTTAATAAAAAAAAATGTGTCAATCGAAAAGACTTTATTAAATTTTAATATCGCTTGAAATAATTATGTAAAATAATATTAGGAGCTCATAAAAAATACGATGATGTGACTATTACGATGATGAGTATTATATAATAGGTAATGAAAACATAATGACGATACGTCACACAAAAGTCGATTAAATATGGATATAATATAAAATAATAGGAACGCGATAAACGTGGTAATTTAATTTAAAGCTTTTATGCTATCGTTGATCATGTATTAGCAGCTTCAATAGCTTCGCGCAGCAGCTTTGTTCAGCAAATATAGTAGTAGTATAAGTTCATTAGCTATTGTTGTGCGTATATACATACGGATGTATTCATAATATTGTTTGCAAATGATTGTCATAAAAAATAGAGA
Source organism: Camponotus fellah (assembly GCA_030586385.1). Lineage (NCBI taxonomy): Eukaryota > Metazoa > Arthropoda > Insecta > Hymenoptera > Formicidae > Camponotus > Camponotus fellah. The sequence goes on from JAPIVC010001004.1 coordinate 308,501, forward strand.
AAAGAAACTAAAGAACTAAATACAAAAATTGAAGCTCTAAATACTTTAAACTTAAAATTTTTGAATATAATGATTAATATAATGATAAAGCAATATATACAATATTTCTTACAAAATTTAAATTTTCTAAATTTTCATTAAATTCTCATTGTCGTGAATAGCAATCGATGAATAATTTTTAATAATTGTTCTCTGTCATTATTAGTAGTAGTAATAATAAATAAAAACGGAGCTTAATATATTACTTATAATATGTATTATATTTTCTTATGTCATTAGTATTTTATTTTTTATCGATTGCGTTTTTATCATTGCCGTATACCGAGTTATGCAGATCTTATTGCACGGTAACTATGGATCGGTTATAGGTGGAAATAAAAATTTGCATTTTATAAAATGGTAAATTTTGAAATATCAGCGTGCGTTTTACTGTTTTGTTCCTGCATTCTGGTATTTTCCTCTATACGGGACAAAATATACAACATATATATGCGCTACCATATACGTGCCTAACAAAAACATAAACAGAAAGTCCGAAACTTCGGTATATGTTACAATTGCAAACAACAACTAACTATTATTTGCTTGAAACTTCTTTCATATTCTCGTAAACGTGAAAAAATAACACGGTCGCATATATTTAAGGCGACTATTCTTGGATATAATTCCGGGATTGCAGAATTCCACATTTTTGTTACCTGATTTAATAGAAATTCGAATTTACGTAATATCAATATAACATTAATATAATATTAATATCACACTGAGGGAAACATTTTTTTAAATCAAATAAATTTGTTTTCTTGAAACTTTTGCTTTAAATGCAAGAAATTGTTTATTTCATTTCAGCAAAAGTATTTAATTTTAATTAAATATGCATGTTATACTAAGTACATTATTTTCATTTATATATTTTTCATATTTAAATACTATTTTCGTAAAATATATACTATAATTTATTAAATTAGATATATTATTTTTTTAATTAAAAAATTTAAAATTTTTGGGAATAAAAAATGCATTTTAATAAATATTTTATAAAATTAAAATAAAAATATTTAATTAAAAATTATATTTTTCCAAGCATATATATTTTTTTAAACCTATGTAAATAAATACTTAACTTAAGCAAACAGACGTTTTGAATACAAGTAAATACGTGATTAATACTCACCGAATAAATAGCTTTCTTAAGTTAACTAAAATTTTTTTATTTCAAGATAATTTTTTCTTCAGTGCATCCTCGTTTTAGCCATTCGGATATCTCACTTCTACCTTTAATTTTAGACCATTTTAGGATATTTGATCTCTGATTTATCCTATTATTATTTATCCTAATATTTTCGAAAATTAGATATATAATACAGTGAATATTGTCAATCTGTTAGACGTCGCGTTACTAATAATATTATGTTATTTCCGCGATGCCGCGAAACTCTATCTCTCTTTTTCGCCTCTGCTGAGATTTCTCGACCAAATTAATCTTAGCTTGAATTCATCTCGTGGATATAACTTTGCGTGCGCGCAATTTTCTCAGCATAATTCACAATCGTTGCGCTTCAAAATGTCACATTGTTTCTCGAATTACTTCATTTTCTCGCGGGACAATTACTCGCGGAAAATGACGACAACCAGCAGGGAGGCGCGACGTCTCGTATATCGTTTCTATGCCGGTCGTCTGTTTATTACGCAAACATAAATATTAATATTAATTCCGTATACACGTACGCAGGTAGCAGTTATTGTTTCTCGCATTTCACGTATTTCGCATACAAACCGTTGCGGCGCCCCGTCGTATAATCGATTCCGCGTATCTGCGCGATGATGAATGACTTTGGAAGAGGTACTTCGGAGATAAATAAACATTCTGCGTTGCAAATATCACTAAAGCTGCTCTGTTATTGATCGATTTGTCGATCGGCGGATATACAGCTGGCGTAACGGGAAGCGTGATAAGTAATATCAGTCTGAATACAAAACGGTAGCTATCACGCCGTAAATAAAGGCGTGCGTCGGTTATGAAATGGAAGAGGGTCTCGTAATTTTACGTGTCATGGACACGCGCGGCCGCGCTTTTCTTGACATCCGCTTTCCTTCTGTCCTTCTTTCCTTGTTTTTTTTTTCTTTTTTACAAGCAATCGGTTTTCCCAAAATAAAATAATAATTAGATAATAATAAAAATTAATTAAATAATAATTAAATAATAATAAAAATTCCTCGAAATCGCATTTCGCGAGAATATTTTACGGCTACGTAAAAAGGGTCTCTGAAGCAAATGTTACCAAGCCACGGTGTTGATCGACCGATGGCGAGATGCCAAGAGGGACTATCGTGATAACACGTGGAACACAACGCGGTGGAATGCCCTGTGGAAGGGAATAAAATTGGTCGAACGCCCGATAAATGCATCGTCCGAGAGGGACACATCGGATAAAATTCAAGGCTTTGCGCAAGAGAAATGCCGCACCGAAAAAATTGTATTCTTGAAATGTTATACTTTAATCCTCTTAATAAATATTCTTAATAAATAAGAATATATTCTTAATGAATAAGAATATAAAAGACGTAATTAAAATCGACCAAACTGGCAGTTTATTGAGGTAAAAAAAATCACACGTTTCGACCATAGGTTTTGGACCTTTTCGAGTGAAAATTTAGTTAATTATTCAATCGTGAGAAAATCACTTCGTCAACCAACTCCATCAACATACAGAGAAAGACTAGGAATAAGAATATATTCTTAATTTGCGACTTCTACATCGCCACTCGATTTTGTGCGCGTTCGATTTCTTCATTTGACGCTATGCGGCAACGTCACTCTTAATTCTTCTCGTATTCAATATTTATCATGAAATATTTATCATGAATATTTATCATGAAATGTATATAAGAGACTTATATTAACGTAAGATCTATATTTTTTCCCCATAGCAGTGCGAAAGAGGGGATGCTGCTCACACATAAGTTCTCTGTGTGTATGTGAGCCGCATCCTCTTTGACATCACTGTTTATCAGTTAATTTCAAGCTGAATTTAAAATAATTTATTTAATCTGGATTCCTTTTCAGTGAGCAATAAGTTATCAAAAAGAGTTCTTAAAGCACTCAGGTTCAAGAGACATACGAAAACTCTATCTAGATGATAACATTACTCGTATGATATTAATAAATCCTCTAATGCGTCGATTTTAGAGGAAAAAAAGACATCATATACAGGACATCTAAAAGAATACTTCAATCTGACTTATTATAGATGTTAAGAAAATGTTAGCATTAAGACTTTCTTTATAGAATTATTTATTTTAAATTCAGTTTGTTAGAAATACTGATAAACAGTGATGCAAGAAGAGGATGCAGCTCAAACACACACAATCAGAGAGCTAGCGTTCTCTTTCTGGCACTACTGCTAAGAGAAAAAAAAATATACTTTGGATTTAATATATGTTAATACTAGTTTTTTATATACAATTCATAGCAAATATTGAATACGAGTTAAGTTAAGAGTGACTGAAGCAAAGAAATTAATGTAAGAAATTTTATAGATCCAACCAGAAAATACTAATCAAATCCTTATAGTAAAATCTATTAAACATTCTAGTTATAAAAAATCGAGAATTTCTAGTTATCTTATCATGATAACTAGAAATTCTTGTTTGATTTAACCAAAATGCCTTCAATCATATACATCTTGTTGGTACAATAATCAAACGATTTTTCTCAGTGTAGATGTCTTTAAAGTTTCTAATAAGCGAACTTTAAAGACATCAAAAGAGCTTTTTTGAAAGACATCTTACGAAAAGATAACTTATTGATGTCATTTTCAAAAAAAATTAATGAAGTCTTCAAAAAATCCTCTTAAAGACTTCTTCCTCTTAATAATGCTGGGTTGTTGGGATTTAAAATATTAAACAGATTATTTAAAATTAGGCGGAAAAAACTTTTAGATCAATAATTAAATTTATTTGACTTCAACAAAATTTATTAAATCCAAAGAAATATTTTTCTCGGTGTATTAAAAATATCTCTTTAGAAGATATTCTTAATACATAGATATATCTTCCTCTTAAGTTAAGATATATCTGTGTGTTAAGAATATCTTCTAAAGAGATATTCTTAATACACCGAGAAAAATATTTCTTTGGATTTAATAAATTTTGTTGAAGTCAAATAAATTTAATTATTGATCTAAAAGTTTTTTCCGCTTAATTCAAATAATCTGTTTAATATTTTGAATCCCAACAACCCAGTGAGCATTCTCTTGGCGCCTATTTTAGTGGTATATATTCTAAAGATAAGTGGCATATTCTTAAGTTAAGAACAACAATACAATTTTTTCAGATGTATGGCCTCCTTTCGCGAACAAAAGAGATCTGCGGATCGTTAAAGGCTTACACGCTAATGACTTTCCATACCTACGATTGCATATCCGTGCCTATTTGAACTTTCCCCGTCCGTAAATCGCGCGTCTGTAACTTAATAAGCGACTTAATCTCAACGCTATGATCAACGTTGATTGATGACTGCGCGTGCAAAATCGTTATTACGATCATTTATTATAGCGATTAGCAACGTGCGTTCTCCGCACAACGCGTATTTGGACGTATTTCACGGTGAGAGGTAAGAGGGAGGGTGAAAGAAAGAACAATGCGCGGTTGGTTTTTCTCGTCACGAACGAAAGGGATGAACGAGGTCCCGTCTCCGGGGAGCGTTGGATATAGCTGCAAGAATAACGCGAGTGTCACAATTGTAACTTTAATTTCTCGAGGCGACTATCTCGATGGAATCGCGACGGAACAATCATGGGATAGGACTCGGAACAAATATGTGGGGAGAAGGACCGGGAATGTTGTCCGCGTCGGTGTTGGTGGCATAGGGGCGCCAAAGAGGGGAGGTTCGCAGCTTGGAAGGTGTCCTTTCGGCCCGCGTGTTTTCCTCCACCTGTTTCCACATCCGTATGAAACTTATCCTGTTCCAAAAGTTTCGATCGTGTCGTGTTGTCGAGTCGCTTTATAACGCGGCCAACTTTTGCGCGGCGCACACACCCTCCGATCAGGTTCGGTAATTGAACTTTAGAACATTACCACGCGCCTGCCGCTTTGATGGCAACGAGCCCGGACAACAGTCGGCGGGGGAGCATCGTTTTAACAGAAACACACCGTGTAATCGAGAGAACGCGCTTTTAGTAATAAAAGGAGTACACCTGCACTGTAAAAAATTTTTGTGTAAATTTACAATTATTATAGTGGGTAATATTGGGAGCAACTATTAAAGGTGCATATTTACATACATTAGTAAATTTACATTTTATAGATAAATTATTATCTTAAATGGTAAGTAAGCATCTTGTACTAATAAATTTACATGTTAGAAGTGGATTTCTAGAAATGTTTATGTAATAATACATTTTGTATATGTATTTATACAATTTCATATATTAAATTTAATTTAAAATTACATACATAATTATTAGTGTAACAATTATGCTATTTATAACGAAAATATATAAATTCATGTACTTTTACAAAAATTAGTTATTTTGCTCTTTATTGTGTAAATATTCGTTTATTAAGTGTAATTTTTAAATTTTATATAAATGTTACAAAAAATTGTATATTTACATAAAATCCAAAAATTACACTTTTAATCTTATTAATTACACTTTTAATCTTGTAATTTCTTATCAAATATAAACGAATATTAGACAGTAAAATATTAATTTTATTACATATTTATTATATATTTATATTTTTTATATTATATAGATCGCAATGGATAAGGATGAAATCGTTATTCAAGAGTACGTTGTGCTAATGAGAATATGCAGTACGCGGAATAAGAAGACAGTCCAAATATAATAAAATAGAAAAATATTAAATATAACTATTATGTATAAAAATGTATTTAAATATTATATACTAACAAGCAAAATAAAAAATAAAATAAAATAAAAAGGTTAAAGATTTTAATTTTAATATAAATTATAGAAAATTAATTAGAACTAAGCAAAACTGATTAGAAAGCGATAAAAAAAATTGGTTATAAATTGATTAAAAATTGTTCAGAAATTGCTCAGAAAACTGCTTAGAAATTGATCATAAATTGCTACAAAATTACTTACAAAATAGTCAAAGATTGAGAGAAACTAAATAGCGACTGATGAAAAAACTGATTAAAAAATTATCAGAAACTAGTTAGATACTGGTCAAAATCTTGTACTCAGAAACTGATCAGGAACTGACTAATTTGACTGTCCAGTTATTGACGAAGCATGCGTCGCCCACACTTGTTAGTTTCTGGCTAGTTAAATTGGAGAACTAGCTAGTGACTAGGATTCTTGGCCAGTTACTAGCTAAAAAAATGATTGAATTTCTACTCGGGTTAACACATTAAAGAGTAAAAAACTAATTTTTGTAAAAATACATGAATTTATATATTTCCGTTGTAAATACTGTAATTGTTACACTGATTATATGTGTAATTTTACATTCTTTTTTTACAGTGTACAAAGATCTGAAGGACCGCCAGAATAAAATAGTACAAAGTTGATTCCTTTTCTCTCAACTTTAAATTTTTTTTCTATGTCATTGTAATATTTTGTAATTATAATTATGCGCCTTTTTTAATGCTTTTTCACATTTTTTTTTATTTTTTTGTTGACAACTATTTTTTTTGTCAAGCTTCTTTACGCCATGAGTTTTTATCTCACTTTTAAAGTATCGTCTCTTTGAGGAGGGGGGACTTAACGTGCTAAAAATTTAGCGGTTCAATGGTACGAAGGGAGCAACGGAAGAAAAGTAAAGAGGATGAAAAGATCGTATTCGACTTTTCCGGATGACTTTGTGAATTCTAGCTGTTCCGTGTAAGTGGCGGATAAGAGAGAAACCTTGTCGGCAAATCTACTTAACTTAATCTCGACAGTGTAACTTGATAGTTATTCTTTTTAATACGTAATATTTAAGCAGCACAAATTACAGTTTAATAATGTGTTAAAGAAAATTTCCCACTTTATAAAACGGACATTTTTATTATTTTATGCATGGCTAAAAGTAAATTTAAATAATGTTCAACAAAGTATTTACATTAAATGTAAGCACTAGAAAAAAATTATTTTGAGAAGATTAAAATAAATTCTAAAAATTGCAATCATATAATAATTTCACTCAAATAATATTTTTTCAAAATGCTGAAAATAATAATATGTATTTAATATTTTTTCAAAATGCTGTAATAATAATATGCATTTAATATTTTTGCAAAATGCTGTAAAAATAATATGCATTTAATATTTTTTCAAAATATAAAAATAATATGCATTTAATATTTTTTCAAAATGCTGTAAATAATAATATGTATTTAATAGTTTTTCAAAATGCTGTAATAATAATATGTACTTAATATTTTTTCAAAATGCTGTAAATAATAATATGCATTTAATATTTTTTCAAAATGATGTAAAAATGCTCGAATCATGTAATTTACAATATTACTTTTCATATGTATAGTATTAACCCTTAAAGGGCACACTTCCATAAAATTACATAAATTGCACACTGGGTGTCTGACACTCAGGGATGTTCACATGTTTGCTGTGCAGACGGTATTGGATATTTTTTTACAAAAAAATTACTGAATAAAGTTTAATGTCTCTACTTTAATAACAAAAAGGTTTCATAGTTATTCATGGAATTTGAATTAGTTAAAAAAAATCCTGTTTGAAAAAAAATAGAAAAAATGATTTTTTTCACTCAAAAATTCATAACTTTTTAGTTTTTTATTTTACGCCATATGTTCGATTTTCTCGAATTTAGTACGGTTTATTAGAATGTTAAGTGGATGTTAGGTGTTTGACATCCAGAGTATCCTTTAAGAATTAATTCAAGTCAAATTCAAATTAAATCGATTTTGATATTTCTTTATCTTATTAAAATTGGTTATCTAGAATACCACGAAAATGAAATATCATTTATTATTTATCCAATTATATGTTTAATGTCCTCTACTTTAATGACAAAAAGATTTCATAGCTATTCATGGAATTTGAATTAGTTAAAAAAAAAATCCTGTTTGAAAAAAAATAGAAAAAATGATTTTTTTTCACTCAAAAATTCATAACTTTTTAGTTTTTTATTTTACATCATATGTTCGATTTTCTTGAATTTAGTATGGTTTATTAGAATGTAAAGTGGATGTTGGGTATTTGACACCCAGAGTACTCTTTAAGAATTAATTCAAGTCAAATTCAAATTAAATCGATTTTGATATTTCTTTATCTTATTAAAATTTGGATATCTAGAATATACCACGAAAATGAAATATCATTTATTATTTATCCAATTACATGTTTAATGTCTCTACTTTAATGACAAAAAGGTTTCATAGCTATTCATGGAATTTGAATTAGTTAAAAAAAAATCCTGTTTGAAAAAAATAGAAAAAATGATCTTTTTCACTCAAAAATTCATAACTTTTTTAGTTTTTTATTTTACATCATATGTTCGATTTTCTCGAATTTAGTACGGTTTATTAGAGTGTAAAGTGGACGTTGGATGTTTGACACCCAGAGTACTCTTTAAGAATTAATTCAAGTCAAATTCAAATTAAATCGGTTTTGATATTTCTTTGTCTTATTAAAATTGGATATTTAGAATATACCACGAAAATGAAATATCATTTATTATTTATCCAATTACATGTTTAATGTCTCTACTTTAATGACAAAAAGGTTTCATAGCTATTCATGGAATTTGAATTAGATAAAAAAAAATCCTGTTTGAAAAAAATAGAAAAAATGATTTTTTTCACTCAAAAATTCATAACTTTTTTAGTTTTTTATTTTACATCATATGTTCGATTTTCTCGAATTTAGTACGGTTTATTAGAGTGTAAAGTGGACGTTGGATGTTTGACACCCAGAGTACTCTTTAAAAATTAATTCAAGTCAAATTCAAATTAAATCGGTTTTGATATTTCTTTGTCTTATTAAAATTGGATATCTAGAATATACCACGAAAATGAAATATCATGTATTATTTATTCAATTACATGTTTATCACTGTTGCACGCTTATTTAAACTTCTCTCTGTGGATGCGCAACATAAACTATACCAACTTTAATTTGATCACGCAAGGAAATTAAACGGTTTGTGCGAAAGCCGGCGTGTTTTACTAGAATCTATTTCGCTGCCGAATTACGAAGGCGCGTACCGAAAATTTATCGACTAGCGACTTTTCGTGGGCTAGACGACCGACCGCCTACGTCGCCTTTGCTTTAGCGCATTCTCTACGTCGCCGCCATGAAAATTAATGAACGCCTAGAACTCCGACGAGCTTCCGTTTCCGGTCGTCCAGGCAAGCGCGAGCGAGAAACGCCGGCGGCGAGTGAGAGAGACGGAGGGAAAGAGAGCGAGGGAGAAAGAGGGAAAATCCCGGAGAGCTCGGTCAGAAAACGTAGTGTTTCGCTCGTAGCTCGTTAGAATAGAGAAAGAGCGAGCGGCATAATTTCCAGTTTAAAACATTCGTTCTCGTCGCTCGTAGTTCTGCGCCGAGTTTTACCCGGGACTGACTGCTGGCTGCCTCTAATAAAATGCAATCTGATATACTTTCGTAACCATTAAAGCATATTTTCCATTTAGAGCGTTCATCGCTGACAAGCGAGCCTAACAATGGAACACGTGAGACATGCGTATAAGTTTTTCAACGAAATTTAGGATGAAATATATCCATGAGAAGAATGAAAGTAGGAAAAGTGTTATCAAAAGAGAAAAATATATTTTTCAATCCTTCAATCGCGAATGTATGATTCTTTTGTCTCGCAACCCATAGCACAAAAGCTTGCATCAACATTGCACATAGCAGTGTAATGTTGCAGAAATACTGCAGAGATATTATTTTGTAATATTACTTTGGCAATGTTGCAGCATTTTAACATAACGAAAATGTATAACATGTATTTCTTTACTCGCCGCTATGTGGCGACATTAGGGTTGCACAAGACAAGACAATATTCGTAAAAATATTGTATTGGTATTGAAAATTTTCAAAAATTTAAATCTTGTCTTGAGTGAATATTGGTAGCAAAAATCTCGTCTTGTATTGTCTTGTCTCGATTTTATTAACAATTTTTATCTAATATTAAAAAATTATTTAAATAATATTTAACATAATTTTTGTAATATAATTTGAAATAATTATTACTATTGTATTATATTTTAATTATAATTATTACTATATAATCGATATAAATGCCGTCCATTTATATAAAAAACATTTACTGTTTCATGGAAAACAGAACTTAATAACTATTTACAGGCTCCAAGGGAATGTGCAGATATAAATATTTTGGAGTGGTAAAAAATCAGATTCACATTTATCTCACATTGTCAAAAATGTCTCGAGACATTTTAAGTTCAACTGCCTCGTCCGTGCCAGTAGAAAGACTTTTCTCAATAGAAACTCTGACTAAAACTCTGTCAAAAAATAGAACCAAATTATAAAGTAAATCTTTAAAAACACTATTAATGTGCATCAATTTCTGGGTGAAATGCTCTTTAATGTCTAAAATTTGCGAGTTTGATTTCTAATTTATATAAATGTTATATTATTAATATTAAATGTTTTTAAATTTATCAATATAAATGTTTTTATTGAATAAAATTTTTTTAATTCATATAGCGTGATTATTTTTTCATTTACAAATATAAATATTTTAGTTTTTTTGAAAATCAATAATCTTGACAAGACTATAATCTTGACAATCTTAATCTTGGTATTGTCTTGAAATTCAAGACGAGACAAGACAAGATCAAGACTAATCTTGGTATCTCGTGCAACCTTAACGACAACAAACTTAACTAATTCGTATTCGAATTTTCATCTAAAGTGGCTATAAGGCCTACAAAGGATGTAATAATTATATTTCTTGTTTTGTGCCAGTTAAATTTCTGATAAACTGACTTGATTTATTTAATATTCTGAATCCTAATAAGAGATCTAGATTATTAAATAATTTGTTTAATAATCTGGATTCCTCGTTGGGATTCAGAATGTTAAACAGATTTTTTTTCATTAAATGGATAAATGGGAAATAATTCATTTATTGCACGTATTAAAATATCTGGTATCGAGTATGTAAAATAATTGTATGCATTATATATTATTGAGATAAATATTTAATAAGATACATTTGATAAAAAACATTAATAGATGTTTTCTTTCAAAGATATTAAATGTTTTTTTCCTATCTTTTTTAAACATTTCTTTATATTTTCAAAGTTTATTTATTAAATTTGAAACGATTTGCATTTGTAGCAAATATTCTCTAGAATTAATCTTTTTAAATTATTCTGTATACAATAAATTTACAACATGATATGTATCTGATTTCTTAAATAATCTCGAGATTAGTCGCTGATAGATTACCGGATATCTTGACGATATCAAGACGATATTGGTTATCCCGATGTATTATCTACGTTTCTCGTCAATAAAGCGCTGATATTGATTGCCGATACCGTTAAGGACATCGGTTGTTGATGCCATGCTGATATTTGTTGCCAATGTAGGGGTAAGATTGACGTTGGTAGTTTCGTTATCATTTCGACTCTCAGCCAATCAAACGCCGATGTTGCCTCAGTACCAGATTGATCTTGAATTTCTGCATGAAATTCGATCAGATAGCTTATCATGAATTTTCGCTTCGATCCTGCTGATGAAACCAAACAAGTTGCGAAGCATGCGGTGGAAGATGGAGTTTATATTATGACGAAAAAGAACGGGATTTCGATCGTAAATCAGCTTTACCTCAAGAGTTAATCGTGGGAGAGAGACACGAGAAGAACAAAGGAAGAGAAAAGGAAGTTGGGATAGAGTAGGACGACATTTTCTCCTCTCGCAGATTAGAAGCGGATAAAGCTAAGGCCAGAGCAGAGACGAGTTACCGCCGGCCAAGCTGGAGTCTTTAAATGCATAACACGCTTAATCCTACATAATGCCATGCTCCTTATCGTTCCTTACTTTCGAGCGAGGAAAAGGACTCTTCTCTCTGCGTCGCTATTGCCTCTATCGCTCTATTTTGTCCCACGAACCTCGCTATCGGTCGGAATACTGCTTTTGTTTCCGTATTCGATGAACGCATGGCCGATCCCGGAATAACGACGAGGCTGAAAAAGAGGAGCAGGACTAAAAGAACAACAGAGGAACCGGTGTTTCGGAAAATAAACCATCCGTGGCGCAGTTTCGAGTAAAATTTATCCCACGGATAGAAAAAAGGGAGAGAAAACACGTTAAATCCGTTCGGTGAATCACTGCGAAACGGAAGTGGAACAAACTGGTTCTGTATACACCATGACTATAGTCATTCATTCGGGACTCTAAGATATTCTAGGGACATTCTCTCTGTTATCCTTTGATGTTACAAGTTAATGGCAAGTCAAGGAAATCGGACTTGCATCGCGTTCTTCTCCGAGACTTTGATGAACAAAGTTACCAAAGTGAGAGAGAAACGTTCATTTACATAGCGGAGGATTTTACCGAAGCGACAGGACCCCCTTTAGCTTTTGTAGTTTCATGCTAATGGGATTAGCGTAACGGGATTTACGCGTAAATGACTCGCGCATTTTTTCGATTTTGCAATTGAAGTAATACGAGAGGATTTGACTCGCCCGTGTCCTGTGAAAAATTTGCGCTTCGCTTACGGATTTCCCAACGTTTCCCCGACGTCTCGACGATAATGGAGATTACGTGCCATCTGATCTTGGATGTAAAAAATAGAAGAGACGCGTTGAGAAAGTTTCACAACCGACGCCATCGCGTTCGCGGGATCCGGTGAAAAGAAATTCGAATGCCATAGTTTTCCAAACGAGAGTATTCGGTGATTCGGATGCGACTTCAATGATACTGCTGATTGTTTCCGCCTTTAGGAAAATAGCGGAGGTAGATGAATACGATGCGCCACAATGGAAGGGGAAAAAAAAGATCCGATGTTTTTTTTTTATTTCACCGGGCATTTACGTCTTAATTACACGCTGCGTGCGGTTTCCGAGAGTGAACGAATTTTCTGTTTGTTCGACGATTCACTTCTGGATGTACTCTCGCGCCGTCATCCGGGATAACATTATGACGCAGCGTATGTACGATGCGACGACGTAAATCCGTGTTATTTCGGACGTAATGGAATCGATAGAGCAGACCGGCGCGTGTTTACTCGCGAAACAAGCGGAGTCAACGAAAAATAAAAGATTAAAACGGGCGATTCTCATGCGTTAAACGAAAATATTTTTTTCCCGAGCAGCTGACCACGCCATGAACTCGATATGTTTATTCCTATCGAGCGGTCGCGCGCGCGCGCGCGATACGTACTTTCGTCCGAAAATGACTGGAAACAAGAGAAAGAGAGAGAGAGAAAAAGAGAGAGAGAGAAAGTGAGAGTACTAGTTGTGTATATATATCTCTCACTATTTTTTGCGAATTTAAATTGTTTTTTTTTAAATTGTTACGGATAATTCGCTATCGAAGAGAGAAAAGAGTTCTGGTTGACAAGTGTATCTGCATTGAGAAAAAATCTGGTTGCATTAATTAGAATTCTGATAGATTTAACCAGTATCTGGAAAACGAACCAGAATTCTTGTAGAAATTACCAGATAAATCTGATTAATTTCTTCCTGTTAAATTTACTAAATTTTCTGATTAATAATATACTAAACTCCCCAGCACCAAGCCGTCTAAAATTTTTTCCATCTAATCTTAAAGGTCTATTTAATATTCTGAATTTCAACAAGATTATTGGATAAATTCAATCCAGATTATTGCATAAGTTATTTTAAATTCAGTTTGTTAAAAATTAAACTGATAAACAGTGATGCAAGAAGAGAATGCAGCTCAAACATTCATAATCAGAGAGCTAGCGTCCTCTTTCTGGCACTATTGCTCATAAGAGAAAAAAATATACTTTGGATTTAATGTTAATACTAGTTCTTTATATATATTTCATACACTGAAAAAAATCTGGTTACATTAATTAAAATTCTGATAGATTCAACCAGTATGTTTGTTGGAAAATGGACGAATCAGAATTCTTGTAGGAATTACCAGATGAATCTGATTAATTTCTTCCTGTTAAATTTACCAAATTTTCTGGTTAATAATACTAAACTCTCCAACACCAAGTTGTCTAAAATGTTTTCCATCTAATCTCAAAAATCTGTTTAATATTCTGAATTTCAACAAGATTATTGGATAAATTCAATCCAGATTATTGAATAAGTTATTTTAAATTCAGTTTGTTAGAAATTAAACTGATAAACAGTGATGCAAGAAGAGAATGCAGTTCAAACACACACAATCAGAGAGCTAGCGTCCTCTTTCTGGCACTATTGCTCATAAGAGAAAAAAATATACTTTGGATTTAATGTTAATACTAGTTCTTTATATATATTTCATACACTGAAAAAAATCTGGTTACATTAATTAAAATTCTGATAGATTCAACCAGTATGTTTGTTGGAAAATGGATGAATCAGAATTCTTGTAGGAATTACCAGATGAATCTGATTAATTTCTTCCTGTTAAATTTACTAAATTTTCTGATTAATAATATACTAAACTCCCCAGCACCAAGCCGTCTAAAATTTTTTCCATCTAATCTTAAAGGTCTATTTAATATTCTGAATTTCAACAAGATTATTGGATAAATTCAATCCAGATTATTGAATAAGTTATTTTAAATTCAGTTTGTTAGAAATTAAACTGATAAAGCAGTGATGCAAGAAGAGAATGCAGTTCAAACACACACAATCAGAGAGCTAGCGTCCTCTTTCTGACACTACTGTTCGTAAGAAAAAAAATATACTTTGGATTTAATGCTAATACTAATTTTTTATATACATTTCATGCACTGAGAAAAAATCTGGTTGCATTAATTAGAATTCTGATAGATTCAACCAGTATGTCTGTTGGAAAATGGACGAATCAGAATTCTTGTAGGAATTACCAGATGAATCTGATTAATTTCTTCCTGTTAAATTTACTAAATTTTCTGATTAATAATATACTAAACTCTCCAGCACCAAGCCGTCTAAAATTTTTTCCATCTTAAAGGTCTGTTTAATATTCTGAATTCCAACATGATTATTGCATAAATTCAATTCAGATTATTGAATAAGTTATTTTAAATTCAGTTTGTTAGAAATTAAACTGATAAAGCAGTGATGCAAGAAGAAGATGCAGCTCAAAAACACACACAGTCAGAGAGCTAGCGTCCTCTTTCTGGCACTACTACTCGTAAGAAAAAAAATATACTTTAGATTTAATGTTAATACTAGTTCTTTATATACATTTTATGGCAAATATTGAATAGAGTTTAGTTAAGAGGCAAGCAAAAAAATTAATGTAACAAGAAATTTCATATATTCAATCAGAAAATACTAACCAAATCCTTATAATAAAATCTATTAAACGTTCTAGTTATAAAAAAATCGAGTCGTATGATGATAACTAAAAATTTTTGTTTGATTTAATCAAAATACCTTCAATCATATACGTCTTGTTGGTACACAATTAAATGATTTTTCTCAGTGTGTTTTTCCATCGCGATCGAAAAATCCCTATCCTATATAGATGAAATATTTTGTTTTCTCCTCGGTGGACACACATAGTTTGAGGAAAGAAGCGTCTTAAGAGGAAAAACGGAGAAGCCTCGGTTGAAGGGGGAAACGGTTGCTGGATAAAGTAGATACAGACCGCGTCCATTAAGCCGTACTTATCGTGCGCGTCGAGCGTGTGTCAGCTCTTATGTGTTGCTCTTTATCGATATTATCGTTGCTCCCATTTAGCCGCTACGTGCGTACAACGCGATTACAATTCCGTATACGATTGTGCTTGCAATTCCATAGCGAAGCTTAAGTCAGTTTGTGACTACAACCGGGAAAATTGCCGCCAACATACAATAGACGGAAGCTTTATCGGAGGAAAAAAAAAAGTTCCCGCAAACGATATCGTCCATCCTCCGCGATTATATGGAAGTACACATTAAACGAGTGTCTTGCGCTGCCGTATAGATGCCGGGAATGAAAAACAAGGAGATATTTGCATAAAATCGATTCGCTGGATTCCGCGTCGCGGTTGTCTCGCTGCTTCGGAGAGCGAAAGAAAAATTCAGGGTAAATACTAGGGCTCGACAGGCACAGGTCACAAGGTTTGTTTCGATACCAGCCAGGTGGAAGAGAGCAATCGGTCCTGGCTTACGGCCGTTTAACGTCTTTTAGGTAAATAAAAATTGAATGTGAAGTAAATGTTATTTTAACGCGGCGCGGAAAAGAGAAAACCCCTTGTTATTTCTTGCGTTTTAAACGTGTTGTATCAGCAAATGCGGCGCATATAAATTTATCCTCGTTTACCCATACGTACCGTCAATATTATGTCTATACTGCAACGTTATATGCGGCCTGTGATACTATTTGCCAAGCGACAGAAGCTGACACTTCCAGCTTGATATCGTATAATGAATTGTCAATAATGTTCCGTTCTCCATATTTCATCCAGCGTTCGCAAACTCTAAGAAACTCCGTTAAATCAATTCCGTGTTGTAGGATTTCTTTCTTTTTTTTCTACTCAGGTACATCGCGCGACATGCAATACGTACAAGCGCGAGAGTTAAAAAAGAAAGGAAGAGAAATATAAAATGAAAGGAGGAAAGACAAATGGAAAATAGAAGGTTGGGGTCAGTGGCGCTCGGGGAAGAAATAGGATTTATCCCGTCGAAATAACCGGTACCTGTCAGTGCCCCGTCGTTCGCAGGTACTAGTTGTAGAAACTTGTCACGAGGAACGACGACGTCCGTTCCGTGGGAATATTGCGCGAGAAGGAAAAAAGACGAGGTACGAGCGGAAAGATTGAAGAGTTAGCGAGGATTGGAAGCGCATGAGGAACGGGAGGGGTGCGGAAGATGGAAACGTTAGATTTTTCGTGTTCCTCGCGTAAAAGAGAGGAAGTGGATGGAAAAGCATTAGCGAGCGATAAAACCCTTCTCTCGTCTTTCCATCTCTCTCTCTCTCTCTCTCTTTCTCTCTTTCTTTCTCCTTCTCTTTTCCACTTTTCCTCCTTCCGATCGTGTCATCCCTTTTTCCTCGTGTACTTCTGTCTTCTTTATTGCCGCGACGCATTTTTGTCGCACATTCAAATATTGCGCGAGGAAAAGTTCGATCCACTTTCGGAAATGCAACGACTAACAAAGGCAAAGAAGAATGTCGATGGCACGAGTAAGGGAGTGTAATGTACCGTGTGGAATAGCTTGATGTGAATGCGCGCACGAATCAACGATGATAAAAGTTGATAGCCGTTTTGACATCAGAATTGCGAAAAAAAAAAATTTCACAAAATTTTGCGAGATTTACTGTTTATCGTAACTTTTCTCTCGATTATCGATCTTGTCTTTTGTTTCTTGATGATTTGATCCTGCCCTTTTTGTGTTCACGGCTGAATTTAACGGGATCGTCGTGACAAATAGACGTAGCATTTGTTCAGTTTCATTTTACCAAATTCCAAGGGAATCGAAGCATTTTCCCGTTTCCGCGGTAAAGAGCACTTTTGTTCGCGAAGGACCGCTTTGCGAAGATGGAGACTGCGCTAGAAGCTAACCGGAGAATAACCGGCGAAATCGGCGAACTCGCTCGGGCGAATATGTCCGTGCATCTCGGAGATTTCTTCGACAGTTCCGCTTCTGCGGATTGCTTAAATTCGCGAAACCGCAGGGACTTTATTCGCTTGTGTTTTATTCACTGACGTGTCTGTGTTCTTCGATCGATTTTGGGGAAGCGTTGTCGCTACACTGTAAAAAATTGTTGTGTAAATTTACAATTATTATAGTGGGTAATATTGAGAGCAACTATTAAAGGTGTATATTTACATACATTAGTAAATTTATATTTATCATAGATAAAATTATTATCTTAAATGGTAAGTAAGCATCTTGTACTAATAAATTTATAGATTAGATGTAGATTTTTAGAAATGTTTATGTAATAATACATTTTGTATATGTATTTATTTATACAATTTCACATATTAAATTTAATTTAAAATTACATACAATTAATAATTAATGTAACAATTACGCGATTTATAACGAAAATATATAAATTCATGTACTTTTACCAAAGTTATTTTATTTTTTATCGTGTAAATATTCGTTTATATTTAATAACAAATTACAAGGCTAAAAGTATAATTTTTAAATTTTACATAAATGTTACAAAAAATTGTACATTTACATAAAATCCAAAAATTACACTTTTAACCCTATAATCTCATCAAATATAAACCTCCTCCTTATTTCTCATCAAATATAAACGAATATTTACACAATAAAGAGTAAAATAGCTAATTTTTGTAAAAGTACATGAATTTATATATTTCCGTTATAAATAGCATAATTGTTACACTGATTATATGTGTAATTTTACATACTTTTTTTACAGTGTATTATACACAGAAAAAAATAAGTGTCAAATCAAAACTTATATACTTAAACTAATGCGTTCATTGTTTCGTGTATACGCAACAATTTCTAATCTCCTTAGAAGAATTTAATAATTTTAAATTTCAACAATATTATAGTTTTATTTTAATATTTTAATATTAAAATAAAACTATAATATTGTCACTTCAGGAATATATAATTATTTAATTCTACTTTAAGAAAATTGTAATCTTTGATTTAAAAATGTTATTTTCCATCTAACATTGTTTTTTCTAACATTTCTTTTCCATTCAAAAAAATTAAATCTTAAATCATAAGAATATATTTTTCTTGATCGAACTATATAAAATGGCTTCATTCAAGTAAGCAATTATTCAAGGAATTATATTTTTCTGTAATTAACGCAATATAATCTTACTTCAAGATTTCCATGTTAAAACTAAATATATTTTCAAAACAAGAATGTTCTTTTTTCTGTGCAATGAAACACAGAATTTAGCGGAAAAGATTTAAATCTATAATTTAATAGGATTCATTTTATATATAGTAGAATGTAAATTAATGCTGCGTTTCTATTTAATGATCATGAATTTAATAATTTTAAATTTCAACAATATTATAGTTTTATTTTAATATTGTAATTGTCACCTCAGGAATATATAATTATTTAATTCTACTTTAAGAAAATTATAATCTTTGATTTAAAAATGTTATTTTCCATCTAACATTGTGTCTTTTCCATTCAAGAAAATTAAATCTTAAATCATAAGAATATATTTTTCTTGATCGAACTATATAAAATGGCTTCATTCAAGTAAGCAATTATTCAAGAAATTATATTTTTTTGTAAACAACACAATATAATCTCATTTCAAGATTTCCATATTAAAATTAAATACATTTTCAAAACAAGAATGTCCTTTTTTCTGTGCAAACACAGAATTTGGCGGATAAGATTTAAATCTATAATTTAATAGGTATAATAGAATGTAAATTAATGCTGCGTTTCCATTCAATGATCAACTTTCTCTAATAATACTCAAGAAACATATCTTTTCTTAGCAAAAGTCCTTGAAATTTAATTGTTTGTAGTCGCAAGGGATAAATTAGCGAATCGCAATATTTTTGCAAACGCGCGAAGGATACTTAAAATAGATCTTCAATTATTTCGTGTTTGTATTGAATCCACTCCACACATATATACAAATACACAATCATCTTTTATCACAATTTCAATATTGACTTTTTGTATCTATAAAGATCCTTTTTAAATCTTCTTTCTTATTTCTCAAATTCTTTTCTCTCGATAATTTCACACACACACACACACACACACACACACACACACACACACACACACACACACACACACACACACAAGATACGTTTATTGGAGAATCTTCAGGATGTGCCCTTTAGCTTAAATTAGATCATATCCAAAATTAATCCGACGTAGGCGGCGTTTTCGACGTAATCGCATTTGCTTAAGTGACACTTGAAAATCCCGGGCCTTTATTGGTCCTCGGCTTGATTCAAGTACCAATTATTTTCAGAAGATTAATGTCAAGCGGGCGCGAGTTACGAGCGCGCACTCGACCTACGGCAAGTTTATCTCGCTAAAAGAGAAATGTTATGTTCGATGATTATCTTTGAAAGAGGCAAACGGTGCTCGATGCATGTAAGAGCGAATGTTGGGGGTTTCTACTCACGATTAGCCGCGCTTTCACGGTTGCACTCTAGGATGCACTTATGCAGTTGGCAATGCGGGACCGAGAGTCGGACGCGTGTATTTGCCATGGAAAAGCATCTCTTTCTCGTGCTTTCTTTCCTTTGCCGGTGTTCGTTATTTTTTCCACCAGAATGCCACCATTTTGGTACTTTTTTTCCCGCTTTTCCTTCTTGTTCGTTCTTTCTACTTTGTGCGGTCTACCGTCCTGCGGAAAAGCTTCTTAAAAAATGGCATCCACCTCTTTCCACGCTGCTCTCTCATGCCCCTATCTTCTCTATTTAGAATTTCTCGCTCGTAATTTTTAATAATGTTTATTCAAAACTGTGTGTTAATAGAGATCCGCTGCTCTGTAATGTTAAAGCTTTAGCTTTACTTTAGCTTTTTATTTTTTTCCAGAAAATGTGATTACTTGCCTTATACTGCAAAATCTTTAACAGATGATTATAAACATCTCTCTTTCTTGAAATATGTTAAAAGATGTATATATTTAACGTATGTAATTTAAGTTCTAATATGCCATTTATATTTTTTTAAGCTTTTATAAAAAGCTTCCTCGAGATTTCAAAAATTGAGAAATATGAATTAATTGATATATTTTTTATAAACAACGTTTGTATAGAGTAATAAAATGTTAGTAATCATCCACATGCATTCTGCGCGTAAAAAATCAATATAACATACGCATTTTGATTGTATCGAGTTTAAATTGTTATTTCGAAAGATTCTGAGGCTTCGATCATTTAACATTTATATCTTAAATAGTAACTGTGTGAGATAGTAACTGTGTTAATAGAGATCCGCTGCTCTGTAATGTTAACGCTTTAGTTTTACTTTAGCTTTTTATTTTTTTCCAGAAAATGTGATTACTTGCCTTATACTGCAAAATCTTTAATATATGATTATAAATATCTCTCTTTCTTGAAATATTAAAAAAAAATATATATATTTAACGTACGTAATTAAAGTTCTGATATGCCATTTATACTTTTTTAAACTCCTGTAACAAGCTCTCTCGAGATTTCAAGAATGGAGAAATACAAATTAATTGATATATTTTTTTATAAATAACGTTTGTACAGAGTAATAAAATGTTAGTAATCATCCACGCATTCTGCGCGTAAAAAATCAATATAACGCACATATTATGATTGTATCGTATTTAAATTGTTATTTCAAATATTTGAATTTTTTCAAATATTTATTTTTTTTTCAGAAAATGTGATTACTTGCCTTATATTGCAAAAAGCTTTAACAGATGATTATAAATATTCTCTTTCTTGAAATATTAAAAAAAATATGTATATTTAATGTACATAATTTAAGTTCTGATATCCCATTTATACTTTTTTAAGCTTCTGTAACAAGCTCCCTCGAGATTTCAAGAATTGAGAAATATAAATTAATTGATATATTTTTTTATAAATAACGTTTGTACAGAGTAATAAAATGTTAGCAATCATCCACGCATTCTGCGCGTAAAAAATCAATATAACGCACATATTATGATTGTATCGTATTTAAATTGTTATTTCAAGTATCGAAAGATTCTGCTTTGATCATTTAACATTTATATCTTAAACAGTAACTGTGGGTTAATAGAGATCCGCTGCTCTGTAATGTTAACGCTTTAGCTTTTTATTTTTTTTCTGAAAATGTGATTACTTGCCTTATATTGCAAAATCTTTAACAGATGATTATAAATATCTCTCTTTCTTGAAATATTTAAAAAAAATATGTATATTTAATGTACATAATTTAAGTTCTGATATGCCATTTATATTTTTTAAAACTCCTGTAACAAGCTCCCTCGAGATTTCAAGAATTGAGAAATACAAATTAATTGATATATTTTTTTATAAATAACGTTTGTACAGAGTAATAAAATGTTAGTAATCATTCACGCATTCTGCGCGTAAAAAATCAATATAACACACACATTATGATTGTATCGTATTTAAATTGTTATTTCGAGTATCGAAAGATTCTGCTTTGATCATTTAACATTTATATCTTAAACAGTAACTGTGGGTTAATAGAGATCCGCTGCTCTGTAATGTTAACGCTTTAGCTTTTTATTTTTTTTCTGAAAATGTGATTACTTGCCTTATACTGCAAAATCTTTAACAGATGATTATAAATATCTCTCTTTCTTGAAATATTTAAAAAAAATGTATATATTTAACGTACGTAATTTAAGTTCTGATATGCCATTTATACTTTTTTAAGCTCCTGTAACAAGCTCCCTCGAGATTTCAAGAATTGAGAAATACAAATTAATTGATATATTTTTTTATAAATAACAGAAAGAGTTTGTACAGAGTAATAAAATGTTAGTAATCATCCACATGCATTCTGCGCGTAAAAAATCAATATAACACACGCATTCTGATTGTATCGGATTTAAATTGTTATTTCGAGCGTCGAAAGATACTGAGGCTTTGATCATTTAATATTTATATCTTAAACAGTAACTGTTACGTGATATAAATCAATAGCGAACATTGACCAGAAATAATTATGGTACAAAAGAGTAATTAAACGCGGCTTAATATTTCTCTAGAGCGCAGCGCGGATAATATTTACAAGCAATTACCACTCAACTTGTACGTGCAACATTATTTTCGCTTTATTCGGAATTGGCGCAAAGCTTTATGCCAAGTATATTAACCGGCGCGTTATCGGCTTAATTGTCCGCGTTGCAACGTGAATGACACGATTAATCATTTTGAGCCGGTGCGTATCAAACAATTGAAGTTGCGAGGTACGCTGGACTAAATGGACTGAAGTAACCTGTCGCGTATCTGGAAACACGTGCAGTATATAACGGGCACGTGAGCAATGTGACGCGCTGCGATATGACGGAAGACAATGTGACGGGTGGACTAAGCGGAATAACTTATAGCAGCCGAAATATTAAAGGCGAAGAATATTCACGCCTAGCATATTTACGTAACACTAGATGCAAGTTTAAAATTCGGAAAAGAGAGAGTGAAATTAACGTATCTCAATTATAAAAAAATTGAATTTTTTATAATGTATAAAAATATATAATATTATTTTGATTTAATATAATTATATATATAATATAAATATATATAATAATATTTTTGATTGTATTTTCTCTTTGTATATCATAGCACAAAAGGCTCATAAAATAGAACACAGATTTTTTCTTTTGATAAGAAATATTAAGAAATAAAAAAACTCAAAGAATATTAAAAAATAAAAATATTAAAAAATAAGAAAACTCAAAGAATATTAATACTTAAATATTTCCAAATGAATTAATTAGATTTAATCATATTTAATTAATTACATTTAATCATATTTACATTTAATCATAATTAAGAAACTCTTTAATTTGTCTTATATGATATCGATTGGAATTGATAAATGGATATTTATTAGATATTGTTAAAAATAATATTTAGATATTGTTAAAAATAATATTTAGATATTAGATATATTCTGCTCTCAATATTCGTACATATTTTGTTCAATAAATTATTATTAGGATCATATAATTTGATGTCATACATATTTTATATATTTATGATATATCATTATTTCTTTCTTGAAGACTTCTTCGGAAGTCATTATTGAATATTAATAAAATAATGAATCTGTCATATTATTATCCCATTTATGAGTTAATAACTTATGACGATATAATCTCCGCATGAGGAAGTTTAAGCCAACATCGAATGTCTGCTGCGACGTTCTATCGTTGAGATTTCATCAGGGGGTATCTAAGGGGTGTCATAAGCAGCTGCTGTGGACAAGAGTACTTGAAAGCACTTCTGCCCGTACCAAACTCGAAAATAGCTTCGCTTCGTGCGTTAGTTTCGTCGTTGGACGCTGACAGCATATCGGACACATCGATTTCCAAGAATAGCAGATTGTGCTAAAATGCGCGATCTTGTATATTGAAGATCAATCAACGCGCGATCTAAAATAAATATTTCATCATAAACGAAAATATTAAATGGAGACATAATCAAGAACGAATAATATGAAAAAAAAAGATAATAGAATAAAAAGTACTGAAATAAATATGAAATGTGACTTAATCAGATAAAACAATTAAAAATGAAACAATCTAAAATTCACGTTGACACGTTAGAAATCTACTTATTGAATGTGAAATATTTGATGCTTCTATCAGTATGTTATATATAAAGACATTTATTTATAATTGCATTTATTCATTTCCCGATATATATTATACTCTCTAAAAGTGAATCAGTGAAAATATCACTAATTTAAACAGTAAAATAAGAGAATCAGTGAGTATTTTACTGATCTAGTGGAAACGCTTATTTTTTTGTTATTTTATCTTATATCTCACTGATTATGGTCAGTTAAAATAAACTCCACTGTAAAATCAGTAAATTTTACTGTAAAAGCAGTAATCGTTAGTTCATTTACCGCTACAATCGCTATCTCTCTCTCGTATTTAATTTAGTTATAAGAATTATATAAAATTTGCAAAGAGCGACATTTAAAATTAGAAGTATTACTTCGATTTAATTTCTGATACAAGCTCAATAGAGAGGCTTCGGATATTAAATCGTTCTTTATAAGTCGGACAAATAAATGTCTGGCGACTTAATGAAAATTATTTGTTCGTTATCTATTTAACAAGTTCAATATGCATGTAATATAAATAAAATAAAACTTTTAATATAATAAATATTTAGTAAATATAAATAAAATTTTTAATTTTATATGAAATAGATGAGATGAATTATAGTAAAATATTACTGACAATAACGAAAGAAATATTATTGATATTGAGAAATATTACTGATTGAAACAAAATTATTAACTGATTCTTTCAACAAAATATCACTAATTTACAGTGTTGTACTTATAACTGCTGTAATCAGTGACTATTTATATGTTTTCAGTGATAATACACTGATTCACTTTTAGAGAGTAGAATGCATATTTGAAGGCGTTTCGCAACTGGATACAATTATTGATGTAATTGAGACATTTAACTGAGTTTACATTAAATTCTTCAAATTTACGATGCGAGTTTCCACTCGAGTTACCAGAAAACAATAGCTTGGATAAACGAAAAATAAATATTTTATTGCCATCTTCCTAATATTTTACTGCTATTTTCCTATATATTTAATAAATCGCTCTAAAAAGTAATCAGCTGTAATCAGTGACTATTTACTGTTTTTCAGTGATAATATCCTGATTCACTTTTTAGAGAGTAGAATGCATATTTGAAGACGTTTCGCAACTGGATACAATTATTGATGTAATTGAGACATTTAACTGAGTTTACATTAAATTCTTCAAATTTACGATGCGAGTTTGCACTCGAATCGCTAGAAAACAATAGCTTGGATAAACGAAAAATATAAATATTTTATTGCCATCTTCCTAATATTTTACTGCTATTTTCCTATATATTTAATAAATCCCTCTAAAAAGTAATCAGCTGTAATCAGTGACTATTTACTGTTTTTCAGTGATAATATACTGATTCACTTTTAGAGAGTAGAATGCATATTTGAAGGCGTTTCGCAACTGGATACAATTATTGATGTAGTTGAGACATTTAACTGAGTTTACATTAAATTCTTCAAATTTACGATGCGAGTTTGCACTCGAATCGCTAGAAAACAATAGCTTAGATAAACGAAATATATAAATATTTTATTGCCATCTTCCTAATATTTTACTGCTATTTTCCTATATATTTAATAAATCCCTCTAAAAAATAATCAGCTGTAATCAGTGACTATTTACTGTTTTTCAGTGATAATATCCTGATTCACTTTAGAGAGTAGAATGCATATTTGAAGACGTTTCGCAACTGGATACAATTATTGATGTAGTTGAGACATTTAACTGAGTTTACATTAAATTCTTCAAATTTACGATGCGAGTTTGCACTCGAATCGCTAGAAAACAATAGCTTAGATAAACGAAATATATAAATATTTTATTGCCATCTTCCTAATATTTTACTGCTATTTTCCTATATATTTAATAAATCCTTCTAAAAAATAATCAGCTGTAATCAGTGACTATTTACTGTTTTTTCAGTGATAATACACTGATTCACTTTTAGAGAGTGCATAATATTTATTATACTTCTTTCGAGTTGACGTAATATCGATGTGCGAACATGCTGCATAGAGTTATGAAAAAAAAAAACATAATTTTTCAAATGGAATTCCCTTCCTCTCTCTCTCTACTGTGAATATTTCACATCGGATTTTGCGTGCGTCGAAAAGCTGTCGCATTGACATCGAACGGATCTCGTCGGATTATCGGGCTCTCCGCGAAATTATTGCGATCGCAGAAGAACACGGATGATATTTTGGAATTTCGAGAGAATCACGCGCGCTATAAAGGGGGGGGATGGCCCGCTTGATGGTATAACCGATGGATAACAGACTAACGCTTCGTTATACGCGGACAATAACTATACCTACCCTACCTGCCGCGCTCGTGTCCGTTGAATTATTTATGCAATTAGGCGTCATCGCTGCACGTTATGCGTATCCACCGTGAATCTACGCCGCCGACAACGCCAACGCTATTGCCGGGCGTATATATCCGTCGATTGACGGGCGTGGAAAGACTACGTTCGATAGTTGACTTCGTTCCATGAATCGATCCATCGCTGCCGGAGATTTCTGCGTGACTAAGCTTTAGTAGAGTGCGGCTGGATATGCGTTTCCATCATCGTGTATAGCTTGATTTCATCTTCTCTTTTGCTCCGATAAAAATACTACATTCATTTATATCACGAAGCAAGCTCACATATACATACATATACACAAATGTGTATGTGTCGCACATGTTAATTCTGGAACGACACGGTAAACGAGACTGATCATGAGTAGAAAGCACGAGCACGTTATTGCTGTCATATTTGACAGTTTATTACATCACCTTTAAAGTATATGTACTGAGAAAAATCGTTTGATTGTACCAACAAGACAGTATATGATTGAAGGTATTTTGATTAAATCAAATAATAATTTCTAGTTATCATGATAAGATTTTTATCGACTCGATTTTTTATAACTAGAACGTTTAATAGATTTTACTACAAGGATTTGGTTAGTATTTTTTGGTTGGATCTATAAAGTCACTCTTAACTTAACTCGTATTCAATATTTGTCATGAAATGTATATAAAGAACTAGTATTAGCATTAAATGCAAAGTATATTTTTTTTCTCTTACGAGCAGTAGTGCCAGAAAGAGGATGCTAGCTCTCTGATTGTGTGTGTTTGAACTGCATCCTCTTCTTGCATCATTGTTTATCAGTTTAATTTCTAACAAACTGAACTTAAAATAATTTATTCAATAATCTGAATTGAATTTATGGAATAATCGTGTTGGAATTCAGAATATTAAACAGACTTTTGAGATTAGATGGATAAAATTTTAGACGACTTGGTGCTGGAAAGTTTAATATTATTAACCAGAAAATTTGGTAAATTTAACAGGAAGAAATTAATCAGATTCATCTGGTAATTCCTACAAGAATTCTGGTTCGTCCATTTTCCAACAGACATACTAGTTGAATGTACCAGAATTTTTTTTTTCGATCTGCTAACTACAGATTGGTTTAAGTTATGATCACCTATTGTTCACATATTGTTGTTTGATATGATCTATTGTTTAAAAAATATAATGTGACCAACATTCTTAAATAAAAGGGTATTCTTGATCCCCTTATTTCAAGTGCACTATGTGGTCTTAATTGAATCATCAAGTCACAAAATATATCTTTAATCAATCTAAAATATTTAATAAATTGTTCTTCAGGTATTTGCAGATTTGAGTTATAGAATAGCGTTTTGGTTACAGTTTTACTTTTCGAAGTTACAGAGCGAAAATCTTCTTAGAATAGACCCATTAATATGCAAATATATGAATTGTATTTTGTTCCGTTCCTTGTAAATCTAATTTTGTTTGTGTCACATTAAACGCGTGCGCTCTTTTATTCGTGCAACCCAATCACGTTTGGAAACGATTGCATTTTCGAGTGAATAAGGGTCGGGAGATTCTAACGATCGCTGTATCAATTAGAAGCATTTCGAACGAGAAAGTAATCCGGAAAAGTTAGAGCTAATAGAGCCTCTCGCGAAGGCTTTAACGACGAGAATAATGGCAGCAAAGTCGAATAATTTGAAATAATGCACGAAACTTTTTTTTTTCGGGCGGGCGATTTGTTCGGCGAGTTTGTAATCCGTGAAGCGCTAATTTTTCCTCCACGTGACTCCTCCATCCGAGTGGCTCGTCCGTACCATAATTCGTTTTAGTAGTCGCGAATCGAGCGCGCACTCCTGCGACGCGATTTATTATCTCGCGAACGAAAAACTCTTAGTTTCCCGTTGGACCGTTCGACGCGTTCGTACGTTCGGACGATCAGCGAAAACTCGTTGGAAAGTAGAAATCTACTCTGGATACGTGACCGGTGATTTTCGCGATTTATATCCCCGCGATAGCCACGTTTTCGCGAAAATCGCCCCGTGCGTTTTCGAGCCTTTTAAAAGGCCGCTCGTGCTCGTAAAGTTCTCGCGCCACGTGTCCGAATGTTTTCATCATTAAAAGCGACGCTATTTTTGCGCGCCCTCGCGAGAGAGGGCGGATCGCGAATCGATAAAACAGCCGCTGCAGCCCCGATGCCGATATTTGACAACGTGCTATTTTGTTCCACTTGCCTAACGCTACTGCAAATCGCCTTTGTAAAGGCCGCTACTGACCGATATGAATTCGGCAACGCGACAAACACGAAACTGATTGTGTTACAATCCCTGCAACAAATGCCTCCGCACACATGTCTATTTATATACATTTTAAATCTTTGGTTACATCCAGTGTTTACCGTAGATAATTTCAAAATTATCTAGATAAAGATAAAGATAAAAATCCGTAAATTTATCTTAGATGAGATAAAGATGATTTTATTTTTACTTAATCTAAATGAAAGATGAGATAATTATTGCGATAATCTAGATAATTATCTAGATATTTTTGTTTATTTTAGAAGACTATAAATATTTGTAAAAAATGTGACGCAGATTATAAATGGGATATTAAAATCATAAACACATATTCCTTCTCTTTTCCTAAAGAATATTTAAAAAATAGCAAAAAGGTATATAAATGATATGATAAATATTTATTTATTAATTTATATTTATAATATATTTATAATATAATAATAATATATTTATAATATATTAATAATAATAATATAAAAAATATATTTTAGATATTTTAGATAGATTTTTAGAAGCTTGCCTGGAAAACTTTTTTGCATAATGAAAACGTCATCTTAGATAATTTTTAGATAAGATGACATATATTTTTTATCTAAGATAAAGATAAAGATACTTTGTATTTCTTCATCTAATTAAAAATAAAGATGATCCATTTCTTTATCTAGATGATTAGCTAGATAATTTTATCTAAATACCAGCAAACACTGGTTACATCGTTACGTTATTTAAGCACGGAGATCTGTTTTACAAATATTTATCATTTGCAAATCGTTGGTTTTGGAAAATCCCCGGCTTCTTTTTTTTTTCGCGCTCATCATCCGCATATTCGTCGGCGGCATCCTAATTTATTTTCTATTTTTCGATGCAGAAAATTTCGTGTTGATATAAAGTTATAATTTAAATATTATATGCAAGAATATTATATCAGATTTTACATTAATATTTTGCAATCATGCTTAAATTATTCCGTCTCTATATGGCGTCGAGCTGTGCATAAAATATATATGATTTTTCATATTTATCCGTAAACGGTGTAAAGTCCATCTAACTCTTTTATGCTGCGTTGTTTGTGAAACGTTTGTCATATTGTAAATTGATAATCCTATCGGCGAATTTTTGATGCTTCTATTTGCGCGCGTATTCACAGCGTGTTTCTAGGGACGTGCCACTCTTTCGCCCGTGTATATTTTATACGCAGAAAACATCGCGTGTACAGTATCATATCTGCTTCCACATAAACTTCATATTTGCTTTCACGTCACTTTCCGTATTTAATTAAAGTATAATTGCGTAAAATATATTAATTTCCCGAAATTTAGATTTTTCTCGTTAATTACATGTAAATTTTCTATTATGCCACATTACTATGCTGCGAATTAATTAAATGTAAAAAATTGTTAAACTCTTTATTTGAGTCTATTCAACATATTTCTAGCAACGCGTTGCTTTTTGATTCATGCATGATTGTTGCGCAAAAATATCCTGTTTTGCGTGATAAAGTTTAGTTTTAATATTTTTTTTTAATGAGAGAGGGATAGCGAAAAAGAGAGAGGAAAGGAGGAAAAAGAGAAAAAGAGAAACAAAAGCTTTATAAATACATATATATTCATACATTATTACATATTATACAGTTTACGTAGAATATGACATCAACGTAACATTAAATAATAATATTTATAACATTGAAAAAAATACAATTTTTACATAAATAAATAAATAAATAAATATATGAATGTATATAAATATAATATAAAAAAATATATATATATATAAAGAAAAACACATATAATAGCTTACGATTTTTAAAAAAACATGAAATAAAGAAATATTTTTTATTTTTTATTTCCATTTTTCTTTATATATATTTTTAAAAATTTTGTATTTTTTTTCAATGTTGCAAATATTATCTTTAATATTACACATTGTTATGTTATATTTCGATAAATAAACCTGTGCACTAGTTGTGTGAGAAAAGACGATATATACACTTTGACATATCTTTTTATTTAACAAACATTTGTAAATAAATATATCGTAACTGTTCGAAAGTATTACTTTTACCATTTATCATAAATTGTTCTATCTGTTGTATTTCGGGATGCGACGAGTTTTATCGTTATTTCTGTAATTTCACCGCGCGTTACAAGCGCGAAGCAAATTTCTGAAATCGCTCTAAAATAGAGTAGACCGCCGATTAAACTAGTCGTTCGCGCTGGTATAATATCGAGAGTCCGGGAGCCACGTCATTATTAGTATGCTAACGTAAACATTACTGCCCGTGGCTATGCAGAGCCGGACAGTGTAGTCGGTAGCGTAATCCGATACTGTTGTAGGTTATGCCGCGGGTAACTGTGCCAAAACTGGGAAGTCTACTGTAATCACGATTGGCAGGAGAGTAGAAGCGCAGATTGCATAGTTAGTGCTTTGTGTATAATTAATTTCGAGAGATAAAGGATAAATAAAGAGAACGGCTATTAAAATGGCATAGAAAATTCGCAAGACAGTCCTCTATTCAACTTGTATATATTTTTTCTCTTTCAAATTTTTCTCTCTTTTATTTTCTTTTAGTTTAGTTTTTTGTCCCATCCGGTAAATGACTGGTTCGCGAAAAATCTAGATATCTGGAAAATCGTTCCGCATGCCAAGGAAACCTAGCGCGAAATAAAATATGTATCGGCTACCCTCGTTTCTCTCTAGCGTCTAGTTCGTGCTGCAATCCGCCAGCAAATCCATCGGCATCGATTTATTATCCGCAAAACGAGTCTGGCTGGTCGTAAGTTCACCCGCAATCGAATTTGTGGTGGACATTGCCGGATTAATCGATAACGTAAAGATGGGAAATTTTTTTAAACGTTTAATCAATATAATACAATATTTTTTAAAAGAACGAGAAGTTGTTTTACAAGAGTTTTATGATAACACACGTTTCACTTCTCTTTATATTAATATGCGGCTTTTAAAAATGGACTACTGGAAATATCAGATCAATAATATTTCATAAAAACACGTATATTAATTTATGTAAATTGATCCGTTAATTTTGTTCTCGCACTCTCTAAAAGTGAATCAGTGAAAATATCACTAATTTAAACAGTAAAATAAGATTTCACTGACAATCAGTGAGTATTTTACTGATCTTCAGTGGGAACGCTTATTTTTTTGTTATTTTATCTTATATCTCACTGATTATGATCAGTTAAAATAAAATTTACTGTAAATTCAGTAAATTTTACTGTAAAATCAGTAATCGTTAGTTTGTTCATTTACCGCTACAATCGCTATCTCTCTCGTATTTAATATTAGTTAGAAAGAATTATATAAAGTTTGCAAAGAGCGACATTTAAAATTAAAAATATTACTTTGATTTAATTTCTCTCAATAGAGAGGCTTCAGATATTAAATCGATCTTTATAAGTCGGATAAATAAGTGTCTGGCGACTTAATAAAAATTATTCGTTCGTTATCTATTTAAAATAACAAGTTCAATATGCATGTAATAAATAAAATAAAATTTTTAATATAATAAATATTTAGTAAATATAAATAAAATTTTTAATTTTATATGAAATAGATAGAGAGATGAATTATAGTTAAGTATTACTGACAATAACGAAGAAAATATTACTGATATTGAGAAATATTACTGATTGAAACAGTCAAAATTATTAACTGATTCTTTCAATAAAATATCACTGATTTACAATGCTGTGCTTATAACTGCTGTAATCAGTGACTATTTACTATTTTTCAGTGATAATACACTGATTCACTTTTAGAGAGTGCTTGAACTTTCTTCTTTAAAATAAGCCAAGATAAAAGTTGACAGGATTATTTGTTTAAAAGTTATGATTTTTTCGTAGGTAGGACATACTCTTTAAAAGTAAATCTGTGAAAATATCACTAATTTAAACAGTAAAATAAGATTTCACTGAGAATCAATGAGTATTTTATTGGTCTTCAATGAAAACGCTTATTTTTTTTGTTATTTTATCTTATATCTTACTGATTATGGTCAGTTAAAATAAAATTCACTGTAAAATCAGTAAATTTTACTGTAAAACTAGTAATCGCTAGTTCATTCATTTACCACTACGATCGCTATCTCTCTCGTATTTAATTTTAATTATAAGAATTATATAAAGTTTGCAAAGAGCGACATTTAAAATTAAAAGTATTACTTCGATTTAATTTCTGATACAAACTCAATAGAGAGACTTCAGATATTAAATCGATCTTTATAAATCGGACAAATAAATGTTTGGCGACTTAATGAAAATTATTTGTTCGTTATCTATTTAAAATAACAAGTTCAATATGCATGTAATATAAATAAAATAAAATTTTTAATATAATAAATATTTAGTAAATATAAATAAAATTTTTAATTTTATATGAAATAGAGAGATGAATTATAGTTTAATGTTACTGACAATAACGAAGGAATATTACTGATATTGAGAAATATTATTGATTAACACAGTCAAATTATTAACTGATTCTTTCAATAAAATATCACTGATTTACAATGCTGTATTTATAACTGCTGGAATCAGTGACTATTTATTGTTTTTCAATGATAATACATTGATTCACTTTTAGAGAGCAAGGGATGATCGCAGCTGCTGATTTACATTTGAATAAAATCATCAATTTTTAATCTGTGTTAAAGTCTTCTCCCATATTGTAGCAGATGGTGTTCAAAAAGCAGATGATTTCGCAAGAATATCGACTCGTCGCTGATGACGAATATCTATGTGAAATCGAGACGATCGGTGGATTCTTTAAGCACGTGATTTCTTTGAATTATGCTCCAATTCGTTCTCGCGTTTCGTTCTAAGCGCCTCGAGGTAATCGAGCGTCACGCCAGATCGCGTTACAAAAATCGTTTCTCGAGGCGTGAGAATCCCCCGCCGTTGGTCGGCACTTTATTGGCTCGTCCGTGACGCGAAGACCGCTTCTGGGTCTGACTAATGGCAGTGGCTGACTACTGGCGCGGTCTGACTACTGGCGATCGAGTTATCTTGTTAGCGGCAATCGATATCGGCCAACTGTGAAGAGTGGAGTTATCCTGTCAAATGATGCCATTTCAGTTCTCGACCTGTTTTTCTTCCCCTTCCGCTAATTGACAGACGAAAGAGACATATTATGCATTAATGATATTTTAAGATTCGAACGACGAGGACGAGTTACAAAAAGTAAGTACTCATTTTTACAATTTTTTTAAATCGTGGAAGATCATTTATCTTAAAAAGAATGTTTACTTCAATGTTTCCTCTTCTCAGTAATTCCGTAAAAGTATATTCTTCTGTTTCTTGTATTTGCATTAAAAATAGAGATAAATATTTCGAAAGGAACATTTTCGATGAAACTCGATTATCGGCTTTGTTTTTTTCTTTTATTAGTTTTGTCAAGAGATACTTTTTTTTAAGACTATCACACTTATTTTATTTTATCTTTTTAAATCAACTGGCCTCACACGAGACAACAAAGAACTTCAATAAGAGCCATCGTGCAAATAGAATTTCTCTTTTGCTACGTGCATAGAGAGACGATGTACGATAATTTAGATAATTTCAGATAATTTAGCAAAGTGACAAAAATGAATTACTCAGTGCAATTGTTTTCTATTTGCCATTTCATTTTCCGTTATATCTTGGCGCAATTTCGAACGTCGTTGAAAATGCGACGAAAGGACGCCATTATCTCGAGCACGTACTTTACTCAGGCATATTTGCTTTGCACGAGTAAGTAGGTACGCAAATCAGCAGAAATAGAGAAAAAATATATGCTCTTGTTTCTTTAATATTCCCTCCTAGCAACTAACACATCGGGCGCGCTAATTTTATACAACAAATTCACATTTAACGTTTTGAAATAACTTCAAGTCGAAACTATCGATTATATGTTAAAATTAATTGATATTCGTGCTTTAATAGTCAACGCTAAACATAGCCGGAGTCGAGGTTAAAGCTACATTTGACGAGACGATAAAGTCATAATCGGTCTTGAAAAGGTCACATGTTTCCGTTCACTGAGAAAAATCGTTTGATTCTATCAACAAGACGTACATGATTGAAGGCATTTTGCTTAAATCAAACAAGAATTTCTAATTATCACGATAAGACTCGATTTTTTATAACTAGAACGTTTAATAGATTTTACTATAAGAATTTGGTTAGTATTTTCTGGTTGTAGGATTGCACGAGATACCAAGATTAGTCTTGATATTATCTTGTCTTGTATTGAATTTCAAGACAAAATCAAGACAAGATTTTTAATTAGTTATCAAGATAATACCAAGACTAGGATTGTCAAGATTATTCTCAAAAAAACTAAAATATTTATATTTGTAAATAAAAAAAAATCACTATATATGAATTTAAAAAAATTTTATTCAATAAAAATATTTATATTAATAAATTTAAAAACATTTAATATTAATACAATATAACATTTATATAAATTAGAAATCAAATCGCAAATTTTAGATATTAAAGAGCATTTCACCCAGGATTGATGCACATTAGTGCTTTTAAAGATTTACTTTGTAATCTGATTCTATTTTTTGACACAGTCAGAGTTCCTATTGAGAAAAGTCTTTCTACTGGCACGGACGAGGCAGTTGAATTTAAAATGTCTCGAGCCATTTTTGACAATGTGGGATAAATATGAACCTGATTTTCGTACCACTCCAAAATATTGATATTTGCACATTCCTTTGGAGCCTGTAAATAGTTATTAATTTTTGTTTTCCATGAAACAGTAAATGATTTTTTATGTAAATAGATGGTATTTATATCGATTACATAGTAATAATTATAATTAAAATATAATAAAATAATAGTAATAATTATTTCAAATTATATTACAAAAATTATGTTAAATATTATTTAAATAATTTTTTAATATTACATAAAAAATTGTTACAAAAATTATGTTAAATATTATTTAAATAATTTTTTAATATTACATAAAAAATTGTTATTGTTAATAAAATCGAAACAAGACAATACACAAGATGAGATTTTTGCTACCAATATTCAATCAAGACCAAGACAAGATTTAAATTTTTGAAAATTTTCAATACCAATACAATATTTTTACGAATATTATTTTGGGTCTTGTGCAACTCTATCTGGTTGAATCTATAAAATTACTTGCCATTAATTTCTTTGCTTGCCACTAGGCAAGCCACTCTTAACTTAACTCGTATTCAATATTTGCCATGAAATGTATATAAAGAACTAACATTAGAATTAACATTAAATCCAAAGTATATTTTTTTCTCTTACGAACAATAATGCCAGAAAGAGGACGCTAGTTCTCTGATTATGTATGTTTGAGATGCATCCTCTTCCTGCATTCACTGTTTATCAGTTTAATTTCTAACAAACTGAACTTAAAATAATTTATTCGATAATCTGAATTGAATTTATCGAATAATCTTATTGGAATTCAAAACAGACTTTTGAGATTAGATGGAAAAAATTTTAGACGACTTGATGCTGGCGAATTTAATATTATTAACCAGAAAATTTGATAAATTTAACAGGAAGTAATTAATCAGATTCATCTGGTAATTCCTACAAGAATTCTGTTCGTCCATTTTCCAACAGACATACTAGTTGAATCTACCAGAATTCTAATTAATGCAATCAGATATTTTTCTCAGTGTTTCTTTCATAAAAACGTGAAAGATGAGAAATTTTGCGCAAAATTTTCGAGCCTAGCTTTTCTAGAATATTTATCCATCTAAGATATTTATGACTCTTCGCTACTTCATTTTTATAAAAGAAATACATGACGAAAGACATACTGATAATTTCATATGGAGATCTTGGAAATCCTGTGCACCGTCAGATTCGCTTTCCGCAAGGAAATACGAAGCGTTTCGTGATTCGCCACTGGAGACGAAAACAATATTCCTTCTTCTCTGTACCTAATAGGGGGATCCTGTCTGAGCCGTATTATCCTTGTGAAAAATTCACGGTCTCTAAAAGCACGGCCATTCCGGACCCGGTCGATCGTCTTGTATATTCACCGTGTTCCGTCCATGGCCCGGAATTCACATTTCCATAAGAGCTGCATGCCATCGCGGGGATCTCCCGATCGAATCTTTTATCATTCCCCATCTTTCTTCGAACGATCTCGCGTGCCTATCCACGTGCCTTTAACGATGTTACGATATATCGATCGATGAACATAATTCATGGGGGATATGTTTCATAAGCTCTGCGGCTCTTTCGTTCCTCGCTATGTTTTGCATGGACGCGCGTTAATACTTAAATCATGTCTTCTCGCATTCTATAGTCGGTTAGAAACGACACAGAGTCACGACTGTCGTCGCGTTGTTACGAACAGTAATATGAACGTACAATTGGCATTAGAGACACGCGACATTAATGGGCGGTTAGTGGTGAGCGGAACGGGCGGTTAACTGTCAGAATAGTGAGATCAAATTGTTCCGCAAAATATTTGTCGTTTTCCATTCCGGAAAGAACGAAAAATCTCATGAAATATTTATTTGGCGTTGTTGCGTTGATATAACAAATATTTTGAACAATATTAAAGTTTTATAGTACTTTATGAATTTTATAAAAAGGGAATATAATTTATTAATAGCTTTTATGTAAATCAATTCCTTCTGACTTTGCATGCTCTCTAAAAGTGAATCAGTGAAAATATCACTAATTTAAACACTAATTTAAACACTAATTAAACAGTAAACTAAGATTTCACTGAGAATCAGTGAGTATTTTACTGATCTTCAGTGGAAACGCTTATTTTTTTTGTTATTTTATCTTCTACCTCACTGATTATGATCAGTTAAAATAAAATTTACTGTAAAATCAGTAAATTTTATTTAAATACTAATTAAACAGTAAACTAAGATTTCACTGAGAATTAGGAAGTATTTTACTGATCTTTAGTGGAAATGCTTATTTTTTTGTTATTTTGTCTTATATCTCACTGATTATGATCAATTAAAATAAAATTCACTGTAAAATCAATAAATTTTACTGTGAAACCAATAATCGCTAGTTCGTTCATTTATCGCTACAATCGCTATTTCTCTCGTATTTAATTTTAGTTATAAGAATTATATAAAGTTTG
Source organism: Camponotus fellah (assembly GCA_030586385.1). Taxonomy (NCBI): domain Eukaryota; kingdom Metazoa; phylum Arthropoda; class Insecta; order Hymenoptera; family Formicidae; genus Camponotus; species Camponotus fellah. The sequence continues at coordinate 346,583 of JAPIVC010001004.1, forward strand.
CAAAGAGCGACATTTAAAATTAGAAGTATTACTTCGATTTAATTTCTGATACAAGCTCAACAGAGAGGCTTCAGATATTAAATCGATCTTCATAAGTCGGACAAATAAATGTCTGGCGACTTAATAAAAATTATTTGTTCGTTATCTATTTAAAATAACAAGTTCAATATGCATGTAATATAAATAAAATAAAATTTTTAATATAATAAATATTTAGTAAATATAAATAAAATTTTTAACTTTATATGAAATAGATAAAGAGATGAATTATAATTTAATGTTACTGACAATAACGAAAGGAATATTACTGATATTGAGAAATATTACTGATTGAAACAGTCAAATTATTAACTGATTCTTTGAATAAAATATCACTGATTTACAGTGCTGTACTTATAACTGCTGGAATCAGTGACTATTTACTGTTTTTCAATGATAATACACTGATTCACTTTTAGAGAGTTGCTTGAACTTTCTTCTTTAAAATAAGCCAAGGTAAAAGTTGATAGGATTATTTGTTTAAAAGTTATGATTTTTTCGTAGGTAGAACATATTCTTTAAAAGTAAATCAGTGAAAATATCACTAATTTAAATAGTAAAATAAGATTTCACTGAGAATCAATGAGTATTTTACTGGTCTTCAGTGAAAACGCTTATTTTTTTGTTATTTTATCTTATATCTCACTGATTATCAGTTAAAATAAAATTAACTGTAAAATCAGTAAATTTGACTGTAAAACCAGTAATCGCTAGTTCGTTCATTTACCACTACGATCACTATCTCTCTCGTAATTTTAATTTTAATTATAAGAATTAGATAAAGTTTGCAAAGAGCGACATTTAAAATTAGAACTATTACTTTGATTTTATTTCTGATACACTCTCAATAGGCTTAGATATTAAATTGATATTTATAAGTCAGACAAATAAATGTCTGGCGACTTAATAAAAATTATTCGTTCGTTACCTATTTAAAATAACAAGTTCAATATGCATGTAATATAAATAAAATAAAATTTTTAATATAATAAATATTTAGTAAATATAAATAAAATTTTTAATTTTATATGAAATATATAGATGAATTATATTATACTAATAGTCAGTAATATTTAACTATAATTCATCTATCTATTTCATATAAAATTAAAAATTTTATTTATATTTTAATTTTATTTATATTTACTAAATATTTATTATATTAAAAATTTTATTTTATTTAGACTAATATTACTACAATAACGAAAGGAATATTACTGATATTGAGAAATATTATTAATTGAAACATTCAAAATTATTAACTGATTCTTTCAATAAAATATCACTGATTTACAGTGCTGTACTTATAACTGCTATAATCAGTGATTATTTACTGTTTTTCAATGATAATACACTGATTCGCTTTTAGAAAGTGTAGTATAATATATATTTTTGATATTACAATGGTTGAACTCGTGAAAAATTATGTATACATATCTGGAACATTAATTTTATCTAAACGTATCGAAAATAAAAACATCACATTGAACTTTTTTGAGAATCTGTGAAAAAGTTTGGTGAGTATAACGCCAACTACTTTTTGCCTGTCTTTTATTTTGGAAAAAGTAGACAAGCATTTATCTTGTGCCGACGGTGCAACGTTGCAGGAAAAATTGACAGGATTTTTTGTTTCAAACTCTCTCTCTCTCTCTACTCTATGAAGTACCGGGATCCATTTATCGATTTGCTTACGAAGGCAATTATGACGACGCGCAATAGAAGCATTACTCTAACCAGTCATTGCTCTGCAGTTATAAGGAAAAATACAGCGCTATCGTAAGAATATATATTCACATCGTCGACGTTTCACGTTTTCCGATATTTCGCCACGTAATCTTCATAAAAATAGAGAAAATAAATTGCTATGGAAAATGAAGGGACGCAGAGAACCGACTATCATCGTTCATCATTAAAAATTTTATATTATGAGGTTTATACCGCGTGACACTTCGGAAATTACAGCGAACGTGGTGTCTTATCTGTGAATATTTCACCATGTTGAATTAGATATTAATCCTTAAGCTTCTTCAATGCGGATTCCAACTTGCAGGTTCCATAATAATAATGATGATGCTACTATATTAGTATTAAGCACATTATTATTAAGCACATTATACGATAAAATTTATCATATTGTGTATATGTGGAGGTAGCGTAAAATTACTTTATATTTATATATTTTAATTTTTTAAAATTTGAAATATTTTATTAACAGCTGATGAAAGATATACGAAATTATTGCGGTCAGTTGCATAAAAGCGTAATGGTGCAAATGACAGAAATGTATTAAAATAATAACAGAAAATTCGCCTAACTAAATGCTACATGCGAAAGCTTTGATTTTATATTAACTAAAATTATAATATTTTTATACAAAAATGTGAAAATTAATGATTTTTTATTAAAATAATACAATTAGGTAATATATAATTCTAGAGAAAAAATGCATTTTTCGTCGATTCATTTTGCGCGAACATAAATTCGTATTGTTATTTGCATTATACTAATTGTCTCCAAGTGAAAAAGAATCAAGAGAAGAAAATAATATTAAGAATTGTTAGCATTGTTTTTCGGCTCGATCGTATGAGTACTCGAGGCTTGGCCTCACTTGCCGAGTTCCGTGTGTGAGTTGCAAATTTAAAGGCTACTTGCATAATTTGGAGCTCTCTCAGAACAATGGCGGCATATTTCATCTCTCAAACGAGTGAATGCCCCCTTCTACCACTTCCCCTACGAATTATTGGTACTTTTGCGACACGTACGTACGTGCAACTGGCTCATGACCCGCGCATATATATTTTACTCTGGCATATTAATTAACTCCGAAGCACATAGTCGGGATTTTTGCGCTGGCCGACCTGCGCAGTGCAAACGTCGCGAAATTCACTTCAGCGATTATAAATGCGCTAAAATGAAACAAATAAAGGATAATGGTCCTCTAGAGGGCCGCAAATGTGGGGTGCGAGTCGGATAAGCGATTTATTCTTTCTCTTTACTTAAATATTTATTTCAAGTTTTAGCTGGAGAGATTTACGCGCGCACATACAGGGTGTTAGAAAAGTCTAGGAACGATCAATTATCTCCGAAAATAGTGATCCTGTGGGAAAATGTTTCAGACAAAAGTTGTAGGGTTTTAAGTGACGCATTAAACAGTAATATTATTATGACCTTGAATAGTGTTGCTAAAGTCACGTCAAGATCAACGTCAATTTCTTAAATAGAACTCCCTATTTTTTATTACATATTCTTGTAGCTTATCTCGAAAGCTTTCCAAAACACTACAATTAAGTTGATTTTCATTAAGTACTTTCCGAGTTATGAGGCTTGAAGTCATTTCTTAATTTTAAACCATAAAATATCTTTATATTTATATATTTTATATATTTATATATTTTATATTTATATAAATATAATTATATTTTTATATATTTTATATTTATATATTTTAATTTTATAAACCGTAAAATATCTTGTAAAATATTCATTTTTTTATTATCTTACCTTAATACTTTTATGTACAAAATAATGAGATCAATTGGTGTAAACACATAGTTGTTTCGAAGAAAAAATATGTAATTTGCAATTAACAATTACATATTTTTTCTTAAAAATCGTCACTTAAAACAACTTTTGTCTGAAACATTTTCTCACTATTTTCGTAGATAATTGACCGTTCTTTTCTAACACCCTGTATATACGTATTTTAAATATTATATATATTACAATAAATGATAATTGAACGCTTGTTATTATTGTGATTGATAATTGTGTTTTATTTCATATAATCGTGATGAAATGCAAACGGTCAACAAATAATTTTCATCAGTATAATCATTCAGAGCGTATTTTTCTCTTTTCCTCTATTTTTTCATCTACGAATGGAAATCAATAAATGTAACAATAATCGCAAATAATGTAACATAATTTATCAACATGCAAATAAAACGAATGATTCACGGATAAAAAATTTATATTTATATTTATTTATGTTCCATGTTCTTTTGGCATCAGTTTCTTGATATCAAAAAACAAACTAGCGGAAATTTGACTGCACTTTGAACGCGTGTAGCTACAAGATATTACGCACTTGCCACAAATTTCGATATTTCCGATGAAATAAATATATTTGTCGATTAAACAAATAAAACGACAGCAATATGATTGTTTTTCATTTGTGTAGCGCTTACGCCGGATATACACGTATATGTTGTATCAAGAAGCGGTTGTCATTTGGCAATCCAATTTGTTGTTTTAACAAAATAAATTGCAAATTCGCGTAACGCGATTCTCCCGCCGGATCGAGGGGACTCGCTGCCTTTCGGTGCGAACTGCAGTTCAAATTGAATAATGAATCGCGTCCTGTTTTTTCTGTTTCCAGCGCGGCACTTCAAGGTTAATTAAAAAGTGCAGCTGTTTATTTAACTGGACCGCGTAACACTGCCCTTACTTTGGATGTAATTGTCGCTGCGCGCGCCACTAACAAATCGATCGCCTATGTTTAAAACCCTTTGACCCTAAATCTTTTGGATTTAGAGTTGCACGAGATATCAAGATTAGTCTTGATATCGTCATGTCTTGTCTTGAATTTCAAGACAAGATCAAGACAAGATTTTTAATTAGTTATCAAGACTAAGACTGTCAAGATTATTAGTCTTGTCAAGATTATTGGTTCTCAAAAAAACTAAAAATATTTATATTTGTAAATGAAAAAAATTACTATATACGAATTTGAAAAAATTTTATTCAATAAAAACATTTATATTGATAAATTTAAAAACATTTAATATTAATATAATATAACATTTTTATGAATTAGAAATCAAACTCGCAAATTTTCGACATTAAAGAGCATTTCATCCAGGAATTGATGCACATTAGTGCTTTTAAAGATTTACTTTGTAATCTGCTTCTATTTTTTTGATATAGTTAGAGTTTCTATTGAGAAAAGTCTTTCTATTGGCACGGACGAGGCAGTTGAACTTGAAATGTCTCGAGCCATTTTTGACAATGTGGGATAAATATGAACCTGATTTTTGTACCACTCCAAAATATTTATATCTGCACATTCTCTTGGAGTAAATAGTTATTAATTTCTTAATTTTATTTTTTTAGTTTATTAATTTCTGGTTTCTTAATTTTATTTTTTTAGTTTATTAATTTCTAGTTTCCATGAAACAGTAAATGTTTTTTTATGTAAATAGACGGCATTTATATCGATTATATAGTAATAATAATTAAAATACAATAGTATTATAATACAATATATTATAATACAATAGTAATTATTTCAAATTATATTACAAAATTATATTAAATATTATTTAAATAATTTTTTAATATTATTATATATTATTTTATATATTATTGATATATTATTTATATGTTATTTATATATTATTTATATATTATTTATATATTATTTTATATATTATTTTTATATATTATTATATATTATTTTAATATATTAATACAAAAAATTGTTAATAAAATCAAGACAAGATAATATAAGACGAGATTTTTGCTATCAATATTCACTCAAGACCAAGACAAGATTATTAAATCTAAAAATTTAAATCTAAATCATTTAAATTTTTGAAAATTTTCAATGCCAATACAATATTTTTACAAATATTGTCTTGTCTTGGGTCTTATGCAATCCTAGTTGGATTTATCACTCTTCAGTGGAAAAGGTTTACGCTGGACGCGCCGGAGATAATCGGGAGATACCAGGCCCGACTTTCGATTCGTGTCGTTTATTCAATGATTCGCGATTATGCGCGATTGTGAAGAGGATTGGGGAGGGGGAGAGAATTTTTAAAGATGCATAGAACGAATCAAATCCCGTTTCTCCGAGAGAGCGAAGCTCGAAAACTCGTTCCACGACGACGCAGGCAGAGAGAAAAAGGGAGAAAGAGAGGGAATCCGTAACTTAATACCCTGCCGCGTTGTCATCGCGGAAAGTAAAGAGAAATCCGACGTGTACTTAATAAGTTTTCGGTAATAACCGGAGCTCGGATCTCCGTGGTGAGACGCCTGACTTCGTCGACTTGCCACGTCAGTGCCCTTATTACCCACCTACTCTACTAAAGCCCTCCACTCGCGCCAGAGCGCGTAATCTTAATAACTGCCGCGATCCGGGCTCAGGTAATAACTATCAAGCGGAATTTATTCGTGGTATTTTTAAATTTTGCGAAGCGATAACTCTGATTTCGTTGGAATTACCGCGCGTTCGGAGAAGCGGTTTCAAATGAAATCGTTAATCAAGCTTTCTCCCGACTGTGTTACGCAATAAAATTGCAATTGTTCTAACTGATAAATATTGCCGATAAATACGAGTTTCGTATACGACTCTTTCCGGAAAGAAATTATTCGATCGGATGAAACGCGTATTTATTTATATGTACTCTCTAAAAGTGAAAATATCACTAATTTAAACAGTAAACTAAGATTTTACTGAGAATCAGTGAGTATTTTATTCTTCAATGAAAACGCTTATTTTTTTGTTATTTTGTTATTTTTCTTATCTCACTGATTATGGTCAGTTAAAATAAAATTCACTGTAAAATCAGTAATCGCTATCTCTCTCGCATTTAATTTTAGTTATAAGAATTAAGTTATATAAAGAATTAAGTTATATAAAGTTTGCAAAAAGCGACATTTAAAATTAGAAGTATTACTTCGATTTAATTTCTGATACAAGCTCAATAGAGAGGCTTCGGATATTAAATCGTTCTTTATAAGTCGGACAAATAAATGTCTGGCGACTTAATAAAAATTATTTGTTCATTATCTATTTAAAATAACAAATTTGATATGCATGTAATATAAATAAAAAAAAATTTTTAATATAATAAATATTTAGTAAATATAAATAAAATTTTTAATTTTATATGAAGTAGATAGAGAGATGAATTATAGTTTAATATTACTGACAATAACGAAAGAAATATTACTGATATTGAGAAATATTACTGATTGAAACAGTCAAAATTATTAACTGATTCTTTCAATAAAATATCACTGATTTACAGTGCTGTACTTATAAACACTTGAAAAACAGTAAATAGCTGTAAGCAGTGACTATTTACTGTTTTTCAGTGATAATACACTGATTCGCTTTTAGAGAGTAGTTTGAACTTTCTTCTTTAAAATAAGCCAAGGTAAAAGTTGATAGGATTATTTGTTTGAAAGTTATGATTTTTTCGTACGTAGGATATACTCTTTAAAAGTGAATCAGTGAAAATATCACTAATTTAAACAGTAAACTAAGATTTCACTGAGAATCAGTGAGTATTTTACTGATTTTCAGTGGAGACACTTATTTTTTTGTTATTTTTGTTATTTTTCTTATATCTCACTGATTATGGTCAGTTAAAGTAAAAATTCACTGTAAAATCAGTAATCGCTAGTTCGTTCATTTACCGTTACAATCGCTATCTCTCTCGCATTTAATTTTAGTTATAAGAATTATATAAAGTTTGCAAAAAGCGACATTTAAAATTAGAAGTATTGCTTCGATTTAATTTCTGATACAATCTCAATAGAGAGGCTTCAGATATTAAATTGATATTTATAAGTCGGACAAATAAGTGTCTGGCGACTTAATAAAAATTATTTATTCGTTATCTATTTAAAATAACAAGTTCAATATGCATGTAATATAAATAAAATAAAATTTTTAATATAATAAATATTTAGTAAATATAAATAAAATTTTTAATTTAATATGAAGTAGATAGGGAGATGAATTATAGTTTAATATTACTGACAATAACGAAAGAAATATTACTGATATAGAGAAATATTCCTGATTGAAACAGTCAAAATTAACTGATTCTTTCAATAAAATATTACTGATTTACAGTGTTGTACTTATAACTGCTATAATCAGTGACTATTTACTGTTTTTCAGTGATAATACACTGATTCGTTTTTAGAGAGTATACGTTTGCGTGTAAACTCTATCGGAAAGAAAAACTGATATCGTATCGTCGAAGCCAGCTTTACGTCAGTTGAATTTTCGCGGGACCGAGGAACAGTGAAATATGAATCTCGGTCGGCGAGAGCAGTCAACGAAACCGAGATAATCAAACGCCGCTATCTACCATTGCGCTCTGTAAATCCCAGAAGCAATAAAGCTGCGGCGGAGGAGGCGCAGGGCAAGAGTGGGAGGCGGGGGGAGACAACGGCGTACTTCCCGTTACCACCTTCTTCCACGAGTGGAATGGTCGGCGCGAAAGAGAAAACGGAGAGAGGTTTTCTCCCGACGATTTTTTAATTACTCGCTCGCAATTTCGCGTCTCCGCGCCCGACGTAAACGCCATTTTCGCGGGGAACAAGGCGCCGGCCGACAATTGGCGGGAAGGAAGGGCCGGAGAGACGCTGTCGGAACGATCCGAGATTTATGTTATCTTGTCGGGAAGACTCGCGGGAGGCTCGCACGTGTCGGGGAAAACTGGATTGGCGGAAAAGAGGAGAGGCACGTGAAGGTCGTTCCGAGCGATATATATATAAAGGTGCGCGAGATAGGGAAGGTAACCCCCTTCGCGGAGCTCTGCGAATTCTCACCTCGCTATATCCTCATAATCCTGCCTTTCCGAGAGTAGATTACACACTATCATGCGCGCGCGCGAGCGCACGCATATAGGTGCATGATAAATGAAATAATGAAACTCGTCGTCTCTGGCTCTCTCCGTGCTTCGAGCTTCGCGTAATTAATAGGAGGAAATGCGACAAAGTGTGTTCGTTACGGCAGCGCCACTTCTAATTTCGCCGTGGTGTAATACACAGTATTAATTTCGCCTGCTTTATTATCCATACTATCTTGCCGTTTTTACTCTGGAATATCTAATGCGGACGTACATTACGTACATTACGTAATTGGCCGGGACGTATAAGCAAATTTTATTATATCATCAGGAGCTGTGTCTTTTCGCAATTAAAATATAATAATGAATAATATCGACGAGTATACGCTCACCTGTAATGAGATTACAAAGACGAATCTTCACAAGAGTTTTGTAAAAGTAATAAATTTGTTCTGAACATTGGTGGACTTTAAATTCCAGCATCGAAAAATTAAATATTATATCATGCAGGAATAAACTTTGCAAAAAACTTTGATATATCGTAATTAAAAAATAATAAATAATATCGATGATACCACACTCATCTGTAATCAAATTACAAAGAATCTTCACAAGAGTTTTGCGAAGGTAATAAATTAGTTTTGACGAACATTGGTGGATTTTAAATTCTTGCATCGAAAATTAAAAATTAAAAATTAAATATATTATATCGTGCAGGAATAATTGCAAAAAATCTTGATATGTCGTAATTTTAAAAAAATAATAAATATTGATAATACACTCACCTGTAATCAGATTACAAAGACGAATCTTCACAAGAGTTTTGCGAAGGTAATAAATTAGTTTTGACGAATATTGGTGGACTTTAAATTCTTGCATCGAAAATTAAAAATTAAATACATTATATCGTGCAGAAATAATTGCGAAAAATCTTGATATGTCGTAATTTTAAAAAAATAATAAATAATATCGATAATACACTCACCTGTAATTAAATTACAAAGACGAATCTTCACAAGATTTATGCGAAGGTAATAAATTTGTTCTGAACATTGGTGGACTTTAAATTCCAGCATCGAAAAATTAAATATTATATCATATCGTGCAGGAATAATTGCAAAAAACTTTGATATATCGTAATTAAAAATAATAATATCGACGATACACTCATCTGTAATCAAATTACAAAGAATCTTCACAAGAGTTTTGCGAAGATAATAAATTAGTTTTGACGAACATTGATGGACTTTAAATTCTTGCATCGAAAATTAAAAATTAAATATATTATATCGTGCAGGAATAATTGCAAAAAATCTTGATATATCGCAATAAAAAAAATAATAAATAATATCGACGATACGCTCATCTGTAATCAAATTACAAAGACGAATCTTCACAAGAATTTTGCAAAGATAATATATTAGTTTTGACGAATATTTGTGGACTTTAAATTTCCGCATCAAAAATTAAAAATTAAATTATATCGTGCAGGAATAATTGTAAAAAAATCTTGATATATCGCAATTAAAAAAAATAATAAATAATAAATAAAAAAAATAATAAATCGATGATACACTCATTTGTAATCAGATTACAAAGAATCTTCACAAGAGTTTTGCGAAAGTAATAAATTAGTTTTGACAAACATTGGTGGACTTTAAATTCTTGCATCGAAAATTAAAAATTAAAAATTAAATATATTATATCGTGCAGGAATAATTGCAAAAAATCTTGATATGTCGTAATTTTAAAAAAATAATAAATATCGATAATACACTCACCTGTAATCAGATTACAAAGACGAATCTTCACAAGAGTTTTGTAAAGGTAATAAATTAGTTTTGACGAACATTGGTGGACTTTAAATTCTTGCATCGAAAATTAAAAATTAAATACATTATAACGTGCAGGAATAATTGCGAAAAATCTTGATATGTCGTAATTTTAAAAAAATAATAAATAATATCGATAATACACTCACCTGTAATTAAATTACAAAGACGAATCTTCACAAGAGTTATGCGAAGGTAATAAATTAGTTTTGATGAACATTGTGGTGGACTTTAAATTCCAGCATCGAAAAATTAAATATATCATATCGTGCAGGAATAATTGCAAAAAACTTTGATATATCGTAATTAAAAAAATAATAAATAATATCGACGATACACTCATCTGTAATCAGATTACAAAGAATCTTCACAAGAGTTTTGCGAAGGTAATAAATTAGTTTTGACGAACATTGGTGGACTTTAAACTCCCGCATCGAAAATTAAAATTTAAATATTATATTATATTGTACAGGAATAATTGCAAAAAACTTTGATATATCGCAATTAAACAAAAAATAAATAATATCTGCGATACACTTACCTGTAATTAGATTACAAAGACGAATCTTCACAAGAGTTTTGTAAAAGTGATATTAAATTTGTTCTGACGAACATTGGTGGACTTTAAATATTAGCATCGAAAATTAAAATTTAAATATTATTATATATCATATCGTGCAGGAATAATTGCAAAAAAATCTTGATATATCGCAATTAAAAAAAATAATAAATAATATCGACGATACGCTCATCTGTAATCAAATTATAAAGACGAATCTTCACAAGAGTTTTGCAAAGATAATAAATTAGTTTTGACGAACATTGGTGGACTTTAAATTCCTGCATCGAAAATTAAAAATTAAATATATTATATCATGCAGGAATAATTGCAAAAAATCTTGATATATCGCAATTAAAAAAATAATAAATAATATCGACGATACGCTCATCTGTAATCAAATTACAAAGACGAATCTTCACAAGAGTTTTGCGAAGGTAATAAATTAGTTTTGACGAATATTGGTGGACTTTAAATTGCCGCATCAAAAATTAAAAATTAAATATATTATATCATGCAGGAATAATTGCAAAAAATCTTGATATATCGCAATTAAGAAAATAATAAATAATATCGACGATACGCTCATCTGTAATCAAATTACAAAGACGAATCTTCACAAGAGTTTTGCGAAGGTAATAAATTAGTTTTGACGAATATTGGTGGACTTTAAATTGCCGCATTAAAAATTAAATATATTATATCATGCAGGAATAATTGCAAAAAATCTTGATATATCGAAATTTAAAAAATAATAAATAATATCGACGATACGCTCATCTGTAATCAAATTACAAAGAGGAATCTTCACAAGAGTTTTGCAAAGCTAATAAATTAGTTTTGACGAACATTTGTAGACTTTAAATTCCCGCATCGAAAATTAAAAATTAAATATTATATCATATTGTGCAGGAATAATTGCAAAAAATCTTGATATATCATAATTAAAAAAATTATAAATAATATTGACGATACGCTCACCTGTAATCAGATTACAAAGACGAATCTTTACACGAGTTTTGCAAAGGTGGTAATAAATTAGTTCTGACGAACATTGGTAGACTTTAAATTTCTGCATCGAAAATTAAAAATTAAATATTAAAATTAATATTATATAATTAAATATTATATCATAGAGAATAATTGCAAAATCTTGAGATGCACTCTGGAATTCTTTAAAGTCGTCCAAGGATCGTCAGACGCTTCACATCTCGTCATTTTTCATATCAACACGTTTATTCTGATTACGTTGAGGTGTGTATATATTTATAGAGAGAGATCTATAATTATTGTAGATACACGTAGTATGGTCATCGCAATTTCAATATTTGACACGCTCGCGTTTCTCTCATCAGGCTCGTCAGGTGAAATCTCATGCAATATTCTCACTCACAGACACGCGAACCACGATTTTACAGAAGAATGTACAAATGAGCACGCACACGATTACTCGGTCAGAAGATTATGTACAATTCAACATACACGCACGATTCGCCAGACTTCTTGTCCCACAGTTCACGTTATTTGCATAAAAAAGAACGCAGTTATGTCAGCAAAGAATGAAAGGAGGAAAAATACTATCGCCAAAAATAATATTCAATAAAACAATATTTCAAAAATCAAAAGTTTGCAGAAGCATGTTTTAAACAATTTAACAACTCGAACCATCAAATTTTTTGTACTCGATGTTTTATCTTTCCTTTGATTATTCACGACAATAATTAGACATTAAAATAATATCGCAATCTAATATAAATGTAATCATGCAACAGAATATTGGGTTCGCGAAGACCTGAGACGGAAAAGCCGATGTTCGCTCGAACGGGTTCGTATTTTTCGATGTGTGACATAATGGGCAATTAATGTTCATTCTCCGTACACACGGAAATGTGGACATTGTGATGATACACTTCGATATCCGATAGATATTCAGGAGAATGCACCGGAATATCTGTACTACGGGGGGTAGGGGATGTATTACGGATTCCGGGGAGTCCGCTCTCTAAAAGTGATCAGGGAAAATATCACTAATTTAAACAGTAAACTAAGATTTCATTGAGAATCAGTAAGTATTTTACTGATCTTCAATGCAAACGCTTTTTTTTTGTTATTTTATCTTATATCTCACTGATTATGGTTAGTTAAAATAAAATTCACTGTAAAATCAGAAAATTTTACTGTAAAATCAGTAATCGCTAGTTCGTTCGTTTATCGCTATAATCGCTATTTCTCTCGTATTTAATTTTAGTTATAAGAATTATATAAAGTTTGCAAAGAGCGACATTTAAAATTAGAAGTATTACTTCGATTTAATTTCTGATACAATCTCAATAGAGAGGCTTTAGATATTAAATCGATCTTTATAAGTCGGACAAATAAATGTCTGGCGACTTAATGAAAATTATTTGTTCTAATAATAAATGTCTGGCGACTTAATGAAAATTATTTGTTCTAATAATAAATGTCTGGTGACTTAATGAAAATTATTTGTTCGTTATCTATTTAAAATAACAAGTTCGATATGCATGTAATATAAATAAAATAAAATTTTTAATATAATAAATATTTAGTAAATATAAATAAAATTTTTAATTTTATATAAAATAGATAAAGAGATGAATTATAGTTTAATATTATTGGCAATAACGAAAGGAATATTACTGATATTGAGAAATATTACTGATTGAAACAGTCAAAATTATTAACTATTCTTTCAATAAAATATCACTGATTTACAGTGCTGTACTTATAACTGCTGTAATCAGTGAGTATTTACTGTTTTTCAGTGATAATACACTGATTCGCTTTTAGAGAGCTTTTTGATGCGGCGCGGTTATCGCGGCGGGTGCGATGTAAATGAATATTCCGCTGCAAAAAAAGGACTTTTGAGGGCTTTATTAGGGCTTTTGACGCTTTCGTGCCGATTAATAGATTTCACGCAGCGGGGAAAAGAATTGACTTTTAAATTCGGATAAGCCGGCACAGAGATTTCGCATAATGGGAAAGAGAGGGGAGATTTCTCTTGAAACTGGCACGAGGCGCCGGCCCGGACCACTTTTGGCTTCGAGATTTCCCTCGCCGCGGATGCAACGTACGCCGCAATGCAGACGCGATATACAAGGCGTAACTTTGCTCTGGAGGCTGTGGTAAAACGAATGAACGATCTAACCGTCGCTTCGGAACGGTCTGTTTTTCGCATACTTTAATCAATTAAGAAGCTATTTTAATCGGAGCAAGACTTTGAGTAATGAATAATTAATTTATAATTAATTACTTCGTTAATGAAAACATAATACAATATATCTTTAGAATGTCATGCAATGATGGGATAATCTCTTTATTACGTATAAAACAGATGGAAGCAATAAAAGAAAATTAATAAAGTTTTTAGCGTTAAAAAATACGATATTTAAATTTGAATATTGGGATATCCTCAAAATTAACAATCAATAGCAATCAATAGGATATCCTCAAAATTAACAATCAATCAATCAAAATTTTAGCAATAAATTTTTAATTCACTTCGCTTTTTTATTCGTACCGATTTAAATGTAATTATTGTTACGAAATATACAGGGTGTCCCAAAAGTCCCGGACCAGTCGAATATTTCATAAATTATGCATTTTAGGAAGAAATGTTTCAGACAAAAATTGAATGGCTTGAAGGGGGCCATAAGGTGGTGTCATTAGTTTGATCTTGAAGAGTCATCTGAAGGTCACGTGAAAGTCACTTCCAATTTTAAATGAGACATCCTATATACTTTACATATTCTGTAGCTCATCTCGAGAGCTTTCCAAAACACTATGATCTACAAGAATATACAAAAGCATATAAGTATCTCATTTAAAAAGTTGGAAGTGACTTTCACGTGACCTTCAGGTGATTCTTTAAGATCAAACTAATGATACCATCTTATGGCCTCTTTCAAGCCATACAACTTTTGTCTGAAACATTTCTTTCTAAAGTGCATAGTTTATGAAATATTCGACTGGATCGGGACTTTTGGGACACCCTGTATACACACAGTGATATTTCAATTTATCGAAAAATAATCTGCATTGTGTGTTATATGCGACTTAAATATCGCAGCTGTCTGGGAAACACGCGAATCGTATTAGCTCATTCCGTGCGAGAATACAAAATTAGGTCGCGAAATTCTGCGGTCCGGTCGTTTCTTTATCACCGTCGAAAATTTCGTGGCAGCGAAACGTGCCCGCGGTATTTGACAGGAAACATGGAATGTATTGTAGCATGCGAGAAGCGAGAATTTACGAAGGAGGCGCATGTGGAGGAGAAACCGGCACATGATCGTTAGCGGAGCGCGTGCTTAAAATACCTGCCTGAAAACCGGAAGGACGCCGCCAATCCAACTTTTGTATATGTGTACAGATACATCCGGTATACGCATTGAGTGGATTTACACTGCAGACTATTGCAGTTATTGCACTGCAGACTATTTGTGTGTGTTGCGCGTGATACGCGTAAGTTATAACTTCAGCGAACCAAAGTCCATTGTGTTGATCAAATGTCAAATCGTTTTTTTTTTTTTATTCAAGTTGTTACATAAGAGCGATCTCTTGAATTTTATCTCTTGTGAAAACAATAGAAGGAAAATTTATTTCACACATTTTCAAGTATTTTTAGTCGTGATTGTGAACAGAAATTTTTCTGCAAAGTGATACATAAGTAAAAAAATTATTATATGTCAAAATAGAAAATTAATAAATTATATATACAGGGTGGGCCAGATAAAGTGTTACAGTTTAATATCTTTGAAACGGCTAGATGGATCTTAATGTTCTTGAATTCGATTTTCTCGATTTGATGTGCTTTTTCACGTGGACTTATTTTCATTTTCCTCAATCGGCCCTTCGTGGGGTGGAGGGCACCAAGCTCCGTTTTTTTAAATGGCACCTTCCCAAAAAATTAATATTAATGGATTCTATGTTGAAAAAGAAGTAACTTTTATTCGAAAAAATTTTTTTTACAATCATTAATTTCCGAGCTACAATTATTCAAAATTTTTCGGAGCGCCGAACTTCACACTTATGTGAAACAGTGTTTATACTCTCAACCTTAGGCAGTTGTGATCTAACACCTTTAAATTTCTTTTATGAGGATACATAAAGAAAAAAGCATTTAGCACAGTTCCTACGAGAGAAGAATTGAAGGAACGAATTCGGACTGCTTGCGCATCAATTATACCAGCTATGCTATTCAGTGTTCGCAGAAATATTATCGAAAGATTATTTAAGTGCTTGGAAGTACATGGTATGCTTTTGAACACTTATTAAAATAAAAGTTACTTTTTTCAACATAAAATCCTACTATAGACTAAGATTGTATAAACACTGTTTCACATAAGTGTGAAGTTCGGCGCTCCGAAAAATTTTGAATAATTGTAGCTCGGAAATTAATGATTGTAAAAAAAATTTTTTCGAATAAAAGTTACTTCTTTTTCAACATAGAATCCATTAATATTAATTTTTTGGGAAAGTGCCATTTAAAAAACGGAGCTTGGTGCCCCCACCCCACGAAGGGCCGATTGCGGAAAATGAAAATAAGTCCACGTGAAAAAGCACATCAAATCGAGAAAATCGAATTCAAGAACATTAAGATCCATCTAGCCGTTTCAAAGATATTAAACTGTAACACTTTATCTGGCCCACCCTGTATATAAGTAAAAAAATTATTATATGTCAAAATAGAAAATTTTATATATATATGTATCAAATAATATAATGCACAAGAGGATATGAAAAAGAAGAACAATAAAGCAGCTAGATAGCTTTTGAATTGGAAGGAGAATCGATCTTACGGAGATTTGATTGGAGCACTCGAGGTATAATTTTCTTTTCTCCGTCCACTTGGACCTCGTTCGAGCGCCGGATATAAAAGAAAAAGAATCTCGTCTCTCAATCCTTTCATTCTTGAATTCTTTATTGCGAAATAGCTACGATATTTAACTGCAATGGAAAGCAAGGCGCGAGTATATTCAACATCTTCAAAAGTAATATATGCAAAAATATAATATAATTAAGACGGCACATATTTTGGTGCCTGTCGACTGACAAAAAAATGTAAAACGTGGAAGAATTAATTATTTATTACAAGAAATCACGTGAGAAAATCGTGAAATAGCGCATATTCATTCATACACACACACATATATATATATATCTCTTTTTTTATTATTCTTAATCCTCACGTATGCACACGACGAAAGATAGATTTACGCACGCACACATACACAAGCACACATGCGCATACGTACATATACATATATATCTTTAGTTCTTTGTCTGACCATTAATCTCAATCCAATCGTTTAATTATACAGACCCGCCCGCTCTTTTAAACGGGCCTCGATTCCCTAATTGGGCGTCCAAGACTTGACGATATACGCGGAGGTATTGTATTACGCACACTCTGAAAAAATATCTCGGCGCTGTACATCGGAGCATATATCTTACAAATTACGAAGGGGCGTATGTGTACGCACGAAGGAACGCTCATCACGTCGACCTTTTTTCGCGTTTGTGCGTCGACAATGACTACGACGATCAATAACCGATTTTATATCGTACGTTTAAGGGGTTATATCTAGTCAGCAAGTTGAAAAAAACGTATTTTTGGGAAATTAAAAGAAAACTGTTAGGTATTTTTATTTCATCGATTCTTTATCATAATATATATCTATCAAAGAAGTTTTCATAATTGTTTCAATTAAAAATATCGAGAAATGTAGACACAGTAGATTAGGAATTTTAATTTTGATGAAATCTTTTTTTTATTAAAAGAACGAAAAGTTTTAACACAAAAAATTCGTATTTTTGCGTCAAACGTCTGTCACATTATCAAAAATCAATTTTTTGTAAAATCCTTCGTGCATGAATTAGATCAATTCACACGAAAGCTAAATTTTTTTGAATTCTTTATTTCAGATGATCCAGCTCCGATAATCTTGCTCACCGCCTCCGAAAAAAAGATGTCTCTGGAAAATAGCTATTGTGCCTACATTTCTCGATTTTTTTAACTGAAAAAATTATGAAAACTTCTTTGATAGATGTATATTATGATAAAAAATCGATTAAATAAAAATACCTAACAATTTTTTTAAAATTCCTCAAAAATACGTTTTTTTCGACTTGCTGACTAGGTATAACCCCTTAATATCGATTAGTCACGAAAAAGAACGATAAAAATTTTTATTATTGTAATAATAATTATAATAATAATTATATATATAAAAAACGTACATATTATAATAGAATTATACGGGATGTACAAAAAGTATGGAACCCCTTGAATAATTTGGAGATTTCATTTTAGAAAGAAATGTTAAATACAAAAAGTTGTAGATCTCTAAAATATCTATTTACTAGTCTTATCAGCACCACAAGTGGCCAAGATTACATGAAGGTTATCTTGAATTTTTTAAATAGAAACCCTATTTCTTATTAAATATTCTTATAGTTTATCTCGAGAGCTTTCCAAAACACTATAATTAAGTTATTTTTCATTAAATACTTTTCGAGTTAGAAGACTCGAAGTAATTTCTTAATTTTAATTATAATTTTATAAATTATTATTATTTATAAATTATAAAATATCTCGTAAAATATTCTTTTTTCGATGATCTTACCTCGATACTTTTATGTATAAAATAATGAGAGGAATCAATTGATACAAGAAAAACGCACAGTTGTTTTTAAGAAAAAATATGTAACTATCAATTGCAAATTAAATACATATTTTGTAATGAATATGAATATATGTAACAAGAAATAAGGGTTTCCATTTAAAAAATTCAAGGTGACCTTAATGTAATCTTGGCAACGCCATCTGTGATCAGGCTGATAAGACTAAAGGAATATAATAAATAGATATTTTAGAGCCCTTCAACTTTTATATGTAACATTTTTCTCTAAAATGAAATCTCTCCCAGTTATTCAGAGGGTTCCATACTTTTTGTACACCCTGTATACGAAGTAAGAAACTGATTGTGAGAATACCAGATAAATATCTTGAATAAAAATGACGAAATTTTTTGAAGGCAAAATAAAAAACACGCGTGTTAGAATCAACGTATTTCTCCTTTCCTTGGATCGGCAAGACAATAATAACGTTCGATACAATTTCTCTTGAAGAGCACACATACGTAGCTCTCGTAATATCGTTAACGGATCGGTCGATAACGATCCTTCGTGTGTTTGTCCTGTTGTCGTCCCTCAAAGAAGACGTAGGGGTTTAACCTCGAGCATCTCTCGCGAATAAAGTCTCTCTTTTCTCGATGTGTCCTTATGTACAAGTTATTTACAACTCCATCTTCGCTGCATGTGACCGCGATGAGGACCAATATATGTATATATATATATATATATATATATCTCTAAGATGTACACGCGTGTATGTACATTTGTACGGTGCACAACGTATGGCGACGCGCGAAAGAAACCCTCCTCTCTCGATTGTTCCTTGTTATTTTCGATAAACTTAATGAAAACGAATGCGATATGGCAGTTGTGCGCGTTTGGCAGTCCTATAAGATACAGGTCCATCCACAAGATTTCGTAAAATAATGCACGTCGCGGCAGTATGTCATTTTTTTTTAAGGGATCGATGCGAAGTGAAGATATTAATCGGCCGCTAAACGATGAATTACATCGCGTTTGATATCGCGCGACTCGATATAAATGAAACACGGGCTTCGTATGAAGAATCCATGCATATAGATAGATAAATTATTTTCGAATATACTTTTTATTCAGCCTCAAATGCGCTTTTTCCGCTGATTTTCGATACCGTATGACACTAGTACTCTTTAAATTGTAAATTTGAATAATCAGCCTCGATATGCACGGGGACACAAGTAAACTTGTTTTTTTGCTGGAAGGGAATATGAAAATTGATCGTCGAATAAAAAATAAAGTATTATTCCCGATATTTCAAGGAAGCTCTCAAATAAGCTTAATTTAGCTCGAAAAATACAGCGCGATGTAATTGACCGTTCGTTGAGCCGCTTTTAACTCAACAGTCCTGCAACGTTATTGTCTCTTTATTCACGAATGACGATCCCGTCGCAAAATATCCTCCGTTCGAACTAAATGGAATTACGAATAATGCATGGATACTCGCGTCGCTATTGAACGATGGGCAGTGTACAAGGTACGTTTAGTAATTAGAATTAATATACATATTTTCGGAGCGCGGATAGGCTCTTTATTCAACGCACACGATATAATTTCGATAATTAATCTAAATTTATATTCCCGTGTCCTCTCTCTCGTCCTCGAGGAAAAGTTATTATTTACAATATCTTACGACAATGCGTGTCAGATCATTACGAGGGGAAAATTCTTTCTCGAGTTATCGTAAAGATGCGACTTTTGCGAAATTCCCGCGCGAATATTATTCATACGTCGCGCGTTTAGATAAAAGAAAATTCGTGTAAATAGACTAGAAAATGATGAAAAAGATAAAGCAAAGGGATCGCGCGAGAAAAGAGGACTGATAGTTTCGCTTATTTTATGATCAGCAATTTTATTCTTACCTTGCGAGTTTCCGTGATGTGGCGTACTGTAAAGAATTCAGAATAAATGTCGATATACAAACTGAGATTTCATTCATCGGCTCACGTCGACGTGACACACTTACAGTGTTTGCTGTAGATAATTTCAAAATTATCTAGATAAAGATAAAAATCCGTAAATTTATCTTAGATGAGATAAAGATGATTTTGCTTTTACTTAATCTAGATGAAAGATGAGATAATTATTATTCTAGATAATTATCTAGATATTTTTGTTTATTTTAGAAGACTATAAATATTTGTAAAAAATGTGACGCAGATTATAAATGGGATATTAAAATCATAAACGCATATTATTTTTCTTTTCCTAAAGAATATTTAAATAATAGCAAAAAGATATATAAATGATATGATAAATATTTATTAATTTATATTTATAATATATTAATAATATAATAATAATATATTTATAATATATTAATAATAATAATATATTATATTAATAATAATAATATAATATATTAATAATAATAATATATTAATAATAATAATAATATATATATAAAAAATATATTTTAGATATTTTAGATAGACTTTTAGAAATTTGCCTGGAAAATTTTTTTGCATAATGAAAACGTCATCTTAGACAATTTTTAGATAAGATGACATATATTTTTCATCTAAAATAAAGATAAAGATACTTTGTATTTCTTCATCTAGTTAAAGATAAAGATGATCCATTTCTTTATCTAGATAATTATCTAGATAATTTTATCTAGATACCAGCAAACACTGCACACTTAACACTCTAATGTGTAAACGAAAACAATTATATGTGTGCTTTTTCGAGAGATTCGTTCAATCGTTGAACAGCAGCTTTGATCGATTAATCATTTTCTCGATAATTAAATTGATAATGCGAGGAGACAAAATTGTATCAGCCGAGCATGAATCTACTTATGAGATCGATCGATGCGATTGAGAATCGGATGGTCCATAAAATTGCGAGTGTTTTTGGAACTGGAAATTCCGCGATAACGACAAAAGGAAGAGAACGTGTCCGACATCGAGAAAATCTTCACGTCGGATTCTCGTAACGCTCGTCGTGTTCTATGCGGCGCACTTGTTTCGCATCGCAACGCGAAAATATTTGGAGGAATCTTCGCGGAATAGATTGATCCTCTCCTCGTCGCGAGTCCTTCCCGTCCTCGAAATTTATCGTCGCAACGTAATCGACACAGTAGTTTCTCCGAGAGAGAAAAAGGAGAGAGGGAGCATATCGATAAAGACGCGCCATTTTATGAAAATACACTCAACGCGCGACGATCTTCTTTATTCCCACTTCTACTTTGTAATACAAAGTATACTCTTGGGATAGAAAATCTACATTCGCCGTCGCGAGACGTGGCTACATCGCCTCTCGCGATACGAAACATCCCGCGAAGTGCAGAAATCTGGATTTCTCGACATGTTTTCTTCCACTTCATCGGTTCTTCGGTCAACCAATGGAGTCTTCCGTGGTCTCGTGGATTTTTAGACACCGGTATTTCCCGAAATCAAAACAATCGTATAAGGGTGACACATTCTCTCGTGAATAAATTCGTTTCGCAATCGTGCGACGTTCTCGATCGATGGCGTTTTCAGGATACACTTCTTTTTTTTTTTAAATTATAACAAAAATTTCTCAAGTATATTTCTAGTGTGTGTTCTTTTCGAATATGGAACTTTTTGTATGATGCTTTTAATTCCCACCAAAGATAGATACAATTCTCGAAATTTTTAAAAATTTCACAATAACTATCCTTATATTTTTTCATGGATTTTATATAACATATGTATTTTATATAACATATGTATTTTATTAACATAGGTATTTTGTCGCATATCCCGTCGCGAACACACACAATGGAATATCTCAAATCGAAAAAATTCAATTATTGCGCCCGATACATTGGAATCTTTTGATATATATTCATCAAAATTATTTGAGCAGTGTTGAATGTTTAAATTAGCTATCTCGATAGGATTGCAAATCGCGTGAGTAGATTACATTCAAAAGAATGCATCCGGCTTCCTCTCTGGCTTATCCTCGCGATCCTTGATGCATGTCTCATGCGAGTCTTTTACTAAAGGGTAGTTCGATCATCGTTTGTCACGATCCAAAAAGTTTATCCATTGCAGACACGAGCGCTGCCGCTCGGCAATAGAGCTTCTGAGCGGCCGTTGTTGTCGGCGAAAGTGTCTCGTACCTTTCGAAGAACGAGCGATCACATCGCAGCCGAGCGAAACGCAAATTCACATTCATGTAGAGATATCTTTTCCCGAGAATTCGAGGACGTTTTACTTTGAAGAGAGCGCCGCGCAAAATTCCAAGGAATCGAAAGGTCGGCCACGAAGACGCGCACGATTGTCACGAGTCGGCGGCCATATCAGACGTAGTACTCGTTGACGTTGAGCGCGTCGGAATCGCGTCCCTATACGCAGCTCTCCTGGGTCGAGATGAGGGGCGTGCGGACGGTGACGACCTCCCTCGCCGGGTGATGCTGCTTGCCGCTCATCACGGTGGAGACGGTTGAGTCCTGGAGCACGTTCGCCGTCGTTAGAGGGGTGGTCGCGCACGACGGCGCGTTCGAGACGTCTACCTTGGGCGGCCTGGCGTTGTGATCGATGCACGCGTAGACGGTGGCTTCCTTCGTGTACGGTTTACCGCCTACGATCACCCCGAGGCCGCTGCCGTAACCAGGAAGGCCACCCAGACCGCCGACTCCGCTACCGAGGCTGGCTAGTTTGGCATCAGTCGCCAGGGTCGACAGGGTGGTGGGCCTCGCCAGGCACAACTCGGCATATGTCACCTCGCCGGATAGCTGAAAAAGGAAAATTGGGAAGCGCTACACACAAACTGTTGCCGTAAAAAGAATTACTTTTTTTTTTTTATAAAAATTGTAACGAGACGCGAAATTAATTATCGTGTAGCAATGATTGTCAAAATTACGTAAGTAGTATACTCGTGTAGAAAATTATTAGGGCTAGTATATGAAACTTGGCTCTGATAGGGGATAATGTAAAGATGCTATAAAAAAGGATATTCTATCATCATCCATGGGGCCTTATTAAATATTACTGAGGACATATAATTAAAGAAACTATAATAGTTATCCAATGTTTAATTTACAGTTTAATTTAAGGTTCTATTAAATACAGGTTAATTTGAGGTTCTATTAAACATTATTATCTATTATTTTATTATATTATACTATTAGATCCTTTTAAGAATTATTTAAATATATTGCACTTTTTTAAAATAAGATCATTCCCGTGTAGAAAATTATTAGGGCTAGTGCTATGAAACCATTGGCTCTGATAAGGATAATGTAAGGATGCCATAAAAAAGAATATTTTATTATCATCCATAGGGCCTTATTAAATATTACTAAGGACATATAATTAAAGAAACTATAATAGTTATCCAATATTTAATTTACAGTTTAATTTGAGATTCTATTAAATACAGGTTAATTTGAGGTTCTATTAAATACATTAGATCCTTTTAAAAATTATTTAAATATACTGCACTTTTTTAAAATAAGATCATTCCCGTGTAGAAAATTATTAGGGCTAGTACTATGAAACCATTGGCCCTGATAAGTTTAATGTAAGGATGCCATAAAAAAGAATATTTTATTATCATCCATAGGGCCTTATTAAATATTACTAAGGACATATAATTAAAAAAACTATAATAATTATCCAATGTTTAATTTACAGTTACTTTCAGGTTCTATTAAATACATTAGATCCTTTTAAGAATTATTTAAATATACCGCACTTTTTTAAAATAAGATCATTAATACTGCTTTATATGTATCAAAGCCTCAAGAAAATTTTGCTTTTAATAATGCTTTAGTTTAATATTGCAGATAATGGGAAGTAAAACTTATGATGTTATAAAAACTATTTTAAATATATATATATATATATTCGACATTTTTTTTAAAAATAAGATTTTGTTAGTGTTAATCTACAAAGACTTTAGATTAGAATTTTCTAATGTTGTCTTAATTTTGAAACTCAGGCCGCTAGGTGGATAAAGGGGAAATGTCTAACCCGAAAGTAGAATCCATCAAAGACAATATATAAGGCCGCGGCACAAGTCTCGCGAATCACGCCTTATCGGTCAAAGAGCGCATTAGCTCGAAGACTGTTACAGCCGTATCTCTTCTATTTTTTGCGAAAGAAACCCTAGAGCTCTAAAAATTAACCGCAAACGGTTAATTTTTTTATGGCGAATTCATATATGTATCATAAAAGATAGAATAAATGTAGAAAATATCCAATATATAATAATAAATGTAGAAAATATCCAATATATAATAATAAATGTATCTATATAAATATCTCCACTAAATATTGTACGATATCAGAATATTGGTTTACATATCCTATAAATATTTATGAAATTTCGAATTGCGGACAATATAAAATTTTTTGATGAGATTCCGATAGTGTTTCCACAAGGATCTTGATAATATTTCCCTATCAGGCCCTAAAGCACCATTTGTTACAAGCCATGGAAGGTCCAAACGTTCTATACCTAGTAGAGCCCGATTAATTTTAGGGCATATTAATCAGGTCCTTTTTAAAATCCTATTACTTTTTCTACACGAGTTATATAAGCGTGGCAACGATTGCGATCGAAGATGCAATTATTTGGGCTACGATGTACAAGTTTACGCGACGCTGGGAACACAGAGAAGAGTCAACTCCAACTGAATGAGATTCATTGGATCATACGATGAACGTTGAATTCCACATTAGCCTTGAATCCGATTACGATTGCAGTGTGCGTATTGTTTCGATCGATCGAATCGGTCATGTATTACGCAACAAGTCCGACTCGGATATCTAATGACACGTGGGGAACAGGAGATTAAGCTAATTTCAGTACATTAGCGTACATTACATTGAGTTATATGGGTATGTATGCGCGGCATAATCTTCGCTAAAGTAAATGCAAGCGGGATAATGCATATACGAGCGGACGCTTAAATAATCCCGTGCAACCCAATGCGAAGTGCAGCCAACTTTCGAGATAGAAGCAAAGCGTCCTAAGAAACTAAGGGAAGAGTTTTCGCGGCGCATTTTCCCTATTCCCGGGACTTAGATAATACGGACAGGTCTAACTTTCGAAATTTTCACTCCTGAATATTCCCTAAGAGACCGGACTAGTTGGCTCGTATCACGGAAACTTTTGACGGCGGGAGTTCCTTCGACTGTTTAGAACGGAAACCCTCGAGTGCCCGACGCCATTTCCTATAAATTGGACGCAAAACAGCACGGGAAATGTTTCCTCGCGATGGAACATAGCAAGGAAAGGCATAGAAGTTGTTCGCAGCGAGCTACTTCATTAGATTTTATCGGGCATAGGATTAATGAAAAAAGAAATATGAATTCAAATTTACAAAATGCGAATCATGCTGTCTTTTACCGTACCGACAGACTCTCTGTCTATATTTTCCATAAGAATCTATATTTACGCGGGAACTTGCAAACTCTGACAATTTTTATACGCGAGAAATCTTAAATGATATCGCTAATTTCTGAAGAAATTTCAAATTTTGCGAAAGGAGTGAAACAATTGGAAATGATAAAAAAAAGAAGCAACAATTAACCGGGGGTGAAATGGAATACGAAAATTCTTAGCGATAATCAAAGTTTTCCACTCTGGAGTTTTGTTCTTGCCGAGGTTTTACTAACAGAACTTTAAATCCCAACGGTAATTAGCAATTAATTTGGTGTGAAATTGAGGGTGAAGTTTCAGCGAATCGTGACGAAAGGAACGAGTAGGGGATTGCGGAAAATTTGAAGGAGGAAGCGCGCGTAAAGGTAACGAAAAAAGGACAGACTTTCATTCCGTTCATTTGTCATCGCAAAAGTTTGCCGATTAACAACATTATACCGGGTGGGGGATAATTTTTTATTCGGTAAGAGATTACGCATTTCTAAACTATCTCTATGCATCTCGGCATTTGGGATATTTCTTCGACCTCGAAATGTTTCTCAAAATCGACAAGAAACGTGGAACAGTGCAATTTTCTAGTTTCGAACTGCTGGAAGCGTCGCTTGCCAGTTGAAACTTTACGCAGCCTGGGCGCAGCCATCCTCTCCGGATGGATACTGTTATTTCAAACTACACTGCTCGGAGGACTTTCTCGAAAATGTTAGCCGAAGCTTATCGCAAAGGGAAAAGGCGAACGACACGATGGAGTACGAAAACGGCGTTGGATTCGCCAAACTGTCTCGCTTCTTCGGTACCTTTGCACTCCACTTTGCAGTTTCCCATCTCATTGAATAAACCTGTTAATTTTATTAAAACGCTTCTCACAATGTACTAATGAAACTCTCGCGAATTTAAACCATCGACTTTAATTGTTTAAAATCTCCATCTGTTACAAACGATACTTGCTGCATTCACTTGCAAGTCTCGTGCAATCAGAACATCCATTTACATGTAATGGCTATACCAACTATATGGCATGTGAGTAGGACAACAAAGTATAATTTAACACGGAATCTAAAGGGAATCGTTAGTTTGTTAGGGAATTGGCTTTTGCATGCGCGGCGGTTATTCGCTAAAGTGTGTGGATGTGTTTTATATAAACAAAGTACTATTTAATTTCTACGTTTTTTGCAAGATTTTAAGATTTATTAATCTATGTGCTTATTACATGTGATAGTAGATCTTTAAAATAAAATTATGTGCAATATAATCTATAAAAATCGATATATAATTAAGAGGATCTCTCAACCTATCTGTTTTATCGACAAACACTAATTTTGGGCAGGTGCCATTTTTTATTGCCTGCAATAGAATTAAAAGTCCTTTCCTACGGTTCAAATATATATGCAAACGGATACGGCGGAACCGATTATAGGAGAAAGAAAAAAAGGAAGAAAGAAAAAAAAAGAAAAAAATGTAAATATTAAAAATATAAAAAAATTATATATTTATTTATCGACTTTTTAAAATCAACATGGCGTCTAAAGCTATGCCCTCATAAAAACATTAGTCTTGTATATATTTGTAGCTTTTATGACATAAAACAACAGCATATCCAATAGCAGACTGCACAATAAAAATTTGTGGAACTCTGAAAATTGAGTTTAGTAATCTAATTAATAAATGGCACTTGCCCAAAAATTTCGGTCCATATATATAATGTCGATAAAGTAGAATAGAAAAAGCAATGCATCTTCTTTCTAAATTACATGATAAAGAGGGACACGAGATTAGGATTTAGATGAGGATGCTGTATCGTGTAAGAGTTCGCCGTTCAATGAGGGATCCCCTTAATAGATAATAAAACGAGAAGAAAGGAACGAGAATTAAGATTCCGTCGGACGTTAATTTTTTCGAAAATAAAATCGAGAAAATTAATAAATTTAGAAAAGAACTTCCGCGTCGCGCGTTACTTACCGGCAAGGTTGGATAATTGCTGTAGTCGTTATGCGAATAGGCGGGAAGTCCTTGGAGGTGATTATTCGTCTGCTGGGCCGGAAGGGACGACGGTGGAAGACCATCCGGTGTGTTTTGCGTTGCTAACGGCGTGCCGGAAGTCGAGCCGGTCAGCTGATAATCTGAATCTTTCAGTTCAAGCACATGAAAAATTTCCTCGCTCCACTCCGCGAAATATTATCGAATATGATTTTGTTGGAAAGTTGGTACTTGTTTTTCAGACGGTATATCTCTCTCGAAATATCGGTTTTTAAACCCAATAAAATGTATCGTGAGTAAATAAAGAACTTTTCAAATAAAATGATAAAGTATGCAACACACGTGATATTTAGAGACGATAAAAATATATTTGACATGTATATATATATATATATAAAATAAACGTAAACCTGTCATCTTGTAGTTTTTAAATAATGTGTAAAAAACGTTTATATAAAAAAGTGGAACGTTTTGTTTCTTATATGTGCATCGTGAACTAATATTGATCAAGTATGTTAGAATACGAGATATTTTATTGATACTATCCATTTTAATGAGGATTATCAGAGACGTTGGAAAGAGATTCTATATAGCTACGGAAATTATTCGCAGAGTTTATTATTACAGACTCATAAAAAAGAAAACCACAATATAACGTACTTGTTTACGTATATTAAACCAATTTAATCACTAATTTACGTGATGACGCACTGAACTTTATCGTAATAAACTAATAACTATAAAGCATTACGAATGTATCGATACGCGGCTTAATTTACCGAGGAGCGGTACACTAATGCGATATGTTAATTAAATAGTAATTTGTACCTAAACAGATATATAGCATCGATCGTGATTAAATAATTAAGTAATATCGCGTCCAGAGTAATTTTCTTCATTAGATTAACATTGAATATTTTGTTTGGACGACAAATTAGCGTTCCGAATATATGTATAATTTCGCGAATATAACTAGAAATGCCTGATAATTATATAGAGGAAATAATAATATTACTTTTGTTGGAGGGAAGGGGAATAAACTCGATCGATATTTTGTTATTCGCTTTAAAAAGTTCACGAAGCAAAAATGACGATTTTTACGATTTTACGATTGAAAAGAATTATAAACAATTCCTCTACTCTCTAAAAATGAATCAATATATTATCACTGAAAAACAGTAAATAGTCACTGATTACACTGTAAATCAGTGATATTTTATTGAAAGAATCAGTTAATAATTTTGACTGTTTCAATCAGTAATATTTCTCAATATCAGTAATATTTTTTTTGTTATAAAACTGTCAGTAATATTAAACTATAATTCATCTCTCTATCTACTTCATATAAAATTAAAAATTTTATTTATATTTACTAAATATTTATTATATTAAAAATTTTACTTTATTTATATTACATGCATATTGAATTTGTTATTTTAAATAGATAACGAACAAATAATTTTCATTAAGTCGCCAGACATTTATTTGTCCGACTTATAAAGAACGATTTAATATCTGAAGCTTCTCTATTGAGCTTGTATCAGAAATTAAATCGAAGTAATACTTTTAATTTTAAATGTTGCTCTTTGCAAACTTTATATAATTCTTATAACTAAAATTAAATACGAGATAGCAATTGTAGCGGTAAATGAATGAATTAGCGATTACTGATTTTACAGTGAATTTTATTTTAATTGACCATAATCAATGAGATATAAGATAAAATAACAAAAAAATAACGTTTCCATTGAAGATCAATAAAATACTCACTGATTCCCAGTGAAATCTTATTTTATTGTTGAAATTCGTGATATTTTCACTGATTCACTTTTAGAGAGTACGACTGTATCGCGGAATTACAATAAACAAAGCTCTCGCAAACGCGCGATTGTAACTATTCGAAACGTTGTGTATCGGATTCGCATAGCGAGTTTGGTGAACAAGTCTGCCTTGTAATCGGTCGAGTAATTTATTAACAAGTCAGGGGTTAAGTTCTATAGTTACCATATACTAGATCCATAACCGCGCTAGTGCCGTTCTCGCGCATTATTGCGAACAATGTAATGACGCATAGCATAGCCGTAGCGCGATGCTGTTAACGAATCGCGGTGCGTTGCACTCGCAATAGAGTCCGCTGAATTTCCGATCTCGAGTACACTCGCTCAAGTGCTCGCGATCGCTGTCAATCAAGCATTACGTTTGAAAGCCAACGGCAATGTAGTTGATAAAATTTCCATATCGAATCGAACGTCAAACTCCCGAAATAGCAACGTTAACTCCATTTCCCTCTTTCTTATTACGTTTCGCATATATTTAGTTTATTCGAGATTAAATGTTGTATTTTTAAATTGATTTAATATTTTTTCAATTAAATATCGTTTATTTATCTATTCCGTAGATATTTATTTAAAGATAAAAAAACGATAAAATTATAAAAAAAATGCCGCGTACTTTCCCACGATGTTACATTTTATGAAAAAAATTGTAAGTAAAAATGGATAGAATAGAACTGGATGAAACAACGGGATTAAACGGATAGCGAACTCGTTTCCGCGCGGCCGATTCTTTTAAATTACAGATCAAATTGGAAACCCGGTTCTAAAGTAAATTCGCCAAAGCGTACATAGAGAAAAGTGGAATAACCAGACACCCCCATTCAGACAGTTTCGTTCGCGTGCACACGTACACGTATAATAAAAGTAATTAAATGTCTAATATTATAAAGATCGTCACACGTCATTTTCGCTCTTTTTTATCGCGATAATACTGTTTATACGTGATAATCAATTTTTGTACAAGCTTACGAGTCCTGTAAAAAGTACGACATTGTTTTTCCCGAATGCAATTTCTTGCTGCAATCGTCAAAAAGTTGACTAGCCATCGCAATAAGAGGACATTTCTTCGATCGTAGGACGCAGAGATACACTGAAATTTTCCGGACAAACGCGAATGTCGACATATCACTGCGCGATGCGTTACGCGTCGATTTACGCAGCTAAATAATTTCATGTACATTGTCCGAATTTTTCCGAGCGTGCGCTTTGCGCCGGATATATGTATATTTAGGATATTTCCGAATTTTTTATTTACACATTTCCCACGTATAAAGTTTACTGTCAAACGACGCAAATATTAAACAAGTTGACAATAAAAATGGCAAATGGTGAGATGAATTTGCCCGAAATGCGTGCGCGCCACGCAATTTTTTTCCGAATATATATTTATAAAATATCGATATGTTTTTTTCATGTTATTAATCTTTTACGTTACGTCAAAAGAACAGTTTTCAGGACATACCTTTGTTGGTCGGCACAACGTCCGGATTTCTGTCGTCCGCGTCGTAAAGGTCCTCGGAACTTGGCGCGGTGGCCTTCTTTAGAGGTAAATCACCTGGCCTTTGAGCTCGCCTCTCGCTCCTCACTTTTAGCGCGGCCAGAATGGTGGCGGTGAGGAGCAAAAGTGCAGCGACCACACCGATCAGACCCCCGAGTAACGGGGTGAACTCGAAGGGTACCGGAGTACCTGTGAACAAAACGCGCACTGCTCTCGTGCAAGTATGTCGATACAAGCTTCTTAATGCGATGAAAGGAAAGCGATTTTTTCTAAATACCTTTTAAATTTTCACGTTACTCTCTAAAAGTGAATCAGTGAAAATATCACTAATTTAAACAGTAAAATAAGATTTCACTGAAAATCAGTGAGTATTTTACTGATCTTCAATAAAAACGCTTATTTTTTTGATATTTTATCTTATATTTCCCTGATTATGATCAGTTAAAATAAAATTCACTGTAAAATCAGTAAATTTACTGTAAAACCAGTAATCGTTAGTTCGTTCATATATCGCTATCTCTCTCGTATTTAATTTTAGTTATAAGAATTATATAAAGTTTGCAAAGAGCGACATTTAAAATTAAAAGTATTACTTCGATTTAATAAATGTTGAGAAAAGCTCTCTTAATAACAATACATAGAAAATTCAAAGGCGATAGAGAGCAAGGTTAAATAAATTTAATTTGAAAAACAGTAAAGATGTATGATGATTTAATTTAATTCGAATATAAATAAAGAATAAAAAATGAAAACAAATAATATATACATAATTTGAAGTAATAATAAATACTTCGATTTAATTTCAATATATAAACTCAATAGAGAGGCTTCAGATATTAAATCGATCTTTATAAGTCGGACAAATAAATGTCTGGCGACTTAATGAAAATTATTTATTCGTTATCTATTTAAAATAACAAGTTCAATATAAATAAAATAAATGCATATATAAATAATATAAATAAAATATAAATAAAATAGTAATATAAATAAAATAAAATTTTTAATATAATAAATATTTAGTAAATATAAATAAAATTTTTAATTTTATATGAAATAGATAGAGAGATGAATTATAGTTTAATATTACTGATGAATAACGAAAGAAATATTACTGATATTGAGAAATATTATTAATTGAAATAGTTAAAATTATTAACTGATTCTTTCAATAAAATATCACTGATTTACAGTGCTGTATTTATAACTGCTGTAATCAGTGACTATTTACTATTTTTCAGTGATAATAATCACTAATTCACTTTTAGAGAGTAATATTTTCCGCATGTTATCGGATCGAAATAAAATTGAGAATCAAATATACATCTGATCTTATTCGCGTATAATAACGATGTCTTTGTCTGCGTTGAGTCACTCGCACGCGAGATGGGATAAACTAAACAGCAGTCTGCGAGAAAAGTAGCGGCGGGACAATTTTCCAGACGGAATGCCGAGGGTAAACGGATTAAACGAGTTAAAGTCGCATTACGCCGTAAAAAGATTCGAGATATTTGGCCTGCGCGCGCGAGAATGGAGCCATCCGACTACCGACCTACCATTTCTAAGATTAATGAATTCGAATCCTTTTGATATCTCTCCACGTTTAAACACCGTCCCCGGCGACGTTTAATTTTCCACGTTTCTTCCGCAACGTCTTTCCCTCGCGCGCGCTATCGCGCTTCTCTACCTGTCCGTTTTTTAATCTCTTTCCTTAGCCCGGGTCCCCCTCCTGAGAGACATCGCTCGTAATTGCCACTCGTTTTAGTCACGAGCGACCGAGTGTTTTTACTCCGTGCTCCGATGCACAGCCAAAGTGCACGTTAATTTTTAATCAAGGCGAAAGTGCACCGAGTATCCATGATATTTACCTGCCACCTGCCTTTCTTCGTCACCTCTCTGCTTTTTCTCCATTTTATCTTAAACTTTAACTGATTCTTGAAAATACATTTCTATTCCACGCCTTTTTTGGTTCTTCCGTACGATCTCTTTATTTAGTAAATTTGAAAAGCACAGAGATTCGCGTACTTAATTTGAATTTAGTATACTGAGAGAGAATGCGAAAT
Organism: Camponotus fellah; assembly: GCA_030586385.1. Lineage (NCBI taxonomy): Eukaryota > Metazoa > Arthropoda > Insecta > Hymenoptera > Formicidae > Camponotus > Camponotus fellah. Next base: position 380,022 of record JAPIVC010001004.1, read on the forward strand.
TATTGGGATTTCGCGTGAAGATATTCGAACATTCGTAAAACATTCAAGCGATAAGCTAGTAAAGCGAATTTATAATTCAAAAACATTATTAATTATTCAAATTTCAAATCGTCTCTTTTGAGAGAGAAAGAGAGAGAGACGAATATTTCTAAACCATAGAAATTTACAAAGGAAAATGATAAAGCACAGTGTGCACAGCAGCATATTTCTTAATTATCTCCTTGCTTTTTTCGAAAAATACCCGAATCTTTATTTAATACTTTAATTTTTAATTTAATCTTCTTTGTTAATAGTAATAATCGCTATTTTACCTATTTGATTTTCTGTTGGCGCGAAAATCTTTTTGCAAAATCGTACTCAACTGATTTTACACAAGAATATTGTGTTACATTGAATATCGATGATACTATGTGTAACGCATTACGCTTTGCTCTGCATCGAACCTTGTTTATTTTCCGTGTGACACGGAAGAACTTTTAATAATACACCCTCCCACCGGAATAATATTTATCGAACCGCGCGATGCAATACAAGCAGTCGTAAGCCAGAAATTTCCGCACCGTTGACGGCTTGCAAATAATAGTAGATGGAATTAAGCTCTCTCGTCGTATTTGATCGTATCGCGAAAATGGAACGTTTTCTCTTTGTCCTTTTTTCAAATCTATCAAAATTAAAAATTGCGATAGGTGTCATGCATCGGCCTATGTTTTTTCGATACACATATTTAGTTCGCGCGTACTCTCTGAAAAATGAATCAGTGAAAATATCATTAATTTAAACAGTAAAATAAGATTTCACTGAGAATCAGTGAGTATTTTACTGATCTTCAATGAAAACGCTTATTTTTTTGATATTTTATCTTATATCTCACTGATTATCAGTTAAAACAAAATTAACTGTAAAATCAGTAAATTTTACTGTAAAATCAGTAATCGCTAGTTTGTTCATTTATCGCTATAATCGTTATCTCTCTCTCGTATTTAATTTTAGTTATAAGAATTATAAAGTTTGCAAAGAGCGACATTTAAAATTAAAAGTATTACTTCGATTTAATTTCTGATACAATCTCAATAGAGAGGCTTAGATATTAAATCGATATTTATAAGTCGGACAAATAAATGTCTGGCGACTTAATGAAAATTATTCGTTCGTTATCTATTTAAAATAACAAGTTCAATATGCATGTAATATAAATAAAATAAAATTTTTAATATAATAAATATTTAGTAAATATAAATAAAATTTTTAATTTTATATGAAATAGATAGAGAGATGAATTATAGTTAAATATTATTGACAATAACAAAAGAAATATTACTGATATTGAGAAATATTACTGATTGAAACAGTCAAATTATTAACTGATTCTTTCAATAAAATATCACTGATTTACAGTGCTGTACTTATAACTGCTATAATCAGTGACTATTTACTGTTTTTTCAGTGATAATACATTGATTCACTTTTAGAGAGTAGATGCACAAAGACTGAACCGATGCGGTTCGCACGTGACCTTTGGCCATGTATAATTTGTACTTTACACCGCATCGGGAAGCACGAGGAGGGACGAGGAGAAGAGTCGAGGTTTCAGAAACGCCCGCTTCTCCAGCGTTAGCGTGGCTCGTGTCGGACGTTCGTGGGATCCGGAGCCTTTCCGCGTTTTCTCTCGGAAAAGAGAAGAGACGAGGCGACGACGGTGCATGGGGGATGAGACGTAGAGAGATAGCTGATCCGGGAATTTTATTAAAGTTTCACACTCGCCGGGCCTTTCTCTCTCTCTCTCTCTCCCCCTCTTTCTCTCTCTCTCTCTCTCTCTCTCTCTCTCTCTAGTGCGCGCGCGGCGAGTGGATCGATTTTCGAACCGACCATTTCGCCCGCATACGCGCGTATACGGCTTATATACCCGGTGTATATATACACCACGTCGCGGATGTGCACTCGCCTGAATCACCTGAACCGTGGAAACTGACCGAAAGAGCAATTTCACTTGTAAATTCGTCTCAGACTGAGATATACATGCACACACACATGTATATATATTATATATACATATATATATGTATATATATATATATATATATATATATATATACAGGGTGGCCCCGAACGTTTCAGCCAAACTTTAAGATCTTATAGGAAATTTAATTCCGAACAAAAAATTTCCTATAAACATGGGTCGAAAAATGCTTCCTTAAGAAGTTATCGCTCGAAAATCTCTGATGAAGGAAGAGCAAAAGGTGAAAAGAAAATGAAACTAAATAACTAAAAAAACCAACAAAAATAAAAAATAAAAATCCTTTTCTTTTAAGAAAATAAAATAATTTTTTTTTAAATTAATATTTTAGTAATAGCACGTAATAGTAGAAAATGAATAATGACGTTTTTCAAGAAATTTATTTAGTTTCATTTTCCTTTTATTTCATTTTCTTTTCACCTTTTCACCAGAGATTTTTGAGCGATAACTTCTTAAGGAAGCATTTTTCGACCCATGTTTATAGGAGATTTTTTGTTCAGAATTAAATTTCCTACAAGAAAGTCCAAGTCTGGCTGGAACGTTCGAGGTCACCCTGTATATATAATATATATGTAGTATGTATGTATGTATGTCCGGGTCGAGTATATCCGTTCTACGGGGAGATAGATCCCGAATCTCTTCCTCTTCTCGTCGGTCGGGATCCTACCAGCCAGAAATCTACGGGATGAATGCGGCCAGCGAGGGATGGATTCGACGAAATCCATTCTCTCGGGCATCTGGACCGGGCTCAACCGCGTAGGATTCGTCGGTAATTCCGCGCGCGGTTTACGTTTCTTATGGAGCATGCGGTAAGTCGACGTACTTTCCGCTCTTCCTCTCTTACTTTACGAAACCCCGTTGTTTCTCTGCGATGAAATATAAACGTATCGTGCTCTCGATGCGCCGAGATGCCAGAATTTTACCGAGAACCGTAACGCGAATGCAAATATTTGCGAGCGCGAGGGGAGGGGATGTTGATCGATCAATCCCCCCCTGTATCAATTTTCCGCGGTTTTATTTCGGCGAATAATTGTACAGACTCCATCAACGTGTTACCCCGTAGATCTGGTCGTCGAGCAATTATACCGCTCGCGGGAGTAGGAAGTTTCGCGCGGTTCTCATAGATCTTTCCCACTTTAGTAATTACAGGTGGACGGCGAGATTAATTCTCGTAATTACTCATGATATACCTGTTTCTGACTGCTTGCGCTTTGCAAATATTATCATCTCCTCGGCGGAATAGAGATTTCTCTCCGTCTTTCTGAGAGAGAGAGAGAGAGAGTTTCCTTGGCATCGGGTCGAGGAAATAAGCACCGCCATCGGTTCAACGAGCCACGTAGACGTTCGTATTTCGAAAGGGAGTAATATAACTATGCGGACCCTCTGGAAATCTGGCCGTAGCGTTTTACGCACCGTCAGGGCCGCCGTCAATTTTTGGCCGAAACCGTTTCGTGTAAGTGGATTGGAAAACGTCGGAATAGATTACTATTCGCCGTTCCGTAGAACAATCCACGTCCCACGCGTGCACACACACATACGCACCCTCAAACATAGACGTAACCTGTGTAATATTCATTCAGGTGATCGCGCATGCTTATGTGTTTGTGTGCTGCCGATTGAATTTCGTCGATTCGGGTGCTCAATTTTCGCCGTGAAACCTTTCGTATGGTCCATGAGGTCTTTAGCCGCGAGAAACGACGAGACGGTATATCGTGTTCGACTCGGGGATTCGGGCCGGCTGAACGGATTAAAATGTTACACGGGACAATCCGCACGGCGGATCCGTTCAATTTAATTCGCTAATTCGATTAATCCAACATCCTCCCGGCTACTCTCATAATTTATAGGATGGCGTTGCGCCAATAATTTGCTCGGACGCTTCTATCAAATTACTTATTTTCATGACGTAGGTCGATCGATAATGTCAGACCTCGAAGCTACCTGACTCGGATACTGTCAATCATCATTAGAGCCATCAATTTGGAATCTAAGCAACATTGTTATACACCGAGAAAAAATCAGTCGCATTAATTAGAATTTGGTAGATTCAACCAGTATGTTTGTTGGAAAATGGACGAATCAGAATTCTTGTAGGAATTACGAGATGAATCTGATTAATTTCTTTCTGTTAAATTTACCAAATTTTCTGGTTAATAATATTAAACTGCCAGCACCAAGTCGTGTAAAATTTTTTCCATCTAATCTCAAAAGTCTGTTTAATATTTTGAATTCCAACAAGATTACTGGATAAATTCAACCTAGATTATTGAATAAATTATTTTAAATTCAGTTTGTTAGAAATTAGACTGATAAACAGTGATGCAAGAAGAGGATGCAGTTCAAACACACACAATCAGAGAGATAGCGTCCTCTTTCTGGCACTACTACTCGTAAGAAAAAAGATATACTTTGGATTTAATGTTAATACTAGGTTTTTATATACATTTCATGCACTGAAAAAAAAATCTGGTTGCATTAATTAGAATTCTGGTAGATTCAACTAGTATATCTGTTGGAAAATGGATGAATCAGAATTCTCGTAAGAATTACTAGATGAATATGATTAATATCTTCCTGTTAAATTTATCAAATTTTCTGGTTAACAATACTAAACTGCCAGCACCAAGTCTAAAATTTTTTTCATCTAATCTCAAAGGTCTGTTTAATATTTTAAATTCCAACAAGATTATTGGATAAATTCAATCCAGATTATTGAATAAATTATTTTAAATTCAGTTTGTTAGAAATTAAACTGATAAACAGTAATGCAAGAAGAAGATGCTCAAACACACACAATCAGAGAGATAGCGTCCTCTTTCTGACACTACTACTCGTAAGAGAAAAAAAATATATTTTAGATTTAATGTTAATATTAATTCTTTATTTTATGGCAAATATTGAATACGAATTAAGTTAAGAGGCAAGCAAAGAAATTAATGCAACAAGAAATTTTATAGATCCAATCAGAAAATACTAATCAAATCCTTATAGTAAAATCCTATTAAACGTCCTAGTTATAAAAAATCAAGTCTTATCTTGATGACTAGAAATTCTTGTTTGATTTAACCAAAATGCCTTCAATCATATACGTCTTGTTGGTACAATCAAACGATTTTTCTCAGTGTAGTTATATACGAATATAAAGATTCTTCGACGGATCATATTATTTTGTTGTCGTTTAAAAAGTTAACATTTTCACGCGCTACTTCGACACTAATCTCAATAATCTCAAATAATACTTTGCGAAAGAAACACTTCCCCAAGTTTTTCGCATCCTCCGAAATATTTCTAGCTCAACTTACCAGTCTGCTTCTCGGCGACTTTGAGCGTGAAACCTTCCAATAACGTGGGATCGCTTCTTCCCTTCGCATTCACTGCGTACAGAATCATATTCAGAACCTTGCCCGGTTCCAAGCCCTGTACAGTGAAAGCCGCATTATCTCTGGACGTGACGTTAGCTTGCAGAACTCTCGTGTGCTGATCGAACACTTCAAGGAGGAAGTGTTGAGGCTGACCACCGTCAAAACCAGCGGTGCATTCCACCGAGAGTGATTCGGTGGTCTGGTTGGTCAGCGTGCAGTTGTACGGAGCTTCCGGTTTGCCTGTACGCATCATTAACATTGTTAACAGTCTCCCTTCCCTCTCTCTCTCTCTATTCCAACGAAAATTATTTGCGAAACACTGATTTAGCGATGGACACAATGTTGTTCCGGCAGGGCGTCGTGAAACGCGCGCTATGCACGTTTCGCAGGACGCCTCTCCCGGAACTTTTCCCGGAAATCCTTAGCGATTCAGAGAGGACACACGCCGCCACGTGCGTACATACCCGCAGGAATGATGTGAAATATGCAGGCATTCTTCTGCTGACCGGCCGTGTTGCTCGCCCAGCACAACACGGTGCCGTAGTCCATTTCCGTGACCGGCCGGTATGTGAGAACGCTCTCGGTATGTCTGGTTGAATTCTTGTAACGCGCTTGGGGCACGTCGACCATCTCCTCAGTATTGTTGAAGGCCCAACGAAAACTCTCCGGTGGCGGGAACGCCTCGACCCTGCATATCACGCGAGCATCCTCGTGTCTCGCCACCCCGTAAATTCGCTTCTGATCCGGCACGCAGATCGGTTTATCTGAAAAAAAAATCGCATACTTTGTTAACCCTTTCCTGTACCTTTGGAACATACAGGGTGAGTCATTTTCAATGTTCCACCCCAAATATTTCTTTTTTTATGGCTTTGACAGGAAAATGTTTCAGACAAAAGTTGTATGGTTTCAAGGGGGCCATAAGATGGTACCATTGGTTTGACTTTGAAGAGTCATTTGAAGGTCACGTGAAGGTCATTTTTCAATTTTTTTAAATGGTACACCCAATATATTTTTGCATATTCTTGTAGCTCATCTCGAGAGCTTTCCAAAACACTATAATAAAATATTTTTTCAACGAGCACTTTTCGAGTTATGAGACTTGAAATAATTTCTTTATTTTACATAAACCATAAAATATCTAGTAAAATATTCATTTTTCGATTATCCTACCTCAATACTTTTATGTACAAAATAATGAGAGGAATCAATTGGTGTAAAGAAAACACATAATTGTTTCGAAGAAAAAATATGAAATTGTTAATTGCAAATTACATATTTTTTTTTCAGAAACAATTATGTATTTTCTTTACACTAATTGATTCCTCTCATTATTTGTACATAAAGTATTGAGGTAGTAATCGAAAAATGAATATTTTACTAGATATTTACGGTTTATGTAAAATTAAGAAATGACTTTAAGCTTCGTAACTCGGAAAGTACTTCATGAAAACTAACTTAATTATAGGGTTTTGGAAAATTCTCGACATGAGCTGCAAGAATATGCAAAAATATATAGGATATTCCATTTAAAAAATTGAAATGACCTTCACGTGACTTTCAAATGACTCTTCAAAATCAAACCAATGGTATCACTTATGGCTCCTTGAAACCATACAACTTTGTCTGAAACATTTTCTTGTCAAAGCCGTAGGAAAAGAAATATTTGGGATGGGACATTAAAATGACTCACCCTGTATACAGGGTATCCCAAAAGTCCCGGACCAGTCGAATATTTCATAAACTATGCACTTTAAAAAGAAATGTTTCAGACAAAAGTTGTATGGTTTGAAGGGGGCCATAAGATGGTGTCATTAGTTTGATCTTAAAGAGTCACCTGAAAGTCACGTGAAAGTCACTTCCAATTTTTTAAATGAGACCTATATACTTTTACATATTCTTATAGCTCATCTCGAGAGATTTCCAAAATACTATAATTAAGTTAATTTTTATTAAGTACTTTCCGAGTTATGAGGCTTGAAATCATTTCTTAATTTTATACAAACTGTAAAATGTCTTGTAAAATATTCATTTTTCGATTATCTTACCTTAATACCTTTATGTACAAAATAATGAGAGGAATCAATTGATGTAAGGAAAACACATAATTGTTTCAGAAAAAAAAATGTAATTTGCAATAAACAATTACTTTTAATTAAATTTAACATTACAAATCTGTTAATTTAACATAAACTTTATTTCCGGATAAAGTTTAAGTGTTACACTTTTTGTGTTAATTTTTAAACATATTATTTGTTATTTATTTACATAATTACTTTCTGTTAAATTAACATTAAAATTAGAGTGGATAAATTGGGATATGTGAAATATGTTAAATTTAACACAAAATTTTTTATTGTGTGAGATAATCGTTATTTTTCTTATTTTCATTTTTAATATTATAAATTATTTTTTTTTTCATTTTTAATATTATAAATTATTTTCGTTTTTAATATTATAAATTACTGAGGGAGTTCGAGAATTTTCTCTTAAGAAATTCTCTCTTATGTGTGCGTTAAATAAATGCCTGACGGATATATCCTTGAAATATAAAAATTTATGCCGGCGAGATAAATGTAGATATGATTCTCATGATACATCGGACAGAGGGAAAACTGCAGCATGCGACATGCAGATCGGAGCTGCAGAGTTTACACGCATTTATTAAAAGCGCGAGGAGGAGGGTGGGACGAAGCGGAATGACCACCGCCCGGCTTTTCGACGGAAGATCGATGGGCATTATTCGCCCGTTCGCTCGAATAGTTTCCCCATTTTTCGCGGCGCAAACGAAGGCCGGGGACGGGGAAAGAGAAGCGGGAGGGAGGAAAGGAGGGAGGAAGGGAAATCGGAGTTTGCCGGTTCGGAATAATTTGTTGGTTCGTTGTGGATCGTCCTATTTTTCTTCGTTACATCCAATCCTCCCCCTCTTATCCCGTCCGCCCTTTCAACTATGTTTTTAATGAATAATCATGCCGACATCTTGATGTTTGACGTTTATTCACGAGTAATATCCTCCGAGTCTCATAAGCCCGGTGACCAATTACGGGGGCTAGACAGTCGCGATTCTCCTGAAAGCCATTCTCTGGAAGACGCTTAATAACGTCGCTATTTAAATGTCAGTCATCGGTTACGTCGCCGCATCGTTTACATTGCATTACATTGAGATATCTGCGACGTTGTGAGTGCCTCTTTGAAACAATTACAAGGATTTCGGGCGGAAAAGTCGAGACGGAATAATCGAGGCCGGCTTCGTGAAGAGCAAGAGCCAAGAGGTAAAAACGTTATTTCCGACAAAGGGGCGGTATCGAAAGAGAATTTGCTCGGAATAAAATCTTTCGTCGAAACGAGATCGAATCGCGTGCGTTTTTAGAGCGCCAGTGATAACGCGATCAACGATAATACGGGTAACTTACACATGATTTTAAGCTCCACGATATTGCTGTAGCCATCGCCTTCGACGTTGCTGGCGACGCAGGTGTAATTTCCGGCTTGGGACCGATTCACCTCTCGGAGAGCCAAACCATATTGCTGGACTATGACGCCATTCTTCGCATTATTCTGAATCACGTGTCCCTGGAACAATGCGCATTCGCGATTAGATTCAAGTACCGTTGTGATGTCTCTCACCAAGTACCACCATTGGTTATTATTTCCAATCTATATGGTAATGTACGCCAATGTTGCCTACTGGAAAACAGCCTATCGAATTAGGGTTGCACAAGACAAGACAATATTCGTAAAAATATTGTATTGATATTGAAAATTTTCAAAAATTTAAATCTTGTCTTGATCTTGAATGAATATTGGTAGCAAAAATCTTGTCTTGTATTGTCTTGTCCCGATTTTAACAATTTTTTATCTAATAATAAAAAATTATTTAAATAATATTTAACATAATTTTTGTAATATAATTTGAAATAATTATTACCATTGTATTATATTTTAATTATAATGATTACTATGTAATCGATATAAATGTCGTTTATTTACATAAAACAACATTTACTGTTTCATGGAAAACAGAAATTAATAACTATTTATAGGCTCCAAGGGAATGTGCAGATATAAATATTTTCGAGTGGTAAAAAAATCAGGTTCATATTTATCCTACATTGTCAAAAATGACTCGAGACATTTCAAGTTCAACTGCCTCATGCCAGTAGAAAGACTTTTCTCAATAGAAACTCTGACTATGTCAAAAAATAGAACCAGATTACAAAGTAAATCTTTAAAAGCACTAATGTGCATCAATTCCTGGATGAAATGCTCTTTAATGTCTAAAATTTGCAAATTTGATTTTTAATTTATAAAAATGTTATATTGTATTAATATTAAATGTTTTTAAATTTATCAATATAAATGTTTTTATTGAATAAAATTTTTTTAAATTCATATATAGTGATTTTTTTCAATTACAAATATAAATATTTTAGTTTTTTTGAGAACCAATAATCTTGACAAGACTAATAATCTTAACAATCTTAGTCTTGATAACTAATTAAAAATCTTGTCTTCATCTTGTCTTGAAATTCAAGACAAGACAAGACAATATCAAGAGTAATCTTGGTATCTCTGCAATCCTATTACGAATATACGCTCGTATTAATCGATCGATAATTAAATTTATCGGAACAAAGGGAGAGAATGTAAAATTGTACTTTACTTTATAAAACTATATAATGTGTAATATAATCTGTAGCCTCTGTAATATTCACATTCGATGTGAAAATAACGGCGGTAGATGTATTTCACTTAGAACGACGGCGGGATTTTACTTAATTAAACGGGGTTTTATTAATATTGAGTTAATGAACTGCTGTGACGACATCGGTAAAGTTGGACATTTCGCGTATTTACAAAGCATATTTATGGACGTCATAATATAACATACTATATTAAACAATACAACGAAGGTAGAATGCAAAATGTGAATAGACGTCGACGAAAAACAGGAAAAGAGGAGGGAAAAGAGACGTATAATGAGATGTGCGAATAACGGAAACGGAAAAATGGCGTCGATGTAGTAAAAGAAAATTACATCGCTATTTAAATTTCAAGATACCGTACTCTCTAAAAGTGAATCAGTGAAAATATCACTAATTTAAACAATAAAATAAGATTTCACTGAAAATCGGTAAGTATTTTACTGATCTTCAGTGGAAACGCTTATTTTTTTTGTTATTTTATCTTATATCTCACTGATAATGGTCAGTTAAAATAAAATTCACTGTAAATTCAAAGTAATCACTAGTTTGTTCGTTTATCGCTATCACTCTCGTATTTAGTTTTTTTTTAGTCATAAGAATTATATAAAGTTTGCAAAGAGCGACAGATAAAATTAGAAATATTACTTCGATTTAACTTCTGATACAATCTCAATAGAGAGGCTTCAGGTATTAAATCGATTTTATGAGTCAGGCAGATAAATGTCTGGCGACTTAATGAAAATTATTCGTTATCTTTTTAAAATAACAAGCTCAATATGCATGTAATATAAATAAAATAAAATATTTAATATAATAAATATTTAGTAAACATAAATAAAATTTTTATTTTTATATAAAATAGAGAGATGAATTGTAGTTTAATATTATTGACAATAACGAAAGAAATATTACTGATATTGAGAAATATTACTGATTGGAACAGTCAAATTATTAACTGATTCTTTCAATAAAATATCACTGATTTACAGAGCTGTACTTATAACTGCTGTAATCAGTAACTATTTATTGTTTATTTATTGTTTTTCAGTGATAATACACTTATTCACTTTTAGAGAGTAGTATGCTTTTAGTAGTGATCATTTTTTTGAAGTAGGATAGATCAAGTTTTCGCATGCTATATGCGAAGAAAAATCACATGTCGAGAAAAACTATTACTTAATGTATCTCTACGAGATAAAATTCATAAAAATAAAATTGGTTAAATATATTTTATTCAGAAAAAAACTCATTACGATAATCCTAATGAAAACGGTCGCAAAACGGTCAGCAAGATAAAAACTTTCAGCATGTCCCTCTTGCATAAAGGAAAAAGTTGATTAAGATAAAGAAGAACGAGCTAATTTTTACATTAAGGGAGATGCATTTAAAATTAAATTAAGGAAGATTCTGTAATTGTATTATGTGTAACGGATGAACATTACGGTCCGCAAGTTAGGTAATATTTAGAGAGGCAGCAGAGGTTTTAGGCATGCAGAAAGTTTGTTTCCTATTTGTCGGTTTCGACTGCAATAGCCATTATTCTGAACCAACAGTTTTAGCTGAAGTCGGAACTATTCAAGCGCAAATATATCACTTGAGAGAATCCAGAGGTCATTGTTCAAATTCAAGCCTTGAGCTTTCTCGATTTGTTTATGTGTGTTATACACGCACACATACACACACACACACACACACACACACACACAAATATACTCAATTTATATACAGAGTATTTCTTAATAAGTGCGAAAAATTTTAGATTATTCTTTGTCGAAAATTAAGGGGAGTTTTTCATATAAACATTAAAAAGTTCTAATAAAAAATTGAATAGGAGTTGCTAGTTTTATAACCTCCCTTATAACAATACGGGAGACTGAAAAAAATATTAATAATCTTTTTACTAGTAGAAAATATCGACTTAATATCATTTCTTTAACTTGTTTCGAATTTGAGAAAAAAATAAAAACCTAATTTTTATCCCCATTATATATTTATATGAAAAACCCTCCTTAATTTCATTTCTTTAACTTGTTTCAAATTTGAGAAAAAAATAAAAACCTAATTTTTATCCCCATTTTTACCCCCATTATATATTTATAAAAAAAACCCTCCTTAATTTCATTTCTTTAACTTGTTTCAAATTTGAGAAAAAAATAAAAACCTAATTTTTACCCCCATTTTTATCGCCATTATATATTTATATGAAAAACCCTCCTTAATTTTCGACAAAGAATCATCCCCAAAATTTTTCACACTTATTAAGAAACTGTATATATATACAAATTTCTATATTAGCGTATTTCCACTTATTAATTAATATTATCTATTGATCCATTATTCTTAAATAATAATATTGTATTTTTATTATATTTTCTCGATTTAAAATTGTAAACTGTAAAAAATTAAAATTGTATTTATACAATATGCATTAATATATAATATTTACAATATATGTATAGAAAAACTTTATTAATTATTCCACTTACATTATGCTTCCACACGACTTTGTAGGCATCCGGATTCGCACGAACTTTGCACTCGAAATATACGTCATCGCCTTCTTCGATGTCATCCGGATTCATATTCGAGCCGAGTTGCAGATGCAGAATTGGAACAACTGTAATGAGAAAATATGTAACATAAGTTATTGAAACAATCTATTAATTATTTATTTTCGTAATTTATTTTCGTAATACCTATTTCGTATAAATAAATGCCAATAAATTAATATTTGCGCATCTAGACGATTAAATATTGAAGAAAACATGTACAAGATTTAAACAAGTCGAAATTTTCTCAAATTGTAATAGGAGAGATGACAGAAAATTATCTAGCATTTAAAAAAAAATAATTAGAAACAGACTTCTCATATGTGTGTATATGTGAGGGCATAAAAATTATAAATTTACATATTATTCACGCGTAAAAAATTTATTGACAAAATCAAATTATTTATCAAATTAAGTAGATAAAGAAATAGGCTCTGTTATGTATTAAACAACACGATACACGAGAAAAGAGCGATTAAGAGCTAACGCGGATGGTAGTGCGTAAAATTTTATTAAAGATTAATTATTCGCGAGAAACACGAGACACATGCATATATTTTACTCGGTGCATTAATCAAGATATAGATTCTCATTTTCGAGAATTCTATAAAAAACTCTCTTTACCCCCCTGAAGTGATGTAGATGAGAAAAACTTGGTTAATGTACCAAGTAAAATATATGCATGTGTCTCGTTTTTCTCGCGAATAATTAATCTTTAATAAAATTTTACGCACTACCATCCGCGTTGGCTCTTAATCGCTCTTTTCTCGTGTATCGTGTTGTCAAATTATTTTTCATTTTTTATTCAATGTCGATCAAAATTCTTTAACCCATTCAGACACTATGTGCACAATTATGCACAATTATGCACAAAAACTTTAAAATCATTTGAAATAGTTATTTTTTAGAATTAATTTCCCTGCGATCTCTCGGTGGAAAAAAAATATATATATATATCTCGAAAAAAAAGATATATACATCTCGTCGTTTTAAGCATCAATAAAAATTAATTCAATAATGTTTTACATTGCAGAAAAAATTCAGGTCTGAATGGATTAAAACACATAAAACATCTCTATTCAATTTTAATTATTATCTTCACAAGGAATTAAATTTCCAGCAACTATTCTCTAAAAGTGAAACAATGTATTATCACTGAAAAACAGTAAATAGTATGATTACAGCAGTTATAAGTACAGCACTGTAAATCAGTGATATTTTATTGAAAAAGTTAATAATTTTGACTGTTTCAATCAGTAATATTTCTCAATATCAGTAATATTTCTTTCGTTATTGTCGGTAATATTAAACTATAATTCATCTCTCCATCTATTTCATATAAAATTAAAAATTTTATTTATATTTACTAAATATTTATTATATTAAAAATTTTATTTTACTTATATTACATGCATATTGAACTTGTTATTTTAAATAGATAACGAACAAATAATTTTCATTAAGTCGCCAGATATTTATTTGTCGACTTATAAAGACCGATTTAATATCTGAAGCCTCTCTATTGAGCTTGTATCAGAAATTAAATCGAAGTAATCCTTCTAATTTTAAATGTCGCTCTTTGCAAACTTTATATAATTCTTATAACTAAAATTAAATACGAGAGAGATAGCGATTATAACGGTAAATGAACTAGCGATTACTGATTTTACAGTAAAATTTACTGATTTTACAGTGAAGTTTTATTTTAACTGACCATAATCAGTGAGATATAAGATAAAATGATAAAAAAAAAAGCATTTGCACTGAAGATCAGTAAAATACTCACTGATTCTCAGAGAAATCTTATTTTACTGTTTAAATTAGTGATATTTTCACTGATTCACTGATTTCACTTTTAGAGAGTACTAATATAATCTAATCGAATCTTGATTTGCAAGGACATAACTTGTTTACCGAAAACAAAATAGACTCGCCTTGCCTTGCATCGAGGTTTTCGAATTCGCGAGATGTCGCAAGCGAATAAATCGCCGTCGCAACGGACGTTCCATTTTGGTCGCCGTCGTTGACGTCTCGTTATTGTGATTACATTCGCGTTTGCACGAACGTAATCTATATCGACGGTCTTGTTTCGGCCTGCCAGGCTTTTAACCCGTTTACCCGTTACTCGATGCATACACATATACATACGTATACACACACATATATATACTGTATGCCGTGCACGCGGATTTTTCGATGTGTCGATTGCGCGAAGAGCGACACGCATTTATGAGTTTAGGACTTGATGAATCACTGCCAATTTGTTTTTACGCGGCGATGCGCGCGTTTAACGCGCGACAATTCGCATTCGAATTTTCAAAACTTGTTTGTTTTCGCTTGTGCCATCGGTGTTATATTCTCAAATATACATACACATATATATATATATTTTATGTCCTTTACAAGGAAAAAGAGAATTCCAGACGGATATAGTCGGTGCGCAAGCCCGCTAAAGTGAAATTTTTGCTAGGATAACATAGAAATGTTTGCAGTACGCGTAACAATTTCATTCCCGATGAGACCTGTGTTTACTTTCATAGTCGTATAAAAATAAAATGCGAATATCGCGCGTTTATTATACGCTGAGAAATATTCTTTACTCGGTTGTTTTTATTGCGCGGCGAGGGATAAAGGAGAGAAATGATTGCGAGTTATTGTCCTGTAATAATGTTGAATCTGGAGCATTGTTGGCGAGCTCGCATAATATTGACGGCGGTGTGTTAATGAATAATGATATCAGTGATAATAATGCCGGCTCCGCAGAGCGTATCATGTTGCTATTACGAGTATGTAAACTCGTGGTCTACCCCGGCTATTGGTTTGTGATCTGATATTATCCTCGTCCAATTTTTTTTATATTGCCCGTACCAATATCGTATATGTATATGTATCATAATTATTCTGATTATGCAGACGGTAGTAATGTCGTCGGGAATAATATTCAATGAAACATCCGCATTATTATGTTATTGTTATTATTATTATTGATAAATACAAGACAAAATATGTCCGTCTCATAATTAGTAATCGCTGAACATCTAGCGACCGTGCAGGATTTTGTGAAAATTACTGGAGGATCTTCAAGTTTCGGATCTTCGTCATTTACAACTGTTTCATTTGTACTCTCTAAAAGTGAATCAGTGAAAATATCACTAATTTAAACAGTAAAATAAGATTTCACTGAGAATCAGTGAGTATTTTACTGATCTTCAGTGGAAACACTTATTTTATCTTATAATATATCTCACTGATTATGGTCAGTTAAAATAAAATTCACTGTAAAATCAGTAAATTTTACTCTAAAACCAGTAATCCTAATTCGTTCATTTATCACTACAATCGCTATCTCTCTCGTATTTTAATTTTAGTTATAAGAATATAAAGTTATATAAAGTTTACAAAGAGTGACATTTAAAATTAGAAGTATTATTTTGATTTAATTTCCAATTTTTTTTATATTGCCCGTACTAATATCGTATATGTATACGTATCATAATTATTCTGATTATGCAGACGGTAGTAATGTCGTTAAGAATAATATTCAATGAAACGCCTGCATATTATGTTATTGTTATTATTATTATTGATAAATACAAGACAAAACATGTCCGTCTCATAATTAGTAATCGCTGAACATCGAGCGACCGTGCAAGATTTTGTGAAAATTGCTGGAGGATCTTCAAGTTTCGTCGCTTACGCGCAACTGTCTTCATTTGTACTCTCTAAAAGTGAATCAGTGAAAATATCACTAATTTAAACAGTAAAATAAGATTTCACTGAGAATCAGTGAGTATTTTACTGATCTTCCGTGGAAACACTTATTTTATCTTATAATATATCTCACTGATTATGATCAGCTAAAATTTACTGTAAAATCAGTAAATTTTACTGTAAAACCAGTAATCGCTAGTTCGTTCATTTCGTCACGATCGCTATCTCTCTCGTATTTTAATTTTAGTTATAAGAATTATATAAAGTTTGCAAAGAGCGACATTTAAAATTATAAGTATTATTTTGATTTAATTTCTGATAGAGAGACCTTCAGATATTAAATCGATATTTATAAGTCGGACAAATAAATGTCTGGCGACTTAATGGAAATTATTTGTTCGTTATCTATTTAAAATAACAAGTTCAATATGCATGTAATATAAACAAAATAAAATTTTTAATATAAATAAATATTTAATATAAATTTTTAATATAAATAAATATTTAGTAAATATAAATAAAATTTTTAATTTTATGTGAAATAGATAGAGATGAATTATAGTTTACTGACAATAACGAAAGGAATATTACTGATATTGAGAAATATTACTGATTGAAACAGTCAAAATTATTAACTGATTCTTTCAATAAAATATCATTGATTTACAGTGCTGTACTTATAATTGCTGTAATCAGTGACTATTTACTGTTTTTGAGTGATAATACACTGATTCACTTTTAGAGAGTACCTTGCATGTGAGTATACTTACAAAAAACATTCAGTTTCCATGTATCCTCTGCTATGCCCCGTTGAATTTTAGGATTCTCAGCCCTGCACGTGATGATTTTATCGTGGTCTAGTAGAGTGGGTTGAAACGTTAAGATGGAACTCGTCATGTTACCATCCTGAGAAACCTGCAACGAAATCGAGTCATAATATTCGTTTTATTATTATTATTATTATTATTATTATTAACGGAATTATTACCTATCGATTAACGAGAAAATGTACTTTGTGCAGTTGCAATTATTATAAGATAAGATAATATAAAGCTATTAATTATGCATCGTATTAAATTTTATATATTGGCGCGGGTTCAGAGAGTATCGGATTTATATAAAATTATTCTCATAATCGATATATCGAAATTATAATTATGCGTTACATATTTTAATGTGCCTTATGCCGCATCCGTTAATTGCATTCCCGATATTTTTTGCTATAGCGCGCTTATTAAAGTGCGCATCGCGCACGAGTAATTAGATCACGTGTACTTAATGCTAATGCTTAATATGAACGCGTTATCTGTTTTGTTAATAGCGATAAATGAACAATTTGCGACAGCAAATCAGATATATCCACCTATTATCAGTTATGATACTGCATACCAACATTTTGTTTATTTATTATTTTGCACATATTGTTACGTACATTAATTTGCAAGCGTTTCATTAAAGTTTCGCTGCTAATTAATGTCGACGCCAGATATCACGTATGCAGAAATATGATACATGCATTTTAACTTGAGGCTGTTGTGAACGAAAAGCTAATTATAATCGACTAAGAGCTACAAGCTACCGTACGTGTTTCTGTTGTTTTGCGATTATAAAATATACGCCATAGTATTAATTTTTTGAAAACAATTTTTTTAAAGCTAATTGAATAGCTTCAAATTAGCAGTCTCCAAAAGCAGTAATGCTTTTGTATCATAAAAGAGATATTGCATTTATTGCGTGTAATCAACTTAATCATTTTCTTGATTAAATATTTCTAATAATTATAGTCAATAATTCGTGTTGTTATTTTATTATTTGTACAATATGGTCAATAAAATCGAAATTAAAAAACATATTTTTTTATATAAAATACAAATTTATATAAAATATACTTTTTAATATAAATTTTTTTATATTTTATATAAAATATATAAAATAAACATATTTATATAAAATATAAATTTTATGTTATTAAAAATTACACAATAGCGTAATATTTTTGAAACAATTTTTCAAAGAATTTTATTAAAAATTTATTAAATTTAATTTAATAATAAATTAAATTTATTATTTTTTTAAGAATTTTAAAAAGAGAACCGAGTCAAAAGATGATATAGTTTTATAGCGGGTGTAATTATTCCTACTCGCGCGTTTCAGGTAAGGCCTTATAAGCGTTAATCCGGCGATAAGTCTTAATGACCGGACGAGTCAGTCGAGAAGGCGTTTATCACCCACCTTTGCAGGTTAGGTGGTGTAATAGGACCTGGCTTTCACGTGAGTATTTCACCCCCTTACCTACGCGGGTGAATGCAACTTTGACGTAACCGGCACGAAAGCAGCTTCTATAAATCTACACGAGACGTAGGTGTCTTGTCGGAAAACATGTAATTATCAAACATTTATACACGACCACATACCCTTTAACGCTCACGCGCAATCTTCCTTTATGAGCAAGAATGTATAGAAAGTATTTACAAGACTGTACGATATTTTAATAGCATATTCTATGGATTAATTAAAGTCAAGCATCCTAATACAAAAATATCGAGCTTATAATAGCTTTAAGATTCTAATTATATATTCAAAAACGTATTGAGATCTATGTATTCCAAGTTTTATAATTTAAATGACATCGATCTTCATTGTTCAATTATTATACAATTATATAATTATTATACAATTTGATCTGCGGGAATAAAATTAATTTTCATTTTTATCGAAAAGATATTTTTAGGGAAAATAATTATTACAATCTTTATTTTCAAATTTGTATACGCTGTGAGAGAAATAAAATTATATGATTTTAATAAATTAATAATAAATTATTTAATAAATTATATTTTATTTAATAAATTTAATAATATTAATAATTGAGTGATGATTAAATAATATTTTTAGCTCAATTAAAATCAACTTAAAGCTATGATTATTCTTATGATATGATTATTCTTATGATATGATTATTCTTATCATTTCTTTAGCTTTCCCGTTTTCTACGACTTAACACAAATTTTCTATTGGATAATTATCGAAATTATCAGATCTAGATTAGAGCGCAATTCAATTTTAATGCAAATACAGTTAAACAATTCTCTCTCTTCTATTGAAATTGCGATAAATTCGTGGAGCAATGATGAGAGTGACAACGAACTATCTCATAATCATGTTTGCAACCTCGCCTTATCGCATCACTCGATATCGGTCAGGTTAATGGCTCCTCAAAGCTAATTGAATGGGCTCTAAATTAGCAGCCTCCAAATCAAAAGCTTACATTAATGCTTTTGTATCGTAAAAGAGATACATTTATTTGTAATAAATTTAATCACTTTCTTGAGTAAATATTTCTAATAATTATTGATCGATAACTCGTATTATCTTACTGTTTATAGAATATGGTCAATAAAGTTGAAATCATATAAAATACAAATTTTAAAATTTTTTTGAGCTTAATATTGACTTAAATCTTCAATAATACTGAATAAAAAAAATATATTGATATTTAATTATTGTAAATGTGAAAATTTAATTGCTTTTATCAAGAATATTAATTAATATTGCTTTTAAAATATAAATTTTATAAAAATAAAAGTAAATTATCGCTCCAAAATTATTACTTCGAAAAGATTTGAAGAGGATCCGTATTTACACACAATAATTCTTAAAAAAATATTCCTTAAATCTCTAAAAATATTTTTGTTATATTTAAATTTTTTTAAATTCGAGATTTTTAATATTTCAGAAATTTCAATCAAGAAGTTTTACAAGATAAAAAGCAATCTATATGTCAAAGGTTCATGTATGTAAAATTACATTTACCAGGTCAACGCATGATTTATATTTCTTTAAAGCACGCACACACATATTTTTATTTTTCACGTAGTTTTAGTAAAATTTATATTGAGATGTATTTAGATAATTTATCAGAATCGTATTGTATTAATATAGGTATGATACGAGTTTTCGCATTTTTTAAGTAAGAAAAAATGGTTTCATGCATGTAATAAAAACACTGCGATTAGTAAACTATTATATACGTATCTCTCGTCCCATTAAAAATATTAAAGTTGCAACCGTGCAATTCCCTTAAGAGCGCGATTAAAATCATGTTAATACGTTTTAAAAAAGGCACGCAACATATTTCAGGTACTTTCGCAGAAATACGGGTAAGTGGAGTATGGGTCGTAATAATGACGCGCGATAGAAAAGCGCGCACACACAAGTATCTTAAAAAGAAAAAAAAAACACTAAACTAGTCCCTAACCTTAAATTTAGGGTAATTAATTTCATCAAGAACACATTTACAATTACGGTTATTACTGCATTACTCAATGCAATTCTTTCCAATAGATATGAAATTTCTTGACGAGCAATCAGTGTTTACTGTAGATAATTTCAAAATTATCTAGATAAAGATAAAGATAAAAATCTATAAATTTATCTTAGATGAGATAAAGATGATTTTGCTTTTACTTAATCTAGATGAAAGAGAGAGAGATGATTATTGCGGTAATCTAGATAATTATCTAGATAATTAAATCTAGATAATTATCTAGATATTTTTGTTTATTTTATAAAATTATAAATATTTGTAAAAAATGATTATAAATGGGATATTAAAATCATAAACACATATTTTTTTCTCTTTTCCTAAAGAATATTTAAATAATAACAAAAAGGTATATAAACGATATGATAAATATTTATTTATTAATTTATATTTATAATATATTAATAATATGATAATCAATGTGTAATACATATATCATTTTTATAAAACATACATTAATGCATGGCACAAATTTAAATAAAACAAGTACAAGTGAGTAAATTTAAATAAATGAACAGAATGAAAAAGACTCGACGGCGTTCTTTTCTCATTTTAAGTTAAGTTTTACATTTAAGTTTCTCAAAAATTTTAGATATTTCAGATTTTTAGAGACTTGCCTGGAAAACTCTCTTGCATAATGAAAACGTCATCTTAAACAATTTTTAGATAAGATGACATATTTTTTATCTAAGATAAAGCTAAAGATACTTCTTGTATTTCTTCATCTAGTTAAAGATGAAGATAATCCATTTCTTTATCTAGATAATTATCTAGATAATTTTATCTAGATACCAGCAAACCCTGCGAACAATACAGATTGCGGATGAAGAGATTGAAACTTTTGTACCGCAGTGTACGTATGCGGGGACGGCAGAGCCGGGACGAAATTGGCCCGAAATTCGCGCGGCGGTCATAAATCGGCAAAGTCGAATCACCCACTGCCAACTATACTGTCCACAATCCACCCTCTCCTCCTATCCTCTCCGTTTCGCCCCTAGCTTTTTCTGCCCTCTCTCTCTCTCTCTCTCTCTCTCTCTCTCTCTCTCTCTCTCTCTCCCTCTCTCTCTCTCTCCCTCCCCCTCTCCCTCTCCCTCTCTCTCTCTCTCTCTCTCTGTCTCTCTTTCTCTGTTCGCCATCCCTCGATATGTCTGCCGGTACCGAACTTCATTCGACACCGCGATATTATGACGTATAACGCGAGATAGCGCGAACGTGTCAGAACTGGATGCCGCCTGCCTGGCACCGACCAACAACGTGATCGTTATTTGCGGCGGAAAATATCAGCCCTTTGAATCTCTCCGCCTGATCATCGTCGATCACAAGCGCGCGCCCACGCGAGATCGATCGGATCGGCGAATCGTTATTGCAAAATTCACGCATACGAATGGCAGCGAGGCCCGCGCTCTCATTTTTCATTCGGGAAGTTTTACCGCATCTCGATTATGCACGGAATGAGAATGACGTTACGCGAAATTCCCGCGGAGATCGGTGTCTATTTTTACGGCTGCCCCATTTTTATTCTTTAATCATTAATTTATTAGAAATTTTTGCAATTGAATATATAATTAGCACGTATTTTCGTATTTTTTTTCTGTAATATCATGCAAATTGTCACGTGTCAATTTGATCGCGAAACGAAAAATGCAGTTTGCAGAGGAATATTTGAATAGTGTGCGCGAAATCGAATTCTTCAAAAGAATCATGGATAAGACGATAAATGAAGAGAATAGATAGAGAACAGTTAGTTTTTCAATATTCGTTTTAATTTAGTCTGACGAATTGTATTTTAGACGAATTTTCTGGTAGAAAAACGCTCGAAAACGATGAATTTATCAAAGTCGATGCTTTACTATCAGAGTTCAAATACGATGGCTATTTCATCATCATTGTGATTGTAAAAACGGCCAAGTGTCCAAGTGAGTTTTAATTTGTTTCAATAATTCAAAATTATGATCTTTTTCTAATGAAAGCTTATTAAATTTTAATTCGAAAGATTTTTTAGAATTTAAAAGAAAAACGATTACAAATCTGAAATTTAGAAAATTATGTTTCAAAATTAATGTAAATTAATTAAAAAGCTGAAATTTTATACAATTTTACATCTTACACAATAGCGTTAAAAATTTAAGCATGACAAATAGTGAAAAGATAATAATAATAGTAGATAAAAATTTAATTACACGTGCTTGTATTGTCTTATATCAAACACACTATATATTTCTACCAATTAATGAAAACTAAATTTTAATTCGAAAGATTTTTTAGAATTTAAAAGAAAAACGATTACAATTTGAAATTTAGAAAATTATCTTTCAAAATTAATGTAAATTCTAAAAAGCTGAAATTTTATACAATTTTACATCTTATACAATAGCGTGTTAAAAATTTAAGCATGACACAAATAGTGAAAAAATAATAATAATAGTAGATAAAAATTTAAGCTTATTAAATTTTAATTCGAAAGATTTTTTAGAATTTAAAAGGAAAACGATTACAATCTGAAATTTAGAAAATTATCTTTCAAAATTAATGTAAATTCTAAAAAGCTGAAATTTTTATACAATTTTACATCTTACACAATAGCGTGTTAAAAATTTAAGCATGACATAAATAGTGAGAAGATAATAATAATAATAGTAGATAAAAATTTAATTATACGTGCTTGTATTGTCCTATATTAAACACACTATATATTTCTACTAACTAATGAAAGTTTACTAAATTTTAATTCGAAAGATTTTTTATTAAGAATTATATTAAGAATTTAAAAGAAAAACGATTAAAATTTGAAATTTAGAAAATTATCTTTCAAAATTAATGATAATTAATAATAAATTCTAAAAAGCTGAAATTTTATACAATTTTACATCTTTCACAATAGCGCGTTAAAAATTTAAGCATGACACAAATAGTGAAAAAATAATAATAATAGTAGATAAAAATTTAATTATATGTGCTTGTATTGTCCTATATTAAACACACTATATATTTCTACCAACGTTCGAATCTGTCATAGAACTATTGACAAGTCGTCGAATGATGGATGATGTCCATCGCTCCATAGTTACGCGTGTACCGTCTATATTAGATAACTTTGTCCTATTCCAGATCAGATGGATCTCCTTAATGTCAAATCTCTCAAATTCACGTCCATCATTCAATTTACACAATTAATCGAGGCGGAAAAAGCAAAAATATTTGACTGCGCAGATTAAATCACAACATATCAAACATTGCACTTGTATATTCGTGTAAAAATATTAAGAGATATATATTGCACCTAAATTTGTTAAAACTAAAGAAATGTAATTTTTTTGAATATTTCTAATTCAATATCATATTTTGATATCACACTTTTCTCTTCTAGGAGAAAATTGATTAATCTATTCCATTCGTTCGTAAAATGAACCGATTCTTTGTACAATGATTCAATCACGTACGTTTACCGTTCGAACCGAAAGAAAAACTTTTGAAAAAAAAAAAAAGAAGAAAAAACTTACAAGCGGCAGTTGCGAGAGACTCGAGCGGCGTGTACATCGAGATTCGAGATGCAATTTGGGGGCGGTTGGGTCAAAGAATCACGTTTCAGGAAGAGTTTGCGCCGCGGAAACGCAAGACGGGCGTAGATCGATGGCTCGCCCGAGAGTTCGAGTACGTACGAAGGAGTTTCCCCGGCGATGTTAGGATCAAAGAGCGGGGGGAGACGCGCGCACGCGAGAGATAGAGACGAGGGGGCGAGTCGCGAGAGCGAGAGCGAGAGATCACGAAAGCATCGCCGGTAATTGCGCCATGGCGTGTCGGAGGGGGAGGTTAATGGCAACGATGCAAATACCGATACCGGCGCTAATGTCAGTGATTTCGTTGGGGAAACGGGCATCTCGAAGGAGATGTACGTTTCTTCCGAGTCGCGCGCTTTTTCGGGCCTCCTTTCGCCCGCGTTGAAATCTCCTCGAGACGGAATCCGCCTGTTTTTTCCCCATGTCGCAGAAAACGACGACGAAGTCGTTTTTCTTTTTTTTTTTTATGTCGACGATGGGTTATCTCACACCACAAGTTGACGCGAATCATCCCTTACATGAGGTATTATTTTCACCGAATAAGAATTTCCTAGATTTCATAGAGATACGTCATATTACAAATAAAATATCGACGTGACGCGAGGAGATAATGGAGATCGATCTTCTCGGTGTCGATGATAACATTAGCGAGTTAGGTGATGAAAAGGAAATATAGGTTACGATGTATCATTTCGTTTTTC
The DNA here is from genome assembly GCA_030586385.1 of Camponotus fellah. NCBI lineage: Eukaryota > Metazoa > Arthropoda > Insecta > Hymenoptera > Formicidae > Camponotus > Camponotus fellah. Next base: position 404,943 of record JAPIVC010001004.1, read on the forward strand.
GCTCTACATTTTGGCGCAGAATAGAAAATTATTTTATGGTTCGCGTCGTTTGTTTCCCCTTCTACTAGCATTTCGCCTATGACGGTTGTCACACATTAATTTTACTCGCGCGGTATTTTATCAATAGGATCGAAAACGAATATCGAATGTCGCGTTTTTGGCACTCGAAACAGTTACAGTTGTACGAAATCACACGTGCAGAAACAAAGTGATCATCCTAAATAAAAATACGAGCTGTGGTAGTTTTGCCAAGCAAAACTTTTAAGCGTTTTGAAAGAAAAATTGAGGAGAAAATTATCCTTTTCTTTAAAGAATAAATTACATATTAATAAGATACGAAAGATGTTCAAAGATACATGACGAGCTAAAATATTTAGACCATTCACACATTCACACTGAGAAAAAATCTGGTCGCAATATTAATTAGAATTCTAGATTCAACCAGTATGTTTGGAAAATGGACAAACTAGAATTCTTGTAGAAATTACCAGATGAATTTGATTAATTTCTTCCTTTTTTTTTAAATTTATGGAATTTTCTTTAAATTTCCGGAAATTCCTTTTTTTAAATTTACGGATTTTTTTTTTAATTTAAGGAATTTACTAAATTTTCTGGTTAATAATACTAAACTTGCCAGCATCAAGTCGTCTAAAATTTTTTCCATTTAATCTCAAAAGTCTGTTTAATATTCTGAATTCCAACACGATTATTGCATAAATTCAATCCAGATTATTGAATAAATTATTTTAAGTTCAGTTTGTTAGAAATTAAACTGATAAACAATAATGCAAGGATGCAACTCAAACACACACAATCAGAGAGCTAGCGTCCTCTTTCTGGCACTATACTGCTCGTAAGAAAAAAAAGATATACTTTGGATTTAATGTTAATACTAGTTCTTTATATACATTTTATGACAAATATTGAATATGAGTTAAGAGGCAAGCAAAGAAATTAATGTAACAGAAATTTTATAGCTCCAACCCGAAAATACTAATCAAATCCTTATAAAATCTATTAAACGTTCTAGTTATAAAAAATCGAATCTCATGATAATTAGAAATTCTTGTATGATTTAATCAAAATGCCTTCAATCATATACGTCTTGTTGATACAATCAAACGATTTTTCTCAGTGCATGCAATATTATTATGTCTTCATGTAATTTTGACAAGCATACGAGGACATATCCTTCTCGCGCGATGACAGATCCTAATAATGTATCGCTCGATCAGCTGTACGGCCCTTACCTTGTTCGTGTAATTATCGAGTCTCTTGCCATCCATGTACCAGGACAGCTCAGCCGGCGGCCTTGAGCCGACTGTCATGCAGTTGATGTCGTATTTCCGATTCGCGCTGAGGGGCGCGTGTTCGCTGCTGAGTATCATCACGCTCAGGGGCCTCACTGAAACACGAGGAGGATCGAGGTCGATTACAAGAGTGGACCACGTGAATAGCGCGCGGACGTTGATGGACGCCCGATCAAAAAGCACGAACAAGAATTGCGGCAGCTGCGGAATTGCGGTGCTTAGAGCGGCCACGGACTTGCACCACCGTCCGCCCGCTCCCTAATGCGTTTTAAACGAGTGGTACCACGCTACAGTTACCACCCTGAACGTATTGCCGCAAAACCTACACCCTGATAGCCTCGGGGAGGGCAGTGGCCCGCCGGCTCCGAACCGCGCCTCTCATAGATTAAGGACTGGTGGGCGTTTCACGTTGATTAATTGAGCCAAGTATTGAATAGTGCACAGACAAAATGGAGTTAAACATCAATCTTTAGCCTAATCTCGAGATATCGCGGAATTAACTGCCAGCGCGCCAACAACCTGAAACGCTCTTGCCCTCCATTTCCCGTCTCTGCGGTCGTAGCATAATTCCCACCGAAGAAATATTGGCAAATTTCTTCCAAAGTCGCATGAACGTGAGAGATAATTGATTACACAGCAAAAAAGGGAGTCAAAATTTCTTCTTAAGATGCAATAGTGATTCTTGACGTAATTTTGTGCGCTGAATCCGAATCTGGCCGCCGAATTTGCGTAGCACGTCAGGTTTTTGAGTTATTTGTAGTTGAATAGCCCGCTGTTTTGGCCAATTTCATGAATTTATTGTGAGGAAACCAAATTTTTTTGAAATATTCTGTCAATGGCATCGTATAGCACTCACCTTCATTTTTCGAATCCACTTTCGATTACCGCCGCACGATTTTTCTTCGCTCAGATATACAAGTCATAAGATTGGTCATGCATAGGGATCTAATAAGTCATTTTAAATCAACCTCTTTATTTCACTACGAATCAAAATTAGGATAAAAATATACATTTTTAAATCTTCTGTTACCTTTTGAAATTAAAAATGGCGCATCCAATATGGCGAATAGAATCACAATAAAAAGGCATAAAATTTAGAAAAATTTATCAAAATGTGTAACAACTGTATTAGATATTTCTTTACAATACTTTTTTGGACAACCTGACATATGTCAGTCTTTTCAACTTTCAACATCATGGATCTACCATATCGATGTCTATATAAATTTTCTTTAATGTAAATTTTCTTACAACGTCATACTTATATATCTCAGCGAAGAAAAATCATGCGGCGGTAATCGAAAATAGATTTGAAAGGCGAAAATGCGTATTATACGATGCCATTGGCAGAAATATTTCAAAAAATTTGGTTTCCTCGCAATAAATTCATGAAATTGGCGAAAATAGAGATTTTCGGGCTATTCAAATACAAATAACTCAAAAACCTGACGTGCTACGCAAATTCGGCGGCCAGATTTGGATTCAGCGCACGAAATTACGTCAAAAATCACTATCGCATCTTAAAAAGAAATTGACTCTGATTTTGACCTCTTTTTTGCAAAAAAAAAAAGTAATTTGCAATTAACAATTACACATTTTTTCCGAAACAATTATGCGATTTTTTTACACGAATCGATTCCTCTCATTATTTTGTACATAAAAGTACTAAGGTAAGATAATAAAAAAATAAATATTTTATTAGATATTTTATGATTTATGTAAAATTGAAAAATTACTTCAAGCTTCATAACTCGAAAAATACTTTATTATAGTATTTTGGAAAGTTCTTGAAGCAAGCTACAAGAATATGTAAAAGCATATAAGGTGTTTCATTTAAAAAGTTTGAGGTGATTTTTATGTGACCTTCAGGTGACTCTTTGAAGTCAAACCAATGACACCATCTTATGGCTCCCTTCAAGCCATACAATTTTTGTCTGAAACATTTCTTTCTAAAGTGCATACTTTATGAAATATTCGACCAGTCCGGGACTTTTTTTCCGGGAACACCCTGTATAACGTATAAATTGTTAATAACTAAAAATATATTAACTCTCAATATCAGAAACGTATGTTTCATTGGAGAAAAATCCATCATGTTGAGCAAAAATCAGTTACTTAAAAGTCTTGTGAGCGGACGCGTACGCTCAATGTTTACGAGACATTAAATTGCCTCTCGCAAGAGCGTCACAGTAAGTGACGGTATTGACATCCCGACGACGTGGATGAAAGTGCCGATATAGTCGCTCGATTCAACCGCGAAATAAGTCTCGGTCGAATCACCCACACCCCGGCGTCTTTCCGTCGAATTTAATCGTCAACGGCTCGGCAAAGGAACGTCTTTCTTCGCCGGGGAACGAAAAAAGTGCGAGCGCGACAGGACCAAGGGCCGATCGCGGGGGAGGTAGGGACCAACGTAGCTTGGCATAGGGTAGAATAGACGCGGAGGAGAGAGATTTTTCATTCGGCTCGCACACCATCGCGCTCAGGGGGAGTCTGGAATTAAACTTTCAGTACGCCGAACTTTTGACTCCAATGAAAAATTTCTCCTCCCTACCTTCCTTTCGCCGCGTCCACCATTACCTTCATCTTCGCTAACCTTAATTTACCGGCTACAATCTCGCCCGCGCGCGTTCAATCGGCATATTGGTGCTAAAAGCACGATTACCAGCATAAGCCCCTGCCGGCACTCGAGCGTCTATAGAATCGTGTTGCATATTCGCATCACGCAATTCTGTGTTTATGCGGTAAATGCGGCTTTGAAATTCCGTCTTGAGCGCGTTATTCAATTCTCTTTAACCCTGTGTGCTTGAAATGCCATTAGTTAATCTTTAATATCTGTTGTACGTCGTATTTTATTCCGATAATTTTTCGTTTGTATCTACTCTTTAAAAGTGAATCAGTGAAAATATCACTAATTTAAACAGTAAAATAAAATTTCACCGAAAATCAGTGAGTATTTTACTGATTTTCAGTGGAAACGCTTATTTTTTTGTTATTTTGTCTTATATCTCACTGATTATGGTCAGTTAAAATAAAATTTACTAAAAAATCAGTAAATTTTACTGTAAAACCAGTAATCGCTAATTCATTTATCGTTATAATCGCTATCTCTCTCGTATTTAATTTTAGTTATAATTATAATTATAATTATAATGTTTTAGTTATAATTATAAGAATTATATAAAGTTTGCAAAGAGCGACATTTAAAATTAAAAGTATTACTTCGATTTAATTTCTGATGATACAAGCTCAATAGAGAGGCTTCAGATATTAAATCGATCTTTACAAGTCAAACAAATAAATGTCTAGCGACTTAATGAAAATTATTTGTTCGTTATCTATTTAAAATAACAAGTTCATATAAATAAAATAAAATTTTTAATATAATAAATATTTAGTAAATATAAATAAAATTTTTAATGTTATATGAAATAAATAGAGAGATGAATTATAGTTTACTAACAATAACGAAAGAAATATTACTGATATTGAGAAATATTACTAATTGAAAGAGTCAAAATTATTAACTGTTTCTTTCAATAAAATATCACTGATTTACAGTGCTGTACTTATAACTGCTGTAATCAGTGACTATTTACTGTTTTTCAATGATAATACACTGATTCACTTTTAGAGAGAAGAATTTTTTTTCTTATATTGGAAAGAACGAAATCTGCGCTCGCATGCGTCCTCAGTTTTTTGCAAATTAATGAAAAATTAATATTATCTTTCCCTCCTTTTTCTCTATCCCTCGGTACGTTTTGGCGCTTATTACAGGGAGGCAACCCTTTTATTCCGTTTCCTTTTTATCTCATGTTTATTATTTCGTTATTACGAGTAAAGCAACACGTGCACGCTTTTTCTATTTTTTTTTGCTTTCTCGTCATTACGTGAGTGGACTAGACAGAAAGACGTGACTAGGAGCAATATTCTTCTCACGTTGTATAAACGTTCGTCAGCTTTTTCGCGGGCTGTATTGTATGCGCTCGACGGATAGTCATGATGAACGAAGGGTTGCGCGAAAAAAGTGCGTCAGTGTCCATTAGATGACCCACTAAACGTCCAACGAGCATGCGAACGCGTCACGATCACATCGTGCCGATGGTCTAATGGCTGTCTGATGGATGACGCGAATCGGATTTATACAAATAATGGTTCCATAGATCCGACGAATACACTTTTTACTTTTATTGCAAGTTATTTTTATTGTAAAAAAATGATTAATAAATTTTGCTGATATTGTTTCACGAGATGCATTATGACTGTAAAGAATATAATGAGAATAATTTATCAAACCAAATAATTTTATTTAATTTAATTAAATTCTCAAATTTTACGTTAAACTCTGATAGTTCAAATAATGTATAATCGCAAAAAATTTCGTGTAGATAATATATTATAGAATAATATATTATTCATAGAATATTATGTTTATAAGATTTGGTTTCAAACATAATGAGAGTGCTTGAATTATTTTATTGAATATTGATTTAAATTATATTTTTTTGATCAAATAAAATTTAGTACACTTTTCATAATGAATCCACATCTTCAAAATAGAAATAAGACTTCATCTCGTTTTATTTTGGGTGGGTGACGCGAACCGGATTTATACAAATAATGGTTCCATAGATCCGATGAATGCCCTTTTTACTTTTGCAAGTTATTTTTATTGTAAAAAAATGATTAATAAATTTTGCTGATATTGTTTCACGAGATGCATTATGACTGTAAAGAATATAGTGGGATATTTTATCAAACCAAATAATTTTATTTGATTCAATTAAATTTCCAGATTTTACGTTAAACTCTGATAGTTCAAATAATGTATAATCGCAAAAAATTTCGTGTAGATAATATATTATAGAATAATATATTATTCATAGAATATTATGTTTATAGGATTTGGTTTGAAACATAATGAGAGTGCTTGAATTATTTTATTGAATATTGATTTAAATTATATTTTTTTGGTCAAATAAAATTTAGTACAATTTTCATAATGAATCCATATCTTCGAAATAGAAATAAGACTTCATTTCGTTTTATTTTGGATGGGTGACGCGAATCGGATTTATACAAATAATGGTTCCATAGATCCGATGAATGCCTTTTTTACTTTTATTGCAAGTTATTTTTATTGTAAAAAAAAGATTAATAAATTTTGCTGATATTGTTTCACGAGATGCATTATGACTGTAAAGAATATAGTGGGAATATTTTATCAAATCAAATAATTTTATTTAATTCAATTAAATTCCCAGATTTTACGTTAAACTCTGATAGTTCAAATAATGTATAATCGCAAAAGATTTCGTGTAAATAATATATTATAGAATAATATATTATTCATAGGATATTATGTTTATAGGATTTGGTTTGAAACATAATAAGAGTGCTTGAATTATTTTATTGCATATTGATTTAAATTATATTTTTTTGATCAAATAAAATTTAGTACAATTTTCATAATGAATCCATATCTTCGAAATAGAAATAAGACTTCATTTCGTTTTATTTTGGGTGGGTGACGCGAATCGGATTTATACAAATAATGGTTCCATAGATCCAACGAATGCCCTTTTTACTTTTATTGCAAGTTATTTTTATTGTAAAAAAAGGATTAATAAATTTTGCTGATATTGTTTCACGAGATGCATTATGATTGTAAAGAATATAGTGGGAATATTTTATCAAACCAAATAATTTTATTTGATTCAATTAAATTCCCAGATTTTACGTTAAACTCTGATAGTTCAAATAATGTATAATCGCAAAAGATTTCGTGTAAATAATATATTATAGAATAATATATTATTCATAGGATATTATGTTTATAGGATTTGGTTTGAAACATAATAAGAGTGCTTGAATTATTTTATTGCTTATTGATTTACATTATATTTTTTTGGTCAAATAAAATTTAATACAATTTTCATAATAAATCTATATCTTCAAAATAGAAATAAGACTTCATCTCGTTTTATTTTGCGAGATAAAATTTTAATTGCGAGCTTGTTGAAGAGGAAAATAGTCTATTACAAGAAACCGATAATGTAATGGCAAGTAATCTATCGATATGCAATTTATATTCGATATGTGAGGAATACTATAATAATTTCCGTTCAAACAATTATTACACTGGTCAACAAAAAAAATAATTTTAACTTTTTCCTGTTATAATTTTGCAGTTTTGAGCTATTTTAAGTGTGCTGATTTCGAGTAGTTAGATATGACAGTAGTTTTTTTTTTAACAGTTCTTGGTTTTTAATATTTTTAGACTACCTCTTTTAGACATCACGTGCAGTTTTTTTGAGATTTACTCGACTCAAAATTATTATTTTTTTTAACTTTCGATATGTCTTCGATTCGGAGATGTTGTTTACATAATCCAGATAATTTTTGTTACATTTATGGCGAATACATCTTTCAAAAATATCGAAAACATATTTCAGAATTAATATCTTATAAATAAAAAAAGTAGAGAACTGATACAACTAAACTAGTACATATTTTTTTCGTAATCAGTGCCTTAGATATAACCTATAATACATATTAAATGTCAGAAAAAAATGTGAGTGTTGACCAGTGTTATTATTATTTATTATTAGTTGTTATTATTATTTTGTTATTTTTTATTATTTATTTTTTGTTATTTTTTTGTTATTTATATTATTATTATGTTATTTTTTTTATTATTTTGTTATATTATTTTTTTGAGAAAAATAAACGTTTAAATGTAAACTATACCATCTATATTTCTATATAAAAAGCCCGGAATTGCTTAGACAGACAAACTGTAAATAATGCCAATAAAATGCCGATGGGCATCAAATACAATCGTTCTTCGGGATTCGCCGACGATCGCGGAAGGATTCGATACAGCTCGGATAAGAGGCAGGGAACGACGGAATAAAAACGGTACTAACGAGATCGGAGTGCAAAAAGAGGGTCGAGGAGAAAGGACGGAGAACAGGACGAGAGAGAGAGAGTTAGGGGAGAAGATAGAGACTGAGTAACGAACGGGCGGACGAGGTTGAACTTATTGCTATCGCGAATTGAAAATACGTCCGTGCTTAATCCGACGGGGCTTACGGTCGCACGTTTGCATATCCCGGCCGTCTACTTCTGCCCCCGGATATCCTGCAGCCAGCGTACGTAGTTTTTGGTGAGTCCGCGCCATCGCGCATTACTCTCTGTGTTTATTCGTATCTCGCTTTATTACGTTTCCGGATTAATGCCAAGTTACAGACAAAAAGATTGTAGGTATTAAATGTATTGGTTTGTGTCTGAGTAAAAACAGAAAGAGAGAGAGAGAGAGAACATATATTCGGACGCATAATGTAACATGGATGGACCGAAACGGAGAATGCGATCTCGCTTCGCTTCTCCGTTTTTTACCGCGTCGCGAAAAATGCAAAACAATCCCCCTTCAACGTGAGTCTGAGCAGCAACATGTGTCGTTCTAGACAGGAAGATGTCCTAACATGACACATGCATGAAAGATGCAGATTAAATTGACTCTTATTCACGCAAGACGCCTTTTAAATTTTGTCTTGCGCAACAAGAAATGATTAAAAATTCAGTACATGTATCTTTTTGTGTAACATTTGTAAAAAGTCCATTATTATATCTTAAATAAAATATTTATCTTTTTATTCAAATTTTATAGATTAATTTTGTGGAGATTATTAAATCGTTATTGATGTATTAGATGGAATTTACGAAATAATTTATTCAAATTTGATAAAAATAAATATATAAAGTCTTTTAAATCTACAATCAATAAAGAATTATAAAAACCAAAATTCATATACTCAAAAATTAATATAAAAAATATTTTTATATGTTAAATATATTTTAACTTAGTTTAGACTTTTATTTTTGATAACAAATGTAGGTTAATTTAGTATAAATAAAATTGAGATTAATTATTTTCTAAAATTTAAATTCGGAAATCATAATTCTAAAATTTAAATTACTTACTTTCTGAAACGAGTAATATTTAATTATACATAACTAATTATACGTAACTTAATTATAATATAATAATTAATTATAACAGAATAATTAATTATACATTTTATTATATATAAGTAATGTTTAATTTATATCTAATTAAATTAATATATTTTCAAGTTATAATTAATATATTAATATAATAAAGTTAATTAATATATTTTCAAGTTTTGAACAAGCTTTTGGGCTTAAATCGTCGACCTATCTGAAGTTTAAAATACAATGTTGTTGTATCAAAATATCAATATGTTTCTCATTAAAACATTAATCTATTGTGAAAAAATTTGTGGAAAAAAATTATATTCAGCAAAATTACGAAAATAATTATTTTCTTAGGACGAAGAAAGATTCTTTCTTTGTTGACCTGTATTTTATATAAAGATTATAAATTAAGTGAAATAAAAGCAACCGCTTTTTATATAATGCAAAATATAAGGGTGATTATGAAGAGTGGAATTAGTATTGAAGTTTGCGCGAAATAGCGATATTACATTGTGCGCATTGGCGCTCTAATGAATAACTCCGGGCAATCCGTCGTGTAAATTTGTTGGCCGACTCCTGTACATTAGTAGTAACGGACGGAAGGACGCTAATGAGTAGGCGAGACCGCCTGACGCCGTGGATGCTGTTTGAATAGAGCGCAAGACAAAGTTAACTCGAACCGGGTAGATGAAGAGTCTGCAAAATGGCGCGAGTATTACGAGCAAAATTAACGACGGTGGATTCTGCCTGCGAGGAATCGCGGTTATTGTGAACGCGAATGATTCGCACTATGATTTCGATCGCCCAAAATCGCGTCCAATTCTCTCAAAGTCCTTCCCAGACATCGAAGTCGAACGCGTCGAGAACGAGATCAACGCGAATACATTTCGCTCGGAATCGTCAGCAAAATGGCATCATGGCCACGCTTTTATTTGCGTTCATTAGCAATTGCATCGTGTTATGAAACTTTGTATAACGATCGAAAACAGCTGTGTTCCCAGAAAGTTTATTCAATGGCCGAGTTCGTAAATCAATTATCCGTTATTTCATCCGTGAAATGATTGCGGCCGCGCTTGCAAGTTTTCCATACTGATGTGTTGCAAGTGTTTAATTTATTTATCCTGTAGTATTTTCACGGTGTATACAATAATATTCATCTGTGTTCTATAAATCGAGTAATCCGGGAATTTCATAGGAGTTTCCTTGAGATATGAGTGAGCTTGCAATCGAGTCTAATTGAAAACTTTGGCGTTATTGTTAACTTCGATTCGTACAATCCGACGAATTTTTATAATGCAAGCTTAAGGATGTTTTGTACCTATTTTCAAAATATTTAGAATTTAATGAAAATTGTACAGAATGTCCTTACATATGTTTAGAATCTTCAGTACAATTTTTAAATCGATTCACTAAAACATTCAAAAGTTATAAGGATTAAATTTGCACCGAATTAACATGTGTTCTTATGGGAAACGTATAACCACGTCGATTCAAATGACAAAAACACAATGGAAATAATATTCAGAATTTGTTTAAAATTTGCAAAAGTTTAGATACGGAGGAAATATTTTCAAATAATATTATACAAGTACTAACTGGTTAAAAAGATATTAAATATAATTCAATAAAGTTAGCCATGTATCTGTCACAAGTCAAAATTCTCTGCTAAAAGTTAATCATTTCGATTAACAAAATTCGGAATATTTCAGTAAAAACGTAATAAATATTAAAAAACATCTCTGCACTGTAGCTAAGATCAAATTGTAATATTCCACACAATTTCTTACTCAAAATACACCAAAAGTAGATATATTCGTCAATTTTGATTTTCAGCTACTGTCTGCTGGGATTTTACATACAAAACATCCTTAATCAATTTTTATAATGCAATCTTAATCAATTTTTACAATCTTGATCAATTTTTATTACGTAATTGTGCATCTTCAGTAGGGGTTGATCTGCTCACAATGACAGACTTATGTAAGAAAGCATGCTTAACACAGGGCTAGAATTATTTTCCTTAATTTCAGTACTGAGCAACATTTATCCTGTTCAACAATGATCACTAATAATATTAATCAAGAACATTTCTCGCCACGCCAACTTGCTCGACAGCGGTCCGATTTTATTCGTGGCTTGTGCATCTCTTGACAATTCTTGGAACATTTACCGCTCTCTCGTTACGTTGCCGGCGAGATCTCTCAGTGCGAGCAAGGAAAGAGGCGAGGGTCGCGCCGAGGGAACATTTGTAAATGCACGGCCGCCATATAACACAGGCGTTTCTACAGCTGCGAATATTGTTCACGGGAAACACAGCCTTGTCTCGGGGTCACACGAGACTCACTCGACTTCAACCGTAGTCTGAGAGGGCTCTCCTGTCTCCTTCAGAGTCTCCTGTCTCCGGTATACAATCAAGCCTCCGGCAGTTCGAGGACTTGTACCTCCTTCATTGCTTTCTCTCTTTCTCATATTCTCTTTTCTCTCTCTCTCTTTCTCTCCTTCTTCGGCTATTCTATCGGTGGCTTACTCCGTTGTCAGCATCGTTGTCGTCGAGGCCAGATATCACGAAGGGAAACGCAGGCCAACTCGTCTCGTCTTTAAGTGTCCAAGAAGCAGTGTTTGCTGTAGATAATTTCAAAATTATCTAGATAAAGATAAAGATAAAAATCCGTAAATTTACCTTAGATGAGATAAAGATGATTTTGCTTTTACTTAAGAGAGATTTGCTTTTACTTCTAGATGAAAGATGAGATAATTATTGCGATAATCTAGATAATTATCTAGATATTTTTGTTTATTTTAGAAGACTATAAATATTTGTAAAAAATGATTATAAATGGGACATTAAAATCATAAACACATATTCTTTCTCTTTTCTTAAAGAATATTTAAATAATAGTAAAAAGGTATATAAATGATATGATAAATATTTATTTATTTATTTATATTTATAATATATTTATAATATATTTATAATATTTTAATAATAATAATATAAAAAATATATTTTAGATATTTTAGATAGACCTTTAGAAGCTTGCCTGGAAAATTTTTTTGCACAATGAAAACGTCATCTTAGACACTTTTTAGATAAGATGACATATTTTTCATCTAAGATAAAAATACTTTATATTTCTTCATCTAGTTAAAGATAAAGATGATCCATTTCTTTATCTAGATTATCTAGATAATTTTATCTAGATACCAGCAAACACTGCCAAAAAGATATGCGCAATTCGATGTATCTTCTTTATTTGTTTTTCACTACTACTTTGGATGTACTTTCTACGCAATTTGTTTGTTGGTTCTTCGGTAGCACGTTTTCTTTTATCAATTTCTATTTTATGAGTAACGTCATTTATTATCGAGAAATTTGTAAAACATTAAGCTTTGACATTGCGATTTGCTTTTGCAAGAATTACGATTTATATTAAACTTATTGTTAGGTAAAAATACAATTGAGAAGAAAGAATCCTTTAAACGCTACAAATATAGGAATCTTTACAGAGTTTCGGGTCATTTGATAACTAGGTCTAACAAGTAAGGCTCTTGTATAAGTCCGTAGCAGAAAACTCCTTTCTAAAGTTTCGAAAGTTATTATTAACAATGATTCTAAAAAAATAACTTGTAAGATAATTTAAAGACATCTCAAAATATGAGAGAACTCGACTGTTTTTTAATTTAATAATATTGAAAGCTGAGGTCTCATAAACAACAATAACTGTTGTAAATATTGTGGAAAATATAAAAAGTAAAATAAAATATAATAAAATAAAATATAAAAAGTAAAAGGATATCAAAAGTAGATTTCTATAAAACAAAACGTGCAAAAAATGAAACGATATCAAAAGTAGATTTCTATAAAACAAAACGTGCAAAAAATGAAACGAATACAGAAAGATATAATATGTGAATATTATATTTATTATATAATATAGTATTACACTTATTCAAGTAACATATTTTAATTTTATTTTTCAGAAAAGAGTTACATTTTTTTGGAAACACTATATTATTTTAATACAATTTTTCTTTCTTAGAGAGTGTTTCGATATCTTTATTAGAATAAGAAAAAGGAGATTTATTTTTATGAGTATCAAATTAATCTACTTTTAAATGTATTACGTGCAATTTATTTCTATAATAAAATATTTATATATAAAATATATCTATATATAAATATGTCTGTATATAAAATAAAATTTAATAAAATAAAAATATCTGTTTCTTGCAAAACATCAAATATTAAATAATTAATTCATCATCATGTATGAATTACGAAATATTTTTAAGTTACTTTGATATTAATAAGATTCATATCTCTTATATCTAAAATATTAAATGCATTTAATTATACATTTGCAATTAGTTTCCAGAATTGTTTTTCATATGTAAAATACATAGAATGGCTGAAAGGGCTTTGCTCCCATGATCTTTATATTGAAACGTTTATAGATTAAATTTTACAATTTTATACAGTAAATTAAATACTTAAATACTTAAATACTTAAATAATTAAATACTAAAATATTCCAAAATTAATAGAGAGTCAGGGAATCTCTAAATAAGTATACTATTGTTATCCCCGATCATTGTTTCATTCTATTCATGATATTACCATATTTATAGAAAAATAATAAATGTTCTCTCGGAATGAAAAAGAAAAGTAAATGTCGACGGAGCGGAAAAAGCGGGAGATTCGCATAAAGAAATCTCGCCTAATCTCGGGAAATGATATCGCGGCTTCCCGCAGACGTAGTATGCCCGGGAGAGCTGCAAAAACGACCGAATAGTCGGTGATCGGACGGGGAGAGTAAAACGGGCTTTTCTCTTTCCTCTCCCGGGAGGGAGCTAGTTTTCCAGCCAACTCTTCCCCGAAGAGTTTCTCAATTTTCAATTCCATGAATACTCACGCGCGCGACTTCCCTCTGTCCAAAATGGCCACCGTGAATCCCATCGATATGGATCTTTTTGTCTTGCGCGACTTAACAGCCACGTCGCCGAGAAGAAAGAGAGAGAGAGAGAGACAGAGAGAGAGAGAGAGAGAGAGAGAGAGAGAGAGAGAGAGAGAGACAGAGAGAGGAGCCATTGAAAAATCACCGATTCCATTAAAAGTTGAACGGATTTCCGGGGCTCGGTGTGATTTTCACCCGTCTCACGTCACAGCCCTAAAAAGATCAGCTCGGCGCGAGTTCTGAATGCTCGCTCCGTGTCGCAGAAAGCGACCTGATCACCAACAGCCAATCTGAAAGCTAACTCTCGTTGATATTACGACTCTTTATCCCGGAGTTCTTCCGCCTTTTTTCTCTCTCTCTGTCCCCGTTCGCGATTCGGGTTTCCTCCATCTCTCCCTCGATTCGCGTACCATCCCTATCCTCCGCGAACCACCAACTTGGTCGCACTGTAAATCAGGCACCCACCGTCACCCAATTTCGCCGGCTGACTCCATTACCAGTCAACTGCCCTCTAATTAGTCAGGCTCGATTAGGTCGGGGTGGGTACAACGAGCCAGCGCCAGGATTTGTTCTCCATTCCTCCCGAAAGAGCGCCGACTCAATCCCAAGATCGCTCCCTTTCTCGCTCTTCGCCTCTTCGGAACCATATTATACCTTCTCGACCTCTTCCATTTCCATCTCTGCTCGCGGCACCGCAATTCTGCGGCGTGTAATTCTATTCCTACCTTCCACTCTTCCATTCTTCTTGTCTTTATCTCCTGTATTCTCTCTCGCTCTCTCTCTCTCTCTCATCTTTGCTCCTTTTCATGTTTTAATGAAACGATAACCCACACGTGATCTCATTTCGTCCGTTGTCCGCGTTTGTTCGCTTTTGATGTAATCCCTCATTTGTACTGCCGCTTGCATCTCGAGCGCTCGGCTTTTTGGCGTAGAGTAGCTGCTTATAATTCCGACTAATTAAATTCACCTGAATGCAAGTCGGTGATCACAAACGGTTAATATCGTTAGTTCATGTAGCGCATTATTTAGCGCAGAGAATCAAGGGGTTATACCTAGTCAGCAAGACGAACAAAATGTATCTTTGGGGAATTTAAAAAAAATTGTTAGGTGTTTTTATTTCATCGATTCTTCATCATAATGTATATCTATTAAAGAAGTTTTCAATCGTTTTTTCAATTAAAAATATCGAGAAATGTAGGCACGAACTAGATCAATTTATACAAAAGTTAAATTCTTTTGAATTTTTTATTTCAGATGATCATCTGAAGGATCTGAAGATTTCCCGAACGAAGGGATTTTAATTTTGATGAAACCTTTTTTTTTAACAAAACAACGAAATGTTTTAACACAAAAATTCGTATTTTTGCGTCAAATGTCTGTCACATTATTAAAAATCAATTTTTTGTAAAATCCTTCACGAACTAGATCAATTTATACGAAAGTTAAATTCTTTTGAATCCTTTATTTCAAATGATCCAGCTCCGAGTAATCTTGCTCACCGCCAAGCGCCTCCGAAAAAAGATGTCTCTGGAAAATAGCTACTGTGTCTACATTTCTCGATATTTTTAATTGAAAAAACTATGAAAACTTCTTTGATAGATATATATTATGATAAAGAATCGATGAAATAAAAATATCTGACAGCTTTTTTTAATTTCTCAAAAATACGTTTTTTTCGACTTGCTGACTAGGTTAACCCCTTAAAAAGTATCCGCATACTTACCATCCAATTAATCGTGACACGATTTCGATTTATATCAATGATTCATTTTCATAATTTTTTCAGTTAAAAGTATCGAAAAATGTAGGCACAGTAGCTATTTTCCAGAGACATCTTTTTTCGGAGGCATTTAATGGTAAGCAAGATTACTTGGAGCTGAAATAAAAAATTCAAAAGGATTTAGCTTTCGTATGAATTGATCTAGTTCGTGGATGAAGGGATTTTAATTTTGATAAAACCTTTTTTTTATTAACAAAAGAACGAAATGTTTTAACACAAAAAATTCGTATTTTTGCATCAAACGTCTGTCATATTATCAAAAATCAATTTTTTGTAAAATCCTTCGTTCACGAACTAGATCAATTTATATGAAAGTTAAATTCTTTTGAATCTTTTATTTCAGATGATCCAGTTCCAAGTAATCTTGCTCACCGCCAAGCACCTCCGAAAAAAGATGTCTCTGGAAAATAGCTACTGTGTCTACATTTCTCGATATTTTTAATTGAAAAAATTGAATGAAAACTTCTTTGATAGATATATATTATGATAAAGAATCGATGAAAGAAAAATACTTGACAGCTTTTTTTTTAATTTCCCAAAAATACGTTTTTTTCGACTAGGTATAATCCTTTAAAAACTATCCGCATACTTACCATCCAATTAATCGTGACACGATTTCGATTTATATCAATGATTCATTTTCATAATTTTTTCAGTTAAAAGTATCGAGAAATGTAGGCACAGTAGCTATTTTCCAGAGACATCTTTTTTCGGAGGCATTTAATGATAAGCAAGATTACTCGGAGCTGAAATAAAAAATTCAAAAGGATTTAGCTTTCGTATGAATTGATCTAGTTCGTGAACGAAGGGATTTTAATTTTGATGAAACCTTTTTTTTATTAACAAAAGAACAAAAAGTTTTAACACAAAAAATTCGTATTTTTACGTCAAATGTCTGTCATATTATCAAAAATCAATTTTTTGAAAAAACCTTCGTTCACGAATTAGATCAATTTATACGAAAGTTAAATTCTTTTGAATTTTTTATTTCAGAAGATCCAACTCCGAGTAATCTTGCTCACCGCCAAGCACCTCCGAAAAAAGATGTCTCTGGAAAATAGCTACTGTGTCTACATTTCTCGATATTTTTAATTGAAAAAATTGATGAATGAAAACTTCTTTGATAGATATATATTATGATAAAGAATCGATGAAATAAAAATACCTGACAGTTTTTTTTTAATTTCCCAAAAATACGTTTTTTTCGACTTGTTGACTAGGTATAACCCCTTAAAAAGTATCCGCATACTTACCATTCAATTAATCGTGACACGATTTCGATTTATATCAATGATTCATTGTAGTATTCGTCGTGGAGGAAAATATCTGTATCAGGTCAAAAATTGTGAGAAATGGAAAAAGGATCGACCCCTGTTAAGACTTACTAACAAGGGTATCAAATAAGCTCTATAAATCCGGAATATCATGTTCGATACGGTACGATTCGATCAAAGGTTAGCCAGACTGATTCGTTACATTAATCTTCTCAAGGTTTTTTTCTCGAGCGGAAGCTCGACCTTTCTGCCGTTTACAAGAAAGATTGAAATCCTTCGTCTCCGATTTCAAATCACATCAACGATTCCCAATTACATGACGCGGAAAATTGAGAAAGAAGAGGATACAAGAAATTTTTTCGCGTTATTAATATTGTAATATCTCCTGTTATTATGTGTATTCACGCGAGCGCGTATTCATCAGCGTTAGATAAAAACATTTCTCTACGCTTATACAGCAAATACGCTGTGTCATATAACTTTATGTACCATCCTAAAATATACGCGAGATATATAAAAGTTTATTAAAAACATGCAGACATAAATGTTTAATGTATACTGGCTATCTTAATTTAAAGCGCTGTACATTTACATAACGCAACGTAAGCATTTGTTCTAATGAGTATATAAAATGTACAAAGCTTGCTTGTTAAGCGCTTAGGAAAATAAAGAAACAATTTTTTTCTTAATAGGAAAGAAACACGTTTTTTTCATTAAAAAGGCAAATTTAATTTTTTTAACCATTTTTTGTAGTATAATATTATTTTTCTTTATATTTTTTTTGTTAATATAATAAGAAAATATAAAGTTGTTATATTATTAATTTATCTTTTTTATAAAATAAAGTAATTTTAATGAGTTAATGAGATTTTGCGGTAAATTGCGGCAACACCAAAAATTTTTACTATGCATTTAATTGAAAATTATCCGAATTATGTCGAGTTTGATATTATCGTAAAAGTTAAAATTACCTTCGAAAAAAATTAATTAAAAACACAACTTTAATTTTCTTTTCATTATATTAAAATGATGATTGAAATATATTTTTAAAACTTCCAAATGTCGTTTTTGTATACACAATAAAGACAATTCATTGTCTGTTCAAGATTTTGATTTGTTTTCGAAAAATTTATCTAATTAAAAATAATAATTACATATCTACATAGATACTTGAAATGCGGTCTACATTTAAAATAATGTGATGATTAGTTTAAATGCATCATGTAAGAAATCAGAAATAACGAAAGCTTGCAATAATCAAAATATAAAGATTTTAAATATCTTAAAAAAAGAAAATTTTCAAAAGGTTGGTTGTTATTTTTCACACAAAAAAATTGTACTTTATAAAAAACACTTAATAACTTTTTTCAATTACATCTCTATAAGCGCCCAAAATAAACGAAAAAAACTATTACTTCTGCAAGAAGAACAGCCAAGTTTAAGGCGCTGTACTTTATATTATCTGGAAGAAAAAAAAAAGACACGACTCGGTTGATTAGCTTCGAACTTCTCGGCCATTCCTGCGAATAATGAATACAGTTTTATTCTTAAATCGCGACGACGGTGAAGAAGTTTCCAACGAAATTATCGTTAGAAGAAGATTTCGCTGTGCGACGCATCGCTACTGGGAATAAAATCCGAAAAGTATCCGCAATTATTTTAATTTTGCGCCGCGTGTCCTATCGGTTTTGCGTTTCGTGAGCGGTTTATTTCCACTTCTCACGGTTCTACCAGTGAACAAGCGGGCATCCCGGCTGGAAAATAATTCGTGCGATAAACCTCTGGCGGGGAAAAATATGCCATTACCTGATGAATACGCGCTCCATTTGTAAATGCGACGATTTTCGAGCGCACAAGCGTTAAATATTAATTTTCTCGGAATAATGGGATTTCAAAACCACGGTAC
The DNA here is from genome assembly GCA_030586385.1 of Camponotus fellah. Classification (NCBI taxonomy): domain Eukaryota; kingdom Metazoa; phylum Arthropoda; class Insecta; order Hymenoptera; family Formicidae; genus Camponotus; species Camponotus fellah. The sequence goes on from JAPIVC010001004.1 coordinate 424,169, forward strand.
ACACAACTGAATGTGACACGCGATGTACCCCCGACTGGCGGTACTTCGGAATTTGCGCAGAAAGACTCGATGAACCGTGAAATAATAATGATCCGCGATTAAACTGCGTTATACGTGCGACCATCGTTCAGCGCGCCGTACGTTTTGATAATTTATTTCGCAACGTTCGTGCGCACCCCTCCTGTCACGACTCATATTAACGACCGTGGTTTATTTATTATCAAACGTTTGCTAGCTGACCGAAGGACCAGGTCGATTTACTCTTTGATAGGAACATCGAAAATGTTCCATAAATCGCCAGAGATCTGATCCAAACATCTGGCTCCCTTGATTTTTCTCGTAGTATCAAAAGTCACAAGCTGACAAAGACATTATGCTTGAATACAGCAGTAATGTATTTGTAATATGCTACAATGGTGCGTAAAATTTGAAAAAGATATGCAATGTAAGGTATTTTTTTTTCTATAAAAGGAAAAGAGAGGAAGAAAAAAAGTGATATTTATTATGTGTGATAAAATACATTTCTATTTATCAGAAGAAATGAAGAACATCAGTGTCATCTTTATATCAATATAAAAAGAAATTTATTTTATTATAGAATATAAAATACTTTAAACTGATTTAAAAAACGTAAATTATTTACATCAGGGTTGCACAAGATTCAAAACAAGACAATATTCGTAAAAATATTATATTGGTATTGAAAATTTTCAAAAATTTAAATCTTGTCTTGGTCTTGAGCGAATATTGGTAGCAAAAATCTCGTCTCTTTGTCTTGTCTCGATTTTATTAACAATTTTTTATCTAATATTAAAAAATTATTTAAATAATATTTAACAATTTTTATAATATAATTTGAAATAATTATTATTATTGTATTATATTTTAATTATAATTATTACTATGTAATATAAATGCCATCTATTTACTTAAAAAAATATTTACTGTTTCATGGAAAACAGAAATTAATAATTATTTACAAGATCCAAGGGAATGTGCAGATATAAATATTTTGGAGTGGTAAAAAAGATTCATATTTATCCCACATTGTCAAAAAAATGGCTCGAGACATTTCAAATTCAACTGCCTCGTCCAGTAGAAAGACCTTTCTCAATAGGAACTCTGACTATGTCAAAAATAGAACCAGATTACAAAGTAAATCTTTAAAAGCACTAATGTGCATCAATTCCTGGGTGAAATGCTCTTTAATGTCTAAAATGTGCGAGTTTGATTTCTAATTTATAAAAATGTTATATTGTATTAATATTAAATGTTTCTAAATTTATCAATATAAATGTTTTATTGAATAAAATTTTTTTAATTCGTACATAGTGATTTTCTTTCATCTACAAATATAAATATTTTAATTTTTTTGAGAACCAATAATCTTGACAAGACTAATAATCTTAACAAGACCAATAATCTTGACAAGACTAATAATCAATTCCTGAGTGAAATACTCTTTAATGTCTAAAATTTGCGAGTTTGATTTCTAATTTATAAAAATGTTATATTGTATTAATATTAAATATTTCTAAGTTTATCAATATAAATGTTTTTATTGAATAAATTTTTTTTAAATTCGTATATATGATTTTCTTTCATTTACAAATATAAATATTTTAGTTTCTTTGAGAATCAATAATCTTGACAAGACTAATAATCTTGACAGTCTTAGTCTTGACTTTAACTAATTAAAAATCTTGTCTTGATCTTGTCTTGAAATTCAAAACAAGACAAAACAATATTAAGACTAATCTTGTGATTTATCTCGTGCAACCCTAATTTACATGCAGCATTCTCTCTCTGTAATTCAGTTAAAAATATTTTCCACTTTTCTTCACATTCAATATTCTCCTTGAAATGTCGCACTCTATTTACGTCACAAATATTTTTACCCAATATTTTTTGCCAATTAAAGAAGATCCAATCAATCATAAACTCAATGCGCTTGACTCTATTCCGTTGTAGAATGTCGGTAGATTCTCCAGTCCAGAGCAACAATATGAAAGATCTACGTGAATTTTCACAACCAGGAAATTGCATTTTCCCATCCACATCACGAAAGTCAACCTTCGCGACGTTAGGAGAATACTTTTCCGTCCATTCGCGATTCACCTCCGTCCGACGAGCAGTCATGCAAATGCTCGAACCTGTATGTCCATTGGAATCGCACGACCGGCCGGCGGGGGACGAGAAGAAGTTGAGTCGGGGAAAGAGGGTGGCCGGAGGGTGGTAAAGAGGTTAGAAAGCGTAAAGTCGCGTGGAAATCGCTCTCGTTTGTCCATAAAAGGCGGCAGGGAGGCGGATGTAAGGCCGCATACCGATAATTCCACGGAGTGCTCCATGGAATTTATGAGGTTTAATCCTTTGCGGAATCCAAGAGAGGCGGCCCTCTTTTCCTCCGTCCTCCCCTCCTACCCCCCCGATGCCACCCGTGTACGGTAGTTTAAGAGGGTTGAGGATGATCTCGGCCTGACGATGAGAGGAAAGGGGGAGGAAAGGGGGAGGAAAGGGGGAGGGGAAGGCTGCACGCCCGAGTTCAAAGGTGCAGGAGGAAGAAAGCTCATCCGCTCGTCTCGTCGGCAAGAAGGAGCGAGCTTTAACGCCGAGCAATAAAACCCGTGGAGTGTCGTAATGCCTATATAGGAATAATGCCCGCGAATATAATATCTTGAGAGATATGTAGATATACTCCGCGCATACTAGGCTGAAGATGCATTCCAGGGGAGAGGGGAGGGCGGAGGAAGGAAGGGAGGAACGGTGCGCTTATTTCCTGCGTTATTCGGCGAAACGTAAAGCGGAAATTAAAGCCGATAGACCGGTTAATGTCACTCGGCCCAGATAATTATGTACGTTCGTTTGACGCGTCTACCTTCCCCTTTGCGCATCGGTCCGAGGACATATTTACATGACGGTTATATTGAATCGTTCCAGCGCGAGTTAGATCGTCCGGCATCGGTGGTGATGAGGGAGAAGGGTTGCGGAGTCGCATCAAATATGCGATGCGACCCATTTCAGAGAATACGGGATAATTCGGGCGGAAAATTACTCGCGAGAACAAAACTATTGCGGTCGGTAGAGATAACCCGTGTTTAGCGGGTAAATATTTAAGTTGCGACGATTCGGATGGGTTGGACATGTCGTTGACGTTTCGTCGCGAATCAGTCTCTGAAACGCGGATTTTATCACGCGGGTGTCGTCTGTGTGTCTTATCGTTCCGTCGCACTGAGAAAAATTTCGTTTGATTGTACAAACAATCAACAAGATGTAGATGATTGAAGGCATTTTGGTTATATCAAACAAGAATTTCTAGTTCTCATGATAAGACTCGATTTTTTAATAATTAGTAGATTAGAATGTTTAAGAGATTTAGAAGGTTTAATAGATTTTACTATAAGGATTTGATTAGTATTTTCTGGTTGGATCTATAACATCTTCTTGTTACAGTAATATTATATTAATATTTTCATTAATAATTTCTTGTTTCATCAATATTTGCATTTAAATGTATATAAAGAATTAGTATTAACGTCAAAGATGTATTGGAGATATATTACAATCAATGAGATCGCCGTGATTTTTAATTTAATATTCTTAATAACATTCTAAATTCTAAATCATCATGAATTATTTCAAATTTTTTTACTTGCTCCTTTAAAAGTTATTAATTTTTGAATTTTGCGATTTTAACATAGGATCTTATGTAAACGTTCAAGAGACAAGTAATAAATTATTCAGAAACTATAAAAAAACATTGATAAAAATTTCATTTTGTAATATTATATTCTCATACATATAAAAATGTTCCCACAAAGTTTTAAAACGATTTACTTGCTCGTTTTGAAATTATTATTAAAAAATAACTGCGATTATCGGTTTGACGCAATACTGATGATAAAACGTGGCAACATTTTCTTGGAAATTAAGACCTATTTATATTAAAGAATACTTTGAAGTATGATTTCGTGATTTTTAAAAAATTTTTCATCAATTAGAATTCGTATTCTGCCCAACTTTAATTTTTTGATTCTTTGAATTAACTTTTGAGACAGAAGGTTAATACAATACATCTTTAAATCCAAAATATATTTTTTTTCTCTTAGCAGTAGTGCCAGAAAGAGAACGCCAGCTCTCTGATTGTGTGTGTTTGAACTGCATCCTCTTCTTGCATCACTGTTTATCAGTTTAATTTCTAACAAACTGAATTTAAAATAATTTATTCAATAATTTGGATTGAATTTTATCCAATAATCTTGTTGGAATTCAAAATATTAAACAGACGAGATTAGATGGAAAAAAATTTAGACAACTTGGTGCTGGTGAGTTTAGTATTATTAACCAGAAAATTTGGTAAATTTAACAGGAAGAAATTAATCAGATCCATCTGGTAATTTCTACAAAAATTCTGGTTCATCCATTTTCCAATAGAATATTGGTTGAATCTACCAGAATTCTAATTAATGCAACCAGATTTTTTCTCAGTGTACCTATCCATCATTGAGAATCGTTTGATTCTACCAACAAGACGTATATGATTGAAGGCATTTTGATTAAATCAAACAAAAATTTCTAGTTATCATGATAAGACTCGACTTTTTATAACTAGAATGTTTAATAGATTTTAATATAAGGGTTTGGTTAGTATTTTTTGGTTGGATCTATAAAATTTCTTGTTACATTAATTTTTTTGCTTGCCTCTTAATTTAACTCGTATTCAATATTTGCCATGAAATGTATACAATAAAGAACTAGTATTAACGTTAAATCCAAAGTTTATTTTTTTTCTCTTACGAGTAGTAGTACCAGAAAGGAGGACGCTGGCTCTCTGATTGTGTATGTTTGAGCTGCATCCTCTTCTTGCATCACTGTTTATCAGTTTAATTTCTAACAAACTGAATTTAAAATAATTTATTCAATAATTTGGATTGGATTTATCCAATAATCTTGGAATTCAAAATATTAAACAGACTTTTAAGATTAGATGAAAAAAATTTTAGACAACTTGGTGCTGGCGAGTTTAATATTATTAACCAGAAAATTTGGTAAATTTAACAGGAAGATATTAATCATATTCATCTGGTAATTCCTACGAGAATTCTGATTCGTCTATTTTCCAATAGACATACTGGTTGAATCTACCAAAATTCTTAATGCAACCAGATTTTTTTCTCAGTGCGATCACCGATAAACCACATCTGAGATTCTTCCTCTTCATGATCTATTCGAGATCGATGGAAGTGCGAAAGTGCCGTTTAATGGATGCGCGAGATATAACTTTCTCGTATGTATCGCACTTTTTCACGAGCATCGTGCAAGCGCAGAGTCCGCAACTTTCTCGTCTAATTAAAAATAATTGAATGCAAAATCCGCTTTAATTCGCCAACTTTTAGACAGCTTGTGATAGCAGCTTGTAATTATGCGCGCGAGCTATATAAGACCCGCACTTCGCTAAAAGCGCTCGCGTGCTCTCGCATTTTTACCATCGTCCCTTTATATTTTTACGAGTATGCATCGCTCGGTCATAACGGATATACGGCAAAAGATACGGGTGCTGAGTTTTTACGTCAAAAAGAGAGAGGCGGGAGGAGGGAAGAAAAGGCAAAAGGGAGAGGAACAATAAAAGGGAAAAGCGAAAAGAGAAAAAGAAAAGGAGTAAAGTACGTGATTTCTTGTAATCAACATTAAGACACGGTACGCAACAATCTGCAGTGGCATTTATCGATGCTCGTTGATCGTTATATTTTACAGAATCGATTCGCGAGCGTGAGCTATCAACATTATAGTTCACGAGTTCTCTCGTTCATTTTTTAATGTTTTTCTTTAGCAACGAGGAAGAGAAAATGCCCATCTTATCGATCACATTGTCGGCTTCCTTCCTCATTTATCGTCGAGAGTACGCATTGTTCGGCAGGTGCGCCAACGATAAAAATTCACGCTGCTAATATATCGCGAAAAATGTGCCTCTGGCACATGGCTAACGCACCATTGCTCGCGTATTTCGCTGTGAAATTGTAAAGCACGCACGCAAGCGCGCTATGAAAATTAGGTCTTCGTGAGTTTAATTGAACGACCACCCACGCTCCCTCGAATGTTTGCTCGTAGACGCGCTAAAGGTAGATATATGATGAGATAATAATTGGACGGGGCTTACGGGACATTCGCTCTTCCTCATCGTTCGTCGCAGTTGTCGCCATTAAGTGCACGCGTCCAATAAAAGAGATTCGGATGCGAGCAAAAAGAAAGATGGATTTTCGATAATTTCCCGAACGAAATCGATGTCCGTCGACATATCCGACTTCGCCTGATCTCGTAAATTCTATTCTCCCAATGAAAATCGCGTTTTTTCCGCGCGAGAGAGCATGCATTATCACTTTGCCGAAAAAAGTGTCTGCCGATCTTTTTATTGGCGTCATCCTATCGTGAATACGTATCATCGCTAATAGTCCGCGTTTGTGTTTTTATAGTCGCTAGTCTTTAAATTGACGGTAATTTAATCATCTTCATTTTGATCGAAAAGCCAAAAGTTTGATTTTTTTTAAATGCATGTTGTTTTTTGTCTCTTGCGGCAAAAAGGGATTTTTCTCGCGAATTGCATCATAAGAGATGTAATTATGTCTTTTCTCTAAAAACTTAAGGGTTGTACAAGACTCAAGACAAGACAATATTCGTAAAAATATTGTATTGGTATTGAAAATTTTCAAAAATTTAAATCTTGTCTTGGTCTTGAGTGAATATTGGTAGCAAAAATCTCGTCTTGTATTGTCTTGTCTCGATTTTATTAACAATTTTTTATCTAACATTAAAAAATTATTTAAATAATATTTAACATAATTTTTGTATAATATAATTTAAAATAATTATAAATATTTTAATATAATTTAAAATAATTATTACTATTGTATTATATTTTAATTATAATTATTACTATGTAATCGATATAAATGACGTCTATTTACTTAAAAAAACATTTACTGTTTCATGGAAAACAGAAATTAATAACTATTTACAGGCTCCAAGAGAATGTGCAGATATAAATATTTTGGAGTGGTAAAAAAATCAGGTTCATATTTATCCCACATTGTCAAAAATGGCTCGAGACATTTCAAGTTCAACTACCTCGTCCGTGCCAGTAGAAAGACTTTTCTCTAGAAACTCTGACTATGTCAAAAAATAAAACCAGATTACAAAGTAAATCTTTGAAAGCACTAATGTGCATCAAATCCTGGGTGAAATGCTCTTTAATGTCTAAAATTTGCGAGTTTGATTTCTAATTTATAAAAATGTTATATTGTATTAATATTAAAGCGATAATATAACAATTTAATATAAATATTTTTTAAAAAGTTAAGATTATTGAAATCGCTAGTGAAATACAAAAAAAGAAGTAAAAGGTTGTTTGAAATTTAATCGACCAACTAGTCAAGTTTAAAATCTTTATTTTCTACAACGTTTCGACCATATGGTTGTGGTCCTTTTCAAGTATGAACTGAAAACACAATAAATAAATAAAATAAGAACGAAACAGTTTACATTATGGTGGTAAAATGGAATGAAGTAAAAATTAAAAACGTGTTAACAAATTCGGATACATACGTTAGAAAGAATGTAAATGTCAAGTTTTCATAATTCTAATTACATAGTTTGCACCAGATATAAATGAAATAAAAGAAGTGAAATTCCATATCAAATTGAGTAGCAAACTTTAATTTTTACTTCATTCCATTTTATCACCTTAATGTAAATCGTGTCGTTCTTATTTTATTTATTTATTGTGTTTTCAACTCATACTTGAAAAAGACCACAACCATATGGTCGAAACGTTGTAGAAAATAAAGATAAATGTTTTTATTGAATAAAATTTTTTTAAATTCGTATATAGTGATATTTTTTCATTTACCAATATAAATATTTTAGTTTTTTTGAGAACCAATAATCTTGACAAGACTAATAATCCTGACAGTCTCAGTCTTGGTATTGTCTTGATAAATTAAAAATCTTGTCTTGAAATTCAAGACAAGACAAGACAATATCAAGACTAATTTTGATATCTCGTGCAACCCTATACGCATTCGTAAAGGTTCCGGCAAAAAGCTTTTTCCACTAAAACTATTAATTTTCTTTGTGAGCGAAGCATTAGTAGCTTTCCATGGAGGCGTCGCGAGGAACGGGAGGAATATTCGATTCTGAGAAGATAATAATAAGATCGTGACACTGTCGATGAGCATCGGCGAAATGGGACGAGCCAATTTCAGATGCACTCCGCGAGAGCGTGATAAAGTCGGGGAAACCGCGATGACTTTTCGCGCGACCTCGGCTGACCCGAAAGAAGAATCCCCTCTTTGTTGGAATTTAATAAAAATCCGAAAGCTTCCGAAATCGAGCTCGCAGTTCGCCGCCTCGCCGAGGAACATTATGCGTTTCTACTCTCTCTCTCCTCGGTATGCATCGCCCTCTTCGATTTTATTTCGCTTTACTTTCTCCATCGCTTCCTTTCTCTTTGTCCTTTTCACTCTTTTTTTTGTCCTTTCCATCTCCCTCATATTTCGTCGAGGAATGCATTTCATCTATCCCGAATAACTTTCAGACAAATTGCGTCGTCGAACGATACCTGGATACGCCATTTCGCGGGAGAATTGAGGTATTTGTTATAAATATTGGTAATACAACGCACGGTTTGTTATTCTGTCGACGGATCAATTGCATGTCGTCTCCCGGAAATTGCGGGGCTGGATCTCAATTTAGATTACTCTCATGCAAGAATATCATTACATGTATGTTACATTGTATATAAATTGCATGATATATTCAAATTGATGTTAAATTATACAGAGTATTTGTATAATTTGATACCATATGTTAGACACTCTTTTTCGCTATCTATCCCTTGACAAATAGATTTTCGAATTTTTCTTAACGGAAATTCAAAGATAATTTCTTCGCTCTTCTTCAATTTTCAATGTTAAATATTTTCATAACTGAGCTCCAAATTAATTTCCAGTAGAATAAATTTCGCTCGAGAGATTAGTTAAAGAAAAGATTGAATAAGTGTGTTGAAGGACACATATACACTTTTATATAAAATCATCGTGGAATAAAAATTTTATCCACGTCGGCAGAATGGCTGCATTGTACTGTAAAATTTTTTGATATCTTTCAATTAATATAAAATACATTATACATTAAAGAAATAAAAAAAAGCCCCGTCCTGGCTTTGGAATCTCGCGATAATTTTTAAAGAGACTTGTGTAAAAATAATTTTTCCCTCTCCTTTTATCAAATCCAAATGCGAAATCCACTGCATACGACTGCAAAAATATTAATGTTTATTGTAGAGACAATCGCAAAGATTCGCACAATCCAAATGAAACCGAAAATTGCGGTCGTGTAAAAATCAAGTAAAAATCATTAAGAGGTTATGCTTACATTTCAAGAATTTTTTTGCCGTTTTTATAAGTATTTATCGAAATTTATAAAAGACTATCAAAAAGTACATATTTTGAGGTACACGTACAAATTTTTTTATGAAAAAATATAAAAAAATTGAAGAAAATATGGCTCTTTTCCTAGAACGTCCGTTTTTTTACATCACTTGTGGTGACCAAAGTTTCTTAAAAACTATTGCACCGATCAAACTCAAATTTTACGTGCTTATTTATTATTACAATAGGCAAGACCGAAGGATTTGGTAAAATTTTGATTTTTACAAAAATGATAACAATTTTACGAAAAAGTCCATTTTTCGAGATGAACCGAAATTTGGTTTTCTTGCAATAAACAAAAAAATTCTAACCGAAATAAAAAATCCTTCGTCCAGGCCTTGCCTATTGTAATAACAAATAAGCACGTAAAATTTGAGTTCGATCGGTGCAATAGTTTTTAAGAAACTTTGGTCACCGCAAGTGATGTAAAAAGACAGAGAAGAGCCATATTTCCTTTATTTTTAAATATTTTTTCATAAAAAAATTTGTACGTGTACCTCAAAATATGTACCTTTCGATAGTGTTTTGTAAATTTCAATAAATACTTATTAAAACGGCAAAAAAAATTCTTGAAAATCACGTAATTTTCCCGATCCCAAGGCAGGTATAATCCCTTAATTACACCTGTCATTGACCAAAGTTTTAATATTGCCCGACAATTCTTCCTCGTGATCCGAAGCTGGGAGAACGGAAACGCGAAATACCGTGGGAGAAAGAAGAAATCGGAAGCACGTGGGCTGCGGGATAAACGGGATTGTGCGGATCCGGAGCCGCGGCCGGGCCGAGAGGCCGGGTTAAATACTTTCCCGCTTCGGTATTCAGCTTCGTTTACTCGACAACGCAGAGATTTTCCCTTTGGTACAATTCGCAAATGCATTCCTTTTACGCCGATTCACAGAGGGAAAGAGAAGCGGGCGTGGATCGATTGTACCCTTTGGATTTATCCTCCTGAGAGACCGCGGGCGGTGTTACACTTTGTAACTACGGTGCAACAATGGAACTACGAAGCTTTACGAGTTTCAGTTATCTGCGCCTCAAGCTTTGCGCTCTACAAGAAGAGCATTCTTAATATTTGATAATTTAATAATGTAAACACTTTATACTTTTTTTCTCTTTACGCACGTTATGATATTTATTACAAATTTCTTTTTAAGATGCAATAGTTTTTGACGTAATTTTGTGCGCTGAATCTGAATCTGACCGCCGAATTTGCGTGGCACGTCACTTTTTTAAGTAATTTGTAATTGAATGGCTCAAAAATCGCTATTTTGGCCAATTTATCATGAATTTATTGCGGGGAAACCAAATTTTTTTGAAATATTTCTGCCAATGGCATCGTATAATACTCACTTTCGCCTTTCAAATTCACTTTCGATTACCGCCGCATGATTTTCTTTCGCTCAGATATACAAGTCATAAGATTGGTCATGCATAAGAATCTAATAAGTCATTCTGAATCAATCGTGCCACCTCTTTATTTCACTATGAATCAATTAGGATAAAAATATACATTTTTAAACCTTCTGTCACCTTTTGAAATTAAAAATGGCGCATTAAATATGTCGAATAGAATCACAATAAAAAGGCATAAAATTTAGAAAAATTTATCAAAATGTGTAACAAATGTATTAGATATTTCTTTACAATACTTTTTTGGACAACCGAACCTGACATATGTCAGTCTTTTCAACTTTCAACATCATGGACAGTGTTTGCTAGATAAAATTATCTAGATAATCATCTAGATAAAGAAATGGATCATCTTTATCTTTAACTAGATGAAGAAATACAAAGTATCTTTATCTTTATCTTAGATGAAAAATATATGTCATTTTATCTAAAAATTATCTAAAATTGTTTTCATTATACAAAAAAGTTTTCCAGGCAAGCTTCTAATAATCTATCTAAAATATCTAAAATATATTTTTTATATTATTGTTATTAATATATTATAAATATATTATAAATATATTATAAATATAAATTAATAAATAAATATTTATCATATCATTTATATACCTTTTTGCTATTATTTCTTTATAATATTAAATATTCTTTAGGAAAAAAGAAAGAATATGTGTTTACAATTTTAATATTCCATTTATAATCTGCGTCACATTTTTTACAAATATTTATAGTCTTCTAAAATAAATAAAAATATCTAGACAATTATCTAGATATCGCAATAATCATCTCATCTTTCATCTAGATTAAATAAAAGCAAAATCATCTTTATCTCATCTAAGATAAATTTACAGATTTTTATCTTTATCTTTATCTAGATAATTTTGAAATTATCTACAATAAACACTGATCATGGATCTATCATATTGATGTCTATATAAATTTTCTTTAACGTAAATTTTCTTACAACGTCATACTTATATATCTCAGCGAAGAAAAATCGTGCGGCGGTAATCGAAAATGGATTTGAAAGGCGAAAGCGAGTATTATACGATGCCATTGGCAGAAATATTTCAAAAAATTTAGTTCCCTCGCAATAAATTCATGAAATTGGCCAAAAAAGCGATTTTTGAGCCATTCAATTACAAATTACTCAAAAGCATACTACGCAAATTTGGCGGCCAGATTCAGCGCACAAAATTACGTCGGAAATCACTATTACATCTTAAAAAGAAAAACCTCGCAGGCTTACGTTATTTATGTAATTATTATTTACGTAACTATTATTTACGTAAATTTATTCCGAAAAAAGCTGCATGTCAAGAAGAAACGCATTCTTTCGAGGCAAAATCGGTTTCCAATTTGCAGAGAGAAATACTCGTGGAAAAAAATGTAATACTTACGATGCATTTCAATAGCTACCGACATTGACACGGGTTGACTGATGTTGTTGTTGGATGCTTGACATTCGAACACCGCGTGAAGATCCGCTCTTGACAATTCGTTGACGATAAGCGTGTTTCTACGAACATCGTGGGAATCCCCCGACTCATCCTTGGAATCTAAAAGCGTCTCTCCGCGCCACCATCTCACTTTAGGTTGGGGGTGACCTGAGAAGAAATGTCGTAAAATTTATTTATCAGTTTAGAAGAAAATACGAGCGATAGGGAATTTAGTATTGAAAGAAAATGTGAAGAATACGATTTTTAACTTTATTTATTATTTTTACCTATCACACATTCTTCGCAACAATAATATATAGATTAATAATGATGCATTAATTAAAAATATACCGCGCGATTAAAATACAAATAGAAATACTACCTTTGGTTTTCTGCAGTCTCAATGGATATGTATATTACAATTAGACGCATAAAATTAATTATGATATATCTTTAGGGATTTCCGTATTTTAAATGTTTTTCATTTTAAATTAATTATCATATCGAATATTGCAAGTTTCTGAAAAACATATTGTTAATTAAAAAGTTAATTAAACGAAAATAATTTGGCTAAAAGTACAGAATAATATCTTTCACAATATCATTTTCCATAAATTTGGGACGTAAAAGAATAAATGGGGCAAACGATGTATTTGTCATTTATTAATATTTAGCTTTAAGCTTTTTAAGGATGTATTGGAGATATATTATAATCAATGAGATCGCCGTGAATTTTTAATTTAACATTCTTAATAACATTCTAAATCGTCATGAATTATTTCAAATTTTTTTACTTGCTCCTTTAAAAGTTATTAATTTTTGAATTTTGCGATTTTAACATAGGATCTTATGTAAACGTTCAAGAGAGGTAATAAATTATTCACAAACTATAAAGAAACAATGATAAAAATTTCATTTTGTAATATTATATTCTTCATACATGTAAAAATATTCCCGCAAAGTTTTAAAACGATTTACTTGCTCGTTTTGAAATTATTATTAAAAAATAACTGCGATTATCGGTTTGACGCAATATTGATGATAAAACGTGGCAATATTTTTTTGGAAATTAAGACCTATTTATATTAAAGAATACTTTGAAGTATGATTTCGTGATTTTTAAACAATTTTTCATCAATCAGAATTCGTATTCTGCCCAATTTTAATTTCTTGATACTTTGGATTAACTTTTGAGACAGACGGTCCGTCCAATACATCCTTAATATATTTAGCTCTCGAGAATATTCATGAGAGCTTAGAGACCGCAATACTTTTCGGCACAAAAACTATCTGCAATATTTCGGCATATCTGCAACACTATCGGAGCAATGTATTCACCCCTTTCCCTGCTGTCTCCCCTGCACTTTTCTCCTTTATCATTTCTTCGCGACAGTGTTTGCTGGTATCTAGATAAAATTATCTAGATAATTATCTAGATAAAGAAATGGATCATCTTTAACTAGATGAAGAAATACAAAGTATCTTTATCTTTATCTTAGATAAAAATATATGTCATCGTATCTAAAAATTGTCTAAGATGACGTTTTCATTATGCAAAAGAGTTTTCCAGGCAAGCTTCTAAAAATCTATCTAAAATATCTAAAATATATTATTTTTTATTTGGAAAATAATATTACAAATATACTTTATCTTATTTTAACTTAAATTTGTGCAATGCATTAATGTATATTTTATAAAAATGCTATATGTATTGTTACACATTGATTATATATTATAAATATATTATAAATATAAATTAATAAATAAATATTTATCATTTATATACCTTTTTTATTATTATTTAAATATTCTTTAGGAAAAGAGAAGGAATATGCGTTTATGATTTTAATATCCCATTTATAACCTGCCTCACAATTTTTACAAATATTTATAGTCTTATAAAATAAACAAAAATATCTAGATAATTATCTAGATTATCGCAAGATAATTATCTAGATTATCGCAAGATAATCATCTAGATTATCGCTAGATAATCATCTCATCTTTCATCTAGAAGCAAAATCATCTTGATCTCATCTAAGATAAATCTACGAATTTTTATCTTTATCTTTATCTAGATAATTTTGAAATTATCTACAGCAAACACTACTTCGCGAACGGTCGCCATGCGTATAAATACATACGTATACACTCATCCACCCTTCGCCCGTTCTACATCGTAGAGTATAGGCTTCGCGATACGCGTTAATTCATAATTCATAATGGTCGTTGCGTGCGGATAATCCCCCGAGGGTGAATATCCCGTTAAAGGGAGGCGGCGAGTCGACGAGGCGGTCTAGCTTATGTGTCGGAGCGACCTCATTATTTTTTACCGGACCTATTTTCGTTCAGAAGGGACAAGCAGAAAAACACGCGGCAACGAGCGGAGGGAGAGAGAGAGGGTGGCAGTTGTAGGAGGAGAATGGAATTGTAGGCAGCGGTAGAGTGGATAAGAGTCGTATAGCTCTGTCGTATCCCTCGGGTGGCGGCATGCGAGGTAATAAAAATAAATTTATTATCGTTATTGCCCCTAGTCTTGCCGGCACATCGGCGCGCGTCCGGATATTAAAATGTAATAGAATAAAGGGGAACGTTGTGCGCGAATGCATGCACTATGACTATATCGCACTAAAGCACTGGACGCTTTGTCGAAGCGTTTAACAATCTGGGTAAATGGTACCTCCTATAATTCCGCGTATTTACGCGGAAGATAAAGGAAAATCTAAACAATGATAAAGCATCTAAACAATGAGGATGTCCGGATTATTGTCCTTCACGAGGATTCGGAATTTCGTGATACAATGGTAAACGAGCTATTATGATAATTATGCAATATCAGAGAGAGAATCATCCGATATAATAAAAATTAAATAAGGATACGCAACGAAAAGAGAAGAAATCGCTGAATCTGGAATTTAATAAATTTCATGACGTTAAGATTTCTGAAAGAAAAATGTCTTTTATCCGTAACGTTAACTATTGTATGAGGCTTTAATTAGGCGTTACAGCTAAGAATAACACGACTCCGTTTTACAGGATAAACTGGATCGCGGTTGTTTTATATATGAGAACGAGATAATGTTATTGAACTAAAAGAGCGTATATTTCCATCGCTCGCACCAATTATTTTATCAATTCACGCCACTTTTAAGGCGATTTTGAAAGAAAATAATCGAGTGTATTTTTATTCAATCTGTTTCTCGTTATAGAAAGTAGGGCTTACCCCCAAAAACGTAGCAGTGCAGTCTCATGTCTCCGCCTTCTTCGTAAGGTCCGGCGACCGTCGAGACGGCATTTCCCTGTTCGTCGATAATATTCGGTTTCTGCGGTGGTACTGTAACGAGAAGAAATAAAGGTGAGATAAAATGTCACGTCCAAAACGATGCGTAATAAGAACAAATTATTTTAGGTGTTTAATGATTCTTAAAGAACGGAATTTATAAATACATTCGTTCAACGAATTTTTTTTAGGGTTGCACGAGACACCAAGATTAGTCTTGATATTGTTTCATCTTGTCTTGAAAGATGTCTTCTTCAAGACAAGATCTTTAATTAGTTATCAAGACAATACCAAGACTAAGACTGTCAAGATTATTAGTCTTGTCAAGATTATTGGTTCTCAAAAAAATTAAATTATTAGTCTTGTCAAGATTATTGGTTCTCAAAAAAACTAAAATATTTATATTTCTAAATGAAAAAAGCACTATATTTACAAATTTAAAAAAATTTTATTCAATAAAAACATTTATATTGATAAATTTAGAAACATTTAATATTAATACAATATAACATTTTTATAAATTAGAAATCAAACTCGCAAATTTTAGACATTAAAGAGCATTTCAGAAATTAATGCACATTAGTGCTTTTAAAAATTTACTTTATAATCTGGTTCTATTTTTTGACATAGTCAGAGTTTTTATTGAGAAAAGTCTTTCTACTGGCACGGATGAGGCAGTTAAACTTGAAATGTCTCGAGCCATTTTTGACAATGTGGGATAAATATGGGAACTTGATTTTTTTACCACTCCAAAATATTTATATCTGCACATTGGAGCCTGTAAATAGTTATTAATTTCTGTTTTTCATGAAATAGTAAATGTTTTTTAAGTAAATAGACGGCATTTATATCGATTACATAGTAATAATTATAATTAAAATATGATACAATATAAATATAATATAATATAATAATTATTTCAAATTATATTACAAAAATTATTTTAAATATTATTTAAATAATTTTTTAATATTAGATAAAAAATTGTTAATAAAATCGAAACAAGACAATACAAGACGAGATTTTTGCTACCAATATTCATTCAAAACCAAGACAATTTAAATTTTTGAAAATTTTCAATACCAATACAATATTTTTACGAATATTGTCTTGTCTTGGGTCTTGTGCAATCCTACATTTTTTACTTTTCGATAATATGTGTCAAGATTAAAATATATTCAAAGTTTCATAAAATTATACGATTTTAATATTTCTTCTTTATGTCAATATTTCTTATGTTAATATTTTTTCTTTATACTCGTATTTTTAGTGATATCATCTCTTTTTGCGTGACATATATTAGTCGTGCAATTTATAGCATTATATAATTACTAATGTAAAAACTAATTAACTAATGTGATAACTTGATAAATATTTAATCGCACTACTTTCTCATGTTTTCATCACTTTCCGCATCGCGACGCAAAAAATAACGTAAAGAATATCCTTGCTTCAAAATTTTTGACGCGCTTATACGTTTAGCTATAGCATGCGATTATACAGATACAGTTGGCGCAGCCAATCGTTCGAGTGGCTTCGAGTTTGACCGCCCTGACATCGCTACGAGCTATTTAAGCGCAGATAGGAAACTTTCCATGTAAGTCAGCGGCGTCCGGGGAGGAGTAATTCACGATACTCGTGCCACGAACACCGCACGAATAGTCGGACAAGCAGGTGTACAGGTGTTACAGGTAACCGCTTGAAACTCGTACTCGAACGAGCGAGCCAACACGAAGGCCATTCGCGGCTTTCGTGGAGTAGTTTGGCGAACACTCGAATTCGAGGGACGGAATAAGGTATAAAAAAAGGCGAAAAAAAGAGAGAAGATGAACGTCTTTCGAGAGATCCACCCTACATATCATGCAAGTGAAAATTAATATATATGATATATTAATTAATATGAAGCTTTTTTTATATCGCGCGATTCTTTAACCCATCATTCAGGCTTTACACGAGCGAGGGATGCCTTTCAAATTGATATCAGCTGCGATGCTTTCAAGATAGTTTGCAACCTCTTATTATGTCGGTGTAATTCGGTACACCCATCGCGCGCGCAATAAAGCATTTTGCGTGCAAGGAAACAATGCGCCGCGAGGTATCAAAAGGGCACGTAAGGGGAGGTCATGCGGGAATCGTTGGTCGTGTATAGCTTAGCTCCGACGTGCGATTGGGGTGTGTGTGGGCCTATCGTGGCGTGTAAACGCTGGCAATTGAATATCGGAAATAGCGGCGTGTCGAGACGTCAGAAGGTGAGTAGCGGGCGTATTGCCTCGAAGATAGGCTGCAGTCGCGGTCGGGATGTCGGATGTCCGTCCAAACGAACTGCCCTATGAAAATTCACGATGGCGAACGAGATCTCGGACGGAATCGATCGTTAAGGATGTTATCTATTTTCAAAATATTGAGAATTTAATGAAAATTGCACGGAATGTCCTTACATATGTTTAGAATCTTTAATACAATTTTTAAATCGATTCACTAAAGCGTTCACAAGTTGTAAGGATTTTAATTTGCATCGAATTAACATGTGTTCTTATGAGAAACGTATAATCACGTCGATTCAAATGACAAAAACACATGGAAATAATATTCAGAATTTGTTTAAAATTTGCAAAAGTTTAGATACAGAGGAAATATTTGGTCAAGTAATATTATACAAGTACTAACTGCTTAAAAAGATATTAAATATAATTCAATGAAGTTAGCCATGTATCTGTCACAAGGCGAAATTCTCTGCCAAAAGTTAATCATTTCGATTAAGGATGTTTTGTACCTATTTTTAAAATATTGAGAATTTAATGAAAATTGCACGGAATGTCCTTACATATGTTTAGAATCTTTAATACAATTTTTAAATCGATTCACTAAAGCGTTCACAAGTTGTAAGGATTTTAATTTGCACCGAATTAACATGTGCTCCTATGGGAAACGTATAATCACGTCCATTCAAATGACAAAAACACATGGAAATAATATTCAGAATTTATTTAAAATTTGCAAAAATTTAGATACAGAGGAAATATTTGGTCAAATAATATTATACAAGTACTAACTGGTTAAAAAGATATTAAATATAATTCAATGAAGTTAACCATGTGTCTGTCACAAGGCGAAATTCTCTGCCAAAAGTTAATCATTTCGATTAAGGATGTTTTGTACCTATTTTCAAAATATTGAGAATTTGATGAAAATTGTATAGAATGTCCTTACATATGTTTAGAATCTTCAGTAATTTGTACCGAATTAACATGTGTTCTTATGGGAAACGTACAACCACATCGATTCAAATGACAAAAACATATGGAAATATTATTCAGAATTTATTGAAATTCTCTACCAAAAGTTAATTATTTCGATTAACAAAATTCGGAATATTTCAGTAAAAACGCAATAAATATTAAAAAATACAGCTCTGCAGCACTGTAGATCAAATTGTAATAATATTCCACAATTTTTTACTCAAAATACACCAAAAGTGCACAGAAAAAAAGGACATTCTTATTTTAAAAATATATTTATTTTTAACATGAAAATTTTGAAATGAAATTATATCGCGTTAATTTATTATAAGAAAAATATAATTGCTTTAATAATTGCTTACTTGAATGAAGTCATTTTATATAATTCAATCGAGAAAAAATGTATTCTCATGATTTAAGATTTAATTTTCTTAAATGGAAAGAAACAATGTCAGATAGAAAATAACATTTTTAAATCAAAGATTATAATTTTCTTAAAATAGAATTAAATAATTATATATTCGTGACAATTACAATATTAAAATAAGACGATAATATTGTTGAAATTTAAAATTATTAAATTCTTCTAAGAAGATTAGAAATTATTGCGTATATACGAAACAATGAACGCGTTAGTTTAAATATACAGAGTGTCCCAGTTATCTTCCGAATGTGGTTTTGTTAATATTTTATTTCTACAAAGCTTAGTTTACGAAAAACCCCTTATTTCCAATCACTTATAATTTGAAAATTATTAGTGCCTCGACATCGAAGATTAGAAATTATTGCGTATATACGAAACAATGAACGCGTTAGTTTAAATATACAGGGTGTCCCAGTTATCTTCCGAATGTGGTTTTGTTAATATTTTATTTCTACAAAGCTTAGTTTACGAAAAACCCCTTCTTTCCAATCACTTATAATTCGAAAATTATTAGTGCCTCGACATTTTCGCTGAGGAAAAATCGTCTTCAAATGATCCCAGGAATCTGTCTTTGAAAGATGACGGAAGATAATTGGGGCAATGTATAAGTTTTGACTTTTTTTTCTGGATATATTCGTTAATATCGATTTTCCGCTACTTTTTGCTGGGATTGTACATGCAAAACATCCTTAACGCGACCCGATTCCACAGAAGGCATACGATCACAATACATTTTTTAATTGATATTACAATTTTAATAACATTTTTTTATGAAGATCTTGAATAGTCGATTCGCCTTTTTCCTCTTCTTCTTCTTCTTATTATTATTACACGTAATTAAAGACACGATTTTACAGGCTATAATGACCTTACATACCTCGTACAGCGAGTTAAAGTTCCACCGTTCTACTTTATAATTACTCTCACGAACACACGGACACGTGTCCGAGCAGGACAAATTGAAGCGGTGAACCGGATAGGAAATAAACCGGATTAACATGGACGCGCCGAGTTAAGCCGTCGGTCACGATACCGTGCAAGTGAGAAAGTCCCGACGTGAAAACGTTATCCGATACCATCTGGAAATAGCGACGAGTGAAGCACCTCTGAAAGTAGGATTATATCCTCTATCTATATTTTATATCGAGTATAATCGATACATTAGCGGATCCTTTGGTATTAACCGCAGCCACTCTTCCCTTAATACCCGCTAAATATCAGCTTTACATATGGACGACCGTTCGAAACGTACGCGAATTAAATTATCAAAATCCGTACTGACAAAATACTTGAACTCTGCAAGCGTTGCGGATTATAATCTATTACACGAGGATACTATGTATATTTTGTACATTTGGAAATGTAATGTATCATTATAATATCGAATGATTAAAAATAATCCGTAAGCTTAACGAGCGATTTTTTCCGATCCATATTTAAACTAACCAGAAGACAAAGTTTTTGACGATACAAGAACGATATATTTGAGCAAAGTGATACATATATAAAATAAAAATAATAAGGAATAAAAATAATAAGGAATAAAAATAATAAGAATCAACTTTCAATTGATCGTGTTCTAAAATAAAAGTTCTCCGTTCAGAAAAGAGGTTAAAGTTAGTGTGCTACGTAACTAATTCACTTCTCTGTAGTAATTAAATGATTAATTCACTTTCAATTTTTATTTAATACAATGATAATTTCGTTCAATATTTTGTAATATATATGGGTGTCGTAATGTATTTTATTAATTTCTACGAAGCTTGAGAAATGGTGTTTGCAACATTTCTCTCGCTGGCGACTGGTTTCCATTGTTCACGAACTTTGTGGAAGAACCAGGACATTTCCAACGAACATTTTCGCGTGACAAATGATATGCTGGAATTTAACGAGTTAATTTGTAGCACCTAAGTTTCAACATTGGCGGGAGTTGATGTGCCCTCGCAAATTATGATGTTTGGTACGTGACACGGAAGAGGAATAGTTAGAGCGTATCGTTTCCGGATGCGAGTATATATTTCGAAAATACGAAGATACATTTCTGCAGCAGGATGAGCGTTGCAAGGACAAGTAACCGCAATTAAACCGCGCTACTCCAAGAGTTAAGCTCTTTTTGCGCGAGATCTTTGTCAGAGAATTCAGTCATCAATCTGTCAACTGGAAATATGCACCAGTTGTACCTGGTAGCTTGTTTTCTTCTTCCAATCCTCGCGCACATTTTGTCTAGGGTTGCACAAGACAAGACAATATTCGTAAAAATATTGTATTGAAAATTTTCAAAAATTTAAATCTTGTCTTGGTCTTAAGTGAATATTGGTAGCAAAAATCTCATCTTGTACTGTCTTGTCTCGATTTTATTAATAATTTTTTATCTAATATTAAAAAATTATTTAATAATATTTAACATATAATAATTTTTGTAATATAATTTGAAATAATTATTACTATTGTATTATATTTTAATTATAATTATTACTATGTAATAATATAAATGCCGTCTATTTACTTAAAAAAATATTTACTGCTTCATGGAAAACAGAAATTAATAATTATTTACAGGCTCCAAGGGAATGTACAGATATAAATATTTTAGTATTGAAAATTTTCAAAAATTTAAATCTTGTCTTGGTCTTGAGTGAATATTGATAGCAAAAATCTCGTCTTGTCTTGTCTCGATTTTATTAACAATTTTTTATCTAATATTAAAAAATTATTTAAATAATGTTTAACATAATTTTTGTAATATAATTTGAAATAATTATTACTATTGTATTATATTTTAATTATAATTATTACTATGTAACGATATAAATGCCGTTTATTTACTTACAAAAATATTTACTGTTTCATGAAAAACAGAAATTAATAACTATTCACAGGCTCCAAGAGAATGTGCAGATATAAATATTTTGGAGAATATTTTGGTAAAAAAATCAGGTTCATATTTATCCCACATTGTCAAAAATGGCTCGAGACATTTCAAGTTCAACTGCCTCGTCCGTACCAGTAGAAAGACTTTTCTCAATAGAACTCAATAGAAACTCTGACTATGTCAAAAAATAGAACCAGATTACAAAGTAAATCTTTAAAAGCACTAATGTGCATCAATTCCTGGGTGAAATGCTCTTTAATGTCTAAAATTTGCGAGTTTGATTTCTAATTTATAAAAATGTTATATTGTATTAATATTAAATGTTTTTAAATTTATCAATATAAATCCTTTTATTGAATAAAATTTTTTTAAATTCATATATAGTGATTTTTTTTTCATTTACAAATATAAATATTTTAGTTTTTTTGAGAATTAATAATCTTGACAATCTTAGTCTTGATAACTAATTATTGTCTTGATAACTAATTAAAAAGCTTGTCTTGATCTTGAAATTCAAGACAAGACAAGATAATATCAAGACTAATCTTGATATCTCGTGCAATCCTAATTTTGTCCCGATTCCGAATATCTTACTCGAAAATCAATTGTTCTTTTACGCAAAAAAATATCACGTCAAAATATAATATATAGAGACAGATAAGGAATATAAATATATATTAATCGTGTATTTTATCGTGGAATGATATCGTTAAGGCGACGAGTGTTTCGTACGAAAAAGCTTTTATCTCTGAATCTAACAGTAAGATTCCTCAGGGGAATGACCGCGCTAGTAGTTTTTTCCGAAGGGTTACTACGTGAAACGAACATCCAGTAAATTGAGGAATCATGTAACGAAGTTTCTTTCCTGGAAAAGCGCTCTCTCTCTTTGCACGATCGTCGAAAGAAATGTCCAGTTTCGAAGTGGACGTTGCTTTTGAAAAATCTCGTCTCTTTCCAGGATACATTAAGCTTTTCGAAGTGCATAGTCGAAGCAGCGCTTTAAACGAGGATCAAACGTCTTTTGTGACAGGTAAATGGTGTTGCTTCAACGATTACGAGAAAGGAAGACAAAAGAAACGTGAATTGTAATATAAAAAAGACACTTTGCGAGAAATTCTTTTCTCACGAGATAAAGAGATATATCTTTTCCGATATCCTTTTTTAATAATTTTTCTTTTGAATATTACTAATGACAGTCGATAGGGTGAATTGTCAGCAATTTTAAAATGACTATAAATGAAAGTAAAGTACAATAGAAATTATTTCTTTGGTTAAAAAACTGAAAGGATAATAATATTAGATAATATAATATTATACTATATTAGATAATATAATATAATATTATACAAAAAATATATTTCTAATATAATATTAGAAATATATTTTTTCATTGAATATATTAGATTCATTAATAAAAAAGATTTACCGATTAAATTAATGATTTTTTAAATGTCCCGTTTAATCAAAATTAATCTAATTTAACACATACATCAAGAATAATAGATAGAGATGTGATACAGAATGATATAAAATATGAAAAACGCGAGACAGCCAACAGACACAATGAAGATTACGTATTTAACTATCCCAACTATGTGAAACTGACTAATGGAATTTGCTTGCATATTGTTTTCCGTTGAACACGTATTTTCACGAATCGTACGTAATAGAATTCTATCGAAGTTCCACCGCCGTGATCGATAAATTATAATTTGGCTGATAATAACGTTTATCATTATTTTAACATTCTTCAATAATTGCAATAAAATTATTTATTATTATAATACATACAAATATATTTTATATAATTATGTATTGTATGAGATATATAATATGTAATGTGAAAAGAGCAATTTATTCATGCGATTATTCGCATTAATCGATTCGTTTTGAGTTTCTGAAATATTAACGGGGATTAATTTCCAGCTGTACGCATGATGATTGAACTCGTCACTTTGAAAAATGATAAAAAGTTTCAATAATCGCTATAAAGTAAATTATTAGTTTCGAGAATGTAATGTAAATTATGTTGACTTTTGCAAAATTAAGTAATTTTTAATTAAATGGAAAATCAAATTAAGTATAAAATTACGATTAATTACGAATTATTGGGAGCGTAATAACTTTATAATGCTTATCATTAATACTTGTTATATTTCTCTTTTACAAAACACGTTAATTAAATTGTCAAAATTTAAAAGTGAAGAAGAGAATGATTAACATATTATTTTGTATCATATCATTCGTGTGTAAATTCTTTAATCAAATTTTTGTCGATGTATAATTTGGAAATGAGATATATATTAATTAAGATACAAACCTATCACCGTCAGTTGAATTCTGGAGTTTCTAGTCGGACTTGTGGTAAAGTCCACTCGGCACCTGTATTCGCCTTCGTCCTGTTCCTGTATATGATTAATGCTCAACGTCGCTGGTTCCGTTGCTGCCCTGAAGTACGCCCGATTATTAAGAAATTCTTTATCCTGCCAATGCGATGCTTTGTCCGAGTGTTTCCCGCGTATATCGTAACTGAAACAAATATTTTCATTTTATGTCTTTCGCTTGTCGTACAAGAATATTCGATTCGTCATAAATATAATATCGCAAAATAAAGTTACATGCAGCAAATGTATAAGTATGAGAAAGTACAAGAAACCAAGTGAGAAAGATAAGACTTCGGATATTCTAAAAAACAACATACGAATAATATTGTTTGTGAGCATAAATAACATTTAAGAGATATCAAAACGATTATTTAATCTTTATAATCTTTAACTTTATCTTTATGTTACATATGTTATAATGAAAAATTAAGAGATTGTGTGTGTATTAATATAAAAATTTTGTGATGCGAAAGTTCTTGTGAACGATGAAATTTTTGGACTTCAAGATATTTCACTTAAATTAAACTTGTAAATTTTAAATCTGTATTGTTCAAAATATTTCACTGAAACAAATTACTTTTTTCGCAGACATATTTAAATATTTCCATATATTCCTACATAACAGGATTAATAAAAAAATTAATTTTTCAAAAAATTTATAAAATTCAGAGAGAGAGAGAGAGAATGTGTGTAGTGTTTGCAATATGATCTCTCATATAATATAAGTGAAAATTGTATCACGAATAACATGTTCAGGCATGACTGCGCCATGTGTCGTTTTATGTTTTTTGCGTCAGGAATAGGTAGCGGATCGCGATGGAAAATAAAGTGAAACAAATGCAAAACTTCAGAAGTAATATCGTGACATAGAACAAGAGAATTTCGTTAATTTCCCTACTCTTTAATATGTTGAACGCTTCGTGAATATTTGACGCAGGCGGGCAAGTTGGATAATAGATGAGACATATGACATATAGTAGAGAGTATAATTTCGTTAATTAATTTAATACGATATGTGTGTGCCCGCTTTTGTAAGATAAACTTTACATTTAAAACTTTGCACACTAAATATGTACCAAAAACTGTAATATATTTAATTAAATATAAATCTAGTCGTAAAAAAAATTCTATTATTTCTGTCTTTCTTTACCACATATATATTATAGAACAAAGAGAGACTCGTTTCTAAATTATTTTTTATACATTTTTATACAATTTTTTAGGATGGAGCTTTTATACACACACATGTACGAGGGTGGTTTGAAAAGTCCGTGCAAAATCAAAGAGATGACATCAGCATCTCTTGGAAGAACACACACCAAGTTTCAGCCAGATCGATCTATTTCTGTGTGTTTGGCGTTCGTTTGAATCGAGGAAGTCGGAGTGATTTCCAAAAAATGGATGAAAGAGAATTTGGCCGCAAAATTGATAGAGTTAAGGTTTCAACTCGTTCCGTATTTCCTCTATTCTCCAGATTTGGTTCCCTCGGACTACTACTTGTTCCCCAATATGAAGAAATGGCTGGCGGGAAGGAGATTTTATTCAAACAAGATGATTGCGGGAACAAATATTATCTATTTTGCAGAGTTGGATCAATCCTACACTGAGAAAAAATCTGGTTGCATTAATTAGAATTCTAATAAATTTAACCAGTATGTCTGTTGAAAAATGGACAAATCAAAATTCTTGTAGGAATTACCAGATGAATCTGATTAATTTCTTGCTGTTAAATTTACAAATTTTCTGGTTAATAATATTAAATTCGACAGCACCAAATCGTCTACAATTTTTTCCATCTAATCTCAAAAATCTGTTTAATATTCTGAATTCCAACAAGATTATTGGATAAATTCAATCCAGATTATTGAATAAATTATTTTAAATTCAGTTTGTTAGAAATTAAACTGAAATTAAACAGTGATGCAAGAAGAGGATGCAGCTCAAACACACACAATCAGAGAGCTAGCGTCCTCTTTTTGGTATTACTGTTCGTAAGAAAAACATATATACTTTGAATTTAATGTTAATACTAGTTCTTTATATGCATTTTATGGTAAATATTGAATACGAGTTAAGTTAAGAAGCAAGCAAAGAAATTAATGCAATAAGAAATTTTATAGATCCAACCAGAAAATACTAACCAAATCTTTATAATAAAATCTATTAAACGTTCTAGTTATAAAAAATCGAGTCTTATCATGATAACTAGAAATTCTTGTTTGATTTAACCAAAATGACTTCAATCATATACGTCTTGTTGGTACAATCAAACGATTTTTCTCAGTGTATTATTCGGAAGGAATCAACAACTTGGAGCAGCATTGAAGCGTATAAGCCTAAAAGGAAACTACGTTGAAAAATAAAAAAGGTGAAAGGTAAAAAAAGGTAAGAGGTAAAAAAGATTATCCCGAAAAATTAAGTAGTTTTCGCGGACTTTTCAAACCACCCTCGTATACACGAGCGACTCGATATTTTTCAAAAAATTCGAAATACATCTCTTCCTTCATTTACTCCTTCATCTTTTATAAAAATAATCATTTCCGCTAATTTTACATTCGAACATACTCTGTTGTCGACGACACAAAAAAAGGAGATTTTATTCAAACGAGATGATTGCGGAAACGAATGCCTATTTTGTAGAGTTGGACCAATCCTATTATTCGGAAGGAATCAACAAATTGGAGCAGCGTTGAACGAAGCGTATAAGCCTAAAAGGAGACTACGTTGAAGAATAAAAAAGGTGAAAGGTAAAAAAGGTGAAAAATAAAAAAGATTATTTAAAAAATTAAGTAGTTTTCATTTTTGCGCGGACTTTTCAAACCACCCTCGTATATACGAGCGACTCGATATTTTTCAGAAAATTCAAAATACATCTCTCCCTTCATCTACTCCTTCATCCTTTACAAAAATAATCACTTCCGCTAATTTTACATTCAAACGTACCCAGTTGTCGACGACACAAAAAAAGAAGGAGATTTTATTCAAACGAGATGATTGCGGAAACGAATGCCTATTTTGCAGAGTTGGACCAATCCTATTATTCGGAAGGAATCAACAAACTGGAGCAGCGATGAACAAAGTGTATAAACCTAAAAGGAGACTACGTTAAAGAATAAAAAAGGTGAAAAATAAAAAAGATTATCCCGAAAAATTAAGTAGTTTTCATTTTTCGCGGACCACTTTTCAAACCACCCTCGTATATACGAGCGACTCGATATTTTTCAGAAAATTCGAAATACATCTCTCCCTTCATCTGCTCCTTCATCCTTTACAAAAATAATCACGTCCGCTAATTTTACATTCGAACATACCCTGTTGTCGACGACACAGAAAAAGAAGGACATTTTATTCAAACGAGATGATTGTGGAAACGAATGCTTGTTTTGCAGAGTTGGACCAATCCTATTATTCGAAAGGAATCAACAAACTGGAGCAACGTTGAACAAAGTGTATAAACCTAAAAGGAGACTACGTTAAAGAATAAAAAAAGTGAAAGGTAAAAAAGGTGAAAGGTAAAAAAGATTATCCCGAAAAATTAAGTAATTTTCATTTTTCGCGGACTTTTCAAACCACCCTCGTATACACGAGCGATTCGATATTTTTCAGAAAATTCAAAATACATCTCTCCCTTCATCTGCTCCTTCATCTTTTACAAAAATAATCATTTCCGCTAATTTTACATTCAAACGTATCCTGTTGTCGACTACACAAAAAAAGAAGGAGATTTTATTCAAACGAAGTGATTGCAGAAACGAATGCCTATTTTGTAGAGTTGGACCAATCCTATTATTCGGAAGGAATCAACAAACTGGAGCAACGTTGAACAAAGTGTATAAGCCTAAAAGGAGACTACGTTGAAGAATAAAAAATGTGAAAAGTAAAAAAGATTATCCCGAAAAATTAAGTAGTTTTCATTTTTCGCGGACCACTTTTCAAACCACCCTCGTATATACGAGCGACTCGATATTTTTCAGAAAATTCAAAATACATCTCTCCCTTCATCTGCTCCTTCATCCTTTACAAAAATAATCACGTCCGCTAATTTTACATTCGAACGTACCCTGTTGTCGGCGACACAGAAAAAGAATCATGACCGAGTTCTACACTCGAGGTGTTAATTAAGAATGTATCGGCTAGCCGGTCGTCCTCCATACTCGAGCACACCGGGGAGGAAGCCGCGCTGCGACCGTCCAGACGGACTGCTTTACCGCAGATCGCCCCGCGGTGCGACCCAACCCCCGCATACCTCTCGCCGCCCCTCCCCGCGGGACATCGGGGGAGCATCGAATTTGCGGAAATACCACGAGTGCCTCGCCTGGTACCAGATTCGGCCGCGCGTACGGACGTTACCGGGGGAGGAGAACGCGGGGGAGCTAAATGGTACCAGGGCGCCAGCGGGGGAATCGGACAGGCGAGGGGAAAAGGGGGAAGGATGGAGGGGCGCCGTTGTACATTCCTCCGGTGTATTACGAGCCGGTACACTCGCCAGCTGGCGAAGCGTGTACCGTCGTCCGAGAGTGCGATCGCATGCTCTCCCATATGCCGAACAACAACGCGATGCGGTACTTCCGCGGACGCATTCCCTAGCTGGCTGCATCCAACACGTGCGTCGGCGTAACACGTGTATGCACGCACACGTACATACACACACACACACACACACACACACACACACATGCACGCGTGCGCGCGTACATTTCATACGGAAGAGGAGGAGGTGGAAGGTAGAAGTTCACCGAAACAGAGAAATTGACGCAGTAGCGCGAGCCAAACGTTAAAGCGAGAAACTGCCCTCTTACACATACATATATACATATATACAGGGTGAGCCATTTTAAGTTACTCACCCCAATAACTTGTTTATTTTTGAATGTACAACAAAATGTTTCAAATAAAAGTTGCTTGACTTCGAGGGGGACGGAAGATGGTGGCAAAAATTTGACCTCGGATAGTCATTGGAAGGTCACATAAAGGTCACCTTCAATTTCTTAAATGGAACCTACTATTTTTCGTTGCATATTCTTGTAGCTTATCTCGAGAGCTTTTCAAAACACTATAATTAAGTACCTTTACACTATAGTTAAGTATTTTTTGAATTATGAAGCTTGAAATCATTCCTTAATTTTATATAAACCGTAATAAATCATTCCTTAATTTTATATAAACCGTAATAAATCTAGTAAAATATTCATTTATCGATTATCTTGCCTTACTTTTATGTACAAAGTAATGAGAGAAATCAATTGATGTAAAGAAAACGTATAATTATTTTTAAGAAAAAATATGTAATTTACAATTAACAATTTTATATTTTTTCTTAAAAACAACTGTATGTTTTCTTTACACCAATTGATTCTTTTCATCATTTTGTACATAAAAGTATGAAGGTAAGATAATAATAAAATGAATATTTTACAAGATATTTTACGGTTTATATAAAATTAAGAAATGATTTCAAGCCTCATAACTCAAAAAGTATTTAACAAAAAGGTATTTAATTATAGTGTTTTAAAAAGCTCTCGAGATAAGCTACAAGAATATGCAATGAAAAATAGTAGATTCCATTTAAGAAATTACAGATGACCTTTCTATGACCTTCAAATGACTTTCAAGGTCAAATTTTTGCCACCATCTTCCGTCCCCCTCGAAGTCAAGCAACTTTTATTTGAAACATTTTGTTGTACATTCAAAAATAAAAAAGTTATTGGGTAACTTAAAATGGCTCATCCTGTATACATACACAAGAAATATATATATATTTAGTTAGTGTATGTGCACCGGCAGGGCAATCGAGAGATGGGGGTTCCAAACAACCGGGTGGTTGCTAGATAGGCCAGCAGAAACGATTACTTATACAGCACAGCGCGCCAGCAAATTGCACCGCACGTAGTACGGCGTTCGAAAGTTACAGGGTGCTGTAAGGACGCACGAGCGACGGTACCACGACCTGAGGAATGGCGTACACATTACCTCTTAAATTTGCCAAGGATATATGTATAGCAATGTTATTAAGGTAAACGCGTTCCTATATCTATCCACATCCTCTTTTTGACATGCGTTTATCTGACGAGAAATTGAATTAATTAGAAAAAAAATAGTTTCTCGTGAAAATATTTAAATTTAATTCTCAATTTATAGAGAAACATTGAGCTTCTCGAGGGGGAAGAAAATACTAAAGAGAGAAGAAAATAGAGAATTAATGGCACAATAATTATTACGATTAATATGCCAGATTGTACTTTAATCAAGCACGTAATACGCGTAAGGATATATGCTTGACTATCGATATTGCAACGCATTGCAATGTCGTGTTAACGACGTTGCACGTGATACACAGCAAGCGTACAACAGATTAGTGGTCGGACGTTCATATCGGGACGTGGTTATGCCTGTCATAAGCCAGGGCGACCAATTATAGCACAACATCTCTGTGCTCTCCATCAGAACATAGTACGTAACGTTTCCGGTTGCTCCGTGTAGGTGCTCTACGAGAAAGTTGGCCGGGAGTTTGAAATCAATCTCGCGCGTAAGCAAAATACACGTTGGGACTTTGTAATGAAAAGCTAACCTACATTTGCGTTGCGAGGTAAAGTGAATTTTACATTGCTAAATATTGTTTTCCGTATCTTAAAATTAATCGACATCCAATTGAGAAGAATTGATATATTCCATTCGAGAAGAAAATAATAATAAATCACTTTTTTTTAATTAAAAAAATGCGATCTCGTGTATCGTTATAATTTGAATTTTCATCGTGCTTAAAAATGAGATTCCATTACATAACTGCAGGATACATAACTGTGTACACTTTGTATACTTCGGAATATGAAATCAGTATTAAAGGAGACACACACACACACACACACACACACACACACACACACACATACACACAGGATAGTCGTGCATAGCGTGCGATCATAGGATATGGTATAAAAAAAAAAAAGAACAAGAGCGTACATTACAACACCGACGAACGTTTAACAATGCGTCACGCACGATCGTTCGCTCGCGTAATAATTCACGTTAGAGATTTATGCCTTGTTATACCTATATGTTTTCTTATTCGCTAATATTTTACTTTTTTTTTGTATTTAATCATCGATTTCTTCGTCCGATAAAAGGATACAGAATATTTAAATACAAGAAATAAATGTTGCTTTAGAAAATTAAAAGTGCTTTCTTATGAAACTATTCAAATTAATCCAATCTGCGTAATATATGCAAATATTATATTTTATAAGATTATTATTGGATTGTTAAAGATGTCAGACTCAACGAATATAAAATTAAATATAACTAGTATAATTGGCAATAAGAGTCTAGTGGTTAATATTACACAGATAATTTATTATAAAATTCAAATAAAGATATTCATTGAATAAACATAAATATAAATGATTCGCGAACGTTTCGACCCTATTTTTGGGTCATCTTCAGCGCAACAAGAAGGCGGATTATACAGTCAAATTATTACAATAATTTTTTTAGTTAAAACAATAGTAAAGGATTAAAAAATATTGTAGTTGAAGCGGTGTCTCGTTATTAATATCATTTTGACGATATTTGTAGAGAAGTCAAACAATAAACAGCAAATTAATAATATATAATTGAAATAAAAATAAACCGACCAAGTTAAATATAAAAATATAAAAATATAAAAATATAAAAATATAAAAATAGAGAAGAAAATATAAAAAAATATAAAAAATAATGAAAGGTTCAAACTTACTCCCAAACATCGAAAATGTTGGCCCATCAAAGGGTGAAGAGAGACCGATCATCGTCTCGAAAACGAAAAAATTTGACTAGTCCTCGGGACAAGCCGAGGTCCGTTTATAAAGATGTCAAATCAAGTCAAAACACATGCGCAAAGTGAAACAGTTATTTCAAAATTATGAGAAATAAGAACTATCAAATTTTTGGTAAATTATTAACAATGTTCGAATAAATATCGGGTAAACGTTCAGTGTCCGTCTGCAAATTTATACCATTAATTTGTCTTTTTATAAAAAGCATCTCGGAAATCAATCTTTTATTTAGGAAAGACTCATGGTCTTATTATTATTGGAATTATATTTTATCTTTAACAAATGAAATTAAATTTTATTCTTAATAAATATCTAAAAGATCTAATTGTTTAATTGTTATATTCCAGTATTTACTTGAAAAGGATCACAATATGGTCAAAACGTGGTAAACAATGAACATAAAATTTCTGGCTAGTTTGGCCGATTATTATTTCCATCCTTTGATTAACTGACTAACGATATTAAGATAATTTATATTACTTAATAAATATGATTATATAAATATATATTATAAATATATCTAACTATTATAAAAATATAAATAAAAACTTTATAAATATAAACTTTAAAATATATTATAAATATATTATTATAAATTATATTATATATTATAATTATATTATAAATTATATTATATTATTATAAAATATATTATTATAAACTTTATAAATATATCTAACTAAAAATAGATTTGTAAGAAATAGGTCAGGAATATATTAAAAAATAAAGAAAAATGTGCTTGGATAGAAATTTCCAAACGAATCCGTGTCGTTTCTCGGCGCGAGATTCGTCAAAATAATGCGTTGATTTTCAAGATGTCTCTAAAGTTTACGGTGCAGGCGCGCCATCGGTTTTAGGTGAAGTTGAAGCATCGCTGAGAGGAACGTTACAAAAATGCGCGACTATTTAATGCCTATAAATTTACTATAGCACAGCGAGAACTTCCGCCGGGGGAGTCTGTTTGCGCGCGGCATTTCCGAAACTACCGTGAAAGTTTCGAGCTCTCGTAGGAAGGGGATGGTAATTCGCAATGGTACGGCACGGTGTAGCTACAGCGGGGGCGGCTCGTCGTAAATTCCTACAAATACTGTAACAGGTCGACGCGCTCTATATAACGCTCGTCCGTCGTTATACTACGGGGCTGTACGTCGTTATGAATTTTATGATCCTGCGCGCCATAAGTAATACGGGAATTTATAATCCTGCTCGTTCTCTTTCTGAATAGCGCCGCGGGCGTTTTGCGAAAGATTCGCGAGCCGCACGCGCGATCGTCGCTAAAGCCGGAAATTTTTATCTTGCACGACGACCGCCGCGAAAAGATGACGCTATTCAGCGTTAATGAGAAGATTTTCGTCCCTTTCTTATTACATAATAAGAAGCAGGGTGAAGCACGGGATTTTAATTCGCAGACACATTTTATCGTCGCCGTGAGTGAATTCTCTTTCTCGAATTGAGAAAATTAAAATAATATTAATTAAAAATTATTCCTCTCATCTTTAATTTCAACGTAGCTCTGTATAGCAAATGTAAGATAGCAGAGATAATTGAAACGAGTTACGACCCAGCGTTAACTCTTAAGTCACTTTTGCGTTAAGAGAGATATATATTCAACAATGTACTCTAAGCAATATCGCTGAAAAGTTCACTGAATGTCGGTATAACGTGGTCTGGTTCAATATTTCTCGGACGAGTGGTATTATTATTCTATAGTTCCACGACTTCTATTTATGCGTCGCGATCGAACAAGATGGCATGTCCATCAAAGTCGCTTGATCCCATTCGGGGAAGGGGTAGGGTTGCACGAGATACCAAGATTAGTCTTGATATTGTCTTGTCTTGGCTTGACATTCAAGACAAGATCAAGATAAGATTTTTAATTAATTATCACGACAATACAGGACTAAGACTGTCAAGATTATTAATCTTGTCAAGATTATTGGTTCTCAAAAAAACTAAAATATTTATATTTGTAAATAAAAAAAAATCATTATATTCGAATTTAAAAAAATTTTATTCTATAATAAAAACATTTATATTGATAAATTTAAAAACATTTTATATTAATATAATAACATTAATAACATTTTTATAAATTAGAAATCAAACTCGCAAATTTTAGACATTAAAGAGCATTTCACCCAGGAATTGATGCACATTAGTGCTTTCAAAGATTTACTTTGTAATCTGGTTCTATTTTTTGACATAGTCAAAGTTTCTATTGAGAAAAGTCTTTCTACTGGCACGGACGAGGCAGTTGAACTTGAAATGTCTCGAGCCATTTTTGATAATGTGAGATAAATATGAACCTGATCTTTTTACCGTTCCAAAATATTTATATCTGCACATTCCCTTGGAGCCTGTAAATAGTTATTAATTTCTGTTGTCCATGAAACAGTAAATGTTTTTTTATGTAAATAGAATTTATATCGATTACATAGTAATAATTATAATTAAGGTTATGCCTACTTGGGATCGGGAAAATTACGTTATTTTTCAAGAATATTTTTTCCCATTTTAATAAGTATTTATCGAAATTTACAAAACACTATCAAAAAATACATATTTTGAGGTACACATACAAATTTTTTTATGAAAAAATATTAAAAAATGAAGGAAATATGACTCTTTTTCTAGAACGTCCGTTTTTTTTGCGGTGACCAAAGTTTCTTAAAAACTATTGCACCGATCGATCTCAAATTTTACGTGCTTATTTGTTGTTACAATAGGCAGGGCCTGGACAAAGGGTTTGGTAAAATTTTGATTTTTACAAAAATGACAACAATTTTACGAAAAAGTCAATTTTTCGAGGTGAACTGATTTTGGTTTTCTTGCAATAAACAAAAAAATTCTAACCGAAATAAAAAATCCTTTGTCCAGGCTCTGCCTATTGTAATAACAAATAAGCACGTAAAATTTGAGTTCGATTGGTACAATAGTTTTTAAGAATCTTTGATCACTGCAAGTGATGTAAAAAAATAGAGAAGCGCCATATTTCCTTCATTTTTTAATATTTTTTCATAAAAAATTTGTACCTCAAAATATATGCTTTTCGATAGTGTTTTGTAAATTTCAATAAATACTTATTAAAACGGCAAAAAAATTCTTGAATATCACGTAATTTTCCCGATCCCAAGTAGGCATAACCCCTTAAAATATAATACAATAGTAATAATTATTTCAAATTATAATACAAAAATTATGTTAAATATTATTTAAATAATTTTTTAATATTAGATAAAAAATTGTTAATAAAATCGAGACGAGACAATACAAGACGAGATTTTTGCTATCAATATTCACTCGAGACTAAGACAAGATTTAAATTTTTCAAAATTTTGAATACCAATACAATATTTTTACGAATATTGTCTTGTCTTGGGTCTCGTGCAACCCTAGGAAGGAGTGATCATTAAACGGAAATCGTCGACAGATACATCCGGCCTGCAAAATCGTAGGCAACCAAATGAAAGAGACCAAAGAGTTAATCTCTCTCGCAAAGAGTTAATTAACTTGATACGAAATGCCGGGACATGTCTCGCGGCCGGAAGCCGGCTTTTCACTTCCTCCCCCTATCGATCTATATATCCGTCCATCTGTCTTGCGCATGAATCTGCGGCCGATTCCGCGCATACTACGCTTGGACATCGGATGTGACGATCGTGCATTCCCGGTGCGTGGCTGCCCGGTACATAAAGGACGTGGCGACCGTTCGTTGTGCCCGCGGCACACCGGAAGCCAATCTGATAGAATGCGCAGACAATGAAGGCTCCTCTCTACCGGAGGAAGCTGGCGCCGTCGGCTTCGTACGCGCGCCCCATTGATTGGTACGCGCAACGTACGGCCGGTTGCCCTTTGTGCCCTACCTTGCTCGCGAGGTGCATTCACCTTGGTCATATTACGGTTTAATTGAAGTTGATGCCGGCCGCCTGTAAAGGCCCGGACGATATATCGTGCCCGGGGATCTTGGGAAATGTAATTCGCTAGATTAAAGTGGAACGCCGGTCAAAGGATGTTAATCATTTTTAGTGCCGAACCCGGTGTCCCAAATTGTCCCACTCTTCTCGTCCACGGTCTCGAATCGGTCGCATGCTGATCGACCTGTTCGGCTGATGAAATATATGGAATATGTAATATACGGAAAATATATTTCTCTTTTTCCGACTAATCGCGCGACGAAATCAACATGTCAAGGAGATTGCTTATGCAAGGTTAACCCATTCAGACTCTACATAATTATGCACAGAACTTTAAAATCATGTAAAATAGTTATTTTTTGGAATTAGTTTCCCTGCGATCTCTCGATGGACTTGGAAACTAATTTTTAACAGTTATAAATCATAAAAAAAACCCTTAGCATCAATAATTTTTTACATTGCCAGAAAAAAATTCAGGTCTGAATAGGTTAACGATATTTTACGTGTGTGTGAATTTTTAATATTAAATGATAATTGCATTTTGAAAATATACTTTTTTTGTCGGAAATTTTATTTTTATACGCAATGTCCCGATTAATTCCTCACAAGCTTCGATTGTTTGAGATTGTCGTGATAACGATTTATCGATATGAAACGGCTTCAGTAACTGTTGAATGCCGCAACGTCCAATATATCGAAAATCCGATTAAATCGAAAATGTCAATGAATCAATTTAATCGAAATAGGCAAAAATACAATTGTCTTTTCGATTATTTGAGTAATTCGATTTCGGGAACTGAACGACCAGTTTCCCGACCAGTCATTTATCAAATAAGCCAGCTTTAGAAACAAATTCGGATAGAATAACGATTAAATAGTCTGTAACGAAACGTACACTTAAATTTTCATTAAGTATCTAGTTGTAAATTTATCACATGTCTGCCACTAGTTTTCAAATTACGACAGCATCGTAAAGTGTTTTTCCTTCTCTTTGAGATGAAAAAACTAATAAATGTTGCAAGCCTCAGGGAAACAGTTTCGCTTGTCTCGATACCACGCTTAACTTTAAAAAACTGAAAAATTGTCTTGAAACAAAATTTATTTTCCTGACAGGCAGTGGCAGCTTGGAGCCTCTCGGAGAGATCTCGTCAGCTAAATCCACGTCTGCGTTCGTCACATCGACGCATCTCGCGGGACAGCCGTTTTAATAAATCGAAATCATTACTATTGGATGTCCTTTCGTAAGCCAGCTCGTGAAAATTGATCCTCATCGTCGAGAAAAACAAAGAGGGACACGCTTCCCGGATGTTCAATTAAAGCGAGCCGCTCAAATATGCGTCGATATACGGCGCGCCTAGATGCACCGCCAATGCAGACGATCTCTCCCCCTTCCACCCCTTCGGGATTTCACCGGGCCGCATGCACACGCATGCCGCCGCACACAACCTGCGTCTCTTATCGATTTCGCGATATCGGCGGGACGCTTCACCCCGCGGTGCGCCGGTCTATGGCAATTTCCGCGGCTCTCGTATCCATTTGAATAGCTAGGATAACTTCGGGAGCTAACGTCGACGGGGTAGAGTATATTACCCGCGCGCGCGATCGGTATTCTGGCACTCTCTCGGCCAAACTACTTCCGATCGAGGATGGGCATGGAGGGGGATCGGCGGGTTGGGCGGGCCTTGGAATTCATCGGCTGCCGAGGCGCGTTAAGCGTATCGCTTCCGTTCATCCGGAAACAGCTTCGATATAAATCGAGGCCATTTCGGCCGAAATGAACTCGTTGCGCTCTGAATTCCGTACATATTTCTCGCACGTCTCTTTCCGAGTTTCATATTTTTGTGAAATCGACCGATTAGGTACGTGCTCTGTTGTATCGTGCGAGTCGAAGGGCGGTGAAAGAGAGAGAGGGAGATGATCATGCGTCAGAAATAGAGACCCTCTGATCAAAGTCTGGACATAAGACAGCAAGCTCTGATTAGTCCGCCATTTTTCCTCAATTCGCATCAGTTTTATGAAATTTCTCTTGCTGTCAAATATAATAAATTATTAAATATTTTAAAAAATATTAATGGAGATTTTAATTTTTCTTATTATTTAATTTGTTTTAATATTATTAACTTTATAGTTTGTTTAGAATAATCTCTTACATATAAAAAGGTCGAAAAAAAATTTAATTGAGTTATAAATATATAGTTCATAAATATATAAAAAATAACAATCTGAATAACAGAATTTAAAAAATGTTTTAAAACATTACGAGAAAGAAAGAGAGAGAGAGAGAGAGAGAGAGAGAGAGAGAGAGAGAGAGAAAGAGAAAGAGAAAGAGAGAGAGTGAGTGAATGAGTGAGTGAGTGAGTTGAAAATATAAACTTTGATAGTAATTAAATTGAAGTAATCAATTAATAAAAAAATAGTTAAAAATAATTAAACACGTTCATATGCGTTAAAAAAAATAATTAAATACGCTCATACGCGCAGTATAAATAAGGTTATGAGACATTAACTAAGAGAGAGTGAGGTAATACATATTTCTCTCTCTCTCTCTCTCTCTCTCTCTCGCAGGATTTTGAAGAAAAATGTCAGACAATCTAACCTAACCTATTTATGTTCAGACTCTGATTAGAGGGTCTCTAGTCAGAAACTAATTCCGAAAGAGCGATCCATTGCGAGCGGATTGCGGGAAAAATGACACATAGTTTGGAAATATGAATTTTTCGCTAAATTATGATAGATGAGAGATGATGAAATTCAAGAATCTGATTTAACGCAACATCAAGCGGATTTACGCGAATCAATAGAGCTGTATCATTTTTCACGTCGTGAAACGTATCATGAAAAGAGAAATTCTGCCGCGAGAAAATTTTCAACGTCATTGATCGTAGAGACTTTGTAAAATCCGTCAAACGGGCAAGCGAGTTACAACCATAATCGGGGACATATACATTACTTACGATGCTAATCCCAAAAAGGCAAAAGTTGCATAAAGGCCGCTTTTTAGGTATTTGACACTTAAGTACGTTGCCCACCGCGCACATGATACGATATTGACGCAGCATTGAATTTTAATTCCTTCGATGGTCAGGCGGATTAAGCGCTTCAATTTTTCTCGGGATTTTCGCGTGAAATGAACGGCAGATATTCAACGTACTACAGAAGCGACATTGCTTCTCAACGTTGCCAGGAACATCGAGAAATTTCAATTAAACTAGCGCTGGATGCCACCACGCTGCGACGCTGCGCTCGATCAAGAAGCTTCTATCGATTTGGAACATATATATGTAGGGAGAGGGAGAGAGCAGGAGTGTCGCTGATCAATCATGTTTGCTATGCGAGAACATTTAAGCCGAATTGTACGTTGCGAGAAATGCGATAGATTCGATAATTAAGAAATTAAGGGAATTCCTCGTTGAATTCTTACGATACAACGCCCTCATCTAAATTCTCCCGTATCTCTCTCTATCACGTTATTTGTAAAGAAGAAGCACTGCTCTTTCTACTCTACTTTACCAACATTACACACGGACCGAAATTTTTGGGCTGGTGCCATTTATTAGACTACTATCTCAATTTTCACAGTTCCACAAGTTTTTATTGTGCAGTCCGCTATTGGACATGCTATTGTTTTATGCATAAAAGCTACAAAACATTTATACAAGGCTTGTATTTTTATGAGGTGATAGCTTTAGACGCCATATTGATCTAAAAAGTCGATAAATAAGTATATAATTTTATATTTTTTTTTCTTTCTCAGTATGTAGTCGATTTAATCGTGTCCGTTTGCATCTATACTTGAACCATAGAAAAGGATTTTTAATTCTATTCAGGCAACAGAAAAAGGCAGCCTAAAAATTACAGTGTTTTGTCGATAAAACAAATTAAGAAATGAGAGAGAATTAAAGTCAAGCCAGAAGGTAACGCTATTTTTAAAAAGTTTCGCAAACACGTTTGTAGCCAGAGATTTCCTCCAACATATTATTTCTTCTGGTAGACTGGCGTAATGTCTATCGTCGAAAGGAAGTGAAATTCAGAG
Organism: Camponotus fellah; assembly: GCA_030586385.1. Classification (NCBI taxonomy): domain Eukaryota; kingdom Metazoa; phylum Arthropoda; class Insecta; order Hymenoptera; family Formicidae; genus Camponotus; species Camponotus fellah. Next base: position 464,454 of record JAPIVC010001004.1, read on the forward strand.
GCAGTAACATTGTACGCGCATAAACTATGTAACACGACAGTCTCTTCAGGACAATTTCGAGTATTCGTGTGTTGTCAGAGTGTACAGGAATTTTGCATTGCCGTTAGCGGCACCAACACCCGCCAACTATTACCATCACCACCTTACTAGCGACAGTAACTGCCAGCAGTAGCAGCGGCAGTAGTAGTAGCAACAGCGAGAACGTCACTTCTATCTTCTCTCCTTCGGGCAACTCGGGGAAGCGATTTGCATATTCATTAAACACCCACGAAGCCTACGTATAGGCGCCATTCGCTTTGCACCCTCGTCTATACCGAGCACTTTTGCATTGCTAGATGCTCTCTTTCGCGGAGGGGGCGCGCATAATGTCCGACAAGCGCATGGATGACTCGGCAGGGCTAAAGGACTTGTCATCGCCGGTAAGAACCGGAGCGTCTGTCGTTAACGAGCGAAATTTAAGACGTATTTGCATTCGGATCGTTGCCACTTGGCGCAAGTTGATAACGACTGGATCCGTCGCCGTGGCCTTCATCGGCCTCGCAGCGTAATGTACGTTCGCCAGTGTACTTGCAGTTACCAAGGGTGTGCAGTAAGAACTGCTTTCTATCTCCCTACGACCTGCCACTGCAAGTAGCTCCACGCCTTTCGAGCTAGCGTTCGCCTCTGTTCGTAATTAATTCGGGGGTTGCTGTACGTATCGCCTTCTCTCTTCAGCGGCGACTGGAAGTAAGTTCGAAAGCGGAAGCAAAAGAGCGGGGCGTGCCAAATGGAGAACGAGGTGCCAGGCGGATGGTGGAGAAGAGGGCGAGAAAAGAGAGAGAGAGAGAGAGAGGGAGAAGAAGAGTCGACTTTCTAGCCCCGTAAGAGTTCTACGACGATGCCAGTCGGCGAGCACCAGCGCCGAATTATGCATTTTCTTGTCGTCCCGTCGAATAAGAGCCAACTGAATATTAATGCCACCGGTGTAATAGTTTGTAAACTAGGTCTCCGGCTGTTAGGGGGATCGTCGTCTCTCGTCGTTAGTGCGCATAAATGTGCGCACCGTGGGCGCCGTCCGCGGAATACGACATAGCGGTGAATGACTTATATCGTCGAGTCCCAGGAGCACCCGAGAGATGAATAATTAGATAAACAGACGGAATTTACTTTGAACCTTTGAGAGAGACAATTAAATTCTTTCAGATTTTTAATAAGATTGATAACTAAAATGAAAATAAATGGCTCAAGTAAAGTGAATTTTTGCGATGCATCGGAAACATGATTGAAAATGTCTCTTGTATAAAAGAAATTTTTTATATTTCTCCAACATAGCTTCCATTTTCATACCGACATAGCATTTTATCTCATAAATTTTGAAAACAAATATAGCAAATGTGTATCCACGTCGATAAAACAGATAAATGCAATAATAAAAAGATAATTAAAAAATCAAGACTATTTTGTATCCTTTATTAAGTATAAATTTACAAGAATTTTTTTTTTTATTTCTTGATATCGCTTCCATTTTCATATCGACACAGCATTTTATCTAATAAATTTTGAAAACAAGTATAGCAAATGTGTATCCACATCGATAAAACAGATAAATGCAATAATAAAAAGATAATTAAATGCAATAATAAAAAGATAATTGAAAAGTCAAGACTATTTGTATCCTTTATCGAGTGTAAGTTTACAAGAATTATTTTTTTTTATTTCTTGATATAGCAAATGTCAAAGACACGCGCGGAAACTTGAAGATCTTCGAAATACTAGCAGTGTCGAATCGAAGTAACTGCGAGTGAATTGAAAGAAGCTGAAAACTAGCTTGTAACTGATTACACAGATCTACAAATTAAAAGGTATTTAATATCACATGAAATTTTATATTGATTTCCGAAGGAATTTGGTGCGCTGAATCCAAATCTGGCCTCAGAATGGTGCTATCATGTCAGGATTTTGAGATATTCTAACCTAAATGTGCAAAATGGCTGTTTTAGGGCATTATACAGAAAATCAAATAATTTGATTTTCTGTATGCAGTAAAAACTTAAATCTGCTGTATCTCGGTAAAAAAAAATCCTATTTGGATGTTTCAAAATGGAAATTAAAGGGCAAGACTTGTACTTTACGGTACTTTGTTTAGTTTTTGTCGGTAAAATTCTCTGCAACCAGGAGTGAACTCCAATAATGCCCTAAAACAGCCATTTTTGCACATTTAGGTTAGAATATCTCAAAATCCTGACGTGATGAAGCCATTCTGAGGCCAGATTTGGATTCAGCGCACCGAATTCCTTCGGGTAAACCTCTTACTTCTTTTGTAATAAAACCTTGTAAACCTGTATTATTTATAACGTCCACGCGTGGCTCGAGTTATCAAGATATTGTTAACGATAATTTCGACAAACGGTTCAATTTTTTTCCAGATGCTTAATGCACGAGTACAAACACGAGAGAGCGGATCTCTACGCACATTACGGTTCATAAGATAATAAGAGCATCCGTTCGTCGATAACGTTCAACTATATTTTCAATCATGAGCAGAACTATGGCTTCCCCCATTTGCAATCCCATTTCCTATACCTCCGCATTATCCATCTCTTATGCTCCACCGCTGTCTCTTGTTCGTCTCTTCCCGCCGTATTCCAGTGCGTTCTCTCATGTTTCGTTTCTGACGACAGTCGAACAATCCATACGACGCCCATTATTCATACCTATTTCTGCATCGCTGCTTTCTTTTTCTCCTTTTCTCTCCATCTCTTTCCATTTTGCAAATAACTCTTCATTTCCCGACAACGCGGCCTCACTTTTCTTTCTCGGTTTCTTTTCTTTTCTGTTCACGTTTCAAAAAGGCCCGAGTATTGTTGACGATAAAAAACAAAATAATCACGCGGTGCAGTATCTTTTACGACAACATAATGCGGCAATATTGATAATAAATTTTTCAGTTTGCAGCATGTGTCATAAAGATATTGATTTTATGAAAATATACATATAATATATCCAATATATTTTATGAATAATTTTATAAAAAAATTTTTCAAATGTACATTTTTTAGGAATTAAAAGATATATAACTAATAAGTAAATTATATACAGGGTGAGCCATTTTAATTAACGCACGCAATTATTTCTGAAACAAAGCATTTTAGAGAAAAATGTTTCAGACAAAAGTTTTATGGTTTCGAGGGGGCCATAAGATGGTATCATTGGTTTGACACTGAAGAGTCATTTGAAGGTTACGTGAAGGCCACCTCAATTTTTTTAAATTACACTCCTTATTTTTTATTTTATTACATATTCTTGTAATTGACTTCGAGAGCTTTTCAAAACACTATAATTAAATGTTTTTCCGTTAAGTACTTTTCGAGTTATAAGGTTTGAAATATCTTAATTTTACATAAATGATAAAATATCTAGTAAAATATTCATTTTTCGATTATCTTACCTTAATACTTTTATGTACAAAATAATGGGAGGAATCAATTGGTGTAAAGAAAAACATAGTTGTTTCGAAGAAGAAATATGTAATTTGCAATTAACAATTCCATATTTTTTGCTTAGAAACAACTGTATGTTTTCTTTACACCAATTGATTCCTCTCATTATTTTGTACATAAAAGTATTAAGGTAAAATAATCGAAAATGAATATTTTACAAGATATTTTATGGTTTATGTAAAATTAAGAAATGATTTCAAGCCTCATAACTCGAAAAGCACTTAATGGAAAAACATTTAATTATAGTGTTTTAAGCTCTCGAGGCCAGCTACAGAATATGTAATAAAAAATAGGGGTGCCATTTAAAAAATTGAGGTGCTTCAAATGACTCTTTAACGTCAAACCAATGATACCATCTTATGGCCCCCTCGAAACCATAAAACTTTTGTCTGAAACATTTTTCTCTAAAATGCTTTGTTTCCGAAATAATTGCGTGCGTTAATTAAAATGGCTCACCCTGTATATTATTACATATTAGTATTATAAATAAATTCTATATTATTATATATTAATATATATTTAAAAATTTTGGATTAAACAATGCGAATTACATTCGTAATGGTTTTTAAAGAGCGCTCTCCATGTCAGGACGAGAGACGAGTTTTATGGGTGAAATTGGTGTTTGTAGTCAGTGCTGTTGCCATACTACGTTGCATAATAATAATAGCGCATTTGCATGGTTCGTATTGTGCTTTCGGACAGATATTATTATATCTATGTTCTCTATGAGTGGACGATGTTATTACGTTACCGTGACGTAAAAGAGGGTCCTTGTTTCGTCCGAGTTACGCGTATGACAAACGATTTGTTTTACATGTCGCGTATATTTATTTACGCGTTATTAATGCACCGTATGACGAGACTCAGTTACTTTACGTACACATGCATCGGGACCGTTTGCTCTTTATATATTTTCCATTACTTAGCCTCCGGGCAAGTCGCTAGTATATCATACTGAGTTATCTGATGATAGAATATTCTTTCTTTTTTTAAATCATACACGATAATATTTTCTGTACACTGCCATTCGCACACGATACAATTGTATAAAATGTAGTATAGAAAGTCTCTTTTTAATTCTGTTCCATTAGATAGTCATACATATATAGAGTGTTCTTAATAAGTACGAAAAATTTTAGGAAATGGTTCTTTATGAAAATTGAGGGGGATTTTTCATACAAATATACACCCCTCCAAAAATGGAGGTTTTTATTTTTTTCTTAAATTCGAAACAAGTTAAAGAAATGATATTAGGTGGATATTTTCTACTAGTAAAAAGGTTATTTATTAATATTTTTGTAAGGATGACACTAGCAACCTCTATTCAATTTTTTATTTGAACCGTTTAATGTTTATATGAAAAACTCCCCTTAATTTTCGACAAAGAATCATCTCCTAAAATTTTTCGCATTTATTAAGAAACACCCTATAATTCAAATATTGTGTTTTGGAAAAGAATATATCTGTGATGAGAATTTATTATATAAAAATCCAATATATTTATTTATTTCCGAAATCTATTTCCATAAACGAGCCATCTTCACATTGCTCTCTCACACTGGACGAAGAAGAAGCCGAATTTATGTGAGTTTATTGCGGTCGAATTTTCACGAGTAGTTTGGGCCATCACATTTTCACATGTTTGAGAGAGACGGATTTACCCTTGTCCTAGAAAACTGCAAAGAGCCCGTAAACGACCGGAAACTTTCGAATTATGGCGTATGTACACATACTGTGCTTGTACGTGCTTCTTCCAAGCTTTCGACTGTACGTGTGTAGAGGAACGAACGTCGCCAGGATCTCCACCTATCGTCTCCGCTTTATCCCACATTGTCCTCGACGATCGTTAAGCTGCCACTCCCCGGCCACATTAACACGTCGACTTCGGTCCCGTCATCAACCCGTGGATCTACGACGAGTTGATACGTCTCCGGACCCGTTCTCGTCGTTCAGAACACTCGTAATCCTCGACAATGAGCGGCAGAACCGTGATCAACTCTTCATTGCTCTGTCCGGTTTAGAGACTAGAATTAATTCTCTGTCTTATCTCTCTCTCTTCCTTTCTCTCTTTTTTTTCTTTATTAATAATCTAGTAATATACTGCAGAAATCAAGATTGTATGAGAGCAAGTTTGTTAAATTTATGTTAAAAATAAATTGTAAAGTATTAAAGAATCACTTATTTTAATTTATGCTAAATATATAGCTTTTTTAAAAATCAATAAATTTTTTTCAACAAAATTATCATCTAAAATTCTTAATATCAATTTCTTAATAGTTGTATATTTGAAATATATTTATAATTTTACGATTTATGTATCACATTAATTAAAATGGTATAACTTCGTCGATAATTTTTCGAAAGAAATTCCAAGCAAAAGAAAAATATTAAAGAATTTCTAAAAACTTATAAATTATTAGATCATATAAAATATATAGCTATCTCAAAAACTAATAAATATTTTTAAATAAAATAATTCTTCAGGATTTTTTAATAGTTGTGGATTTAAAATTCAAACTTCTCTAATTTTTTTATATAAATTTGATTTTGAGAGCTTTTGATATTTTAATTTTCAGTTATTTTTAAATGTACCTATTGTATATTTGAAATATATTTAACTAATTTTACGATTTATGTACCACATTAATTAAAATTGCATGGTATAACTTCGTCGATAATTTTTCGAAAGAAATTCCAAGCAAAAGGAAAATATTAAAGAATTTCTAAAAACTTATAAATTATTAGATCATATAAAATATATAGCTATCTCAAAAACTAATAAATGTTTATAAATAATTCTTCAGGATTTTTTAATAGTTGTGGATTTAAAATTCAAACTTCTCTAATTTTTTTTATATAAATTTCATTTTGAGAGCTTTTGATATTTCAATTTTCAGTTATTTTTAAATGTACCTATTTATAAAAAATTACTAATTTAAAGAAATTTTGTTTTTACTGTGAATCAATTGCTTATCACATTTCCTTTTCCATTTTTTCTTGCCCTCTTGGATAAATATTAGTAATCTGAAAATTGAGGAACTCTCGATGTTAAACGTGTTAATTGATATAATGAAGCCTTATATAGTGAATCGGGCAATAATAGTGCACGATAGCAAGTTCTGATTGCTATTAATCGACTAGGTTTCTGCTTGCATTATCGGAATATATGTGTATGTAAAATAATCTAGCATAAGACAGCATTAAATTATTAGAGTTGGAAAAATATCTCTATTATCTCCCCTATAATTATATCGTTTCTCCCAATTTTCCTCTTCACTGATGGACCTCAATCATTATAATTATTATCATTAATTATTTGCGCATATTATTGGCAGAAATAATTTACGCTCGAAAATATTGAGTATCTCTTTTCCAATTGATTTTAGTTTCCGATTCGACTGATATAAACATAAATTGGCATTTGATCCGCTGGGGGCTCGGGGTAGTTTCAATCAATATATATTTCCGCTGAAAAATATTCGGAATATCAATCCCGTTTCATCGGGATTATGACTGGCATGTCCGAAATAATCGGTTTGCTCGACTTTAATTTATACTAATAGCGGATCAGCGTTGGAGCTCAAAACCTGTTATATCGCGAATGTTGTCGCGTTTATCTCACGGCGTTTACCTGTTGCCGGAAAATGCGCGCGTTCGGTTAGTCACCGCGGAAATTAGCCCGAATTATCCCGAAGCAACAGCCGGGAACGAGAAGTGAAGGCATGATTATTCGTTGCTGTGACCAATAGCGATGTTATGATCCCGCGATTTTCTTCTTCAAGTTCGCAATTATTCAAGAGGACGGGGAGGAGGCGCCAAGAGGGAAGAACGAGGGTAGCTCTTTTGATCGCATTCGGTACCGAGCCTTTAATTTCGCGTGCGAATGGAAGGGGAATAACCTGGCAATTTTCTCTCTCTCTCTCTCTCTCTCTCTCTCTCTCTCTCTCTCTCTCTCTCTTCGTTTCGCTCTCTACTCGACCACCTCTATCCACTTGCATGCCTAATACGATGGTTGGTAATTAACTCGCAAATTACGAGACTGTGGCGTTGGAACTTTCCGCGGTTCCAAGTAGACTCGAATACCGTAGGTTTCTAACTAGGAAATAGGAAGAAGGAGAGTAATAAGAGAGAGAGAGAGAGCCTTTAAAGACAGATGCTTGTGATCGAATACCCAAAGAATTTTGTGTCAACAAACGGCCTAAAGTATTTTCCGTGATTACGTAAGCCCAACCTGGCGTAAGATCGTCCTACAGACGGAGAAATTTAGTAAGGGAGAAAAAGGGGAAGAAGAAAGATGTCTATTGGATGGTGTCGATAATATGCCCTGAAAAATTAGTCCGAAATATTGACATATCTTTTATTTAAGGTTGCACAAGACCCAAGACAAGACAATATTCGTAAAAATATTGAAAATTTTCAAAAATTTAAATCTTGGTCTTGAGTGAATACTGATAGCAAAGATCTCGTTTTGTCTCGATTTTATTAACAATTTTTTATCTAATATTAAAAAATTATTTAAATAATATTTAATATAATTTTTGTAATATTTGAAATAATTATTACTATTGTATTATATTTTAATTATAATTATTACTATGTAATCGATATAAATGCCATCTATTTATTTAAAAAAAAAAATATTGTTTATTGTTTCATGGAAAACAGAAATTAATAACTATTTACAGGCTCCAAGGAAATGTTCAGATATAAATATTTTGGAGTGATGAAAAAATCAGGTTCATATTTATCCCACATTGTCAAAAATGGCTCGAGACATTTCAAGTTCAACTGCCTCGTCCGTGCCAGTAGAAAGACTTTTTTCAATAGAAACTCTGACTATGTCAAAAAATAGAACCAGATTACAAAGTAAATCTTTAAAAGCACTAATGTGCATCAATTTCTGGGTGAAATGCTCTTTAATGTCTAAGATTTGCGAGTTTGATTTCTAATTTATAAAAATGTTATATTTTATTATAATAATATTGAATGTTTCTAAATTTATCAATATAAACGTTTTTATAGAATAAAATTTTTTTAAATTCGTATATAGTGATTCTTTTTCATTTACAAATATAAATATTTTAGTTTTTTTGAGAACCAATAATTTTGACAAGACTAATAATCTTGACAGTCTTAGTCTTGGTGTTGTCTTGATAACTAATTAAAAATCTTATCTTGATCTTGTCTTGAAATTCAAGACAAGACAATATTAAGACTAATCTTAGTGTCTCGTGCAACCCTACTTTTATTACAAATAAAATATAAAATAAATATATTTAAAAGGGTGCATCACTACGTAATAGCGTGTTTCTTCGTCTAATCTCATGTGAATTCGATGACTCGTGTGATGACGATGATGAATACGAAGCATTGAATTCATGTCGATTTACTCAGGAAGAATGATACATGATCGAGAGCGCAACCCCTTTCACAACATCCAGAAATCGATGACATAATGCAAGAATAATACAAGGAAGGTGGCGTTTAAATCACACTTTCATTCGTGTCCTAATTATCATGAAGAAGAAGTTTTTTCACCACCAATATTTTCTCTTTTTCGGAAATTTTACGACGGCGCGTTTCTATTTCAAGAACGAGAATCATTTCGAAGTTAACAGACAATGAATCGAGAATGGCCGTCAAATATTCACGTGTACTCGAATTAAGCGTTTGTACGAAAATCGGCCACGATATCAGACGTACGATTAAACTTCTATCGCGCCGCAAAACTTTATTCGTAGCGCGTCCCGCTTTCCCACTTGAAGCAGGAGATAATAATCGAAACTTTTGCTGGAAAATTCTCATGAACGCTTTCGATGACGAGCAGTCGTTCGCGAAAGTTTGTAATAAGCCTCGATCCTCCGATCTTGAAGATTCCCGGTTTCATTCCAGTCGCGCGCAATTTCGGTTTAAAGGGAACCGACATTGGGGGATAATGTCGGCGGGCAATGGATGGCGAGAGGGGGATGGTAGGGCGGGAGGAGGACGAGGGAGAAGCGCCACTCGTAACAAACAAGGCGTACCGTAGAGACAAGAGCATTGTCCCTCGACTGTATGCAACTAACCCGCGGTATAATGTACTCCCACCCCATCCTCCTTGGCGTCGCGCGAAACCAGGGGGGGGGAGGGAGGCGCGGAGGGGGAGGGGGAGGATGTACCTTACGCTGGCAACTACCGTACTACAGATCCAGAGGCGCCGTTACCTTCTATTATACCGTTCCTATACCGGGTAGCGTCGCTGTGCGAAACAACCGACTAAATGAAGACACATTGCTTTCATTATGAACTACCTAGTATACGGCTGACGCCGCACAGCCGACCCTTCCCGTTCTCTCGGGCCTTACCTACGATTATCTCTAGGAATAAGCTAGTCGGTAGATGCATAAACTCTTCTTGTTAGAATACATCTCGCGAAGCGCCCTTCCGCACTTTTGCGCACAATGATTCCTAATTCGTGACGAAAACTTTAGGGTGCATGTTTAAACGAGAGTCCAAATTAGTCAATCGAATAGTCTAAGCTTTTGAAGAAAGATTTTTCTTTTTTCTTAATGTAATCAGAATCTGATGGCATAATTTGGTATGCAGAAATAATGAGGATTCTCGATAAAAGTTTAAATAAATGATTAACTTTCTCAAATAACACAAGTAATAAAATCATGTCTCTTGGACAACATGTAAATGAAAAAATTATGAAATAGGATGCATGTTTAAACGAGAGTTCAAATTAGTCAATCGAATAGTCTAAGCTTTTGAAGAAAGATTTTTATTTTTTCTTAATGTAATCAGAATCTGATGGCATAATTTGGTATGCAGAAATAATGAGGATTCTCGATAAAAGTTTAAATAAATGATTAACTTTCTCAAATAACACAAGTAATAAAATTATGTCTCTTGGACAACATGTAAATGAAAAAATTATGAAATAGAATGCATGTTTAAACGAGAGTTCAAATTAGTCAATCGAATAGTCTAAGCTTTTGAAGAAAAATTTTTATTTTTTCTTAATGTAATCAGAATCTGATGGCATAATTTGGTATGCAGAAATAATGAGGATTCTCGATAAAAGTTTAAATAAATGATTAACTTTCTCAAATAACATAAGTAATAAAATCATGTCTCTTGGACAACATGTAAATGAAAAATAATTTTAGGGTGCATGTTTAAAGAGTCCAAATTAGTCAATCAAATAGTCAAATCTTTGAAGAGTTCTTTTTTTAATGTAATCAGAATCTGATGGCATAATTTGATATGCAGAAATAATGAGGATTCTTAATAAAAGTTTAAATTATTAGCTTTCTCAAATAACATAAGTAATAAGATCATATCTCTTGGACAAGATGTAAATGAAAAAAATTATGAAATAATTTTAGGGTGCATGTTTAAACAAGAGTCCAAATTAGTCAATCGAATGGTCAAATCTTTGAAGAATTTATTTTTTATTAATGTAATCAGAATTTGATAGTATAATTTGATATGCAGAAATAATGAGGATTCTGGATAAAAGTTTAAATAAATGATTAACTTTTCAAATAATATAGTAATAAGATCCATGTCTCTTGGACAACATATAAATGAATAATAATTTTAGGATGCATGTTTAAAGAGTCCAAATTAGTCAATCAAATAGTCAAATCTTTGAAGAGTTCTTTTTTTAATGTAATCAGAATCTGATGGCATAATTTGATATGCAGAAATAATGAGGATTCTTAATAAAAGTTTAAATTATTAGCTTTCTCAAATAACATAAGTAATAAGATCATATCTCTTGGACAAGATGTAAATGAAAAAATTATGAAATAATTTTAGAGTGCATGTTTAAACAAGAGTCCAAATTAATCAATCGAATGGTCAAATCTTTGAAGAATTTATTTTTATTAATGTAATCAGAATTTGATAGTATAATTTGATATGCAGAAATAATGAGGATTCTGGATAAAAGTTTAAATAAATGATTAACTTTCTCAAATAATATAAGTAATAAGATCCATGTCTCTTGGACAACATATAAATGAATAATAATTTTAGGATGCATGTTTAAAGAGTCCAAATTAGTCAATCAAATAGTCAAATCTTTGAAGAGTTCTTTTTTTAATGTAATCAGAATCTGATGGCATAATTTGATATGCAGAAATAATGAGGATTCTTAATAAAAGTTTAAATTATTAGTTTTCTCAAATAACATAAGTAATAAGATCATATCTCTTGGACAAGATGTAAATGAAAAAATTATGAAATAATTTTAGAGTGCATGTTTAAACAAGAGTCCAAATTAATCAATCGAATGGTCAAATCTTTGAAGAATTTATTTTTTATTAATGTAATCAGAATTTGATAGTATAATTTGATATGCAGAAATAATGAGGATTCTCGATAAAAGTTTAAATAAATGATTAATTTTCTCAAATAATATAAGTAATAAGATCCATGTCTCTTGGACAACATATAAATGAAAAATAATTTTAGGATGCATGTTTAAAGAATCCAAATTAGTCAATCGAATAGTCAAATCTTTGAAGAGTTCTTTTTTTAATGTAATCAGAATCTGATTGCATAATTTGATATGCAGAAATAATGAGGATTCTTAATAAAAGTTTAAATTATTAGCTTTCTCAAATAACATAAGTAATAAGATCATATCTCTTGGACAAGATGTAAATGAAAAAATTATGAAATAATTTTAGGGTGCATGTTTAAACAAGAGTCCAAATTAATCAATCGAATGGTCAAATCCTTGAAGAATTTATTTTTTCTTAATGTAATCAAAATCTGATGGCATAATTTGATACGTAGAAATAATGAGGATTCTCGATAAAAGTTTAAATAAATAATTAACTTTCTCAAATAACACAAGTAAGATTCATGTCTCTTGCACAACATGTAAATGAAAAAATCATGAAATAGGGTGCATATTTAAATGAGAGTCCAAATTAGTCAATCGAATAGTCAAATCTTTGAAGAGTTTATTTTTTTAAATGAAATCAGAATCTGATGGCATAATTTGATATGCAGAAATAATGAAGATTCTCAATAAAAGTTTAAATAAATGATTAACTTTCTCAAATAACACAAGTAATAAGATTCATATCTCTTGGACGATATGTAAATGAAAAAATTATGAAATAATTTTAGGGTGCATGTTTAAAGAGTCCAAATTAGTCAATCGAATAGTCAAATCTTTGAAGAGTTTATTTTTTTAAATGAAATCAGAATCTGATGGCATAATTTGATATGCAGAAATAATGAAGATTCTCAATAAAAGTTTAAATAAATGATTAACTTTCTCAAATAACACAAGTAATAAGATCATGTCCCTTGGACAACATGTAAATAAAAAAATTGTGAAATAATTTTCATTAACATATCTACATTTCTTTTACATATAAAATTATTAAAACACGCCATAAGTGATATCCTCATATTTTCTTTCATCTATGGGTAACGGAATAATGTGGATACTAGTGGAAGCTAAGCAGAGACACTGTGTATGTATAACGGCTGAAAAAGTACGTGCAAAGTACACATCAAAACCTCGACAAAACCGCGAGCTGTCAGGAACATCGGACGTTTTCGTGGACTCTTCCCCTCTCTCACCCTCCCCCTCTCTCTCTCTATCTCTGTCTGTCTCTCTCCTCATCGCGGGGCGTACGCGTTTCTTGTTACTGTCGTTATCAGCAGCTACCCTCCATCGGTCTGGCATTCGCGGGTGCAGCGACAGAATTATGGTTTGTCAAATATAAACCCGCGGGGCGTCCGTTTCCGCGCAACGTCGCCCTCCCCCCGCCCCCTCTCCCGGGGAGGGGGGAGCGATTTATTAAGGGGCAAAAACGGGCCTTTAAGAAACGCTCGTGCGGACATGAGGAATGAAACGAGATGCCGCTACTAAAGGACATTTGTCTTATTCAAATGGCAGCGGGGAAGGGGAGGAAGAAGTTGAGGGAAGAAACGCGAGATACGAGAGCGAGAGGTGCTCGCGATGAGGAGATTGTAGGTAGAACGTGAAACACAGACAGCACATCTTCTCCTCTCCTCTCCCCCCCTCCTCCTCCCTCGTCCATTTCCTCCTCTCTCCCCCCTTTCACCTCCCTCCTCGTCCACCATTTCATCCCCTCCCCCCGCCTCGTCTCCTCCTCCCCTTCTGTCGTCGTCCCGTTGTCCTCTCGGCGAACTCGTCGCTTACAAGCTCACCGCTGGGACCGACTCTGCAGTTTCCACTGTTTTTCACGTAATTAGAAGCCGGATAATTTATTTAACAACGCTCGACGCGCGGTCGCGCAACTTTTATTGTTTCGTGACTCCCGGCGGGTTGACGACGGACCGGGGCTTGAGGACGCAAGAAAACTAGATTGCGACGTGGATGCCACGTTGCTCGGCGCTACGAAGCCCCGCGAACCGCCCCTTTGACATTCACGGACTCATTCACGTTCGGGACGGGGGTGGCGATTTAGATACGGAGCCAACCTGGAAATGATTGCTAGAGATACGACGATTACAATTGTGTAAATATCGCGCAGGTATAATGTGTATTATCTTGTTTTTTTCGTTGGAGAAGTTATCAGTTGCAAAGAAATAAATTCCACAAACAATTTTATAATTACTTATAATAATAGATTGTCTAGAATGACGTTTTTATCTTAGAAGAAATTATATATTTATTAATTAATATTAATATTAATTATTATAATATTAATTAATATTAATTTTCAATTTTTTGGATGTTTTGTATGTACAGCAAAAAGTAGTTGAAAATCAATATTGACGAATATATCCACTTTTGGCGTATTTTGAGTAAGAAATTGTGTGGAATATTATAATTTGATCTTAGCTACAGCGCAGAGATGTATTTTTTAATATTTATTGCGTTTTTATTGAAATATTCTGAATTTTGTTAATCGAAATGATTAACTTTTGGTAGAGAATTTCGCCTTGTGATGACAGATACATGGCTAACTTTATTGAATTATATTTAATATCTTTTTAATCAGTTAGTACTTGTATAATATTATTTGACCAAATATTTCTTCTATATTTAAATTTTTGCAAATTTTAAACAAATTCTGAATATATTTCCATGTGTTTTTGTCATTTGAATCGATGTGATTATATGTTTCCTATAAGAACACATGTTAATTCTTTGCAAATTAAAATCCTTACAACTTGTGAACCCTTTAGTGATTTAGTGAATCGATTTAAAAATTGTACTGAAGATTCTAAACATATGTAAGGATATTTCGTACAATTTTCATTAAATTCTTAATATTTTGAAAATAGGTACAAAATATCCTTAATCGAAATGATTAACTTTTGGCAGAGAATTTTGCCTTGTGACAGATATATGGCTAACTTTATTGAATTATATTTAATATCTTTTTAATCAGTTAGTACTTGTATAATATTATTTGACCAAATATTTATTCTATATTTAAATTTTTGCAAATTTTAAACAAATTCTGAATATATTTCCATGTGTTTTTGTCATTTGAATCGATGTGATTATACGTTTCCTATAAGAACACATGTTAATTCGGTGCAAATTAAAATCCTTACAACTTGTGAACCCTTTAGTGAATCGATTTAAAAATTGTACTGAAGATTCTAAACATATGTAAGGATATTCCATACAATTTTCATTAAATTCTCAATATTTTGAAAATAGGTACAAAACATTCTTAATCGAAATGATTAACTTTTGGCAGAGAATTTTGCCTTGTGACAGATACATGGCTAACTTCATTGAATCATATTTAATATCTTTTTAACCAGTTAGTACATATATAATATTATTTGATCAAATATTTCCTCTGTATCTAAACTTTTGCAAATTTTAAACAAATTCTGAATATTATTTCCACGTGTTTTTGTCATTTGAATCGACGCGATTATACGTTTCCCATAAGAACACATGTTAATTCGGTGCAAATTAAAATCCTTACAACTTGTGAACGCTTTAGTGAATCGATTTAAAAATTGTACTGAAGATTCTAAACATACGTAAGGACATTCTGTACAATTTTCATTAAATTTTTAATATTTTAAAAATAGATACAAAACATCCTTAAGATTATATTATTATATAGCTATCGAAAAAATTATAGGCATTTAAAAGATTCTTTCAAATTGCATACTCATATTAAACGAACGGTATTAATTATCATGCGTATATTAATTTTAATATTATTCAAAATATTCCAGACTTTCTGTTCAGATCGTTCCATTGCATTTTATTGATCAAATATTTCCTCTGTATCTAAACTTTTGCAAATTTTAAACAAATTCTGAATATTATTTTCACGTATTTTTGTCATTTAAATCGACATGGTTATACCTTTCCCATATGAACACATTTTAATTCCCTGCAAATTAAAATCCTTTTAACTTGTGAACTTAGTGAATCGATCTAAAAATTGTACTGAAGATTCTAAACATACGTAAGGACATTCTGTACAATTTTCATTAAATTCTCAATATTTTGAAAATAGATACAAAACATCCTTAAGATTATATTATTATATAGCTATCGAAAAAATTATAGGCATTTAAAAGATTCTTTCAAATTGCATACTCATATTAAACGAACGGGTATTAATTATCATGCGTGTATTAATTTTAATATTATTCAAAATATTCCAGACTTTCTGTTCAGATCGTTCCATTGCATTTTATATGAAAATAGAAATATTCACTATGTATCTCCTTGTTTAATCCCAGAGGCAGGGCATGTCGCGCGACGCTCTTCATCGATTTGCTGCTACGTAGAGATTAGAATTTTCTTCGAAGATAACCGCGACGTCTCATTTTTTTTTTGCAACTCTTATAGCTCCTGTCCATGAACCGATCCAAACGTCAGCGGGCTTAACGTCGCGCGTTGACAACGTCGTGTCGCGTCGTTACGCTCTTCTCAACCGAGTGTTGCTCGTTAACCGGGCATAAAAATACGCGACGTCGGTCCGCCGCGTGACGAGGAAGCTCGCGCTCGATTTTCACTGTTTTTTTTTACATTTTGTTTTTTTTCCTTTATCAGTCACGAGTCCCGATTTTTTTTTTTCGACTAGAGTCTCGCTTCGCGCGACGCATGTTTTTTTTTTCTTATAAATATGCATGTCGTAACGCAGACGGATCCGGATGTTGCATTAGGCGAAGGTAGACGAACGCGACGAATGTCGACTGATATTATTCGCCATTGCATATTATTCCGAAAAATTGGGAGCGATTACACAGGCCAACAAAATTTTTACCCAGAAACCAGACTATACTTTTCCGAAGGTTTTCGATGCGCTGAATCCAAATCTGGCCGCAGAATTGCTCTATCACGTCAGGATTTTGAGATATCCTAACCTAAAAGTGCAAAAAACACCGTTTTTGCCCATTTTTGAGGTTATGTAGCACGACGGGTTTTTTTTTCAACGAAAAAATATACTCGGATCTTAAAGAACAAGTCTTCCTCTTTCAAATGCCGTTGAGTTTGCTCAAATATCTTCTTTTTTCGCTGAGATATTGCAATTTTAAGTTTACATTTTCAAATTTTCCTATACTTTTTCGTTGAAAAAAAAACCCGTGCTACATAACCTCAAAAATGGGCAAAAACGGTGTTTTTTTGCACTTTTAGGTTAGGATATCTCAAAATCCTGACGTGATAGAGCAATTCTGCGGTCAGATTTGGATTCAGCGCATCGAAAACCTTCGGAAAAGTATAGTCTGGTTTCTGGGTAAGAAGGTCGGTCTAATTTTGTTGGCCTGTGTTATTATTTGTCATACGTTGTCCGCTTTTGCCGTTCCTGGAATTCCTGGACGAACTATTAACCGGCGAGTACGATACGTAGCCTCGACTTGGACCTCTTCCGGACGTACGCTCGTTCTCTCTTGCCCTCCCATTCGGATTGCGACGATTACGCTGCGTTTCCCGTGGCACAGCATAACGATTATACCGTCCTCCGTAATTCATAATTTCATTCTGCCACGCTTTATCTCGCGAACTATTTCGAGCAGCGATTACATATACTTCGCCGTCGTGTACGTCAACGTGGTCCAGCGCGACTTTCGCGAAGCAGAAACCGCAATTGTGCCCGGCCGGACTTCCCGCGATAGCGCGACGACTTTCATTGCGCTTCGCAATTATCCGGAATGCGAATTGGCTGAGCGGTATGTGCGTCGTTCTACGCTAACTTCCTCTGACTTGAACCGCTTTTGCGCGCGAAGCCTTCTCGCCAATGTTTGTTGTAGGTAATTTCAAAATTATCTAGATAAAGATAAAGGTAAAAATCTGTAAATTTATCTTAGATGAGATAGAGATGATTTTGCTTTTACTTAATCTAGATGAAAGATGAGATAATTATTGCGATAATCTAGATAATTATCTAGATATTTTTGTTTATTTTAGAAGACTATAAATATTTGTAAAAAATGTGACGCTAGATGTGACTATAAATATTTGTAAAAAATGTGACGCTAGATGTGATTCTAGATAAAATAAAGATAAAAATCTGTAAATTTATCTTAGATGAGATAGAGATGATTTTGCTTTTACTTAATCTAGATGAAAGATAATTATTGCGATAATCTAGATAATTATCTAGATATTTTTGTTTATTTTAGAAGATTATAAATATTTATAAAAAATGTGAGATTATAAATGCGATATTAAAGTCGTAAACACATATTCTTTCTCTTTTCCTAAAGAATATTTAATATTATTTATAAAGAAATAATAGAAAAAAGGTATATAAATGATATGATAAATATTTATTTATTAATTTATATTTATAATATATTTATAATATATTAATAACAGTAATATAAAAAATATATTTTAGATATTTTAGATAGATTTTTACAAGCTTGCCTGAAAAACTTTTTATAAATGGGATATTAAAATCATAAATACATATTATTTTTCTTTTCCTAAAGAATATTTAAATAATAGTAAAAAAGTATATAAATGATATGATAAATATTTATTAATTTATATTTATAATATATTTATAACATATTAATAATATAATAATAATATATTTATAATATATTAATAATATAATAATAATATATTTATAATATATTAATAACAATAATATAAAAAATATATTTTAGATATTTTAGACAGATTTTTAGAAGCTTGCCTGGAAAACTTTTTTGCATAATGAAAACGTCATCTTAGACAATTTTTAAATAAGATGACAGATTTTTCATCTAAGATAAAGATAAAGATACTTTGTATTTCTTCATCTAGTTAAAGATAAAGATGATCCATTTCTTTATCTAGATGATTATCGAGATAATTTTATCTAAATACCAGCAAACACTGAATAGCAAAAAGGTATATAAATAATATGATAAATATTTATTTATTAATTTATATTTGTAATATATTTATAATATATTTATAATATATTAATAACAATAATATAAAAAATATATTTTAGATATTTTAGATAGATTTTTAGAAGCTTGCCTGGAAAACTTTTTCGTATAATGAAAACGTCATCTTAGACAAATTTTTAAATAAGATGACATATTTTTCATCTAAGATAAAGATAAAGATACTTTGTATTTCTTCATCTAGTTAAAGATAAAAATGATCCATTTCTTTATCCAGATGATTATCTAGGTGATTTTATCTAGATACCAGCAAACACTGTTTCTCGCCGGCTCTTCTTCGACCGTGCACTTTTTCCAGCTGGCGGCGCTTCCTTCCTTTTTTCGCCAATTCTCGCGAGATATGCAATGCGCGTCGCTCGTCAAAATCGCGAAGCCGAAATGGATAATCGCGTTATCAGATGATATCAATGCGTCGAGAAATTACCATCCGTCACTGTCGATATTTTGTGAGAAATTTTCCTGACAAGGATTTTTTACCCATTACGCGCGGCGCATTTTATCAAAGGCTTTCAATGGTAAATTCAATCAAAATTCGTCGAACCGAAATGACAGCTTCCGTGCGTGTACGAACGACTAGACGGACTGGTGGTCCGTAGATGGACAAGCATAGTCCAGCTAATAGCAGTTACGAGAGCAGTCCGTGTAGCGAGTCTGAAAAAACGTGATGAGACTACCAAACGACGTTAGAGGAAGAGTTAGATTCGAAGTTACATTTGGAAATATCGACAGGACGGACGAGAGTTTCGAGAGCCCGAGAGTTTGAGTGTTCAATTAAACAACGGTTTTGTCAGTGATGATACAACACACGTATCGGAAAAAATTACGCGGAGATATATAACGTCATTATCTTATTATTATCTATGGTATTATCTTATACTAGTATCTTTGATTATCATTTTTTTAAAGTTGAAGCTTGAAATGTCAGACGAATTATAAAATATGTTTCTTTCCTCGAGTGTTTAATTAATGCGATTGAAGTAAAATGTAAATTTTTACAAGTTTTTCTAGGTTCTTTAAATTTAAAAAAAGAAACATCTTTCATTCGCTTCGGTTTAATTAAAGTACTAAAGATAATTTAGATAGATGTATATTATAAAAAAGATTTTCCTTTTAGAGTTAATCCTGAAAGTCACATTTTTCACGATGCTAATTTCTAGTGTGATTCAGGTCGATCTTGCAATTATCTTTAACTGGGTCTTATGCCGGGAGAGGCAAACATTGCTCGGTGTGGTCCGATCAATACGCTTAAAGACTTAAGTCTTACATTTTGCATTGTCTAGTGGACTTAACTTCGCCCAAAGTCGACGTCTGACTCAACTCGCTATAGCATCACTGTGTTTGCCCGACTGCAAATTCTCGGCCCCACCTACAGCTACTGAAACCTTTGCAAAAGCATACACACATACGTACCTAAAATACACATGAATTATACAAACACACAATGTTTGTACAAAGACGAGAAAGATCGCGCGAAAATGACAAGGAAACACGATGTTACATTCCCCTTTTTTATAGTTTCCTTTGTGTTTTCGTGCGATATCACGCATCGAACAAGTCATAGTCATTTTAGTTACATATTTGACGTTTTACGAATTATTTCATACAGATAATTTAGACAACCTTCTTCTAACTGTCTTCTACATTGAAACATTAACTGATACTAATTATAAGATAAAGCAATACATGGTTTAGTCTTATCTGTATTTCCGAAACTTCATCAATCGGCAGCATAATTTTCAGATCTTTATACAAAAATAGATATATAATTTATTTTTATTTTATATAATTTATTTTATTATTATATATAATTTATTTTTAAATGTATATTTATTTTTATCGAGAAATAGATAATTTCGAACAGTTTTAATTTTAAAAAATGTATAGGTATAATCGAAAGAAAATTCGCATTAGTAATAATTATTAATGTTATAATTATAATATTGAGTAGAAAGAGAAAAAAACATGTAAATAGAAATGTCATTAAATTTAATCAATCGGCAGCATAGTTTTCAGATCTTTATACAAAAATATATATAATTTATTTTTATTTTATATAATTTATTTTATTACATAATTTATTGTTAGATATATATATTTATTTGTATCGAGAAATAGATATATAAATTCGAACAGTTTTAATTTTCAAAAATGTACAGGTATGCTCGAAAATTCACATTAGTAATAATTATCAATATTATAATTATAATATTGAGTGGAAAGAGAAAAAAACATGTAAATAGAAATGTCATTAAATTTAATCAATCGGCAGCATAGTTTTCAGATCTTTATACAAAAATAGATATATAATTTATTTTTATTTTATATAATTTATTTTTATTACATAATTTATTGTTAGATATATATATTTATTTGTATCGAGAAATAGATATATAAATTCGAACAGTTTTAATTTTCAAAAATGTACAGGTATGCTCGAAAATTCACATTAGTAATAATTATCAATATTATAATTATAATATTGAGTGGAAAGAGAAAAAAACATGTAAATAGAAATGTCATTAAATTCAATCAATCGGTAGCATAGTTTTCAGATCTGTATACAAAAATATATAATTTATTTTTATTTTATATAATTTATTTTATTATATAATTTATTGTTATATATATATTTAATTTTATCGAGAAATAGATATATAATTTCAAACAATTTTAATTTAAAAAAATGTATAAATATGCTCGAAAGAAAATTCACATTAATAATAATTATCAATATTATAATTATAATATGAGTGGAAAAAAAAAACATGTAAATAGAAATGTCAATATCTCCTTAAATATTCCATAAATAATCGTAATGAACCTATAATGTCAGTATTAGCTCTCGACACGTTTCATTACGTATTTCCTCTTTTCAGACGCACATAAGGATCATTATGTATGCTCCGCCAATTGGCTTCCGCGCTAAAACGTTCCGAAATTTTTGCTCGACCTCCGCATGGGAACGTGCAAGCGAGTCGCTAAGTAAAAAAATAACAGACGTCTCGTTTTGCATGTAACATTTTGCAGCGCACAAGCGGAGTGTAGCAACCGCAACTCTTATGCAATATTTATACCGCGGGAGAGTCATTACGTGTACGTCTTCCGTTTGCGATCCTCCCTCTTTCCTCGATCGCGCGACTACAACGTACTTTGTTTCTATTTTCGAATATTCAGGTGTGTACGATCGCATCGTGCAACGGCCGAGGAACGAGATCGGCGATAATTGCCGGTGAAATAGTAATGCAAATGTGCGATAGATTAGCATGTTGGCGTACACCGGTCGAGTGAGAACTGACGCTTCTTTCCCGAACGAATTTGCACGATAGAGGAAGTATAATGGCTTTCCGATATTTATAACAGACGCTCGTGAGGGAGATATCGCTTGAGAAATCTCTATTATTTTTAATCGCAGCGAATTATAACGTGTCTCGTGCGTAAATTCTTCGAGAGGGCATCGATCTTTTTTTTTTTCGTTTTGAAAGAAGAGCGCGATCACCCTCCAAACTCTTTAGATTAACTTCCATCTTGAATATTAATGTTACGTCTCATAAACGCCGTCCACAGTAAACTTTTCCATAAATCATCTCGAGAGCAACTGGAAGAGGTATATAAAGTGAAGAAATATTTAGTGAGTTTACTTCATGAATAGTAATCGCAACTTTAAAAATATATCTCCTGCTCCGTCAGCCGGAGACGTGATTATAAAGATGAAAATGTAAATGTAACATTGACGTCATCTCGACGCTTCTAAAGCAGCTACCAAGTTGATACCACCTGTGATTACGGGATACCTAACGAAGCGCATCTCGTAATAACGCAAAATGCAACGATCGTCGCGTGTACGAGTGCGCGCATATAGGAGATTTGACGTTAATGAAAACGCTCGCGTACGCCAATTCAACTTGAAATTGAATTCGTTTATGATATTTCGTGACTTTACAGAGAACGATGCGACAACGAAAATACGACAAAGAGCCGCGGCTCCGGCTACGGGGAAATGGCCGACGTGAAATGGGGTTGGGACATCAGAAATTGGGATGCAGCGCGCATGTATCTTCATTATACACAGAAAAAAAAGAACATTCTTGTTTTGAAAATATCTTTAATTTCAACATGAAAAGCTTGAAATGAGATTATATTGCGTTAACTGAAGAAAATTTGCTTGAATGAAGTCATTTTATATAGTTCAATCAAGAAAAATATATTCTTATTATTTAAGAATAATTTTAAGACAACGTAATTTAAATCGACCACACTGGCACTTTATTGGTTGATATAAAATCACGACGTTTCGACCATTGATTTTGGTCCTTTTCAAGTGAACTACAAAGGAACATTTTAACAATATAAAATTGCACGAAAGCAATCTATCTGTAGTTAGTAAACATAAATTAGAATTCAACCATGACTTCGATTGGTCAATACCGATTATTTTACACAACGAAAGATACGTGAAAAAGAGAGAAATTGCTGAAATGTTTTTTATAAAAAAGTTTGACAACACAATTAACTTGCAGAAGGACACTGAGAGTTTGAACAGTATTTATGATAAACTAATAAAAGCTGTTTAGTCTCTCTCCTTGTTTGTGAGCGGTAGGCTGACTTGACGATCTTGACAAGTGATTTCTCTTTTCTCATTACTTATCGGTTAACTAAGATTTTGTACGTATATATTAATTTTTCCTTTTTTTTTTCTCCTTTTTATTCACTTCATATTGTTTTTATAATATTGTAAACCTTTGTGGTTCACTTGAAAAGGATCAAAACCATAGTCGAAACGTTGTGATTTTCTATCAACCAATAAAGTGCCAGTGTGGTCGATTTAAATTACGTTGTCTTATTTTATCTACTGGCGACAAGAATTTAATATTAAGAATAATTTTCTTGAATGGAAAAGAAATAATGTTAGATAGAAAATAACATTTTTAAATCAAAGATTATAATTTTCTTAAAGTAGAATTAAATATTATATAGTCTTGAGATAACAATTATAATATTAAAATAAGACTATAATATTGTTGAAATTTAAAATTATTAAATTCTTCTAAGAAGATTAGAAATGTTTTATATATGAAACAATGAACGCGTTAATTTAAGTATATAAGTTTTGATTTGACACTTCTTTTTTTTCTGTGTAAGCGGCGAAAAAAATAGCAAGATATATTTACGAAATAATACACATGTGAAATCACCGTTTAATATTAACTTATATTCCTTTATCGCGCAATTAAAAGTTTGAAGAAATTATGAAATTATTTCTTACCTTAATAAAAAGATTTTATTCGTAAGATTTCATAAAGCAAGGTATCCGTATAAAGGATCAAAGTTTTCGGCTCTGCGGCACTTGAGAAGTTCAACCGCTGTACGGCGGTTTTCAGGAATTTTAATATAACATTAATAACGTCAATATATATTGACTTTACCAAAGCGGCGTTATAACAAGGTACTTAAAAGTTTGCGGGTTCCGAAACCGAATTTGACGATCGCATAATACGAAACATACAATGCGGGGTAAGCCGACTTTATGCCGAACGAATTTCAAGCCTTTCATCAAAGCATCAAATGGCAGAAGGCGAGGGGAAGAAATCATAAAATTACATGAAGTAATAGTATAATTTGAATGCGCAATAGCAATGCAGTGTATCATTAGTTTATTACTAATTTAATTTTATCGGGATTCATCGAGATTGCGTAACAGCTTTCTTTAATCAATAGCAATTTGCTTCAATTATCGTTTCGTAAGCGACGATTTAATGCGTCTGCACTTTTTCGAGAAATATAAAAACATCGAATTGGTGAAGATTATTTGTAATATTATCGAGTCTCCGTTTTTAAGGATGTATCGGAGATATATTATAATCAATGAAATCGCCGTGAATTTTTAATTTAACATTCTTAATAACATTCTAAATCGTCATGAATTATTTCAAATTTTTTTACTTGCTTCATAATATTATATTCTTCATACGTGTAAAAATGTTCCCACAAAGTTTTAAAATGATTTACTTGCTCGTTTTGAAATTATTGTTAAAAAATAACTGCGATTATCGGTTTGACGCAATATTGATGATAAAACGTGGCAACATGTTCTTGGAAATTAAGATCTATTTATATTAAAAAATACTTTGAAGTATGATTTCTTGATTTTTAAAAATTTTTCATCAATTAAAATTCGTATTCTGCCCAACTTTAATTTTTTCATACTTTGGATTAACTTTTGAGACAGATGGTCCGTCCAATACATCCTTAAGGATGTATTGGAGATATATTACAATCAATGAAATCGCCGTGAATTTTTAATTTAACATTCTTAATAACATTCTAAATCGTCATGAATTATTTCAAATTTTTTTACTTGTTCCTTCAAAAGTTATTAATTTTTGAATTTTGCGATTTTAACATAAGATCTTATGTAAACGTTCAAGAGACAGGTAATAAATTATTCACAAACTATAAAAAAACAATAAAAAATTTCATTTCATAATATTATATTCTTCATACGTGTAAAAATGTTCCCACAAAGTTTTAAAACGATTTACTTGCTCGCTTTGAAATTATTATTAAAAAATAACTGCAATTATCGGTTTGACGCAATACTGATGATAAAACGTGACAACATTTTCTTGGAAATTAAGACCAATTTATATTAAAGAATACTTTGAAGTATGATTTCGTGATTTTTAAAAAATTTTTCATCAATTAGAATTCGTATTCTGCCCAACTTTAATTTTTTAGTACTTTGGATTAACTTTTGAGACAGATGGTCCGTCCAATACATCCTTAATTAAATTTTATCTCACGTTTTATTGATTTGCTGATATTTTAGGTTTAGTTAAAATGGAACGATTGGCAAATTAGGTATTCATGCAAACCAATAACAATTATTACAAAGACAATTTTCGAGATTAAAATAGGAAAAAATATTATCCACGCTCTCTTTTATTGTGTCAATTGAAATTTCAATTTCTCAAATTTTCAGAATATGTGGATCGTGAGAAATCTATATCAAAAGATGATAAGAAAGCTTTATTGAATATTATCAGGGAACTGAACTTTTCGCATTAAGCGAAAACGCGAATTTCATCAAAGTAGAACAGGCTGAAGTTGTATTTTTGTTTTTATTCGATCAACAGCTTTTGAGCAAAATTTTATGCCGCGACTTTTAATCGCGAAATTTCATTTTTTGCCTGATTTTCGTATTATTTCGTCCATATTTAACAATAAATGCAGAAGGCATTAAACTATAGTATAGTCCGCGACAGCGATTCGTTCTCCTTGCGGTGCCTTGTAAAATATTGCTATCGATATCTCTCGACTCATATTTTCTCATATATTCAGATTTTAAAAACAAAAAATTTATTTATTTAGTTTTCAATTTTAGATTTGTTCAATGATAGAGAAATTTAATAATCTATCCTTTTCTTCTTAAGATTACATTAAGATAAATTAAATTCAAAGAAATCCTACATTTTATTTTTCACAGTTGTGTTATTATTAATAAAAATCATTATAAAAAATGTATGAAGGCCATTTCTCCTCTTCTTTATAATCATAAAATATATCTATGCATTACAGTTATGAGTAACAGAGATCGATCACTGATCAACACTCAAATTTTTTCCTGACATTTAACATGTATTATAGGTTATATCTAAGGCATTGAAAAAAATACTAGTTTAGTTGTATCAGCTCTACTTTTTTTATTTATAAGATATTAATTCTGAAATATGTTTTCGATATTTTTGAAAGATGTATTCGCCACAAATATAACAAAAACTGTCTGGATTATGTAAACAACATCTCCGAATCGAAGACATATCAAAAGTTAAAAAAATAATAATTTTGAGTCGAGTAAAACTCAAAAAAATTGCACGTGATGTAAAAGGGGTAGTCTAAAAATATTAAAAAACAAAAGTTGTTAAAGAAAACTACTGTCGTACTCAAAATCAGTACATTTAAATAAGCCCAAAACTGCAAAATTATAAGAGGAAAAACTTAAAATTATTTAATAAATAATTAGTTGAAATATTTTAAAGTCGCTAGTGGAAAATTAAAAATAAATAATAATTAAGGCTCTCGAAATTAATAAACTAAATTATATAACATAAATTAAAAATTAAACATTTTTCTCAGTTAAAGGTAATATAATACGACCAATATTTTGGCTAGTTTTAGTCGTATTATATTACCTTTAACTGAGAAAAATTTTTTAAATTATTTTTCTTGTTGACCAGTGTAATTCGTTTCAACTGGAAAATAATGGAAAATCAGGTAAAACGCGATAAAATGCGAAATTTTGGGAAAAAAAAATCGCGAAAAACAGTCAACATAAAACGCGAAAAGTTCAATTCTCTGAACATTACCTATCGAGATCTGTCTTAATTCAAATTTCGACATTTATGTTTCTAATATGTAAATTGACATTTGACGTTAACGGTTAGCATCGTATGCGATTCACGGCCGTAAAAAACTCACCTTCGGCGCTGAAAACCCGCGCTGCAGATAACCCGCAATAATTCCACATTTCTTCCCACAAAACACTTTCCTTCAGATCGATACGAGAGACGTACAATGTCATCGTAACCCGCGCGGTCGGATATATATTTATCGACTCGCGTCAATTTTACAATCTAACGTGATTTACGAGACGGATCCACCCGCGACGTTTTCAATGCCGGACGAAAACCGTTATGGAGAAAATCGGTTACGTGACGAACAACGTACGTATCGCGACCGTGAAATATGATGGGCGTTTGTGACAAAGTAGCTCCCTTTAAATCGTGCCACCGACCGGTGCGATACACCATTATCTTGCGGAATGTCTTCCAATAGGTATACACCACCTTGTGTACACCAGTGAGTTTTTTTCCCAATTTTTTCGCGCCTCCCTCTCTTTTCCTTCGAGCTTTGCGGCCCGCGATTCCCTCGTCTCGCGACTTTAGCGAAGTAATTCCGGAAGGGACGACACACTTTGGGGGTAAATTCGCGCGACAGAATTCATCGGGAGCATCAGCATATCCAGCAGAGGATATAAACGATTTATGATTGTCGCCAAAGTTAATGGACAGAAGTATCGATGTTTGCTTATGGCTTTATGCGCATTGTAATTCCCACGGCTGTCCCAACGCGCCGGTTTCCCATTAATCGATGCTACATTCGCATTAACTTAATGAAAAGAGCGACGAGATGTCAAACTGATTACCGCGAATTAACTTGATTGAGATCGCCGTCTCTCAGTGGTCTATAAATTAATAAGCGACTGTACAGATCTCTGCAATACTCGTTGCAGTCATCTGTCTATTTTAGCTCGTGCTAGCCACTTAACAGGGTATTTTCTGATCCTTTCCCAATTTGGACGTGACAGACAGAAAGAGCAAAACTTTGTCCACGAAATAATAATGAAATCGAAACAGACAGCTTCAACTATAGCTTATATAACTGTCAGTTTGAAAATCCGAGCGGAGAAAGATCACTCTTGATACCATAAAATTCCGATATTTAATTTCTATATACATATATGCTCTAATCTGCGAATGCAAAATCTACTCTCTAAAAATGAATCAGTGAAAAATATCACTAATTTAAATGGTAAAATAAGATTTCATTGAGAATCAGTGAGTATTTTACTGATCTTCGGTAGAAACGCTTATTTTTTTGTTATTTTATCTAATATCTTACTGATTATGGTCAGTTAAAATAAAATTCATTGTAAAATCAGTAAATTTTACTGTAAAACCAGTAATCGCTAGTTTGTTCATTTATCGCTATAATCGCTATCTCTCTCGTATTTAATTTTAGTTATAAGAATTATATAAAGTTTGCAAAGAGCGACATTTAAAATTAGAAGTATTACTTCGATTTAACAAATGTTGAGAAAAGCTCTCTTAATATTAACAATACATAGAAAATTCAAAGGCGATAGAGAGCAAGGTTAAATAAATTTAATTTGAAAAACAGTAAAGATGTATGATAATTTAATTTAATTCAAATATAAATAAAGAATAAAAAATGAAAACAAATAATATATACATAATTTGAAGTAATAATAAATACTTCGATTTAATTTCTGATACAAGCTCAATAGAGAGGCTTCAGATATTAAATCGATTTTTATAAGTCGGACAAATAAATGTCTGGCGACTTATTGAAAATTATTTGCTCGTTGTCTATTTAAAATAACAAGTTCAATATGCATGTAATATAAATAAAATAAAATTTTTAATATAATAAATATTTAGTAAATATAAATAAAATTTTTAATTTTATATGAAATAGATAGAGAGATAAATTATAGTTTAATATTACTGACAATAATGAAAAAAATATTATTGATATTGAGAAATATTACTGATTGAAACAGTCAAAATTATTAACTGATTCTTTCAATAAAATATCACTGATTTACAGTGCTGTACTTATAATTGCTGTAATCAGCGACTATTTACTATTTTTCAGTGATAATATACTGATTCACTTTTAGAGAATAATATTTTGCAGCATCTTTCTTTCTTCTTTTCTCTCTATTTATCTGTCTATTTCGTGTTTCATCTACATTTTCTCTCATAACGAAAGTTTCGAGATAAACTCCATAATTAAAAAGTCTTATTAACCAACCATCTTTCTTATTTCTTTCTTCTTGAAATTTAAATAAACAGATTTCGTCTTAAATTTCTGAATTACAGCTCTTAAAAGGAAAGATAAAAAAAATACAAATTTTTTTCCTAAATAAAGATTCTTTCCCACACATGTAACATTTTTTCTTGTCCTTGAAGTTTTTAATACACGCGATTCTGAGGTGCGTGAAACACATAATCCGAGTTTATGTATTTCTTCTATCGTCGAAATCTGGAAAGCGTACGCGAAACGAGCACCGAAAAAATTGTATTCTTGAAATGTATACTTTATAAGTCCTCTTAATAAATATTCTTAATAAATAAGAATATATTCTTAATGAATAAGAATATATTCTTAATGAATAAGAATATATTCTTAACGAATAAGAATATATTTTTAATTTGCGACTTCTACATCACAATTCGATTTTCGTGTGCGCGACATGTTTCTTCATTTGCCGCTGGCGACACCACTCTTAATTTTTCTCGTATTCAATATTTATCATGAAATGTATATAAAGGACTTGTATTAACGTAAGATCTAAAGTATATTTTTTTCCCTTAGCAGTGATGCGAAAGAGAGGACACTGCTCTCACACATAGGTTCTCTGTGTGCATGTGAGTCCTTTTTGACATCACTGTTTATCAATTTAATTTCAAACTGAATTTAAAATAATTTATTTAACCTGGATTCCTTGTTGGGATTCAGAATATTAAAAGACTACTTGAAATTAGGCGGAAAAAATTTTTAGACCAATTAAACTTATTTGACTTCAACAAAATTTATTAAATCCAAAGAAATATTTTTCTCTGTGTATTAAGAATATCTCTTTAGAAGATTTGCCTCTTAACTTAAGAGGATCCTCTTGGAGCCTATTTTAGTGGTATATATTCTAAAGATAATTGGCATATTCTTAAATTAAGAATACAATTTTTTCGGTGAGAAGTTCCGGCGCGTTCGTCTTGTCTGCAACTTTATTCGAGGGACAGACAGCCAATTGCGGAAAATGGAGAAATTTATCTGACGAGTGTGTGACTACGCCTGCCGATTTGATTGCGGTCAGCGTATCGAGGGAAACGTCAAACAAACGACCCGTCGCTTTTTCATTCGGACTTTCAATTCGACGTTGTGAATTGTGGCTCGCGATCCGACGATTTTATCCGGCTATCGTCGGCGTGTCAACGGACAATCTTTTAGTAGTCCGGGACTCCAAGAATAATATTCGCGACGAAAAATGCCCCACCAACTGCTATTCTCGAGATCGGTCTTGAGGACTTGTGTACGGCACAAATGCGTTTCCGAATATTCACTTAAACTTATATTTGCTCCGTCATGTATTTACGTTTAGGCGTTCGGCGTAATATCAAAGACGCGGCAAAACTTTTCGGCACGAAACTTTCAAGATTGACCTAGGAAAGTTTAGGAAGTCTCGGTATAACCGATTTTCCCCCTATTCCCATCCTAACTCAGTTGCTATTTGTTTTATGCTAACATGGAGTTAATTACACCGATGCCGGAGTTGATGTTTGGGGTGCTTGATTATATTTCGCGAAACTGCGTTTAATTGCATTTTCATACGATTACGAGAAACTTGCTGTGATATTAAGACTTTTCGGGTTTCCAAGATTAATCTTTTTTTTTCTTTTACTGTCCCAAACATAAGAACGATATATTAAAGAGAATATTATCCCTTTTTTCATATGTTGCACATGATACATGGTATGTGAAAAGTTGGAAAATAAATAGGGTTGTACGAGACCCAAGACAGGACAATTTTCGTAAAAATATTATATTGGTATTGAAAATTTTCAAAAATTTAAATCTTGTCTTGGTCTTGAGTGAATATTGGTAGCAAAAATCTCGTCTTGTATTGTTTTGTCTCGATTTTATTAACAATTTTTTATCTAATATTAAAAAATTATTTAAATAATATTTAAATAATATTATTTAAATGATATTTAACATAATTTTTATAATATAATTTGAAATAATTATTACTATTGTATTATATTTTGTATTATATTTTAATTATAATTATTACTATGTAATCGATGTAAATGCCGTCTATTTACTTAAAAAACATTTACTGTTTCATGGAAAACAGAAATTAATAGCTGTTTACAGGCTCCAAGGGAATATACAGATATAAATATTTTGGAGTGGTAAAAAAATCAGGTTTATATTTATCTCACATTGTCAAAAATGGCTCGAGACATTTCAAGTTCAACTGCCTCATCCGTGCTAGTAGAAAGACTTTTCTCAATAGAAACTTTGACTATATCAAAAAATAGAACCAGATTACAAAGTAAATCTTTAAAAGCACTAATGTGCATCAATTCCTGGGTGAAATGTTCTTTAATGTCTAAAATTTGCGAGTTTGATTTCTAATTTATAAAAATGTTATATTGTATTAATATTAAATGTTTTTAAATTTATCAATATAAATGCTTTTATTGAATAAAATTTTTTTAAATTCGTATGTAATGATTTTTTTTTCATTTACAAATATAAATATTTTAATATTAAATTCTTGAATGTCGCCAGTAGATAAAATTTTATTTTATAAATATTTTATAAATATTTTAGTTTCTTTGAGAACCAATAATCTTAACAAGACTAATAATCTTGACAGTCTTAGTTTTAGTATTGTCATGATAACTAATTAAAAATCTTGTCTTGATCTTGTCTTGAAATTCAAGACAAGACAAGACAAAATCAAGATATAAATATTTTGGAGTGGTAAAAAAATCAGGTTCATATTTATTTATCCCACATTGTCAAAAATGGCTCGAGACATTTCAAGTTCAACTGCCTCATCCGTGCTAGTAGAAAGGCTTTTCTCAATAGAAACTTTGACTATATCAAAAAATAGAACCAGATTACAAAGTAAATCTTTAAAAGCACTAATACGCATCAATTCCTGGGTGAAATGCTCTTTAATGTCTAAAATTTGCAAGTTTGATTTCTAATTTATAAAAATGTTATATTGTATTAATATTAAATGTTTCTATCTTGATCAATGTTCTGTCTTGATCTTGTCTTGAAATTCAAGACAAGACAAATCAAGATCACTAATCTTGGTATCTCGTGCAATCCTAAAAATAAATGCGAGCCAAATTTTTCTGACGTTTCTTGATAATGGCAGACCCACAATTTAAATTTCATTAGTCAGCCGGCATAGATACGCCCCCCGCTTAATACGCTCGCAATAATTCGGTCGGTGGAATGTTTGCGGAGAGAGGTCGTAAATATGAGAGTCACCCTTAAGCCGGCCTCTCTCGGTTTGTATATTTTTTGCTCTCGCCATCTCGGATTCGTGTGCTCGGTCGAGCTCACATTTTCGCAAAGGGGCCGGCTCGTATCGTGCTCGGCCATCGAGAAATCGACGGTCGGCTCGCGCAAACACACGAAAGCGGCACCGCAACTCGCGAGTGTAGCACGCGAGTGTAGCACGCGTGTGAATATCGCTTACGTGGACCAGGCTTTGCGCGGGACTTCTTCCTATCGTCGCCCTTATCGTGACGTTTAACGAGCACGGGTCACGGCTTGTATTATCCCAGGGTGGTTCGCTTTTTATACGGCCGCGCCGCGCTGGTAACTTTAACCCCGATACGAGGAGGGACGAGGAGATAAGTGATAAAGGCGAATGCGAATGAGCGCAGCGCGAAGAAATAATTATCAATTAAATATAAAAAAGCAATAAAAAAACCCGCAAAACTTTTTATTACGCCAATTTCGTATAACCGCGCACCTTACCCGCCTTACGTTCTACATCTGGGGCGCTGGCATTATTTTTTATACGATTCTGTACGTAGCGGTAACTTTTAACCCCAATGCGGCAGGAAGAGATGAGTGATAAGAGTAGGCAAACGACGTGAAAAGGAAAGAAATAATTAATCATTATAGCATTGAATAAAACATCGCCTCTTTTGCTTTCCTGATATGTTCCCCTGCTTTTATTTTCGTCCATTGTCGTACATAGATGTAGGTATTATTTAAAAAATTCGAAGTATGTACTTTATTAAACTTTGATACGGTTCTGTATTTTTGAGAATATGTCGATTTTAAATTTAGTTTCAGAATATCGTTAAACCAGGTTTAATGTTTTATGAAAGATTAACGCGAATCGAATCAAATAATATATTAGATACACAGAGAAAAATGTATTCAAGTAAATATTGTTTATTTTAAGTATATCATAAGTTTGTATATTTGCAAATATATCATAAATTTACCACAAGCATTAAATTTAATTGAATATATTCTGAATTTTAGTAAGTGCAGTATTTTAGTCAAGAATATTAAATTAAAACTAAAATTTCATTTGCTTACGACAAGAGTTGACGTAAAGTAAATTTGATTTTTTTTTATACAACTTTACAATATTCTTGAAGAGAAAATAAATTCTTCTTTTGAGTACATGATAATGAGATGAGTATATTTTAAGATTATTATCAAGAATATATTCTTTGTTGAAGAAAATTATTACTTAAAGAAAGAAAAATAAACTGAGTAATCGCTTTTCTTGGCAGTAGAACGATATTTTTCTCGGTGTACGGTGTAAACTATGACTTCGTATGTATAGCCCCTGCATTTAACAATTATTTGCATGTGATACGTTTCACTTGTAAGAGAGTTGTTCTGCTGAATAACTATAAAAAGCAAGGATTAAGAGCTTACCTGTAGATCGGGATGACGTCACTCTTGTACCAGACGACTAAGATAGCGGAATCGTTGCGATGAGGTGGACGAATGTCGCATGGCAGCTCGGCCGTCCCTTGGAGAACCGCTGCTACAGACAATGGCGGCCCTATAACAGTAGTAAAAATATTGATTTAATAGCTATCATCCGTAATTTCCATTGATTTTACGATCATAAAAATTTAGAAAAGCAATAGGAATAGCATTTAGCTTTTTACTGCCCGCTATCAGCAATATCTTATAAAATATACATTATGTAATATATTATTAATCGTATAATATTTATATAAAATTCTTTTAAATATTACGAGTCATTAAAATTTGATAAAAAATAATTTTTAAATCTATTGCATAATCATCAATTATTATTATGATATATTATTATGATATATTATTATAAAATAAATTTACCAGTAATAAATAATAAATTTAATAATAAATTTTATATAATAAATTTAATAATAAATTTATTATATAACAATTTACCAGTAAAATATTAAGACAGAGTTATAACTAATATATATTCGTATATTCGAAAATCAATATAACAATACTTTTATCAAATATACTTGTTTCAATTTCAAGTTCTTATTTCTGATAAACTTGATTAATTCACAAAAAAATAAAATATAAATTTGAGCACTTTTTAAAATAACCGAAGCAAGTTTAGGTCAGTACAAGTTTCTATCAATAAAAATTTGCACTAATCTGAATATACTCTGTTAAAATTTAAGAAATTTTTAAATTATTCGCAAATCATCATGTCCTATTATATTATATTTTATTCATGTTTTATCATCAAAATTTTTGATACTTAGATATAAGCAAAACTAGTTTAAAGAGCTCTGAAATTACTTTCGAACAAAAAGAAAAAATTTTATTAATGGACAATATAATATATTTTCTCAACGTACGAACATTTACTGAATGATAACAATCGTTTTGTCTTTCTTCACGTCGATTGTTATTCTAACTCCCTTTTTGATGTTTCTCGTTAGAGGGTGAGTTTCTCCCCATTACGTCATACGCCAAAGCGTGTAAACAAAGTATGTAAACAAAGATGTGTATCTACTATTATATAAATGAGAATAATATTAGACATATTATACGCATTATTACTTACGTTTCATCTACTTCTTATTATCTTTTTATTACCGTAAATTAAAATTCGATTTTATGCAAATGACAAGCGATATTTTACTAGACATTATTTTCTGTCAACATGAATCAAAATCTTTCTTTTCTGGATGATTTTATTTTTTAGAATTATAATATAACGTGCATACATAATAGTAATTAAGAAAATAGTAGGAACAAACGTTAAAGGAAAGAGATTGATTTTATTTCATTGATCATTTCATTTATGTTTTATTTTTGCTCGTTTGCAAACGAGCAAAAATAAGTAAAAGTTATTTTCTTTATGGATATATAATATATAATGATTAGTTTGATGTTAGAAATTTACATCGCATGCAACGAATTTCATGTTCAATAAGAAATCTGTGTTCGTCTTCTACCCTTCTATTGCGTTGGCAATAACTTTGAGTGGTTATTTCCGACGTAGGAAATCCGTTTTACTTATAAATAACAGAACTGACGCAGGTGCGACACGAAAGGTGATTGCATTTCGTAGATTTACCCGTCTTTTACCAAGAAACGTATACACGTTCGCGTATTACCGCATATATAGCGCACAGATCGCATCTGCTTTCAACTTCAATAATTTTCGAAATTATGCTTTTACGTTTCGCAATACATACGTACTTTACAATTTAAGAAAATTGACTATTGAACTGAGGAAGAAAATGTTGAATAATTTATTCATAATTAAAGCACTGCGCTGGTGAATCAATTTTCGCAATATAGTTAAGATATTACTTATGTAATTAAAACTAACAGCTGCTTTAATTAAACGGGACATTGCCATAATTATTTTGCACTTGACGGAGATAAAATTAAATATTGGAGAAATAATAACTGTTGTAAAATCTCTCTCTCGATCCAATATATTAATTATATTCTGTTAATTATATCCTATAGTCTGCGAAACGGCGAAGAATATATTGCAGAAAAATCATTCCGTGATATATCGACGAAAATTCGTACTAATCTTCTATTAAAATGAATAATACAGGCCTGCAAAAAAGGAGGTCAACATTTTTTTTAAAGATGCAATAGTGATTTTTGACGTAATTTTGTGCTCTGAATCCGAATCTGGCCGCCGAATTTACGTAGCACGTCAGGTTTTTGAGTTATTTGTAGTTGAATAGCCCAAAAATCGCTATTTTGGCCAATTTCATGAATTTATTGTGAGTAAATCAAATTTTTTTAAATATTTCTGTCAATGGTATCGTACAGTGCTCACTTTCATTTTTCGAATCCACTTTCGATTACCGCCGCACGATTTTTTTTCGCTCAGATATACAAGTTGTAAGACTGATCGTGCATAGGGATCCAATAAGCCATTCTAAATCAACCGTGCCACCTCTCTATCTCACTACGAATCAAAATTACAGTAAAAATATACATTTTTAAATACCTTCTGTCACCTTTTGAAATTAAAAATCGCGCGTCCAATATGGCGAATAAAATCACAATAAAAAGGCATGAAATTTAGAAAAATTTATCAAAATGTATAACAACTGTATTAGACATTTCTTTACAATACTTTTTTAGCTAATCGAACCTGACACATGTTAGTCTTTTTAAATTTCAAGATCATGGATCCACCATAATAATGTCTATATAAATTTTCTTTAACGTAAATTTTCTTACAACGTTATACTTATATATCTCAGCGAAAAAAAATCGTGCGGCGATAATCGAAAGTGAATTTGAAAGGCGAAAGTATTATACGATGCCATTGGCAGAAATATTTCAAAAAATTTGATTTCCCTGCAATAAATTCATGAAATTAGCCAAAATAGTAATTTTTGAGCCTTTCAATTACAAATTACTTAAAAACGTGACGTGCCACGCAAATTCGGCGTTCAGATTCGGATTCACGCACAAAATTTCGGAAATCACTATTGCATCTTAAAAAACAAAAACCTCGCCGGCCTATGTTATTTTCTAATTGAGAAAAATAATTATATTTTTTTAAATATTGTTATTAATCGCAATTAATTGCGACTAAATATGCGTCATGATAGCATAAGAAGATAAAGTAATTGCATCAAGTTTCTTTTACGTGCTCCCCGATGTTAACCTAATTTATCATTAATAGGCCCGTGTAATTGAATACTTCCGAGATAAAATGAGAAAAAAAAAACAAACTCAAGCGACGAAGATGTTTGCAGAACACGAGGGGGATCAACGATGACAATTTCGCGCTCCAGAAAGCGCGTCCGTTTCCAGTGGACTTCCCCCGGCATCGTCGGGGATTTTGGGCCAGGTATTGAAGGATCGGCGAGAATATTTGCGGAGGAGATGGGGGCGAGGAGGAGGATGTCAGCGAGAACAACGCGCGCCGGAAAACGGAAACGGGGATGCATATATACGCCGGCTGTCCGAACGTATTAAAACTGAGCGAATCGCGGATGAATTTTCTTTCCAGTCTGTCAGCCATAGAGAAAGCGTCGATCCGTTCGCCCTCTTTTGCCCTGACGACGCTCGAATATTTCCAAATTCCCCTCTCGACTTTTCGACATGGTTTCGATCGATGAGACAATTCGCGTCGAGATCCAGACTCTCTCTTTCCGCTTTGATTGACCAAACTTATTTCCGAGATCGTGTGCATAAAATAAGCTTCAGTAAAGCAGCAACGATACCATCGATCGGCCATTACTAATTCACTTTTTTTTTTGTTATCTCGCACGGGAGCTATTGATTTTATATAGCAGGCCTGCGACTATCCGCTGGGACAGAAAATATCCGTCGAATAATAGTTTCTCGAGGAGAGATGAATAATATTTCATACGAAACGTTCCCTGAGAGAAATAATTTTTACTCTTAAAACATTCCATCACTGCATCTTTCGATTACTCGAGATACGTCTGCCTTAATTATCTTGCTAATCTTTTATCAGTTTTTAAAATTTGCTTAATAATATATGCAAATTTGTAATTGGAGGTGAATATTTTACAACGAGAAAAATTTCTGAGAAAATATCAAGTGAGCATGAATATTATTTAAAATATTTATACGATACTTAAATACTTTAATAATCGCAATAATAATCGTATATATGTATTATTAAAATACATATACGATTATTAATTCTCTTGCATCTTAAAAATGTATAGAATAATATTAATTATTTTCATCGCATTCTCGAAAATTGTATTCCTCCCTTATTCGCGGCATGCAAAATAAAGGTAACGGGCTATTCCATTATCAAACTTGGCGGAGCCTTTATCTTGCTTCGTCCAATTTCTGAGTTTCTGTCATAAGAGTCATTTCTCTTCCTTACATTTTCAGAGCCCCATGAGCGATAGTTCGCACGGCGCGCATATTAGGTCTCTCGTTCCAAGTTTTGAATTTTTAAGCAGAATTTTCACTCTGTGCCGCCGTCACGGGAGGGAATATATTATGCAGTCCCTAATTTACCGTCCTAGCGCGCCTCAGCCTCGCGGAACGGAGAAACGAGTTTACGCGAAGGAACAAATGGAAGGCCGTGGTGCCTATTTCATGATACCGCTTATTCGAGTATCCTTCGCCTCGCATCCGACATTTAACGCAAAATTTTCGCCGGGATATAATGCATTGTGGTCCGATCAAAAATATATATTTAATCGATTGCATTCCAATTGACGAAAAGAAACACGTACATTTGCCTCTTTATGTCTTGTGATTCTTTATTATGATAGTCTCTGTCTTATAAAGTTGCATGAGATATCAAGATTAGTCTTGGTATTGCCTTGTCTTGTCTTGAATTTCAAAATAAGATTTTTAATTAATTATCCGGAGAATACCAAGACTAAGACTGTCAAGATTATTAGTCTTGTCAAGATTATTGGTTCTCAAAAAATTAAAATATTTATATTTGTAAATGAAAAAAATCACCATATACGAATTTAAAAAAAATTTATTCAATAAAAACATTTATATTGATAAATTTAGAAACATTTAATATTAATACGATATAACATTTTTATAAATTAGAAATCAAACTCGCAAATTTTAGACATTAAAGAGTATTTCACCCAGGAATTGATTATTAGTCTTGTCAAGATTATTGGTCTTGTCAAGATTATTAGTCTTATCAAGATTATTGGTTCACAAAAAAATTAAAATATTTATATTTGTAAATGAAAAAAATCACTATATACGAATTTAAAAAATTTTATTCAATAAAAATATTTCTATTGATAAATTTAGAAATATTTAATATTAATACAATATAACATTTTTATAAATTAGAAATCAAACTCGCAAATTTTAGATATTAAAGAGCATTTCACCCAGAAATTGATGCACATTAGTAGTGCTTTTAAAGATTTACTTTGTTAATCTGGTTCTATTTTTTGACAGAGTCAGAGTTTCTATTGAGAAAAA
Organism: Camponotus fellah; assembly: GCA_030586385.1. Classification (NCBI taxonomy): domain Eukaryota; kingdom Metazoa; phylum Arthropoda; class Insecta; order Hymenoptera; family Formicidae; genus Camponotus; species Camponotus fellah. The sequence continues at coordinate 504,113 of JAPIVC010001004.1, forward strand.
TCTTTCTACTGGCACGGACGAGGCAATTGAACTTAAAATGTCTCGAGCCATTTTTGACATAAATGTGACATAAATATGAACCTGATTTTTTTACCTCTCCAAAATATTTATATCTGCACATTCTCTTGGAGCCTGTAAATAGTTATTAATTTCCATGAAACAGTAAATATTTTTTTATGTAAATAGGTGGCATTTATATCGATTACATAGTAATAATTATAATTAAAATATAATACAATAGTAATAATTATTTCAAATTATATTACCAAAATTATGTTAAGTATTATTTAAATAATTTTTTAATATTAGATAAAAAATTGTTAATAAAATCGAGACAATACAAGATGAGATTTTTGCTACCAATATTCACTCCAAGACCAAGACAAGATTTAAATTTTTGGAAATTTTCAATACCAAACAATACAATATTTTTGAAAATTTTCAATACCAAACAATATAATATTTTTCCGAATATTGTCTTATCTTGGGTTTTGTACAACCCTACTGTCTTGTATACCGTTGACAGGGAATAAAATGGAATTGAATTTGGTATCGCGAAAAACTTCAAAAAATTTGACATATATTTATTTAGCTTCTTCATCAGATTTTTTTTTTAATAATCTTCGAGCTCTTTCCAAAGTTTCCGGTGAAACAATTTTTAATGGATTTCTGCGGCGAGATTTCACGAGATTTCAAATCTGGGACAACGTCACCGGCGTGGAAAGGAGTATCGAAATTTTGCTGTGTAGATTTTTTTTGAGCCGGCGCGCCCCAATGGATGGAAATCCCTTTGGCGTATCCGCGTAATATAAAACACACACGCGAGCCCGGGGTATCCGCGCGTCGTCGTGATAGAATTTTACTTTCCGAGATGCGCATTTGATTCTCTTGATTAGATTACGCGAGTCCAAATCCCTCTGTCAACCGATCTCGCGGGGCAAACATCCGCGCGTAGATCGATTTCTCGGAGGCGACTAGAGAAAAAAAAAAAAAACGAAAAAAACGAAAAAACGAACGATTAGAATGACATGGTTAATTCCTTTTGTGTCGAGGCGAGTGCGTCCGGGGTAGACGGAGACGCTAATTAAATTTGCAAGCGACCGAAGTGGAACTACTTCACGCGCGAGCTTCTTTTTTCGCGCATTATACATTTATACTCGGATAAGGGGGCACCCTCCGCCCCCTCCCTTCTTCCTCCCACGCACAGTCATCTTCGCGCCGCGTTGCTCTTCCATTTTTCTTGCGCCCGTAGTTCATGGAGTTAACGTTAACGGTGTTACCCGGTGCACGTCGGATGCTTTTACCCTTACCTACCTACCTACATACTTATCCTAGCCCGTACATATCTCTACGTACGTGGGATCTCTAGTCTCGCGTGTACACCCCCCGGTGTAAGCGTATAAAACAACGGTTTTCATGGCGCCCGCTAAATTTCCCTTGGGCTGCCCGCGGTGCATTATGAGTCCTGAAGGGCGGCAGCAACTGCGGATCGTTCCTGTCGTGCATCTCGTCCCCGTGCTCCTTCCTCCCATCTGTGTTGTTGTTACCTGCCCAGAGGGTAACCATGCACGTCCGTCGCGAATCGTGCTGAAAAGCGTTTTGAAAAAATTCGAGGGCCTCTTGCGCGTCGTTTCTAGGGTTGCACGAGATACCAAGATTAGACAATCTTGATATTGTCTTGTCTTGTCTTGAATTTTAAGACAAGATCAAGACAAGATTTTTAATTAGTTATCAAGACAGTACCAAGACTGAGACTGACAAGATTATTAGTCTTGTCAAGATTATTGGTTCTCAAAGAAACTAAAATATTTATATTTGTAAATGAAAAAAAAAATCTATATACGAATTTAAAAAAATTTTATTCAATAAAAACATTATATATTAATAAATATATTACAAACATTATATATTAATAAATTTAAAAGTATTTAATATTAATATAACATTTTTATAAATTAGAAATCAAACTCGCAAATTTTAGACATTAAAGAGTATTTCAGGAATTGATGCACATTAGTGCTTTTAAAGATTTACTTTATAATCTGGTTCTATTTTTTGACATAATCAGAGTTCCTATTGAGAAAAATCTTTCTATGGATGAGGCAGTTGGACTTGAAATGTCTCGAATCATTTTTGACAATGTGGGATAAATATGAACCTGATTTTTTTACCATTCCAAAATATTTATATCTGCACATTCTCTTGGAGCCTGTAAATAGTTATTAATTTCCGTTTTCCATGAAACAGTAAATGTTTTTTTATGTAAATAGACAGCATTTATATCGATTACATAGTAATAATTATAATTAAAATATAATACAATGGTAATAATTAATTCAAATTATATTATAAAAATTATGTTAAATATTATTTAAATAATTTTTTAATATTAGATAAAAAATTGTTAATAAAATCGAGACAAGACAGTACAAGGCGAGATTTTTGCTATCAATATTTACTCGAGACCAAGACAAGATTTAAATTTTTGAAAATTTTCAATACCAATACAATATTTTTACGAATATTGTCTTGTCTTGGATCCTGTGCAACTCTAATCGTCTGCCTATTTGACATATTTTTTGAAAAAAAAAGGGAACAACGACGAGAGAGAAAGAATGAGCGAACAATCATTACAATCTCTTTGGTCGGCGGACAGAAATTCCTCTGACAATGAGTTTCGTGTTTCATTGATGAATTTTCCACGATGAGCGATTGAACTCGTGCAGATTACTTTGTTAAAGTAGTGCTATCGCGATGGAAACACCGCGTTTTTTTTTTTTGACACTTGTCTCGTAAAAATTCTCCCATTACACATCGTGGTTGATGAATATTCATTGAAAAAGTTATTACGCGGTGAGAGAGGGGGATTAGTCTCTACGTCGTTATCGACGTTGTATCGAAACCTTTCCTCAAACTAATTCGAAATTGATCTTCTACAACGATGTGAAACAAAATTTTCCTTCTATATTGCGTTGCAGGCATGTTGGAGTGAATTTCCGCCTCTTTCTCTCTTTACGAGAAAGAATAACATTGTGTACGTGATACTACTCTCTCTCTCTCTTTCTCTCTCTCCTCTCCAGCGAGAGATAATCTCTTCTTTTTTCCTCCCCGAGGATCCAATTTCGGAAAGTTGTTACACGGCATGTAGCAAACTAGCTCGCGAATTTTCAAAATCGCAATCCTGATGATTAATCTTCGAATACCGGGGAATTACGCGAGAGATGCGCGGCTTTGCGATAGAAAAAATATATTTCGCGTACAAAAAATATTCTTAATAGTTTAATTTAGATTTAAAAAGAAAATGCGAGATATTGTTATAGAAATATTTTTTCTTTAAAAAGTATATTTTTTCTTAAGTATATTTTTTCTTTAAAAGTATATGAGATACAAAATTTTATTTTGCAACTCGGACGTTACTGTGCGTCCTCTTTTCTGTGAATTCGTGTATACGCGAAATATCGGTCAACCGTGTAAATGTAACGTTGCCGTTGCCACGTTAGATGGTACTATTAAAGACGCACGCGTGTTACGTAGGGTTGCACAAGATCCAAGACAAGACAATATTTGTAAAAATATTGTATTGGTATTGAAAATTTTCAAAAATTAAAATCTTGTCTTGGTCTTGAGCGAATATTGGGAGCAAAAATCTCGTCTTGTATTGTCTTGTCTCGATTTTATTAATAATTTTTTATCTAATATTAAAAAATTATTTAAATAATATTTAACATAATTTTTGTAATATAATTTGAAATAATTATTACTATTGTATTATATTTTAATTATAATTATTATTATGTAATCGATATAAATGCCGTCTATTTACATAAAAAAACATTTACTGTTTCATAGAAAACAGAAATTAATAACTATTTACAGGCTTCAAGGAAATGTGCAGATATCAATATTTTGGAGTGATAAAAAAATCAGGTTTATCATTCACATTTATTCCACATTATCAAAAATGGCTCGAGACATTTTAAGTTCAACTTCCTCGTCCGTGCCAGTAGAAAGACTTTTCTCAAGGAACTCTGACTATGTCAAAAAATAAAACCAGATTACAAAGTAAATCTTTAAAAGCATTAATTTGCATCAATTCCTGGGTGAAATGCTCTTTAATGTCTAAAATTTGATTTCTAATTTATAAAAATGTTAGATTGTATTAATATTAAATGTTTCTAAATTTATCAATATAAATGTTTTTATTGAATAAAATTTTTTTAAATTCGTATATAGTGATTTGTTTTCATTTATAAATATAAATATTTTAATTTTTTGGAGAACCAATAATCTTGACAAGACTAATAATCTTGACAAGACCAATAATCTTGACAAGACTAACAATCAATTCCTGAGTGAAATACTCTTTAATGTCTAAAATTTGCGAGTTTGATTTCTAATTTATAAAAATGTTATATTGTATTAATATTAAATGTTTCTAAATTTATCAATATAAATGTTTTATTGAATAAAATTTTTTTAAATTCGTATATAGTGATTTGTTTTCATTTACAAATATAAATATTTCAGTTTTTTTGAGAATCAATAATCTTGACAAGACTAATAATTAATTCCTGAGTGAAATACTCTTTAATGTCTAAAATTTGCGAGTTTGATTTCTAATTTATAAAAATGTTATATTGTATTAATATTAAATGTTTCTAAATTTTTTAATATAAATGTTTTTATTGAATAAAATTTTTTTTAAATTCGTATATAGTGATTTGTTTTCATTTATAAATATTTTAATTTTTTGGAGAACCAATAATCTTGACAAGACTAATAATCTTGACAAGACCAATAATCTTGACAAGACTAATAATCAATTCCTGAGTGAAATATTCTTTAATGTCTAAAATTTGCGAGTTTGATTTCTAATTTATAAAAATGTTATATTGTATTAATATTAAATGTTTCTAAATTTATCAATATAAATGTTTTTATTGAATAAAATATTTTTAAATTCATATATAGTGATTTGTTTTCATTTACAAATATAAATATTTTAATTTTTTTGAGAACCAATAATCTTGACAAGACTAATAATCTTGACAAGACTAATAATCAATTCCTGAGTGAAATACTCTTTAATATCTAAAATTTGCGAGTTTGATTTCTAATTTATAAAAATGTTATATTGTATTAATATTAAATGTTTCTAAATTTTTCAATATAAATGTTTTTATTGAATAAAATTTTTTTAAGTTCGTATATAGTGATTTGTTTTCATTTACAAATATAAATATTTCAGTTTTTTTGAGAACCAATAATCTTGACAAGACTAATAATCTTGACATCTTAGTCTTGGTATTGTCTTGATAACTAATTAAAAATCTTGTCTTGATCTTGTCTTGAAATTCAAGACGAGACAAGACAAATCAAGACAATCTTGATATTTCGTGCAACCTTAGTGTTACGTCAAAGTGATAATTCTTTTGGAGAATTCCATCGGGGGGAGGCGTGCTTCGCCAGCACGGATATTTACCGTGTAACGTGCCCACCGAGAGGAAAGTGATATCGTCGACGCAGCGGAAAAGCCGCGCTTTATGAAATGCTGCTGAATCGACGCTGCGGCTTCCGTGTACCTGGCGCATGGGTTTACACAAGTTTTGGGGTGCTTCGGGAGGAAACGAGTAACAAGGAAAGATTGTCAGGGAAAATCCGAATGGACCGAGAAACAAGATCGATTGCGAGCGATGAAAATTCTGCGCGTCACGATCGTGCAAAAATCTCCTCTCTGAATCGTTTCCGATCTACTTTAGCGGAAAAAGAGATCGCGAGAAGAAGGTTATGCATAGATTTCAAATTTGTCGAAGGAATCGACTGAAATTTTACACGCATATATCAGGGTACATCCTGCATAGTTATAATATATTCAGAGTGTTAATTAACAAGGGTTTCAATTTGCACAGTAGTTTCCAAAGCATTAAAGCAGTAACAACGCAAATTAAGGGCTATCTGCAAGCTAACCATCGATGTACAATGTGTATGTAACTTGGAATTTATAATGGCGGCAAGGGAAAGGAGAGGAGGGATGATAACATCAAATTTAAAAAATTATATACATTTATATTACTTATGTACATTTTACCACCGACTTTTAATTTTATTTTTATGTTTTTTACTGTCACCTTGTTATTCGACATTGAAAAGGATCCGAATTGGATTGAAACGCAGCGTTTGTCGTGTTAAATTAAATAAACATTTTCATATTGTTTATTGAATTGAAGTAACCGTTCTATTTTTATACATTTCATCATTGGTCCTTAAAGCTTTTTAATTAGTTTTTATTGATTTTATCTAACGGAACTTCATTTCATTAATAATTTAAATTTAAAAAAATTTTAAACAAAAGAAACCCTCTCTTTCTCTCTTTATTTTTGATCGATTTTATTAAATTTTCATGATCACGTATATTAATCAATTAAACTATTATAACATATATTATTGAACTATTTCTAGCATATATTGATATATATTGAATTATATATAACGTTATTGAATTATTTATAACACACAGTAAAAAATACACAGTAAAAATAATATATAATACAAATAATAAATAATATAATACAAATAAAAAATAATATATAATACACAGTAAAAAATTTTATGTTAAATTTAACATATTTCACATGTCCCAATTTATCCACTCTAATTTTAATGTTAATTTAACAGAAGGCAAGTGTGTAAATAAATAACACAAGTAATATGTTTAAAAATTAAACACGAAAGTGTAACACTTAAATTTTATCTGGAAATAAAGTTTATGTTAAATTAACATATTTATAATGTTAAATTTATTTAAAAGAAAATGTTATTCTTACATTTTTATGATAAATAACAGAAGAGATATGTCGATTTAACATATGGAAAGTGTTATAGAGAGAAAAATAACACAACTTATCTGTTCATTTTAACATATAACTTATTTCATCAAAAATTCGTGCATTTACATATTAATTGTGTTATTTTAACTCTTAGAAACGGTGAATATTAACTCAACGCAGAAATGTCAAAATAACACAACGATAATATGTTACATTAACATAAGAGTATGTTAAAAATTTAACACAAAAATTTTTACACAAGAAAATTTCAACAGATATACAAAATGTTTTTTACCATGTATATATAATTGAGCTATTAAAAGACACTTTATTGCACGTAAACTGTACACGATCATAATAATAAAATTTAACACAGTCAAGTACAACTTATACAACGTTCTCTGGATATTTTACGACTGCTGATTACTTAATCGCGCTATTTCGGTCTTTACGTTGTCGCGAGGGAAAGAGACAGAGAAGAGGGACGAGATACGGGAATGGTTCACCGATAAGGAATACGGGAATACAATGACCGCACTGCCGAAACTAGAGGCCGGAAATCAGTGTTACGGCTACCTCCGCTTACCCTCGTTTCGGGCAAGCCCCGCGCAGAAATAACCCAAACGGGGTATCCGGCTAAGCCGATAATCCGCGGGTCAGACAGTGTCGAGAAGCCGTACAACTTTGCTTAGTCCAGCCCTCGTCCCTTGCACCCTCACCCTACGGGCGTTGGTAGGAAACGTGCGGTTAGCGTAGGAGCTACCGTTTCTGCGCTTTGACTACCCCACACCTCGTAGAAATCAATTTACTCTCTGGGTGATTCTACGGGGATCAGGGGGGAAAGATCGGTGCTGCGCGAAGACGAGGATTAGGGAGAATAAATACGAAAACCGCGCGGAGTCTTTAGTAATCGGAGAGACGTCGATATCGTGGCTTGCTAGTTCAACTGTAGCTAAGCGACAAAGTTAAACTGAGGGTAGTTTCATGATAGAGGACGATTGACAAGTACGATATTCGGCCATCGAAGGTTCATTTAACTTTCGAATCAGTTTTGTCATTCACTTAGTTACACTTTAATGAAATCTAAAATCATTCGTACAATTGTTTAATTATTTTCCTTTTGTAGAAAAAGACAGGAATCACTTTATCTAGAAAGACAAGAGAGATTAAAGATTCTTTTCCCGAAATCAAAATGTCAATAAAATGAAATTTATAGTAAAATTTTTATTATTAATTAAACTCAAGTGTTCGAAATTAAAAATGATTAATTAAGGATGTTTTGTACCTATTTTCAAAATATTGAGAATTTAATGAACAATGTACAATTTTTAAATCGATTCATTAAAGCGTTCAAGGACAAGTTATAAGGATTTTAATTTGCACCGAATTAACATGTGTTCTTATGGGAAACGTATAACCACGTCGATTCAAATGACAAAAACACTTGGAAATAATATTCAGAATTTGTTTAAAATTTGCAAAAGCTTAGATACAGAGAAAATATTTGATGAAATAATATTATACAAGTACTAACTGATTAAAAAGATATTAAATATAATTCAATGAAGTTAGCCATGTATCTGTCACAAGGCGAAATTCTCTGCCAAAAGTTAATCATTTCGATTAAGGATGTTTTGTATCTATTTTCAAAATATTAAGAATTTAATGAAAATTGTACAGAATATCTTTACATGTATTTAGAATTTTCAGTACAATTTTTAAATCGATTCACTAAAGCATTCACAAGATATAAGGATTTTAATTTGCATCGAATTAACAAGTGTTTTTATGGAAAACGTATAATCGTCGATTCAAATGACAAAAACACATGGAAATAATGTTCAGAATTTGTTTAAAATTTGCAAAAGCTTAGATGCAGAAAAAATATTTGATGAAATAATATTATACAAGTACTAACTAATTAAAAAGATATTAAATATAATTCAATGAAGTTAGTCATGTATCTGTCACAAGGCGAAATTCTCTGCCAAAAGTTAATCATTTTGATTAAAGATGTTTTGTACCTATTTTCAAAATATTAAGAATTTAATGAAAATTGTACAGAATATCTTTACATGTATTTAGAATTTTCAGTACAATTTTTAAATCGATTCACTAAAGCATTCACAAGTTATAAGGATTTTAATTTGCACCGAATTAACATGTGTTTTTATGGGAAACGTATAACCACGATTTAAATGACAAAAACACATGGAAATAATATTCAGAATTTGTTTAAAATTTGCAAAAGTTCAGATACAGAGGAAATATTTGGTTAAATAATATTATACAAATACTAACTGGTAAAAAGATATTAAATATATTTCAATGGAGTTAGCTATGTATTTCACAAGGCAAAATTCTCTGCCAAAAGTTAATCATTTCGATTAACAAAATTCGGAATATTTCAATAAAAACGCCATAAATATTAAAAAATACATCTTTGCACTGTAGCTAAGATCAAATTATAATATTCCACACAATTTCTCACTCAAAATACACCAAAAATATTCGTCAATATTGATTTTCAGCTACTTTTTACTGGAATTGTACAAAAGATCCTTAAAGTAAAATCTAGGAAAGCTAAAATTATTTTTGCTAAATTTATTTTTAAATTATTTCTAATATTAACTATGCGCAGCATCGATACGCGGATCATTCGATCGATTCGTTTCTCAAATCAAGCAGCCGACAGCTCTTTCATCCCGATTTTCCTCTCACGAAAAGAGACGACATCCGGAAATGAGTAAACTGCGAGACCTTGCTCAATCGAGATTAACCGCCGAGATAACCCTGTGTCAGATTGTCAGGAGTGAGAGCAGAGTGTGTGTCACGTATTACATAAGAAAAAAGGAAGAGAAATCATTTTCCTCCGATCGGATCTCTCGAAATCATCAGGTCGCTCCAGTCAGAACGTTGGAATAATAAAATCGGAAACATCAACTCGCGTGCGTACGTGTGTGTGTGTGTGTGTGTGTGTGTGTGTGTGTGTGTGTGTGTGTGTGTGTGTGTGTGTGTGTGTGTGTGTGTGTGTGTATGCATACGTATATTCACATGTGTGCGGAGGCGAAGATATACGTTGTTCCGAGCGCGCGCAATATCGTCGAGTTTTAGGGTTTTCGCAGCTGTGACAATGGCTATCCGCAAGAACGGTACCACACGATTTTCCCCAAAACTCTCGCCAATATCACCATAACCATAATTCCACGATTCCATTGGGAACTTTTTTCCATTCGTGCCGCGTGGCTCCCGCTACTTGCTCACCATGCCCTTCGGTTGTCGTCCTTACTCTGGGGACACGTGCGGAACTTTTTGCGAACAAGGCAACCACCGTAATGCGGCGTTCTTCGCGGTAACCGAAATTATTTTGCAAAACTTGTTATCTGTCCTCCAATAACCATCGTGATGCCTGAATTTTGCGGTACAAATAATTTATAATGTCATTCTCTCAGCTTCACAAAGTGATTGTTTTGTATAAAGAATGAAGCGATATTTTGATTCAAAAAAAAAAAAATTGAAAAGAAGAAGGCTTATTTTATAAATTTAATGAAAGTTCGCATCGGGATGAAAGCAAGATACATATATAATGAGAGTTTAAGCTCTCGCGTTCGACAAACAGAATTGTCAATGCAAAATCCCTTTGTCATTCATTTTGATTTTTGCCACGTGCATATATATATTATATTAATTGAAAACATTGTTATACAAAATAGTTGTTTTAATTTTCAAAAATAATAAAAAATTAAACATTTATTTACAAATTAAAAACTGAAAATTAATATAAAACAAAAAAATAAAAAAAAATTTAATTAAAAAAACTTGGCGCTGTCAATTTTATTAATATATTGTTCAGCTTAAAAGTCTAAATTTCCAAATATAAATCAATATAAATTAATTAAAGAAATTAGGTCATTAAAAATTTAATATTAATTCTTTTAATATTAAATATTAATATTAATTTTAATATTAATGTTATTTTAAGTGTTAGACTAATAATTGGAATATGTTCCAATTTTTTGAATATATATTTAATTGAAATATGTGCCAATTTTATTGGCATCGTCAAGCTTTTTGAATTAAAAGTTTTTTACTTTTTTGTTCTATATTAATTTTCAGTTTTCAATTTTTTAATAAATTTTTAATTTTTTAATATTATTACTTTTAAAAATTAAAACAATTATTTTGTTTCACAATGTTTTCAATTAAAATATTTCTATTTAACTTGTACAAGTTTTCTTTCTTGTACTTTTATTTATCTTGTATAAATTTTTATTCTTAGTTGGCGCAATTTTTTTATATCACTTATATTTTTGTAGACAATATGACAGTAGGATACAGTTAATGCATGAACTTGGCGCCCTTATTTTAAAAAGATAAATTTTTGCGGATTATAAACATAATAATAACCATTTAATAAACATTTCTCCTCTAAAAATGGAGAAAAAAATTAGGTTTTTATTTTTTTCCTCCTCTAAAAATGGAGAAAAAAATTAGGTTTTTATTTTTTCCTCAAATTTAGAACAGGTTAAAGAAATGAAATTAGATGGATATTTTCTACTAGTAAAAAGGTCATTTATTAACATTTTTTTCAGTCTCTCGTATTGTTATAAGGGGATGAAACTAGCAATCTCTATTCAATTTTATATTAGAACTTTTTAATTGACCGGAATATGATCATCTAAAAATATGCATTAAAAAGATTTCATTTATTTAGAAATTTTTTTATCTCTTTCATTTTCTTCATAAAATTCTTCAGTAGTTTTCAAGAAAAAAATAAAATATGTTGTTCTGCAAAGCACGATGCTAAATCACATAGATTTCGAATTATATTTTAAAATAAAAATAAAATTAGAGCGCATGTTGGGAAAATTAAAACATAATTATAATAAAAACCTAAAAACCTAAAAACCTAATTTTTACCTCCATTTTTGGAGGAATATAACTCCATAGGTAGAGATGTAGGAGTATATGTTTATATGAAAAACCTCTTAATTTTCGACAAAGAATCATCTCCTAAAATTTCTTGTACTTATTAAAAAACTCTATATATTATATATGAAAAACGTCTTAAATTCCGATATCTAATGGTTGCGGTTCCGTATAAGCGATCGGATGTATGTTCAGCATCATGCTTTTTGCAATCTGGTTTCCTCTCGCTCGATACTCCACTTCAAAGCGTAATGTTTAGCCGCTCTTGATCGGAACTCCGGTATTCTGTCGTAGGAAAATGTGAGACGACAGAGAAAAGGGGACAAAGGAAAGCATAGTGTATCTCGCATGGATTGACAGACACACCTTGTTTCGGTGACACCTAACTGAAACGAATAACATGCTCAGGCTCGAAACGTGACACACGAAGAGACGTACTAAGTTCTACCGTTTAGAAAAACAAGCTGGAGTCTTGTTAAAACAAGATCTCGTAACATTAGACTAGGGAGCACTCTAATGGTGCCACATTTTTATTTGATGCTGCATTTTAGCTACAAAAATATGTATAAATTTCTAGCATAAAAATCTCTGACATTGCTTAAGCGTGTGTGTATTTAATCTATTTATTAAATTTTTAAACACAATTTCTTGTACATATTTTATTTTAAGTCTTCTCGTTTAATATTATTTTTTATTATTTTTTATTATTTTTTATTATTATTTTCTATAATATTATTTTTTATATATTTCATTTTAGGTCTTCTCGTTTAATATTATGAAGTTTGTGAATTTTTTGCACACATTTTTATATCATTTTGTTTGATTATCACGAAAAAATGCATCTTGGAAAGTTATTTGTTAATAACTCATCTCTTTCACTTTATTACTATTTTAATCATTCCCCGACATATTTTGATCATCTCGTTCAGGAGATATAACGTGTTGCGTGTACGGCAGCTGTTTTTGTTTCTTTATTTGCTTTGGTCCGTTACTCGACATCAAAGCCCGTAGCTCGAACAATTTCGACCAACCTTGTCGTTTACGCGTCGAGTTTACTCGAGGGAAATGTGATGGAGAAAGCGGTGCGCAAAATACATCCGTTACCCGTTGATCCACTATGCAAAAGCCTACGAACTTGCAGCGCCGCAAATTGTCGTGCTTGTTTTCGCGCACGTTGAGTTCAAACCTGACCTGTGATTCACAGGTAAATTAAAAACTCTTCAAGAAACAAAGAACACACTATACACCGACGTTTCAATTAAAGGACAAATATTTCAGGAAGCTAATTCGACAAGAAAAGCAGAATAAAATGGTAAATATAAAAATGTGTCGCGGTTAATAAATTGTGTATCGTATAATATTTTTAAATTTTCCCTTGACGCAAAATGTATCATATTATTTTATAAAGAGAAATGCATGCGTGTAAAAAAATTTAAAAATCTTACAATCTCTCTTTCTCTCTCATCGATAATATTAATAAATAGAAATAATATGGGTTTTGCCTGTAATAAAAAAAGAATATTAATAAATAGAATATTAGATTGTAATAAAAAAAATATTAATAAATAAAATATTAGAAATATAGAAAAATATTAATAAATATAATATAATAGAATATAATATTAGAAATATAGAAAAATATTAATAAATATAATATTAATAAATAGAAATAATATGGCTTTTGTTCCGTAATAAAAAAATACATTCGACAAAAAAATGTATGAGATTTCTTTTTAAAAATTCATATTTTTCATATTTCATTCATATTTCTTTTCTAAGGTTTTAGTGAATATGATATGTAACAATCGGAAATCTCGGTAGAAGTGTACGCAAAAATCGAACGCTCTTGAGAGCGTGTCGATCTGGTTTCTGTGTTCGCATTTTCCAAGGAGAATAATGGATCGTGAGGTTTTCCGAGTGAGTTTACGAGAGATTCATACTCAATTCACCACCGATAAGCTCACCCGTAAAGATAAAGACGGAGATACTAGAAAATACTCGGGGGACTCAGGATGCTTTCAGGATAGACAAGGCAATACGATTTCGAGTGAAATGCTTTTGTTTTAAAGTAAAGAGGAAAAAAGAAAAAGTGCGATTGCACTTAATACAGCATTCTATCTTTCATGGCTCCAGGTACCCGGTCTTTTTAACATTAATAATTGTCGAATGGAAATGCAAAAGCGACGTAAAGCGCTAAGAAAATGGCTTCGAATAAGATAAAGAACATAAAAGATTTCATATAACAATAAATGCGCTTACAGCACAATTATCTGTACAATGTAAAAGAAATAATTGAAAGTATTATAAGAGTAGACAATATTAAATATATATATATTAAGAGTAATAAAAATTTCGAGCGAAGTTTAACGAAATTGACCAACGACTTGTCATAAATATTTCGCAGAAATGTATATTGTAAGCTCGGTTTGCTGGTTTTATTCCGGTCTTTGCTTCCTTTCGCCATTTACACGACGAGTTTTGACGTAAGCTCACCGTCTAATGAGTAATAAAGTTCTTTATCGTTTACGACGTCCCTTCCATCGGTGTGAAAATCTGCTCTTTTCGCTACTTTCGTGTGTACATTTGGCCCTTTGTCTGACACGAAGTGCCGGCTGTTGCACGTAGCCTCGCACTTTTTCCGTTTTCCCCTTATTCACGAGTATTCCTCTTAAGTTCCGGAGATTTTCTGCACCGGAACACGAGGTTAAGGGCGCAGGAATGCCGTTAATGGCATCGTTAAGGGTCTCATTAACGTTCTCACGAGGGACGGATAACGACGAAGTAATTAAAATTTGATCAACTTCTTATAAAACCGGCTCGTCACTTTTTTTCTTTCAAATAGAAGCACGCAATGCGGTTCTTGCTCCATTATTTAAGATCCTATTAATGACGTTAGATTAACATCGGGGAGCACGTAAAAGAAACTTGATGCAATTACTTTATCTTCTTATGCTATCATAACGCATATTTAGTCGCAATTAATTGCGATTAATAACAATATTTAAAAAAATATAATTATTTTTCTCAGTTATCGAAAGGAAATAAGGCCTGCAAGATTTTTGTTTTTTAAGATGCAATAGTGATTTCCGAAATTTTGTGCGCTGAATCCAAATCTGACCGCCGAATTTACGTAGCACACAACGTTTTTAAGTAATTTGTAATTGAATGGCTCAAAAATCGCTATTTTGCCCAATTTCGTGAATTTATTGTGGAGAAACCAAATTTTTTGAAATATTTCTGCCAATAGCATCGTATAATACTCACTTTCGCCTTTCAAATTCACTTTCGATTATCGCCGCACGATTTTTTCTCGCTGAGATATATAAGTATAACGTTGTAAGAAAATTTACGTTAAAGAAAATTTATATAGACATTAATATGGTGGATCCATGATCTTGAAATTTAAAAAGACTGACATATGTCAGGTTCGATTAGCCAAAAAAGTATTGTAAAGAAATGTCTAATACAGTTGTTATACATTTCGATAAATTTTTCTAAATTTTATGCCTTTTTATTGTGATTCTATTCGCCATATTGGACGCGCCATTTTTAATTTCAAAAGGTGACAGAAGGTATTTAAAAATGTATATTTTTACCGTAATTTTGATTCGTAGTGAGATAGAGAAGTGGCACGGTTGATTTAGAATGGCTTATTGGATCTCTATGCATGACCAGTCTTACAACTTGTATATCTGAGCGAAAAAAAATCGTGCGGCGGTAATCGAAAGTGGATTCGAAAGATGAAAGTGAGCACTGTCCGATACCATTAACAGAAATATTAAAAAAAATTTGATTCCCTCACAATAAATTCATGAAATTGGCCAAAATAGCGATTTTCGGGCTATTCAACTACAAATAACTCAAAAACCTGACGTGCTATGCAAATTCGGCGGCCAGATTCCGATTCAGCGCACAAAATTACGTGAAAAATCACTATTGCATCTTTAAAAAAAATGTTGACCTCCTTTTTTGCAGGCCTGTCCAATGGAAACTACTTCATTGAACTCTTGAATATTCAATCATTAAATTTTTCAGACCGGTTACAAACGACTCTCGACGATGAGCAACATTTACCTTCGCTTTAACGCGATTTTTCGTCCGGAATTACAAACCGAACCGAAGTTTACTCTCGATAGGGCGAAAGAGAAATGCAAGGAGGAAGGAAAGAAAGAGAAAGGATGATGAATAAAAGGGAGGGGGCGGGGGTGGAAGCTGCCAGGTCGTAACTATGAAACGATCTCGCCCGAGGGAACGTCCTGCGCCGTATGTCCTCTGAATACAAATACCTTTCCTATAGCCGTTCACCGGAGCTATCAGGGTTACCGCAGAGAACGGAAGACTGGCTTGCCAATTTTAAAGGGCCGTTTGTGAGTGATGTACAACGTCTGCGCGTGTCTAGTTCTGTTCATTCGACGGTGCATATCGACATGTATAACTGCGAGGTATATCGGCAACAAATATGTATCTGCGCGCATACGGACGAGATTGTTTACGGTGGAAAGAGCTGTAATGGTTTCGTGCAGTTTGTTGTCAAGAGTAGACCCAGTCTGTCCCCCTATCCCGGGAAATAACGGAAAAATAAATGAAATTCTTTCTTGATATTGGATTTAAATCGATTACACGCGTTTCTCGTTTAGTCCTTAATTTCTCGATTACATTAAGGCAGAGAATGATGGAATATTAAATTGAATTTTTACGTATTCGCAACGACAATTGTGTGATATAATAGAGAATTAAGGAATTTGCGTCATTATTCGATATTTATAATAGAATGGAATTATTCTTAAATGAAAAAGTAAAAACACACACACATACAAGTAATCAATGCACATTGTAACTTTGTTTCGCCGATCAGTCAATTATCTTTTCGAAATGCCGCTTGATAAATATACAGGGTATCCCATTTTAAATAATCCAGTTAAATATCTCGAAAACCAAGCCCGGGAGGGAAAAATGTTTCAGACAAAAGTTGTTTGGTTTTAAGGGGGACATAAGATGGTGTCATTGGTTTGACTTTGAATAATCATTTGTAGATGGCGCAAAGGTCACCTTAAATTTTTTAAATTGGACATCCTATTTTTTATTGCATATTCTTGTAGCTTACCTCGAGAGCTTTCTAAAACACTATAATCAAATGTTTTTCCATTAAGTGCTTTTCGAGTTATAAGGCTTGAAATAATATCTTAATTTTACATAAATGATAAAATATCTAGTAAAATATTCATTTTTCGATTATCTTACCTTAATACTTTTATGTACAAAATAATGGGAGGAATCAATTGGTGTAAAGAAAAACATAGTTGTTTCGAAGAAGAAATATGTAATTTGCAATTAACAATTCCATATTTTTTCTTAGAAACAACCGTATGTTTTCTTTACACCAATTGATTCCTCTCATTATTTTGTACATAAAAGTATTAAGGTAAGATAATCGAAAAATGAATACTTTACAAGATATTTTATGGTTTATGTAAAATTAAGAAATGATTTCAAGCCTCATAACTCAAAAAGCACTTAATGGAAAAACATTTAATTATAGTGTTTTGGGAAAGCTCTCGAGGTAAACTACAAGAATATGCAATAAAAAATAGGGTGTCCAATTTAAAAAATTTAAGATGACCTTTACGCCATCTACAAATGATTATTCAAAGTCAAACCAATGACACCATCTTATGTCCCCTCGAAACCAAACAACTTTTGTCTGGAACATTTTTCCCTTCCGGGCTTGGTTTTCGAGATATTTGACTGGATTATTTAAAATGGGACACCCTGTATATATACGACGCAAAATTTCGCCTAATTGGAATATAATATCTACCCGCGTTAATTAGAGATAAAAGTACACCGATGAAAGATCCATTATATGTATTCGCGAATGCATTATCGGACTAATGCAAAAATTAATGTCTATTGTGCGTATCGGTTCAATAATTGCAATGATAGCCAAACGATTTTCATAACGTTTACGTTAATGATCCGCGTCGGAATTATTCCGCTGCGATGCGACGCGCAGATTTAATGTTTAATCTGCCAGCTTTTCGGGTCATTTTGATCCACCGTGTAACATCTGTTCTGTTACGCTGTCATAAAATTCAATGTCCCTAGGCTAGGGACTCCGCGTCTCACAATTTCGTTAACTTACTAATTAAAGCTGGCGCTCGATCGCAGTCGGTTTCGCTAGATGTACACGTCGGTACGCTAAATTTAATTAAGGCGCGTACGTTAATTTATTCGCGCGCCCGGAGGGACGCATACTTTGGCTTTACAGCTTTTGTTGTAACGTGGATTAAACACGCGGCTAATAATAATAATAATGGCAATAATAATAATAACAACAACTCGTAATCGACATCGATAATGAGATGCGACAACGTT
This sequence comes from Camponotus fellah, assembly GCA_030586385.1. Classification (NCBI taxonomy): domain Eukaryota; kingdom Metazoa; phylum Arthropoda; class Insecta; order Hymenoptera; family Formicidae; genus Camponotus; species Camponotus fellah. Next base: position 522,244 of record JAPIVC010001004.1, read on the forward strand.
GCCGATGAATTCGCCGAATATTTTAATAACAACGATCGATCCACACTTTTATTCCACCTTCGCAATCAATGACGACGCTCATAAAACAGCCCAGCTGTCTCCACGAATGTACTTGCATCAGCTGCACCTGCATTCCGCCTCTTTAGACGTCGTGTCATATAGCTGCCGCGATGCATTAGATCGCCGTGGAAACTCTCAATAAGAGCGACGTGCACTTTCCCGCAACGGGGGGGGGGGAACGCGAAATGTCTTGCGGTTAGTTTCGAGGCGTCGACGGGGGGGGTTGAAGTTCTCTGAAGCGCGCGCGCAGGGCACTCAAAAAGTTTAGCGGGGAACAGACGGACGGGGAGGCGAGCGGGCGGATGTTCACAAAGTGAAAACGGTATTTCCGAAAGCGATTAGAGTTTTGTGACAGACGCCGGGAATTCCGGCCGCCGCCGTATAATTACAGCCGTCGTTGCATGACTTCCCCCTCCTCTCGAGCCGCGTTTTTATGTAACTAGGTAACGCAAATTTCACCCTCGGCAATTTACGATTAACCCGATTTTACCCTTTGAGGGATATCATACATGATACACCCATTTATCTTTAGTGTTTTCCTCATCATGGATGTATTACGACGGTTATATGCATGCAATCAAGTCCCTTAGATTTCTGATTACCTACATATTGTGATCTTCCATCACTTTTCACTGGGGAGTTGACAATAATTAATTGATAAATAATCAATATGAAAAAAGCACTATTTTTTTCGGAAAAAAATATGTAGGTTTTCGGAGTCTCTGATCACAATGCCGGCCTCAGATTTTGGAAATCCAAGATGGCAGATCCAATATATATATAATATGGCGGATGACATATCTAAAATATGTGATAATTTTCAATTTCAAAAATCTTTAATATTTTCCTCATTATGGATGTATTACGACGGTTATATGCATGCAATCGAGTCCCTTAGATTTCTGATTACCTACATATTGTGATCTTCCATCACTTTTCACTAGGAGGGTTGACAATAATTAATTGATAAATAATCAATATGAAAAAAGCACTATTTTTTCGGAAAAAATATATAGGCTTTCGGGGTCTCTGATCACAATGCCGGCCTCAAATTTTGGAAATCCAAGATGGCGGATCCAATATGGCGGATGACATATCTAAAATATCTGATAATTTTCGATTTTAAAAAATCTTATCATATTTTGCATATAATTTGAAGAAGAAAGTATTCTTGATGCTTTTTCGATTAGATACGTGATTTCTCATCTGAAAATATCAAGCTTGTCAATATTTCTAAGATATAATTCTCCATCTTGAATCCGCCATCTTGAATTTTGAAATTATGATGCCAGATTCGTAATCAGTGACCCCGAAAAAACCTATAAAACCATCATGATCTTTATTATTGATCTCACACAAAAAATCTAATCATTCCGATAATTTTCAATTTTAAAAAATCTTATCATATTTTGCAGAATATAATTTGAAGAAAAAAGTATTCTTGATGCTTTTTCGATTAGATACGTGATTTCACTTGAAAATAAAGCTTGTCAATAAATCAAGCTTGTCAATATTTCTAAGATATAATCCGCCATCTTGAATTTTAAAATTATGATGCCAGATTCGTAATCAGTGACCCCGAAAAAAACCTATAAAACCGTCATGATCTTTGCTGTTGATCTCACACAAAAAATATGCATTAACCCTAAAAGGATTAATGCACCCCCTTCGAGGTAATCGCGCGCGCGCGATCGATAATCCCGATTCGTGGACTCGACGTTAGACGCAGGGAGGTAGACGCTTGATCTTCCGATACCTGACGTGTGGGCTTTACGCGCGACAGGGCATTAAAATATCGGCAGTCTAGTTTACGATCGGCGGCGGCGCTTTTATCGGATGAACGCATTGGAACGTTCGGGGGGGATGATTGGCCCTTATGCAGTCGGGACGACGTACGGGAAGTTTGAAGCACGTCGAACTTTCCGAACTATCAGCACTTAGACGATAATTCTCTTGAGGGACGAAGACCGGTGCTCTCAGCGCGCGCGACCCTGCCTTCGTGAAAATTAATTACCCTCGTCGATCGCTTTTCATTCTCTCTTTCACCCCCCGTTTTCGTGTCCCTGCTCCCTTTTCACCTTCGCCGAGGCACGAAACCCACCGTCGTCGCCGACGACGCTGGGCGCGCCTGTGGATGACAAGAAGACGGGAGGAGGAAGGACGAGGGAGGAGGGAACGAGGGGAGGGAAGTCAAAGTGAAAAAAATTACTCGCCTGTATGCGAAACGCAGCGCGTGCGAGAAATCAGGGGAGGGATTCGCGAAAGCCGACGAATTCTATACCGACGCGACATTCCACAATTTCCACGTACTTGGCGCGTTTCGCGTTCTTCGAGTAATTATTCGCGCATAATTGCTCCGTCCCTATCGTATATATTGTGTGCGCCCTTCACTGTAACACGCGTACATGTACTGGGTGTGAAAAAAGTCTGGACCCGATCGAGTATCTCGATAAGGAAGAGGTTTACGGAAAAGTGTTTCGGACAAAAGTTGTATGGCTTCGAGGGGGACACGACGTGGTACCATTGGTTTGACCTTGAAGAGTTATTTGAAAGTCACATGAAGGTCGCCTTCAATTTCTTAAATGGAACCTACTCTTTCTCGTTACATATTCTTGTAGCTTATCTCGAGAGCTTTCCGAAACACTATAATTAAGTTAGTTTCCATTAAGTCCTTTGCGAATTATGAGGCTTGAAATCATTTCTTAATTTTACATAAACCATAAAATATCTAGTAAAATATTCATTTTTTTATTATTTTATTTTAATATTTTTATGTACAAAATAATGAGAGGAATCGATTGGTGTAAAAAAACATATCATTGTTTCGAAGAAAAACATGTAACATGCAATTAACAATTACATATTTTTTCATAAAAACAACTGTGAACTTGATTACTCTCATTATTTTGTACATAAAAATATTAAGATTAAAATTAAAAAATGAATTAAAAAATGAATTAAAAAATGAATATTTTACTAGATATTTTATGGATATTAAAATTAAGATATTACTAAGCCTCATAACTCGAAAAATACTGAATGAAAAAATATTTTATTATAGTGTTTTGGAAAGCTCTCGAGATAAGCTCCAAAAATATGTAATGAAAAAGTGTAGGTTCCATTTAAGAAATTCAAAGTTACCTTCATGTGACCTTCAAATAACTCTTCAAGGTCAAACCAATGGTACCATGTTATGTCTTCCTCGAAGCCATACAACTTTTGTCTGAAACACTTTCTAGTAAAACTCTTCCTTATCGAGATATTCGATCGTGTCCAGACTTTTTTAACACCCAGTATAAGGACACTTGTGTGAATATGTATAACTGCAGGATCGAGAAAGTTTAACTCGTTAAACGACCCAGACACGCACGATAAAGTATTCAACGATTGTACCTAAATTACCGGTCACTTTATATTCGATACTCTTGAATCATCTTTGAAGGAGAAATTGCAATACATACATAAAATGTATTACCTTGTTTGTGCGCGTTTTGTTTCCTTCACGTTTCTATCGTATATTATACTCTTTAGCAATATAACAAGTTTTGTTAAAAATAAGTCGCATTAAAGTTAGACTTTATTGCACAACGGAAATGACAGTTCGGAAAATTATTAACGAGAATAGAAGTCCAAAATAACACAGTTGCACAAATCAAATTATTATAGAATATTTTTGCGTTCGATTGTAAGGTAATCAAATTATACGGTTCAGTTTATTACTTATTTATGGAACATTCGTTTATTTCGAATTTCTTTTTTACGATGTTTTTTTAATTGAGCAACGCGACATTTTAGTGTTCCTAATACTTTATACATCTCGATCGTTATTTCGAACACACATTAAAATACAGAAGAAAATGGAATTTTCTTGTAAGAAGTAATTTACAAATTTGCAGAAAAAAGCGTTTGATTGAAATAAAACACGACAAAAAAATAGATCACATGGCTGTGTCTTGTAAAATTAGATTTTGGTGATTCATATGCTACCGAGATTGGATCGATTTACGTTATTCGGGGATATTTGGGGCACGTGGCCCGTCGCTGGCGAATTCTAATATATACGCCGAGGGTGTCGTCCGGTCAAGAATTCTCGTCACGCGATAGAAGACTGGACCTGCTGGAAACAATAATCTCGCTTCTACGTAATTTCCCTTTCAAGGGGCAGTTTGGAATTTTATATATAAAATACATTTTCATCCCCTTTTCTCCCCTCATTTCATCAGCGCAATTTTACTCTTTGCATGGTTCGTTTATCGCGCATTATAGAATATGGTAAAAAATATGTGCAACCGAGAATGGAGTGATTTCTCGCAAAAATAAAGCAAAGGTGTAAAATAAAAATTGTTTTATACAAAGCGAAATTATTTTTGTTTTTGAAAAAAAATGATACATTAAATATCCCGAGGTGTTGCGTTTTGAAACTCAAATACGTTGAATTCATTTCGATGGTACTTATTGATAAGTAATTTATAAATAAAAAATACAATATTCAACTTTGTAAAATAATTTAAAATAATTCAAATCATCAAAAAAATTATAAAGTATTAAGATCACTTTTTATTCAACAGAACGTCCTCTTTTTATAAAATCTGCATTGTCGAGATTAATTGAACGACACACAAAATTATTATAAGTAATTCAAATTTAGAAAAGCGTATAAATGTGTCAAAAATTCTCCAATTTTTAAAATCAATTATTTCCGAAAACAAAACTTGATACACTTAAATCTAAAAACATGTAATTCTACATGTTATTATGCGAACGATTGCCTTTTTTCACTTATGTGATTTCAGATACATTCTATAAAAGCGAGGCGAAAATTGGAACCACTCAGCTCCATCGGGAGGAATCATTCTTCTCTCACGATTTCAAGCAATCTACTTCAAGGATTTCCGGAAATAACATCATTTCCATGTACCATCTCTCGTTCGCGTACTGTTCCGCGCATCTCTTTTTATATCACGTCTCTCTTCTCTTCATTTACTCAAAATATTTGCTGCCTCCTTCGTAAAAGCTGCCAATCCTTTTATCAAACTCCATCTTTTTTCTTCAAGTACATAAAAAGGAAAAGAGATATATGTATATTATTCGGTTAAAAATGAGAAAATTGAATTAGTGTTATAAGAATCTTGATGATGCTCTCCATTTTATTCTCGCAATTCAATTTAAATAATCATAAAAAATAACGAATAATGTCAAAACAATTATATTTTAAAAATAATAAATATATATTAGAAAGGCGGAAAAATATACAAATTATAAGCAAGTATAATTTTTTACGAAAAAAAGAAAACATTTTGAATTAAAAAAAAAAGAAGCATATCGCGCAGAAATATTGAATCTATAATAATGTGTATATACAGGGTGGGCCAGATAAAGTGTTACAGTTTAATATCTTTGAAACGGCTAGATGGATCTTAATGTTCTTGAATTCGATTTTCTTGATTTGATGTGCTTTTTCACGTGGACTTATTTTCATTTTCCGCAATCGGCCCTTCGTGGGATGGGGGGCATCAAGCTCCGTTTTTTTAAATGACACCTTCCCAAAAAATTAATATTAATGGATTCTATGTTGAAAAAGAAGTAACTTTTATTCGAAAAAAATTTTTTTTACAATCATTAATTTCCGAGCTACAATTATTCAAAATTTTTCGGAGCGCCGAACTTCACACTTATGTGAAACAGTGTTTATACAATCTTAGTCTATAGTAGGATTTTATGTTGAAAAAAGTAACTTTTATTTTAATAAGTGTTCAAAAAGCATACTATGTACTTCCAAGCACTTAAGTAATCTTTCGATAATATTTCTGCAAACACTGAATAGCATAGCTGGTGTAATTGATGCGCAAGCAGTCCGAATTCGTTTCTTCAATTCTTCTCTCGTAGTAGGAACTGTGCTAAATGCTTTTTCCTTTAGATTGAGAGTATAAACACTGTTTCACATAAGTGTGAAGTTCGGCGCTCCGAAAAATTTTGAATAATTGTAGCTCGGAAATTAATGATTGTAAAAAAATTTTTCGAATAAAAGTTACTTCTTTTTCAACATAGAATCCATTAATATTAATTTTTGGGAAGGTGCCATTTAAAAAACGGAGCTTGGTGTCCCCCACCCCACGAAGGGCCGATTGCGGAAAATGAAAATAAGTCCACGTGAAAAAACACATCAAATCAAGAAAATCGAATTTAAGAACATTAAGATCCATCTAGCCGTTTCAAAGATATTAAACTGTAATACTTTATCTGGCCCACCCTGTATATATATATATATATATATATATATATATATATATGAATTATAAACTTGGTAACGCATAAAATGCATCGACTTTACTTCATTTCCTCCTTTTACATCTTGTCGTATAAAAATGACAAAAATGTCGACTGAACAAATCGATGTGAACGCTACTTGCGCAAAAGTCTTAAAAAGAAAAAGCCGAAATGAAAGAAAACTATTCTTGTTATTCCACTCGCTACTGCGAACTGTTTCAAGGCAACTCGTGATGCAAATTTTCTTGCCGTAAAAAAAAGAAGAAAAAAAAGAAATCAGGCATCGGTCCTCAGATATTCGTACCCAGAGTTCTTTTAGCATATCTCTCGAGCTTCGCTCCTTCTTCTCTCATTTCGCCAACATGTTTCTCGAGGAGATGAGCCATTAGGTGAGTGCATTTTACGAAGAATCGAGGACAATACGGGGATATTAATGCACGATTTGCATTAACGCGCGAGGAAAATGCATCTTTCAATTTGCGGATATAATCAAAACGTAAGAGCAAAATCTCCCTCTCTCTCTCTCTCTTTCGTTCTTTTTTCTTTCTCGTATATATACTTTATTAATGTCAACATCACATTCGGTCTGTTTAAGTTTTTTTTTTTTTATACAAGAGGGGATTTTATTAGAAAGAGTGTGTGCTTGCGCGCGCGAAAATACCGGCAGGAAAAGCCTCAATCACAGAGAAAGAAAGTGAATAGCTCGAGGAGATGATTCTGGCAAACAGAGACCGTGCACCTTACGTTGCACGTTATCGCTGCCGCATCCCGGCTACAAAATGGAATTACTATCCGGCAAACGCATTCCCTGTGTTTATTCTACGTCTCTTCCCTTTACATCTCGCCTTCGCTTCGACCTCGTACCATGCCCTTCTCGAGAGCATCTCGTAACACGCCGCAATGGAAGCGTTTCCGTCTCATTCACGTACAGAGTGGTTGAAAAGTGGCACGAAAGGAGGAAATTGCGGTGTCAAATATCTCGATTGGTAACCAAATTCGGCGATCAATAGGCTGCTGTCGCGGACGAGTTTGACATTTGTCTGCCTTCGCCATCGTGATATAAAAGCATCGAAATTCTTAGCCAGGTATTAATTTTATCGACCTAATCAATCGCACCGAAAAATGTTGTGAAAAGTTTTTTTCACTCCAAAAATCTTACAGCTTTATCCAAAGTGTAAATTATCCTTTTTCCTCTCGCATTCTTCCATAGTAGAGTTGCACAAGACCCAAGACAATATTCGTAAAAATATTGTATTGGTATTGAAAATTTTCAAAAATTTAAATCTTGTCTTGGTCTTGAGTGAATATTCAGCAAAAATCTCGTCTTGTATTATCTTGTCTCGATTTTATTAACAATTTTTTATCTAATATTAAAAAATTATTTAAATAATATTTAAATAATATTTAACATAATTTTTGTGATATAATTTGAATTAATTATTATTATTGTATTATATTTTAATTATAATTATTACTATGTAATCGATATAAATAGCATCTATTTACATAAAAAAACATTTACTGTTTCATGAAAAACAGGAATTAATAATTATTTACAGGCTCCAAGGGAATGTGCAGATATAAATATTTTGGCATGGTAAAAAAATTAGGTTCATATTTATCCTACATTATCAAAAATGGCTCGAGACATTTTAAATTCAACTGCCTCGTCCATGCCAGTAGAAAGACTTTTCTTAATAGAAACTCTGACTATGTCAAAAAATAGAACCAGATTACAAAGTAAATCTTTAAAAGCACTAATGTGCATCAATTCCTGGGTGAAATATTCTTTAATGTCTAAAATTTGCGAGTTTGATTTCTAATTTATAAAAATGTTATATTGTATTAATATTAAATGTTTTTAAATTTATCAATATAAATGTTTTTATTGAATAAAATTTTTTTAAATTCGTATATAGTGATTTGTTTTCATTTATAAATATAAATATTTTAATTTTTTTGAGAATCAATAATCTTGACAAGACTAATAATCTTGACAAGACCAATAATCTTGACAAGACTAATAATCAATTCCTGAATGAAATACTCTTTAATGTCTAAAATTTGCGAGTTTGATTTCTAATTTATAAAAATGTTATATTGTATTAATATTAAATGTTTCTAAATTTATCAATATAAATGTTTTTATTGAATAAAATTTTTTAAAATTCGTATATAGTGATTTGTTTTCATTTATAAATATAAATATTTCAGTTTTTTTGGGAACCAATAATCTTGACAAGACTAATAATCTTGACAATCTTAATCTTGATATTGTCTTAATAACTAATTAAAAATCTTGTCTTGATCTTGTCTTGAAATTCAAGACAAGATAAGACAATATCAAGACTAATCTTGGTCTCGTACAACCCCTATTCCATAGCCTCTCATTTTTGCGCGAAATAAATATTCCGAGATGTTGTTTACATATAGCGCCGCATTTCTTCTTCAGGCTCGATATCTGTAATTTTGCGGCATAACTAAAGTGAGGAAGGCACCGCGAATACAAGATGCGTCCTCGATATACGGTGGAACGTGCCGAGTCACCGCAATAACCTGGCAAACGATGATCAAAGCTCGTATGGAAAGCCATGCATGAGGCGGTGATCGTTAAATAACCTCTGCAAGTTATATATCCCGAAAGCCACTTCCCTGGAGTACAGGCCAGGTGACCGCAACTCGGAGTATTTGGCAGCTGTTTTCGATCGATGACGGTGCCAAAAATGCAGAACGTTCGAAATTGGAAAACGGTACCGCTCCAGATAGAAGGAGAGACTGGAGGAAGGAGACGGGAGATGGGAAGAGAATGCGCGTGATAAAATATTAAACTGCAATAAATACCCTCGCTCGCGAGAGTTTCAAACTTTGAATTTGCGTAAACTGCAATTATACGCCCTTGCTCGCGAATATGTTTTGCCGACGTACGTCCGGCTTATCGAGCGCATAAAAATGTCACCCCGTAATTCAGGAAAGTTTTCGCGCGCGCGCTGGCACACTTATAGGGACACATACAGGACGCGCGAGTTATAATGGTGCGTATAGGTCGGTATAACGGATTGCTAATTACGAGAACGACGTGAAAACTACCGCGACATTCATCACATCAGGCATGCTCAAACTGCATCCAAAGTCTAGGTAGTTTTGATTAAGTTTCTAACGGATGGCTGGATTCGTTCTAGGATCCTGTCAGACGTCAGGGAGGTATTCGCGCGTTCTCATTCACGACCGAGGAATAGGGTGAAATTGGAGTTGAAGTGCCTTCCTGGAGCTGGACAGGTCCGTCAAGGGTCTATAGATAGGTAGGTGAGGGAATGGAGAGGTGGAAAAGAGATCGCTCGAGATGAAAAATCAAAGGGATCACGAGGAAGGGGAAGGGAGGAGGAAAGAAGAGGAATCGAGTCGATCGACGCTTATATATACTTTCATCGAGAACACTACAGGCAGATAGAGGAATTCAGTCTTATCTCTATTCATCGTTCTTTTTTCCTTTTTCTTATTCACCCCTTCGTCCCCTTCCCATTCCCTTATCGTCTACCTGCGTTTTATTTTTAGATTGCCGGTTACATTGGATAAAGTTCGTGGTGCAATAGTGTTACATCGATCGAAAAGTGTTACAAAAGCGCTTAGTTATCCACACTGAGAAAAAAATTTGGTTGCATTCTGATAGATTCAACCAGTATGTCTGTTGGAAAATGGACGAACCAGAATTCTTGTGGGATTACCAGATGAATCTGATTAATTTCTTTCTTTTTTTTAAATTTGTGAAATTTTCTTTAAACTTCCGGAAATTTCTTTTTTTTAAATTTACGGATTTTTTTTAAATTTAAGGAATTTACTAAATTTTCTGGTTAATAATATTAAAATCGCCAGCACCAAGTCGTCTAAAATTTTTTCCATCTAATCTCAAAAGTCTGTTTAATATTTTGAATTCTAACAAGTTTATTTGGATAAATTCAATCCAGATTATTAAATAAATTATTTTAAATTCAGCTTGTTAGAAATTAAACTGATAAACAGTGATGCAAGAAGAGGATGTAGCTCAAACACACACAATCAGAGAGCTAACGTCTTCTTTCTGGCACTATTACTCGTAAGAGAAAAAAAATATACTTTGGATTTAATGTTAATACTAGTTTTTTATACATTTTATGGCAAATATTAAATACGAGTTAAGTTAAGAAGCAAGCAAAGAAATTAATGCAACAAGAAATTTTATAGATCCAACCAGAAAATACTAACCAAATCTTTATAGTAAAATTTATTAAACGTTCTAGTTATAAAAAATCGAGTCTTATCACGATAACTAGAAATTCTTGTTTGATTTAACCAAAATGCCGTCAATCATATACGTCTTATTGCTTCAATCAAACGATTTTTCTCAATGTACACTAAGAAAAAAATCTGGTTGCATTAATTAGAATTCTGGTAGATTCAACCAGTATGTTGAAAAATGAACGAACCAGAATTTTTGTAGAAATTACCAGATGAATCTAATTAATTTTTTCCTGTTAAATTTACCAAATATTCTAGTTAATAATACTAAATTCACTAGCACCAAGTCGTCTAAAATTTTTTCCATCTAATCTCAAAAGTCTGTTTAATATTTTGAATTCTACAAAGTTTATTTGGATAAATTCAATCCAGATTATTAAATAAATTATTTTAAATTCAGTTTGTTAGAAATTAAACTGATAAACAGTGATACAAGAAGAGGATGCAGCTCAAACACACACAATCAGAGAGCTAGCGTCCTCTTTATGGCGTTATTGCTCATAAGAAAAAAAATATATACTTTGAATTTAATGTTAATACTCGTGTTTTACATTTTATAGTAAATATTATTGAATACGAGTTAACTTAAGAGGCAAGCAAAGAAATTAACGTAACAAGAAATTTTATAGATCCAACCAGAAAATACTAACCAAATCCTTATAGCAAAATCTATTAAACGTTCTAGTTATAAAAAATCGAATCTTATCATAACTAGAAATTCTTGTTTGATTTAATCAAAATGCCTTCAATCATATACGTCTTGTTGTACAATCATACGATTTTTCTCAGTGCAAGAATCGCTCTATTTAACGCCTCTTTATATTTGATAATGATTTAATAATTAATTAATTTTTCAAATCTAGTAGACGACACCAACTGACCATGTTTTTTACATTTGCGAGACAAAATATATAAATATTTAATTTGTGCATATCTCGTTTTTTTTTTTTTTTTTTAATTTAATTACTTTCTCGAATAAGAGACAAAAATCTACCGTTATCTGAGATTCTCGTACTACTCCTCAGTTGCAATCTGAGAACGTCGGAATAGATCCTTGATGGGTCTTGAGAACAAGATCGCGCGTCGTACGTACAACGTTCTTCGAAAGAGACTCGTGTCTACTCATCCATTGAGGCAACGTCGATGGTGGAGCACCCCGAGGGAGAAAGAGAGAGAGAGAGAGAGAGAGAGAGAGAGAGAGAGAGAGAGGGAGAGGGAGAGAAGGAGGAAGATGGGGTCAGGGAAGCGAGAGCGGGATACGATAGGAGGGTGGTGTCTTGTGCTTGGAACAACGAACCGATGGAACAGACTCTCGCCGTAGACAGAGAGTGGGTGGAACGTTGATCGATTCCTCCTGCGGTTTCGTCTAGAGGGAACCTATTGACTTTCCGAAGATACGCTCGCGGAAGATCACGAGGAGAGGCGCATCGCCAGGGGGTGCACATAGTTTCTTGCGCGGGTATGCGCCGCCACGCTTCGCGGATAAGATCACCCATTGTTTTCCGTGCTCTCTCTCGTCCCGACTGATGTCTCGATCTTCGATTCCGAGTCCTTTCCTTCTCCTCCTCGATCACCGAGATCCGCGCTATACGTTACGCCGATCGGATCGAACGTTATCCCGGGCACGGCGACGCAAACACGCGCTTTCGGATGAAGTGACGGCTGAGAAAGCGTATCAAGAAGCTGCATCCAGCATCGTAGGAGTCTCGTCGTGATCGAATTAGATCGACAAAGCGGCGAACGTCTGCTCGCGACACGAACGGGAACGATATTCCGGCGTACGGCAATTTTACCGGCACTTTGTTGCGAATCTGCCGCACGGATGGTGCGCGATAGAAAGACACGGAATAAACATCGAATCGATCAGCAAGTGGAGGAGCCCACTTTCAGATAGACGGTTCGCGTGCCAGGATCACTTATCACGAGACGCGAGATACCGACGAGAAAAATCATAAGTCATAATTATAATCGCATCTTTCATGCTGTGATCGAAATGCTCTCTCACCTTTGCATTCTTCCTGAGGAATTAGCATGATATCGAGAAGGATATGCAATGTGCGGGGAAGGATTTTGGTAAAAAGGGGAGGCGAGAAGATGACTTGTTTTTTAGGGTTGCACGAGATACCAAGATTAATCTTGATATTTTGAATTTTAAGATAAGATCAAGATTTTTAATTAGTTATCAAGACTAAGATTGTCAAGATTATTGTTTCTCAAAAAGGCGGGAAGATGACTTGTTTTTTTAGGATTGCACGAGATACCAAAATTAGTCTTGATATCTTGAATTTTAAGATAAGATCAAGACAAGATTTTTAATTAGTTATCAAGACAATATCAAGACTAAGATTGTCAAGATTATTAGTCTTGTCAAAATTATTGGTTCTCAAAAAAACTAAAATATTTATATTTGTAAATGAAAAAAATCACTATAATTTGGCTCGCATTTATTTTTAGGATTGCACGAGATACCAAGATTAGTCTTGAGTTTGTCTTGTCTTGTCTTGAATTTCAAGACAAGATCAAAATAAGATTAAGACAAGATGTTTAATTAGTTATCAAGACAATATCAAGATTAAGACTGTCAAGATTATTAGTCTTGTCAAAATTATTGTTTCTTAAAAAGCTAAAATATTTATATTTGTAAATGAAAAAATCCCTATATACGAATTTAAAAAAATATAATATTTATAAAAACATTTATATTGATAAATTTAGAAACATTTAATACAATATAACATTTATATAAATTCTAATTTCAAACTCGTAAATTTTAGACATTAAAGAACATTTCACCCAGAAATTGATGCACATTAGTAGTGCTTTTAAAAATTTACTTTGTAATCTGGTTCTATTTTTTGGCATAGTCAGAGTTTCTATTGAGAAAAGTCTTTCTACTGGCATGAACGAGGCAGTTGAACTTAAAATGTGTCGAGCTATTTTTGACAATGTGAGATAAATAAATATGAACCTAATTTTTTTACCACTCCAAAATATTTATATCTGCACATTCCCTTGGAACCTGTAAATAATTATTAATTTCTGTTTTCCAATGATGAAACAATAAACGTTTTTTTACGTTAGTAAATAGATGGCATTTATATCGATTACATAGTAATAATTATAATTAAAATATAATACAATAGTAATAATTATTTGAAATATTACAAAAATTATGTTAAATATTATTTAATAAATAATTTTTTTATATTAGATATTATATTTAAATAATTTTTTAATATTAGATAAAAAATTGTTAATAAAATCGAGACAAGACAATACAAGACGAGATTTTTGCTACCAATATTCACTCGAGACCAAGACAAGATTTAAACTTTTGAAAATTTTCAATGCAATCAATACAATATTTTTACGAATATTGTCTTGGGTCTTGCGCAACTCTATTGTTTTTCATTCATTGTGGGCGGATGAAAGACGAGCGGCACGAATCGAAATGGGGATGATGCTCGACGCAAACTTCGTGTTACAAGCTCGTAAAAAAAAAAGCGGCCGACTCGAGCGGATGAAATTAAAGGAGCGACCGCAAAAGCTCTCGACTGGACTTGATACTCCGATAATTTCGTGTCCTCGCGCCGCAGGTGGCGCGGAGACAGAAAAAGAAGGGAGACATCACATCGGGGGAGGAAGAGGGATTAGGGGGTGGAACAAAGTCGCAGGTCGTGCTGGTCGGACCAACGTCGGTGTAACCGGATACCTTACTCCGTGCTGGCTACTGGCCAAGGCTCGTAAATCCCAAATTACACGACGAAAGTACAGATTTCGTCTGTTCGCGTCCACAGTGGAAATTCTCGGTTCTTTAACGGAAGACGCGGATCGCAGCGCGATTATCGTAATTCTCGAGATCAATTACAATTGCGAGCATTCATAGATCGTCGAAGGGGAGCATTATATTTATCTCTAATCTGTAGTTTTATGCCGGTAATCATTTTTCCTATCGTCGCGTAATTTATCGTTTTCTATTCCTAGGTGATTTATTATGTTTAAGGATACATTATATCCAGTGTTTGCTGGTATCTAGATAAAATTATCTAGATAATCATCTATATAAAGAAATGGATCATCTTTATCTTTAACTAAATGAAGAAATACAAAGTATTTTTATCTTTATCTTAGATGAAAACTATATGTCATCTTATCTAAAAATTGTCTAAGATGACGTTTTCATTATGCAAAAAAGTTTTCTAGGCAAGCTTCTAAAAATCTATCTAAAATATATTTTTTTATATTATTATTATTAATAAATAAATTATTATTAATATATTATAAATATATTATAAATATATATAAATATATATAAATATTATAAATATAAATTAATAAATAAATATTTATCATATCAATTGATTGTCTTGTAAAAGATTTTTCACGCCCTACAACTGCATTGGCTCTTTACTGCCTTTTATTATTCATTTTAATTTGTTAATTTTGAGGAGCTTTTAATAACGTTTATTTTATTTTTATTTATCATATCATTTATATACCTTTTTGTTTATTTCTTTATAATATTAAATATTCTTTAAGAAAAGAGAAAGAATATGTGTTTATGATTTTAATATCTCATTTATAATCTGCGTCACATTTTTTATAAATATTTTACAAATATAGTCTTCTAAAATAAACAAAAATATCTAGATAATTATTTAGATTATCGCAATAATTATTTCATCTTTCATCTGGATTAAGTAAAAGCAAAATCATCTTTATCTCATCTAAAATAAATTTAGATTTTTATCTTTATCTTTATCTAGATAATTTTGAAATTATCTACAGCAAACACTGATTATATCTGTTAGACTTATTAATGAAAAGCGTTATTATTATATAATGCAACTCATTAGCCTCGCTAAAGAAGGATGATCGATTAAACTTCTCGAGATTTATTCGGAGAAAATATTCAAATATAAAGTGTGATAAATCTTTTCGAGAGTGCTCTTGGAATTTCGTACAATTATCTTGATCGTTCCATTGCTCCCGCTTAATGTCATCAAGGAATTGTATTTGTCTCTATTCAGCAATTTCCTTCGAGAAATATCAATTACTATTTCAGCACTTGTGTTTCAGTAGCGATGCCTCGATGCGAAATTTCTTGAACGTCGGGAACAAAGTTGAAACGGTTACTCCTGCTTCGAGTAAACCGTATCTAAAAAGGGGGAAACAGATGTCGAGGGGCGAAAAGAGAGAGAGAGGGACTAGCTTTTCGACCGTACATTAGAAACAAAAACACAGGAACGCGTTGAAATGATCTAAAGAGGGAGGCTTTCCGTTTGAGTTAAGCTCACAAATTCGCCTCCAGGTCGACGGGGAAAAGGAGTCGGATGGGGGAGGTTGGAGTATACCGTTCTTCGGTAGACGATGACACAAAGGAGAGGAGCTTTCTAGCGGTTGAAAGAGAGCTCTAAAGGCACCAACGGCCATTATATCGAGGCGATACATCGCGAATGTACTTTCACCCTTCACCCTCGTCTCTGTTTCTTCTCGAATCGCCTACGGATAGCAAAATTCCAACGTATATTCCGGTATAAGGATTCGCAAACGAGCGAGATTGCGCAGGAAAGGGGAAGGGTAGTACTTGCATAACGCGTGGATACGATTGAGCAAAAAGACCAGAACACCGCGAGGCAGAAAACGCTAAAGCCAATAGCGTATATCACAAGTATGAACTTGCGATCGCGTAATAAAATGGCGATAAAATTCTGCAAAGTTATGTATAATATATATATATATATGTATACGTATGTGTATTGGTGCAGTTACATTATTCAATCTATGAGAGAAGAGAAAAAATTGCCATCCGGAATTTTACAATGCAAATTACATGAAACATATACATTTCCTTTTACAACATTTACTGTAAAGCTGGAATAACGATGTTAAGATATTTATTACTATAAAAATTATAAATTATTGCATTTGCTCTTTTCGTTCGTTAACGATTACGCATTTGTTTGTGCATCGAATCACAATATATATTTGAATAATTACAATATTCCTTTGTAAAATGTAATACGTATATATATATAATATTATTGAATAAAAGTATCGTAATTTCTCTTGCATGTTCCACGATTACGTTTCATGATTACTAAAATTAGATTGTGACTTTTACTATAATAAATTAGATTGTGACTTTTGTTATAATATTTTCTCTGTGTATTTATTATAGCGAATAATCTTTTGTACATGAGCCGTTTATTTTGAAAAAGTGACCTAAATCCATTTATATTTAAATTGAGATATTTAAGAGTTTGCGTTTCAATAAAATTAAAAATAAAAAAAAAGAATTTAACCCACTTTCAAAATAAACGGCTCGTATAATTGACGCGTTTGAAACTGCCTCTTCGTGAGTAAATATTTTTCCAGAATCTCCAAATAAAAAGCAAATAAGCAAACAACTATGTCACTATGTGATAATTCGAGTTCAAGGCGCCGCTAATAATACAGTAGTTTATGTCTATCTCTTTTTTTGAGCGCGAAAGGCTGATAGAGAACGAGAATTGATTACCAGCGTCGACTTTCTGAACAAATCAGTCAGTGTATCGATTACCGGAATGTCATGGGATTCTCAAACCGCGATCGTTATTTTTATTTTTATATAATAATTATATTTCGTTTGGTCGCGATGTGATTGCGAGCTTTCCTCCCATCATTTTACGGTTCCGCAATCGCGGGAATCGCGATATCAAAGTTTCATGATGGTATCCCTTCGATATATCTGCGAGAAGAAACTCGATAATGCCGCGGGAAGAAGGTGTTGAGAAACATCTTTGAAGATATATCAACGATGTTCGCGCGGGGCTAGAATGGCGGCTTTAAGACCCGACGCTTCCCTCTGTTCCCCTTTAGTTCTACCGGCGTAGCCTAGACAGCTTCCACGTCTTTTTCAGACAGATACCTGCGATAACCTGCTGTTCCTGGATTCGACATTATAATGGATATAGTAGGCGTTCCATTTCCGTTGCTTTCTTAGGAAACCCGGTCTTCCTTTTGACGAGGCGCTTTCCTTTTACATCGTACGCTCGCCATTTTTCTGCTCATTCAGCGAGGCGTCTTACGCGCCCGAGACACTTATAGATATACGTCCTTTAGAATCTCTCCGTCAAAGAGCTTCCTCGATAATAATTTAATTATTTTAAATTATATCACGTTTTAATGAAATGATATAATATTTAAAAAAGTTTAATTTGTTCGTTCTGTCTTAATAATTAGATATTGAGAAAATCAGTATTTTGAGATATACAGGATGAGCCATTTTAATTAACGCACGCAATTATTTCGAAACAAAGCATTTTAGAGAAAAATGTTTCCGACAAAAGTTTTATGGTTTCGAGGGGACCATAAGATGGTATCATTGGTTTGACTTTGAAGAGTCATTTGAAAGTCACGTGAAGGCCACCTCAATTTTTTTAAATGGCACCCCCTATTTTTTATTACATATTCTTGTAGCTGGCCTCGAGAGCTTTCCAAAATACTATAATAAAGTATTTTTCCATTGAGTATTTTTCGAGTTATGAGACTTAAAGTAATATCTTAATTCTAATATCCATAAAATATCTAGTAAAATATTCATTTTTTAATTTATTTTTAATTCATTTTTTAATTTTAATCTTACCTTAATACTTTTATATACAAAATAATGAGAGTAATCAAATTCGGTTGTTTTTAAAAAAAAAATATGTAATTGTTAATTGCAAATTACATATTTCTTCTTCGAAACAACTATGTTTTTTCTTTACACCAATTGATTCCTCCCATTATTTCGTACATAAAAGTATTAAGGCGTAAGATAATCGATAAATGAATATTTTACTAGATATTTTATCATTTATGTAAAATTAAGATATTATTTCAAGCCTTATAACTCGAAAAGTACTTAACGGAACAACATTTAATTATAGTGTTTTGGAAAGCTCTCGAGGTCAGCTAAAGAATATGTAATAAAAAAATAAGGGGTGCAGTTTAAAAAATTGAGGTGGCCTTCACGTGACCTTCAAATGACTCTTCAGTGTCAAACCAATGATACCATCTTATGGCCTCCTCGAAACCATAAAACTTTTGTCTGAAACATTTTTCTCTAAAATGCTTTGTTTCCGAAATAATTGCGTGCGTTAATTAAAATGGCTCACCCTGTATATTACATATTGATTATATAAATATAGCGATTCAAATCGTAAATGAATTACATAACAGACGCAAATATTACAGAAATATATTGTACATTCCCAGCAGCATTATTCGCGCAGGAATATTTCGTCTGTGAAGATGTGGCGTGTGAAAAGCGTGCATTTTTCTTGATTCCCGTCTTTTGCCGTAAGGAGAACTTGCTCCAATATACGTATATGTTCTCATTTACCTTTGTTCCTTTTGTTTCTCTCTTGCACATTTTCTGTTCTTTTCAACGGAAATACAAAGGGAAAGATTTCCTCATTGCCCGTTTGAAGTTTATTTCTAAAACTCGCCAAAAATAGTGAAACTTGGAGAAAATTGACGAATAACGTAACGATGAAAATTAAAGTCGATTTCTTGCAACGAGGTCAGTTAAATCTTCAGTCCCCCAATGATATGTAAATTTCCGCAATTGGCTTTAACTGGCTATGGCGCGTTCGATATGTAGATTTCGTTTAACCTCTTGGAACATGAATTATGTTCCAGCGATAAGAGCGCCTGCGGTTTGATACTCCACGAAGATTATATAAAGGCGATAGGGCCGCAAGTTTGTTGACTTATGTACAATCGCAAACGTCAGCTTTTGTACTAAATTTAATGACATAATTCTATATAAATTAATAAAATTTTCCTCTGGAAAATAATTGTCAAAAATAATTTATATGTTATAATATTGACTTTCCCACTCATGTGCATCATAAAAGTTTATTTTAAATTTAAAAGAGAGGAAGGGAGAACAAATTTTACTTATTTATTTTTTGCGAGAGCTTTTAAACAAATTTTAGCAATTTTCTTAATTTATGAATGTGAACATGTGCGTTCTTATTATGTCATCTTTCTGCGAATTTGCGTTTTTTGCATCATAGATAAATGACCATCGCTTTCCGACCTTGCTCTTATGTTGCGATCTCTCTATATTTATATTTATGTTAAATTATTAGACACTGAAAATGATCCAGACACGGATCGAAACGTTTGTCCTTTAATATATATATTTTTAATTTCAAATTTATTCGTTGTCATCTGTCCTTTGCGTTAATGTTATCTGTACGCTGTGGTTTATTGCCTATTTATTTTTTATATTTTTTTTATATTTGAGAATAAATTTTTATATTTTTATATTTGACTTTTATATCTAAATTTTTATATTTTTATTTTTATATTTGAGAATAAATTTCTAATTTATTCGTCGTCATCTTTCTTTGTCCTTTGCGTTAATGTTATCTGTACGCTATAGTTTACTGCCTATTTATTTTTATATTTTTGCCTGCCTTTTATTTTTTATTATATATTTTTTTTTGTATTTTTTTATATTTGAGAATAAATTTCTAATTCTATAATATACTAATTTCAAGAAGAAAACATACCAATTCAATTCTAATTTATTATTGCGTATTCATTATCATTTATGTTTACGTCATCATTCGCATTTGTTTTACGGAGAGCGGAACATTTGTCGACATTCCCCGCCGTTACGCGAAACAAATAGGATAAAATATATCGCTCGCGGGGCAAATTATAAATCGCGCAATCTCACGTGTGTCGCAATCGAGCACACTTAGCCGCGCATACATCAACGTCAGTTAAACGAAGGCCGGGGGGCAACGGAGGCCTCCCCGAATCCGCGAGGGGTGACAAGTTCGGTTTCAACCACGTGCTATAATTTGTGACTGATAATGTCACTCCTCCCCAGTGGAATCAACTTGTTAACCCGTCCCAGTCCCTCGACTGGATCATCCATACTAGAATTATGGTGCTGTATACTACGCCATAAACCTATTCCGCGAGAGAGCTCGCAAAGATTACTACGCATTCTCGTTAATGCGAAGTGAGCGCGGTGAAGTTTCACCCAAGAGGTCTTTGCCAACAGATACGTGCCATCTGGAGCTCGTGCTTTCTCTCTCTCACAATGAAATATCTTTCTTTATATTCCGAATCTTCAGCTTTATTATTCCTTTATCGTAATCTTTCTCGGACAAATTTTCAAATTACATCTCTTAAAATTTTTCCATTCATCTTCAGAGATTATAAAAATCGATGAAAAAATTCCCGAGGATAAAATCTTTGGACACAAAGACTAATGTTAATCACGATATGAAGAGATTTATATATTTTTTTAGAAAGCTTTTATCTCGAGGTATATTATTGGATTAGTTTTTTTTTTTTTGATCATATTTGGGTAGAGAAATATATTATTATTTCTTACATAGAGGTATTCGCGGAACATGAAATTTGTATACGGTGACATGTTTCGCGAACAGATCACCTAGGTAATTAGCAGCTGGGTTAATTCGTGTCGCAGTGCCTGTGCGCGTATTGAGGAATTAGCTTAAAGGGTAGACCACGAATAATTGTTAGTTGAATTACAGTGCTATTCTACTCAACAAACTTTCTGAGGTCGGACACCCCAACTTTGGAAAGCTTTGGTTTCGACGATGAATGCATCGTGTTTCTCGTCAAATGGAATAGTTGAATGAATGTTTTATTCCTCGGTTAATGCAAGTATATAAATACATATAGAATATGAAACACAAGAATCCAGCGGTAATGTAATTATGAATGAAAGTTCGCGCGCACGTGACAAGAACTCTGGAAACTCTGGAAAATTACTCTTAGAAAATAATACTCTCGATAATTAAAGTGCAAATTTGGGCCGCACTGCAGTAATAAGATTGCTACAGAACGATTGTTATGTACAAGAATGACTATTATATACATTTAGAATAAATAAATTTGGAATAAATTTCTAGGCAGACATATTTTTTATCGTTGGCTTCATAAACAAAAGAATTTGGAATATTTTCATTAAATACTCTCAATCAATTTTAGTTGATTTAGTTTTATTTTTCGATTATTATACATATAATAATAATTGAACAAATATAACGCGTGCTATAAAAAAGAGAGATCATTCTATTCTATTGAAATTTCAGGCTAAATGATTATGCGTCTTGTAACTATCCGCCATTATGGATGATGATACATTCTAAGCGAAGGGAGAAGATATTGATTAATAAGATTGCTACAGAACGATTGTTAGGTACAATAATTACTATTATATACATTTAGAATAAATAAATAAATTTGGAACAAATTTCTAGACAGACATATTTTTTATCGTTGGCTTCATAAACAAAAGAATTTGGAATATTTTCATTAAATACTTTCAATCCATTTTAATTGATTTAGTTTTATTTTTCGATTATTATACATATAATAATAATTGAACAACTATAACGCGTGTTATAAAAAAGAGAGATCATTCTATTCTATTGAAATTTCAGGCTAAATGATTACGCGTCTTATAACTATCCGCCATTATGGATGATGATACATACCAAGCGAAGGGAGAAGATATTGATTAATAAGATTGCTACAGAACGACTGTTATGTACAAGAATTATTATTATATACATTTAGAATAAATAAATAACTTTGGAATAAATTTCTAGACAGACATATTTTTTATCGTTCGCTTCATAAGCAAAAGAATTTGGAATATTTTCATTAAATATTTTCCATCTATTTTAATTGATTTAGTTTTATTTTCTGATTATTATACATATAATAATAATTGAACAAGTATAACGCATGCTATAATAAAGAGAGATCATTCTATTCGATAGAAATTTTAGGCTAAACGATTACGCGTCTTGTAACTATCCATTATGAATGATACATTCTAAGCGAAGGAAGAAGATATTGGCTATTATAAAAAAAAACTGAAGAAACTATTTAATATAGAGGCGCATATTGAAGCCAAGACATCTCTTTTCTCGCCGGCCGGAGATTTGAAATTTCGGAAATCTTAAGAAACAAAGCTCAAACAAATCGGAGGAGTATTCATAGATAATTGGCAGCTTCGTCAATTGCCATTAGTACGAGTAGTTATATGTTTGGAGGAGTTAGGTGCACGAGGGATGATTGGAGCACATGTCCGTCCGACAGGAATATTACCATAACGACGACAATCGTCTCTAGCGAAGCAATTACCGCGCGCAAGTTATGGCCGCGTGATACGGTGGATGTACACGTGAGGTCGGACGGCCCGCACCTACTGGAGGTTATTGATCATCGATCGGGAGGTCAGCACGGGCGGGTGGCACGGCCGAATATCCGCAAGAACATCCTACACTACAGAAGGTTTATTACCCGAGGCGTTCGTTACGAAAATTAGATTGTACGTGTACGATCGAGGAGATAATCCAACGTCGTCTATTGATCGACCTTTATTCTCCGGGCTGGAGAGAGGGCCCTTCGATTAAATTGATCGAATTAAACCACGATCATCGCTGAAGACGACCTCGAAAATTGTTTTAACTCGCGGAAGACCAAAAAACGCTGCACTATCTATTTTTTCCCGAACCTTGCCAACCTACGGTTTGCAAAAAGACGGAGGAAGTATGCGTTTCACTGAGCTTGGATAGATTGTAATAGGTATTCTCGATAACTATTACGTAGTTCGATATCATCTTCTGCGTATCAATTTCTTATTAATCAAGGAAGGTTTCAAGTATCTTCCTTGATATTTGAGATAATAATGATAATTATATGCGCAATATAATTATCGTTATTGTCTCCAAAGTTTAATTCGCGCGAGAGATTCTTCCAAGATTCCTCGATATTCTTCGATATTTTCATTTAAGGATGTTTTGTATGTACAATCCTAGCAAAAAGTAGTTGAAAATCAATATTGACAAATATATCCACTTTCGATGTATTTTGAGTGAGAAATTGTGTGGAATATTATAATTTAATCTTAGCTACAGAGATGTATTTTTTAATATTTATTACGTTTTTACTGAAATATTCCGAATTTTGTTAATCGAAATGATTAACTTTTGGCAGAGAATTTTGCCTTGTGAAATATACAGCTAACTTCATTGAATTATATTTAATACCTTTTTACTAGTTAGTATTTGTATAATATTATTTAACCAAATATTTCTTCTGTATCTAAACTTTTGCAAATTTTAAACAAATTCTGAATATTATTTCCATGCGTTTTTGTCATTTGAATCGACGTGGTTATACGTTTCCCATAAGAACACATGTTAATTCGATGCAAATTAAAATCCTTAAACTTGTGAACGCTTTAGTGAATCGTTTTGAAAATTGTACTGAAGATTCTAAAGATATGTAAGAATATTCTGTACAATTTTCATTAAATTCTCAATATTTTGAAAATAGGTACAAAACATCTTTAATCAAAATGATTAACTTTTGGCAGAGAATTTCACCTTGTGAGAGATACATGGCTAACTTCATTAAATTATATTTAATATCTTTTTAATCAATTAGTACTTGTATAATATTATTTGACCAAATATTTCCTCTGTATCTGAACTTTTGCAAATTTTAAACAAATTCTGAATATTATTTCCATGCGTTTTTGTCATTTGAATCGACGTGGTTATACGTTTCCCATAAGAACACATGTTAATTCGATGCAAATTAAAATCCTTAACTTGTAAACGCTTTAGTGAATCGATTTAGAAATTGTACTGAAGATTCTAAACATATGTAAGGATATTCTGTACAATTTTCATTCTCAATATTTTAAAAATAGATACAAAACATTCTTAATCGAAATGATTAACTTTTGGCAGAAAGTCTCGTCTTGTGTACATGGCTAACTTCATTAAATTATATTTAATATCTTTTTAACCAGTTAGTACTTGTATAATATTATTTGACCAAATATTTCCTCTGTATCTAAACTTTTGCAAATTTTAGAATAAACAAATTCTGAATATTATTTCCATCTATTTTTGTTATTTGAATCGACGTGGTTATACGTTTCCCATAAGAACACATTAAGAACACATTAATTTGATGCAAATTAAAATCCTGAACTTGTGAACGCTTTAGTGAATCGATTTAAAAACTGTACTGAAGATTCTAAACATATGTAAGGACATTCTGTACAATTTTCATTGAAATTCTCAATATTTTGAAAACAAGTACAAAACATCCTTAATCAAAATTTCGTGCAAAGTAAAGCTACGATGTATATATTTGCTTTCTGCTAATTCGGAGACATTCAATAAAGCACGAGCGCACGCGAGAAGATCGATATCTCAGGAGAGAATGCATCCGCCTTCGGGATAAACGAGGGCGCGGCGGATGTTCTATCTGTTAAACGTCTTTTCTCGGTCGACACTGCCGACGTATATACCCCTCCGCGTCTTTAATCTTAATCCTTCCGTGGCGCAAACAGGGGTAAGAGACGCTTATACATCCTGTTAAACCGCATTCAGGCGTCGGCGGTTAAGGCGGACGGAATTATTGCCGCGAATTAGAGCTTCCCCGCTCACCCCTAACTTCTTCCGGCGCCCCGCCAGTCGTCGTCCCGAAGGAAGGAAGGAAGGAACTTGCAGGCGAGGATAATAATGTTAATGTTACGTGCAGGAGGTAAGATACGTGGAATTAATACATCGCGCGTATCACACTTTTATCAATGCGTACTTGGGTCTCGTCGCGGAAGAGACAGACTAACGCGTAATTTACCTTTTATGTTAAAAGCAACGCGAAATACAACACACGAGAACCGTGTAAAGGAAGACGCAATAACAATAATTCGCCGACAGAGCCCGTTTCCTCATTCGCGCGTGATTTTCGTATTACTTTAATTTATGCACATCGTCTCTTTCCCATCGAACGTATACATTTTACGCGCGTCGTCGAAACGAAACTCTTTGTCCCTTCGTGCTTGTTGCGAATGTACGAAAATCATTCCCTCTTTCCGAGGGGATAAATCTGGCGCGGAAATTCGGCTCTTTTTTCGCCATCGAAATATAAAATACGTACAAACCGGACGCGTTATCCTCCCTCGACCTCGAGAAACAGAAAGATAAATCAGAGCGAGCGGTCCGCTCGTATGTAATTTCGTTCGAAGCGCGGTGGTGTATCATCCCCGGCGATCCCGCGGTCCTCAGGGTTAATATCGCCGTCCTTCTACGCCCGGACCCCCGGAGGAATTTCATGGGGCGCGCGAATGTGTCGCGCGCCATCGAGCACGAAGCAGTAACGGAGACGCTCGGGACCCGAGAAAATGGCGACGTATTAGGAGAAAGATGGACGCCCTCGAGGTCCGGAAGAGTCGCGATTCGTCTAACGCCCGACGTATGGGGTCGTAACCGGCGTACATAGTACCGGCTCTCGTGTAGGTATAAATCAAAATTGGCAGGTTTGGAATTGCGACGCGTCCGCGGAAGAGAAGGGAAGCGAACGGAGGAGGAGAGGGAAGATTCGCGCGGGAAGGAGAACAAGGAACGGGCGATGGTAGGCAGTAAATCTCGAGAGGATCGTCGAACGGTGCGAGAAAAGAGTGTCGAGGGAAGACGGCGATGAAGAAAGAGGGGACGGAGAGAGGATGCGAGGGCGGAATGCCACGGTAAGTGCGGCACGTTGCGACTAAACCGAGAAATCGACGAGAGATCGGGGGAGAGAGAGGGGGAGGATTTAAGCGGAGGAGGATGATGGCGGTGGTTTAAGTCGTATAACGTCTGAGGAAGATTTAGCGTCATCGCTCGTCCTACATGTTTAATGCCGGGGTGTTTTACGCTCCCCTCGGCGACACGTCGCCGCTTAGCCCCGCTCATTTCCAATCCGGACGCAGATTGCGGGGAGAGAAAGAGAGAGAGAGAGAGAGAGATGGAGAGAGAGATGGGGAAAGCGCCATGTAAACGCAACTTTTATGCGTATGTAAACGCGGGGCGAAATCTCTCCGGGCTGGTTACAAATTTACGATGAAAGCAGAAACTTTTGCCTCTCGCATTGTTCTCCATTTGCCCGTTATTATTACTTTATCATGCCCCCGCTCTATGCGCGGCGCGATGCATTAGATAATTGGTTTTAAACTTCCGCTGGATACTTCCGTTAATTACATTTCTTCATCTCGTTACATTGTTTTTTGTAAACCTTTTTTTACAAATATGAACGTTGCAATGTGAAAGGATATCGCTGCTGTCGCGCTGTTCATTTATAACATTTACATTTCTTTTTTTTTTTGTTATTTTAGATATCCTGTAATTCATCTCAAGTAAAAACAATGTTGTTTACGGCATATTTTGATGGCAATTAATTTTAACAATAATAGATGCAAAGTACCATCATACTTATTATATTTCTCGGTAATTGAGTAATTTTATTTTAATAACTTTATTAACTTTATTAACTTTATTATCTTAACTGAGCAGAAATATATTTATATATTTGTTGCTTATTTATACAGTTAATCAGTTCATAGAAAGTTCATTCATTTATATTATAACATTTATATTTCTTTTTTTTTATTATTTTAGATATTCTGTAATATGTCTATCAAGTAACAATGTTGTTTACGACATTTCGATGGTAATTAATTTTGACAAGAATAAATGCAAAACACCATCATACTTATTTCTCGGTGATTGAGTAATTTTATTTTAATAACTTTATTACTGAGCAGAAATATATTTGTATATTTGTTGCTTATTTACACATTTAATCAGTTCATAGAGAGTTCATTCATTTATATTATAACATTTACATTTTTTTTAATTATTTTAGATACTCTGTATATATCTCAAGTAACAATGTTGTTACGATATATTTTGATGGCAGTTGATTTTGACAATAATAGATGCAAAGTACCATCATACTTATTTTTCGGTAATTGATTAATTTTATTTTAATAATTTTATTACTGAGCAGAAATATATTTGTATATTTGTTGCTTCTTTACACATTTAATCAGTTCATAGAGAGTTCATTGGAGAATTTCAAATTAAAAATTCTTTCTTTAAAATTAAACTAAATTAATCTAGAGTGCAATAATTTTTTTCAAATAATATTACATTATTCTACTAGATTTCTAAATTTCTTTTTCGTTTTCCTTTTTCCTATCATACTTTTATAATTCTGTACTATCCATTATCAGTGGCTGCATTTTTTGAGGAACAATATCTTAAATTTGTTACGTTTTCAAAGAAGATTTTATCAATAAGATGCTACACCTCAATTGATATTTTTTTTCATATACATTTAAATGTCGATTAATATTTGCAATGATAATTTCCACAATTCGCGG
This sequence comes from Camponotus fellah, assembly GCA_030586385.1. Lineage (NCBI taxonomy): Eukaryota > Metazoa > Arthropoda > Insecta > Hymenoptera > Formicidae > Camponotus > Camponotus fellah. The sequence goes on from JAPIVC010001004.1 coordinate 550,097, forward strand.
CGTGTTTATACGTGAAGAAATGAGTGTGTATTTTTCTCTCGAGTTACCGATTTCCGAAGAGAATCGCTCCATTCATGACAATTTCACGGAGAGCTTCGACGGCGCCGCGTATTTCCCGAGGAGAAGCGACGAGGAGGAAGCGTTCGCGTAGTCGTCGTCTGCGTTTTATGCGGAATTATTCGCGCTGGTACGCGCGAGAGCGACGAGAGCGGAGTGCAATCGGACGCACAAAGAAAACCCATTAAGATCGCGAGGCGAGCTTTCTATTAAAGCTTCCGACAGGAGCATTGAAATAAATCGAGCGTTAGACCGTGCCGAGAATTTTAACCGACGATGGAGAAGATTCCATCCTCCATCCCGGCGAGATCGCTTAATTTTTCTCCGCGCAACACACAGGAAATGGCCGTTCTAACAACTATTTCCTGTGCGGCGCGGATCCAAAATGCCGGCCGGGAGGACGACGGATCGCGTAATTTCCCCGAGCGCGATTTGGCTCTCAGCATCCGGGGGCCGTTCTTTACCGGTGATATCCGACCTGCCGGGCATCTGATCCCCGGGACACGCGAGTCAGAACTTAAATCTGGCAGGCAAATGGACGACGAGCATAAATCCCAGTACGTAGCGCACGTGCCGGAAATGCCGCGAATATATTCCGGGTCAGGAGCGTTTGTCGAGACGGCGAATGGGACTGGCGTACTCATAATTATCGCGAATAAGTTTTAAATATATATTCGGCCATTACGCTCAATTTTGGCTATCGGGTGGGCAAATTACTTGGAAATCAAATTTATCAAATTTATTTGAAAATCAATTGCGGAAAGACAAGGATGTTTTGTGACCTATTTTCAAAATATTGAGAATTTCATGAAAATTGTACAGAATGTCTTTACATGTTTAGAATCTTCAGTACAATTTTTAAATCGATTCACTAAAGTGTTCGCAATGTTATAAGGATTTTAATTTGTACCGATTTGACATGTGTTCTTATGGGAAACGTATAATCATGTCAATTCAAATGACAAAAACACATGGAAATGATATTTAGAATTTGTTTAAAATTTACAAAAGTTTAGATACAGGGGAAATATTTGGTCAAATAATATTATACAAGTACTAACTGGTTAAAAAGATATTAAATATAATTTAATGAAGCTAGCCATGTATCTGTCACAAGGCGAAATTCTCTGTAAAAAGTTGATCATTTCGATTAAGGATGTTTTGTACCTATTTTTAAAATATTGAGAATTTAAAGAAAATTGTACAGAATGTTCTTACATATGCTTAGAATCCTTAGTACAATTTTAAATCGATTCACTAAAGCATTCAAGTTATAAGGATTTTAATTTGCACCGAATTAACATGTGTTCTTATGGGAAACGTATAATCATGTTGATTCAAATGACAAAAACACATGGAAATGATATTTAGAATTTGTTTAAAATTTACAAAAGTTTAGATACAGGGGAAATATTTGGTCAAATAATATTATACAAGTACTAACTGGTTAAAAAGATATTAAATATAATTCAATAAAGTTAGCCATTTATCTGTCATAAGACGAGATTCTCTGCCAAAAGTTAATCATTTCGATTAAAGATGTTTTGTACCTATTTTCAAAATATTGAGAATTTCATGAAAATTGTACAGAATGTCCTTATATGTTTAGAATCTTCAGTACAATTTTTAAATCGATTCACTAAAACGTTCGCAAGTTATAAGGATTTTAATTTGTATCGAATTAACATGTGTTCTTATGAGAAACGTATAATCACATCGATTCAAATGACAAAAACATGGAAATAATATAATAATATACAGAATTTGCTTAAAATTTTTGCAAAAGTTTAGATACAGAGGAAATATTTGGTCAAATAATAATATACAAGTATTAATTGATTAAAAAGATATTAAATATAATTCAATGAAGTTAGCCATGTATTTGTCACAAGGCAAAATTCTCTGCCAAAAGTTAATTATTTCGATTAAGAATGTTTTGTACCTATTTTCAAAATATTGAGAATTTCATGAAAATTGTACAGAATGTCCTTATATATGTTTAGAATCTTTAGTACAATTTTTAAATCGATTCACTAAAGCATTCACAAGTTATAAGGATTTTAATTTGCACCGAATTAATGTGTTCTTATGGAAAACGTATAATCACGTCGATTCAAATGACAAAAACACATGGAAATATTCAGAATTTAAAATTAAAATTTGCAAAAGTTTAGATACAGGGGAAATATTTGGTCAAATAATATTATACAAGTACTAACTGGTTAAAAAGATATTAAATATAATTCAGTAAAGTTAGTCATGTTGTGTCTGTCACAAGGCGAAATTTTCTGCTAAAAGTTAATTATTTCAATTAACAAAATTCAGAATATTTCAGTAGAAACGCAATAAATACTAAAAAATACATCTCTGCACTGTAGCTAAGATCAAATTGTAATATTCCATACAATTTCTCATACTCAAAATACACCAAAAGTGGATATATTCGTCAATATTGATTTTCAGCTACATTTTGCTGAGATTGTACATACAAAACATCCTTAAGAAATTTCGAACCGCGTTTGTTTTACTCGCGTGTGATCCTGCTTTGACGTGGAAAAAGCTGGATTTTATTCCACTTGAAATATAGCGTTTAAAGAAAAACTGTCGCATCGTATGCGATCTCTCTTTTCTCCTGTAGAAAAAAGGCGTATTAATTTTCAATTGCCTTTACTATTCAATGATAAAAAAATTTGCGACTGTTGGCTCAGTGTCGAGTTGGCTTGCGCGCATTTTGTTTTCAAAGATATTTTTAAAAGGAGAGATAATCTTTTGATACATACAGCGCAAGTGTATAGATTTTATGACGTGAAAAACGGGCAAATGTAAATTAAAGATCATTAAGCAGAACTTGCAATGCAAATGCGTATTCGCATTTCAGTGTGGACATGCATTTGCATCTGGATTAAATCTTCATTGCATCGGGCAATGCCAGAAATATTCATACATTAAGTGGCACACACTTTGCGTTATCTTTTTAAGCCAGTGCGGTAAAATAAATATTTTCCAGTACGTACCGTGAACGCGGCTCGAATATATGAAACGTTAAATGGAATTAATTGTAATGGAATATAGAATCGTAATGAGAAAGAAAGCGAAAGAAAGAGGAGCTACATTTAAGCTTTTTACATAGCGCTCATTGCAATGCACAAATTAAAAGCATCGCGTGTTTAATGAGGGAAATTTTGTGTAAATACTTTTATTCTTTCATCATAAAATATTGTCAAGAAATTTCGAATACAGTTTGACCGTCAATTAAAATATATTAAACGTTTTTCCGAAACGTTACGCGATGAAAATGTTTGGCGGGATATCTGCATAAATGTCGCGTTTGAGAAAGAAAAAATGAAAATGATTTACAAATATAAAATACACATATATACGTCGACGCGGGGCAACGAAATTAATAAATATTTCCCTTTGCAGTCCAATAGACCATTCTTGCAAAGGCAATTATCGAGCTGAATGACGTAATCCTATCGAATATCGCGGAATCATGAAAGAACTTTTTGTATGCAATTGTCTACACAACGCTTCCCTTATTTACGTGATAACTCGCGAATGAAAGGTTAAAGTGTATACAAAGAGGGCCACCGCGAGACATTCACCAACTTTTGATGAAATGCACTTTAACTCCCCCCTTTAATGAACATCGCTAGCAAGTGTGCTTTAATTACACCGGCCAATCTCCGCAGACCTTAAAGTTTTAATGACAGCGGAGAAGAAAAAAAATAGAGTTCGGAGTCAGACCTCCGAAGATTATGGAGCATTTTCTTCGAAAGTTTTGAAAGAGCGCGACAAGCGAAAACTTGACCTACCGTTTGTTTCTCACGTCGATTAAAAATCTCGCACAGTACGTCTGAATAACGAGCAATAAGTTATGCAAAGCAAGCCTTATAGATCCATCGATACAAGCCGATTAAAACTTTGGTAAAATAATGATATCTTTCTCGAAGAACCGAGAAGACCAGGTCGGTCGGGCTTCAACTCGATCATAAATTTACCGCGTCACCCACACATTTGCATCCCTTATTATTACCTCTACGTATTTAATTAACGTCTCGCAGCTTCCCGCTCTGTTCTTCTGTCCCTCCGCTCCGTAACCGTTACTGTAGCAATCAATTAATGATAAGTTCTTTCATAGTTTTCGACTTGCCCGGCTAGAAAAAGAAGTCCAATTAAATTATCGGAAATAATTTTTTGACAAGTCCGTTCCTTTTTCATTTCCGCCAAGCGGAGATCCAATTTAAATTCACTCGTTATAAAAGTACAGAAGTTAAAAATGCCGCCGACTAGATGGTAGACCAAATTAACGCGTGCGCGTATTTCAACGCGAACTGCATCAACGGGGAACTCAAAAGACCTGCGCCTGTGGAGAGTAACTCGACGAGATGCGCGCGATCAAGCCGGTTGGCGTTAATTAATTACGTTGGAGTAATTTATATATTCTCTCTCGGTTCTCTCTCTGCCGATCGGGCTGCCGTAAAATACGAGCGAGCGTGCTTTCAAAATAATAGAATTCGGTATGCGCATAAAAGGGCAGATTTCGTTTTTTCAACGTTTTACCGGCGCTGCTCTATGCTGATTCGATGAATGCGAAACACACCGGGTTTTTTTTTCCCTTTTATCACGTACAGTCCGGGCTCGTGCCGGCCTTTATTCGACGCGTATGCATCGATGATGCATTCTCGGACATCTGTGTCATTCGGGGGCTAATTTCAATCTTTGGAAAGCAATATCGTTCGCATGCGTCCGCTATGTAAAGCAGCTGAAAAAAAAGAGATATGCATTCGATATCGAGGTCCCGTGCATCAGACTTGGAACAGGAAACACAAGCGAACTGTGTTATGCGATGCATTCCGTGTGCTACAGCAAACAATAAACGCCAACATGTGACTCTTTTCGCGAAGATGCAACCGCGTTTTCATATTGTACAATGCGCCAGTCGAGTTTCGGGATTGAAACAAATGGACAAAATCTCCTCCGGAAATCATTGATGACGCATATTTATAGGGATGCCACAAGACAAGATTCTGGACAATCTCGTCCTTGTCTCGAAAAAATCTTGTATATTCTTATCTTGATCTGGAACTCGAGAATCTCGTCTCGTCTTGAAATTCTCGAAATTTCTCGAAAACCAAAATATCATTTGCAAAAGTAATTGTTTTATGTAGGATCTGAAATATCTGACTCCTTTTGTTTAAATGGACTCTTTAAGATAACGATACTTTTTAAGATAGCGGCGTAATTTTACCAATTGGCGTATAGCGATAGCGACATAATTTCACTGATCGGCGTTCATTTAGATCCGATGACAGAAGCCGCACGTGACTTATTTATTATTCTAAGAAAAAAATTGTTTATATATGGTATTTATTAAGATGTGACCAAAAATCTTCAGAAACATACCACAAGCAAAAGAGAAAAAAAAGTTAAAGTTATTTTGTCGGGGACAGTGTTATACAGGGTGAGCCATTTTAATTAACGCACGCAATTATTTCGGAAACAAAGTATTTTAGAGAAAAATGTTTCAGACAAAAGTTTTATGGTTTCGAGGGGGCCATAAAATGATATGGATATCATTGGTTTGACCTTGAAGACTCATTTGAAGGTCACGTGAAGGCCACCTCAATTTTTTTAAATGGCACTCACTATTTTTTATTACATATTCTTGTAGCTGGCCTCGAGAGCTTTTCAAAACACTATAATTAAATGTTTTTCCATTAAGTGCTTTTCGAGTTATGAGGCTTGAAATCATTTCTTAATTTTACATAAACCATAAAATGTCTTGTAAAATATTCATTTTTCGATTATCTTACCTTACTTTTATGTACAAAATAATGAGAGGAATCAATTGGTGTAAAGAAAACATACAGTTGTTTCTAAGAAAAAAATATGGAATTGTTAATTGCAAATTACATATTTCTTCTTAGAAACAACTATGTTTTTTCTTTCCAATTGATTCCTCCCATATTTGTACATAAAAATATTAAGGTAAGATAATCGAAAAATGAATATTTTTCTAGATATTTTATCATTTGTGTAAAATTAAGATATTATTTCAAGCCTTATAACTCGAAAAGTACTTAACGGAAAAACATTTAATTATAGCGTTCTGGAAAGCTCTCGAGGTCAGCTATAAGAATATGTAATAAAAAATAAGGAGTGCAATTTAAAAAAATTGAGGTGGCCTTCACGTGACCTTTAAGTGACTCTTTAGTGTCAAACCAATGATACCATCTTATGATCCCCTCGAAACCATAAAACTTTTGTCTGAAACATTTTTCTCTAAAATGCTTTGTTTCCGAAATATTTGCGTGCGTTAATTAAAATGGCTCACCCTGTATATTAAATTTATATATATATATATATATATATATATATATATAATATATATATAAAATATATATAAAATATATATAATATATATATATATATAAAATAGGAATAAATATCGATTTGAATCAACATTTTCTATAAGCTGGGAAATATTTTACAAAAATATAGACAAATTTCAACAATTTTCAAGACTCGAGATTTTCGAGAATCTCGAATATAAACTCTTGTCTTGTCTTCTCAATAAAAAAATCTCATCTCGATCTTGTCTCGAATTCGAGACAAGACAAGACGAGATTCTCGAAATCTCGAATCTTGACGGCATCCCTACATATTTAAATCAAATACAAATTGCAGCTCGAATTGCACAGAATTTTATTTGACGTGAGGAAATTATTCGAGGGATTAACACCGCATTTAACCGGCGCGCGCTTTTCTTCGCAGCGACAAGCATTTCCAAACAATTCCGAAACTAATTATCGACATTCAATTATGCCCGAAGAAAGTAGCATACAAAAAATATAACGGAATGCGAAGTAAAGCGTGGACGATAAGCGCGGGGATGTCGTTCCGTTCCATTTAGAAAATTAAATGTCGAATAGCATGAACGTAGCAACGAGAAAAACCTTCTTAATGCTCCTGCGATCACCGGGCACAATATAACACAAAATAATCAACAGTGCAACTCATAATGTTGTCGAATAATATTACAGTACAATCGCGTTTACACACGTTTAAAGAATTTCCTCGATACACGTGGTATCTGTAATTATACCTAAACAATGATAAAATGAGGGAAAAACGACAAAATCGCGATATTCAAAGTAAGCCAAAACCGCGCTGGCACCTCTATGAAATTGTCGCGTACATGTGTGTAATTAATTAATTTTATTCTCGTAATTAAAATCTTTCGCGACGGTAGTACGTGCACCCATCAGCAGAACAGTACGAATAAAAATTTAATCTTTCTCGCGTAGATTTGTTTCTTCCTTCTTCTTCTATTTTTGTACAGACATTCGCGATTATAAAGGGAAAGAATGAGAGAGAAAAGGAGATTTTTCCGTTTTTTCCTTTCTGAAAAATATTGAATACGCAAAAGGTATACGCAAAAAAATGAGCTTTATATTCTATTATATAAGAGAATTTTATCTTTTTCATTACTCTCTCGTGAAATTTGCGAAAAATTTCTTTAAAAATTTCTTTAATCGAGTAACAAGCTAAAAAAACATTTAATTGCGTATAAACAAGATTTATGAGTGATCATCGAGCAAATATCATATAATGGCACACAATTTGATTGAAAAAAAGTTGAAGAAAAAAAAAACATTGTAATTTATTCGATGCAAAAATGCGCTATTGTATCAGAATTTTTAAAAAGTTTAAATAAAAGTTACAGAGAAGAGATACGCATTAACATATAATTTACTACATTGAGAAAAATCGTATAATTATACCAACAAGATGTATATGATTGAAGGCATTTTTAGTTAAATCAAACAAGAATTTCTAGTTATCATAATAAGACTCGATTTTTATAACTAGAATGTTTAATAGATTTTACTATAAGGATTTGATTAGTATTTTCTGGTTGGATCTATCAAATCTTTCTTGTTATATTAATTTCTTTGTTTGCCCCTTAACTTAACTCGTATACAATATTTGCCATAAAATGTATGTAAAGAACTAGTATTAACATTAAATCCAAAGTATATTTTTTTCTCTTACGAACAGTAATGCCAGAAAGAGGACACTAGCTCTCTGATTGTGTGTGTTTAAGCTGCATCCTCTTCCTGCATCACTGTTTATTACTTTAATTTCTAACAAACTGAATTTAAAATAATTTATTCAATAATCTGGATTGAATTTATCCAATAATCTTGTTGGAATTCAGAATATTAAACAGACTTTTGAGATTAGATGGAAAAAATTGTAGACAACTTGCTGCTGGGGAGTTTAGTATTATTAACCAGAAAATTTGGTAAATTTAACAGGAAGAAATTAATCAGATTCATCTGGTAATTCTTACAAAAATTCTGGTTCGTCCATTTTCCAACAGACATACTGGTCGAATCTACCAGAATTCTAATTAATGCAACCAGATTTTTTCTCAGTGCATGAAATGTATATAAAGAACTAACTATTAACATTAAATCCAAAGTATATTTTTTTCCCTTATGAGCAATAATATCAGAAAAAGGACGCTAGCTCTCTGATTGTGTGTTTGAGCTGCACCCTCTTCTTGCATCACTGTTTATCAGTTTAATTTCTAACAAACTGAATTTACAATAATTTATTCAATAATCTGGATTGAATTTATCCAATAATCTTGTTGGAATTCAGAATATTAAACAGACTTTTGAGATTAGATGGAAAAAATTTTAGACGACTTGATGCTGGGGAGTTTAGTATTATTAATCAGAAAATTTGGTAAATTTAACAGGAAGAAATTAATCAGATTCATCTGGTAATTCTTACAAAAATTCTGGTTCGTCTATTTTCCAACTGACACACTGGTCGAATCTACCAGAATTCTAATTAATGCAATCAGATTTTTTCTCAGTGCATGAAATGTATATAAAGAACTAGTATTAACATTAAATCCAAAGTATATTTTTTTTCTTTTACGAGCAGTAGGAAAGAGAAATTTTTTTTCTTGAAAATTGATGTGTGTTTGACGTTTTTGTGTTTAGTTTAAGAAAAATAAATTGAAATGTTGAATTTAGAATAAAGATTTTGAATTAGGATTGTTGGAGTTTAATATAAATTGGGAGAGTTTAGTATTATAAAGAAGAATTTAAAGGAGAAGAAAAATGGTTTTAAATGAATAAAATTTTAAAAAAAAATTTTAGAAAGTTTTTTTTAATTTATTAAAAAAGAAAATTAAAGGAATAAATTGAGGGGATATAAAATTAGAAAAAGTGTGGGTGAAATAGCGTTTTTCTGTGATGTAGAATTAATATCCAGTATTTTTTTCTTTTACGAGCAGTAGTGTCAGAAAGAGAACGCATTTTTTTCTCTTACGAGCAATAGTATCAGAAAAAAGATGCTAGCTCTCTGATTGTGTGTGTTTGAGCTGCATCCTCTTCTTGTATCACTGTTTATCAGTTTAATTTCTAACAAACTGAATTTAAAATAATTTATTCAATAATCTGAATTAAATTTATCCAATAATCTTGTTGAAATTTAGAATATTAAACAGACTTTTGAGATTAGATGGAAAAAAATTTGCTTGGGAGTTTAGTATTATTAATACTTGCTGGAGAGTTTAGTATTATTAACCAGAAAATTTGGTAAATTTAACAGGAAGAAATTAATCAGATTCATCTGATAATTCTTACAAAAATTCTAGTTCGTCCATTTTCCAACAAACATACTGGTTGAATCTACCAGAATTCTAATTAACCTAATGCAATCAGATTTTTTTCTCAGTATATATATGCGCTTTTAAGGAGTTGAGAGAAGGATCAACGTATGATATCTCCCCCAATTTGCAGTTATTAACACGGATCCGTCGCATTTCTCCGCTCTTCCGAATCTCTTTAACTAGCGAAACTTCAATAGTTGAGGCGCGTTAATGCTTGACAAGTAGATCCGCGTAATATCTCGAGGGAACGTCGCGACGTCCCGAAACCGCTCTGGGACATATTCCACCACCTGGGAACACACACACACGCACACACACATACACACACACATATAGACGGGCCGCGGAAGTGTACCGATGGTGCCGGTACAACACCAAAGCGTTGCAGTAATTCATTGAAATTACCTGAAGCACTCGACTCTGCTCTACGCGACGCGGCGCGCAACGTAACAACAATAGTAAGGAATGCATAATGGAAGGAAGCGACGCCCCGGGGCGGTAAGGTTGCCACTGCTACACCCGGGAGTGAATTTTAACGCACCCCGGGACCGGCGCGAGGGAAATGTAGGGGGTGATAGGGAGGGGGCGGAGGGGACAGAAACGCGGCGGAATGGTATCTTTGTGTCTCTCCCGCGTCCTGGAATCTGCGCAAAATTCGACGACGCGCGAATCCGGAGAAAACGCGACCACTGTCTTACGTCTCCCCCCCCCTCCCCCCCGTTAAAGGGACGGCTGATGCCGCCGGTGACGAAGTCTGAACGTGACGGGAATCGTCGTCGGCGAGGAATAACGAGGGGCTTTTACACCGCGCGACGATACTCCCGTATGAATCTCGCGTTAATTACGACGGATTTTGCGCGCACGCGTGCGACATACCTTAGGGTGAGGCAAATTTGTCGCCCCCCCCCCCCGTTTCCAACGGCATATTCAGCTTCCGGGATCATCGAGGGGCTTCTCGAGATTACGATTTAAGGTGTACTCCCGGTGTACGATGTACTCCTTCGGTCGAAAGGAGAACATTTTTCTCTCTTCCCTATAGCGCATTACGTAAATCTTATATTTTTAAGAGGACAACGCGAAGCGCGCGCCTCGTCTAACACCGCGCATTCCGTTTGCGTTCCGTTTCTCATATCTTTCGAGGCGTGCAAGGCGGTTTCCGCCGTGTCTGCTCGCGCACGATAAAACAGCGTATCACGGAAACGAAGATTTGTGTCATTTCCCAGCGAGGAGATAAGCCGCGCGCAAACCACTTTCGCGTTTTCGAGTAACGTTACACGAATGTGCAGCCGCTAAGAGCATTGTTATTTTCCATTATATCCGAGCAATCGTATCACCCGATAACATCGCACCCTCGAACAGTTAACTTCTTTTATTCTCCCTTCGCGCCACGAATTATTATATGTGAAACTGACGTTTTCGCGAGAAAAACCCCGAGGAGGTCGGGATTCACCGACACACGCGATGGAATCGACATCCGGAGTTCGCGAGCGCTCCCCCGAAGACAAGCAAAGACAAGCGGAAAGCTCAGGATACATAGGCCGAGGAAAGGAGAAATTCTCCCAACTTTCAGCGGGGTCACCAGTCAGCAGTCGTCCTTTCGGCGCTGGCTGATCGGGGAAGTCAACTCGGGGGAAACTTGCTCGATTCGCCACCGACCGACATGCGAAGAAATCCCACGTGTTTTCTCTCAGGATCGTGTTCGCTTCCATCCACCCTCGGACAATCTTTCGCTCTTCTCCCCCTTCCCCCTCTTTCTATCACTTTTCAGCTGTTACTATTCGCCTTCTAACCTACGTCCTTTTTCTACAGCGCTCATGACGTAGCTTTTCCAGGCCTCTCCAAACTATATGGATCCTTGAAAACCGACGGATTGTCAAAGTTTCAGAGACACTGCACTAAAAAAGAATCTGGTTAATTAGAATTCTAGTAAATTCAACCAGTATGTTTGTTGAAAAATGGACACACCAGAATTCTTGTAAGAATTACCAGATGAATCTATTAATTTCTTTCTGTTAAATTTACCAAATATTCTAGTTAATAATACTAAACTACTCACTAGCATCGTCTAAAATTTTTTCCATCTAAAAAGTCTGTTTAATATTTTGAGTTCCAACAAGATTATTTATGAATAAATTCAATCTAGATTATTGAAAATTATTTTAAATTCAGTTTGTTAGAAATTAAACTAATAATTAAACTGATAAACAGACTGATAATGCAAGAAAAGAATGCAGCTCAAACACACACAATCAGAGAGCTCTTTCTGGCACTATTGCTCGTAAGAGAAAAAAAATATACTTTGGATTTAATGTTAATACATACTAGTTCTTTATATACATTTTATGGCAAATATTGAATACGAGTTTAGTTAAGAGGCAAGCAAAGAAATTAATGTAACAAAAAAGATTTGATAGATCCAACCAGAAAATACTAACCAAATCCTTATAGTAAAAATCTATTAAACGTTCTAGTTATAAAAAAATCGAGTTTTATCACAATAACTAAAAATTCTTGTTTAATTTAACCAACATGCCTTTAATCATGTACGTCTTGTTGATACAATCAAACGATTTTTCTTAATGTACACTGAGAAGAAAATCTGGTTGCGTTAGAATTCTAGTAGATTCAACTAGTATGTTTGTTGGAAAATAGACGAACCAGAATTCTTGTAGGAATTACCAGATGAATCTGATTAATTTCTTCATGTTAAATTTATCAAATTTTCTGATTAATAATACTAAACTCCCCAGCACCAAGTTGTCTAAAATTTGTTCCATCTAATCTCAAAAGTCTGTTTAATATTCTGAATTCCAACAAGATTATTGGATAAATTCAATCCAGATTATTGAATAAATTATTTCAAATTCAGTTTGTTAGAAATTAACTAAACAGTAATGCAAGAAGAGAATGCAGCTCAAACACACACAATCAGAGAGCTAGCGTCCTCTTTCTGGTATTATTGCTCGTAAGAGAAAAAAAAATATACTTTGGATTTAATGTAAATACTAGTTCTTTATATACATTTTGTGGCAAATATTGAATACGAGTTAAGTTAAGAGGCAAACAAAGAAATTAATGTAACAAGAAATTTGATAGATCCAATCAGAAAATACTAATCAAATCCTTATAGTAAAAATCTATTAAACATTCTAGTTATAAAAAATCGAGTCTTATCACAATAACTAGAAATTCTTGTTTGATTTAACTAACATGTCTTTAATCATGTACGTCTTGTTGATACAATTAAACGATTTTTCTTAATATACACTGAAAAAAAAAATCTGGTTGCGTTAGAATTCTAGTAGATTCAAACAGTATGTCTGTTGGAAAATAGACGAACCAGAATTCTTGTAGGAATTACTAGATGAATCTGATTAATTTCTTCATGTTAAATTTTCTGATTAATATTACTAAACTCCCCAGCAAGTTGTCTAAAATTTGTTCCATCTAATCTCAAAAGTCTGTTTAATATTCTAAATTCCAACAAGATTATTGGATAAATTCAATCCAGATTATTGAATAAATTATTTCAAATTAAGTTTGTTAGAAATTAACTGATAAACAATGATGCAAGAACAAAATATACTTTGGATTTAATGCTAATACTAGTTCTTTATATACATTTCATGGTAAATATTGAATACATGGTAAATATTGAGTTAAGAGGCTAGCAAAGAAATTAATGTAACAAGAAATTTGATAGATCCAACCAGAAAATACTAACCAAATCCTATTAAACTATCCAAAATCTATTAAACGTTCTAGTTATGAAAAAACGAGTCTTATCACAATAACTAAAAATTCTTGTTTAATTTAACCAAATGCCTTTAATCATATATGTCTTGTTGCTACAATCAAATGATTTTTCTCAGTGTACTATTCGCCTTCTAATCCCTTTTAGTCCCTTTTTACAGCATTCATGACGTTTTTCAGACTTCTTCAGACTATATATATGGATCTTTGAGGACGGAGATACCGACGGATTGTCAAAGTTTCACCTAGAGATTGGATATCTGACGGACGTCCTTCGGCTTTTGATCGTCTAGTTTGATTTCTCTTCGTAATGCGGGTATTCTCGTTGGAAACGGAGTATTATTAGCCAAGAGATTGACATTTGATAAGCTCGGTTGCATCGGAGAGTTCGTAACGTCGATTTTATTTTGACAAACGAGACCGACGAAATATCCGAGGAGATGATAATAATAATAGCCTTGAAACTGACAGCGCACTGCTGAAATTCAATAGAAAAGTTGCAATCGCATTCTAAACTTGATAGAGAATGTAGACCAAAAAATAATTCATCCCAGAGCTATTTCCAAACTAGCCTCAAACTTGATTCGCGAATCAGTAATCCTCTGTAGCACTCTTTCATTTAGCATTTATTACGCGTGCTAATGCTAGAACAATTAAATGTTCAAAAAGTAACGGATAAAATTAGAAGCGTAATAAAAGAAAGCGTTGAACATCGAAATAACTGCTCGCTAAATTAAGCAAATTACGAAATAAGTATTATAAATGAGAGGAGATGAAAGGGTGTACTCATGCGCGAATATCGAAACTCGTTCTCTGTTCATCTCACGCAATCTTATACATTCTTTCATCCTCTATTAGGTTTAATAAAATATTTTTGATTGAAAAAGAAATAAAAATTAAAGAAAAATATCTCTGAAACATTTACAATTCATTTTACAATTCATTTTACAATTCATTTCGAATTTTCTAACAACGCTATTAAAGCGGAGCTCAAACCGGTGCTTACGCTTGAAAAGGGAAAAAAATGTGTGTACATAAGTATAATAAATGCGAGGAGGTAAAAGAATGTTCATGCGCGAATATCGAAATTTAGTTCACCTTAAAAATGTACATTTTCTCACCTCTTATTAGACCGAATGAAATATTTTCGATTTAAGAGGAAGTAAAAACAAAAAGAAATCTCTATAACAGTAACCGCGTTTCGCCATTCATTTCGAACTTCTGCTTAATAACGCTATTCAAGCGAAGCTTAGACCGGCGTGTGCTTGTCACATAAAAAGAAAAGGGAGGAAAATCCGCAAATACGCGGGTAGAAAAAAGCCATTTCCTACGCGCAAGAGACACCATTGTTTCCGCTCGTCGGCTTGATCACAACGTATGGTCCACCATATTGCCCTCCCGTGATGCGCATTCCGAAAACGAACGTGCGAAAATGCGTTTACATAACTTCACGCTCCCGCGACCGAGTGCAAACTACGTTTTACGACGGACGCCAGTCACGAGCGAGTACTTCGCGCGAAAGTAACGCGCGAGAAAACTTCTCGCTCTCGGAGACGAGATAAGGATAATGAGCCTTCGTGTCGCGCGCGCGCTGATTTCAAGAGGGGAATCAATTATGGAGACGTGCCAGAAGCCGGTGCAGCACGTCCCCGAAACGCGACACACGTGACTTCGCCACACTTTGCTCCGAGAAACCTGCAACTTTTGCCACGTCGGTCCGCTGCGAGTTGGCGAAATCATTCGCGATACACTCGGGAAAGTTCCGGTCTTGATTCCGGTCACCGCTTCCCGAGGGGGCGATTTTTTTCTCGACGATCACAACCGACCGACACGTCGGTCATTTTCAGCTGGTGCTTTCGATTTTAATAACCTGCCTCGGGGGCTTGTCGCAAAGTTGCGCGATTAGGAAACTGCTTAAGGACTCGTTACTTTCAATGATGTTTCTTCTCGTTCTCCAGCGACGTTATTACAATCGTTGACGACGACAACATCCACAGCGACGTACGTAACAACGACTTGGGAACGAGCGGATGCGACGTCGAAGCCAATGGCGAGCCAAAGGAATGGTACCGGCTTTATTGCCGGCAAGTTTTACGAAACTTCCCGCGAAGAGAAACAGGGAAAATGTATTAACTTAGTCTCGAGAGGGTGGACAAACGCGAAGATTGTACTCACTTTTAATTAACAGAATCTTTCTTTATTGCATCGCGTCGCTGGAAGCACTCTATTTCTTTTCCCCTCTCTTTTTATCCACCGGATAGATAATACATACATATATGAGAAAAATGAGGTAAAAATTGCGAAATAAAAATCGTATCAACGGGAGGGGCTGTCAAAGGATTAACGGATTAAACGTAAGCATAAATTTTAAATTAAATATGTGGAAACTGAAATGTTAATTATATCTCTTTCTCAAATATCAAATATGTAAAAGAGAGCGTCTAAGTGTTATTCTTGTACGCATAATAATATTTCGGACTTATATTATGTTTTATGTATTTCAAAATGCGTGCGGGCTTAGTTGAAAAATAAGAGACGAAAAAATGTTTATTAAATTAAATTTACTTTTTTTTTTCGAGATTACAAACTACATTTAATTTAACTTTCTTACTGCAAATTATGGCCCGATGTAATTAACATTGCGATGGAAAATAAGCTCGCGTCACATACTGAATTTATAAATAGTACATTAAAATAAAAAATAAAGAAATAAAAAAGGTGAGAAAATGCATCGCAATCAGTGTTTGCTGTAGATAATTTCAAAATTATCTAGATAAAGATAAAAATCTGTAAATTTATCTTAGATGAGATAAAGATAATTTTGCTTTCACTTAATCTAGATGAAAGATGAGATAATTATTGCGATAATCTAGATAATTATCTAGATATTTTTGTTTATTTTAGAAGACTATAAATATTTGTAAAAAATGTGACGCAGATTATAAATGGGATATTAAAATCGTAAACACATATTCTTTCTCTTTTCCTAAAGAATATTTAATATTATAAAGAAATAATAGCAAAAAGGTATATAAATGATATGATAAATATTTATTTATTAATTTATATTTATAATATATTTATAATATATTAATAACAATAATATATAAAATATATTTTAGAGATTTTAGATAGATTTTAGATTTTTAGAAACTTGGAAGTCTGAAAACTTTTTTGCATAATGAAAACGTCATGTTAGACATATTTTAAATAAGATGACATATATTTTTCATCTAAGATAAAGATAAAGATACTTTGTATTTCTTCATCTAGTTAAAGATAAAGATGATCCATTTCTTTATCTAGATGATTATCTAGATAATTTTATACCAGCAAACACTGATCGCAATTGAAACTTATTTAGTTTATGGTCGTTTATAAAACTCGATATTGCATGTTATCATTTTTCACAAACATTCAAGAGGTCTGAGATACTTTTAAATGCGATAAATCGCGTGTATTTTATCAAATTGGTTGTTAATATTTAATGAAGAAAGTAGAAAATCGAACGCGTGAGACAGGTACACCGTTCAATCAAAGCGCTGTAGGTCATGCAAGATCCAATTATCGTTTTTACATGAGATTCATAGTTGCAGATAATACTTTATTAATGTTAGTTTTAAGTCAGCAACATCTGTAGTTGGAGCGGATGTCCAATAAACATTGGTAAGTATCTAAAGGGAACTACATAAATCCACGTACTTATAATGGCTTTTCGATAAAGCCCGGTAAAGGTTGCTCCAAGTTCCATAAATCACGATATTTCCCACGATACAGGTGCTCTCCCTCTCTCTCTTCTTCCTCCTTTCTCTCTCTATCTCTATCTCGGTAAAAAGTAAACAGTATACTCGGCATGCACTCGTTTTTCCCTGACCATAGGCGTGATAGCTTGCACGAACATTGCGTTTTGAATATAAAATGCCCGGTAATGAAGTGCACAGTCTTATTAGACCGCTCGCCCTCTCTTTGTCTTTTTCTCTTTTTCTCTCTCCTTCTCTGCATCTCACAATGAGATTTCATTTTTGCTACGTGACAAGCGCTCGCAAAGAGAAGGATGAGAAATACGTTGAAATGCACTCACGATTGTGTGACTGCATCTCACTTTATACTCGCCTATTGTGCCTTCCGTTGTCTTCCAAGCGAGATCTTAGGGGATGATTTATCGGTTTATTCGTCGACGCCGCGAAAATGGCGGATCGACGGACGTCGAATGAATGTATCGGCATAATCACGAGGGGTTTTCGTAAAAGACGGGTACGCACTCTCACGGCTTCTCATTAACAACCCTTATTTCATTAGGCTCCCTCTTCTTGCCTTGTATTTATCCGGTCGTACCGACGTTACCATCCCTCCTTTCTCCTCCTTTTACACTTCCTTAGCTCCACCTGCTACCCCTCGCTCCTCCGTTTCTGAGCCATCCTGCATTTTCACGAGGCGAAGAACGTCTGATTTATTTCCTGTCGGCGGCCGAGTAATTTCACCCGTTTGTCTCGCTAATTATTTGCCGCCGTGACTGCGTATAAATAAAATCGACTGTCATTGTCTACGAGGATGAACAAACTGTCAAGTGTCTCGTAAGTTTTGGAAATAAGAAATGAGAGAAAGAAATTTGATTTTTTTCCCTTTTTCAACATCTCACCGTCCAATATTGTTAAACGATTAGATTAAATTGTAATAATAATAATAAAATTCAAAGGATATCACTATGTTAAATAAAATAAAACGCAACATATATTGTAATATATAGTGTGATGTAAATAAATTAATATTATATTGTATAAGCTATATATTTCGAACATTTTTATTTATTCAATGGATACAAACAAAAACTTTTCCTTGCAAATTTTTTTTATTTGACAATTAATTAATTCGTTATTTATTTTTACATTTTAAAAAAATTAAATAAACTTTAAAACTTTAGATTCTGTGAAAAATTAATTGTGTGACAATTAATTAATTCGTTATTTATTTTTACATTTTAAAAAAATTAAAAAAACTTTAAAACTTTAGATTGTATGAAAAAATAAGTTAATGTTAAAATATCTCAAAAATAAAATATTTATTTATTCGGGGATAATCTAAACTTAAATTAAAAGATTTCTTTGCGTCTTTTTTTCGATTGAATTAATTTATTTTTTAATTATTTTTAGTTATTTATTTTTTTATAATATATAAATAGAGTCAAGTGTCTTTGAAATTTTTTCGTGACATCTCTATATGTTTCGAAAAGGAGGAATAAGAGTATAAACACCGAACAACCGATGTTCGCGCGAGAAAGCACTCGATATAAAAGGACGTCGATCTCACTTCCGTCGATTCAGAAGCGGCTTTATAATATATGCATTGAACGCGCGTGTCTGACAGAGATTTTTCGTACGTCGGAAGCGGGCGCGCAGTTCATCGATAAATGTTTCGCGCGTTGAAAAGGGGAATATTACGCCGAGACAGTGGTGTTTCCCGGGAACTTGTTCGCTCCAATTCCCCGTGATTTTCCGAGATTTTCACCGCGAAAGTATATTCCACTAACCCGATGCTGTTATCGCCCTTATTTACATCTTTTAGAATTCAACCTGTGCACAATACCTGCCCGCTCTCCATCGTTATTCTTCATCTGCATATCTTTCATCTCGAGGATATGCCATTTCGAGTGTCTCCTTCAGCAAGGTCAAAATAATCTGAATGGCGATATCGCGCGAAAAAAGAAAAAAAAATTGAAATTAAGAGGCTTTGTGGGAAAGTGCGTATATATCCTTACGGGATAACTAACTGTGAATGGCGTATTTCATAAATATTTTCTACCCAATTGCGTGAAATGTTCCACGAAGCAAAAGTTTGCGTATTTTTTTCCATTACTTTCTTTGCGAAGGTAGAATGAAGATAGCCAAGGAAAGCTTTTGCTCGAGGATCGATAAATCCCGGGCCTGAACTGAACTAATGTATCGGAAAAAGTTACGTTAACCGTATTATCTTACGTAATTTATTATCGCCAAAAAATAGTAGCTTTCTCTTCTTCTCGATAGATATATGTGTGTGTACTTGCAGTATTTGCTGTAGATAATTTCAAAATTATCTAGATAAAGATAAAGATAAAAATCCGTAAATTTTTCTTAGATGAGATAAAGATGATTTTGCTTTTACTTAATCTGGATGAAAGATAATTATTGCAATAATCTAGATAATTATCTAGATATTTTTGTTTATTTCAGAAGATTATAAATATTTGTAAAAAATGCAGATTATAAATGGGAACATATTCTTTCTCTTTTCCTAAAGAATATTTAAATAATAGCAAAAAAGATATATAAATGATAAATATTTATTTATTAATTTATATTTATAATATATTTATAATATATTAATAATATAATAATAATATATTTATAATATATTAATAATAATAATATAAAAAATATATTTTAGATATTTAGATAGACTTTTAGAGAAGCTTGTCTGGAAAATTTTTTTGCATAATGAAAACGTCATCTTAGACAATTTTTTAGATAAGATGACATATATTTTTTATCTAAGATAAAGATAAAGATACTTTGTATTTCTTCATCTAGTTAAAGATAAAGATGATCCATTTCTATATCTGGATGATTATCTAGATAATTTTATCTAGATACCAGCAAACACTGTGTACTTGTGCGCCACATTTTGCTCCGAGGCTTTTTTTCGACAAGCGTTTTCAAACGACACGGCATAGATATCTCAATTAAATATCTATCCTTTTAATTTCTCATTCTCTCCTCTCATCTAGTTATCTTGCTTAACGAAGGCGCCCAGCGCCCTTTCTTTATCGCGAAACAAAGGGACTCATCGTCCCTTCTAATTGAGCCTCACTGTCGCTTCGTCGTATGAAATTGGTCGTCGGGGAATCAGCGCGGTTATATCGCGATGACAGGGTAAGAGAGGATGAATCGGTATTGAACAAAAACGAAGTCGAAACGTTGTCGGACGGAATTTACACGAGCCGCTTAATTAGCCGCTTAATTGACGGGAGAGTTCTGGCCAGAGAGATTATGTGACCTGAATCATTAATATAATTACGCCATATTCAAAGTTAACGATCTGCCTTTATCGCTACTGCACTCTAGATCGATGTCTCTCAATTTAATCTGGCCACGGAAGCCTTTGAAACGCTTGATAAAGGGAAAGGGATTGCATCAGTATCTCTAATTGCGTGTTTTTTTGCAAATACGCAGGATTAAATGAGATTAGAGAGTAAAATCAAGGTTAAGGTGAAAGATTAGAAGGAAAAGATAATGAAACGTAGAAAAAAAGTCTTATGAAACTATCAGTCTTCGTATTTCAAATGAATAAATGAATTTCAAATTATTCTTTCTAATTTCTATATTTACGATAATTAGTTTTGTAAACTTGTATAATTATAATATAATTATTTTTGTACACTTGTATTATATTATTAAATAATTTTACATGATACATTTATAGATTTATGAAATTTAATTAATTATATATAATAATATACATTACCAAATTTTTAATCGATATATAAAATATTAATATAATTTTATAATTCATGTATACATATCCATTACATTACACTCTATAAAATCTTATCAATAATTAATTACATTTTATAATTTTTATAATTATAGTTTCTTTTCTAAATTCCATAGAATAATATTTATTTTATTTATTATTTGACTCAAACATTTATTTACAATAGTAATTATTTTTGTATTTAATTATTTCTAAAAGTAATTATTTCTATATTATATCGCCCGCAACTATAACAATAAAACAATAATTTTATCATTTTTATTAAATGTTATTTTCTATCAATATTATACGAAAATGATAAAATATGAAATTATATACTATAATACATAATAATTAACATTGAATATATATATATATATATATATATTCAATGTTAATTATTATATATTATAGTATATAATTTCATATTATACATATTATATATATTATATAACATTTTTCAACATATGCTCTGAATTTTCATCTTTATTTTGGATTAAAAACGCACAGTAATACACGAATCACAAAATTGAATGATTTAAATAACGAAAAGTTCTGACACACCAATCGCTAATTAATAATTAATTTGAAATTCAAGATAAATTCAACAGAATAAATATCATATATATATTTATATGTTATATATATATATTTTTATATGTTTATTTTCCAGTGAAAATACATGCGCGTTAAGTATTTCGTAGTGATAGAGGATATTATTAACTATCACATGATGTTCGGCTTTCGTCTTATACATAATACGTTAATGTTTACATATTACTATTTTGTTATTATTTGACCGGCGAGACTCAAGCAAGGTGATAGTGACACGAGTCGTTTGTCGCAGTATCTCTCAAATCGCAGCAAGTATTAGGAGATGTTAAACGTGATTATTTTCGATGATTATTTCAATTATCTATCCGCACGATTAACTAATGGATTTTAATTTGATAGTGCGCGAGTGATCATAATTAAGTGTATATTTTCGCGATCGAATAATGTGAGTGTCACAAGGGAGTAACAAAGAATAAACAAGAGAGGATAAAAGACATTGGACAATATCGGAGCAATCGTGGGGTAAAACAAATTTCCAACTTATTATTTAATTTATTATTTGTTATTTGTGTATGAAAAGTAGTTATTTGATTGTGTTTAAAATTAATTATCTCTATAATGAAATTAATTTTATTTCATTGTGAAACATATATTATAAATATATAATAAATAATCACATATTTTATTATTTTAAGATATTTAAAATATTTATTTTAAAATACATACATATGTGAATATATATCAATTAATTCACATGTTATGTTATAGATTTATATACAAATATAATTTACTTTTTAAAAAATATATTGTGGGCTAATATTTGTTTAAATCAATAGTTTAAATTATTTATATTAGAATTACAGATTTATATTTCATATTAGTATAAAAATATAATATTAAATATATTTTATGAGATGAAATATAAATCAAAAAAATATTCTTTTCCAATTTAGAAAAAGAAACTGGGTCAGGCGCAATAATAAGAGCTCGATCAATTTAAATTAAATAATTTCTTTTTGTGTATCTTCATGGATCAATTTTTGATCATCTTCAGCTATATACAAAAATTAATAAGAAAAAATTATACATATAAAAAATAAAAAAGATATGATATCAAGAAACAGATGTAATTTCGGATGTGACACTGTATCTAATGTGAAGAGATGAGTAGATTTGCAAAAGTCGATTATGGGAATGAAATTACATATCAAATTACTTCTTCAAATACTACATAAGATATGATATATTTTATTTAAATTGTTTCCCTTCCATATGAATGATTTGAGACATTACAAATAATAAATTAGATTTAATTATATCTTAAATCGCTTCGTTATTAATTTGATGAGATTAGTAATGCTCATAGATATATATATATATATGACAAGCGTGTTTATTTTAGTATTGTGATAACACATAATTATGTGATAATACATTAATAGTTGACATTTTGAGTGTGATTTATTCATGTTATTCTTTATTTTCGGTAATTTACTGTGAATCTCCTCGTTATAGTTTTTATAGTTTTTATAGTTGACCATTTTTTTAACTTTTCTGAATATAATGCGTATTATTTATGTTTTCTTCATTTTTTAACGATATTTCTTAATGATGGTTTCTTAACGATGATAGATTTACCATTTGAAATTTTTCCAAATGTCGACAGGGCTAATAAATATCTTTAGATTTTATCACATAAATTTCTTTTCCTGTTTTGAAGTATATATAATTCCTTTTTTACTGCTTTTTTATTTCCAATGTATGGACTTTTGTATATATAAATTTTTGCTATTAATTTTTGTGTATGCTGAAAAATTGAAAAATTAATTGAAATATCCATGAGGCTATTTATAGAATATGAAAATATCTATGGAACTCTCTAATAATATTGATTGAAATATATATCTACATTATAAATTATTTAAAATATTGATTGTGCTCTTGTTACTCTGCGCTTGATTATTATCTCAATTTCTTCTTTTATTTTATATCAAAGAGCTTTATCGTTTCATTATCGTGTATATTATTTTTTTATAAAATCTTATATTTAAGAAAGCTTTCTTAAATATTATATGTATATGTATCTTTTATTATAAATATTTATAAAAAAAAATCACAAATGATAAATGCCATTGTGTGCAATAATTATCGTTTGAGTAAGTTGTTCGATACAAAACTTAGCTGATGGATATTGTTGAAATTCACTTATTTTATATATTTTTAAGTGTAAAAATTAAATTTTATTTGAAAACTTATTACTATCATCTAATCATCTAATTGCATAATTATGTTTAAACATAATTATACATGCGAAGCATTGTAATCATAAATTCTATAACAAAAAGTAATTTATGATATTATTATTATTATATAATAAATTTATGATATTATTATACAATAAAACATTGTAATAAAACAGCGTAATATTTGTTTGCAAATTTATAATGATTATTTATCATGTAATGAAATTATTATGATTTATTAAAGCTATGTTTTTTATCATGATTTGGAATTATGATTACACAGAGTTCACTTGATGGAATTGTCGCCACTATTGACGCAATATATTATATTACGTCAATATTATATTATGTTATATTATATGCAAATAGCATATAATATTACATAATATAATATTGACGTAAGCATATAATGTCGAGCGTGCAGTTGTCTATACAATTTACAATTTCTGAAATGTTAATTATATTCCGTGTGGACGTTGTTTCGTATAAAAAATAAATATATTTTCTAGATATTTTATACATCAACATCGCGAGTGTATTACATTACTTCTTTCCCATCGTACGTAAATATTAAATTATTTTTTGTCTTGTCGTAATCAATGTTTGCTGTAGATAATTTCAAAATTATCTAGATAAAGATAAAGATAAAAGTTTGTACATTTATCTTAGATGAGATAAAGATAATTTTGCTTTTACTTAATCTAGATGAAAGATGAGATAATTGTTGCGATAATCTAGACAATTATCTAGATATTTTTGTTTATTTTAGAAGACTATAAATATTTGTAAAAAATGTGACGCAGATTATAAATGGGATATTAAAATCATAAACACATATTCTTTCTCTTTTCCTAAAGAATATTTAATATTATAAAGAAATAATAGCAAAAAGATATATAAATGATATGATAAATATTTATTTATTAATTTATTTTTATAATATATTTATAATATACTTATATAATATATTAATAATAATAATATAAAAAATATATTTTAGATATTTTAGATAGATTTTTAGAAGCTTGCCTGGAAAACTTTTTTGCATAATGAAAACGTCATCTTAGACAATTTTTAGATAAGATGACATATATTTTTCATTTAAGATAAAGATAAAGATACTTTGTATTTCTTCATCTAGTTAAAGATAAAGATGATCCATTTCTTTATCTAGATGATTATCTAGATAATTTTATCTAGATATCAAACATTGGTCGTAATTCACTCAATCTCTCATTTTAATATATTGATGAGCTTTTCGCAAAAACAGTTTCGAAACGTCAACATACAACTACATCGAATAAAATCATTTTAGATATAATTAAGATCCGTTTATCCACTATCGCGTGACACAATAATTATACCCGCGTTAGTGGCGGCAAGTGTAATGTTGCGATATCAATTACCGTCTATTATTCCGGTTTGGCTCGGTAATAAGCATCGATCATATTCGTACGTTGGCAAAATATATACGGCTCGTCGTATAATCTATCATTTAGTTCGTCGAGGTAAATGTGTTCCTTTTGTTGCGACCACATACACGACCGCGGCACCGGAAGTTGTGTATTTCTATTATCACATCTCAGAAAGAGAGAGAGAGACAGAGACAGAGACAGAGAAGCCATAAATCGTATTGTGCCACCGATGCAATAACTTCATTAAAATGACATTTAATATCGCTGTTCGATATACATTTACTAGAATTCGCGCACTCTATCCATTAATTTATCATTGACTTTCCGGCTCTTGCTCGAAGGAGAAAGAGATTTTTGAGTAAAACTAGCAGCATTAAACTTGGATGGCGAAAATGCGACGAGAGAATTTTTAAAGGTTAAACGACTCTTTTTTTGCTGCCTCAGTTTACTTTCTCGGTATACTTTTCGTTTAAAACATGAAGACCGAGGACCAAAGAGACTTTCTAATATCTCTCGTGTAATTTCCAGACGATTTTCGCTCGTTATGATCGTTATTACAGGCACTCGTGTGCTCTGCTTCTCTCGATCTCGAACGAGGATGAGGCTGTCATCGAAGGCGAATTTTATTGAATCGTGTGGAGAACCCTCTTACGTTCTTTCGACTTTATACATTTTGCGTCTTATCTCTAATCGAGTCGTTGAAACGTCCGTGTCCTCGCGTGCTAATGCGGCTGAATCGCGTATGTGCTCTCGGCTCTCACGTATACGTACTCTGTTCCACCATCTGACTACGAAAGGGTGTTTCCACTTGCTTTCGTTCTATACATTTTCGCTTTTATCGAAGCTAAAACGTGGAACACGAGAGGACGACGCGATCGTTACGGCTGCAAAATCACGAAAAGCTTGGCTCGTGTGCGTTTCTCTCGATATGCGCGAGACTCCTCGACTATTTGCATGCACGGCTGTATACATAAATCCGCCGCAAAATGAGTTTAACGATACGGGTACAACGCGCAACTATAAATGCCTAAGGAATGCAAAGTCAATTCCGCCGCTTAAACCTGCTACGGCTTATTTCAAGACTACTTAGTGAGCGATCAATTGGAAGACATCCTTGAACGATGAACTTTAATTAATCCTGATTAGGGGGATCCCAACCTATCCGTTTTATCGATAAAACACTCATTTTTGGGCAGGTGTCGCTTTTTATTGCCTGTGTAGAACTAAGGGGTTATATCTAGTCAGCAAATTGAAAGAAACGTATCTTTGGGAAATTAAAAAAAACTGTTAGTATTTTTATTTTATCGATTCTTTATCATAATATATATCTATCAAAGAAGTTTTCATAATTTTTTCAATTAAAAATATCGAGAAATGTAGACACAGTAGCTATTTTCCAGAGACATCTTTTTTCGGAGGCGTTTGGCGGCGAGCAAGTTTACTCAGAGCTGGATCATCTGAAATAAAAAATTCCAAAGAATTTAACTTTCATATGAATCGATCTAATTCGTGAACGAAGGATTTAACAAAAAATTGATTTTTGATCATGTGACAAACGTTTGACGCAAAAATACGATTTTTTGTGTTAAAATTTTTGTGTTTTTCGTTCTTTTGTTAATGAAAAGAAAAGGTTTCATCAAAATTAAAATCCCTTCGTTCACAAACTAGATCAATTCATACGAAAGCTAAATCGTTTTGAATTTTTTATTTCAGATGATCCAGTTCCGAGTAATCTTGCTCACCGTCAAGCGCCTCCGAAAAAAGATGTCTCTGGAAAATAGCTATTGTGCCTACATTTCTCGATATTTTTAACTGAAAAAATTATGAAAACTTTTTTGATAGATATATATTATGATAAAGAATCGATAAAATAAAAAATACCTAACAGTTTTTTTTAAATTCCCCAAAAATACATTAAAAAAAAAAATACCTAAAATATTCGGAGCTGGATCATCTGAAATAAAAAATTCCAAAGAATTTAACTTTCGTATGAATCGATCTAATTCGTGAACGAAGGATTTTACAAAAAATTGATTTTTGATCATGTGACAAACGTTTGACGCAAAAGTACGATTTTTTGTGTTAAAACTTTTAGTTCTTTTGTTAATGAAAAAAAAGGTTTCATCAAAATTAAAATCCCTTCGTTCACGAACTAGATCAATTCATACGAAAGCTAAATCCTTTTGAATTTTTTATTTCAGATGATCCAGTTCTGAGTAACCTTGCTCACCGTCAAGCGCCTCCGAAAAAAGATGTCTCTAGAAAATAGCTATTGTGCCTACATTTCTCGATATTTTTAACTGAAAAAATTATGAAAACTTTTTTGATAGATATATATTATGATAAAGAATCGATAAAATAAAAAATACCTAACAGTTTTTTTTAAATTCCCCAAAAATACGTTTTTAAAAAAAAATACCTAAAATACGTTTTTAAAATAAAAAATATCTAACAGTTTTTTTTTAAATTCCTCAAAAATACGTTTTTTTCGACTTGCTGACAAGTATAACTGCCATTATGTAATGACATAACGAATCTCTAACTCAAACGACAGCAATAGAAAGTTGATTCAAAGATGTACGATTTTCTCAAAATATAATAATATTTATATATCCAATTGTTAGTTTGCTGCTGTTGCTGTCACTTATTGCTTATATGTCCCAACGAGATTTTTAATCAAGCGATCAAATATTGATCGAACCGCTCGAAAGTTACATCCAACGCTTATCTCGTTGTCTTAGATTTATTGAAAGTATAAATGTTTCAATATTTTTCATGTTTCTTTTTCATTTCATTTCTCTTTTTTAATCCCGATAAAATACACAAACACGTTAAATGTTTACGGAATAAATTTCTCATTAAATCAGAAATATGGTGACTTTTTAAAATAAACAATATATAAGCACCTTTCATAGTTTTCGTGGAAAATTGTACACTTTACGTTGGAAACTATAATTAAAAAGTAATATTTGAAAGGAAACAGAGGAAAAGGAAGAGAGAAAAATAGCGGCAAGAGAAGTATTCGTTCGAAAGTTATAATGACAAGCGTATCTACATATCTGCGAGTCACTCGGAACTTTTCGAACATCGAGTGTCCGCCGTTCTTGACGTCTTCGTAACGGGAGAAACGAGCTACAATTTACGGTGAAACGGACGGCGATTGCAGCAGCCAAGAAGTTCCTCGATAACGATTTTCCCGGGACAGCCGGTTGGTCCCGGCCCTTTTCCTCTGTCGGGAACGGGCCGTTCCCGTCCCTCGAAATTAAAGACGGTTTGATTTTTGAATCGGACGCGCGCGCGGGATACGGGAGTTTTACGTTTCCTTCGGAAGTAGTTATTCCGCCGATAGCTCAATAAAGTCCGCCCGAGTTCTCCTTCGAAGAGAAGATCTGATTCCAACTTTCGCGCATAAAGAAAACTTTGGGCGCGCAGTCCTTAAAAGACTATATTTTATAATCTCCAGCACACATTTTCGAATCCGTGTGATTTCCACGTCCTCGAAAATTCCCCTATAAGTTTTCTACAATGCAGATGCGACGAGGAGATTACGGATCCTCGATATCAAGCGGCTCGAATATATATTTCGCAGTAAACTACTTTTTCACCGTTTCGCATATCGATTATAGTTTTATCATGCGTACGTTACTGTAATTAAATCTTGTACAAAAAGGATGCAAACTGTCATTCTTACAGTTTGCGATGTGTTACACAAGCGTGTCACAAAATTTCACATTAGCAGGTTTATTATTCATGTCGTTTTGTCGATATTGTTGCAAAGGAAAAGAGAGGTAACAATATTTAATAATAGTTTCCAAGCCAAAATTAAATTTCTAATATGATTTGATCTGAAATGCCCGAAAACAGTATACCATATATATGAAAAATATGCAAAATATGCAACGTTTTGCAAAAATATGCAATTTTGCAAAACATAAAAGTTACAGAATACTAAACATATTTTTACTAATAATAAGGATTTTTATTTTACTTTTAATGTATATAATAATATAATAATAATATAATTAATAATATAATAATAATATAATAAATTTAAAAAATTATATATATATATATATAATTTTTCAAATTCATTTTACGATAAAACTGCTTTTATAAAAATTTATACAAAATGCAAATAGCAGTGAAAAACTAATAATTAATAATTTCATATATATATATCACATATATATCTTTTTTTATTGAGAAAATGCTGCAAACTCGGATTTTTGAATTTTATCGCCAGTACACTAAAAATAATTTAAAATTGAAAAATCCCTGTTCCTTTTGTAAATTTTTATCTCTCTGCGAATAAAATTTCACATTAACAGATTATTCATGTCGTTTTGTCGATATTGTCAGTGTTGCAAAGAAAAAAAGAGGAGGTAACAATAATAGTTTCCAAGCCAATGCTTAAATTTCTAATATGATTTGATCTGAAATGCCCAAAAACAGTATATATATGAAAAATATGTGCAGTTTTGCAAAACGTAAAAGTTACAGAATACTAAACATATTTTTACTAATAATAAGGATTTTTATTTTACTTTTAATATATATATATAATAATAATAATATAATAATAATATAATAAATTTGAAAAATTATATAATATAATATATATAGTTTTTCAAATTCATTTTACGATAAAACTGCTTTTATAAAAATTTATACAAAATGCAAATAGCAGTGAAAAACTAATAATTAATAATTTCATATATATATATATATATATATATATATATATATATACTCACACATATATCTTTTTTTATCGATAAAATGCTACAAACTCGGATTTTTGAATTTTATCGCCAGTACACTAAAAATAATTTAAAATTGAAAAATCCCTGTTTCTTTTGTAAATTTTTATCTCTCTGCGAATATTTAAAATGCATGCAATGTGGTGTGTGTCTATTCTACAGAGTATTATATAAAATATATTCACGAGACATACGTTTCCGTAGAATTATCTGTCCATTTACAAGAGAGCTATCTAATATATTTATATTTTCACTGCATTGTGACAGCTTCGTCCGAAAGCGACTCTTTGTCGCATGAATAATTTTTCATTTTTATTCATATATTCTGTCAAATGCAAATTATGATTGACAATTTAAGATAATATTCATTTAAAATATGTATTGTGTTATGTGTCAATTGAGACTTTTTGTTTAATTAACTTGTAAAATGCGCTCCTGCGAATATATATGATTGCAAAATAAGTTGTATCATGCCAAGTATTTTCTCGCGCACATCCCAAGAATTATTAATATATTTTTTATTTACAAACAATTAACGACTTAGAAACTATGCGTGCAAGAGCGTTCATGATAATTCTTTTTTACCGTAAAATAATTTTTTTTACGAAAAACGTTGTTTATGTAATTGTTCGTAGCATTCTTAACTCGGAATGCTCTTAAATAACAACTAACTTTTACGTTTCTATATCATTAAAGCTGAGGGACAAAGAAAGTAAAGGTACGAACGCAAATTCGCGCAAATAATTGAAATTTCAAGACAACCATTATATCGCTCTTCGATGACACAACGGAAGTAAAGAACCTTATTCCGTATTCTGTTTCATTCCAAAGTTACCTGATTAAGTACAGAGAGCTAGTTCACGTGAACCCGGGAACAAGTACATCGCATCGAAAAGCCCCGTTCTCGTCAGCGTCCTGAAATTTTGACGAGGACGCGTCACGAAGCCGTTGCCGAAAAATCGTCGGAAAATCACACTCTCTGAAAAACGGAAGCCGAGCGAGGACGCCCGTAAGCGGTGACAGAAAGGAGGTCCGGAAAAAGAGAGAGAGAGAGAGAGAAAAAGAAAGGTCATAGTGGCTTGGACGTGCAATTTTTCAGGGAAGCGTCGCGTACACCAACCGGCAGCAGCGAGGGAGATACATAAAGGGAGAAGGAAATGGAGAAAGAGGGAGAGAAACGGGGCCGGAGAGGGTAGAAACGGTGGTCGTAACAGTAATATCGCGATACGAAAGAGAAGCTGCTATACCTCGCCCTCGCCATCTCGCTTCCCTTCCCTCCACGAGGGTGTAACAAGAAAATAATAGAAACGAGCGGCGCGCGTCTGTATAAACCAAGAGTAATGTGGGCTTCGCGCGGCTAGGGATACACGGATTACGACAGGCTTCCTTTTAGCGCGGGGGATTCATGCGGGGATCACCCTTTTCTTATCTCGCGAGCGACGATATCCCCGACTCGCTCGGTTTTCGCGTATCTCGTTGACCTAAATGTGTGCGCGTTTAATACTTCCTGTCGTATGAACGGGACGTTAACGCAAGAAGAAATTGTTGCAATATTTACAGTGTCACGTAGACGTCCCCTCCTATCGATTCCCATTAATGACTGCTCTCTAAAAGTGAATCAGTGTATTATCATTGAAAAACAGTAAATAGTCACTGATTACAGCAGTTATAAGTACAGCACTGTAAATCAGTGATATTTTATTGAAGGAATCAGTTAATTTTGACTGTTTCAATTAGGAATATTTCTCAATATCGGTAATATTCCTTTCGTTATTGTCAGTAATATTAAACTATAATTCATCTCTCTATCTATTTCATATAAAATTAAAAATTTTATTTATATTTACTAAATATTTATTATATTAAAAATTTTATTTTATTTATATTACATGCATATTGAACGTGTTATTTTAAATAGGTAACGAACGAATAATTTTTATTGAGTCGCCAGACATTTATTTGTCCGACTTATAAATCACACGACATATAAATATCAATTAAATAATAATAAATATATATATATATATATATATATATTAAATATATATTAAATATAATAAATATATATAAATATCAATTTAATATCTAAGCCTCTCTATTGAGATTGTATCAGAAATTAAAGTAATACTTCTAATTTTAAATGTCGCTCTTTGCAAACTTTGTATAATTCTTATAACTAAAATTAAATACGAGAGAGATAGCGATAAATGAACGAACTAACGATTACTGGTTTTACAGTAAAATTTACTGATTTTACAGTGAATTTTATTTTAACTGACCATAATCAATGAGATATAAGATAACAAAAAAATAAGCGTTTTCACTGAAGATCAGTAAAATACTTACCGATTCTCAGAAATCTTATTTTACTGTTTAAATTAGTAATATTTTCACTGATTCACTTTTAGAGAGTGCGATACATATCTCCCCTTTTCCCTCCGTTTCGTGAATTAACGATCATTTTTGGATAATCCGAGAGATGTGCAGACGCATATAAATATCGCATTTTATTTGCGTAGCGCTTATTAGATTTAGCGTGAGCTAAAAATGAATGAAAAATGGGACAAGGAAGATTTTATTTGCGCGATATTTTTATCGTACATGGTGTTAAAAAAGTCGGTGCCATTAATTTGACCTTGAAGAGTCACCTGAAGGTCCAACTTTTTCAATGGGACAATTGTGTCGGAGAAAAAAATATGTAATTTGCAATTAATAATTACATATTTTTTCTCAAAAATAACTATGTCTTTTCTTTACATCAATCGATTTCTCACATTATTTTGTGCATAAATGTATTAAGGTAAGATAATCGAAAAATGAATATTTTACAAGATATTTTACAGTTTATATAAAATTAAATTATTTCAATCCTCATAACTCGAAAAGTACTCAATGAAAAAATACTTTATTATAGTGTTTTGGAAAGCTCTCGAGGCAAGCTACAAGAATATGCAAAAGTATATAGAATGTCCCGTTTAAAAAGTTGGAGGCGACCTTCACGTGACCTTCAGGTAACTCTTCAAGGTAAAATTAATAGCACCATCTTATGTCCCCCTCGAAACCATACAACTTTTGTCTGAAACACTTTCTAGTAAAACTCTTCCTTATCGAGATATTCGACCGTGTCCGGACTTTTTCAACACCGTGTATAATAACTGAGTTTCGAACGTGAAAATTTATATAGTGCGAATGTGATGAAACACTTGCGCGCACGATGTGGTATTTAATAAAATGGGAAAAGTCCAGGGAAAGGGTAAGAAAAATGAAAAATACTGTTTTAATTAAAATTATAATCTAATGAACATAATTAAAGCAAAAGCATACGGGGGGGAAAAAACGTGCAATGCCGCGCGCAGCATACCAGAATTGAGAGAATTAATTAAAACACCGTTGGGGAAAACGTCAATTTTAATCCGCATAGTTAATGCGAGCAGAGAGAATTTCAACCAGAATCGAACAGTTATTATTCGAGGTCTTTGGAGGGCACCGCGCGAATCAATCGCGCGTTATGTCACATCCCTCGTTAATCGCAATCTTCTTTTCCTATTGATTTTTCCCGCGGAAAGATCTCTTTCACAAGAGCTTTCTAACATTTTTGACCTACTGCTCCAGTTGAAACGGAGCATCAATCACGCCGAGATAGATGCAGTTACTCGCGGTCAAGGCTTAAGAGACGAAGATTCGAGCTGAAACGTATCTCGGTCCGATTGCCAGGGGCTTTGTTATAAAAGACTTTGCGCGAGAGACAGAGGGAATACTGCTCAAGTAGATGAAAGACGGAGGGACGAGGGGCAGGAGCGGCAGCGAAAGCGAGGTACGTGAGAAGATTCGAGAGAAACCATGATATCGCCGTCGACTGCTGGCGCGAATAGCGCGTACCCGGACCGGCAACATCGCTGACGGAAAAGCGAGAGCGGAGGAATGGCGCCTGCATTAAAATTGCCGTGCCGTTTCCGCGGTGGCGGACAATTCTTTCGCCTTTTATCGTCCGCGTGTTTCCAGCGAGAAGGAAGACGGAGGCGGGAATTGAACGCATCGCAGTCCGCGAGCGAGAGAAGAACAAAAACTCGGCCACGCGGATCGAAATAAGGGGGAAAATGCGAGGCGAGGGGGGAAAGAGGGAAAAGTCGGCGGGAAGAGACAGATAAAAAAAAAAAAAATAGAGTACGCGGCGAATGTGGATAAATGGCCAAATGACCAGGGAGGCTTAACTCGCGCACCCTTCTCGAGTCGAGGGCCGTATAAACGCCGATATTTAGGGGATGTTTCTGCCGGATTGTGCGGTCGAGAACGGGAAATGGGGACGGACGACGGCATTTTTTTCCCCGCGGTATTTTTCGCGCTTACCTGAGAGAAGACAGGGAGGCAGAGAGAGAGAGAGAGGAGAAAAGGGAAGGGGAGGGATAAGAGGGATGAGAGAAGGAATATAATGGCGCGACGCGCCGTGATCCATCCGCGGTTAACGGCCGTCCGTACCGGGGATACACCCGCGTAATTATTAATGAAGAACAACGATGACGCGCGCACGGGACGATAAAACTTTCGACCTTACGTCGTAGAACGGATTTACGTCCCGCCGGGCCGGCGGTGATTGTAAATCGCCGGACCCTGCGTAATTGTTCACGAGAGCTCGTTCCACCAGGACGAACCGTCGCGTTTGCCGCTCTTTAAACCCCAGGACCGTATAATCATTTTATACGTCGTGCATAACGCTCTTTTACATCGTCATTGTTATGCATTTTTTTTTTTTAGATATTATATTAAGAATGCGACAGAGAGAGAGAAAGAGAGAGAGAGGTATAATTTCCTCTCGGGAGATATTCTCGCTCCTGCGTCGTACGATCGTCTGTGAAAGCAGCGTGAAAGCTTCCAAACACGATCGTTTTCTATATTTCCTGTAAAACGTCAAAATTTCATTCGGTGAAAAAAAGAATGAGAAAAAAATAAAAATATCGCTATTTTATATCGCAGACTCGAGTGAGCTTGAAATCGCGATCTAATAGAGGAGCGATATTATTCCCTTTCGGTTGCTCCGTTCACGTTTCGTACGCGCACGACGGATTTATTAAAGTCTTCAAAGAGGCGGGAAATACGATATATACAGGTGCACGGAGTCAATTACCGCAAATTGAACTTTCAGTCCGGCTTTTCATTCAATCCAGCGCTATGCACGTTCCTCTTCTATCGGCTCTCGAATTCGCTTAAGTTCCATTCAAGTATCCGGGCGTAAAGGACTGCCGGTTTGTAGAAAACTTTCGCACGCTTACGGTTAACAGATTGAGATACTCGTGTAATTTCTTCGCGGCTTGAGTTTTTTTTTATTCTTATATTACGGATAATCGACTGAAGAATATTATCATTAAGACGTTATTTCTACGAAAGTACACCGTGAAAAATCGTTTGATTGTATCAAGATATATATGATTGAAGACATTTTAGTTAAATCAAACAAGAATTTCTAGTTATCATGATAAGATTCGATTTTTTATAACTTTAGAACGTTTAATAGATTTTACTATAAGGATTTGATTAGTATTTTCTGGTTGGATCTATCAAATTTCTTGTTACATTAATTTCTTTGCTTGCTTCTTAATTTAATTCGTATTCAATATTTGCCATAAAATGTATATAAAGAACTAGTATTAACATTAAATCCAAAGTATATTTTTTTTCTCTTACGAGCAGTAGTGCTAGCTCTCTGACTGTGTGTTTGAGCTGCATCTTTTTCTTGCATCACTGTTTATCAGTTTAATTTCTAATAAACTGAATTTCAAATAATTTATTCAATAATCTGGATTGAATTTATCCGATAATCTTGTTGGAATTCAAAATATTAAACAGACTTTCGAAATTAGATGGAAAAAATTTTAGACGATTTGATGCTGATGAGTTTAGTATTAATCAGAAAATATGATAAATTTAACATGAAGAAATTAATCAGATTCATCTGGTAATTCCTACAAGAATTCTGGTTCATTCATTTTCCAACAGACATATTGATTGAATCTACCAGAATTCTAATGCAACCAGATTTTTTTCTCAGTGAATTATAAATAATATATACTGTGTTAGTCATGCAATATATTCTTTTGTCACTGAATTATTCTACAATAACGTGTGATAAAAAAAGATATGAAGAAATGGCTTATGTTGCATTTAATTTTGGAGGAAAAAGATTCTTGACGAATTAATTGAATTATTCCAGTGATAGTTTATCATTCTAATAATTTTCAAAGTGCACTCTGCATGCTGCGAAAGTGCAATATATTCTTTTGTCACTGAATTATTCTACAATAACGTGTGATAAAAAAATGATATGGAGAAATGGCTTACGTTGCATTTAATTTTGGAGGAAAAAGATTCTTGACGAATTAATTGAATTATTCCAGTGATAATTTATCATTCTAATAATTTTCAAAGTGCACTGTGCATGCTGCGAAAGTGCAATATATTCTTTTTATCACTGAATTATTCTACAATAACGTGTGATAAAAAAATGATATGGAGAAATGCCTTACGTTGCATTTAATTTTGGAGTAAAAAGAATCTTGGCGAATTAATTGAATTATTCCAGTGATAGTTTATCATTCTAATCATTTTCAAAGTGCACTCTGCATGCTGCGAAAGTGCAATATATTCTTTGTCACTGAATTATTCTACAATAATGTGTGATAAAAAAAGGTATGGAGAAATGGCTTACGTTGCATTTAATTTTGGAGGAAAAAGATTCTTGGCGAATTAATTGAATTATTCCAGTGATAGTTTATCATTCTAATCATTTTCAAAGTGCACTCTGGATGCTGCGAAAGTGCAATATATTCCTTTGTCACTGAATTATTCTACAATAACGTGTGATAAAAAAATGATATGGAGAAATGGCTTACGTTGCATTTAATTTTGGAGGAAAAAGATTTTTGGCGAATTAATTTAATTATTCCAATGATAGTTTATCATTCTAATCATTTTCAAAGTGCACTCTGCATGCTGCGAAAGTGCAAATATATATATGCAAAAGCTGTCTATGAGCTTTATACGTCAGAAGTAAGAAGATATATATGGATATATGTGTTTCGAGAGCTACCTGCTTTGCAAATTACAGAACGAAGTGCGTCAGTCAAACGCAGCTTGCATTTAATCGCGACTTCAGTGCACTCCCGGTCACATAATTGATCCCATGAATAATTCCAGGATGAAATGTTACTGAATACGCTCGCGACAGAAACGATGAAGAGAGATGTATGCGCGAAATGATGTCGAACTGAAATTAATTATGATAAGAATGCAATTGAGGCGATCTGGAGCATAAAAAGAACTTGAGAAATAAACGAAGAGGAAAACAATACTTCAGTTAGCATTCAAACAATACATACGTATTGTCATGACAACGAACGAAAGTTGGAATATAAGACATATGCACCTATTATCGAGATATTTTCAGTGTAGAAGAACAGATTCGCAATTTAATTCATAAGAAATTGTCGCCCCTTATTTTAAAGAGCAATAATATCATACTCTCAACATTATCAAAAAAGTTTATTCTCGCAATGCGGACATTTCGTGCAATACAGTCCGTCTAATTAACCCATTCCGGTTACCTAACCACCACTGTAACCGCCATTTCAATCCACCGCAAGGACAATGTGCCAGACCGGAAGCGCGTTAGAGAAATCCCACGCATTCTCCCAGAAGGGAACGTCTTGTTTTCTCTCAGATGGCACTCACAGAGGCCATGGCTTCCAGAGCGAAGTAGATTGGAGAAGGTGAACCGCCAGCGCTACTATTGCCAATGCGAAGCGACCATCATTGGCGTAGCTAAATAATCAACGGATTTTTTTAGAAATTTTTCTTACAAATTCCAACCCTTTTCTCCTCTCTTCTATTCTCGTCTGATTTATTTTTATTTCATGTTAAACAAATGTATTCAATATTTTAAATAAAACAAGGATCTACATGACTGAGCATCCCCCGTCAGAGATGTGACATTTAACGTTACATTTAGTTGCTTTGGCAATCGTTAAAGAATATCTACTATCGCGAAATGTTAATTGTTATAAGATTCGAGAGTTTAATCGCAACGCGATGTTTAAGGATGTTTTGTATATACAATCCTATCAAAAAGTAGCTGAATATTGACGAACATATCCACTTTTGATGTATTTTGCGTATGAGAAATTGTGTGGAATATTATAATTTAATCTTAGCTACAGCGCAGAGATGTAGTTTTTTAATATTTATTGCGTTTTTATTGAAATATTTCGAATTGTTAATCGCCTTGTGACAGATACATGGCTAACTTTATTGAATTATATTTAATATCTTTTTAACCAGTTAATACTTGTATAATATTATTTGACCAAATATTTCCTCTAAATCTATCTAAATTTTTGCAAATTTTAAACAAATTCTGAATATTATTTCCATGTGTTTTTGTCATTTGAATCGACGTGGTTATACGTTTCGCATAAGAACACATGTTAATTCGGTACAAATTAAAATCCTTATAACTTGTGAACGCTTTAGTGAATCGATTTAAAAATTGTACTAAAGATTCTAAACATATGTAAGAACATTCTGTACAATTTTCTTTAAATTCTCAATATTTTAAAAATAGGTACAAAACATCTTTAATCGAAATGATCAACTTTTGACAGAGAATTTCGCCTTGTGACAGATACATGGCTAACTTCAGAGAATTATATTTAATATCTTTTTAACCAGTTAGTATTTGTAT
Organism: Camponotus fellah; assembly: GCA_030586385.1. Taxonomy (NCBI): domain Eukaryota; kingdom Metazoa; phylum Arthropoda; class Insecta; order Hymenoptera; family Formicidae; genus Camponotus; species Camponotus fellah. Next base: position 588,814 of record JAPIVC010001004.1, read on the forward strand.
AATATTATTTGACCAAATATTTCCTCCAAATCTATCTAAATTTTTGCAAATTTTAAACAAATTCTGAATATTATTTCCATGTGTTTTTGTCATTTGAATCGACGTGGTTATACGTTTCCCATAAGAACACATGTTAATTCGGTGCAAATTAAAATCCTTATAACTTGTGAACGCTTTAGTGAATCGATTTAAAAATTGTACTAAAGATTCTAAACATATGTAAGAACATTCTGTACAATTTTCTTTAAATTCTCAATATTTTAAAAATAGGTACAAAACATCCTTAATCGAAATGATCAACTTTTGGCAGAGAATTTCGCCTTGTGACAGATACATGGCTAGCTTCATTAAATTAAATTTAATATCTTTTTAACCAGTTAGTACTTGTATAATATTATTTGATCAAATATTTCCCCTGTATCTAAACTTTTACAAATTTTAAACAAATTCTGAATATTATTTCCATGTGTTTTTGTCATTTGAATCGACGTGGTTATACGTTTCCCATAAGAACACATGTTAATTCGGTGCAAATTAAAATCCTTATAACTTGTGAACGCTTTAGTGAATCGATTTAAAAATTGTACTAAAGATTCTAAACATATATAAGAATATTCTGTACAATTTTCATTAAATTCTCAATATTTTGAAAATAGATACAAAACATCCTTAATAAAACATTATAAAAAATGTGAAGGGACGGAATGTAAAAGAATCCAAAAAATCCGATTCACGTCGCAATCACGATGGCTACGCCTCTGTCGAGCGTGCACGTAGCAACGCGGGAAAGTACCGCGCGACTGCAGCAGTCTGCCGAATGAGAGTATATATCCCTTCCCGTATCTACTCGACAAAGTATACACACGCAGCAAAGTCCCGGGGTAGAGAGAGAATCGTGGCTGGCTTAAAGCTTCCGGAGCTGAGCTTTCTCTCCTTCTACCACGCCTCCTCCCCCGCACGCTCGATCCCCCGGTGATGCAACCTGGTACCCGCAGCATCCCTGCTTCACTACTCTTCTATTTCCCCTCTCTCTCTCTCTCTCTCTCTCCCTCTCCTTCCTCGCCTGCGCTTTGACCTTCTCCAAGACCTCCGTACAAATGGCCGCGTGCATGTGCACCCCATGTACGAAATACGGTCCTATATCGAAGCCAAGGAGAACATACCGCGAGGTTCGACGAAGCATAAAGCGCGTTTATGCAATATCATAAGCCGACTATGGCATATGCGCGCCCTGTTGTTTCGACAATTACACGTGCCTCGTTCCGAGGTATACTTTGACAAGGATGCAGTCATATGGTATTTATAGAGGTTATTCTCTCGAGCGATAATACCTCGTCGTCGAAATGACTCAGTCAGTTTGATCCGCTTGTCCGCTTTTATCCACGTAAGAAGCACAGGTAGCTTATACTTTAGATGCGCGACGTACAAGACGCACACGCTCGAACGCCGCCGGTCGTTCGATTACTACAATCGCTCGCACAGCCCCGCGACTACGCTCTCCTTTCGGAAATGATTTCCACCCGATGGTTCCCGACAGTCTGAAAGGATTTCAACCTGATTTCCGAGAACAGTCAGAGCTCGTACATTCGCATTTCGTCGCCGCTCGCGCAGCGTTTTCTCTCGTCGCGTTTCCTATCCCCCCTTTCTCTCCTGCCAACCCCCTCGCGTTCGCTTAAGCGAAACGCGAAAAGGAAATTTCGCAAGAAAAACGAATACGTTGATAAGGGTAAATTCAGAGGCAGCGGGAAGTCATCGGCGCCTTTTCTCTCCTCCTCGTCGCTTTTCACTTTGCAGAATACAAACGTGATCTCTCCCCCAAGTGTGAACTTACATCGGTACGTAAGTTTCCAATTTATTAGTCGGAAAGATCTATGGATTAGATTGAGAGGTATAAGGAGAAAATGGCTTCTCCTCCGCGTCATCCATTTATTTGCGACTTTTTAGACGTCGAAATAACGTACTCGCCGCGAGCCTCGATTTAATGCTCACAAAAATATCGTGCGATATCGTCAGCAGGCAATTACTTAACGTTTCGCGAAGGTAAGCCATTTTCCTCGTGCCGGGATTCTGATCGTGACTTTCCTTACCTTACTTCACCGCCTGTGTGCGTCTAGGTTTTTTTTTTTACGCTCATTTCTACCTTTTTAAATTCAACTTGCCGCAGTGATCGTATTTCCAGAGATCGTCATAATCGGAAAAGATATCATAAGCGATTCCACCGGGACGTATAATATTATAATCTCGAAACAGTCCAATTTTATGTCCTTTAATTTTGTCTCCGTCAGTGCTGTATAAATATAGGAATCTGATCGTTTTTTCATCCCGTACGTGTAGATATGAATAATAATCTCGGATACGAATATAATTTGAAATGTTACTGAGTGATTTCACTGCAGTATTCATATTCTTTCTACAGTTTCTATTATCGAAATGGAGAAAGCTATTTAATGCAGAATACACAGTTTTAGAAATTGAGAAACTCGAATGAATTATCTCGCTGCCACTTTAATGTCAACTGTCATACATTTATATCGAATATTAACTAATTTAAGTATTGTATGATTAAGTATTGTTGAATCGTCAAGAGAAAAACCGATTATTTTATTAATCTTGACACAAATAATTGATACATTTCTACAATTATTTTTATACGTGATTATCTTTATACGTGATGTTAATATTTTTCAAAAAAATCTTAAAAAAATGTATTATATGAATATACATTTTTAGAATGATGGCTCAGTGTAAATGATTGCTTTATAAAATCAATTTATGTTGTTACTTTGAAGATAAAGTCAAATCCATCTGAAAATAAAATTTTTCTTCTCTTTATTATTCTGTATTATTATAGCAACATCATTTTTCATCAAGTAGAGCAACTCACGTTTGATTTGAATAAAAAAGACGAAAGCTAAAATAAGAAAAAATTTGATACATATACAGGATGGTTTAAAAGTCTGGAAACGATCAATTATCTTCGAAAATAGTAATCCTGTGGGAAAATGTTTCAGACAAAAGTTGTAAGACTTTAAGTAACGCATTACACAGCAATATTACTATAATCTTGAAGAGTGTTGTTAAAGTCACGTGAAGATCATCTTAAATTTCTTAAATGGAACCCTCTATTTTTAATTACATATTCTTGTAACTTACCTCGAGGGCTTTTCAAAACATTATAATAAAGTATTTTTTCATTGAGTACTTTCCGAGTTATGAAATCATTTCTGAATTTTACATAAACAAAAAAATATCTAAAAAAATATAATTGTTAATTGCAAATTACATATTTTTTCTTCGAAACAACTATGTGTTTTCTTTACACCAATTGATTCCTCTCATTATTTTGTACATAAAAGTATGAAGATTAGATAATCAAAAAATGAATATTTTACGGTTTATATAAAATTAAAGAAGAAATGATTTCAAGCCTCATAATTCGGAAAGTACTTAATAAAAACTAACTTAATTATAGTGTTTTGGAAAGCTCTCGAGATAAACTACAAGAATATATAATAAAAAATAGGAGGTCCTATTTAAGAAATTGAAGATGATCTTGACATGACCTTAACAACATTCTTCAAGATCATAGTAATATTACTGTATAATGCGTCCTTTAAAACCCTACAACTTTTGTCTGAAACATTTTCTTCCAGAATCACTATTTTCGGAAATAATTGACCTTTTCCAGACTTTTAAACCACCCTGTATATATGTGTGGAAAATTCGAAAATATCGGGCTGTATGAAAAGTTACCGATGAGAGCTTTCAAACGCGATCGCCGTAAAAGTGCCGCATCCGAAAGTGCATGCGATCGATGACGACCGTGATCGCGATGAAACGTGCCGTCGAAGAGAGATCTCGAGGGAAACTTGATGGCCCAAGGGACCGTAAAAGCGAGCACACGATGTTATATCACCGGCAAGACGTAATAACCGATGCGGATCCCGCGAAAGTCAACGGAGGGAGATCGACGCCGATGGGTTAACGACGCCTCGAATCACTTCGTCCGAACGTTTGTTGACGAGTCGGCCCGATCGCAATCGAAATAATTCGCTCGCTCATGTGATCGCCGTCACGTATCCTGACAAACGTGAGCAGACATCCGGTGTAAACACTGAGAGCTCCTGTCTTCGGCGGATCGATACCTCGCGCCCATCCTCGTCCGTTCGTTTCCCTGTCGCCAACGTTTCATGCGACCGTGGCTCGGTGATCATCTTTTGAGCGTGGCGGTCGAATTACAAAGGATTTTCCGGGACGTGGTTGTGTCGGTTAAGGGACACGTGGACGGATTAGATGTCCCCGGGCTTGTATTGGATTTGCAATTAAATCACCTTTCGCTCGATGGCAACGATGCCCTGCAGCCGGCTCTTCGCTCGAATAATTTCTTCGATGTCTCGTTAATCTCAACTTATTCAAATCGACGAGCTCGGTGCCACCCTCGAGGACCCTCGAACCGTCATTTATTATTCCACTGACCGCGCGACGGTGGGGAGAATATGGATCATCACGCGGATGCAAACTTACTAGACTTCGCGGCTATGTATCGACGACGGTTGGGATCAAGCCGGCTTCCGCTCCCTCCGGAAATTGTATATACCCCGGGATGTGGAAGAGAAACGATAGCCTATAGTATCGTCTGCCAAGATTTCGAGATACACCGGGGAGCTCTGAGGAAACCACCAGTAATGGCCGAACCGTCGACAGAGTAATTTGTGAATCGCTGCCAGAGGATATATACGAACGTGACTTCTTATCAAAGCCCCTCGATTTCTTATCCATCTTAGCGAGAGTATCGACGAAAACGGAGGTAAATACGACGCGGGAGACTCGAGAGGGAAAGAATCGGGTCTCTGATCCGAGATAAATGGGGAAAATTTATGATCACCGATGAGATGCCATCGCTCGTTAACGGGGATCGTCGGATCGCAATGTGTTATCGCGCTTGCTCGATTTTAAGATACATCCCTTCATTTCGCACCCGATCGATTCTCACCCCTCAAAGTACGAGGAACGCAATGAATACTTTAACACCGTTATACACAGATCGTTTCGGAGATTTATTGCTCATAAAGATGAAATTTATTATCGAAAGTTATAGAGCTGAAATTATAGAAAAAGAGAGAGAGAACGAATTTAATTTTTTTAGTCAAAAACCGATTCTATATTTGTTTGCTGGACGAAGCAAAATTCAAGTTAAATATAATTAAACGTGAATACGATTTAGTTCAAATCAACTTTTGTTTCGATGTGCACAAAAAACAATCAATGTTTATTTTTAAAGTTTAGAAAAGAAAAAATGAAAACTTTAATAATGTAAAATTATATACATTATTAAAATATTTGAATCTGTATTTATTATGAAACGTTAACAAATTTAATTCAATTTTAATATTAACTGAAAAGCACTAAAGTTTTGTTATCAAAGTGAATTAAATTGAAATTATTGCGCCAGATAATTAACATCATTAATACTAAAATATATTTTGAATCTTCGATATTATTCTATTCAAAATTTCGACAATACATATATAATATATAATTTTTTTATCACATATCTTGAATTAAAAATATAAATTCTATTCAAATTAAAAAATATAAATTCTATTCGAAATATATAAATATACATAAAATTTTTGTATTAATAAATTCCAATATATTTTTTCGACGAGATTCCTATACATTATTTTTACACGAGTGATACCGGAGAGCATCCTGAAATATGATTTATAAATGCATTTTAACGAAGGCAAAAACCGGCACATGTTGGCCATGCATAAATAACAGAAGTGACAAATTGGAGATGGATTGCAAAATTAATATTTTACGACCGCTACAAGAATCCCCCGGAATTTGTTTAGCGATTTGTCTGAATCTTGCATGCGTATCTCCCGTTTTGTAGTCCATGCGAGTGTTTCAGCGGATCACGTATCGCGCATGTAGATGGGATAGGTAGATGGCATAAGGGTATATGCTCGGACCAGTAATCAAGGTGCAGCTTAGAACTGATTAATTGAAGTGAACGCCGGCTCGGAGGGCGTGACGAAGATATCCTTAAATCACAAAGCACGCGCCATTTAAATTCACCCCTTTCCGTTCCCTCCTCCGTAAGGCGAGAACGGCGAATATCTCGATATTTATGACGAGATGGATGCGAGCAAATTCACTTGGCGGACTTGCCTCTCGAAATGATTAACCAACTGTAACTTAGGCAATATATAACTACGAAACTTGTACCTCCGAATCGATACGCGACCATCGGCGTTCCATTGTTGAGATAATGTTTTAAGATAATCTCGCGCTCATTGTTTGAAATTTAATGTATGTTGCTTGTGTAATGATAATATCGCGATATTTGCTCGAGACTATGTATTTTGACAAGATGGTCATCAATCATAGAGACGTCTAAAATGTGACAAATGTGCGATATGTGTTTCTCTCCGACGGAAATTTAACTGTACACCTTTAAAATGGAATAAAAATTAAGTGATTGTAATCAGGAGTGCTTCGCTATCAACGAAAGATTATAATAACATATTTAATTTCAAATTTATAATTTTATTCTAATCGATAGATATGATTTAAGATATTATATTTAAGGATTTCACGTAAAAAAAATTCAAGAACTGTGCAGAGAATATTAACATTTATTATTCGAAATTATTCCCAGGACTAAATTAAGCAATCTCAAAATTTCTCATGAAATATTCTCATGAACATTTATTATAAAGGATATGAATCACAGTATAATAAGAGATTATATGCATATTGCAATTAGTATCATTTAGAATTTTGCTTCAGCCGAATGAATTTTATAATACATTTAACTTTAACTTTTATTATACTCTTGTGATATGTCATATATATTAATATATTCGTATTTTATACATTTCAAGAACTGGAAAATATTAATGCTTGCCTGAATTTCTCGACACTAAATTGCCTCTACATTTTTTATGCGATATGATATGAACTAAAAGATCTTTCGGAACGCGCCCTTCTTTTATATTCCCTTTTTAATTTAGCATTATATTAATTTCCTGCCTCGCGATATCACCGTATCGCGTATGTTGCCTTCTTACATCTGGTCAATATAAGCCGATACCATCGCGCCGTTCTAACTTCCCGGCCGTTTTAGCAGTAGTAAAAGCAAAAAAAAAAAGACTCTCCCTTATCGTCTTAATGCGATATTATAAAAAGCATAACGCGCGTTCTGAGGCACGGGGCTATATTACTGTAATGCATTACTTTACGCTGTAATATTTTAAGTGGCGCACACATCGCAGTTCCGTCTCACTCGTATACAAAACCGCGTTATCTTAATGGCAGCAACGTTAATTTTTCATGAAGCGTATGTGACAATCGCAGGCTGCGTGCAGCTGAGAGGAGCGCGCGATAAAAAAGGAGAAAAACAGAAAAAAATAACCACGAAAGTTTGCCGCGGATTTACTACGGTCGCTCGCCGAATTGCGAGTGGGTTGCTCCAATTCCCAGATACGCACGTGTGCACCTGCAGTTACCGCTAAACTTTCACGAGAGAGGGATATGCGTATATGTTACCAACAAATTAAACCCTTTACCAACAAACCTTATGACGAAGAAACATTTTTTATCATTCTTTCACAAACGTGACAAATATTTTCATCTATTTACTTAAGGATGTATTGGAGATATATTACAATCCATGAGATTGCCGTGAATTTTTTTAATTTAACACTCTTAATAACATTGTAAATCGTCAGGAATTATTTCAAATTTTTTTACTTGCTCCTTTAAAAGTTATTGATTTTTGAATTTTGCGATTTTAACATAGGATCTTACGTGATTTTTAAAGAATTTTTCATCAATTAGAATTCGTATTCTGCCCAACTTTAATTTTTTCAAAGTTTGAATTAACTTTTGAGACAGACGGTCCAATACATTCTTAATATCACTAACTTTATAATTCACTTAATAGTAATTGCTATTTCTATGTATCATATGTATAATATAATTTTTGTAACTCGGGGAGAACTTTCGTTCTCAGAGATCTCAACCTGAATAAGATGAAAATTAGTTGAATATTTAATTCAATCTAATTTTACCTCATTTTCAATTCATATTAATTCTCAGTCTAAAACTACTGAAATATAATCTTCGATTTGGGAATAAAAGTAGCTTTTTTGATCAATTTTCAATATAATAATATTCCCAATATAAATATAAATTGTATGTGTATTTATAAAATATTCCCTTCTTCAATTTTGAAAATTATAAATTTTGATATACGAAATATATACCTAAGTTTTTAGAAAACTATGCATTTTAGAAACAAATGTTTCAGACAAAAGTTGTAAAATTTCAATGCATTGCGTAACAATATCAGTATAACCTTGAATAGCACCGTCAAAGTCACTTAATAAAAATCACTTTGAATTTTTTAAATGGAACCCCCTACTTTTATTATATATTCTTGTAGCTTGTTTCAAGAGCTTTCCAAAATACTATAATAAACTATTTTTTTCAGTGAGTACTTTTCAAGTAATAAGGCTCGAAATAATTGCTTAATTTTACATAAACCATAAACAATAAAATATTTTTTCTTCAAAACTATGTTTTTTCTTTACACCAATTGATTCTTCACATTATCTTATGCATAAAAGTATAAAGATGAGATAATAAAAAAATGAATATTCTATTAAATATTTTATAGTTTATGTAAAATTAAGAAATTATGTCGAGCCTCATAATTCGAAAAGTACTCAATAAAAAAACACTTTAATATAGTGTTTTGGAAAGCTCTTGAAACAAGCTATAAGAATGTGGAATAAAAAATAGAGGGTTCCATTTAAAAAATTCAAACTGATTTTTATATGACCTTGACAGTGCTATTCAAGGTCATACTGATATTGTTACACAATGCGTTACTTGAAACCCCACAATTTTTGTCTGAAATATTTGTTTCTAAAATGCATAATTTTCAAAAAATTTAAAGGTTTCCATACTTTTTCCTCACCCTGTATATGTGTGTGTGTACATACATTCTTACATGTACTTGACCCGTTTGTTGAAGCAAAGTATAAAAAAAAGCCATAGTATTAAAAGTACTATATTTTAGCTTCAGCCTAAAGTTTGCAGATCTGGAACGAAATAATCACGAGATATGATGAAAACGTGAATAAGGAGAATAAGGAGAATAAGGTAGCCGTGCGTCGGTTTATGTCGAGACTCTCTCGCGTCGCCGATCGCTGACGCCTAAGCACGCCCAAGCACGTACGAAATTCTCAGCGCATTCCAATTTCTAAGTCTCATGAAGGATGCAAAACTCATTTGCGTAGTAATTAAGAATTTACGTCTGGATATCTCCCTGGGTGGCGGAAAGTCGGACGAGGCGTCATCGCGCGCAAACTCAACCACAATTCGTTCGCTTCGACGAGCTGAAATTTCGCCGCGAATATAAGCGCTTGCCGATTGGATTTAATCCGGAGATTTTATTTAAACGTTTAAAAAAAACGTCGCGTTTTTATTTCAAACAGATCTAAAGTGACGCGAAAATGCGGCTTGATTTGCGACATTTAATTATAAATCGCTCGCAATCAGAACTGTTGAATTAATATAGATGATTCTCGTCTCGTCAAAGCGCATATCGAATCGATTAAAATATAGATATTATAAAATATTGATAATATTGTTGAAATCGATAGCATTGTTGCACTGCTCTCTAATATGTTTTTCTGTATTCTGATAGAAGATACTTGATATTGTCAAGTGTAAAGCAAGGATTGAAAGCATTTTAATTGACACACGGATTAGATTTCTCGATGCTACAGACGTAAAAATGAAATATAAAAAATATATGAAAATATCTGGTATTCATCGCTAATGATAGAAAATTATGATTGACGCGTATAATTTCTTTATATAAAGCATTTCTCACATATGTGTATTTTTATATATAAAATCTTTTTTTTTAACATCGAAAATTAAATTAAACGAGTTGAAGTTATCAATCTCGTATAAACGTTAATGCTCAAATCACCGTCATACATTTGTAAAATCTTTAAATTGTTACTAAAAAAAAAACGGGTCTTCTTAATTTATTCGAGAGGAGAGAATAATTTATACCAATGATTAAAATCGGAATCTCGTTTAAAAATTGTATGGGGCACTGATTAGGGAATCGAATTTAGGGTCTGATTGGTGGTAGGTCGATGCTAATGAACAGGGGATGACAAGGTGGAGAAGAGCGACGCGTAAATCTCCCCAACAAGCGTATCATCGACGGGCTAAATGCGCATGCCATCGATGTTGGCTTGTTGTCATGGTTGATTATGCAGACGCAAACAAGCCGAGTGACTTGAAACGTTAAATAAGACGGATTTAAGAATGACGCGTGAGAAGAAAAATAGTGAAAAGATTCGCAATAATCTCGCGAGAGACTTTTCATACATATTGCATATACTTTGCATGCAATAATATAAAATGAAATCGATATGACTTTTATACATGCACCGAAAAAATTGTATTCTTGAAATGTACTTTATAAGTCCTCTTAATAAATATTCTTAATAAATAAGAATATATTCTTAATGAATAAGAATATATTCTTAATTTGCAACTTCTACATCACAACTCGATTTTCGTGTGCGCGACATGTTTCTTCATTTGCGGCGACACCACTCTTAATTTTTCTCGTATTCAATATTTATCGTGAAATGTATATAAAGGACTTGTATTAACGTAAGATCTAAAGTATATTTTTTTCCTTTAGCAGTGATGAAAGAGAGGACTGCTCTCACATATAGGTTCTGTGTATGCACGTGAGTCCTCTTTGACATCACTGTTTATCAATTTAATTTCAAACTGAATTTAAAATAATTTATTTAATCTGGATTCCCTTGTTGGGATTCAGAATATTAAAAGATTATTTGAAATTAAACAGAAAAAACTTTTAGACCAGTTAAACTTATTTGACTTCAACAAAATTTATTAAACCCAAAGAAATATTTTTCTCTGTGTATTAAGAATATCTTTTTAGAAAATTTGCCTCTTAACTTAAGAGGATCCTCTTGGCGCCTATTTTAGTGGTATATATTCTAAAGATAAGTGGTATATTCTTAAATTAAAAATACAATTTTTTCGGTGTGGGTTCACGATTCGAACGGTGATGAAAAAATTAATTAACTATATATTATCGGATTTGGAATAATAATATCATTTTATGATATTTTATGAAATGTTCATCAATCTGTACATAATTATTCCATTCCGTTTAATATAATTTATCAATAAAGCTCCAATTAATAAGATTAAAATTATATAGCCTCTAAATTGCGCGATGAATCTATTATTATCAAAAATAATAATATTTGTATCGCCCGTATTAAGTATTTAAATCAAAGCAATATTAATCAATTAATCTCTCATTAGCTAATTGATTGTTTAATAACCGTTTATTTCTCACCAATATTACGCGTTTCGCTTAGTTCAAATTGTAATTATTACAAATGCGAAGATAAATCCGTGAGAAAAAAGGACCTTCGTGACTTTCATCAATATTTCAATAACGGCAGAGCGTATTTGATGACGTATTCTCGTCACTGCATTTGTCGGAAGCTAGAAATCAATCGCGTTCTCGCCCGCCCGTTTTCAAGCACTATCGCACGGAAGGAAACGATCCGGGGTGTTAATCACATCACTTCAAATGTCAGGTGGCGAGTGGCTAAAAATGGGACAACCTTCGAAATCATGAAGTGTGATGCACGTTGATTTCACGAAAAAAGAAAATTTACTCCCGCTGGATTTATATCATCCCTTATTGTTCCTGATATCTGAACAAAAAACGCCATTAGCTCTCTCTTTCTCTCTTCCTTTCACTTGCTTTTTGCGCAAATATTAAGATAAAATAACGATCCAACAATTAATTAATTAACTTTATTCGATGCATAATGTCAAAGGCAAACAGTTCCGTGTATTCGTAAGAAAATCCGAGACACAAATTGTCGTGGATTATTCATTGTCAGTACAAGTACCTGCCTAATGTTAATTAATCAAATGTAGCAATCTGTCTCTGCGGAACTTTTTATCGCTATACGACGTGATAAATCTTTAAATTAAATATTCACGATGAATTCTTCGCTACTTGAGAGGAATCGTTACACACAATCTTAACACACGTTCTTTGGTAAATTATTTGCACACAAAATTGCGGTTGAAGTTTCAGTCGAGCTAGGTTTATGCAAACGATTTGACCGCTCGATCGTGCAACTTGCTCTTAAATTGATGAAACTTTTGCGGAAACACCAGGTGTTAAGTTAATTAATAAACGATAAACAGGTTTAGCTCGCACGCTCTACCAAGCGATGTTAAGTCGATAAACGACTATCAAACTTGAACGATTAATTCAAGTAGTCCTTCTTGACAGAATCGTTATTAATCGCGATAATTGGGATCTACTTTAACCAAGCCGACAGATGTAACGCAAGAAACGGGGCTAATCGAAAAACAGGCGATATATACGACACAGAGGGATTCCGTTGCTCGAGAAATTTGCATCGCAGACGTTTCCCAAGTCATCGGAATCCTATTTCTCGCGAGGGGAGGCGAAGCGCCACAAGTATTCGCTTCAACCACCGGAGGCTTTCATCGGTTGCCATTTCGTCTCTGTAGTTTCCAGATATACAGGGTGTTTCATTTTAATCGCCTGAAGCAAATATCTCAAAAAATATAAAAATTATGAAAAAATGTTTCGGACAAAAGTTGTATGGTTTCGAGGGGGCCATAAGAGAGTAACAATGGTTTAACCTTGAACAGTCATTTGAAGGTCATATAAAGATCACCTTAAATTTCTTAAATAGAATCTCCTATTTTTCATTGCATATTCTTGTAGCTTACCTCGAGAGCTTTCCAAAACACTATAATAAAATATTTCTTCATTGAGTACTTTTCGAGTTATGAAGCTTGAAATCATTTCTTAATTTTGCATAAAATATCTAGTAAAATATTCATTTTTCGATTATCTTACCTTAGTACTTTTATGTACAAAATAATGAGAGGAATCAATTGATGTAAATAAAAAACATAATTGTTTTTTAAGAAAAAAATATGTAATTTGCAATTAACAATTACATATTGTTTTTTAAAACAACTATGTGTTTTCTTTACACCAATTGATTCCTCTCATTATTTGTACATAAAAGTATTAAGGTAAGATAATCGAGAAATGAATATTTTACTAGATATTTTGGTTTATGCAAAATTAAGAAATGATTTCAAGCTTCATAACTCGAAAAGTACTCAATGAAGAAATATTTTATTATAGTGTTTTGGAAAGCTCTCGAGATAAGCTACACGAATATGTAATGAAAAATAGGGAGTTTCATTTAAGAAATTTAAGGTGACCTTTATGTGACCTTCAAATGTCTATTCAAGATCAAACCAATGTTACTATCTTATGGCTCCCTCGAAACCATATAACTTTTGTCAGAAACATTTTTTCATAATTTCCATATTTTTCGAGATATTTGCCTGGGACGATTAAAATAAAACACCCTGATATATATATATATATATATATATATATATATATATATACTTATAATATCGTGATACAACGCGATGTGCACATGTTGCGATATAATCTGACGCGGGGAATTCCATGGAATCGGATTGCGGCTTTTATAAAGCGAAACGGGGGAGGGAAAAAAGAAACGAGCCCGGATACGTGAAAATGGATAAACTTTTTTGCAGCATCTCGAGAACTTTCCCATACCCGCGGATAACGGAGGAAGAAACACAGAGAGCAAAGTACAAAAGTACCGCGGGTTTGAATTCAAAGTGTAATTTCGACTCACGATGTATAACAGTATTTCATACATTGTTACGTTCATATAACCCCGTGTTCGCGAGGAAAATTGCTCATAATATAACGCTATTTTACTAGTTTCTACTACTTACGCTTTGCATCAAAGCACCATTCGTATATAGATTGAGGGAGGAGTTATTCATTTATAAATTAGACGAGTCAAGTGTTTGATTAAGCGCGTAATGAGCGAAGGGAAGTGAAAATACTTTGCGAGGTCATTGACTTTTCCACCATATGTCGTTGGGAATTTTAATGAGAGGACGAATTTACTCTTTGCCTTCCATCTTTTTCGTTTCTCTACGTCGCTGATATTTTTTTTCTTATACATATTCCGCTTCCCTCCCTTTTTCCTCTTTTTCTTTCTCTCTCTTCCTCGCTGTCTCTCTCTGTCTCTTGGTATAATTGCGATAGTTACGCGCAAACGCTCCCGGCAAGTTCGGTCCGCAACTTCCGAAATTGCGTCGTGAAGCAATTAACTGGCATTTTATCCTCGAGTTGCGACGAGTCGGTGAATGAAATTTCGGGTAATCGCCGGATCGGCCGGTCAGCGCGACCAAGTCCGAAGGGAAACGTCAGCCGACGCGATTCCGCGTTGAAAACTTGCCGCTCGAGTTGGCATCGGGAATCGCGAAAGGGAGACGACAGTTTCATGGAGCGACCGTCCGTGCTTGTTGGATCATAACGCTGGAATTACGCGTCGTTCTAGGAGACGCGGCATTTATTCCCCGAAATTCCGACGCGATTATTATCCTCGTAGATCCCAGTTTTTAAGCACGACCGAAGCGAGTGACATGTGCGCTCGAATTCGCGAAAAATACAGCGAGCAAATATTCATGAGAAGCTTTGAAATATATTAAAAATTCTTTTAACACATGACTCTCGCGCAAGCAATCTAAAAATATGATAGTATTAAAACGCGTATATAAAATCGCTTAATTGACGACGATAAGTACATTGAGAAAAATCGTTTGATTGTATCGACAAGACGTATATAATTGAGGGCATTTTGATTAAATCAAAAATAAGAATTTCTAGTTATCATGATAAGACTCGATTTTTTACTCGATTTAACTAGAACGAATTTTTTATAACTAGAACTTATAACTACAACGAATTTTTTATAACTGGAACGTTTAATAGATTTTATTATAAGGATTTGGTTAGTATTTTCTGGTTGGATCTATTAAATTTCTTGTTACATTAATTTTTTTGCTTGCCGTTAGGCGGCGAGCCACTCTTAATTTTGCTCGTATTAAGGGATTATACCTAGTCAGCAAGTCGAAGAAAACGTATTTTTGAGAAATAAAAAAAACTGTTAGGTATTTTAATTTCATCGATTCTTTATCATAATATATGTCTATCAAAGAAGTGTTCATAATTTTTTCAATTAAAAATATCGAGAAATGTAGACACAGTAGCTATTTTCCAGAGACTTTTTTCGGAGGCGCTTGGCGGTGAGCAAGATTATTCGAAGCTGGATCATCTGAAATAAAAAATTCAAAAGAATTTAACTTTCGTATGAATTGATCTAGTTCGTGAACGAAGGATTTTTTAAAAAATGATTTTTGATAATATGATAGACATTTGACGCAAAAATACGAATTTTGTGTTAAAACTTTTCGTTCTTTTGTTAATAAAAAAAAGGTTTCATCAAAATTAAAATCCCTTCGTTCATGAACTAGATCAATTCATACGAAAGCTAAATCCTTTTGAAGTTTTTATTTCAGACCAAGTGTCTCCTTTTTAACTGAAAAAATTATGAAAACTTCTTTAATAGATGTATATTATGATAAAGAATCGATGAAATAAAAATATCTAACAGTTTTTTTAAATTCCTTAAAAATACGTTCATTCGACTTTGCTAACTAGGTATAACCCCTTAAATATTTGCCATAAAATGTATATAAAAAACTAGTATTAACATTAAATCCAAAGTATATTTTTTTTCTCTTACGAGCAATAATACCGGAAAGAGGACGCTAGCTCTCTGATTGTGTGCGTTTGAGTTGCATCCTCTTCTTGCTCATTCTTGTTTATTAGTTTAATTTCTAACAAACTGAATTTAAAATAATTTATTCAATAATCTAGATTGAATTTATTCGATAATCTTGTTGGAATTCAAAATATTAAACAGACTTTTCAAATTAGATGGAAAAAAATTTTAGACGACTTGATACTAGTGAGTTTAATATTATTAACCAAAAAATTTGGTAAATTTAACAGAAAGAAATTAATCAGATTCATCTGGTAATTCCTACAAGAATTCTGGTTCGTCCATTTTCCAACAGACATACTGGTTGAGTCTATCAGAATTCTAATTAATGCAAGATTTTTTTCTCAGTATACACTGAGAAAAAACGTTTGATTGTACCAACAAGACGTATATGATTGAAGGCATTTTGATTAAATCAAACAAGAATTTTTAGTTATCATGATAAGACTCGATTTTTTATAACTAGAATGTTTAATAGATTTTACTATAAGGATTTGATTAGTATTTTCTGGTTGGATCTATCAAATTTCTTTGCTTGCCTCTTAACTCGTATTCAATATTTGCATGAAATATATATAAAGAACTAATATTAACATTAAATCCAAAGTATATTTTTTTTCTCTTACGAGCAATAGTGCCAGAAAGAGGACGCTAACTCTTTGATTGTGTGCGTTTGAGCTGCAGCCTCTTCTTGTATCATTGTTTATCAGTTTAATTTCTAACAAACTAAATTTTAAAATAATTTATTCAATAATCTAGATTGAATTTATCCAATAATCTTGTTGGAATTCAAAATATTAAACAGACTTTTGAGATTAGAAAAAAAATTTAAGTGACTTGGTGCTGGCGAGTTTAATATTATTAACCAGAAAATTTGGTAAATTTAACAAGAAGAAATTAATCAGATTCATCTGGTAATTCCTACAAGAATTCTGTTTCGTCCATTTTCCAACAGACATACTGATTGAATCTATCAGAATTCTAATTAATGCAACCAGATTTTTTTCTCTGTGTAGAGCTCTTGATTCAACGAGAGGAAGATGACAGGACGCGGAGAGAAGCCAATGTATGAAATTACGATTGTAAACGAATCTTGGGGATATATAGAACACCTTATATATTTTTATCGCAGAGATACCGTCCTCGGGATAAAATCAACGCCAACGAGACAGCGCGCGGGGGCGTCTTGCCCCGTTACCAGGATAAGGGAAGGATGGACCAACGTAATCTTGCCCGAAGGAACGGAGCGGCGGAATCGGATTGCGGCGGGAAAGCAGGGTAGTACTCGACAGTGTGTTCTCCAACAGGGTACATCGGGGAGCTGTAGACGAACGGTGGAAGTCGTCTCGGAAACCAGTGTAAGAACCTACACGTATACATTATATACATGTATAAAACAGGACGGTGTCCTGTGGGGAGCGCCCGCCGCCAGCGTATTTCCTCGCTAACGTATTATCATGGCGAAAGGGCAGAAACGTAAGCGCGGTTCGATAATGCAAAGAGCGTTAGAGAGATGTATCGACTGTAGAAATTGTTAAATACACACGGAACGTGTCCGAATAAAGCCGTCGTAGATAATAAAGCGTAGCGACACACTTTTCCATCGCGACGATTTTGCGCGAATATTTTCGCGACTCTCCATTTTTCCAGTAATCCAATAACTCGAAATCAGATTCCTCACCTTTTTAAATTTATTCTAATCTAAAAAAAAATGACGAACGGAATAAAAGGTCGTAAATCTATCAATGAATACGAGAGATAATTTTATTTCGAGGTAATATACCTTTTTTTCGAGGGCGGATCTTTTTTTTTTTAAATATCGAGCTTACAATTATCTACGTAGCTACGAGATAACATGATCCGGAAGCGGGAGAATCGGAGAACCGCTGCTGCCGGGGAGTGGACGCAATCATAATCTGCCGTACTCGAAAGCCCGATATACCCACCCCATATTTCCCATTTCCAACCCCGTCCACTTCCGACCTGCACCATCCTCTATCAAGCGAGCAGGCAGCCACAGTGCCACCCGGTCGTTTCTTTCTTATGTACGACTCCACGTATATATCCGCGCTCTCCTCGACGCCTTTCGCAAATACTGGCGCGTTAGCTGCCGGCACATCCACATCGGAAACGCGAAGCATACCTGTACAGAGTTAAGAAAAAGTCTGGATACCCCTTAATATTTCGAAAAATACGCATTTTTTTTTAAAATGTTTCATACAAAAGTTGTAGGGTTTTAAGTAACGCATTAGGTAGTGATATCAATATGACCTTGAACAGCACCGTCAAGGTCATATAAAAATCAGTTCAAATTTTTTAAATGGAACCCTCTATTTTTTATTACACATTGTTATAGCTTGTTTCAAGAGCTTTCCAAAACACTATATTAAAGTGTTTTTTCATTGAGTACTTTTCGAGTTATGAGGCTTGAAATCATTTCTTAATTTTACATAAACCATAAAATATCTTGTAAAATATTCATTCATTATATAACATAACATAAATATTTATTTTCGATTATGTTATCTTAATACTTTTATGTACAAAATAATGAGAGGAATCAGTTGGTGTAAAGAAAACACATAGTTATTTCTAAGAAAAAATATGTAATTTGCAATTAACAATTCCATATTTTTTCTTAAAAAAGTGTTTCATACAAAAGTTGTAGGGTTTTAAGCAAAGCATTAGGTAGCAATATCAATATGACCTTGAACAGCACCGTCAAGGTCATATAAAAATCAGTTCGAGTTTTTTAAATGGAATTCCCTATTTTTTATTACACATTGTTATAGCTTGTTTCAAGAGCTTTCCAAAACACTATATTAAAGTGTTTTTTTATTGAGTACTTTCCAAGTTATGAAGCTTGAAATCATTTCTTAATTTTACATAAACCATAAGATATCTTGTAAAATATTCATTTTTCGATAATCTAATCTTAATATTTTTTTGTACAAAATAATGAGAGGAATCAATTGGTGTAAAGAAAACACATAGTTGTTTCTAAGAAAAAATATATAATTTACAATTAACAATTCCATATTTTTTCTTAAAAACAACTGTATGTTTTCTTTACACCAATTGATTCCTCTCATTATTTTGTACATAAAAATATTAAGGTAAGATAATTGAAAAATGAATATTATACAACATTTATTTTACAATATTTTACATTTTATGGTTTATGTAAAATTAAGAAATGATTTCAAGCCTCACAATTCGAAAAGTACTTTACGAAAAAAATAATTTATTATAGTGTTTTGGAAAACTCTCGAGATAAGCTACAAGAATATGCAATGAAAAATAGGGGGTTCCATTTAAAAAATTGAAGCCGACCTTCGCATAACCTTGACAACGCTATTCGAGGTCATAATAATGTTGCTGTGTAATGCGCCACATAAAGCCCTATAACTTTTGTATGAAGCATTTTTTTAAAAAATGCGTATTTTTCGAGATATTAAGGGGTATCCAGACTTTTTCCTAACCCTGTATATATACACATGATTCCAGAATAACGAGGTTGAAGTTCTAGGCACATACGTGTGTTGTGAAAAATTCTTGAGGAAATTCCACCCCCGAGGATGGCAGTGCCGTGCGGTGATTTACCGCATTTCGAAAGTGACCCGACGAAGCTGACGTTTCGTGTCCTTCATTCGTAGAATTCCTCCACAATGAAGAGGGGAAAAGAAGGAACCAGGCGGAAGCGAGAAAAGTTTCAGTTCGAAGCGGAGTTCTCTCCGCAGATAGAACCCCTCTTGTATGTCGTAACGCCAAAGAG
Organism: Camponotus fellah; assembly: GCA_030586385.1. Classification (NCBI taxonomy): domain Eukaryota; kingdom Metazoa; phylum Arthropoda; class Insecta; order Hymenoptera; family Formicidae; genus Camponotus; species Camponotus fellah. The sequence continues at coordinate 608,422 of JAPIVC010001004.1, forward strand.
TAATTCGAGCGCGATTGAGAACGAGCACGTCTGAAATGCCATTGACGTGCGGAATTGAATTAAAAATCGTTCTGCGAGAAATATCATTCCACCTTGTAAGAGGTAGCCGACACCGAAGAAACCACCCCTCGCGAAATGCCAGCGAATTTCTCGATAGCACTTGATTGTTTGTCGACAGCGGACTCGAGTCGACGAGCTTCCGCGAGAGAGATCGGCTTCGCGCAAATCTCGAAAATGCGATGACGAATTACGCGACGATGCTCGTAAATCCTTTTCAAAATTTTGCGGGAAGGAATTTCAGAATTCGCGTTTCAATGTAAAAAAAAAAAATTACGGCAATAAAAGGAATAACACGGAATGACGATATTCGTACCTTGAGAGAGGGCAGAGGGTGACTTAAGTAAGACGACGATAATACAGCAATACAGTCGCGTGCGCTACGCAAGTTTTAACGAGTGCGCTGTCGCGTTCGCTCGCCTCCCTCGGATCGATGATTCTATCTGCTTTTTATAGGCTCCCCCTCGTTTCATTTCTGCGTGCAAGTCTGTACGGCGTTTTTATATTCCGCCTCGTGTCCGCCAGCGACGAGAGATCGCCGAGCGAAGGAGGTCGGTTCTGCACTGACGACGTGGCAGACGGCGGACAGTGTCGAAAAAGCGAGTGCCAAGAGGATGAATTGATCGTGCCATTGTAGCAGAGGATTTTGCAGGATCCTCGAGAGTCTTTTAGGGACACTGGTGACAGATTACATGCAGATTGTACTCTGTGTAAGGCATCGGACGTGGAAAATACACTCCGTGGAAAAAACGCTCATTGTCAGACAAGGTTTTCAACAAGTATATCATTTTTTCCTCAGACACGTTTATACTTTTTAACAACGCTTATCTCTTTATTTTGTCGAACATTATATCTAATTTATTTATTCTATCACTGAGAAAAATCGTATGATTGTACCAACAAGACATATATGATTGAAGACATTTTGATTAAATCAAATAAAAATTTCTAGTTATCAAGATAAGACTCGATTTTTTAAAACTAGAACGTTTAATAAATTTTACTATAAGGATTTTGTTAGTATTTTCTGGTTGAATCTATAAAATTTCTTGTTACATTAATTTCTTTGCTTGTTTCTTAACTTAATTCGTATTCAATATTTCCCATAAAATTTATATAAAAAAACTAATATTAACATTAAATCCAAAGTATATTTTTTTTCTCTTATAAGCAAGAAAGAGGACGCTAACTCTCTGATTGTGTGTGTTTGAGCTGCATCCTCTTCTTGCATCACTATTTATCAGTTTAATTTCTAACAAACTGAATTTAAAATAATTTATTCAATAATCTTGTTGGAATTCAGAATATTAAACAGGCTTTTGAGATTAGATGGAAAAAATTTTAGACGACTTGGTGCTGATGAGTTTAGTATTATTAACCAGAAAGTTTAGTAAATTCCTTAAATTTGAAAAAAAAGGAAATTCCGGAAATTTAAAGAAAATTCCGTAAATTTAAAAAAAAAGGAAGAAATTAATCAGATTCATCTGGTAATTCCTACAAGAATTCTGGTTCGTCCATTTTCCAACAGACATACTGTTGAATCTATCAGAATTATAATTAATGCATCTAGATTTTTTCTCAGTGTACTCGAGTTATATTTCGATAAACTAAATTTTATTAATATTTCTGTACAGAGTGTCAGGATAATCTTTTTTCAAAAAAAGCTCTTGTAGCTTACATCAAGACCTTTTCAAAACACTATAATAAAGTATTTTTTCATCGAGTACCTTTCGAGTTATAAAGCTTGAAATAATTTCTTAATTTTTACGTAAACCATAAAATGTCTAGTAAAATATTAATTTTTCAATTATCTTAGCCTAATACTTTTATATACAAAATAATAAGAAAAATCAATTGGTATAAAAAAAAACACGTAATTGTTTCGAAGAAAAAATATATAATTTGCAATTAACAATTATTATAACTAAATATAATAATTAATCAATTATTATATTCACATTCATATTTAAGCCTCATAACTCGAAAAGCTCGAGCTACAAGAGCTTTTTCTGGGAAAAAATTGTATAAATGAGACGCTAAATTTATATCTGAAATCTTCGTTATATCTTTAATATATTTATTTACAAATTTCAAGTTTAAATCACGAAAAATGTAACTTTGACCTTAATTAAAGCGTCGCATAGCCACAACTTTTTACAGGATCGATCATGTCGACAGTGATCTTGAGGTAATCTTGTACAAGCAAATATTTATCACTTAGGAGTCCTGCAGGCCAAATTCAATATCTCGTTAGCCTTTTGGGGAATTTCAAGTAGAGCAATATTTACCATTCCATTCGACACGTTGGCGCGTGGCGTGCAAACGCGTGCAGCGCGTATATAGCGCCAACCATACTAAATCTATACAAGCTTACTTTGGTATTCCTGTGTTTGACATAGCTTAACTAACTAATCTATCAGCTGTGTCTATATCCGGATTTGCCGAGCATACTGTTTGCAGATTAGCCCGAATATGGTGGTAAGTGTATCAACTCAACGCTCACCTTGTGGACCGCGCTCTTACAAGACCGTTTTGAATATAAGTACAAAGTGCTGCGATCACATCGCGATGAAACGTCATCTCGAAAGAAATGCACATTCGCGCTGATTCAATCTCCTACGTCACATTCGGATTATTTTCCGTCCCCTTTTATAATAAGCCCCGCGTATAAATAAAAAAATATCACTCTATAAACTTAAATTATACATAAGATCGAGTCTACAAAAATACTCTTAATAATTCGAAATATTGTTAAGTCTCTGTGACATTTTGTGCAAATGTTTTATGTTGAATTATGAATTATATTTATAGTAATTTTGTGCAAGTTTCATGAACACACTTATTTATACTACACACAAATTAGAAATCATTTAGAACACATTTAAAACAAAGAAAGAAAAATATGTTATTGATTTTTTCATTGTTTTTTGATTGCTCGCCCCTTTTCTAAATCCTTTTCTAATAATAACACCACACTTGCGTACTTATATTGTAATCAATAACACAATTCATATTGTCTATATAAAAATACTATTCAATTGTATTACATATTGATTACATTCTTACATTATAATTTTTTGATTGAAGCCTCAATATTAATTTGTATTTGTAACAGTTTATCTTTAATATATAATTGTTAAGAGGCTCAATAAAATCATAATATTTAATATTCATTGAACAAACGTGTTCTGGCTAGATATTCTATTTATTTATAGATTCTTATTTAACATTTTATCTTAAGATAAATTCAACTCTCTCTCTCGCGGTACATTTTATTGTACAGTAAATATGAAATCTACATGAAACGACAATACAATTGAAAATTATAGACGGAAATGTCTGGAATTTCATTAAAATGACTGGCAGGATATTAAAAATTTAAGCAATGCGAGTAAATATGTATCGCAAAATACTTGTCCCGAGTAACTGCACAATAACGAATTTATTCACTCGATTCAAATATCGAAATATTAGCGCAGAACTGTCGTCAGTGTCGAAATGGATCTATTTGAGCACCACAGCAAAGCGAAAATGGAAGCACTAGGCGAATTTCATAAAAAAAAGGCCAATGCATCGTCTGTCCGCTGATTGCAGTGTAAATATAAATAACGCGTTTATCCATCGAGTATGAATCATCAAAGTCGTGGGTGGCCAAGCTTTACCGTGATCGTTTAATTCGCCTATTGCACAAAACGCAAAAACTGTAAACGCGATGAAATGGAAACAGAGCCGATCGTCGGACTTATCTCTTTGAAGATTGCGATCAATTAGCAATGATCCGGGGAACCAGTCGACCAACACTCACCTGCAATCAGAAAGATAGAAATACTTCATTAGTTTGAGTCGTCAAAGTAAGCGAGAAAGAATGTCGCGTTTTCACGAGAAAATTTGAGAGAATCGATCGAACGGGAGAGAAGGACGTTGAAAAAAGTATAAATATCGAGGAGGAGGAAACGAGAAGTATTGACAGTTTGTTGCTCGAACACCGCCGCCGTCGTCGCCGCCTGAGAACGAGCTTTTCCCCAGTGATTCTGCAAAAGATTGCTTTCGCTACATAACGACAAACCTCGTTCACATATCCGTCAGCGGCGACGTCGCGACGGTGATGGCTTTAGAAAATCTTTTCCGATCTCGCGAGTTTCCTTCTCTTCGTTACATCCAGGTATCCAGGATTTCAAACGCATCTCTAGTGTTCGCACGTCGCAGAACTGCCCGTTGCAGATTTGCAATGATTCTATTTCGTTAATTAATAGCTTTATATCGAGGGCGTTTGAAATCTTGGTACAATCGCGAAAAGAATGATTCTTTGCGTAATAAGCAAATGTAGAATGAAATGTTCTCTTTTGAGAAGCTTCAAAGTAATTTACACTTTGATTAATAGTATATTGATACGTTTCTTTTTCAACTTTAACGCGATAATTTTATGTTGTATTAAATTTATCAATTTATCAATTTTGTTTTCAAAGGGGACCATGGAGAATATTTTATACATTTGTTACTTAATAAACGACTAATAAATAAATTCTATACTCCAAAATGTATTTTTATACGTAAAACTTTTTTGACATCTAAAACTTCCAAATGCGATTTCTCGAAAAATATTCACTTAAATAAAAAAAGAAAGAGACTTGTATAGAGAATCAAAAGACTTTTAAAACATGATATACTACTTAACCTCTGTTGCTATAAGATTTTTGAAGGAGTAACTACTCTGAAAGAAAAAAATGTTCTCTTATGAGAAGCTTCAAAGTAATTTATACCTTGGGAAATTAATAGTATATTGATACGTTTCTTTTTCAACTTTAACGAGATCATTTTATGTTGTATAGCATTAAATTTATCTCGAAAGATTATTAAAATTTAATGGGGTTCATTTTAAAACTTTCCACTCGTTTATTTCATAATTGACTTTTTTGAGAAAAATGCCAAAAAATGTCAATTTTGTTTTCAAAGGGAACAATGGAGAACATTTTATACATTTGTTACTTAATAAACGACTAATAAAGAAATTCTATACTCTAAAATGTATTTTTATACGTAAAACTTTTTTGACATCTAAAACTTCCAAATGCGATTTCTCGAAAACTATTCACTTAAATAAAAAAAAGAAAGAGTTGTCCTCTTATGAGAAGCTCCAAAGTAATTTATACTTTGGGAAATTAATAGTATATTGATATGTTTCTTTTTCAACTTTAACGCGATAATTTTATATTGTATAGCATTAAATTTATCTCGAAAGATTATTAAAATTTAATGGTGTTCATTTTAAAACTTTCCACTCGTTTATTTCATGATTGACTATTTTTTTGAGAAAAATATCAAAAAATGTCAATTTTGTTTTCAAAGGGGACCATGGAGAATATTTTATACATTTGTTACTTAATAAACGACTAATAAATAAATTCTACTCTAAAATGTATTTTTATATTATACATAAAAAACTTTTTTGATACCTAAAACTTCAAAATGCGATTTCTCGAAAAATATTCACTTAAATAAAAAAAAGAAAGAGTCTTGTACAGAGAATCAAAAGACTTTTAAACATGATATACTACTTGATCTCTGTTGCTATTTAAGATTTTTGAAGGAGTAACTACTCCGAAAATTTCATTGCATTTAACATACTTAATTGTCCTTCTGGAAAATAAAATTGACGCTTTTTGGCATTTTTCAAAAAATTAATCATGAAATAAACAGTGGAAAGTTTTAAAATGAATACACTGCATATATAAAATATGTATGAAAAGATACAATATTCATTGATTATTCGAGCTTAAAAAAGCACGTGAATATAACATGTTATTAATTTTCCAATTTTCAGAGTCAACTTTTTCGAGAATGAAAAGTTTTTTACGAAAATATCCTGAAAATATTTTGTTTTTACAATTTATTATTTTGTCAATTTTTTATTCACGATTTTGTACGTATATCAGTAAATACGAATGCGCGCTTTTCTTTTTAATATAGTTTGTATAGTTAGTTATGCCGTATCGCGTGTACGGTCGATTATTATAGGCGTCCACAGGTGTACAGATTGCTTGCGCGACAATTTACGACGATCCATTGATCATTTCCTCGACAGTTACCTATACGATGCGGTATCTTTGATATTTCGTTATTTCAGATGCGGGTAGAACGAAATTATATCGGCTCGTGACGGTTCTCTTTCTCCCTCTTTCTCTCTTTTCCTCCCTCTTTCTCTTTCTCTCCCTGAAAAGTCCTCGAGAATTGGTTTTCGCCCATTGATAAATGTCCATCACTCTTCTCGAAAGCGTTTATTTCGCACATTGTCAAAATTCCGCTGACGCATCGCTCGCTCGCTTGTCCAACAAGCGACAGCTATTTGTAAGAGTAGATGAAGCAAGTTCGATGCTTGGTGGAACTAAATCGGTTTTCATAGTAAATTGGAAATATTTAAACGCAAAATTATTTCTGACAAAATGAAATATTTTCCGTGAAAATAATTATTTCGCACATTCCTGCGAAAAGAGTTTTCTCGCCTTCTCATGCAAGAATAACTGAAAATTTATGCTAAGAATAAATTTTCGTTTCTTTGCAAGACTTAGGAAAATTGAAAAAAATTGGAAAATTAATGATATATTTATGCGCTTTTGCAATTAATTTATTTTAGAAGAGGAACTATTCTTTTTTCCTAAAGAAAAACATGTTACACATCCCATGTAAATATCATCTGCCACAGAGGCAGATTTTATATACTTCACCTCACACGTGATCACTGCTTTTCTAACGGAATATATGAAGCTCTAACTCGATCTTACCGAAAATATTTTCCCGACATGACGCGCCGAGTGCCCTTAAAATCTTTACAAACAGACAACGTCGCGCGTCTGCCTGATAAAAATTTCCTTCAAAGCTTCGCGAATGTAACATCAGGCTGCGTAACACAGGCGTGCTCTTAATATACAGAAGCTCAAAGAGAGCGTCTGTCTGAAGTGAATCCCGCATCTCGCGCGAGACTGAAGCGAAAAGAGCCTCGGGATTCAAGAAATCCACATGGGTATGAGCGAGGAAATGAGCGAGGATCCCGTCGCGAAAAGGGTCGGACAATATTGCGCGTCTGGGTTGCTGCATCTGTATTTATTTAGCGCTAATAAATGGCGGTCGCGAGGAGGGAAAGCGGCCGAGAGAGCCGCGCGGACCAGGTCGGACCGCTCGAAATTGAGAAAAATAAATCAATTTAATTTACCCCCCCTCCCTCTCCCCCTCGATGAAAGTTCCTCCCCCGCCGGAAGCCGGTTAAATTCTACGAACAAACGACGGATAGTCTCAATGAACGACAGCGGATACGGGCGAAACTCTACTTTTCGCGCTTTGTTTCGCGTGTATACATCATGGCCGCCATCGAAATCAATTTTCGCATACGCTCGGCGTGTAACCTAGAGCCTTCCCACCCCCTTTTCCGCCCCTCGCTCCCCCTTTTTTTTTTTTATGGTCGTCGGATTAGCGAACTCCACTACTCATACCGTGTCCCGCGCGTAAGCGAGGAGCGTACAATTTATAGAGTTTCGATAAAATAATCAACTTCTCGTCGGTGTAATTCGGGACCGGAGGAAAAAAAGCGTCTGCAGATTATCGAATTCGCGCAGTTTGTTTTTTCCCCAGTTTTTTTTTTTTCTTTTTTTTCTCCCGCGTCGGTGTTTACGCGACTGTAATGAAGCGAAATCATAAAGCGATTTTCGGCCGCCGTCGAATATTATTTCGGGATGTAACATTTTCACGTTCGTCCCGATGAGTTCGGGTTTAACCGGGGATTCGTCGCGCTAGTTTTTTTATTCGAGGACGAAATTTTCGCGCAAAACTCATCATCTAAAACGCCGCAAAATGATTGATGATCTGTGATTAATTTCTGTTATTATTCACAAATAGAAGGGCCCTTCGCGTTATTACTTTTGAAAAATCTTGACGTTTCGGGACGGCAAAGTACATCGCGTGTCGATCTATCAGACTGGAAATGCGCGGCTAAAAACGGAAAATGCGCGCTTAAGTCGCAGTTTGAAACGCGTAACATTATCGTGACGGTTTCCAGATAACATTGCAGGTTAATATACGATTATAACAGAAGTGTTCATTATATGGTAGCGTTTGCAGAATTTATCTTGAATTTTATAAAAGAAATTTATATTATGACAAAGTCTTTCTGTTTCTTGCTCCTATTAATTATGCAAATGGACAAGTGAGATTTATTATATTCTAGGGATATGATTTCTTGAAAATTACAAGTAAAACTTATTTACTAAATATTGAGGAGAAAAAACAAATAAAAAGAGTGCATCATATTTGCCGGTAAAATACTCTATAAAATGTATGATGTAGAAAAGTACGGGAAACTAAAGAGAAGAAAAGATATAAAAAGAAAATGCAGAGAAGCAAAAAAGGGGAAATCATAAGTTTATATATTTACATTCTCAACGTTGGTAAACAGTAAACAAAGTAGATAAATAATAGTTGAGTTAGATTATTTATATATCTGGAGAGCAAATGCCAACGAGTGAACTAGTGCTTCTTATAATTCCATATTAAAGAAGTAACAGTGAAGAGAGCTGTGGAAAGATGTAAGTTTATAATGTCAAATGAATTTTAAAAAACATGTATAGAGGAGGCAAGCAGCTTTTTATACTGCATGTGATGCAAAACTTGCAAAGGTTACTCCAGTTTCTTGCATTAAAAAAGGGAGTTTAAAAAAAGACAAATATGACAGATATGACAATTTTCTTTAATTTACAGAATAACAAAAAATAGGTATAGCCAATTTAATTATTGCGCAACGTTCACAATTAAAATGAAAGAAATATATTATTAATGGCACGTCTGAAAAAATATTATGATTCTTTTTCTATCATCTTAGCATTATTCATAATTTAACACGAAACGAATCAATTTCGCGAAAAAACTTCATTAGAGACATAAATAGTGGAATATAAAAGCGTTAAAGCCTTGAAAAATTTAATTGTTACATTTTACATACAAAATTACAGAAAGAGACATAATTTTAGAAACTAGATGGCAATATTTCTAATAAAAAAAAGTAAAAAATGAGATGCATTAAAAGGGATGTATGACTAAAAAATTAGTTCAAATATAATTCTTATAAATTATATATACGTATACTTAAAGATGTTTTGCATGTACAAGCAAAAAATAGCTGAAAATCAATATTGACGAATATATCCACTTTTAGTGTATTTTGAGTATGAGAAATTGTGTGGGATATTACAATTTGATCTTAGCTGCGCAGAGATATATATTTTAATATTTATTGCGCTTTTACTGAAATATTCCAAATTTTGTTAATCAAAATGATTAACTTTTGTCAGAGAATTTCGCCTTGTGACAGATACATGGCTAACTTCATTGAATTATATTTAATATCTTTTTAACCAATTAGTACTTGTATAATATTATTTGACCAAATATTTCCTCTGCATCTAAACTTTTGCAAATTTTGAATATTCTGAATATTATTTCCATGTGTTTTTGACATTTGAATCGACGTAGTTATACGTTTCCCCTAAAAACACATGTTAATTCGGTGCAAATTAAAATCCTTATAACTTGTGAACGCTTTAGTGAATCGATTTAAAAATTGTACTAAATATTCTAAACGTATGTAAAGATATTCTGTACAATTTTCATTAAATTCTCAATATTTTTAAAATAGATACAAAACATCCTTAATCGAAATAATTAACTTTTGGCAGAGAATTTCGCCTTGCGACGGATACATGGCTAACTTCATTAAATTATATTTAATATCTTTTTAACCAATTAGTACTTGTATAATATTATTTGACCAAATATTTCCTCTGCATCTAAACTTTTGCAAATTTTGAATATTCTGAATATTATTTCCATGTGTTTTTGACATTTGAATCGACGTAGTTATACGTTTCCCCTAAAAACACATGTTAATTCGGTGCAAATTAAAATCCTTATAACTTGTGAACGTTTTAGTGAATCGATTTAAAAATTGTACTAAATATTCTAAACGTATGTAAAGATATTCTGTACAATTTTCATTAAAATCTCAATATTTTTAAAATAGATACAAAACATCCTTAATCGAAATAATTAACTTTTGGCAGAGAATTTCGCCTTGCGACGGATACATGGCTAACTTCATTAAATTATATTTAATATCTTTTTAACCAATTAGTACTTGTATAATATTATTTGACCAAATATTTCCTCTGCATCTAAACTTTTGCAAATTTTGAATATTCTGAATATTATTTCCATGTGTTTTTGACATTTGAGTCGACGTGGTTATACGTTTCCCATAAGAACACATGTTAATTCGGTGCAAATTAAAATCCTTATAACTTGTGAACGCTTTAATGAATCGATTTAAAAATTGCACTAAAGATTCTAAACGTATGTAAAGATATTCTGTACAATTTTCATTAAATTCTCAATATTTTGAAAATAGGCACAAAACATCCTTAATCGAATAATTCAAATCTTTGGAGCCATGATAACATGTGATAAGTATTTCCAATCTTTCGGCGTAGAAATTCTAACAGCTCAGACGACTCACGCGCGTGCGATATTAAGAACTTCTAACGGATTATAACGGACGAAAAGATGTTTGAAAGAGCAATATTCTCGGACTGTGTTCCCATCTAGCTTGCGAAGTTATCAGTATTTATTCGCAAAGTACGCGCGTTGTGCGGGAAAAACTTTTTAAGCCCTCGTAAAGGATCGCTCATAGAATCGCCGCCGCGTTTCGCGAACGATCATCAGCGACCGTAAACCACCTTTTACTCTCGACACCCCCGCACGCGATCTTGTACATAGTCTCGAGCATAAAATATGTATAAGTGCATAAATGCGAGCGCGTGCGCGTAGTAGGTAGATAAAGTACTATAAATATATACACACATATCTCTCTCTCTCTCTCTCTCTCTCTCTCTCTCTCTCTCTTTTTCTCTTTTCGTTATCGCAAATCTCAACACGGTAAAAGCACGATACGCGACGCTTCGCTCGTTAAAAGCGAGCAAAAATATGCGCTCGTATAGGATTTGATATCGCTGATTTGTTGGTTACAAATTCGTGTCGCGTTGAGAAGAATCGCAAACGATCGCGAGGTAACCGAACCGACGTTTTCATTAAACTCGATGGATCTCGTTTTGACGTGCTCGTTATTCTCTTACAGTCAAAATAGAAATTGGCACACGGGATTACTTCATCAATTTGGTACGTGTTGCTCGTGGAAAAATCAAGCCATTTATTAAAACTCCAGGTGTAGGGATCGCGGCTTATCTTTGAAATCCGGATCCTATTTATCACGCATCTATCGAAGTGACGCGCGGACACGACGCGCTTTCACGCGTCCAGAATCAAAGCAGTTAATCGTAGAGAACGCCAATTTCCGGGGTAATTTCATCGGTAGGCGCACTTTGGATAAACCTTGCCTCATGTAGCGATGCGGCCCGTGTCCCGACTCGATCCCAACTTTGATGATTACAACGGATGTGTGATTTTGCGTGTATGCCCATACGTGTGCGTATGTCCATGTGTTTGCTACGTACATGCGGTACACGCATCATTAAAATCGAGCGAGCTTGAACGACACGAAATCGATCGTCGAGCGAGGATTTGCCCTTTTGTTCGCAACAGAAGTCATCTCTTTCCTCTTTGTCGTCATCACGTCTCGCAGCAATCTGTCATTGAGTCAATCGTTGCTTGTTTTGGACATCTCTTGATCAATCTTTTGATAATTAGATCGAAATTCACACACGATTCTCGCGAAGTTACTCGCGCGAATTAATCGCAAATTCAAATGTCAACCGCGAATGTAAGGACATCGTGAAAGATTTCGGAAATACTCTTTGCTCTGAGATCCCGTACCATTTTCGAGAAAGCCATTTAATTTTCGAGACATCTCTTTCGAGATTGTAGTTAAAATTTGCGTGTATGCCCATACGTGTGCGTATGTCCATGTGTTTGCTACGTACATGCGGTACACGCATCATTAAAATCGAGCGAGCTTGAACGACACGAAATCGATCGTCGAGCGAGGATTTGCCCTTTTGTTCGCAACAGAAGTCACCTCTTTCCTCTTTGTCGTCATCACGTCTCGCAGCAATCTGTCATTGAGCCAATCGTTGCTTGTTTCGGACATCTCTTGATCAATCTTTTGATAATTAGATCGAAATTCACACACGATTCTCGCGAAGTTACTCGCGCGAATTAATCGCAAATTCAAATGTCAACCGCGAATGTAAGGACATCGTGAAAGATTTCGGAAATACTCTTTGCTCTGAGATCCCGTACCATTTTCGAGAAAGCCATTTAATTTTCGAGACATCTCTTTCGAGATTGTAGTTAAAATTTGCGTGTATGCCCATACGTGTGCGTATGTCCATGTGTTTGCTACGTACATGCGGTACACGCATCATTAAAATCGAGCGAGCTTGAACGACACGAAATCGATCGTCGAGCGAGGATTTGCCCTTTTGTTCGCAACAGAAGTCACCTCTTTCCTCTTTGTCGTCATCACGTCTCGCAGCAATCTGTCATTGAGCCAATCGTTGCTTGTTTTGGACATCTCTTGATCAATCTTTTGATAATTAGATCGAAATTCACATACGATTCTCGCGAAGTTACTCGCGCGAATTAATCGCAAATTCAAATGTCAAACGCGAATGTAAGGACATCGTGAAAGATTTCGGAAATACTCTTTGCTCTGAGATCCCGTACCATTTTCGAGAAAGCCATCTAATTTTCGAGACATCTCTTTCGAGATTGTAGTTAACATTATGCTCTTTAACAATTTTCTAAAATCCTTTTACGAGGTGGATTATGTCTTTATATCTCGAGCTGGTATTAACCCGGTTAATACGTTGAGCAAATTATTTCAAGTCGCCGAGCAGCGAGAGCGACTGGTTTCCCTGTCCCAATTTATTCTTATAATAAATGCATATGTAAATTTTTAGAAAAACATTGACGTTTCTCGATGACATGAAGTTTCAGAAGGATTGAATTTTCAATGGCACATCTAAAATATTTTATGGCTCTTGATAAAATGTATATGATGAGGAACAGCTGTTAAATATTAAATTCATGAAGAAATTAATATTATGTCGATTTAATGGAAGTTTCAGAATTCTTCCATCTAATATATTAAAATCCTGATAAAACCGATCGATGCTCTCTCGGATAGGAATGGATGGCTCAATCTGACCATAGGATCGTGTTTTATCGGAGACAGAAATTAAGAAACGCTACATAAACCATGCGCGCACAATCGTTTATCAGGTTTTACTGTGAAACAAGACGATTCGAATGGGGCATTTCTCTGGGAAACGATCGCGCGGTGATGCAGGAATGAATTTACGCGCTTTCGTGGCCGGCAAAAGGTATCGATAGCTCACCTGTGGATAGATTTAACTCTTTGCTTTAATTCCGCACGTTAATTGAATTTGCTTTAGGGGAATTTTGGGGTTCTAAAAATTTAATTAACCTTTTATCTCGTTATTTTATATACGTTATTTTATGTGTATTAATGAACAGAAGATTAATTAAATTTTTAAAACTTCAAAATTTTCTCCTGAAGCAAATTCAATTAACGTTTGGAATTTTAATTTCTTTGCTTTAGCAAAGAGTTAGATATGTTCATAGATGAAATATGTCTGTCGTATATAAATATATGTAGAAAGAGAGAGAAAGAGAAAAACCAAATGCAGTAATAAATATATAAAGATATTGTAAAAATATTAATAAACTTTACTTGCGATATTATAAGCACACAATAAAAAATTTTGTGTTAAATTTAACATATTTCACATGTCCCAATTTATCCACTCTAATTTTAATGTTAATTTAACAGAAGGCAAGTATGTAAATAAATAACACAAGTAATATGTTCAAAAATTAACACAAAAGTGTAACACTTAAACTTCATCTAGAAATAAAATTTATGTTAAATTAACATATTTATAATGTTAAATTTAATTAAAAGAAAATGTTATTCTTACATTTTTATGATAAATAACAGAAGAGATATGTCGATTTAACATATCGAAACTATTATAAAGCGAAAAATAACACAACTTATCTGTTCATTTTAACATATAACATATTTCATCAAAAATTCATGCATTTACATATTAATTGTGTTGTTTTAACTCTTAGAAACGGTGAATATTAACTCAGAAATTAACGGAGAAATGTCAAAATAACGCAACAATAATATGTTACATTATCATAAGAGTATGTTAAAAATTTAACACCAAAATTTTTACACGAGAAAATTTCAACAGAAATACAAAATGTTTTTTACCGTGCAGTTAGATATATCCATAGATGAAATATGTCTGTCATATATAAATATATATAGAAAGAAAGAGAAAAGGAGAAAGGAAGAGAAAAACCAAATGCAGTAATAAATAAATAAAGATACAAAAATATTAATAAACTTTACTTGCAATATTATAAGCAGTTAAATATCCATAGATAGAATATGTCTGTCGTATATAAATATATATAGAAAAAGAGAGAAAGAGAAAAACCAAATGCAATAATAAATAAATAAAAATACTGTAGAATATTAATATTAATAAATAAAATATTAATAAATAAAATATTAATAAATAAAATATCAATAAACTTTACTCGCGATATTATAAGCAGTCGTAAGAAGACTTTGCACGCAAGGAATGCACGAGGGGTTCAAAATCGAAGATCACTGCGGAAGAGCATCGATGCGGAAATGCACGGTAACGTACGAGATACTCTGCGAATCGTGCAAAGTACAAAAATCCATGTATCGACTGAAACACACCGTACCCCCCCGGAGACCGCGCGTTAGCCTACATTGTGGCCTTACACACGCGTTACCCTCGGCTCCGCCTCGATTCCGAGTCGATAAATCCGCGGAATTATTTTCACCGCGACGTCGGCGGGTCTCGAGTCATCGATGCATATTCATATGAATTAGCATAGCCTCGCCTTGGGAGGCGAAGCGCTCGCGGATATTTACGTACCTACGTATGATGTGTGTGTGTGTGTGTGTGTGTGCGTGTTCTTGGATGCAATTCCACGGGGGATGCAACCGTAGACTGGCACATATATGCAAATTTTCCCTCTCTCCCTCTCTCTCTCTCTCTTTCTGTTTCTCTTTCTTCTCGTCTGTCTCCCACGCTCTCTTTCCGAGCATTCTGGCACGCATCTGTAGTCAGGGTACACTCAGAAACTGGAAAGCGGGGGGAACGATTCGACTGGAATTGGTTAGAGGTAGAAAGTTAGGAAGGAGGAATATTAGACGTATGTAAATTAGGAGAATATCATTCTGCGCTTACGACCGGACGATTCTTCCAAAATTCTCGTTTAACATTTGTCAATTTTACTATCAGCAAGTCTACCCTTATTAACGACATGCAATTAATTACTATGCCTGACTAAAGAGACGTGTTAACTCGGTGGAACCGAGAAATGCAAATGATAAAATAGCCTGGTTATGCAAATATTTTCGTTTCGGAGCAAAATGCCACTTTGTATGCACAAACGGGGAAACGAGGGGAAAGGATACGATTCGGAGTAATAGGAAGTTAGGCGAGAAATGTCAGACGTATGTAAATAAGTAAGATATCGCAGTCCTGTGATTCGTGTTTCTCAGAAAGAAATTTGGTGAGATCTGTTCGAAATTATCTCACCTAATGATTTCTGATTCTATTCGTGACCCTCGAAAAGGCTTGATTAGACGCATTGCCATGATTGCTTCATGAATAATTGACCCTATTCATGATTACGTCATTATATGTCCGCAAATTCACCTATTCATTTACAAAACTGTCCTAGCTCATGTCAATTTATAAAATAGTGATTTTTGAACTTTTATACTTTGCAACTTTGCTTTTCTCCGACATTAATACAACAAAGTAAGTAACATTTACGTTAAATAAAAAAAACTGTTTACAAAATTCCTCGAAAATAATCCAATATCTCAAAATTTTTCGCCTAGCGCGAATTTTACTAGGGTTGCACAAAACCCAAGACAAGACAATATTCGTAAAAATATTGTATTGGTATTGAAAATTTTCAAAAATTTAAATTTTGTCTTGGTTTCGAGTGAATATTGGTAGCAAAAATCTCGTCTTGTATTGTCTTGTCTCGATTTTATTAACAATTTTTTATCTAATATTAAAAAATTATTTAAATAATATTTAACGTAATTTTTGTAACATAATTTGAAATAATTATTACTATTGTATTATATTTTAATTATAATTATTACTATGTAATTGATACAGATGTCGTTTATTTACATAAAATAATATTTACTGTTTCATGGAAAATAGAAATTAATAACTATTTACAGGCTCCAAGGGAATGTGCAGATAAATATTTTGGAGTGGTAAAAAAATCAGGTTCATATTTATCTCACATTGTCAAAAATGGCTCGAGACATTTTAAGTTCAACTGCCTCGTCCGTGCCAGTAAAAAGATTTTTCTCAATAGAAACTCTGACTATGTCAAAAAATAGAGCCAGATTACAAAATAAATCTTTAAAAGCATTAATATGCATCAATTCCTGGATGAAATGCTCTTTAATGTCTAAAATTTGCAAGTTTGATTTCTAATTTATAAAAATGTTATATTGTATTAATATTAAATGTTTTTAAATTTATCAATATAAATATTTTTATTGAATAAAATTTTTTAAAATTCGTATAGTGATTTTTTTCATTTAATACAAATATAAATACAAATATAAATATTTTAGTTTTTTTGAGAACCAATAATCTTGACAAGAATGACTAATAATCTTGACAGTCCTTAGTCTTGGTATTGTCTTGATAACTAATTAAAAATCTTGTCTTGATCTTGTCTTGAAATTCAAGACAATAATCAAGACTAATCTTGATATCTCGTGAAATCCTCAAATTTTACAGTTTCTTTGAGAACCGCTGTTATAATTTTACGTTGTAAATCTTAAATTTCAATGTTAGAATGACGCGAGCGAAGGTACATGTGGCCGGAGGTTGAACAATTTTCGAGGAACGGGAAAGCCGTTCGCGAAATTACAAACATTTTCGAGATCGCGTGTACGAACGCGTAATATGATTATAAATCGCGGTACGTGTACCTGTTGCGACTGGGTTTTAGAAGCTCTGGCGCTGGCGATTTGCATTTTTACCGTACTCGCAATTTCGTCCTCGCGCCAGACTCGTCGAGGCGGGGGGAGGGGGTCGAGGGCGGGGGGGGGGAGGAAGGAGGAGATTTCGCGTCCATTATGGGATTACGTTGTTATCGGCTTCGGGGTAATTGTTAGTAAACTCCATGATACGGAATGATGAAAGTTGCATATCTTTGGGCTACCTCGCCACGTATCACCTCTCTCGCACTCGTTGCGCGATAATAAAATGAAAAAAAAAAAAAAAAGCACCGTTAAAAATGTCATCCTGTTTGTAGTTATGTACGCGCCCGAGGCTAAGCGCGAGCTGATAGCGGCTTTTAATGAATAAACATCTTGCACGTTGGAGCACATGTTGCGAAAAATTACGCAAAACTCCGATAAATTACGGCGAAACGAGTGTATCTCGCTCAAGTCATCGTACGGACGTCATAAAATCTGTCATCGTAAAAACCTGTCGGTCCTGTGCAAACTTTTTTATATAAAACGGAACGTTACACAAATTTTACAGCATTTTACAGCAGGACTATTTTTACAGCAAGACATTGTTTTTACCTTCGCGAGAGGTGCAGAATATATATATCTTGTCTCGTCTCGATTTTATTAACAACTTTTTTATCTAATATTAAAAAATTAAATAATATTTAAATAATAATTTTATATTTAAATAATAATTTAAATAATATTTAACATAATTTTTGTAATGTAATTTGAAATAATTATTACTATTGTATTATATTTTAATTATAATTATTATCATGTAATCGAAATAAATGCAACTGCCAAAGATATGCAATACATATGGAGTGGGATACGAAGATGGTATAAGAAGTTAAGACTTGGAGACTTAATCTAGACAAATGATTCTCACGTCACATCGCATGTCGAGTTTGCGATCCAATCGTTCCTTCTGACGAAGAAAATTCATGTATCCTTCTTTGATATTCATAAGATCTATTTCCGTGAAGGGACTGTATAAAAGCCGATCAATTTTGCCAAATGAATGCGACAGTTGCTTCCAGAGCAATGATGGCGAAAAATTTTTACAGCAAAACCGTCGTTCGACAATTGAAATCGACATGACCCGACCAGGATTATCGGAATCCGACAGATATTGAATAAGGTTTAATCCATGACTGGCACACAGTGGTTTATTCGCAAATCTTTAGTCGTTTCGGTCGGAGAATTAATCGAATATTCATTTTTGATATTGCTTTCTCGTCGCGAATCGTACAATAACGAGTAATGATGGGACCAATTATACTGCGCGAATGATACGCGTCAACAGTGCGATAAATAAGCAATAATAAATAATTGGCGCGAAAAAAGAGATTTTACGACAATTAAATTCATTTACTGAAATTCAACGAATATCGCGCGGAGGAGAAAACTTTGGAATGACAAGTGAGAAAAATGGAAATTCCGCTTCGTATGCAAACCCTGGCGGCTCTGCGTATTCATGGTGTTATTAACGTGAACAATCCGTGCTCTTTCAGATCCTCTAACGGAGTAAAAATTAAATCTTATGATATAGTTTTAAAAGTGAAAAAAAAAAGATTAAAAAGATAAAATAACATTATACAGTGTACATATACAAAAGAAATTATTTTTAACGATGCAGATTTGTTAAAAAGTTCTATCTTGCATCAAGCACACGTTCTTCGATAAATTTATCTTACTGTCGCATTAATAAGAGATACTAATCGATTCTCTAATCATGGATCCGCGCATCTCCGATCGTTCATAAATCAAGCATCTCAAAGACAGTAAAACCTGAAAGACAAAATTAAAATATCGTGGATTCGAGCATGCCAGGTGTTCGGCCCGATTAAATCCAGATAAACGATCCCGGCCGTCGTTCTGACCGACAGGAAGATTTATCGGTTCTTCCTCAAGATCCATTTTCCCATAAAGAAGGATCTATCTATGGATACCTTTCTTTCGCATCTCTTTCTTTTCCTTCTCGTGCCCGCTACTTTTCAATAATGCGCGAATACGTGAATGTCGGTCACGTTCTGAGAATCTATGAATTTAATTTAAGGATGTTTTGTACCTATTTTCAAAATTATTGAGAATTTAATGAAAATTGTGCAGAATGTCCTTACATATGTTCAGAATCTTTAGTATAATTTTTAAATCGATTCACTAAAGCGTTATAAGGATTTTAATTTGCACCGAATTTACATGTGTTCTTTTATGGGAAACGTATAACCACGTCGATTCAAATAACAAAAACATATGGAAATAATATTCAGAATTTGTTTAAAATTTGCAAAAGTTTAAATACAGAAGAAATATTTGGTCAAATAATATTATACAAGTATTAACTGGTCAAAAAGATATTAAATATAATTCAATGAAGTTAGCCATGGATCTGTCACAAAGCGAAATTCTCTGCCAAAAGTTAATCATTTCGATTAATGTTTTGTACCTATTTTCGAAATATTGAGAATTTAATGAAAATTGTGCAGAATGTTCTTACATATGTTTAGAATCTTTAGTACAATTTTTAAATCGATTCATTAAAGCGTTCACAAGTTATAAGGATTTTAATTTGCACCGAATTTACATGTATTTTTATGGGAAACATATAACCACGTCGATTCAAATGTCAAAAACACATGGAAATAATATTCAGAATTTGTTTAAAATTTGCAAAAGTTTAGACGCAGAGGAAATATTTGATCAAATAATATTATACAAGTATTAACTGGTTAAAAAGATATTAAATATAATTGAATGAAGTTAGCTATGGATCTGTCACAAGGCAAAATTCTCTGCCAAAAGTTAATCATTTCGATTAAGGATGTTTTGTATCTATTTTCGAAATATTGAGAATTTAATGAAAATTGTACGGAATGTTCTTACATATGTTTAGAATCTTCGGTACAATTTTTAAATCGATTCACTAAAGCGTTCACAAGTTATAAGGATTTTAATTTGCACCGAATTTACATGTGTTCTTATGGGAAACGTATAACCACGTCGATTCAAATGACAAAAACACATGGAAATAATTCAGAATTTGTTTAAAATTTGCAAAAGTTTAGATACAGAGGAAATATTTGATCAAATAATATTATACAAGTATTAACTGGTTAAAAAGATATTAAATATAATTCAATGAAGTTAGCCATGGATCTGTCACAAGGCGAAATTCTCTGCCAAAAGTTAATCATTTCGATTCACAAAATTCGGAATATTTCAGTAAAAGCGCAATAAATATTACAAATACATCTCTGCACTGTAGCTAAGATCAAATTGTAATATTCCACACAATTTTTTACTTAAAATACAAATGGATATATTCGTCAATATTGATTTTCAGCTACTTTTTGCTGGAATTGTACATACAAAACATCCTTAAATAGAAAAAGCATGTCAAATGAAATGTGAAAATTATTCAAGCTTATACGTCTACATTTCGAATTACAGTTATTACCCACCTTCAATATAAAAAACGCAAAATATAATTTTTAACATTTGTCAAGTATATTTGAATGATATTATATTCTCTCTCGATTCCTCTCTCTCAAGTTTTATTACATTCTATATAATAATTTCACACTTCGATCTTAATACATGCGTCCTCGATAAATTTATCGTATTATATCGACTTGTGCAACGCGACTTTACTTCGTACGCTCGAACACCATCTGAGCTGTCAGAGAATTGCATATCGAGCAGTATGATATACGCAATGCTTGACACATGCGCTTGCAAGCGACGAGAATACTGTTCAAGAGAGATAGAGATAGATAGATAATAAATAGAGAGAGAGAGAGAGAGAGAGAAATCTTTTTCTCCCGACATTCGATCTATAATAATCTGGACGTCGTCCCGGATACATCAGAGTTTGTTCTAATTTATTGGTCGCACATGCAGGCGAGCGTTCGCTGATTATGACGGATATTCCCTTCGACGTCGAAGGTGATACCGTAGCTCGCAGAGACCGCCGCCCATGCCGAAGGTTTATTAAGCTGGAAATGCGGTTGATGGGATTATTTGTGCCACGTAAGAGATTGAATAAGACAGTGTGTCTGATTTCGCACGCGAGCCGCTCCGAACCGATTCGATTTCGATCTTTCGACACCCTCGATTTCTCCAAGTCAGATTTACAATGTCAGATAAGCAATGTGAAAGTGGATTCATACGATCTTGACAAATGAAAATTAACACATTTTTTTCCTTCCAAAAAGTTTCTTGAAAAAATATATTAATATAAAATAATTAATTAAAAATGTAAAATAAAACTGAAGGTTCTTCTTTTAATAAAAAAAAAAAAAAAAATTGTGTTTATATCTCCCTGGTATATTTGTTATAAAAATTTGTGATTAATACAAAAATACGAAAATAACTGTTCTTGCTGTGGAAATATTGTTATTCCTATATATTAATTACAAGTTGTATTGCAACTGCTACTTTTTCGTTAATTGGACAATTTATTTCCTCAGTGTATTATCAAGGTAATATATATATATATATATAGTTTATAAATTCATCGGAGTGTCTCTATTAATACTGTGATGCTTTGAATAATGGATACTGTCGAAACGGAAAATACTAACAATGCACTGGCGCATCTATTACTATCGAGCTACGAGATTATCGCTTTGCTCGATTGCCATAATGCTATGTTTTCGCTACGAGAGTGCGCACGAACAATTCGGGAAACAATATGATTCGGGGAACGGATACGATTTGGGATATTCTATAACTGAAATTATAGATCGCGAATAATTCTCTCGCGGTGAACAAATGTGCTCAAGTTACAAATTATTAACCCACCGGTATCGGCAAATCGTAATAATTATTGTCCACCAGACAGTCATCGACCTCAGTTATACGAGTTTCCAATTAAAGAGTAATTATTATACGAATTTCCAATTAGAAAGTAATATTCTTAAAATTTAATTAAACGAATTTTATACACGTACGTGTAAATGTCTCGGCGCTTGTATGAAAAACGAAGAAAAATGTTGGCGATATGTTGCAAATTGAAGGATCAAAAAAAGAATAAGTCTCATTTGTACGAGATGTAGTGTGTTCTCGAGACTTATTGCATAAACTCTTCGCAAACGTATATTTGTCGCAGGTAAAATGATGTAAAAGAAAAAAAGGAGAAAAAACGGCGCGCGTTGTATCACACGTGGCGAGGCCGACAAATCCGACTTTATCCGCGTGGAAATTATGTGCACCGCTAAGTCCACCGCGGGCACTTAAAAGAGCTTGCTAAACGGATCTTTTGCAAAGGGCGCGGACCGTCTTTCGTGAATAAACCGCTGGAGAACAGTCGGCCGGAGAATCCAGGTGACGAATAACTTTCTCTCATCGAAGCCGGTGTCGTGGAAAATAAGACTAGGACGCAGATAAATAGATGGATAGGTACACTGAGAAAAAATCTGATTGCATTAATTAGAATTCTGATAGATTCAATCAGTATGTCTGTTGGAAAATGGACGAACCAGAATTCTTGTAGAAATACCAGATGAATTTGATTAATTTCTTTCTTTTATTTAAATTTACGGAATTTTCTTTAAATTTCCGGAATTTCCTTTTTTTTTAAATTTACGGAATTTTTTTAAAAAAATTTTTTTTAAATTTAAGAAATTTATTAAACTTTCTGGTTAATAATACTAAACTCATCAACATCAAATCGTCTAAAATTTTGTCCATCTAATCTCAAAAGTTTGTTTAATATTCTAAATTCCAACAAGATTATCGGATAAATGCAATCTAGATTATTGAATAAATTATTTTAAGTTCAGTTTGTTAGAAATTAAACTGATAAACAGTGATGCAAGAAGAGGATGTAGCTCAAACACACACACAATCAGAGAGCTAACGTCCTCTTTCTAGCATTATTGCTTGTAAGAGAAAAAAAATATACTTTGCATTTAATGTTAATACTAGTTCTTTATATATATTTTATGACAAATATTGAATACGAGTTAAGTTAAGAGGCAAGCAAAGAAATTAATGCAACAAGAAATTTTATCGATCCAACCAGAAAATACTAATCAAATCTTTATAATAAAATCTATTAAACGTTTTAATTATAAAAAATCGAGTCTTATCATGATAACTAGAAATTCTTGTTTGATTTAACCAAAATGCCTTCAATCATATCTTGTTGGTACAATCAAACAGGTTTTTTCAATGATGGATAGGTACACTGAGAAAAAATCTGGTTGCATTAATTAGAATTCTGATAGATTCAATCAGTATGTCTGTTGGAAAATGCACAAACCAGAATTTTTGTAGGAATTATGAGATGAATTTGATTAATTTCTTCCTGTTAAATTTATCAAATGTTCTAGTTAATAATACTAAACTCGCCAACACCAAGTCGTCTAAAATTTTGTTCATCTAATCTCAAAAGTTTGTTTAATATTCTAAATTCCAACAAGATTATCGGATAAATGCAATCTAGATTATTGAATAAATTATTTTAAGTTCAGTCTGTTAAAAATTAAACTGATAACAATGATGCAAGAAGAGGATGCAGTTCAAACACACATAATCAGAGAGCTCCTCTTTCTAGCATTATTGCTTGTAAGAGAAAAAAATATACTTTGCATTTAATGTTAATATTAGTTCTTTATATACAATTTATGACAAATATTGAATACGAATTAAGTTAAGAGGCAAGCAAAGAAATTAATGCAAAACAAGGAATTTTATAGATCCAATCAGAAAATATTAATCAAATCCTTATAGTAAAATCTATTAAACGTTCTAGTTATAAAAAATCGAGTCTTATCATGATAACTAGAAATTCTTATTTGATTTAACCAAAATGCCTTCAATCATATATGTCTTGTTGGTACAATCAAATGATTTTTCTCAGTGTAGGTATAAATAAGAAGCGGAAAACGCGCTGCGGTCTCTGTCTTCCTTCCAAATGTCACTCGTTTTTTTCGCAATCCAACTGTTCATTCAGGGAGTCTGTCCCATCCCCTTATGTTAGGACGTCGGAGCGACTCGAGAGCGGGGAGACGGAAAATTGATTTGTTTTGCAGCGAGAGTAACCTCGATACGCTACAAAGGACCTCCTCTGATACCACCGGCGGAAAATCTCAGCTTACGTAAACGTTACCGCGGCATTCCCGGCTCGCACTCGATCGTGTTCGCATGTGTTGTAAGTACCTACCTACCTACCTATGCGAGAGCAGCCGGTATTCGCGCGCTTCGGGTGTCATAAATCATGCGAGAGGCCGGGTAGGAAACCCGCGCGAGAAAAAGAGAAAGAGAGAGAGAGAGAAAGAGAGAGAAGGAGAAACACAGAGTAGCAGCACGGCATAAAACATACACAGCCGGTGGGGCCGCGCGTCGTATATTTCCTATACATGCGGGGGAGGCAGGGGGATGCATACGAACGTGTACGTACACACAGAGCGAGGTTTCGTCTCCTTCCATTTTTGCGGTCCATCTTTTCCGTACGATCGATCCTCCATCCGCCCATCCCCCTTCAGTCCCCCCTTTTCGCCCCCGGCTCTCGGTCCACCGCGACTCAGACTCCTTCTCCCCTTTCTTTTTGCACTTCGTAATGCTCCTCGCTATTTCGATACCGACGGCCCTCGCCTCGTCGAACCCCCTCCCAAGAACTCACTCTCTCCTCGCGCGTTTCCGAGACTCATCTGAATCTGAATACACTCCAATTTTATCGCGACTGGGAAATTTCGCAGCTACCGCGATGGTATTTTTCTATTCGCGCCGTTAACGGACGTTGTCGTCGTCGTCGTGGAAGATTACTCCGAGACTTTTCGAGGCGTCGTCCAGGGTTTTCGTTTTTGCGCCAACATTTCTCGCGAAAGGGCCGAGTCGATCGATGAAATAAATCACCATCTTTAAGGATGTATTGGAGATATATTACAATCAATGAGATCGCCGTGAATTTTAAAATTTAACATTCTTAATAACATTCTAAAGCATCATGAATTATTTCAAATTTTTTCACTTGCTCCTTTAAAAGTTATTAATTTTTGAATTTTGCGATTTTAATATAGGATCTTATGTAAACGTTCAAGAGAGGTAATAAATTATTCACAAACTATAAAGAAACAATGATAAAAATTTCATTTTGTAATATTATATTCTTCATACATGTAAAAATGTTCCCACAAAGTTTTAAAACGATTTACTTGCTCGTTTTGAAATTATTATTAAAAAATATTGCGCCAAACCGATAATCGCATAACTGCGATTATCGGTTTGGCGCAATATTGATGATAAAACGTTGCAACATTTTCTTGGAAATTAAGACCTATTTATATTAAAGAATACTTTGAAGTATGATTTCGTAATTTTTTAAAAATTTTTCATCAATTAGAATTCGTATTCTGCCCAACTTTAATTTTTTCATACTTTGGATTAACTTTTGAGACAGACGGTCCTCCAATCCTTAAGGATGTATTGAAGATATATTACAATCAATGAAATCGTTGTGAATTTTTAATTTAACATTCTTAATAACATTCTAAAGCGTCATGAATTATTTCAAATTTTTTCACTTGCTCCTTTAAAAGTTATTAATTTTTGAATTTTGCGACTTTAACATAGGATCTTATGTAAACGTTCAAGAGAGGTAATAAATTATTCGCAAAGTATAAAGAAACAATGATAAAAATTTCATTTTGTAATATTATATTCTTCATACATGTAAAAATGTTCCCGCAAAGTTTTCAAACGATTTACTTGCTCGTTTTGAAATTATTATTAAAAAATAACTGCGATTATCGGTTTGGCGCAATATTGATGATAAAACGTTGCAACATTTTCTTGGAAATTAAGACCTATTTATGTTAAAGAATACTTTGAAGTATGATTTCGTGATTTTGAAAAAATTTTTCATCAATTAGAATTCGTATTCTGCCCAACTTTAATTTTTCACACTTTGGATTAACTTTTGAGACAAACGGTCCGTCCAATACATCCTTAAGGATGTATTGGAGATATATTACAATCAATAAGATCGCCGTGAATTTTTAATTTAACATTCTTAATAACATTCTAAAGCGTCATGAATTATTTCAAATTTTTTCACTTGCTCCTTTAAAAGTTATTAATTTTTGAATTTTGCGACTTTAACATAGGATCTTATGTAAACGTTCAAGAGAGGTAATAAATTATTCGCAAAGTATAAAGAAACAATGATAAAAATTTCATTTTGTAATATTATATTCTTCATACATGTAAAAATGTTCCCACAAAGTTTTCAAACGATTTACTTGCTCGTTTTGAAATTATTATTAAAAAATAACTGCGATTATCGGTTTGACGCAATATTGATGATAAAACGTAGCAACATTTTCTTGGAAATTAGAACCTATTTATATTAAAGAATATTTTGAATGATTTCGTGATTTTTAAAAAATTTTTCATCAATTAGAATTCGTATTCTGCCCAATTTAAATTTTTCACACTTTGGATTAACTTTTGAGACAGACGGTCCATCCAATACATCCTTAACACAAGATCGTCGATAATAATCGGGGATTTGAGGCTTCTCTGAAATACTCGCATATAGATAAACATCAGGAGACATTTGAAAAGGGAGGAAAGTGTGTTTAAAATATTTATTCATCCATTCGAATCCAGTTTCAATGACGTTACACATGCGTTGCACCTTCAACGGGCGCGCTTATTGTGTCGGCCGCTTATTCGATTGCTTTCGTTGGACGCGCAAAGCACGAGAGCCGCATTATTTCCGTATTTACGGAAAACGAGCTTCGTTCGTTGAGTACGAGCAATCGATGCGTCCAACTCTGGCGAGAGATCGGCAAGAGTAAAGGAGAAAACGGTGAGCACCGCCGTACGTGGCATCCGACTCCTTTGAGACCGTTATCGCTATCCCCATCGATTTCCCGGTTAACCGCTAGAGACCGTACTATTCGACTAGAGAACTCGAATCGGTTTCCAACTGCCTTCAGGTAGCGGTATCGGGAATTGAAATCGATTCACTACGACGACCATAATAGCGTCCTCGCTGCTAATAGCATGCTCTCGTTGGTAATTCCGCGAATGTGCGGGCTCTCGAAGCGCATACGAGCCCCTCCCCGTGATCGTAGGAATCGTTAGAAATCGTTTATCGTGACATCCACCTTCTGTAACGCGAATTGTTTATGGCGACTACAGAATCGTGTCATTGTGCGCGATCGATACGCCAAAGTCGCGATAAAGGCACACGCCTCGGGAGAGCAACATGTTAATGGAAGGAATAAATCGAGCGAGTGAAAGGGGTAATTCCTTTTGGCGGAATTTTATTTGCAGAAAAAGACGCGGACTTTTCATAGGGATTTGATAAATAAAAAAAAGTGTAATGGAGCTTTTTCATGTGTACATAATGTTACATATAATGCGCTTTCTCTTATTATACGCGACGTATAATTTTCCGTATTATAAACGTTATCGTCTCTATTGTCGAGGAAATTTTAATATTAATTTGCGCGTGTTCAATATACAGAAGAGGAGTATCCAGCCGCGCTCGTATAATCCTATAATCTCCGAGGATGATTTCGTACTGGAATTATATCGAGAATTCTAATAGTCGACTCCCACGATATATCCGCGATATAACACCGGCGCCAATACGCTCGCGTGATCAGTCGTAAAATAAGCTTCTTTATACGATAGATTGCCTCTCGACAGGAGAATATCATCGTATTTATTATAGATGTATTAGCGAGGAAAGATTTAATTTGCTGTTCTCGATCGGCATGCTGAAAGGAAAAAATCATTTCAAAAAAGTTCCGTTCTTTACGTTTGATACTTATTTAAGGATGTTTTGTATGTATCAATCCCAGCAAAAAGTAGCTGAAAATCAATATTGATGAATATATCCACTTTTGATGTATTTTGAGTATGAAAAAGTGTGTGGAATATTACAATTTGATCTTAGCTACAGTGCAGAGATGTATTTTTTCATATTTATTGCGTTTTTACGGAAATATTCTGAATTTTGTTAATCGAAATAATTAACTTCTGGCAGAGAATTTCGTCTTGTGACAGATACATGGCTAACTTTATTGAATTATATTATTCTTCTTAATTCTGTTAATACTTGTATAATATTATTTGATCAAATATTTCCTCTGTATCTAAACTTTTGCAAATTTTAAACAAATTCTGATTATTTCCATGTGTTTTTTGAATCGACGTGGTTATACATTTCCCATAAGAACACATGTTAATTCGTTGCAAATTAAAATCCTAACTTGTGAACGCTTTAGTGAATTGATTTAAAAATTGTATTGAAGATTCTAAACATATGTAAGGACATTCTGTACAATTTTCATTAAATTCTCAATATTTTGAAAATAGGTACAAAATATTCTTAATCGAAATGATTAACTTTTGATAGAGAATTTCGCCTTGTGACACAGATATGGCTAACTTCATTGAATTATATTTAATATCTTTTTAACCAATTAGTATTTGTATAATATTATTTGATCAAATTTTTCCTCTGTATCTAAACTTTTGCAAATTTTAAACAAATTCTTAATATTATTTCCATGTGTTTTTATCATTTGAATCGACGTGGTTATACGTTTCCCATAAGAATGAGACATGTTAATTCAGTGCAAATTAAAATCCTTATAACTTGTGAACGCTTTAGTGAATTGATTTAAAAATTGTATTGAAGATTCTAAACATATGTAAGGACATTCTGTACAATTTCCGTTAAATTCTCAATATTTTGAAAGTAGGTACAAAACATCCTTAATCGAAATGATTAACTTTTGGCAGAGAATTTCGCCTTGTAACAGAAACATGGCTAACTTCATTGAATTATATTTAATATCTTTTTAATTAGTTAATACTTGTATAATATAATATTATTTGACCAAATATTTCCTCTAAACTTTTGCAAATTTTAAACAAATTCTGATTATTATTTCCATGTGTTTTTGAATCAACGTGGTTATACTTTTCCCATAAGAACACATTAATTCGGTGCAAATTAAAATCCTTATAACTTGTGAACGCTTTAGTGAATCGATTTAAAAATTGTACTGAAGATTCTAAACATATGTAAGGACATTCCGTACAATTTTCATTAAATGCTCAATATTTTAAAAATAGATTCAAAACATCTTTAATCGAAATTATTAACTTTTGGCAGAAAATTTCGCTTTGTGACAGATACATGATTAATTTCATTGAATTACATTTATTATCCTTTTAACCAATTAGTACTTGTATAATATTATTTGACCAAATTTTTCCTCTATATCTAAACGTTTGCAAATTTTAAACAAATTCTGAATATTATTTCCATGTGTTTTTGTTTTTTTCCATCGATTTAAAAATTGTACTGAAAATTCTAAACATAAGTAAGGACATTCTGTACAATTTTCCTTAAATTCTCAATATTTTGAAAATAGGTACAAAACATCCTTAACAAAAATCATATCTATAGAAAAGAAATTATTTGCAGCCTAATTCGACTTTAAATGCTCGATACGATGCAATCTCTTTGATAACAAATAGGAAATTCCAATCGATTGATTGTGACTCAGCACAGGTACAAAATCACGAATACGCAAACTTGGGGAGGGGATAAGCCATAATTGCGCGACACGAATTGTACACGTTGACGTTTGAAGGTTGAACGCGACGCGCGTTGGTCGTCGATACAAATAAATACGTGCCGACGTTAACGAAATTATTGGATTTCGATTAATACCCTCCTCGGAAAACGCCCGAGGGCCCGGACTTGGAGTCGCGCACAACGGCGACGGCGGTTAAGGCCGTAACATGACGGCAGGTAAACGGATATCCGAGTGGATATTGCCGAAGGAATATTACTGTACTAACAGCTTTGGCAGTTGCTTGCTCGGGTCGCTCGCAGCACATCCCAGTGGTGATGACGGTGGTGGTGGTGATGCCTGTACGAGGACAGGCGACCGCACGTCCCGGTGAAACGCGCGAATGCGGCTCGCACGCAAATTTATGCACATACACGCGACGCAAAGCAAACGAATGATCGTTGACGACGTTTACGACTTTATTACCGACATATCTTTCTCGTTAATCGAGTTAGTCCGGCCATCGACAGCGTTGGCGGCCGGTGAAAACGCGCTGGGAAACGAAGGGAATGCGCCTGTCGTTGAATCTCGCGTGATAAACGGAACCGCGACTTTCGCACGGAGGAATTTATATATTCTGCAATGGCGTATGTCGCACGTACACACACGTGTAAAACGCTCACGGAAACATTCGAGCATGCCAACTGACGTGTGTCGCCCCGGAAATTTTAGACACGATTCCACGACCGCAAAATTCGAGCGTGATTATGCGCCTAATCTAGTCCGAGCATTGCGAGACACGTGACGATTTAAATGCGTGTCGTGTTCGCGTTTCGTGGTTCCAGGGGAAAATCAAGCTGAACGGTTTCGAGCGAGATATACGAGGTGTGTTCAAAAAATGAGGTGACTTTGTAATTTTCTCAAAAAATATTTATTTATTCATCAATATTTATTTTGTCCCCTTCAAAGTAATCCCCCTCAGATATAATACATTTGTGCCAGCGCTTTTTCCAGTCTTCAAAGCACTTTTTGGTATGTCCTTGAGTTCTTTCAGCGATGTCTTTATTTCCTCAATCGTGGCAAACCTCCGTCCTTTCATGGGTCGTTTGAGTTTTGGGAACAGAAAGAAGTCGCAGGGGACCAAGTCCGGTGAATATGATGGTTGAGGCATGATTATAGTGTTGGTTTTGGCCAAATGCAAATTCTTTGATGCATTTTTTCGACAGCAACAGATCGCCGAACACGCAAAACAGTTCTAACCTTTATGTCTCTCACATACAAACAAAAAATGCTATATTGCTGAAACTGTGAACATATGTTCGAGACGAGTGTACCAACATAAGAAAAAAAAAAATTAAAAATCGAACGTACCTAACCCGCGAAATTTGAAAAGTCACCTTATTTTTTGAACACACCTCGTATATATGTCGGAAAGAATAGAAATCCTTTTTCCCGGGTTATCTCTTTGTCGATGAAAATCAAAAAACGATCTTTGTTCCTTTCATTACGAGATCCGGGCGTGTTCTCTAATTAGCGCGGCGGTTCGACCTACTGAGAGCCATCTGCCGTGACAAAAGAAACGGGTAAAGAAAGAACACGAGATTTGGAGGCGAAAGGACGTCGCGTCGCTCTCTGTGTTTCAGGGCAATCGTGTTCTTGACAAAGCAAAAGCGTAAGAAAGCAAGCGGAACGAAGGAAGAAGTGGGCGAACAAGACCGAGAGAGACACATCAAAGAGTCTCGGGGCCATTGTAATGGTCGGCGAGAGGCGGACCTTCGCAAAATTGGCTCGCCAAAACTCGGTCGCGTTACTAACGCTTTAATTATTCAGCCCGAATCGTTCTGGCTCGCCTCATCTACACTCGGGGTCGACTAAAGCAACCATTGCTGTTTCTCATTTCAATTTTAATCCCGCGCAATCCCGGAAAGGGCCACAAGCCGACGTTTATTAACATCTAACGAAATGATG
Organism: Camponotus fellah; assembly: GCA_030586385.1. Lineage (NCBI taxonomy): Eukaryota > Metazoa > Arthropoda > Insecta > Hymenoptera > Formicidae > Camponotus > Camponotus fellah. The sequence goes on from JAPIVC010001004.1 coordinate 640,135, forward strand.
AAAATGTCACGGGCGTAACGGACTGGCTGGCTCCTCGTAACTTAATGCCATGAACGATAATTCTCAGCGGCAAGTTGGAGAACGGTTAATGAGATAATTGAATTTGTGTCCTTCCTGAAAGATTCCTCCCTGTTCTGCTAATTGAAGAGATAAGTAGATCAAGAATGTATATCGCGTTACATTATCCTTTGCTTGTTGTTTTAAAAGTTTAATTTATGATACATACACACATGGTGTATATATCTAGCATTGAATATGAATAAAGTTATTAAATCTGAGCTAAGCCAATAATACTCGCCAGACTTAAAACGAATCGCGTGAGCTTGAAACTATTGAAATAAAATACTTTGGGGGAAGATAGATTTTTTAAATTATAGAAAATAAGCACGTTTTTCAAATCTTAAATCAAAAATATCAAAATATATATCTGTGATATATTAATCAAAATTTTTATATGTATAACAATATATAAACATTTTTCAACAATATGAATTTTAGAAAGAGAAGTCTTTATTATGTGATTTATTTACCGCATAAAATAACAATGGAAAAAAGATTTACCGCATTTTTGAAAAAAAAATGCATTAAAATGTTTAATAAAAATATAGATAATTATTTTTAAATATTAAATTTCCGTTAAAAAACAATTATTATTTATTATTATATTAATTAACAAAGTAGAATCAACGAACGTGAAACTAAAACATCTGCAAACCTCATTTATGTAATTTCTCACTGTAGTTAACAACTATAATAAAATGATATTTTCCTGTTTGTCTAAAGCTAAAGCTGTCTAGATTGTATATTTTTCCGTTGATTTTTTATTGATATTGTTTTATGCTATAAAAAGTAACGATAACTGCTACAATCTATTTATTTGAAAATAACTGGTTGGAAAAAATACATTTATCTCTTTTAAATTTGGTTCATCCATCTGTGATTAATTATATCATTAAAACTAGTTCAACTATTCCATTTTTAAAACTTTTCTTCAAATATAACTGATCGGATTATTTAAAATTATTTAACAGACTCAATATCTCTTTCGTATGCATAGCATACGAAATATTCATGAATAAATATGATAAATGAAATTTAGAAATAATCTTTTAACTTTTTCCTCTTTGTTATTATAAAAAAATATTAACATTTTACATAAATTTAAATCGTGATTATTATAAACTGTCTCGACATCAAGCACACACATATGTAATAGGGTTGCACAAGAACCAAGACAAGACAATTTTCGTAAAAATATTGTATTGGTATTGAAAATTTTCAAAAATTTAAATCTTGTCTTGGTCTTGAATGAATATTGGTAGCAAAAATCTCGTCTTGTATTGTCTTGTCTTGATTTTATTAACAATTTTTTATCTAGTATTAAAAAATTATTTAAATAATATTTAACATAATTTTTGTAATATAATTTGAAATAATTATTACTATTGTATTATATTTTAATTATAATTATTACTATATAATCGATATAAATGCCGTCTATTTACTTAAAAAAACATTTACTGTTTCATGGAAAATAGAAATTAATAACTATTTACAGGCTCCAAGGGAATATGCAGATATAAATATTTTGGAGTGGTGAAAAAATCAGGTTCATATTTATCCCACATTGTCGAAAATGGCTCGAGACATTTTAAGTTAACTGCCTCGTCCGTGCCAGTAAAAAGACTTTTCTCAATAGAAACTCTATGACTATGTCAAAAAATAAAACCAGATTACAAAGTAAATCTTTAAAAGCACTACTAATGTGCATCAATTTCTGGGTGAAATACTCTTTAATGTCTAAAATTTGCGAGTTTGATTTCTAATTTATATTGTATTAATATTAAATGTTTTTAAATTTATCAATATAAATATTTTTATTGAATAAAATTTTTTTTAAATTCGTATATAGTGATTTTTTCTCATTTACAAATATAAATATTTTAGTTTTTTTGAGAATCAATAATCTTGAAGACTAATAATCTTGACAGTCTTAGTCTTGATATTGTCTTGATAATTAATTAAAAATCTTGTCTTGAAATTCAAGACAAGACAAGACATATCAAGACTAATCTTGATATCTCGTGCAACCCTAATATATAATACATATATAATTCATTTGCAGAGATATGCACAAACGCGTTTCGTATTTGACAGATTCGCGCCCCGGTCCATCTCAAGCAGCCATCCCGGAATTAAACCGTATCGAATCTCTTCATTTAACAAGCGCATATAAGGCGAGGATGCTTTTGAGCGATTGAAACGCCGCGAAACGGATCGCATTATTCCAGGTAACACCGTATCCTTAGATAATAGCGTCATTAATTTCGTAATATCTCCCGTCCCTCCCCACCCTCAAGTAATGCGCAAATTAACTTTCCCGGCTGCTATCGGTTTAACGAGCTGAGTTTGGTGCAAGAGAGGGTGGAGCGTCAAACTCGTTACGCACGTTGCGCGCGATATATTCGCCCCTGTCTGTGTGCAGACTGTATGAACCCGGCTTTGCAGAAGCTTGTTAACACCGTTGCAGACACGGCGGGCGTGCCCCGCTCACAGAGGAGCTTTTGATTTCGAGCTGTTCGTGCGGCAGAGCCCGCTTGTGATCAGCAGCCACCACAATACGAACGCGCGCGAATCGATTCTTAACAATGTCACTTTGCGTTTATCGCGCCTGTGCGTCGGATGCATACGCGTTTCGCCACCGATATAATCCACGACGCCTTGGTTTGGCTCGTTGCCCGGAATCGCCGTCGATAAATCGCGAGGGCGAAAATTTAGAATAACATTCGCGAAAATTAATGCGAATTTACCCCTCCCTCTGTTCGCGATGTATTCGCAATAATAACGGTTACATAAATTTTTCAGCGATATAAATGTTTATGTAGAAAATATTTCAATATTTGATCTACAAATGAATTGTTTCATGAACGAACGGAAATCAGAGAGATATCGCGCGTCGCGATTATCATTTCGTAATAATTCTCTTCGACATTCATAATTATTTTCCAATTGCGCGCCCGTTTATTCGCGTGATTATTTATTATTTGCGCGTAGAAAATTGATGACGGGCGCATCGTTCCCCGTCATTTCCGCCAACGATCTACACGTTCGATATCGACACGGCGGTACCCTGGTCGACACCGCGATTCCCGATAATCGATGGCCGACATACGGTTTGTCATCTTTTTACGAGCGCGTCGAAAGACATCGGCTGTGTTGCTCCGAATGTTGTCCGCCAAAGGGGACACGGCCGACACGGACGGTGTAATTTCGGACATAGAGCTGCTCGCCAACTGTCGACGACGGTCCGGTCTGCTCACCCCCGTGGGACCATGGACAATAGTGTCGCTCTTGCCACCCTGTCGGCGTTAACCACCGACATTACGGGTCGCCTCTTAAACCCCCGCCGAGAGAGAAAAAAAAACAGAAAGAGAGAGAGAGAGAACTCGTAGATACTTTACCACCCGGTGCTCCTCTTGTGCAAACAAACAGCCTCTTTATTCCACGCTCTCCTTTTTTACGACATCGGTAAAGAGCGACAATCTTTTTCCCCCTTCTCCTCCTCCGAGGACGCGTTCGATGGTCGAGGGAAATTAATTAATCGCCGATGGGTTCTTGTTAAGGGGTTGCCTACTTGGGAAAATTACGTGATTTTCAAGAATTTTTTTCCTGTTTTAGTAAGTATTTATCGAAATTTACAAAACACTATCGAAAAGTACATATTTTGAGGTACACGTACAAATTTTTTGTATGAAAAAATATTTAAAAATGAAGGAAATATGGCTCTTTTTCTAGAACGTCACTTGCGGTGACCAAAGTTTCTTAAAAACTATTGCACCGATCGAACTCAAATTTTACGTGCTTATTTATTATTATAATAGGCAGGGCCTGAACGAAGGGTTTGGTAAAATCTTGATTTTTACAAAAATGACAACAATTTTATGAAAAAGTTCATTTTTCGAGGTGAACCGATTTTCGTTTTCTTGCAATAAACAAAAAAATTCTAACCGAAATAAAAAATCCTTCGTCCAGGCCCTGCCTATTGTAATAACAAATAAGCACGTAAAATTTGAGTTCGATCGGTGCAATAGTTTTTAAGAAACTTTAGTCCGCGAGTGATGTAAAAAGACAGAGAAGAGCCATGTTTCCTTCATTTTTAAATATTTTTTCATAAAAAAATTTGTACGTGTACCTCAAAATATGTACTTTTCGATAGTGTTTTGTAAATTTCGATAAATACTTATTAAAACGGCAAAAAAAATTCTTGAAAATCACGTAATTTTCCCGATCTCAAGTAAGCATAACCCCTTAACAGAGTGTTTTGTAAATTTCGATAAATACTTATTAAAACGGCAAAAAAATTCTTGAAAATAACGTAATTTTTCCGATCCCAAGTAGGCATAACCCCTTAACAGAGTGTTTTGTAAATTTCGATAAATAGTTATTAAAACAGCAAAAAAATTCTTGAAAATCACGTAATTTTCCCGATCCCAAGTAAGCATAACCTCTTAACAAAGTATTTTGTAAATTTCAATAAATACTTATTAAAACGGCAAAAAAAATTCTTGAAAATCACGTAATTTTCCCGATCCCAAGTAGGCATAATCCCTTAACAGAGTGTTTTGTAAATTTCGATAAATACTTATTAAAACGGCAAAAAAAATTCTTGAAAATCACGTAATTTTCCCGATCCCAAGTAGGCATAACCCCTTAACAGAGTATTTTGTAAATTTCAATAAATACTTATTAAAACGGCAAAAAAAATTCTTGAAAATCACGTAATTTTCCCGATCCCAAGTAGGCATAACCCCTTAACAGAATGTTTTGTAAATTTCGATAAATACTTATTAAAACGGCAAAAAAAATTCTTGAAAATCACGTAATTTTCCCGATCTCAAGTAGGCATAACCCCTTAACAGAGTGTTTTGTAAATTTCGATAAATACTTATTAAAACGGCAAAAAAAATTCTTGAAAATCACGTAATTTTCCCGATCCCAAGTAGGCATAACCTCTTAACAGAGTATTTTGTAAATTTCGATAAATACTTATTAAAACGGCAAAAAAAATTCTTGAAAATCACGTAATTTTCCCTGATCCCAAGTAGGCATAACCTCTTAACAGAGTATTTTGTAAATTTCGATAAATACTTATTAAAACGGCAAAAAAAATTCTTGAAAATCACGTAATTTTCCCGATCCCAAGTAGGCATAACCCCTTAACAGAGTATTTTGTAAATTTCGATAAATACTTATTAAAACGGCAAAAAAAATTCTTGAAAATCACGTAATTTTCCCAAGTAGGCATAACCCCTTAACAGAGCGTTTCGTTGACAAGCAAATTGAAGTAAGTAAAAACGTATAATGCACAATATCTCGTCTCGGGCCGGATGATGATCGGTCGAATTATCGTGTCTACGATAAATGATGCAACGAAATAATTACGCGCGCGATATATAATTAATGCGATGTACACGTGTCATACGTTCGCACGTTCGACTCTGGCGACACGAATCGTTTAATTTATTCGTTCGCATCGATGGCGCGTGTGAAAACGTTTACAATCCGCGCTGGATATACCGCAGCTGGTTTAAACGACTCTCCAGGCGACGTTCTTGACAATCGTCAACACGTGCGAGGCCGGGTGCAAATGCGATTAACTCGGGCGCGGCCCGCCTTCTCTGTCGCACGCGTACAATTGGCACACTCGAAATTCGAATCGCACTCTGACGCCTACTAAGAGTGAAAAGACTGCCTCTTTCTCTCTCTCCGTTGCTTCTCTTTGTCGATCGGGTCTCGTTTAGATCGAGTTATAAAGGCTGACGGAGACCTTTGAACGTCATTAAAGCTACACCGTAATTGTAACAGCTACATGTTCATCGATACAAAAAAATTCAACTCATTTCGATAAAATATCCGTTTAATATTTTTTTAAAAACTAAATCAAACATTTTTATACAGTGCATTTAAGAGGTTTCCATATACAGGGTGAGCCATTTTAAAAAACGCACGCAATTATTTCGAAACAAAGATTTTAGAGAAAATGTTTCAGACAAAAGTTTTATGGTTTCGAGGGGGCCATGAAGATGGTATCATTGGTTTGACCTTGAAGAGTTATTTGAAAGTCACGTGAAGGCCACCTCAATTTTTTTAAATAGCACTCCCTATTTTTTATTACATATTCTTGTAGCTGGCCTCGAGAACTTTCCACAACACTATAATTAAATGTTTTTCCATTAAGTGCTTTTCGAGTTATAAGGCTTGAAATCATTTCTTAATTTTACATTATTTTAAACCATAAAATATCTTGTAAAATATTCATTTTTCAATTATCTTACCTTAATACTTTTATGTACAAAATAATGAGAGGAATTTGGTGTAAAAAAACATACAGTTGTTTCTAAGAAAAAATATGGAATTGTTAATTGCAAATTACATATTTCTTCTTCGAAACAACTATGTTTTTTTCTTTACACCAATTGATTCCTCCCATTATTTTGTACATAAAAGTATTAAGGTAAGATAATTGAAAAATGAATATTTTACTAGATATTTTATCATTTATGTAAAATTAAGATATTATTTCAAGCCTTATAACTCGAAAAGTACTTAAATACGGAAAAACATTTAATTATAGTGATGTTTTGGAAAGCTCTCGAGGTCAGCTACAAGAATATGTAATAAAAAATAAGGGGAGCAATTTAAAAAAATTGAGGTGGCCTTCACGTGACCTTCAAATGACTCTTCAGTGTCAAATCAATGATATCATCTTATGGCCCCCTCGAAACCATAAAACTTTTGTCTGAAACATTTTTCTCTAAAATGCTTTGTTTCCGAAATAATTGCGTGCGTTAATTAAAATGGCTCACCCTGTATATTCTCAACTTTTCTATATCATTATTATTATCATTTTCTATATTATTATATTAATATTATTATATTAATATTTATATTAATATTTCTATATTATTATATTAATATTATTCATTCTCTATATTATTATATTAATATTATTCATCTTCTATGTTATTATATTAATTATTATTAATTTTACATATTATTATTTTCACGATGAAAATGTAAATTGGAAAAATTAAAAGTAAACGTAAAGGAATAAATTACACGGGGCCAATATTAAAATATCGGAATGCACTCTACAGTTCGCGCATAACTGTCAGGTGTTAAAGATTTCTTTTTTTATGCATTCCCGCATTCGAGAGGATACCGGTGCAGGAAGCATTGATTTGTATCAAACGCCCAGCGAGAGAATCGGAGAAAAGAACGAAGTGGCGGCCTCGTGAAATTAACGGCGACAATATTTTTGCCCGGCCAAGCCAAATGCTCGGACAATGCGAATAATAGCTCGACGGGGGTCCGTATCGGCAAATATATGTCCGCGAGTGTTGTGCACGTGTCTGTGTATTGGCGAGTGAGAAATCTCAAGAGAATAATTCCAACGTGCGGGACACATAAGCGGTACCTATCGTAAGAACCTTGGAGTGCTCAACGAGGTTTTTGGCGCCTTTGTGTCACGGTCGCCCCTCTGTCTCTCGCCCTCGGTGGCATTTAACAGAATTTACGAGCCAGAAATATCGAACGCGTTATTGTCACCGCCACAAGCGATGTGGCATTCGGTATCGTGATTCGTGCATTATGTTCGCGCTCGCCGAGGCGAGGCGCGATTTTTGCCGGCCGGCGAGTTGGAGGAATTTGCCGCCATGTCACACTTGGTCGACCGTCAGAAACATTTGTCGTGATATTCGTTGCATTTGCGCAAATCTCCGTCGACTCGTATCCATTTACTCGTTATGTTTTATAAAGGCGACAAACACGCGGTGCCAAGAGTTTTATCGATCCATTAAACACAATCTTGCCTTTCCCGACGCGCTTATATGAGTCTCGGAAATTTGGCAACATCACGATTCAATAGGGTTGCACAAGACCCAAGACAAGGCAATATTCGTAAAAATATTGTATTGCTATTGAAAATTTGCAAAAATTTAAATCTTGTCTTGGTCTTGAGTGAATATTGGTAAAAATCTCGTCTTGTATTATCGTCTTGTATTTTCTTGTCTTGATTTTATTAACAATTTTTTATCTAATATTAAACAATTATTTAAATAATATTTAACATAATTTTTGTAATATAATTTGAAATAATTATTACTATTGTATTATATTTTAATTATAATTATTACTATGTAATCGATATAAATGTCGTCTATTTACTTGAAAAAACATTTATTGTTTCATGGAAAACAGAAATTAATAACTATTTACAGGCTTCAAGAAAATATAAATATTTTGGAGTGATGAAAAAATCAGATTCATATTTATCCCACATTGTCGAAAATGGCTCGAGACATTTTAAGTTAACTGCCTCGTCCGTGCCAGTAGAAAGACTTTTCTCAATAGAAACTCTATGTCAAAAAATAAAACCAGATTACAAAGTAAATCTTTAAAAGCACTAATGTGCATCAATTCCTGGGTGAAATCTTTAATGTCTAAAATTTGCGAATGTGATTTATAATTTATAAAAATGTTATATTATAATTTGTTATATTATAATTTATAAATGTTATATTTTAATTTATATTGTATTAATATTAAATGTTTTTAAATTTATCAATATAAATATTTTTATTGAATAAAATTTTTTTAAATTCATATATAGTAATTTTTTTTCATTTACAAATATAAATAATTTAGTCTTTTTGAGAACCAATAATCTTGACAAGACTAATAATCTTGACAGTCTCAGTCTTGGTATTGTCTTGATAATTATGTATTAATAAAAAATCTTGTCTTAATCTTGTCTTGAAATTCAAGACAAGACAAGACAATCTCAAGACTAATCTTGATATCTCGTGCAACCCTACGATTTAATTAATATATGTTATGATGAAACTGTCGAGAAATATTGGAGTATCGATGCTTCCTCTTTCACGCAATTTAATGGCATCGAAACGAGTTGACGCACGCATCAAAGAGTCGAATTAGTATCCTTTGCACGAGTCAGTGTCGACTCGAGATTCAACCCGGACAGGGATTCATCACGTACGCTGAACCCTCCGTGGTTTATCTCTTTTCGGAGACGCTGTTTCTCTCTCCTTGTACGAGGCAACATCTCGTTGGGTCCAGGTTTGCATCGATAAAGACGACGCGGAAGCTAAGAGATCGAATAGGCCGAGTGGGTAAAAGGAAAGAAAAAGGATGAGAGAAAAGAACGGACGAAGGAAAGGACGAGAGGAAGAACGAACGTCCTATCCTTGGACCATATCACCGACGACGCGTGCGAAAGAATATCCGCGTCGCTCTTGCACAGCTCTTGCTCTCCTTCTCTCTCTCTCTTCATCCCTTATTCGCCCTTGTTCCCTCGCTTCTTTCCTTTACAGCAGCGACCGCTTGCCTCCTGCTCTATGGCACGGAAAATTGCGGAGCCGTCGATAGTGTTTTCCCTCTTGCCGTGCCCGACCGGTGGAATTTTCGCAAGAGGGTAATACGCGGGTAATAGTGAGAGAGCTCGGACGCTGCTCTCCGGACGAAGAGTCTCGAAAGAAAAACATAAAGTAACGCCGGGAATACCTGCCTGCCTGCCCGGTGGAACGCAATCTGCATTTTTCATCGTAGCAACGACTTGAGCGATTATCTGCCTGATCTTCATCTAGATAGAAAATAATAGCATTTTACATATAAAAAGAATAGAAAATGCAAGAAGGATAATCCATTCATTGGACACGGGTTATTTCCGCAAGAGTATCCGCGATACTGTCAATCGTATTAAAAAAAAAAGTGCGAAAATTCGAATTGGTGATGAGATCCACGTACTGACAGTTTGACATTTAACGGTTGAATATATACTAGGAAAGTGATTGATTGAGAGCGTATAAAGAGTAAAGCATAAAAAATGGAAAGAAGACATATATATGAAAAATATGGTGATTCAGTTTATTTTATGTTTGAAGCCGTGACACGCGTGTGTCAAATAAAATAATAACCAACTGCGTAAATCTTTTTTCAGAACGGTTTTCAGAATATAATAACTTCTAAATGCGCGTTACTTGCAATTTAATTAACTCGGTCTAAATCCGCTTTTGAAAGCGCAAAGAAAATTAATTAAATCTCAATTAACTTTGACCAGTGCTTGGAAACGAGTAATTTAATAAAGAACGCTAATGACGGTAACGATATTCCTTGGATTTCCAGCGATAATTGTAAACAATCGTATCAGAAGCAAAAGTAAAGCAAAAAAATAGCGACAATGAATAATCCCAATCGCTCTTTACAATATATTCCGGTCGATGTATTCCATAAATATCCCGCTGCGCCTTTCGATATCGAAAAGGCTCCGGGCACGTCCCGCATGTTCTCTCGAATTTGAACGTGCTCCGGTGATCACGGTAACCGAACTGCATTTGCAAGTTACACGAATTCGCTTTCTCGCGTGCAAAGTCACGCGTTTCGCTTCCGATTTGTTATGTAAGTATTGCGGCGTGCAAAGATCGGACGGTCACCATCGTAAATACAGCGTCGTTTATGAGTTCTCGTAACTCGAGAGATGCGAAACCGACGATGATCCAGACGATTGTGCCAACGAATGTTTGGAGAAATGTAAGACGTCTTTGTAAGATTGCCTCAAAGTTGAAACATGGATAAAGACATATCATTACGTGTCATCGAAGAAGCGAATTTGCACATGGCAAGAATACAGGGTGACTGGAGATTGCGTCTTCGTCTCAGGCGCGAGACATTCTTCGATTTATAAACACTTAAATTTTAATTTTACAAAGTCATTATAAAAATTTATTAATTTTAATTTTACAAAGTTATTACAAAAATTTATTAATTATTTACAAAGTCGTTGTAAAATATCAAAAATTGGTATGAGCGAAAAGGCAAAGAATGTTTATCGAAGCCCGGATAAAGCGACGAAACTGATATATCTGATTTCCGCTCGAAGAGCTTACGATATTCACAATACGACAGCGTGTATGTCACTTCCGCAAAGAGTCCGGGGCTCGTGGGACACGAAAGAAATAACCAATCCCATCTCAGCATCGTGACATCACGACGGATCTGTGTCACATTTCACTTTGACATCTTGGATAGATGACCGCCTTACCTTAGTACGCTTTCATTATATCAACTAGGATCAAAGGATCATTGGCGGAGTCTCGGGAGGATAAGGAGAAGAGACAAAAAGCATCAAGCCAGCGAGTATGATGACGAACGATAATCGAAGAACGCGCGGGATAAAGAATGGAAGAATACAACAGGAAGAAAAAATCTTGTAACGGACAAAATATAGGGAAGAAGAAAAGAAAGAGAAGGAAAAAAAGAGGGACTAAAGTGGGCAGATGGCGAGGATGAGAAGCGGGTAGGTCGTTATAATCTTCTATTGCAATACTCTCAGGACATGGGCTATTGTGAACAATCGTAGAGTCTCGTCGTTGGCGTATCGTTCACATGCGCGTTATCATCCCCGTCGCCCTTCTGTCTCTTTCTGCCAATGCAGAGCTGCAATCCTCGCACAAAGTACAAAGCCGTCGTGGACGATTGTTTAAAAAAAAGTGAGCAGATACTCGAGAAACTTATACTTGTAGAGGAAAATTTGACTCAAATTTTATTAAATACACTGAGAAAAATCGTTTGATTGTACAACAAGACGTATATGATTGAAGGCATTTTGATTAAATCAAACAAGAATTTCTAGTTATCATGATAAGACTCGATTTTTTATAATTAGAACATTTAATAGATTTTACTATAAGGATTTATTAGTATTTTCTGGTTGGATCCATAAAATTTCTTGTTACATTAATTTCTTTGCTTGCCTCTTAACTTAACTCGTATTCAATATTTCCAATAAAATGTATATAAAGAACTAGTATTAACATTAAATCCAAAGTATATTTTTTTTCTCTTATGAGCAATAATGCCAGGAAGAGGACGGTAGCTCTCTGATTATGTGTGTTTGAATTGCATCCTCTTCTTGCATCATTGTTATCAGTTTCTAACAAACTGAATTTAAAATAATTTATTCAATAATGGATTAAATTTACCCAATAATCTTGTTGGAATTCAGAATATTAAACAGATTTTTGAGATTAGATGGAAAAAATTTTAGACGACTTGGCGTTGGCGAGTTTAGTATTATTAACCAGAAAAATTGGTAAATTTAACAAAAAGAAATTAATCAAATTCATCTGGTAATTCCTACAAGAATTCTGGTTCGTCCATTTTCTGACAGACATATTGATTAAATCTACCAGAATTTTAATTAATGCAAAAAGATATTTTTCTCAGTGTGTATTTAATAAAATGATAATATAATAAAATATATTTATTACGTAATTTAATAAAATTAATTATATTAATAATTTAATAAAATTAATTAAAATTAATTAAAAGACATACTGGTTGAATCTATCAGAATTCTAATTAGTGCAATCAGATTTTTTCTCAGTATATATTTAATAAAATGATAATATAATAAAATATATTTATTATATAATTTAATAAAATTAATTATATTATATTTATATCTATAAATGATCAATTTTTAATTAACTTAAAATTCCCTCATAATGAAGTCTTTCGAGCAGTCAAATGTATTCGAATAGATACGGGAATCGTATGTTGTTACGTACGCGAGAAGAGAACTCGAAATATAACGAGCCTCAGGTTCGTTGACGTCCTCTCCAGGTCTAACAGAAAGAAATTAATCAAATTCATCTGATAATTCCTACAAGAATTCTGGTTCGTCCATTTTCTGACAGATATATACTGGTTGAATCTATCAGAATTCTAATTAATCCAACTAGAATTTTAATTAATCCAACCAGATTTTTTTCTCAGTGTATATTTAATAAAATGATAATATAATAAAATATATTTATTATATAATTTAATAAAATTAATTATATTATATTTATATCTATAAATGATCAATTTTTAATTAACTTAAAATTCCCTCATAATGGAGTCTTTCGAGTCAGTCAAATATATTCGAATAGATAGGGGAATCGTATGATGTTACGTGAGCGAGAAGAGAACTCGAAATATAACGAGCCTCAGGTTCGTTGACGTCCTCTCCAGATCTAACAGAAAGAAATTAATCAAATTGATAATTCCTACAAGAATTCTGGTTCGTCCATTTTCTGACAGATATACTGGTTGAATCTACCAGAATTCTAATCCAATCAGAATTTTAATTAATTCAACTAGATTTTTTCTCAGTGTATATTTAATAAAATGATAATATAATAAAATATATTTATTATATAATTTAATAAAATTAATTATATTATATTTATATCTATAAATGATCAATTTTCAATTAACTTAAAATTCCTTCATAATGGAGTCTTTCGAACAGTCAAATGTATTCGAATAGATAGGGGAATCGTATGATGTTACGTGAGCGAGAAGAGAACTCGAAATATAACGAGCCTCAGGTTCGTTGACGTCCTCTCCAGGTCTAACAGAAAGAAATTAATCAAATTCATCTGATAATTCCTACAAGAATTCTGGTTCGTCCATTTTCCAACAGATATACTGGTTGAATCTACCAGAATTCTAATCCAATCAGAATTTTAATTAATCCAACTAGATTTTTTCTCAGTATATATTTAATAAAATGATAATATAATAAAATATATTTATTATATAATTTAATAAAATTAATTATATTATATTTATATCTATAAATGATCAATTTTTAATTAACTTAAAATTCCCTCATAATGGAGTCTTTCGAGTCAGTCAAATATATTCGAATAGATAGGGGACGGATTGATGTTACGTGAGCGAGAAGAGAACTCGAAATATAACGAGCCTCAGGTTCGTTGACGTCCTCTCCAGGTCTAACAGAAAGAAATTAATCAAATTGATAATTCCTACAAGAATTCTGATTCGTCCATTTTCTGACAAATACTGGTTGAATCTACCAGAATTCTAATCCAATCAGAATTTTAATTAATCCAACTAGATTTTTCTCAGTATATATTTAATAAAATGGATAATATAATAAAATATATTTATTATATAATTTAATAAAATTAATTATATTATATTTATATCTATAAATGATCAATTTTCAATTAACTTAAAATTCCTTCATAATGGAGTCTTTCGAACAGTCAAATGTATTCGAATAGATAGGGGAATCGTATGATGTTACGTGCGCGAGAAGAGAACTCGAAATATAATGAGCCTCAGGTTCGTTGACGTCCTCTCCAGGTCTAACAGAAAGAAATTAATCAAATTGATAATTCCTACAAGAATTCTGGTTCGTCCATTTTCTGACAGATATACTGGTTGAATCTATCAGAATTCTAAATAAACCAACTAGAATTTTAATTAATCCAACTAGATTTTTTCTCAGTATATATTTAATAAAATAATAATATAATAAAATATATTTATTATATAATTTAATAAAATTAATTATATTATATTTATATCTATAAATGATCAATTTTTAATTAACTTAAAATTCCCTCATAATGGAGTCTTTTGATCAAGTCAGTCAAATATATTCGAATAGATAGGGGAATCGTATGATGTTACGTGAGCGAGAAGAGAACTCGAAATATAACGAGCCTCAGGTTCGTTGACGTCCTCTCCAGGTCGTCGCCGCGATCGATTTCGCTCAGATGGAAACCAAGTGTCTTGGCGTGTAGGGAAAAGAATATACGCGTACCTTTATTGCGATGCATGCCAAGTTCGCGTGTATAGTATACGGCACTACGGCGCGATGGTGTGTGCGATGCACTCGAAACCGAAGAGACAAAGTCGAGAGTCGGCGTCGATGCTCTCTTCCCTCGCCGTCGTTCGTCGCGATCGCTATAGGAAAATTTACATTCGCCAGAAAGTCTATTTTATGGTACAGGAAATTTAGATATTTCGACTCTCGGTGTATTTTCCATGACATACATTTATATTTTTCAACAGAAAAAGAGAGAGAGAAAGAGAACGGAAGAGAATTCAATATTCCATCGCGCGGAAAATGCAGTGTCAATGACCTCGACGGACAAGATCGAGTCTTCTCTCGACGATGTCGTCGTTATCCGGGACAGCGAGTCTAGCCCGTCACGACACTATAAAGCCAACGACGTCCCGTCGGTCCTTACGTAAGTCGTAAGAGTTTTAGGATCGCGAGAGCAAAAGGGAATTTGTTTCGTTGAACGTTTCGTCGAAACCGGGAAAAAATTGATGATTTATTTATATCAAGCATATCACCTCTCTAATACGACGCACACGAACGTTTCCGGTTCTCCTTTTCAGGAGAAAAAAAAATCGTCCTTCGATACGCCTGTCTGTCGTTCGGGAGACAGAGACGAGCGCAAACAAAGCTCGTGTTTTACGAGGGCGCGGACATATTTATGTACGTGCGGATCGGCCGACGTGAATGTAACAGCCAACACGCATCGCCCACGCACTTGTGCATGCGTTACAACACTTGATACACGGACGGTTACACCTGTATTCGCGGAATCGAAGCGCGCCCGGCCATGAAATAAAGGAGACGAGGAGGAGGAGGATGAGAAGCATCGAGAGCAAGGGAGGAGGACGCGTTTCATATGTAAACCCTCGTAGAATAGCTTATTTTAAAACGATCACGAAACGCTTTTCATGCCCAGAAGATGATGGAATCGCGCTTTCATTCGACTACCTCGCCTCGTGAAAAATGATCCGCGCTAACGTTCCACTCTCCCCTTTCCAAATTTTTCCGCGCGCTCCTTTCTTCTTGGCCTTTTTTATCTTTCTCTCGCTAGGTGGGTATAAACGAGTACCGCTTATACTCCCGTCCATTCGCTTCACTCGAAGGTGCGAGCTACGTGCGTTTTATATAGATAGAATAAGAACATTGACGTCAGGGGGATGACTCGTCGCTTTTCCTTTTTAGATCAGCACGAGGCGGATCAGCACATTTTGCCGAAAACATAGTGCTCTTACCGTTCGATAATCTAAATAATGGCTGTGTATATATATGTATCCACCATTGAATGTAGTATCGTAAAATAATTTTAAGAATGTTTTGTATCTATTTTCAAAATATTGAGAATTTAATGAAAATTGTACAGAATATTCTTAAATATGTTTAGAATCTTCAGTATAATTTTTAAATCGATTCACTAAAGCGTACGCAAGTTATAAGGATTTTAATTTGCACCGAAATAATATGTGTTCTTATGGGAAACGTATAATCACGTCGATTCAAATGACAAAGACACATGGAAATAATAATCAAAATTTGTTTAAAATTTGCAAAAGTTTAGATACAGAAGAAATATTTGGTCAAATAATATTATACAAGTATTAACTGTTTAAAAAGATATTAAATATAATTCAATAAAGTTATGTATCTGTCACAAGGCAAAATTCTCTGCCAAAAGTTAATCATTTCGATTAAGGATGTTTTGTACCTATTTTCAAAATATTGAGACTTTAATGAAAATTGTACAGAATGTTCTTGCATATGTTTAGAATCTCCACTATAATTTTTAAATCGATTCACTAAAGCGTTCACAAGTTAGAAGGATTTTAATTTGCACCGAATTAATATGTGTTCTTATGGGAAATGTATAACCACGTCGATTCAAATGACAAAAACACATAGAAATAATAATCAGAATTTGTTTAAAATTTGCAAAAGTTTAGATACAAGCGAAATATTTGGTCAAATAATATTATACAAGTATTAACTGGTTAAAAAGATATAATTCAAATATAATTCAATATTAAATATAATTCAATAAAATTAGCTATGTATCTGTCACAAGGGGAAATTCTCTGCCAAAAGTTAATCATTTCGATTAAGAATGTTTTGTACCTATTTTCAAAATATTGAGAATTTAATGAAAATTGTACAGAATGTCCTTGCATATGTTTAGAATCGATTCACTAAAGCGTTCACAAATTATAAGGATTTTAATTTGCATCGAATTAACATGTATTCTTATGGGAAACGTATAATCATATCGATTTAAATGACAAAAACACATGGAAATGATAATCAGAATTTGTTTAAAATTTGCAAAAGTTTAGATACAGAGAAAATATTTGGTCAAATAATATTATACAAGTACTAACTGGTTAAAAAAGATATTATAATAAATATTATAATATAGATATTATAATATAATTCAATGAAGTTAGCCATGTATCTGTCACAAGGCGAAATTCTCTGCCAAAAATTAATCATTTCGATTAAAGATGTTTTGTACCTATTTTCAAAATATTGAGACTTTAATGAAAATTGCAGAACGTTCTTGCATATGTTTAGAATCTTCAGTACAATTTTTAAATCGATTCACTAAAGCGTTCACAGGTTACAAGGATTTTAATTTGCATTGAATTAATTAAAAGTTAATCATTTCGATTCAAAATATTCAATAAAAATGCAATGAAAACATACATCTCTGCACTGTAGCTAAGATGAAATATAATATTCCACACAATTTCTTACTCAAAATTCACCAAAAGTGGATATTCGTCAATATTGATTTTCAGCTATTTTTTGCTGGGATTGTACATACTTAAAACATCCTTAAATGGATAGCGATTTTTCACGTGGAAATACGATCGCAAAGTGACACACTCGTAAAAAGCGTGAACGATATTAGCAAAGTGTATTGGCTTAATCGTGACACGTGTATGTCACTTGTCGCCCTCGCAGGCATCTTCTAAATAAATCTATGTGATCGCATTTCGAGGCGGCACGCGTCGCAAATAAAATGCCGGGAGGAAACGCCATGTCACTTTGGAGCGCGCGAGACATGGCACCATATTTCAAAAGACCGTAATCCGTCCAATTTGGGAAATTGCACGGGAAGCGCACGAATAGCGAATTATGAAAATCAATTCAGCCGCGACATAAATCTTTGTCTGACGACTTGGTCGTGCTACGAATCGCGCGTCTTATAGCGTATTGTCGGTCCCGCAATCTTCTCCATCCTTGATGACCACCCCTCGCGAGAAACCCCTCGCTCGGCTTCTCGGTCGGTTCATCGGTCGGACGTATCGTAACGGCCGATCGATTCCGCATTCGACGTGCCATTTCGATCCGGCCCAATTCCTCCTGGCCGTTTTATTTCCGCGTCTTACGTAACGTACGAGAAGGCGGTTTAACGCTGTCACGTGAGGTCTCGCTGTCGCGAAAGAAGCACGAGCTGATACGGAAATTGCGAAGGGACACGGTTCGTTTGGCTTTACGGTCGGAAGTTATGACAAATCGTGCGACGCCGCGCGGTATATAAAGTTCCGTCCGACTCTCCCGTGGACTCGACGAGGGGGTGATACCCGGCGACATTCCACGATTAACGACCTCCATTCGAGAGGCCGATTTATTATCGCGATATCTGAGACGACGGCGCGATACCGGAAGTCAACGCCGATAGAATCTTCGTCGGCGAGGCGTCCGTAGAATGCAATTTAATCGATGAGCGCGCGGAGTCGCTCGCTCCAGATATTAATTATTTTCGACGAAAGGAGAAGAGGAGGAGGCAGGAAGGGACGAGGGTTCGTTCATCTATCTTATTACATGGCGCGCGACAGACTCGTGAATACACAATGCCGATAATGACTGACATCGATTTCAAAATTGGATCACCGTTCGCGAAAAGGGGAACGTCGGTTTTCACTCTGCTGCATCTGGAAGGTTAGATCGAAATCGGAGATGGGCCACCCTCTCGCTCCCTTGCTCCCGGGGAGTCTCCCCCCTTCTTTAATTCGCGCTCGCCCGCGTGTCGTTTTAGAGACGCGATAACAATACCCGCGAGATTCGTTCCCGTTTCGCAAACTTCATTTTCGCAACGAGTAACGCGCCCGGTTCTTTCGCCCCCTCCCCTCTGCCAACTCGATTCCTCTTCCTCCCGACGCCGACTGCCGACAATTATTAGCCATTGTCCGGTTAAAAGCCCGGGAGACCGAATTACGTCGAGTTAGAACCTCGGGTCATCTCGATGTTAGCGCGTGCTGGACGAGAACCAGCAATGGAGGAAACAAGAGGGAGAAGGAAAGGGCACGAGAGAGAGCTAAACTATCGAAAAGAGAGTACGAGGGCAAGATTAAGGGAGGGAGGAGGGAAAGAAAAAGAGAGAGAAGACAAGGAACCGATCAAGAGAGATGGTTAGACATGGAGAGAAGAGACCACCCCAAGAATTATCGCCTCCTCCCCTCTCGCAGCCCTCGTAAAGAGGATCGAGTGATTTACAACGACACCCTCGCTTCGTCTAACGGCGATCGACATTATACCTTTTAATGGTATTCGTTCAGCGTCAATCGTCAAGCGGGATTTATAATGCGGTAGCGCCGCAAGGAACACCGTTGAATTTTGAAACCCCTCGAAAATAGCCCCTCGGCCAATTCGCCTTGCCATTCGTCGTTTCATTCGACGTGAATAATGAGGAAGGTTTAAATAGACCGCTTAACGTTTTCGTTCCACACAATAGAAAGACGATCTTCGATCTTCTTGCGCAAACATCTTGATAATTACAGAAGCTATTAACAGAACGGTATTTAAAAAATCAATTCTTTAATTTCAGACGTTGAATAATACGTGCAGTCTTCTTAGACAAACGAGAGATTTCTCCATTTTTCCATTTTTTAAATTCAAAGTCTCCATCTCCCCGTCCAATGAGACATCCTTTTCGCAAGAATATTCCGGTCCTGTCGTCGAATCATCTCGTCAAACTTTATTCGAAATAAGGTTTACAGTACTTAATATATAGGGTTGCACAAGACCCAAGACAAGACGATATTCGTAAAAATATTGTATTGATATTGAAATTTTTCAAAAATTTAAATCTTGTCTTGGTCTGAGTGAATATTGCTAGCAAAAATCTCGTCTCGTATTGTCTTGTCTCGATTTTATTAACAATTTTATTAACAATTTTTTCGATTTTATTAACAATTTTATTAACAATTTTTTATCTAATATTAAACAATTATTTAAATAATATTTAACATAATTTTTGTGATATAAGTTGAAATAATTATTGTATTATATTTTAATTATAATTATTACTATGTAATCGATATAAATGCCGTCTATTTATTTAAAAAAAAAACATTTACTGTTTCATGGAAAACAGAAATTAATAACTATTTACAGGCTCCAAGAGAATGTGCAGATATAAATATTTTATATGGAGTAGTAAAAAAATCAGGTTCATATTTCCCACATTGTCAAAAATGGCTCGAGACATTTTAAGTTCAACTGCCTCGACCATGCCAGTAGAAAGACTTTTCTCAATAAAAACTCTAACTATGTCAAAAAATAGAACCAGATTACAAAGTAAATCTTTAAAAGCACTACTAATGTGTATCAATTTCTGGATGAAATGATCTTTAATGTCTAAAATTTGATTTCTAATTTATATAAATGTTATATTGTACACAGTAAAATTTTTGTTATTACAATTTCACCCAATACATTTTAATGTTATTTACAAGGCAGTGTAAAAAAATGTTTAAAATTAAACTACAAAGTTTATGTTAAATTAACATTTATAATGTTAATTATTAAAAAAGATCACATTTAGAAAAATATATGATTAAATATGAAGTTTAGAGAGAAACATTTTTAACATATAACTTATTTCACAAACGTGCATTTACAAATTGAGTTTTAAAACGGTGATATTAACCAACGCAGAATGTCAAAAAAAACGAAAATGTTACATAACAAAGAGTATGTTAAAAATTTAACACAAAAATTTTTACACGAGAAAAATTCCACAGAAATACAAAATGTTTTTTACCGTGTATTAATATTAATTTATCAATATAAATGTTTCTATTGAATAAAATTTTTTTTAAATTCCTATATAGTTTTAGATTAGTAATTAGATTTTTTTTCATTTACAAATATAAATATTTAATTTTTTTGAGAATCTTGACAAGACTAATAATCTTGACAGTCTTAGTCTTAATATTGTCTTGATAACTAATTTAAAAAAATCTTGATCTTGTCTTGAAATTCAAGACAAGACAAGACAATATCAAGATTAATCTTGATATCTCGTGCAACCCTATTAATATAGAATAACGTTCTACTCGAAACAAATTTTTCTCTAACGGAGTTACTGCTCTCTTCGGAGAGGGTGACGCTCTCACCCTCGACGCGGCACCCCCTCGCATCTCCCTCGAGATATCCAAAAACTATATACATGTTCCATTTGTGATATCGTAACGTTAGACGTATGACGCGAAAGGGAGGCCGTATCATTCATATTCATATCGAAGAGCAGGGCGCCATCCCTCTTGCTTCCGCCTGACAGCGGGCGCACCGCCGAAACGTATTTACGGAGCAGAATGTCGTTAATACGAAAGGATCGCGGCGCTCCCTCGCGCGGCCGCAAAGAAGATTTCAAGGGGCGAAACGAGCCGAATTCGTCCTGCCCTTCCTCCTACCTTTCAACCTGCGGTATTCACGTGTCCGTTGCCCGTACACGTAAATACACCGGGAAAGATACATGGAGCCGGCGAACCGCGCTCCGCGCAGAGATCCCCCGGGAGACCGCGTCGGGTTTACCTCGTTCGCCGCGATCCTCCGCCTTCTTTCCCACCAACGCAGGGAGGAGAGAGATCCCCTTTCTTCCCTTTACCCGGCCGCAGACCTGTCCTCCTCCTCTCTCGCTCCAATTTCCCGACGTGCGCCGGGATTTTCGCGAATCGAAGGATCCGTTCTCGAAGGATCCGATCTTAAGCCGCTTGTCCGGCACGAGAGAGCCCGGATCTTCTCGCGGACCCTCTTCCCCTCGTCCCTCTTCTCTCCCTTCGCCGCATCCGCTACTCTTTTATCTATTCACTCGCGGTTGCGAACAACGGGAGCTGCTCCCTTCGACGGGGATCGATCGTACATTTAGGATCCGCGACTTATTACGGATGTATGCGCGAATCTGTAGCGAGATCGCTGACTTCCAGAATATATAGTCTGTAGCGAGGGCAATGATTTTGGCCAAAGTACTTGTCCGACTTTCTTCCCTTCTTTTTTTTCCCTCTTCCATTCGCTGCTCGCGTCGGTTAAATGTGCCTCTAGTTTAACCGAGCCCTTGTTTTCTTACCAAAAGTAGCGGTAGAAAAAGACGAAAAGTAAGTTAAACTACGGTTCAAGTTAAACTCGTGCAACAAGATCTCTCAAACTTTATCCAAGTTTCGCCGCTCGATATCGGGGTTGCGAAAAATAAGATGGCAAATTTAATTATCTATTGTAATTTCGTTGACGCTGCAAGAATTTGCTTTATGTCGATGGAGAAATTTATATATAATTTGTGTGTGTGTAACAAGTAGTGTCAACGATGATTGATTAAAGAATTTTGTTTTTCATCGCGTACGAATAAAATGTTGTACGGGGAAATTTAATGAAATGTTGCAAATATTAATGAATAATTGATTGTATAAAAGGATATTATTTTCACAGTGATATTCGAAAAAGAGAGACGCGATCAGCTGGAGGAATAAAATATGAAATTTGTCGAAATAACGTCCCTTTAAACTTGCATCTCGTTGCAATTCATAAATGTTGCGATACAATTGTGCGGAAACAAATGATATTTATATTAATAGATTAAAGCGGGCTTTGTGATGATTAGTCGCGATCGCGATATACGTCGAGAAATTTCGATGCATGTATATCGTTGCATCCATATTTCGTGTAACTTTGACGCGTCGGGCGTAGTTGAAAACTAAAAGTTATTCTTCGAATATATATCAGTCCTTTATGGTGTATTGTGCATATAAACGGAGAATTAATTGTATATAAAAAAACAGAAGGGGACTGATCGATATTCTGAAAAAGTAGCGCGTTTGTTTCGTCCGTTATTAAAGGCTTGCGATAATTGAATCGAGACGCGACGGTCGCAAAGAGGATCTTCAGCTTTCGATACATATAATGCTTTCGATGCATAAT
Organism: Camponotus fellah; assembly: GCA_030586385.1. Taxonomy (NCBI): domain Eukaryota; kingdom Metazoa; phylum Arthropoda; class Insecta; order Hymenoptera; family Formicidae; genus Camponotus; species Camponotus fellah. The sequence continues at coordinate 663,050 of JAPIVC010001004.1, forward strand.
GCAAGAAAACAAGTAGCGAAGGAAGACTCTACGAAGAGAAGTTTCTTTCGCAAAATTCAAAGAGTGTACTTGAGATATGTTTCTCGAGTATCCTCGTATGCGAAAAAGAGAGAGAGAGAGAGAGACCCCTTCTCTCCTTTCCAATATACTTTTAAATCTGTTATTGCCACTTCTATAGAAATAGACTTAAGGGAAGAGCCAAAGTTGCCACCAAAGTGTACATTTCTCCCAGAGAGAGTCTTGCATCTTTACTTCGTGTCTTTGATTCATTATTGATGGCGCGAAGAAATTCTAGTCCCCTCGATACTTTACGACTCACGTTATACGCGCCATGTTTTCTTATCAACGTGAGTTAAGACAACTTGGACTTTTGATGCTTCTAAAAAAAAAGTTTTTCAAATATAACGAAGAATTTTATATCTATTACTTTGACGAATCGATCATCCTACTTGTCAGGTATCTTTAAACGATGCTAAATCTTCCATACACTTCTTCCGAACTTTTAATCGGGATTAACGATAAGTAGCGCGAGAAAATTCCCACGTTTTTCCACGCTCTCGGGGAAACAATTCTTACTTCCCTCTCATCTACAAGACGCGAAATATATTCCTCCGGATAAACGGCAACTTCTTGTCCCTTTCGATTTTAAGCATAATTTGTAGTCTATCGCAAAGAGGGAGAGAGAGGGTCGAGATATCTACGCCCTTAGTAATTAAAATAAAATCGGCGAGAGCAGCCGCGCTTTTCGAGAAGAACTTGCCGGTTCGCATTCTCGGGAAAGCGCGTTCAGGGCGCGCGTTTTCCCTCCAATAAGACGTAAAACTTTAATGATACGGTCGCGACAACTTTTACAACAAACTTTATGGCACGAGGCAAGTCGCGCTCCGCTATTTTCCGCGATACGTTCGTTCCTCGGAGCCGTGCTCGACGAAACGTGAGCGGATCGAACCGAAGTCGCGCCGATATTCATGGCTTTACCGGCCAGGATTGCCAGTGGCTAGCGGTTTTGCGGAGGTGGCATTGCCCACTCGGTATATCCGAGTTAATAATTCGCGGTTCATCTCTCTGCCCGACCTCCTGTCCCCCTCGATCGTATCGGGATATGTAGAGCGCACCGAACGAACATATATACGTGCGTCATTCGAAATCATTACCTCATGTACACCAGCCATACTTCGTGTAACCGCCGAATCGCCGGTGTCGTGTTTTGCTGTATCTCTCACGCCAATGCCTAATGCGAGCTGAACGGCTAAAATATGCACGTACAGCGATAATGGCTCAAAATGTTGCACTCAACTACTAATAGAGTATTAAAAGTGTCCTGAATCGCGGATTCGGGCCGCTATGGTGGATTGTCAAATAGTATAACTACTTAAAAAAATGTATAAAATGCGTGTTTTTCGCGAGAAAAAAATCTAAGCGGGAAATTGAAGAAATATCCCATTTTTAATATAAAATATTTCAAGTAAAAATTTTCTAATTTCTAACAATTTAAAAATTTCGTAAAATTTCTAATTTTTTTTATTTTTGAAAATAAAAAATATTTGTAAAAATATTGTTTTTATTTTTAAAAATAAAAAAAATTAGAAATTTTACGAAATTTTTAAATTTTAAAAATCTAAGTGGAAAATTGAAGAAATATCCCATTTTTATCTTCGAAATATTTCAAGTAGAAAATTTTCTAATTTCTAACAATTTAAAAATTTCGTAAAATTTCAAATTTTTATTTTTGAAAATAAAAAATATTTGTAAAAATATTGTTTTTATTTTTAAAAATAAAAAAAATTAGAAATTTTACGAAATTTTTAAATTTTAAAAATCTAAGTGGAAAATTGAAGAAATATCCCATTTTTATCTTCGAAATATTTCAAGTAGAAAATTTTCTAATTTCTAACAATTTAAAAATTTCGTAAAATTTCTAATTTTTTTTATTTTTGAAAATAAAAAATATTTGTAAAAATATTGTTTTTATTTTTAAAAATAAAAAAAATTAGAAATTTTACGAAATTTTTAAATTTCAAAAATCTAAGTGGAAAATTGAAGAAATATCCCATTTTTATCTTCGAAATATTTCAAGTAGAAAATTTTCTGATTTCTAAAAATTTAAAAATTTCGTAAAATTTCTAATTTTTTTATTTTTAAAAATAAAAACAATATTTGTAAAAATAAAAAAAAATTCTAATTTTCTTTATTTTTACAAATATAAGTATGTTTAAATTTATAACATGTACAAATTAAATTCATCTCGAAGTCGCAGCGTTTTAAGATTTGACTATAAAATCAAGACTTAATTAATGTAACCATAATGAATGTTATCTCGCTGGCAGAATCGTGAGGATTTAGTCTGATCCGACTCACTTTGTAAGCCATGTCCCGACTGCACCTAGAACTTGTATACCGCAGTTATCTTCCGGCTCGAGACAGCACGATAGCGGTTTAAAGAATGAGCTCGGTGCATTACGCGTGTGCGGAAACAGTTTACACGCGGGAAACAATTTTCACACGATCTTCACGATTAAAGTGAGACGTTAATTTGCGAACATTTATCGTCATTAAAATAAATGGAGAAATATATTTGTGCGTAAAAATATAATTTTCCTACACAACTTTCTCTACAATAGAGATAATGTTAGAATATCCTGAAGAAAGTCCTGAAGAAAGAGTCTAGAGAGCTATAGTCTTAATATTTTGTTTCTATTTTCGAAGAAAAGTACGATTTTTTAATAACTTATTAAAGTGACAAAAATCACTTTAATTAATATATACGAGTAAAATGCTTCGCGTGCAAGATAAATATTACAGTTTTACAGTAATTGCTTTTTTTATAGACTGTATCACTTCGTCAGATTTTTATTAGAGTATCTTCTCGATTCTATATATATCAATTTCCACAGTTAAATTTCAAATAAAGCTGCGATAAATCAGGAACAGTAGATTTGCACGGATTTATTTTATACTATTACAGTAAATGAGATTGAATTAATACACGTATTAACGTAGTCATTTTTATGAATATATGACATGTTTTTTTATAGATGCTTCACGAATATTTCATAAAAATGACTACGTTCATCATAAATTCATTATTATCTGTCAAAAGTATCTGTCAAGTTTAATTCAATCTCTGTATTTCATTATGCTAAAAGTAGACCTGTTTTCCCATTTCTTATTCTGGCCAGTTTAAAATCGCTCACTAAGAAAAATCGTTTGATTGTGTCAACAAGACGTATCTGATAGAAAGCATTTTGGTTAAATCAAGCAGAATTTCTAATTATCACAATAAGACTCGATTTTTTATAACTAGAACATTTAATTGATTTTACTATAAGAATTTGGTTAGTATTTTCTAGTTGAATTTAAAACTTTTTGTTATATCAACTAAACGTGGATACAGTGATGCCATTTTTTAAAAATAAATTTAGTGTTATTAACAAGAAAATTTGGTAAATTTAACAGGAAAGATTTAATACTCATCTGGTAATTCCTAAAGGAATTCTGATTCGTTCATTTTCCAACAGACGTACTGATTGAATCAGATTTCTAATTAACTACTTCACTGGTAATGGTCCAAAAAAAAGTGCCACAGCTGGTAATAGCCCACATATGTCTATTATGAATAATTTTACCAATTTTCAACGGATTTAAAACTTGATATACCCACATTTTTCCGCTGATGACAAATTTGGGATCGAAATTTTAAAATTCAAAATGGCATGGATTTAATATGGCGAATTAATTTTGTTATTCTATTTCTTATTCCATTAGAGAAGATTCAAATTCGACATGTTCAAGTTTGAATATCTTGAACTAATCCATTATCTGCGACCATAAAACGTATCAAGTATGATATATTTCCATAATGGAATATCAAAGTTAATCACTAGAAACCGCCATATTGGATCTGTCAATTTTAATTTTGCAATTTTATCTATAGATTCATAAGAGACTCGAAAAACGCGAACATACACGGTAAAAAACATTTTGTATTTCTGTTAAAATTTTCTCGTGTAAAAATTTTTGTGTTAAATTTTTAATATACTCTTATGTTAATGTAATATATTATCGTTGCGTTATTTTGACATTTCTGCGTTGAGTTAATATTCATTGTTTCTAAGAGTTAAAACAACACAATTAATATGCAAATGCACGAATTTTTGATGAAATATGTTATATGTTAAAATGAATAGATAAGTTGTGTTATTTTTCTCTCTATAACAGTTTCCATATGTTTGATCGACATCTCTTTTTGTTATTTAAAATGTCATAAAAATGTAAAACAACATTTTCTTTTAATTAAATTTAACATTATAAATATGTTAATTTAACATAAACTTTATTTCCAGATAAAATTTAATCGTTACACATTTGTGTTAATTTTTAAACATATTATTTGTGTTATTTATTTACATACTTGCCTTCTGTTAAATTAACATTAAAATTAGAGTGGATAAATTGGGACATGTGAAATATGTTAAATTTAACACAAAATTTTTTATTGTGTAATAGCTACAAGTATTCGTAATTCGAGGATTAAGAAAAAAATCTGGTTGCATTACACTCGAAATCAACGTTTTGTGCCAAAACTGGCGAGAGCAAATAAATTCGTATTTTACATGAAAATTTATCTATTTATCTATTAGTTTTTTGCGTCGCTGGTGACGAATCAAGATTGAAATTTCAAAATTCAAAATGGCGAATCCAATATGATGAACTAATTTTATTTCATTGTGGAGAAGATCGATACACAGTAAAAAATTTTGTGTTAAATTTAACATATTTCACATGTCCCAATTTATCCACTCTAATTTTAATGTTAATTTAACAGAAGGCAAGTATGTAAATAAATATTATAATACAAGTAATATGTTTAAAAATTAACACAAAAGTGTAACACTTAAATTTTATCTGAAAATAAAATTTGTTAAATTAATATATTTATAATGTTAAATTTAATTAAAAGAAAATGTTATTCTTACATTTTTATGATAAATAACGGAAGAGATATGTCGATTTAACATATGAAAACTGTTATAGAGAGAAAAATAACACAACTTATCTGTTCATTTTAACATATAACTTATTTCATCAAAAATTCGTGCATTTACATATTAATTGTGTTATTTTAACTCTTAGAAACGGTGAATATTAACTCAACGCAGAAATGTCAAAATAACACAACGATAATATATTACATTAACATAAGAGTCTGTTAAAAATTTAACACAAAAATTTTTACACGAGAAAATTTCAACAGAAATACAAAATGTTTTTTTTACCGTGTAAAATACGAATTTATTTGCTCTCGCCAGTTTTGGCACAAAACGAGTCGATTTCGAGTGTACTGGTTAATGGCAACCAGATTTTTTTCTCAATCCTCGAATTACGAATACTTGTAGCTATTAGGAGCGAAGCTTCTGAAGACTTTGTCGATCCATGACGTTCGCTTTAAACGCGAGGAGCACGCACAATTCGACTTATTCAAAATGGTCCCTTAAACGCACCTTATTTCCGCACTACGTATATCCAAAGCCTGATTCGAGAAGAGGAGGCAGGAGAACCATCGCGGCTGCGTGGCACGTGCGAGACGTAATATCCCGTCCCGCGCCGGGCATACGAATCGTTCTCTGCTATTACGGAAGGAAGCGAGATGGAGTTTCTGAATCCTCGCGAGGCCCTTTGGCACGCGCGTAACCTAAAGGGAGGAAGGGCCGGGGTTGGGAGAGGGCGAAGGTACGAGTCGTGACGTACGACAAAGGCCGGAGGGAGGTGCGAGAAGCCAGGCTTGGTCGCGTATCTTCGGAATTCAGGCTGCGCCGCTCGTTTATGAAATATCCGATATATCCCGAAGGCCGAGTGAAATTTCTAACGGGACGAGGGACTTCCAGGGGATCCTCCGCTGCGCTTATCGACTCGACTTAAATATATCCGTCACGAAAGAGGATGTAACACTCGACATTTCACGCGCCGATCGCGCTTCAAATACAGGCATATCGCAAATGAATTTGCATCACAATCGATCCCTTACATAGAGTAGTATAGCTTCGGGTAACAACGCAGTTATCTAGTATCCTTTACGCATAGCGTAAGCCATGAATTATTCAGATTATTACACTGAGGAAAAAAATTATCTTGAAAATAAAAAAATTAACTTGAAAAATTATCTTGAAATAAAATAATTTTAGTTAACTCAAGAAAGCTATTTATTCGGTGGGTACTGATCACGTATTTATTACTTGTATTCAAAACTCTGTCTGTTTGCTTAAGTTAAGTATTTATTTACAAATGTTTAAAAAAATTTTTTATTAAATATTTTTAATTAAATTTTTAATTAAATATTTTTATATTTAATTTTTAATTTTACAAAATATTTATTAAAATGCATTTTTTATTCCCAAAATTTTTAATTTCTTAATTATTTAAAAAAATCATATATTTAATTTAAATTATAGTATATATTTTATATTAAATTATAGTATATATTTTATAAAATAATATTTAAATATAAAAAATATATAAATAAATATAATATGCTTAATATAATATGCATATTTAATTGAAATTAAATACTTTGGCTTAAATGAAATAAACAATTCCTTGTATTTAAAGCAAAAGTTTCAAGAAAACAAATTTATTCGATTTAAACAAATTTTTCCCACAGTGTATAGATTTTACTATCGTAAAATTCGCTCTTGGGGAAGGAAAGAGGGAAATAAAAAGAAGAATAATCACGATCATGTGATGAGGGAAGAAGAGAAGCACAACATGATTGAGAAAGTCACGTTGCTGAGGATCTGAAAGTACCTTGTTTGCTTTGTAGGAATCGTCGGGATAAACTTTTGAAGACGGTATCGCGCATCTCGCGGGCTTTAATGGTGAAGATACCTCTCGTATCACGACGCAATGTGTATGCGTGAAGGTGGTAAATATTTATCAAGATTAGTCTCGAAGGGAGAGCACGGCTTTTTGTCTCTCTGTATTATTCGTCTGTGATTCCGTCCTCGCGCGCTTTCAGACCGTGAAAGACGCAGACTGCCTTGTCCGACTCGTTTCTGGGAGTCAACTCCCTCGACACCCTATACAACGCGCTTCGTTATTCCGTCCCTCTATTTTTCCTTCCCTCCTTTCCTGCGCTCGAGGGTGGATCATTTACAACGCAACACCGCTTGCGGGAAGTTGAAGCAGAAGGCAGAAACTTTAACTTCGGACAGGCTCCCATCCGCCTGCTTCTCATTCAACGCAACGACTACAAGACGTAGACGTCGTAAAAATCACCGCCCAAGGAAAAAACGACACTGATCTGCGAGCTATATTGAAAAGAAGGGTAACTTTCTCGTAACATAACAAAAATAGCATGTCGCGAGAAAGGATTTGTTCTAGATAAACAGTGAAAATACAGCTGTCAGAGCGGTAAAGTGACTTCACTTTCTTTCTTCATGCGCAAATAAGATAGAACAAGAATAATAACTCTATTAATTTACTTCAGTATCTCTAGTGAAAATTCAAAAATCGTTATATTATTTGCAAGAACTACACCAAGAAAAAAATCTGATGGCATTAATTAGAATTCTGATAGATTCAACCAGTATGTCTGTTGGAAAATGGACAAATCAGAATTCTTATAAGAATTACCAGATGAATTTGATTCATTTCTTTCTGTTAGACCTGAAGAGGACGTCAACGAACTTGAGGCTCGTTATATTTCGAGTTATCTTCTCGCGCATATAACATATGATTCCCCTATCTATTCGAATATATTTGACTGCTCGAAAGACTCCATTATGGGAAATTTTAAGTTAATTAAAAATTGATCATTTATAAATATAAATATAATATAATTAATTTTATTAAATTATATAATAAATATATTTTATTATATTATATTTTATTATATTATTATATTATATATTTTATTATAGTATTATATATATTATTATATTATTATTTATATATTTTATTATATTATTATATATATTGTTATATTATTATTTTATTATATTATATATTATATATTATATTATATTAATATTTTATTATATTATATTTTTATTAAATATATACACTGAGAAAAAATCTGGTTGTATTAATTAGAATTCTGGTAGATTCAATCAGTATGTTGAAAAATGAACGAACCAGAATTCTTGTAGGAATTATCAGATGAATCTGATTAATTTCTTCCTGTTAAATTTTCCAAATTTTCTGGTTAATAATACTAAACTCATCAGTACCAAGTCGTCTAAAATTTTTTCTATCTAATCTCAAAAATCTGTTTAATATTCTAAATTCCAACAAGATTATTGAATAAATTCAATCCAGATTATTTAAAATTCAAAATTATTTTAAATTCAGTTTGTTAGAAATTAAACTGATGCAAGAAGAGAATGCAGCTCAAACACATACAATCAGAGAGCTAGCGTCCTCTTTCTAGCACTACTGCTCGTAAGAAAAAAAAATATACTTTGGATTTAACATTAATACTAGTTCTTTATAATCACTTTATGGCAAATATTGAATACGAGTTAAGTTAAGAAACAAGCAAAAAAATTAATGTAACAAGAAATTTTATTCCACCGAAATTATATCCAACCAGAAAATACTAACAAAATCCTTATAGTAAAATCTATTAACAATTCTAATTATAAAAAAATCATCGAGTCTTATCATGATAACTAAAAATTCTTGTTTGATTTAACCAAAATGCCTTCAATCATACATCTTGTTGGTACAATCAAATTTTTCTCAGTGTAGATAAACGTCATATGGCTGGCTTTCGCACATGTACATATATATACGTACGTAATATAGTCGGTACAGTTATAATAACCACGATCCGTTTTGCGGAAACGCACAGTATCTCTCGACGGTCGAATACGCGACTTCGTCGGCGGTCGGTGGGACTTGACGAATAGCCTAGCTCGACCGCGCGGGTAATCCACTCGCCGGAAGGTCCGAGATCTCATCCATTTTAAGCAACTTCGTCCTACTTCCACCTAGACCGCTGTACCGAGCTTTCCAACCGTTCCGAGTCCTCCTACGCGGATAGATATCTCGTGGAATATATCCTCCATCCCTTGCTCTCGTTCGCCCCCGCCCACGAATCTCTCGCGTATAGAGCTGGGCTCATCTCTCGACCCCTCGTGGCCGTTAGGTCCTGGGAATCCTACGAGAATCCCGACCGGCTTCTCGTGTATCGACCTTTGTCTCGCGGTTGGCGACCGCACGGATGACAGCCACATAGAATTCAGGGCGAGCACACAGAACAGCGCGACACGTGGGGAATCGGTAAGGACGTATATCCAATCTGAGGGGGCGAGCAAGATTAACCGAGCGATTATTGGCTTCGGTCATCGTGCGTAACATTTTTGCTATCGCGTTACACGATTTGATCACTCCCGTTAATGTGTGTGTGGGAAAAGATATAATTTATTGGACAATAATTATGAAGAATGCTCCTGACAGCTTTATTTATACAGATTTTTATATACATGATAATCAATTAAATAATACATTGAATTTTAATAAATGTGCAAAATATGTACATTACAAAGTTATAAATGAATCACGACAAACAGTAAGATGGACACATAATGGAGTGGACGTCAATCGACAAACAAAAGGATAATTTCATAATTTCCGAGATAAACCGCACAATTTGTCGAAAACAGGGATTACAGATACACTCGTGTATCTCGTATCATGTCTGATGTCAATCTCCACACACATATATATTTCGCGATATCGCTTTTATGTCAAATGTGAAATTATCGTGACACAAATAGAGCTGCCTTGCCGGAAATACAAAGTCCGGCAAATGAAGGCCCGAAATATTTGAACGATAAGAGCAGGCGGATTTAACGTTAAGTGGGCTCTTTGTCAACCCCACCTCCTACTAATATTCAATTTAAATTCTGCTCACGATACACGTAAAATCGGCGAGTCTGCGAACATCACGTTGTGCTCTCGTATGTAGGTCTTGACCCAAATTATATCGGGGAAATGCCACGTCTAATTCAGGAAAAAGGAAAAAAAAGATAGAAACGTTTCCTTTTTAATTCTGCTTTAATGCTGCTCGCGCGCGTATCGAAATATCGGGAGAAGAGAGAGAGTAGAGAAAGAGGAGCGAATATATTTATGGCCGAGAGAATCTGTGCATTACTAAAAAACGATTTTTAAAGGAGGATTCTACGAGGATTACAGAGAGCGCGGAGAACAATTTACGGTCGATTGTTCTCGAGATCAGATCGTAATCCCTCGGAGGCGTTATGAATGTTGTACCGTGCAACACTGTAATAAGGTAAATCGAATATCCGCCCGAGAATCGACACCGAGACATGCAAGATGCATTTCGCTTGTACGAAGAATATTGCATTATGCGGAAGATACCGCGTTACAGCATTTTTCGGTCGAGTGGAATTCGCGGGAAGAGAGAAGATGAATTTATGCGATCGATGGAAGTATCTCGACCGCTCTCTACTTCGAATTCCGGCTTCTTCTCCGCCGTCTATGATTTTATTGAATTGGATAATACATCGTATCACGCTCGAGGCGATATGTCAATGAATATCTTTCGTATCTTTCTACCACGAGTCAACAGATTGATAGCATGTCAATAAATTTTCTTACGTAAATTAATATTATTGTTAATATATATAAATTTTGTCATAAATATATTTTATTGTAAATATATTTTATTGTAAATATATTTTATAGGATTGCACAAGACCCAAGGAAAGACAATATTAAAAATATTGTATTGGTATTAAAAATTTTCAAAAATTTTAATCTTGGTCTTGCGTGAATATTGATAGCAAAAATCTCGTCTTGTATTGTCTTGTCTCGATTTTATTAACAATTTTTTATCTAATATTAAAAAATTATTTAAATAATATTTAACATAATTTTTGTGATATAATTTGAAATAATTATTACTATTATATTATATTTTAATTATAATTATATTATGGAATTATACTATGGAATCGATATAAATGCCGTCTATTTACTTAAAAAAACATTTATTGTTTCATGGAAAAATTAATAACTATTTACAGGTTCCAAGGGAATGTGAAGATATAAATATTTTGGAGTAGTAAAAAAATCAAGTTCATATTTATCCCACATTATCAAAAATGGTTCGAGACATTTTAAGTTCAATTGCCTCGTCCGTGTCAGTAGAAAGACTTTTCTCAACAGAAACTCTGACTATGTCAAAAATAGAATCAGATTACAAAGTAAATCTTTAAAAGCACTAATGTGCATCAATTCTTAAGTGAAATGCTCTTTAATGTCTAAAATTTGCGAGTTTGATTTCTAATTTGTAAAAATGTTATATTGTATTAATATTAAATGTTTTTAAATTTATCAATATAAATGTTTCTATTGAATAAAATATTTTTAAATTCGTATATAGTGATTTTTTTCATTCACAAATATAAATATTTTAGTTTTTTTGAGAACCAATAATCTTAACAAGACTAATAATTTTAACAGTCTTAGTGTCTTGATCTTGTCTTGATAACTAAAAATCTTGTCTTGATCTTGTCTTGAAATTCAAAACAAGACAAGACCATATCAAGATTAATCTTGATCTCTCATGCAACCTTAATATTTTATTATAAATATATTTTATAGGAATATTATATGTACACATTTTTGAAAAAAAAATATGTAAATGTACAACTTGTATGAAATTTGTTCGGCAAAAGAAAAATACCAACTCGTAATTACAACACGATGGTAATATACGTTAAGGGGAAAAATCACATTGTATACATAGATAATTCCGGATATGCTTTATACACATTGACAAAGAAGCATGTTACATTTTATACTATAATGTTGCTTTCGCGTGCAAGGTATAGATATCGAGTACGAGCTCGCGTGGTGTGAAAGGAAAGATAAATCGCACGAATTAGTAGAAATGATCAAAAATAGAAAAAGAATATGGGGCAATCATGTGAATAGAATATCCATAATAGAAGATCCATAAAATTCTGAGCTCTTTAATTTAAGTTAAAATGAAGATTATTTGTTTTACCATCTCCCTCTCTCTCTTTCTCTGCTGTCAAGAATATAACATTGTTAATTTGTGTATAAATATATTTTTGATTGATCTCGCTCTCTTAAATTGGATAAATATTAGCAGAGAGAGAAGGAGAGCATCTAAAGGGGAGAGAAATGCATCTAAATTAAATTTACGAAAATACGTGTATCCTGACGAGGATAGAAAAGCCTTAGCGGATAATAATTGGTTACGGTAATGCCAGTGTAAATTGATAAATTGAAGTAATTCCGATGCCAGCTAGCGATGGGAGCCGCGTTGCTACCCCAAGCTACACCAGCCAACGGTACGAAATGCATCTAATTGGTGATCCCGAAGACGCGAGCAAGCTCGTAAAGTTGGAAGCAGGACGTTATTCGCGCAAAGTCGTGCTCGCTGTTCTTGGCAGATAGCCTAATTTATCATTGTTACTGTCTCGTCTTGTTCCTGCAACGAATCGCGTGTGAGAACGCGCTCCGGCATTTTCTTTCTCCGCTCTCGATCCATTACCCTTCCTCCCTTCCCGACGATTTAGAAACCATTAAAAAAGTATTATGAGAACTCGGAATTATTACACGAACGTAATCGTCGCAACAACGTGACTAAATATTAAATATAAGTGCGCTCTCTAAATTTTTATCTGCTCTTTTCGTATTTTTATTCATAAACGCCTATCTTACACCGAAAAAATTGTATTCTTAATTTAAGAATATACCACTTATCTTTAGAATATATACCACTAAAATAGGCGCCAAAAGGATCCTCTTAAGTTAAGAGGCAAATCTTCTAAAAAGATATTCTTAATACACAGAGAAAAATATTTCTTTGGGTTTAATAAATTTTGTTGAAGTCAAATAAGTTTAATTGGTCTAAAAGTTTTTTTCCGTCTAATTTCAAATAGTCTTTTAATATTCTGAATCCCAACAAGGGAATCCAGATTAAATAAATTATTTTAAATTCAGTTTGAAATTAAATTGATAAACAGTGATGTCAAAGAGGACTCACATGCATACAGAGAACCTATGTGTGAGAGCAGTCCTCTCTTTCATCATTGCTAAAGGAAAAAAATATACTTTAGATCTTACATTAATACAAGACCTTTATATACATTTCATGATAAATATTGAATACGAGAAAAATTAAGAGTGGTGTCGCCGCAAATGAAGAAACATGTCGCGCACATGAAAATCGAGTTGTGATGTAGAAGTTGCAAATTAAGAATATATTCTTATTCATTAAGAATATATTCTTATTTATTAGAATATTTATTAAGAGGACTTATAAAGTATACATTTCAAGAATACAATTTTTTCGGTGTATGAGTGTCTCTTTCTTCTTATATTTTCTTCTTATATAATATTTTGATTATACACAGAGTATACAATAGTTTCATAAAATAGCTTATGCTCATAAACAGTGGAAATATCGTTTTTTTTTTATACAATATAATTTATATAATTTTTTTATATTATTTTATAAAATTTATAATTTTTTAATTTTATAATTTTTTTATATTATATAAAATTTTTATATAATAAATAAGCTCGTTAATTGAATTAAGATTTGTAAAAAATTGAAATATTATCGAGCATTGTGAGAGAGAGTGATCTAATACTATGCGTGTAATTTACGGTAATTCTACTACTACTCGCTTTCTCTCGGTACTTTCTCTACGGTTTGTGTAACTCGTGATCTAATTTTCCCGCATTTACGTGCTCGATCGTACATTCCTAGCCTTTGTCTGTTAATTCGCTTTAGTTACATGCGTGTTTGTGCAATGCTTGCGCAACAAGCGAAGCTTGCAAATATTCAGAATGTTTTAAGTGTCGGCCAATTTTAATTCACATGTCCGTAACAGAGTGCTTTTCGTCTGCAAAGACTTGCAGGATTAACTAGACGGACATTTAAATCAGCAATTTCGAAAGAATTCCAGACTAAATTCAAATATTCGAGAGGGATAAAGCAGGTGCATTCGCCATTAATGCGAATCGTACAAGATGAATGTACAATGAATCTTTTCTCTCGTTAACTAACATTTTTATAACGCAATTTTAATAACGCTCCTTTGCCTTGTTATCATTATCGTTATTGCGTAGTTGAAAAGAATGAATAGCACGATTCTGTCGTTAAACGGCTGAAAGAAAATCAGTCATCCTTTTCGGCCGCCCGGCTCTCTTTTCGTCGCAAAGTTGAATAAAGGAGGAGCGGCGAGGCAAAGGGGTGAACGGTAGATGAAGAATGCAGAAACGGGACGGCTCTTATCGAGCTTCCTTCTGTTTTTACCTCCCGCGGATTTTTGTATCTTTATTTTAGATCGTTGCCGGCACCCAGCCGATTCTCTCGGAGGCGTAGACTCTGTGTAACTCCCGTCTTTCGCGGAGAAAATCTGGAATAAAGAGAGCGAGGGTAGGCAAGAGAGAAGCGTCCGGCTGTTGCCCCAGAAGTGGTAGACGTGAGAACGGAGAAATGGTAAGAAAATGAAAAAGGACAAGAAAGAATCGCTTAGCGAAGGGCAAAGGAAAAGGAGAAGAAAGAAAGAGAGATCGGTGTAGTCGCTCTTTCTCTTCTGAAGGAATGGAGTTTTTAGTTCGTCCCGAGGGAATCGCGAGGTAATAATCTTCTTTCGAGATCGTTCCTTAAAAAAAGGAAAAAGAGAGACAGAAGATTGCACCCTGCCATTCTTACTTCCGAAATAGGCGCGCGATTAGCTCTTTTCCGTCCGTTATTTGTGTCTTTTTCATATTCACTTCTTTTTCCTCTCTCTCTCTCTCTCTCTCTCTCTCTCTCTCTCTCTCTCTCTCTCTCTCTCTCTCTCTCTCTTCTTATCGATATATTATCCGCCTTCATATCAATCCTCAATCTTACTCCCTCCATTTCTATCAGTATCATTCTCACGGAGCTCGATATGGACAATCGAATATATTTTGATCACGCGATCTTTCCTCGCTCGGCTCTCGCGATTCTCGTCAATAACGAAAAGAAAAATCTCGACGATCTTTTCTACCTGTAAACGGCAAAGTGATACGCTCTTGTTCAAGGAAAGGGCTCCATTGTGTGCGGAAGTCTTTGAGTAATAAATCGCCATTTGTTCAATCATAATAGGAAAATAAAACGTATTTTTGTTAATTAATCATGATTGATTAAGGATGTTTTATGTATGTACAATCCCAGCAAAAAGTAGTTGAAAATCAATATTGACGAATACTTTTGGTGTATTTTGAATATGAGAAATTATGTGGAATATTACAATTTGATCTTAGCTACAATGCAGAGATGTATTTTTTAATATTTATTGCGTTTTTACTGAAATATTCAGAATTTTGTTAATCGAAATAATTAATTTTTGGCAGAGAATTTCGCCTCGTGACAGATACATAGCTTCATTAAATTATATTTAATATCTTTTTAACCAGTTAGTTCTTGTATAATATTATTTGATCAAATATTTCCTCTGTATCTAAACTTTTTCAAATTTTAAACAAATTTCGAATATTATTCCCATGTGTTTTTGTCATTTGAATCGACATAATTATATGTTTCCCATAAGAACACATGTTAATTCGGTGCAAATTAAAATCCTTATAACTTGTGAACGCTTTAGTGAATCGATTTAAAATTGTACTGCAGATTCTAAACATATGTAAGGACATTCTGTACAATTTTCATTAAATTCTCAATATTTTAAAAACAGATAACATTCTTAAAAACTCATACGATCCTATTCAATACAACTCGAATCGTCTCTCTTACATATTATCGACTTGATCGTGCAGAAAATATAGCCATTGTCTACGAAGAGATCGAAACAACGTCAACTGTTCTTAATCCTGAATCAACGAGCAATACCTTTCGACATCTTTTATACCGTACGGATGCGATAATACGACCGCCGATATTACACGGCGGTGAGGATCACGACAAAGAGGATCCATCAAGGATCGTACAATGGACAATTCTAAGTGACGATGACGGGTAGGCGCGTCCCGGTGGGACGGCATAGAAGCGAGCAACGGAACGCGGTATTGATACCGGTATTTCTCGCGTAGCTCAAGCTCGACCGACAGAATTCAGAGATTCCATTTGGCATTCTCCAGAGACAACGGGCTCGGATTGCCAGTATGCGTGAACGCTCCGGCACATCCTCTCTCTTTCTATCTCTCTTGTTTAGTAGTCGCGTGCACAACACATCCATACATCCCATCTGTTGTCCGTCTCATCGGATGTGCATTTATGTGCGTATGAGCGTACATGTATATCGCGGCTATCCTCGTCTTTCTCTCCCTCTCTCTCCCTCTCAACTTAGCATTATAGCCATCGATGACAATTGCCTGCGGTTCCTACATGTTGAATGATCCGACGATGATATACCTGTTGGCCATTTGAGAGCCGACAGGTAGTTTCCTTACGACCTGTCGCAAAGCTGCGTTGATGTCTTCCGGCCATTCGCTTCTGTCCGTTGATGAAACGACGCGAGTACCGAGTCTCTAAATAATACGAGGCTTCTATGACCTCTTGTATCTCTGGCGACACTTTGGGAAGGGTGAAACTCGTATGCCCTCCACTCAGAAACAACGGCCCGGGCATATTACCACCATTAATCATGCCCCCCGTATTGAGTGGAACACTGGCGGAGCTGGAGAGAGACCGCCGTTGTATGTGACGACATGGGACGTGCGAGGGAAAGAGAGAGAAGGGGAGAGAGTGGACGAATAAGTACCGATCCACTCACACGCCCTCTCGACAGGTTCCCCGGTTATCTCATTAATTATTCCGACGCTTCTTTCCCCTCCCTTCATTACCGGATATTACAGAACGTCATCGTGTTTTTACACGAGAGTGGAAAATGATGGCGGACCTTATTCCCGAGACGGCGCGGATGACGTCGGCGCAATATCACGGTTGTACTACTGTATGCTCGTCGAGCGATGCGGGGCGAGGCTTTTCGTTAAGTGAAATATCGACGCGATGTGTATTTGAATTTCACCTGAAAAAATTGACGAGCCATCCATAACAATTCGACAAATAAGACAACTTTCGATGCGACGCAATCCGCAAAATTAAATCGCCGATTCAACAACTGAGTTTCGATGAACATACCCAATGAAATTTCGCAAGAATTTTATTTGAAAAACACAAGTGTAATAACAGCTCTATATACAGGTTGTCCCGAAACTACCGTTCCATACTTTAATGGTAGATTCTGTGGCCAATTTAAAAACGATTTTTCTTCAACGAAAATGTCGAGGCACTAATAGTTTTCGAGTTATAAATGATTGAAAATAAAGGGTTTTTCGCAAACTAAGCCTTATGGGAATAAAATATTAATAAAGTCACATTCTTTAGTTAATTTTAGATAGACTTTAATAGAATTTTAATTTAAGGCTTAGTTAGAAAGATACATCGTGACAAAAATTGGGAATGTGCAAAATAATGATCTTCTTCGACATTTTCGCTGAGGAAAAATCGTTTTTAAATTGGCAAGAGAATCTTTAAAATATGGAGCAGTAGTTTCGGGACACCCTGTATTTATATATAAATACAGGGTGTTCCGCAACTACCGCTCCATATTTTAAAGATAGATTCTGTGACCAATTTAAAAACAAGTTTTCCTCAGCGAAAATGTCGAGGCACTAATAGTTTTCGAGTTATAAATGATTGAAAACAAAGGCTTTTTCGCAAACTAAGTCTTATGGCAATGAAATATTAATAAAGTCACATTCTTTAGTTAATTTTAGGTAGAGTTTACTTTAATAGAATTTTAATTTAAGGCTTAATTAGAAAGATACATCATGACAAAAATTGGGAATATTATGAAAAAATAATGACCTTCTTCGACATTTTCGCTGAGGAAAAATCGTTTTTAAATTGTCCAGAGAATCTACCTTTAAAATATGGAGCGGTAGTTGCGGGACACCCTGTATAAGTACACTGTGTAAAATGGAAAATATAGATTTCTATGTTTATTGACATTCACTATGCTGCCATTTATCGATGCAATTGTTAGAACAACATCCTGTTAATAACTCCACTTGAAAATAGTCGTCGTGTAACACGCAATCCAATTTGCATGCACGTAATTTACATTCCAGACCTATTTGTCCATTACGCAATGATGTTCATCAACAATACTTGGATCGATCTCGCGATTCTTTGGACACGAGAGCCGGTCACGTAGCACGAGTTTCGTCCTGGCAAGCTGCCGAAATTATGAAATCAGCAGTACGTGCGAAGGATTTCCTCGATATGGCTGATACGAGGCTAGCGAACGGGATGAGAGTGCGAGAAAGAAGGACGCGCAAAGGGGTTGAAGAGAGAGAAAGAGAGAGGCAGTGACAGAGAGGTAGACCTCTGGCTCGGGGAAGACGTATTAACCGGGCTCCCGAGAGTGCCGTAACCTCTCCTACACGTCACCGAGCTGCGAGGCACCCGTATGTACACAGTGTGGGTGTTATGGTGTCTCCGGTGTAGACCGCGTCTTATCAAGAAATATGGAACAACCGCGCGTAAATTGGAACGACCGCAGAGGCGAGCCAAGCTAGATCGAGCCGCGTAATTATTTCTATTCAATTACGACATCGACTTCTCAGGAGCGTCGTTGGCGCAAATTGAATGATACGCATCTTATTACGGTTCGATGAGGTATGAAATAGTTTCCTCGAGAAATAACCGTCTCCTTAAACGTCAAGAGAAGTAAGTCGATCTCCGCAGTTTCTTTTTTTTTTTACACGAGATGCAATTTTGATCTCCAAAGTGCTCCGTTACGTTTACACTTTTGAGGAAATTTGTTAGCTTGAAATTATAAAGAAAGATTGCTTTAAATGTGATTAATATGTATGCGTGTTGATAAAGTTATATTCTATTGAAAATTAAGTATATTGTTGAAAACTTGTAGACCTCGGAAAGAATTTGTTGTGAAGATTGAGGATAACGAGATTTTCGTGATTAAATGACTTATTAATTGCGGGAAAGTTGTAAATTAAGCCATTGAAAATCACGAGCAGTCTGCCAAACATTTTACAATTGTTTATTGAAACTTAAGAGTCTTTCAGATTCATTGAATGCAAATCTGATGTTAAAACAGATTGAAAGTCAAAATAGCAAAATCAATATAGCGCATGTCAAAATCAAAGATTGTCCGTGTGATCTTCAATGGCTTAATTTACTTTTCTCCCGCGATATAATATTTTTTTTAATTTTTGCAAAAATTCATACATATAAATTTTTCAGATTGCTTGAATATAAATCTGATATTAAAAATCAACAATTGCAATTTGACGGATCGAATATGAATGGATAATTAATTTTAATTTCTCAGTGGTGCGCATGATAAATTCAATATTTCATTTTTGACCATCAAAATCTTATTAATCATAATATTTACTATTCTTTTGAGAGGTTCAAAATTATAACAATATAAACTTAAATCTCAAAAGATTAAACTTTCTATATCGTAAAAATAAAGCTACAAATTGCATGATAAATGATTAAAAACTTGACCTATTTTACATAATTTTAAATCTTTTTAAGATTATAATGGAAGATTTTATAGAAATTGATTTTGATTGAATATTAAATGTATTTGAAGAGATAATTTGTATATTTCTTCTCGAATTTCTTTTTTCGGCTGTTATTTAACCCAGTTTCTTCCTTCTAGATTAATTGATGGATAAGACGATTCGATAGATATCTGCTTTTTGTCTTCGATTTTAATAACAAGAAAAGAAACCGATCACGAATTTATAAGAGAAAAATACAATGGGACGAATCGCGGAGCAATTGTGACCGAATGTGCAATCAAGTACATTCGATATCACATTATAAGTGTAAATGAGCTGGACAAATGCAGCAAACTCGGAGGATAATTGACGGATCGTGTCCATTGATGTTGGGCAAGTATTCTGCGGGCGCGCGGAAAGTGTTATCCCCCTGATGGAGTGTCAATTTCTCATTCTCCTTCGCTCTACCATCGTAGATAATTAACGGTCTTGTGGTCTCGTGTTTCTTCGCGGTAACTTCATCGCAACCGAAACTTGGCCATTGATCGGGCAAGACTCGTGTCCGTTCTCCGTGGCACAAGTAGTGTAACAACTGGTCTTTCACGGGGGTGGAAACACGACGAAGGGGAGAGAAACGGCAAGGATTGCGCCACGTTATTTCGTCCCCCGTTCTACATTCAGAGCAAGGAAGTTTCATCGATCGTTCCCACGGAAAATGAAATCGAGCGTTCTCCTTGCGCCAGGATTGTTCCGTAGGATTGAACGGACGTGGACGACCTCTGAAATGTTTGTCGCAATCATCATTTGTCTTCGCGGCCACCGATACAAGCGCATCGCCGCTCGTAGAACATCCTCCGTCTTCGCGTTCCGGCTCCTTCCTCTTCCACCGACCTGCCACGGACCGAAATTCCGTCCCTTCTCTCTTGATCTCGCAGTTTTGTCTCTCTTGATTTTTCTACCTCGATTTGCCACGCGCTTGGCACGAGCCTCTCGTTCCCTTTTCCCTGCCTTTCGACGAACGTGCGCGGAATTGTCCGGTTGTCCTGTGCGATCGTTCGCCAGGATGGGGGAAATCTTGGAGCAGATGGGGAACTCGTGAGGACAAACGCGAAAGGGTACGAGGACTCGGAAAACGTACGTGTCCCGAAACGTACGCGCCGAAAGCAAGAGACAAACAAGAGCGGGATCGAAAGCTAGTTTTGAAGAATTGGCTCGGTCACGTAAGCTTGGTAAGACGTTTACTCGTGACGATCGCTACTGCCTGTTTTCTCCTCGGAATGAGTGCGTTTTTTTGATTTTATGGGATAATAAGAAACGTGCTATTACAGTTCGCATGGGTATCTGTTAAAATTGTAGTAACGCGCTTGTCTCTTGTAAAAATATATTAATAAGTAATATTAGATCTTCGCGATAAAGTGTGAATATTAAAAAGCTTTTTATTTGTGAATATTATGAGGAAACGAATGCATAATTATTGCGCAGTTTATTACAATTTAAAAAATGTCTTTTTCTATTCGGGCATATTTTTTATTTTCTTTTCTTTTTCCCTTCTTTTCCTTCTTTGATGTTTTGAGGAATTAAGATAGTATATCGTCGAATTAATCCATCAATCGTTACTTTAAAGCGTATGCCGGAAACAAATGCATAGTTATTGCGCAGTTTATTACAATTAAAAAAATGTCTTTTTCTATTCGGGCATATTTTTTATTTTCTTTTCTTTTTCCCTTCTTTTCCTTCTTTGACGTTTTGAGGAATTAAGGTAGTATATCGTTGAATTAATCCATCAATCGTTATTTTAAAACGTATGCAGGAAACAAATGCTTAGTTACTGCGCAATTTATTACAATTAAAAAAATATCTTTCTCTATTCGGGCATATTTTTTATTTTCTTTTCTTTTTCTCTTTTTTTCCTTCTTCGATGTTTTGAGGAATTAAGATAGTATATCGTCGAATTAATCCATCAATCGTTACTTTAAAGCGTATGCCGGAAACAAATGCATAGTTATTACGCAGTTTATTACAATTAAAAAAATGTCTTTCTATTCGGGCTTATTTTTTATTTTCTTTTCTTTTTCCCTTCTTTTTCCTTCTTTGATGTTTTGAAGAATTAAGATA
This sequence comes from Camponotus fellah, assembly GCA_030586385.1. Lineage (NCBI taxonomy): Eukaryota > Metazoa > Arthropoda > Insecta > Hymenoptera > Formicidae > Camponotus > Camponotus fellah. Next base: position 684,698 of record JAPIVC010001004.1, read on the forward strand.
GTATATCATCGAATTAATCCATCAATTGTTACTTTAAAGCGTATGCCGGAAACAAATGCATAGTTTTTACGCAGTTTATTACAATTAAAAAAAATGTCTTTTTCTATTCGGGCATATTTTTTATTTTCTTTTCTTTTTCCTTTCTTTTCCTTCTTTGAATGTTTTGAAGAATTAAGATAGTATATCGTCAAATTAATCCATCAATCGTTATTTTAAAACGTATGCCGGAAACAAATGCTTAGTTACTGCGCAATTTATTACAATTAAAAAAATATCTTTCTCTATTCGGGCATATTTTTTATTTTCTTTTCTTTTTCCCTTTTTTTCCTTCTTTGATGTTTTGAGGAATTAAGATAGTATATCGTCGAATTAATCCATCAATCGTTACTTTAAAGCGTATGCCGGAAGCAATTCAGCGAAAGAGAATGCAATGACTGCCGCGAAATAGACGGCGATTTTCCACGTCCGACACGGAAATGGAAGGAAAAGAAGACCAGACGCGGGCAGGTTCAACAGATAGACGAGGAACGAATCGTGAATAGCGGGCAATCCAAACCACTCTGGGGAAAAATAGTTGGACTGAAAGAGAACTAGATGGAAGAGAGAGAGAAAGGAGAAAAAGGGAAACAATGATCTTTCAGGAAGAGAAGAGATAATATATTTATAGATCTGCCAATGGCATTATTGCGAGAACTCGCTGCTCGATGAAAAAAAATTGAAGATCTTAAACAGATTATCATGTTCGAAATTGAAACATAATTAGATATAAAACAAAACACTTATATAATTAAATATTTAATACATTCGCTGGAGGAACAGTTGTATTAATATTCCCGTTGGTAATTTACCATCCTCGCAATCATCTTCATAATCTTGATTAATAATCCTAATAGTCTCACGCGCGAAATGAAGGGTGATGAAACGAATTACACGTTATACACATCGCTATCATATAAATTATCCCGTCCTTATTACTTCGTAACTAGTGAAATAACGCTATAACAGTGAATGATATACTCATAAAGAGTATAACGTGAGGTAGGAAAGTGGAGCCTATTAGATTATATCTTCGCCGGGATCAATACGGCGGCTTATAAGCCGACTTTCGACAGAGAATAATACCCACGATTCCTCAGTTTCATCGAACCTAGCTATTACATTGCACTTGGCACGCGTACGTACTCGCGTGCATTTCCTTACGTCGTCAAGTTGTGCTTATGTCAACGTAATTTTTCGTCACGTGCGGCAACTTTGTCTCGCGACGAAACTTATCGATCTTGGAAATTTAACCTCATACATCAAGCGACGCAAATTAGACAAATTATATAAAATTATTATAAAATTCTCAATTACGATGCAAAAATAAAAAGAAAATAATCAAATTGATTCCTATCGACTTTTAATTATATGTTTCAACAATAAATAACTCTTTTTAAATTCCAAGAAAACATCTGATCGAATACATTTTTAATTTCTTTAATTTATTAAAATTTGTTACAATTTTGAAAAAGAAAATAATCAAATTGATTCCTATCGATTTTTAATTATATGTTTCAACAATAAATAACTCTTTTTAAATTCCAAGAAAACACCTTGATATCGAATACATTTTTTAATTTCTTTTAATTTATTAAAATTTGTTACAATTTTGAAAAAGAAAATAATCAAATTGATTCCTATCGACTTTTAATTATATGTTTCAACAATAAATAACTTTTTTAAACCCAAGAAAACATCTCGATATCGAATGCATTTTTTAATTTCTTTTAATTTATTAAAATTTGTTACAATTTTGAAAAAGAAAATAATCAAATTGATTCCTATCGACTTTTAATTATATGTTTCAACAATAAATAACTCTTTTTAAACCCGAAGAAAACATCTCGATATCGAATGCATTTTTTAATTTCTTTTAATTTATTAAAATTTGTTACAATTTTGAAAAAGAAAATAATCAAATTGATTCCTATCGACTTTTAATTATATGTTTCAACAATAAATAACTCTTTTTAAACCTCAAGAAAACATCTCGATATCGAATGCATTTTTTAATTTCTTTTAATTTATTAAAATTTGTTACAATTTTGAAAAAGAAAATAATCAAATTGATTCCTATCGACTTTTAATTATATGTTTCGGCAATAAATATTTCTTTTTAAATTCCAAGAAAACACCTTGATATCGAATACATTTTTTTAATTTCTTTTAATTTATTAAAATATGTTACAATTTTGAAAAAGAAAATAATCAAATTGATTCGTATCGACTTTTAATTATATGTTTCAACAATAAATATCTCTTTTTAAACTCCAAAAAAACACCTTGATATCGAATAAGATTTTTAATTTCTTTTAATAAAATATTATTTATTAAAATATGTTATAATTTTGAAAAATTCCAAATTAATTATAAAATTATGATACTACGATACGTATTAAAATAATTTTATTCCATCCATAATTAAATATTTTTAAAAAATATTAATCTTCTGGCACATCACATATCACAGTTATAGCGTGATGAATTATAAAGATATATTTTTTTACATCTTTAACCTCGTATCTCTCAAAATTCTAACGCAATGAAACATTCACCATAAAATCACGTTAACGTTAAAAAGCTGAGAAATGAGAAATTATTTCTTTTTCTCGGGCTGTTCTTGTCATACTATATTATCCGCGATGTTATTCGCAAAATGGAAAAATTTTACAATAAGTCGGAGAGCTGTAGAGCATTGTCATAAACCGCAAGAGAGAAAAGGGGAGAGCGAGGGTGTGGAAAGTGATACGATCCGGTGGAACGACAAGTGGTATTCGTCGACGGCACTTTACGCTCGATGACGATCGATGCGAGGGAGCTTTTCGCGATAACAATTTGTACGATGGTCGTCTTTCTCCGCGAACGCGCCAAGTCCGATTGCAATCGTTACAGGCAGTTACGGCATTAAAGCGAAGGGAGATACCTAAGGGAGGAAGTCCCAAGCCCTGGTACGCGATATATGACCCTAGAACGTACCTGTAATGGATGCTTATCTCGTCCCGTGGACGCGAGACTGTCGTTTATCCGGATCCCAAGATGGATAATCGATTGATTCCTTTCTAAAGCCGATGACCGGACGCACGTGGAAAAAATGATAAATAAGCAAACAAACTAATTTTCTTTAAGGATGTTTTGTATGTACAATCCCAGCAAAAAATAGTTGAAAATCAATATTAACGAATATATTCACTTTTGGTGTATTTTGAGTAAGAAATTGTGTGGAATATTACAATTTGATCTTAGCTACAGTGCAGAAATGTATTTTTTAATATTTATTTACGTTTTTATTGAAATATTGAATTTTGTTAATTGAAATGATCAACTTTTGGCAGAGAATTTCACCTTGTGACAGATACATGGCTAACTTCATTGAATTATATTTAATATCTTTTTAACCAGTTAGTACTTGTATAATATTATTTGACCAAATATTTCCCCTGTATCTAAACTTTTGCAAATTTTAAACAAATTCTGAATATTATTTCCATGTGTTTTTGTGATTTGAATCAACGTGGTTATACGTTTCCCATAAGAACACGTGTTAATTCGGTGCAGATTAAAATCCTTATAACTTGTCAACGCTTCAGTGAATCGATTTAAAAATTGTACTGAAGATTCTAAACATATGTAAGGACATTCTGTACAATTTTCATTAAATTCTCAATATTTTGAAAATAGATACAAAACATCTTTAATCGAAATGATTAACTTTTTGGCAGAGAATTTCGCCTTGTGACAGATACATGGCTAACTTCATTTAATTATATTTAATATCTTTTTAATCAGTTAGTACTTGTATAATATTATTTGACCAAATATTTCCCCTGTATCTTTTGCAAATTTTAAACAAATTCTGAATATTAATTTCACGTGTTTTTGTCATCGACATGGTTATATGTTTCCCATAAGAAGACATGTTAATTCGATGCAGATTAAAATCCTTATAACTTATGAACGTTTTAGTGAATCGATTTAAAAATTGTACTGAAGATTCTAAACATATGTAAGGACATTCTGTACAATTTTCATTAAATTCTCAATATTTTAAAAATAGGTACAAAACATCCTTAAAAGAATACTCGATAACTGGTGATTATGTCCACCGACTTTTCGTCCTGCGAGTGCACGAAAGGGATCGATAAACGTGCGATTAATTAACCCTTGTTTTACACTTCGCAATACATACGTTTTACACGCATTGCAGTAGAGCTCATATAGATTACATATAGATACAGGTTTTATCCGACAATATGTATACAGTATAAAGTGCAGCAATGTATCGATTAACTTTTGCGTGCTTAAAAACGGAAGTGCATTCAATGTTCAATGCGATGTGTTTATGAGCGAGCGAACTGCGCTTTATCCGTTGAATCGTTCACCGGTACTTCGTGAAAGGGCTTTATGTAATGTGTTTTCACGCTCAAAGCATAGCGCGATGATATTAGCAAATGGGCGTTCGAACATAACTGGCCATACGAATTGAGCTGAATAACTTCGATATAACTATACGCTTGTATGTGACGTGTGTGTGTGTGTGTGTAAGTTGGTGACCTTTTTGCCCGAATGTATCCTATCAACGTGCAACGCACTAAACGTGCCATTCCGTTGGCGTAAGACCGTCGTAAGAAAGCACGGTCGCGTGAATGAAGGAGATTCTTTTATCTTTTTTTTTTTTATACGATGGAGCGAGAGACAAAAAAGAAATTTGAAGAGAAAAGGGTCATGCGCTGTTAGGGAGACGGTCGTCTTTCCTCTTTCCCGGGGGACCTGTTTTCTACCTCGGTCAAAATCGACGAGATCTTCGCTCCCCGGGCAGCCGGACGCCCGTAAAGACGATGTCAACCGATACAACTCAGGATTGGATGGACGGGAGATGATATTGTACGACACCGTTTTCCTCATCGTCGTCTCGCGGTCGTCGCGTCCCTCGCATCCTCGACAAATAAGATCCCGGGGAGGGAAGAAAGAAGAAACGAGATATTGGATAGCCGGTTACACGGATACCTGAGCGACGCGGAGGCCGTTCGCGTCCCGTATATGCGTATAAACCCGCTCTAGTGTACCGTAACTCTTCTGTATTATACGCCGGGAGAAAGGACTCCGCTTCCGAAGGGTCGTCGACACCTTCGTGGATAAAAAGAGAGGATCCCCCGATATGAATCCTGTCGAAAACCGTTCGCGTCTCTGTCTCCCCGTCTCCCTCTCTCTCTCTCTTTCTGCGTGGACGACAAACTTTTCCAACGCAATATACCGTTCAAGAATCCCGGGCATTTCGAGAGCAATCTAGGTTCATGAGAAAACGAATCCGGCTCATGGAAAGATACACAAAACATGAGAGAGAATCGAACAATCGTAGGCAGGGGGAGAGAGAGAGAGAGAGAGAGAGGAGATGAATGCGAGAGAGGAGGTCCATTTTTGCGCTTCGAGTACACTTGTGTCACTGTTTTGCCGTTCCGTCCATTAGGTACGGTTTACCGAAGAATAAAAGGAGTAGCAGAGCATACATATACAGAGAATTTTTATCATAGTCTCGCGCGCGCGCATGTATGAGGACGATGAATGGACGGAGGAAGGAAGGAAGGAAGGAAGGAAGGAAAGAAGAGAGAAAGGAAGGAAGGAAGAAAAGATGTATAACACATAGCTAAACCATTGCTTTAGATTTCGAAATACTGTGAACAGTAGCAGCAGCCAGCAAGTAGCCCGCTCGTTGTTTTCTCCTCCGCCATCTCTCATGTCCCACTCCCGCAAGTTGCGAGCCAGCCCCGACTACCTTCGCGAACTTTCACCTCTTTCTCTCCGGCTCCTCACCATCCCCCCCTTCCCCTCCCCCCCCTGTCACTCTCGCCTTCTTTTTCTCTCTCCCCTTTTCTTTCTGCCTTCCTCCTTTTCAGCACACTCTTCTTTTTACCGTTCAGACATGTTCCTGCCGCGCAGAAAATTTAAGACCCTGTGCATTATCGTGTAATTTAGGATACGCGAAGCGTAACGGAGGAGAACGAGAAGACGAATAAATTATTTTATTGGTCGAGCACAATGTCTTCGTTATATACCGACCAAGATGGGCGTATATAAATCGCGTATAACTTATTACGATACCCACCCGAGAGGTCAGAAGCGCTTCTCAAGGAGCTAGAACGTAGATTACGTGCTCGAGAGACGGATAAAGAGCGAGGATGCTGGCGAAATGACGAGCAGCCGAGAAACGATCGAGGGGCATTACGGATATTATCGAACCCGTACCGTAATCCCCGCGAAAGCCGGAGGATCCAATATGCGAACGCTTCACGATGCGCTCGCGCAACGTTTCATATTACTCCCCATTGTTGAATATTGCTCCAAAGTTCATCCCGACCAAAAATTCGTATCGTAAAAGGTTAGCGCACGCGCGCCGGGCAACATATTATTTGCGCGGAATGAAATTCAGGGAGGTCGATTTCGGTTTACGAATCGACGGCCGCGTGCAAAAGAACGAGAAGCGAGAGGAGGGGGGAGGAAATAAAAATTTTTCTCGTTCCGGAAAAATCGATATCCGAATAATTTCGAGAATCCCGAATCGAGATATCCGCGCGTTTGCTTTCGCGGAATAACTGTAGCGCGGAACGAGAGAGAGTTTCGATGTCGCGGCTTGCTTTGTCCTCGCACTGAGAAAAAAATCTGGTTGCATTAATTAGAATTCTGGTAGATTCGACTAGTATGTCTGTTGGAAAATCGACGAACCAGAATTCTTGTAGAAATTATCAGATGAATCTGATTAATTTCTTTCTGTTAAATTTTCTGGTTAATAATATTAAACTCATCAGCACTAAGTCACCTAAAATTTTTTCCATATAATCCCAAAAATCTGATTAATATTCCGAATTCCAACAAGATTATTGAATAAATTCAATCCAGATTATTGAAATTATTGAAATTATTTTAAATTCAGTTTGTTAAAAATTAAACTGATAAACAGTGATGCAAGAAGAGGATACAGCTCAAACACACACAATCAGAGAGCTAGCATCCTCTTTCTGGTACTACTGCTCGTAAGAGAAAAAAAATATACTTTGGATTTAATGTTAATACTAGTTCTTTATATACATTTTATGGCAAATATTGAATACGAGTTAAGTTAAGAGGCAAGCAAAGAAATTAATGTAACAAGAAATTTGATAGATCCAACCAGAAAATACTAAACAAATCCTTATAGTAAAATCTATTAAACCTTCTAGTTATACACTGAGAAAAAATCTGGTTGCATTAATTAGAATTCTGATAGATTCAACCAGTATGTCTGTTGGAAAATGGATTAATAATAATACTAAACTCATCAGCACTAAGTCACCTAAAATTTTTTTCATATAATCTCAAAAGTCTGTTTAATATTTTGGATTCCAACAAGATTATTGAATAAATTCAATCCAAATTATTGAAATTATTTAAATTATTTTAAATTCAGTTTGTTAAAAATTAAACTGATAAACAGTGACGCAAGAAGAGGATGCAGCTCAAACACACACAGAGAGCTAATCCTCTTTCTGGCACTACTGCTCGTAAGAGAAAAAATATACTTTGGATTTAATGTTAATACTAGTTCTTTATATACATTTCATGGCAAATATTGAATACGAGTTAAGTTAAGAGGCAAGCAAAGAAATTAATAATGTAACAAGAAATTGTATAGATCCAACCAGAAAATACTAATCAAATCCTTATAGTAAAATCTATTAAACATTCTAGTTATAAAAAATCGAGTCTTATCATGATAACTAGAAATTCTCATTTGATTTAACCAAAATGTCTTCAATCATATACGTCTTGTTGGTACATACAATCAAACGATTTTTCTCAATGCGGCACTTTGACGTAACCGAATAATCCCACGACATCTCGAAGCGACCTGACCTCGCGAATGACCGCAATGCGAAACGCTAAACTGTAAACCAAAAGCGCTAGGCCGTTCCACTCGTTTTGATAACCGTAACATGCAGGGTGTGTGACATTTCCTCCCTTTCTCCCATCCCCCCCTCCCCACTTGGCGTCCCTCGTTGCAGTTGCACGTGAAGGGTGAATACAGGTGGAGAAATGTATTCCCTCTCTCTATCTTCGTACGCAGTTACACATGGAAAATCGTACACAGATACACATGTACATGGTTTACGATTCTCGACACCTGCGCGAGCAATATGTCCGACCGGCCACACTCTGTAATCTATTGTACAATCTCCTATCAGAAGCATAAACTACGATACGTAGTATCAGGACTAACCGAATACGAGTATTTCGAATCGTCCTGGCCGTCTTCGACCGAACCTGTATCTTATTCCTTGTGAGAGCGGAATCATTTATCGCCTCTTACCCCTTATCGTCTCTTTGTTGCAACGAGCAACCCCTGTCATCGCGTTTACGTGCGACCGAATGATTGCGTGTCTAGGGCGATAAATGAGCACCCGCGGCGACGCGTCCTTGAGCTTAATCGTTTGCGAGCCACGTGTCGCCGGAGCATACTAATTTTCTGCGGCCAGTCGGCGACGCGAGAGTAGCGTGCTCGACGTGTCTGGCGGAATTTGTTTGCCGAATGACAATTAATTCAAATTAAAATACAATCTCTTCCACAACATGCTTAAACATTTTAACAGGAACACTGAGAAAAATCGTTTGATTGTACCAACAAGACGTATATGATTGAAGGCGTTTTGGTTAAATCAAATAAAAATTTCTAGTTGTCATGATTACTTGATTTTTTTATAAATATTTTTTATTTTTAATAAATTTATTATAAAAATTTATTATAAAAATGTTAATAAATTTTACTACACAGAGAAAAATATCATTCTACTGCCAAGAAAAGCGATTACTCAGTTTATTTTTCTTTTTTTAAGTAATAATTTTCTTCAACAAAGAATATATTCTTAATAATAGTCTTAAAGTATACTCATCAAGTGTTAGAAAATCTCATTATCATGTACTCAAAAGAAGAATTTATTTTCTCTTCAAGAATATTGTAAAGTTATATCAAAGAAAAATCAAACTTATTTTACGTCAACTCTTGTAGTAAGCAAACTAAATTTTTGTTTTAATTTCATATTCTTGACTAAAATACTGCACTTATTAAAATTCAGAATATATTCAATTAAATTTAATGCTTGTGGTGAACTTGTCATATATTTGCGGATATACAAACTTATGATATACTTCAAATAAATAATATTTACTTGAATACAGTATACATTTTTCTCTGTGCGTAAGGATTTGGTTAGTATTTTCTGATTGGATCTATAAAATTTCTTGTTACATTACTTTCTTTGCTTGCCTCTTAGCTTAACTCGTATTCTAATAATATTTGCAATGAAATGTATATAAAGAACTAGTATTAACATTAAATCCAAAGTATATTTTTTTTCTCTTACGAGCAGTGCCAGAAAGAGGATGCTAGCTCTCTGATTGTATGTTGAGCTGCTTCTTCTTGCATTATTTTATCAGTTTAATTTCTAACAAACTGAATTTAAAATAATTTATTCAGTTTAATTTCTAACAAACTGAATTTAAAATAATTTATTCAATAATCGGGATTGAATTTATCCAATAATCTTATTGGAATTTAGAATGTTAAACAGACTTTTGAGATTAGATGGAAAAAATTTTAGACAACTTGGTGCTGGCGAGTTAGTATTATTAATCAAAAAATTTGATAAATTTAACAGGAAAAAATTAATCAAATTTATCTGGTATTTCTTACAAGAATTCTGGTTCGTCCATTTTTCAACAGACATATTGGTTGAATCTACCAGAATTCTAATTAATGCAATCAGATTTTTTTCTCAGTGCAGATTAAATATCACGATCTGTGTCATTACTTTATTTTTATTTCCCGCGCTAAAAAATAATAAACTAAAATATATAAAATGCACAATGTCCCTCTTTCTTCTTTCTGTGACACGCAAAATGACGCAAACAGATTTTACGATGCGACATCTTTGTTACATTAACGTGATCAATTATATTCTTTATCTACCAGAATTCTAATTAATGCAACCAGATTTTTCTCTCATTGCAAGATCGTTTGATGATTTAATATCGCCAGGATTCCGCGAACAAATTGCGACGCGGCACAAAAATAGTAAGATTACCTTTGGAAAAATTCATTTAGCAACGTATGCGAAGTGCACCAAAGTGCGATCTTCCAAGAGGAAGAAGTAATTAATCGTAGAATACTAGGCGGAGCAATCGGACGACTTGGATCGTTAGTTATATCGCCCTGTCGCTGTCGCAGTAAGTTAACTTTTTGCGGGCGAGTCGCGACACGAAACGAAAGTGCCACGCTCGTGTTCGGCGAAGGAAGGATTCGTCCAACGGCTGCAATTTATGTAGATCACGCAAACATTGCATTTTCGTGAGAAAATCTCAACGACGCCGACCGACACGTCGCCAGCTCGATCGTTAGTGTCGCCTCGCGTACCAAAGTATAGTAATTCTCTCTAAACAAGTTACACGAAAGTAGCGTTGACGCGAACGAAAGAATGCCCTTCGGCGAAAAAGAAACGTGTATTTTACGTGCGAACCGCAGACAGTCGCAGACTCTCGTAAGAATATTACAACGGTGATGCTGCGAAGCAAGAGTCAACGCGACGCGACGAAATCGCATTCACGTAAATTAAGGCCAAATTGGCTAAACGAGCTCCGAAGCGCGACGACACCACCGGTAATAAAGTGTCACTGCGTCGACATTTTTATTTGCGCACGTCGTTTCACATCGGTCGTTTTATCGCGTTTGCTTTATAACTTTCATCGATTCCTTCCGTGAACGCTGCACCGATTAAAAACGTGAGACAAACTGTCCGAGAAAAAAATTGTTGAAACAAAGAAAGCGCAAATTCATATCGCATTCTAAATATTTGACCACTGCGAAGCTTATCGCGTGATTAAATGATAAAATAATTTTGTGTACACTTTGCAAAACACACACGTATATATCAACTGTTCAATTATTATTCTCAACTTTGACGTGAACGTTTGATTAAACAAGATAATTGCGGCATTCTATTAAATGTAATAAAATAATCCACGAGATATCGAAATGATAAAATAAATATATTCCAATGATGTGACTGGATTTATACAATACCCAGTCAGAAATGTAACGTTGATTCAAAGTTGATTCAACATCGATATGGTTGACAACTGGTTGAGTCGATATTTAGTCAGAGATATAACGTCAATTCAATGTTAATTCGACACGTTTGACCTGCAGTTTCTTGCCGCTACGCTGCGACACTCAATTTAACTAACTCGTATTCGAATTCATCTAAGATGGTTATAAGGTCTATGAAGGATTAATGTAGTAATTATATTTCTTGTCTTGTCCGTTTAATTTCTGATAAACTGACTTAATTTTACTTAATATTCTGAATCCTAATGAGGGATCTAGATTATTAAAAACAAATAATTTGTTTAATAATGAGGATCTTTTTATTGGGTTTCAGAATACTAAACAAATTTTTTTTAATTGAATGGGTAAATAGGAAATAATTCATTTATTGCACGTATTAAAATATTCTGGTGTCAAATGTATGTAAAATAATTGTATGTATATTATTGAGATAAATATTTAATAAAATACATTTGATAAAAAAAACTAGACACAAAACAACTAGATGTTTTTTCCAAGGCGGTAAATGTTTTTTTCCTATCTTTCTTAAACATTTCATATTTTCAAGATTTATGTAAAACGGTCTGCATTTAGCAAAACTCGTTTTAATATTGCAAATACGGTGCACCGTATATGATAATAAACTCTGTCAATATTATTTTAAATAAATATAGCGTGCAATAAAAATTTTATAAAAGTAAAAGAAAAATTATTTTTGATATGATTATAATGATTACATAAAGTTACTTTTTTTATAAAAGCATTAATTATTGAAATATATATTAATAAACTGGTTGATTCAACATTGAAATTATGTCGAAATGATAGTCGAAAATTCGTCAAAATTTTGTACTATTTCGATGTCGATTCGATCAAAATTTCAACTTTATTTCAACATTGGTTTTCGACGTTAATTCGACATCACAACAACTATATATTTCTGACTGGGTAAGCATACTAATACCGAGCATATTGTTATTCTTATACAAATTGTTTATATTAATTAGATATCAGTCTGAAAAATTCCTTCTTCCAATATTTAACTGTGATTTTTCTGTGTAGTATTAATTCACGTGTATAATATTATATATCTGAAAATACATAAGAGAAAATTTGAAGAACTAATGGAACCGGACCCTCGTTGCACGTTCGAAACGAGGGATGAACGTGAGCAGCGCTGATCGGTGGCAACGTGTTTTGTGACAGCTTCGAACGAAATATCCCGTTCCCAGCCACCGTCGGCGGTTTAATGGATAAAACGATTCGTCCGGACGCGCGGATCAGCCGAATCGCGTGAAACCCCGTCACAGATCAATCCGGGTAGAATCTGATTGCAATTAAGAGAGGGCCAACATGGAGGCCGACGCGGGTGTGCACGTGCCTTTTGATTAAACGCACGCGGCGAGCGTGCGAATTGGAACGGGCGCGAGGCACGATTTTCTGTTCCTATCAATTCCGGAATCGTGAAAGTTACCTCATCTCCTCCGGCGGTATTGCGGCAGTTTGATAGAACGCGGCGCGGCTGCCGTTTCGCTCAATCGAGTCTCTTTTTCGACACTCAACGAAGATAGATCATTATTAATTTCGAAACGGAAATCGGAATTTCCGCGCATTCGTTAGCGCCTTTCATTTTTGGATTAGGTATTTTCGAATCGAATCCAGATATGTTTTTGCGCGTCATCCTGTTGAATTGTGTCCGACAGATATGGGTATGCATGACAAATAAAGTAAATAAAAATAACACGTTATATAATGTTATATAATGGAGTTGGATTTTGAAATTTTTTAACCAATAGTCGTGACGAATATATATAGATGCGACGAATTCAATCCGACAATATTTAAATCCAAAAATAAAAGGTATTAACGAAGGCTGATATGACAAAAATGAAAGAAAATTTATTTGATAAAAATAATTATATAAAAATAATTATTTAAAATATAATTATATAAAATAATTATGTAAAAATTTTATATAAATAACTATATAAAATATAATATAATAATTATATAAAATTTATTTATTAAAAATCTTGCAACAAAATTATTTTTAACAAATTTGAACGAAAATTGACATTTAAAAGAGAAAGAGAGAGAGAGAATTTAGTATCAAATAAAATCTTTATATATATTTATATATGTATAAGCTTTAAAATAAAACCTCTTTAATATGTAGTATTAAATCTACTTTTAAATCTGCTACTTTAAATTTTGAAAACTTGGCCTTATACTTGAATTTAGTACACGACAATCGCTGCATAAATTTTCATTAAGATTAAAAATGATTTTAATCTTTTACTTTTATCGAAGCTTAAATTTGCCTTAACTTAATAAACCTCAAAATTTTCACATTATATTTAACTTTGTTTCTCTCTCGTGAAATTCTTTATAAATTTTTATGAAAATTTCAAACATATTTCAAGTTTTGAATTCGCTAATTAAATTTGCCATTTTAAGTTTTAAATTTTTAACTTCACAATATGCGACCTCCGGAAGCTCTCAGACATTTATGAATCTTGTAGACAAGATAACAAAAAAGAATTAACCCGCCAAAGAGTTAAGATTTTTAACTAATCAACTATGCAATCAATTTTGATTATTCAGCCCATCAGAGTTATTTCTCTGGCTAAAAAGTTTGTGCTAATTTTGCATTTAAATTGACTTTCAAGTCAAGTTTAATATCGAATCGGAACGAAATTGGTTTCAAATTCTTGCGCTGCCGATCGAGAAGCGTCCAACGAAATCAATGGTCTCGCGTGCTTCGCGGCCGCGTCGCGTCAATCGTACGTTCGTTCTACTTACGTAGGTAAGATAAGCGCGCGTCACTTGCCTGGGCCCTATTAATATCGTATCGTATCGCCGCCCAGTCACAACGGACAAGTTTGTAACGGCAAAAGCGACTACCGGCGTCCATTGTAGCCGCAGGCTCGCAGCAACGAAAGAGCGATACTTAGTCGGACCCGCAGAAATGCGGTTAAATGAATGTCGCGAGCACCAGCCGTTCTCGAGCGCGTAATGCGCGGCGGTTGGGCGTAACGTCGACGCTATTTCTTCCGTGTATAATCCACTTTAAAGTGCGCGGAACAAAGGCATTCCGGGCAAAACGAGCGCACGCGCGATGCGACGACGGAATTGTTGGTGAAAAAGTGCTACGCGCAGTCATTTGGGATCGATTTGTACGAACGAATGGCATCGGGAACGGCAGGTTTTATGTTGCGCTATTATCGGGCGGCGGAAAGAAAAACAGATAAACGCTTAATTGGTCACTGCGGCGTTATAGCAGTATATCACGATTAATGACAGCGGTTATTTTTCTGCGCGATATAGAAATACAGCAATATGCGCGTATATCGTTTTCTGAATCGAATAACGCACGCATTAATCGTCCATTGATATTCCCATTTTTGATATTTGATTTAACACGCAAGTCTCTTTTATTGTACAGCGCTATTTAAATGATTGACTAATCGAAAAATATAGCGATAAAGTAATCTCATGCGATATTTAATTACACACTGAAAAAAAATCTGGTTGCATTAATTAGAATTCTGATAGATTTAACCAGTATGTCTGTTGGAAAATGGACGAACCAGAATTTTTGTAAGAATTACTAGATGAATCTGATTAATTTGTTCCTGTTAAATTTATCAAATTTTCTGATTAATAATACTAAACTCGCCAACACCAAGTCGTTTAAAATTTTTTCCACCTAATCTCAAAAATCTGATTAATATTTCGAATAGGATAAAGAGGACGCAGCTCAAACACACACAATCAGAGAACTAGCGTCTTCTTTCTGGCACTATTGCTCGTAAGAGAAATAAATATACTTTGGATTTAATGTTAATACTAGTTTTTTATATACATTTTATGGCAAATATTGAATACGAGTTAAGTTAAGAGGCAAGCAAAGAAATTAATGTAACAAGAAATTTTATAGATCCAACCAGAAAATACTAATCAAATCCTTATAGTAAAATCTATTAAACGTTCTAGTTATACACTGAGAAAAAAATCTGATTGCATTAATTAGAATTCTGGTAGATTCAACCAGTATGTCTATTGGAAAATGGACGAACCAAAATTTTTGTAGGAATTACCAGATGAATCTGATTAATTTCTGTTAAATTTGCCAAATTTTCTGATTAATAATACTAAACTCGCCAACACCAAGTCGTCTAAAATTTTTTCCATCTAATCTCAAAAATCTGTTTAATATTCTGAATTTCAAGAATATTGGATTCAATCCAGATTATTGAATAAATTATTTTAAATTTAGTTTGTTAGAAATTAAACTGATAAACAGTGATGCAAGAAGAGGATGCAGCTCAAACACACAATCAAAGAGCTAGCATCCTCTTTCTGGCACTACTGCTCGTAAGAGAAAAAAATATACTTTGGATTTAATGTTAATACTAGTTCTTTATATACATTTCATGGCAAATATTATTAGAATCCGAATTAAGTTAAGAGGCAAGAAATTAATGTAACAAGAAATTTGATAGATCCAACCAGAAAATACTAACCAAATCTTTATAGTACAATCTATTAAACGTTCTAGTTTTACAATGAGAAAAAATGTGGTTGCATTAATTAGAAGTCTGATAGATTCAATCAGTATGTCTGTTGGAAAATGGACGAACCAGAATTCTTGTAAGAATTACCAGATGAATCTGATTAATTTCTGTTAAATTTACCAAATTTTCTGATTAATAATACTAAACTCGCCAGCACCAACTCGTTTAAAATTTTTTCCATCTAATCTCAAAAATCTTTAATATTTTGAATTCAACAACAAGATTATTGAATAAATTCAATTCAGAATATTGAATAAATTATTTTAAATTCAATGTGTTAGAAATTAAACTGATAAACAGTGATGCAAGAAGAGGATGCAGCTCAAACACACACTATCAGAGATCTAACGTCCTCTTTCTGACACTACTGCTCGTAAGAAAAAAAAAAATTTATTTTGATTTTAATGTTAATACTAGTTCTTTATATACATTTCATGACAAATATTGAATACGAATTAAATTAAGAGGCAAGTAAAGAAATTAATGTAACAAGAAATTTGATAGATCCAACCAGAAAATGCTAAGCAAATCCTTATAAAAATCTATTAAACATTCCAGTTATAAAAAATCTAGTCTTATCATGATAATTAGAAATTCTTGTTTGATAGTCAAAATGCCTTCAATCATACACATCTTGTTGGTACAATCAAAAGATTTTTCTCAGTGTATTTTATATAACACATATACATATACTACGCACAAAATATTAACGGGAAACAAGAAGTATGATATCATTGGTATTGGGTATTACGATTAAGTACGTTCCTATCATCCATCTTAGCTATCAGATTATAGCAACGCCGGATCGATAAAGCCGGAAGATGAATCGGATTAGAGTTAAAACTTGACGCCTCGCGGAAAGTACAGCGCCTGGTCATAAGAGTAACCGCCCCCTCACCGCCAGGTGGATTAGCAGGGTAAGCCCAAGCGAGTGGAAGAGAGTGAATCAATAAGAAAGTTTTTAATTTAAAGTCCGATATCTCGCCCGCGCGCGCCGCTGGATTCCATTCGTCCGCCCGAAACATTGCGATTGATTAACTTGTACTCTCGTTGACAAAAAGAGAAACACACCGTCGTTCGATTAAATTTGCGCTATCTAATTTTCGCGATCTCATGCTCGGTTCTCATTATCTGGTCACGAGATCGGATAATATGGAAGTTTGCCGGGATAACAATCAGTGCGCGAAGGCACCTGGCTCGCGGTCGGCTTTACATTTGCCGTTACTACTTCATCCTATTTTTCGCGACTTCCTCTCTTCGCTCGGTTCTCGCGATCGTTTTCCACCTCTCCTCCCCCTGACCCTTCTCTCTTTCCCTCTCTCTCCTTATCGCGTCGACCCTTAGTCCCGGTTATTGTCTTCTCTGCATTTTTAACGTCACTTTATCCTTTTTTCCAGAGGCTGCGGAGATACACCGGCAGATTATTACCGCCGCACTGCGGCGCATCTCGTTCTATTATTTCCCGAAGTAAGTATTCCGGTATAATTTATCGATAAAAACACCGCTAATCGAGCGGTGACTGCGATTTGAAATTCGAGAAAGTGCACGAGCGCGAAAGAGCGCGTTATCGTTCGCGTTCGCGTAACTTTCTGTTAGCTCGAGCCCGTTAAAATAATCTTTCGTTTGGGTTTTTTCGTTATTTCCACTTCTATCTGTATTTTTACAATTTTATATTCCTCTCTCCGTACCGTCTGCCCGTTTATCGGCGAAAACTTTAATCTGATAATCAGAAATTACGAACGCCGAAAAAATTAGGGTTGCCCAAGACAAGACAATATTCGTAAAAATATTGTATTGATATTGAAAATTTTCAAAAATTTAAATCTTGTCTTGGTCTTGAGTGAATATTGGTAGCAAAAATCTCGTCTTGTATTGTCTTGTCTCGATTTTAATAACACGTTAAATATTATTTAATTAATTTTTTATCTAATATTAAAAAATTAATTAAATAATATTTAACGTAATTTTTGTAATATAATTTGAAATAATTATTACTATTGTATTACATTTTAATTATAATTAATACTATGTATTCGATATAAATGCCGTCTATTTACTTAAAAAAAACATTTATTGTTTCATGGAAAACGGAAATTAATAACTATTTACAGGCTCCAAGGAAATGTGCAGATATAAATATTTTGGAATGGTAAAAAAAGCAGGATTATATTTATCCCACAGTGTCAAAAATCAGAGACATTTTAAGTTCAACTGCCTCGCCCGTGCCAGTAGAAAGACTTTTCTCAATAGAAACTCTATGTCAAAAAATAGAACCAGATTACAAAGTAAATCTTTAAAAACACTACTAATGTGCATCAATTTCTGGGTGAAAATGCTCTTTAATGTCTAAAATTTGCGAGTTTGATTTCTAATTTATATAAATATTATATTGTATTAATATTAAATGTTTCTAAATTTATCAATGTAAATGTTTTTATTGAACAAAATTTTTTTAAATTCGTATATAGTGATTTTTTTTCATTTACAAATATAAATATTTTAGTTTTTTTGAGAATCAATAATCTTGACAAGATTAATAATCTTGACAGTCTCATTCTTGGTATTGTCTTGATAACTAATTAAAAATCTTGTCTTGATCCTGTCTTAAAATTCAAGACAAGACAAGACAACATCAAGATTAATCTTGGTATCTCGTACAACCCTAAAAGAAATCGAGTTAATTAAATAGGTACGATACGTCGAGCGCGAAATTTGCGGTAATATTTGAAGGGAATAGCGGGGTCAATGGAGCGGCAATTCCGATCGTCCCGCGAGAAATCCGCGTTACGGTAAATATGGCGACCTGAATCTTTGATTCTTCGGCGGTTTCGATTTTGCGGGATCCTCTCTTCTTGATACCCGATGCGCTTGAGAACCGCGCTCCGGGGTTCTTTTCGGCGCGTGAGATTAAAGATTCCTGACCTCAATCCCACGCCAAAGGATTATCCTAGAGATATTACCATCATCGTCGACTTTTTCCTTTGCTAGCTTTCATACCGCCCTTCTCTCATTCCTCTCCTCTTTCCCCGCTTCTCCACCCTTCGCAATTTTTGTTTTCAATATTTTCACCTCTCTCTGTCTCTTCGTACTTTTTACGCTCTCGTATACATCTACCGGTTATCATATACGATGCGCAATTGATCACGCAGTGGTAAGAGAATATTTTTCATCCGGCATAAAAATCGTATGCTGAAATTACGATGAAATATCTTTCCGCGGAAAGAAATAGATGGAGAAAAGGAACGGAAAAATAAAAGTATCGGCAAAGAAACGTATATACATACGCCATTTTGCAACTTTGGATAACGGAGTCTCGCGATTTGCATAATCTTTGTCTTTACACCGCGCGTGCTCGCATTTGCATTCTCCCTCTTCCATTTTCATATAAATCTATTGCGATTCTAATACGTGACATTTAATAAAAGCGCGGGGAAACAATGCGATGTGTAGTTTTATACATCGGGAAAATAAATCCGATAAACAGCATTTTCCACCGCAGCGTTTAATGACGCTGGAATAACGAGATTATCGACAGGTGTAAAGCAAGTCGAACAAAGTCGCGCTTGCAGAAATGTGCGTGAACAATTTTTCGAGATAAATAGTTGGCGTTAAATTATATTTCCACGACGATCAATTTCGGTCGAAAGAAAGCCGTATATTATCATAAGACCGAACATTTTTTTCTCGTGGAGGCTAACTTTGTCATTTAAATTTCTAAATAATATCAGCGAGCCACTTGGTTAGACTCGCGACTTTATCGCGACATCACGCTTCAGGCTTTATACCGTAGACGTAATTGCAAGAATACTCTTGGCAAGTCACGCGAATTGCCAATCCCGCTTCTTTTTGATTTATTATTCCGAGCCCGATACAGGAAACTCAAGGAGCGTTAAGAATGAATAAATGTCGATTTTCGTCAAAATAAATCAACGCTAATTAGCATCCTTTTAGCGTTCCTCCGTTCATTAATATTAATTAAGTAGTATCGCTCGTTACAACAAAGTCCGTTGTAACGAACAAATGAAGTAGCGAATGAAATGATTGTACAGATAAATTTGACATTGTAACATTCTGCGTAACGAGCACGTGAAAGATGAGGTAAAGAGAGCACAATGACCGACAGGTAAACAGGTATAGAGGTCCGCACTTAATTGGCATTAATTAATGTTTTGTCGCATGCGACGGAATGCAACGTCCATTAACCAATGTCAAAAGTAAATTCAGGTTGAGGCTGACGGGTATCGATTAAGGACCGATAAGACAGTTTCATATTACGTAAGTTCACGTAATGGATGATTAATGAAACTTAAGTGTGCACGGTTGCCACGGGAGCGGTATTAGCGAATCTTTCCAAAAATCAGTATCGCGTGTCGGTCGGCCACTTCGATATTAATAACCACGTAATCTATAACAATTATTTGTTATAGTACACGTGTACAGAGATCGGAAAAAGTCACATCACGCTTAGTCAACTAATTTACACTTGAGGGATAAGGATAGCGATACCGATCGGCGCATGCAAAGTTTCAAGAAGAAAAAAAAAAATGAATCTCGCAAAATGCTTAGAAAAATATTACACGAGTCGTATCCGAGAATTGTTTCATAAATATTAGATGATAAAATGTGTCGCGCAATAATAGATTAACAAATGCTCTCATTTTTTTTTTTTTTTTTGATACATCCAATCGAGATATTTTTCTAAGCGCGTTGCACGTTCGTTGACAGCGACATAATTGGCAGCTTGTATGTCGGCCACGTTACAACGATTCCTTCATATTCCGCCCTTTCAGACATGGTATGCTGACAATTTCTGCGTTGAAATGGCCCATTCGCAGCTCCGCAAATTTCACGTTACACAAGATTCTCAGATATTAGGGTCATTGAGGAGAGAGAGAGAGAGGGAGACTCCCGACTAGGACCTTGGTTAAGTAACAGAAACTCTCGAAGCAGTTGCTTAGGTCTTATCAAAGAACGGCGATTGTTAATATTTGATTCCTCTTTGGACTTGATGTGTAAAGCGTGATGTAAAAACGCAAAACTTCTAACCAGGTGAAAAATTTCACTTCTTCGTGATGTATTGTAAAGCTTAAAGTAATTCATTAATACTTCTAGATATTAACAATCTTATTGTCGTTTAATTACTTTTATGAGATACAATTCGCCGCACTGAGAAAAAAATCTGATTGCATTAATTAGAAACCTAACAAATTCAATCAATACATCTGTTGGAAAATAAACGAAATTCCTTTAGGAATTATCAGATGAGTATGATTAACTCCTTTTTGTAAAATTTAAATTTTCTTGTTAATAATACCAAATTTACTTAAAAAATGAACATCATTGTGTCTGTGTTTAGTTAATATAATAAGAAGTTTTATAGATTCAAATAGAAAATACTAACTAATCCTTGTAGTAAAATCAATTAAACGTTCTAGTTATAAAATATCGAGTCTTATTGTAATAACTAGAAATTCTGCTTGGTTTAACCAAAATGCCTTCAGATACAGCTTGTTGATACAATCAAACGATTTTTCTCACACTGAGAAAAAATCTGGTTGCAGATATTACTGTATTTTTCATCAAAAAAATACATATTTTTTGCCTTATTGAAATTTTCGTAAATGTATCGTTTTAAATGTCTCATTTTTCAATATACCAATCTTGTGCATTTGCTAATCCTTAATTTTTCATATAAATAATTCTTAATTAGAATTCTGGTAGATTCTACCAGTATGTCTGTTGGAAAATGGACGAACCAGAATTCTTGTAGGAATTACCAGATAAATTTAATTTCTTCCTGTTAAATTAAATTTACCAAATTTTTTGGTTAATAATACTAAACTTGCCAACGTCAAGTTGTCTAAAATTTTTTCCATCTAATCTCAAAAGTCTATTTAATATTCTGAATTCCAACAAGATATTTATTGGATAAATTCAATCTAGATTATTGAATAAATTATTTTAAATTTAGTTTGTTAGAAATTAAATTAATAAATAGTGTAAGAAGAGCGATGCAGCTCAAACACACACAATCAGAGAGCTAGCGTCCTCTTTCTGTCACTTCTGCTCGTAAGAGAAAAAAAATATACTTTGGATTTAATGTTAATACTTTAATATTAATTTATTTAATGTTAATTCTTTATATACATTTCATGGCAAAAATACTGAACTATTGAATACGAGTTAAGTTAAGAGGCAAGCAAAGAAATTAATGTAACAAGAAATTTTATAGATCCAACCAGAAAATACTACCTAAACCAAATCCTTATAGTAAAATTTATTAAACTAATTCTAGTTATAAAAAATCGAGTCTTATTATGATAACTAGAAATTCTTGCTTGATTTAATCAAAATCATATACGTATCTTGTTGGTACAATCAAACGATTTTTCTCAGTGCAGTGCGGATATTTCAATCTCGCCGCTTCTAATCAAAAACCAGGTCGCGATGAGAAAACAGATTAGAACGCGAAACGGATCGCACGCGGGTACGATTCTGATTGCTTCCCGTAGGACGCACGGACGACAGCTGTTATCTGTATCAATTTGTCGCAGACAGTCCGGACACGTGTGCTCGCGCGCCACGTCCTCCAAAGCCGAGTTGCAGAAACTCCCTTTACGTGGCCGATTTCGGTAGTTGGTTTTAACGATTGCGATGTGCGGTCTGCGACGAATAGCTCGGGGGAGGAGGAGGGGGTTGTATCTGCGTTTCTCCTGCGGCCGTTTCCGTTAAATTTCACCAATCGGCGGGTTTCCCGGCCGCGGTTTTGGCCCCCGCCGCAATTTCCGACCGCGAGGAAAACATCTTGCCCGGAGTTTCCTCTCCCTCGCTAGCTTAACCGGAGGGTTGATGCAGGTGCACCGAGAGAGATACGACGAAATGCGAGCGGCGGCGTCTCGTGTATCTCGCGGAAGAAAGGTATACGCCGCCAGAAAGGTAGCTCTCGGGCACAGCTGTGAACGGCTACGACCACAGCCGCCACCAGCTTCCACCCCCTTGCGCGGGTCTAAATTACGGGGCCGAGTGGTAAGTGGCGGAAAGTGTAAGGTCGGCTCGAAGCTCAAAGTAAACTTTACTTTTCATGCCGCGCATTTGTCCAAAGCATAATTCGGAGTTCATTCCACGGGAGCAAAATCCCGTCATATTTTCTCATTCCTTCTCCCTCTCTCCCTATACCTGATTACTTTCTCCCTATTTCGATATAACTTTCTCCTCTAATATCTCTATATCTCCGCATCCCTACAGGCGTTCCCGGTTGGCTTATCATTCGCTCGGCTTAGCTTCGCCAGTCAACTGTACGAGAATGCGATTAATGCCTCAATTCCCACTGTGATATGAAGATAATCGAAACTTACGTAAGCGTGGATACTGTTACAGTTTCCGGACGTCATGGTCGATCGCGCACGCAGACGTTATCGTGCGCATGATAGGACAATGCCCGTCCAAAATAACTCGCGCGCGATG
This sequence comes from Camponotus fellah, assembly GCA_030586385.1. Lineage (NCBI taxonomy): Eukaryota > Metazoa > Arthropoda > Insecta > Hymenoptera > Formicidae > Camponotus > Camponotus fellah. The sequence continues at coordinate 707,906 of JAPIVC010001004.1, forward strand.
GAACACAGAGTCGAGGGGACAACAATAAGACGGCGCGACCTCGCGCGAATTTCAAACACGTTCATAAAGCGCGATAAACTTTTCGTTATTTATTTTATCGTATCCCGGAAAAGCAAATGGCGAATGTTCCGAAGTATCCCCCGATTGTTCTACGTGCTTCCTGCGTTTATCTCACTCGCGACTCGGTCGGACACACGTCGCGATACATTTCACATTCTCGGCCGGAGGAGTCGAAATGAGAAAAGTTTTTGCAGCGTAATAAGCGACGGCCGGATCTAACCTTCCCCCCTTTCTTGCGCCCCACCGACTTGATCCGGCCGCGGGATTAACACTCCGCAATGGCGCGATATAGCGCGAGAAATAATAAAAGGTAGAAAGAGACCAGGTGGGAGATGAGAAAAAAGGAAAGAGAGAGAGAGACAAAGCGAGGAATGGGGTACGAAACTCTCTTAATGACGATTCGTACCATCCAGCCATCTAGATGATAAAAATTTTGTTCGATATTGCGTCCAACGTCGAGATTATCCGTTGAAAAGTATACGACAATCTGCGAAATGGTGCAAGCACTTTTCATAAACGACTAATTGCAAGTATTAGTTTCCCAAAAAAATCTCGTTACACTATTCGAGTGTGTTTTAATCATTTAAGGTCCTTTATTAACTCTCTTTAATAATCTTCATTTAGCAAAAAACGGAAAAATATATTTACGCAAAAATAATATCAACGATTTAATTAATTAATTAGTTATTATTACACAAATGATATGAAAGTATCTTGAATCATGGAATATTAGTAAAAACTTTAAAACTGAAAAAATACATTTAATAAATTATATATTTTATAAAATAAATTTAAAAATATATTGAAAACTGAAAAATATGTTTACATAAAAATAATATCAACGATTTAATTAATTAATTAGTTATTATTACACAAATGATATGAAAGTATCTTGAATCATGGAATATTAGTAAAAACTTTAAAACTGAAAAATATATTTAATAAGTTATATATTTTATAAAATAAATTTAAAAATATATTTAAAACTGAAAAAATATATTTACGCAAAAATAATATCAACGATTTAATTAATTAATTAAAAGTTATCATTACACAAACGAAAGCATCTTGAATCATGGAATATTAGTTTGTCGAATTATGCCATCGCTAAAATCGGGGAACAGATCTGCTCCAACAAGTCGGCAATCAAGAAAGCTTGTGGATCGTCTAATTAATCTACATACTCCTATTAGGATTACCTTGCATGTGCAGATTTTAATTACGAGATAATTTATGCACCGGGTGGGCATTTTTTGTTTCCGCTTACATCGATTTCGCCCGCGCAGAAATAAGAGTCGCGAGAGCAGATGAGAGAAGAGGGAGATAAGGTAGGTCGTGAGGTAACTATCCGTATACTATATATTCTCTGGAACATTTACCATCAGGATTTCCCCAGGTGGCTGCTGTCACGTGCCACTAGGACACGTGCCAGGCGTACATCTGAGGGGGCTAAGAGAGCTTCCTCGCGCCTCTCATTCCCCTCATCGCGCCGCAATCTCTCGCTCTTTTTCTCCTCCGCCATCTCCTCCAACTCATCCTCCTCTTTTCCCATTCCGTCGTCCTCTTCCTGAGCGCTCTCTGCGAAGCAGATCCCGCAGGAGAAAAATGGCGGAGGCAGAAATGTGTGCGCGCCGTGCCAGTAGGGGCTGTTCACGGGTCAAGCGAGAGGAAGGGCTCAAGTCATTTTGTACACTTTACACCTCATGTCCACGTTCATCTCGCGTCCGCCCTTTCGTATCACGAGCAACGGCGCTTTCATCCTCCTCTCCTCTCTATCTCCTGTTTTCTGACTTGGAGTCTGGATGTAACGCCGGATTAATGAGTAAACCGAGATTAACAACAAAGTCCCTGCAATTTATGCGTCACTCGAGTCACCGCATCTTCTTTAACGCAGCTTTAATTGAAAAACCAATCGCGCTTTACCTCGCGTATCGATATTTCTTCCTGATATTGTGCAATGTTTTTTTTTATATTAACCGGCGCAAAATGCTAAATGCGTTAAAGCACCGCAAACGACATTGCTAACGAATGAGAAAACGTCGAACGTATCGCAAAAAGTATTATTGATATATATTCAAACGCGAGCCGCGAATTCTCGAGACTCATAAACTTCGCGCGTGATGGAAGTCCGATAATTCCATTCACGTTGAGAATCAATGTAAATTTTGATGCGCGCACGATTAAATGAATGCAAGATAAGGCAGGAGGAAAAAAAAGTCGGGAAATCGACTATCGGAAACGGACGTGAAATTTCTACAATATCCTGCAGCGCTACGTTTCGCGGAAAGATTTTAATTAATTCTATCTGTGCTCGCGACCAGCCGGGATATTTAGTTAGTCAAAAGGAACAAATATCGGAACACAGCCATAAGTCTACATCTATTAAAATTTAAAAAAAAATTATCGATAAGATGAAATCTGTTGAAGCGATAATGAAGCGATACACGTTATTCTTCGACAAAAGGAAATAGTAAACTGTATTTCGTCTATAGTTAAATCAAAAGAAACAAATATTAGAACAGCCATAAGTCTATTAAAACACAGCCATAAGTCTATTAAAATTTAAAAAAAAATGCCGATAAAATGAAATCTGTTGAAGCGATACACGTCACTCTTTAACAAGGGAAGATAGTAAACTGTATTTCGTCTATAGTTAGTCATAAAAGGAACGTTAGAACCAGCCAATTCCCTCGGAAATAGTAAACTGTATTTCGTCTATAGTTAAATCAAAAAACAAATATTAGAACAGCCATAAGTCTATTAAAACACAGCCATAAGTCTATTAAAATTTAAAAAAAAATGCCGATAAAATGAAATCTGTTGAAGCGATACACGTCACTCTTTAACAAGGGAAGATAGTAAACTGTATTTCGTCTATAGTTAGTCAAATTAAAAGGAACAAGTATTAGAACACAGTCATAAATCTATTAAAATTTTAAAAAAATTATCGATAAGATGAAATCTGTTAAAGCGATAATGAAGCGATACACGTCACTCTCTTCAACAAGGGAAAATAGTAAACTGTATTTCGTCTATAGTTAGTCAAATCAAAAGGAACAAATATTAAAACACAGCCATAAGTCTAAAAACATCTATTAAAATTTTAAAAAAATTATCGATAAGATGAAATCTGTTAAAGCGATAATGAAGCGATATACGTCATTCTTCAACAAAAGGAAATAGTAAACTGTATTTCGTCTATAGTTAGTCAAATCAAAGAAACAAATTAGAACACATCCATAAATCTATTAAAATTTAAAAAAATTGCCGATAAGATGAAATCTGTTGAAGCGATACACGTCACCCTTTAATAAAGGGAAAATAGTAAACTGTATTTCGTCTATAGTTAGTCAAATCAAAAGGAACAATTATTAGAACACAGCCATAAGTCTATTAAAATTTAAAAAAAAATGCCGATAAGATGATCTGTTAAAGAAAATCAAAGGGAATCTGTAGTTTAGATGAAATTGTTGAAGCAACGTCACTTTTAACAAGGAAAATAGTAAACTGTATTTCATTTATAGTTAGTCAAATCAAAAAGAACAAATATCAGAACACAGCCATAAGTCTACATCTATTAAAATTTAAAAAAAATTGCCGATAAGATGAAATCTGTTGAAGCGATACATGTCTCTCTTTAATAAGGAAAATAATAAACTATATTTCGTCTATAGTTAGTCAAATAAAAAAAAAACAAATATTAGAACACAGTCATACGTCTATTAAAATTGAAAAAAAAATTGCCGATAAGATGAAATCTATTAAAGTGACAATGAAACGATGCATGTCACTCTTCAACCAAGGAAAATAGTAAACTGTATTTCATCTATAGGTAATCAAATCAAAAGGAATTATCAGAACACAGCCATAAGTCTGCATCTATTAAAATTAAAAAAAAAGCCGATAAGATGAAATCTGTGGAAGCGATACACGTCACTTTTCAACCAAGGAAAATAGTAAACTGTATTTCGTCTATAGGTAATCAAATCAAAAGGAACAAATATCAGAACACAGCCATAAGTCTGCATCTATTAAAATTTTTAAAAAATGCGATAAGATGAAATCTGTGGAAGCGATACACGTCACTCTTCAACCAAGGAAAATAGTAAACTGTATTTCGTCTATAGTTTACTCTGGAGAATTCTTGGAAAAAGAAATGCGTAAACAGAGGGGCTGTGTTGATACTGGGTCTGCGCGTCTCGCGTCAAGAAGAATCATGGAAAGGAGAATCTGCGAAACGCCAGACGGTGCCGTCCGTCTGGTAAATTTACGGCGTCGGAGTTGAGTGCGCGCACTCGGAAACGGGCTCCCCGCCAGAAAAATAACAGGTAAATGGAACGGAGGGAAAGGAGGGGCGCAAGATTGTTCATCCGGTGCGTCGGCGGAGATAGAAAAAGTGACCCGTCTCCGGCGCCGACGTCTCCACCTACGGTCTCAGCCCCCTTGCACGCGCGTTCGCGTGCGTGAATCTCCTTTCTCCGACAATATAATGCCGCCCTTGTGAGCATTCACCGGCGAGGATTCATATCCTCTTCCGCGATGTCGAATTGAAGAGCCGAAACGTCTCCGACAATGTTTGCTGTAGATAATTTCAAAATTATCTAGATAAAGATAAAGATAAAAATCTGTAAATTTATCTTAGATGAGATAAAGATGATTTTGCTTTTACTTAATCTAGATGAAAGATGAGGTAATTATTGCGATAATCTAGATAATTATCCAGATATTTTTGTTTATTTTAGAAGACTATAAATATTTGTAAAAAATGTGACACAGATTGTAAATGAGATATTAAAATGATAAACACATATTCTTTCTCTTTTTCTAAAGAATATTCAAAATTATAAAGAAATTACTGCAAAAAGGTTTATAAATGATATGATAAATATTTATTTATTAATTTATATTTATAATATATTTATAATATATTTATAATATATTAATAATAATAATATAAAAAATATATTTTAGATATTTTGGATAGATTTTTAGAAGCTTGCCTAGAAAACTTTTTTGCATAATGAAAACGTCATCTTAGACAATTTTTAAATAAGATGACATATTTTTCATCTAAGATAAAGATAAATGATATGATAAATATTTATTTATTAATTTATATTTATAATATATTTATAATATATTTATAATATATTAATAACAATAATATAAAAAATATATTTTAGATATTTTGGATAGATTTTTAGAAGCTTGCCTAGAAAATTTTTTTGCATAATGAAAACGTCATCTTAGACAATTTTTAAATAAGATGACATATATATATATTTTTCATCTAAGATAAAGATAAAGATACTTTGTATTTCTTTATCTAGTTTAAGATAAAGATGATCTATTTCTTTATCTAGATAATTATCTAGATAATTTTATCTAGATATCAGCAACACTGATCCCCGATATTTCCTCGCCCCTTTTTTACCCGAGATCTGCCCTTATCTCGTCGCGAAACCGACGTATACGATTCTTTTTTTCACGTGCATTTTCACCAGCATAATCCTTCCGTTAATCCTCCATTCCGAGCGTACGGAATTACTCTCCTCCCGAAGTGTCGCACTTCGACGGAGGGAAAGCGATTCAACGACGCGCGAGATAAATGGAGTAAACGGAAACGCCCGCGAGTGCCCGCAATCGTGTTTACGAGAAGAAACGAAAACGATTTATATGCCGAGAGTACGAAGTACTATTACATTGTCGACGAAACATGATGCGTTTCTCTTCCGCTCGGTGCATCTCTTTCGATTCACCGCGCGAATCCTTCGGGCGTTCCATCTGCCACCCCTCGCATCCATCCTGCCGTCCCGCATCGGGGTGTACTTGGTTTTACGCTTCTCAGACTCGCGGAGTTCTAAGCAAAAGCTGTCAGATTAAAAGTGGTCATTCGAGCGCATCTCGCCGACGTAGAGGCTCCGCATGTATGACCCTCCATTAATTCTCCTCTTGCTCTTTTGCGTCTTTCCTGGAGCCCGAGAGATTCAAAGGAGCAGAAGTGACGGCTGTCATAATTGGGAGCATCGACTATTGTAACCATCCCTATCTTTGCGTTACATCAAAGAGATCTTACATAGAACTGTACGTTCTCTTGAGAGATTGCATGTAACTTCTATAGAATTATATATCCGCGCGAGAAAAATAAGAGTAAAAGATGTATAAATCACAAATAAAATTAATAGTCTTCTTTCTTACATAAAAATAAATTTGTTTGGATTCTGCCAAGTCTTTTGTACAGCAAACAAATATTTTATATTATTATTTTATATTATATATTACATATTTTATATTATAATTTTTTTATTATTATTTTATTATTATTTTATTTTTATTATTATTTTTATTATAATCTTTTTATTATTATTTTATTATTATTTTATTTTTATTATTATTTTTATTATAATTTTTTTATTATTATTTTATTATTATTTTATTTTTATTATTATTATTTTATATTATTTTATATTATTATTTTATATTATATTATTATTTTTATTATAACTTTTTTATTATTATTTTATTATTATTTTATTTTTATTATTATTATTTTATATTATTTTATATTATTATTTTATATTATAATTTTTTAATTTATATTATATTATATTTTATATTATTATTTTATATTATTAGAATTATTGCAAAAAGAATAAAAATAACGGATATTTTATAATATTTTATGTATTTTCTCTCTTTCTCTCCTCCTCTCTCCTCTTCTCTCTCTCTCTCTAATAGTTGTCTCATAGTTTTCTTAAACTATGTTTGACCATTCCACCCGGTTCCGCGATCCACCGTGTACAAATTGTAGTCGGAAACTACTTTCTCGAGATCGCTTCCCTTATTGTGCGCGCACAGGCAGACTATTAAAAATGCTTTGAAAATTTGCGGAGCGTAGTGGAGACTCCGGCGATGAGATTAATTCGGAGTACGTCGTTTGGCAAGTCCCCCCCCGTTGAGACTTTCTTCGGAATAGTTTACGAGCGCGTACTTCAGCCCTTTGCAAGCCTTTAAACGGATTTCACGGTGCGCCCGCGTAATTACATTATTTATCGCGGTTGACCATGCTACTTCGTAACATCTTTCCCTCTATCTATCGTCAAGACAAAAGCGATCCCGTCGAGGGTTTTTAACGATCAAGAGCGATGTCGGTGCGCGTCTCTCCCTTTGTTTTCTTACCTCTCATCGGCACAATCGATCCATTTAACGACGAGCATAAAAGTGAGCGAGAAAAGAAGATTCCCAAGATCGCATGCATACTTAATGATTTCGTTACAATTCAGACAGTTTGCGAAACTTAACTTCGAAAATATTTGTATGATTTCGCGCGTATGATATATCGAATATTACATTACAATTTTAATAACAAAAAATGGATGGTGTAATTTTCCTCCATTGCCCGTTATATTATTTCATGAATATTTTATCCTCCTCTATATATATGTGCGCACGCGCGTATGTGTGTAACGTTGCATCAATTATTTCTCTTTCGCGCGGGGCAACGCGAACGTAAAAATGACTGATTAACAATGCCTATCATACACATGCGACAAGTAATCCGATGTATATATCGTCCAATTGTTAAAATTTTAACGCAATTTTATTATGTACGTATACACAAAAATACCGTAACACACGAATTTATACACATATCTAAGTGTCATACATGCATTGAGAAAAAAATTATCTCGAAATAAAAAAATTTAAGTTAACTCAAAAAATTTGAGTTAACTCAAGAAAGCTATTTATTCGGTGAGTAATCACGTATTTACTTGTATTCAAAACGTATGTTTGCTTAAGTTAAGTATTTATTTACATATGTTTAAAAAAATATAATTTTTAATTAAATTTTAATTAAATTTAAAAAAAATATAATTTTTAATTAAATATTTTTATTTTAATTTTACAAAATATTTATTAAAATGCATTTTTTATTCTTATATCTAACAATAAGTGTCATACATGCATTGAGGAAAAAATTATCTCGAAATAAAAAAATTTGAGTTAACTCAAGAAAGCTATTTATTCGGTGAGTAATCACGTATTTACTTGTATTCAAAACGTATGTTTGCTTAAGTTAAGTATTTATTTACATATGTTTAAAAAAATATAATTTTTAATTAAATTTTAATTAAATTTAAAAAAAGTATAATTTTTAATTAAATATTTTTATTTTAATTTTACAAAATATTTATTAAAATGCATTTTTTATTCTCAAAAATTTTAAAATTTTAAATTTTAAAAAATAATATATTTAATAAATTATAATATATATTTTACGAAAATAGTATTTAAATATAAAAAATATATAAATGAAAATAATGTACTTAATATAATATGCATATTTAATTTAAATACTTTTGCTTGAATGAAATAAACAATTCCTTGCATTTAAAGCAAAAGTTTCAAGAAATCAAATTTATTTGATTTAAAAAAATTTTTCCCTCAGTGTGTATATGCATTTTATGTACTTAAATTCAATTATTGAGATATTATTTTTTGCTCTAGAAACATCACGAGAAACTACTTCGCTTCAAACTTCTTCTCTCAAACTTCTTCTCTCAAAACTTGTTCTTTCGCGAAAAAAATTTGCCAATAATACATCATCACGCGGCAGTATAAGTAATCGTATCATCGCGCCTTTTACCGAAAATTGCGACATATTTTCTGGAACTGTGGAATTTTATTCCTCGGAGGGTCGCGCGGGAAAAAGAAGAGGGTCCACCGCTCGATGAATCACGACGATGTGTCGCGCGAAAGAAGAGCCAATAGCGCAAACTTCTAAACTGCCAGTGTCGTCCAGTTTGTCGTCATCGTCCGTCGGTTGACAAGTCGAAGGGAAAGTCCACGTAGCTCTTCTCCCGCGGGATAAAGTTGTCGGCGAACCGACGATGAGAGGTAGTCACCGCGATGAAAGGCGATAAATAAGGCTCGATTGGATTCCTGCTGGTCCTGAAAGTTTCCCCGGCGCGATAGTCCTTTAACTCTCCCGCGCTTCCCATATGCTTTTCCCCGACTCTCCTTAACTATCCATGACTCTCCCCTTCCGTTCATTCGGTCCCGCTAACTGCGGGACTAACTGGATTAATCGAACCCTCTGCAGACGGAAACGAGACCGCACTTTGCCGTACGATTCGCCGCTTATCCGTATCATCAGGTTATTTTTGTTCATAACAATTATAATCGGTATGCAATCGACTTTTATATTTTAGTTTGTTCAAAAGGCATTTATAATTGTTTATAACAATTATTATCTGTATGCAATCGATTTTTATATTTTAGTTTGTTTAAAAGGCATTTATAAGTGCCATCTAAAAATATTACCGAAAATCTTTATAATATTGTAAAACTAAATGATATAAATATTGTAAAAATATAATAATATTTGCGAAAAAAGTAAATAAGAATATATTAAGGATGTTTTGTATGTAAAATCCCCAGCAAAAAGTAGTTGAAAATCAGTATTGACGAATATTCACTTTTGGTGTATTTTGAGTATGAGAAATTGTGTGTTTTTAATGAAATATTCGAAATTTTGTTAATCGAAATGATTAACTTTTGGCAGAGAATTTCGCCTTGTGACAGATACATGGCTAACTTCATTGAATTATGTTTAATATCTTTTTAATCAGTTAATACTTGTAATATTATTTGACCAAATATTTCCTCTGTATCTAAACTTTTGCAAATTTTAAACAAATTCTGAATATTATTTCCATGTGTTTTTGCCACTTGAATCAACGTGGTTATACGTTTCCCATAAGAACACCTATTAATTCGGTGCAAATTAAAATCCTTATAACTTGTGAACGCTTTAGTGAATCGATTTAAAAATTGTACTAAAGATTCTAAACATATGTAAAAATATTCTGTACAATTTTCATTAAATTCTCAATATTTTGAAAATAGGTACAAAACATGATTAATCGAAATGATTAACTTTTGGCAGAGAATTTCGCCTCGTGACAGATATATGGCTAACTTCATTGAATTATATTTAATATCTTTTTAACCAGTTAGTACTTGTAATATTATTTGACCAAATATTTCCTCTGTATCTAAACTTTTGCAAATTTTAAACAAATTCTGAATATTATTTTCACGCGTTTTTGTCACTTGAATCGACATGATTATATGTTTCACATAAGCACACCTGTTAATTCGGTGCAAATTAAAATCCTTAAAACTTGTGAACGCTTTAGTGAATCGTTTTAAAAATTGTATTAAAGATTCTAAACATATGTAAGAACATTCTATACAATTTTCATTAAATTCTCAATATTTTGAAAATAGGTACGAAACATCATTAATCGAAATGATTAACTTTTGGCAGAGAATTTCGCCTTGTGACAGATACATGGCTAACTTCATTTAATTATATTTAATATCTTTTTTAATCATTTAGTACTTGTATAATATTATTTGACCAAATATTTCCTCTGTATCTAAACTTTTGTAAATTTTAAACAAATTCTGAATATTATTTTCATGTATTTTTATCATTTGAATCGACGTGATTATACGTTTCCCATAAGGACACATATTATTTCGGTGCAAATTAAAATCCTTAAAACTTGTGAACGCTGTATTGAATCGATTTAAAAATTGTACTAAAGATTCTAAACATATGAAAAAACATTCTGTATAATTTTCATTAAATTCTCAATATTTTGAAAATAGGTACAAAACATCCTTAAGTACGAAAATAAAATAATATAAAATAATATAAAAACTGAATATTTCATAAAATACCTTTTCCTATAAAAAATACTGTTGGCAAGAATAATTAAAATCATCCAACTTTTTTACATTCAAGATATAATACAAGTCCAAAATTATATTCCTCAAGTTTCTTGCTCTTGGAAATTTAATACGCACAGCAGGCTATTTAGTATTACGAGATGCGACAGTTCAGCTCTCTGATGCGAAAGTGATTGCTAAGTATGCAGTCATTATTTCGCAAAGAAGGTCTATTATTATGAGAAAGAACACAAAAGTGTTTAAGTTTATAAAAATGCAAGCGTCGCGACACCCCAATTTCCATAATACACTACCGCATCAGCAATGAAAATGCCCCCCCGGGGCTTAAAAGCAAAAAAAGAAGATACACGATAAAAGTTCGAATTATCCAATTTTCCATTTTACTCCCTCGTAAACGACAATGCATGTGCGTTACGTATTAAAATCCGTCGTCATATCGATAAGGAAATATATTCTTCAATTTCACCGTACGCGATCTATCTTTCAAGGGATTACCGTTACATATTTAAAATGGTAACTCAATCGAAACTGAAATGTTCTTGCCGAGTGATTTTTAAAGAAAAGACTTGAATGACGTCGTTCAGAATACATATATATATATATATTCCCAAGCGACAGCGAAGGAAAGATGGTCGATCGTTCCATCATAGCGAGCAGACTCCTTTTAGCGAGGGATTATGACTTTTTATATGTCGCGAGTGGTCTGGTTTTATCGACGAGCTCATAGGAGTCCCTCGGTGGCCTCCGATATGAATAGCGTCCAAGTCGAGGACCATCGACGCGACCTTGGGAACGAGGGAGACGGACTTGACGGTCCGGGTTTCCATTTATCTCGGGACGTCCATCCCCGAAGGAGCCGTCAACGTCGTCAGGAGGATCTACCGCGAATTACGGTACGCGGTAGATCCCCTTTCCTCCCTTATAGCGCTACGGAATTGACCGCGGCAGGATATCCCCGACATAGAACTCGATCAAATATAAATCGCGAATCCCGGCTTACGGCTCGTCCCATTCTTCGATATCGGAGTCAATCCTAGTTTACAGTCGCCGTATATGTCGCGATAGATCGGGGGAGAGAGCCTCGAATCCGCAGTGCGATACATACATATTTCAAGAGGAGTCGATCGGGCGGAAGAGCGAGAGCTGAGACACGGATATACCCTCGACGCAAGACGCGGAAAAGGGAGGGAAGGAGGAGAGGATTCGACCGTCGTTTCTTCTTTATCGAAAACTTGACGGACGCGGAAGCTTATAACCGACGCCCCCGTCCCAGTTCCAGAAGGAATACTTGATCGACAATAATATTTCGAGCGTAAACAAGTTCCGAGCGATCCGTATCCCGGTCGGGGGGGGACGAGATTCCGATGGATTATTGCATTTATAGCCGACACATTACACGCTAACTCGCCAACCGCCAACCGGTAGTTGCGTTGTTACCTGGCCGGAATTGCTACTGGCTCGGATGATAAACAACGTATTGAAATACCGTCGGATCCGCGAGATTACCACTCGAGAGAGAGGGAGAAAAACAGAGAAAGAGAGAGGAAGCTGCAGGTTTACATATTCTGCGAAAAATGTTTCCCGCAGAAAAATCTCGAGGAAGAAAAAAATAAGCGAAATAGCATTTTCGCGCCTGTGTTGCGATTTATTGCCCGTGAAACTAAATTATCGCGCAAAAATCTATCTGAAATGCCGAAATCTGAAAGCGCCTCGCTAAAAATGAATGAATAACACGTGTAATTTATGCGACAAGCGCAAGTGCCGATGATGCACCGTTTATCCGGACATTCCTTTCCTTTCTCTCGGCGCGGAAACAAGCCATGTCGGGGCGTTTCGGAAATCCAATTTCATGGCGAAGATCTCGAACGCGTCTACGTTCGATGCCTGGAGAGAGAGAGAGAGAGAGACGGTGGAAAACACAATGCGCTGGCCGGGTCGAGCTGGATTCCCTAAGCGTATTTGTAATACACCGATGATCTAGTAGCAGCGGCACAGATTCCTCGTGCAATAGCTACTCTTTCGCAACGACACATTCGAGAAAAATTCCATTCGTCAATACTAAATTCCTGTGCGCTGTATATTAAATTCTTTTAACCAATTTTTTTTTTTTCCGTATGCGCGGAATAATTGTTAAATTCTTGATTTTAATATACAGATTCAATATTCGAACATCTAAAAATCGCTCGGAAAATTGTTTTCAAAAACTACTATTAAATGTTGGATTAATTTCTGTTTTGTCAAATAAATATCACAAAATTAAATTTGAAAAAAGATGTATATTTTTGTATTTTGACGCAAGTTTTTTTTTGTCACCATTTTCTCTCTCTCTCACACACACACACACATTGTTCTTAAAATTTTAATTTGTCTTTTCATAATAATACAAACAATAAACATTTTTTATATACGCATTAATGAACAATACTAGTTGATATTTTGGGGCAAAATACGAGATTATCATCCAAAAAACATGGACCATAACGCGCGAGAAATACGATATAATCCATATGCGTAAATCGAAACATTTCCTATATCACGGGATATTTATATTTTTCGATCAAATTTATAGAACGCACGTAAAAATTTACTCATTTATCTCCTACGCAGCCTCTCCCTCTCCCTCCCCCCCTCTCTCTCATTGTTCGGATGGCGATAAACACTGTGAAATTGATTAATGTATACGGCACGTTACATCATACACAACTACGTGCCATCACTATTGAAAATACGCGATATTCGAGTGAAGGCAAATATATAAACGAAAAATACGATTGAAAAAACTGCGTTTTTTTTTTTTGCCACGAATACCTTGCGCACCACCTCCGCAATAGTAGGTTAATCGTAGGTTTATAGTAGGTTTATATCTCTCTCTCCTTTCCCTCTCGCCCTTCCTTCTTTACCCCCTTTTCCGTAGTTCGCGTGCGGAGGCCGCGCTGACGTTTTAATACCAACGGCAATGCATTATTACGCAATTACGCTTCGATAGCGGAATAATCGAGTCCGCTGTCTGAATTACACGCGGCGTTGCCCGGAATAGCGTAACGAGTATCGCGAAAGATAACGTTATTCGCCGAATAAAAAAAAAAAAAAAAACACTTCCCGTTCCCATGTCTGGGGAAAACAAAAACTATATCCCCGTCGCGTTTCCATTTCTCTTTTTTTTTTTTTTCGCGTGTTGTCATACCGTGCATTCATCGCCATGTATTCATCGCGATGAAGCATCATCAACGAAATAAAGGTAAACTATTCTAGCCGGGGTCGACCGATGGGCGCGACGCGTTACCGCATTTCCCGCGTGCGATAATAATTGAACAATCGGTTCGGCAAAGTTCCGGCTTTTACGTCGAGAGATATTCGTGACAATGCATGCATTGAGAAAAAAATCTGGTTGCATTAATTAGAATTCTGGTAGATTCAATCAGTATGTCCGTTGAAAAATGGACGAACCAGAATTTTTGTAGGAATTATGAGATGAATCTGATTAATTTCTTCCTGTTAAATTTACCAAATATTCTGGTTAATAATACTAAACTCGCCAGCACCAAGTTGTCGAAAATTTTTTCCATCTAGGTATCGATTGTGTAACTTTTTCTAAAGTGAAAACGTGAAAAGTGAAAAATTTCCGCCAATCACGCATTGATTTTAAAATGAAATCGATGCGTGATTGGGAAATTTCCTTTTCACGTTTTCACTTTAGAAAAAGTTACACAATCGATACCCTAATCTCAAAAGTTTGTTTAATATTCTAAATTCCAACAAGATTGTTGGATAAATTCGATCCAGATTATTGAATAAATTATTTTAAATTCAGTTTGTTAGAAATTAAACTGATAAACAGTGATGCAAGAAGAGGATGCAGCTCAAACACACACAATCAGAGAGCTAGCGTCCTCTTTCTGGCACTAAGAGAAAAAAAATATACTTTGAATTTAATGTTAACATTCTTTATATACATTTCATGGCAAATATTGAATACGAGTTAAATTAAGAGTGACTCGCCGCCTACACAGAGAAAAATGTATACTGTATTCAAGTAAATATTATTTATTTTAAGTATATCATAAGTTTGTATATCCGCAAATATATCACAAAGTTTACCACAAGCATTAAATTTAATTGAATATATTCTGAATTTTAGTAAGTGCAGTATTTTAGTCAAGAATATTAAATTGAAACAAAAATTTGGTTTGCTTACTGCAAAGAGTTGGCGTAAAGTAAGTTTGATTTTTCTTTTGATACAATTTTACAATATTCTTAAAGAGAAAATAATTTCTTCTTTTGAGTACATGATAGTGAGATTTTCTAACATTTGTGATGAGTATATTTTAAAACTATTTAAAAAATTATCAAGAATATATTCTTTGTTGAAGAAAACTATTACTTAAAAAAAGAAAAATAAACTGAGTAATTCCTTTTTTTGACAGTAGAATGATATTTTTCTCTGTGTAATGGCAAAGAAATTAACGTAACAAGAAATTGTATAGATCCAACCAGAAAATACTAACCAAATCCTTATAGTAAAATCTATTAAACGTTCTAGTTATAAAAAATTCGTTGTAGTTTTAAGTTCTAGTTATAAAAAATTCGTTCTAGTTAAATCGAGTAAAAAATCGAGTTTTATCATGATAACTAGAAATTCTTATTTGATTTAAAAATTCCTTCAATCATACGAAAGAAGTTTTGTTGGTACAATCAAACAATTTTTCTCAGTGTGAATTTTTGACGATTGCAAAAGCGAGGGAGCATCGTCGCAAATTCGCCCAACGAGACACATCTGAATCGGACCTTGTGTCCTGCAAGAGAGATGTGCGTCTCTTCTCCACCGTTCGGATCGACGTAAATTTTCGATTTACAAATGTGCTTTCAAGTTCCGAGGTCTCTGCCAACTAGCGCGAAACTGGCAGCGTAAAATCTCGCGCAAGAATTATTTTCAAGATCCCGACGCAAGGAGAATATCGCATCAGCGCAAACAATCGCATCCGAGCCTCCATCCTCCGAGAGAACGGGGCGAGGTAACCGTCTGTGTAGTCGGACGGAATTCTGGAGAAATTGCAGCCACCAGATCGTGCGCCGTCCTTCATCATCATCGTTTGCGTGCGAAGTTTGTGCTGACGCTTTAATAATACTCGCCGTGCCCGATGCTTTATTACGCGATTACATCACGATGACGGAATAATCAAATGGGAGAGAGCGAAGGTAGAAAGGGAAAGAGGAGAGGAAGGAAGGAAGGAGGGAAAGAAGTGGAGAAAGTGAAAACTGGCGGAAGGGAAGGAGAGAAGAGGGCCAAATGCCATCGAAGAAAGCGAGAAAAAGGAAGAAAGGGTGCCTGCGAAGGAAACGGATAAAGAAGGGCAAGGAGTAAGGATGTAGAGGAATGTCGACGGCTAGCAGATCTATCCAGCGGAATGGGAGATGGAACTCGTAGTCTCGAGATAATACTACCTGAGAAATAATTGCGACCACCCCGACGAATCGGCGATGAGACTTCGCCGCCGGTAATTTGAATATATTCTAATGAAACATTTCCCCTCGACGCGGCGTCTTTCCTACTCTGCATTTTTCGAACGAAAAAAAAATGTGTCCCCGGCGGAGGGAATGGGAAATGATAATTGCGAAATCGTCGATAAAGAGCACACCGGTTACGAATTTTAAAAAATCCTCCGCCCTCCTCCCCCCCCCCCTTTATGCGAGGGTTTCGATCGTTTCTGGCTTGGTGAGCAATAAATTCGCCAACGCGCGAAATTATTGTCGGCGATAAAGCTTCGGCGTCGCGAAAAAATGGTGACGGATGAGAGGAATTATGTTCAGTTGACAGCTCGTCGACGCCGATGAGACTTGGACGTTGAAACGCGGACGTCGGATTTGAAAATAACAGATCGCTGATGCTCGAGTAAGCGATATAAGCTGTTGAATGTATTTTTCAGAATGATGTCGCGAGTGCTCTTATATATATTGTGTAATATCGAAATACGTGCATGCGAAGAAAATTCAGAGAGTTTAAGGATGTTTTGTACCTATTTTCAAAATATTGAGAATTTAATGAAAATTGTACAGAATATCTTTTCATATATTTAGAATCTTCAGTACAATTATTAAATCGATTCATTAAAGCGTTCACAAGTTATAAGGATTTTAATTTACATCGAATTAACATGTGTTCTTATGGAAAACGTATAACCACGTCGATTCAAATGACAAAAACACATGGAAATAATATTCAGAATTTGTTTAAAATTTCAAAAGTTTAGATACATAGGAAATATTTGGTCAAATAATGTTATACAAGTACTAACTGATTAAAAAGATATTAAATATAATTCAATAAAGTTAGCCATGTATCTGTCGCAAAGCGAAATTCTCTGCCAAAAGTTAATCATTTCGATTAAGGATGTTTTGTATCTATTTTTAAAATATTGAGAATTTAATGAAAATTGTGTAGAATGTTCTTACATATATTTAAAATCTTCAATACAATTTTTAAATCGATTCACTAAAGCGTTCACAAGTTATAAGGATTTTAATTTACATCGAATTAATATGTATTCTTATGGGAAACGTATAACCACGTCGATTTAAATGACAAAAACACATGGAAATAATATTCAGAATTTGTTTAAAATTTCAAAAGTTTAGATACGGAGAAAATATTTGGTCTAATAATATTATACAAGTACTAACTGCTTAAAAAGATATTAAATATAATTCAATAAAGTTAGCCATGTATCTGTCGCAAAGCGAAATTCTCTGCCAAAAGTTAATCATTTCGATTAATGATATTTCGTACCTATTTTCAAAATATCGAGAATTTAATGAAAATTGATACAGAATATCTTTACATATATTCAGAATCTTCAGTACAATTTTTAAATCGATTCACTAAAGCGTTCACAAGTTATAAGGATTTTAATTTACATCGAATTAATATGTATTCTTATGGGAAACGTATAACCATGTCGATTCAAATGACAAAAACACATGGAAATAATATTCAGAATTTGTTTAAATTTTCAAAAAATTAGATACAGAGGAAATATTTGGTCAAACAATATTATACAAGTACTAACTGGTTAAAAAGATATTAAATATAATTCAATGAAGTTAGCCATGTATCTGTCGCAAGGCGAAATTCTCTGCTAAAAATTAATCATTTCGATTAAGGATGTTTTGTACCTATTTTTAAAACACTGAGAATTTAATGAAAATTGTACATAATGTCCCTACATATATCTATAATCTTCAGTACAATTTTTAAATTGGTTCACTAAAGCGTTTACAAGTTTTAAGGATTTTAGTTTGCACCGAATAAACATGTGTTCTTATGGGAAACGTATAACCACGTCGATTGAAATGACAAAAACACATGAAAATAATATTTAGAATTTGTTTAAAATTTCAAAAGTTTAGATACATAGGAAATATTTGATCAAATAATATTATACAAGTACTAACTGATTAAAAAGATATTAAATATAATTCAATAAAGTTAGCCATGTATCTGTCACAAGGCGAAATTTTCTGCCAAAAGTTAATCATTTCAATTAACAAAATTCGGAATATTTCAGTAAAAACGCAATAAATATTAAAAATCGATATATTCGTCAATATTGATTTTCAGCTACTTTTTGCTGGGATTGTACATACGAAACATCCTTAAGTATAAGCGCCGATCACATCGCTGCGTCTAAATAATTTTCACATCACCAATTCTACGGTAAACGGTGAAAATGTATTAAACTATTACGCGCCATATATTCAATTGTACTCGTAATATAACGTATTATTGGCGCAATATTAATTTAACGTATATTTGCCCGAAGGTCGGCGATGGATATACAATGCAATATGTACCAATCTTTGAAAAGCTGCTAATCGAAACGGTAGACCAGCTTTGTTTGCCTTTATGTTAAAAGCAATTTACTTACAAACAGTCAAATTAATATAAATTTCCACGAGCGCGTGGCCTCATTATTGCACAAAATGAATAACGGGCGACACGAGAGAGAGTTAAGAAGATACTACAATATTATTATTTAATTTTCTTCACCGTCGAAAGTAATAAAACGTACGAACGGAAATAAAATGTCGACGTTGCGCAACGTTATTTGAGAATAAAATAAATATTTCGCGATGCAATTTTTCGACAAAATTCAATAGACAGAAAATACAGAGGAGCATAAAATAAACAGTCGGCTAAATTCTCGTAGTACCTATTACAGCGTCAAACAATTCTTGTCGCTAAGTTAACAGAGTATACCTCGGCCACGCGAGTCCACGTCGAATTTCGCTCGAAAACGCTCCATTAACTCTCTACATGTGATTTTCTCTATATGGTTTTCCGCCTGAATATATACAGAAAACGTGAATTAAGTTAATTTCGCGTCGGTTCTCTTTCCCACAAATAATATTTGATATCCGGCGCAACGTATGCGAGAGCGTAGCTTTATTTCGTCTCCTCACTTATGCCGAGTGTGTATTAATTTTCGCGCTTTTAACCGGCATCGCGCGCAACAAAAACGATATCGAAATACGCCCCAATTATCAGATTCATCGAACATCGTGCTAAAACATATGAACGGGATAATATCCCGTGTTCGGTTGCTATTTTTGCTTATTTTTCGCGCGATCGATTGCGCGACGATTATTTATTAGCATTATTTGCTTTAGCGCACGAGCCACGCAGCCGTCATTTTCGTTGAAAATCATGGCGAAAATCAATCGCTATCGCGTATGATACGATGATCGTCAAAGTTGCTACCGATTACGGATGGTCGGTTTCCGCGTTGAAGCAAAAGCCGGCGATGAAACGCACGACGCAGCCCGGCAAAATTCGCCGTCAATTATCGATATCGCGACGACATTGAAAGTGACAACGCCCCCGTGCAACAATCTCGGCCTGTTGCGTGTCTGTCGCGTTTTTAATATACGCGTCCCCGATCTAATTTACAGACGATACTCGGCGCGAAACTTTGCCAAAGGCAAATACACCGCGTGACAAAGGAAACGATAGAACGGAAAACGAAAATCAAGGATTAAAGGATTGTCGAGACCGCGACAAAGGGCGCCGTCGATTAGTTTTGTACACGGTTGGTCCAGATTTGTTTGCGACCGGAGGCCAAAGCGTTGATAACTTTTTTAACATCTGGCTAAAAACTGTTATTATTCGGAGCACAGAAACAGACATTTTTATATACCGCGCAATGATAAATATCGGAATATCTGAAAATTCACCAATTTCGATCGCTTTCAATCAAAGTTGATAGAGTCCGTTAATTTAATTTCCCGCCGAATATATCTAAATTTATTACGTACGACGTAATATCAAATCATTTCCATAGAGATTGCCCGGCTCTGTCCTGTCTCGAAAAAAAAAAAAAAATCCAAATCCCTTTATTACTCCACTTGCGTGACGTAATTGCCGCAGGTGAGCGAGAATGAGCGAGGAAAGAGCGCGTATAACGAGACTGCGATAATACGTAACGACTATATCCGAGACCGTACAAAGCCCAAGATTCGAAGGAGAATGTTAATCGAACGCTAATCGAAATAATGCGCCGAAGACCAGCGTATCGATTCCATTGAAACGCTGCTCATCACCTTCTGGGTGTGTGCGATCGACTTTTGGGAAGGTGGTGGAGAGAAGCACGACGAAGCCAATTAATTAAAAGCCAATCGACGACGTTGGTGCCACTCGACTCTGGCGCGAATAATCCGCCAGTACTTGTAGTACATATGTATATATATATATATATATATATATATATATATAGGTGTGTGTGTGTGTGTGTAATAGTAAATATATATATGTGTATATACACATAGAAATCAGCGGAAATACGTGTGTGTGTTGTGTGTATCGTCGCACACATGTACGTATAAGTGTACCTAACGTAGGTACTTTTCGGACGCGGACAAGTCGATTAGCATAGAGATTGAGTCGCGGCTGTTTATGCAAATGTGCCACGATAATGGTGGTGGTAGCGGTAGTTGACGTCGGCGACGACGAAGACGACGATGGCGACGACGATGCCATGTCGTCGGTTGTGCCCCGTCTTCTACGCGCGTAGACCCTTCGACACTACCCCTCGGGGAGACGGCTTTTTTCCTGTTTTAAACACGCCACGTTGTAAGACGCGCGCCGTCCCTTTGGCGGGGCCGCTATTATTATTCCCGCGCCGGAGGCCCCCGGTAATGGAAATAGCGACTATCGCGAAATTAGATCGGTCAAATTTAATAAAACGCTAACCGCTGTTAATACGTTATCATTGATTCGCAGTGACGGTGAATTATTACGCCGTGCGAACCTCGTTACGCGTCGGCCATTCATGTATCCAGCATGCACATGGCCGACGTGCACGCGTATCTTGAAAGGGGGATCGAGCTTTATAGCTCAACCGCAGCAAAAATACGTAATGTTTGCGGATGTAAAATATAAGCATCTCAGATTAAATATCGCGATCTGCGCCATTATTTATTTCCCTTATTTTTATTTCCCGCGCTAAAAAAAAAATAATAAAGTAAAATGATATAAAATATGCACAGTGTGGAAAATGATATAAAATTATGTAAAATGCAGAATGTCGCTCTTTCGCCTTTCGGTGACACGCAAAATGACGCAAACAGATTTTACGACGCGACATCTTGGTTACGTTAACGTGATCAAAATTGTACTCTTTATTTTTCGCGACACGTGGACAAATCGGGGCAATATTCCTTCCGCTCAAAAACAAGCGCGCAACAAGACGAACAGCGGCTTCGATTGATTGGCTTATCGGGCTGCTATTAAATCGTTGATAATCAATTACGGACGAGAACGCGGTACGTGCCTGTCGGCCAGTCCATTCGCGAACGTGGATCGCGGCTTGCGCCGAACGACATCGACGCCATTAGCATTGACATTAGCATTAGCATTAGCATTAACGCCGACACCGGCAGTAACGTTGCCCCTTTCCCGTCCCCCCCCCCTGTCACCCCTCGGTCCTCGTTGCCGTTCTCTATGAACACCTACGTACACGTCCGCAATATCGCTGCCTGTCCTTCGGTCTGTATGCTGATCGTTCCTGTGTATGTACACCGAATTCCTCGACAGCCGCAAATCGCAATTGACGTTATCGTAGCATAACATGCTTATCGTTTGTTTAAAACTCGCGGGAAAAGCGAGTTTCTAGTTTTTTTCGCGAAATTAATTAATCGGAGGAAGGATATCGAAAAAAAAATGACATGTCTCGTTTTTAAATTGTTGTAATTGAAAAAAATTGAAAAAAGTTTACCATGCACAGAGATATTTTCAAAATACCGCTGTCTATCTCAGATCGTATCACAATTTCGATAATATTGTAACGAAACATTTTTCTCTGTTTTTTTTCCTCCCTTTTTCGAGCAATCGATCTTTCTTGAAAATAAATGGAAATTGAAAAATCCGAGAAAATAGTTCCCGACATCACTCATTAAATATACACAAAATGCAAAATATTGCAATAGTAAAACAGAGTCTTGGCTTTATTTCTACCAACCAGATTACATAATTCGTTCGTAAAGAGAAAATAGGATAAAAATTTGTCAATTTTAATATAGATCCATCTAGCACATCAAAACAAACGACAAATGCAAATTTAAACCTTGTAATGAATAAACTATTTACAAGTAGGACAAGAGTTCACGTTAGCTCCGATATCAAAATAATAATACGATTTAAAGATTTGCTAGTTTTGATATTTATTTGTTCCACTAAATAAATATAGTACACGTATTATACATATATATATAGCTACTTTTTATTTAAAGTGGCGCTGCGGATTTCATTGCATTAACTGAATCGCGTAGAACAAATACAACGGCTACAATTTTTTCGGTAGCTCGATATTTTCCTGACGATTTCGCGAAATAATGCGTGCGATCGACGTATTATCTCGCATGTCGGAATTTCGCCGATATAAAACAATGTCGGTGACCGATATATATTTTTCATGACGTCGAAGCTTGTGTGACACTCGCGAAACTTATCGCTCCTTCAGCGACCGCTTCGACCGCGAATTGTATGTATCTGTCCGGCTGCTTATTTCGACGTGTTCTCCTCGGGGATTTACTTTTTCTCTCGATAAAGAAAGGTTTCCCGGGGCGGTAAGAGTTTTGTTTCGCGCACGCGACACGCGAGATGAGAAAATCTGGCGTTGGATACCTCGGATCTTTCATCTGGATCCGATCAAAGGGGATGATTTTGGAACAATTGAACGCGCCTGCAGGTCAGGGGAAGCGAGACACACGACGAGGAACTGTCCCACGTGCAGTGTTTGCTGTAGATAATTTCAAAATTATCTAGATAAAAATAAAGATAAAAATCCGTAAATTTATCTTAGATGAGATAAAGATGATTTTATTTTTACTTAATCTAGATGAAAGAATTGAGATAATTATTGCGATAATCTAGATAATTATCTAGATATTTTTGTTTATTTTAGAAGACTATAAATATTTGTAAAAAATGTGACGCAGATTATAAATGGGATATTAAAATCATAAACATATATTCCTTCTCTTTTCCTAAAGGATATTTAAATAATAACAAAAAGGTATATAAATGATATGATAAATATTTATTTATTAATTTATATTTATAATATATTTATAATATATTCATAATATTATAATAATATATTTATAATTTATTAATAATAATAATATAAAAAAATATATTTTAGATATTTTAGATAGATTTTTAGAATTGCCTGGAAAACTTTTGCATAATGAAAACGTCATCTTAGACAATTTTTAGATAAGATAACATATACTTTTCATCTAAGATAAAGATAAAGATACTTTGTATTTCTTCATCTAGTTAAAAGATAAAGATGATCCATTTCTTTATCTTTAACTAGATGAAGAAATACAAAGTATCTTTATCTTTATCTTAGATGAAAAGTATATGTCATCTTATCTAAAAAATTGTCTAAGATGACATTTTCATTATGCAAAAAAGTTTTCCAGGCAAGCTTCTAAAAATCTATCTAAAATATCTAAAATATATTTTTTATATTATTATTATTAATAATATAATCTAGATGATTATCTAGATAATTTTATCTAGATACCAGCAAACACTGCCCACGTGCATCCGAAAGCGACTTTCGAGGCTCCTCCTATTGTCATGCTGACTGAAAAGTTCATTAACGAATAATAGCAGCATCCGCACGTATGGACCTAATCGCAACCGGGATCTTCGATTTTTCAAGGGGAGGCGCGCAATCGAAAATTCGCGCGCATAACGAATTAATCCGTCAACGTTTCGCCAGTACATTACATGCATAATGTGTATATTGTATGCATGTAACATGGCGCACGGAGTCCACGCTGGCATATCTGTCGCGTGTTATCGGTGCGATGTATGCAGTGGAGTACGGTGCAGGAGAGTGCAGTACTGCACTCTCTGGTGCACGCGCGGCGCACAGCGACGGGAATTATTAAAATGGCATATAAATAAATGATAACGTAATACTATAAATCAACCGAGGGCAACACGGAACGGCGAGCGCGCGATTATTTATCATTATTACGCGTATTCGGTCCGCGTCCACGTCCGCGAGCGCGCAGCCCTGTGTGTCCGCATGCATCTTTGATAATCGCGGGATCCGCGATTATGATACCCAAGCTTCAACAAATACAATACAGCCGCTCGCGGGGAATGAACTCGCTATCAGCGAGTAATTACAGACAAATAATTACAGACGGGACTTACAAAATGGAGCGCCCATATCTCTCGTGTGTGCTTGCGTTAATAATAATAAAATATTAGCCGTAATATTTCGAGCGTTAAATGACTCGAGACAACGCTGAGAAAGATCGTTTGATTGTATCAACAAGACGTATATGATTGAAGGCACTTTGGTTAAATCAAACAAGAATTTCTAGTTATCATGATAAGACTCGAGTTTTTATAACGAATCTAGAACGAATTTTTTTATAACTAGAACGTTTAGATTTTACTATAAGGATTTGGTTAGTATTTTCTGGTTGGATCTATAAAATTTCTTGTTAAATTAATTTCTTTGATTGCCATTACACAGAGAAAAATATCATTCTACTGTCAAAAAAAAAGAATTACTCAGTTTATTTTTCTTTTTTAAATAATAGTTTTCTTCAACAAAAAATATATTCTTGATAATAGTCTTAAAATATACTCATCACAAATGTTAGAAAATCTCACTATTGTGTCACTCAAAAGAAGAAATTATTTTCTCTTGAAGAATATTGTAAAATTCTATCAAAAAAAAATCAAATTTACTTTACGCCAACTCTTTGTAGTAAGCAAACCAAATTTTTGTTTTAATTTAATATTCTGAACTAAGATGCTGCACTTATTAAAATTCAGAATATATTCAATTAAATTTAATGCTTGTGGTGAACTTGTGATATATTTGCGGATATAAACTTATGATATACTTCAAATAAATAATATTTACTTCAATGCAGTATACATTTTTCTCTGTGTAGGCGGCAAGTCACTCTTAACTTAATATTCAATATTTGCCATGAAATGTATATAAAGAACTAGTATTAACATTAAATCCAAAGTATATTTTTTTTCTCTTACGAGCACTAGTGCCAGAAAGAGGACGCTAGCTCTCTAATTGTGTGTGTTTGAGCTGCATCCTCTTCTTGCATCACTGTTTATCAGTTTAATTTCTACCAAACTGAATTTAAAATAATTTCAATAATTCAATACTCTGGATTGAATTTATTCAATAATCTTGTTAGAATTTAGAATATTAAACAGACTTTTGAGATTAGATGGAAAAAATTTTAGACGACTTGGTGCTGGTGGATTTAGTATTATTAACCAGTAAATTTAACAGGAAGAAATTAATCAGATTTATCTGGTAATTCTTCCAAGAATTCTGATTCGTTCATTTTCCAACAGACATACTGGTTGTTTACCAGAATTTTAATTAATGCAACCAGATTTTTTTCTCAGTGCATGTATATATCGCGAAAAATATTTTTCTAACATTAATATTAATACAATTATATAATTAATTTAATTTAATGTCATGAAATTTAAAAATGGCATATATTGCTATATAAAAATTATTTCGGTAAAATCACATGATGCTTGAATAAAGACAGCCACTCTTAACTTAATTCGTATTCAATATCTGCCATGAAATGTATATAAAGAACTAGTATTAACATTAAATCTAAAGTATATTTTTTTTCTCTTACGAGCACTAGTGCCAGAAAGAGGACGCTAGCTCTCTAATTGTGTGTGTTTGTGAGCTGCATCTTCTTCTTGCATCACTCTTTATCAGTTTAATTTCTACCAAACTGAATTTAAAATAATTTATTCAATAATCTGGATTGAATTTATCCAACAATCTTGTTGGAATAGAATATTAAACAGACTTTTGAGATTAGATGGAAAAAATTTTAGACGACTTGGTGCTAGTGAGTTTAGCATTATTAACCATTGGTAAATTTAACAGGAAGAAATTAATCAGATTCATCTGGTTCCTACAAAAATTCTGGTTCGCCCATTTTCCAACGGACTGGTCGAATCTACCAGAATTCTAATTAATGCAACCAGATTTTTTTCTGAGTAAATGTATGCAAATTTCGGATCTCTAGACGATTTGTTTCTCTCGTCAAGTATACGCATCGAGTAGCGTGAAACGCCCGGGGAAACGCATAGTCGCACCCGGATTTACACAGCTCGTGGGTAACTAACTTCACCGAACCGTACTCGGACCGAATCGGAGTTGTCGCCCGGCAGCAAACGTGTACGGCATATACGCATAAGGCGGACGAGGGGGAAAGGGCGAGAGAGGGGAGGGGAATTGTTGCCATTGTGCGGCAAGGGTGGCGCAACGCCGCGGCTATATTGTACGCGCGTCAAGCTCGCCCGTATTGTTTTGCAATATTTCGCGCACTAATTGGCCTGGAAATTGCTATTTCCTGAAATTACAACCGAGCCCCGAGGTCGCCTCCATTCAGAAGACGTAATAGCACTTCGCTCATATCTTTCACTCTCTCTCTCTCTCTCTCTCTCTCTCTCTCTCTCTCTCTCTCTCTCTCTCTCTCTCTCTCTCTCTCTTTCTTTCTCTCTCTCTCCCTCTTTCTTTTTTTTCTCTATTTTTGCTAAAAAAAAAAAACGAGATCTTTAAATAGAATAGATATTTATATCGGCGTGTACTGTGTAGATGTATTGTGTAATACATAAGTTTAATCATGGCGCCTCGCTTTGAATATTGTGCAACGTTGTTAATTGATATAGGAGAAATACAGTTGAATAAATTGCAAATGGCGCAAAATCGGACCACAAGAGTCGTGTTGCAATATGGTAGGTATATCAAAGTGAAACATATACTGCCAATACGTTGCAGTTTATGCTACAAGAGTTATAACGTATATGTATATTTAATTTTAAGATTTTAAAAAAAAACGTGTTGCCAGATCAATTAAGTAGTAGATGAAATATACGAACTGAGAGAGTGAAAAGCGAACACGACGAAAGTCGAGTACATTGCAATTTCGTAAAACAAGAAGCACGCAAAAAAAGTACAATTTACAAAGGAGTAAAATTGTATAATGCCAGCTAAGATAAAACGATGCGAAAAAAATTGAACCGTTTAAGCAAATGGTTCAAGGAGCCATTGTATTTTATCCAACGTAATTTAGATAATTGCAATGCAATTTTCTACTACAAATGAAGAAAGCTAATTAAGATCACTCAATCATCTATCAATCTCTTTCTCTCTGTCTCGGATAGATTTACGGAATCTCTTTATGATGACTTAATTTAGGAGGGAAGAAATGTTCTGTTAGCTCATCTTTTAATACGGGAAACGTATCATCAACCACAGCCGCTGGTATTAATCAACAAAACCGAGAGATTTGTTAAATCTCGAGTCTCTTGATTAATCATATTAGCATTTAATATCATCGTATTAAACACACGTTTATAATTTTCGGAATAATCTTAGGCAAAATTTGCTGCGTTCCCACTGAGAAAAATCGTTTGATTGTACCATCAAGACGTATATGATTGAAAGCATTTTGATTAAATCAAACAAGAATTTCTAGTTATCATAAGACTCGGTTTTTATAACTAGAATGTTTAATAGATTTTACTACAAGGATTTGATTAGTATTTTCTGGTTGGACCTATAAAATTTCTTGTTACATTAATTTCTTTGCTTGCGTCTTAACTTAACTCGTATTCGTATTTGCCATAAAATGTATATAAAGAACTAGTATTAACGTTAAATCCAAAGTATATTTTTTTCTCTTATGAGCAGTAGTATTAGAAAGAAGACGCTAGCTCTCTGATTGTGTGTGTTTGAGCTGCATCCTCTTCTTGCATCACTGTTTATCAGTTTAATTTCTAACAAACTAAAATAATTTATTAATTTAAAATAATTTATTCAATAATCTGGATTGAATTTATGCAATAATCGTGTTGGAATTCAGAATATTAAACAGACTTTTGAGATTAGATGGAAAAAATTTTAGACGACTTGGTGCTGGTGGGTTTAGTATTATTAACCAGAAAATTTGATAAATTTAACAGGAAGAGATTAATCAGATTCATCTGGTAATTCCTACAAGAATTCTGATTCGTTCATTTTCCACCAGACATACCGGTTGAATCTACCAGAATTCTAATTAATGCAACCAGATTTTTTTCTTAGTGCATGTATATATCGCGAAGAATATTTTTCTTAACATTAATATTAATACAATTATATAATTAATTTAATTTAATGTCATGAAATTTAAAAATGACATATATTGCTGTATAAAAATTATTTCGGTAAAATCACATGATGCTTGAATAAAGATAGCCACTCTTAACTTAACTCGTATTCAATATTTGCTATGAAATGTTTATAAACAACTAGTATTAACATTAAATCCAAAATATATTTTTTTCTCTTATAAGCAGTAGTGCCAGAAAGAGGACGTTAGCTCTCTGATTGTGTTTTTGAGCTGCATCCTCTTCTTGCATCACTGTTTATTAATTTAATTTCTAACAAATTGAATTTAAAATAATTTATTCAATAATCTGGATTGAATTTATGCAATAATCTTGTTGGAATTCAGAATATTAAACAGACTTTTGAGATTAGATGGAAAAAATTTTAGACGACTTACTGGCGAGTTTAGTATTATTAATCAGAAAATTTGATAAATTTAACAGGAAGAGATTAATCAGATTTATTTGGTAATTCCTACAAAAGAATTTTGATTCGTTCATTTTCCAACAGACATACTGATTGAATCTACTAGAATTCTAACTAATGCAACCAGATTTTTTCTCAGTGCGAAACTCTCGATGTCGTTAAGATGAGGTAAATGATAGCAGAAGGCATCATTGTATCGACCGGCAATAAGAGCACTTGACGTCCATTCGACGCTACGACGGCGCTAGCCGTTCCAAAATCAAAGCGGAACGAACGAAAATGGACGATAAATTTCATACGGATGTCGTTCGGCGCAACGCGGTGGAGTTGTAAAACGGTGATTTATTTACAATGCGAGCTAATTGATTTACAATCGCGGGCAGTACCGTTTTCCAGTCGCGGTTCGCCCAACCCCTGCTGCGAATGAGCATTGCACTTTTCCTCTGTCGTTCCATACGTATGCG
The DNA here is from genome assembly GCA_030586385.1 of Camponotus fellah. Classification (NCBI taxonomy): domain Eukaryota; kingdom Metazoa; phylum Arthropoda; class Insecta; order Hymenoptera; family Formicidae; genus Camponotus; species Camponotus fellah. Next base: position 737,361 of record JAPIVC010001004.1, read on the forward strand.
TGCATTCGTTCTCTCTTTTTCTCTCTCTCTCTCTCTCTCTCTCTCTCCTCTTTTCTCTCATTTGGATATAATTACAGTTGAGTACGGTATCAACATATATAAACAGAAAGAGGCAAAGCGTGGAAGGCAAAAACGGAATATAAGCGCAGTTTTTCTCTGATATCAGCTTTTTGAGATAAAAAATTATAAAACGGTATTTGCAGCATTGTGCTTAGATATCAATCTCATAGTAAAAAAAACTTTTTTATAAAGCGCGATATGGGACAACATTTTAGAGAAAGCTGCAGTGTTTTTTTTTAAAGTGTTTTTTTCTAAATTTATAATAACCTTGCATTATAAATATGACACAACCTTTGAAATATATAGCAAGATTTTATATAAATAATATTAAACGACGATAAAATATACTTTTAAAATAGAAATATGCATTTCTAGATATTCAGTATTTTTAAACTACTTTCGTCCTCTTTTTACGCGCGACTATTCTTTTTTTCATTCAGAGTACCTTTCGTCCTTTCTTCCTTTTGCAAGACGACAAGATTTCGTGCGCAATCATAAAACTGATAAAAATATATCTCGTGGATCTCTGACTCGCGTGTCCATCATCATCGTTGCTTGTAAAAGCTACTTTTTATCCAGCACGCGAAATTATAAAAACATAAGGCGATTGCAACGACCACGGAATTTTATATACGTGCACAATCGACGTGCATAACATTTCGTGTTTTATTGAGTGAGTTCTCTTCTATACATATGATACGATGTTACAGATGAAATTTATACAAAAGTAATTCTAAATTATATAAATTTATAAAGACGCGAGAAATGGAACGGAACAATTCAAGAATCTGGCCAGCACATTTAGGATTCTATGAGAATAAATATATATTTTTGAAGATGCATTGCATCAGAAATTAGATAGAGATTAGATCCCTGCCATGAATGAGGAATTAAAATAAAATCTTTAGAAAATAATAAGATCTATATATTTATTCTGTATCTTATATAATAATAATTAATGTAATTTATCTGATATAATAACTTTTCTCAATCAAAATGTAATAATATCGAATGATATTTGAGATTAGAGTAACCATTTCTATTAAAATCAATATAAATCCATTATCTTATGTTCTATTTGTATTAAAATCAATATAAATCCATTATCTTATGTTATTATGATAAAATATAAAAACAAAAAATTATATTGTATAAATGTTATATTGTATAAAAATTATATTGCATAAAATTATATTGTATAAAAATTATATTGTAAAACTTATATTGTAAAAATTATATAATTATAACTTGACATCAAGAACGGAAAGATGCGAAATATAATATATGTCAATTACTTGTCGACAAGTGCAAAAATTGTAGCGCATATTTTAAGCTCACTCTTCAAAACGAGGTCTCTTACCCGAATAAGCTTCAGATTATATATAACGCAGTCACGCGATCAATATAACCCCGTTTTACTCAATCTCGTAATTAGCGACATATTACATTACTCTGCATTCTTTAACTTGGACGTATAATCTCTTCATGATATGCCTAAATAGTGATATATGACCTCCTAAAGCTCGTAATCCGATATTATTTTGATAGGAAAATATTTTGTTAACGTTAAAAATGTAAAACAATACAATATTTTTTTATACAGAGAGATATTGAGTGTCCTAGATATTCTAAAAACTCCGCGTATTTTGGTAAAATAATATAATATATCAAATAATTTTATAATTTAATAATTCTGTGACGGCACGAGAAGTATTAATAATTGACATGTCGAAAAATAACAATATTTTTACTCATTCTTTCTTTATAAAAGACATAATTGTTTGATAAAATGTGAAGAAAATCAAAACCTAAATTATGGAAACGTTACATCATATTAAGATTACATCTTTCATATATATTTGACAGAGAAAAGACAGTTTTCGTTTAAATTAAATATTAATTATCAACATTTCTCATGAAAGATTTCGTGGAAGTTTAACGGAAATTTATTCTATTCCATCAAAATACGCAAAAGTTTTTCTACATTATATAGATAAATAAAAATTAGATAAATATTAATTAATATTAATATAAATATTCAAAAGAGATGAATGCAGTTCAGTACAAAAAAACTCCCTTGCAATCGATAATCGATAATTACCGATATAAATCGCATTCTTTCGTTAATTTTAAGGCTAATCTAAATAGTCAAATATAGAATCTTTTTTCTCCGACGACACGTTGACACGTTTTCGGAAATCCTGCGACTTAGATTCTTCCCGTGGGATTCGTGCGGTCGCGTGACAACGACACGTCACCCTCCATCCAACGCGCCTTAGTTCTGATTAACGTGTACATGAGTCCTGTCGCGAGCTTGTGGCAATTTACAGCTAGGATCAGTGTCCTTTAACAGACAATCGTACCACGGTCGTCCCTTAATCCTCGTATATCTCGGCAACTTCGCACGCTCATCCCGTTGTCGCCAGCGTGAACGTGAGACACAGACCCACTTTAATCTATTAAACGCACAAGGTAGGACCTTTATAAACTACTTATCTATCAAATTCTTCATTTCGCATTTTTGTAAAAGAAAAATCGGCTTTGAAAAATATTTTTTTTTTCTTCGAAAAAATTGTACGACACCAAACAGCATTATTACACAAATTGTATTTAAATTTATCTCCTTCTCTCTACTTTTCTACATCTGAGGGAAACGTGCATTTTACAAGTCTCCAACTTTACGTGTCTACATTTTTTAATTGACTTAAAACATAGCATAAACCGCGCTATGTGAGACATACATCTCGTACAAGCTTTCCGCCATTTTCTCGCTTACGAAAAGTAGCGCAGTTGAAGAATTTTTCGTGAAAGATGAAAGGTATGATTAGACATCATCGCGAATAACAAACGAAATATTGAAATTCATAAAATGTATGCAGATCTCTGATTATAGGAAAATCGATAATTTTACAAGTAATTAATCTAATAAATTTGTGTATCACATATTGACGTTTAAATCTTCTTTATATGTGTTCTTTATATGTTTTAAAAATAAATAATATATATATATATATATTTTTTTTTTCTTTTTCATTGGTATCTTATAATAAGGAGCTTGATTAAAAAATTATATGAAAAAAATAAATAATTATATAAAAAATTATATTTAAAAAATTATATGAAAAAGAGCTAATTAATGAAACTAGCGTAGTGACTGACGAGAATATTTGAAAGGCTCGATCAAAAGTGCATTAGAAGAGTTTATACACAGTATGAACACAGTCATCACTGTAGAGCACAGTTAGTTGATATTGACTTTAAAGTGATGAAATCGATAATTTTACAAGTAATTAATCTAATAAATTTGTGTATCACATGTTGATGTTTAAATCTTCTTTATATGTGTTCTTTATGTGTTTTAAAAATAAATAAAATATATATATTTCTTTTTCTTTTTTGGTACCTTATGATAAGGAGCTTGATTAAATATTTAAAAAGTTATGTGAAAAAGAGCTAATTAATGAAACTAGCGTAGTGACTGACGGAGATATTTGAAAGGCTCGATCAAAAGTGCATCAGAAGAGTTTATAATGAACACAATCATCACTGTAGAGCACAGTTAGTTGATATTGACTTTAAAGTGACGAAATCGATAATTTTACAAGTAATTAATCTAATAAATCTAATAAATTTGTGTATCACATGTTGACGTTTAAATCTTCTTTATATGTGTTCTTTATGTGTTTTAAAAATAAATAAAATATATATTTTTTTTTCTTTTTCATTGGTACCTTATGATAAGGAGCTTGATTAAATAATTAAAAAGTTATATGAAAAAGAGCTAATTAATGAAACTAGCGTAGTGACTGAGGGGGATATTTGAAAGGCTCGATCAAAAGTACATCAGAAGAGTTTCTAATGAACACAGTCATCACTGTAGAGCACAGTTAGTTGATATTGACTTTAAAGTGATGAAATCGATAATTTTACAAGTAATTAATCTAATAAATTTGTGTATCACATGTTGATGTTTAAATCTTCTTTATATGTGTTCTTTATATGTTTTAAAAATAAATAAAATATATATATTTCTTTTTCTTTTTTGGTACCTTATGATAAGGAGCTTGATTAAATATTTAAAAAGTTATATGAAAAAGAGCTAATTAATGAAACTAGCGTAGTGACTGAGGGGGATATTTGAAAGGCTCGATCAAAAGTGCATCAGAAGAGTTTATAATGAACTGCACGGTCATCACTGTAGAGCACAGTTAGTTGATATTGACTTTAAAGTGATGTAGCTTTATATGTCTGCGCCGGGTAAAAGCCAGTCAACGCTAGCGCAAGGACAGGACTTTTCGATCAGAAGTCGACAGAGCAAAAATGTCGATATGGTTTTATAAAACTAGTAGCATCATAAAGTTCCATTGCATTTCCACTTATCTTTTCGTTATATTCGTATTCGACGAAAACGTCATCGAGCTATTCTGTCCGTAACGACGAGTGAATATTCAATACCTCGATACGTTTCTTTGCACGTATTATTCGATATTTTTGTCTATTTGCGATATTTCTGTTACCGTGTTATAACAAATTATGCGAATCTGCGATGCGGATTCAAATATAGCAGAAACTTCAGCAACGAGGGAAACTCGCGAAGGCTGAAATATCTCATGTTCGTGGCTGGGAATAATGAAAACGCACTTCGTAGAAGTTATTAGTAGCTTTTATCCGGCTTCAAAATGTTGAGATAAAGAGAATGTAGAGGGAACACTTGATAATCTTAAGATGTACGGTTATTCCGGATTCCTTCTTGATATTCGAATAAGTCGCGAAACTCTACAGTTGCTTTAACTAATCTCCGATTCGTCAAATAAGCCGGCGGAAGCTTATCGTCGCAAATGATACGTTAATGCGGAATGGCTTAAAAACATCAGCACATTTTACGGTAAACGTAAAAACGCAATACCGATCGCAATGACAGTAAACAGGAGTCGGAGCCGCAGGGATTTCTGTAGTATCCGGGGTCGACCGTAAACCGGAAGAGCTTATTGCGTATTCTCTGGGCAAACTAGATTCGCCGTGTACACACACAACTAGGCCGTTGTCGTAAATAAAAAGGTAGAGCGTCGGAAGGATATAACAAGTTTCAAAACTCTGGTAATACCGGTATTATGCTGGAGCGTTGTTTATTACATCTTGAGAAAGGTAGTCGATACATTAATTTTTATCTTAATTCACAACGCAAAATGATGAAAGATAATAAAAATAATTCTCCTTCAATCGCGCGACGTAATAATTCTTACATAATAAGCAATCGGCGATGGAAAGAAACTCATTTGTCAAAGTGACTGTCGCGGGAATGCGTAAATAAACAACAAGATTTTATTCTTATTTATTCCTGGCAAGCAGCTTATTGGCGAAAGTTTCAAATATAATCAAAGATATAGTTATAAAAATATATTACGTTCGGAAAAGAGATTGTTATCTTGAAGGATGACAATCACTTGAATTATTTTAGACAAAAGATTTATTTTCAATCTCTCAAATTCTTTTGTTCGTATAAATAAAAGAAGTTTCATTTAACTGTGTGAAAGATTTTACTGCGACAAAAACATGAAATAAAAGTGTAATAAATTAAATTCTGTTTTCTAGATTAAAGATACGCGTTAACTCTTTTGCTTTATATTATGCAAGATATTCTATTTCTGTCTGACCATTTTGGCGATTGAAATAGCTGACAAAGAGTAGAAACTAGGTTGCCTGCAGGATGTATCACGTCGGCTAAATCATTGTGCGAGAAGACAAACATATCCCGTTACCCGCTTGATATATCTAGAATTCTACACGAATGCCACATAAAATCGCAATAGTAGCGCGCTAAACGCCGCGCGAAATCGATCATTGATGCGAATTGTAATGGCGAGGCGACCAGCAGGGTTATCAACGCTTCGAATCGCACGGCAGATTTATCGAATCATGAGTTTCGTGTTATTCAATGTCAATCGACGAGAATCACGATCAATGAGAAAATTGTCACTTACGAAAATCGAACGAATGTACGGTTTTAGAGAGCTAAATCAAGAGTTGGAGAAAACAATGAAAATTGGCGATAAATATACCAAAGGGAAATTAATTAAAATACCTTCCAAAATGGAATAATTTTTTTCAGCATCATGCGCTGCATTATAGTCTTTCTAATTGTTTAATTCTTTAAAAAAAAGCAGATAAAAATTTTAATTTAAATACCAAACATACAGTAAAAAGAAATGGTATTTAATAAAAAACTATTTACCAAAGTGAAGGAAAAATGAAATATATATTAAATGGAAAATTATTTCACATCGATATTATATGTCATAGGAGCTGAAAAGAGATCTGAAAATTCAAAAATTTTACCCTTTCGCATATTGAATAAAATAAATATTCATTATAAATATAATTTAAATTTAATGAAATTATAATTTAAAACGTCAACGTTTTATTAAGAAAGATACTTGAAAATATTATTGTAATTTAAAATTTTTAATGATATTATTTCTTTGATGGAAAGAGGTTGGAAATCAATTATGCTGGCCTTTAAATCCGGCGGGTTGAGGAAGCAGTGGGAAAGGGGGAAGAATGGTCTGACGTATGGCACGCGGCAGGATTCGGCGGCTTGAAAATCGAGGGTCGACCACGAAATGCCGCGTCGTAGATGGGGAAGAGGGTGCGGAACGGACGGACAGGCAGACGAACGGACGGACTGACGGATGGACGGTCGGTCCTTTTCGCCCCTTTAACGAGGCACAATAGCCGGTCATTTGAGGGTTCTCGGACCAAGCTGAAAACCGACACGGTCAGGCCTCTGTCGAACCCATCCCCGCGAGTAGATAGGTAGGTAAGTGGATAGGAACATCGTCGTCCACCGCTGAGAGCATCTCGGTAAAGGGGTGAGAATGCGTTGCTCGAGACTCGAGCAACCATCGAGAATCTGGGTTCGTCTTTCCGTCTCTCTTTCTCTCTCTCTCTCTTCATCTTCCTTCCTCCCTCCGTATTCTCCGATGTCTTACCGAGTGTAGCCGGGCTAGGATACCTTTGCTCGCAGGGCTGCGAGCTCGTCGCCCTCTTATTTTGCACACACCTTCGGGCGAGTTGTGTATCTTGAGCAGCATTGTGATGGAAATTCTCACCGCGCGTGGTATTCACCCGCCAATCATTCGGGCCGAAGAAAACACTTATCGGAGGTACCTGCCATGTCGGCGAGAGACGAGAGAGAGAGAGAGAGAGAGAGAGAGGAAGGAAAGGAGAAGGGAACAAAGAAGGATCGCGCTGGATATGTGGTCAAACAGAAATGGAGCGATAAAGCTTTTCATCTCGCGTGTCTATTGTGCGCCTCATCGATACGTTTGCAAGTTTGATAAATTTATCCCTTCGTTTCGAGAAATCTTACAAACAATATAATTGAATACAAATAAATCTTCCTCGAGAATCGGCGCTGCCCATCTTTCGTTCGCCCCTTGAAATCTTTATCGGCTTCAACGTCGATTGCGGAAAATTATGATTGACAAAATGAAGAGCGAATTTATTTTGACGATTTATCGGAATAATAGCAAATAATACTACGTTTACGAAGGATATTGTCTCGTCAAATATTGCTGCGCGCGCACACGAGCTGCATTGGGCGGCTATTCAGACGGAAAAAGAGGGAGAGGGAGAGAGAGAGAACAGAGAAAAATTAAAAGTTAAGCGCATAAAGCTTCAATAAAGCGTTCCGCGAACGTACTGACAATGGTAAATTGCGCCCAACGAAAATCGGGCGACCACTCGCGACTGAGCGAGTATTAATTTATTCGCTTTGAATGCTTCTCAGATGGCGAGTTACGACGATGAAATGAATTTGCCATTGCGTTTGCAGCCGGCCAAGCGGCAGAAATACGGTATTTTGTGTCGGGGAACGATATCGAGCAATAAAAGCTATTTACATGTTGGACGTATAAACCTCCTCGGACATTCGTATAAAGAGCACGTGCGATTAAAATATCGCCGACTCTCTTCCATAATACTTATAATTCTTTATAACGTTTATCAAAATAAGAGTTGTTGATTTTTTTATAGAATTAAAAAACTCAAAAAAATCTCGCGAGATTCAAAGATCCCAGGTCGATTACACAGGTTTTTATCACAAAAGAAGTAAGAGGTTTACCCGAAGGAATTCGGTGCGCTGAATTCAAATCTGGCCTCAGAATGACGCCATCATGTCAGGATTTTGAGATATTCTAACCTAAATGTGCAAAAATGGCTGTTTTAGGGCATTATTGGAGTTCATTCCTGATTGCAGAGAATTTTACCGACAAAAACTAAACAAAGGACCGTAAAGTACAAGTCTTGCTCTTTAATTTCCATTTTGAAACATCTAAATAGGATTTTTTTTTACCGAGATATAGCAGATTTAAGTTTTTATCAAATAATCAATTTGATTTTCTGTATGTAGTAAAAACTTAAAGTTTGCTAGTATCTAGATAAAATTATCTAGATAATCATCTAGATAAAGAAATGGATCATCTTTATCTTTAACTAGATGAAGAAATACAAAGTATCTTTATCTTTATCTTAGATGAAAAATATATGTCATCTTATCTAAAAATTACCTAAGATGACGTTTTCATTATGCAAAAAAGTTTTCCAGGCAAGCTTCTAAAAATCTATCTAAAATATATTTTTTATATTATTATTATTAATATATTATATAAGTATATTATAAATATATTATAAATATAAATTAATAAATAAATATTTATCATATCATTTATATATCTTTTTGCTATTATTTCTTTATAATATTAAATATTCTTTAGGAAAAGAGAAAGAATATGTTTATGATTTTAATATCCCATTTATAATCTGCGTCACATTTTTTACAAATATTTATAGTCTTTTAAAATAAATAAAAATATCTAGATAATTATCTAGATTATCGCAACAATTATCTCATCTTTCATCTAGATTAAGTAAAAGCAAAATCATCTTTATCTCATCTAAGATAAATTTACAAACTTTTATCTTTATCTTTATCTAGATAATTTTGAAATTATCTACAGCAAACACTGGCTGTATCTCGGTAAAAAAAAATCCTATTTGGATGTTTCAAAATGGAAATTAAAGGGCAAGACTTGTACTTTACAATACTTTGTTTAGTTTTTGTCGGTAAAATTCTCTGCAACCAGGAATAAACTCCAATAATGAACTAAAACAGCCATTTTTGCACATTTAGGTTAGAATATCTCACAATCCTAATGTGATGGCGCCATTCTGAGGCCAGATTTGGATTCAGCGCACCAAATTCCTTCAAAAATCAATATAAAATTTCATGTGATATTAAATACCTTTTAATTTGTAGACCTGTGTTATAAAGGAGCTCTTTAAGATGATTGTCGTGCAAAAGGGTAGGCATCTCTCGGAGAAATTATGTCGCTCGATAAGGGAACGAGCGGGCCAAATGCCTACTTTGCGATGCCGAACATGAATCCCGAAGGCGCTCGCATAAATTCGGGAAGCCGCTTTTCGCGCCGATTCCTCCCGGTCGCTAAACGCCCGATGATCCGGACCGGCGTGCTTTATGGAGCGCGCCCGCCGGACGACGACGGACGAACGTGAGGCCCCATATTTCCAGCGGATGTAGAACGATTCGTGAGTTGGTATCGCAAATGAAATCACGTACTCCGCCCGTTGAACGCGGCGGAAACGACCGTCTGGCGAACGGTTCCGTATGTTTGCGAGCGCGAATACGTTCAAACGAGGAGAAGGCACGTTTATACGAGTTGACAATTTCGAGTCTGACATGGCGCGGCGATATCTACTGAAATATTTTTCAAGCGATATATAGCAATCCACTCGCGATTTTAAGTTAATCCTTATAGACATTTTATATCGTTTCTCGAGATAGCTTCCACTTTTTTATTGATTCTATTTTATGTTAAAGATGTTTTGTTTGTAAAATTCTAGCAAAAAGTAGCTGAAAATCAATATCCACTTTTGATGTATTTTGAGTATGAGAAATTGTGTGGAACATTACAATTTGATCTTAGCTGCAGTGAAGAGATGTATTTTTTATTATTTAATATTTATTGCCTGTTTAGTGAAATATTCCGAATTTTGTTAATCGAAATGATTAACTTTTGGCAGAGAATTTCGCCTTGTGACAGATACATGGCTAACTTCATTGAATTATATTTAATATCTTTTTAACCAGTTAGTACTTGTATAATATTATTTGACCAAATATTTCCTCTGTATTTTTTGCAAATTTTGAACAAATTCTGAATATTATTTCCATGTGTTTTTGTCATTTCAATCAACGTTATGGTTATACGTTTCCCATAAGAAAACATGCTAAAGCTTTTTTTCTGTTCCCTCTTGAATGTGTGGCAAAAATATGTGCGATGTGTTATTTAAACTTCTATATTTTATATAGTGAGTATTAGGTTGATGCGTTTAATTTATTAATTACATGTATATGTTTCTATATATGTAGAAATAATTTTGTTTTGTAGAAATGTAATCATGTAGGAATAATTTATTATAATTTCATTCTTTAGAAATGTTAAGAGATATATTAATTAAAAAGTATATTAATTAGAGATATATTAATTATTAAGTATAAAAAGAAGATTGTTGAGAATTATAAGAATAAAAATTTATCAAAGATTACTGCCACACATGTTTCCATTAAATCGAGAATATTATATATAATTAAAATAAAAATTATATAATATTTAAAATTATATATCTCTTTAAACATACTATATGTGACATATATACATATATAGTTTTACTTCTTAAGGATGTTTTATACCTGTAAAAAGTAGCTGAAAATCAATATTGACGAATATATCCACTTTTGTATTTTGAATAAGAAATTGTATGGAATATTACAATTTGATCTTAGCTACAATGCAGAGATGTATTTTTTAATATTTATTGTCTGTTTAGTGAAATATTCCGAATTTTGTTAATCGAAATGATTAACTTTTGACAGAGAATTTCGCCTTGCGATACTCTCTAAATTTCTTAGAGTGAAAATGCACTCGAAAAATTGAGTGACTGATCAAGTCACTCTAGTTAGAATGACTTTTCACTCATAGGAGTGAATTCTTCTCACTTTTTGTTGTAGAGTAAAAAATTCACACTGCAAAATAGAGTAAATAATTTATACTCTACTTTGTAGAGTGAATATTTTCACTCTATGTAGCATTTTCACTCTGTATAGAGTGAATTTTTACTCATAAAGAGTGATTTTTACTCATAAAGCGCATACGTTATGTTCAGAATTAAACAATTCACTTTTGTGAAAAGTGAATGTTCACTAATTATTTGCGAGTGGCAGTATTTTCACTATCACTTGGAGTGAATATTCACTCGTTTGGAGTTAGATTTCACTCTAAGAAATTTAGAGAGTAGATATATGGCTAACTTCATTGAATTATATTTAATATCTTTTTAATCAGTTAGTACTTGTATAATATTATTTGACCAAATATTTTCTCTGTATCTTTTGCAAATTTTGAACAAATTCTGAATATTATTTCCTTTGGTTTTTCATTTGAATCGACGTTATACGTTTCCCATAAGAACACGTGGTAATTCGGTGCAAATTAAAATCCTTATAACTTGTGAACGCTTTAATGAATCGATTTAAAAATTGTACTGAAGATTCTAAACACATGTAAGGACATTCTGTACAATTTTCATTAAATTCTCAATATTTTGAAAATAGGTACAAAACATTCTTAATGAAATAAGCGATAATAAAAATAACGTAACTTTTAAACATAACTTTTAAATCAAAATTTAGCTATTAACACATATTATTTTATATAAAAAAAAAAAGACTGTAACGACAAGGAATATTACACAGATGGCGAAACGCGCTCCGATAACTGAATACAATAATAATACCTTTCGCCATTGGAAGAAAATATGGGTTGATGGGACACATCTTGTCTTGTTATAGGCATTATTTCCTTATAAGCGATCAGAAACTTCCGTCGATATGGCGAAAGTTTTCTCCCCCTTTTTCTTCCCGCGTCGAGCGACGACCGCGACGACGATGACGTTTATGGGTAGGGGGACGCGAATGGGAACGCCGAATGGTACGAGGAGCACACACTACGTGGAAACGGTTCGTAAAGCGTGCCATCGACAAATCATTCGGAGGGAAGCGCGCCGCTCTGCCGCTCTTCCTACCGTTTCTATTCTCCGCTCGCTGCCTACCCTACGGACGATTTGATTTATACATCGGTGTTGATTACAATTGATTTTAGTCCCGGGCGCAGGTGAACCCGGCGAACGGACGTCGCGTCGCTTCATTGTCGCGCGCGTCTCGTTCTCCTTCCTCTTTCCGTCGTACGCGATGTATTACCTAGCGAGCTCTCCACACGTAACACGTCGGACAAACGAACGAACATGCTTTTTCGAACATTCAAGAAATTTGTGAATACCGTGTCTCTCGAATATCGAAATGCCAACGCGTTTCATTCTCAACATTGTAGTCGCGTACATTTTATCGTCGAAATATTATTATATTCAGTTATCTCGAGGCGCGTTTGGATTACGCAATCTGTGTAATATTTATCGTTACAATTCTTTTAAATAAAATAATTTTAAGAACAAATTTTAAATAAAATAATTTTAAGAACAAATTTTTAATAAAATAATATATAAAGATATTAATAGCTTTATATTAATATATTATTAGATGCTTAAATGCTTTAAATTTTGACTTAAAAAATCGTCATATTTTTATTATATCGTTTATCTCATTAAAAAATATATCAGATCGTGATTATTCTTTCCGTGTTATTGATTATTAATATTAAGATCAATATATTATTATAACTTTGTTCTATAATTAAGGATGTTTTTTACCTATTTTCAAAATATTGAGAATTTAATGAAAATTGTACAGAATGTCCTTGCATATGTTTAGAATCTTCAGTACAATTTTTAAATCGATTCATTAAAATGTTCACAAGTTATAAGGATTTTAATTTGCACCGAATTAGCATGTGTTCTTATGGGAAACGTATAACCACGTCGATTCAAATGTCAAAAACACATGGAAATAATATTCAGAATTTGTTTAAAATTTGTAGTCAAAAGTTTTAGATACGTAGGAAATATTTGGTCAAATAATATTATACAAGTACTAACTGATTAAAAAGATATTAAATATAATTTGAGTTAGCCATGTATCTATTACGAGACGAAATTCTCTGCCAAAAGTTAATCATTTCGATTAACAAAATTCGGAATATTTCAGTAAAAATCCAATAAATATTAAAAAATATATCTCTACACTGTAGCTAAGAAATTGTAATATTTCACACAATTTCCCAAAATACCTCAAAAGTGGATATTCGTTAATATTGATTTTCAGTTATTTTTGAGATACATAATATCCTTATAGAAAAATCAAAGAATAATCTGTACATTCTCGAGCAATCGAAAACGACAACTGAAATCTCTTTAATAAATCTTTATAAATAGTTCTTATTTGTTTCCGATATTTTCCAATATCACATATTAACCTAATCCGAGTAAAGAGTAAAGTTACAATTTCGTAATATCATTTTTTGCCTCATCTCGCTATCGATTAATCGATTATCAGTAAACATAAGCATAATCCAACTATTATATTATTCTCCTGACATGTATTTTAAAGTTGTTTTAAACAGATTCGAAAAATCCAATGCTATTCCACAAAAATATAATGTTTCATAAAGTACCTCGATTTTCACGAGAGAAAAAAATGACATTAATTTCCAATATAATTCGTACATTTCATTGAAAAAAGTTCACTCGATATTTTACGCTTTTTATTATGCATTAGCCACGTGACAAAATCAACATTTGTCAGCTGTATTTTTAAACTTATGGCCATGTCACGCTTCACACTTAAAAGTTAATTTAGTACAATAAAGCATCGCTTCTCTTCTATATTTATTCAATGTGCGCGCTACATATTCACGGCGGTAACGAAATTTTGCACGAGCGTAATATTGCTTGAAAATTTCATGTCGCGCCACATTACGAATGTCTATTGTAGCGCATACGTTACATGACGTTATGCATTTCATAACATTCACTTCATTAGGAAAAAAAAAAAATGTATTCTCGCAGGCATTCCTATAAAGTCACCGTAGAGAGCGGGGGCTGGCGCGCCAATTTAATATCCTCGCGTGCTCGAACGCACGCGTTACGCGTCCTTAAATTAGGCTCGCTTATCGCTCATGGACTTCGTACACGAGATAATACACGGCCGAGGGATTATTCAACTCGGCACGCGGCGACGAACGGAGTTGACAGGAATTTCGCTCCGACCGGGGGTTGCATTTCGCCCGCCAAAACAATGCAGAGAGAGAGAGAGAGAGAGAAGGAAGGGGAGAACGTCGTGTGTTGTCTGCCGATGTTCCACCTTCATCCTTAACGTCGCGCGCATACAACACGTGTCGCGATCGCGTGTGCGCGCGATGCGTGCCACTGCACCTGTCCGAGGTTGTGAGCCGCCCCCGCTCGTCCCCGAAACTCCGCTAATGCAGTTTTCATCGAGGAAGTTACACCGCGCGACGTACGCGAGTAGCTGCGGAGTTTCGGGAGATGTCAAGTCCGTACGTTTTCGGGAACCGGCAGTTATCCTCCGATATTTGAAACAAAACGGAGCCAACATTCGGACGCAGGTGTGTCTCTGTCGAGAACGAATAATTCTATAATGAACTCTTCTTCGTCTTCCTTTCTTTTTTCGCCCAATTTCATCTACGTGACGGTTATTTTGATAAAAGGAACAGTCGTTCGTTTCAGCGATAAATTTATTTTTACTTTGTGGGGAGTGAGAGAGCTGCTCTCTTTTCGTAACCGACTCGATGAGATAAAGATGATTCGATTATCTTCGTTTCTGAATGATCATATTCATATTCGATTCATATGAATAAATTAAATAACACTCGCGTATATTTCCCTGTGGAAACTCTCTTTAAGGTTTCTTAGGTTAATAATAATCAAATGAATATTTCGTCACATAATTTATTAATTTATTAATTTTATTAATTTCTTTATATATTTATAGATTTATATGTTTGAGAGATTTATATATTTGAGATATTTAGCATCGTAAGCTTCAACGATTTTATATATATATATATATACACATCTATTTTGAACTTTAATAATTTTGATATTTTGATATTTTAATTTCGATAGTTTAGATGATATTTTGGAAATTTTTTGGAAATAGATTTGCTATTTTTTGATAAAAATATAAGACTTAGAATTCACTATTAAATCGATTATAGAATAATTACGAATTGCAAGATATATATCGCAATATTATAAAAATACATATTAAAAATTAATAATCAAATAGATATTTTGTTACATAATTTATTAATTTTTATTAATTTATTAATTTTTATTAATTTATTAATTTTATTAATTTCTCGAGATTTATATATTTGAGATATTTAGCATCGTGAGCTTCAACGATTTTATATATATACACATCTATCTTGAACTTTAATAATTTTGATATTTCGATAGTTTAGATGATGTTTTGGAAATTTTTTTGGAAACAGATTTGCTATTCTTTGATAAAAATATAAGACTTAGAATTCACTATCAAATCGATTATAGAATGATTACGAATTGCAAGATATATGTGGCAATATTATAAAAATACATATTAAAAATTAATAATAATCAAATAGATATTTCGTCACATAATTTATTAATTTTTATTAATTTATTAATTTTATTAATTTCTCGAGATTTATATATTTGAGATATTTAGCATCGTGAGCTTCAATGATTTTATATATATATACATCTATCTTGAACTTTAATAATTTTGACATTTCGATAGTTTAGATGATATTTTGGAAATTTTTTTAGAAATAAATTTGCTATTCTTTGATAACAATAAGAGTTAGAATTCACTATCAAATCGATTATAGAATGATTACGAATTGCAAGATATATGTCGCAATATTATAAAAATACATGTTAAAAATTAATAATAATCAAATAGATATTTCGTCATATAATTTATTAATTTTTATTAATTTATTAATTTTATAATTTCTCGAGATTTATATATTTGAAATATTTAGCATCATAAGCTTCAACGATTTTATATATATATATATATATATATATATATATATATACATCTATTTTGAACTTTAATAATTTTAATATTTCGATAGTTTAGATGATATTTTGGAAATTTTTTGGAAATAGATTTGCTATTTTTTAATAAAAATATAAGGCTTAGAATTCACTATCAAATCAATTGTAAAATGATTACGAATTGCAAGATATATATCGCAATATTATAAAAATACATTAAAAATATAATATTAAAATATACATATAATAAAAATATAACATTAAAAAAATACATATTAAATACATGTTTATTAACAAAAATTCTAAAAGTAATACATTCCTATAACACGATATAATACTACGAAATTAAGTAAATGTGAACGTGTACATCATAATCCACTATTACAAAATCTAATTACAATTTGCGCTTCAATTAAATCGCACGATTTAATTAATAAATAAGTTAATAGAAAAGCGAACATAGATAATTTGCCAAAACCAACCAAAAGTACAAACGCGCTGTTACGCAAATTATATTGCAATTACATTACGCGGTACAATAAAATACAATTATCCACCAGTTATACATCTAATTTCACGTATGATCGTATTAATTACTGCCAATTTCCTGTCTAATTCCAAAATGCACTCGTATAGCGATGACGCATGACAATTACGTGCTCGCTTGATTATTAAAGGCCATCGTCGCGACACGACGATGGAAAGTCGTCGCGCGCCACATTTATCGCGACGAGAAAAACCTAAATCCGCGATATTCATATCCGTCTCGTAGCCGTAGGTATCGTCGGAATATCGCGCGGGGAGAACATATTTTAAGTACCGGAATAATCCGCCTCCTCGATCCGTCTACCGTCCTTCCTTTCGGCCCAATCTCCATCCTGCCATCATTGTACGGCCGTATGTCTTAGCTCGTAAAACCGAGGTGGCTTATAAGCGTAAGCGGAGGGGTAATCCAAAAGCGGCCACCCGTAATTTAATGACATTTAATATGCAGCGACAGACTATTATTCTGACCTTTGCACCGGCGCGAAATTATCTCAAAATTCTGAATCGAGTCGCGGCATTATTACCGGGAGCGAGAAACGGATTCCCTCCCTCTTCATCGTCTTTCCTCCCTTTCTCCTTTCTACCCCTTTTCGCGCGATTATTGCGCGAAATTTTAAATCACCGCCGAAAGAATTCCACGCGACGATGAAACATTTGTTCAGATAACACGGCGGCTATAATAAAATTCTGACGGGCTAGAAAAATTTCATTACAATTTCTATCGAATCGTATTTTGTGGCCAATACGCAGTATAAATAAAAAAAATGTATCGCACGAATTAGCAAATTCCGGGGATTCGAATCAAAATTCATATCCAGACTAGACTCAATTTAACGCGTCTGTTGAATTGACGTAGCAAAAATCCCTCGAAACGCGAAAATTGCGCGTTCAGACGGTACCTCGTACAATTTCGCTCCGAGCGGAGAGCAAGATCGCAGTGCCACAATTTGAATCTTTTTCCAAACAGAGATAAAACACTTTGCGTCTCTCAAGCGTGATGAAATTCCGGCTGCATCGCGAAAACGCCGTTGTTGCAGGGGACGTCGAGAGTGCAACGCTTTCGTCGACGACGCCATCGACGGAATATCGCAGATCTCGTTCTCGACTCTCAAGACAATGTGATGCTCGAGACGTTATTTTGGTTGAAAACAAAAAATCCCCTCTTGTTTTCGCTATGCTTTTTATCGATAGTCTCAGAGATTGACTTCAAGATCGCGGTTTGATGCATTCTAGATCATTAATTCGTTCAATCGCTCGACAGGCGTAGCCTGAGTCGTGTGATTGGTTCATTGAAAGGATCGTCGCGAGGGCAAATTACAATTAATCTGAAAAGATTGTAACCTTCGAGTGTAAAAAAGATACCATTTGCATCGAAAATATGTAAAACGAATGTCTAACGGGCGCAAATATAAAGTTTTTATCACGTTCGTTGAACAATACGGCGTTGCTACTGATGCACGCAAGTTTTTTCTCTCGGTAAAAGCAACGCTTTTCGAAAAGAAAGCGTTATTATCGTGCAAGAGAATCGTCACGCTGTTTTATTCTTCGCTAACGAAGCGCAAGGTAACAGAAATAAAACGTTTTTCTATTATCATGATCGCGTATCTTACCGCAGAGTAGGAAGACGGCCGTCCTTCTTGATCGAGCTTCACCATAGTTCATTCGACACCTGATGAATAAAATATTAGTTTCTCATGCATTATGATAAAAATATTTAGGCGGCGAGCTCGTTATAGTCGCGTTTCTCGAGTAGTAGTATGTATCTCAATCCAGAGATACACAGAGGTAGAGAGATAGTAAATGGTTCGTTCAAAATGGAATGGTTTCAAAAAGCAGCATACACGGACAAGTGTATTGTCTCTTTGGTATATATTGTGCAGTCTCGTTCTCGAGAAACATTAAAAATCTAAATATCCAATCGGCTATCTAATGTTCATCATTACAGCTAAAATATCGAGTATCAGTAAATGGAACGATCAAACAGACGGGATTTACGGGTCATCCCTACGCAACGACACGAACACGTACATACACAAAAGGGGGGAGGTCGGGCGGGCGGGGGCGGGAGACGCGCGCATTGACAAGGCACGCACAGATAAGGACGTAATTCATCACAAATCTAAACATCGATCAACTAAAACTAGAGATATACGAATCTTCGATCAAAAAGAAAGAAAAAAAGGAAAAAAAAAAGAAAAAAAGAAGAAAAAAAGAGAAGACAAGTCAATCGGTGTCAATCGAGTCGAAGTGGTGGTGGCGTCACACACACTGTTTGATACGAAAAATCAATCGATATATATATATATATATATATAATAAATCGGATATACACATATCCATATATATGCGTATACATACAACTTGATACGTGTGAGTCTAAGTACACATATGCAAGGATCGAGTCTGCATGTACGTATGTATAGATATATATGCTACGATTAGTAACGATCAAAGGTGGTGATTGGTGTTAGCATGGTTAATCGAGCGACGATCGAGGCATCAAGAGAATAAAGGAAAAGGTAAATAGTGAAAGACAGAGAGAGAGAGAGAGATATATAGATAGATAGATATGTATATATATATATAATATAGAGATAGATATAGATAGATAGAATAGAAGTAATAAGTATACAGGGGAAAGATAGACGAGTATATATATTATATGTATGTAAAAGCGAAGTCTATACGCGTGAGATAGAGAAGAAGAAAGAAAAAGGAAAAGGACTAGGGCTTTTAGAGAAAAAAATCTACTGACTAATCCTAATTGCAAACCAAACAAACGAACCAACCTCCTCGGTAAGGCCTAGCCGAAAATGTTCGCGGGACCCCTGTAACAAAAACATATATAAATCATAAGAAATCATAGAAGAACAAAAAGAAACAACTACTGAACTTTTAATGAGTGACAGACGATATTGTTACAGTAGATATCACATGAGGGCGAGAAAGGTGCGATGAGAATCGACTATCTTCTCGGGGTGTCAAACGCGTGTCGACGCGAATTTCATCGTCGATATCCCTTCTTTCGCGGGAGTCGGCTTGTTTGTATCGCGACGATAAATCGGTGCCGATATTTCTCGCACGTGTTCCTCTGTCTTGCTGCGTATCATAAAGATATTGGTATTCGCGAAAATAAAAACTGATAATAAACAAATCTCTCGAATTCGCGACGCGACGTCGATGATTTCCGAGCGTTCCGAGCGTTCGATTCGACGCGCGTATTTGCTTATAATTGCAAGCGTTCTTGCCCGAAACTCCGGGATCGGATTCGCAAAACAAAAATATTCCCGTTTGACACCCCTGCAGAGATACGCAGAGTCTGCTTTATACTTTTTTTTCACGGCCGTAGAGGTATGCGATCGCGAATTGCGTGGGAGGAGAAGGATCGGGGAGAAGGAGGGTTGCATTGTAGCGGCCATCGAGCGCGAAATCAAGTTTGCACCCGCTTTTTCGCCCGCGATTAGCCGCTATCGAAAGCGCGTCGTCGACTGACGAATAGCCAACCGCAAATCGGTCGCGTTTAACCCAGCTCTCAAAATCCCGAGTCCTTAATCAGACGCGACAAAGGTGCCGCGTGTGAAAAAAAAAAGGTGAATTACACGCGAAGGAGTATCGTGGGTCGTTCATCGCATCCATCGTCGTACATAGGGTTGCCAGATTTGAAAATCCCGCCCAATTTTTAAAATCCCCCCTAAAAAAAGAAAATCGAATAGGCAGATGAATTAAAATAAATAAATATTGCAGCCGTAATTATTAATATATTTCAATATATTTGCCGAAATTGGAGGACAAATAGCGTTCTCCGGAGGATAAAAAAAATTTTACTAAACTGGAGAACGTCTGGCAACCCTAGTCGTACACGACGATAAACCTGTACGTCAAATATTTCGATCCTGTAATTTTCAATTGGAAAAGTATCTCGCAAATTAACGGGAAACGCGCCTTCCTCGCGAAATAAAGACGCGGGTAGTTATTCGAGGACGTTAATTCCCCGATTACGTAACGTATCGAGAATGTGTAACGTGCGTTCGTTTTTATCTGTACATCTACTCTCGCGAATATCGAATCGATAATCTCTTTCCTCCTCTCTCGGTTTCACATGCAAAGGCCTTGGCTTGCTCTAATTACTCTTTCGCGCGTAAAAAAAGAATATAAACACGTGATGTACCACTCTCCACACACGTCGGGTTTACATACGGTTCGTATGCTCGCTCGTGAAATATATCGCATAATAAATCGTGTCTTTTATTTCCGAACGCATCCGGAAACTTGACTCTTTCCTACCGATGCGCGTAAAACGATCATCGCTCGCTCTGCATCAAAGATGAATATCGTCGAGGGGGAGGGAAAAACGAAAGAGAGATGCATGGTATCTCTTCCTCTCGGTATCGATGATTTGTTTATCGTATTTTTTTCGCGAAAACGAACCCGGTCTCCTTCTTCCTTCCACCCCCGCAAAACGCGGCGGTAATACAACAAGTTTCTAATTTACAGGCGACCGCGATAAGAGACTCCGATAACGGGAGAAAGTACCTTTTACCGTTTCTGTATTATTCGCATTCATTACATTGCGGAACGCGTTCGCCGGAAGATTAAGTTTCTCCATCCGTTCGCTACGCTTTGTTCCACTCGGCATTACGGTAGTTCATACAGAGAAGCGTATTACTATCGCTACGATGGCGTTACGCGGTAACTTATATACGCGGGCTAAGTCGATGGATAAATGCCCCATTGTGTAAGTGGTGCACCGAGATAACGGCAATGCGCACGGATGGAAGTCTTCTCGTCGAAAAATTGAACGTTCCACGACGAGCAGGAGAGAGACGACGGTGAATTCTCGGCGAGCTCTCTCGCGATTATCTCGAAATTGTTTCTCGATAGCTTGTGGGGGAGGCACAAATAGAAACGAGATATCGGACAAAGGTCGGGCTAAACGTTCGTGTACGTATGGACGTCGGCTTTGGAAAGTTGTTTAAGAAGAAAAAAAGAAGTACGTTAAAAGTGGATTACGTGTCCTCGGAAGAAAATTACGAGCGATAAGAAAAATGGCTGTTGCTGGAACTTAACGCAACGTTGTCGTCGAAATGATCTCGCTGCAAACTGGTTACGCGACATGATAAATAGGAAAAAATTGCTAAGTGCGATCTCTCGAGGGAAAACGCGTGTATATATATATATATATATCTCGCGGAGAATAAATCAGGCTCAAGATTTTAGACACCGGCGATAAATACGTGCGCACAGCTGGTTACAACTGCGCGAACGATCGATACTTGTTCCATGCTCCCCCGCTAGGACGACTTCGCTGAATGTTACGAGAACAGCTGTGCGTGCGCGACATCTTAAACTCGGAAGTCTTACCTGCGTTTAAAGACACAGCACGCATACGCACACGGACCTCCGACGTTTCCGCTCACGCATTTCGAATGTCTAAGCGCGGACGGATATTTCCTTCCCCCCCCAGGTGAAATTAAAGCGAGGGACCATCGACGGGGAAACGGAAAAGACAAGAGGCGGGAAAACGAAAATCCGGCCGATGAAAATCGCCGACAAAAGTTAATCAAGATTCTTGCCGGAACAGTTGGCAGTGATTACGTCGGAAGTAGAAAGTTCCGGTCACAAGGGAGCTTCTGGCGCGCGCACACAACATAATCTCGGGAATTCTACTACGGGAGTAAAGTGCGGTGACGATGGGGTAGATGGGCGGAAGTTGGTGTTAACGGAGGTGCAGCGAAGGTTGCGGGAGATTCTAAATGTGCGGCGTTCCCGTGTCCGCGCTGTGTGTTACATATGTAGTTACCAAGTGTACGTGAAGAGACACAGGCGTGACCGAAAGTCTCATAACACTTGGAAACAGGTGGCGTACTCTCGTACTCTCATCTTATTGCCTCGACTAGTTCGTGCCAGAGACAGAGAGAGAGAGAGAGAAGGAGAGAGAGAGAGAAAGAAACGAGATGAGGGAAGAAGAGAGAAAGAGAGAAGTTGGTACTCGCCAGAGTAGGAAAAAGGACGAGAATACGAGAAGCGCGACGAGCTGGCGGACAAACGAGAAAAAAAGAAACTAATTCGATGTTAACCGAGTGAAGATGCTCGGCAAAGAGAAGACGGGATGTGCACAATAGACATTTGACTTTGATCACTTCCCCCTCTTCCTTCGTCGCGCTCCAAAGCTTCCAGACCGAAAGTATAAATGTCGTATTGCGGGGAAACAATTATTCCTTATCGGAGGCTTACTTGGAGGAAACGTACCTAACAATCAGCATGTGATCACCTATGTAATTTTGTAAGTGACATGTACAAAAAAAAAATAAATAAATTCGAAATCTTGAAAATGCTTGCGTATTTAATACATTCACACATGCCAAAGCTGTCGTGTCTGTGACAAACGTAACCTTCCGCAAAACTGCAGCATTATGAAAAATTTCCATATCTGAGTGTTAATTGCGTGATGAAAGAAACGTCCAGGCAAGTTGAATTATTAATGTAACAGCTATTCGTTCGCAAATACTAGTACTCAGAAATGAAACCAACGAAAAAGGATAATGCAATAATGATCGTAAAACTTGAATCATCTATGTAATCATCGCTGGGCTTGCGCTTGGCTGCCTTTCGATAAGGTTTTGCCAAGGAATCGAAAAATGGTTGAAATTAAATCGATAAACCGATACATATCAAAGTAAAAATATCATTCTTCTTTTTACGGCAGACACATGCCGGCACTAATATATCTTTGATCGCTCAAGTCGAGTGAAACAACACCGGTTATACACGATCAGACATTAAATGCGACGACGTCTAATAATAAGCGCCTTTTTGCACGAATCAGTTTCAGGTTGCATCGCTGTGCACTTAAGACGGCTCACCGTCTGAAAGTTCTCATTTATACAGCCCCTCTACTTTCAAACAATTTTCCGCGGAGACAGACGTAGCATCACTGAAAATTGCTTCGTGCGAAAAAGAGTCTACGCGACTGCGCTTTATACAACTACGCCCTATTTCACGAAGCTACTTCGCAGTTTGTCGCTTTACGCCATTACATTTTGCTTTCCTTTTCACGTTTTATTTCTCGGCAAACGAAAATCGCGCGCAAGCCGAATGTAAAGCGCAATGCGACAAAATGTCAAATCGTCGGCGAGATAAATATTGATCTGAATAAAAAAAGAAAAACAGCGTATCAACGCCTATAACGGCTATCGATTACTATCGAAAAAATGTACGAAAAAAATATATAATATGGGAAAGGAAATCAAGATGCGTACGCATCGCATAAAATTGATGAAAATGATGTACCTTGACGTTCCGCAGGCACAAATACATCTAAGGAGGGCATGCTTAACGGGGGGTGAACGAAACGCGAGGCAGGCAGTCATTCCAATCTCTGGGAAAGAATACAATAAATAACAACAACAACAACATGCAAAATTACAACGAGAAACAACCACGTGATGCGTCCAAAGTCTAATAAAATCGTCCCACAAGAGTCGTCTCTTGGTAAGAACCACCGATACACAGACATACACATAATCGTGCGAGTCGCCGTGCATCATCTGGCACCGCATGCAAACGCATTTACGAAAGTACGTGTGCTCTCTACCGGTCGTAAGGAAGCGTCGCACGGCAAGTAGCTGTGAAACGTTGAACGCTGCGCGTCCCGGCCTCGAGAGTGTGTCACACCTGCTCTACGCGTTGGTACTCTTGGCCTTCGTAGGTGATTCTTTTCGCGCCGAGTCTCTCTCTCTCGTCTCACTGTACCAGGGACAGACCTCGAAGCAGACATCCAGTGATCCGATTAAGAAACGGCGAGGCCCGGTAACGCGATATCGCGTTACGTTCGCCAAATTGTTTCGCTCCTCGCAGAACGGGATCGATGGAACGTGTCGATACCGCAAACGATGCTGTCGGCCCTCTTGCTCGGCAAGTTCGAGAATTTCCAACCTTTTGCCCCGGCTCGCACTCGGGCGCAACTTTGATTAATGATACCGTCGCGGCAAACTCACCTCGCGTCACTTTTCTCATGCGTTACTTGCCATCCGCCATGTGTACGCCATTATTAGCGAGAGGGTACGCATCAAGATCGCGACCGTGTTTCGCAAAAATGAAGATCTCGCTGCTGATCATTTTATTCGATAACGATATATTTCGGTTCGTTTTAATCGGCAATTTCTGGAAAACTTATAACATACATTTGATTTACGCGATTTACGGAAAAGGTTTAATTTATGAAGAAGAAAATGTAGCGATTGAATCCGATTGCGCATTAAATTTCTTGCCGCAAAATAATTGCGTAAACCAATTCCACGCAAGACCACGCAATCAATCAGCGAACAGTTCTGCAAACACGACTTAATTAATTACCTTTCACTTTGGCGTTGTATCAATAGCTCCCGCAGATTTGTTCCGCAACAGAAATCAATGATTATGCGCGATATATTAAGAGAAATTTCATTAGTTCGCTCGCCAAAATTACCAACACCGATAAAGGCAAAATTTCATCAGGTCGGAACGGTAATTAGTCTATTAATTAGTTAACCTCTTGAGGGAACACGCACGCAAAATTTGCCGATTATTCACATATACATATATTGCGAGAGCTTTGGGGGGCGAGTGAAAAAAAACATACGTTTTTCATCCGCGCATTTTTCATACGGGAAGATAAGTCGCGTGAATAATGGACGGGGCCGGCCGAGCAAAAACAGAAATAAGAATCTGCATAGCGTCGACCGCGCCCTTGGCAATGATGTAACATCACGCAATGTCTTCGTAATTAGCTCGGCTACGCGAGCGATAACTTTTAAGGGTTTCGCGTCTTCAGGAGGGAAGTTTCGAATCTCTCTCGCGCGACTTCAACATCGATCCGCGTCCCCAATAATAGCAATAATCAACGTTTATTTGACAGACTAATCAAGTGGTTAGTTTTCTGAATTTTTTTTAGAGCATTCCACAGTTCACGCATTGAGAAAAAAATCTGGTTGCATTAATTACAATTCTGGTAGATTCAATCAGTATGTCTGTTGAAAAATGGACGAATCAGAATTCTTGTAGAAATTATCAAATAAATCTGATTAATTTTTTCCTGTTAAATTTACCAAATTTTCTGATTAATAATACTAAACTTGCCAGCATCAAGTCGTCTAAAATTGTTTTCATCTAATCTCAAAAGTCTATTTAATATTCTAAATTCCAACAAGATTATTGAATAAATTCAATCCAGGTTATTGAGGAAATTATTTTAAGTTTAGTTTGTTAGAAATTAAACTGCATTGAAAAAAAAATTTGGTTGCATTAATTAGAATTCTGATAGATTCAACCAGTATGTCTGTTGAAAAATGGACGAATCAGAATTCTTGTAGAAATTATCAAATAAATCTGATTAATTTTTTCCTGTTAAATTTACGAAATTTTCTGGTTAATAATACTAAACTTACCAGCATCAAGTCGTCTAAAATTGTTTTCATCTAATCTCAAAAGTCTATTTAATATTCTAAATTCCAACAAGATTATTGAATAAATTCAATCCAGATTATTGAGGAAATTATTTTAAGTTTAGTTTGTTAGAAATTAAACTGCATTGAAAAAAAAATTTGGTTACATTAATTAGAATTTTGGTAGATTCAACCAGTATGTCTGTTGGAAAATAAACGAATCAGAATTCTTGTAGTAATTATCAGATGAATCTGATTAATTTCTTCCTGTTAAATTTATCAAATTTTCTGGTTAATAATACTAAACTCGCCAGCACCAAGTCGTCTAAAATTTTTTCCATCTAATTTCAAAAGTCTGTTTAATATTTTGAATTTCAACAAGATTCTTGGATAAATTCAATCCAGATTATTGAGGAAATTATTTTAAATTCAGTTTGTTAGAAATTAAACTGCATTGAAAAAAAATCTGGTTGCATTAATTAGAATTCTGGTAGATTCAACCAGTATGTCTGTTGGAAAATAAACGAATCAGAATTCTTATAGTAATTATCAGATGAATCTGATTAATTTCTTCCTGTTAAATTTATCAAATTTTCTGGTTAATAATACTAAACTCACTAGCATCAAGTCGTCTAAAATTTTTTTCATCTAATCTCAATAGTCTGTTTAATATTTTAAATTCCAACAAGATTCTTGGATAAATTCAATCCAGATTATTGAGGAAATTATTTTAAATTCAGTTTGTTAGAAATTAAACTGCATTGAAAAAAAATCTGGTTGCATTAATTAGAATTCTGGTAGATTCAACCAGTATGTCTGGAAAATAAACGAATCAGAATTCGTGTAGTAATTATCAGATGAATCTGATTAATTTCTCCCTGTTAAATTTATCAAATTTTCTGATTAATAATTAATAATACTAAACTCGCCAGCACCAAGTCGTCTAAAATTTTTTCCATCTAATCTCAAAAGTCTGTTTAATATTCTAAATTCCAACAAGATTGTTGCATAAATTCAATCCAGATTATCGAATAAATTATTTTAAATTCAGTTTATTAGAAATTAAAATGATAAACAGTGATGCAAGAAGAGGATGCAGCTCAAACACACACAATCAGAAAGCTAGCGTCCTCTTTCTGGCACTACTGCTCGTAAGAGAAAAAAATATACTTTAGATTTAATGTTAATACTAGTTCTTTATATACATTTCATGGCAAATATTATTAAAATCCGAGTTAAATTAAGAACCAAACAAAGAAATTAATGTAACAAAAAATTTTATAGATCCAACCAGAAAATACTAATCAAATCCTTATAGTAAAATCTATTAAACGTTCTACTTATAAAAAATCGAGTCTTATCATGATAACTAGAAATTCTTGTATGTTATTTTTTTGTATATACGTATTGTTGATATCAAACGATTTTTCTCAGTGCGTGAACATTATAGAACGCAATCCTTCAAGCGAGCGAACTTGCCTTTCGTTTTCGGGGAGCTTTAAACCTCCAAAGTCTACTTCCTTCCTTCTCTCTATCTTTCTTCCTATCTTTCCTCACGCCACTTGAATCCAACGCGGTTTCTAATCCCGACTCGGCATCTGCACGGCTATCATTTTATTTCGATTCAGTCTGCCTACTCCGTTCCCGCAAGTGGCAAAGTTTTTCGATTTAAGTGGAGTACAACGATATATATCCGGTGCGTGCGGATGAAACGCGAGGATAAGGAACCCGGAAACGACACGAACAAATCTCCCGAGCGATTCTTAGTAGAAGAGCAAGCGAAACCACTGAACGTCTTTACAGTCACAAATGTAAAAGAAATAAAACTTGAAAAAAATACGGTCGCGTCGCAAGGAACGAGACAATAATTGTTTTACGCGTCTCTAAAGCACGGAATATGTTTGTTTTGTTAATAATTGATTCGTTGTATTGCATTGTATCAGATTTATCACGCGCTTCCGCTTAACTTTATGGATACACATATTACATATTCAGTACAATGTGCATTATAAAATATAATTTAGCTCGTGCGGGCGCACGACAGGCGAATAGTATCGCGAAATTCGTCAACCGCATCTGCATAAATACGTCTGTAATTGGAACTCTTTATTCAGCGAATTCGAATGACTTCGAATATCATTTATAACGAGCCTCGTTTCATTTGTAATACGATATCGCGAACGATATGCGAAAAACGAGCGTGTTTCACTCTCGTGTCACGGTTATCCGGAATCGCTGTTTTCCCGTAACGAGCACGTTAGTACAAATTACCATCATTGAAATTATTGCGCTGATTGTAAATTGACAAATTTCATAAATATCGATTATCGGACGGCTCGCACGAGCCCTCGACGTCTGATCCATCAACTCGCGCCCCTGAAGAAGACCGAACGAATCTTTCTTCGCGCTTTTGAAGACTGCGTCTCCAAAAGTTTGCGAAACTTGAAGAGTGAATTTTTTGCAACTTGCTCGACAAACTCCCAAAGATTGTGTCGCGGTATTTCGATCGGATATTCAACGTTAAATCAGGATTCTGGCGCGAATAGTGAAGAAATTAAATGATCAAATTCATGATACATCGATTAAAAATCGTAAAATATGGACAGTGACATTAAAATTTGTTTGTTTGTATTTTTATCACATCCGTACAAGAGCAAACGATTAATTAAAGTTTTCACAAAAGCTTGTTTGTTTCATGCGCAAAAAACGCGGCTATTTTTTCGATTACGTGTACTTTTTGCTCGCCTGCGGTTTCTGCGTAATCTCGTCTTGAATAGATAAATACACGCGTTTTACTAAACTGAACTGAAACAGCACACGCGATAGTAATCACGATTTAATTGTAGCGACATAAAATTCATTTTTTTCTTTCACTAGCCTCATCAGATTTAAACGCCTGCGTCTGAAAACAAGCCAGCTTAATGTAGGCTATAAATAAAGTTAATAATAATTTATCATAAATCTTTTATGACTTGATTTACGCGACTTTTATGGCTATCTAACTTCCTGCGAGAAATCATTTTCCACCGCGTGTGTTGCGTATTGCCCATTTTATCGTCGTAGCTGCTAAAATATACTCTTAATCCAAGAATATTAGCTCTTCCACGTAAGCCAAGCGCAACATCAAATTCATGATATCTCTGAGAAACTTTACATATGACGAGAAGCATGGGTAAAAATAATCTCCGAATAAAATTTACGAAACGCGACAAATATCTCGGTAACTGTTTCAGCTATTTTGGCAACGCGCGTAATAAATACAGGGACAATGAAAAATAATATTGACTGTAAAAATAATGTGTTATTCCTGTCCCCCGGAAAGTTTGTCCGCGCGCGTCGCGTCCGTAAACAAAACCGTGAAATCGTATTCTGCTGTGTGTCGTAAAGCGATGTGGGCAAATGTTCGCTGACTGTTGGTTGAGTAAATGTCATTAGACACGACGATTATCGTTGTCTCTTTAATAGCGACAAGTGCGATTCTCCGCGGGAAATCAGTTGTTTATCGCCCTGAGCGACTCGCGGGGAAATAAAAGCAAATCCAGAGAGCGAGGAGGAGCGGAGGAGATTTCGCCAGCGACACTATAAAAGTTGCGACCGAATGCACTGACCCGCGACTGAATAACCTGTTGTAAAATTTACGATCGCATGCGAAATATTCCCTTTACTTTGCTCTATCGATAATTTAACGATAATTTTATCTCGGAAAATGGATGTATGTTTTTTTTTTCAATCGTTGATTCCTACCTTAAGCAGCCTCTTTATCGATTCGTTTCAAATTAGTAACAATTGGCTTTTCAAAGGATAAATATGGATATACCTAAGATCAATTTCGATGATTTAATTTTATTCGGTTTCAATCATTTCAATTCGATACGGCATCGAATCATTTGGATAAATTTTCAGTATCGATCGAAATTTATATTAAATGTTATTTGTCTTACAATTAATTACTTTTCAACATTAAACGATTAATTTTAATTATTTAATTATGCTAATTTAAAAGAAATTTAAAAAACATATTTTGAAATAAATCGCTGTTTTCAGCACCGATTATTAATATTTCGCAAAGAGAGAGATATATGTTATTATAATAATATATATATATTTGTAACGTAATATATATGGAATAAATATTTCACGAGCGTTATCTACAATTTTTGCACAAACACGGCTATCCAACTAACGACCAAATATTCAGAATTAGTGCGGCACAGATTTCACAAACGGCGACCATCGGTTTTACATGTCGGTGCTATCGAAATCCAGTTATCCGTGAACAGGCAATTAATTACGTAGAATATTGTATAATATATTCAACCCATTTTATCAGACCGTATATTAACGCGTAATGCAATACGCGAAGTGAACAAAGTCAGATTGTAACAAAAGAGTCAGACGTGAATCAGAAAAATCCAAAATTTTCAGCATTTTTCATCATTTTTTCCATGCCAAAAAGAATCGTTCAAAATATTTACAGAATTTAATATTATTTTTTGTGTTTCACGTTTTAATATTCGCTCGGATCTCGACAAAATTCGACGTGAAAAATCGCGCGTTTGTAATAATTTAATTACGCGGGATATTCGGGATACTCGATTATGAGACATTATTGTCTCGGTACAGCCGTTTTCGACCCTCTTCGAGGAACACTTTCGTTTTTTCGAGCAGCGGACTTTAGTACTCGAGTCGTCAACCGCACTAGGCAGCAGTGTGCTCTTGTCCTCGACCTCGTTTCGCCTGACCTCGTGGGTCTCAACGAGACGTTGTCGACGACGTTGACTCCGGTCGCTCTTCGTATAATTAAGGCTGTTGGCCAAACGGGATCGCCAAGCGAAATGTTCTCATCCTCCTCCCGCACGCTCTTCAGCCACTCACGTTTTCCTCCCTTCTGCGAGTGAGGGGGACGCGATTAATCTTAATTTTCGTCGAGCTATAATCTTTAATTAAATCGCCATTGATCCGCAAATGCCAGGACTCGCCAATCAGGAACTTTGCCCCAGCGACGAGACAAGGTTTCAGGAGAAAAAAAAATATACGAGAGCGCGCCCAGCCCGGGGAATCAATTTTCTGGATAGCGCGGGGAGAGAGGGGGGAGGTGCGGACGGAATCTAATTATCAATTTACGGATATAAATAACGGTCGGAGGCGCGGCATTGAGAGATCGAGCTCCAAGCTCTCTCGAGGAGGAGATATTCGGGGTTTTGGGCACCTGCAAATTGTTTCCACCTTAATCGTTCAAGAGCGGATCGACATGTACGAGACGTGCGGCTTCTTCGAGATTGTCTTAGATGAGGCGAGCCGCTTCGAAGTCTTCTAATCGTCCCGTCCGTTAAGGAAACTGGCGTTTTCAACCTTGTCGATAAATAATTGCTCCGTGCTTTAACGGCACATCTATTATTATTGAACGGATCGGATGAAAATTGAAATTAGGCGCGAGAAGCCGCGCTATTAACCGTCTCAACGAGACCCCGAAATTGCTCGGATCGTCAAATTGCCAAAATCAGTGGCGAGTAATAAGGATGTGGCTTAAAAAAAATCAAAGCAACGAGCGAACATTTACGGAATCCCAAATATAATGTATAATTCTCTTCACGCACGATACACCTAATCGTGATAGACCAAGGGAAGATAAGAGGTTGACGGTGAAATAAGGACAAAGGGAGGAAAATGGAAGGAAAACTCTGGGAAAGAGAAGGGTCATCGGGTGTGTTGGACGAGCAAGGCATACCTCGAACAAGTAACGGTGCAGGAAGTGGCAAAGAGGCCGTGAAATCTAGAGGGACGCCTTTTCGATCGGTCGCTGAGTGGTCCTCGAAAGGAAGTGTATCCGAGAGCGTGCTCGTGGCTTTCTTCTTCCTTTTTTTTTTTTTTCCTTAGAGAAAACAACGTTCTAAAGAGCATTTGTGATTCTCCGCGGACCGCCTCGTTCCAACGTCAGCGAAAAATTAGTTCTCTCTTCTTTCGAATTCATATCTTTTTTAAACATCCCC
Source organism: Camponotus fellah (assembly GCA_030586385.1). Taxonomy (NCBI): domain Eukaryota; kingdom Metazoa; phylum Arthropoda; class Insecta; order Hymenoptera; family Formicidae; genus Camponotus; species Camponotus fellah. Next base: position 769,477 of record JAPIVC010001004.1, read on the forward strand.
ATGGTAACTGTTTTTTAATTAGGTCATTTTCTTGCTTATATCGTGCAAAGTTATTGTTAGTTTTATATTGATTGTCATGTCAATTATTCTTATAATAATGGAAGGATATTGATAAAAAGTATTGTATCATCTGTGGACACTGACAAGTAAACCTATGGAAGTGTCACTCATCGATTTTAATGAAACTTTGCACATTTGTAGAACTATGAAAAATATTTGATACGTATTTTTTTTTTATCGGTCAAGGTTCGCTCTGAAGGGTTGAAACTACTCTTCAAATGTATGTAACTGCTGTTTTTTATTTAGGACAGTTTACGTTGTTTTTGCGTAAAATTTCGAAAATCTGATCTCAGAATTGTGGTCAGCGATGTCGAAAATCTTGAGAAATATCAAAATTCAAATTTAACATTTTTTTACAATATTTCCATACCCTATAAGATCGAACACACTTTTTTATGTACCTGGAGGCCATATTGGATCGGCCATTTTGATTTCCATAATTTTAATATTAGATTCAGTTTCAGCGACCCCAAAAACCTGCTATAAGTATTTAATTTCTTGAAACATTCAACTTATTCCACCTGATGCATAAAATCCACCCTCTACATTTAAGGACGTTTTGTACCTATTTTCAAAATATTGAGAATTTAATGAAAATTGTACAGAATGTCCTTACATGTGTTTAGAATCTTCAGTACAATTTTCAAATCGATTCACTAAAGCGTTCACAAATTATAAGTATTTTAATTTGCATCGAATTAACATGTGTGTTCTTGGGAAACGTATAACCATGTCGATTCAAATGAAAAAAATATATGGAAATAATAATCAGAATTTGTTTAAAAATTGCAAAAGTTTAGATACAGAGGAAATATTTTTTCAAATAATATTATACAAGTACTAACTGGTTAAAAAGATATTAAATATAATTTAATGACGTTAGCTATGTATCTGTCACAAGGCGAAATTCTCTGCCAAAAGTTAATCATTTCGATTAAGAATCTTTTGTACTTATTTTTAAAATATTGAGAATTTAATGAAAATTGTACAGAATGTCCTTACATGTGTTTAGAATCTTCAGTACAATTTTCAAATCGATTCACTAAAGCGTTCATAAGTTATAAGAATTTTAATTTGCACCGAATTGACATGTGTTCTTATGGGAAACGTATAACCATGTCGATTCAAATGAAAAAAAATACATGGAAATAATATTCAGAATTTGTTTAAAAATTGCAAAAGTTTAGATACAGAGGAAATATTTGGTCAAATAATATTATACAAGTACTAACTGGTAAAAGATATTAAAAAGATATTGAATATAATTCAATGAAGTTAGACACGTATCTGTCAGAAGGCGAAATTCTCTGCCAAAAATCAATCATTTCGATTAAAAAAATTCGGAATATTTCAGTAAAAACGTAATAAATATTAAAAAATACATCTCTTCACTGCAGCTAAGATCAAATTGTAATGTTCCACACAATTTCTCATATTGAAAATACATCAAAAGTGAATATATTCGTCAATATTGATTTTCAGCTACTTTTTGCTGGAATGTACACAAAACATCCTTAAAAGGTAGTTTCATCCCTTCAGAGCGAACCTTGGCCGATAAAAAAATACGTATCAAATATTTTTCAGTTCTACAAATGTGCAAAGTTTCATTAAAATCGATGAGTGACACTTCTGTAAGTTTACTTATGAGTTATAAACATTTTCCAATGCAACAAGCGGGATTGCACGCTTCACGGAAAATTATAAATGTAATTTTATTACAATCTTATTTATTTATTTTTTTCCATCGCAAAATATTTGCGAAAGAAACCTGGAGGGAAAAAGATACTGTACAAACAAATTTTTCTCATGAAAAGTTACAGCTCAAAGTTACCAATATTGACACGACATTATTTATAGACCGCGAGTAAACCGTCGTCGGTATAAATTCTTCAGCGTGACTACAACTTTGTCTATATCACGCTCGCTGGATCTTCATTATCTCTTCATCAAAAGGAGCAAATCTTGCTCTCGAAATTCGGAGCAAGCGACGTATTAATCCTCCCGAAATGCGAGAACGCGATATCCCTGAGGTGGAACAATATTCCGATTCAAAGGCCAGATCGTGTTGCCGGCGTGTATATGTCTCGTACTCGAGGCAAGAAACGGAAACACGCGCGTAATCGCGCGCACGAAACTAACACCTAATCCAACATTCTCGCGTCCGAAAACCGCGGCGCGTCTTTATCACCAGACACCAGCGGAAGGGAATCGTAATTAAAGGCCGATCGCGTTCCTCACGATGAGAATCTCGCTCTCTTGTCTCCGGTTTAACACGATTAAGCAGTTACTTCCACGACGAAAAGGTGTGGGAGAAGGGGGAGCGGGAGGGGGATGGGCGATAAATCTTGAAAATTCATCGCGCACCCAAGTCCAGTCACGTCGCCGCCGACGTTCTGTATCGCCGATTTATGCGCGTACATTTTCGCGGGATTGTATTTAATTTAATCGCCGCCGAGCCATTTCTGAGGGAAACTTCTGTCGGTTTCGCGATAACACGAGAAACTCGTCGCGCTTCCCTCCAGATTCACCGCCGACGCGATTACGCCCTGGCACATCTCGCATTTTTCGTATCGCGTTATTCCACGTATGATTATCGCGAACCGACGTGTCTCTCTACGTGTTTCGAAAAGTGGGACAAAACTCTGTCGGGGAATTGTATTAGTGCCGTTTTTGGCGAGCGATAAACACAGGCACACAAAAAAAAAATATTTCATGAACCAGAGGGTAGACCCCACTATTCTTAGGTTTTTGGAGTCGCTGAAACCGAATATGACCATAAAAAATGATTTCAATTGCCCGTTTTCCCGCTAGCACCCCCTTATCATCCCCCTGAAGGGGGTTGAATTTTAAATTTTGAATTTTAAATTTTTATACAAAATTAAGATTCAGTATCTTTTAAACGTAAATAAGACTGGTCGGTGAAGAGCAAAAATATTAAAATCAAAGAAAAAACAAAATGCATACGGAAAACGAAATTTAAATATCTTGTCTAGAATAAGGTGATAAGTTCAAAATATCTAAAGGTAAAATAAATACGGTTATGATTAGGACAGAAATCATAATTCGGTTTTAGCGTCCCAGAAAACATAGAAATACACATCTTAATTTTGTATAAAAATTTAAAACCCCCTTCAAGGGGTGGTAAGGGGGTGCTAGCGGGAAAACGGGCAATTGAAATCATTTTTTATGGTCATATTCGGTTTCAGCGACCCCAAAAACCTAAGAATAGTGAAGTCTCTGGTTCATGAAATATTTCTTTTTTGTGTGCCTGTGTAATTAAGCGCCCATTACATTAATTTGACAAATTACGATATATTTGATTAAAGCAAATTGTCACTCGAAAAATTGTTAGAGGATAAATTCTTCTGTAATAATTATGTGTTCGGATCAACGACACACAATTGCTACAATTCTTTCGATTTTATCTCATTTCTGCCCCACTACATTATACATAAAAAGACTAATTGCAATCGCAGTTGTTTCCTCTTTGTTCCTCCAATCGCGATACAGTATTAATGCCCGTATACTATGCATGATCGCAATTTAAATAAACGCTGAAAACACACAGTGGGTATGTAAATTTAATAAAAGTTCCCTCCGTAGGTGGCAAAAGTTAGAGATGCGATATTATCGACAAATCCGAGTCCCTGAAGCGACTGCATAATGGATACTTGTCCCGAAAGCTTTATCGCTTCGGAAAGCTCTCCGCTCGGTGCCAGCTTTCGTCAAGATGTATTCGTGAATGTGTTGCGATGAAATGAAAATTAAGTGCTAAACGTCATCAAAAGGGAGAGAGCGAGATGCGTAATATAAAAATATTCTTAAAAACGCATTAAGGCCGCGCGCAAAATAACACCGCGACTGGCCGCCCCTTATCCAAGTATCGCAGCCAAACTAATCGCGTCATCAACTGCGCCTTGGTATAGGATTAATGAGTCTGCATGAGAAAAACATAGATAGCATTTAATGAAGAGAAGATAAGGCGGCGAGACGGAAACACTATTACAGAGATCATTTCGTCCTTAATGTGAAAAGTTTTCACCTCGTAACGGCAAAACTCGGAGAGAGGCGGCGGAAAATATTTTAAATAAGAAACAATTACGCAAAAAAAGAAACAAAGAGCGAAAGTATATATCCTCTTTAATAACCTCCTACGACGTTTTTATATGGCAGGAGATATCGCGCTTTTTGAATTATTGCACCCTTTTTGCACAATTATTACCGACACGTGTTCGTATATAGTGTTTCTAATTTTAATGTTAAAATTTTGAAAATGTGGAGGATCAATTAATCAAAAGAAAAGTATTTTAAAGATTTGTTCGTTTAAAAAAAAACGCAAAAAGATATTTTTAATGTTTCCATTTTTATCATGTATTCATTTTTCTAAAGAAAGTATTGTTTAAAATGTTGGCCTCTTGCAATAATACAAGCATTATATCTAGTAATGATAGCTCGTATTGCAATCAAATATTATTCTGATAATATTTGATACACGCTAATATTTGATACGCTTTTTAAATTATTGCACCGTTTTTGCACAATTATTACCGACACGTGTTCGTATATAGTGTTTCTAATTTTAATGTTAAAATTTTGAAAATGTGGAGGATCAATTAATCAAAAGAAAAGTATTTTAAAGATTTGTTCGTTTAAAAAAAAAACGCAAAAAAAAATTTTTAATGTTTCCATTTTTATCATGTATTCATTTTTCTAAAGAAAGTATTGTTTAAAATGTTAGCCTCTTGCAATAATACAAGCATTATATCTAGTAATGATAGCTCGTATTGCAATCAAATATTATTCTGATAATATTTGATACATGCTAATATTTGATACGCTTTTTAAATTATTGCACCCTTTTTGCACAATTATTAACGACACATATATAGTGTTTCTAATTTTAATGTTAAAATTTTGAAAATGTGGAGGATCAATTAATCAAAAGAAAAGTATTTTAAAGATTATTCGTTTTAAAAAAACGCCAAAAAAAATTTTAAATGTTTCCATTTTTATCATGTATTCATTTTTCTAAAGAAAGTATTGTTTAAAATGTTAGCCTCTTGCAATAATACAAGCATTATATCTAATAATGACAGCTCGTATTGCAATCAAACATTATTCTGATAATATTTGATACACGCTAATATTTGATACGCTTTTTAAATTATTGCACCGTTTTTGCACAATTATTATCGACACGTGTTCGTATATAGTGTTTCTAATTTTAATGTTAAAATTTTGAAAATGTGGAGGATCAATTAATCAAAAGAAAAGTATTTTAAAGATTTGTTCGTTTAAAAAAAAACGCAAAAAGATATTTTTAATGTTTCCATTTTTATCATGTATTCATTTTTCTAAAGAAAGTATTGTTTAAAATGTTAGCCTCTTGCAATAATACAAGCATTATATCTAGTAATGATAGCTCGTATTGCAATCAAATATTATTCTGATAATATTTGATACATGCTAATATTTGATACGCTTTTTAAATTATTGCACCCTTTTTGCACAATTATTAACGACACATATATAGTGTTTCTAATTTTAATGTTAAAATTTTGAAAATGTGGAGGATCAATTAATCAAAAGAAAAGTATTTTAAAGATTATTCGTTTTAAAAAAAAAACGCCAAAAAAAATTTTAAATGTTTCCATTTTTATCATGTATTCATTTTCTAAAGAAAGTATTGTTTAAAATGTTGGCCTCTTGCAATAATACAAGCATTATATCTAATAATGACAGCTCGTATTACAATCAAACATTATTCTGATAATATTTGATACACGCTAATATTTGATACGCTTTTAAATTTTGCACCGTTTTTGCACAATTATTACCGACACGTGTTCGTATATAGTGTTTCTAATTTTAATGTTAAAATTTTGAAAATGTGGAGAATCAATTAATCAAAAGAAAAGTATTTTAAAAGATTTGTTCGTTTAAAAAAAAACGCAAAAAGATATTTTTAATGTTTCCATTTTTATCATGTATTCATTTTTCTAAAGAAAGTATTGTTTAAAATGTTGGCCTCTTGCAATAATACAAGCATTACATCTAGTAATGACAGCTCGTATTGCAATCAAACATTATTCTGATAATATTTGATACATGCTAATATTTGATACGCTTTTTAAATTATTGCACCGTTTTTGCACAATTATTACCGACACGTGTTCGTATATAGTGTTTCTAATTTTAATGTTAAAATTTTGAAAATGCGGAGGATCAATTAATCAAAGAAAAGTATTTTAAAGATTTGTTCGTTTAAAAAAAAACGCAAAAAGATATTTTTAATGTTTCCATTTTTATCATGTATTCATTTTTCTAAAGAAAGTATTGTTTAAAATGTTGGCCTCTTGCAATAATACAAGCATTATATCTAGTAATGATAGCTCGTATTGCAATCAAATATTATTCTGATAATATTTGATACACGCTAATATTTGATACGCTTTTTAAATTATTGCACCCTTTTTGCACAATTATTAACGACACATATATAGTGTTTCTAATTTTAATGTTAAAATTTTGAAAATGTGGAGGATCAATTAATCAAAAGAAAAGTATTTTAAAGATTGTTCGTTTTAAAAAAAAACGCCAAAAAAAAATTTTAAATGTTTCCATTTTTATCATGTATTCATTTTTCTAAAGAAAGTATTGTTTAAAATGTTAGCCTCTTGCAATAATACAAGCATTATATCTAATAATGACAGCTCGTATTGCAATCAAACATTATTCTGATAATATTTGATACACGCTAATATTTGATACGCTTTTTAAATTATTGCACCGTTTTTGCACAATTATTATCGACACATGTTCGTATATAGTGTTTCTAATTTTAATGTTAAAATTTTGAAAATGTGGAGGATCAATTAATCAAAGAAAAGTATTTTAAAGATTTGTTCGTTTAAAAAAAACAAAAGATATTTTTAATGTTTCCATTTTTATCATGTATTCATTTTTCTAAAGAAAGTATTGTTTAAAATGTTGGCCTCTTGCAATAATACAAGCATTATATCTAATAATGACAGCTCGTATTGCAATCAAATATTATTCTGATAATATTTGATACATTGCAGCCACGATTTTCAACTGTTCTCTTGAGTCGATTAGCAACGTTCTTTATTAATCTCCTACGATGTTTTTATATGGCAGGAGATATCATGCTTTTTGAATTATTGCACCCTTTTTGCACAATTATTATCGACACATGTTCGTATATAGTGTTTCTAATTTTAATGTTAAAATTTTGAAAATGTGAAGGATCAATTACAAAGAAAAGTATTTTAAAGATTTGTTCGTTTTAAAAAAAACGTCAAAAAAAATTTTTAATGTTTTCATTTTTATCATGTATTCATTTTTCTAAAGAAAGTATTGTTTAAAATGTTGGCCTCTTGCAATAATACAAGCATTATATCTAGTAATGATAGCTCGTATTGCAATCAAATATTATTCTGATAATATTTGATACACGCTAATATTTGATACGCTTTTTAAATTATTGCACCCTTTTTGCACAATTATTAACGACACGTGTTCGTATATAGTGTTTCTAATTTTAATGTTAAAATTTTGAAAATGTGGAGGATCAATCAAAAGAAAAGTATTTTAAAAGATTTGTTCGTTTAAAAAAAAAACGCCAAAAAAATTTATAATGTTTTCATTTTTATCATGTATTCATTTTTCTAAAGAAAGTATTGTTTAAAATGTTGACTTCTTGCAATAATACAAGCATTACCATCCAACATTGACAGCTCGTATAAATAAATATTATTCTGATAATATTTGATACATTGCAGCCACGATTTTCAACTGTTCTCTTGAGTCGATTAACAACGTTCTTTATTAATCTCCTACGACATTTTTATATGGCAGGAGATATCGTGCTTTTTGAATTATTGCACTCTTTTTGCACAATTATTACCGACATGTATTCGTATATAATGTTTCTAATTTTAATGTTAAAATTTTGAAAATGTGAAAGATCAATTAATCAAAAGAAAAGTATTTTAAAGATTTGTTCGTTTTAAAAAAAAAAACGTCAAAAAAAAATTTAATGTTTCCATTTTTATGATATATTCATTTTTCTAAAGAAAGTATTGTTTAAAATGTTGGCCTCTTGCTAATAATACAAGCATTACATCCAGTACTGACAGCTCGTATTGCAATCAAATATTATAAGTCAATTAGCAACGTTCCTTTTTTTATAAATAATTTTAATGCTATTTTACGTTCTTTTTGAAGACTTTTTTTTGTCATTTTCTTCAGGACGAGCAATTTCTATTTTTCTTATTATTAATTTCTCAATCTCCGGCTTTCAAAACTGACTTTGACATTTAATTTCAGGGCACTCTGTATAATATCCCATTCACTGTTATATAATTAACAAAATGCTTCACAGTTATAATAAGACACTTCACGAATCGCGTGAAGAATGAGCCTCGCTTTTTAAATCTTTGCATAATAGCGATCCGAAAATATCAACTTCTTGGAAATTGCTTGCGAGAAACGCGACGATTACATTATTCGACGATCATTATTCCGATCCGATCCAACGAGCGCGTCTCCGGAAAAAAAAAAAAAAAAAAAAAAAAAAAAAAAAAAACGAGAAACACAGATACAGGCGAGCGTCGAATACAATGGACGATTAAATATTGAGTAAACGGGGTGTTCGACGGCGGCGGCCCCGGTTATTTATTCAGGTGCCACGGCCTATAATTCGTATCGCGCGAAAGGGTGAAGCGACGAAAAGGTGAAGGGAAGAGGGGGAGAGCGAGGGGGGGCAGGGGAGGGACCGCTCTCGTTCCGTGTAATATAGAAATGGCTTAATTACACGACCGTGTGCGAGAGTCCTGCGGGCATATCGGAAACGGTTATAATTTGTCGATGGACGTGGAGGAAACCTCGATCGCGGTCCGACATATCGCCCGATGGATGAGTACAGCCCCGCCCCCCTCTCGCGGCTATAAATTTGTATAAATAGGTTACGTTGTTCGTGCATATATATATGTGTGTGTATGTGTGTATGTATGTGTTCCTTTCCCTCCCGGATATGTGTATACGTTCATCAGGATTCGTCGATGTCATGTCAGATACATAGAGCATCGTATCGCGCGAAACGACACGAGCGGTACGCGAAGTCAGTGATGAGAAATTAATAAATCAAAACTGAATCGCACGCGAGAGATCCCGCCGAATCACGTCGGATCGAGAGAACATCGCGGTCAGCTCCGCGAAATTCCGAAGCGTACAAGCACCATCCAATCACCAGTTTAATAACGTCTGACTTTAGTATCGGCTCTTTCGTGCGATTGCGCGCTGTTACTTTCCTCCCTTACGGATTTTTTATCGTTGCGAAAGAGCGAGGGGGGGGGGAGAGAGTCGGTAAGTCTTACTCAACAAGACGTTTGCGCGAAATGATACCGTACTTGCGATCGAGAAATGATTCTCCGATGCTCTCCGTTCGATCGCACGCAGGACTCTGGTATTTCTGCGTAAACACCGGCATGTATTCGCGCTAAGAGAAGAGAGAAGGGAAAAAAAAACAGGTATCGGTGGAGCCGGAAGGTGTCGGTGCTTAAGGTATATACGAGAACTGGAACGAAAGCACAACCCCTTCTCTCCTTCGCCTTCCTGCCGAAGGCTCCGACCCACCTGACCCGTGACACGCGAACCTCTCGAATCCTAGCTCGATCGATATGTACCGCGGCAGGCCACCCCCTCCCCCCCTCCCCCGAGTTCTCCTCGACCCGTCGTAATATCTCGTTGCGAGCGTGAAAAAAATTGTTAAGCGAAGAGAAAGAGCGAGAGAGAGAGAGAGAGGGAAAGAGAGAGCGCACTCGCGCGAATAAAACGGAATTACGGTAACGAGTCTATGGACTTTGTACAGCCAATTTCCGGAAATTTCTCCCCCTTTGAATGTAAGCGCGCAAGGTGGAATCGATTTTTCCCATGAAGCCAAGTGAGGCGTGCGACGGATATATACGATGGCGAACATACGCGCTTTACGATCGCGTCAATTTTCGCGCCGACCGATGAATCGCGTATCGCCCCGCATTGCCGCAATCATAGATTATATTCTCGTTGACCCGTTTAAGCGTACACGCGATGGAAAAGGGACATTTGATATCGCTTCTTTCGGCGTTAACCCAGATTTTCATGCGGCCGCTCTGTTTGTCGAGCACTTTGAAGGGTCGTGTGTGTATGTATATGCGCACGGTTTCGGTACCTCCCGCCATAAATGGATTAAAGGGCGACCGTCAGTAATGACCATTGATTTGCTATCCACTCCAATATCCACTCGATACACGCTGGCATGCGTTCTATTTAAAAAAAATGCGTGAATCAAATGTATGTATTTAATTTTTTGCGAAAAGAAGAGGAGGAGATAGCATTTTGTATAAAAATAAAAATAAAAATCTCTAAATCTTACATGTCTGTTGGAAAATGGACGAATCAGAATTCTTGTAGGAATTACCAGATGAATCTGATTAATTTCTTCCTATTAAATTTAGCAAATTTTCTGGTTGTACTGGTTTTCTGACACTACTGCTCGTAAGAGAAAAAAAAATATACTTTGGATTTAACGTTAATACTAGTTCTTTATATACATTTCATGGCAAATATTGAATACGAATTAAGTTAAGAGTGGCTGTCTTTATTCAAGCATCATGTGATTTTACCGAAATAATTTTTATACAGCAATATATGTCATTTTTAAATTTCATGACATTAAATTAAATTAATTAAATTAAATATATAATTGTATTAATATTAATATTAGAAAAATATTCTTCGCGATATATGCACTGAGAAAAAAATCTGGTTGCATTAATTAAAATTCTGGTAAACAACCAGTATGTCTGTTGGAAAATGAACGAATCAGAATTCTTGGAAGAATTACCAGATGAATCTGATTAATTTCTTCCTGTTAAATTTACCAAATTTTCTGGTTAATAATACTAAACTGACCAGCACCAAGTCGTCTCGTAAAATTTTTTCCATCTAATCTCAAAAGTTTGTTTAATATTCTAAACTCCAACAAGATTGTTGGATAAATTCAATCCAGATTATTGAATAAATTATTTGAAATTCAGTTTGTTAGAAATTAAACTGATAAACAGTGATGCAAGAAAAAGATGCAGCTCACAAACACACACAATTAGAGAGCTAGCGTCCTCTTTCTGGTACTAGTGCTCATAAGAGAAAAAAAATTATACTTTGGATTTAACGTTAATACTAGTTCTTTATATACATTTCATGGCAAATATTGAATACGAATTAAGTTAAAAGGCAAGCAAAGAAATTAATGTAACAAGAAATTTGATAGACCAACCAAAGAAAATACCTTTAAGCACACAATATTCCTAGGATATTGTATAAATATTATTAACTGTTAATAATATTTATATAATATTTTAGGAATATTGTGTCTTATAAGGTACTCACCAAATTCTTATAGTAAAATCTATTAAACGTTCTAATTATAAAAAATCGAGTCTTATCATAATAACTAGAAATTTTTGTTTGATTTAATCAAAATTCCTTCAATCATATACGTCTTGTTAATAGAATCAAATGATTTTTCTCAGTGCGACTGAATTTTTTAGACGACTATAGATAGACAATTTAGACGATCACAAGCCGCTTTGACACTCGGATCTAAATCATTCATACGATTTCTCGATAGGAGAGCGAACGCGTTGTTCAAAGGAAATTAATCGAGTACTCGTTAATCAAGATGGACGAACGCGCTTTTGTCGCCGAATCTTAATACGTTTCGCGAAACGTACGGGAGCGGAAATAAATGTCCGGCTCGAGGACAAACGATCGAGCACACAGGATTCGTCGACGGCGGGTCGCAGATTCGCGGAATATTTACTCCGACTTCCGGCTGTAATTAAATCCGTTCGCTATCGAGAATGCACTCTGGGGGTGCAACACGACGAGTAGGAATCTAGTCGCACTGCTTGACGAGTGTTTAAAAGTCTGCTTTTATCCTTTCGCGATCGGCGAAAATCGACAGACGTGGGTGTCAGCTCTCTTTCCCTCAACAAACCGCCTAAATAATTCACCTGTTTATCGACAGACAAACTTTCCGGTTTGAAAGACACTAAACTCGCAAACCCCAAATGAATAAGAAATGCCCGCGACGAGCGACAACGTCAATTACGCGGTAGCCGGGAATGATCAAAGGAAAAATCCATCTCGGAGCACACGTCACGCGCAATTTATTTTCATCCCCCGCTCCGGAGAGATACTCGGCAAATATTTACGCGACCAAAGAGCCGAGCGTCATTTTGATATATAAATTTATAAAGCATCGTTGTGTGTGCGCGAGCTCGTCGACTTCAGCCAAAATTTCAGAGAACTCTCCCTTCGCACGAGATCACACGTGATCCCAAAATGATCGATTCTCTCTCCTTTTTTTTTCTCTCTCTCTCTCTTTCATATTCCCGCTCGAAAGGTAAACAGTTTGTCGTACACGCACTTAGCGCCCGTCATTCGCAAACAGCATTTACGTTCTATCTATTTAAACGAGATGATTTCGCGCAGCTCTCGTTAACGAACTGAAAAATCCCGCGGAATTATTCGACTCGGAGACTCGAGGGGAGCGAATAACCGCAGTCGCGGTCCCGCCGAGTTTCGCGACATTTCCCGTGATATTTCCCCCAAACGCGCGCTACGCCCAGGCACGGGAATCCAGGAGCTTTTGTCGCGTCACGTACACGCGAGTCGCCTTCTCGTTCTTCGAAAAAAGCTCGTCTTTGACGACAAACATCGCATCGAAAGCTTTCACTCGCGGTCGATGTTTGCACATCTCCGCATCTGTATACATGTATTCAGATTCACGCACACATACATGTACGTAAAATACATATTGCATAAAATATGGTTTGAGCGGGTATCCGAGTATCGCCTGCGCGCGCGCGCATTTTCGTACGCACACTCGTTTATTTGCGCGCGTCTCTCCGCGTATGACGCGCTATATCCGCGATATCGGTCGCATGACAGGACCATCATGTATAGGAAGCGAAAGAAATTTATCGTCTCCGAGAAAGTGGAGGAGAAGAACGAATCTCTTGTATAGAGATAAGTGTGCGCAACGGAAAATTTTTGACGAAATAAACGCGCTTTTTTTTTTTTTTTGCTTACTTTCGCGTATGAAATATTTCGCGGGATATTTCTTTCAAGTGTCGCTCCAATAAAGCATAAAGTTACGAAACGAGGAGAGACATAGGGTCAGGGAAGGGAACGTTACTTTTTAAAAGTAACTAGTTACCGTTACTCGTTATCAAGTTAAAAAAGTAACTAGTTACCGTTATTAGTTACTGATTTTCAAAAATAACTAGTTACAGTTACCGTTACTTAAAAAATAATGGTTCGTTACTTTTTCGTTACTTTTTTTAAATCTATAATCATAATAAAGTTTGTTTCGTACAATACATACTCTCTCTCTTTCTTTCTTTATGAAAGGATTTAAATCACAAAACATATGTTAAATTTTATCGATGTTTTTTATTAATTTTTAATAAAAGTTGATATTCTAATAGGTCATCATTTAGATGGCCTCTAAAAGGTGATAGTACAGAATTACCGAAAAAGTAACGCTAAAAGTAACTGTAAATTCGTTATCGTTACTAAAAAAAATGTAACTACGTTATCGTTACAGTTACAGAAAAAAAATAACGGCGTTACTGGATCGTTACCAAAAAAAAGTAACTATAACGGTAACGGCGTTACAAGTAACGCGTTACTTCCCTTCCCTGCATAGGGAAAAATGAAATTATCAAAAACGAAAGAGACATCATGTAAAATGAAGTTATGAAAACAAAGGAGACATAACGTAAAATATAATGTAATATAGAGTTGTATAATTTTTTTATATAATAATTCAAATACGCAGTGTATGTAAGTTATATATGATTTTTCCATTTAATAATTCAAATATATCGCAAAAGTGATTAACTCCGTTGAATTTAAAAAATTATACCATCTATCTTTTCGTCCAATCAATCTACTCATAAAAAGCAGCGTATTGAAAGAATCTTATTAAAAGAAGTTGTAGCGGAAAAAGTTTATAACTTTCACGAAGATTGATTAATTTTCCGATATCCTTTTTATCAATGATTTGAGATATATCAAGGCAATATTAATTTGGTGGAATAAAGTTTACCCGTTAGATCAGACTATAATATTGTTAGATGATTAAAAGGATCATTTATCGCGCGCAATAAGTCTATTAATCCCGATGTTATTTGCATGTAAAAAATTCACAAGATCTCCGCCTGATAAATACTTTTGATATTGCAAAGAATATATAAAAAAAAGAAGATTAATACAAAATATACAAAAATATATAAAAATATATAAAAATATATAAAAATATAAAAATAAATATATAAATAATAAAAATATATAAAATATAAATATATAAAAATATATAAAATATTTTATTATATTTTATATATTTATTCAAATATATTTATTCAAATATATTTTATTAAAATATATAAAATATATTTTAATAAAATATATTTGAATAACTATATAAAAAATATATATAAAATATATATAAAATATATATAAAATATATTTTAATAAATATATAAAATATATAATATTAACCTCTTAAAATATAAAATATACCTCTGTTTCTATTAAAATAAATCAACTTTATAATATAAAGAGATTGTGCAAGTTATTGGTTAAGAAATCGTGTTGAAAGAGACAAAAATTGATAAGAAGGTAAAGAAGCCTGCGGACAATCGCAGATTCGACTCGAACGGAAGGAGATATCGGTGGCCGCGCACAATAACTGTATGTGGTTTATCTTATGATCCGGTCGACCGCCGCCGAGAGAGAAGCCCGAGGAGGCGTTGCCGCGGTACTTCGCAAAGTTCTCGCCACGGTTCGGTCGTTCAGAATTTACCGCTGACGCCGACGTCGGTGCCGCGTCCGCGAGAAATACCGTTTACGCCCCCTTTTTCGTTCGATCCTCGACGAATGGTCCGCGCGTCCGCCGTAGGGACAAACGGTTTTCACGGCGCGAAAAAGAGCGGAACAAGAGAACGTGTAGGTGGCCGAGGAGGAGGGGAGGGAAGGGTGAAATGCCGCGCTGCGGCGAAAAGGGGTGCCGCGAAAAAGCGGGACAACGGGTCGAAGGGAGGCAGAGAGAAAAGAGAGAAAGAGAGAGAGAGAGAGAGAGAGAAAAGGAAGTGGGACGCGCGCGATATAAAGGAGAGGGTGGACGCGACACCGATGGTGGCGCACGACGACGTTTGGAGAACGGACGAACGAGGACGAAAGAGAAAGAGAAGAATTTCCTCCCCCGTCGCGAGGGGGAGGGGGAGGGGGGGGTGGTTGGCGCGGAGGGGAAAACGTATGACTTCTCTGCGTGTGACACGCGGATTTCTGCGGCCGCCAATAACAATATTTATGAAACGCACCGAGATGTGCGCCCGGTGCTTGTCGTCTTGTTGATAAAGTATCTCTATTTCGGTTCTTTCTTTCTTGAAAGAAGCGTGTCGCGTTGTACGGCAGAACGTATTCTCTTTCTCCCTCCCCTCTCCCGATTTATTCCGAGCGAGCAAGTGAAGAAATGGAAAGAAATCTTGTAATTCATTTGTATTATGATAACGAAAAATCAAGTCAATTAATAATATTCTAATAATATTTTAATAATATTCAATAATAATATTCTAATATTCTAATAATATTTAATAATATGTTCACTAATATTTCAATAATGTTTAAATAATAATAATATATATATTAACTAATATTCTAATAATATTCTAATAATATTCAATAATATTCAATAATATTCTAATAATATTCAGACAAAACCTGCACTGAGAAAAAAATCTGATTGCATTAATTAGAATTCTGGTAAATTCAACCAGTATATCTGTTGGAAAATGGACGATCCAGAATTCTTGTAGGAATTACCAGATGAATCTGATTAATTTCTTCTTGTTAAATTTACCAAATTTTCTGATTAATAATATTAAACTCGCCAGCACCAAGTCATCTAAAATTTTTTCCATCTAATCTCAAAAATCTGTTTAATATTCTGAATTCTAAGATTACAAGATTATTGGATAAATTCAATTGAGATTATTGAATAAATTATTTTAAATTCAGTTTGTTAGAAATTAAACTGATAAACAGTGATGCAAGAAGAGGATGCAGCTTAAACACATACAAGAGAGCTAGCGTCCTCTTTCTGGCACTACTGTTCGTAAAAAAAATATATATTTTGGATTTAACGTTAATTAATTAATAATTCTTTATATACATTTTATGGCAAATATTGAATACGAGTTAAATTAAGAGGCAAGCAAAGAAATTAATGCAACAAGAAATTTGATAGATCCAACTAGAAAATACTAAATACCAAATCCTTATAGTAAAATCTATTAAACGTTCTAGTTATAAAAAATCGAATCTTATGATAACTAGAAATTCTTGTATGATTTAACCAAAATGCCTTCAATCATATACGTCTTGTTGGTACAATTCAAACGATTTTTCTCAGTGTGACAATGAAAAAGATCCATTAACGTAAATATTGGAAAAATGTTGAAAAATTTTGTCGTGCAATTTTATGCGATGCACTTTTATCCGTAAACGACAAGATTGAAATAATGTCATTTGGCTTATGCAAAATATATATTTGAAAAAAGGTCTATTTGCGAATAAAAAATGTTTTTAATAATGTTTACTTATTATGAAAAAATATAGCAAGAAAAATATTACATATTTTTTCGAAATATGCTGTCGTTTTGAATGATAAAAAAGAGACAATTACGTCGAACGAAGTTAATATATATATATATATATATATATATACACACATAATAATAAACATCATTTAAAACGATGAGTAGCTTAAATGGCAAATTAATGGAGCTTATTCCGTAGATATCGTTTATGAAGCAAACACCGCGAGCTGTATTATCACGTTCAAACGTTAATTAACGGATGTTGTTGAATGTAATACAAACTATTGTATTCCGCACACAGACTGGCGTAAGGTGATTTAATTGTATAATAACTTGCATATATATATACTTGCGTAAATACATTGACAAAATTATTCGACGCGTTTCGAAGCAACATTCTTGAAAACATGAATGGACTGAAAAGGAAAAAGAGGAACTATTTTATCGTCGAATCGTTTCTTTTATCTCAAGAATAACACACCTATCGATTCGAGATGCATTAACATAAAATGCAGTTTCTCCAGTATTCGATCGCCTAATGAACTCGAGCATATCCCGACCGACCAGTATCCTGCCTCGAGCGGCACGCTCCTTACAGGAGGATATACAGAGGATCTGCTTGATTCAGCATCGCATAATTCGACCGCTCATTTCCTCCACAAGTGTGCAAACTTGTTCTTAACGTGCCATCGTCCCTCGGGAAGAATAAAAACAGGTCCGGCCGGTCCGAGAATCCTCGTGCGTGTTAACCCCTTCTCGCGCAGTTCGAATTAAGCGAGTTCTTGCAGCGACGATTCCTCCTTCTCGGAAATGGGACACCTGCCTGGCGTATCGCGTATCGCGTTCCTCGTTAACGTAAATATAATGAGAGAGAATCTTTCGTCTTTAAAACTCTGCGGGAGCGATATCACGTTGCGCATTATCCGCTTTAACTTGCTGGAGGTGACAACAAAGTCGCGCGCGATAAGAGACCATCTCTCTCTCTCTCTCCCTTTCGATCCCTCCCTCGCTCCCTCTCTCGTTCTCTCTGTCTGCGTGTTGGATAATTATCACTTCGATGGATCGTACGATTATCGATCGCATGGGAGAAACCCGTCTACGCCCGCGGCATTTCACGCTGCGAGCGATCGCTGGCAACGTCACTGAAGGTCGAAGACACTATCGGTGAGCGAGATTAAAGGGAAGGTCAGGTGCATGGAACATACAAGGTGTTAAAAGGGACGCGGAGCATAAAAACTGCGGACCTGAAAAAAAAAGAAAAAAAAAGCAGCACTCTCTCTCGCTCTCTCTCTTTCTCTCCCCGTATGTGTGCCCTTAAAGAGCAGCTCGATATTTACACACACACACACACACAGACAGACTTGTGTTACTAATTGGCGGAAATTAATCAAACATGCCGCTTTAGTCATTAACGATAGAATTGAGTTCTATTTCTTCGTAAGAAGGAGACTGCGCCAAGACTGCGTGTCTTGTAAAATAATAAAATAGCTTTCCTCTTAAGTAATATTACACGTGTTTATGCATCGTTAATAATTAAACAAAGCGCGATGTATGTTATAAGCGTTATAAAATAAATAAAGCGCTTTTATGTTGCATAAAATTTTTTTCAGCTCAAGATAAGCGCTAGATGGGAAAATATAAACACTCAAATATATAAAATTTCACAAATTAAAATAGATAAAGAATTAGGCTCTGAAATGTATTAAACAACCGATATACGAGAAAAGAGCGATAAGAGCCACCACGGATGATAGTGCATAAAATTTATAAAGATTAATAAATCGCGAAAAATAAGACGCGAAAATAAGACATATGCATATATTTTACTTGGTGCATAATAATATATGCATATGTCTTATTTTCGCGTCTTATTTTTCGCGATTTATTAATCTTTAAATTTTACGCACTATCATCCGCGGTGGCTCTTATCGCTCTTTTCTCGTATATAAAATTTCGTTCAACATTCATCTATCCATAAAAAGCGCCGAGAGAGAGATAAAAAATAGAAATATGTTTACTTATTTCTGCATTACAAGATTCAATTGGACAAAAATAAAACGATACTGCATGAAGTCGAAGGGGGTGAAAAATATTTTACAAATATTCTTAGAGTGTTATGGAGTGATATGGATCGTTCAACGAGTGAGTTTTAACCAGCGCCCGAATTGTGAATTTTTATTACAATTCAAATGATCACAAAGTACACACACACACATATACATATAAATAAAATGGCCTTTGTGTGTGTGTGTTAAAATGTAATATTAAAATAAAACTGCACGATTGTTGCAAGCTCTGCACAATTTTAGAATACGCTAACCCAAATGTAATATATGTTTACAATCTGGCTTGTAAAAATTTAGATCGATAAAAATTTCAGCTTCAAGTTTAGTTATTTGCCAATCGCATATACGCAATACATGCAGGTGAGCAATTTCGAGTGTATTCAGCGGATATTCCCGCAATAATAAAATTACACTGTAGTATAGGATTATATTTGCAAAAAAAAATATATACAGGGTGTGCCATTTTAACCTTCACACTCGAATATCTCGAAATCATGGCGGTTACGGTGAAAATGTTTTAAACAAAAGTTGCATGGTTTCAAGGAGGCCATAAGATGGTGTCATTAGTTTTACCTTGACAAGTCGTTTAAAGATCATGTGAAGATCACCTCCAACTTTTTAAATGGGACATCCTATATACTTTTGCATATTCGTATAGTTTGCCTCGAGAGCTTTTCAAAACACTATAATTAAACGTTTTTTCATTAAATACTTTTCGAATTATGAGGCTTGAAATAATTTTACATAAACCATAAAATATCTAGTAAAATATTCATTTTTCGATTATCTTACCTTAATACTTTTATGTACAAAATAATGAGAATAATCAATTGATATAAAGAAAACATACAGTTATTTTTAAGAAAAAATATGAAATTGTTAATTGCAAATTACATATTTTTTCTTAAAAACAACTATGTTTTTTCTTTACACCAATTGATTCTTCTCATTATTTTGTACATAAAAATATTAAGATGAGATAATCGAAAAATAAATTTTTTTACTAGATATTTTATGGTTTATGTAAAATTAAAAAATTATTTCAAGCCTCACAACTCGAAAAGTATTCGATGAAGAAATACTTTATTATAGTGTTTTGGAAAGCTCTCGAGATAAGCTACAAGAATAGCAATAAAAAATAGGGGATTTCATTTAAAAAATTGAAAGTAATCTTCACGTAACCTTCAAACGACTTTTCAAGGTAAAATCAATAATACCATTTTATGGCCCCTTTAAAACCATCCAACTTTTGTTTAAAACATTTTCACCGAAACCGCCACAGTTTCGAGATATTCGAATGTAAAAGTTAAAATGGGACACTCTGTATATATCGCTTGAAATTATCTTGAAATTTAAATAAAAATCCTCAACTATGGAATTCAAACAAACTATACGTTTTTTCAATAATAAATAAATAAAAGGAGAGTTTTTTTATTTTCGCTCATCGATAAAAGTCAATAATAAACAATTTCTCGGTCCGATTCGCTTGTGCTTTTCGCGTATGTAAAACAGCGGAAGATAATTTCGAGATAATCGTGAGTTCGTAATTTCAAAATTGCTGTGTTTCCACATGCGATGACAATGCTTATCCGATGCTCGTTGTCTACGATGATAATAGACGGGAAACTGAACCGCAATACACCCTTTTACGGTCTATCCTCATCTCGGGGCCGAATACGCCCCTCAAAGCCCCAGAATCTCCAGTTCCGGGTCAATGCGATCTGGCCGATCTGGCATCATGGATTTCTCAGCAGACTTTTATTGATGGAAGTAACGCATCGTGGAAGAACGAGGGCCTGCGGATTGGATATATACGTTTCCCGTACGTATCATTCACTTAGGATCCCGAAGCGTATCGCGGAACTAACGTACTTGACGTTCGTTAAGCCAGGGAGCTGTCGATACGAGCGATCTCTCGGATCCACCAACAAAATCCGGCCGCGAGAGTAACGACAGCGAACGACCGAGAGAAAGCCTCTGTCGGATGTTGAATTTCCAGCTCGATACACGGCAACCCCTCGCGACGAGTAAGAAGAATTCGATTTAGATCGCGGCCAATCGCGTACGTCGTTTTCGCGAAGCGAATGGTGTAAAAATTCACCATTTTCGCTCGATATGCCAACGCAAAAATCGTTTTCGCGACATCTCTGCACCGAAAAAATTGTATTCTTGAATGTATATTTTATAAGTCCTCTTAATAAATATTCTTAATAAATAAGAATATATTCTTAATGAATAAGAATATATTCTTCATTTGCAACTTCTACATCACAACTCGATTTTCGTGTGCGCGACATGTTTCTTCATTTGCGGCGACACCACTCTTAATTTTTCTCGTATTCAATATTTATCGTGAAATGTATATAAAGGACTTGTATTAACGTAAGATCTAAAATATATTTTTTTCCTTTAGCAGTGATAAAAGAGAGGACTGCTCTCACACATAGGTTCTCTGTATGCATGTGAGTCCTCTTTGACATCACTGTTTATCAATTTAATTTCAAACTGAATTTAAAATAATTTATTTAATCTGGATTCTCTTGTTGGGATTCAGAATATTAAAAGACTATTTGAAATTAGACAGAAAAAACTTTTAGACCAATTAAACTTATTTGACTTCAACAAAATTTATTAAACCTAAAGAAATATTTTTCTCTGTGTATTAAGAATATCTTTTTAGAAGATTTGCCTCTTAACTTAAGAGGATCCTCTTGGCGCCTATTTTAGTGGTATATATTCTAAAGATAAGTGGTATATTCTTAAATTAAGAATACAATTTTTAAACTTATTTGACTTCAACAAAATTTATTAAACCCAAAGAAATATTTTTCTCTGTGTATTAAGAATATCTTTTTAGAAGATTTGCCTCTTAACTTAAGAGGATCCTCTTGGCGCCTATTTTAGTGGTATATATTCTAAAGATAAGTGGTATATTCTTAAATTAAGAATACAATTTTTTCGGTGTGGTCTCGCCCGACTTGTCTCGCGCTTAGAAACAAATCGGCAAAGTTTCTCGGCTGATTCACGGAGGAGACGTTCCGAGGGACCGAATTGCGTAGAGAGTAAATCGGGAATGAAATCTTTCGAATATCGTGCACGGGACAGAGAATAAGCGAAACGTAGGCGAGGTGACGTTTAATCTGCTAAATGAGTACGCTTAAAGCCGGCGCGACATTTCAAATGTGTCATCGGCAGTAAACTGACGTTGATCGCGCCACATTCGATAGATTGATTTATCCCTGTTGCCAGGACATTGTTACGCAGCAACGCTCGCGATTCCGAAGGCAAATGGATGCGTCGGCTGGCCGTCAATCTATTAAAATGATTAATTTAATTTATCGCGCAAATTTTCATTGGCTCTCCGTCTCTATTTTGAGACGGTCGGCGTTTTCACATTTCGAGAATGATCCGCGACAATTGGATGAATGACAGTTGGAAGAAAAAGGAAAATTGAAATATTTATTTACAGGGTCTTCGAAAAGTCCCGGAACGCTAAAGTATCTCGAAAACGATCAATTATAATGAAAAATATGTAAGGAACAAAGTTGTAGACTAAATAAAATGTAATAAACAATATTAAAAGCTCCTCGAAATTAACAAATTAAAATGAATAATAAAAGGCAGTAAAGAGCCAATGCAGTTGTAGGGCATGAAAATTCTTTTTCAAGACAATCAATTTTAAGACAATCAATCTTTCTTCTTTATTCCATCAAACGTTTCGTTAAATAAAATGTATCTAATGATGATAAGAATTTGATCTTGGATAAAGTACTCAAGCTCAAATGAAGGTTGAGTTGATTTTTTTTAATGGAACCTCCTATTCTTTATTGCATATTTTTGTAGCTTATCTCGAGGGCTTTCCAAAACACTATAATAAAATATTTTTTCCACACTTTTTGAGGCTTATAAGGCTTGAAATTTCTTAATTTTACATAAATCATAAAATATCTAAAATAAAATATTAATTTTTCGATTATTTTACATTAATACTTTTTTTAAGAAAACATACAGTTGTTTCTAAGAAAAAATATGTAATTTGCAATTAACAATTACATATTTTTTCTTAAAAATAACTATGTGTTTTCATTACACCAACTGATTCCTCTCATTATTTTGTACATAAAATTAGAGTAATAATCGAAAAATGAATATTTTACTAGATATTTTACGGTTTATGTAAAATTAGGAAACGATTTCAAGCCTTATAACTCGAAAAATACTTGAGGGAAGAATATTTTATTATAATGTTTTGAAAAGCCTTGGAGATAAGCTACAAAAATATGCAATAAAAAATAGGAGATTCCATTTCAAAAAATCAACTTGACCTTCATTTGACTGAGTACTTCATCCAAGATCAAATTCTTATCATCATTAGATACATTTTATTTAGTCCTACAAATTTGTTCCTTACATATTTTTCATTATAATTGATCATTTTCAAGATATTTTAGCCCTGTATAAATATTTCAATTTTTCGGAACTTTTTGAAGATCCTGTACATTAATATTTGTGAGACACAAACACACACTCAGTCATGTCTCTTTGGCAAAGTAAAAACAAGAGGCAAGAGCAAAGTGCCTGCGACAGATTCGCTGCCTTTGCTTGCGAAATTTGTTCAGTCATATTTATGTCCCTAGAAACGCTTTTCTCTCGACAATGTTGTTGACGATGACGGTCACAGGTGACGGCGAGCGCTCGACAGGAACGATAGTCGGCGTGCGTAGTAAAGTTTCGACTCGCGTGCACGTCACGCGTTACTCGTCAGATACATATGTATATAATATCATGGAAATACACACGTCACCTGTTCGTGCATCCGTCAAAGATTTAATTAAACGTATATTCAAAACTGGATAGATTTTACTCGGGCCGCCAGCGACTGTCGAAGAAACTTGGCACGGCATATCGCGCGCCTCGCCGCTTATAATGCTCTTTAATTAGCGTGGGAGCATTTCGGCTCGAGCTCGAGCTCGCCCTCTTCTCGTTCGAGCGAAAGACCACCCCCGCGAATCGTCGCGACGTCGTTTCCGCGACACCAAAATGCGATGCAGCGCACAAATAGGCGCGGAGGGAGAGAGAGAGAAAAAAAGAGAAACTCTCGCTAACTCGCCGAGAAATTCAATACCGTTTATTCCCCGAGACCTTTATACGAGCCGAGCGAAGCGAACGATGACGAAAAGGAAGTTGAACTTTGCTGCGGGACTCGAAACGAAAGTTCCAACGAATGTAAGAAGCCCTACGTGACTTGTATCCAGAAGCGAGTAAATAAATAAATACACGAGGAAAATTATGGTAGAGAGGGTCTAAATCAATTTTCGCAAAAATATCGCAGTTGCTGCACATGTTCTATCGCTCTGCAGAACGAGTATAGACTTTTTCGCGACGTTTACTTCATCATCGGATTCAATCGTATTAGCCGTACACCGAAAAAATTGTATTCTTAATTTAAGAATATACCACTTATCTTTAGAATATATACCACTAAAATAAGGCGCCAAGAGGATCCTCTTAAGTTAAGAGGCAAATCTTCTAAAAAGATATTCTTAATACACAGAGAAAAATATTTCTTTGGGTTTAATAAATTTTGTTGAAGTCAAATAAGTTTAATTGGTCTAAAAGTTTTTTCCGTCTAATTTCAAATAGTCTTTTAATATTCTGAATCCCAACAAGGGAATCCAGATTAAATAAATTATTTTAAATTCAGTTTGAAATTAAATTGATAAACAGTGATGTCAAAGAGGACTCACATGCATACAGAGAACCTATGTGTGAGAGCAGTCCTCTCTTTCATCACTGCTAAAGGAAAAAAATATACTTTAGATCTTACGTTAATACAAGTCCTTTATATACATTTCACGATAAATATTGAATACGAGAAAAATTAAGAGTGGTGTCGCCGCAAATGAAGAAACATGTCGCGCACACGAAAATCGAGTTGTGATGTAGAAGTTGCAAATTAAGAATATATTCTTATTCATTAAAAATATATTCTTATTTATTAAGAATATTTATTAAGAGGACTTATAAAGTATACATTTCAAGAATACAATTTTTTCGGTGTATTAATTATATCGACAATATCGATCGGGGGGCGGGAAGCAAACCGACGTATTATTCGCATTCGACTGACCCAGGTTTCGAGACCATGTTTACGCACATTTGAGCCGAGGGGGAGGGAAACTTGAAAATAATAAATTTCTATCAGCAGCTCTCGATCTACCTATGGTAGAGAAAAAAAGGAAACGCGTGTTCTACCCGCCTATAACTACACTCAATTGCTCGCATCGTTAAGTGCAATCGCTCTGACTTGCGTGTTTCCATGCATTTATATCGCTAAACGATGCCTACGATGTAATTGCCGATTAAAGGTCAACTAAGACCCGTGTAAGAGATACATCGGAATGATCCTCGCTCGCTCCGTAGGTGGCACACGTGTCCCGCGATATGCTTGATTACTAAATTACGATGCACCTGCGCCGATGCGTGGGCGCATGTATGTACATACGTGCGCATTACAATGGTACGAGGATGCATCATCGATTGCTCGAGTGTAATCCGAGCCGCCTCTCTGCGGTGGTCCGCGATCGAATTTCTTCGAGCGGTCGATCGAAGGATGCACCATCCACGTAGCCTTGAGAGAGAGAAGAGAGAGAGAGAGAGAGAGAGAGAGAGAGAGAGAGAGAAAGAGAGATGCATGCTCGCCGGAGCATCGCTTACCGAGCAATTACCCCAATCTATCGTAGAGAAAATTCCACACGGCATCCCCTTAATTGGATGCACCTTTCGTGCGTTTCTCACGATCCTAAATGATGCGCGTTGAAATGCCGAACGTTCGATCTCTCGAATGGGGAGATTCGATTATGCTTATTAAAGCGCGCAACCGTACAAATGCAGTAGGTGGACAGCTTGTAGATTTGGACTAACAATGTGTACGCGTATCTCTATCTCGTTCTTGCGTAAAGTGCCTTTGAACCGCGTGTTTTCTCTTTATGAAAGACACTGACAATAAGAGAGAAATTTAAAATGAAGATATTTTTTTCACACATGTCTAATTTTCCTTCTTATAATTTTTTAAGGATGTTTTGTACTTATTTTTCAAAATATTGAAAATTTAATGAAAATTATACGGAAGTGATGATATTTTTTTCACATGTCTAATTTTCCTTCTCTTAAATTTTTAAGGATGTTTTGTACCTATTTTTCAAAATATTGAGAATTTAATGAACATCCTTAACATGTGTTTAAAATCTTCAGTACAATTTTTAAATCGATTCATTAAAGCATTCAAAAGTTATAAGGATTTTAATTTGCACCGAATTAACATGTATTTTTATGGGAAACGTATAATCATTGATTCAAATGTCAAAAACACATGGAAATAATATTCAGAATTTGTTTAAAATTTGCAAAAGTTTAGATACAGAGGAAATATTTGGTTAAATAATATTATACAAGTACTAACTGGTTAAAAAGATATTAAATATAATTCAACGAAGTTAGACATGTATCTGTCACAAGACGAAATTCTCTACCAAAAATTAATCATTTCGATTAATGATGTTTTGTACCTATTTTTAAAATATTAGGAATTTAATGAAAATTGTACAGAATGTCTTTACATATGTTTAGAATCTTCAGTACAATTTTTAAATCGATTCACTAAAGCGTTCACAAGAAAGATTTTAATTTGCACCGAATTAACATGTGTTCTTATGGAAAACGTATAATCATGTCGATTCAAATGACAAAAACACATGGAAATAATATTCAGAATTTGTTTAAAATTTGCAAAAGCTTAGATACAAAGGAAATATTTGGTCAAATAATATTATACAAGTATTAACTGGTTAAAAAGATATTAAATATAATTCAACAAAGTTAGCCATGTATCTGTCACAAGCCGAAATTCTCTGCCAAAAGTTAATCATTTCGATTAACAAAATTCGAAATATTTTAATAAAAACGCAATAAATATTAAAAAATACATCTCTGCACTGTAGCTAAGAAATTGTAATATTCC
This sequence comes from Camponotus fellah, assembly GCA_030586385.1. Lineage (NCBI taxonomy): Eukaryota > Metazoa > Arthropoda > Insecta > Hymenoptera > Formicidae > Camponotus > Camponotus fellah. The sequence goes on from JAPIVC010001004.1 coordinate 796,353, forward strand.
ACACAATTTCTTACTCAAAACACAAAAAGTGGATATTTTTCGTCAATATTGATTTTCAGCTACTTTTTGCAGGGATTGTACATACAAAACATCCTTAAATAAAAGAAAAGGAATAAAAAATAATATTAATATACCTATATTTAATTTATATTTTACCAACTACATATGCGTACGCACATAAAATATACACATTACAGACATTTGAGTGAACAAAGGCACGTTGATCAAGTTTAACAATGTAATTAAAGTACTCAAATAATTGTCGATAGTAATACGTGCGTTTAAAATGCAGTCTTCATACTCTTTTAAACATTGTACTTTGTCAATGTATCGCGAATGATCGGTAATAATCCACGTTGATTAATTAATCCGGTAATTCATATTTTGCGCTCAAGAGCCTCGCGAAATACATTGCGAGAGATACTGTGCGTCATAATTTCAGAGATAGGAATAAATTAATCTTTGCGAATCACACATATCCGAGGGACGTGTCTCTTCGAAAAAAATATTTCCTCCTACCTGCCTCCATCCCCCTCCTCTTCCTCCTCCATCTCTCCCTCTTCGTCTCTTCCGCGCTGTCACTTTCTATATTTTAATTCATTATATCCTCTCTCGCCGCATTCCAATATTTCGCGCGAAATCAAGCGCAATGAAAACCTCGGTATCTCTCGAGAGCAGAGAGAGGTCCTTCCATTTCGACAGAGACAGGAATCGCGGGATCGTCGAAAACGGACGTCTGTCGCGTCGATGCGCGAAAAAAGAGAGGGGAAAGGGTGGCATCGATCTCGGCGAGGGGGAGGGAAGGGGCAGAGTCGCCCGCGCGATTTATAATATCGTCATCTTCGTTCCGATAAAGCGACAGAGTTCGTTACGCCGCGAAATTTCATCCGCGCGGGAATAAATTTCGACCTTTCGTCGAACGGCGGACGATCTTATCGGTTCTGCCAGCCGGCGTGTCGCTAAATTATGAAGCCCGGGCGTATATATATATATATATATATACGCGAAGCTACCGATATCCAGCCGCCGCCACCAGCGACAGCCGAGATAGAAGGCGAAAAGTAAAAAAAAAAAAAGGGGGCGAAAAAGAAACAAAAAGGAATAAAAGAATATGAAAGATCCGCCGCGTGCTGTCCGACGTAGTTAAATATGTATGATAGAGAATGGCGAATGTGTGGGTGCGCGCGGACGCGACAGAGTTTTCACTTATCCGTCGAAAAACCACCCTCTCGTTCATGCCGATCCTCCAGCCAAACGTATAAAGACGAACATATCCGTCGCACAATTTGGCGTATGAAATATTTTATATTTCCAGCGAGCGCACATCATCGCGAGTTGTACCTGTATAATGTAATATCGGTCATGTTTTAACGGAGAAGGAACGTGTAAAAGGGAAATCTATTAATAAATGTTATGATTTTGTATCGCTTCAGTTCTCGATAATAATATCGTTAAATACGTTACGTTAAAAATATTATATGATGTGTAAAGCACTATAATACGTTTGCATGCGAAATTTGAAACTCTAAAGGTTCCAGTCATCGATGATGTTTGCCGATAAATGTAATATGGAAGCTATTAAATCAGCTGCTTTATTTTATTGCCTACCTTCCTCCTTCTTCATTTGCCTCTTTCTCTCTCCCCCTTCTTCCCTCTCTCTCTTTCTCTCTTTCTATCTATCTTTATTCACAGTCCGCTTCCATTATCATCTAACCGGAAGATTAGTCACGCGAGCTAATTGAACCAAAAATTAAGCTCAACTTCATCGATTAAAATTGTTCGTAACTTACGAGAGGACCGTGTAAACGTCGGTCAAGGGTAGTTGGAAAGACGTCTGATTAATAGTGAAACCCGTCCCACGCACGCTCCAGCCCGAAGGCTAACGTCGGGTTTTTGCCCGGAACGTCCATCCGTTTCCCTCCTGGAGAGCCCTCGCAACTATTGGGTCTCGTTAATTAAAAGTTACCTAATAAACCGAGCCGCGAGATCCATTTCGCGGCGAGATGTGCAAACCGGAACGTCGCGCGGCCACTTTTGCCGCAAGAATGAACGTCCTTCGATTCTCCAAGCGGCTGGCATAAGAATAGCGTAAGATTAATTAAAACATGAGATCGACAATATGCGGTTGCGCGCATTTTTTTCGCTTCCTCGTTTTAAAGTTACGAATGATGAAAATTAAATTTCAAAACTATAAGTTTTTTTTTTTTATTTAATCTCTCAATTGGATTTTTTATTTAAAAGAATAAACCAAATTTCAGCTCTAATGAGAGATTTAATTAAGGATGTTTTGCATCTATTTTCAAAATATTGAGAATTTAATGAAAATTGTACGGAATGTCCTTACATGTGTTTAAAATCTTCAGTACAATTTTTAAATCGATCAACTAAAGTGTTCAAGTTATAAGGATTTTAATTTGCATTGAATTAACATGTCTTCTTATGGGAAACGTGTAACCACGTCGATTCAAATGACAAAAACACATGGAAATAATATTCAGAATTTAAAATTTGCAAAAGTTTAGATACAGAGGAAATGTTTGGTCAAATAATATTATACAAGTACTAACTGCTTAAGAAGATATTAAATATAATTCAATGAAGTTAGCCATGTATCTGTTGCAAGGCGAAATTCTCTACCAAAAATTAATCATTTCGATTAAGGATGTTTTGTACCTATTTTCAAAATATTTAATGAAAATTTAATGAAAATTGTACAGAATGTCCTTACATATATTTAGAATCTTCAGTACAATTTTTAAATCGCTTCATTTTTAATGTGTTCACAAGTTATAAGGATTTTATAGAGATTTTATAAGGATTTGTACCGAATTAACATGTGTTCTTATGGAAAACGTATAACCACGTCGATTCAAATGACAAAAACACATGGAAATAATATTCAGAATTTGTTTAAAATTTGCAAAAGTTTAGATACAGAAGAAATATTTGGTCAAATAATATTATACAAGTACTAACTGATTAAGAAGATATTAAATATAATTCAATGAAGTTAGCCATGTATCTGTTGCAAGGCGAAATTCTCTACCAAAAATTAATCATTTCGATTAAGGATGTTTTGTACCTATTTTCAAAATATTGAGAATTCAATTGTACGGAATGTCCTTACATATGTTTAGAATCTTCAGTACAATTTTTAAATCGATTCACTAAAGCGTTCACAAGTTATAAGGATTTTAATTTGCACCGAATTAACATGTGTTCTTATAGGAAACGTATAATCACATCAATTCAACTGATAAAAACACATAAATATAATATTCAGAATTAAATAATATTCAGAAATAATATTCGGAAATAATATTCAAAATATGTTTAAAATTTGCAAAAGTTTAGATACAGAGAAAATATTTGGTCAAATAATATCATACAAGTATACTGATTAAAAAGATATTAAATATAATTGAATGAAGTTAGCCATGTATCACAAGGCGAAATTCTCTGCCAAAAGTTAATCATTTCGATTAACACAAAATTCAAAATATTTCATTAAAAACGCAATAAATATTAAAAAATACATCTCTGCACTGTAGCTAAGATCAAATTGTAATATTCCACGCAATTTCTCATACTCAAAATACACCAAAAGTGGATATATTCGTCAATATTGATTTTCAGCTACTTTTTACTAAGATTGTACATACAAAACATCCTTAAAAGATTGATTCGAAAATTAAATAATGCCATTTCTTTATATTGAAAAATTAGCGTTTACGAAATTCCAAAATTTAAGGAACATAGGCGAGCATGAAAAATACATGAAGAGTGGCAATAACAATTTGGGGCGACGAACGATTCGAGTCACGAGGGATAGAGGTACGCGGTAGTAGCGTTAGTAGACCGTAAGACTTCCGTCGGCGTGACAGAGAAAAGGATAAATTGAAACGTGCGATGCTACGAGAGAATGTCGCTACATCCACCCACACACGCGTGTGTGCTTCTCGCTACGTAAGTAACTGCGGCGGCGGCCTCGTGCCAAACAATTTGCAATGCTGAAGCGAAAAGTTGTTGAGCTTTACCACGCAACCCCTTCTACCAACGAAAGAGAAGGGAAAGAGTCGGCCCCGAAGTCGTCGCCTCGCAGACTCAAACGGCGAGATGGCGGAGGCTACCTTAAGTAGACGAAAAGAAGTGACGCGAGACGAGAAGAACAGGCGGGAGGAAGGCAAAGAAAGGAGACTTTCAATGCAACGACGATTCCAATTCACTCTGATACGCGGTTTGCTTTCCGTAACCTGAGAAAAAAGTCGACTCTTACATTCTCTTTCTCGCGTATTCCATTACTCGCCCTTCTTTCAACTTCTTGCATAGCTTGTTGCGCCCCTTGTTTCATGCCATTTTTGCCTCGTATATCGAAAACATGCCTTCGACATTTCTTTATATAATAATGAATTTCATCTCTTAAATCTCTCGTTATAGCGATACCTATAAGCAAGATTTTAAGAAGCTTAATTTGACAAGAAATAAAATAGTAGTTCTTAATTGACATCCTTGAAAAAGTCTAACATCTATGTCACATATCAATTTGCGTTCCTTTCATTTTCCAAATTAATGTATGCATATGGCATAGAATCGACTAATAGATCTACAAGAATAAAATGAAAAGACACAAGAATAAAATTGTCTAGAAAATATAGAAAAAAAATAAACTCGCATAATAAGGTTAATATTACAATTGGCGTGCGACAAATTTCTCAAATAATTGATATAAAAGAAGGTTAATGATATAAAAAACTTGATGAAATATAAAATACATCTGAAAACGAAATAGAAAATATCTAGAAGCTCGAGAAATTTTTATTCTGCAATCAATCAATATGTTTAAAAAATTCGTCGTACAACAAATATAAAACGGCTTTTTTTAGATTGAATTTTTCCTTACAATACTAAAACATCATAATCGAATTTTCTTCTTAAATATGAAAATTTCAAATTTGAACGGAAAAGTTACTCCCTCAGAGAATTCAATTGCAAACAAAACACATTTCATAATTTTAATGCAAATGTTTAATCGTTTAATAATGCATATAACATTAATTAAAACAGATTTTGATGAAATCAATATTTTAGTATATTGTTTCTAAATTTTTGAGAATCAATATTATCATCGAAACGGTCCAAACACGTATATGAAAATGATATAAAATCAGTCCAATAGATCCGTTTTATTACATTTCCGTTTATAATTCATATAATACAGTAATATCAAATAGTTTACGTAAACAATGGGAAAATTTATCTATGTTTATATGCATGTGTTTATGTAATACGATTATCTTGCTCGCAGCGGATATTAAATTCTTACTGGATCAAATATGAATTTCCAATTAAATATGCATCCGTAAACATACCTCGTATTTGATCGCTATAAGCAACAGCAAGAAAAATATTATCCGATTAACGTTCAAAGGAGATATACATTCAGCATGATCTCTTTTACAAATAACGCAGTAACAAGTCTTTCCAGATGTTCAAATAATAGAATTCCAATAAAATCATCCGCATGAAAAAAAAATTGCGATGTTTAATCCGACACACACGCATTCCGGAAATATTCCGATAATAATAATAAGTTTATCAAATCTATGCAAGACGCATTGACTTTTTTTACTTAACATCCCTCGCGAGATCTTTCAATTGTGATACACCCTCGCACACATGTACACACGGAGAGAGTATCTCGACTGTATCGGATTTGTGTAAACTATCGTACTACGCGATCGGTATCAGGACAATTCTCTACGTATAACGATCGCGAGTGGAACGGCGTTAATACATGTACTTTATCGCCGTTGATCGGTGCCACGGAAGGGCTTTAAACTGCGGAAAACTGGAACGGGGCATACGGGGACGGGAGTATACGTGACTGCCAGCGGTACCGGTATAACGCGCATACGTGTACAATTCTCCTCGATTAGTTTAGTCGCGGCGGGAACACGTCGCCCGCCCGCGCTCCTTGTCTCCGCTTTTCGGCTACAGTCGATCCCCCCCTCTCTATTTCCCTTCCTTTCGATTCCCCGGGAATAGTTTACTCTCCCCCCCTCCCGCGCGTATGCAAATTCGCTGTCGATCACAAATCATTACCGCGCGATTCGAAAGTTATCCCGGTAATCGCGATAACCTCGGACCGTACGCGGAGGAAATTCATGGTGCATGCGAGAGAGAGTTCTGTATCGAATCGATACAATTAACCCTGCAAACCACAATGGGGGTTGCGCGCCGTTGTATTGGCCAACACGACGTTATAATTGCCGCCGCTGTCGTGGACGGAATAGTTTTATTCGTCGCGCCACCCAACGCCGCCCGGATTTATGATATTTAATCCTGTCATAAGCACGCACGCATTATTCTCACCATTGTTGAAATTAACCTTTTTTTATCCGCCGAACGTGATAGACGTTTAATAGATTGGTTTCACGAGGACCGAGCTCTTTATTCCCGACAAAAGCCGTGAAATGTGCTTTTTTTTCGCGAGGGCTTCTCGCGAAACGTCAAAGTACAAATAACTGCGCTGGAAAAAGCGATGAGCTGTCTTTATTCAAGCATTATGCGATTTTGCTGAAATAATTTTTATACAGCAATATACGTCATTTTTAAATTTCACGATATTAAATTAAATTAATTATAAATAAATAGTTGAAATATTTTAAAATCGCTAGTAGAAAATTAAAAATTTTTTCTCAGTTAAAGGTAATATAATACGATCAAAATTAGCCAAAATATTAGTCATTTATTACTACCTTACTTGTAGTAATAAATGACTAATATTTTGGCTAGTTTTGGTCGTATAATATTACCTTTAACTGAAAAAAATTTTAAATCAATTATATAATTGTATTAATATTAATGTTAGAAAAATATTCTTCGCGATATATACACACTGAGAAAAAAATCTGATTGCATTAATTAGAATTCTGATAGATTCAACCAGTATGTCAACCAGTATTGGAAAATGAATGAATCAAAACTCTTGTAAAAATTACCAGATGAATCTGATTAATTTCTTCCTGTTAAATTTACCAAATTTTCTGGTTAATAATATTAACTCGCCAGCACCAAGTCGTCTAAAATTTTTTCCATCTAATCTCAAAAGTCTGTTTAATATTCTAAATTCCAATAAAATTATTGGATATAAATTCAATCCAGATTATTGAATAAATTATTTTAAATTCAATTTGTTAGAAATTCAACTGATAAACAGTGATGCAACAAGAGGATGCAGCTCAAACACACAATCAGAGAGCTAGCATCCTCTTTCTGGCACTACTGTTCGTAAAAGAAAAAAATATACTTTGGATTTAATAAAAGTTTTGGATTTAATGTTAATTTTTTTTTATATACATTTTATGGCAAATATTGAATACAAGTTAAGAGGCAAGCAAAGAAATTAAAGTAACAAAAAATTTTATAGATTCAACCAGAAAATACTAATCAAATCCTTATTAAAATCTATTAAACGTTCTAGTTATAAAAAATCGAATCTTATCATGATAACTAGAAATTGTTTGATTTAATCAAAATGCCTTCAATCATATACGTCTTGTTGGTACAATCAAATGATTTTTCTCAGTGTGTGTTTATGAGAAAATAAAATAAAATAATAAAACAACAAATATAATAAAATTAAAAAAAAACACACAAATGTAAAGGAACGTAGCTGTAACATAGATTGCATTGCTTTAATAGTGCGACGCGCAAGCAGGGTTCTCCGTGACTTGGTCGCGTCTGTGCGAGGGCGCAGTAAAGATTAGCGCATTTCGTGAAGCAAGCTCTTTGACGGTACGTGAAACTTATCCCGGGTATCCGAGAGCTTTAATAAGGCAGAGACCGTGCTGCGAACAAGTTCGCGATGTAAGCGCAACGGTGCGGGCAACGCCCGTCTCATCCCTATTTCCGTGCCATCATCCGAAAGCCCTGCCCTGACACCTTCTCATCGCCATCTGCGCCCGATTCGTCTCACGGGCCAGGTAACTCGCACCTGGCGTCGCAAACATCCACGAAATTCGTCGAACGAGTCGTACCGGTTTGACCGGTCGTCCACTTTAATCGAATCGCGAAAAGTGACATCGTTTCTATAAGTAATGACCTCTCCATCTCTCTCTTTGTATTTCGTAATTAATTTAAATTAATATAATAAAATAAATGCGTATTCGTACATGTTGAAGAATGGAAAACAAAGGCAGAAGAGGGAATAATTTTTTACATGAAAATGTCTCTCTTTCTCTCTTTCAGCGATCCAATTACTCAAGACGATCGTCATCCAGGTAAAGCGACGGAACAAATTATTGTTATCGTTACTATCGCCGGATCTAATCTACGAGTAGAATTGATCCACCCCCGGGACTCGCACGTTTTTCCCTCCCTCTCCCATCCCTCCACTTACTCGTCCGCAACTATTTATCCAAGTCTTATGCTTTCGTCATGCATATCTGCCGTCTCATTATCGCTCGTATAGCGTGAGGAAAAGTCGCATAATCATTTAATGGCCGCTTCTCTAAAACTCATTAATTTTTTCTTTACTCCGTATAATACGGTAGATACTTGTATAACAGGATTCAAATAATTAATGCGGAAAATTGCAATCGGTCCGCCTACGCGAAGTAATAATAGGATTAATGCGCATTTAACATTCATCTTACAAAGTAATACATCGATCTCTATTCATTTATTTATCTATTTCTCTCTCTCTCCCTCTCTCTCTCTCTTTTTCTGAACCTGCCAGTTACTTCAACCAATTAAAAAAATTGTAAAATTGTGTCTCTCCTTCTTACATAAAATATATTTCAATCATATCTTTGAAAGTCATTCCGGCGAAATTTTCAGGAACGAAAATTTGGCAAATTCTATAATAATAATCTGTACTGTATAAAATATATTTCAACCAATTAAAAACATTGTAATTTTTTATCTCTCCTTCTTACATAAAATATATTTCAATCATATCTTTGAATGTCATTTCGGCGAAATTTTCAGGAACCACGAAAATTTGGTAAATTCTATAATAATAATCTGTACTGTATAAAATATATTTCAACAAATTTAAAAAATTGTAATTTTTTTATCTCTGCTTCTTACATAAAATATATTTCAATCATTTCTTTGAAAGTCATTCCGGCGAAATTTTCAGGAACGAAAATTTGGCAAATTCTATAATAATAATCTGTACTGTATAAAATATATTTCAACAAATTAAAAGAAATTGTAATTTTTTATCTCTCCTTCTTACATAAAATATATTTCAATCATATCTTTGAAAGTCATTCCGGTGAAATTTTCAGGAACGAAATTTTGGCAAATTCTATAATAATAATCTGTACTGTATAAAATATATTTCAACCAATTAAAAAAATTGTAATTTTTTATCTCTGCTTCTTACATAAAATATATTTCAATCATATCTTTGAATGTCATTTCGGCGAAATTTTCAGGAACCACGAAAATTTGGTAAATTCTATAATAATAATCTGTACTGTATAAAATATATTTCAACAAATTTAAAAAATTGTAATTTTTTTATCTCTGCTTCTTACATAAAATATATTTCAATCATTTCTTTGAAAGTCATTCCGGCGAAATTTTCAGGAACGAAAATTTGGCAAATTCTATAATAATAATCTGTACTGTATAAAATATATTTCAACCAATTAAAAAAATTGTAATTTTTTATCTCTGCTTCTTACATAAAATATATTTCAATCATATCTTTGAATGTCATTTCGGCAAAATTTTCAGGAACGAAAATTTGGCAAATTCTATAATAATAATCTGTACTGTATATTTAATTGAGATATCTATAGACCTTCTGCGTCAGTACTTGATATGTATTCGCAAATAATTTGAAACGTGACATCTGAGACGTTACATCTGAGAAGGTTATAAACGACATCGCAATTCGCGTAATAGTGAAATGGAGAGAAGGAAAGGGATGAGAAGGATGAGGTTTTAAAGATACATCGCGATTTTATGTCGTTGCGTCGTGAAACGCGATGCGGAGTTTCCGTAAATAACGGAAAAGGAAATCCCACGCGCGCCATTTCTTGCGCGCGAATCAAACTCGCGACGACAGTCTCCGTTATTTTTAATAAATTACGTACACTTCACTAGTTTACCTCAATTATTTTTAAATCATCACCTGCCTAACTATTTTCCGTAATTTCGATGTAAATTTATGCGCGTGGATTATTGCTCTCCCTTTCTCTGACCTGTATATCGAAAGAAATATGCTCAAATATTTCTAAGGAAGATTAATAGTTATCGCCCGATGGATCAAACAAAGTCGGGGAATAAACTCGGGGATATTTTATACACGATTTTACATTATTAAATCGCCCTGAAAGAGACACTTTAGTGGAGCCACTGGAAATAATATCGACTTTTTATGGAAAGTAGGCACTCAAAGAACTCGGCTATTTACTTTTTCCCCTTATTACGCTACCAATTTAATGTACCTAACGATTGCATCTCCGACGAGTCATTTCGCCATCGAAGGCACCCCTCGGACGGAAACAGCGAGAAGAGAGAGAGAGAGAGAGAGAAAGACGGACAGCGGACGCGATTCATCGCGTAGCAACTCGCCGTATTTATGAGACGGGAAATTGCGTGTCCCCTCTGGCTCTGGAAGGGAAAAAAACTGGACACGCGTACGCCGTCAACCTGTTCGCTCGAGGAAACCCCGTAAAGGAGCATACGCGACCGTATGGTGACCATCTACGAGAGGAATAAGACCAAGAAGAGCGACGGGGATGGGAGGAGGGGGACCCATGGGGACACATGTCGAGGACACGTAATTCGCCGACCACGCCTCGATGATCGTGCGGCACGCATGCGGCACACACGCATGTACGAACGCACGCACGCGTGCGGCTTGGATTCGATTACACAAAGGTGATGGCTCTTAGGGTTACTTGCGCGCCACCCTCGTCGAAAAAAAAAAAACATAAGAGATCGCGGAGATAGCACCCCCTCGAACCCCTACGCGACAAACGATTATGAGAAGCTAAGATCATAGGATCAAAAGCGTAGAAGCGTAACTTATGTACGACGAGAGCTAGATCCATTAAATATCAAATAGGATTGTGTACTTTGACTCCCGCAAAGGCAATCTCTATCATCTTTTTAAGGATGTTTTGTAGCTATTTTTAAAATATTGAGAATTTAATGAAAATTGTACAGAATGTCTTTACATATGTTTAGAATCTTCGGTACAATTTTTAAATTGATTCACTAAAGCGTTCACAAGAAAAAATTTTAATTTGCACCGAATTAACATGTGTTCTTATGGGAAACGTATAACCACGTCGATTTAAGTGACAAAAACACGTGGAAATAATAATTTAGAATTTGTTTAAAATTTGCAAAAGTTTAGATACAGAGAAAAAATATTTGGTCAAATAATATTATACAAGTACTAACTGATTAAAAGGATATTAAATATAATTTAACGAAGTTAGCCATATATCTGTCACAAGGCGAAATTTTCTGCCAAATGTTAATCATTTCGATTAAGGATGTTTTGTACCTATTTTCAAAATATTGAGAATTTAATGAAAATTGTACAGAATGTCTTTACATATGTTTAGAATCTTCGGTACAATTTTTAAATTGATTCACTAAAGCGTTCACAAGAAAAAAATAAAGATTTTAATTTGCACCGAATTAACATATGTTCTTATGGGAAACGTATAACCACGTCAATTCAAGTGACAAAAAACACGTGAAAATAATATTCAGAATTTGTTTAAAATTTGCAAAAGTTTAGATGCAGAGAAAATATTTGGCCAAATAATATTATACAAGTACTAACTGATTAAAAAGATATTAAATATAATTTAACGAAGTTAGTCATGTATCTGTCAAGGCGAAATTCTCTGCCAAATGTTAATCATTTCGATTAAGGATGTTTTGTGCCCATTTTCAAAATATTGAGAATTTTATGAAAATTGTACAGAATGTCCTTACATATGTTTAGAATCTTCGGTACAATTTTTAAATTGATTCACTAAAGCGTTCACAAGAAAAAATAAAGATTTTAATTTGCACCGAATTAACATGTGTTCTTATGGGAAATGTATAACTACGTCGATTCAAGTGACGTCAAAAACACATGGAAATAATATTCAGAATTTGTTTAAAATTTGCAAAAATTTAGATACAGAGAAAATATTTGGTCAAATAATATTATACAAGTACTAACTGATTAAAAAGATATTAAATATAATTTAACGAAGTTAGTCATGTATCTGTCAAGGCGAAATTCTCTGCCAAATGTTAATCATTTCGATTAAGGATGTTTTGTGCCCATTTTCAAAATATTGAGAATTTTATGAAAATTGTACAGAATGTCCTTACATATGTTTAAAATCTTCAGTACAATTTTTAAATCGATTCACTAAAGCGTTCACAAGAAAAAATAAAGATTTTAATTTGCACCGAATTAACATGTGTTCTTATGGGAAACGTATAACCACGTCGATTCAAGTGATAAAAAACACGTGAAAATAATATTCAGAATTTGTTTAAAATTTGCAAAAGTTTAAATACAGAGAAAATATTTGGTCAAATAATATTATACAAGTACTAACTGATTAAAAGGATATTAAATATAATTTAATGAAGTTAGCCATATATCTGTCACAAGGCGAAATTTTCTGCCAAATGTTAATCATTTCGATTAAAGATGTTTTGTACCTATTTTCAAAATATTGAGAATTTAATGAAAATTGTACAGAATGTCTTTGCATATGATTAGAATCTTCAGTACAATTTTTAAATCGATTCACTAAAGCGTTCACAAGAAAAAATAAAGATTTTAATTTGCACCGAATTAACATGTGTTCTTATGGGAAACGTATAACTACGTCGATTCAAGTGACGTCAAAAACACATGGAAATACTATTCAGAATTTGTTTAAAATTTGCAAAAGTTCAGATACAGAAGAAATATTTAGTCAAATAATATTATACAAGTACTAACTGGTTAAGAAGATATTAAATATAATTCAATGAAGTTAGCCATGTATCTGTTGCAAGGCAAAATTCTCTACCAAAAATCATTAATCATTTCGATTAAGGATGTTTTGTATCTATTTTCAAAATATTGAGAATTCAATTGTATGGAATGTCCTTACATATGTTTAGAATCTTCAGTACAATTTTTAAATCGATTCACTAAAGCGTTCACAAGTTATAAGGATTTTAATTTGCACCGAATTAACATATGTTCTTATAGGAAACGTATAATCACATCAATTCAACTGATAAAAACACATAAATATAATATTCAGAATTAAATAATATTCAGAAATAATATTCGGAAATAATATTCAGAATTTGTTTAAAATTTGCAAAAGTTTAGATACAGAGAAAATATTTGGTCAAATAATATCATACAAGTACTAACTGATTAAAAAGATATTAAATATAATTTAATGAAGTTAGCCATGTCACAAGGCGAAATTCTCTGCAAAAAGTTAATCATTTCGATTAACAAAATTCGGAATATTTCAGTAAAAACGCAATAAATACTAAAAAATACATCTCTGCCCTGTAGCTAAAATCAAATTGTAATATTCCACACAATTTCTCATATTCAAAATACACCAAAAGTAGATATATTCGTCAATATTGATTTTCAACTACTTTTTGCTGTGATTGTACATACAAAACATCCTTAAACAGAGCACTGGATGATTTTTAAAGAGTAAAAATTTTTAAAGTGTAAAAAGCTTTGTTTAGTACGAAATCCGTAAAATGATGGAAAATTGTTGAATATATATTCCCTCGCTATAACAATAATTAAACTAGATAGGTAAACTATGTAAAGGCAAAAGAGATTATTGTGTTGAAATTATGAATAATAAGCCATTTTCATACCGGTATTATCCATTAAAAGTCACAAATTTAGCCATAGACGCGGAAACGCGGCAATACTATGGCCGCCATGAATTCATGCATATTATGCGAAAATTATTTTCAAAAAATTGGGGTCTCGTAAAAAGTTAATAAGCGCTGGGCTACATTATTTGCAACGTAGGAATAATGGCGCACATAATTAAATGTGCAAACAGCGAGCGAAACCCGGAAAATCAATTTGGTGAAAGCATCCACGACTTGTAAATGTCATCGATAATTTGCTTTGTGTTGCACGCTAAAACAAGATTTTTTATTTGTGTACCAAGACCGATATATATTTATATAAATATTTTAATGAGACAATACTAGACAGACAATACTAGACAGACATTACTAAAGGCCAAAGTAAAAAGAAAGCGATTTGTGAGACACTGATATAAGTACTTATTGTTTTAATCAATTCTTATAACAAGTTCAAAATTGTTATAAATACTACTGTCTTTTCATATCTACCTTTTTGCAACGGAAGGACACTTTGGAAAAAATGTCAAATTATTTCGTCTGTCTAAATACGGCTCGTAAAATTGAGAATGACAAGAATAAGAAATGAAAAACAATTTCCGGTGTCATCCATAACAAGTATAACAAACGTCGATTATTTGTACAATTATCTATTGATCCACAAAATAAAGATACACGAGTATAGTCGCTTCTAGTTATTCGTTCGCGCATATATCCATAACCGATGAAGTCTAAATTTCACCCTGCTTAAGAAAAACGTAACGAGAATTAGGCGCGAAGGTATTTTCGGAGTCATAAAATTCTCATCGACGCGAGGAAAGTTTCATCGGGGAAAAACGTCCAAACACATTTTCGAAAGAGATACGAGCCCGAGGTATAAAATTTCCTACCAAATAAACATCATCCCGCCCTGAGAGTGCGCATCCCAGCCGCTCTTATTTCCGTTGCCGTTTCCGCGTTTCTGCCGCGCTTCAAGAGCGGCCGATTAAAGAGAGAGGAGCCTCCGCGCGAGGGGGAGTCGCACGGGAAACGGGACGGGAAATACTCCCGCGCAATATTGCGGGTAATGCCCGTGGTGTGTGTGTGTGTCTGTAAAAAACTTGGTTAGTTTAAAAACAAAAACACCCTCCCTCCCTCCCTCCTCCTCCTCCTCCTCCTCCGGTCGTCCCACCTCCCGGGAGAAAATCGCGCGGCCACTCTGGCGAAATAATATTGTTGTTGCTTTTAGGAAGCGTCCTCGCGCGACGATGATTAATGGCCGACCCGCGACAATGGGTAGACGTCAGCAGATACGCGTGAAACCACGGTGTTACACGGTGAATGTCGGCACGTGTGCGCCATTGTTAGGGAAATAGACTTGAATGGTGTGTTAAACAAATTTCACTCGCGAACGAAATATCCGACATGGATGAAAAGTTGCGTCGTGCAAGATTCTATACCGACGACAAATGTGATTTATCCCGCGGCGATAAGCTCGTACAACGTAATACGGAGAATCCCAGTATTATCATGTATAGGAGATTTTGAGCGTGTATGAAAAAAGCTTTTACGAGAAATTCGCGTAAATTTTAAATATTCAGCGTACCATGTATTATTAGATTCGTAGAATATCTATGAAAGGATGTCGTCGAGTTATTTTTCAAGAAATAATTACAATGCGCAAACTTATGGGATACCTACTGATATTTGAAAAAATATGAAAAAAAATATTAGCCTTCTCGATAAATTAATATTAGAAAGATATCGTCAATTAGAGGCTTATAATTTTGTAATCCACAGGAAGAACCGTGTTTGAAAAATTTTCGTGAATTACGAATATGACAGAGGCGCGCAATTAATAAAACATCTATGAAAGGATGTCGTCGAGTTATTTTTCAAGAAATAATTACAATGCGCACGGTTTTCAAAATTCAATGCGCAAACTTATGGGATACCTACTGATATTTGAAAAAATATGAAAAAAAATATTAGCCTTCTCGATAAATTAATATTAGAAAGATATCGTCAATTAGAGGCTTATAATTTTGTAATCCGCAGGAAGAACCGTGTTTGAAAAATTTTCGTGAATTACGAATATGACAGAGACGCGCAATTAATAAAACATCTATGAAAGGATGTCGTCGAGTTATTTTTCAAGAAATAATTACAATGCGCAAACTTATGGGATACCTACTGATATTTGAAAAATGGCCGGCTAAATGAAAAAAATTTGCTTTAAATATCGTCATGGGTTTTGTGGGGTTGATTTGTTAGGCTTATTTTCTCGCGCACTCCACATATTTAAAAAATATGAAAAAAATATTAGCCTTCTCGATAAATTAATATTAAAAAGATATCGTCAATTAGAGGTTTATAATTTTTTAATCCGCGGAAAGAACCGTGTTTGAAAAACTTTCGAGAATTACAAATATGACAGAGGCACGCAATTAATAGAATATCTATGAAAGGGAGTTATTTTTCAAGAAATAATTACAATGCGCAAACTTATAGGATACCTATTGATATTTGAAAAAATATGGAAAAAAATATTAGCCTTCTCGATAAATTAATATTAGAAAGATATCGTCAATTAGAGGTTTATAATTTTTTCATCCGCAGGAAGAACCGTGTTTGAAAAACTTTCGCGAATTACGAATATGACAGAGGCACGCAATTAATAGAATATCTATGAAAGGATGTCGTCGAGTTATTTTTCAAGAAATAATTACAATGCGTAAATTTATGAGATACCTACTGATATTTGAAAAAATATAGAAAAAGATATTATCCTTCTCGATAAATTAATATTAAATAATTTTTTAATCCGCAGAAAGAACCGTGTTTGAAAAACTTTCGCGAATTACGAATACGACAGAGACACGCAATTAATAGAATATCTATGAAAGGATGTCGTCGAGTTATTTTTCAAAAAATAATTACAATGCGCAAACTTATGGGATACCTACTGATATTTGAAAAAATATAAAAAAATATATTATCCTTCTCGATAATTAATATTAAAAAGATATCGTCAATTAGAGGCTTATAATTTTTTAATCCGCAGAAAGAATCGTGTTTGAAAAACTTTCGGGAAATACGAAGCGTTTATATGACAGAGGTGTGCAATTAAAATTCGCGTTATCTTTGCGCCGAATTTTAAATTTTACTTTCTGCTAAAAGATTTATTTGAACATAAAAAGTTTGACAAATTCGCTTTTGCGATTATATTTCTAGCCAATGATATAATACAGTCAAACTTGGTTAAGTGAGACCTAGATAAGAGGGAAATCTCTATTACTGAGATTATTTCTGAGGTCCCAACATTTTTGCATTAAAAAACCTCTGTAAGTAGAAATGCTCGACCTCTTTAACTGACAATGAGACTGATATTTCTTAAATAAAATTTTTTTACAATGCATTACATTGTACATTTTTTCACATGTGTAATGACATAGTGCTTATTTACATAATAAAGTTTTTGAATAATTTATGTACGTATTTTTACTTGATAATTACCTCTATAAATGAGACATACGCGTTTTGAATCTGGAGAATTGAGAAATTGGGCAAATGAGATATCTCTTTAAGTGGAATCAAATGAACAGTCCCTTGCGCTCTCACTTAACCAGGTTTGACTGTATTAGGGTTGAAATTTTTGCAAAATACAATACGTTAAAGCTAACTCGCGCAGTAGAATCCATTTTTATACTTCGAACAAGTAACGTCAATTAAACAAATTCTCTAGCCTCCAAGGGTAATTTTCTTTCTTGAACAGCGCTTTACGATTATCGTGCAAATTCGCGTGATTGAATTAGCGAGAAATCTCTATAAATTTTAATGACATTTTTCGTGTCCAAAACGAAAGACACGTTTCAACGAATGGGCGCCTTTAATCTTCGCAGGAGAAGGGAACGAACGATCTTGTCGAAAAGATCCCCAAGACGGGGTCTCTCTCGCGCGTACAGGGAAAAATATCGCCAAAAAGTACAAACCGGCACCGGGGGGGGGTACACGGGGGTACACGAGGGGGCAGGGGGGGCGGGCTAGAGCGGGAGAACGCAAAGTAAGACATAATTGCGCCATAGTGGGGAAACGAAGAGTAAGAATAAAAAAAGATGAGGAATGCCGGGCAACAGACTGACCTTGTGCACGGACGACGGTGAGCAGGCCGGCGAGGAGAACGATCGGATGGCACCGCATCATCTTTTTCACCTTCCTTCCCGCCTCGAGGCTATTTTCACCCGGCCGTTCTCCAGCTCGTCCTCACTTTTCTCGTTTCTCGCCGCACGCGTAGACAGGTCCGCTTTCCTCTCCACGCAACCAAAACGAGAAAACACACTCTGCTATTACGTTCTTTCCCGTCCTTCGCCCTCTCCCTTTCTTTCGCCGCGCGATATCCGGTCTCGCTCGCGTGCCGATCACTCGATGGTATTTCCTTGGTAACGCTCGCGACTCGATCGCCGTTTAACGTCACGAAAGATCCTGCGTTCAGCACTCATATCACTTGTCCCCTCTCGTCTCCGCTCGCGCGATCGCGAGAGGTCCGGATACCGCGAGTTACCTGGACGCGGTAGAAGAGTGCCTGCCTCTTTGGATCACGTCACCTGTTCACTGACGATCGCGGATCCTCCGTCGACGTCCGCTCTCGCGTTCGTTCTCTGGAAATAGAGAGGGCTGTTCGACTTTATCACCGCCAAGGCCGATGGTAAAGCGCAATAATGGCGCTTTATCGCCGAGAGTGGCAGTCGGGGTCTCGAGCGTCGTCTTTCTCAATTCGGTCAGGTCGTATCCTATTTCCGTATCTTGAGGAAAACCCTCCGGATTCGCGCTCCAACGGGAATCTCTCTCGATCGTGGCGCGGGATATTAAAGCGGCGAGAACGGAAGCGGAAGGGATCGCCAACGGGGATATCGCCCGGTGGATATAGACCAGTGGACCAGCAGGGGACGATGAAAGAGGACAAACTCGCGCGAGAGGATTGTCCCAACTTTCGTGTCCTAGATTCCAGATGGAATCAAATATAGCGACATGGTTATGCTCTCTCTCTCGGACCACTTTGAAACCGAAACTGATGTTGATGAAGAAAGATAGAGATGTGAGAGGAGGACGTGTCTTTACGCCCATTTAATTCACGAGCGACAGAATCCATCCGTGGCAACGGCATTGACGCATATCCTGTGGACAGAGCATTCACACATTTTTCAGCCTAATACGAATAATTGCCGGAGAACAATATTCGCAGACTAGAAAAATATGTGAGGCGCAAGTGGCTGGATCAAACCCGAGTCTTTCTGTTCTAGACCACTGAGTTATCCAGCCCTCAGCTGCCCTAATGCTGCTCTTTAACACAGTGATATGCGATTCCAGAGCGATGCAATGTCGATTGCCATGGAAGATCCCTGAAAGGTGAAGAAAGAAGCGGAAAACGCCTCTAACGAGCTACGCGAATTTGTTTCCATCAACATCCTTGAACCCTCTTGAAGAAGGATATCACGGTGGGTCATCGAGTTCCTAGAGTCTTATTTTCGTCGCCGATGATCGATGAACTCGGGACACACAAATGCAGCAGATGGTGGCTTTCCGTTAGGAAAACGAGGCAATGCGATGCGATGCGACACGATGCCGTGCCATCGTTGCGGCCAACCGCGATGCGATCCTCTCGGTCTCGAATAACACTTTTGCGAGGTTTCCGAAAGCTTCCCCGGTCGTTTCTCTCCGGTAACTTCCTTCGGTAGCCCTGTACTGTCTTCGCCAAGACCTGGCGCATTCCTTCCGTCTCTCTCTCTCGCTCTCTCTCTTTCTCTCTCACCACTTTCAACGGCACTCGACTTGGGTCCGCAACGAGACGTAATTGAATAAAACCACTAAGTGATTAATTGCCGGAGCCTCCGTGGCGTTCTTCCATACTTGGCCCCGCCAACTTGGTACTCAAGTTTAAAAGATCTCAAGCTCGGGCAAGTTTAAAGAATCTACGGGAACGAAGCAGCCTTTCCACCTGACCGATAATTTCGACCTCCCACATCTTTGCCTTCTTTTCCACAACGCTGCCATACATATTTCATCTCGATATTTTTCAGAGAAACGATAATTATTATACATATATTTAAAAAAAAAATTAATGCGCGCAAATAAATTGTGAATTGTTGACGAGGAAAGTATCCAATAAAATGTTAATTTCAGACTTTCAAAAACTGAATATCGTTATAGAAAATTATCGTGAAATTGGTATTTTATTTTAGCTGATAAATTACAGTTTTATGGTCAGACGAATCAATCGATAAGGATTCGCGATGGTACGTCTTTCTCGAAGCCGCATCATTTTTGTACGAATTACCAACTTTTTGCCCGCAAAAAGAATTCCAATGATACTGTTATTGCCTCTCCATTGTACTTCACTTGGATTATTTATTGAACTATGAAAGTCGCATTAATACGAACACGGGAACGATCAAGAATTTTGTAGACGTTATTTATCGAGGTACAAAGATGTATAAATTATATACGGTAAAAATAAAATTGCAAACATTAAAGAATTTATACCGAATGCCTTCATCTTTCGATATTACATTCCTTTTCCTTGCCGTTTCATATTCAATAATAAAAAAATATGATAAAAAAATATGATAATAAGTGACACGGAATTTTCACAAACTTTTACTTTTTCACTGAATATCTCGTCGGCAAACATCTGGTGGCATCCTGTGCTCAGCAAGATCCCGGTTTACTCTATTACGGATGTTATGGTTTCTCGCGCGTTCAAACATTCAATACATCACTCCAAGACAGGCTATAACATTACCTCCCGATGTATTTTCCCTATAGTTGATCACAACGTAGAGCACCATAAGTAGAATGCGTTTAAAAATACTCGAGTAGATAATGTCAATGTACTAAGATATTAAGAAGGCCATCTTATAACAAACACCATTAACGTCATTGGAGTTCGTTAAAGTATCATACAGCGATAAAATTTGCAATTTCACGATATCGGTTTTCTCGATACAACATCGTTTCCCTTTTCTTTTTGCAATAAAAAGCCCGGGCGGAGTTGGTTCTGCTTTAATCGTGATGTATGGTCCAACTTACGCTATTAAATCGAATTTACTTATACGTCTTCTCACGTTTTAGGCAGGGAGAGAGTTTTACTAGTTTAAAACTTACGCCGACAAACCGTATAGGTAGGGATGCGTATCCGCGTAGGAAAGTAGGATCCGATGAATTTATCGGCTTTCAGGAAAGTTAAAAGTCTTGGCGAGGTCCCGATAAGCAATTTTATTGACTTTGCGGCGAGATGATCGCGCATTTCTTTTTCTATTACGCGATAATTGACATTTCCGTGAGGAACTTGAATAAACGTCAGATCCCTCCTCCGTCGCGTTTCCCGATTAAAAAAAAAAAAGGAGAAAAAAGCAACTCGCCAATTCATCAGTCTCCATCTCTCTCGTATGTTTCACCCTTTGAAACTGGATAGCTTTTAACGAGCGGAGCAATTTTCGTCATGGAAGCGAGAAAAGAGAAGTCGCTATTTAATAACATTTCGTGAAAATATTTCCCATCTCCTGCCACATCCTCGTCACGTTTCCAAGATATACGTTTCGAAAGAGTGAACCGGGCTCGACGAAAAATCATTAACTACCCGTTTCACAGCTAGGAGCCCAAGTTACCGCAACGAATCGAATTTGCTAATAGGGCGGTTCTAGCTCACCGAGCCTGGGGGGATCGAGCCGACGCGTGGCAGACAGGCAGTTAGGATATGTGTCCTGCGGGCTGATCCTGCTGGCCCGAAGGGTACCAGAACTGTGGGACTGTCGCGTTAACTGAAAAACGCTCGTTAAAACGCGCTCATCTCGCATACGGGACTCGCGATTAACTCGAGGGGAGACGCGTTCGGGAGATAACGAGAGTTAACTAGGAAGCGCCGCTTTCGCGGAAGGGGTAGCTTCGAAACGCTCGTGCAAAAATGTTCCGTTCACTTATGTTTCGAAATAGAAATATGTTTCGCGCGAGTTTCTGTCACGCCGGGAAAATGACAAGCCCGCGCTCGTGAAACGTCATAAACGACGCGCTCGGAAACGCTGGATCGGATTAATTGAACGAATATTAAATGTCATTCGCGTAATTACCGCGCAAGTCGCGAAAAGGTCGCTTCAAACGGGAAACGCGAGAAACAAAGTTAATAGAAATAAAGCACCGAACGCGCATCGCGAATTAGGTCAGCGGGACATTCGAACGATTTGATAAAAAGGTTGGCTCGGAAAAAAAAATCGAGATCGCGGGGAGTGAAGTCGATATAATCGTAATTCCAGAGATAAATCGAGAATCAGATTCTCGAGGAAGAACAAGAGGAATCGTGAATCTCTTTTGCGCGTGAATCCACAATTCGAGGAATTACTGTTCCATCTGTGAAGATCGGGAAATCGCGTCGATATCAAAGGGTCCTGGCCCGCTGCTCGTTAGGGGAATCGTCACGAAGCTACGTGCTTCATCTATCATTCAGCCAGTTGTTTACTTAGCAAAAACACCTGTCGGCACCAGCCGACGGCCCTTCCGCCGTTCCTGCATCGACACCGATCGTTTTGCCGATGAAAACTAGGGGAATCCAACCGGGACGTCCGCCCGATTCCAATCACCGCCGAACAGCCGACCGATAAAAAGCCGCGGAACTCGTTAAGCTGCCGCGCGACCGCGATGGATTGACGTCGAATAGGAATCGAGAGACGCGAATCTCAGTTGGAAAATCCCCCGATGCACCCCCTAGAGTCACGTCACATTACTATCTTCCCCCCGATTTGCAGAAACGATGGAAAAGGGCGATCGAAAAAGAGAGCGAGAACCGGGAAAAGAGGAGGGAGGGAGAAGAATCGTCCGTCGTCCAGAGGGAAAACGTCATCGCCCTCTCGAAAGGGTGACCGGTGGAGAAAGACTCGAGACCCCGGGACTCCACGCTCGGGAAATCGACATCGACCACCACCTCTCCTTGCGAATCCTGGAGCGGAAACGCCGGCAATTTTTTTTTTCGGAGCAATCGGCGACCAGGAGAGGCGCTCTCCAGCACCGACGAAGGACTACCGAATTCCGGAGGAATTCGCACGCACGACGCGTGTCACGGATCGACACAGCCGTGTGTTTAAACGCGCGCGCGCGCGCGAGAGAGATACATGCACGGCACGCACCGGGATACGCGTACGCTCGCCACGATCGCGGGCTCGGCACTGGCGCGCGCTGGCGCCCGGACTTTTAGTTCGTGGCGCTACCGCGCAGCGTCGCGACGCCCGTCCGGCTTCTCCCTCTCCCGCCCGCCCTCTCGTTCCCCCCTCCCCTCCCCGCCGTCGCCGCCCCGCGCGCGCTCTTTCATCCCTTTCTCCCCAGCGAGGGGAGACGATGGGCGACGTTCGCCCCGGCGCACCGGGGGCCCTTCCGCGCGAATATCCCGAGCCGATACCCTCTCCTCGTCGGCGATGCCCGCCCGCGATGGGAAACCCCCGGCGCACGTGCTGTCAATCAAAAGAACGCGAGATAACATCCGCGGATAAAGGCTGTCAGTCCCGCTATCTGTACTTTAGATAATGAAATCCCTAACTTCATTTTCCACGGAGTGAAAATGCGCAATTATTCCGGCGGATACGTCGATCGACGCGTATATAAGCGGCATGCATAATGAAGCTTTCCAATTGCGCCCTTTTTTGCGGGGATCGTTTTTACGGAGAGCCTTCTTAAAGCTTTTTTTCTGCTCCCTCTTGAGTGTGCGGCAAAAATGTGTGCGATGTGTTATTTAAACTTTTGTATTTTATATAGAGTATTGATAGAGGGTTGATACGTTTGTTTAATTTGTTAATTGCGGCATGTATATGTTTCTATATATGTAGAAATAATTTTGTTTTTATTATAATTTCATTTCTTTAGAAATGTTAAGAGATGTATTAATTAAGTGTGAAAAAAAGATTGTTGAGAATTATAAGGATAAAAATTTATCAAAGATTACTGCCACACATGTTTCCATTAAATCGAGAATATTATATATAATTAAAATAAAAATTATGTAACATTTAAAATTATATATCTCTTTGGACATAATATATGTGACATATATATAGTTTTACTTAAGGTATATACCATAGTTTCTTAAGGATGTTTTATATGTACCAGTAAAAAATAGCTGAAAATCAATATTGACGAATATATCCACTTTTGTATTTTGAGTAAGAAATTGGAATATTACAATTTGATCTTAGTTATTTTTTAATATTTACTGCGTTTTTATTGAAATATTCCGAATTTTGTTAATAAAAATGATTAACTTTTGGCAGAGAATTTCGCCTTGTGACAGAAATTAAAATATAATTAAATTATGTAGAATACAATTTGATCTTAGCTACAATGCAGAGATGTATTTTTTAATATTTATTATTTTTTTACTAAAATATTCTGTTAATCGAAATGATTAACTTTTGGCAAAGAATTTCGCCTTGTGACAGATACATAGCTAACTTAAATTATATTTAATATCTTTTTAACCAGTTAACACTTGTATAATATTATTTGATCAAATATATTTCCTCTGTCTAAACTTTTGCAAATTTTAAACAAATTCTGAATATTATTTCCATGTGTTTTTGTCATTTGAATCGACGTGGTTATATGTTTCCCATAAGAACACATGTTAATTCGGTGCAAACTAATTCTTATAACTTGTGAACGCTTTAGTGAATCGATTTAAAAATTGTACTGAAGATTCTAAACACATGTAAGAACATTCTATAGAATTTTCATTAAATTCTCAATATTTTGAAAATAGGTACAAAACATCCTTAATCGAAATGATTAACTTTTGGCAGAGAATTTCGCCTTGTGACAGATACATGGCTAACTTCATTGAATTATATTTAATATCTTTTTAACCAGTTAGTACTTGTATAATATTATTTGACCAAATATTTCCTCTGTATCTAAACTTTTGCAAATTTTAAACAAATTCTGAATATTATTTCCATGTATTTTTGTCATTTGAATCGACGTGGTTATACGTTTCCCATAAGAACACATGTTAATTCGGTGTAAATTAAACTCCTTATAACGTGAACGCTTTAGTGAATCGATTTGAAAATTGTACTAAAGATTCTAAACACATGTAAGAACATTCTGTACAATTTTCATTAAATTCTCAATATTTTGAAAATAGGTAAAAAACATCCTTAAACAAGTTTTCCCTAACAAGAGGCAAAAACATCAAAAAACATCATCTGGATTATAAATGCGATAAAGTCAGATTGCGTTTTATGTTTTCTGCTCGCTTTGTTTCAATTTCACATATAAATTTCGATAATACAACTCAGCAAAAGTTTAATTCAATTTTGCGCTTATTACAAGATACCGTTGAACGCGTTGGAACATTTCACGTGCATGAATACCGTGTCACGTAAAAAAATTATAATCTGCTTGAAATTCCACCACGCCGTCCCACCGAATATACGCTACACGAGATCCATTTAAATTACGCAAAGCAGGAGAATCTCGTAATCTCGGGTGTCCAAGACTAGTCCTGCTCCCGGTCTCCTAATTAGTCTAATCGCTCTATGAAATAACACATAGGTACGTACGGCCGTATCTAAACGACCCCCTGAGAATTCTGGAATACTTGATATTTTTCTTAAATAGAAGATTAAGAGAATATACGATAAAAATTGCAAAAACCAATCGATGCAGCCTCGTAAGAATAAAAGGAACAAAAAGACGAAATAACCCACATATGCTATTATATTACTATCGATGGCGTACATTTAGTCGTATTCCCTCTTTGAGCGAATAAGAGGGAGCAAAAGGGTCACCGAGAGATATGCGTAAAAAGATGAAAATGAAGAAAAACGATACTGTTTCGCGCAACGATCGCCACGCGCTTTATACCAACTGCGTTGCCATGGTAAAGAGAAGCTTATAGGATTTCTCTCGTTTTTATCACTGGTTTACTATAGTTTTCACTGAGGTAAGCAGCTCTTTTCTCGGTGCGCTCTTACCGAGAGCTGGGATGGAGCCTTTCAAGAACGTCTTGTGTCGAACGTCTCGGCGGCCATGGAAATAACGGATAAGAGGAGACAAAGAGAGAGAGAGAGAGAAAGAGAAAAAGAAAATGACAGCGAGAGAAAGGGGGAAAAGGGGAGGGAAAGAGTGTCGGGAAAAGAATCGCGAGAATGGCGCGCGTACACGTCAATGTCGGTAACGTACGATCCAAGGTATTTCCGCACAATTGGTCGTGATAACGCTCGCAGAACGGTAACTTAGTTGTCGTCGCTATCTAACGATTCCCAGCGAGATATCGCGGACAGATAGGAAAGATCGCGTTCGGAAATCTTACCGCGCGCTTATTCCGTCAAACTTAAAATCCCCGCTCATTACGGTGGTAGACTCTTACACGAATGTCTGGAAAACTGCTCATTAATTAGAGATAATTAAGGAAGCATGCATCGATCGCAGACCAAATACCGCAGCTTTCGATTACATGGAAAATCTATTTATAACAATCTATTTATAACAATCTCTCTGACTCACAGACTTAATTTGTTATTCGTAACAAATGGCGTCACGTTTCGTACTCTTAAATACAGCGTTTGTTCGAAAAAATACAGATAAATAAATTTGGAAATGATATTTTCATTATTTTCAGGCAGATGGATCTCGCGTAATCTATCGTAATTTGTCTTATCATTATCGCACTGAGAAAAATCGCTTGATTGTTGACCAACAAGACATATTTGATTGAAGGCATTTTGATTAAATCAAACAAGAATTTTTAGTTATCATGATAAGACTCGCTTTTCTAGAACGTTTAATATATTTTCTGGTTATAAAATTTCTTGTTACATTAATTTCTTTGCTTGCCTCTTAATTTAACTCGTATTCAATATTTGCCATGAAATATATATAAAGAACTAGTATTAACATTAATTTCAAAGCATATTTTTTTTTTCTTACGAGCAATAATGCCAGAAAGAGGACGCTAGCTCTCTGATTGTATGTGTGTTTGAGCTGCATCTTCTTCTTGCATCACTGTTTATTAGTTTAATTTCTAACTAAATTTTGAATAAAATAAAAATTTAAAATAATTTTAAATTAAAATAATTTATTCAATAATCTGGATTGAATTTATCCAATAATCTTGTTGGAATTCAGAATATTAAATAGACTTTTGAGATTTTCCCCCCTCTCTCTCTCTCTCTCTCTCTCTCTCTCTCTCTTTTCGATGAAAGTTTGTCGACTAGTATGTACGATAATGAATTTATGATTAATTTATGATTATTTGCCATGAAATATATATAAAGAACTAGTATTAACATTAATTTCAAAGCATATTTTTTTTTTTTCTTACGAGCAATAGTGCCAGAAAGAGGACGCTAGCTCTCTGATTGTGTGTGTTTGAGCTGCATCTTCTTCTTGCATCACTGTTTATTAGTTTAATTTCTAACTAAATTTTGAATAAAATAAAAATTTAAAATAATTTTAAATTAAAATAAATTTAAAATAATTTATTCAATAATCTGGATTGAATTTATCCAATAATCTTGTTGGAATTCAGAATATTAAATAGACTTTTGAGATTTTCTCTCTCTCTCTCTCTCTCTCTCTCTCTCTCTCTCTCTCTCTCTTTTTCGATGAAAGTTTGTCGACTAGTATGTACGATAATG
This sequence comes from Camponotus fellah, assembly GCA_030586385.1. NCBI lineage: Eukaryota > Metazoa > Arthropoda > Insecta > Hymenoptera > Formicidae > Camponotus > Camponotus fellah. The sequence continues at coordinate 823,898 of JAPIVC010001004.1, forward strand.
AATTTATGATTAATTTATGATTATTTGCCATGAAATATATATAAAGAACTAGTATTAACATTAATTTCAAAGCATATTTTTTTTTTTTCTTACGAGCAATAGTGCCAGAAAGAGGACGCTAGCTCTCTGATTGTGTGTGTTTGAGCTGCATCTTCTTCTTGCATCACTGTTTATTAGTTTAATTTCTAACTAAATTTTGAATAAAATAAAAATTTAAAATAATTTTAAATTAAAATAAATTTAAAATAATTTATTCAATAATCTGGATTGAATTTATCCAATAATCTTGTTGGAATTCAGAATATTAAATAGACTTTTGAGATTTTCTCTCTCTCTCTCTATCTCTCTCTCTTTTTCGATGAAAGTTTGTCGACTTGTATGTACGATAATGAATTTATGATTAATTAGCGTTAAGAGAAAATAAACGGAAAAAGGCGTGATTTATGCTTGGGAAGTCTATGAAATCGTGCATCGCCAAATATCGTAAAGCACGAGTGGTTAAGCTTGCATACGGATTGCGACGAGATTCGCGACGCCTCGACTTATATGTCCTCGCGGATTAAATTTCGCGGAAAATCCCGAGAGACGAAAAAACACATTCAGCGCAAATGTCTTGTAAGAGTTCCGTAAGAGCTGTACTTTACATGACACATTTCGTATCGGAGTTCTTTCGCCATTGGATCGCTCTTGGTGAGTGGAGAAGGCGAATGGAACTTCCTGTGCGAAAGGACTGTAATGGCAAAACGAGCGAAAGTAATGCCGGAACTAAAGCTGCAATGACTCGAGCAAGCCGCGTAACTGCAACAGCAAACTGCATTCGTCCGACATTGTAACAATTGAGATGCGCTTTGCTGCTACGATGTGATAGGTACCTATTTACCTTGACTTCTTCGGATTAATCATCTCTTCCCGCAAACTGCCAGGGATGATATTTAAATTAATGATCATATATTTCTCTTTTCGCGAATTAAATAATCCGAGTTAAATGTCACCACTGGATTACATTCCATCGAGATTTAATGAGCGTAATTTTGTTTTCGATCGCGAAAAGGAGCATGCGTCATGTACACCTAATAATTTTGCCGTAAATATAAGTGAAATAATTAATCGCGCTCTCTCGAGTGATGGGAGTGGCGTATTGTAGTGAGAGCACGAGGTCAAGTGAACGAGCGACAAGCGTAATATTCTCGATAATTGCATCGTTTCACGTAAAATAGTGCTGATATATAAAATAAATGAAAATAAAAGCCCGCCATACACGAAACGCATTGTACGAAACGAATGACTGCTCCGCAATTCAATCATTAAAAGAGGCAAACACTTATAAGCGTACCTACATATATACGAAATGAATGAAGCGCTTCCCCTATCGATGTCAGAATCCCGAAGAAGCATCAATTCCAAATTTCAATTCCAATTAAATAATAATAAGTTAAGGATGTTTTGATTTTTAAAATATCGAGAATTTAATGAAAATTGTACAGAATGTCCTTACATATATTTAGAATCTTCAGTATAATTTTTAAGTCGCTTCTAAAGCGTTCACAAGTTATAAGGATTTTAATTTGCATCGAATTAACATGTGTTCTTATGGGAAACGTATAACTACGTCGATTCAAATGACAAAAACACATGGAAATAATATTTAGAATTGTTTAAAATTTGCAAAAGTTTAGATACAGAGAAAATATTTGGTCAAATAATATTATACAAATACTAATTGATTAAAAAGATATACAAACACTTACACAAATTACAATTTTAATTTGCATCGAATTAACATGTGTTCTTATGGGAAACGTATAATCACGTCGATTCAAATGTCAAAAACACATGGAAATAATATTCAGAATTTGTTTAAAATTTGCAAAAGTTTAGATACAGAGAAAATATTTGGTTAAATAATATTATACAAGTACTAATTGATTAAAAGATATTAAATATAATTTAATGAAGTTAGCCATGTATCTGTTAAAAGGCGAAATTCTCTGTCAAAAGTTAATCATTTCGATTAAGGATGTTTTGTACCTATTTTTAAAATATTGAGAATTTAATGAAAACTGTACAGAATGTCCTTACATATATTTAGAATCTTCAGTACAATTTTTAAATCGCTTCACTTTTAATGCGTTCACAAGTTATAAGGATTTTATAAGGATTTGCACCGAATTAACATGTGTTCTTATGGGAAACGTATAACCACATCGATTCAAAAACACATGGAAATAATATTCAGAATTTGTTTAAAATTTGCAAAAGTTTAAATACAGAGGAAATATTTGGTTAAATAATATTATACAAGTACTATACTAATTGATAAAAAGATATTAAATATAATTCAACGAAGTTAGCCATGTATCTGTCACAAGACGAAATTCTCTGCCAAAAGTTAATCATTTCGATTAATAAAATTCAGAATATTTTATAGTAAAAACGTAATAAATACATCTCTGCATTGTAGCTAAGATCAAATTGTAATATTCCACACAATTTCTCATACTCAAAATACATCAAAAGTGGATATATTCAATATTGATTTTCAGCTACTTTTTGCTGGGATTATACATACAAAACATCCTTAAAATAATAATTAAATAATAACAAATCAAAAACGAAAATATCATTCATTTTTGTTTTCGTTAAACGCCAACTTTCCAACGTATGAGAAATTACGAACGTGCCATCAATCATCCGGAAGGTATGAATGATTCGACGAATCAAGGCGAATTATACAAACGATCTGATGGATATTTTTCGAAACACCTCGTGCGTCTCGTGTCATACTATTAATTAGCCATTAATCGGCAAATTCCGGGATAGAGCGAAAACGTCCGATTGAATGTTTTCGAACGACGAGGGATATCGCAATACGCGAACGGTGGAATGCGGCACGGCAGCAAGTGGGGTTGCCGATGCGCGGCAAGAGGGTGGAAAAGGGGATAAACGCGAGAGCGCACGCAAGCGCTCCAGCTGCACGCAATAAACGTGCATTAAGCCACGCACATGTGGTCCAAAACCATCGGGATTATGGCGAGAGCTAATTAACTCCCTCAAACGATCGTTCCCTCTCTCTCTCTCTCTCTCTCTTTCGTCGTCATCTCTTTCGTTGTGCCTCGTCTAGCTAAACACTGTTTTGACAAGTTGACTGATGGTGCGACGACAGAACGGATCCTCTGCCACTCGACGACCACAACAATTTTATCATTCGTCGAGCAAATAAGAGGGAGATATGCGTCAATGGGAAATATTATCAGCGGCGGAAGAATTGAAAGCACGAACAACACTTTGTTTTGGCGATCAACGGCGAAATTCCGACCGCACCGACCACTCGAAGGGTGAAATATTCGAAGAGCACGAGCATTCTTTTTTTTTCTGCGATCCCGCTCGATGCGTGCGTGCGCGATAATCGTTCGTGGTGGACCGACTAAACGAATTGCTATCTGGCAGCCAATTGGAATCTCGGGGCATCGAATCGCCGGGTCGCATTGTTGCAGCGCAATCGTCGTCTCATGGATATTCCCTCGCTCTCTCTCCCTTCAGCTCTATCTCTCTGCACGTTGCCCAGCAGCCACCACGATTCGGGCGAACAGCAGGCGCGAGTAAACGCGAAGCTCGGCTGTTTGCCCTGGCGCGGCGCTCGATTAATTTCTCGGGCAAAGCCTGCGGACTCGAAGGACATTGGCACCGATTGTTTTCGGCTTTGTCGTTGCACAGCGCTGAGTAAACGTCCGGCAGGAACCCTAGTCCGTTTCCTAATTAAACCAGCCCCGTGAGACAATCGCGCCGAGGTTCGAAAACGGAGATTGGCAGACGGTCCCGACTCGCAAATGATCGCATTCGCCGTTTACCACTTTGACGTATTTGCTAAACGATAACGTAGATTTTACGTCAAAGTGATTGTGCACCGTTCGCACGGCGATGCAATTTAATCCCGACACCCGCGCGATAATTTGAGTTTAATAAAGCGATACAAGTAATTTGTCGTTTGTTACAGTGCACTGAGAAAAATCGTTTGATCGTACCAACAAAACGTATATGATTGAAGGCATTTTGGTTAAGTCGAACAAGAATTTCTAGTTATCGTAATAAGACTCGATTTTTTTATAACTAGAATGTTTAATAGATTTTACTATAAAAATTTGATTAGTATTTTCTGGTTGAATCTATAAAATTTCTTGTTACATTAATTTCTTTGCTTGCCTCTTAACTCGTTATTCAATATTTGCCATAAAATGTATATAAAGAAAGTTAAATCCAAAATATATTTTTTTTTTTACGAGCAATAGTGCCAGAAAAAGAACGCTAGGTCTCTGATTTGAACTGCATCCTCTTCTTGCATCATGTTTATCAGTTTAATTTCTAACAAACTGAATTTAAAATAATTTATTCAATAATCTGGATTGAATTTATCCAATAATCTTGTTGAAATTCAGAATATTAAACAGACTTTTGAGATTAGATGGAAAAAATTTTAGACGACTTGATGCTGGCGAGTTAATATTATTAACCAGAAAATTTGGTAAATTTAACAGAAAGAAATTAATTAGATTCATCTGGTAATTCCTATAAGAATTCTCATTCGTCCATTTTTTAGCAGACATACTGGTTGAATCTACCAGAATTCTAATTAATGCAATCAGATTTTTTTCTCAATGCATGTATATATCGCGAAAAATATTTTTCTAACATTAATATTAATACAATTATATAATTGATTTAATTTAATGTCATGAAATTTAAAAATGACATATATTGCTGTATAAAAATTATTTCGGTAAAATCGCATGATGCTTGAATAAAGACAGCCACTCTTAACTTAACTCGTATTCAATATTTGCCATGAAATGTATATAAAGAACTAATATTAACATTAAATCCAAAGTATATTTTTTTTCTTACGAGCAATAGTGCCAGAAAAAGGACGCTAGCTCTCTGATTTGAGCTATATCGTCTTCTTGCATCATGTTTATCAGTTTAATTTCTAACAAACTGAATTTAAAATAATTTATTCAATAATCTGGATTGAATTTATCCAATAATCTTGTTGAAATTCAGAATATTAAACAGACTTTTGAGATTAGATTTTGAGAAAATTTTAGACGACTTGATGCTGGCGAGTTAATATTATTAACCAGAAAATTTGGTAAATTTAACAGAAAGAAATTAATTAGATTCATCTGGTAATTCCTACAAGAATTCTGGTTCGTCTATCTTCCAACAGACATACTGGTTGAATCTACCAGAATTCTAATTAATACTACTTGATTTTTTCTCAGTGTAGCAAACCCAGGTAGAACATGAAACTCATAATGACATCATTATGACGTCACCTAAAAGTCATTTTAGAAAAATCATAATGATCTCATTTGATATACTTTTGGTAATGTTTTGATAACTTATTTTTGATATTAAACAATTCTAGCGAACTCTGTTGGAGAATATATATATTATACTTTGCGTATGAAATCTTAAGAATCAATCATAATAATATCATTTTTTACATATATTACGCAATTACTTGTTTATTTAATTATTCGTGTATATTTTAATTATATTTCAGCAACATAATCTTTTTAAAATTATATAATACGATTATTGAAACTTCCAAATTTAAGATTCTTTTCGTCATCTTTGATTCATTTTTTTAAATCATTTTTGTTTAAATCATTTAACTTTTAAGTGATAAATAAAATCACAATGACATTATAATGATGTCATTATGAGTTTCATGTTCTACCTAAGAAGGAAACACAAAGACACAACGTTTGTCATCTTCTTCATCATTTCCATCGAAACTCTCAAGAGACCGTTGACAGGTTTCACTGTTTCTTCCGAGGAAAGTTTTTCTAAATTTTCGTACGCGATAGAAACTCTTGATTTGAGTAGAGATAGAAATCTCCCGGATACATCTTCATCTTTTGTCATCGTCTCGGCGAGATGAACGAGATGAACGGCTCGGATCCTCGGATCGTATCGATATCCGGCGACGATTTCATCACGCGCGTTCGTCTATTTGCTCCCCCTCGACCCGGGCTCCGGGTGAAACAGGACCGTCGAAACGAACGACGGCGCGATGAAAGACGAGAAAACGATGAAAAGTGGACAGTTGACGAGGATTCCTTTTCAACCGCGTGAAAGCGCCGACGAAAATCGTCACGTTTCGCTTCTCGCCCCTTTTTCACCGTCTCGCCGTCTTCTTTTCTTCCCTTTCTCCCGCCGTCCCTTTTGTTACTTCATCCGGATACACGGTAAAGACATTCGCTGTCGACCCTGCCGACGAACGTCCGACAACGGCATAATAGACCGCCGCGTTCAACGGGGATGATCGCGCCCTTTGACGATAGCCCGGGCTGTCAATGGAGGAACATACGCATTAGATCCGACATACATACGTAGATTCGATGCGCCTCGTGCTGCCGCGTTTCACGGTCGACCACGATTCCCATTCTCCGCAACCGCGCCGCAGCACCACGTGCGCCAAACTCGTCGTGTAATATGCATCAAAATGGAATCTAATACTGTAGGATGCGAAGCCCGGGGCCGTCGCTCGCTTCCCTGCACATTTTAACTCGATCGAAATGTATGGGAAGTACTTAATATTTATATACATCTGAGAAAAATTGTGCTTACAAGCGGAAAAGAGAGCAGTTTATCGTGCGTGAGAAGTCGTACATGCGAAATAAAATTTTTCTTATAATATACCTTGTTCTCCTTTTCGAGGAGATTGACTATAAAAATTGTAGTATTTTTTTAAGTCATTTATTTTCTCCCTCAAAAGTGAAATTTTCTACTAAAAATTTTTACTTATTATTTTTACTTATAATATTATTTTTATTTAAAATTTTTACTTATTATTTTTCAACTTATTTTTGCGCGAAAGATCATCTCGCGGAGTAATCCAGATTGCGTAAAGAACCACGAGGAAAAAATTTCGCACTTATGAAAATGATGAAACACATTTTAACTCGATCGAAATGTATGGGAAGTACTTAATATTTACATACATCTGAGAAAAATTATAACTTACAAGCGGAAAAGAGAGCAGTTTATTGTGTGCGAGAAGTCGTACATGCGAAATAAAATTTGTCTTATAATATACCTTGTTCTCCTTTTCGAGGAGATTGACTTTAAACATTGTAGTATTTTTTTAAGTCATTTATTTTCTCCCTCAAAAGTGAAATTTTCTACTAAAAATTTTTACTTACTTTTTCGACTTATTTTTGCGCGAAAGATCATCTCGCGCGGCGATGATTTTCGCACCCGGAGTAATCGAGATTGCGTAAAGAACCACGAGGGAAAAATTTCGCACTTATGAAAATGATGAAACACATTTTAACTCGATCGAAATGTGAAGTACTTAATATTTATATACATCTGCGAAAAATTATGTTTACAAGCGGAAAAGAGAGCAGTTTATCGTGTGTGAGAAGTCGTACATGCGAAATAAAATTTTTCTTATAATATACCTTGTTCTCCTTTTCGAGGAGATTGACTTTAAACATTGTAGTATTTTTTTAAGTCATTTATTTTCTCCCTCAAAAGTGAAATTTTCCACTAAGAATTTTTTCTTACTTTTTCGATTTATTTTTGCGCGAAAGATCATCTCGTGGAGCGATGATTTTCGCACCCGGAGTAATCGAGATTGCGTAAAGAACCACGAGGGAAAAATTTCGCGCTTATGAAAATGATGAAACACATTTTAACTCGATCGAAATGGGAAGTACTTAATATTTATATACATCTGAGAAAAATTATAACTTACAAGCGAAAAAGAGAGCAGTTTATCGTGTGCGAGAAGTCGTACATGCGAAATAAAATTTGTCTTATAATATACCTTGTTCTCCTTTTCGAGGAGATTGACTTTAAAAATTGTAGTATTTTTTTAAGTCATTTTCTCCCTGAAAAGTGAAATTTTGTACTAAAAATTTTTCCTTGTTCGACTTATTTTTGCGCGAAAGATCATCTCGTGGAGCGATGATTTTCGCACCCGGAGTAATCGAGATTGCGTAAAGAATCACGAGGGAAAAATTCCGCGCTTATGAAAATGATGAAACACATTTTAACTCGATCGAAATGTATGGGAAGTACTTAATATTTATATACATCTGCGAAAAATTATGCTTACAAGCGGAAAAGAGAGCAGTTTATCGTGTGCGAGAAATCGTACATGCGAAATAAAATTTTTCCTATAATACATTGTTCTCCTTTTCAAGGAGATTGACTTTAAAAATTATATATCATTTATTTTCTCCCTCAAAAGTGAAATTTTCTACTAAAAATTTTTACTTACTTTTTCGACTTATTTTTGCGCGAAAGATCATTTCGCGGGGCGATGATTTTCGCATCCGGAGTAATCGAGATTGCGTAAAGAATCACGAGGGAAAAATTCCGCGCTTATGAAAATGATGAAAAGTCGATCGCGGAGGGAAATTAGACGCTGAAAAAACGACAATCGCGTGTCGAGGGGGATTAACACAGGTCCAGCAGCACAATTGTTTTTTACACGCGATTGCGGCACAATAGGGACACTCTTAACCCACAAATGCGCTCGTTACGACACACTCGACATGCTATTGCGGATAAAAATATATCCGTGATTTTTTTCATTGAGCATCGAGCGAACCCGCTCATTCTCGGTTCTTATCGGCGTATCACTCGCCAAATAGAGGGATTGCCGTTATTTCCCTCGCCCTTGTTTTTATTGTACGAGCGCTCTTTCACACACGCTATCTATTGGTAGTGAAAACGCACACAAGCGCACGATCGTTCGTGCAGTAATCCAACACTCGCGCAAACATCTCGAAACAATATATTTCTCTACTTTCATTTAATCATACATTTCTATGCAATACTCACAGCGTTAATGATATCCGTCAAACGCTTCATTCAAAACTTGTTCTTAATCAAGTTGTCGACGCGTTATATTCGATACTTAATTATTCCCCAAGCTAACGAGGCAGACACGATAATGGAAAATATAATAACCATCCATCACAGAGAATGCAAAATCGAAACTTTTGAGAAAAAGTTTGCAGAGTTAAAGGATTCGCAGGATATAAAATTCGCAAATTTAAAGGAGCCGAAAAACCGAAAGACAGAGATGATGATTAATGTGATCAATTGATGAATATTTTGCGAAGCGATGAGCGCTCGTTAAAGAGTCAATTCGGTTGATTGTCGATGGTGGCCTTGCTCGAGAGCAAAGAGATGACGAAGAGCGCGAGGGAGAAGAGCTGTTGAAATATCTGATTATTTATTCGCATTATATACGCGTGCACGCGTGCAACCCAGGTACACGCGTATCGTATTTGCCGTCCGACTCAATATTTGACGATAGGGATTGTCCAAAACGATGTCCATTAAAACCGGAAGTTTTGCAGCCAGAGTGGCGCTAAACTTTTTCAATCATTGTACATAGACAATAGTATTTATGTACACACATATACGTTTTTTTTATAACAAAAATGTCACAAGTTGAAGCTACATTTTAATTTAAGACTTTAATATAATTAAATGATGTAAAAAATAATTTCTAATTTTACAAGAAATAAAATAATACCGTATTATATCTTAGAAAAAATTTTGATACAAGGTTTATAACAAAAAGATTAATTTTCGAGAGATATTTCATCTCTAAGTTTATTTTTTCTCTAAGTTTATTTCATCTCTATTTATTTTTAATATATATACATATTTTATGCTTCTAATATAAATTAATTAATCGACAAACAAATGTATATATCTGTGTAATTATTATTAAATATTAAATCTCTCGAGCTTCATGTATATAATTATTAAAATATAAAAATGTAAAATTTATACAAATATAAGAAATTTGTGTATATATTGTTTCTAGATAAAAAATACGTTAAAAAAATCATTTTTTTGTAACAACAGCTGGGAGTTGAAGCTAAAATAAAAGTTTTATTTCTGCGGATTTTTGCTGTTTTTCAGCTCAACAAATTCCAAATTGTTCGTAAATATTTTCACTATGTGAAATTACATTACAAAAGAGTCGACCAATTGCAATGTCCATGCACGTAAAATTTTACCAATTAATTCTTCGACGCTTTTTTTCATCACGACAAATTCTATAACTGTTTATACGAAATTTTTGATATATTCTGCACAAGTATTAGTTGCTCTATTTCATGCAAATGTGAATCTAAAACCGGATGCTTGAAACGCGATAACAAGTCGACTTTGAATTATTTATCAACTTTTAAACGAGATTGAATTACCATTTTTCATTAATCGATCGACAGTTTGCAAGATAATCGCGAATATTGTCAGTGATGCAATTGAACAAAATTGCCTGATCTCTCATTCATCTGTCATTCTTTTAATTTTAAGAGTTTACAACGGATCGTCAGTTTCGCCGATCTATCCTGATTTTTAAAACGACAACCTCTCATTAAATCTCTGATGCTTTTGCGGCCAGAGTAAAAATATCATCGTGCTCCTTTAAGGAAACGCCCTGCTCTAATTAGTCTCCGATATTCCATCGACATTCCAGATCATTAAGTCAGGAAGCGAAACTTAAATCAAGTCCGTCGATTAAGAAACGTAATGAATAACGACAGCTTGCGTCATCCTGATTATTGAAGGAAGGTTATCGAAAATTAGGTTATCTAAAGTTATATAAGTATTTAATCATTATCGAAACATATATGGATTCGCAGTCGCAAGCACGCAAAATTAATTCGAATAATGTGCTTCACGTGCTTATCACGGGTTTATTAATAGAAACCAGCCGATGAATGACAAATCGAATAAATATCATTCGATTATTCGATCAAACACCAAGCGATTAGGTGGCAAAGATTAGCGTCAATCTTTCATCAACCAAGATATCACGTCCGGCTGATATACATACGCGAGATTTAACAATTCCTGAACGATTGTTACGTAATCCGCGCACATTTGCGTGCGTAAATGTTTGAACGAGAACTGGTAATAATACAAATCTGCAAAATTGAATGTCGCGATCGATAAAAGCGCGAGCGTCCGTTCGATTCGCGGAGGCGTACCACGCCCAATCTCTCTCGCCAAGGATGCACACATAACAACTAGTATTACAAAATAAATCCGCGTCCACCGGAGAATATCGCTCTTTGATGCTTGAAAAAAAAAACGAATTGCCGGAACCGTCCGGCCGATCCCTCCGCCGCGATGCGACAAAGGACGGATCGCACGGCACAATGATTTTTATAAAAAATCATTCGCCGGCACACCAGGAGCGGTTCAAATTTCTATCCGGTGATCCGACGCGCGAAATAGGCAGAAAAACGGGATAACGAACGAATACGCTCTGCTATTCTCTATCGCTCGTCGCGCGATACCGTTCCGGGGTGACGTTTAGGCCACTGGGCAACGCTAAATGGCCGAAATTGAGCTATCCTGATCAATTCGAACGCTCAGTCTACCAAACTGTCGTCCGCAATCTAGAGCGTAATAAAAGACTTTATGTCATTATTTACAGAAATCTAATAGATGATCTCGATCTCTTGAGAAAAATAAAATTTCACTTCAATTTAACTTGCATCTTAAAATACATGAGAATGATATATTCCTTCATTGAGAAAAAAATCTGATTGCATTAATTAGAATTTTGGTAGATTCAATCAGCATGTTTGTTGGAAAATGGACGAATCAGAATTCTTGTAGGAATTACCAGATGAATTAGAGATTAATTTCTTCCTGTTAATTTACCAAATTTTCTGATTAATAATACGAAACTCGTCAGCACCAACTCATCTAAAATTTTTTCCATCTAATCTCAAAAGTCTGTTTAATATTCTGAATTCCAACAAAATTATTGGATAAATTCAATCCAGATTATTGAATAAATTATATTTAAATTCAGTTTGTTAGAAATTAAACTGATAAACAGTGATGCAAGAAGAGGATGCAGCTCAAACACATACAATCAGAGAACTAGCGTCCTCTTTCTGGCACTACTGTTCATAAGAGAAAAAAATATACATTAGATTTAATGTTAATACTAGTTGTTTATAAACATTTCATGGCAAATATTGAATACGAGTTAAGTTAAGAGTGGCTATCTTTATTCAAGCATCATGCTATTTTACCGAAATAATTTTTATACAGCAATATATGTCATTTTTAAATTTCATAACATTAAATTAAATCAATTATATAATTGTATTAATATTAATGTTAAAAAAATATTCTTCCCAATATATACATGCACTGAGAAAAAAATCTGGTTGTATGAATTAGAATTCTGATAGATTCAACCAGTATGTCTGTTGGAAAATGGATGAATTCTTGTAGGATTACCAGATGAATCTGATTAATTTCTTCCTGTTAAATTTATCAAATTTTCTGGTTAATAATACTAAATTCGCCAAGTCGTCTAAAATTTTTTCAATCTAATCTCAAAAGTCTGTTTAATATTCTGAATTTCAACAAGATTATTCGATAAATTCAATCCAGATTATTGAACAAATTATTTTAAATTTGTTAGAAATTAAACTGATAAACAGTGATGCAAGAAGAGAATGCAGCTCAAACACACATAATCAGAGAGAGCTAGCGTCCTCTTTCTAGCATTCTGTTCGTAAGAGAAAAAAAAATATATTTTGGATTTAATGTTAATACTAGTTCTTTATATACATTTCATGGCAAATATTGAATACGAGTTAAATTAAGAATGACTTGCCGTCTAGCAAAGAAATTAATATAACAAGAAATTTATAGAAATTTTATAGAATTTTGTAGAATTTTATAGAAATTTTATATGTTCCTTGACGAAGTCTCCCACTTCGTTTTATCTCTCGATTTAAATTTAGTAAGATATAATATGTTCCTTGACGAAGTCTCCCACTTCGTTTTATCTCTCGATTTAAATTTAGTAAGATATAATGATCTTGCAAACGTGACTTATGCAGTTTACAATATTATGGATTATATCTATCTTTTGATCTTATATACTTGAAAAGGATCACAACTATATGATCGAAACGTAAAACGGACCCGTTGCATATTTATTTACTGTGCACTTTAATTATCACGCAACCGTTTGATAAACTTTTGACATTGCATATTACGTAGAATGTCTAGATATGTAATGTTTTTCATTTTATAAATGTATTCAATTTTGAATTGATTTAGAGTACGTGTTAAAAAATAATTAATAAACAAAAATTCTGGCTAGTTTCGGTCGATTATATTAAAATCTATTACAGTAAAATCTATTAAACGTTCTAGTTATAAAAAATCGAGTCTTATCGATATCTATATATACGATAACTAGAAATTCTTGTTTGATTTAATCAAAATGCCTTTAATCAAATACGTCTTGTTGGTACAATCAAACGATTTTTCTCAGTGTTGGAATATTTTATCCTGTATTTTTTATTATATGTATTTTTTAACACGTACTCTGAATCAATTCAAAATTGAATACATTCATAAAATGAAAAACATTACATATCTAGATGACATTCTACGTAATATGCAATGTCAAAAGTTTATCAAACGGTCGCGCGATAGTTGAAATGCACAGTAAATAAATATGCAACGGGTCCGTTCTACATTCTACGATTTGCCAAAGAGAGCCGTTCGAATTTCTCTATCCGTAGTAATTATCCATTAAAATGTAGAGCACTTGGGCCAAGTTGCAAACTGAATAAACTCGTTTCTTGGAGGATGGAGGCATAGAACCGAGACGCGGGCGCGCTACGATATTAAGGGAAGAGGACACGCGAGAAGGAAGCTCCTTGCGAAATTACTACGGTGCGCGTTTCGATTCGTTGCCTTACCAAGCACGATGATTTCCCGCGGGGCGAATTAATAATTAAGTAATTAATTAATTGAACGACGACTTCTGACCCGTCCCAAAACGGTCAGGCTCGGCGTCTCCTGCATTTTGTATGATATCCGGACGTTCAAAGCGACATGTCGCTACATCTGTCCCTATCGAAATTGGGATCTCTAATCGGTTAAAATTACCGACCATTCCGCCAACTTTCTAAAACCGAATCTTTCGCGAATGTAGAACAATGATATCCGAAAATCTCATAATTATACGATATTTATAGCGCGCACACAGATGTACCTACATGAAGATGATATCCTCTTATTCCTCTTCTCGCGCTTTACGTGACTTTAATGCGAGGAGCTTTAAAGCCGATAAAAGGACGCACATATTTTGCTTCGCTCGGGCGACAGTGAATACAGAGCGTAACGAGATAAAGCGCAAAGTAAATAGGTGAAGAGCGAGAGCGCGGAGAGGCAGGTGAGAAGGGGAGGGAGAGAGAGAGAGAGGCGGCGAGAAATTTGCAGCCGGGAACCTCGCGACCCGTATCCCTAGTCGGTCGATCATTCGTGACGCGTCGGGCTTTTCCGATGCATCATGGGGAAAATACAGTCACTGCGAAATCACGCGCTTCTACACGAAAAGCTTATATCGGGGTGCGATTTATCACCCGTTTAACGCACGTGTCATCGAGCGGTCTCGGCAAGAGATCCGACCTCTTGCGAATCAGGACCGGTCTCCTCTCCAACACGCGTCAACACCAAGCCTCGCGAGCCGCAGCGAAAAAAACTTGCATTCACTTCGAACACACGTTTGCGGATGTATTTTTTATGCTTATCGATCCGATAACATTGCAATTGCGGAAACGTCCGATAACGATGCGCCGTTATGCCAATTCAAACAATGCCACGGGTAAACAATGATATAATTTACCTTTTATCGACAAATGCAAGGGGTACGTTTTTGTAGCGGAATTCGATATTTTTTTTCCAGCGAATTGAAATTATGTTCCATCGTCGGAACGTATCAAATTTTTAATATAACGAGATTAGTTTGCATTAAAGTTCCTTTTTCTTCTCGTTTATTTCCACGTGATTTCGTATATTTTCTCGACGCAAGAGACGATACACCGCACCGAGAAAAAAATCTGGTTGCATTAATTAGAATTCTGGTAGACCAGTATGTATGTTGGAAAATGAACGAACCAGAATTCTTAGAATTATCAGATGAATTAATTTCTTCATGTTAAATTTATCAAATTTTTTGATTAATAATACTAAACTCATCAGCATCAAATCGTCTAAAATTTCTTCCATCTAATCTCAAAAGTCTTCCATCTAATCTCAAAAATATTTAATAATAATATTAAATAATATTTAATATTATTCTGAATTCCAACAAGATTATTGGATAAATTCAATCCAGATTATTGAATAAATTATTTTAAATTTATTATTAATTATTTTTATTTTAAATTTATTTTAATTTAAAATTATTTTAAATTATTTTAAATTTTTATTTTATTCAAAATTTAGTTTGTTAGAAATTAAACTGATAAACAGTGATGCAAGAAGAAGATGCAGCTCACAAACACACACAATCAGAGAGCTAGCGTCCTCTTTCTGGCACTATTGCTCGTAAGAAAAAAAAATATGCTTTGAATTTAATGTTAATACTAGTTCTTTATATATATTTCATGGCAAATATTGAATACGAGTTAAGTTAAGAGGCAAGCAAAGAAATTAATGTAACAAGAAATTTTATAACCAGAAAATATATTAAACGTTCTAGTTATAAAAAATCGAGTCTTATCATGATAACTAAAAATTCTTGTTTGATTTAATCAAAATACCTTTAATCAAATATATCTTGTTGGTCAACAATCAAACGATTTTTCTCAGTGCGATAATGATAAGACAAATTACGATACGCGAGATCCATCTGCCTGAAAATAATGAAAATATCATTTCCAAATTTTGTTTATCTGTATTTTTTCGACAAACGCTGTATTTAAGAGTACGAAACGTGACGCCATTTGTTATGAATAACAAATTAAGTCTGTGAGTCAGCATGACGTCCGCTGTTTCGCAATTCGGTGGGTTAACGAGCTAGCTTGTTAAAAATGAAGCCGTATCATCGTCGGTGCCAACTCGTCGATCGCGGAGGAAGTCGACGTTTTAAACTGTTCCACTCACGTGTACGTATAATTTGCGCACAGATTTACGTTGTAGCGGCGGAAAACGGCGGCTCTAACATTGATTATGATCGGTTTACGTGTTAAAGCGTATTTGCATAAAAGTCTCTTTCATTGGCAAGTTTTTAATGTCATTAAAATGCGCTTTGCATATTAACTCTTCCACAACAAAGTACGCGGGTCTCCGCCGTCTCTCTTGAGCGGCACGCAGCGGAGGCTGAAAATTGCGCTTGACGCTTAACGAGAGCTTTAACCGGTGTTTTTCTTCAAGAAAATTACACATAAAACGCGTCCGAATAAAGCGCGGCACCGACACATTACATTTTTCATGACAACGAGCGTACCTTTGCTCGTGAGGTATTATCGTTACCCTTGTCTCATTTTTTATACACAATTGTTTTACCGTTTACAGAAATCCAATGTAAGTGAATTACATCCCCCTGTGATATATAAGGTGTCTCGCTAATTCTCGCACCCGTTGCTACGCGAATGAACACCATGCGCGAATAATTCGTTTAAACACCGAGCATCGTAAAACAGTGCCATAAATGTGTTACACGTATCGCACGCCTCGTAAAAAACCTTTTTTTTTTGTCGATTTCCAGGAAGAAGGAAGCATCACTGAATTGAAGAAGCGCAAAAAAATGTAAACCATAACGAGGGGGAAAGAGATGGAGAGAAAAGAAAGGGGTTCAGCGACAAGAGGGAAAAAGAGCAGGCGAGAAAACGCCGGTGTGCCACCCTCCTTAGGCATTTTCAATTACGCGAAATTACCTCGGGATATTAATAATGCCGGCTGTGTATGTGTGTGTGTGTATGATATTTACGCTGTTGGCGCTACCGCCACCGTCGTGTGTTGCTGCTCTGCGGTACTGCCGTAAATAAAGTAGTACGCCGGCACGGGCAAATAAAGCTTATTAGGCGGTCGCGTGCGCTGGAAATATGCGTACCACACCGGGACACACGCGGCTACGTAGGATTGTATGTATAGGATGCTATGAAATCATGGCGTTCCAATCGAGAACTATGAAACGTAAGCTGTCTCAGCTGCAACATTCGAAAGGAGGCTTTAATTTTCCTCAGTTTTAGTACAAGGACTTTTTTTAAGGATGTTTTGTACCTATTTTCAAAATATTGAGAATTTAATGAAAATTGTACAGAATTTCCTTACATATGTTTAGAATCTTTAGTACAATTTTTAAATCGATTCACAAGTTATAAGGATTTTAATTTGTATCGAATTAACATGTGTTCTTATAGGAAACGTATAATCACGTCGATTCAAATGATAAAAATACATGAAAATAATATTCAGAATTTGTTTAAAATTTACAAAAGTTTAGATACAGAGGAAATATTTGGTCAAATAATATTATACAAGTACTAAATGATTAAAAAAGATATTAAATATAATTAAATGAAGTTAGCCATGTATCTGTCACAAGGCGAAATTCTCTGCCAAAAATTAATCATTTCGATTAAAGATGTTTTATATCTATTTTCAAAATATTGAGAATTTAATGAAAATTATACAGAATTTCCTTACATTTAGAATCTTCAGTACAATTTTTAAATCGATTCACTAAAGCGTTCACAAGTTATAAGGATTTTAATTTGCACCGAAATAACATGTGTTCTTATGGGAAACGTATAATCACGTCGATTCAAATGACAAAAATACATGGAAATAATATTCAGAATTTGTTTAAAATTTGCAAAAGTTTAGATACAGAGGAAATATTTGGTCAAATAATATTATACAAGTACTAACTGATTAAAAAAGATATTAAATATAATTAAATGAAGTTAGCCATGTATCTGTCACAAGGCGAAATTCTCTGCCAAAAATTAATCATTTCGATTAAAGATGTTTTATACCTATTTTCAAAATATTGAGAATTTAATGAAAATTGTACAGAATTTCCTTACATATGTTTAGAATCTTCAGTACAATTTTTAAATCGATTCACTAAAGCGTTCACAAGTTATAAGGATTTTAATTTGCACCGAATTAACATGTGTTCTTATAGGAAACGTATAATCACGTCGATTCAAATGACAAAAATACATGGAAATAATATTCAGAATTTGTTTAAAATTTGCAAAAGTTTAGATACAGAGGAAACATTTGGTCAAATAATATTATACAAATACTAACTGATTAAAAAGATATTAAATATAATTAAATGAAGTTAGCCATGTATTTGTCACAAGGCGAAATTCTCTGCCAAAAATTAATCATTTCGATTAAAGATGTTTTATACCTATTTTCAAAATATTGAGAATTTAATGAAAATTGTACAGAATTTCCTTATATATGTTTAGAATCTTCAGTACAATTTTTAAATCGACTCACTAAAGCGTTCACAAGTTATAAGGATTTTAATTTGCACCGAAATAACATGTGTTCTTATGGGAAAAGTATTATCACGTCGATTCAAATGATAAAAATACATGGAAATAATATTCAGAATTTGTTTAAAATTTGCAAAAGTTTAGATACAGAGGAAATATTTGGTCAAATAATATTATACAAGTACTAAATTAGCCATGTATCTGTTACAAGGCGAAATTCTCTGCCAAAAGTTAATCATTTTGATTAACAAAATTCTGAATATTTCAGTAAAAAGGCAATAAATATTAAAAAATACATCTCTGCACTGTAGCTAAGATCAAATTGTAATATTCCACGCAATTTCTCATACTCAAAATACACCAAAAGATATATTCGTCAATATTGGTTTTCAGCTACTTTTTGCTGGGATTGTACATACAAAACATCCTTAAAAAAAAATAAATTTTTATAATTTTTGTAATAATTTTTTTGATAATTGTAATAATTTTTGATATAATTTTTAATCTCCTTCCTTCTTTCAAGCTGTTTCTAGATAAGATAAATTTAGATATTTGTTCAAAAAAAGATTTAATATAAATATTAATTAAGATTTAATATAAAGATTTAATATAAATATCATGTAATATAAAAAAATCAGGTTGTTTTTCTTGTTCTTTCTGTTGTCAATTTCTTTTTCATATTCATGTCGACTTTCGTATTCAGCATTGACGCTTGTACAAGAGTGTAGATGAAAAATTTGACGATAATTTGAATAATGATTGAAAAAAATTGCAAATTTGAGGATCAGTAGAATATGCAACGTTTTGCTTGTATCGATCAAGTTTGGCAAAAGATCCCTTCCTGTGATTTCGAAAATTGCACTATCAAAAGTGTGGTTTGATATTATCAAGCTTGGTGAATAAACGACGTGGCCAGCATAAATAATAGCTTTCAAAGCTGCGATTACTTATACATGCTGTAATGCATACACGTCTACGACATGCATGTATATGAAATAAGTAATTGGATTTTTTTTCTCACAGTTTCGTTTTACATCAAATATATTACTTTCAAAAGAGAAATTTACTCGTTTACACGCCCGTGTAATTCTCGTATCTTTTAATTTCGTATCGAAATTTCCTACGCGCGAATCTTAATCTGATTTTAATTAGCGTCTCCATCTATATATAAAGCGAGTTTCCTATAATTCATGCTTTAACTCCTCATACCTTGCCAATTTTCCCAGCGATACGGACGTAAGACAACGATTTGTGTGCGATATTCCAAAGGTGTTCAGCAAAATCTCTCATGCGGTCTTACGCGTTAATTGCTTCGCTTTGATTGCGCGCAGCCGCCGAAATTCAACGGATTTCCCAAATTAACAATCTTCGAGCCCCGCGTAGTCTCCGGGTTAAACCCTGCTGCTCTTGATTCGGCACAATTAACGCACTAGCTTGTATAAATATTACATCTACAGCGAGAATGCCAGGCGGGTTTAAAGTGATTAAGTTCGCCAAAAAGACAGAAACGAATTAATGCGTCGACCAAAGAACTCGAGTCAGCGTCAACTTTTGCACTCAATCTTTGCATTCTGCACATATATACGTATACAAAGAGGATAATTTAAAGTTTAAAATATCGAATTATATGTATATACTTTTACAAGAAAACACATATTCAAAAATAAGTATGCAAGAGCAACTGTTCAAAAAGACAAAATGGGTAAGATAGCGATATTCAAATGTCATCTATTAAATTTTACTGAATTATTCATAAACCGGAAACATGTTAAATCAAACATGGGGATGTATGTATATACATTCCTTTCATATATTCCATATAAACGCGAATATACGATATATTTTTCTTCGTTATTTTAGCGTAACCCATTTTTGGCAAAAATAGATTATGCACATTTGGGAGTATTTTAATTATTTGACACATATACATAAAGTTGTATAAAAGAAAGATTATATATACCACATTTTGCGGAAAAATAATCTGATTTCAAAAAGTAATTACTTTCGATGCATATAAATATTTACACAAATGTTTTTATGTGTGTTACACATGTCGTTTTTAATATATTCGTGACCAAAACATGACCCGGCATTTCCAATATTGTATTTTAATCATGACATGTGCACGGACGAAAAATATATTTCATATGACATTAAATTGTAATTTAAGCATTTGTTTCATCTAGCGCTTTTGCTAACTGCTTTAACAAAACAGCCAAATTGTTTCATTAATTATTTACACGCTAAGGGTTCGATTAAATGAATTGACGATAAAAATAAAAGTATATTCGTTTTGTCAAGAGCCGATTGCGAAGGGCAGTATTTTTTCCTCATTCGTGTTTCAGACTCCAATTAAGCCTATCATAATAAGTCTTATTCAAATTTATACGCGCAAGTATATACATTTCGCGAAAGCGCGACGCAAAATCTACCTACGTAAAAGTGGACGGTTGATGGACGCGCGATATTCGCGGAGAATGCATCAGTAATTCACGAGTTTGCGGTCGGAAAGTTCGCGCGGATGATGCCAGCGGAGGGATGTAAAAAGGCCTCTGTTGCCGGTGTCGGCGAGGTTTAATTACATTTTTCGCCGCTTCTGTGTATCAATATCAGTTTAGACTTTGGCGATTAACGGGGGCCGAGAAACTCGTTGTGGTCGGTATACTCGTTGCGGGCGAGAGGAAGGGGTGGGGGGTTGATTGTGTAACTCTAATGCCATCTATCACGCCTTCATTCCCCATCCTCGGACCTTCCTTCCGCAAGGCAGAACGGTGCGCGCGGTAAAGGGATGTACAGGCGAGGACTGGGTGGCACGAGGGGGAAGAAGAGGGGAAGAGGCGGGGGGGGGGAGATGGGATAAAAGCGAGGAAAAGTAGCGTCTCGAAGATGAATGGTTCGGGCATCGATGACGCCGAAGGCGCGCGCGCGCGCGCCAAAAAGAGAGAGAGAGTATCGAAAAATTTGCCGAGCAAGAAGAGCGCCGGTGCGGTTGGCGAAAAATCGCTAATGGACCATTCATTTTTATTTGGCGCGCCGCTGTGTTACTTTTCTTGCGTATCCGGGTAGACGTTGGGGGAGAGCCGGTATCCCGACTTTGTCCCGGGGATAAAGAATTTATGCCCGCGGAATGGAATTTCCCGATTATTCCCCTCTCTCGTTGCGGAGAGCAAAGACGTAAGTGAGAAAACGTGTACCCCAAGGTTTTCAAGATGCGCCGATTTTCTCAGATTTGTCAGGGCTCTCTCTCTCTTTCGGTCAATGCATAATTTTACAAAATATTCTACAATCGTGAATATTTAATTTACAGTTTTAATTAGAATGCTGCAAAGATATCGCGCGCTTCGAAATACAGGATCTAAAGTTGGCTCCGAAAGAGAAATTATCTCTAATTTTCGCTCGATTTCAAAATAGCAAGCATCGAACAGGAGCGGGGAGGAGAGACGCGCATGCAAATGCCATAGGTATAGGTCGAGGTGTCCGAGGAATCATCATTTTGGCAGCATCCAGTCGGCCACGTCCCGTCGATATTTCCGCAACGTAGAATGCGGCTTACGGCCCCGGGGTGGAATAACGCGGTGGAAAATACCGCGAGATGATGCATGCGCCAACTGGTGCCGGATGAGGAACAGTGTCTTACAACGAGGGGGGGGTAGTCTTGATTCCTTCGACCTCACCCGTCCGACGTCGCCGCCGGAAGCATCCGTCTCCCTTTCCTCCCCCTCGTTCCGTAACCTCCTCTTCTTTCTCCTCTTCTTGCTTCTCCCTCCCTCTCGCTAGGGATGCAAACTTTTCAACCACGCGTTTACGTCGCCCGTCCTCGGGCAAATTTACAAACCCGCTGATAGATTTTTGCCACGGTACGCCCATTCTCTCCTCGAAAAAGTTTTGCAATTTCCGTCGAAAAATGTTTCATCTACTTATTTATTTTGCACGTAAAGCGCGCCGCTGATTGGCATAAAATTATTGAATTTCCGGTACTGTTGCGAAATATTATCGACCCTGCTGTCTATATGCGAACAGCCAATCGTTAAATGAACACACTTTTCAATCAAGTATACACTACACCGGATGATACGTCATAAAAAAAAACGGTCGTAACGGTTCGTGCAGTGTATGCGAAAGTTCAATAGCCGATAAAATCAGCTTTCAACTAACAGCTACGGCCATTAGCAATAACTGAGTGTAAAGCAGCACACAGACCAATGTAACATTAATATATATATATATATATGCTTTAAATACAGACATAATACGAGATCCCTTCCCGCAACCGCTGATCCCTGTTGACTGAAAATCTCGAAAATACACAAATGTGGATACATCGATGCGCCCATGCATGATGTAACGTTCTAATATTTGTTTCGTCACGCCTGACGTAATTATTACGTCAATTAATTACAGTGGTAACAAGACTCCGTTTGGCCCTGTCAAATTTTCCAAAAGAGCAAGAGGAAAATTATGCGGTTATTTTCATGAAAATTACCGGTTCAATAATAAGCGAATTAGAGCGGAAAACTGCCAGCTAATAGGATAATTGCGTTATCATCTTTTTTTCAATTAATATATTCATTCTTTTCCAAAGATTGTAATGAAGAAAAAGACTCGAGCGTATTTTTATATGAGATAATTTGGAATGGATGGATCGCTAACTTGGGTTGAGATAAATTTCAAATTTTTTAAATATATTATAAAAATCATTATTCAATCTTATAATTATATTCGGTTAATAACTTTTTCAATACTATCGAGATAATTCAATCTCATTTTCAAATTCAATCTTATTATATACAAAGTAGAAATATGATTTCAAGACAAAGTGTTAAACTTTGACAAACTGTTAAACTTTTTCATACTAATGAAAAACGAAGCTAAAAGAACATTCGTAAATTACTTATTTTACATTTCTCGATGCAATACTATTAAATTGAGTTTATATTTTTAACTTCAAGTAATCTAATCAACTACATTCGGTTAAAGCTTATATTAGTAATTTATTTTCTGTCTTTTAAAAATACGAGAAATAATCAATTTTAATGGATAATAAATTAAAATAAAAATAGATATAAATATATATATATATATATATCTCTATTTTTATATCTATTTTTATTTTAATTTATTATCTGTTAAAATGTTTAACATAAACTCAATTTACTAGTATTTTATAGTATCGAGAAGTATAAAATAAATAATTTATATATATATAAAAAAATTGCTTTTAAAGATAAATTATTTTTTACAAATAATTGTTCTTTTCATACAAATAAATAGTTTCTAGATTATAATTATTTTCTTACAGAAATAAAAACAATATCGATAAAGTATAAACAATAAAATACTCAATTTAAAAGCCTTTGAATAGAAAAATAATCAAATAATGCTAATTTTATTTAAATCGAATATTAAATAAGATCTGTAAATATTTACGCTATAAGTAAATTGTAAAAAAAGTTTGAATAATTAATTTAATAATAAATAATATTCATCTTTCTCTTAATAAACAGAAAAGGTACTATTTGCATAATAGAAAAAAGCATTATCTGTAATTTTATAAAAAAATTTCGATAATGTTTCGTGTAAAAAAAATATTCATTTGTACAATTTATAATTAAAAAATAATATTCATCTATTCTAAAGTTGTTCTAATCGATTATACTTCTGCGTGCTTTTCCGCCGATAAAATCGATAATGTGATTAATTGCATGCGATAACGAGACGCGAATTACTCTTTGTCATTACGGAAACTGTTCTGGAAGCCGCGGAGGAGTAGTACGGGATAAAGAGTGCTCGAGAAAAGAGGGTGGATTATATGGTGTTCCATAACACGCGCGCATATACACATAACGCGGTAGCGAACATCGATATTCTCTTTTATCTCTCGCATCACCTTCATCACCTACCACCTTCTCATTCCGTGTACGCGATTTCGCTTTACGCAAAGCTTGCGATTCTTATTATATTATCATGAAATCGACGTACAATTCATTACAAGTTATTCCGCGTTTTCTTATTACGGGTTACCTTTAACGCTACGTTCCGTTTCCGCGATGTTTAATGGGGGAACAAAATCTCCCGTGCCGCGAAGCGGTACAAATGTACTTCGTTTTGCTCAGTTTTGTTTCATTACAGAGAAATACGGACGGAAATATTATTTCGAGAGGGAAGATACTTTACACACAGCTGTTTGATGTACGTTCTTCATTAACACTGATATAATATTGATAATACATCATTTAAAACTCGCATTCTCGCTCGGCTTGTAATGAGCTCGCTTCTCCTCTTTATATATCGACGTCATTAAATAAATGAATAACGAAGGCACGAGTAATTGTTACGTTATCGCGAGCGATACCGTATCCTCCGTATCCTGTCATTAAGGGAAAGTGCGTTCAACGGGGGAGCGATCGCCTCGGTAATAATAAATTTGACGTTTTGTCGATTGACACCCGGATTTCAGACCGCGCTGGAAATACCGGGGAGATACTTATTGGATATTAAATGGACATTCTCCCCATAGATCTTCCACGTCGCTGTCATAATGACAGCCTTTGGAAACTCGAAATACCGCAACGCGCACTGTCCATGACTATCCAAGACGTAACCATGCAATTCCGTTGCTTTGGAATTTGCCGCGGAATGTACCGCGCGGGTATCGATCTACTACCTGCAGCCAAACTGTAATAAATGTGAGGTAGGACTGCCGAAGGGTAGAGAGACGCGCGCGCGCGCATAGCGTGGGTGAGCATATTTTCGCGCTTGTGACCATTTTTCACATAAAAGTACCATGAAACGAATCTAACCTTCGCACAAATGAAAAACACACGCCGCAAAAATATTTCAATAAATCTAGAAAAAAAAAAAAAATCAAAAATGCCCCGTGATGTATGACGGTTATTAAAAAGTCGTTCAGCGTGCATTTTGTTTAATTGATTTCTAACCGAACATATTTGCAACAAAAACACACGTTTCCGTACGTGCGGAAGGCAGGAACGTATATATATCGGCTTATTTTAAACTGTAAAAGGAAGGAAAGCGCCTCTCTCCAGTGAAAATCCATCCAGTATTTCGGTATCTCGCAAACAAAACACTGGTGAGTATGCATGGTTTATAATAGTAATATTAATTATAATACACAATTTAGTTTGCATATAGGTTCTTATATGCTTGTTAATTAAATAAACTCGTTCTATTTGTTATCGAAATCGACATTATCGCGATATAATTATCATCTATTTAACATCGATTAATTCGACGTATCGAATAATTTACACGTCGCTCCTCGGATCTTGAATCGGATCGAAACTTCACGTATCCTCCAGTCGGAAATCTTGACGGAATAACGATCAAGAACTTCCGAATACCTCTCCAGTCCAGATCCTGGGTTGATGGCATTCTCGACGACCATTATCTCCCGATTTTGACCGGTACGGGACGCACTTGAGAAATTCTACTCTCTTTCCCGTCCAACCCCTTTCGTCAACGACGAGAGGCGCGGGAGAAAGGAACACCCTACGACCTCTATACTACTAGAGCTCTCTTGGCGCCGCTATAAAAACATTCCACGAACGGGGCATAAAAGATTCCCGGTGTCAAATAAAAAAGCCGCGGTTGATCAATTCTCCGGCTTCGCCCGGGAAAAGGAGTCTCTCTCTCTCTCCCCCCGGCCTTTCGAGAGAAGAGGAATTTCATCTATAACGCGCTCTTATATGATCCGGGCGGATCGGGGCCCCTCGGAACATATTCGAAGAGCCGCGATGAAATCAATTCCGACCGCCACTTCTCGCTCTTCGCCCATCTACATTTTTTTACCGCGCGCCTATTCGCAACGGCACGCCGCCATCGCTATTTCGCGAGAATTCCTCAGGTTCTTCGGCCGAACCGGTAGGTCAACGTGCACGTTTATCTCGCGTACCGGTAATGTTACGAGCAATAAATGAACCGTAGTGGGGAAATTGTGGGTGTATCGCGCCGGGGGAAGAATGAATAAAACACCCGGAATGAAATTCGATACGACGTAAAATTTTTTCGCCGTTTATATAATATCGTAAAAATGAAATATGAAGTAAAATAAATCCGCGATATGTATAAAGTAGCTGCGTATTTCTCTCCGGCGTATATGCATACTACGACTCTACTTTTTTTTTTTGCGAAATAAAAGAAACACACGGCTTGCATCGCTGTCTAAACGACTCAAATGCGCGTACACTGCATTTCCAGTTTGCAAATATTAGAACGTTGCTTTTTCGATCCGCGCATTTCCGCATGCGCGTCGAGAAATTATTTATTAACTCGTGAAAGAGTAACGCTCTTTCGACCGTCTGAATAAATAATCGGTATAACAGGCTTGAGTATGCGGATGATACATCTGTCGGGCGTACGAGAGTGTTTTTTTTTTTTCGACTAGAATGCGACTTTTACGGGCGCATCGCAAGACGAGATTAGGGCGCTCTTCTCCTTCATCCCTAATGCCTCGTTTCCTCGACAGGGTTGAAAGTTGCGAAATCAACTGTCCGATAATCGGAAAGGTAGACGAAGGAATAAATCGGGTAATTAGATGATAATTAACAGTGCGCACCGATATCTCCCGTCCAACAACAACAACCTCCGGTCGATCGATACATTTGCATCACGATTTACGAGGTCCACCTCGATTTCTTTTTTCAGCGTTAACGAAGCCGCGATAGCGGGTATTAGCGAGTGAATATGTCGCTTACGAGCAGTAAAGTGCTAACGATTATTCGGGGAATACGAATAAACGCTGGCCACGATAGGGGAACCGACGTTACTTTGCCCGATTAGTAACGTGGGTTCACACAGTGTGGTCGAGATACTTTTAATTTCATTCACATATACACATATACTGGGTATTTATACAACAAAGATTTATGCTAATACAAATTTACCGTATACAAGAATTCATTGTTAAAAAATAGAAGATATTTTTCTAGAATTTAAACTAAATAAAGAAAAAATCAATTAGAATAAAACTAAATTTATTTATACTAATAAGTTAACTAAAGAAAGAAAAAATCAATTAAAATAAAACTAAATTTATTATACTGATAAGTTTCATTAATTAGGTCGTATATTAAAAATAGATTCAATTTGATATATATAAATTTAATTTCTAGATAGAATAGATGTAATTTCTAGATTTTATTTTTATCCTATATTAAAAAGAGTGTACAACAGTATATATACAGGGTGAGCCATTTTAATTAACGCACGCAATTATTTCGGAAACAAAGCATTTTAGAGAAAAATGTTTCAGACAAAAGTTTTATGGTTTCGAGGGGCCCATAAGATGGTCATCATTGGTTTGACACTGAAGAGTCATTTGAAGGTCACGTGAAGGCCACCTCAATTTTTTTAAATTGTACCTTATTTTTATTACATATTCTTGTAGCTGACCTCGAGCTTTCCAAAACACTATAATTAAATGTTTTCCATTAAGTACTTTTCGAGTTATAAGGCTTGAAATAATATCTTAATTTTACATAAATAATAAAATATCTAGTGATAAAATATCTAATGATAAAATATTCATTTTTCGATTATCTTAATACTTTTATGTACAAAATAATGGGAGGAATCAATTGGTGTAAAGAAAAAACATAGTTGTTTCGAAGAAGAAATATGTAATTTGCAATTAACAATTCCATATTTTTTCTTAAAAACAACTGTATGTTTTCTTTACACTAATTGATTTCTCTCATTATTTTGTACATAAAATATAAGTATATTAAGGTAAGATAATCGAAAAATGAATATTTTACAAGATATTTTATGGTTTATGTAAAATTAAGAAATGATTTCAAGCCTCATAACTCAAAAGCACTTAATGGAAAACATTTAATTATAGTGTTTTGGAAAGCTCTCGAGGCCAGCTACAAGAATATGTAATAAAAAATAGGGGGTGCCATTTAAAAAAATTGAGGTAGCCTTCACGTGACCTTCAAATGACTCTTCAAGGTCAAACCAATGATACCATCTTACGGCCCCCTCGAAACCATAAAACTTTTGTCTGAAACATTTTTCTCTACAATGCTTTGTTTCCGAAATAATTGCGTGCGTTAATTAAAATGGCTCACCCTGTATAAATTGATGTTTGAATATGAGACATTTAGTTTAATATTGGAAAAATATGTCTATTTCTAATTTTTCGATAAAAATAGCGTACTTTCCCTGAAAAGGTACAAAAATTTCAATCCTTTTAAAGCAACAACGACTTCTCATTATCGAATCTTCTTCGATTTTAGCTTTATAAAGCCGCCCGATACAGATCTCGGTGCGAGAATCGCGCTCGTTCGCTCCTTTCCGGATTACATCGTGGACAGGGGTGGCCTAATTCTCGTAGTGTAGAACGACGGTGGGTCATAACGTTTCGACGTGGATTCAGGGATTCAGGCGAAGCGCAGGGAGTTAAATCGAAAGGGAGGATTATTGCGACGGTATTTCGGATATCGCCGAGGGCACGTAAACTCCCGAGGGGTTTTGCCCATAGGAGAAATTCACCCGAGGAGGAATCGGGTTCTCGTTCGATGGGTTGTAATCGAGGCTCGCGGAAGGATAGTGAAATAGAGGCCGCGAAGTAGAGTGGTGGAGCAGTGCAGCGTCGGGGTGAAGACGAAGGAGGAAAGCGGGGAAGAAGTGATTTCGACCATAACAGCTGCTCCTCCCTTGCAGCGCGACTGGGTAGCCTGAATGCGGTGCCGAGTTCCTCTGAGAGTCGCGAGTGGAGTTGGCCAGAGTGATCCAGAACGTCTAAGACGACGAGGGTTAAGCAAATGTGTGCTTTCCGACTTGGGAGGGTCTAAGATTACCTCGAAAAGATCGAGAGAGAGAGAGAAAGAGAGAGAGAGAGAGCCTACATAGGACGTTCTTGTGGCTGCACGTCGCGAACTTTGACACAATTCCGTACCGCGAGAATCGCTTCGCGGTCTCTCCAGTTCCTGTATTCGAGTACTTTTCAAGTCGGTCTCCTCCTCTGGGAATCGGAGAAGAGAATAGTATCGAGTGTTCCTGCGCGAAAATGTCCCCGCATTGATTTTACTCTTTTCGCAAGATCGTTTCGTTTTGCCGCTCGTAATATTGCGATTAGTTCCTGTTCTTTCACGGATGCGATTATCGATACAAAATGTTATTTTTAGTTTTAAAAAACCGGCAGTATTATTTATATATTTCTGTAAAAACGGATAGATTTCATTAATATAGCATTTTAAGGATGTTTTGTATGTACAATCCCAGCAAAAAGTAGCTGAAAATTAATATTGAAAATATCCACTTTTGATGTATTTTGAATATGAGAAATTGCAATTTGATCTTAGCAATAGAGATGTATTTTTTAATATTTATTGCGTTTTTACTAAAATATTTCGAATTTTGTTAATCGAAATGATTAACTTTTGGCAGAGAATTTCGCCTTGTGACAGATACATGGCTAATTTAGTACTTGTATAATATTATTTGACCAAATATTTCCTCTGTATCTAAACTTTTGCAAATTTTAAACAAATTCTGAATATTATTTCCATGTGTTTTTGTCATTTGAATCGACGTGATTATACGTTTCCCATAAGAACACATGTTATTTCGGTACAAATTAAAATCCTTATAACTTGTGAACGCTTTAGTGAATCGATTTAAAAATTGTATTAAAGATTCTAAACATATGTAAGGAAATTCTGTACAATTTTTATTAAATTCTCAATATTTTGAAAATAGGTATAAAACATCTTTAATCGAAATGATTAATTTTTGGCAGAGAATTTCGCCTTGTGACAGATACATGGCTAACTTCATTTAATTATATTTAATATCTTTTTTAATCAGTTAGTACTTGTATAATATTATTTGACCAAATATTTCCTCTGTATCTAAACTTTTGCAAATTTTAAACAAATTCTGAATATTATTTCCATGTGTTTTTGTCATTTGAATCGACGTGATTATACGTTTCCCTTAAGAACACATGTTAATTCGGTGCAAATTAAAATCCTTATAGCTTGTGAACGCTTTAGTGAATCGATTTAAAAATTGTGCTGAAGATTCTAAACATATGTAAGGACATTCTGTACAATTTTCATTAAATTCTCAATATTTTAAAATATTTTAATTTTAGGTATAAAACATCCTTAAGAAAAAAAATAATCTTATACGAACATTATCATTACCAATTATGATAAAGATTTTTCCGACGAGATGGAAATATCTTTGTCTATTACCATGATTCAAGGTGATTTCTGTAATTCAACGCACAGCGTAATAATATCGAACGTTTTATACGTTTCTCGATTCGAGTTGCCAAAGCGTTTTACCAAGAAATGAGAATTTCTCCCTGGTCGTTTCTCCGTTTTGCATGCCAAGTTCTTCTATTCACTGGGACACAGATGCGCGGCGAGAGCAGCCATCGAACTCTCCTGCGGCTTGCTTTAATTGGGACAAATTACTCGGTGTACGTGAGCCGTGATCGAACGAACTCGCGATCTCATGGTTCAAACGCAACTTTGCATTAACCCCTGTCTCTTTGACGCCGATACCGCCGAGTACTTTGCAGACTAAATTAAATCGATCGAGTGAATAGCTACTTGGACTCTCGCCATTCACGCTGGAATATCTTACTTTTTCATTACATCCAACTATTCCGCATAATTTCCAACTCGATTCAACTGCGAATATCCGATACATATTGAATTATATCTTTCTGCTTCTGTTTTGTCAAAGCTGAAATATCGTCACGATATCACCGAGAAATCACTTTGGTAAATATCTCAATAATATCAGTCTACTATCGAGATATCGAATGTAGAGGGACATTCAGTTTCAGTTTGGATCAAGAGTTATCTAGTGCGAAAGAGAGAAATAAACGGAGGGACGAGAGAAAGAGAAAAAGAATAGGTGGCAGTGAATTTGTCGTCGCGCTAGGTATACCGTGTCTCTGGTGTCTCATAAAAAATGATCGATCGTGCGGTAACTACCACCTCGTCCGTGACGGATGATTGAGTCCGATTGGGTTGAGAGGCCCCGGATATTAAGAGACGTATCGATTTATAAAAGAACGGTTCCCCGCCATAAAGGGCCTAAACTCACTAAAACTAGGTCTTTCCTCTGCGACTCGCCGTCTTATCTTACACTGCCAACCATCGAACCGCAGGACGTCCATTCGCTCACACGATCAAGAGACCATTGAAAGTTCCATTCTCGATCCGAGATTAAGAAACTAGCCGCGAAAACCTGGCAAGAAAAAAGCGAGAGGACAAGGAAGGAAAAGAGGGAGCTCGAATTCTGGATGCTTTCGATCATCCATCACCGACGTTAGTAATTTGGTGTCAATTTTTCGCGATTAAGTGAAAGACAGGCACGAGGGAAAAACTCGAGGGGGAAATATTTGGGGATAAGGGACGGGAATATTTCGTTGAAATTAGTAAGTATGAAAAAAGATACTCTTTGATCAAAGTTGCGTTTAGTTAAAGCAAACTCCATTACGAAATTTATCTAGTCCCTCGACCTCCTACATCATTAACGGAGCAAAGTAGCGTTCATTTAATTTGATAAGTCTAATCTTCCGCGATGACTTTATAAAACATGCATATTAAATGTTTAGTTTCCAGTCAAGTTTTATCATTCAACTTGGTATTTTATGTATCGTTTATATATAATTTATAAATTATATATATTCATTATATATTTTTAATAATATATATTAATTATATATATATATATATATATATATTTAATAATATACAGGGTGAGCCATTTTAATTAACGCACGCAATTATTTCGGAAACAAAGCATTTTAGAGAAAAATGTTTCAGACAAAAGTTTTATGATTTCGAGGGGGCCATAAGATGGTATCATTGGTTTGACACTTAAAATATCTTGTAAAATATTCATTTTTCGATTATCTACCTTAATATTCTGTACAAAATAATGAGAGGAATCAATTGGTGTAAAGAAAACATACAGTTGTTTCTAAGAAAAAATATGGAATTGTTAATTGCAAATTACATATTTCTTCTTCGAAACAACTATGTTTTTTCTTTATACCAATTGATTCCTCCCATTATTTTGTACACAAAAGTATTAAGGTAAGATAATCGAAAAATGAATATTTTACTACATATTTTATCATTTATGTAAAATTAAGATATTACTTCAAGCCTTATAACTCGAAGAGTACTCTTTTACGGAAAAACATTTAATTATAGTGTTTTGGAAAACTCTCGAGGCCAGCTACAAGAATATGTAATAAAAAATAGGGGGTGCCATTTAAAAAAATTGAGGTGGCCTTCACGTGACCTTCAAATGACTCTTCAAGGTCAAACCAATGATACCATCTTATGGCCCCCTCGAAACCATAAAATTTTTATCTGAAACATTTTTCTCTAAAATGCTTTGTTTCCGAAATAATTGCGTGCGTTTATTAAAATGGCTCACCCTGTATATTAATTATATATATTTCTGTTGTGTTTTAAATGTGTAGTATATAATAAAATTTGCGTCATTTACGTCAAAATAAACACTATGGCACGGAATATTAATTTGAAAAAAAAACGTTTGTTACAAATAACCGTAAACTTTCGATATCGATCGCGGCGTTTGACATCGTCAATATTCACCTAAATTCCAGTACACATGTTCGGTATTATCCTCGTTCTCGCTCCGAATGATCGCCACGACGCGGCGGCATCAGTACATCCAACATCACGTATTTGTGCGGCGGGTGACTCGTGAATTGAACGAAGCAATCAGTACACCTCCATTATCTGGTTCGGCTTCGCCGCTGCCGTGTCGGTGGAATCTCGCATTTATCTTCGTTTTCGAGAATTTATGATAGTCAGTTACCCCCGAGTGTACCCCGAGAGCTTATTTCGTTGCCAACTCTTTTTTTCGTTTCCACATCGCAGAGACGTCACGGGACATCAGTCGCCGAACGGGCGATGAAACAAAGGATTCTAAAAGAATGTGGGATACAGATTCTCGCTATAAATCCACAACGTTTCGTTGCAAGAAATTTAAAGATATCTTTATATCGATGATAAATAATTTTTTTATAAAAAGATATCTTTATATAAAAAATAATCATCTGTCACGTGTATAAACATCGCATTGAGAAAAATCGTTTGATTGTACCAACAAGATATTACGTATACGATAGAAGGCATTTTGGTTAAATCAAACAAGAATTTCTAGTTATCATGATAACTCAATTTTTTATAACTAGAATAATTTTATAACTAGAAGAATTTTATAACTAGATATTTAATAGATATTTAATAGATTTTAATATAAGGATTTGGTTAGTGTTCTCTGATTGGATCTATAAAATTTCTTGTTACATTAATTTCTTTGCTTGCCTCTTAATTTAATTCGTATTCAATATTTGCCATGAAATGTTTATAAACTAGTATTAACGTTAAATCCAAAGTATATTTTTTTTCTCTTATGAGCAGTAGTAGTAGCCAGAAAGAGGACGCTAGCTCTTTGATTGTGTGTGTTTGAGCTGCATCCTCTTCTTGCACCACTGTTTATCAGTTTAATTTCTAACAAACTAAATTTAAAATAATTTATTCAATAATCTGGATTGAATTTATCCAATAATCTTGTTGGAATTCAGAATATTAAACAGACTTTTGAGATTAAATGGAAAAAATTTTAGACGACTTAGTATTCGAGTTTAATAATTAACTACAAAATTATTAACTACAAAATTTGGCAAATTTAACAGGAAAAAATTAATCAGATTCATCTGATAATTCCTACAAGAAGAATTCTGGCTCGTCCATTTTCCAACAGACATACTGATTGAATCTACCAGAATTCTAATTAATGCAACCAGATTTTTTTCTCAGTGCACTGTTTATCACTTTAATTTCTAACTAACCAAATTTAAAATTTATTTATTCAATAATCGGGATTGAATTTATCCAATAATCTTGTTGGAATTCAGAATATTAAACAGACTTTTGAGATTAGATGGAAAAAATTTTAGACAACTTGGTGCTGGCGAGTTTAGTATTATTAACTAGAAAATTTGGCAAATTTAACAGGAAAAAATTAATCAGATTCATTTGATAATTCCTACAAGAATTCTGGCTCCATTTTCCAACAGACATACTGGTTGAATCTACCAGAATTCTAATTAATGCAACCAGATTTTTTTCTCAGTGCACTGTTTATCACTAATTTCTAATTAACTGAATTTAAAATAATTTATTCAATAATCGGGATTGAATTTATCCAATAATCTTGTTGAGATTATTCAGTTAGCTTTTAGGCAATTGTTTTAGGCGTTTTCATCGAAATTCAAAGGGTTGAATTTATCCAATAATCTTGTTGAGATTATTCAGAATATTAAATTCAGAATATTAAATAGACTTTTGAGATTAGATGGAAAAAATTTTAGACAACTTGCTGGCAAGTTTAATATTATTAACTAGAAAATTTAGCAAATTCAACAGGAAAAAATTAATCAGATTCATCTGATAATTCCTACAAGAATTCTGCTTCGTCCATTTTCCAACAGACATACTGGTTGAATCTCAGAATTCGTATTAATGCAATCAGATTTTTTTCTCAATGCGTGCCTCGAAAAACAACGTACATTTCGCGAGGCGATTATTCCTTCGCTTTACGTCGCGTTTAATATCGCTGTTTGCGAAATAACCAATTCGTTAACGCGCGAGTCGGATAATGCGCGAGTTTCGAAATCCGATCGGACAAGAGATACTGGTATTATGGGCGAGGACGCGACGGTGTGAACGAACGATCGTCAAAGTTGAACCCAAGTTTCGCGCGCTGTTAAATGTTTCCCATGTCGCGGTTACGTCGGCGACGCATTAATTCGACGGCAGCGGCGTCCTGTATTCATATTGATGGCCGCATTCGACGATAATTATTATCGGAATGCCTAATTGTTGTTTGTGCCCACGCGCGTAGAGTACCTCTACCTATTCCACCCTCTCCCTACCACCCTCAAACCCCCGCTTAATGCAATTTCCAATGTCGCGGCGGCACGTAACGCGAACACGTGACAGGACCGACCACCCAGGACGACGACGATGGTCGAAATATACGCGATTACTGCACGTATGTGACTTTGAAATAAAATTTCCGCGTGCAATAATGCTATAAACGCGACAAGTCGGCGATTCTTCGAACGCTTTACGCGCGATATTCTAAACTCCAGTCCATTTTTCATCCGTACAGTCGAACACATCGCGACGATAAATTTCATATCTCAGAGTTAAAAACAATTTCTATAAAACTGCTGCGCAACATCCGTACTTCGAGCCGCGTTTCGACGCTCGCTCCGAAAAATCAGTAAAAATAACAATATCTCACGTGCAATTCCAAAAATATTTATACTTATATAACATATGATATATATACAGGGTGAGCCATTTTAATTAACGCACGCAATTATTTCGGAAACAAAGCATTTTAGAGAAAAATGTTTCAGACAAAAGTTAATTTGCAATTAACAATTACATATTTCTTCTTCGAAACAACTATGTTTTTTCTTTATACCAATTGATTCCTCCCATTATTTTGTACATAAAAATATTAAGAAGATAATCGGAAAATAAATATTTTACAAGATATTTTATGGTTTATGTAAAATTAAGATATTATTTCAAGCCTTATAACTCGAAAAGTACTTAATGAAAAAACATTTAATTATAGTGTTTCGGAAAGCTCTCGAGGTAAGCTACAAGAATATGCAATAAAAAATAGGGATTGCAATTTAAAAAAATTGAAGTGACCTTCACGTAACCTTCAAATGACTCTTCAATGTCAAACCAATGATACCATCTTATGGCCCCCTCGAAACCATAAAACTTTTGTTTGAAACATTTTTCTCTAAAATGCTTTGTTTCCGAAATAATTGCGTGCGTTAATTAAAATGGCTCACCCTGTATATATATACAAAATCTCAGCTGAGAATCGAAATTATAAATCAATATTTTAATAAAAGTTTATTAATAAAAATCCGTTGGAAAAATTGTTAAGCCATTAATAAAATTCAAAAATATGAAACAATCATATATTTTTCCTCATATCTCATTGAAAGCATAATTTATTTCATAATTAAGCATTATATGTATATTATTGGAAAATATCAAAAATATTACTCTTTTTTGAAATGCAACGTTTCCGACTTACGAATCGCTGCAATTGTTTCATAAATCGAAAATGGAGCTACGTAATTAATAGCGCGTATTACATTATTTCTAATGCCGGTAATATGCGGTTATATAATTATCAATTCAGGCACACACGAAACAATGCAGTCGGGGGCGATGAATCGTAAGTATACTCTACGCAACTGCAGTATTGTTATATTTTATCGAAACGTAATGTATTTTCAGCATGAATTGCAATGCTTGTATTTCATAATAATGAGCTTTTATTGGTCATTCGGAGCATCATGAGCGCAATAATGCTCTCTGGGAGAGAACATTTATTTTAATAGTGCATAAAAACATCATCGAAAGCATCATTACAAGACCGCGATATAAATTAGATGCCGTGTATTTAAAATCAATTTTTTTCCAGACATTGATTCCTTCTCTACACAATAAAAAATTTTGTGTTAAATTTAACATATTTCACATGTCCCAATTTATCCACTCTAATTTTAATGTTAATTTAACAGAAGGCAAGTATGTAAATAAATAACACAAGTAATATGTTTAAAAATTAACACAAAAGTGTAACACTTAAATTTTATCTGGAAATAAAGTTTATGTTAAATTAACATATTTATAATGTTAAATTTATTTAAAAGAAAATGTTATTCTTACATTTTTATAACAGAAGAGATATGTCGATTTAACATATGGAAACTGTTATAGAGAGAAAAATAACACAACTTATCTGTTCATTTTAACATATCACTTATTTCATCAAAAATTCGTGCATTTACATATTAATTGTGTTATTTTAACTCTTAGAAACGGTGAATATTAACTCAACGCAGAAATGTCAAAATAACACAACGATAATATGTTACATTAACATAAGAGTATGTTAAAAATTTAACACCAAAATTTTTACACGAGAAAATTTCAACAGAAATACAAAATGTTTTTTACCGTGTATCATTACAAACAAATACGATGTTTATTATTATAACATTCTTTATAAAAATGTATAGAAATTAAATTACTTTTGATAAATTTCCCTACCTCGTCTATTTATGTGATTTGATTATAACGCAATTTTTAATGCCTTTTTTGCAGACGGTTGCGATGGCGACGGTATAAAAGACCGTGTGTGAGTGAAACTTTACTAACTAAGAGACGAAGCTTGTTACACGGCACAGTATGCTCCGGAAACGTGTGTGCATGAGTGCGTGTGCACGGTTGAGAAATTACTCGCATGAAGAATGTCGAGGAGGGACGGTCGTCAAGAATGGTGGCGTCGTCTGGAGCCGCGGAATGGTATTTAGAGAGGAGGCCGGTGAGACACGGCGGAGGTGAGTGGATGGCGGTTGAAGGGTTGCGGTGAGTTAAAGAGAGGGCTGAAAAATTACCAACAGGGACGAGCCGGCACCCGTGTTACCCGTCCTTGTTAGTCCATCCTCGCGCGGAAACGGGACGACGAAGGGCTCGAGGCGAGCCAATAAAGGAGAGAAACAGAGAAGGGAAAAGGGAACGAAAGGGGGAGAGGAGAGGGTAGCGTAAAGTCTGAGCCTCTGTGGTCTCTCGGCACATTTTTTTCCGTTTAAAGCAATTTTTCTGCTCGTTTCTAGCCATCCACCCCCGATCCCCCTCCCACCCCTTTCGTGCTCTGCCTCGCCGCAAACTCGTCCTCCACTCGTTCCTCCCAGGTCGAGGAGAGTGTATCGGAGGGCGCCTCGCGGTCTCGCGATAATTGTTTAAGATTTTCTTCCTTTCCGCCTCTCGGTCGTGGAACGTCGTCCATTTCCTTAAGCAAGTCGATTAGTCACCTCGGCTTTCATCCCTCCGCCCTTCCGTTCCTTTTGAACCCTTCCCCGCCCCCCCTTCCCGAGTGACGATAATTGGTCTAGCCCGAATCAGCCCTTCTCGTCTCTTCCTTCGCGACAAATTCGCTCTTGAATCGGCATCTCTTCAACGTTGCGCGAGCACACTTCAGAATTCGTCGCTCATAAATTTTATCTCCACGTTCTTCTACAATGATAGCCTACTCATGCGAGAGAGAGAGAGAAAGAGAAAGGCATTGGGAAGCCAGGGGTAATAAATTTAAGAGTATAAAGTCCCGATTGCCTCGTTGCGTCAGAGAAACACGTAATATTTCCCTCGAAGGCGTTCTATTTTTTTATCGATATATACAGGGTGTCCCGCTACTACCGCTCAATATTTTAAAGGTAGATTCTCTGGCCAATTTCAAAACGATTTTTCCTCAACGAAAATGTCGAGGCACTAATAGTTTTCGAGTTATAAATGATTGAAAATAAAGAGTTTTTCGCAAACTAAGCCTTATGGGAATAAAATATTAATAAAGTCACATTCTTTAATTAATTTTAGGTAGAGTGTACTTTAATAGAATTTTAATTTAAGGCTTAGTTAGAAAGATACATCATGACAAAAATTAGGAATATGCAAAAAATAATGATCTTCTTCGACATTTTTCGCTGATGAAAAATCGTTTTTAAATCGGTCAGAGAATCTATCTTTAAAATATGGAGCGGTAGTTGCGGGACACCCTGTATATACTCGACTCGGTATAA
The DNA here is from genome assembly GCA_030586385.1 of Camponotus fellah. NCBI lineage: Eukaryota > Metazoa > Arthropoda > Insecta > Hymenoptera > Formicidae > Camponotus > Camponotus fellah. The sequence continues at coordinate 862,946 of JAPIVC010001004.1, forward strand.
TTGCCGCTGTACAAGTTAGACATTCATGAGGAAGGAAACCGTTTCCTTTTCGATTTAAAAGCGCGATATTTTTAAATGACAATTAATAAATGAAGATATCATAATTCCCTTCCCACTCTTCTTTCCTCTTTCTTCCTCTTGAATTCCTCGTCCTTTGTCTCGTCCACGTAGAGAAATCTGTCGCGGGCGTAACGTTTAATTGAAAATACCATCCCGATGGGACATTCCGCGTCGCATCCGGTAAGGCTGTATGTTCGACGACGATCGATTTAAAGTCCAGCACGTCCGACGACGAGTAGGTTCGCGCGCCGGAGACACATTGGTCGCAATCCGGCAACTGGGCTCGATAAAGTGTTAACGAGCGGCGGATTTCCCATCTGTCGCATCGAACATCCTCCAGCACCAGAACATCCTCCAGAAACAGCAAAATGGTCGATCGGTGGAGAAGGAGAAGAAGGAGGAGGAGGAGGAAAAGGAAGAACAGAAGGAGATGGAGGAGGAGGAGGAGGACTTCGTGATAGAGCGTCGCGAACGGTCGTTAACGTTAATGAATAAGTAAGGTTAATTTGCGAATGAGTTTCACACACTACGTGGCTAGCCGTGCTGCCATTTGGTTACTACACACCCGAGGGCATCCATTTCATTATCGAGGTAGCTCACCATCCTCTCTCTCTTCCGGTCTTTCCCTTCCCTCTCTCTCTCTCTCTCTTTCTCTCTTCTTTCTCGTTTATACATTTTTCAATTCGCGATTTCTCGCGTTGATCTTCCAATGAATATCTTTTGCTTTCACGTCTTAAGCACTCAAAAGAACCACGGCTTTTGCACGCTCCTTTTAATTATGACGCATTCTATAAATTTTTAATACATAAACAAAATCATTGGACGCGGAATATTTATGAAATATTAATAGTTATTTATATCGCGCTGCTTATATTTTCAAAACAATTGAATGTATCTGTTAGATATCATGTATATAGTGATATTCCGAAAAATAATGCAATAGATACAGCAAGTAAAAAAACATCGTACACTGAGAAAAATAATTTGATTGCACCAATAAAACGATTGAAGGTATGATTGAAGGTATTTTGCTTAAATCAAACAAAAATTTCTATCATGAGAGAGAAGACCCGATTTTTTATAACTAGAACGTTTTTAGATTTTACTATAAGGATTTGTTTAGTATTTTCTGATTGGATCTATAAAATTTCTTGTTACATTAATTTCTTTGCTTGCCTCTTAATTTAATTCGTATTCAATATTTGCCATAAAATGTATATAAAGAATTAATATTAATGTTAAATCCAAAGTATATTATTTTTCTCTTACGAGCAATAGTGCCAGAAAGAGGACGCTGATTGTGTGTGCTTGAGCTGCATCCTCTTCTTGCATCACTGTTTATCAGTTTAATCCACAAATCTAACAAACTGAATTTAAAATAATTTATTCAATAATCTAGATTGAATTTATCCCATAATCTTGTTGGAATTCAGAATATTAAACAATGCTTAAATCAAACAAGAATTTCTATCATGTTAAGACTCGATTTTTTATAACTAGAACGTTTAATAGATTTTACTATAAGGATTTAGTTACTATTTTCTGGTTGGATCTATAAAATTTCTTGTTACATTAATTTCTTTGCTTGCCTCTTAACTTAACTCGTATTCAATATTTGCCATAAAATGTATATAAAGAACTAGTATTAATGTTAAATCCAAAGTATATTTTTTTTTCTTACGAGCAGTAGTGCCAGAAAGAGGACGCTGATTGTGTGTGCTTGAGCTGCATCCTCTTCTTGCATCACTGTTTATCAGTTTAATCCACAAATCTAACAAACTGAATTTAAAATAATTTATTCAATAATCTAGATTGAATTTATCCCATAATCTTGTTGGAATTCAGAATATTAAACAATGCTTAAATCAAACAAGAATTTCTATCATGTTAAGATTCGATTTTTTATAACTAGAACATTTAATAGATTTTACTATAAGGATTTGGTTACTATTTTCTGGTTGGATCTATAAAATTTCTTGTTACATTAATTTCTTTGCTTGCCTCTTAACTTAACTCGTATTCAATATTTGCCATAAAATGTATATAAAGAAAATAGTATTAATATTAAATCCAAAGTATATTTTTTTTTTCTCTTACGAGCAGTAGTGCCAGAAAGAGGACGCTGATTGTGTGTGCTTGAGCTGCATCCTCTTCTTGCATCACTGTTTATCAGTTTAATCCACAAATCTAACAAACTGAATTTAAAATAATTTATTCAATAATCTGGATTGAATTTATCCAATAATCTTGATGGAATTCAGAATATTAAACAATCTTTTGAGATTAGATGGAAAAAATTTTAAACGACTTGGTACTGGCGAGTTTAGTATTATTAATCAGAAAATTTGGTAAATTTAACAGGAAGAAATTAATCAGATTCATCTGGTAATTACAAGAATTCTAATTCGTCCATTTTCTAATAGACATACTGGTTGAATCTATCAGAATTCTAATTAATGCAATCAAATTTTTTTCTCAGTGTAACAATAAGAATAAATTTTTCAATTAAAATATAATAAAATATTGAGATATAATATGAGAATAAAATATGAGAATAATAAAATATTGAGATATAATATCAGAATAAAATATGAGAATAAAATATTGAGATTTACCTATAATTAAAAAAAATAGTGTAGTTTAGCATTTAAAATATCCAACGCAATAATACACCTGATCGAATAATACATCTTATCGCGCTAATTGATACGCAAACTCGATAACTGTTCACAGCATCAGTTTTACAAGCCCCTTAAGCTTTTATCGCCTAAAAGTTAGCGATTATTTCCTATATCCGAACACGCTCCTCAATGTCATACCCTCTCGCCAACGACATGCCAACGACATGCCAAGTTTTCGGCGTGTAACTTTCCTCTCGCGAAAGTTTCGGTCGGAAACTTAATTCTATGCGCGAGATACAGGCGTCGACCCGGAAATACGTAGAAATTGATCCCTGAGGGAAGACTAGGAAGAGGACGGACGTGTCGCATAAGGAATGTATCGCAAGGGTAAGAAAGACAAAAACGGGAGAGTTTCGACGAACAACAGGAACACGAAGGACGAGAGGAAAAAAGACGCAGCCCAAGTCGGCTTATTCGAATAGCGTACTTCGCGACCGACAAAGTCTCGCCGCTAAAGTTAATTAAAATTCCGCTATCAAGAATAAATCTTGTATATATCCTTGCGACGCGTTATATTTAGCGAATGACAGCGGACGGTTCACTCGATAAGGCAATAATGCCTCACCCGCCGACGTATCGTGCGGAAGGTCACGCAAGAATTTACACGAGTATGCGAGAGCGCGGTTCGCTCGTCGGAGAATATGCGGTTGCGCGCTTCCAGCATAAATCACTTCTCGCAATATCCATCTAGGCCCTTCCCCCGGCCGCCTACTATCCCTCAAGGCGAATGACTTTCCGCAAACCTCTATTTGAAAGGCTCCATCTTGGTCATCGACCGAAATATAAATGCTCTTCTCTCCCTCGTCTTATCTCTCCTCTTTACGCGCGCCATGTAATCTTACTTCGTAATCGCGTGCAAATTCTCAACGATTATCGATCCATTCAAGTCTGATTACAGAATAGATGGTTTGTAGGGAATATTGGCAAGCTTTCAACGCTTTGCGCTGTATCTTTATACACGATCTTGGTAATCGTACTCTTGTACCTTCTAATTTTAATATTGATTGAAACATGCGAGCATCTTATTTCCACTTTGTGCACATGTTTTGATAATAGCGCACTGAGAAAAATCGTTTGATTGTACCAACAGGACGTATATGATTGAAGGCATTTTAATTAAACACACAGTAAAAAATTTTGTGTTAAATTTAACATATTTCACATGTCCTAATTTATCCACTCTAATTTTAATGTTAATTTAACAGAAGGCGAGTATGTAAATAAATAACACAAGTAATATGTTTAAAAATTAACACAAAAGTGTAACACTTAAATTTTATTTGGAAATAAAGTTTATGTTAAATTAACATATTTATAATGTTAAATTTATTTAAAAGAAAATGTTATTCTTACATTTTTATAACAGAAGAGATAAATAACAGAAGAGATATGTCGATTTAACATATGGAAACTGTTATCGAGAGAAAAATAACACAACTTATCTGTTCATTTTAACATATAACTTATTTCAAAAATTCGTGCATTTACATATTAATTGTGTTATTTTAACTCTTAGAAACGGTGAATATTAACTCAACGCAGAAATGTCAAAATAACACAACGATAATATGTTACATTAGCATAAGAGTATGTTAAAAATTTAACACAAAAATTTTTACACGAGAAAATTTCAACAGAAATACAAAATGTTTTTTACCGTGCAAGAATTTCTAATTATCATGATAAAACTCGATTTTTTATAACTAGAACGTTTAATAGTATTTAATTATTGTATTAATAGTATTTTTGTATTAATAGTATTGATAATATTTTACTATAAAGATTTGGTTGGATGTAAATATTTTCTGGTTGGATCTTTAGAATTTTTTGTTACATTAATTTCTTTGCTTGCTACTAGGCGGCGAACCACTCTTAACTTAATTTATATTCAATATTTACCATGAAATGTATATAAAAAAATTAATATTAACATTAAAGTATATTTCTAAAGTATATTTTTTTTTCTTACAAGCAGTAGTGCCTGAAAGAGGATGCTAGCTCTCTGATTGTGTATGTTTGAGCTGCATCCTCCTCTTGCATCAGTGTTTATCAATTTAATTTCTAACAAACTGAATTTAAAATAATTTATTCAATAATGTGGATTGAATTTTTCCGATAATCTTGTTGGAATTCAGAATGTTAAACAGACTTTTGAGATTAGATGGAAAAAATTTTAGACGACTTGGTGCTGGCGAGTTTAGTATTATTAATCAGAAAATTTGGTAAATTTAACAGGAAGAAATTAATCAAATTTATTTGGTAATTCTTATAAGAATTCTGGTTCATCCATTTTCCAACAGACATACCAGAATTCGAATTAATGCAAGCAGATTTTTTTCTCAGTGTGGTCGTCTACTCTTGTACCTTCTAATTTTAATATTAATTGAAAAATAATATTGATTGAAAAATGCGAGTATTTTATTTCCACTTTGTGCACATGTTTTGCTAATAAGCGATAAGTCGATGTAGTTCACTGTATATTTTTGAAGTAAACTGTATGAAAGATCCAACGCGTATGCAAGGCAAATGCGTTTCCAGTATGATTAATAAAAATATCGCTCGTCCATCATCGTCATCCGGCTGTTTTTGGTACTCTCGATCTTTTCATCATTCTAAAGTCTTGGTAAAAGTATATAAAAGCGTGTTTAGTCGGTTACACTTTCTGAAACCGTCGTTCCTGAAAGTATCTTGTCGTCGCTTAATGAACATTTCCGAAGATGCGTCTCCGAAAGGCGCGCATCCGAGTCCGACGACGTTCGTTAACGTTCGCTTTATCGTGGGTTCGTTTAAGCTGCACGATGGTTCCTCGAATTTCACGCTCACCACGTGTAATCTTGACGATGAAGCAAGATGAAGGGCCGACGCTGAGACGGAGAAGGGAGATGAAGCGGGAGAGATTGAAGGAGAGAAAGAACGAAGAGGAATCCAGCCAACGCGTTCCCCTGATGAGCCCGAAGGTAGAACAGACTGTCGCGAGGACGAGATACTTCAAAGCGTCATTTACGGGTGAGATTGATTTAATTGAAGGGGTAGCTCGAAACGAGAGTCGGATGCGATCAGCCAGTCGCGATTTGACGCATGCTCGTTTTCCGTATATATGTAATCGAGGAAACGACTTCGCCTCCGATTTTTATCCCTTGGATAGAAACCGATCCTCGTCGTAGATCCTTGCGAATGAATCGACGATCGTCGTGATTTGTGTGAAAGTCCTGGGGATCGGTGATTCGTTTTAGGCTCGTTTAATCGAGGGAAGAAGCCACGTGTACGCTCGTCGAAGGTTCCATTAAGATAGGCCGACCGCTGTCAAACCCTTTCCTTGTAATATTAATGTCCGCTGTGCAATTACATTAACAAGCTGTTATTAACCGCGCGATAAATTCTTGGAAAAGACGTCCCGAAACATTTAATAAGAAACAATTCCCCAAGGGAATCGATAAACTCAATCACAGACATGTTGCGACAATATTAAAACGCACAACAATATTACCATCGACTTTTCCCAGTCCAAATTACTTTTCAGCTTTCTGTTTTTATTATAGCCATCATTTACTGGGATATAACGGTTATTTCACCTCGTATCTTCCTTCTTTCTACGCTTCTCGATCCTCGTAGGTAATCGTCGTCACGATTTATACAATGCATCGTCATGACTAGGAAAACATGGCAAAGATACGTTCGATGTCTTACATATATACAGGCAGAACTTCAGCGTATACTGACTACTATTTGATCATAAATGTCCCGGGTTAAAGTGGCCTTATTCTACCTTTTTATCGGCACGCTAAAGCATGCAAACTGCTGTTGTATCTACGGATATGCGCTGCGATCACCAAGTCGGGGTAATGGGTCCGTAATCTCTCGGGAAAATTTCACGTGTAACGATCTTTAAATAAGATCTAATGCAAGAAGTCAATCATATTCCCTCGAGCGACTTTCAGGCTTATTGCATTCACGAGATAGCTTGCCGCTCATTAATTGTTTGCATCCACATTAATTATTAATCCATACAATTCTTATAATATCCTCGTATAACTGTCGCTTTTTATTTCAGTGAAGAGACTCAGTATTAAAATGGAATATTGAATATTATTGGAGTAAAGTCAAGGAGATTTATCAACAAACTATCGTTTCAAAAAAGAGAGATTTGTTATTAAAGTAAATTAATCGAATTTTAAATTAGTTGTAGACTAATTATTTTACATAATTTATTTAATTTAATTTATTTTACATAATTTATAGCAAATGTTATTAACGATTGGTTTAAAAAATAATAATTCAAATAAAAAGAAGTTATATATTCGATCTTTTCTTTAATTTATAAAGAATTAATGAAAAATACTTGAACATAATAGTTATATAATTTAATTATAATTATTATAGTTGTATTAATAACTGTAGCAATTGATATTAGAAAATAGCATAAAAATCGGTTAAAACAAGAATTTACTACCTACGGTAGTATTTTTATAAAATGTAAATCTGACGAAATGTTTCAAGAACAAAATGTACAGGTACTTGAACAAGGAAGTGCAAGCACTCGATCAATAATTGGCCAATACCTTAGAAATGCATAGAGTTCTAGAGCAGTTGTCGCGGTCAAGTATCATTGAATCAGCTCAAGTCCTGCACTCGATATGGGGCCAAGTTATTATCGAGAATCCCGCTTTCGAAATCTACGATTTGAATAAGATGAGACATTTCAGTTTGCAAAATGCGCCTCGCGCGTCACTACACAAATATATGGCAACAAGAGCGTATATATATATATACACAGAAAAAAAAACAAATGTCAAATCAAAACTTATATACTTAAACCAACGCGTTCATTGTTTCGTATATACGCAACAATTTATAATCTTCTTAGAAGAATTTAATAATTTAATTTAATAATTTTAAATTTCAACAATATTATAGTTTTATTGTAATATTATAATTGTCATCTCATGAATATATAATTATTTAATTCTACTTTAAGAAAATTATAATCTTTGATTTAAAAATGTTATTTTCTATCTAACATTGTTTCTTTTCTATTCAAAAAAATTAAATCTTAAATCATAAGAATATATTTTTCTCGATTGAATTATGTAAAATGGTTTCATTCAAGTAAACAATTATTCAAGCAATTATATTTTTCTTTAATTAACGCGATATAATCTCATTTCAAGATTTCCATGTTAAAATTAAATATATTTTCAAAACAAGAATGTCCTTTTTCTGTGTATGTATATATATATATATATATATATATATATATATATATATATATATATATACGCAACAATTTATAATCTTCTTAGAAAAATTTAATAATTTTAAATTTCAACAATATTATAGTCTTATTTTAATATTGTAATTGTCATCTCATGAATATATCATTATTAATTCTACTTTAAAAAAATTATAATCTTTGATTTAAAAATGTTACTTTTTATCTAACATTGTTTCTTTTCTATTCAAGAAAATTAAATCTTAAATCATAAGAATATATTTTTCTCGATTGAATTATGTAAAATGGTTTCATTCAAGTAAACAATTATTCAAGCAATTATATTTTTCTTTAATTAACGCGATATAATCTCATTTCAAGATTTCCATATTAAAACTAAATATATTTTCAAAACAAGAATGTCCTTTTTCTGTGTATGTATATATATACGCAACAATTTATAATCTTCTTAGAAAAATTTAATAATTTTAAATTTCAATAATATTATAGTCTTATTTTAATATTGTAATTGTCATCTCATGAATATATCATTATTTAATTCTACTTTAAGAAAATTATAATCTTTGATTTAAAAATGTTATTTTTTATCCAACATTGTTTCTTTTCTATTCAAGAAAATTAAATCTTAAATCATAAGAATATATTTTTCTTGATTGAACTATATAAAATGGTTTCATTCAAGTAAACAATCATTCAAGCAATTATATTTTTCTTTAATTAACGCAATATAATCACATTTCAAAATTTCCATCTTAACTAAATATATTTTCAAAACAAGAATGTCCTTTTTTTCTGTGTATGTATATATGTATATACACATATAGTCTTGAACACGTTTCAATTACGACCAACAATCTACAAGGGAATGATTACTAATCGCAAGCCAGCCAGCGGCAGATTACCACTAAACAATCGACAGTTGATTGCAGATTCGCGCATCGTTTACTCGCGTAAATATGGAACATATTAACAATCCCTGACTTGAGGGTCGACGCTGGTAATCGCGCCAATTATTGTTTATCGATTATCGATGGAGATATTAAGCCATCAATTAGGGCCGGGAACGAAATACCCATCTTACGTGTCCGTATATCCGTCTTATTACGGAGATATTACTCGCGAAAATAAAATCGAAGCAAATTCGGACAATCAGATGCGGCAGAAATTGATTTTTTTTCTACAGACGAAATAATCAAATTTTCGGAGAGGATCATTTGCGTACATTACGGCCGCAAGTTGGCATTATAGCGAGTAATAAAAGCATATCGCATGTCAGTCGACCATATCATTACGCACGATCGCGCTTTATGGCGGTCATTTTCCTCCCTGTTTTGCTACCAATTCGATTTGAAGCCACCGTCGATACATGAATGCGAGCTTATGAATGATTTATGCATCGCAATGATTCATATCTGAAAGAATCATTATTCTAAAGTCGCATTAGGAACGTCTGACATTTCATATGCGCAAATATACATCAGTTATGTTACGGTATCGTGCTCAGTTTAATATCCGTTGAACATCGTAATTTACACGATATGAAAATATCTATTGGCACGATAATGAGACGATGATCAAACGATCGATCAAGCTTCTAGATCTACTCTCGTTCTTCTTTCCTCCCTGTTTTGCTACCAATTCGATTTTATTCGAACTTATGAATGATTTATGCATCGCAATGATTCATATCTGAAAGAATCACTATTCTAAAGTCGCATTAGAACATTGTAATTTACACGATATGAAAATATCTATTGGCACGATAACGGGACGATGATCAAACGATCGATCAAGCTTCTAGATCTACTCTCATTTTTCTTTCCTCCCTGTTTTGCTACCAATTTGATTTTATTCGAGCTTATGAATGATTTATGCATAGCAATGATTCACATCTGAAAGAATCACTATTCTAAAGTCGCATTAGACGAACATCGTAATTTACGCGATATGAAAATATTGGCACGATAACGAGACGATGATCAAACGATCGATCAAGCTTCTAGATCTACTCTCGTTCTTCTTTTCTCCCTGTTTTGCTGCTAATTCGATTTGAAGCCACCATCGATACATGAATGCGAGCTTATGAGTGATTTATGCACCGCAATGATTCATATTTGAAAGAATCATTATTCTAAAGTCGCATTAGAAACGTCTGACATTTCATATGCGCAAATGTACATCAGTTATGTTACAGTATCGTGCTCAGTTTAATATCCGTTAAACATCGTAATTTACACGATATGAAAATATCTATTGGCACGATAACGAGACGATGATCAAACGATCGATCAAGCTTCTAGATCTACTCTCGTTCTTCTTTTCTCCCTGTTTTGCTGCTAATTCGATTTGAAGCCACCATCGATACATGAATGCGAGCTTATGAATGATTTATGCATCGCAATGATTCACATCTGAAAGAATCATTATTCTAAAGTCGCATTAGAAACGTCTGACATTTCATATGCGCAAATGTACATCAGTTATGTTACAGTATCGTGCTGAGTTTAATATCCGTTGAACGTCGTAATTTACGCGATATGAAAATATTGGCACGATAACGAGATGATGATCAAACAATCGGTCAAGCTTCTAGATCTACTCTCGTTCTTCTTTTCTCCCTATTTTGCTATCAATTTGATTTTATTCGAGCTTATGAATGATTTATGCATCGCAATGAATCACACCTGAAAGAATCATTATTCTAAAGTCACATTAGGAATGTCTGACATTTCATATGCCCAAATATACATCAGTTATGTTACAGTATCATGCTCAGTTTAATATCCGTTGAACATCGTAATTTACGCGATATGAAAATATCGATTGGCACGATAACGCGACGATGATCAAACGATCGATCAAGTTTCTAGATCTACTCTTATTTTTTTTTTCTTCCTGTTTTGCTATCAATTCGATTTTATTCGAGCTTATGAATGATTTATGCATAGCAATGATTCACATCTGAAAGAATCACTATTCTAAAGTCGCATTAGAACATCGTAATTTACGCGATATGAAAATAACTATTGGCACAATAACGAGACGATAATCAAACGATCGATCAAGCTTCTAGATCCACTCTCGTTCTTCTTTTCTCCCTGTTTTGCTGCTAATTTGAAGCCACCGTCGATACATGAATATGAGCTTATGATTTATGCATCGCAATGATTCATATTTGAAAGAATCATTATTCTAAAGTCGCATTAGGAACGTCTGACATTTCATATGCGCAAATATACATCAATTATGTTACAGTATCGTGCTCAGTTTAATATCCGTTGAACATCGTAATTTACGTGATGAAAATATCTATTGGCACGATAACGAGACGATGATCAAACGATCGATCAAGCTTCTAGATCTACTCTCGTTTTTCTTTCCTCCCTGTTTTGCTACCAATTTGATTTTATTCGAGCTTATGAATGATTTATGCATCGCAATGATTCACACCTGAAAGAATCATTATTCTAAAGTCGCATTAGAAACGTCTGACATTTCATAAATGCGCAAATATACATCAGTTATGTTACAGTATCATGCTCAGTTTAATATCCGTTGAACATCGTAATTTACACGATATGAAAATATCTATTGGCACAATAACGAGATGATGATCAAACGATCGGTCAAGCCTCTAGATTTACTCTCGTTCTTCTTTCCTCCCTGTTTTGCTACCAATTCGATTTTATTCGAGCTTATGAATGATTTATGCATCGCAATGATTCACACCTGAAAGAATCATTATTCTAAAGTCGCATTAGAAACGTCTGACATTTCATAAATGCGCAAATGTACATCAGTTATGTTACAGTATCGTGCTGAGTTTAATATCCGTTGAACGTCGTAATTTACGCGATATGAAAATATTGGCACGATAACGAGATGATGATCGGTCAAGCTTCTAGATCTACTCTCGTTCTTCTTTCCACCCTGCTTTTTATCGCCAAGATCCATTTATATTACTCGCGTATACTTTGTTCGTTTCAAATACGGAATGTTTAAAGTGCAGTTAAAACAAGAAGCGTCACGCGACAATATATTTCTTTCTCGTTTAACTATCCGGGCGGAACAAGCCGCGTATTATCGATTCCCCCATTTTCTCGTATTCACAAGTAGCTTATATGCGAGTAACATAAATGAATCTTGGCGGTGAAAAAACAGGGAAAAAAAGATGATAATAAGTGAGAGAACTAAATTATCCTCTTTCAACTCATAGAGTATAACGAAGAGGCGATTATCCGCCCCGAGCGTGTATAAAAAAGGGGATCGGCGCTCGAAGGCTTAAGAGGGGATATTTCTCTTATTTTTTTTTACGAAACGTCTCCCGTTCTTTACCGAGCAAATCCGCATGAATTCCATTTGCGTCGCGCGCGACGTAACCAAAGCAAGCTACCATTTCCCCGCCGTCATTCAAGCGGAATAGATTATCGCGTAACACGTAGATAGATTGCGCCGCGAAACACAACGGCTCGTCCGATGGAGAGGCGGCCCAATTCGCGACGCAAAATTCCATCCAGGAGGAGCCTGCTGGTCGTGCGACCAGGCTGGCGCTGCAAACTGAATTCCTATCGCGCTTAATCAGCACTACTGTCGGTTAACTACTTATGACAGTACATCGTCGCTCTCCGCCTCCTCCAATTAAGCGACGTGTACGCCGATTCGGTTCATCCACCGCGCGTTGTCGGCCTCGAGTCTTGACGGATTACGCGCGAATCAACGTGACTCGTATCCCCCGTAACCCGTTCTCTCGAATTTGCGCGTGTCTGCGAAAAAAACAAATAATAACATCGCGCTTGGCACTATCTACGATTTGATAGCGACTTTTGGAAAGAGAGATGTGCGTCGAGTGTGATGAAAATCATTTGTTGCACTCTGTTTGCACTCTGTTGCGCATCGACTCGTTCCGTTCACCCCGTTTCGACTTCCTCCAGTTTCGAAACGAACGACTCAATTAACGAGTATAGCTAATTTTACACCGAGTATCCCGTTTATCGGCGAGCTTTTAAACCTCCCCCGTAATGTATTGAAAGATTCATGCGAGCGAAACGCCCACATGCCAAATACACAGAAAAAAAGAACATTCTTGTTTTGAAAATATCTTTAATTTCAACATGAAAAACTTGAAATGAGATTATATTGCGTTAACTGAAGAAAATTTGCTTGAATGAAGTCATTTTATATAGTTCAGTCAAGAAAAAATATATTCTTATTATTTAAGAATAATTTTCTTGAATGGAAAAGAAATAATGTTAGATAGAAAATAACATTTTTAAATCAAAGATTATAATTTTCTTAAAGTAGAATTAAATATTATATAGTCTTGAGATAACAATTATAATATTAAAATAAAACTATAATATTGTTAAAATTTAAAATTATTAAATTCTTCTAAGAAGATTATAAATTGTTGCGCGTACATATGAAACAATGAATGCGTTAATTTAAGTATATAAGTTTTGATTTGACACTTCTTTTTTTCTGTGTATATCTGAGCGAAAGAAAATCGTGCGGCGGTAATCGAAAGTGAATTTGAAAGGCGAAAGTGAGTATTATACGATGCCATTGGCAAAAATATTTCAAAAAAATTTGGTTTCCCCGCACAGAAAAAAGAACATTCTTGTTTTGAAAATATCTTTAATTTCCACATGAAAAACTTGAAATGAGATTATATTGCGTTAACTGAAGAAAATTTGCTTGAATGAAGTCATTTTATATAGTTCAATCAAGAAAAATATATTCTTATTATTTAAGAATAATTTTCTTGGAATGGAAAAGAAATAATGTTAGATAGAAAATAACACATTTTTCAATCAAAAATTATAATTCTGAAAATTTTTTATTATCAAGATAATTATATTGTATTCTTGAGATGACAATTATAATATTCAAATAAGATTATAATATTGTTAAAATTTAAGATTATTAAATTCTTCCAAGAAGATTATATATTCTTGCGTATATAGGAAACAATGAACACGTTAATTTAAGTATATAAGTGTTAATTTGACACTTAATTTTTTTCCGTGTAGATGTATCTCCATAACTATCGGGGAACAGATTCGTAGCGCGCTGTGTCTAGCCGCGTAATTAATGTGTAGAATAATTTAATCGTTTGAAAAAGCGACGCGCGCGCGCGCGCGAGAGAGAGAGAGAGAGAGGCAAGCTGGTTTTTATATCATTATACGATATCCCGGAATTATAACTGACCGCGCACAGAAATATAACGGGTGGAATCGGAGCAGCAGCGGCGGCGGCGGTCATAAAATATTTCCGCCGCCGTAAAATCAATTCGTCCGACAAGGAATTCCCTCGCGAGCGTTTATTTAAAAATTCTTCGGCGATTTATCGCCGAAGCATTTAGTTGCGTCAACCGAACATTTTACCGCGCCACGCCCGATTGGAATTCATCAATTATGTCCACGCACGTCGGTTTTACGCGCTTCTATTTTGACGACAGCTCATATTCGGCATTAGGCCGAACGTATGCCCCGTTTCATTTCATCGCCGAACAATGGAGGGAGGTGGGGGGAGGAAAATGGCGAGAGCGGGAAAACGAAATCGGGGAGAGAAAGCCGGAGAATGAGAGACTGGAACTGGTCGCGTAATTAGACCCTTTAATTAAACTGCGAGGAAGGTGGGGGAGGGTACGGTACGAGCGAAGGAACAACGGGAATTGAGAGGAAGAGGAAGAAGGGAAGGGGAAGGGGAGAGAAGGTCCGGGAGGAGGCGGAGATGCCGGACAAAAGGAAGAAGGTCGGCGAATGTTGCGGATCGTGATGAGAAACCGAGCGAGGCAGCCGATCATCGCTTTATTATGACCGCGTAATGGAGGCTCCGATAACCGACTTCATTTCGCGATTCACGCGAGCGATTCCCCCCCCCCCCCCGCGATTCCCTCGGTCATCTCTCGAGTCTGCATTTATCCACCCGCTACGTTGAATGAGCGGCGACTATTATAAACCGCGACCCGTAAATTCAGACGCTTTATCATCACGCTCCTCTCTCGTGCCACCCCATGCTTCCTTCTTCTTACCCCTTCTTTTTCCATTTCACGGCGTCGTCTTCTCGGCGCGCCGGTGATTGAGTCGCAAATCTCTCCTACGTTCGATAAATCGAATAATGAGGGATAATCGCTCATTAGAATCCGCGAAGGGAAAGTCGGACGACTTCGTTAACTCCGCAAATTGCTTAAATGCTCGTTCGATGGGCGAGAACACCGAGGTCCATTATGTCGTAAGACCATGAACAATACCCAACACACTACGCGGCACGAAAATCCAATATCTCTAGATATTGAGCCAACCGGCCGTTTCCTTTTAATCTTCCCCTCAATATTTATCATTATATCATATATACAGGGTGGGTCAGATAAAGTGTTACAGTTTAATATCTTTGAAACGGCTAGATGGATCTTAATATTCTTGAATTCGATTTTCTCGATTTGATGTGCTTTTTCACGTGGACTTATTTTCATTTTCCGCAATCGGTCCTTCGTGGGGTGGGGGGGCACCAAGCTCCGTTTTTTTAAATGGCACCTTCCCAAAAAATTAATATTAATGGATTCTATGTTGAAAAAGAAGTAACTTTTATTCGAAAAAAATTTTTTTACAATCATTAATTTCCGAGTTACAATTATTCAAAATTTTTCGGAGCGCCGAACTTCACACTTATGTGAAACAGTGTTTATACTCTCAACCTTAGGCAGTTGTGATCTAACACCTTTAGATTTCTTTTATGGGGATACATAAAGGGAAAAGCATTTAGCACAGTTCCTACTACGAGAGAAGAATTGAAGGAACGAATTCGGACTGCTTGCGCATCAATTACACCAGCTATGCTATTCAGTGTTCGCAGAAATATTATCGAAAGATTACTTAAGTGCTTGGAAGTACATGGTATGCTTTTTGAACACTTATTAAAATAAAAGTTACTTTTTTTCAACATAAAATCCTACTATAGACTAAGATTGTATAAACACTGTTTCACATAAGTGTGAAGTTCGGCGCTCCGAAAAATTTTGAATAATTGTAGCTCGGAAATTAATGATTGAAAAAAAAATTTTTTCGAATAAAAGTTACTTCTTTTTAACATAGAATCCATTAATATTAATTTTTGAGAAAGTGCCATTTAAAAAAACGGAGCTTGGTGCCCCCCACCCCACGAAGGGCCGATTGCGGAAAATGAAAATAAGTCCACGTGAAAAAGCACATCAAATCGAGAAAATCGAATTCAAGAACATTAAGATCCATCTAGCCGTTTCAAAGATATTAAACTGTAACACTTTATCTGGCCCACCTTGTGTATACGATACGATACCGGCCATTCCTGGAGTATCCTGTATAAGGTTTATGGGCGCGCGCTCGTACGCTTAAACCACAAATAATAAAGGGACGCGATGAGAGTTATCCCGTGAAATAACGTCGTTCGCACGTTACGACGCCGACGATAGATTTATCACCCGCCATTCATCGGCTCGACTGTTTCGCTTTGTTCCATACGCTTTGTACATACGCGAGGTTATACAAAGGCCCACCTTCGCGCCAAGCTTCGCGACCGGAGATGCGAATTTCCGTGGCTGGTCCCCCGATTTTTATGCGAATAATGTTCTCCGAGATCCGCGCCGGTCAACGTCGAACCGCCTTTAATCTCCCGCCGCCTTGTAAAATTATACGAGCGAGGAATATAATTTTGTCAAGAGAATTTCTTCCTCTCTCCCTCTCCGCCAAGATTCTTAACTTTTCCTAGCAGTTAGTACGTCCGAAGCATGACAAATGTAAGGGAAATTTAAAAGCGCGCGAATTCTATCTTTCGAACTCCCACGGCATAGAAATATCTCAAGCGCCCGGCTTTCAAACTTGTACTCCCTGCGCTTCCTAATGACAGAGATTTCAAAGTCGATACCACGGCTGAAAATTCTGCGCGTTTGCAATTCTTGGAAAAGTATGGCTGAACGTTGTAATCATAATTTCATAATCAACGCGAGTCTATCCCGTTGAAATAGTTTCTTATCCTGGCTATTTCTCGTTTAATTATAAAACGTTCAGTGATTAGCTAATTGACGATTCTGAAAAATTAACCAATTTCCCTAAGAAAAATCGTTTATATCAATAGAAAGCATTTTAGTTAAATCAAGCAAAATTTCTAGTTACCACAATAAGATTCGATTTTTTTATAATTGGAATGTTTAAGGATGTTTTGTATGTACAATCCCAGCAAAAAGCTGAAAATCAATATTGTCGAATATCTACTTTTGGTGTATTTTGAGTATGAGAAATTATGTGAAATAAACAATTTGATTTTAGCTACAGTGCAGAGATGTATTTTTTAATATTTATTGCGTTTTTACTGAAATATATTTCGAATTTTGTTAATCGAAATTGATTAATTTTTGGCAGAGAATTTCGCATTGTGACAGATACATGACTAACTTAGTACTTGTATAATATTATTTGACCAAATATTTCCTCTGTATCTAAACTTTTGCAAATTTTAAACAAATTTTGAATATTATTTCCATGTGTTTTTGACATTTGAATCGACGTGGTTATACATTTCCTACAGAAACACATGTTAATTCAGTGCAAATTAAAATCCTTATAACTTGTGAATGTTTTAGTGAATCGATTTAAAAATTGTATTGAAGATTCTAAACATATGTAGGACATTCTGAACAATTTTCATTAAATTCTCAATATTTTGAAAATAGGTACAAAACATTCTTAATTGATTTTACTACAAGGATTTGGTTAGTATTTTCTAATTGGCTTTAAAACTTCTTGTTATATTAACTAAATATAGACACAAAGATGTCATTTCTTAAGTAAATTTAATATTATTGAGAAAATTGGGTAAATTTAGCAGGAAGGAGTTAATCATACTCATCTGATAATTCTTAAAGGAATTCTGATTCGCTCATTTTCCAACAGACATACTGATTAACTCTATTTAAAAAAAAAATCAAATTTCTATTTAACGCAACCAGATTTTTTCTCAGTATATAATTAATATTATTCTCTTTAATCATGGACAGTAAGGATTATTATCTGGTTATTAATAAGAAAAATCTGTGCACTTTTTATATCCTCAGAGGGACGCAATAAGGGAGAAATGTTGGCAAAATATTGCACGACAAGTTGACGTGATTAAAAGTCGAAAAATGGCGAAACCGTCGTCCGACTGATTATGAGATTCCCGAGGCCAGAGAGAGAGAGCTCGGAAGCGCAACTTGTCTGCGTACGGGACGATTTTGTAGCGGTTGCGTGCAGCAATCTTGCCGCAAGCTCCTCGGTATTCCCGTGCATAAGATTACGCCATTTCGTATTCATGCGGTAAGGTGCGACTCGGTATTCACGGACGCAAGTACGAACTCTAACTGAAGTTTACACAGGCTAAACTAGCGCCAGACCTGGGACACACTCTGTGCAGCTTAATCGGGGCAACGAATGGGACATAAACATTAACGGTGTCTGTAAAAACACGCGTGCACGCTTTAATTTTAATATTCCGCGTTGCGCTCGCCACAATCTCCAGCATAATTTACATACATAGAGATTATATGCATATTATATAGTGCTCGAAAGGAATCTTGACTTTGCCCTGTAGATGGGTGGTAAAAATGCTCGTGATACCACGCAACAATTTTAAATCCTGAAATCGCCAGTATTGCGACTATTACGCAAAACAATGTTTAATCGCGCCGTACATTTATCACACAAGCAGGAAAAATACGATATTCCATCCTCGTGCATTGATCGGGCAGATAGAGAGAGACGGGAGGGGGGGGAGAAGGGGAGCGAGTAGCGGTATCGAAATATTAAATCCCTTTTACACGGTCTATAATTCGCGAGAAAATTTACGACAGGATTACCACGGGTAATCCCAGGAGTGATATTATGCATGAAAAAGTTCTGTTTTACACTGACCAGGAATTTAAATTAGAAATTATCCTTCAAAAAAACTATAGAATCGCGCGTCGGAACGTTATCACTCCGAAAGTCGAATTATAAAAATTCGAAATTTACTTTCTCTCGCCTTTTAAAATCTACTCTCGCAACATAAATTGCGCGTAAGACTAAGGGAATAAATTTTGCCCGCACGCAACCCGGCTTTCTTTTTCATGCAAAAACACGTTAAGCCACGAGTTAAATCACTGCGTAACAAACACACGTTCCGTCCAATCCGTCCAATTTCTTTACACGCTTCCTTTACACCTCGCGTCTCGCGAGTCCGCTGATAAGATTACGCTCGCCAGCGAGAAACACGCATGCGGCGAACATGTTTATATAGCGTGCGAGGCTTGCAAAAGCGCGTAATTCTCCTCAATTTTTCTTCTTTTTTTTTTTCCTCTTTTACCTCTATTGCCTGACCAGTTCCGTTCCGTGTCCGCTTCGTCCCGTCTCCGGAACCGCGCCGAGATTCGTTTTCCCGCCCGTTGATTTCAATATCATTCGAGGGGATTCCGCGACCGGAGCGCGATAATTCACGATAGTACGCGAGATGCATATTTATAATATTCTCTCTTACGGATGCTACTACAAGTTTGAGTTTGCATAGCCCGACAGAGAGTACGCTCTGTAGCATACACCATTAATGAATATTCTCCTGCGAACACGGTGTAACGTAAGACGAGACTTCGGGGCTCGCAGTGACTTCGCGATGCTGCCGACACACCGCCACCGCCCCGCGGTGCCTTGTTTCAGAAGTTCGTAAAACGTGAATCCGTCTCTTGCCTGCATAATTAAAGCAGCTGTCAAAACTGACGACGTCGGAGTTAAATTAGGTTGCATAAAAAATACTTTAACGCTCTTTTTCTTTGCTTGTTTGGTGGAGATCAACTCTCTTTTCTATCTATACTCGAAAAATATATACGTTACGCTCCTTTGCTTCGATTTATATTTCATACCACACTGAGAAAAATCGTTTGATTGCACCAACAAGACGTATATGATTGAAGGATTTTTGGTTAAATCAAATAAAAATTTCTAGTTATCATGATGAGACTCGATTTTTTATAACTAGAACGTTTAATAGATTTTACTATAAGGATTTTATTTGGTTAGTATTTTCTGGTTGGATCTATCAAATTTCTTGTTGCATTAATTTCTTTGCTTGCCTCTTAATTTAACTCGTATTCAATATTTGCCATAAAATGTATATAAAAAATACTTTAATGCTCTTTTTCTTTGCTTGTTTGGTGGAGATCAACTCTCTTTTCTATCTATATTCGAAAAATATATACGTTACGTTACGTTCCTTTGCTTCGATTTATATTTCGACATACCACACTGAGAAAAATCTTTGATTGCACCAACAAGACGTATATGATTGAAGGATTTTTGATTAAATCAAATAAAAATTTCTAGTTATCATGATGAGACTCGATTTTTTATAACTAGAACGTTTAATAGATTTTACTATAAGGATTTTATTTGGTTAGTATTTTCTGGTTGGATCTATCAAATTTCTTGTTGCATTAATTTCTTTGCTTGCCTCTTAATTTAACTCGTATTCAATATTAAAATGTATATAAAAAATACTTTAACGCTCTTTTTCTTTGCTTGTTTGGTGGAGATCAACTCTCTTTTCTATCTATACTCGAAAAATATATACGTTACGCTCCTTTGCTTCGATTTATATTTCGACATACCACACTGAGAAAAATCGTTTGATTGCACCAACAACAGGTATATGATTGAAGGATTTTTGGTTAAATCAAATAAGAATTTCTAATTATCATGATGAGACTCGATTTTTTATAACTAGAACGTTTAATAGATTTTACTATAAGGATTTGGTTAGTATTTTCTGATTGAATCTATAAAATTTCTTGTTGCATTAATTTCTTTGCTTGCCTCTTAATTTAACTCGTATTCAATATTAAAATGTATATAAAAAATACTTTAACGCTCTTTTTCTTTGCTTGTTTGGTGGAGATCAACTCTCTTTTCTATCTATACTCGAAAAATATATACGTTACGCTCCTTTGCTTCGATTTATATTTCATACCACACTGAGAAAAATCGTTTGATTGCACCAACAAGATGTATATGATTGAAGGATTTTTGGTTAAATCAAATAAAAATTTCTAGTTATCATGAGACTCGATTTTTTATAACTAGAACGTTTAATAGATTTTACTATAAGGATTTTATTTGGTTAGTATTTTCTGGTTGGATCTATCAAATTTCTTGTTGCATTAATTTCTTTGCTTGCCTCTTAATTTAACTCGTATTCAATATTTGCCATAAAATGTATATAAAAAATACTTTAATGCTCTTTTTCTTTGCTTGTTTGGTGGAGATCAACTCTCTTTTCTATCTATACTCGAAAAATATATACGTTACGCTCCTTTGCTTCGATTTATATTTCGACATATCACACTGAGAAAAATTGTTTGATTGCACCAACAAGACGTATATGATTGAAGGATTTTTGATTAAATTAAATAAAAATTTCTAGTTATCATGATGAGACTCGATTTTTTATAACTAGAACATTTAATAGATTTTACTATAAGGATTTGGTTAGTTTTCTGGTTGAATCTATAAAATTTCTTGTTGCATTAATTTCTTTGCTTGCCTCTTAATTTAACTCGTATTCAATATTTGTCATAAAATGTATATAAAGAACTAGTATTAATATTAAATCCAAAGTATATTTTTTTCTCTTACAAGCAGTAGTGCCAGAAAGAGGACGCTAGTTCTCTGATTGTGTGTTTGAGTTGCATCCTCTTCTTGCATCACTGTTTATCAGTTTAATTTCTAACAAACTAAATTTAAAATAATTTATTCAATCTGAATTGAATTTATTCGATAATCTTATTGGAATTCAGAATATTAAACAGACTTTTGAGATTAGATGGAAAAAATTTTAGACAACTTGGCGAGTTTAGTATTATTAACCAGAAAATTTAGTAAATTTAACAGGAAGAAATTCATCTGGTAATTCCTGCAAGAATTCTGATTCGTCCATTTTCCAACAAACATACCAATTGAATCTACCAGAATTCTAATTAATGCAATCAGATTTTTTTCTTATTGCAGATAACGAGATTACCGAAGTAAACAAGTTGTATATCGAATTAAATTCGATACGAATTAAAGTAGATTACACTTGACATTTATCTGACGTGCAAAAAAATAAAGATAAAGCGCGAAATGCAATTCATAATAATTTATTTAAGCGCATAATAACAATTACAATATGCACCATACAGTGCCTTGTTTTCCGGTCGTTGATTTCACTTCCACGGTATACTCCTCGCTCGGTTTTGCACTCAAGCGCAGAGTCACAGTAACTCGGAAACTTCGGACAACCCAATCACTCCTGTTAAACTGCAGGTAGCGAATGTCGCGACCGATGAATCCCCTGATGTAATGGACACAATGGGACAGTCTCTAATATTCACTATATATTACCTTCTTGAGTAAAATAGATGGCAATAAATAGTCGTAATGAATAATAAAGCTCATTTCGAATTTAGACTTTTTTTTTTTATTTCTGTGATATTTAGCAATGCTGCGATTTAGTAATACTTCATTACCCTCTCTCATCATTATTTAAAGAGTCATAAGGTCAACAGATGACAAATACCGATTTATTTAAAGATAATTTCCACCGTCGAATTTATCGATCGGTTTATATTCGACAACGAATCGAAACTTATATCCAAAAGCGAGAACGCCAACACAGGGGAGGGATATTTCGTGCACTTTGTCGACGTGGCATTATCGTTTCGCGATATACATGTACAGCGGGAGAAATATTATACATAAGTGGCCGTCAAAGTGCAAGTTACACGACCAGATTCTACAGGATCGGCGCCGGCTTGCCGCTGTGTGTTTCTCATCTGCCGTGTGTAGTCACCATCCGGGAGAAAGAGGGGGTTGGTCGGTGGTCTCGGGAACACCGGAGATTCCCAGCAGGTTCTCCCAACTAACCTATCGGTTTCTGGCCGGCTGCCCCGCTTAATGGGAATTGAGAACTTTCGACTCCGGACGCGCGATAATTCATCGCTCTCTCGCTCTCTCGTAGCCGGCGTATGCCGTTACGTGCCGACCTTCGGCTCGTATATACGTACGTAGGGTGTACGTACGTCGACGACGACGACGACAACGACGAGGATAAGTGGTGAACGAGGGGTGGCTCCGGAGGATCCGGTGCAGCCGCAGGCGGGCGCGAAGATACGAGCCAATTGCGGGAGTCGGAGTTGGCCTCTCTCGTACTCCTCGACATCCGCGAATGCAGTCGGCAAACGAGTTTACCGAAGCGTGTCTGTGTCCGCCACCTTCTGTCCCGTTCGATTACCCTCTTCGTCCCACTTCCGGCTTCTCTCGCTCTTAACGTTCGTTACCGCGACACGAGATATGCGCCCTTCTACGAGGCGCCCTCGACCGTTCTCGTCTTCCTTCTTTTATTCTTAGTGTGTCTCTGTTGGAATTCGCGCGACATCGCGTTGGAATATTCAAATGCAGAGGAAAGATTTCGTTGTTTATTTCTACACTGGGAAAAATCGTTTGATTGTAAGAGACGTATATGATTGAAGGCATTTTGATTAAATCAAACGAGAATTTTTAGTTATCATGATTTTTTATAATTAGAATAGATATTTAATAAATATTTAATAGATTTTACTATAAGGATTTGATTAGTATTTTCTGGTTGGATCTATAAAATTTCTTGTTACATTAATTTCTTTGCTCGGATTCAATATTTGCCATAAAATGTATATAAAGAACTGCACAGAAAAAAAATAAATGTCAAATCAAAACTTGTATACTTAAACTAATGCGTTCATTGTTTCGTATATACGCAACAATTTATAATATTCTTAGAAGAATTTAATAAGTTTAAATTTCAACAATATTATAGTCTCATTTTAATATTGTAATTGTCATCTCATGAATATATCATTATTTAATTTTACTTTAAGAAAATTATAATCTTTGATTTAAAAATGTTATTTTCTATCCAACATTGTTTGTTTTTCATTCAAGAAAATTAAATCTTAAATCATAAGAATATATTTTTCTTGATTGAACTATATAAAATGGCTTCATTCAAGTAAGCAATTATTCAAGCAATTATATTTTTCTTTAATTAACGCAATATAATCTCATTTCAAGATTTCCATGTTAAAACTAAAAATATGTTCAAAATAAGAATGTCCTTTTTTTTCTGTGTAGTATTAACGTTAAATCCAAAGTATATTTTTTTCTCTTATGAACAGTAGTGCCAGAAAGAGGACGCTAGCTCTCTGATTGTGTGTGTTTGAGCTGCATCCTCTTCTTGCATCGCTGTTTATCAGTTTAATTTTTAACAAACTGAATTTAAAATAATTTATTCAATAATCTGGATTGAATTTATCCAATAATCTTGTTGAAATTTAAAATATCAAACAGACTTTTGAGATTAGATAGAAAAAAATTTAGACGACTTGATGCTGGCGAATTTAGTATTATTAACCAGAAAATTTGGTAAATTTAAGAGGAAGATATTAATCAGATTCATCTGGTAATTCCTACAAGAATTCTGTTTCGTCCATTTTCCAACAGACATACTGGTTGAATTTACCAGAATTCTAATTAATGCAACCAGATTTTTTTCTCAGTGTAAGACATTATGATATTTACTTTTTCTCCCAGTTTCTTGCTCTTTCTCATTGTATAAGCTTAAGGTTAAATTAAACTCTTTTCATGTTCGAAATGGAAAGGCAAAAGAGCTATATTAAATTTTACGAAAATTGTTCTCTTAGCTTACGGTATATTAAGTATTACAAGTGTAACTTGCGCGTTTATGAATACCTTGTGTTCCACGAATTATTGTGACGTGTAGAAAGGGCTTCAGAAACTGTCCAGATTGACGACACCGATATTTTATATAATGTGCAGTATAGGTTTTATTAAGAGAGTCTGGAAAACATACGTTCTGAATTATTGCGAGTCGGACGGGCCGTTAGCTCGCGTTGATGTCGTTTCGCCTGCTTTATAGGCCGAATAACGAGGAACAACTTGTCCGCGTTTACGAGCTTCTCTAGATTCTATTGCACTCCGGCATTTGTTGTAGCGCGATGACCATAAGTTTAACGGTATAATTACTTTCCCGATATTCACATGGCACGAATATCTTACGACATTACGACCATGTAATTCGTGAGAGCATTAACAGATTAATAAATTCGTTGTTATTCCAACGGAGGTGATTATACGCTACTTTGTCGCGATAAAACGATAAAAAATAAGCGAAAAAAAAGCACAAAAGCGAATATATATGCGAGCATAAATATTCCAACAAAATTAAAAATTTTTCAAAATTAAAAAGTAATTTTGCTCGAAAAAAATAATATCTAAATTTAAAAATAATATTTAAAATAAAATAAACAATATTAAAAGCTCTTCGAAATTAACAAATTAAAATGAATAATAAAAGGCAATAAAGAGCCAACGCAGTTGTAGGGCGTGAAAAATCTTTTTCAAGACAATCAATTTTAAGGATCTTTCTTCTTTATTCCATCAAACGTTTCGGACTCAATTCGAGCCTTCTTCAGTGAATTCTAATAAAAACAAGAAACGAAAATATCAAATGAAATCACAACAAAAACGCAATATTAATAAAAAACGTTGACTCTTTATTGCCTTTTATTATTCATTTTAATTTGTTAATATTTAAAAATTTAAAAATAATATTTATCTTTTAATTTTTAAATTTTTTATTGCCATAAAATATGGGAATTTCTTTCTTGTACTCATGTTTTTGTTGGCAGCCTCCTCACGAATTATTAGCTTCAGATTCCGAAGAATCATTCACCTTCATCTTGCGAGGGTGAACGTTCGTCCCATCTCCGCCTCTCGCAGCATCTTGGAAGTCCTCTCACGTTACAGCAGAGAACCGCGGATATTATTTCCTCGTAACGACGATCGAACGATCGTCCCTCGATGGTACAACGAGAAAAACGATCCGTCTGTTCGTCGAATCCGGAAACAAGGCGGACATAAAGGCGGAATTTCTTCTGCATTTCGCGCGTACAGTCTTATTAAAAGGAACGCGCAACGAGATTATCGCGAGTTACCTAGTTGGTTAGTTCGTCTCAAAGTTAGTCCGCGCGACGAACAGCGAGAGCTACGAGGGGAGAGGGTGGAGGAGAGAGCATGACAGGATCGGTAGGTAGGTTCAGGGTGAGCGACTTTACTCGTTAAGCAAGCCCTGAGGCTGCTCGGCGCACCCAAAGATTCTATACCTGCATCCATTTCCCGTTTCTACCAGCCCGCTTGTGTCGTCGACGTCCTCGTCGTCGTCGTCGTACTCCGTCAAGGGCCTCGCGTCTCCACGTTTCTCCAAGTCAAAACGTTCTCCGTTCCCTTCCTCTGTCGCGGTACCCACATGAGCTAACTCCTTCTCGACGATCGAGCTTGCATAATGGATGACGGAGGACAGACGGAAGCGGAGAAGAGAGAAGTAGACGACAGAAGGAAGGAGGCGGGAGAGAGATTAATTCGCTGAAACCCCTATCCGCGCGTTAGATCTCCCAACCATTCCCGCCCTTCCCCGGATAATGTATCGGCGGGATAAACCTACCGATTTGAGCGAGTCAATTCATCGTCCGAGCTACCTGGCAAAGCGGAATAATTCCACGCCGACAAACGAAAATGGCTCTATTAAAACCCGCAATATTTAATTATCAAAATAACTTTGATATATATCATTTTTTTGTGTAGGGAAAGAGTAATTTTTTATAGCGCACAATCATGAAGTAAGATCTTCAAAGTGATTAATTTTTATATAAAAATAATATTCCCGTATAATACACGTATAATCCCTCTCGTTTTAATTTCATAAAAATCTATTTTAATTAGTAAAGTGTAAAATAAGTTCAATTGGTCTAAAGAGTTTGTTATATCTAAAATTTAAATTTAAAAAATTATACAAAAATATAAAAGAAAAATAACTAAAAAAGGAAAATTAATTAGTAGTTGAAGTGAGAGAAAGAGAAAAAAAACAAACCTAAATTGTCAATTTATCTCTATAAATTCTGCAACTTTCCTCGTTCGTGTATATTTATAAACACTATTTGATCTCTTTTTTATAAAAGAATATTTAATGTAATCTTCCGATTTAGACTAAAGATTAATTATCATCATCTATTAAGAAAATCTATTGCGAAAATTCTTGTTTCAGGCGCATCATCTACTGTTGACATGCTCTTAAATTCAAGAAACGTCACCGAGATCGATGCGCTCTTAAATTTCGCGACATTGTCCCACGAAGACGAGAAACCGCTTTCTAATTTCCTGGCGCAATCTAAGTGAGTTGTAGAGAGTGGAACTCACTTTGCTGTTTCCGCACTTTCAGCGTGCTCGTCGCATGTATGGATACTTCGCGGTCGCCAAGTACAATGACTGCGTAAGTACACCCCAAGAGAAATCATGGCAAAGTAGTACTCATTCACGGGACGCTGATAATCTGTACAGTTATCTCTCTCTCCGACCCGGAAATAATGCTTGTGCGATGATAGGGGACGGGGGAAGAAAGAGAGAAAGAGAGAGAGAGAGAGAGACAAATTCGAGTCCTCACTTCACCCTTATTCGAGTGTCGACTCGCATATACCATGAGTAAGTTACCCTTTGGATAATATTATCGTGCACCGATATCGGCGAACGACAAAAAGGTTTTAATGAGCGCGATCATCATCGACATCGCAAAGTCAAATTTAAATTGCACGCGCGACCGACGGATGAATCTATCGAACGGTAATAAAAACGGGCGGTTAATAAAGATGCCTCGTCCGGATAATTGATACTTTTGCGGACGTGGAACGAGGTCGTCGACGACGACGATGACGACGATACGTCAAAAACATTCGACCGATCTACGGGAAAGGAGGGGGGAGAAGCGAGGAGGACTAATGAAACGCCGGCGCATTGAAAAATGTCATTTACCCTGCGCACACATCGTCGATCTCCATCGTCGCGTAGTAAAATATCAGGTCGGGGGTTCGAACGGAGGGATGAGGAGGGAGAAGGAGACGCGGCGAAGTCCGAACACACATCGACGCTGACCTGTTATCGTATTTTTCAATTCGCGCAGGATTCGTCGCGAAGAGAGACAAGAACCATCATCATCACCACCACCACCACCAGCAGGGACAGGATGGATAGCGTAGGCACGCGATAATTGTGGATAATTCTCGGCGTCGCGTGCCACCCGTTTCCTCCCTAATTATATGTCTCCCAACCCCTTCCGGCGTTCTCGCGCACGTTTCACACACATGCATACGTACACGTATTGTAGATGTACATGTATATACAGGGTGGGCCATTTTACGGGACCCACCCAAATTTCTCCGTTGGTAAGGCAGATACAGAAAAATGTTTTAGACAAAAGTTGTATAGTTTCGAGGGGGACATAAGATGGTACCATTGTTTTGACCTTGAAGAGTCATTTGAAAGTCACGCGAAGGTCACTTCAATTTTTTTAAATGGAACACCCTATATGTTTTAAAAATATGGAATTTGCAATTAACAATTCCATATTTTTTCTTAAAAACAACTGTATGTTTTCTTTACACCAATTGATTCCTCTCATTATTTTGTACATAAAAGTATTAAGGTAAGATAATCGAAAAATGAATATTTTACTAGATATTTTATGGTTTATGTAAAATTAAGAAATTATTTCAAGCCTCATAACTCGAAAAGTATTCAATGAAGAAATACTTTATTATAGTGTTTTGGAAAGATCTCGAGATGAGCTACAAGAATATATAAAAACATATAGGGTGTTCCATTTAAAAAAATTGAAGTGACCTTCGCGTGACCTTCAAATTACTCTTCAAGGTCAAAACAATGGTACCATCTTATGTCCCCCTCGAAACTATACAACTTTTGTCTAAAACATTTTTCTGTATCTGCCTTACCAACGGAGAAATTTGGGTGGGTCCCGTAAAATGGCCCACCCTGTATATTAGTTCCTGGATCTCGACGCTGCCAACGAGAGAAACCGCACTGGTGGTGGAAACATGTAAGCCCTTCGATCGACACAAACGGGAGAGCGAACAAAGGGAGAATAGGATGTCCTTATTGACAGGACGACCAATATAATCATCCGCATTCCATCCCATGTTACATACACGTGATTTCGCATATCAATCAAGTATATAAGACGTGTCTAGGTAAGAGTGAATTATCAATAAGTATTAAATTTATCGGAATGTTAAATTGTGTATATATATTCTTGTTGAATTAATAATTTCTAATAAATAATTCGATTTATTTCACAGCTTTACCACACTTTTTTAGAATAAATTGGTGTTATATAAATATCAGTATTTAAAATTCACGGTATAAAATAAAAATTATTCGCAAAATATATATATATACATATTTTAAATATTTTATAAAATTGTAATTTTTTAAATAAATAATAAAAAAGCAATAAATATACATGAAAACAAATTATTCAATATTACAGAAAATTACACAAATATACTAATATCTCTACAATAATATACATTTCTAAATGTACTACATAATTTTTTAAAGTCTATTTTAGTTTTAATTTCGTGAATATAATTACATGTGCAAGATGGAAATAACTTTATATAGATTTAAAAAATGAGTAAAAATCGAATTTCAAATAACGTCAATCAATTTTATAATTCCGAAAATATATATCCGGATATTTAATATTATTATATTTATCTAGCAGTACATCTTCAAGATTTATGTAAATATTTATCGCATTCCATTTTCGATTTATTCCAACGATTATCACAAGAACAGCACATCACGAGGAGATATTTGAAGCAGCAACTGATTTCTGTCGCAAAGTCGCCCGCCAGACGAGAGAAACGAGACGAATAATGACTTAAAACATATGAGAAGCCAGCCACGATGGCGCGAATGTAAAATATTTCATTTGGAGAAGAGTAGCTCGCCGGCTGGCCAGCAGCTTAACGAAACCGTAAAGAAAAAACTCTCGTAAAAAAGCCCGCGGAAAATCTATCCCGCCACTCGCTTAAATTCTACCCTCTGTCTAATAGACCCGAGCGAGAAGAACGGCGGATACAAAGGTCGGCGAAGATCCCAAAATGCTCTCCTTCAAACGCGATTCGCGCGCGCATAGCTCGAAAGTAATTCCGAAAGTTTCTCCCAAAGACGAGCAGACGGCACAAAGGATTTATTCGGAATGTCAAGGGGAAAGAGAGAGAAACCGCGGAAGAACTGTTTCACTAGCCGTGCGTACGTTGCGGATTTGTGCATTCGTGGGATAACATCCGACATTCAATTTCTTTACCTTGAGATGCCTTATGACGGAAAGCCACGTGCTTTGTAATTGCGTCCGTCACATTTTGACATTTTATTATACTTCCATAGAAGCATTTTATCAAACTTGCATGACGGAGAAACAAGAAATTTCAATCGCGTGAATATTTATTTATGTCAATCAATATATTTCTTTCACAAACATTAAAAACATTTGTAACATTTGGTAAAAACATTTTGTATTTCTGTTGAAATTTTCTCGTGTAAAAATTTTTGTGTTAAATTTTTAACATACTCTTATGTTAATGTAACATATTATCGTTTTGTTATTTTGACATTTCTGCGTTGAGTTAATATTCACCGTTTCTAAGAGTTAAAATAACACAATTAATATGTAAATGCACGAATTTTTGATGAAATAAGTTATATGTTAAAATGAACAGATAAGTTGTGTTATTTTTCTCTCTATAACAGTTTCCATATGTTAAATCGACATATCTCTTCCGTTATTTATCATAAAAATGTAAGAATAACATTTTCTTTTAAATAAATTTAACATTATAAATATGTTAATTTAACATAAACATTATTTCCAGATAAAATTTAAGCGTTACACTTTTGTGTTAATTTTTAAACATATTACTTGTGTTATTTATTTACACACTTGCCTTCTGTTAAATTAACATTAAAATTTGAGTGGATAAATTGGGACATGTGAAATATGTTAAATTTAACACAAAATTTTTTACTGTGTTACATTGATTCACCAAATTAAAGTAGCATCGTTTTCTATCATTTTTCTGAAGATTGAAATTAAAAAAAAAAATTTATACATAAATGCATGCGTATTTCTTTTAGATTACTTCTCTTTGTACCAAAACGTCATCTGGACCGTCTCTTCTCGTGTCTACATGTTTCGTTTAGTAATCTATCTCTTTCATCGTCGCGTAAGTCAGGGGCCAGACATGCGAGTCCGACGCCAGTGCAATTGCATGTAATTATTCTAATTCGTGGTACGCGAGCCCGGAGCTCGCATTCGAATGCATTTACCGCATCACTTTTTACCTTTTCTCGCCAATTCCATGGTGTGGGCGCTGAATGGCAAATCATCGCCGCACGTGATATACGCATGAAATTAACTCACGGGCGCATCTCGTTTCGTGAAAGCGAGGAATTTTAAAGGCAAAGCTGAAAAAGATTCGCGCTATTGAATTCCGACTCTCGAGATCGTCTCATCATTGCGCAAAACATCGACGATCGAACTTCGATGACGAACGAATCATGCCGATTACGAAAAAGGCAAAAATTATCCGCATTCTGCAATTTACTCCAACTATAACAGAGAACTCACAAGCGCATCATTTTCCCGCACAGCTCCCTGACTTTTCAACTTGCACTTGATCTAGCAAGCTTTATCCCGTTCCGTTTTTGGTTGCGCTGTCAGTTACGCGTGCATCGCTTTTATACTAATCCGTAGAAAATTGACGACCTGTTTCATACAGGTTTGAATTGAAATACTTCAAATTCTGGAATCTTGAATAGTCCTGGAACTTCGCTCCTTCAGATTAATTAATTTTCTACAGATCAACATGAATTTGATTGACAGTGCAACCAAAAACTTTTTTTCTGAGGACATAAACAAATTTGTAGAATGTTGGATTAAGGATGTTTTGTATGTGCAATCCCAGCAAAAAGTAGCTGAAAATCAATATTGACAAATATATCTATTTTTGGTATATTTTAAGCAGGATTGAAACTAGAACTTTTTTCTCCAAAAATAAATAACTCCAAAAATAAATATTCTGCTAAAATAATACCCATCTTACCCATTTTTATTTTATTATTTATATTTTTAATAGCGTTGTCAATTTTGGCAACATTATTTACAGTTTAACGCTAGCGAAAAATTTAAATATTTGCACAGATCAAAGCATGTTTTTTGCTTGTTTAAAACATGTTTTTTTTACTTTACTTAAAAACACAAATAAAACAAAAAATATTGTTCTAAATAAAAAACAATGTTTTTTGTTTAAAATAAAAAAAAACAAATTTTTTGCCAACCCCCTTTTGAGTAAAAAATTGTATGGAATATTTCAATTTGAAGCTACAATGCAAAGAAGTATTTTTTAATATTTATTGCGTTTTTACTGAAATATTCCGAATTTTGTTAATCGATGACTAACTTTTGACAGAGAATTTTACCTTGTGACAGATACATGGCTAACTTCATTAAATTATATTTAATATCTTTTTAACCAGTCAGTACTTGTATAATATTATTTGACCAAATATTTCTTCTGTATCTAAACGTTTGCAAATTTTACACAAATTCTGAATATTATTTCCATGTGTTTTTGTCATTTGAATCGACATTATACGTTTCCCATAAGAACACATGTTAATTCGGTGCAAATTAAAATATAACTTACGCTTTAATAAATCGATTTAAAAATCGTACTGAAGATTCTGAACATACGTAACATGACATTCTGTACAATTTTCATTAAATTCAATATTTTGAAAATAGGTGCAAAACATCCTTAAATGAAAATCAACATGGGAATGGAAAAATAATGTGTTTGTAAATTCTCTCTGTTGCGAATAAATTTGCGATTCGCAAATCCTCGTACAAATCATCAATCGCGCATGTTGCTACGAATCAAGCGCTAAGGCTAACATTACCATCGAGACGATGCTACGCAACAACAACTCGGTTAAACTCGGGGGAGAGGGGGGGTAAACGGGGAGGTAAACTGTTTATAAGCAGCGAGTAATACGTAATTAGCCCTACGACTACGGGGGAGGGGCGGGGGAGGGGGGGGGAGGGGAACGAGGCGGGGTAACGTTCGAATCCGCGAACATTTTCATTTCGGCAGTAAGCGGCGTATGTATGTATGTTAGCCCGGCCGGCCGGTCTAATGGATTTGCTTTTACCTGAAATTGAATTATAACGCTGTAGCAGTTTGCGGCTTTGCCGCGTAACAAGATTTAATAAAGCACGCCCGCGCGCGTAATAATATGGTGCAGTAATAACATATGCAGTACATTACTGCGATATACATATCCCGCGTGGATATATATCAGCGCATGGACGCGAGGGGGCGAGGGACGGAGGGGGGGAGGGGGGGCAGATATTACCGGCGCCGCGGTCGCCCCCCTCCTGCCCCCCCCGAAATTGCGACGCTCCGCGAACCAGAGAGACATCGCGCACGCGCTTTCGCGAACATCCGTTTTGTCCTTCGCGCCACCGGAAATGCGCGGACTTGCGATCTTATTTACCGCACAATTTCATTTCGCGCCCTCCATTCCCGTCTCCGTAAGCCCCCGCTTCGTCCGGACTATCCTCGCCGGCAATCCTCTCGCAGAGATGTAACGTAACGAAGAAGGCGTCCCGCTCCCCGTCTTATTTCCACGGATTGCGTCGCGCGATCTCAACGTGGAATACGAAAAACCAGCGAACGCTCGGAAAGAGGGGCAGGAGGAAGCTCGAAGGGAGCACGGAACGCTCGGAATTACCCCCGGCGACCCCGACATCAGGTGCTTCTCATGGTTACATACGGTGTCTCAGAAGAGCAATGTATCCAATATTCTATATTTATAAAAAAAATGTATAATTTTTATTCAGCGACGATTTTAATTTTATAGCAAACTGCACGGAAAAAAAATTAAATGTCAAATTAACACTTATATACTTAAATTAACGTGTTTCATTGTTTCCTATATACGCAAGAATATATAAATCTTCTTAGAAGAATTTAATAATCTTAAATTTTAACAATATTATAATCTTATTTGAATATTATAATTGTCATCTCAAGAATACAATATAATTATCTTGATAATAAAAAATTTTCAAAATTATAATTTTTGATTGAAAAATGTGTTATTTTCTATCTAACATTATTTCTTTTCCATTCGAGAAAATTATTCTTAAATAATAAGAATATATTTTTCTTGATTGAACTATATAAAATGACTTCATTCAAGCAAATTTTCTTCAGTTAACGCAGTATAATCTCATTTCAAGTTTTTCATGTTGAAATTAAAGATATTTTCAAAACAAGAATATTCTTTTTTTCTGTGTGGTCATTTTTATACTAAAGTTGAAATTTTTTTTTATCTCCTCGCAAAATAAATTTTTCGTCATTTGGTATATTAAAGTTGGATTTTTTTTAAATTTCTCTGAAAATAAATTTTTTAATTCAAATTAATTGTGAAAAGCTTTTTATATAAAATAGATCTTTAATTTCTACTAATTTAATAATAGACATTCTGCCGTCACAAAATAAATTTCTAGAGTATTTTCTCTAATATATCCGAGTTCGACGACACCCTGTATACAGGCATCGGGCAGCCGAGGAAGAGACAGATGGATTCGGACCGACGAGCAACGTGTCGCGAGAAAAAGACAAGGGAGAGAGAGAGGGCGGGGAGGAAGGTGAATAGATGTAGAATGGCAGTTTAGCGGAGATGGGTTGCAAGGAGGAAGGAAGCAAGGAAAGGAAGATCAGGAAGGAACACGTAATTCCGGGGGGCTTAGCGCGTCCCAATTTTCGGGCCAGTAAATTCCAATAACGTCCGATGCCCTTAAACTCTTCGTACATCACATCGTCTCTCGAACCAGCGATCGATTTATAACCGGGAAATTCGAGTTATCGATACCTATCGGTATCCCCCCGGCCGAAATCTTGGACAATGATTTATGAGTCATTGAGAACCATCCTCGCGCATACGATCTTCATCGCATCGAGGCTGCAGCCCGCGGTTTTAATCCACGAAAGGTGGCAGAGACGCGCGTCGAACCGGGTGAGTTACCGGCTTCCTCCCGGTCTATTCGTTTTCGTTACGAAAGGCAAGCAGCCGGAATTCAAGTTTTCAAGTATCGTCCCGGGGAAAGCGAAGGACCGACAAAACCTCAGTTAACTTCAACCGCTATTTATGGGAACGACCGTACGTCCGTCGATCGGCATGTGCGAATTTCTCATTCTTTTTTACGATCTAGCTCCCGGCTCTTACATCTCTCCTATTTTCCACCCGTACACAACTGAGGAGTTTTATAAATTATAAGAGCTCACCGCGTTCCCCGAGACCTTTTGTCGCGAGCCTCGGGACCGGTGGCTTTCGATCAATGACCGAATAAGATCGAATTTCCGGCGTTCTCCTGGCCCTCGTCCTCTCGAAGATCCCCGAAGAAATCGATCTAACGGCGAGGATCGTCGAGGACGAGGCTGCGACGTGCGCAATCCGATCGACAGTATGCGCGGAATACCGTAATGCCGGACAACGTTAGAGCCAATAACTTACGCCACGCACTTTGAACGGTCTCTCGTCCGGCTTTGCGGCTTCGTGACTAAATAGTAATATCAGGAATGCTGTGGCAGCATCGCGCACACGTACACGCACACGTACATACCCTTGCTAGCGTTTGCCGAGACGCAAGAACCGCGGATTGCGACCCGCACGAAAGTGCGACAGCAATTCGATAAGGATGAAATCCGTTTCGGGGCGATTGATTCTCCATCGCCGTAACCAGCAGGAATGAATTTCAAGCAAGACCCTTTAGGAAATTGAGCGTTAAAAGCTCGAGCAAAGATACCAGGATGCGATGATACTAATTGAAATTACACATCGCATGTTACATCGTCATATCGTTGTTATAACTGAACGCGGAGTATACTTGATGATATATTCCAAGTAAATTCCTGCGTTACAAATGGGGTAACACGCGGTATCATGCCCGCTATTAATTTCCTGTATAGCAGTGTCTAGCTAGCCAATGGTATAATGTAGAAGTCTATGGTATCAATGTATATCCCTCTCTAGCTTTCGATGTGCGTGTACGTGTGCGACGCGATGTAATACAACGCAAATCATATCAACCGCGCGAAGACAATAGAAGACCAATTAATTGGATATAGGTCGCTAGACGATTACATCTCTCCAGCCATTTCGCCGCTACGTTTCTATATAACGAGATATTCGATTCGCCTGAAGTCACCACGAGAGAAAGAGAGAGAGAGATAGGGAGGAGATAAAAGGACATCGGGGATATCGGAGAAGTGGGATTCGGGTTGGGATCGAGAGTGACAGTCGCAAATAACGACGACGCTTGCCCTTTGACGGGCCACTCGAGACGAATCATGTTGCCATGACCTCCCACGAATCCTCGCACTGCGAAGAATCGGCCAATTAAGGGACTCGTGCGATTACCTTGCACGGTAATGATTGCGTCAACCCTTATTGCGACCGAGTTTTCGCATTTGCTTCTCGATTGCTTTCACGATTCACATCCGGATTCACCACGGATTTTAATTGTGTAACGCGACGGAAACAATATACTTTGCTGCAAAAATATAAAGATACACAGAAAAAAAGAACATTCTTGTTTTGAAAATATCTTTAATTTCAACATGAAAAACTTGAAATGAGATTATATTGCGTTAACTGAAGAAAATTTGCTTGAATGAAGTCATTTGATATAGTTCAATCAAGAAAAATATATTCTTATTATTTAAGAATAATTTTCTCGAATGGAAAAGAAATAATGTTAGATAGAAAATAACACATTTTTAAATCAAAAATTATAATTTTATTATCAAGATAATTATATTGTATTCTTGAGATGACAATTATAATATTCAAATAAGATTATAATATTGTTAAAATTTAAAGATTATTAAATTCTTCTAAGAAGATTATATATTCTTGCGTATATAGGAAACAATGAACACGTTAATTTAAGTATATAAGTGTTAATTTGACACTTTTTTTCCGTGTACCTATCGTAGAGTCACTTACGAAATTGATGCAATAAGAATCTCAGGAATTTCATAAGATCAGAGAAAAAAATGTGCACATAATAAGAGAAAAAATAGAGAAGCAAATTTTTATGGCTTGCACATGTTAGAAAAAAATTAATATATTTCTAAAATATTGCACGAGAGGGAAGAAGGAAATTTAAAAAAATTGCCCTCCCAAAATTACAAAACAATGTCAATTCTATCTCGACTGAAATCTACGCGCGAGATAAATTTAAAAAAGTATTTTCTTGTTATTAACTGGCTGCACGTGTATATTTCCAGAGGAAAATGCATCGTGACTTTCCGCAGGTACATACATACATACGCCAACATTTCGCGAATCGATACGATCGCACAATTTAATTTGATTCAACAAAAGCTTGTAGCTTCTACAGCCGTTATCAGACATCAACTCCACATCCGGAAGATGTATAGCACCGGAAAACATTCGATACACTCTATCCTTTAGCTCGCGGCTCATTATTCTCTCGCTCTGCCAACTTTATTCGCGATTATTCCTATAGATGAGACTGTGGACAGCGGACATCAGCGTTATCTTTGTTTCGCGCGGCACAAAGCGACGTTGTGGAGCGTGTGTGCACGCGGCAACCCACACGAATAATGAAATTTCGTTACCGCAAGACAATACTGTCATGCATGCCTGGCCAGATTCTGTTGCGCCCACGGCCAAGCCCCGCTGAAAGCTACACGCCGAACAACTGTTATCGCGGCAAATTGCACGTTCCTTGTGTACCATTACGAAATTCTGCGGTAA
Organism: Camponotus fellah; assembly: GCA_030586385.1. NCBI lineage: Eukaryota > Metazoa > Arthropoda > Insecta > Hymenoptera > Formicidae > Camponotus > Camponotus fellah. The sequence continues at coordinate 900,751 of JAPIVC010001004.1, forward strand.
CATTGTTGTCCCTTGCACGTAACGCACATTACGGTTTACAAATCATACGTGCCTCTTTTTTTTTTTACAACGAACACGCGACGCGTTATCGCGGACGATCCAAAACTGTCGATTACGATCCGTTCGATTATTGATGTCGGCGAAATCGAAAGCAGCCGCGAAAGCTGGGCAACCGCGACGCGGGTCATCGCGAATACGATTTGCATGCGTTATATCGGAGTCCAACAAATACGAATTTACCCTGCGTGATGTATGTGTCTCGATGAATTACACGTGCAAAACGACAATGGCGTGAAAACGATATCATGAGATCTGTATCCGTCTTATCTCGTTCTATCTCTCGTTTTAGCTTGCTCATTTTGGGAGCACTGCACTGTTACCCCTGAGACCATATTGTATTCATGGTCCGTTCTTATTTCAAGACCGTCTAGTAATGTCTTAAAATGCTAATACGGTTTTATAATAGGTTTATTGAATAGAGCGAAGTGCTGAGAAAAATCGTTTGATTGTACCAATACCAAGACGTATATGATTGAATGCATTTTGGTTAAATCAAACAAGAATTTTTAGTTATCATGATAAGATTCGATTTTTATAACTGGAACGTTTAATAGATTTTACTATAAGGATTTGGTTAATATTTTCTGCTTGGATCTATAAAATTTTTTGTTACATTAATTTCTTTGCTTGGCGACAAGCCTCTCTTAATTTAATTCGTATTCAATTATTTGCCATAAAATGTTTATAAAGAACTAGTATAAATGTTTATAAAGAACTAGTAACGTTAAATCCAAAGTATATTTTATTTCTTACGAGCAGTAATGCCAGAAAGAGGATGCTGGCTTTCTGATTGTGTGTGTTTCAGCTGCATCCTCTTCTTGCATCACTGTTTATCAGTTTAATTTCTAACAAACTGAATTTAAAATAATTTATTCAATAATCTGGATTGAATTTATCCAATAATCTTGTTGGAATTCAGAATATTAAACAGACTTTTGAGATTAGATGGAAAAAAGACGACTTGATGCTGATGAGTTTAGTATTACTAACTAGAAAATTTGGTAAATTTAACAGGATGAAATTAATCAGATTCATCTGGTAATTCCTACAAGAATTCCGGTTAGAATCCGGAAGATTATTGGATAAATTCAATCCAGATTATTGAATAAATTTTTTAAAATTCAGTTTGTTAGAAATTAAATTGCACTGAGAAAAAAATCTGTATGAATTAGAATTCTGATAGATTCAACCAATATGTCTGTTGGAAAATGGACGAACCGAAAAAAATTTTAGAGGATTTGGTGCTAGTGAGTTTAGTATTATTAATCAGAAAATTTGATTTGAGATTCAGCCCCCCAAAATCCCCAACCCCCCCCGCCCCCCCCCCCCCCCCCCCCCTTGAATCTATCAGAATTCTAACTCATACAGATTTTTTTCTCAGTGCAATTTAATTTCTAACAAACTGAATTTTAAAAAATTTATTCAATAATCTAAATTAAATTTGTCCAATAATCTTGTTGGAATTCAGAATATTAAACAAACTTTTGAGATTAGATGGAAAAAATTTTAGACGACTTGATGATGATGATGAGTTTGGTATTATTAACTAGAAAATTTGATAAATTTAACAGGAAGAAATTAATCAGATTTCTACAAGAATTTCGGTTCGTCCATTTTCCAACAGACATACTGGTTGAATCTAACAGAATTCTAATTAATGCAACCAGATTTTTTCTCAGTGGACAAAAGCCAAAAGCCCTGAATTCGATTCCCAGTAGAACCGAAAAATTGTATATTGTAATAATTGTATCGCTCGCTCCTGTCTCGGAAGATCATAGCAAACCACCGAGAAATCTTGCCAAGAGCATCTTTCTAATGTACAGCCATTCGAAATCGGCATTAAACTATAAATCCCTTATATGATAATCTGGTGCGCAACACAGATACATGAAAGAGAGAGATCATCATGTTTGAAATCGAACAAAAAGAGAAGATTATAGATTTACAACATATTAAGATTGTATTTAAGATGGTTTCAAATGTAAGAACGGATTATAAATACCGTCCTAAAGTATCATTGCATCATCAAGATCGCCCGAGGTGTCTCTATGACCAACCCGCGCCCTTCGATATCTCTTCCCCCCGTGATAACTTGGCTTTATTTATCGGGGAGATAGTCTAAATCAAGCCGGCGTTCTCTCCACCTCAGTCTCTTTTTTTCGCGATCAGTCACAGGCGCGGAAAGGAAGAAAGCGGAGGGAAAAAGAGCGATAGGTCCGGCGAGAGAGAAAGAAAGAATGACAAGAGAGGGCAAAATGAGGGAGAGAGAGGTGCAGCGGAGAATCGGTTCGCATAGATCGTCGGCGCAGACAGCCGCGCCATTAGATACGCCCATCTCAATCACTGGTGTACGGAGGGGTCATAAATTCTCGCAACGGCGGAGGAGATGGTGGCGATGGTGATAATGGTGGTGGCCGCGAGGAGGTTACCTGCACCAGGAGTGCAGGTGGATGCGCGTGCTGTAAATGCACCACAGGGAGTTTATGGTCGGGGTCGGTTCCCGCGCTTTCATCTTACGCGAGATTAGCGACTGTTTGCGCTGGCACGCGTATACTTTAGGGAATGACGGCGATTAGGCGCTTCCGCTGACCCACTCCGGACTTCCGCTCAAGAGAGACGAGAAGTAGACATTCGTCCGCGGACACGAGCGCGACCAGATAATTCCGCTAAGTGCGCGGGAAGCGCTAATTATACGCTTCGAGTCCGCTAGGACTTCCGCTCGCTCGCAACCGCCTGGCTAATTGCTTGGTAAGATATTTTTTATAGACGTGGTAAGTCCGTAAAATGATCAAGGGAATTGCTCCTGCTCGCGCACGCGAAAGAATTCGAATCTAATGACTTTCGGGGTCGAGTGTCCCGACTTGGTAAGCGTCAATTACGTATCTCCATGCGCGTGTTCTCTTTCTCTATCCTTCTCTCTTTTCAGCTTTGCCCGGCAGAAAAAGAAAATTATTTTGTCCTCGATAAAAAGAGAACTTTACGAATGCAACGAGTCCCGAATACTCTTTGCTCGCGTACCAATTATACTATTTACGTACGGCGACGATTTGTTTTCAGCGGAAAATTTACATAATCAAACTTATTGTGGAACGGTGCGATATCTTTTAGGATGTGTACAAAGTAACGCGAAAATAAAAATTTTCCTTTTTTCGCTTCTTATCTTTCTTAAAAAAAGACTCTACATGACCTTATTTTTTTTAATTTATCATTTCAGAATTTAAGTCATTTAAATTATTTTTCTCGTTCCTATGTTTCATTGATATTTCACCGAAATATCGGTCACTAAATGATTACTTCTAAAACTTCTCTGATTTTTTCTAATAAGATGTTTAATTAATAATTATATTGATTTTCTATTTAAAAAAATCAATATCAAATTATTAAATCAAATAAAAATAGCATTTTAATAATTTATATTAAATCATATAATGTTTAATTAAAAAAATAAATAATGACATATTTCACCGAAATATCGGCCACTACTTCTAAATAATTCTTTCCAATAAGATGTTTAATTAATGATTATATTGATTTTCTATTTAAAAAAATCAATATCAAATTATTAAATCAAAAATAGCATTTTAATAATTTATATTAAAACATATAATGTTTAATTAAAAAAATAAATAATGACATATTTCACCGAAATATCGGCCACTACTTCTAAATAATTCTTTCCAATAAGATGTTTAATTAATGATTATATTGATTTTCTATTTAAAAATATCAATATCAAATCATTAAATCAAATAAAAATAGCATTTTAATAATTTATATTAAAACATATAATGTTTAATTAAAAAATAAATAATGACATATTTCACCGAAATATCGGCCACTACTTCTAAATAATTCTTTCCAATAAGATGCTTAATTAAGGATTATATTGATTTTCTATTTAAAAATATCAATATCAAATCATTAAATCAAATAAAAATAGCATTTTAATAATTTATATTAAAACATATAATGTTTAATTTAAAAAATAAATAAAAAATAATAAATAAAAAAGAAAAAGAAATTATAAATACATAATTTACAAGACTAAAGAAAAAAAAAACTTTAAAATTTGTGGGCATACTAGCGACGTTACGACAAGCTCCGACTTTAACAAAGAAGTTTATATCCTTCGCAATATTTTCATACGATAAATATTACCGCGCGGTTCACGTTATGCGATACTTCAACGCTGACATTTATCTACGAAATTGCCTGTCGCGTTCGCGCGCGCTGACAAATGTTCCGCGATGTTAGTACATACTAATGAAAACTTCATTTAAACAAGATTATACGACGTTAATATCAACTATTATTACGGAACGTATTAAACTGACGACTGGACGAACCGGCAAGATCGAAGTTACCTTCTTTACTACACATCTTAATTAACGGAGTTACCTTACTTGCCCGACATAGCTCAATTATCTTTAGCAGATATAAATTTCGAGTATTAAAGACTTATTAAAGAAATCCGCTCTCTGAAAGTAAATCAGTGAAAATATCACGAATTTAAACAGTAAAATAAGATTTCACTGAGAATCAGTGAGTATTTTACTGATCTTCAGTGGAAACGCTTATTTTTTTGTTATTTTATCTTATATCTCACTGGTCAGTTAAAATAAAATTCACTGTAAAATCAGTAAATTTTACTGTAAAACCAGTAATCGCTAGTTCGTTCATTTACCGCTACAATCTCTCTCGTATTTAATTTTAGTTATAAGAATTATATAAAGTTTGCAAAAAGTGACGTTTAAAATTAGAAATACTTTTTAATTTCTGATACAAGCTCGATAGAGAGACTTTAGATATTAAATCGATCTTTATAAGTCGGACAAATAAATGTCTGGCGACTTAATGAAAATTATTTGTTCGTTATATATTTAAAATAACAAGTTTAATATACATATAATATAAATAAAATAAAATTTTTAATATAATAAATATTTAGTAAATATAAATAAAATTTTTAATTTTATATGAAATAGATAGAGAGATGAATTATAGTTTAATATTACTGACAATGAAAAAAATATTACTGATATTGAGAAATATTACTCATTGAAACAGTCAAAATTATTAACTGATTCTTTCAATAAAATATCGATATGATTTAGTGCTATATTAACTGCTGTAATCAGTGATTATTTACTGTTTTTCAGTGATAATACACTGATTCACTTTTAGAGAGCGATATATCATTATTCTATATGCAAACTACCCAGGAAAATCATAAGATGCGACAAAAAGATGTTGGACTGCTGGCCACTCACTCGCAATTAGCAAGATGAAAAATGTATAATACGGAACTGAGGGAACCGGTTTATGCACGCAATATTCTATACTTCGTGCTAGAAGTAACTTTAGCTTAAAGAGAGGGTGTGGAAGCGGAGATGGCGGTTATAGGGCCTGAAAGTTACCGCGAGAGAGGCCGTAGGCAGTGATCGAGCGGTCGCGACTTAATGAAACTCTTAAGTGCCAACTATTAATATGGCTTCCAAGTTACCGAGAGGCCCGCTACACCTCCGTCCTTAGTGTCCGCGTTTCTCCTCCTTTTGCCTTCCCATCGATTACAAGTTTCCCGAGGAAACAGCCGTATCGCGCGATTTCACGGGAGAAAAAGCGAGAAATTAATTTTATTTATTCTCCCTTATATTTTTCGTTGGTATAAAAAATGCATCGAACAATCAACGAGATCTATTCCCATTTTAAATGAGCCCCGATTAGCCTGCCCTTTCCTTCAACTCTACAAATAACAAAGTGTACACTACCCGCTACTTTGCATTTCTACTAAATTATCTTATGGCTCTTGTAGATACGGCTATAAGCATTAACATAAGTCATGAGGAATCGTTACTGCTCGGAATAATAGTCATCGTTTGAATCGCATAATGTCTAATTACAACGTCAATAAGTATCATATAATCGTTATAATAAATAATTGAATGCCTCGTACATGTTTTGTTCATCGGAAAATAAAAAAAATTAATTTTGTCATCTAAGAAGACTATTCCTGGGAATCGCAATCGATTGTTATTCAACGAATCGCTCCAGAAAATATTTCGCAAACCGCACACTACGTACGTAAGGGACGAAAATAAAAATTGGAAAGTGTCAACCATCATCCCGATCAGCTGTTTTCGGATCCGGATATCCAGCAACAATTTACGCCCGCATTCGCTAAGCGTGTTAAAACCGAGTTCACGCCTTGTCGCGCTTTTCAAGCCGCTGTCACGCAAGGCGGTCGGCTACCGAGGGGTCCGCGTCCCTGTCCCCAATTTGTCTTTGAATGAAAAATTGATCCGGTTAGCGACTGTGTTGCAGCTTGTCGGAAATTGCGAGCCGAAGAGGAAACTGGCGAGAACCGGAGAGATCGATGACGCGCGCCGATATTTTATCCGCCGCGATACCATCGTGACGACGTCGTCGTCCCCTACAACCGAATCGCTCCTTCGTGTATTCGAATAACACAGGCCCACAAAAAAAAAAAGTACCCCATGCTGGCGATCTGACTAGGCTAGTCTTATGTATTTTGGCTCGCTGAATTCGAATCTGACGTCAAAATTGCTCCATCACGTCATAGTTTTTTTAAAATCTCAAAAATAGACGAAAATTTCGACTTTAAAAATCGACTTTCTAGGGTAATAAGGCTGCGCTACTTGAAGAAAAAGTTACTGAAATCATATTTTAATGTATTTTCAGACATTATAAATCCAAATCCGACCTAGAATATAAACGCTGTGCTCAATTTATGATGCGAGCTGGACCTAATGCCCGAATAATGTGTCTTATGATCGTCTGCGCTTACGCACTCTTTTATCTTCAAATGCCCTGTGAAGTGAATTTCTCTTACGCTTTTTTCTTTCTACAATATTTTCTCTTTTTAACATCCAACAAAAATCAACCATCATATTTTCATATCATCGTTCTTGATATCGGTGTTCCATTTCTTTAATATATATATATATATTAAAGAAATGGAGCGCTGATATCATGGGATGAAAATATGATGGCTGATTTGTTTATATTTTAGGTCGGATTTGGATTTATAATGTCTGAAAATACATTAAAATATGATTTCGGCAACTTTTTCTTCAAGAAGCGCAGTCTTATTCCCCTAGAATGTCGATTTTTACGAAATTTTCGTCTATTTTTGAGATTTAAAAAAAACTTTGACGTGATGGAGCAATTCTGACGTCAGATTCGAATTCAGCGGGTCAAAATACATAAGACTAGCCTAGTCAGATCGCCAGCACAGGGTATTTTTTTTTTTGTGGGCCTGTGTAATTATTTCCAGTCTCGAGATTCACCTGGGATAAAATCAAATCTAATCCAAATTTCTGCCTCTTCTAAATCTTCCTAATTCGCCCTCCCTCCCCTCTCGCGATTATCGCGCGTGGCATGATTATAAAATATCGCAAATTAAGAGGGTACAGCTTGTAACGAGATGATATACGAATTTAATTAAATGTAAAATAAAATTTTTGATATGGCTTCGAGTAGACTCTTCGAAATAAGTGTTGACGAAAATTCAAGATTAAAAGAAACTCTCGTTATTAAAAATCTTGATTTACGCGAGAATTAAATCACGTTCTCAATTCTTAATACGTCCCCTTCTCGCTCTCTTCTTCGATTGTTTGCAACGCACCCCCAACCTGGGACTGTTTCTGACAAACGTTCTCGGACAACAAATGGCTCGAACACGCCGTTTGTCTGAGACTGATGGCGCTCGCGCTTTTAGTTCACTTTGCGGGCTGTGCATTTTTTTGCATCCGCGTACGCACGCAAACGCGCCGAAAAATTCGCATCCGTTGAGAGCATTAATCGCTTTGTCGTCACGCCCGGTGCCGATTCTCTTTCCTCCCTGCTCCGTTTCCCGCCGCCCTTTTTCCCAATCTCGTTGGCGCGCGTGGTTTGCACGGTTTTTCGATTCGGTCGCGAGACAATGAAGTCCTTATCGCCAATGGCTATCGCCACGAATGCCGACCGAATCAGCCGCAACCGGCGGCCGTTTCTTTTTCCGCTTTTATCTCTCTATATAAATATATATATATATATATATATATTTTTTTTTTGGTCTCTTTGGTTTACACCCGAGCATTCGCGGCTTTTACCGCAAACGTGGCACCTTTGACCGCGACGTGCTGACAGCAACAACACGCGCGCCGACTCGACAAAATTTTTCCCGATTCTCGAATCGGGAAACGAACGCCATTGATAACCATTCGGGGTCCTTTCTCACCTTAAAAATTATTAGCCCCTGCAGCAACGTAAGATAAATTTTGTGTGTTATACGTTGATTTTTCTAATCTATCGATGCAAATTTTTTTCGTGAAAATTTAAATTATTATGCTTAAATAGGTCACTTTCCTTCGACTAAAATCTCCTTTAATTAGCATCAGAAACTTTGTAATTCAAGCACTTTGAAATCGTAAGTTGCTCTGTACACTTGTATTTTGTATGAATGATTAATTTTGTGTGTATGCGACGGTATAAAATTACTTTTCTCTAGTAAAGAGCGTTTCTTAATTAGTGTGTTTTAACACTTTATTCACAAAACCACAGAAAATTATAAAAATTTTTTCATAATTAACATAAAATAATTGTCCAAAATTAGAGAAATGTATGTTTTATATGCTCGACATATTTTAGAAAGAATAATAAAGAAGGTAAAAAAATAATAATTACGCACATGCTTTTTCTGTTGCCCCTTTTTAAAAAATATAATTATTAAATAAAGTATGCAAATTAAGACCGAATAATGCTTTGAACTTATCTCTAGATAAGTATACACGTGCAACGTAAACAGTTTAAACAATTTTCTTCTCTCGGCGATATTAATCATCTTTTAACGGGTGCGCGTAAGTTGAGCGTATGATTACTTCGTCGGCCCGGACGAAACACGTGTCGATCGATGTAAGTACATGCCTCTTAGTTCCAGAAATAGTCGCGTCGCGCGTGTTTAACAAGCCCGCTTAACTTTTAATAGGCTCGATGGCCTAATTATGAGCCACCGCGAAGTAACGAAGTCTGTCGCACAAGAACAAGCCAAAAGTGGAATATACATAATCTCCAATATATACGAAAAATATGCGAAAATGGATCAAAATTCACCTCGGTGAACTGTCAATCAACGCAAATTATATTTATCGCTCCTGATATCTAAAATTGATGAATCGGAAACGATCGCTGCGCTTATGCGACAAACAGATACGTAAGTAAATAGAAAAAAAAATATTCACGCAGACATATATAAAGGAAATGAATTCACTCACAGGATCGCTGCCGGATATCCTGTTATCGTGGTCGTCGTCCAATCTCGTCGGTCGCATTCGCACAAGAGGAAACTCTGATAATCTGAAAATAAACGCAAATCAAATCCGATTGCTACTTTCAGCGCTAAAGTTTTGTATCAAAGGCAGAGGGATGCATTGCTGTTAAACAAAGATATATGGTTGCTCGAATCGGGAGCGCAAACATGCATAGGTAGCTTTGATGAAAACACGTCCACCATTTTCGCGGGCCGAGTCGACCGTATCGAAATCGACGGATACGCGCTTCTCGAAACATGGAATCCACCGAACGGTACAAAGTGGCGCGCGAGGCGATATCGAAACTGCATCAGCCTTGAATAGTGGTTAAAGCATCGGCCGCAATTGAACGCACCCCCGCGTACTTGATCGTTCATAGAAGGGAATGATGGGGGGAGGTCGGGCTGATACGGAAGAGATGAATACGGCGAAGCACCCATTAATTAATTAGTCGCCAAATCGGCCAATCGGCCGGTCTCGCGAACAATCAATGAACCGAATCGACCTGTCGTTGATTATTGAGGACGTACGTACGTCCTTGCGCGGTGGATCAACCGTGATTCGATGAGCCGAATACCGTGCGATCTATCGCGATCCACGAGTGCTACTCGTAATCAAACGAATAACGAGATAAGAGAGACACGGGGAGGAAAGAATACAAATTCTCCCCTATTTTATTTCCTAAAAAGCAAAAGAAAACTATTATCAAAGTTAAATTTTTATCAAAGTTCAATTTTTTATCCGCTGCATTTAGAGTTTTTGGAAAACATTTAAATACAAAATTTTATATAGAATAAAAATTTTTGGAAAAAATTTAAATACAAAATTTTATGTATAATAAAAATTTTTGGAAAAAATTTAAATACAAAATTTTATATGTAATAAAAATTTTTGGAAAAAATTTAAATACAAAATTTTATATGTAATAAAAATTTTTGGAAAAAATTTAAATACAAAATTTTATATGTAATAAACATTTTTGGAAAAAATTTAAATACAAAATTTTATATGTAATAAAAATTTTTGGAAAAAATTTAAATACAAAATTTTATATGTAATAAACATTTTTGGAAAAAATTTAAATATAAAATTTTATATGTAATAAAAATTTTTGGAAAAAATTTAAATACAAAATTTTATATACAATAAAAATTTTTGGAAAAAAACTTAAATAAAATAAAATTTAAGTAAAATTTTATATGTAATAAAAATTTTTGGAAAAAATTTAAATACAAAATTTTATGTGTAATAAAAATTTTTGGAAAACATTTAAATACAAAATTTTATGTATAATAAAAATTTTTGGAAAAAATTTAAATACAAAATTTTATATGTAATAAAAATTTTTGGAAAAAATTTAAAATTGTAATGTAATAAAAATTTTTGGAAAAAATTTAAATACAAAATTTTATATGTAATAAAAATTTTTGGAAAAAATTGAAATACAAAATTTTGTATGTAATAAAAATTTTTGAAAAAAATTGAAATACAAAATTAAGACACGGAATCTTAGCAATCGACAAATAACATCGCGTCCATGTTGAATCCGTTAATTAATCCATCGAAGTTATCATCTCGACATTGACTCGTCTTAATTATAATATACAGATGAATAATACAAAGCGATTATTAACATCCAAAATTAAATGATGCTTAACTTGTTACTAAATCCGAAACTCGCTGCCGTAACGCAGTGTAACCGACGCCGGTTAAACTCATCGTAGATCTAACTCAAAGTTAACCAATCCCAGGCCAACCGCTGCGCGGTGGTCTGGCCATCCGCAAAATTGTTATTCAAAGATAATTTTGGTGGAAGAGAAATTTCGATAGACGGTTATTTCAGTATTTTATTTTAGCGGCAGTTGCGCATATAGTGACTACTAACGAAGAATAATGCACGCAGCGCGTTACAGAATAAACTCTCCTAAAATAATACAAACGGTTATAATTAATCAAACATGAAAAATAAATATCTTGATGTTTGAAAATTTGTAATATTATCTCGAAAAGTCGTATACGAATTAGCAGAACTCCAACTCACTCTAACTTATATTCATTCTTTTGCTACTTAAATTAAATTTTCTACCGATGAAAACTTTTCTATCAATTTTATTAATCATATATTTTTATAGCATTTTCAAAGAAAGAGAGAGAGAGGGAAAGAGAACATTCATATTTGAAGTGATTATGTATTCACCCTTCTCAGCCACGTATAGCAATTATAAGTTAATCAATTCCACGATCGACGGAGAGAAAGTTTGCGAGTCAAAATTGCATAGAAAAGAGAAAGAAAGAGAGAGAGAAAAAATATACTCCTTGCATATATAATTAAGGCAATACTTATTAAAGATGCTGTACGAGAATGTGAGATCGATTGGAAATTCCATTAAGCTTATTTCTTTGATTCTCGATTATTCAATCCCTGTCCTCGTGTTTTTCCAATTTTTTAATATCTAACATTTTGTTATTCAAAATGAGACTTTATCAACTCGATAATCCAGTCAGTTTATAAACGCCATTTGGCGCATTTCCAAAAACATCATGCAAATAAGCTATTATATTAACAAAGTCTGGCGATGAATTATCTTTGCAGTAAATAATACTGAAGGACGGACATTTCGCGAACAGACGGCCGGTGGAATGCGCATTAGCTCACCTTTCTCTATCCTCGTAGAGATTTATTATCTCGACTTATAAAGAGATACGTTATCTCACGTACCCTTCCTCGTTTCTAAATCGTAACAAGATACACCGATCAAAATCGCGATTTAAAACCGATATATCGCCCGCGAGACTCAATATCTAGCTCGGTAGCGTTTGCAAAATCGTATTAAAAATGAAAAAGCGGTATAAACACGACCTGGTAAACATTTTTAACAAACCGAAAATCAAAAGTGATTTAAAATTTGCCGTTTAATTTGATTTCGATCGAGGTTGATCAATTTTTTACATCCAATAAGCGTGCAATATTCGGTGATTTGGTAATATTTGGTAAAAAGACTGCTCGTGCATTTATGCGCGCATCGATGACGAAGAAAGTCGAACTGTCCTATAAATGGCAGCGTAGCGTAGATGGGAAAAATATCTGCAGCGTACAAAAAGTATCGGATAAAATTTATTTTCCGCACGAATTCTTCGCACACTCCGCGAAGGAAAAATTCCAGAAATTGATCGGCGGCGAACCCTCCGATGTGAGAATGCCACCGATACCGTTGACGACGACGACGACGACGACGACGACGACGACGACACGACGATGGGAAGGTAATAAGGTGGCCGTTTGTCGCTCCAAGTGTCAAATAAGCGCATCGAGGTACCCGTTAGCGGCGTACGACCCGATCTTTTTCTCAACGCGCCATGTCACATTGGCTCCTGACACATTCCACCGACCTGTCTTCGTGTTCTCGACCCTCCCTCCGCTCGCGATGCCACGCATAGAATAATAAGATCAGTTCGGGCAGTTGCAATGTATGTTAAACGGGAAAGAAGCGAACGATGAGAGGGATGCGATGTGCAAGGAACGCGCATTATATTCAATGTGCGTAATATAGTCGCAAACACCTGGCCAACATCTTTTTTTGCCGCACCATCGATTCGAAAAACCTGTAATTCACCAGAGATCCAAGCGGAAAAGTACTTTCCATCCGCAAAATATCACGCATTATCTTCGATTCATGAATCAAAAGTACATATTTATTAAAAATGATATTATATTCAGATTGTATATACACACCGAAAAAATTGTATTCTTAATTTAAGAATATACCACTTATCTTTAGAATATATATCACTAAAATAGACGCCAAGAGGATCCTCTTAAGTTAAGAGGCAAATCTTCTAAAAAGATATTCTTAATACACAGAGAAAAATATTTCTTTGGGTTTAATAAATTTTGTTGAAGTCAAATAAGTTTAATTGGTCTAAAAGTTTTTTCCGTCTAATTTCAAATAGTCTTTTAATATTCTGAATCCCAACAAGAGAATCCAGATTAAATAAATTATTTTAAATTCAGTTTGAAATTAAATTGATAAACAGTGATGTCAAAGAGGACTCACATGCATACAGAGAACCTATGTGTCAGAGCAGTCCTCTCTTTTATCACTGTTAAAGGAAAAAAATATACTTTAGATCTTACGTTAATACAAGTCCTTTATATACATTTCACGATAAATATAGAATACGAGAAAAATTAAGAGTGGTGTCGCCGCGTAGCGGCAAATGAAGAAACATGTCGCGCACACGAAAATTGAGTTGTGATGTAGAAGTTGAAATTAAGAATATATTCTTATTCATTAAGAATATATTCTTATTTATTAAGAATATTTATTAAGAGGACTTATAAAGTATACATTCAAGAATACAATTTTTTCGGTGCAGGGTTCTTAATAAGTACAAAAAAGGAGATGATACTTTGTAATCGAAAATTAAGAAGGGTTTTTTATATAAACATTAAAAGGTTCTAATGAAACATTGAATAGGGGTTGCTAGTTTCATCCTCTTATAACAATTCGGGAAGTTGAAAAAAATATTAATAAATAATCTTTTTACTAGGAGAAAATATCCATCTAATTTCATTTCTTTAACTTGTTCCAAATTTGAGAAAAAAAATAAAAAATCTAATTTTTAAAGAACTGTAACTTTACAGGAAGGGATGTAGGAGTATGTTTATATGAAATCCCCCCCTTAATTTTCAACAAGACAAGAATCATCTCCTAAAATTTTTCGCAAACATTTATCAAGAAACACCCTGTACATATTCAGATTAAATAAAAAAATCCATTTTTTATAGGTACATATATCTAAGACCTGATCGAATGAAATCGAATTCGAGAAAAGTAAGAATATTTTTTTTCCAGCCTAAAAAATATTTAAAGAATAAATAATTTTCCCTGGACGAATGCGAGCGTTTTTGCACATACTTAACCAGTCATTACAGAAACAGAAGCCCGACGTATAGTCGACGTCGCGCATTCCTCCCGCGGGACAGACATTATTACCACGAGCGTTACTTTACCTACCTACCTACCTACCTACACCTAGTTGCATATGTACAGAGTGGATGCATTAAATGGTCGAAGTTCGCGCGTCGAGTTCCCGAGAGTTCTTCTATCTTCCTAGCCAAGTTCGCCGAGTGTCGACGCTCGATAAAAGTGTTTCTCTTTCCCCGTTCCACCCCCGCTCCAGTTTATACCGCCACCGAAGCCACGCCCGACGAACTTTCGGCTCCTTGACCAGGCGGTTACGTTTCTTCTTCTTCTTCTTCTTCGTCCTCATTTTTGAAACGCTCTCGGCACCCGCGATAACCGAGAAATCGCGCGAGCGCGTACACGGTCGTCTTACATCTCGCTCTAGGGAGGGACATTAATAATCCAAGAGCCAACTATGCCAACTTAGTTCGCCCAGCATATCGTAGTTACCTCTACTTAAATTATTGCCCACGTATGAGTTATCTGTTATAATATATATAATTATGTTACAATTCCTAAATTCTCCTTACAGTATAATCGCGAGTAACTATGAGATATAAAGCCATTAACAATTATTTACTCTGTTATTTGATTTTTAATCTTTATACTGAGAAAAAATCTAATTTGCATTAATTAGAATTCTGGTAGATTCAACCAGTATGTCTATTGGAAAATGAACGAGCCAGAATTCTTGTAGGAATTATCAGATGAATCTGATTAATTTCTTCTTGTTAAATTTATCAAATTTTCTGATTAATAATACTAAACTCGCCAAATCGTCTAAAATTTTTTCCATCTAATTTCAAAAATCTGTTTAATATTCTAAACAAGATTCCAACAAGATTATTGCATAAATTCAATCCAGATTATTGAATAAAATTATATTAAATTTAGTTAATTAGAAATTAAAGTAATAAACAGCGCACTGAGAAAAAATTTGGTTGCATTAATTAGAATTCTGATTCAACCAGTATGTCTGTTGGAAAATGAACGAGCCAGAATTCTTGTAAGAATTATCAGATGAATCTGATTAATTTCGTCCTGTTAAATTTAGCAAATTTTCTGGTTAATATTACTAAACTCGTCAGCACCAAGTCGTCTAAAATTTGTTCCATCTAATCTCAAAAGTCTATTTAATATTCTGA
Source organism: Camponotus fellah (assembly GCA_030586385.1). Classification (NCBI taxonomy): domain Eukaryota; kingdom Metazoa; phylum Arthropoda; class Insecta; order Hymenoptera; family Formicidae; genus Camponotus; species Camponotus fellah. Next base: position 916,231 of record JAPIVC010001004.1, read on the forward strand.
ATTCCAACAAGATTATTGGATAAATCCAGATTATTGAATAAATTATTTTAAATTCGGTTTGTTATAAATTAAACTGATAGGCAGTGCAAGAAGAGGATGCAGCTCGAACACACACAATCAGAGAGCTTGCGTCCTCTTTCTGGCACTACTGCTCGTAAGAGAAAAAAATATACTTTGGATTTAATGTTAATACTAGTTTTTCATATATACTTTATGGCAAATATTGAATACGAGTTAAGCAGAGGCAAGCAAAGAAATTAAGGCAACAAGAAATTTTATAGACCAACCAGATCCAACCAGAAAAAACTAACCAAATCCTTATAATAAAATTTATTAAATGTTTTAGTTAGAAAAAAATGAGTCTTATCATGATAACTAAAAATTCTTGTTTGATTTAATCAAAATGCCTTCAATCTACGTCTTGTTGATACAATCAAACGATTTTTCTCAGTATACAGTTTAATTTTTAATCCTTACAGTTTGATTTTTAATCCTTACAGTTTGATTTTTAATCCTTATATCTTTAGTTTGATGGAATTTTAACCCAAACTTTTAGTTATAAAAAAATACATATTTCTCGAGTCTATTGTGTGCGTGTGTGTTAAAAGGGTGTGAAACAAGATAGCGTCCAATTAGATTCTCGTTAAGTAGACTTCGTGAAAGTAGACTTGAAGAAAAAGTAGATTCCAAGTTGATCAAAGAATTCGTAGATGAAAAGGAGCACAAAGGATACATAACTTTCTCGTATTATAGAATATTTCATAAACTTGTATTAAAAAAAACCTCGGGCGTTGTATTCTCCCTAATGAATTTGTGGACGATCCCTTTTAGCAGTGAAAATTTCGCCCCCTTTTCCGTTCCGTGGAAACTTGAAAAAATTCTCAACTTTGAATTCACCTCGATAAACTAATCCCGGGATTAAAATTCCAAAATGCGCGTCCTTTAAACGCAAAAAACGTCGCACGTACGGCGTCTACATAATAAGAATGCATCCGGAGAGTCCTGACGGGGCGCGAGAAGCGAAAGGACGTCTGTGAAAAGCCGCGTAAATCCTACCCTCTCTCGCTATTTACAGCATTCGACGGCAACATCTACGCGGGTGCACACGCGCATTGTATATGTGCGTACATACATCTACAGGATCGCGCCTGAGAACGGTAAATTAACCGCGGCGCGTCGAGCGGGACTTTATAATCCGGAAATTAAAGGTGTATTATATCCGGAGAATGGGGGTAGAGTGAGAGTAACTACGAAGAAGGGAGAGAAGAACGAGAGAGAGAGGGTCGAAGGGAAAGTCAGAGAGAGAGAGAGAGAGAGAGAGAGAGAGAGAGAGAGAGAGAGAGAGAGAGAGAGAGAGAAAGAGAGGAAGACCAGGGAGACGTGAGTCGCTGGTCTCGTGCCGTCGAGGGAGACTCGACGAAGGTGCTACCCAGCGCCCATAGCGATGTGCCGCCGGGCTAACAGAAAAGGGTGAAAGAGGAGGAGGACGAGAGAGAGAGAGAGAGAGAGAGAGAGAGAGAGAGAGAGAGAGAGAGAGAGAGAGAGAGAGAGGGGAAGGAAGATGGAAAAAGATAGTCGTTCGAGTGTGCACGGGAGAGATAGAAGAACCGAGCGAGCAACCCCCGTGAAGGACGGGCGAAGGGGGGAGGGAGGAGTGGTAACTTTTCTTATAAGATCTAAAGTTTCCGCGTGCGAAGGCTGGCCGCCCGCTCGCTCTTTTCCGCTTCTTCCGCTTCGCCGGTATTCCCCTCCCTCCTCTCTCCCCACCCCTCTCCTGCTCCTCTCGCAATCCTCTGCTTTCCGCAACCCCCCCTCCCCCCCCGCCTCGCCGCCCCTCGTCGACGAGAGGCGAAGCTTTTCGCTTCGCGATGCGGCGGGAAATATTAGAGCTTTTAAACGTCGTTATTAGTTTGCACGGTGAGCCGAATAACTTTGGAGCTACCGCGAACGAGCGGTCGCGCGATACCCGTAGAGAGAGAGGGTTGGAGGCGGGTTATACGGCCTGTTCCATTCCCTCCCGTTGCCGCGTCCTGGAATCTCGTCGAATAACAATTTGAGCGCCGTTTACGAGGCGAGGGGGATTCGAGGGTGATTAACGTGATCTCCGATAAAACGGGACCGGCGCCGGTATCGCGCGACCGGTTGTGCTCCTGGGGGAGAGGGGGGAGAGGGGGGGCGCGATAACGAGAGAACGGCCGAGGATTCGCCTTCGGATCGGGAATAATAAATCGCCCGGTGATTACAAGAGGTATTCCCTAAATAAGGAAATGAAAACGTGCTCCCTTGAAATATCTCGGTCGAAATATATATCCGTGTGAATTCTCGCATTTTCCCGCGAATGTAATCTGTTGGGGGGGCGGCTCTTTAAACGCCGCGAAGAACGAGTCGGGTTAATTTTCATCAGGTTTCACCTCGCTTGATTAGCGGAAGAGCGCGACAATAGACCGGCTCTCGCTTCCCTCTCTTTTCTCGCGGCACGAGAAGAGAAATTCATTTTCACCGGGGGACACGAAAGCGTTTTCGGAGGGGCGCGATTTCTTGCATCGCGCTCGCTTAAAACGATATACGCTCGCAAAGTTTCGCCCGCGACCGCCCTCGGGTCCTTCGATTCCAACTTGTGGAGAGGGAGGAAAATAGTAGACACGGCTAACGCAGCAACTTTAAAGTATATAAGTTATTATTGGTTTAACCTGGATTGGATATCCGGTTTCCAATCAGCACCGGGAAAGAGGTATCGCGCGAAAAGAAAGAAAGGACAGAAGGAACTGGGGGGATGGAAGAGAGAAGAGAAGATGAGAACGAGAGGTAAAACCAACACGCCTCGCATCGATCCGTTGGTGACGCATTAAAAGCGCATCTAACGTCTACCGGAAGGATGCAGATGAATTATTAGCTTTTCGGAGATTGCGTCTCCGAAAAATATATATTGAGGACGACGCGAAATTCGCGGGAGATTGCGCGGCATAAAATAAGCTCGATGTTAAGGCCATTCTACTGAATGGCCGTAACATAAGGTTGTAAGACTCAAGAAATTGACCAATCACAGCCGAGTATTCTCTTAATACTTGACTGTGGTTGATCAATTTCTTGAGTCTTACGCTTTACAACCTTATGCTACGGCCATTGTAGAATGGCCTTTAAGTTTCCCTAACGTCGATGCGCACAAGAGTAGGGTTGCACAAGACCCAACACAAGACAATATTCATAAAAATATTGTATTGGTATTGAAAATTTTCAAAAATTTAAATCTTATCTTGGTTTTGAGTGAATATTGGTAATAAAAATCTCGTCTTGTATTGTCTCGTCTCGATTTTATTGACAATTTTTTTATCTAATATTAAAAAATTATTTAAATAATATTTAACATAATTTTTGTAATATAATTTGAAATAATTATTACTATTGTATTATATTTTAATTATAATTATTATTATGGAATCGATATAAATGCCATCTATGTATTTACTTAAAAAAACATTTACTGTTTCATGGAAAACAGAAATTAATAACTATTTACAGGCTCCAAGGAAATGTGCAGATATAAATATTTTGGAGTGGTGAAAAAATCAGATTCATATCTAACCCACATTGTCAAAAATGGCTCGATTTTAAGTTCAACTACCTCGTCCGTGCTAGTAAAAAGACTTTTCCCAATAGAAACTCTGACTATATCAAAAAATAGAACCAGATTACAAAGTAAATTTTTAAAAGCACTAATGTACATCAATTCCTGGGTGAAATGCTCGATTTCAATTCGAGGTGAAATGCTCTTTAATGTCTAAAATTTGCGAGTTTGACTTCTAATTTATAAAAATGTTATATTGTATTAATATTAAATATTTTTAAATTCATTAATATAAATGTTTTTATTGAATAAATTTTTTTTAAATTCGTATATAGTGTTTTTTTTTCATTTACAAATATAAATAATTTAGTTTTTTTGAGAACCAATAATCTTGACAAGACTAATAATCTTGACAGTCTTAGTCTTGGTATTGTCTTGATAACTAATTAAAAATCTTGTCTTGATCTTGTCTTGAAATTCAAGACAAGACAAGAGACAATATCAAGACTAATCTCGTGCAACCCTACACAAGAGAGAGATGAAACACGCACGACACACGTTTCGCTCGTCCGTTAAAACGCTATTATTTTACGCTCGGCGACTCACGAGGAAAAAAAAAAAAAGGGCATATCCGATCTCGCGAGGGCCGTTCGTCTCGTGAAGCAAACCAAAGATTTCGGTGACCTTCCTCCCGCGCTTATGCCGGCCGAATGTCTTTTTACACGGGATAATAGCTACGAAACTATCCCGTATCGTATTTTATATCACCCTATTGGGATGCCTCCATTTTACTCCGGTGGCACATTCAAAATTTTATACGAGGCGGCACGAAAAGCTGAAGAATGCAGAGTTTGCCGTACATAGCGTTTCTCCCTCGTAAAATTCACGTAGCACGTTTCCTTCCCGGAGGAAGATTTTTTTTTTACCTCGTAACACAATTCCTCCGGCATTCCCCACGTTTTGCGCAATCGAGCCGACGACGCGTTTCAATTTCGCAAATATAAGCGTAATATCTACTCGCGAGACGCGAAACGTTCTACAACATACTGCGTATCTCCGTCGACGAAATTATTAAGGGTGTATTCGGGTATATCGAATTATACTTGGGCGCGTGTCTGGCGTACGGTGATTAGCATGACACAGGATAGCGCGCGCGTAGAGGATCCGCATAGATATGCGTCGTATACGACTGGCCGGCCACCCTCTCGGACGGATGGCCGGCCGGTACTTTATATCGCGGATGCTCATGGACGCGAGAGATGCCCGGCGCATTCGTGAACAGCCGAGAGAGGTATGAGGTATAGTTAATGCTTGCCAGAATTTCCCATGTGGCACGCCACGCCGCGTTCCTGTATTTTCTCGCGTGCCGCCCACATGTGGCATTCTACTCGCGCACGTTGCGCACGTGTGACGTGTATGAAAGCGAGCGAGAAAGAGCTCGCGTGAAATGGTGATCTTAACTTTAAGACAGATGGAACGGGGAAGGGGAGGGCGGGGAGAGGGGGAGGGAGAAAAAAATAGCGCGAGCGTGATGAGAAGGTGACCGAGGGATGAAATGGCGCGAGAGTTCCGCTATCATTTTACGCGGCGCTCTATTACAATCGCATTCCGCGATTCATATTTCATACTTGGACAAACTGTCCGTTCAAATGTCAATTAGTCTATTTATGTTGGAGAGCTCTTGTTCGAAAATTCACGAGAAATATATAAAATTCTATTTAAAATTCAGAAGAGATTGTAATTTACAACACGTACATCTCTCCATCCATCGTTTAATCGATCGTCGAACTTTTTTATCATTGCACTGAGAAAAATATCTGGTTGCATTAATTAGATTCAACCAGTATGTCTGTTGGAAAATGAATGAATCAGAATTCTTGTAGGAATTAGAATTTGATTAATTTCTTCCTGTTAAATTTATCAAATTTTCTGTTAATAATTTTCTGTTAATTATTTTCGATTAATAATACTAAACTCAAGTCATCCAAAATTTTTTCCATCTAATCTCAAAAGTCTGTTTAATATTCTGAATTCCAACAAAATTCTTGGATAAATTCAATCCAGATTATTGAATAAATTATTTTAAATTTAGTTTGTCAGAAATTAAATTGTACTGAGAAAAAAATCTGGTTGCATTAATTAGAATTCTGATAGATTCAACCAGTATGTCTGTTGGAAAATGAACGAACCAGAATTCTTGTAAGAATTAGATGAATCTGATTAATTTCTTCCTGTTAAATTTATCAAATTTTCTGTTAATAATTTTCTGTTAATTATTTTCGGTTAATAATACTAAACTCGCCAAGTCATCCAAAATTTTTTCCATCTAATCTCAAAAGTCTGTTTAATATTCTGAATTCCAACAAGATTCTTGGATAAATTCAATCCAGATTATTGAATAAATTATTTTAAATTTAGTTTGTCAGAAATTAAAGTAATAAACAATGCACTGAGAAAAAATCTGGTTGCATTAATTAGAATTTTGGTAGATGCAACCAGTATGTCTGTTGGAAAATGAACGAAACAGAATTTTTGTAGGAATTAGATGAATCTGATTAATTTCTTCCTGTTAAATTTATCAAATTTTCTGCTTAATAATACTAAACTCGCCAAGTCGTCTAAAATTTTTTCCATCTAATCTCAAAAGTCTGTTTAATATTCTGAATTCCAACAAGATTATTGGATAAATTCAATCCAGAATATTGAATAAATTATTTTAAATTTAGTTTGTTAGAAATTAAACTGATAAACAATGATGCAAGAAGAGGATGCAACTTAAACGCACACAATCAGAGAGCTAACGTCCTCTTTCTGGCACTACTATTCGTAAGAGAAAAAAAATATACTTTGGATTTAATGTTAATACTAATTCCTTATAAACATTTCATGGCAAATATTGAATACGAGTTAAGTTGAGAGGCAAGCAAAGAAATTAATGTAACAAGAAATTTGATAGATCCAACCAGAAAATACTAACAAAATCCTTAGTAAAATCTATTAAACATTCTAGTTATAAAAAATCGAGTCTTATGATAACTAGAAATTTTTGTTTAATCAAAATGCTTTCAATCATATACGTCTTGTTGATACGATCAAACAATTTTTCTCAGTGCGAGGGATGAAATGGCGAGAAAGTCCGCTATCATTTACGCAGCGCCTTATTACAATCGCATTGCGCGATTCATATTTTACATTTGAACACTATAACGGACAAACTGTCCGTTCAACTGTCAATTATTCTACTTATATTGGATATAGAATGCTCTTGTTCGAAAATTCACGAGAAATATATAAAATTCTATTTAAAATTAAAAAGAGATTGTAATTTACAACCCATACATCTCTCTCTCCATCGTTTAATCGATCGAACTTTTTTATCATTATAAAATCGTGAGAAAATGATGTACAATATATAAAGAGGAGAGAAGAGAGAGAGGTGGAGAACGGAAATTGGCGAGGTGAAGGGATGGACGTCGCGGTGTACCAGCGACTATTATTCGGGTAAATTACCGCGCGGTTTCGCCATTCGGTAAACTCCTGACCCTGAGTTTAGGCCAAGCGCGCTCGTTAGACCGATCTCGGTCCCTTAATCCCGTCGCGAATTTATATCGTGACTGGACCTCTTATCGCCGCGCGAGCACGTCGGCTGGAATGAAAACGGCAAGGCGAATGAAATTTGCACGTCGCCTTTCCACCCCAAAGGTGCAAAGGTGTCGACAACGACAACGAGAGGGACAACGACGACTGTTCTCGAGCCCCCTTCCGTTTCCAAATACACCGCTGACGTCCCTTAACAGGCTTCGAGGAGGAGCAGCACGCCCCGCGTTATTTCCGGCTGGTGCCAGTGCATATTTTGCGAACGTGTTAAGAATATATTCGAAGACGTGAGCGGGTGCGCCGATAAAATTCGTTTTCCTCGTCGAATGCGAGGAGCCGATCCGTTTATATCGCGCAATTCGATGCTATTAGGATAAAAGTCAGTTTTCTCCCGCGGAATTTTTCCCCCGTCTTTCTCTCACCAGTCATTTTCATATCGGAAATGTGTACCTTCGATTTGATTAGTTTGACTTTGGTACTCCTCGCTTCTCAGAGCAGAAATGTATATCAACGTTTCTTGTTATCCTTCGACGAAATATCGTTCGCTGATAGTCGCTTTTAAATCGATATCGATGAAATCAATCGGTCGGAAAAATCCCTAGTCGAGATTCTCCGAGGAGACTACGCTGTCGAACGATAATGTAGACAGAGTTCGTCCTCGTAAAATGCGAGAGCACGACTTGCGATCGTGTTATTACCTATAAAGCGACCCCGCGATATAACCCTCGAAGAAATATAACAAAGTTAATGGCGATGACGGTAAGCCGCCATTCTAACGCGGCAAACAACGTCTCTTTCTAGTATAATGCTGCGGAAATTCCTTTTAGAACATAATGACCGTTCGATCGTTCACATGTACAATCAAAGCGCGAGAAGACTTTTTGTATGTGTGTACGCGACTCTATATCTTTGCGTCGATATAGAATAGATAAACTAGACACAGTCCGCATTATATCCGACAGTTTTTACTGCCGCGGATATTATCGAGAAAAAACTCAGTGTCTTACGACAGTCGTTTTATAGACGCACGCGTGACATTTATTGCCGCATAATATGTGTGTGTGTGTGTGTATGCTTTATCGTCTTGTGCGTAACATTTCAAGCACTTATTGCCACATGTCGTACGATTCGCGTGGAGCATGATTTATCGTGTAAATGAGTGATATTAAATAGTTTTCAATGCGAATGTACACAGAAAAAAAGAACATTCTTGTTTTGAAAATATCTTTAATTTCAACATGAAAAACTTGAAATGAGATTATATTGCGTTAACTGAAGAAAATTTGCTTGAATGAAGTGATTTTATATAGTTCAATCAAAAAAATATATTCTTGTTATTTAAGAATAATTTTCTTGAATGGGAAATAATGTTAGATAGAAAATAACACATTTTTCAATCAAAAATTATAATTTTGAAAATTTTTTATTATCAAGATAATTATATTGTATTCTTGAGATGACAATTATAATATTCAAATAAGATTATAATATTGTTAAAATTTAAGATTATTAAATTCTTCTAAGAAGATTATATATTCTTGCGTATATAGGAAACAATGAACACGTTAATTTAAGTATATAAGTGTTAATTTGACTTAATTTTTTTCCGTGTAGTATAAAATCTTTTTCAAATCGATTAGCAATCTAGCGATAAAATTCCGAATGATAAGATTAATTTTGTTTGTACAATAATTTTTTATCTATTTTTTATAATAACTTTTTAATTATTGTATTAATTTTAATTTTTTAATTATTGTTTGTGCAATAATTTTTTATCTATTTTTTATAACTTTTTAATTATTGTATATGACTAGTTTCATCATCTCTTAAGTTTTTCTTGAGAATAATAAACAAATGTTTCTTAAAAGATAGAGAAGATAATTATAAATTATAACTTTGTAGGAAAATAAAACAGTATGCTTTATAATCAATTTTTTAAATTTTCCTGAAAACTCTATCATTATATCGAGAACTTTGATTTAAAAACATCTGGCTTCGTCTCGCAAATATATATATAATTGCTTAATGTTATATTAAAGTTAAAGAATATGCGATCGAAGAATACGATAAAGATTAGACGAAATTTCCATTAAATTCAAGTGTAAACTTCGATCCGACAAAGTTACACAGAGGCACTTTCACGCTCGATCGGGCAAATAATTTTGATCGTTGCTGTCGTTATCTTCGTCACCGTTTCCCGTGGTAAACGATGTCATCCGCACCTTGCGGCGAGACAGCTCGAAAACGGAGTTCATCATAAATGAAAACGAACGTATTTCTCAGGATTTGTCGATCTTATTTTATCGATAACCTGGTCTTGCCCCCTCCTGAGAAATCGAATGTAACAATTCAGCGCTAATTTATATTTATTTAATTTATTTTTAATTTAATTTTTATTTTATATTTTATTTTTAATTTAATGATTACTAATTTTGATAACATTAGCTCCAATCTAAACTTGTGTACTTCGAAGTAATGTAACGTCTCAGTCATTACGAAATAATCATTGCGAAAACAAACGTGCAATTAATTTTTGATTTTATAAATTAATTTCTCGTTTATTTATTTTTTATAATTTTCTGCTAAAATTTGAGCAGATAATAAATTAATAATATTATAAAACGCTGATCTCATATTTATTTTATTGTTTCCTTGCCATTTCTTATCTTTCCTTTGCTGCTTTTTTATGGCACACTCTCGCGAAAACACGGATTAATTAATTATTAGAATCAAACATTCGTATAATCGAATATAACAATAATAATTAATGATCATGTTTTAAAAGATACAACGATGATATACGGATTATTACTTTACGTATTATTATTTTTCCTTTTTCGAATTTCATGAATGACAAAAACATTGTGTATATATTGTATAAACAATGTTTACACGCCGCACAAAAGGAAAACACGATGCTATGTCATACGATGTTGTCATGAAATATTTAACATATAGATTTATGTAAAATATGTTCTATTCTTGTAATCAAATTAATTAATAAAAAATAATTAATGTATATATTGTAGCTTTTCATTGTAGCTTTTTATTATGTGGATCATTAGATCTTATGATTTAAGTATTATATTTTATATTCGCAATCTGAAAATAATGAACGAGGTACATTTCAGCAAAAAATTCCAACACAAACACACAAACAAGAAGAAAACAATTATCGCCCGTAAATATCATAATGAAACAATACTTCATAATTCCTCTATCTCTTGTTATTTCAATTTCTATTTAAATCTCGCTACCTTCCTATTCGAGTCTTGCCGCTGAAACGACAAGACTATCGAGTGAAATAATTACATTATTTATGGGCGATAAATGTTTCCTTAATGACGCTTTTATTTCTATATTTTACATTGAACACTTGAAATTTTTCATCAATTTAAATATATCTAATTTATTTATTATTTTCAAATTAAGAAAACAATATGATAGAATGATCCAAGTAATGAAAAAGCCATGATCAACCATTATTAATTAATTTAAGGAATGTAAGAAATCGAAAGTTTCGAGCATAGATCTATTTTATAATATATTAAATAACAATAATGTATTAAATATCTCGTAGCGTAGTGATTGTTTTATTATCATTCACGCACTAAAGTTTAAACGAAAAAGTAGCTCCAGGTTTCATCGTCAAATTTTTCAAAACGCGATCGTTCCTTACGATTGTTACATTCGATTGTACGATTGTTTGATTCTAGTAATAAAAAAAAGAAGAGAGAAAGAGGCATCAAATAACAGCTGAGGAAATATGAAAATAAGCAATTTATTAATATTGTTAATTTATTAATTAATATTTTTCGATTAATTGTATTAAATCCATAAACGAGAAATTAATTTGTAAAATTAAAAACTAATTGCATATTGCGATAGTGATTTACCTTATCATTTTGAGATATGAGAATTTAGAACTGACTAATCACGAGTGAAAAGCAGTCGTTAATTATTGAATTATGCTGTACATACATTCGTATTTAATATCTCGTAATGGAAAAGCTAGGTTAACGGAGATATCTATTTCGTCTATTACAAAATTTGTGGAGAACGCGTTCGCTTTTCACTTGTGGAACTTAAGTCGACTCTCGAGATATAGCGACACCTGCGAAATATATTATATTCTCGTGCGTATACGAAATCTCGCTAAAACCGACAATGTGCAGCAGCAGAAGAGAGAGTTTTTGATGGAACGAATTCATTGCCGAATAATATAGAGCGATCTATATCGCTAAGTCCATTTCCATTTTCGTGAAGCGATTCGTTTCATGTAAAAAATTTAAAAGGAAATGCAATGTGTAAATATTCATCTCAGTGATCAATGCAAAAGTAACAATGATAAATAATTGTCATATTAAATTGCATTTGTCAGATTATTTCATTTGCTGCTAAAATTAAAATTGATGGAAATCATAATTTAAATTTAAATTCTATTGTAATATTGAGGAAGATATTTTCTGTTATACAATCACGTAAATGCAAAGAAATGGAAAATCATCCAGACTTAAAAGTAGATGCGATGTGACAATAAATTATTACGACGAATTATACGAATTTATAATAGACATATAAGTATTAAAAAATAATAATTAAAAATATATGTAGATAACGTATATAAATAATAATAAAAGTAAAACAAATCTAAAGAATCTAAACAAATAAAAAAAAAAGAATATTAAATAAGAAATAATAAATATTAAAGAAATAAGAAATAATAAATAATAAATATTAAATAAGAATATTAAATATTAAAAAGAATATTAAACAAATAAGTGTGTAGCAATTTGTAATCATTGTCATTATTGAAATCTATGCGAAATCTTGCAAGAAAATATTTCATTTTATTCATAAACTTCTGGTGAATAGTAAACATGATGCATATTTTTGATGCGCACATATTTAGTCATTTTGATATAAAGTATGTGTAACGAGTGTCTATAGCATTCTGTCTGTAGTCAACAAGCGATATAGATGGAATAATTGCAGATAATTTGCAGCGTCGATTGCTACGTTCTCCACTCGAGTCACCCTACTCTGTCTCTCGTCCGCCCCCTCGTTCCCCAATTATCGCTCCCCTTACTTCCTGCCTCGACTATTCTCTTTCCCCTTGTTCCTCTTGATTCATTTACCTCGCCAAGGTGAATGAGACGCACATCTTTATGGCCGTTTCGAGCCTAAACGATTACTGAAATTCTTAAACGCGCGGCTTTACAAATATATCTTCAAATGTCTAAATGTAATTATTTTTCTGTAATTACATTTCTCGAAATACCCAAATTTATGCTGTAGCCCAGGAGAGATTTCTCTTTTACAAATCGTGAAAATTCAACTTTAAAAAAAGTCACATCGCGAGTAGATAGCGAGCGAAACTTGCGCGATTCAGAGTTTAACGCTGTATTATTAAACTTTTATAAGCTAATTACATTAATGTAAAAACATTCTACGTATTTATATATATATATATATATAATGCATGTAAATGTTCTACTAATGATTATACGGGAATAAAGAAAAAAATCACAAGTAAGGTAATCGATTTTAATGTATATTTTTCGTGCAGTCATCGACGAATATTTAAAACACAGCGACAGACGAAATTGCTCGCGACTTTACTTATTCATTTACCGTCTCGATACTTTGGAAAATCAACAAGGGCTGATAGCCACTTTTAAGATGCCGGCTGCTAGTAAAACTAATACTGGGATTCGAACTTGAGTGCAGTTGCGCAAAATTGCCTATAAGCGTACAGAACTCTTTCGTACTGCTGTTCGTGCGAGGTGCGACTTATCGAAACTTTTTCGAAACTTTTATGAAAGGTCCTTTTCTCGCCTCATCACGTTGGGCTCTCTCCCTTATTGACTTTAAGCCTGGGTTTGGAAATCCCCGTCACCTCATCCCTCGTTTTTCCCTCCTTCCGTTTCTCGTCTATTCCTTCTGCGTTACACCCGACACTGACAGGATTCGACGTTTCGTGACTTAATTTGTTGACACATCGCTCGATTTGTCAACATAAGTTAGCAAGTTTACCGTTGCCTAAAGCGAATGGAAATCGATTTTGCTCGTTACCGCAATTCGCGACGCGATCGCACGTATCTTATGATTGTTAGAAATCGAAAAAAAAAAAACGAACGAAAAACGATAATTAATTTAAATCATTGAATTTTTTACAGCAACAGATTCGCATTTGTAATAGCTGCGATAAGTATTGCACAATTTATGAGGCAATGTAATTAAGAATTGATCAAATTATTAAAAATCATAATCCATTAAAATTATTTTACAGCTATCGTATAATATTTTAGCAGTATTCTGAATATTAGTTAAAGCTTTATCATTTAAAATATCGAGATTACAATTTTAATAAATGTAGAAAATGAAGTTAAATCGCCACAAAAAAGAGTAATTTAATCTCATCTTCTTGATTTATTAAAATTACACGATTATGATTCTTTCGCGATGTAAAAAATTGGAGAAAATGTGATACGTTTTTTAAAATATTTTTTTTCAATTAAATAATAATTTTTATTTTTTCTCAAAAATAAAAACATTGATTTCATAATTTTTTTATGTAATAATTAACTATCTCCAGTCAAATTATCATTAATAATAGATTAAATAACAAATTAAATAATTTGCATACGACAGTAAAATTTGTTATCTACTATCAACTTTTCCATCAATTGATTATTATAACGTAGCATGAGAAATGAAGACAATCAGTCAACCGATAAAAATTAGATTACGAGACAATAAGATTAAGATTATTGGAAATATTTATGAAATTTTCAATTGCATATCATAAGATAAATCCGACAAATTTCATATATTATAAATTCTGTTGCATAATATTTTTGAAGTTATCGTAATAAGCTCACCCTCTTCCCGGAAGTAATAAAAGATCATCAAAAATATAGAATAATCATAAATCGATCCAAATTGCTGACGTCGCTAACAAGAAATTTATCTTACAAATTGTATCGCTCTCATAACCGTACAGCTTCGGGGAAAACGGGTCAGAGGGGTTGCGACCTTGATCGTTGTCAGTGCGGGGAAACTTACGATCGGATGACCGAAGGAGACCCGCGTGAGATCGGAATGACGGTTGTACATTACGAGAGGATCGCTAGGAGGCGACGATAAGCGGCTCCACGACGCTCGTTTCCACCCTACCGGGCGCGACCTCTTCATCGATCGACCTCTGATCTCGAGAGCCCTCTTGTATTTTATACGGTTCCGTCTAAATTAAATAGAATCAGGATAATTCGATCCTGGACACGTCCAGCCGACCGTTTCGTACGCCGTGCTATCGAGTTCTCGTTGGTTCCCTAGCGAAAACAGGGACGGATTTTGCGAAATGTTTTTTTAGACGTAGCCGTCAAAATGTACAACTATTCTCGAATAAATAATTATCTTCTTTTTTTAAGGAAACTTTTTTAAGGAACGTCAATAATTTTTGTTAGAAAAAAAATGACGCTTTCATAAAGAGGATAGCCAATTTTATTCATATTATGAATTTTATTCATATTATTTCATTATTAAATAACTTGAATAAATTTTAAGATCTCACCCAAAACATTTAAAAGTTATGCTGAAAAAAGATATGTTTTCTTTCTAATTTATATATGTTAGAGAAATAAATCAAATATTCGCATTATTTCATCATTAAATAACTTGCATAAATTTTAAGACTTCACCCAAAACATTTAAAAGTTATGCTGAAAAAAGATATTTTTTCTTTCTAATTTATTTATATTTGTTAGAGAAGTAAATCAAATATTCGCATTATTTCATCATTAAATAACTTGCATAAATTTTAAGACTTCACCCAAAACATTTAAAAGTTATGCTGAAAAAAGATATTTTTTCTTTCTGATTTATTTATATATGTTAGAGAAGTAAATCAAATATTCGCATTATTTCATCATTAAATAACTTGAATAAATTTTAAGACCTCAACCAAAACATTTAAAAGTTATGCTGTAAAAAGATGTTTTTTTCTTTCTAATTTATTTATATATGTTAGAGAAGTAAATTAAATATTCTCATTATTTCATCATTAAATAACTTGAATAAATTTTAAGACCTCACCCAAAACACTTAAGTTATGCTGAAAAAAGATGTTTTTTCTTTCTGATTTATTTATATATGTTAGAGAAGTAAATCAAATATTCGCATTATTTCATCATTAAATAACTTGAATAAATTTTAAGATCTCACCCAAAACATTTAAGTTATGCTGAAAAAAGATGTTTTTTTCTTTCTGATTTATTTATATATGTTAGAGAAGTAAATCAAATATTCGCATTATTTCATCATTAAATAACTTGAATAAATTTTAAGACCTCACCCAAAACATTTAAAAGTTATGCTGAAAAAAGATTTTTTCTTTCTAATTTATTTATATATGTTAGAGAAGAATAAATCAAATATTTGTTAAAGAATGTCAAAAAGTGTTTAATTTCAAATCCTAATAATATTCAAGAAAGAAATTTGGCTTAAAAATACGCCAATTTTTTTTTAAACTGTAATTGCGTATAAAATAACAAAGCAAACGTGTCCTTTGATATCTCTTTACCCATTAGAAGCCCCCCAATCATTAAACTCACGCTCCGGCAAGTCACGGTCCATCCCTGAACAGAAAGGTCGAATGGGGCGCGTAAATGTAGGTGCTGCCCGTCACGATAAACTAAATAGACCGTGCCATAGCCGATCCTCGGCTTATTGGAGCGCTCTTACCCTCGGAAAGTGGTCAAGATTTCACTTACCACCGTACTCTCTCGAGGTTACAGCTATTATATATTGCCATACACTGACTGGTCTTTATTAACGAAAACCGCCGATTCGCGCAATTTTTCACGCATAATGCAAATTTCAATAAAATTTCAATACAATGACGATAAATGTAAAATTTCATCAATTCTGGTTGCCCCTTTTTTTCTCGAGAATCTAAATTTAAAAAAGTTCCAGAAATAAGTTCATCGAGGTGTAAAATGAAAACATTGTTATAATAATAATGTATGATTTATTCTATCAAAATAATCCTTTTTCAGGCATATCATTTTTTTGTTTATATTTTTATTTAATTAATTAATTAAAAAATAAATTTAATTAATTTTTAATTAATTAAAAAATAAATTTTAGTAAAAACTTAAAATAAAGTTAAGAGTAAGAAGTAAAAAAGAAAACGAGGAGGAGGGGTTATTATTTATGTATTTAAAGAAAGTTTATTATTAAATTTTATATAAAATTTAATAGAAATATTTATTGTTAGGTTATTCAAGTTTAAATAATATAAATTTAATAAAAATTATAATAATAAAAAAAAAGTATTATATGTAAATAGTAAACTTTTTGGTATAAATTCAAAATTGAATGAATTTTACATTAATTATTATTGATAAATAATTATTTAATAATATATAATATATCACAAAATAAAATCGAAACCGAGATGACATACACTTTCTTTGTCCGTTTTATCTCATATTGTCTTCCATTCGTTATGAGTTAAACTGGCGAGAGAGAGAGAGAGAGAGAGAAAAAGCAGAGTATAGAATAGAGAGCGAGATGTTGACAAGAATAGTTAAGGAATTTGCACCAAATTACAGAGCAATGGTGAATCCAAGGAGCTAGTCTTCAGCAGTTCGCACGGTGCGTTGTCCCGACCTCCGGTACGTATATAGATATATAACTGCACAGCCAGCTGTAAATTAGTGCCCTGACTAATTGGGGCACGAAATAGGATGATCAAATATGGAAAGCTAATCCGGTATTCTCTGCAAGATTTTGGTAACCCGTTTCTGCCAGTGAACGGAAATCTTTAGATGTGAATGTACATGTATGCGTATGTAGGGTACGAAAACATATCCATTTCGCACAGTTATTACTTCATTTTTATCATCTTTTGTTTACCTTTTGGTAAAAAGCACTTTTACTAGGAATTCAGGGCTATCTTTAATATCGTCGACGCTAACGCGACGTCTCCCGTTAAAAGATTAACATCGCGACGCGAGGGATTGATCGAAACGAATCGATAAATCAATCGGAACGACTTGTACTTTATCCATCCGCGAGCAATTAGTTATATATGACGGCTTGTATCGGCAGCCGACAGTCGGGCACCGGTGTGTTATTAATAAAGCATTGTTTTCAGTCTGCCCTCGGGTACGATCTCGGAAGATATCACGCGAGACTCCTGTTTATTTCGCCGTGAGTGAAGTCGCTAAAATAAAAAAAAATGAATGAAGAATAAATGAATGGAAGAACGGCGAATACAAAGGGGCTGGCTCAAGGAATATTAAACATAAAACTGAATTATCGAACACTAGCGAGTATTTATTTATGCAAGCGGTTGCGAAGAAAAATTTAATATATAATTCGACGAAATGGAATAAGCGTCTCTTTGTGACTCTTATAAAAAGTTAAACATGAGTTTATCACGTCCAAGAAGTTGAGGAGACAGAGGAACGAGAGGAATACCGAATGAAATAATGCAGTTTCAGATGTCGTTGATCGCCGATTTATTCTTAGAAGCAGATCATCGCAATGAAGAGCTTGATACGCTCGTAAAAATTTGCATTAATCAATCATAACGTTATTTTATTTAAGAGAATACGTTGTATCTAAACATTCCTTTTTCATGTTATTTAATTATTTCCTGTTTGAGAATCATTGGCTGCCCCAGTTTCAGAAATATCAACATACAAAACACATACAAGTTGTATTAATTTGTATTAATTTGCAATTATAAAAATTGCACGGAATTTGTGCAGAGCACAACGGACAACTGTCAGAATTAATTAACTAAAATTAAAGCGAGATTTTATTTAGATTTTTATTTGAGGCGTTACGGTTTTAATAAAATGCACTGATACGCAATTACTAATCGTTATTTTTTTATATTACACTATATTACATTATACAATCGTGTAATTGATTGCGAGAAAGAAAGGTAAAGAGTAAACGGAAATCATTTAGTTTACAAATAAAATATGCTTAAAAGAAGGAGCATGAAATTGCCATATATAGAAGGAATGCATGCATAAGATAGTGGGAAAGAGAAACGAAGGCAGGAGAGGGGGTGGAAGAAAATCGTAAGGATCGGAAAAAAACAGAGGAGCAGGAAAAGACCGTTCGATTCTCAGGGAGGCTGATAATTTACGAACTAGCGTGATCACATCGCCCTCCCCGCGATTTAGAAGCCAATTTCCAAAGTGCGAGGCGTTGCTCCTACTTAGACATTACTCGCTTTTAGAGGGGATCGAACGGCATGACGGAGGATAAGAAAAAGCAGCGATGTGAAATAGCACGGCTATCGAAGAGTAACCGGGGAAGGCAGAGAAGGCCGTCCCTCTCCCTCTCTTCCCGCCCTCCTTTCCGATGGGAAAGCTTCAATTTCAATTTAAATAGTTCCTACCTCCCTCCCCCCCCACGGTCAGTGGTCTTTCGTTTCAACTAATGCGTTCGGCTCTCGCTACGCATCTACTATATTCGTGTATTCGTATCGGTAAAAGGGATCGAGAGATAAAAGAACTTGGGGAGGAGGAGGGATAAGATAGCGGAGCGGAGGGCTGCGGAAAACCGTTGCTCGAGAACTGCGTGATAAAGAGCGAGACGAGAATGGAGATGGAAAAGAAAGTGAGGACGAGAAGTTGGGAAAAGGGTTTGCACTCTGAGAGTCGATAGGAGAGACGAGATGAAGAGGAGAAGGAGGAAGGGGGAAGCAAAGGGGTGGTTCGGTACTTTCTTGCCTTCGCTGAAATCCAATATTCGGACAGCGAGGAAGAATCTCGGGGTGAGTTCTCCATCTACCATTTAGTTCTTAGAAATTTATATCGCGTCGCAATTTATCTCGCGTTACGCTCCTCCTCCCCCTCTCCCCTCCCCCTCCTCCCGTCCCCCCTCTCGTCGCCGCTTCTCACGCGCCACGTTCCTCGATACAAATGTAATAAGGCGAGCCGGTAGGGACGATAAATCAGATCGCGTTAGTTTCAGATGTCGTCCTGGAGGATCGTTACGACCGTTGCCACCCTCGGAAGGCTTAAAGAGAAAAAGATCGTGACACATACTTGATCCCGGCCTTACGATGCGAAACGAGGACGCGCGTTTGCTATCCCTGAGTCTGAGATGAGCGTCTCCGACCGAGAGCGAGCGAGGATTCTGACAGCTGTTCAGGATGGAAGAGACCTTCAAGATCTGCGGCGAATCCGCGATGATACGAAGAATGCAAATCGAGCGTATAAAAAAACGCAAGTTGAGCGCACGAAACACCCCGCCAGTTCCCCGAAAGTCAGTCAATTTTTAGTTTTTCACGTTCATTTGCAATGCTAATTAAGAGAGATCATTTTAAAGTGACTGCAGCTTTTCACAATCCATCTTCATATATATCCAAGAAGAGCAACGTGGATATGAACTTTAAAAATCTTATAAAAATCATTATAATCTTTTTTTGTAAAAAAAAAAAAAAAAATCAACATGGTGAAAAATAATCGATAATTTTAATAACAAACTATTTAATATATATTATGCGTGAAGATTATGTATAAAAAGTGATATTTTAATAAAGAGAAACATCGTCGCTTACGTGGCTAAATTTATTCCTCTCGCGTTTACACTAATAAAATATAAAATAAAAATGCGAACATGTTCTTGCGGCCGACCTCATTTTCCGTTTAGCCGTAACAACGCGATAGAGCGCTGGAAAAGAGCACTGTCGCGACGAGATAATAGCGGGGCACCAACCGCGAGCTTCAGTGAAAGTGGAGAGAGAGAGAGAGAGAGAGAAAGAGAAGGAGGGAGAGAGAGAGAAAGAGAGGGAGAGAGAGAGACCGGGGGCGCTGCCCCTTCGCACCAATTAAATCTAATTACTCCAATTCCCGTAAGGGTAACGTCCATCTAATTATCGTTTGACCGAAGCATGTATTAATGATGGACGGTCTCGACGTATGCGTAGGCGTGAGCAGGGTCTATAGTTTATAGCTTAATGCGAATTCACACGCTTTTAGCGGAAATAAAAGAAAGATAAATTATTCAAGATAAATTATTGTTTATTTATTTAAAAGAATTGAGATAAAATGATAATAAAACTGTCGGATAAATTAAAGGAAAATCTATAATGTTAAAAAAATATCGAGAGAAAAAAAGATTCGATGAAAAAGTAATGAAAAAAATAATAATACTGAAGATAATGTTACATGCAAAGATAATAAGATTATTAAAAATTATATATCAAATTATATATCAATAAAATATTATATATCTTTACGTTTTTTTTTTCTTCCATTTTAATGTTGAATATTATTTATGCACACATTTACTTAATTTCAAGTGTAATTAATAATACATATTATAATTGCCTTTTTTCAGAAATGTAAAAGAATCGCGCGTTAAAAATTAATAATTACTAGAAGATTATTAAAAATGACTTTATTACACTGGCCGTAAAATTTGATTTAATGTTACTAAATCAAGCATAAACGCAAAAACTAATTTTACAATTTATTTTCTACGAAGAGCCCAAACAAAAATTTATCATATTGATTTACGGATAATTTATTCAGAATAATCATCATGAATCGACCGTATAAATGCGACTTTAGCTCGCACGCGGTGCGTGCACAGGCATATTTTAATGGACGAGGAAAGAAACCGTAATATCGCGTCGGTGGCCGGGCCAAACCACGCAGGGTCAACGGGGGTTAAATCGCTCCTATAACGAGTCGGCCGGTCGGCTGTTGCTACAGAGACCTATGCCCCGTAACTCGATGCAAACCTGACTTATGGCTATCTCGATCGGCGTTCCGTTTCATTGCTCGCGTTTTTTTGCACGTGACGAATCGCGCGCGATGTCAATGTTTCTTGTAGATAAATATTAATGGGACGCATCAATTGTGCGTTAAACGTTAAAAAGTAAAAAATCAAATTCATTTTCTTGTGACAAATATAGACGCGTATTGCTGCGGAACAAGTTTCATGTCAACGTTTTATCAATATTAAATCGTCTCAGCGAACACTTGTTATAGTATTGCAAAAAAAAAAAAAAGATTTGTGAAAGGAACATAAATTGTTGAGATAAAAATATTCATGTAAAAAAAAATATTCATGTAAAAAAATATTCATGTAAAAAATAACAAGTGCACGTAGAAATAATATGTATAAAAATATTCATGTAAAAAAAAAACAAGTACACGTAGAAAGTATCTTTCGTGAAAAATATCTTTCGAGAAAATAATAAGACGGAGATAATCTCAAGCGCAGAGTCTGTTCATTTGTGCACATCATTTCCTTCTCTCCTACGTCATCAAATAAAAGCAGAAATACGTGGTATCCGTAATAACAATTTGCTACTCGCTCCCAGCTGACCGGCATTAAACACGAGAGCCCGGATCGGGGAGAAATTATAGCCACGCCCGCACTTTCAGGCTTACGCATTCCCTTCGTGTAAATAAGAAATGTGTCATTTGTCATCATTACAGCTTATCTATTACAGCGTGCGCCAAATACAACAGAATAGGATCAAATAATGCGCCTTGCGGGACAGTGTATTTTTCCCAGCTATATCATCGTCCGAAGAAAAATGCATTGATTTTATTTCACGTGTCTTTTTTCGCAATCTATTATTTATTTAAAACTAATAAAAATAACATGGGACAAAATTTAACTAACGAGCAAGCAATTTGAATGCATTTGTACATTAATAAAAGACATTGACTATTAATTGTTGCCCTAGAAGTTTTAATCTATGCATATATTTGAATAGAAAGCTGCTAAAAATCTGCAGTTTAATCCTTTAATTATTAACATTTGAATCATTTTTTAATTTAAAATAAAGTTGTATTTATTGGTCCGATATTTTATTCCATAACGATGCATTACGATTAATGCAAATTAAAGAATTTATTAAGAAAGTAAAAATGCTAATAATTATTGGTTTCTATCATCATCATCATTATCATAATTGCAACATTTTATTCGAATTATACAAGTCTTGATCAAAAAGGAAAGAAATAATGAAAGGAATAACATCTCAATCTTATCTTGGCCACGCGCACGAGCATGAGCGAATGTTTCCGAAATCGATTAATATGCTAATTCGGCTACTTCCGCGAAAGTTAAATGCTCAACGTCGTCAAGGGCTTAAAGAGATACTTATACAGGGTCATAGAGATTAGCGATTATAAGCCAGCGGATAGTAGCTAGAGTTATTAATACTAACTCAATGCGATCCTCGGTACCCGAGGAAGTTACCTCACAAAATTTCGATATAATTGATAGAGCTTTATCTCCTCCCTGAAGAATTTCCAAGTATTATCATTGATATACAATTGAAAAAATAAATTCTGGCAAATGTAAAACTAAATGTAAAACTAGGAATACGAATAATTCTCGCGGCCGCGCGCGATAATTTAATATTTATCGTCATCGCGTTCATTCTTTCTTGTTTTTTTTTTTTTTTTTACGTTTCACAGTCTTCCTCCTCGCGGCTCTTTCAAATATTCAAAGGGCGCACCGGCCGAAAGGAAAGAACATCCGAGACTCATTTCACAACGAAATCGCTACTTAAAGCGCGCCCGGAAAGGCAAACAAATAATACTCAACTATTCATATCACTTCTCGCCAACTTTACGATATTCTAATTACCGTCGACTGAAACTGAATTTCGCATCATCCCCAGGCATGAATATTCTTTCCCCGAGCATTCCTCCCCTCTCTCCCGCCTGTCTATCCGCTCTCTGTCGACCCTCCGCCGACCTTTCGCCCCTCTTGCCGCGCGAATCTCTGACCGAGCGCTGCATAAATCACTCCGTCCACGGCCATTACAGACAAAACCAACATTATAGGGGAAAGGAAAGAGGGTTTCCTTCATCCCGACGAGACTTCAAAATATTTTCTACGTCCCGTATAAGGGATACTTTTATACGCGACGAATAATTCCCATGCATACAAACAACGCAGAAGGGACCATTAATCTACTTGTTCTCCCCCTAATTCGTCGGACAGCAAGGTCTCCAAAAATGAGAATTAAACGTAGAAATATCGTGTATATGCAATATACTTATTTCAATATTTGTTTATACAGGGTCAAAATTCATATCCCAAACATCAATCAATCTTTCAAAGACAGATTCCTGGGATCATCTGAGGATTTTTCCTCAACGAAAATGTCGAGGCACTAATAATTTTCGAATTATAAGTGATTGGAAATAAGGGGTTTTTCGTAAAGCTTTGTGGAAATAAAATATTAACAAAACCACATTCTTCGATTAATTTTAAATAGAGTTTACTTTAGTTGAGTTTTAATTTAAGGCTTAATTAATTGCAAAGATATATGATGACAAAAATCGGGAACATGCAAAAAATGATGGCCTTCATTTTCGCTGAGGAAAAATCGTCTCCAAATGATCCCAGGAATCTGTCTTTGAAAGATTGATTATGAGTTTTGGGACACCCTGTATACTCTTCCTCGAGCAACATCTCGTATAATAATTGAATATGTACAATCGTGAATACCTGAATATGAACAAAACATGCATAAACATAAAAGATCTTGAAAATTTAATTCAATTTTTAGCATCAAAGATAATAAGAAACTTTCTCTCTAGCTTGAATTAAGTTGAAAATCTCTCGTTCTCTCAGGGGAATATCCACATGGCTCAATCTTAATCATGATTATGCACTCAATGACCGTAGATATCCATCAACTGTGACATCATAATGGTCCCTATAATTATTGAGGATGTACTTTTTATTTGATTGTCTCGTGTATTCAGGGTGACCACACACGTGTTGCCATTTCAATAATCATTATTTCTATCAGATTATTTCTTTGTTAACAAAGAGCATTTCTGTAAACTTCTCTAATTGATAAAATATATTGAATATTTATTAAACAAAATAATAATAGTGTCGTATGCATTTTTTATAAAAGCACACAATATACAAAGTCACCAACTTATTAATCGATTCCTTTTTATATGACAAAGCTCATATTTATTTTTTATTTTCCTTATTGAATTTTAATCGAAAATTTTTGAATTATATATAATATTTTACAATTTTCAAGTTATTTACTTTTGTATAAATTAGTTTCAATTTTTAAATACTTTGTCTTTTGTGTCTTTTAATTAATATAAATATCTTTATAACTTATAAAGATACTGAATATTATACGTGAACCAAAGAAAATACCTAATATTGCCAATTAAAAGAAACACAAATCAACAAGATTAAGCAGCGAAATAATTCTCAAAATTTCTTTACGATATCAACACATTCCAAATCTCGAGATGATGAAAAGCTCATGAATGCTCTTCGCGAAACCAAACGTTCAGGAAGAGGATAAGCGTCGAAATGTTCAATCTCGGCTAAAGATTTGGCGCGCCATATCGACCGGAAACTATTCCAATTTATTCGCAACCACGGTAATTAAAAGACGCGTACGGCTGTTCGGGCTCTTTTATTTAATGCTCGCCTATACCAGCGGAAAGAGAGGAGAATCAAGAGCAGAGGAGACGAGATGCGCATCGGGAAGGTGCGTCAACCGGAAACTGGCGCGCGCGCACACGTTTCCCGTGGGATAATCGAGGGAAGCCATGATGAACGACGCGCCTCTTCCCGCGGGATACGACGAAACGACCGGGAGAAAGACGCTAAGACACCCCCCGGTCCCCTCCGAAGTTTCCCTTTTCCGTAATACGCCACCCGAGAGTGACGATGGCCGCGTAGGGGACGCAGGACGATGACGACGGCCGAGGGGGATGGAGAGAAGGCTGCGGAAAAAAGGGGGTCGCACACATCGTCGACGCATACGACGACCTAAGGAGGCACCTCGGCGCAACATAAAATCGCCATTACCGCGGGGCTGTATGGCGAGTTACGATGGCGGCGCGAACGTCTTCTTCTTACGCTCTCGACGGTCCTATAAATAAATACGTCGTTCCATCTTACGTACTTCGACGGCGTTTCCCCGTTTTCCCGGTATGCTGGAAACGAAGTCTCTAGCTCTTGGCGTAGTTCCACGACGAAAAGTCCCAGGACGACACCAACGCCCGACGCGAAAACCAACGACAATGCGTGTCGATTTTCAGTTATCGAACCTTTGCCGATGCCCATGAGGGATTCCCCATCGTGGCGTAATATTGTCACTCAACGACGGATATCTCGGTGAATGCTTTTCGATCGATTTTCTTCGCGCAGGTATCGCGAAAATGTAGGCGTCGCGCGAATTCGGCTTCGCGAGGGTGGCTCTATCTAAGAGTAATCCTTGTAAGAAAGCAATTAAGTAATTGAATGATGTAAAATCAAATTAAAGATTAGAATTATGACTGCTAATACGATAATTAGAACTAAAATAGAAGATGTCGCAAAATCCTTAGTGCACTCTTCGTTCAAACTGCACACATGTAAAGTTTTATTGCATCATATGTTTTTCTTGTAAGAAAGCAATTAAGTAATATAATTGAATGATGTAAAATCAAATTAAAGATTAGAATTATGACTGCTAATACGATCATTAGAACTAAAATAGAAGATGTCGCAAAATCTTTGTGCACTCTTCGTTCAAACTGCATACACATGTAAAGTTTTATTGCATCGTATATTTTTCAATGCTTGAACGATTGATTTTTTTTCGCGCAGGTATCGCGAAAATGTACTCGTCGCGCGAATTCGGCGAGGGTGGTTCTATCTAGCCTTGTAAGAAAGCAATTAAATAATATAATTGAATAATGTAAAATCAAATTAAAGATTAGAATTATGACTGCTAATACGATCATTAGAACTAAAATAGAAGATGTCGCAAAATCCTTAGTGCACTCTTCGTTCAAACTGCACACATGTAAAGTTTTATTGCATCATATATTTTTCTTGTAAGAAAGCAATTAAGTAATATAATTGAATGATGTAAAATCAAATTAAAGATTAGAATTATGACTGCTAATACGATCATTAGAACTAAAATAGAAGATGTCGCAAAATCTTTGTGCACTCTTCGTTCAAACTGCACACACATGTAAAGTTTTATACTGTGTATCGTATATTTTTCAATGCTTGAACGATTGAATTTTTTTTTTGCGCAGGTATCGCGAAAATGTACTCGTCGCGCGAATTCGGCGAGGGTGGTTCTATCTAGCCTTGTAAGAAAGCAATTAGGTAATATAATTGAATGATGTAAAATCAAATTAAAGATTAGAATTATGACTGCTAATACGATCATTAGAACTAAAATAGAAGATGTCGCAAAATCCTTAGTGCACTCTTCGTTCAAACTGCACACATGTAAAGTTTTATTGCATCATATATTTTTCTTGTAAAAAAGCAATTAAATAATATAATTGAATGATGTAAAATCAAATTAAAGATTAGAATTATGACTGCTAATACGATAATTAGAACTAAAATAGAAGATGTCGCAAAATCCTTAGTGCACTCTTCGTTCAAACTGCACACACATGTAAAGTTTTATTGCATCGTATATTTGTCAATGCTTGAACGATTGATTTTTTTTTCGCGCAGGTATCGCGAAAATGTACTCGTTGCGCGAATTCGGCTTCGCGAGGGTGGTCCTATCTAGCCTTATAAGAAAGCAATTAAGTAATATAATTGATGTAAAATCAAATTAAAGATTAGAATTATGACTGCTAATACGATAATTAGAACTAAAATAGAAGATGTCGCAAAATCCTTAGTGCACTCTTCGTTCAAACTGCACACATGTGAAGTTTTATTGCATCATATATTTTTCTTGTAAGAAAGCAATTAAGTAATATAATTGAATGATGTAAAATCAAATTAAAGATTAGAATTATGACTGCTAATACGATAATTAGAACTAAAATAGAAAATGTCGCAAAATCCTTAGTGCACTCTTCGTTCAAACTGCACACATATATAAAGTTTTATACCGTGCATCGTATATTTTTCAATGCTTGAACGATTGATTTTTTTTTCGCACAGGTATCGCGAAAATGTACGCGTTGCGCGAATTCGGCTTCGCGAGGGTGGCCCTATCTAGCCGCTGTACGGATTCATCTTCGTTATCGCGTAACCTCTAATGACTCTCGGAGGAAATGGCTATTCTCGGATCCCTTAAACTTCGAAGAATTCTATCGTGATATCTCTATAGGCGGGCTCTTTCTTTTTGTTCAATTAAACGCGAGTGAGTCATTCGTAATCGTACTCCATAAGATTGGACAGAGGGGATTTGATGCGCGATTCTTGGTACAGGATGACTTCTCGGAACGAGCTCCCTTTGTCAGCAAAAGATGTCAAAGATTGATAAGCACGGATATGCGGATATTAGATAAATCGATCTACTCGATACAAGAACGATTCGATATATATATGTATTCATCGTGTAATTGTAAGATTAATCACAGAAATATCCGCAATTATTCGTAAAATTATTCAAAAACTCGTTGTTTCTTGCTGTTACTATTTACGATTCCGCGCGAGCATTTAAGAGATAATGGAATTTAGCACTCCGGTGGCAGGAAGGATTCGAGATGCGCCGGAAGAAGATTGCACAAAGAGAAAGTTCCGTGAAAACAATTCGTAATATTACCGCTCGAGGAAATTGCATTAACCAGAAATGCTGACGTATGAATTAGTAAAATTGCGAGCAGCCCCGTTTACGCTTACGTTAAGCACATTACTCCCGCGAATCTGACATAATCATGGACGCAGCCTGTGAATTTTGTAGGACAAAGAAAACACACAAAGAGAGAAAGAGAGAGTAACTATGCGAGTTACTAGATTGCTAGGGAAGGAAGTTGAGTTATTCTTAATTTAGACACAAACATTTCATACACTGAGAAAAATCGTTTGATTGTATCAACAAGACGTATGATTAAAGGCATTTTGGTTAAATCAAACAAGAATTTCTAATTATCGTGATAAAACTCGATTTTTTATAACTAGAACATTTAATAGATTTTACTATAAAGATTTGGTTAGTATTTTCTGGTTGGATCTATCAAATTTCTTGTTGCATTAATTATTTCTTTGCTTGCCTCTTAACTTAACTCGTATTCAATATTTCCCATAAAATGTATATAAAGAACTAGTATTAACATTAAATCCAAAGTATTTTTTTCTCTTAAGAGCAGTAGTGCCAGAAAGAGGATGCTAGCTCTCTGATTGTGTGTGTTTGAGCTGCATCCTCTTCTTGCATCACTATTTATCAGTTTAATTTCTAACAAACTGAATTTAAAATAATTTATTCAATAATCTGGATTGAATTTATCCAACAATCTTGTTGGAATTCAGAATATTAAACAGACTTTTGAGATTAAAAAAATGGAAAATTGGAAAAATTTTAGACGACTTGGTGCTAGTAAGTTTAATATTATTTAGTAAGTTTAATATTATTTAAGTTTAATATGATTTAATATTATTTAATAATATTAATTAATATTAAATAACCAGAAAATTTGCTAAATTTAACAGGAAGAGATTAATCAGATTCATCTGGTAATTCCTACAAGAATTCTGGTTCGTCCATTTTCCAACAGACATACTGGTTGAATTTACCAGAATTCTAATTAATGCAATCAGATTTTTTCTCAGTGCACTGTTTATCAATTTAATTTCTAATAAACTGAATTTAAAATAATTTATTCAATAATCTGGATTGAATTTATCCAATAATCTTATTGAAATTCAGAATATTAAACAGACTTTTGAGATTAGATGGAAAAAATTTTAGACGACTTGGTGCTGGCAAGTTTAATATTATTAACCAAAAAGAAAATTTGCTAAATTTAACAGGAAGAAATTAATCAGATTCATCTGGTAATTCCTACAAGAATTCTGGTTCGTCCATTTTCCAACAGACAATGGTTGAATCTACCAGAATTCTAATTAATGCAATCAGATTTTTTTCTCAGTGCACTGTTTATCAGTTTAATTTCTAACAAACTGAATTTAAAATAATTTATTCAATAATCTGGATTGAATTTATCCAATAATCTTATTGGAATTCAGAATATTAAACAGACTTTTGAGATTATATGGAAAAAATTTAGACGACTTGATGCTGGCGAGTTTATTATTAACCAGAAAATTTGATAAATTTAACAGGAAGAGATTAATCAGATTCATCTGGTAATTCCTACAAGAATTCTGGTTCGTCCATTTTCCAACAGACACTGGTTGAATCTATCAGAATTCTAATTAATGCAACTAGATTTTTTCTCAGTGTAGTATTTTAAAGCGAAACGCACAGAAACCAAAGCAATTACCAGACGACAAGTGGATGACGACAAGGGAGAAATTAGGCAACGGCAAAGAGGGAAGGATGTTATGATGCGCGCCGTTGAAAGAGAACGATAAAAATGAAAGATATTGTGAGAAACGCAGAGTCACACAGTCGTTTAGATGCGTCATAAAACATCTCGGCTCCCTGTTTCCAACCGGAGCCAACTTTACTTTCGCTCTCTCGTCTCGTCCTTTCCCTATCACCGTCATATATCCGTTTCATCGATAGATAGGCACATCTGCCTGTCTATTGGCGGCCTGCCCAACCGAGAGGATACAATATTTTTATTAGTCATCCCGATAAATTGGTTTCGGACAACACGAAAGGATCCTGCGGAATCCTTGAGTAAGGGTGTGTGTGTTTGTCCTTCCTCTCTTCCTCCGTTTAAATCTTTTATTCCAGGAGCGTTCGTCTTCTTTATCCCAGCGAAAGGGTATACATCTACTTCCTAATTCGATACAAGTCAAACTGCGTGCGACTTCGCATCGATACCGCACAAGACAAAGTCGAGTTCTTCGCGAAGGAATGTCGCGCAAGTCCACCATAGAATGCGCTATATGTTCGCTAATAATCACGTTTCGATTATTTGCAACTTTGGATGCAATTGGTACAATTGAACCGATAACAAGAGATTTTTCGAAACGCGAACTCGCGTCTCGTTTTCACGTTGACGTGAATACGGAAAGCAGAATGGGGTGTAAACGAAGAATAAATAAAGGGCTACGCGCGTAAACACAGGGGTTGCATAGAAATCGGCGACATAACGTCGCTATGTCATGGTTCTGAGTGATGCTAATCCTCTGTTTACGTAAAATCCTAACTTAACCTACCGTTTACTGAAGAATAGAAATCTAGATATTTTATGGTTTCTCTCATTCTCACATCTATTTTATGGTTAGACTCAACTCATTTAAAACAACATTTTCGGCGAACTAAATTATATTTTCAAAGAACTAGAAAAAATCCTGCGAATTTTACTGCTATAATTGTATTAAGGCTTGCTAGTTTTCAGGATAAATACAATCGAAGTAAAAATGCGTTTAAAAAATCTACAAAGAGATTTAACAATACAATTGCAAATGAAAATCCTTTGAAAATCTTGAAAGTCGGAATATACAAAAAGCGCCTTGTAAAATTTATTTTCACTATAAGCGCATGTGTTCACAAACATTATTTAACAAAATTCCATCCAATTAATCCATATAAAAATATATTTTTCAATAAAATAAAAAATTTTTCAATAAAAGAAATATCTGTTCAATAAGTGTTTTTATTTTTACATTTCTGAAAAAAAAAAAATTTATATTTATTTAATTTTAAATTGATTCATAAATATAAGTTATTTTTTATTATTTTTTACCCCGATCAATTACTAATATGTAAGATAACAGTAAAAATAAAATTCAAATAAATTCTCTCTTATTACATGCTCTATATATTTGCGTTTGTGCTAAAAATCAATATAACGTTTTTGAATTACATGTATCGGAAAACCGATAATACCGTTTCATCTGTACTTTTTCTAAAACGGATAAAATATATATATAGGTCTCCAGTTCTATATATAGACTTGTTATTTCACTCGTTAACTGCTTAATATACCGACATTAACCCAATTAATTATCTCCAATATGAGCAAGTGTTGCATGGAAATTCAACGTATGACGCATCGCCTCTATCTCGATTTGACAAAGATAATGAGTCGACGACGACGACGGCGAGGGGAGATGATCATTCAGCACATGTATAATATGTGGATACAACTTAACACGTTTGTATGACTCAATGGGAAAGCTCGCCTATACCAAGTTAGCCAATGTCCCGATATTCATGAGGTCAAAGCAGCTGCGAGTAATTCTGAAGGGCACAAAAGAGGGAGAGAAAAGTGCATAATAAGCGAGAATAAAAGTAATTGACTCTGACACGCGAGAAAGTAATTATCACAAATATAAATAATATATTTGAAAATAAATGTCACAAATATTTTATAAAAAAATATAAAGATTTTTATTTATAAATAAAGCAGGCAAAATTAGTCCGTTAATAATCGTTAATAATCGTAAATTATAAAATAATGAGGTTTACATTTACAAAATCTAACGAGTTATGTACATTATGTATACTCATTTAATATATAGACACGATACACAGACCGCAATAATAGTAATTTATACACGCTATAAATTCTAAAATTTATCGGGAGTGATAGAAATTCTAGCCAAGTGCTTTGTAGCACGATTAATGTTATACGGCATTAAAATTATTTCAACTATCGAATATTAGTAACCTAAATAATAACATATCGATTGGAAAATGTGACCTAGATCGAATATGTGTGTGTGTGTGTGTGTGTGTGTGTGTGTGTGTGTGTGTGTGTGTGTGTGTGTGTACGCGCGCAAAAATTTTACGAATAAATAAAAAAAACGCAAAATAACACAAAATAATAAAATAAACAACACAAAATAATAAAATTTATATTATATATATATATTGTTAATAGAATAATTATCCTTTCAAATTGTTCAAGAGACCAAACTACAATATCGCAAATAAAGAATTAATAATTAAAATAGCACTTTGATATTATATTTTCAACAACATAAAAAATTCATAGCATGTTATCTGGGTTGATCCGCTTCTCTCATTATTCCTATTATTTTTTCCAGACTATACAAATTTTGATCGATATAACTGTATTTATATTTAATATTCTCTCTCTCAAATTGTGTATATATATATATATAATCTGTTAAAAATAATAGGATATTTATGTATTATCTGTTAAAAATAATAGGATATTTATGTATTATTTCATCAAAATATATTAATCTTCTCAAAACAAAAATATATATAAAAGTTACAATTTTATTAAACGTAGAATTTAACATTATATTATTATATATTTAATAAAATATTTAATATAATATTATATTTTATTAAACGTAGAAATATTAAAAAATTAGAAAGAAGAAAATTTGTAAGAAAGCAATTAAGTAATATAATTGAATGATGTAAAATCAAATTAAAATCAATTATGACTACCAATACGAATAATTAGAACTAAAATAGAAGATGTCGAAAATCTTTAGTGCACTCCTCGTTCAAACTGCACACACATGTAAAGTTTTATACCGTGCATCGTATATTTTTCAATGCTAAATAGCTGGTCGGTTGTTAGTGATCAAACAAGAACTTTCATCCTGTCCAACTAAGCTAAGCACAGGTAAGCTTTCATCCCATTAATGGCTACCAACGTCCACAAACGCCCGCTGGCAGGCAGACAGATGCGCGCGCGTAAAAGGTCATTGTAGCAATGTACGTTGACCTTTAATATCCGGTATATAACACGCAGCATAACGACGATGCAACATTCCTATATAGTATAGTATACTTTTGTGAAATTTAATCAACGTCAAGAAACTCGATCTAATCTCGAGATGATCTCCTAATGAATTTATACGTCGCAGCGTCTAATTAAGTAGTACTTAAAATAAACTCGATGAGATGTGAGGTCGTTTCAATGCAATAATTACATATTTTCTGGCATAATACGAAGAATCATATCCAGTAAAAAATTTTGTGTTAAATTTAACATATTTCACGTGTCCCAATTTATCCAATTTTAATTTATCTAATTTTAATGTTAATTTAACAGAAGGCAAGTATGTAAATAAATAACACAAGTAATATGTTTAAAAATTAACACAAAAGTGTAACGCTTAAACTTTATCTGGAAATAAAATTTATGTTAACATATTTATAATGTTAAATTTAATTATAAGAAAATGTTATTCTTACATTTTTATGTTAATAACAGAAGAGATATGTCGACTTAACATATGGAAACTGTTATAGAGAGAAAAATAACACACTTATCTGTTCATTTTAACATATAACATATTTCATCAAAAATTCGTGCATTTACGAATTAATTGTGTTGTTTTAACTCTTAGAAACAGTGAATATTAACTCAACGCAGAAATGTCAAAATAAAAAACGCAATGATAATATGTTACTTTAACATAAGAGTATGTTAAAAATTTAACACAAAAATTTTTACACGAGAAAATTTTAACAAAATGTTTTTTTACAATGTATAAAATAATATAAAATAAAATAATATAAAAAGACCTCTTCTCCTGCACCGTAAAAAACATTTTGTATTTCTGTTAAAATTTTCTCGTGTAAAAATTTTTGTGTCAAATTTTTAACTTATTCTTATGTTAATGTAACATATTATCATTGTGTTATTTTGACATTTCTGCGTTGAATTAATATTCACCGTTTCTAGTAGTTAAAACAACACAATTAATATTTAAATACACGAATTTTTGATAAAATATGTTATAATGAACAGATAAGTTGTGTTATTTTTCTTTCTACAACAGTTTCCATTATGTTAAATCGACATATCTCTTCTGTTATTCATAAAAAAAAGAATAACTTTTCTAAAAAAATAGAATAAATTTTCTTTTAATTAAATTTAACATTATAAATATGTTAATTTAACATAAACTTTATTTTTAGATAAAGTTTAAGTGTTACACTTTTGTGTTAATTTTTAAACATATTACTGGTTATTTATTTACCATTTATTTGCCTTCTGTTAAATTAACATTAAAATTAGAGTGGATAAATTGGGACATGTGGCATATGTTAAATTTAACACAAAATTGTTTACTGTGTGAAATTTTCCCAGTATCATTTCCAAATTCTCTGATCCGCGTCATTATTCGTGTTTCTGCAGATAATAGCCCGATTGAATTTAATTTATAATTTAAAAGATGAATCTCTGAAAAGATTATTTTGCGTAGTTTTTTCGGGTGGATTCCGGTCGGCAACAGCGAGGAAAGTATTTCCCTCGATTTTTATATCAGCGCCAAAGAGGGGGAGGAAAAAACTCCCCGAGGGAGATCGGTTGATTAAGCTATCGAACCCAGTTTCCACGTCAGTGCGCGCATTAAGAGAATTTTTTAAAGCACGAAGTATACCGTCGCGCACGAGTATCCCGTAAATGCAGACCGGACGGTATAATTAAAATGAATACACACATATCCCGTATACAATGGCCCGTAAGAAATTGCAAATAAATTGCCTCTCGTAGCCAAGGATCTCATTCTCTATTGGGAAAAGAGTCAACGATATCTAATTAGGTATTTTCATCCTCGGAGAATTATATTACGCCAAAGGAAGGTAAAAAACACGTATGTTATTCTCTCCTTTTCCGACAAAATACACAAATTAAAAAAAAAAGAAAACACGAATATTCTCTCCGTTTTGAGCGACTCTGTTGACGGCAGATATCAATTACGTAGGTACACAATAGGTAAAAAAAAAAAAAACACGATACATCCGGGCGTAAGTGGAGTAGTTTTTACGGGAGTTCCCGAGAAAGGAGGCTCTTATAATAGAGGGTATATATCGCGGTACGTGGCCTCATAGAAGATTTAATGCGGATCATTGAAGTGCGGTATAATGCGCGGTTCACGGTCAAGTAACTTGCTTTCGAGTTGCGTGCGCTAAATAACACGGTCTTTCGGCTCGCCTTGACACGCACATGTACTCTCTTAAATTTCTTAGAGTGAAAATGCACTCGAAAAATTGAGTGACTGGTCAAGTCACTCTAGTTAGAATGAATTTTTCACTCATAGGAGTGAATTCTTCTCACTTTTTGTTATAGAATAAAAAAAAATTCACACTGCAAAATAGAGTAAATAATTTATACTCTACACAGAAAAAAAGAATATTCTTGTTTTGAAAATATCTTTAATTTCAACATGAAAAACTTGAAATGAGATTATATTGCGTTAACTGAAGAAAATTTGCTTGAATGAAGTCATTTTATATAGTTCAATCAAGAAAAATATATTCTTATTATTTAAGAATAATTTTCTTGAATGGAAAAGAAATAATGTTAGATAGAAAATAATACATTTTTAAATCAAAAATTATAATTTTTGAAAATTTTTTATTATCAAGATAATTATATTGTATTCTTGAGATGACAATTATAATATTCAAATAAGATTATAATATTGTTAAAATTTAAGATTATTAAATTCTTCTAAGAAGATTATATAGTCTTGCGTATATAGGAAACAATGAACACGTTAATTTAAGTATATAAGTGTTAATTTGACACTTAATTTTTTTCCGTGTACTTTGTAGAGTGAATATTTTCACTCTATGTCTTCACTTTATGTCTATCTAGCATTTTCACTCTGTATAGAGTGAATTTTTACTCATAAAGAGTGAGTAAAGCGCATAACACGTTACGTTCAGAATTAAACAGTTCACTTTTGTGAAAAGTGAATGTTCACTTATTTGCGTGGCAGTATTTTCACTATCACTTGGAGTGAATATTCACTCGTTTGGAGTTAGATTTCACTCTAAGAAGTTTAGAGAGTAAGCTCGTTGGACCAAGAGCGGCCATCGCGTATTTCGCGCGACGCGGTCGCATTCTGCGTTTCCGTAAGTCGGATAATCGGGCACGTTGACGGCTGAGGATCGAGAAAATCGATTATGTAAATATTGCAACTCTGCCATTTTGCGCCTCAAGCCAAGCAATCGCGAAATGGACGTGCGCGAGAAACTCGTTTATTATGCTCCGGTTGTTCCAGTTATATTGACCAAATCCGTTACGTAAAATCGACCAACTTGGATTAACACACATGTTGACTGAATGAACCGTTTCAATCACTCGACTGTATAATTACGAGAATTATTTATTAATAATCCGTTTACAATAATTTTCTTTGTACGGATGAATAATTAACATAATTTTTTTCGCAACACTGGTCGTTTAGGGAGATCGACATTATCCTATTTCTGTTGCAGATAAATAGTGTCTACAATATATCTTTCAGCAGTATTGTCAACTTAACCGAATTGTTTAAAATTTGCAAATTACGATATAAAATATACACGTCGTAGACACCAATTTTAGAATTGAGATCAAGTCTAATTACAATTCAAATTTGAAATATCATGTATTATACAGAGCAATACATCAGTTCCCCGAATTTACTCTTGCAAATAAAATAATCGAATTTTTGCCGAAATAACCCTGTCCAATTTTAAACTGTGGGTGACAAAATTGAAATTATTCAAATAATTGAAAATACATTAAATCAATTAGGTCACGAAATATCCAATATATATCGATTTAATGTCAAACGGAAACAGACACAGAATTATTTCGAGTATGGCAACGATAACGCGATGAGTCAAAGTTTCCGAGCGCCCCTTCTCGACTCCGATATATCACTCCCAATAGACCGTTTTTATTTTCGTGCATATGTGAGGGCAGTGTGTACATACAGTATTTATGATAGCGTGCGCGCGGCTTAATAATGAGCTACGGACACAGACAGCCGGTCGCTGAGTCACCGGCCGAGGCACGATATGTCGAGCATTATGGTGCGGGCTCGACGAGCCCTCCGGGGAATATTCGAACCCCTTCCGCGAGAGGCCCTCCTATCACTCTCCTTTTCCGTCTCTCTTTCTCTTTCCCTCGCGCCTCCTTCATCGGACTCGTAAACAGATCCATAGACGTAATTAAATGCGAGTAAGCGCCTATCAGCCAGGTGGAAATTAGCCATTACACCTAATCTCTCCCCGTTTTCCGTGCAAATTATACATTGTACTTTCTTTTGCCTGCAATGCGATATTTAATAATACGCAAACTGTATATGTGTTTGCCGAGATAAGATAAAAAAAAAAAAAAAAAAAAAAAAAAGAGCGCGCGAGCGAGAATGGAAAAGGGCAGATCGGGTAGTAGATTGCGGTCATTAATTAATTAAAAAATGCAGCGTCAAGATTTTTACTTTCAAGGGATGTAGGCCAAAATAATAAATATCTTCCAATCTTCGATTCATCAAATAATCGCGCCGCAGCGGAAAATAGCGGTTATATACATAGGGGCGGAAGATTGCATTTTATTACCAATATACATATTTTTAACTCGGTTTATATATTTTCCGTTCCAGGCGCCTCTTCCGCGCGCGCTCTCGTTATTATCGTTTAATTGCTTTGTTCCAAAATTCACGCATCAATTATCCGCAACTCGATGCACGGTATTTTAATAATTCGGTAAAGTCCACTTCCGTAATATCCGACGCGATTACTCAAGGGTATTTAAAAACTATCGACCATTATTATATTTGTGCACTGAGAAAAATCGTTTGCTTGTATCGACAAGACGTATATGATTAAAGGCATTTTAAATCAAGCAAGAATTTCTAGTTATCATAATAAGATTCGATTTTTTATAACTAGAACGTTTAATAGATTTTACTATAAGGATTTGATTAGTATTTTCTGGTTGGATCTATCAAATTTCTTGTTGCATTAATTGCTTTGTTTGTCTCTTAACTTAACTATTCAATATTTGCCATAAAATGTATATAAAGAACTAGTATTAACATTAAATCCAAAGTATATTTTTTTTCTTACAAGCAGTAATGCCAGAAAGAGGACGCTAGCTCTCTGATTGTGTGCGTTTAAGCTGCATCCTCTTCTTGCATCATTGTTTATCAGTTTAATTTCTAACAAACTAAATTTAAAATAATTTATTCAATTTAATTTATTAATCTAATTTATTAATCTAATTTATTAATCTGGATTAAATTTATCCAATAATCTTGTAGAAATTCAGAATATTAAATAGATTTTTGAGATTAGATGGAAAAAATTTTAGACGAATTTTGATGCTGGTAAGTTTAATATTATTAACCAGAAAATTTGGTAAATTTAACAGGAAGAAATTAATCAGATTCATCTAGTAATTCCTACAAGAATTCTAATTAATGCAACCAGATTTTTTCTCAGTGCGATATGCAGTCTTGCGTCATACATATATACAAGGTGTATCTTGAAAACCATTTTTTTCCATAATGCTTAATAAAGCAGTAATTAATGAGTAAAGTCACGCCAATAAAAAGACAAAATTCTTTGTTATCAATATATGAAGATTTGGATAAGCAAAAAAATAAACTGTGTTAATTTTTAAACAATTCATCTTTTCAGAAATCTTTTTAATACTTAAATCTGATTAATTATTTAATGAATCTTGGAAAAAAAAATAGTTCAGGACTTTTCAACTCGGTTTTTAATCAGGAATAACGCTATTTGCTTAGTGGGAGCTTTTTAAGACACCCTGTTTATATTAGGGTACAATCGAACACGAATCAATCGGTGTAATAAAAGCGCTCTCGTCACTCGGCTTTGCACTATTTGCACTTTCGCACGTTGCACAGTTGGTTTTTGACCCCGAAAGCCGGAAATTCCTATTCGCGCACATGCATATCAATAAGAACCGAGGTATATTCTCCCATGATACATGAACGCGTTACGTTGTCCGTGTGTTGTTTCGCTTTCGTTCGTTTCTTCGGTCATTTTTCAATGCCAGCCAGCCGCGTCGCCGCGTTGTGACGCTAAATCAACAGGGTGCATAGCACGCGCGGATCGAGAAGAGAAAAATATATAGCTGCCGCATAACTATA
This sequence comes from Camponotus fellah, assembly GCA_030586385.1. Classification (NCBI taxonomy): domain Eukaryota; kingdom Metazoa; phylum Arthropoda; class Insecta; order Hymenoptera; family Formicidae; genus Camponotus; species Camponotus fellah. The sequence continues at coordinate 955,160 of JAPIVC010001004.1, forward strand.
CGCTCTCCTCCTCCATCTTTCTCTTTCTTTACGCGACTCTTCTCACACAAATATATTTTCAACTAAGATTAAAAGCGTGGAACGATAAGGATTTACGTCATCGGATCGGAAAAACCCGAAGAAGACGAAGCGAGAGAATAGAAATCCCGCGGCGAGATCGCTCGAAAGACGACGAGAAAAGGGAAGAAGGAGGAGAGATGCAGAATGGAAGGCTCTTTCTCTTACCGCGAACGGTACTCAAGACGACAATGCTCGCACCGATTACAAATTTTACGGTGCACTCGCGGCTGGATTAAAGAGGGTTCTCGAATGCGATTTATCCGGGGCGTTTCGAGACACGGTTACAAGACCGGTGAAAGGAAGCGAGTCGGATGGTATTTTGCATAAGCAACGAAAAGATCCGTCCCGAAGGATGGACGAGAGGGGAGAGATGTGGAGGAAAAGAAGATTGCAACTGACAATTAATAACTCGAGGGTGACTCGCTCCGCCATTTTTTCTCGCGAACGCGAAAAGAAGAGGCCAGAGATCGATAAATGAAATAGCGAAATCTCGACGGATACTGTAACCATGCCCTTTTGCCTTTGCGGACGTTGGTTCGCCTGTCCCCTTGGAGACGAGCCAAAATAGGAATTGGCCATTGACCAAGGCAACGATACCTAAATTACCACGCGCTGCGCGCACTGCGAGAAACGCTCGACCCTTGTTACGTATGTCCTGTATTGGATTATCCGCGTCATGCTTTATTACGGACTAATGTCACGACAGCGATGCATCTACGACGATCGCTTCATTGCGATAACCGTCATCGTAACTTGCCGTCATTGGACGCGAATTCACGAGGACGAAGCCAATTCCATGGGGATGATCAATTTGACGTGGGAAGGCCTCCGCAATACGTGAATTTTTATTTCATTTTAATAACAAATCTAATCATGAATTTGAAATTTCCTCCTCGAGGAAAATATCAAGTTAGATTCTTTTCAAGTAATTAAAAATAAGAACCTTCTAGTGTATTACATTTCTGAAGGAAAAATTATTTTAAATACCGAATTATTTTAAATACCGGATCTATAATTTTTTATTGCGACAACCATCATCGTAACTTGTCGTCATTCGGCGCGAATTCACGAGGACGAAGCCAATTCCATGGGGATGATCAATTTGACGTGGGAAGGCCTCCGCAATACGCGAATTTTTATTTCATTTTAATAACAAATCTAATCATGAATTTGAAATTTCCTCCTCGAGGAAAATATCAAGTTAGATTCTTTTCAAGTAATTAAAAATAAGAACCTTCTAGTGTATTACATTTCTGAAGGAAAAATTATTTTAAATACCGAATTATTTTAAATACCGGATCTATAATTTTTTATTGCGACAACCATCATCGTAACTTGTCGTCATTCGGCGCGAATTCACGAGGACGAAGCCAATTCCATGGGGATGATCAATTTGACGTGGGAAGGCCTCCGCAATACGTGAATTTTTATTTCATTTTAATAACAAATTTAATCATGAATTTGAAATTTCCTCCTCGAGGAAAATATCAAGTTAGATTCTTTTCAAGTAATTAAAAATAAGAACCTTCTAGCGCATTACATTTCTGAAGGAAAAGATATTAAATACCGGATCTATCATTGCGATAACTGTCATCGTAACTTGCCATTCATTCGGCGCGAATTCACGAGGACGAAGCGAATTCCATGGGGATGATCAATTTGATGTGGGAAGGTCTCCGCAATACGCGAATTTTTATTTCATTTTAATAACAAATTTAATCATGAATTTGAAATTTCCTCCTCGAGGAAAATATCAAGTTAGATTCTTTTCAAGTAATTAAAAATAAGAACCTTCTAGTGTATTACATTTCTGAAGGAAAAATTATTAAATACCGGATCTATATAATCCTTTATTGTGATAACCGTCATCGTAACTTGCCGTCATTCGGCGCGAATTCACGAGGACGAAGCCAATTCCATGGGGATGATCAATTTGACGTGGGAAGGTCTCCGCAATACGCGAATTTTTATTTCATTTTAATAACAAATTTAATCATGAATTTGAAATTTCCTCCTCGAGGAAAATATCAAGTTAGATTCTTTTCAAGTAATTAAAAATAAGAACCTTCTAGCGTATTACATTTCTAAAGGAAAAATTATTAAATACCGGATCTATAATTGTTTATTGCGATAACCGTCATCGTAACTTGCCGTCATTCGGCGCGAATTCACGAGGACAAAGCCAATTCCATGGGAATGATCAATTTGACGTGGGAAGGTCTCCGCAATACGTGAATTTTTATTTCATTTTAATAACAAATTTAATCATGAATTTGAAATTTCCTCCTCGAGGAAAATAGATTCAAGTTAGATTCTTTTCAAGTAATTAAAAATAAGAACCTTCTAGTGTATTACATTTCTGAAGAAAAAATTATTAAATACCGGATCTATAATTCTTTATTGCGATAACCATCATCGTAACTTGCCGTCATTCGGCGCGAATTCACGAGGACGAAGCCAATTCCATGGGGATGATCAATTTGACGTGGGAAGATCTCCGCAATACGCGAATTTTTATTTCATTTTAATAACAAATTTAGTCATGAATTTGAAATTTCCTCCTCGGGGAAAATATCAAGGTATCAAGTTAGATTCTTTTCAAGTAATTAAAAATAAGTTGCTTCTCGTATTACATTTCTGAAGGAAAAAATATTAAATACCGGATCTATAATCCTTACAATCAATTAAAAAAATGCCCTTGTCTTAAAATTTGATTTTGCTTCAATAAGATTTTAATTCGGGTCTTATATTTATTGATTAAATTAATAATTCGATTAAAATCAACGATTCTATTCAACGTTTTCCATTAAAGAGTCCGGCCATTAAAATCAATAGACGGGATGGACTTGTAAATTTGAAATTAATTTTCTCACGGAAAATATATCAACTTAATTGCTCACGACACGTTTGAAGAACTAATCGCGGATAAAGAGCGATGCGGACGTTGTTCGTTGAATAGATAAAGTCAGTGGAAAATCCGGAGGTGAAAGAGAAGCGAGCAAGAGGAGCGATGAAAAAAAAAAAGGACGACAGAAGAAAAATAGAAGCAGTGACAACGACGAACGAATTCCTCTAGGCGTGAGAGAAATGCCCGCGAGAAACCCCACCTCCGGTCCCTTCCTTTCTTTGTATATTCGAAGGATTTCCACTAATGAAATAATTAAAATTACAAAGCTCCGCTCGACGAGGAGCGACGACGACGACGAAGAACGATCGTATGCGCCGGAACTCTTGGTGCTCTATTTCCTCTTTCGACCCCCGTTATCTTTACCTAACCCGACCTAGGGAGGCGTCTTTACATCCACTCTCTTCGCCAGCGGGAAACCGGTAACGGTTCAACGGGAATCAATGAAAATTCTCGACAGAGAGCAGCTTTGAAATTCCATTAGAAAATCAAAGACGTCCCTCGTTTTCTCCAGCTGTTGTTTCATTTATCGCCCGTTTCGTGAGTTCGTAGTCTCATCCCTTCGAACACGAATACACCTTCGTGTGAATAAAGAGAAAACGAAGCGCATCATCATTTTTCCACAACTTGTCCATTTTCCAGAAACATTTACTCGTTTTAAATTTTTTAAAGGACCGCTGGAAATAATAATCGACCAAATTAGCCAGAAATTTTATGTTTATTGTTTACAAACAAATTTAAATAATATAAATTATCTTAATATCGCTAGTCAATTATTCAAAGGATCGTTGGAAATAATAATCAACCAACCTAGCCAGAAATTTTATGTTTATTGTTTGTAAACAATAAACATAATTGATAACAATAATTGACTAGCGATATTTAAGATAATTTATATTATTTAAATTTTTTGCTCAAATTTAATAGAGAATCAAAAGTGAATTGACCTAATTGACCTAAAAATTAATAATCTATAATTATTTAATTATAAATAAAATATTATATATCATGAAATAATATTTAATTATTTAATAATTATTAAATATATTTTAATATATAATTAAAGATTATAAATTAATATTATTATAATTATTAATAATAAAATTAATGTCGGATCATCAGTATGCAGAGGCATGGGAATATTAATGTTGGAATGCGAAATGAGATCACCCTGAGATCGTATAAATAAATATAAATTTACTTAACTTTTACCCCCTGAGAAAGAGATTTTCTCTTCGCGCGAAACATTTCCTACAAAAATCGGAAACTAGTTTTCGTTTTCTGTACGAGACGCGTGATAATCTAAAAACGTATGGACATACATGGAGCACGCGCGCGCGTAACGCAATCTATGTTCAAACACCCGCAGGATCCCCTAGCATCGAGTTACTCGCTTTAGGTGGTGTTATTTGAGACAACCACCTGGGGCACGTACACACACGAGACTGCCGGACGTGGAACTTCAGGAGCCAGGTATATACGATGAAAGCACTTCGCAGATGAGGACCGGGACTATTTTCTCCCGCCCCTATTCCAGGTCGCTATCTGGCCCTGAAATTGACGACGCACGAAAAAAAAAAAGCGATCGAAACGTGTTTGCACGAGATCCGGACACTTATAAGGGTATCCGACTTTTATGCGATTCGCGCCAGGAAAATATCGGTTACGTTAAACTTATATAGAATATTATCGATTAATCAACTTTTTGCTTGTCGCAAGTATGGCCTTGTGTTGCGAGAACACGAGAAAGGTAACAGACTACGAAGAAATGTAGGCCAGGAACTAAATCTGCGAGATATGCATTAAAGTTTCATGGGATATGTATTTAAAAATATCACGTTGTCCGCGACCCGCTATCTATATTTGTGATTTTCGTCTTAATCTTTTTTGCCACTTTCCGTTCTCCATACAGCTCTCTCTCTATTTTAACTCTTATAATATTGCCTTATTAATTTAAAAATATTGTCTAAATTATTCTAAAAAACGGCTGAATCTTTTCGAGAATATTTCGAAAGATAAATTATTTCCGTTTGAATTTTATTATTTTTAATATAAATTTTCATTCGCTATTATTTCCGATCGTTTAACTTCTCTCAATTTTTCAATTCTCTCCGACAATTCTTGAGTATTTGCAATGTTCCAGGGATATGCTATCAAATCATAACCAAATAGTTAGGTAACGAGATACAAACAGTGCGTCCATGGTGGACGAGGAAGAAAATATCACAGCGAGAGGTAAAGGAAGGATGTAGAGAAGTGCAATGAATGAAGTTGTTGTAGTATCAGTGTACAAACCAGGAATCAGAATCCACAAAGCGATCATATATCCACAATATATATGTTATAAATATTACACATTTTCCCAAAAATCTCACAAATGCCAAAAATAGAATTTTAAAAAATGCAATAATTTCATAATTAAATAGAGAGAGAAATCATATATGTATAATATATCCCTATATTTCAGAAAATCTTGTATTATATATTTAGAATACAAGATTCTCTTAAATCCTTTCCTTGAAAAAAAATATATATATTTATATAACATATAATATATATTTATAATTATATAATTTATAATTATATAATTATATAATATATATTTATAATTATATAATTATATATTGAAATATCCGTAATATATTTAAAGGATTTTTGAAAGAAAGGATTTAAAAAATCTTCTATTCTATATATATCGTACAAGATTTTCTTAAATACGCTCTCCTTCAAAAATCTTCTAAATATATTATGGATATTTCAAATGGCAAACATTTGCATTATATATGTTATAAATATTACACATTTTTCTAAAAATCTCACAAATGCTAAAAATAGAATTTTAAAAAATGCAATAATTTCGTAATTAAATAGAAATCATATATGTATAATATATCCCTATATTTCAGAAAATCTTGTATTATATATTTAGAATACAAGATTCTCTTAAATCCTTTCCTTGAAAAAAAATATATATATTTATATAACATATAATATATATTTATAATTATATAATTTATAATTATATAATTATATAATATATATTTATAATTATATAATTATATATTGAAATATCCGTAATATATTTAGAGGATTTTTGAAAGAAAGGATTTAAAGAATCTTCTATTCTATATATATCGTACAAGATTTTCTTAAATACGCTCTCCTTCAAAAATCTTCTAAATATATTACGGATATTTCAAATGGCAAACATTTGCAATATATATATGTTATAAATATTACACATTTTTCTAAAAATCTCACAAATGCCAAAAATAGAATTTTAAAAAATGCAATAATTTCATAATTAAATAGAGAGAGAAATCATATATGTATAATATATTCCTATATTTCAGAAAATCTTGTATTACATATTTAGAATACAAGATTCTCTTAAATCCTTTCCTTGAAAAAAATATATATATTTATATAACATATAATATATATTTATAATTATATAATTTATAATTATATAATTATATAATATATATTTATAATTATATAATTATATATTGAAATATCCGTAATATATTTAAAGGATTTTTGAAAGAAAGGATTTAAAGAATCTTCTATTCTATATATATCGTACAAGATTTTCTTAAATAGCTCTCCTTCAAAAATCTTCTAAATATATTACGGATATTTCAAATGGCAAACATTTGCAATATATATATGTTATAAATATTACACATTTTCTAAAAATCTCACAAATGCTAAAAATAGAATTTTAAAAAATGCAATAATTTCGTAATTAAATAGAAATCATATATGTATAATATATCCCTATATTTCAGAAAATCTTGTATTATATATTTAGAATACAAGATTCCCTTAAATCCTTTCCTTGAAAAAAAATATATATATTTATATAACATATAATATATATTTATAATTATATAATTTATAATTATATAATTATATAATATATATTTATAATTATATAATTATATATTGAAATATCCGTAATATATTTAAAGGATTTTTGAAAGAAAGGATTTAAAAAATCTTCTATTCTATATATATCGTACAAGATTTTCTTAAATACGCTCTCCTTCAAAAATCTTCTAAATATATTACGGATATTTCAAATGGCAAACATTTGCAATATATATATGTTATAAATATTACACATTTTTCTAAAAATCTCACAAATGCCAAAAATAGAATTTTAAAAAAATGCAATAATTTCATAATTAAATAGAAATCATATATGTATAATATATCCCTATATTTCAGAAAATCTTGTATTATATATTTAGAATACAAGATTCTCTTAAATCCTTTCCTTGAAAAAAAATATATATATTTATATAACATATAATATATATTTATAATTATATAATTTATAATTATATAATATATATTTATAATTATATAATTATATATTGAAATATCCGTAATATATTTAAAGGATTTTTGAAAAAAAGGATTTAAAAAATCTTCTATTCTATATATATCGTACAAGATTTTCTTAAATACGCTCTCCTTCAAAAATCTTCTAAATATATTACGGATATTTCAAATGGCAAACATTTGCAATATATATATGTTATAAATATTACACATTTTTCTAAAAATCTCACAAATGCTAAAAATAGAATTTTAAAAAATGCAATAATTTCGTAATTAAATAGAAATCATATATGTATAATATATCCCTATATTTCAGAAAATCTTGTATTATATATTTAGAATACAAGATTCTCTTAAATCCTTTCCTTGAAAAAATATATATATATTTATATAACATATAATATATATTTATAATTATATAATTTATAATTATATAATATATATTTATAATTATATAATTATATATTGAAATATCCGTAATATATTTAGAGGATTTTTGAAAGAAAGGATTTAAAGAATCTTCTATTCTATATATATCGTACAAGATTTTCTTAAATACGCTCTCCTTCAAAAATCTTCTAAATATATTACATATGGATATTTCAAATGGCAAACATTTGCATTTAAAAACCAGCGTAAATAGTCTAAATTATAGATGCGAAGTGTCTTATATTATCGTCGCAGTCTTTCTCTCTGAATCATCTCCACGAAAGTAAAAGTTGCAAGTTGCGTCTGTACGCGCGGCATTAACGTAAACGGTTAGCTTGCGAAAAGAACAATGCGGCAAAGTTTCGCGAAGAAAAAAAAAGGGGGTTGCGGTTAAAAAAATTCCCGTGCCCCTCGCGAGGGGCGGGAGAGGGGAAAGATTAAATTCTCCGAAGGAGAGAGAGACCGAGGGAGCGTTTTCAGCTATTTCCTATCTCTTCGTATCTTGGTTGCTTCTTCGCCTCGAGGCGTACCGCTACTTTCCGACGTTCGCCCGGCTTTTCCTTACCCTGTCCCAGAGTTTTAGGTCACGCGACCTAAGTCTCTCTCTCTCTCTCCGAGTCTCGGCCCTTTTTGCGACTGTAAATTCCTCGATGTCGGGTTAAAAGGGGCCAAAACGTTCGCGGTTGAGCGAGTGAGTAAGCGCCGGTGGTTTCTTCTCCCCCTCTCGTGCTGTGTAGTTGAACGGAAATACTTCCGGAAATCTTTTTGTTCTCCGGTCTTGCTTGATACGCGAACTCTCGATGACGGCGCGCGCTCTTTTGCCGATACCGGTAGTCGCTCTCGGCTGCGCCAAAACGGCTTTTTCCACTCTGTTTGTAATTTAATCGCTGTAAAAATCGCTAAATCTCGTCCAAACGCGCTTCTCAGAACATCGGTTGCGTCATTACGTGCTTTTTTTTTTTTTTTTTGTGAAACGTATGTAACTGAAAGCCCCAGCGTCCAGCGTGTGTAACCAAAGAAGGCCAGTGATATTTAAATTTTTCTCTTTAGCATAACGTCAGATGGAATTACTCGCTTTCAAGCGTAACTTTGCGCGACGCGCTGAAAAAAAGGACATTTCCAGATCAGTTGACTGAAAATGTACTTGAATAAACTTTAATTGGAATATTCGCGAGAAACGGATCGTTAACCCTTATATATAAATGTCTTTCTTATAAATAAAGAATAGAGATACCTTCAAAATAATTTTCCAATAAAACTGGTTGAATATTAGATGCAGCGCGCAGATATTATTATTTTACAAATTTAAATTCATCTTCCTAAATATTTTTCTGTTTCAATATTTGAAACTGAATTATAGAAAATCTTTTTAGTAAATATATAAAAAAATAAAACACATATATATAATGCAATAAGTGTGAATTATGTCGAATTAACGAGTATTAAAGAAATAGAGCTGAAAACGTCAGATGAAAAATAGGATTACAATATAATGTAGCATACGCCTATTCAAAGATGAAAGACACGAATTATAATAAATAAATAAGTAATAAAATAAATATAATGTACATAAATATAATGTACGTTTTTACATAATCTTTAACAATTTTTTCAAACCGATATTTCTTTGTAATTAGGTATCTCGAAACGTTTCATCGTGTTGTTTTGTCATGCTAATTAAGAAGAGATGACGAAATCGTCGCCGATAATCACACAAATTGCACGGATTAATAAATAAGTAATAAATAAATATAATGTACATAAATATAATGTACGTTTTTACATAATCTTTAACAATTTTTTCAAACCGATATTTCTTTGTAATTAGATATCTCGAGACGTTTCATCGTGTTGTTTTGTCATGCTAATTAGAAAGAGATGACGGAATCGTCGTCGATAATCATACAAATTGCACGGATTATAATAAATAAATAATAAAATAAATATAATATACATAAATATAATGTACGTTTTTACATAATCTTTAACAATTTTTTCAAACCGATATTTCTTTGTAATTAGATATCTCGAGACGTTTATCGTGTTGTTTTGCCATGCTAATTAAGAAGAGATGACGAAATCGTCGCCGATAATCACACAAATTGCACGGATTAATAAATAAGTAATAAAATAAATATAATGTACATAAATATAATGTACGTTTTTACATAATCTTTAACAATTTTTTCAAACCGATATTTCTTTGTAATTAGATATCTCGAGACGTTTATCGTGTTGTTTTGCCATGCTAATTAAGAAGAGATGACGGAATCGTCGCCGATAATCATACAAATTGCACGGATTATTATAATAAATAAATAAGTAATAAAATAAATATAACCCTATAAGCACACAATATTCCTAGGATATTGTATAAATATTATTAACTTAATAATATTTATACAATATTTTAGGAATATTGTGTCTTGTAGGGAATGTACATATAAATATGTAAATATATAAATGTACGTTCTTGCATAATCTTAACAACTTTTTTAAGCCGATATTTCTTTGTAATTAGGTATCTCGAGACGTTTCATCGTGTTTTGCCGTGCTAATTAAGAAGAGATGACGGAATCGTCGCCGATAATCATACAAATTGCACGGATTATTATAATAAATAAATAAGTAATAAAATAAATATAACCCTATAAGCACACAATATTCCTAGGATATTGTAAAAATATTATTAACTTAATAATATTTATACAATATTTTAGGAATATTGTATCTTGTAGGGAATGTACATATAAATATGTGAATATATAAATGTACGTTCTTGCATAATCTTAACAACTTTTTTAAGCCGATATTTCTTTGTAATTAGGTATCTCGAGACGTTTCATCGTGTTTTGCCGTGCTAATTAAGAAGAGATGACAGAATCGTCGCCGATAATCATGCAAATTGCACGGATTGCGTAACGCACGAACACTCCTGTAATACAGAGAGACGGGAGGGAGAAGATACAGCAAGCTACTTAATGCGGCGCGCGTTCGGGATGAAGATTCCCTAAGAAAGAGGCTCCAACGAGCGTGACTAATGCGCAGATATACGTAAACGTATCTCGGGAAGACGAAGGAGAGGAGGAGAAAAGAAAACGAAGACTCACCCTCGCAACTGCTGACTCTCCTTCGACGAGGCTCTTACTTCCGACGAACGGGGTTGTACTCGGTGGATAGAGGGCACGTCGAGAGAGAGAGAGAGAGGCAGGACAAGAGACAGCAGGATGGAAGACTCGCTGTATCCGTCGACAAATACGTCGCGTCGTTCTTCGCTGAAAAAGAAACGAGAATAATAGGCGCGCTGGGAACAAAAGGGGGAGAAGGAGGGGGAGGGAAGACAAAAAATGCAAACGCGAGAGAGCGTTTTAACATTTTGACTCGTATCATCGCGCATTCGCGACGAAGCCCGATTTTCGCGCCAAGCGAAATAAAAGCGTCTGTAACAATATTATATGTATTAAATCGGTACAATATTCACGTTACTCAAATTTTATGCAGATTTATGCGTATAATATGTCCTTATTTTGACAAGGGATTCTGAAATTTTCGTCGCAAACGTATATCGTGTGACGTCAGATCGTTCAAAATCGAACGATTCCTTACCTTGGAAAAATATCCGGGACGATCGCAATAATAGTTGCCCATCGACACGATTTGACAAGCCGATTATAGAGACGTGTGATACTTGTCCGATATTCGTTCGATTGTTTCGCGATATCAAGAAAACTCACGCGAGGGAAGGATAAATAATTCAACGTACACCACTGAAACTTTGTCGATATCACCGTCTTGAAGTGCGGCGCGTAACTATACCTTATGCGCTATCTCGTGGTCAGTTTCGGTATTCGATTATCGCGCGGTCGGATACATAATTCGCGCAGTTATCGATATCCCTTGGTAAGTGTACCTACGTGAAATAAATTATTTCGATTTTATTTAAATTAATTATATATGAAATTTTTTATTAAATAAAATATTTATTAAATTTAAAATTATATATTAGAGTTTTTATTAGATACTATACGCCGTGTACAAATTAATGCATATACTTAAATTTTTAGAATTTTTTCTTCATTAGTTAGTAACATAAGAACAAAAAAAATAAAAAAAAAATTCTTATGAATAATAATAATTATGTTTCATTGATAAAATAAAAAAAAAACCTACGAGAGAAATAAGAACTTAGGATAACATTTTACATGACACAAAAGTAAATAAACAAATATAGCAAGTACAAATAAATGATTACAATTATTTAATTCTTCTTTCTCGCGGGTTAATTTTGCGAGAAATTTAAAGTCATGTTTTTCTCTCTTTTTCATCATTATAAATATAAAATTATATATATTAGATTTTTTATTAAATACTATACGCTGTGTACAAATTAATGTATATACTTAATAAGTAAATTTTTAGAATTTTTTCTTTAGTTAATAACATATAAGAACAAAAAAAAATTAAAAAAAATTTCTCGCGAATAATAATAATGTCTCACTGATAAAATCAAAAAAAAAATCTACGAGAGAAATAAGATCCTGGGATAACATTTTGGCACAAAAATAAATAAAAAAATATAGCAAGTACAAACAAATGATTACAATGATTCAATTCCTTTTTCTCGCAGGTTAATTTTGCGAGAAATTTAAAGTCATGTTTCTCTCTCTTTTCCATCATTATAAATATAAAATTATATTAGATTTTTTATTAAATACTATACTGTGTACAAATTAATGCATATACTTAATAAGTAAATTTTTAGAATTTTTTCTTTAGTTAGTAACATAAGAACAAAAAAAAATTTTTTAAATTTCTCGCGAATAATAATTATATTTTATTGAAAATCAAAAAAACCTACGAGAGAAATAAGAACCTGGGAATAACATTTTACGTGACACAAAAGTAAATAAACAAATATAGCAAGTACAAACAAATGATTACAATGATTCAATTCCTTTTTCTCGAATTTAAAGTCATGTTTCTCTCTCTTTTCCATCATTATAAACATGTACCTGTCATTCCGTTTAAATTCCCTTATCTCTCGCGTGATTACCATTCGTTACAACGTAATAAAAACTGATAATAACAATTTCCAACAAGGCAGACGCGGCCGATACGATATCGGGCGAATCGTCCGATTTATTCGAAAGTACGTCTTCCGTCTGCTTGCGCGCGTTCCTGACAAGTGACGTTGACTCGGCGCACGGTCGGGACTCGGTATGACTCGATAGGGCGCGTATCGCGGCCGGGGGCGTTTTATTGGAGTGCACGAATGCGTTTAGAGTGTGTTGCGCTCCTTACGAGGCCGCGTTGCGCGTTGGATGGAGTGCGGGATACGATTTCGCCGATCTAGCGGCTTCATCGCAACCGTCCCGAGATCGACCGGTCGATAAGCCCGACGACACCGACGTCAGGAATGCGCGATGCGTGTCCCGGCGACGCGAGCGCAATATCCGAAAGCCTCGTGAACGATGTCCGGGTGTCATCAATAATAATAATACGCAGCGGAATAGACGCGTAGGTTGGGGGACAGGAAAGGTATGGAGGGTGTCAACGGTCAGCTGCAGACTAAGTATCAGAAAATTGCCACGGAATACTCGAAAGTGAGCGACATTCTCGTAAGATTTCTGTAACAGATTTTGACAGATTTTTCACGCACATGGCCGTTTTTCGATGTTTTATCGCCTATGTTTTTTTTTTGCTTGTTCATCATAATTGTTTCTTGTACAAAGAGAGCGATCCTATTTGCAGATTCGTGCGCAAGCGAATGTTCTGAAAAAGGCTGTGATAGAGGAACAAGCACGTAACACGGATATTCGGAATCATTTGAAGGAGAGGGAAGTGGAGCTTCGTAGAGCCGAGCAGGAAATAGATAGTTTGACATTTCGTAATCAGCAATTGACGAAGCGTATAACTGTGCTGCAGGAGGAACTTGATAAGGCACAGAATAAGTCTAAGAAAGGTAAGAGCAAAGTGCCGGAAAACAATAGTCAAATTCCTCCACCGCCGCCAAACAATATCTTAGACGAAGAATTTCAGAAGAAGATAGTGGAGAATGCTCAATTACTATCACAGATTAGTGATAAAGATAGCGAAATTGAAAGTTTGTACGAGAGAATACAACAGTTAGAATACAAAGTCGATTATAGCGAAAAGTCTAAAGTAGAATCAGAGTGTCAGTTTCAAAGCGCTATAGATAAGTTAGAAAGAGAGAGAAATGACTTGCAGAGGAAATTAAATGATAAACAGAAACAGGAGGAAACTGTATCGTGGTCCAGTAATGAAGGTAAACGCGATGGTTTCGATTTTGATGCCAGAGGAATACTCTCAAATCATCGTCAAACAGAGCCATCGCCATTCTCTTCGCCATCTGCTTCGCGTAGATCATCGAAATCACTTGGAGAAGGAAAGCCGCAAAAGTCGCAAGAAGAAAGTAATGAATTTTTCTACGCAAAATCATGTGATTTAGAAAAAGAAATTAATCATTGGAAAGCTCAATATCATATACTCAAGATAAAATATGATGAATTAGAACAAAAAAAAGCTGGAGCAACTTCTCAAATTGATAATGACGCATTGAAACCTGTAGAAATATATAATATGGTATTATTATGTATATTCTACTATTTTTAATACATGTATATGTATATTTATTATTTATAGATTATTGACTTGTTGATAGATTGGCAAATTGAGTGCACCTTTTGCGTTACCAGAAGAAATCGAATCTCGTGAATTGAAGATTAGGGATTATTTTTTAGGAGAAATTGAAAGATTAACCAATGAAAAACATGTCTGTCATATAAAAAACCTGGCTATGGCTGCAAATGTAATAAGATATATTTTAAATCTCATTTCTAAAGAGTAAACGCATATTTTCTACTTTTCTCGTGTAATAATGTTATCTATACATATTTGTTCTTTGTATTTTAGAGCGAAGTTATGCATGTGCAATTAGATACAAGTGAATCCAAGAGAGAGAAATGTGAAACAGCGCTATTAGAAACACTTTCTAATTATAATGGTTTACAAAAGGAAAAAGAAATGCAAGAGGGAAATTATAAGATACAGCTCAATACCATGAGCGAACATCTTGCCAACATGAATGAAAAACTTATCTGCCAAACAGAGGAGATACAGCAATTGAAATTTGAACTAGTTAATAAGGTATAAATGTGTACAGGATGTAATCTTGTAATAGCATTTAATGAAAGATGTAACTTTTCAGAATAGTAAGAAAGGAAAACAAAAGTGATCCAGATCAGAATTGCAAAGAACAATCATTGACATTCCATCAGCACAGTATGATTTAATCATCGATAAATATAATTATGTGTATATATATATATATATATATATATATATATATATACATATATATACAGCTCGTATCTATTAAAGCAGAGATTTATGAATTTTTGTGCATACTTCATATCTTCAGCTCGCACGATAAAGAGCTCTCTAACTCGATGTTACATTATTTATGAAATCAAAATAAAATTTTACTGACGATGTTCTTTTTATAAATACTTACAAGTCTAACTTTACTTCTATGTTAAATATGTACAACGATTATTCTTATTTGCTCATACTTATTTACAGTAATCAATGATATAGAATAATTTATACAATCTAAATTATTAATAATAAAAATACTAGTATATGTATATATATATATTTATATTTATATATTAGTATCACTTGTACAAGACAGGCATGTGCAACCTGACACCTGCCATTGTAAATTGTAATCTAATCTTCATTGTATTAAAAGAGATATGAGAAATATGTACAGCTACTGTTTATAGTAGGTGTTGTGATAAAATTAATGTAAGCCAAAGCAATTCTATTGCTTTGTGTTAATTATATAAATAAAATATAATTAATCCTGTCTGTCAGTAACATGGAAATTTAAATTTACATTATGTTATAAATTAATTCTTTTATGAAATAATGTAATATAAATAAATACATTTATAATAATTTATTCCATTTTAATAGCAAAGCTAGCACCACAACTGCATCCCTTTTCAGCTAGTGGATTATTCGTTATCCTAAATGCGGATCTTATCAATTCTGTGTGGTATTCTATTGTCGATCCCTTCACATATTCTAATGATGTCGAATCTATAATTACTTTAGTACCATCCTTTTGAAATACTCTGTAATGCAAAAAATAATATTAATCATCATTATTTATACATTCGATATTTGCGATACATACTTGTCATCTTCTTGTATGTTTGGATCTAGATCAAACTTGTATTGAAATCCGGAGCAACCACCACCTTCCACTACAACTCTCAAACATGTACCATCGCTTGCTATTTCCTTTAAGCGCTTTACGCAACTCTCACTGATGATTAAATCGTTTTCAGCTTTGACAGTAACATTTGTTGACGTTTCTCGAGTTGATCTGACTATAGATATATTGTACCATGGACTATAAATATATCATAGTTTGTTTAATATTAATATTATATATATATTTTGATTATTTTTAATTTAATATTAGTCATATACACAATATTAGTTATATACATATGTATGTGTGTGTGTGTGTGTGTGTACTTTTTTATTTATCATTTTTATTAGAATGATATATATAATTGCAAATATTGTGTCATGTTTCCGAAGCATAAAATATAGAGAATTAAATATTATGCATAAAACTACTTTGCGATACGTGAAATTGAATAAATAGCCACGAAAAAATGTAAATTCTACTCACGTCAATAATCGAGAAAAATACCGATTTGCAGCGAAATTTGAAGACAAACCCCACACAACATGCGTCAATTTCGCCATGTTTCCGACATCAGCTGTTGAGTTTGTTCTCAATTTTGCCGCCGATACACTTATCCGCAGGCAGAAGTTTTCTGTGAGCATCCCATTTCAAATCACATTGCAAACAGCCAATCGTATCATTGCCTGGAACAATTTGGCCAATCAGGCAGTCCTATTTCGAACTGGCCAATTGGGCAATCAAATTCCACTCGATATTCGAACGAACCATTCGGAACGTCTTAATTCCGATAAAACCTACGACGAGCGTTCTAATTGGACAGTCGGAAAAGGCAAATCTATCATTTATTTTTCGCGCCACTTTCGCGTGCTGACGTTTCGCGTCAATCATCTCTCTCCCCGCGGTTCCTATTTCGACCGAGCACGCTCCGTTAACGTGAATCGCTGGACAAGTTCCAATTCTATTCTAATCAAACGCGATATACTTGAATACGCACGCTCAGATCTCATTCGACGGATTCAAAGAGCTCTCGAAACTCGTCAAGTGCCGAATATTTCATTGATCCAATCCTCGCTCTGTTCACAACAATGACATCAATAAGCGAAAATAAACACGGAGAATTGAGAAAAATGGCAAGTGAAAGACCGGAAGAGAGGGAAATGAAGTAAGAAGCGAGATGGAGAGAGAGCACGGTATCTCGTGAACGACTTCCGAGAAAGAGAAAGATAAGAGAGATATCGCGACGATACGTCGCAGAATGGGACGCGACGTTCCTGAGGTGGTCGGACGTGACACGAGCACGAAAGAGAGAGGCTGAACATCGAAGGGAGATAAGAGAGAGCGCGCGCAGAACAAAGAACGTTACGTCAAGTGAGGAGGAGGGCGACAGCGGCGCGCGAGAGTATATACAGGATCAGCTGATGAGGCACAACACAACACGAGCAGGCAGTCGGTGGACGAGGTGGAAGGCCAATTGTTTTCTCGTTGCTGCTGCCGTTGTTGGTTATGGCGACGAGTAGCTCTGACGGCTCGTGCACGGCCCCCGCGGACTTTCAGCTCTCGTCCGAGCTGGAGGACGCGTCCAGCCGTCTGAGCATGAACCTGCTCAAGTGCCCGCTCTGCCACAACAGTCGTCGGATTTTTTATTGCCGCCAGTGCGTCCAGAACGGCGATTTTATCCACTCGAACACCGTCTACTCGGAACGGTGGGTCTCGCCACTTTTTTGCGATTTTTCGTGACAAGGCAATTCGTTTGATTTATTCTCCTCGGAGTTTTTAGCGTCTTTAGATTAGTTTCGTGTAATTTTCGGAGCGCGTTTTTGACGTCGAAGTTTGAAATACGCACTGGCTGCGGTTATAATTATTGATGATGTTATTTATTAGGTTCGCAGATAAGCAAATGCGACTCGTGCGACTGAAAGCTGCTAGAGCTCAATTGGAGGAAAAGTGCATGAAGGCTCTTGAGAGGCATAAACAAAGAGATAAGCTGGTACTGTGTGCAAAAATAAGACAAATGATTAATTAACTTTTTTTTTATATATAAAAGAATGAATTGTTGCTTATAGATGTATGCATATATTTTGTTATGTGACCATAAAGAAGTTTCTCAGGCAGTTGATTTTTTTTTAATAATTAACTAAAAGCTGATA
Organism: Camponotus fellah; assembly: GCA_030586385.1. NCBI lineage: Eukaryota > Metazoa > Arthropoda > Insecta > Hymenoptera > Formicidae > Camponotus > Camponotus fellah. The sequence goes on from JAPIVC010001004.1 coordinate 973,299, forward strand.
GAAGCATTTTTGTCATGTAATTTGAACATTGTATGTGCATTTATATTTTCAATTGAATCTAATTACATCTTTTCAATGTAACAAAAATTAACTTGGTAATGCGACATTTCATTTGTTAACTTTTGTTAATTTTAGATTTGTGATATAAACGTATGTAAAGAAAGAGTGAGACTACTTCAGTCTCTGGTAAATGAAACAAGGCAGAGCATCAATAAAGGTGAATGTCATTAATCGATGATATTTGTGCTAAATATTTGTTGTATTAATTACTTAATTTTCAATTATATTATAGGTAATCAACGTTTGAACATTCTGAAAGATGTCAATTCTCAGTTGACTCTACGAGTGCCAAGGCATGAGGACAGAATAGAAAAACTACATCGCTATGTTAATGGTTTGAAAGTTAAACAGGAAAAACAGAAAGAAGCTGTGGACAGAAAAAGGGAGCAACTAAAGAAAGTTATCAGAACTGCTGCCAAGCAATTAATTCAATACATTTTCCCATTATCTAAGGTCCAACCAAATAAAAGGTATATTTAAAGTCCACTTAAACGAAAAATATATTCTTTTGAAATATATGTTAATATTATAAATTTTGTTTATAGTTTGTGCAGCAGCGAAGATAGTGACAGTACCACCTCAGACATTGTTACTAGTGCATTAGCGGATGCATCAGGTACATCATACGTACGCGGTAGATGGATAAGTGAGAAAGAGAATTCTTTAGAAATCCATCATTGTATAGTTGAACCAACGTTGCCAGCAACGGGAGATTATAGTGCTTATTCTCTTTGGGGTAATTTTGTGATTATTCCTGATGACTAATGACATTGCACATAAATATATAAATATATTTCTTTAGTTGCAGCAAATAAAGATGGTGTGCCAGGTGGAAATAAAGAAAATGCGATGCACAATCCAGCATATAACATTAGTGCTGCTTTAACTTATGCTACACAATTGGTTAATGTTCTTGCCTATTATGTTAATGTAAAATTACCGTACAAAGTTACTTGTGGGTATGTATTATTAAAAGAATTATATAAGCTGCTTGCATATATATATATATATATATATTTTTTTTTTCATTTGTGTGAACATTAATATTGAACGCTTTTTTATCCAGATATCAATTTTTTATCAGACACACCCAAACATGAAATTTTTATCAGTATAGAAAAATACTGATTTAATACTGATATACTTAAATATTTACAACATCTGCAAACTTTTCTTCATCTCTATATTATGTTTTTTCAGAGAGTTTTGCGGAAATGAATTGTCGGACCAAAAATTTGCTAGAAAAGTAGCAAGGCTAAATAGTAATGTATTACATTTATGTTTTACACAAAACACCGATATAGAAGTTTTACATCCCATGCATACATTGCAAAACTTGATGCATTTGCTCAATACCGAAATTAGTGATCTGGGAAGGTAATCTAATAATAATAATTTTACTTTACCCTTAAAAATAAAGCAACACAAGTTTATAAATGTTTACTAATCGCGATATGTTCATGTACTATGTATTAGAGTTGGACCAATGGAAGTTGATCCATCCATAATAGCACAACTTCATAGTCAATTAATTCCTGATTTGGAGAATAGCGATGACTCAGCTTCTGATGAAGAAGATTTATGTTGGGGATGGGAAGCTGTAAGTCATACTTCTGTAAGTTATATACACGTATATAACAGATTGCGATTATAAGATAAAATTCTGGAGTATTTTCATGAGATATATTCGTGGCATTATATACATAAACAGGTACCAAGTATCGCTTGTCCCGAAATGGCAGTACCTACTTCTGGTGCAATGGTTAATCAGCAAGCTGCTAGTATGCAAGTGCATCAGAGTGTTGCTGGTGGCTTGGTAACAAGTGCAGCAGCTAGTATCGCCTCGATCTGGCGAGGTTGGACTAATAAATAATTTTTATCTTTCAATCAGTACATATATATAAGCTTTTTTCTGTATATACATTCACATTATATTTTGAATTCTTTAAATCAAAGAGAGAACAGAAATTCTGGTGAAATACTTCAAAACATGATGGCGGTATTTATATAATATTTATATGTCATGAGAGGAGGCAGATATAATGCAAAAGCAGGATGTAAATATTATACATGACTTTTCCTGACTTAAATGTGACATTTAAAGTAGTTCAAATATATGCTGTGACAGATTTTGTTAGATCTGAGATATCTAACTTAATTCAAAACTAAAGTAAATAGAAGAGGATTAGTAAATATATATACGACTGTTTAATATATAAATTTATGGACATTTTATATATTTCAATGCACCACAAATATAATAGTTTAGATTGTGATATATTAAAGTGGATGTTTATGGTCTATACAAAACAGGATGCATATTAATTAGCACAAATATGTACTCTTATAGAATTTGTTATGATAGAATATATGAGAGTGTGCAATGACTGCCTTTTCTATGCTCACCGCATTTGATGTGATTATATATTCATACAAAAGAGATATACTTCCCTATAATGCTTAAAAATATGTTATTAATATATTTTTTATATTTCGGATGACCCGTTTTTAATGTAGCCGATATTGAAATCTATAATAAATAATCCGAGCATCTGATGAGATTGTCTCCAGTATTTTGCAATCTTTGGCAGCAAAGAATTTTAATTGCAATAACATATTTGTTACTAAATAATACGAAATGAAAAGTAATGTATTTATTTGATATACATCAAATATGAATGCTAAAATATTTGGTTGCTGTGGACAACACATCCATTATATTATTTATTATGAGTGACTATTGTATAACATTGTTTATATTTTCTACCATTTAGCATAAAAATAAGATTTGTTAAACATTTCATATTTAATAACATAAGTATTATAAAGCATATTATGTTAATTGGATTTAATTACATTAAGTATATTAAAATGAGAGCATAGTGTAAATAGTATTGTGGTCATTGTGGAATATGTAATCATCCACTAGATATTCTAGCACACAATTCTACAAAGTAAATAGAGTAAATAGTTAAAAAGACTAAGTTAATTTAGCCCAATTAGTCTACAATAATTCTCTTTTATTTTTATATAACACATTGAATTAAGCTTCATATTTTTTTAGATAAGGAAATAGTAACTTATATTGGGTTATCCAATATTACGAAAAGGCCAAGATGAAGATAGTTAATTTATTGATAATTGAGAGCAACACAAATATAGGTGTAATCCATTTCCTAATTATGATAAAAATATGCTTTTTATGCAACATTGATACTATCAACATTTTCAAGTTATTTTTTAAAATCATAAAAATGGAAAAAGAAGACATTGCAGATAGATAAATAGACTCATTCGTTACAATATTACAATTTTCTTATGCTTATAATCCAATTTTCTAAGTAACGTTAGAATTTTATAACACATATGACAGATAGAAAAGGTATTTTACAAATCATATAATATATTAGAATGTTGACAAATATAAATTTATATATATATAATTTTATTTCTTAATGTCTTAATCACTGCTTGCATATAGGATTAAAAAGGCGTTACCAGAATACATTTCAGAGATTAGATACTAAAATTGGACTAGATAATAGCAAATTTTAAATTACAGCGCAACAATTTAAATCGCACTTTTGTAAATGTACAATAATAAAATATGTTAAACATAGTATAAGTATATATTGCATATGCATTGTGGATGTGCGTGTGTGATCGAATATACAATTTTTATCTTATTATCTCATAAAATGGCTATGTTTTATCTGAACAAAGATGCATTGTGATACCTCGAATAAACTAGAATTTGTTCTTTTTTTAATGTTATTGCTGTACATTTAAGTAATATATCAATATGAATATAAGAAATCTCATACTTTTTAAATATACCAATAATAGTAATATCCATACTATTTTAGAAATCTTTTGTATCTTCTTCAATATTTTGGAATAAATATGTAAAAGTAACATATGTAGTATATTATATTCAATATACATCTGTATAAAATAAATAAAATGCTATAACTAAGTACTAATTCACGGTAAATACATAATAAAGTAATAAAGCGCTTGTAAAAGATAGAAGTTACTAAACAAATATCTGATATAAAAGGAGAAAGGAAATATATAGACATCATTTTTTTTATTTTTATATAAAAAGCGAAAAGTTTATTTTTATTTACGATAGAATTTTTTTTGATTGCATAAGAAGTGCGATACAAATATGATACAGAAAAAATTAACTATGCTCTTTGGAGTTTGTTATGCATCATACAATTGCGTACAGCAATTAATTGAACATATGTAAATTGATTTCTACAGTTATATAATAAATATTTGCCATGCTTATATATTTAAATTACGCTATGTTTAAGACAAGAGTTTAGACTTTTAAAACAATTGAGAGAATATAAATTGTACATACATATATTTTCACAAAAAGAGAATACATATCAAAATTGGAATAATTTTAATCTTTAATTTTACGGACAGTTTCTAATTTAATAATCAAAAGTAACTCTATATTCATTTGTTATGATCATTTGTTGAGGCTGGATAAAACTTAATAAAAATTAAATACACATATTGAAAATTTTTAAATATTAATATCACTCATATATAAAAGCATTAAAAATTATACATCTGTGAGAGATATATTGAAACAAATTTCTCAAATCTTTTATATTTTTTTGTTAAAAAGAAAAAAAAAGTATTTTGTACAATGTACATTTACTAGATGTAATAGTAAGATGATTTTTGAATAATATAAACTATGTTTTATTATTCAATTACCAATTCTGCACAGTCTCTGCTCATGTAGCACTCCACTATGACTCTCTTGACGACAGATATCTCATTTTCACCACTTTCGGACTGGCCAGTCTATTGCAATTTTACGTGTATGAAATCGTAAACTGTATACACTAACTGCTCTGTGATTTCTGTAAGCATATCATTATATACTATTTTAATTTTTGCACATAGACAACTTTTTGAAGAGATTGAATATGATAAAAATAACAAGTTAGTTAAACATTATCCGTTTTTAAACATACATATATTTTTCATTCATATTAGATATTTTCAAAAAGAATAAACTTTGGCAGTGTCATATAGAAAAAATTTATATGCAACAATATCGTAATAGAAAATAAAATTTAACATAAAATCGCGTACACATATCACTTTTTTTACTTATAAAATATTATTTTTTATTTATAGAACATTATAAAACTTTTTTTATAAAATATAATATAATAATAGAATAAAAATTTTGATTAATATTTTCAGATTAAGTTTCTTAAGTTTTCAGAATTCTTAATTCTAATTAATATTATCATTACATAATCATGTTGTTCATTAAAAGAGAATCATCTAATTGAAAATAAAAATTTAAAAAAAGGATTTTTTTCTTTGTCAAAGTATAAATCGTCTAGCACTTGTATGAAGGATTCTAAGAGGTGAGAATTATGAAAAGGCTGCCATTTATCCGGAGTTAAATTCTGCAAACTGCAAAATTTTAGAATCAAACGACTGTATAAACATAATTAGGGTAAAAAATGATTGTAATAGTAGGATATCTGATGTTAAAACAATTTCTTGCGATAATAAAATTTATAATTATATATATATCAAAATAAATCAGTGTAATCATATAATTATCCAACTATTACAATGTTAATTGAACTTAATTAATACATAATTCTATGTAACAATGAGATTAATAAAATACTACTTTTCGTTTTTATGAAGACATATATTTTACACAACTTTTATTTCAATAGTCCTATTCTGTAGAGTACAAATATATCGAAATATAGTAAATAATATATTAAATAACAAAGTTAAGAAAGTATATAAACATACTAAGTACAAATCACATAGGTTTCTTTACAGTAAAGAACGTTTGCCATTTCATATAATTGTTATCCTTTTAAATTTCATAAAACACTTAGCTCAATAATGTGTATCATATTCAATGTGCAGAATAGGACTATATATGTAAAAAAAAAAGTTTATTACTACACAGAAAAAATGATAGCCCATGTTAAAATTCTAATTCAAATTTCTACGAAATAAGTAGCTTACATTAATATTGTTAATACTGTGTAAATGATCAATAATTTAGAAAAATTGCTCATCAAATTAAGATTGTATATTTTTCCATCAAGTATATTTAATCCTTCATTTAGAAGCATATCTGTATATTTCTACAGATCGTTTGCAATATGAATTGGAAACATATACCATTAATAAGGGTGTTATGTCATCGTCACTAGATGAGGCACAAAAGCTCAGCAAAAAGAGAGATACTCAGCTATCAAACTATTTTTTTTTTTTTTATAAATTCGTAATCTAGATACTCTATAATGTTTCTAATTAAATTCCAAATGTTTCAGAAAATTATAAAGCTTTACTTATATCTGCAATCCTGTGAAAATCTAATCGTTTAACTTTATATGAAAATTAAGAAATAACATTTTTTTTTTTATCAAGGCGCGAAAATTCGTTGAGCTTTTAACGATGAGCCATCCTATTCGGATAATCCAAGATTGGTTGCTTTTAACGCTAATAATGGTAAATGGGAGATGTTGTTAAATTCGATGAAAATAATTAAATATAGAGATTATCACCTCGATGCGTTTCAGTAACATCCGTCTAAGAAGAGTCATCACGTGAAACCTCATGAACTTCCACGCCCTATCGATTAGATGTGAAATAAAAAGTTGAAAGTATATCAGCGAGATATAGCTTTACATTTTCATTTTTAGTAAGACATTGTTAGTAAAAATAGAGTTAATTCATTCTTCTGCATAAGATATTTATATATTTTTTTATTTCTAATATATATTACTTTAAAACGGTAATAGATGTTGTGTGTTAACGTTGTTAGTTTCAGGATATTTCTTTTCATAACTAGAACGGTGATATACTTTGGTACAAGTATATTTCATCGTATGCATGAGGATGGCCTTGATGTATAGTTTCCATTTTTTTTTTTTTTTTTTCAAAGAATGTGTATTTCTATACTTATATATACATATATATATATATATATATATATATATATAGGTGATTATAAAAATCATACATGAATGAGTTAATGATTGATATGCATTATTCTATTTTTTACAAAGCTATTTTTTGTTTATGTATATATATTAATGCTAAAACATACGAGATTTATGTTGTTTTTACTATTGATTGAATTGTATACAATATGTTTGATAATACATTTATTACATTTTCGAATTTATGTTACACAATAATTAAACAATAAACATTAATTACAATACATTTTATAAGTTGTTATTAAATCTATTATTCTATGTATATATTTAATATAAAAGACTAATTAAAGAGACAGAAAACATCCTTTGATCTATCGCAATACGAAATTGCCAAATCATGTAATTTATGAAATACATTATAGGAAACTAGACTCAAGGCCCCCTTGTTAGCTATTTTATATATATATATATATATATATATATATATATATATACACATATATGCATTTATATTCATCTCTTTTAAATTACTTGAAGAAAATATCAGTACAACACAATTTCTCAGATAGATTTTTTTCTGCATATATACAGGACTGATACTTTTAAAACTAAATGATCAGTTTTCTCCTACTCTTCTCTATTCTGTAAGAAAGTGTGTGTACTAGATTGATGGTTCCATAAACATTCAGAACTGATTATAAATGAAGAGTAGGAAACACTGATCATAGAGAAGTATATTCCGAGAGCGCTAATATTTCCTAGATCTACAAAAATATATAATTATATATAGCAATATTATGCACTTTTTTATCAACATGGCAAGAGGGTGACAGAAATCTTCTACCAAATTCTTATTAAGTTTTTTTCATAAAAGTCTCGCTTCATCATGTATCACGTATGTATTGTAATACAGAAGTTTTTGTACACGTTGTTGAGGAAAGTACATTCTTGATAATGTTAAATTTGGTTCGCATATGTGAAAGAGCTATTCAAGCAGTATAAAATGTATAGTAGTTATTCTATTGTGCAAATTTTACAGTGATTAAATATTTACGGGGATACCGTACTTTTAAAGTATCTTTAAATAAATGCGTACATAGTAACATATTATGCTCTCTACACCTTTTTTTACATATTTATATTTTAAAAAAACACACTTACACCTTCATTATTTTCTATATCATCTAATTTTCCATTTTTATTTCAGTACATCTAATTTTTAATATAGCATCTGTTTAACCCTCTGTGCTTATAACTGTATAATATACAAATACTTTACTCCCTGATTAAAAAAGAAATTTATAAAATCCACAGCAATAGTGATAATAATATATAAAAAAGAAAATAGTTAAATGATGAAAAACGGTCATTGACCAATTGGGATTACATGTAAACGATATAATCTACTTTACATTTTCTCTTGAAATATCCCATCAGTTATAAAAACATTTTCGTGTATCTGCATATAAGATGTTTTGTTTATTTGACACATTCATGCTCTAAATAAAATATAATTCAGAATAATATAGCGTGGATTAAAATTAAATACAAAGATAGACATTTATAATTATTCTTAGTCCCCTGTAATTGATATTTTACTTGTACTATTATTCCATTAAAATTATTAACTGGCTTAATCTGCAAATCAATAATTTGCATAAAGTAATAGAACTTAGTTAAGTAAGCATGTTCACTATCAATGCAGAACTTAAGTTTCAGCCATATATATATTTCTTCCTCTAACATAATTAAACTTCATAATCTTTGAAAGAAAAAAATATATCCTTTAGATAAATATATACTCTCAGAAATTGTTTTTTAACGGCTGTTGCAATTATTAAAGTACTTACAAAGGATAAGAAAATTTTTATGTATATAGCATGAGTCTCTTTATAAATAAACAATATGGATAAAAACACTCTTACAAAAAAGTTAGTATATGTAATATTTCATAAAAATTTACTGAATATTTAATTGATTTACTCGCTAATTTATGTTGCCAATCGTGGTTTACTTTAAGGATCTATTAATTATATGCCTTATCACAAACTTAGTTCTTTCAAGACTCACGACTTTATAGAATAACATTGTAATTTTTTTTTCTTTAACATTGATAGGATTTCCTTATGGATTACTATTCAAATAAATGTGTTCTCGATAAGTTCTCTGCATCTTTATATGAATATGGGACATGTCTTATTATTATGTAATTGTACATTTGATGCAGTATAGAAAAAGATCTCGAGGGTTAGTTATGTCAAAGGGATGTATCCAACACTTACACTATACGCTTTGCTGGGACATAATTCTCGAAACACTTTCTCGATGAAGGGTTGCCTGCAAGAAATAGAAATGAGATTATGTCATTTTATGTTATAAAATCCCTAAAATCGCGTATAGTACTTGTAAAGTATTAATATATACATTCAAATACATTGAGACAAGGTCAAATATAAAATTATTAGACTCATACGACAGAAATCTAATTATATTCTGGAATCTAGCCAAATTGGTAAAAGACCGTTTATTCTGTTATATTTAATAGTAGCAATGCTACTAACGCTAACGTTAGTCGCAACGCTAGTGATCTCATAAAGAGAGTAAAAAAGTTTATTTTTTTATATAAAATTTTCATTATTTTTTTATATAAAAATGTGTGTATCTAGGCTATATGTGTATGTATCTGAATGCTATACATATATACGTGTGTGTGTGTGTGTGTGTATTGAGTTCTTAAAAATAATTAATAATATGTGTCTGTATATGGATATAAATTATGTAAGTATAATTCATTTTTTCTATTATTAAAATTATACTTTTAATTATATGTGTAAAAAACTTAACACTTAACACTTATCAATGATTGACTATGTTAAGAGAATTGAATTGATGTCATGAGAATTTATCATTTAAAAGCATTATAATTATATAAATTGTTTTTATAATTATAAAAGCTGTTTTACTCACTTAGCATGAAGACCACCGCCTGGAGGGAGATAAGGAAAATCTTGGTCACTTCCCCTAAGAAGTTCGAGCATTTTTAGATAGTCAAATTCATTCTTATCCTCCTCTTGAGCGACTATTTCTACAAAAACAAAAAAAAAAGATATTATATAAGATAATTCTCATCATTAAAAAAATATTAAATTTTAAATGTAGGATATCACACATAAAATATTAATAACATAATAAAGTGTTTCTCTTAGATTATGTGCAATTATGTGCAATTATAGCAGCTGTTATGTAAACATTTGCTTAATAAAGTGCGCTTAATATATAGTGAGCATACAATATTTATATTTCAAAAATTTTCTAAATGTAGTAAATTATCTGTTTTCTATTAGAACTGCCATCACTTTACGCATTCATGTGTGATTATAAGTGTGCATTTTTATTTCTATTAATAATATGTAGACTTAAAGTACAGAATAAATGGGACAATTTATGTAAAAAAATAGCTATGCTTGTTAATTCTATGATAATACGAATAATAATAATATTATTGTATAATAACTCTTATACATGCAATTTGTCAAAATGCTTTTAGAAATTATACAATTAACTATCAAATAATTAATAGATATCGAGAAATACAATATAATATGTAAATGTAATATAATAATGTCATGTACATGCATCTACTTAGGACTGGAAGAGTAAATTATGTACACTACATTTCTTATGGAAATATACTCTTGTCTTAAGTAGATACATTTTACAGTCTAAAGGCTTGTCGATGTATACATTGTCCACCTCTGGAATTGTATCTGTTATTATGGGTATTAGTTAAAAAAAGAAAAAAATTTTTTTTACACAATGTTCCTCCATAAGAAATGCATTGTTATAAAAAAGAGATGTCAAAAGTATATAATATATAAACAATGTTAGAGATTCTCGTAAGAAAATTTGCACCTACCTTATGGTTTAGGTGAACTTTAAAAAGAGGAATACAGAAAACAAGAGGAACAACTTTCTCTTATATATAAAACACAGTTTCTGCTTAGATGTATATATATATATATATATATATATATATATATATTTAATTTTAGATTAATTTACCAACTCCAAGGGTGGAACACATCTCTTAGCAATAATAATTTCGCATTATGTATGTTTATTAGTAATTTATTATTATGTTTATTAGTATTTATATTATTTATTATACATGACAAAATAATGTATACTCATTTTGTAGTACAAACTAATTTCTTGTCTTCAAAAGAATTATATGAAACATTTAGTTTGATTATAAATAGAGCACAAAAATTTGTGTAATTTTACAGCAAGCTTTCCTAGAGAATTTTATTGTAAAATTTCACAAATTTTTATGCTTATTCATAAATATAACATTGATGCAACACTTTTAATCAACATGTATGGAGTAAGTAAAGTTATTATAAAATAGTTTTGATGAAATACTGTAAATACTCTTTTTATGCATATAAATTTGCATTTTTTATAATATTATTATATTATCATATATATATTCATGACGTAATTGTACTCATAACTTTAAGGCTTTATAATATTTTTATAGTAATATTAATATTTAGAAAACAAATGTTTCACAATATTGTTTAATGCCATCATTAATAGCTTTCGTATTTGTATATATATAGTACTAATTAGATTTGAAACATGTATGTTACATTAGTCAGGTATGCACAATTTTAATAATATAAGATATCTGAACAAAGATTTCTTTAAGCATATAAATATATAATTGCATCTGTTCTCATATTATATATGTATCATATATTTTAAATATGTAATTTTTTACAAAAATTTGATAAGATATTTATATTGGGAAAGAGATGATAGAAAATTAAAAAATAACAGATGCAACATGATCAAAGTCATTAAGGTAAAACAGATATGCACTTTTTATCAACACACAAGATGATATAAGACATTAACAATATTTTATGAGGGTTTCTCCTCATGTGGCAGATATATCACTCACACGAGACATTAACTTTATTAATCACAAAGTGCAATGTGTTAAAAAAAGGGAATCACATATCGCGTGGTTATTGTTACATATAGTTGGTGCAACCGATTGTGCAAGCCTTAACATTTATATTTGTTTTAAAATGACCATTAAAGTTAATGTGTGTATCAATATTTTAAAATTCATATTGTTATTACTGCTGTCTTAAAAAATTTGCATCTTAAAAAATTTGGAAAATATTTTATGACTTTTTTATAAAAAATTCTTTTATAATAACTGGTTGCTTTATATGGCACATATATGATATGCAGATTGTAAATCATGTATATCAGATTGTATATCAGATTATGCTAAAAAAATGAAATTTTAATCAGAGACTAGATTAAAGCATCTATAAGAAATTATCCTATATTTGAAATTTTTATATTAATTTTTGAAATACGCCACATATCATCTAAACAAAACAAATTATCAGTAATAATTATCAGTGATTTTGTTAAATAATACTATAATACTTATATTTTTCTGCTAATCTCTAATTTTAAATATCTACTATAACATTTACTTATAAATATTTGTAAAATATTATAATCTATTGCACTATTTAAAATCACTTATTTAATTGTTATAATATATATTGGTCTATCTTTTTAATTTTAATTTTATTAAATTGCATTATTTGCAGCATTACGAATTTCTAAAAATAAGAGGGAATTTATATTGCTAAAAATAGAGTTTTCATGTAACAACTTTCATGATAATGTCTTTACACAATTTTCTTTCTCTTGAAGAAAATCCTTCTTTACAATTTGGCACTAATCAAATTCTTCGTGTTCTGCATGTTTCCATTAAATATGCATGAAGAAGAATTTGTCATTATATACTTACATTATATACTAGTAAAGTAAGTATTAATTTATTATATCACTTTTGTGATGTGTATGGCATTGTGATCTTGAATTAATGCAACAACATAAAGAATATAACGAATTGAAATATGGAAAAGTTAAAGAACCTTTAATTCTCCTTGCTATAGCCATTTCCAACTCTGCCTCCTGTCTCTGTGCTTCGGGATTTGGTTTTGGCGCAGCCGGGAACGTCACCAGAACTATACTCATATTATCTCTGCTACCCTGTAATTAAATTTCAGATTTGCTCAAATATATTCTTGTATAAGAAACTTTATAATTGTTTAAAAAAAATATTGTAATGCAATATTTATGTTTTGTATAAAATCGCAATTCAAAAATCGCAATTGTAATAAATATGATATGCTATTGTAATAAAAACATGGATTAGTGTATATCGCATACTAGATGAAGAAAAATAAGAGTTTGTGCTGTTTGATATACAATTCAAATGCATCAATTATTCGATATTATTTGAAAACACACAAAAAAAATCTTGACATATATTTAAAAATAAATTTATTTATTATAATTTATTATAATTTAACAGAATAGCAAGCTACTTTAATTACACAAATTAATAATTAATATAAAAAAATATATAAAACATAATTATATACCTTATAAAGACAGGTGTCTACAACCAGATTGGTAACTGCTTCTAAATCATCAGTTAGTAGCAGTCTCGAATGTATAAAATTACATAAATCTTCGTTGTTCATTACATCCCAAATGCCATCACATGCTAAAACTAAAAACTCGTCGTGTTCATCGTCCCTGTCTCGCACGAATATTTCGGGTTCCGGCGACACTAACTGCTCACAAGGGCCTCGATCTTTTAAATTTTTGTACTCGTAATCACCCAACGCTCGGGAAACAGCCAGAGATCCGTTAACTCTTTGGATCATTACACTACCACCCGCATTCTGAATTCTCTCCTTTTCGGCAGGTAAGACGGGCTTGTGATCCCGCGTCGAAAAGACTGGAATTCCCGATCTACAGAGTACGGCACGGGAGTCGCCGCAGTTGGCGATATAAATATTTTTGGGTGATATAAATGCACACACCGCGGTAGAACCGGACTTGTCCGTGCCGGAACTCATCTCGGGCAAATCTCTCATTTCGTCGTCGAGTCTGAGAAACCCGGAATGAATTCCCTGGATAACATCCTCCGCCTTAAATTCCTCCGTTTGCATTATACATTCTAGCAAGTGCTCCGCACTGTGCGCCGATACCAGCGCACCCGCATGGCCGTCGAATACTGCGAAATAGCTCCAATCCGAAAGACCACCCTCTAAACAGGGAATCGCTCTGTGAGCATCTTCCATTTCCATCCGCCAGCCCTGCATACTGGCGACTCCGTATCGCAAGCCATTGCCAGTACCATGTTCGTTACACTTTTCTGTTTTCGGAGTATCCAAAAATGCCCCCATATTACTTATCAAATATCTCTTGTATTACAATTAACTTGTTCTCCGCTCTATTATTTGATCAGCATCATTCCTAATGATCTTGAAAATGGCACTTCGTGTTTCGCTTTTACCTAAAATTAAAAAGAAAACACAATATTATATTATCCACAAATAGAAAATTGTAAATCCGCCAGTTGCCTTCTCGACAAGAACTCTCGAGAAACAAACTAAACTAACTATACCCGTTGCGTGTTTTACAGGATGATCTTGAAAAAGACTCGAACGCCGTTCAATGACAACAACAAATATATCGATAACGCGGGTCGAGTCAAACTCTATTACGAGTACGAGGTTCAAACGATAAAAGGCCGAGGTGAGGCGAGCCGAGTGACACGCACGCGGCGAGAGCAATCCGCGTAGACGGCACGGACGCGTTTTTAGAAACGTGCGTGCGTGATGCGTGCGTGTCGAGCGTACGTTATCGCCGGCGTTACGCGAGCGTACAACTATCTATCTCGCGTCGTAAACGAGGACAGATATACGAGGCCCTCCTCTTATTCACGCGGGCTCGCGCGATATCGCCCGCGATTTCCGGATATCCGAGCCGCTCGCTTGGCAGCGCTGAATCCTCGCGAACTTAAAATAGTCCGCTCGCGGAGGAGGACTTACGTCGGCGGACCGTGACCGAGTATCATCGTATCTCGCCTCGGGTCGCTTCAGGTACTAAACTCGAGGGGCGCGTGCTCCAACAAGCTGCCGATGATGCCACTATCGCTGCCTCGATGTCGTACGTCGCAGTAAATCCCTCCCGGAGACTTCTAGCGCGCTCGCATCGTGCGTGCTCCCCTCGAATCCCGCGGATGATACGTCGACCGTGTCACGTCCTCGGCCCCGCTCGTTCCAGTTGGCTCGTCTCCCTCAGGCTGGCCCGCGGCCGTCTCGTGCCCGCTGCTGCACACACGGAGAAACAACGAAATCGACTCGCATGAATGGCGGATACACACGGCGGCCCGCGCGCCGCGCATGCGCCGGTTTATTAATAGCGGCCCGCGCGCGGTCGTCACCGCCGGCCAATCAGCGCCGCGCGATTTCCGCCCGGTCCGATATCTCGTTCCGCGAGCCGCGCCGCCAGTGTTCGCTGGTATCTAGATGAAATTATCTAGATAATTATCTAGATGAAGAAATGGATCATCTTTAGCTTTGACTGGATTAAGAAATACAAAGTATCTTTGTCTTTATTTTAGATCGAAAATATATGTCATCTTATCTAAAAATTGTCTAAGATGACGTTTTCATTATGCAAAAAAGTTTTCCAAGCTTTTAAAAAATATCTAAAGTATCTAAAATTTTTGAGGAACTTTAAAAACTTAATAACTTAAAAACCAATAATTAAAATTGAAAAGAACGCCATCGAGTCTTTTTCATTCTCGTTCATTTATTTAAATTTACTTGTACTTGTTTTACTTAAATTTGTGCAATGCATTAATATTTTATAAAAATGATATATGAATTGTTACACATTGATTATTATATTATAAATATATTAATATATTATATATTATAAATATATATTATATTATAAATATATTAATATATTAATATATTATAAACAGTGTTTGCTGATATCTAGATAAAATTATCGAGATAATTATCTAGATGAAGAAATGGATCATCTTGATCTTTAATTAGATTAAGAAATACAAAGTATCTTTGTCTTTATCTTCGATCAAAAATATATGTCATTTTATCTAAAAATTGTCTAAGATGACGTTTTCGTTATCCAAAAAGTTTTCCAGGCAAGCTTATTTTAAAAAAATATCTAAAATATCTAAAATTTTTGAGGAACTTTAAAACTTATTAATAACTTAAAATTAGAAAAGAACGCCATCGAGTCTTTTTCATTCTGTTCATTTATATATTTAAATTTACTTACTTGTTTTACTTAAATTTTTGTGCAATGCATTAATGTATATTTTATGAAAATGATATATGTATTGTTACACATTGATTATTATATTATTAATATATTATAAACAGTGTTTGCTATCTAGATAAAATTATCGAGATAATTATCTAGATAAAGAAATGGATCATCTTTATCTTTGATTAGATTAAAAAATACAAAGTATCTTTGTCTTTATCTTCGATCAAAAATATGTCATCTTATCTAAAAATTGTCTAAGATGACGTTTTCATTATGCAAAAAGTTTTCCAAGCTTTTAAAAAATATCTAAAATATCTAAAAATTTTTGAGGAATTTTAAAACTTAATAACTTAAAATTAGAAAAGAACGCCGTCGAGTCTTTTTCATTCTGTTCATTTATTTAAATTTACTTTTACTTGTACTTGTTTTACATAAATTTGTGCAATGCATTAATGTATATTTTATAAAAATGATATATGTATTGTTACACATTGATTATTATATTATTAATATATTATAAATATATTATAAATATAAATTAATAAATAAATATTCATATCATTTATATATCTTTTTGTTATTTAAATATTCTTTAGAAAAAGAGAAAGAATATGTGTCTATGATTTTAATATCCCATTTATAATCTGCGTCATTACACACATTTTCTACAAATATTTATAGTCTTATAAAATACACACATTTCTACAAATATTTATAGTCTTATAAAATAAACAAAAATATCTAGATAATTATCTAGATTATCACAATAATCTCATCTTTCATCTAGATTAAGTAAAAGTAAAAATCATCTTTATCTCTAAGATAAATTTATAGATTTTTATCTTTATCTTTATCTAGATAATTTTGAAATTATCTACAGCAAACACTACGCGCCACGCACCCGGTGCGATAAAATTAACTCGCGCCACGCACGATCTTATAGAATTGACTCGCGAGGGCCGAGTGATTTCGCTCTCGATCAATTTCGCACAGTCATTTATTCGCGCGGACTCGTTAATTAGGAACGTCGAGTCACGCGTGTATCGATGTAGTCTCGATTCGGCGAGTCGCGCTTCTGAACTTCTCGAGGAATATATTCCGCGCTGTATTTTATACGTCGGATCGGTTTATTGATCTAATAACCGATGGGAATTCCGCTACGACGAGAACGTCAACGGGTCATTGGATTACACGTTATTACACCTAGATACACTCCATTAATCCGCGTTTGTTGAAGCGTCGCTTCGATCTTGTCTATATAAAACGCCGCTCGTCCGATTGAGGCACGGGACTCATTGATCTCGTCGCGCGCGGGCGTCCTCTCGCACGTGAAAATGCGCGCGATGTTCCGAGGAATCTATCGCTCTCGACCTAGTTTCGAATAATTGTGGGAAAGTAGGACGGAAAGGCGAATCGTATCTATGGGATTCGGCGAAAGTTTTTTTCTCTTCGCGCGACGCATGCGCGTAAATTAAGAGTTAAAAGGCGGTAAATCTCTTGTTTTGACGTGTTCTTTTTTTTTCCTTTATTTTTACATCGCTATCTCGCAGTGCGCTGTGATTGATCGGTGTTTTTAAAATTGTTGGTGAAAAAAGTCGCAGATATGTTCCTATAAAAGAACATGAAATTTGCACAAGAAATTTGTACATTTTTTCTTTTTTTTTTACAAAAGAGTATTTATACAAAGCTATACAAGATCATTTCTTTAATAAGGCAGATTGAAAAGGCGGATAAAAAAAATAACGTTTAATCTTTTACAACGCGAAAAGAAGGCGCGGAAGTTGTAGAATGTACTTTGTAATTGTTTGGTATAATACTTTGCAATAATCGTTTTATAATAAATAAATAAATACCGCGAAAATATAGGGTGAATTTAAATAATATCTCGCATAGTCCATGTGCATGTTATGCGTACGTGTTACTTCATTTTCGATACAAAGCCGAGATCTCTAGGGACCATAAATTGTTTGATCACGTCATCCGTTATTTTACTTTTCGCTTCTTGATGCGCAGCGACAAGTCGTTGTAATATATCAATCAGCTCCTTCTTCAATTCGCCCGTCAAGATTTCTCCACTAGTGTAACCCTGAAAGTAAACAAAAGATACGTGTTATATCGCGTTGTAATTTTAATTCTGAATTAAGAAATGTGATAAGTAGAAAGAGAACTAACTTTTCTAATTTCCTCCAGTCGCTCGTCGTCCTCTAGGAAGAATCGCAGCCACTGATAAGATGTATCCACCTCGCAATTACCCCCAAGTTGTCGGTGCTCTTCTATGGTCGCTTGACCCCCCGAAAACGCATGCTTGTTAACTTTGTTCTTGATCTGCTTGGCAGTATCTGTGAGAAATATTGCCGTGTTGTTGTCGCTCGCTGACATTTTCGTCTTGGATCCTTGCAACGCTGGGAAGAAGGTCGAGTGAAGCAAGGCCGGCTTGGGAAAACCTAGTTTAGGCGCCACGTCCCTCGTCATACGAAAATACGGGTCTTGATCGATTGCGCACGGTATTAGACAATGCACTTTGGCATTCTTGAAGATGAAGGGAAACGAGCTAGAAATGGCCGGCGCCGCCTGTGTCGGTGGAAACGAGATCTTTGCGATTGGATCGCTATCTCCAAATCCGAAAATGCCCTTTACTTGATTGAATGTGACGCTTCTTTGTATCCTGATCATATTTTGATAGAATGTTGGATTATTTCCTATGTGTTCCAGGTTCGAGAAGATAAACGTCTTCTCAGGGTTGAAGCCACAAGCGATGATATCCCTAGCGTTAGCATAAGCCAGTGTAATGGCATCTTCTATCTTTATATTCTTCCATATAGCTTTCTCATCATCTGTCAACTGTACAACCAAAGGAACATTGAAAACATCCTGCAGCCATTTGCAGAACATGAAGGGTATGAGATGTCCCAGATGCATTGCGTGAGTACTAGGTCCTCTACCTGTGTACAGATAAAAAGGCTTTCCCTGTTCGTAGAGATTCAAAATAGTGTGCATATCCCTGTGAGAGAAGAATATTCCTCTTCTGAGAAAGTGATGTGGTTTCTTGCCAGTAATCTTTTCGAATCTAGCTAACAGCTCATCATCTATCTTCGAGCTTCCGAATTTTCCTGAAAAAACAAGAATACACACAAAGATAAATACATAAAAAGTAAAAAAATAAATAAATTAGAAAAATAAGGATTAAAGGCACTTGTCAAAGATATAACCTTCAAGAGAAATCATGGAAAATCCTAGAAATTCGTTTGATTTTCACATTTGCTTGGCATATCTTACGAGAATAATTATTCAGCCATAAAATACATTGCAAAGGGAAACTTACTAATTAACTTGTCGTAATCAATTCCAGAGTCATTATTACTGGTAACTATCCATGGTGTCACAACATCCTCGTCCTCGGTAACGCCGTTTACCGCGTGACCTTGAATCTGCGCATTTTCCGTCATATTTTCCTCAAGGATGTGTGCTCCAGGACGCATGCACTTTCTCCCGGAAAGATTCTCCCTTTCGTCGCTTATGGAACAAATTACCACCGTTCACCACGTTGCAACCTGGAAAAGTCAAGGGCCGGTAGCAATATGGAATGATCGTGGGATAAACTCGCGCATGCGCACCAATGCAACTTCATATATACATACTTCACCGTAATAAGAAAAGCGTTGCACCCCTTGTGGGCGCCAAGAGAGGCGAAATGTCAAGAGGAATAACGTGCACATTTTTACACTAGGTCGAAATAATAAGTGCACTTTTTACAACTTGACAGATAATTTTTTTATCTTATTTAAAAATATAAGAAAATTTTTACTACACTTGTCTGCGGGTGCATCCTGTATCGCACTCGAGCACGAGTCTGCCGAGATCGGTCATCTGGGCGATGACGTTAGCCGCGCATGCGCAAACGGTCCCGCCAGTGACATGTTCTACGATCGTTCCACATGTTTCGATCCTACGCGAAATCATGCGCCAACCTTGATCTTACCTGATGCGCACGCAATCAAATCGCCGCATTTCAATAAATACCGTAGTTGCCGAAATGATGCAATCGCCTGTATTATTGTCTCATAAAAATCGTGCCCGTTTTAAAACGGGCGGTTGTAACGCATGATCGATGTTGAATAAAAAAATTATCATTTCCATTATCTTGCTATCCGTTTTACATCGTAATTTTTTTTTAAATTGATGATTTATAGTTTCGTTTGAATATGTATATAATTCGTTGAACACGAGAGGTATAATTTCGATTTTATTATTTTATATTTATATTTTATATTTATATTTTATATTTTTGTATATATAATTTTATTTCTCTCTCACAGCTTTTTTTAAATGATTTTTTAATATGCCATTAGAATTCAATTAAATCGATGTGTCATCGTTTCTGACGTCATTTTCGTGAAACACGAATGAGACACTTTCCGGGACTTGAATTCCATAAATTTCTGTTCTGACAAAGCGTACAGTTTACGTATCGCGAGCTACTAATGATATCTAATGATGATGTTGCAATCTTATGATAGACTGATAAGATACTAAACTTGATTTTAATTTAATGCTTTTTCCATTTTATCTTCTTTTTTCCCTTTCCAAGTCTGAACACGCCTTTATCACATTTTGAATGCAAAAGATGCAAGTATAACTAACAATAAAACGAAAATTATTATAAAAATACTTGAAATTATATCTTTTCGTATGTAAGATAATTATTCTTCAAATTATTATTCAATTTCAGTTTTATTTTAAATTATTATGATTGCACTACAAGTATACAAAGTTTTACTCAGAATCTATTTAATCCCAAAATATAATACAAGATATATAGTAAGAATACATATTAGGAATAACTTACAAAGATACATTTATTAAACAAGATACGCATAAAAATAGTTTATATGATCACTTACTGATTAACTTAATAACTTTATGTATCGCTCTTACTAATTAACTTTATCTCTCAACTATTTCTAAAGGTATCACATTGCAACCTAAGAGACCTTTGCCAACCCAGGGACGTGGAGTTAATGATAGAACTATGACATTGGATCCACGTTTGATTTTTAGATTAATTACCTTGTACCTGCTATTTTCCACTAATTTTCCAATATCCGTTAAAGATTTAAAGTTTCGGTAATTAATGGATCCAAATTCCAGTATCAGATCTTCAACTTGAATTCCCTGAAAAATCAATAACTTATATTTCGCTTAATATATTAAATAATATATTAAATAATATATTAAATAATATATATTTCTCTTTTAATATATTAAATAATATATATATTTCAGTAGCAAATAAATATATTAAACTCAGCTAAAAATGCAAGATTATTAGACTAATATGTATAAGAAAACGATAACATACTGCGATTTCTGCTGGTGAACTAAGTGAAACTAAATTCACTCTAAGGAAAGGTTCCAGCGTTTCTGTCTCCAGACTATCAGATACATTAGGTACAGAGTCTTGTGCTTCACTTCCCTCTGCTAAGGCATGAACTTTATGCAATCCTTCCTCTATCTTCTGCATTAATGCTTTATGATCATTTCTGAGACCTGCCAATGCAACATGATTGAAATATATTTATATTTATATTTATACAGAAATCATAATCCAAAACAAATATATTTACGCACATATTATTTTGTGCCTTGCATGCCTCACTTGATAAACATCAATATCTTGTCTGGGATATCCTTCAGAATCCACCAATGACTCATCCATGTCAATGTGATTCTGCAATATATAATATCAAAAATATAGAAAGTCTTCAAAAGTTGACAAATCATGCTACAAGATGACCTTGATATTTTCCACAGTAACATTTCTTTTTGATATGACGTAAAATATTATACATACAATACATACGGAATCTAAGATTTCCTTCAGCGCTCGTAGATTAGATTCAATTTTTTCTTTATCCTTCATTAATTGAAAAACAGCATCTTTAGCTTCTTGCAGCTCCATGTCGACCACCATTTTTGTTTTGATTGGTAGCATGAATCAAGAAGGGTCGAGAAATATACAAGTACGTAATTATGTTTTCCGGGCCCTGTTCAATAGCCTAACAAATTTTATAAACAAGACTCAGAAATTCTTTTATGATATATTTATCGTTCTTTTCGATATTGCAATTCTTAGGCCCGGTTACTTCAATGTTATTTTAGCTTTTTAAGCGAGACTTAAATATATATCTATCTTTATCTTTCTTTCTAAATAAATAAAGACAGACATATATTTAAGTAATATATTTAAGTTTCGCTTACAACTAAAATAATGTTGGTGCGATCGGGCCTTAAAGCAAACGACTGGATAAGAAGTTGACATAAGAGAAAAAAAGAAAAAAATTTTTTTTTTATAAATTTTAAGGATGTTTTGTATGTTTTGTAAGGACGTTATAAAATTGGGCTTTGTTTTGGCTAGAAATTTTTTGAGTGCAATCTATTTTCGAACGTAAAGAAATATCATGAGAAAATTTTTGAATTACATTTAATTAAAAAGGAAAACCCGTTCTTTAAATTTGAATAAATTTTGCTCCAATATTATTTTTTTTTATTCTAGATTTTTATATCACGCAAAGATACATTTAATATTGACAACTTTCAATGTGTTCTACGATATCTTTGTATGTACAATCCCAACAAAAAGTAGCTGAAAACCAATATTGATGAATATATCCACTTTTGATGTATTTTGAATATGAGAAATTGTGTGGAATATTACAATTTGATCTTAGCTACAGTGCAGAGATGTATTTTTTAATATTTATTGCGTTGTTATTGAAATATTCCAAAGTTTGTTAATCGAAATTATTAA
Organism: Camponotus fellah; assembly: GCA_030586385.1. NCBI lineage: Eukaryota > Metazoa > Arthropoda > Insecta > Hymenoptera > Formicidae > Camponotus > Camponotus fellah. The sequence continues at coordinate 996,324 of JAPIVC010001004.1, forward strand.
CTTTTGGCAGAGAATTTCGCCTTGTGACAGATACATGGCTAACTAATTTATTGAATTATATTTAATATCTTTTTAAGTACAGTTAGTACTTGTACAATATTATTTGACCAAATATTTCCTCTGTATCTAAACTTTTGCAAATTTTAAACAAATTCTGAATATTATTTCCATGTGTTTCTGTCATTTGAATCGATGTAGTTATACACATTTCCCATAAGAATGTTAATTTAAAATTATATTTATTATTATTTTTTATTATTATTTTTATTATCATTTTTTATTATTATTTTTATTATTATTTTTTATTATTATTTTTATTATTATTTTTATTATTATTTTTATTATTATTTTTATTATTATTTTATTATTATTTTTATTATTTTTATATTTTTTATTATTTTTATTATTATTTAAAAATTATACTAAAGATTCTAAACATATGTAAGAACATTCTGTACAATTTTCATTAAATTCTCAATATTTATTTTTGAAAATAGGTCAAACATCCTTAAGCAATGCTAAATTGGAAAAGAATTTCCACATAATTAGTATCGCGCCAAGTATTAAAAGAAAATGGAAGAAGACGAGCGTAATTAAACGTATTAATTTTATTATCGCAAAGTGATAAAATAAAAATTAACATCCCTAAATCACATTATCTATTCAAATCGCGCGCCTCCCGAGCGCGCAAGTTGGCAACAACGCGCGACTAACTTCTCGCGGTGCGACAACGGGACCGCGCTTTATCATTCCCTGCATGGGCTGCATGGTGGTCTCCGCGATTTTCACGCGAGATAGGACCGAATAAGGGCGATCGTCGATCGACGAAGGTAAAGGTAAAGCGCGAGTGTCGATCAGGATCCTGATCAGCAGCCTCCCGACTTGGAACAGGCGAGTGCGGCGTGCGTGACGAATCCTGCCAACTATTTCCGGCGACTTGGCGCCTCCGGTCGCGAGGTGACGTTTGCTGCTCCCCGTGCTCTTCTGGGTGTGTTGCTGCCAGAGTCGGCGGGGCGAGAGGCGAGGGACACGTCTGTCTGTGCACGTCAGCTGGACGAGATTTTGCGTCAGAGGGATAAAGCTGAAGTCGACCGTTGTGTCCTGTCGCGAGATTTCGTCATCGTATACATATATATATATACATCGGTCTCGTGGCGAGCGACTTCCTTTTGAGGTTCTGCGCGACCCTTGGCACTGCTGCTTGCGCCCCGATCCTTGGAAAAGATGGGTTTGACGATCAGCAGCGTGCTCACACGGTTGTTCGGCAAGAAGCAGATGCGGATACTGATGGTGGGTCTGGACGCTGCCGGTAAGACCACTATACTCTACAAGCTAAAGCTCGGCGAGATTGTCACCACCATACCCACGATCGGATTCAACGTCGAGACGGTCGAGTACAGAAATATCTGCTTCACCGTGTGGGACGTGGGCGGCCAGGACAAGATCCGGCCGCTGTGGAGGCACTACTTCCAAAATACCCAGGGTCTCATCTACGTGGTGGACAGCAACGACCGGGAACGCATCAGCGAGGCGGAACGCGAACTGGCAAACATGTTGAAGGAGGACGAGTTGCGGGAAGCGGTGCTACTGGTGTTTGCCAATAAGCAGGATCTACCCAATGCCATGACCGCTGCCGAGCTTACGGATAAGCTGGGCTTAAATTCATTGCGAGGACGCCACTGGTACATACAGAGTACCTGTGCCACGCAGGGACACGGATTGTACGAGGGTCTCGACTGGTTGAGTAACGAGCTAGCCAAAAAGTGATAGCGCCTCATTGTAATCGGTATCTTTAAGGACAATTTATTCATCGGATATGGACGTAGAATGGGCAGAAGTCACTCAGCAATTTCCATCTTTGATCAAATTGTATCGTCTATAACAGTACAGTAACAATCATGTACAGTTTAACAGTAACAGTTTCTCTATGATTATAATTGCTTACAGAAATTGACGCAAATGCAGAGGAAATTAGAGCGATCTGTCAAAGTTTTTCTCCTAGGTACAATAAAATTTGTATGAACTGTGTTTCAAAAGCGAAACTTGTTTCATGTTGAAAAGAAATGTGTGAAAGCATTAGGATATAATGTAGATGTTTTTGCATCATTTATAAAAACACATACAGAGGTTGTACATAATTCTAAGTTTCTTTATACATATACTTATGATTAGATAAATTCTAATTCTACTTTTTGGTACATCGAGTGACAACATCTCCATCAACAGATTTAATTGCGAAAAATTTATTTATTTACATGTTATATTAGACATTTAAAAAAATTATCGGATGGCAATTTATTTCCTATATTTTAATCTACGTCCATACTATTCATTAGAAATGACATATAATGTATTATGTGATGTTACATATACAGGTCGTTTACACTCTATCCTGTTCTAACAGATAAGTAAATTTTTGAGATAAATAATTACTAGTTTATAAGGCTTATAGATAAGTACTTGATTAACTTTAATATCGTGAAAAGAAATAAAAATAATGGTTTCTGAGCTGCAATTCTCATTTTTAATAAAAATAGACATTTAAAAACTGTAAGCAGCAAGTTTAAAGAGGAGGTCCATTGTCATAATAAACTCTGGAAAATATAGAAAGGATATACAAGTTAATCAGTTTTTTCACCTTGTAAAATAAAAAAAAATCGATATCGTTTTCTTCTTTCCATTAGTGTAACAAAAAAAAAAGATAGATGGAAAAAGCAGGTTATGAAATATAATAGCACTTGTTTGCTCGCTCATCAAAATTATGTATTGTCGTGTTAACTGAATGTACAACTTTATTACAGTACAAAACAGTACAATAATACTACAAGTACTGTATAATGTATCAAACAATTTGTTAATATGTATGGTGTTATTCTTTCATATACATATATATACCACAGCAATCTATTCCATCTCTAATACATTCTGAGAAATATATCAAATAAATTATAGAAGGAACTCTTCTATCTTTTTTCTCTTTTTTTTTTTTGTACGAACTTTATGTACACAGGATATCTTAAAGTACAGAGCACAGAAATAGATAATCGTTGAAACATTAGTGCGTCTCGTCACTATATATATATATGTTTGCATCTCATCATTTACATAACTTTTAATAGACTTATTTGCATTCGGTATATATTATTTTTCATGTAAAGAATTTTTTATTACATAAAAAAGAATATTTCATCTCGTTCTCATCACGCCAATTGCATCTCGAAACGTTACATCATTAATACAACCGTTCGTAAAACCTCCGATGTACTCTTTTTTTTCTTTTATTTCAATCGTTTCACAATTTTCCCAACAAGTATTAAATCTATGGCAACTAATTAGCATTAATTTTACGCATAAAAAGTTTCAACGCTAAGAATTGATTGACTCCTGGAATAAATATTACGCACGTATTCTCGCATAAAGATAAAAACTCCCTCGATACAGATTATCTCGAAATGTTGATAAAAATAATAAAAAGCGATATATGTATTTACAATGTTTCAGCGCTGGCAATTGGCTCGCTCAGAAAAGTCTCAGAAAACTGACGACGACGGACAAGGGAGTGCAATCGACTCATTTACGTACCCACGTATTTTTGGGCGGCGGTGTATTACTCTTATTACCCAGCGCCGGGAAGTGATTCTCCAACGTATGACTAGACATATGCATTCGAAAGTCCGTGCCGTTCTTGAGAATCTGGCCGCACGTTGCGCACATCTCCAGTCCCTTCGTTCTGCCGCCAACTTCCTTCTTGTACACCTTGAACAGCTCCTGCTGCTTCACGATATCCGGCAGCAGTACCAAGAGTTCGGGGAATACACTCTCGAAAGCATTGGTGCCCATAACTTCGCGACAATGCGTGTAGTATTCTTTGGCGTCGCAGGTGCCTGCACGAAATAGACCGCTCACGTAACGAAACTCCTCGATCTTATCCTGCTCGATGAGAACCTCGTTAAGTTTCGCCACCAAGCACGTGTTTCGTTTCTGAAAATCTGGCGGGGACACGTAATAAGCTGGGACGGCGTGCTTGCTGTTGTTATCCGGCAAGATGGAGTAGCTCTCGCCAGAGCTGTTTGTAAACGTCAAGCCATTGCTGCCGTGCAACTTGTCGATGCTGTTATATTTGATGGTGAAACCGGGTGGCGGTAGGGTCGACGAAGCAAAACCGGGAGGCGGATTCGTGAAACCAGGCGGTCTGCTAGTATTGCTGGTGCTGCCTAAAGCAGGGAAGTCCTCCGTCCGATGGATATTATTATTGGTGGTATTCAAGCTATCTATCTTGAGTTCGCTGCGTTTTCGTTGCTTCTCTCCGTTCGACGCAGCATTGCTTCCACTTTCGGATTCTGTACTGATGACCGCAGTGCCGGAATTTCCGTCCGCATTGCTTTTACCTTTCCTCTTGTCCTTCTTATTCGCGTGCTCCGACTCCTTCGAGTTTTGTACACTCGTAATCTTGGACGAATTATCGTTGGTGGTAATATTGTTAGAGCCTTGCGTGGTTTGCGAGTTCTCTTTAGATATGACACAGTGGCAATTATTCAAGTCATTAGTGTTCGTCAACTCGACTTCTTTCTTTGCCGCATTTACATTTGACTTGGAGCTGTTAGACTCATTTCCGCTCGAGCTGTTGCCGTTTGAAACCTGTTTCGCTTTTTTCTTTTTCGTTTTGCCCTTCGTCTGATCCATCGTCTTGGCATTGTTGCTAGAATTCTGCGAGTTTTGTCCCCACGATGGTACTACCGTGATTATCGATTGCTTTTTCGATTTCGATTTAGGAGTTAAACTAGGAAAATCTTCGCCGGATTGAATGGGCGGTGGCGATGGTATCGAAGGCGGCGGCGCGACCCTCTTGGATTTCGCTGGTGCGTTCGCTGGTGTCGATTTGGAACAGGTCCACTGAAGGACCTCTTTCCATTGAGTCGAATTGGCAGTACTGGTAGACGGCTCGGTACTACCCAAGGCTGGGAAATCGGAATCTATCGACAATTGTGCGGGACGTATCCTAATATTGGGTCCAGACACTCTGGTGGTAACGATGCCGTTTGGCTCGTGGTTCACCTGAATAGAAACGTTCGAGGATGCGGAAGCTTTCTGACACTGTGCCATACCGCTGGATCCCGAGGCATTGCTACTGCTGGAGACGCTGAAGTTTACTGTTTTCGAGATGCCAGGTCCAGCCGAGTCTAAGCCTAACGCAGGAAAGTTCTCGTCCGTTACAGCGAGCGGCTGATTCCTCACGGTGCTGCGAATGGTCACGTTCCCTCTGCTCTTGGTCTGAGTCAGGGTAGGAACGACAGGAGCAGCGGCATTGCCACCTAACGTGGGAAATTCATCGGTACTTTGCACGTCCACGGAAGGTTGTCTCGTGAAGGTAGGTTCGTTGTTGGATGCAAACGAATTGGATCCACTTGGTACCGAGGCTTGTTGATAATCCCTTGAACTATAATCTCTACCATTGTAATCTCTTGTGTTTCTCGATGTGGACGCGCCCAGCATGTTTCTTCTATTCATTCGATTTTCACCGCGTGGCGCTAGAGTAAACTCCAGCTCTAACGTTCTCGCCTGTTTGGCGGCGGCTTTACTCAATTGCTTACCGTGAACGCTGGCCTTATGCGCCTTAAGATCTATATCGGTTCGGAAAACACTCGTAAATTTCTCCTCCGCGCACACTCCCTCCTCGCACAGATAGTGCTCTTGCCGAAAATGATCTCTGAGATAATCGTACGAGCTATAATACTGATGCAGGCCATCCGCGTCGCAGAAGTGACAGTACAAGTGATCGCGTCTCAAATGCCGATACAGTTCATCGTTGTCCATGTATCGCTGATCACAAAACTCGCAGAGCGGATGACCTTTGTGACTCTTATCATCAACGTCACCTTTTCTTCGATGCGTGGCTAGATTCGATCTCGTGTAACAACGCCTTTCATGTGAAAATATCTGGAGATAAAAAGGAATTGTAAATATGATGTATATGTACATATATATATTTATGAAATATATATAATATAATATATAAATATATATATATATTTATAAAATATATAAAATATATATTTATAAAAATATATATTAAAATATATATTTATAAAATACATAAAATATATTTATAAAATATATAAAATATATATTTATAAAAATATATATTAAAATATATATTTATAAAATATATATTTATGAAATATATATAATTTCAGTCGCTTATTAGTAAAAAATAGCATCTTACCTTTAAGTTTTCTACACAGAGATCACAATAATGCAGCTCGTGTCGTTGTCGCATATGATCTTTCAAACTATTGAAGCTGCTAAATACTAGCTTCTCCTTACATATGGAACAAGTATTAGCTAATAATTCGGTGAACTTTTCTTGGATATCAAGACTAGTGAAGTAAATGTCGTATCGAGTATCTAGCAAGTTTGTCATAGTCAAACTATGAAAGGGTTTGATCTCTTGCGTGAACACAACCTTTGGTAGATCCTGCCGGCAAATAGGACACTCGTTTTGGCGACAGAGCACCCTCATCCTGGTGCTGCACTCGAAACACACAGGGTGCTCGCACATGCCAATGCTATAGATGTCAACATTCTTGTAGCACACCACACAGGTATTACTATTCAAACTATCATTATTCCCAGACATCCTGGCTGCAAGAATCAAGGCTCTCCAATTCTGTTTACTCTCGCAGGAAAATATCCCACTGTTTGAACTCTCGCCCCAGTGTCAACAAACAAAAGCTCCTCTACGCCAATAAATATTCCCTGTTCGGATATCAGTCAGCAACAAGGACAGGACACTGGCTCCTAAAAAAACAAAACACAAGACGTGAGACGAAGGAAAGAAGATTCTAAGGTAAAAAAGAGAGAGAGAAGCGAAGAGGTACTCTAGTGCAACCGCAAATCGCTCGCACGTTTGAATCGCGATAATCGTACGTCACGCGACGCAATCCTCGAAAATATCCGAAGATCGTGGGGCAAACTGGCGTGAGATTCCTTCGGCGATTCGACCGGACACGATTCTCCGAAAATAGACGACGACGGCTCGACTAACTCGTCGGACGCGAAATTGGCAGCGGTTTCAGCAGATGGCAGAAGATCCTCGGCGGTCGAGGGAGGTTATCGAAGTCGCACGGAAATTCAGCGCTTTTTTTTTTTTCGATCGCGCGAACCCAAAAAAAACGAGAGGAAGGGGGGGGGAAGGGAAGCAACAGAGAGAGAGAGAGAGAGAGAAAAAAGAGAAAGAGGGAGAGATGGAAAGAGAGCGATGATCGACCTCGTCGAGAAAGCGTCGATCGCAGGACGTTTCTACCTTACTTGTCCACCGTCCACTTGTCCGCGGTACGTCACCTCCCCCCCCCGCGCCGCCTCGACGGCGGCACCAGCTCGGAAACGGGGATTATTAACTCGCGCGGAACCCGGAAACGCGCGTATGTCACCTGCGTACGCGCACGCGTCCGTATCTTTCGGTCGCGTCAGCGGCCAGCAGCAGTTCGTACCGATCGGCGATATCGGCTGCGGTCGTCGAAGGAGGATACGTCACGTATGCGCTCGCTGCCGACTCCATAACTCTGTGGGCTCTGCGGGAAAAAAGAAAAAAAAAAAAAAAAAGAAACAAATGACAGACCGCGATCGTCTAACGTGGAATGGGAATGCTTCGACGTGGATGATATTATTATTGCGCTCTCGAGGCTCGGGACACGTTGTCGATCTCGCTTTTTATCGACGGTCGCGTATCGTCTCGAGATAGATTCGCGGGCTTGCGCGAATTTTTCGAATGAATCGAGCGTTCGACAGAGGGGATGAGAGTCTTTCCCGAAGTGACAACTCGTCCGGCAAATTCGAACGGGATGAATTTTTTTTTCTTTTTTTTTTTTTTTCCTCTCTTCGGAAACACGTGACGTTATCGTAAGAGTCGTTGTAGCGCAATGAAGCGCCATCTGTTATGGTTAAATGTATAACCAATTATATATAATTGGTTATATCATAATCACTTTATATCCGGTTCTATATCGATTAGAGTTAACCCTGATGACTTGCGAGTTTCTCTTCTTGTTTTTGTGTTACCCGAGACGTAAAAATTGAGCTTTCTTTTGAGGCTTTTTTTGGGCGCAATCTTTCTTTCGAACGTAAAGAGGTATTATTGAGAAAATTTTTGAATTACATTTGAGGATGTTTTGTACCTATTTTCAAAATATTGAGAATTTAATGAAAATTGTACAGAATGTCCTTACATATGTTTAGAATCTTCAGTACAATTTTGAAATCCATTCACTAAAGCGTTCACAAGTTATAAGGATTTTAAAAAGTTAAGGATGTTTTGTGTCTATTTTCGAAATATTGAGAATGTTTAGAATCTTCAGTAGAATTTTTAAATCGATTCACTAAAGCGTTCACAATTAATTTGCACCAAATTAACATGTGTTCTTATGGGAAACGTATAACCACGATTCAAATGACAAAAACACATGGAAATAATATTCAGAATTTGTTTAAAATTTGCAAAAGTTATAGAGGAAATATTTGGTCAAATAATATTATACAAGTATTAACTGATTAAAAAGATATTAAATATAATTTAATGAAGTTAGCCATGTATCTGTCACAAGGCGAAATTCTCTGCTAAAAGTTAATTATTTCGATTAAGGATGTTTTGTATCTATTTTTAAAATATTGAGAATTTAATGAAAATTGTACAGAATGCCCTTACATATGTTTAGAATCTTCAGTACAATTTTGAAATCGATTCACTAAAGCGTTCACAAGTTAAGGATTTTAATTTGCACCGAATTAACATGTGTTCTTATGGGAAACGTATAACCACGATTCAAATGACAAAAACACATGGAAATAATATTTAGAATTTGTTTAAAATTTGCAAAAGTTACAGAGGAAATATTTGGTCAAATAATATTATACAAGTACTAACTGGTTAAAAAGATATTAAATATAATTTTTCGCTCTGTAAGCTCTGTAACTCTGTAGCTCTTTAGCTCTTTCTTTTTTTCGCTCTTCGCTCTTTCTTTTTTACTCTACAGTGCTATATAGCTTATAGAGATACAGCGTTAGAGAGCATTTTTACAGAATAGACCCATTAATATCATTTGCGAATAATTTCGGATAAATTAAAATAAACGGTGTGATTCTTTTATAATTGGAATTTTTTAATTATAAAAGCTCTCTCTTTTTTGCCTCATAATATGTATCAAATTACTTATATTATTCTTTACTTGTTCTTTACTTCGCCGCAGATGGCATTTCTTGCAAGGCTCGCATCGTTTAATAAATCATACGTTATCACGACAAGTAGTATCGCTGCTTTTCGGCGTAGACAAAGTGTTGATTAAACACAGGGAGTTGTTACGATGAAGTCACAAAGTACATTTAGAAAAATAAAGCCTTCGCGTAAGAGAAGTATTTTGTTATCGCAGAATTAAGACGAATTGGCTGTATTATCAGATATATCGCGCAAGATCCTTCGATGAGATATACAATGTAAAGATATGAATTTATCAAAGCCGTTGTGATGATAGAAAAAAAAAACAGCTAATAAGTAATTTTCAAAGATTGCTACAAAACTTTTCCAACAAGCAAATTTTTCCAGCAAGCAAAAAATTACATCAACATTACCGGGGAAAAAATTCGCGCCGGATTACGTGAATCGTGCTTATTTATAATGTTACTTTTTTCGGTAATGATGCAAATTGATTAGGGAAAATTAAAAGCAAGGAGAAAAAACTTAATGAATTCATCCATTTATACGACATGTTTGTATTAAAAAAAAAAAACCACGTTATATAAACCTCGTTCATAATCTTGTACAAAAGAGATTAGGCGATCATCCACACTTATCAGTCATATATATTGTAAACACGTCACTAGTGCAGGATTAATGGGCTAGGTTGCCATAGGTGCACGCTCACCTCGTTACGTCACAGTCACTCTCTTCTCCACGTCGTACCTGTCAAAGCACGTGTCACGGCGACACACGCTCCCGATTAATGGCTCCGCGGTCAGCGCGGTTCGCGGCGAGCAAAAACCAAAAGAGGACTGCCTTGAATTATGAAATAATTGTTTGTGCATTTTCTCGGTTCGTATTAAAGGACTCCTTCGGCGTATACGTGTATCGCCTTCGACGGAATTGCTTACGTCATCCTGCTCATTACGTATGTAAAACTGCGGTGATTATGATCGCCGCAAGGATATCAATCCGACAGCCGTGAATGTGCAAAAGTAGTTCGAATCGTTACATAATTTCTCCCCATTAAAATAATCGAATATCAATTCACAGCGGAAATTGCGACATTCTTTGTTTTTTTTTTTTTCGCGCGACTGGAACTCTGCTAATTCTGTCGTTACTATTTAATTTTGTATCGAGAAAATTTCGGTCCTTAATGATTTAGTGACAGATATCGTAGAATATATTGAAAGCTGTTAATATTATATCTTTGCTGATATAAAAATCTGGAGGAAAAGGAAATAATATTGGAGTAAAATTTACTCAAAGTTAAAGAACGAGTTTTTTTTTTTTAGTTAAGGATGTTTTGTACGTACAATCCTAGCAAAAAGTAGCTGAAAATCAATATTGAATATATTCATTTTTAGTGTATTTTGAGTATAAGAAATTGTGTGGAATATTATAATTTGATCTTAGCTACAGTGCAGAAATGTATTTTTTAATATTTATTGCGTTTTTATTGAAATATTCCGAATTTTGTTAATCGAAATGATTAACTTTTAGCAGAGAATTTTGCCTTGTGAAATACATGACTAATTTCATCGAATTATATTGAATATCTTCTTAACCAGTTAGGACTTGTATAATATTATTTGGCCAAATATTTCCTCTATATCTAAACTTTTGCAAATTTTAAACAAATTCTGAATATTATTTCCATGTATTTTTGTCATTTGAATCGACGTGGTTTACCATACGTTTCCCATAAGAACACATGTTAATTCAGTGCAAATTAAAATCCTTATAACTTGTGAACGTTTTAGTGAATCGATTTAAAAATTGTACTGAAGATTCTAAACATATGTAGGACATTCTGTACAATTTTCATTAAATTCTCAATATTTTGAAAATAGGTACAAAACATCCTTAATCGAAGTGATTAACTTTTGACAGAGAATTTCACCTTGTGACAGATACAAAATGTCCTTATATATGTTTAAAATCTTCAGTATAATTTTTAAATCAATTTACTAAAGCGTTCACAATTAATTTGCACCAAGTTAAAATGTGTTCTTATGGAAAACGTATAACCACATCAATTCAAATGACAAAAACACATGGAAATAATATTTCTAATTTCATTGAATTATATTTAATATCTTCTTAACCAGTTAGTACTTGTATAATATTATTTGACCAAATATTTTCTCTGTATCTAAATTTTTGCAAATTTTAAACAAATTCTGAATATTATTTCCATGTGTATTTGAATCGACATGAATATACGTTTCCCATAAGACCACATGTTAATTCGGTGCAAATTAATTGTGAACGCTTTAGTGAATCGATTTAAAAATTATACTGAAGATTCTAAACATATATAAGGACATTTTGTACAATTTTCCTTAAATTCTCAATATTTTGAAAATAAGTACAAAACATCTTTAATCGAAGTGATTAACTTTTGGCAGAGAATTTCGCCTTGTGACAGATACATGGCTAACTTTATTGAATTATATTTAATATCTTTTTAATCAGTTAGTATAATATTATTTGAACAAATATTTCCTCTGTCCATCTAAACTTTTGCAAATTTTAAACAAATTCTGAATATTATATCCATGTGTTTTTATCATTTGAATCGATATGGATATACGTTTCCATAAGAACACATGTTAATTCGGTGCAAATTAATTGTGAACGCTTTAGTGAATCGATTTAAAAATTATACTGAAGATTCTAAACACATATAAGGACATTTTGTACAATTTTCCTTAAATTCTCAATATTTTGAAAATAAGTACAAAACATCTTTAATCGAAGTGATTAACTTTTGGCAGAGAATTTCGCCTTGTGACAGATACATGGCTAACTTTATTGAATTATATTTAATATCTTTTTAATCAGTTAGTATAATATTATTTGAACAAATATTTCCTCTGTCCATCTAAACTTTTGCAAATTTTAAACAAATTCTGAATATTATTTCCATGTATTTTTGTCATTTGAATCGACATAGATATACGTTTCCCATAAGAACACATGTTAATTCGGTGCAAATTAATTGTGAATCGATTTAAAAATTATACTGAAGATTCTAAACATATATAAGGACACTCTGTACAATTTTCCTTAAATTCTCAATATTTCGAAAATAGATACAAAACATCCTTAATCGAAGTGATTAACTTTTGGCAAAGAATTTCACCTTGTGACAGATACATGGCTAACTTTATTGAATTATATTTAATATCTTTTTAACCAGTTAGTATAATATTATTTGAACAAATATTTCCTCTGTCCATCTAAACTTTTGCAAATTTTAAACAAATTCTGAATATTATATCCATGTATTTTTATCATTTGAATCGACATGGATATACATTTCCCATAAGAACACATGTTAATTCGGTGCAAATTAATTGTAAATCGATTTAAAAATTATACTGAAGATTCTAAACACATATAAGGACATTTTGTACAATTTTCCTTAAATTCTCAATATTTTGAAAATAAGTACAAAACATCTTTAATCGAAGTGATTAACTTTTGGCAGGAATTTCCTTGTGACAGATACATGGCTAACTTTATTGAATTATATTTAATATCTTTTAATCCAGTTAGTATAATATTATTTGACTTTTTGCATTATTTTATTTCCTATTTTGTCTTTGAATGCATAGATATACGTTTCCCAAAGAACACATGTTAATTCGGTGCAAATTAATTGTAAATCGATTTAAAAATTATACTGAAGATTCTAAACATATATAAGGACACTCTGTACAATTTTCCTTAATTCTATTTAGCTTTGGCTTTCCTGGCTAACTTTATTGAATTATATTTTCTTTTAACCAGTTAGTTAATATTATTTGAACAAATATTTCCTCTGTCCATCTAAACTTTTGCAAATTTTAAACAAATTCGAATATTATATCCATGTTTTTATCATTTGAATCGCATGGATATATGTTTCCCATAAGAACACATGTTAATTCGGTGCAAATTAATTGTGAATCGATTTAAAAATTATACTGAAGATTCTAAACATATATAAGGACATTCTATACAATTTTCCTTAAATTCTCAATATTTCGAAAATATATACAAAACATCCTTAATTGAAGTGATTAACTTTTGGCAAAGAATTTCACCTTTGTGACAGATACATGGCTAACTTTATTGAATTATATTTAATATCTTTTTAACCAGTTAGTATAATATTATTTGAACAAATATTTCCTCTGTCCATCTAAACTTTTGCAAATTTTAAACAAATTCTGAATATTATATCCATGTATTTTTATCATTTGAATCGACATGGATATACATTTCCCATAAGAACACATGTTAATTCGGTGCAAATTAATTGTAAATCGATTTAAAAATTATACTGAAGATTCTAAACATATATAAGGACACTCTGTACAATTTTCCTTAAATTCTCAATATTTCGAAAATAGATACAAAACATTCTTAAACGTCCTACTGACAGATTATCGCATCTCAAACAGCTCGAATCTACGGAAGAGGCAGCTTATCGGAAAATACCTCGATTATCGCCTCGAGGAGAGTCTCTCTCCTCAATCGAGGAAACGATCTCGCGCCGCAATCGTGTCCCCGTTGAACGTCGCCGTCAGCGTCGCGCACGTGCATACTTATACATATATATATCTCTCTGAAAAAAACGCTGCGCGGCGCGCGCAACACGAGGAGCGCGCGAGGCGCTATCCCAGCTCGCAGTAGACCGAACGCTTTCCGTCGAGGCGGACTTTGAGCGTTCGTGGTCGCGCGTCGCGGAGGAGAGCGCATGCGCGAGTGTTGGTTTCGTTCTCGGCTCGACGCGGGGAAAGTTGGAATCGAGAGCGGGCGAAAGAGGGACGAAAGACGCGCGACGACGAGCGGAAAGAAAGGAAAAAGCGGGCGGAAAAGGCACGGAGGGATCCCGGATCCGGTTTATGGGAGATTCGTCGGCGTCGCGAACGCGCGTGCGCGCATCTCCGACGCGTAACAGGTGTCATTCGCGCCGGGCGCGCTCGTTGACAGGCGGCGCGTGGGCACCGACCGAGGGGAGTCGCGCCGGGCGGCTGTCAATCAGGTTAGGCCCGTCAATCAGGTTAGCCCGCGCGTTTTTCGCCGACGACAACGTGGAGACGTCGCGGGCGACGGACCTATTCTTGCGATAGCGGGGGCGAGTGTACAGGGTGTATTGTAAGTACCCCGATCATTTAGCGGACAAGTGTCTGTATTGGCCTATTGGCCGACTCGAGATTGGACTTATTTTTTGGCTCGAATTCAAAGTTTGCGGCGCGTACGAATACGCGAGATTCCAGGTCGAATTACTGCTGTTTGAAATTTTCACGAAAATTTTCAGCCTTCACCCTTATTCTTGTCCTTCAAAAATATCCCGGTCAATATTCCTTGGAACGGTAATTCTATCGGTAAGTTTTATTTTGAATAAAAAATAAGGTTCAATCTTGGGAAAATTTTGATTTAATTATCCATGTTCCTCGAGATTCTTCTTTGTTCGATTCTGCGCGAAAGAAAAATTGTACGGTTGAAAAAGATTAATTAAATTCTTGGATTGTTGCAGCATCAAGTTATTTGTTATCTGTTTCAAAATATGTATTTCCGCTAAAAACTGTCAACTCGCTTTTGTAATCGTGAACGCATTCATCTCGATTGTCAAGTTTCTAAGGTCGTCTAGTGACAAAACGCTATTCAGACTCATACATACACATATGATTATATTTAATCTTCTTTACATGACCCGAATTGCGACAATAGAAACGTGCGATTGTCCGATGATTTTTCAAACAAGTTGATTTCTCTGCACAAGCGTCATGATGCTTTATATATTAAGAGTTTGAAACGACAAAAATCAGAGGAATATCGCAAATTTTAACTAGATATATTAATAAATATTAAACGTCCAAAAATCAATATCTAAAATTATAATAATATTAAATTAAAATTATAGTTGCTATTAAGATTTCTATTCCTTCATTTATCAAATTATGACATCAAAAGCTAGAGAACGTTTTTCTTTTTTTTGCAAAATATATCAAAATAAATTTATTTATACGACCTTGTTTCATAATAGATTGCTAAAATATACGAAGGTTCTTTTCATAGATAATAATAAATCTTATCGTCATCAACATCTTCATTATAAAAATACATAACAAAGAAAGAAGAAAAAGATTAAATTACACGTATATGAATTTAACACAGTAGAATAATAGTTGAATCCAAGATATGTATTGTTTCTTGAAATGTTTTTTTCAGCCTGGAATATTTTAGGAACGTTACGTTGCATTGCATCTGATCTCAGAATAGTCAGATGTTACGTATTTCGTTAGGAAACTTTACAAAACTTTCTAGATGAATCGCAAGTTCATCCCTATTTATAGCCTGACTATTTCGGATGTTTTAATTTTAACTTGTTTAGATCGCGTCCTCTCTCTCTCTCTCTCTCTCTCTCTCAGTTACTTTTCTGTTTATACTCGTTACAAGAAAAGAGACAGAGAGAAATAGAGAAGCATAGTCTTATTCGTGCAACATCAGTATGCGTATTATCGCACTGAGAAAAAATCTGATTGCATTAATTAGAATTCTGATAGATGCAATCAGTATGTTTGTTGGAAAATGGATGAATCAGAATTCTTGTAGGAATTACCAGATGAATCTGATTAATTTCTTTCTGTTAAATTTACCAAATTTTCTGGTAAGCATCAAGTCTAAAATTTTTTCCATCTAATCTCAAAAGTCTGTTTAATATTCTAAATTCCAACCAGATTATCAGATAAATTCAATCCAGATTATTGAATAAATTATTTTAAATTCAGTTTGTTAGAAATTAAACTGATAAACAGTGATGCAAGAAGAGAATGCAGCTCAAACACAATCAGAAAGCTAGCGTCCTCTTTCTGGCACTACTGCTCGTAAGAAAAAAAAATACTTTGGATTTAATGTTAATATTACACAAAAAAAAGGACATTCTTGTTTTGAAAATATTTTTAGTTTTGGAAACTTTGAAATGAGATTATATTGCGTTAATTAAAGAAAAATATAATTGCTTAAATAATTACTTACTTGAATGAAGCCATTTTATATAGTTTAATCAAGAAAAATATATTCTTATGATTTAAGATTTAATTTTCTTGAATGGAAAACAAACAGGATAGAAAATAACATTTTTAAATCAAAGATTATAATTTTCTTAAAGTAAAATTAAATAATTATATATTCTTGAGGTGACAATTATAATATTAAAATAAGACTATAATATTGTTGAAATTTAAAATTATTAAATTCTCTTAAGAAGATTATACAATAAATTGTTGCGTATATATGAAACAATGAACACGTTAGTTTAAGTATACAACTTTTGATTTGACACTTATTTTTTTTCTGTGTAGTTCTTTATATACTTTATATTCTTTATATATATTTTATGACAAATATTGAATACGTGTAAAGAAATTAATGTAACAAGAAATTTTATAAATTCCAACCAGAAAATACTAACCAAATCCTTATAGTAAAATCAAACATTCCAGTTATAAAAAATCGAGTCTTATCACGATAACTCTAGAAATTTTCGTTTGATTTAACCAAAATGCCTTCAATCATATACGTCTTGTTGATACAATCAAACGATTTTTCTCAGTGCGGTTACAAAATCGTGTTCTAAATTGAAGTCTTATCACGAGCGTTCCTTAAAATCCCCTCGAAATCGTAATTAATCTGATGTGCGGTGCCGATTAATCGATCTGAGAAGCGCGAACAGACACAACAGAGACATAAATTTAAATCACGCAACGATTTGCTGCTTCTCACCCTTCCCGCTCGTGATGCCGTTTTCTAATCTCGCCGAAAGCGAAGATTAAATGGCGACCGAGCATAGATAGCGTGGAGCCGTCGCGGTGCGATATTTTCGAAATAAACCGCCGGTCCGCTCTTGAAGAAAACGATTATCGCGAGAGGTATTTTCCTGCCCCCCTCCCTCTCGCTCTTTTTTTTTTTTGACAGTCGCACGCGAGAGAGGAGGACGTCTGTTTTCGGGCACGCGCCAGCGGATGCTCCGAGATTTCTCGGCCCGACGACATGATTTCCGACTCAGTATGACTGATCAATTCTTATCGCTTCGCAGTTGATGGTGCAGCGAGGCGAGCGGCGGGGTCGGTCCCGACCTTGACATGGAGGGCCACGACATTCAGGAACTGGCGGTGACTGCTAAGGACAGCGTGATCGTCAGAGGCGGATACCCGGCGCCCTATTCCTCACCGAATGGCGGTGAGTACTTTGACGAATGGCGCATTAATGCGAAAGATGATACCTGACATTTGCGAAATTAGAAATATGTCGAAGAGTGTCATGTTTTATTTATCTCTCGCCTCTCCGCGTATGTCATTTACAAATTACGCGGAGCTCTATTTCGAAGTTTATATTATTATTAAAAATGGAGATATATATACAGGGTGTCTCGCTCCATATTTTAAAGGTAGATTCTCTGGCCAATTTAAAAACGATTTTTGATCAGCGAAAATGTCGAAGAAGATCATTATTTTTTGCATATTCCCGATTTTTGTCACACAGAAAAAAAGAACATTCTTGTTTTGAAAATATCTTTAATTTCAACATGAAAAACTTGAAATGAGATTATATTGCGTTAACTGAAGAAAATTTGCTTGAATGAAGTCATTTTATATAGTTCAATCAAGAAAAATATATTCTTATTATTTAGAGAAGAATAATTTTCTTGAATGGAAAAGAAATAATGTTAGATAGAAAATAACACATTTTTCAATCAAAAATTATAATTTTGAAAATTTTTTATTATCAAGATAATTATATTGTATTCTTGAGATGACAATTATAATATTCAAATAAGATTATAATATTGTTATAATAAAATTTAAGATTATTAAATTCTTCTAAGAAGATTATATATTCTTGCGTATATAGGAAACAATAAACACATTAATTTAAGTATATAAGTGTTAATTTGACACTTAATTTTTTTCCGTGCATGACGTATCTTTTTAACTAAGCCTTAAATTAAAATTCTATTAAAGTAAACTCTACCTAAAATTAACTAAAGAATGTGACTTTATTAATATTTTATTCCCACAAGGTTTAGTTTGTGAAAAACCCTTTATTTTCAATCATTTATAACTCGAAAATTATTAATACCTCGTCATTTTCGCTGAGGAAAAATCGTTTTTAAATTGGCCATCTATCTTTAAAATATGGAGCGGTAGTTGCGGGACCCCCTTTAAAAAAAATATATATATATATATATATATATATATATATATATATACGTGTCGCAAGCCTTTTTATGAAACATTAGCTATCTGTTTTTTGACGTACATCTCATATTTTAATTCCGAAACGAAAATCGCCATCGTTCCCCATCTGCGTTTCGCGCTGGATACGTGCCCAAAATACAGGCTCTTTCGCTTCGAAATGAGTATTCGGCGCGCGTTTTGCGCCAGCAATTTGGCAAACTCTCTATGCATCGTCTGGTTACGTCGCCGTAAATAGCTCATTGCGAAGGACGATCTCGGGGGAAAGAACGTCGCCGCGACGTGCGTGCGCTTAAAAATCGGGAAGCCGGGCAGAGGAGCGTGCCTGTTACGCAATCGGCCGCAGACACGCACATTTTATCCGACATTCCGCGGGCAAAAATTCGCGCGAGATGAACAAGCCCCGCTTGTGATAAGGAGGCTGCGTCGCGGCCGCAGATAACCCTGGGGACCCCGGCTGCGCAGCGTTAAAATGGCGACCAGTCTGTTAATCGGTTACGACGCGTGCGAATCGCCGGCAAAAAAATATCTTTTCATTAACATTATCGCGAGAGAAAGAGAGCAGAGAGATTAATGCCGAATCTGATGAAAATTCAGAAATCAATCGTCGAGAATTGATGGGTAAAATAAATCGCCTAAAATGGCGATCGATCGCGAAGGCTGCGTAACTTTGGAAAAGAATCAAATCTATTAATCAGATCTTAATGGTCGGTCGATAAAATGATAATGAAATGATAATTCTGATAATTGTTGTATTCCAAAATAACGGCCTCTTCTCTTGGAGACAGATTCTAGATTAGATGTATGCGATCAGATATTTTTCAAAATGGCGGCAAGTGAGACTCTTTTCGATTGACGTTGCATTCTATATCCCGGCAATGTGAGTTCAAGGCGAATGTTTATCCGCTCGTCAATAGACACGAGTATGTAAAATAAAAAAACAAAGTTGTTCGCGCAAGGCAATCGCTATTAAGTGTTATTTTGATAATACTCGAGATTATTTCCATGTTAAAGAGGAACAAATTTATGTGTGCGAGATCTCTCGTTTGACGGACAAGTTTTTGCATTATGTTATCACATATATTAATGTAAACGATATTAATTTTCTGCGCGCAAATATTGCTCATGAGACGAGACATGGCAAAAAATCCCATTATAACTTTATTATATCACTCATTATATCTTATGTAAATTATTACTTATACAAGAGATTACAACATTATACAACATATTTGATTACAACATATTTTCTTGATAAATCTTACAGTTTTTCATGAACTTTATAGATAGAATAACTTTGGAAATGAATTTTAGCTTCGAACGAAGTGAGATAAAATTTTATTTCATTCTCGAATTGTATTTTTGTGAGGCGATTCTTTTATTATTACTGACAATAAGCTCCTTGATTGATTAACGGTAATTCATCGAATCGGTCCTCGTTAAAGCACGTGGCATCATCGCGTGGTTATTTCCATGATTCGCGACGAGAGCGAATATCACGTACAAAGAAGTGTGTTTACGTGAGATAACGGCTAAAGAAATGAAGAAATATAGGAGAAACATTCTCCCTCCGCCAACACGTATTTTTCCTAGATCTTTTTTTTGAAATAATTATCATAGCGAATGGAGTTTTAATCGTAAATGCTCTTTTTTTTTTTCCTTGTACCATGTAGAATTGACTCAGCATTTTCATCCGCGTCAACTCTAATACAACGGTAGAAACCATTTCGAAACCAGGAGACTGCGCGTTAAATGAGTGTTAAATAAGCACTTATCTTTACGAGAAAAAAAAAATTACTTTACCTAAGCATATCCTCGGGTCCGCGAGTTAAACGCCCAAGAACGAAACGCGCCATCTTCGATGGCCATGGATCGATCCTCGGATGGATTTCTCTTGTCGATGAATCGCGACACGTTTTGACTGCATGACAAATCGAAGGTTGTATCCTCGGCGTGTCGTATCGACGACTTATAATAACGTTATACTGCTGCGAAGGGGTCAGCCGATAACCCACAGTAACAAGGAAAGAGCTCGGCGGGTTTCCGACCGGTCGTCGAGACAGTGTAACTGGAATATTTGTCGCCCTCTAATCACACCTAACGATGGAATCACACCTAACAAGAGGAATTGTTCTCATATTTAGCTCGGGACGATTTTGCGAGCAGAGAGTTTCGCTACAGAACACATTTAATTAATCAGAATTGATGCGAGAAGGAGGTTGTACGGTTTTAAAGAAGGTTGGCGATTGTAATGTGCGTATTTCTTATCTGATATTAAAGAAATGATTAGAGTTTCAAGATCGTCGATGCAATTATACCGATTACGCGGTCGTGAAAAAATTCTGAATGGTGTCTGGATACATTTATCATTTGTTTGACATTTGTTTGACTTTATACCTTGCGGTTTATGCCACGTCAGGATGGCTATGAAAGAGAACTATTATGAAATAATTTGATATTCTTCAATATGCGTAGTGTCAGTTATTTATAATCATTTTTTGCTACAGTGAAGATGAAATCTACCCCGGATATACGATTATTTTTCTCATCGTTTCCTTTTAATATTCTAATTTTCCTCAATAGATGTATATTGATTGCATATTAATGCGTTAAAATGGCATAAAATGTATTGTTATCGAACCAATATTATACTAATTTGTTGCTTTTTACAAAACGCAATTAACTTAATTTATATATTTTAAGTTACACTATAGTATTATCAAGTGATTAAAGTAATTGGATAAAACTACTGAAAAAAAGAAATGATTAATAAATAAGTATAACGAATTAGTATAATGAAGTTCGTTCAGAAATTTCTTATTATTTTTTATAGTTATTGCAATATAGAATTGTAGTACTTTATGAAATTAATTATTTTGCAGATTTATGTATTGATGTAAAAAAGCTCATAAATCATGGATTTTTTCTCTTATTCTTGAATCAATTGTACAATGTAAAAAAGTAATAGTTGTATATTTAAATTTATGAAACCTACATTTTTTTATCTCCGATATTAAAGATTGATTTTAACGAGGCTGTCCTTGTAATAACAGCGTCGATACTATGTATAGGAAATGGAATAATGTTTACGCATGATAAAGATTTGAATTCTATCAATACATATGTATATCTTACAATTATCTAATAGGACAAACAAATTTGACATCAATAAAAAATATTAATTCTGACGAAAGCAATAGTTACGCACTATTAAATCTCGTTATTCTTTTCAAAAGTTTTTACCTTCATTTCATTAAAGATAAATGTCAGACCTGATAAACACGAGCAATTATCATCATTGTGATTAGACTATTTTATCATTAGATTATAAATACCTTCTACGTATGTAAAGCTATATATTAAAAGCGTGTTATTTCTCTACATTGCAAAAGATATATATATATATGTAGAAAAGATTCCTTAAAGAGTATGACGAGGCGGATTATCCGTCAACAGCAATAAACTTTATGCGGATTTGTTTACCAAACGCGTGCATATGAAAAAATATCATGAGATAAATCATTTCCGACTTATGAAACTTGAAAGGAAGATATTGATAGAAGGATAAATGCAAATCTTTTGCGCACTGTGAAAACAGAATAATTATATATATACTTACAACTCGAATAGTATAAACATGTGTTTATTATTCTGTATATTATGTGTATACCATTATTGTAATAAAATATTTATGTAAGATGTGAGAGAGAATGTGGCTTATCAGAAATGTATGTGGTTGTCTGAAACTATCTTTAGACAATTTCTGTGTATTTTTGTTTATTATTTAAAGGATTTAATTTAAACACACATATATCATCCAATAATTATTTGACAAAAAAATATTACTTATTTTGTTCCTTCAAATACTCTAATGCTTCCGCATTCATGATTATTTCGACATATTAAATTTAAAACAAGAAAAAGATTGAAAATTGTAAAGAAAATGATTTTTAATATTATACATATTTTTAATATTAAAAATCATTTTCTTTACAATTTTCAATCTCTTTCTTGTTTTAAATTTAATATGTCAAAATAATCATGAATGCGGAAGTATTACAGTATTTGAAGGAACAAAATAAGTAATATTTTTTTGTAAGATAATTATTGGCTGATATATGTGCGTTTAAATTAAATCCTTTAAACTTTTTCAATGATAAATTAAAATATGAAATAAATATGCAAGAATAACATATAAAATGTTGGAGCGATTATGAAGATTATGATAATATAACTAGTTCTAATCATTTATTGTAGAATATGTAAATAAGGAAAATGTTTTTCGAACAGTATTTCAATAAATAATAAAATGAATAATTGCGATATTGTCAACACTATTAACAGATATTGCTCTAATAATATCGGCTAAAAATGAAATCATACAATATTTATTAATATAAAGAAATGAAACATTCTATAAGAATATTGTTATAGCTTGCGAGTCATTACTGCCACAACTAATTAACTGTTAAAATCATGCGTATCAACAGAAGTTTCAAATATCCATAAATATTTGAAAAAAATCCGTATAAAATCATATAATTTCATATAGATTTATCATAAAAATTTCAATAACTGTCTCTAAAAATAGAGAAATCAGATCTTTATCCCAAAAATATTGTTTTAAATACAAGTCTTGAAGAAATAATTTTTTATGATTACAAATAATTCATAGTAATCCGATATAATTATACTTTATTTATTAAATATAATCATGTACCTTTACTTTGCTATTAAATATTTATTATTCTTCTTTATTCATGTTACAAATTGTAACAATTCTGATAAAAATAGCTATGACTTCGCCAATAAGAAAAGCCTTATACATTTTCCTGTTGCATAATATTTAACATCATTATGATCTTATAATACTTTTTATATTTATTGATCAGAATCTGGCTATCTATAATCGATTGATGATGAATTTGCATGCGAGGATAACACGCACTCGACACGTGTATGCTTTTTATTCTAAAAAGTACTCTAATGTCCTTCGTGCGTCGCTCAAGAAATAAATATGCAAAACATTATGTGACACTGCTAAACTCTTCTCAGAGACACATCGTATATATTATATACATATGGTGTATCCTACAAATTGTTGATTTTTAACAACAAACATTTTCTTTCAATGAAAATATTTAGGTTATTTTTTGC
The DNA here is from genome assembly GCA_030586385.1 of Camponotus fellah. Taxonomy (NCBI): domain Eukaryota; kingdom Metazoa; phylum Arthropoda; class Insecta; order Hymenoptera; family Formicidae; genus Camponotus; species Camponotus fellah. The sequence continues at coordinate 1,019,964 of JAPIVC010001004.1, forward strand.
AACGTCTAACCCTTTATCATTGATTTTCTTTGATTAAGCAATCTCTGAAAAAATTATAAAGATATAAAATTTTGTAAAGATTTGAAACTTTTTCTCGATACAAAAGAGTGAAGAAATCAAACTAACAAAAATATTTATGTTACATTCATATTAAAAATACTTTTCGAAAAGAGATGGATAGTCGCGTATATTCAATAGTAAAAAATGGTACACGGTAATGGTAAAAAAGATATTAGCGGAAAGGTGAAGGAGACCTATTGACTCCTTCCAAGAATAAGCATTCGTGGTTATTATGCAGCGTTATATTTAATGTTAAATGTGTCATTATTCTTGTTATGTTTGCTTAATAGAAAACGCCTTACGATTTATGGTTTTAAACACGTTTGTCCCGAGAATGCAAGCGCGTGACATCAATCTATTTAGGAAAAATGCAGATAGATATATAGTTCGTATGACGCGCGTGACAAATTGCCTCAAAGAGAAGAATCGCTGATCATATGACGTCACTACTGGTCATTCAGACGATCCGCTGTCGATTGCAATTTTAATCTGCGCAACCTGAGGCGTTAGAGTACAATTGTAAGATCATCATAACATGACAAATTCTTATCGCATCTCACACAAATTTCCGTCTGGACAAGTTAACACGTGACTCATTCACGCGATTATTCTAATTAAAATTTGCGTACAAAGTAATTATAAAAATATCGATAATTAAATAGAAATATTTATATATTTAAGAGAGGAAGAAATATTTAATAGAAGATAATATTTCGTAGAAATTGTGTATCACGTCTAAATAAACAGTTTTTTTTTTTACATTTGAAAGAAATTGCCAAAGCAAAATTACTTTGGAAAAACACTTATAAAAATCGCAGGAAGAAGAATTAAAGAGACATTGAAAAATGAGATATTATTTTATTGTCGCTAGGTGATACTAACATATCATAACAAAAAATCATGACGAGCACTTACTTCGTCGACCTGATTACAGAAGACGCCATTCCATCAAACGCTGATTGCCATGTTTTTCCCGCATGATTGTCATTTACATAATCTCACTATCAAGTTATCGTTATACGACACGTTGATATATCTGGTTAATATTTTTTATAGTAATATTTGATAGTAGCTGTATGTATGATGATATTTTTTATAAGAGAAAATGCATCCTAATTCCTAATAAAAATTAATTACCCATACTATATTTTAAAAATTTTAGAAACACAGTATGTCACTAAAACAGCAGAAAATGCATTTTCAATATCTTCAATATAAAAAAAACATTAACACATGCATATCCATAATATCAAACATTGATATTAAAATATATAAAGATTTGAAATTATATTTTATCCATAGTGATAATATCGAAAAATTATCATGTTTTAACAAGAAAATATTTAGAAAATTTTAAATTTTACTTTAATTATATTTAATTGGATCTTGTATTAATATTTTAAAGAAGTAATTGCAATTATTTTTTGTTACTTTGAATTGTCCTGAATGATATTTTTATAACAGTATCTAACAATGTATATAAATATCGCAAGGGATTATTGTTGCAAAATAACTTTTCCAGCCTTTATATATAAAATACAATTATATTTTAACAAAATTTACGAATTCTTTCTATAATATTATTATTTATAAAAGAATTAGAGAAATTATTATATATATTAGAAATTATATTTTATATATGTTAAAAATATGGAAAACATTTTTTTCAAATGTTCAAACTTGTTTATAATCTTTAAAATATTATTTGTTTATATACATTTATATACATTACATATATACATTTGTATTTCGTCTCTCACCAGCATTCATATATACCACAGCAGTTTAATATTTTCGTTTCCTTATAGTTAAACTATTGAAACTTTCCCTTATTAAGCTTTCTTTCTAATCATATCTTCAATTTGTAGAAATTAGTAAATATTCCCAGTATTGTTATAGATTATAGATCATTTTATGTATGTACATGTATAACAACGTAACGGAGAAGTCTGACGAAGATTAGATTATCAGCGCAGAGTCTTTCTCCCCTTCTCTGCCCTTCCCCACTTCGAGCAACATCTACCCTGGGAAACGAAAAATCCTGTTCGACACTTCACATAGTGTCTTCGTCGAGATCGCATCACATTTTCTGCTCGACTCCGAATAATATCGAATTATTCTCGATTTTTAATTACGGTTATTTATCGACGATTCAATCGATGATCATGGAATCGAAAGTGCATCAATCGTTTACATACTGTTAATAGTGCTGTTATATTTCTCTGCTATTCGAAAGTGGTACTTTATAGTGATTGCTGTAGCGATAGAGAGCGGAAAAAAAAAACACGTAACTAGCAATGAAAATACTTGAAAACGAAGATTTTCTCTTGGATATGCAAATCACCGAGCAGATCGATTTAAATTTCATGACTGGTGAGTATTTTTCGATATTTGTACTTTAATATTTTGTCTCAATTATGAAAATCGAATTCTTCGATATTTTAACTTTATACGTCATAATATTATGTATATTATATATATAATATTTATATATAAAATATGTAAAAGAGAAAAATTTTAATATTTTCAATTAATTCAGTAAAATAAATTAATTTAATAATTTAATAATAATAATATATTTTGCATACAGAAAATTGATAAATTTGTTGATGAAAGCATTGGTTATTATTATTTATTCTTCAGACACAAAATTAAATCGGATTTCTTGATAAATATTTCTTGATAAATATTTATATACGATTGTTTTGGTCATTTTTATATCATTAACACAGTAGTACATGACATTAAAAATATTTTTCTTTCTCAGATATCATGCATTTTCGTTTGAATCACATACCTTATATTAAGACGATTATAAATCGTCGATAATAATATCGATGTTTATAAATAAAATTTAAAAATCCAGTAATGCACTTAAGATTGCTAAATTAAAGGATGAGAAACAATCATAATAAAGATAAATTAAAAGAATAAGACGGTTCAAAATGAAACATAATATTTCGAATGGCAAGTAGTGGATATTTATTGAAAACATGTTGTAAATGAATATACATTAAATTAAATAGAGAAATAAATATTTCCAATTTTAAATTATTTCTATTGCATGAATGTTATTTTTACACATGAATAAATTTATTACAAAATAAAAATGACATGATGATCATTCAATATACATTTTGGAAAAGCGTAGAATTAAAATATATAAAATCTTTCGATTGTGCGTGAAAAGTAATGTTGATCAAAAATTGGAATGTATTTACATGGGTTTCACGAAAAGGAAATATTGAGATAAAATAAGTATATTTTCAAAATACTTGCATTAACATGGCACGTACTTGTTGCTTTTTCGTTCGTCTTATGGAATTTATGTAAATTTACTTTTCTCCAACCATTAGCTAAAAAACAAAGAATATTCGACTCTAACTTGAACATACATACTCAAGTTGTTGTATTGCATATACGGCACATACTGTAATAAAAAAGATGCATTTGCGGTATTTTCTTTTATTCATATTTTTCTATTAGCACGTGCTTCATATTCATGTGCATTACAAGCACTCTTCCGTATTTCTCCGATCTTACGTTGAATTTAAGTGGAACTATAACCATTAGTCTGCAAGACGATTAGAAGAGAAAATAAATGCAATTTTTCTATTTTAAAAACTAGTTAAATTATAAATTATAATTATTATAACATAATCTTCTATTGTATAAGATAAAAAATTATTAGTATCAATATTTAGGCCAGTCGAAAACGCCGGTCTTTGTAAGATATTTCAAATCGACTTATCATGTTTTGAATTTCCCCACAAATATCATTGGAAATATTTCTTTTATTTAACTTAATTTATCTTATCTTCTCTCTCTCTCCCTTTCTCTCTCTGCATACAAGATAAGTATTTGAAAATATTTTTTACTATTATGACATTTACTATTAAATGTGATTACTTTAATCGACATTATTTAAATGACGTATATTTCTCGAGTTGATCTTTAATCATCGCGTTTTCACATCGTAATTGTGCACAAATAGACTATGAAATAACACTTATATTTTTTAGGAAAAAAGCTTTCCTTCCAAGTACATCACTTTCAGAGATGACACGTAATATGTATAATAATATTATAATATTGTAAAATACGTGTAATAAATTACTAATTATATTATATATAATTAATATATAGGTACTTTTTCCTTAATAATAAACATAATAACAGTACAAAGCGAGATAAATCTTTAGGCCCGGTTGCACCAACGTTATTTCAGCTTTAAGCGAAACTTAATATAATATATGTCTGTCTTTATTTATTTAGAAAGAAAGATAAAGATAGATATATATTTAAGTCTCGCTTAAAATTAAAATAATGGTGCAATTGGGCCTTAGTAATCTCTAATAGATCGTTAAAAAAGGACGAATATTAAATACATATTAAATATAATTAAATATAATTAAATATAATTCAATGAAATATCATTATCATCAATAATATCGTAAATATTATCGCATTTATATTAATATCCCAATTATTGAAGTGTACACTAAGATCTAAAGATAGAAGGCAACACCCAGTGTTTGCTGTAGATAATTTCAAAATTATCTAGATAAAGATAAAGATAAAAATCTGTAAATTTATTTTAGATGAGATAAAGATGATTTTGCTTTTACTTAATCTAGATGAAAGATGAGATAATTATTGCGATAATCTAGATAATTATCTAGATATTTTTGTTTATTTTAGAAGACTATAAATATTTGTAAAAAATGTGACGCAGATTATAAATGAGATATTAAAATCATAAACACATATTCTTTCTCTTTTCTTAAAGAATATTTAATATTATAAAGAAATAATAGCAAATAAATGGTATGATAAATATTTATTTATTAATTTATATTTATAATATATTTATACTATATTTATAATATATTAATAATAATAATATAAAAAAATATATTTTAGATAGATTTTTAGAAACTTGCCTAGAAAACTTTTTTGCATAATGAAAACGTCATCTTAGACAATTTTTAGATAAGATGACATATAGTTTTCATCTAAGATAAAGATAAAGATACTTTGTATTTCTTCTTTAAGTTACAGATAAAGATGATCCATTTCTTTATATAGATGATTATCTAGATAATTTTTAAACAGCAAACACTGGCAACACCAGACATCTAAAGATCGCCTACGTTGGCGTCGACATTTCTGTTTTCAAGTGCGTTTTGATCCGTGTGTTATCGTCGCACGCCACCTCCGCAGATTTCGAACAATGGTAAAGGGTGCATTGCCGGTGACACAAGTGCACGACATGCATACTAATAAGCGCGAGGCATGGAAAACGCGGGGGCATGAATCATTATTTTTATTGCTGTCTCATTGTCCGTCAGCGGGAATAAGAGCGTTCTGCGGGCTTTATCTCTCGCTGGGGAAACTGACTCACACCCTCTGGCTCTCCATGTGTTGTCCAGTAGCTTTGTTACGCATTCTCTCGCCTTCGTGTGCTCTGTTTGCGCGAAAAACGCGAGCAATCTCAGCACTCTTTGTCATCATCCAGTCGCAGATAACGGAACTGCCGTGTCGATGACAGAAAAAAATAGCGGTTTTGTGGCGCGTCTCGTTTAATTGTATTCACGTGCGAGAAACATTGGAATAAGTCGCGATCGTTGAACGGATACGCGTGATGATTCGTACCAGAGAAAAATTCTTCATTTTCTTTCCATGTATGACAATTTAATTCTTCTTGTAAGCATAAAATATTCGAAAATTCCTGAAATTTCGCTTTCGAATTTAAAAAAATTGTTTTATTTATATCAATGTTTTATTTATATTTTTTCAATGCTAAATATTTTTTTGAGGATTTTTTGTTGTTGCTACGAATGATTGCTATTAATTGTAATTTCTCACAACAAGAAAAAATACATTACTCATAACAAGAAAAAATCCCCAACTTGCAAAATTCTAAAAATTTTTTAAATACATATAAAATGTCTTGGCAAATAATACATATATTATTTTTGTTTTAAAATCATTTAAATATGTCTACCTAATTGATTTTATAGTGTTTATAATTGCCACATACACAATTGTTAATTTGTGTATGTTAAAAACTTTAAATTAAAAGAGAAATAGGTTTTCTTTCTACAAAAGTTTCTTATATCTCTCTCCTTTCCATTTAATAAAATAAAAATAAAGAATAGTCCAATTTTTTGATTGATTTTTTATCCTTTTAAAGTAAATTGACAACAAGATATATAGAAACAATATATTATCGAGACATTCTTTATATTTTTTTACAATTTCATAATTTTTTAAATTTCCGAGTTGAAGAAATTTCTTTATAAATAAGAATTTATGATTTTTAGCAATTTTATCAATATCGATGCAATATTTACGCATAATATATGAACGAGATAAATGTGCGTAGGGGATAATATATTTTCGATAACGCAAAAGAATTTACATTTTATATTTTTAGCTCATTTCGCTTACGTAAGTTCTTGCATAAAAAAGAATGATTCAATTTGCGTGCATTCAATCTCAGGCGGCAGTTATTAATTATAAGACGCCACGATGTAAGATCTTTGTCATCTAAGTAACCCTGTCGAAAAGAATAATATAAAAAAGACGGTTTTTATCAAGACAAGGATACAGCAATGCAACTTTTCAAGATTTGCATGCATAATAAACAATTTTTTATCGCATAGCACAAATATTAAAATATTATAATCACATATTAGAATGATTATCAGTACATATTATTCCGACGTTGCTGATGTAAGATTCTTTCGTATGTTTTAATCGACAAATTTGTTTTCTCTCAAAATTATTTTTACCGATAAACATCTTAAAAATAAAAGGACCGAACATAATGTCACAATTATATTATTATCTTCAAACTTTTTCCTGAAAATTGACGCGCAAGTCACTCGGCTAGGGTTGCCAGACGTCCTTCAATTTAAAGTAAAATTTTTTCTGTCCTCCGGAGAACGCTATTTGTCCTCCAATTTCGGCAAATGTTTCCCTCTTTTTTTTCGTCGGCGATTGTGATATACAGAAAAGAGGAATATATTAATATATACATATGCGTAAATATAAATATGTTGTTATAGTTTGAAATATATTAATAATTATGGCTGCAATTATTTATTTTAATTCATCCTATTTCGATTTTCTTTTTTTTTTGGATTTTTAAAATTGTGTCCTTCATTCGGGATTTTCAAATCTAGTAAAATTTTTTCTGTCCTCCGGAGGACGCTATTTGTCCAACAATTTCGACAAATGTTTCCCTCTTTTTTTTTTCGTCGGCGATTGTGATATACAGAAAAGAGGAATATATTAATATATATATATATATATATATATATATATATATAATAATATGCGTAATACATATAATAATATGCGTATAAATATGTTGTTATAGTTTGAAATATATTAATAATAATTACGGTTGCAATATTTATTTTAATTCATCTGTCTATTTCGATTTCCTTTTTTTTTTGAATTTTTAAAATTGTGTCCTCCATTCGAGATTTTCAAATCTAGTAAAATTTTTTCTGTCTTCCAATTTCGGCAAATGTTTCCCTCTTTTTTTTCGTCGGCGATTGTGATATACAGAAAAGAAGAATATATTAATATATACATATGCGTAAATATAAATATAAATATGTTGTTATAGTTTGAAATATATTAATAATTACGACTGCAATTATTTATTTTAATTCATCTGCCTATTCGATTTTCTTTTTTTGGATTTTTAAAATTGTGTCCTCCATTCGGGATTTTCAAATCTAGTAAAATTTTTTCTGTCTTCCAATTTCGGAAAATGTTTCCCTCTTTTTTCGTCGGCGATTGTGATATATAGAAAAAAGAAATATATTAATATATACATATGCGTAAATATGTTGTTATAGTTTGAAATATATTAATAATTACGACTGCAATTATTTATTTTAATTCATCTGTCTATTTTGATTTCCTTTTTTTTTTGGATTTTTAAAATTGTGTCCTCTATTCGGGATTTTCAAATCTAGTAAAATTTTTTCTGTCTTCCAATTTCGGCAAATGTTTCCCTCTTTTTTTTCGTCGGCGATTGTGATATACAAAAAAAAGAAATATATTAATATATACATATGCGTAAATATGTTGTTATAGTTTGAAATATATTAATAATTACGGCTGCAATTATTTATTTTAATTCATCTGTCTATTTTGATTTCCTTTTTTTTTTGGATTTTTAAAATTGTGTCCTCTATTCGGGATTTTCAAATCTAGTAAAATTTTTTCTGTCTTCCAATTTCGGCAAATGTTTCCCTCTTTTTTTTCGTTGGCGATTGTGATATATAGAAAAAAGGAATATATTAATATATATATAATAATAATAATATGCGTAATATATATAATAATATGCGTAAATATAAATATGTTGTTATAGTTTGAAATATATTAATAATAATTACGGCTGCAATTATTTATTTTAATTCATCTGCCTATTCGATTTCCTTTTTTTTTAGATTTTTAAAATTGTGTCCTCCATTCAAAATCTTCAAATCTGGCAACCCTACACTCGACAAAACCGTTAGAAATGACTAATGTATATACAAATATCGTTTTATCGAAATTAATGAAAAATCCTTGAAGATTTATGCGATGCGCACGATCGCGCGAATGCGGCCTGGCCTGCCTCCTACCCCCACCATCGCCCGCGGCAAAGGACGGTGGCAAAACGTGCGTACGTTTACAGCTGTTTGCCAGTCGTCACCGGACCGCCGTCGTGGTGTCTGGCGAAGGTCATTAACACAGTCGTACAATTATCACCGTCGTCGCGCCTGTGTGTTCTTCTCGTCGCTTTAAATGTCCGCTGATTTTTCAGTTGTCGCGTTTAGAGAGAGTTGCTTCGTTTCAAAAGAGTCGACGATGTTTATTTTCGTCATCTCGCGTAATAAACGCCTTACGAAAGAACCGCTGACGGATTGAAGAGAAAGGGAAAAAGGAGAGGAGAGTCTCCGCGAAAGAAATAGTCAGTCTCTCGTGAGAGAAAATTGATATCGCGACGCGCCGATTAAATCACGGATAAAAGAATAAACACACCGCCAGTGCCGGAGATAGTGATCGAGAGTGGTCGGCGATCGATTGGGAATCGCTCACGATTGAAAAACAGGGCTCACGATGGGCCTGGCAGGTACGTTCCTCTTATTCTCTTTGTCGCATGTGCATTACATTAACGTTTTATTCGCGTTGTTATCCGTGAGTGGAAAATTATAAGGGGATAAGTATCATTTTCCAATTGCGACAATGTTGGGATTCTTTACGAACACTATTACGTGTATTGTCATTTTCGTCACTTCAGTGGCTGGCCTTTTACAATGGCTACGATTTTGCATATTTCTGCATTTTTATTCTTTGGCATATGTTCCCTGATATATGTTTCATGTTCAAGGCAAAAACGAGCGATTTAAATTAACAAGTATTTGTGAAGATTTAAATTGGAACAATTTTTTTGATATTCATAATGCGTACATTAGTCTTCTATAACTTTAAATGTTATCATTAATGAGTCACACCAAACTATTACATGCAATAAGATATTATTTTATATATAATTATAGATATATATATCTTTTAATTATATATAATTATTTAAAATAAAGAGAAAAAGTTATGTAAAGAAATAATAGATGAATCGAAAGTCGTATGTAATCTAACAAATAATCTAGAACTGTTATATAACTAGAAACTCGAATAGAGTGGTAATATTGAAATATTTCTATATACTAAACAAATATTCAAATGGGCTAAGTGATAGAGCAAGTGAGTTAATTGGTAGAACTCGTATAGATAGCGATTGTCGTGAATAAGTGTATAAAAGTTCAATAGATTTATTGATATTATTGGTACTATTTGAAAACGTTTATGCCAAATTGTCAGAATTATATCAATCGTTATACACTCTTCAATCTTTCGTTGTTATTATTTTTATATCACTTAATTTTTAACCGCTTTTATTACAACTTCAGTTTTGATTCGCGAAATGAATCATTCATTACATAACCCGAATATAAAATTCGAAAAACTTGATCGCAGAATACATTAGTCAGATTCCTAATAATACAACTTGAGAATTTAATTAAGAAAGAATTCGTGTTTTTAATTTTTTTTTTTTACATAGACCAGAATTTTTTTCAATCTTGCAAAAAAGAAATTAAATATTATTGAAAGAATATTGACTCCAGTTTCAGTTTTATTCGATATACGTTATATGAAAAACATATATATGTATATATTTATGCACATATAAAACACAAAACTTTCCGGCGTGTCAATTAACAGCATCAACAACGATTGTCCTGAAGGAAGCATCGCGCGCGTGATACACAGCCGCTGGCTTGTGTTCGATCTAATTGTGCCATGACCTAAACGTGACTTGCGTTTTCGCGTGACATTCCGCATCCGTGTGTGCCTGCGAACTGCGCGTTATAAGGTCCGGTTGCATTGACAGTCTCTAGATTAATTAAGCTCGCGGCTTAGTGACACTGCCTCTCTTTAAAATATGCACTGAAAAACAATTTTTGTTGAATATTGTCAAAATAATATTCTATCGTAGCAACTGTACATCGTTGTATTCTCTGTTTTGATGATTTGAATAAGCTTTTTTTACATCAACAAATTATTTCGGAATATTTTAGTTATATTTATTTGAACGTATCGGACAATATATTCAGTTGGACAAAACAAATTTTGACTTTTTCAACCAAGTTTTTTTTTCAGTGTAGCGTTTTATCTGTGCTGTCGGCAAAGAAAGATAACTCGTTTTAATTTTATACTTTTTATTAACGTAGAAAATAACAAAGTTTAAGATTATATCAGATTCGTTTATATCGTGTAATCAGAAAAATAAGATAAGAAGATATCGAAATATACATGTACAATTTTATACGTATGTATAAAATTAAATTGAATTAGACACGTGAATACAAATACTCAAAAGTAGATAAAGAAATCGCTGTTACAATAAAAAGAGAAAAGATATATCATTCTTATGTAAAATTCGTTTATGTAAATGTAATGCGTATTTTTTAAATAGAGACTCTTTAAATATACATTGAGCATATATAAATATTATTTCGCATACAAATCTTGATTTATCCGATTTCAAATTCTTCTTTATGAATATTTAATTTATTATATCGGCAAAGCTTATTTCAAAATGCATATTTATGGATTTCTACAAGTATTACGAAGAGTTTGTTCTAAAAAAAAAGAAATAAGTTTTAGACTCTTACGTCCTTCTATTTCTCAAATCTAGTCTCCTTTCGAGGGATGTCGCAATCGCATCGAAGCCAAAAATATTATTTATTCTTAATCGTATTTTTTACACTTTATGTTTACCACTTTGAAGCTGAAATATACAATTTATTGTACGTTTACAACGCGAAAAATGCAAGAGGACACAGCTGAAACAACAACGCAGCTAAAGCTGTCAAATCTCGTGGCACTCTCTTGGATGGAGAACGACGCAATTAAAAATCTCGGCGATGCGGGAGAGAAAAGCCTCCTTATCATCCCAGTTAACATATCGCTGTGGTATTATCGTCAGTGACATATACATTAGTTGCGTGTCAAGCAGCGACGTATCTACGTATCTTTGGTTCCTCCTCCTCTCTTATATTTAGCCTCAAATCTATCGAGATAGCATTCAGAATTTTCCTTCAAAGAACGAATAGAAAATTTCTTCCTCAAAAAAAAAATATTAAAATCGTTTAGAAGCTCAATTTTATTCGGAAAAAAAATCTATTTCTCGGATGAGAAACGAAATTTGCGCTAAAATGTAAAAACCAAGTTGCTCGTGAAGGAGAGACAGCCTCTAGCTCGTATTCGTGTCGCTCAACGTATCTGGAGCATTAAATTTTGCGAGCTTAATTTAACCGAACATGTGCGACTGCATGCACGTGCATTCTACATATCGCGAGTGGCGCTACGAAACGTTGCGTCGGGTCGTGACACGCGTATGTATGCGTATATGTGATTTGCATGTGAATATAGCATGTAAATGATAGTGAAAATTCTCATTGTGAAGAATGACGCAGGAGGAAGAAGGAAAGGAATAATTCGATCAAAGAATTCGATTAACTGTTGAAGAAAATATTTAAAGCTGACGTTTATCATTAATCTACACAGAAAAAAAATAAGTGTCAAATCAAAACTTATATACCTAAACTAACGCGTTCATTGTTTCGTGTATACGCAACAATTTATAATTTTCTTAGTAGAATTTAATAATTTTAAATTTTCACAATATTATAATTTTATTTTAACCCATTCAGACCCTGTGTACACAATTATGCACAAAAACTTTAAAATCATGTGAAATAGTATAATAAAAAAATAATAAAAATAATAATAATAATAAAAATAATAATAAAATAATAATAATAATAATAATAATTTTTTACATTACCAGAATAAATTCAAGTCTGAAAGGGTTAATATTATAATTGTCACCTCAAAAATATATAATTATTTAATTCTACTTTAAGAAAATTATAATCTTTGATTTAAAAATGTTATTTTCTATCCAACATTGTTTCTTTTTCATTCAAGAAAATTAAATATTAAATCATAAAAATATATTTTTCTTGATTGAACTATATAAAATGGCTTCATTCAAATAAGCAATTATTCAAGCAATTATATTTTTCTTTAATTAACGCAATATAATCTCATTTCCATGTTAAAACTAAAAATATTTTCAAAGCAAGAATGTCCTTTTTTTCTATGTATTTGATACTGTTATCTACGCGATAATATCGATATATTTTTATATTTTATATATTTTAATACATTTTTATATTTACATATTTTAATATTGATTTTATTTATTATATATTTATTTATTAATGTATCATTTTTTGATATGGAATACTCTTGTACAAAAATGATGTAAGATTAAAATCTACTTAGAAATTAATGTGGAATCAAGTTGTGAGAATTTCGTTGTTTATGAAACCTTTGGATTTTCTTAAATCTTTTGACGTATCAAGGTCGGATATTAATGTCCGATAAAAAAAGATTACGAATGATAACGAGTTGAAGTTATCGTGGGTGAAAACGCGTGTCCGATAAGCAACAAGTCTCGCACCTATACTTTCCTCCGTTTCATACAAAAGGTGAATCCTTAAACTTCGTAATGTATTATATTGTCGGATAATGCTTATTTATCCCAAGTTGCGTAAGAGATAATCACGACGTAACTTCTTGGCTACGCTTATTTTATTGTTCAACGATGATTATTATATAAATCATTAAATAAGATGACATTTGAAAACGGGCCGTAAATAGTTCTCGAATAGAAGATTGCAAATATACGATGACGCACCGATACATAATTTAGTATAGGAACAAGGACGCGGATATTCTGAATCGTGTCATTCATTCGATAATGACATATCGCATGTCTCATGCAATCATAAGCTCTTAACATCAAAGTAGTGTACACCTAATTGCTGTTATAAGATAATATAGCGGATTAGATATTTGTAATTGGAAATTATCATAAGAATTTCCTGGAGCTCGGAATGATTAATTTACAATTTAATAAGCCGTTAATTAATCAAACAATCCGTACAGAAAATTAATAATTAACTCTTTCGGAATTTCTTGATTGACATCGCAATCGGAGAACATGCGACGAACGTTCTGTTTCTTGTTTGAGCTTCTGCGAACTGATTGAATGCCGGTCAACAGGAAGGCGCGTTTTAAAATCGGTAGAATAATTACGTCTTCTTTTTTTTTTTTCTTTCGAGCACGTTCTCCCTTACCGCTATTTGACTATGCTAATACCACGCTAACAGTCTAAGCAAACGCAATATATCTATGCGCGTCGCTGAAACTCACAAAAGTAAAAAGCCTCGACGGCTGCTTTTAAACCGCGCCGCTGCTTTTTAAGCATTACTTCGTCGACGAAGCATGCATAAATAATTAATAACCTGCAAATTGATTCGCGGTGTCACTATGACGAGCATGTAGCGTGCATACAGCGACTTACGAAGCACCATACGAAGAGTTAAAGAGAGAAATAGAAATGTCACCCCGGCTTCCTTCCCCTCCTGTAACCTGTACGTATATAAACTGGAATCCATTAGTTTACTTGGGCAAGAGAGCAAAAGAAAGAGATAGACGTAAGAACATTACGTAATATTATGCGACATGCACGCGACGCGGCTACCGCGTGTCGCAATCGTATGTCTCGCTGCACATTAACTTCGTAGAGATCAATTGGACACCTGAAGGAGAGAGGCGTTCTCCAGATAGGCATATATTCCATAATTTATCTGGTATTGGAAAATGTATTTTTGCGAGAATATTTTTTACTGAATTTATCAAGTATAGAATTATCGCATGTATTTATTTGCCATAATTATTTATTTTTATAAGGATTCTTTCACTCAGGTATATCTTCACAGAAGCGATATCACTCATCTAAATAAATTTATATAAATAGATGCTAATCATCTAAATAAATTATATAAATAGATAATTGCTAAATAATTGCAAATGATATGCTATATTTATTATAGGAAAAAATTCTAAACAATTTTCTCTAATTATTCATACACTGAGGGAAAAATTTTTTTGAATCAAATAAATTTGTTTTCTTGAAACTTTTGCTCTAAATGCAAGGTATTGTTTATTTCATTTAAGCAAAAGCATTTAATTTTAATTAAATATGCATGTTATATTAAATACATTATTTTCATTTATATATTTTTTATATTTATATACTATTTTCGTAAAATATATAATTTATTAAATTAAATATATTATATTTTAAAATTAAAAAATTTAAAATTTTTGGGAATAAAAAATGCATTTTAATAAATATTTTGTAAAATTAAAATATAAAAATATTTAATTAAAAATTATATTTTTTTAAGCATATATATTTTTTTAACATATATAATAATAATAATATTTAATAATAATAATATTAATTATTTAATAATAATAATAATAATAATAATAATAATAATAATGATATAAATATTTTTAAACATATATAAATAAATACTTAACTTAAGCAAACAGACATTTTGAATACAAGTAAATATGTGAGTAGTATTCACCGAATAAATAGCTTTCTTGAGTTAACTAAAATTTTTTTATTTCAAGATGATTTTTTTCTCAGTGTATGTTAAAAAGTAAGGAAAGAAAAAGAAGAAAAATTTCTCTTTCTCTATCTTTCTTTTTGTCTCTCGTTCTCTCCAGAGGAACTTTAATTACATAGAACATATTAAAATGGCAGTAATCAAGCGTATTACGAGTTTTAGTGCTTTTTAACATCTTTCGCGAGAGATTAGGCGGAAAAATTTCAGATTTTGTTGCTATTTTAATGCGATTTACCTTATCATTAATAGCGTTCTTAAGTGTAGCAAAAATGGCCAAGTGAAAGCAACGTACAGAGATTGCGAAAAAAGAGGATCTTAACGAACTAATTATACATATACCGTAACCAATGCGCTTAAAAAGATTGTGTTGTGCCTGGAAACGAAGAAAAATTATACGATAGCCAATCATATCCTTTTAGATCTCTTTAGAGAATTTTTCTTACCAGTCACTTAACCGGAAAGGAATGAAACCAAGTTTTGCAGCTGCAAACTTTGTTTTACAATTCTTTAATAAAACATAGGAAAGGTTCGCGATATCGCTGCATTTTCCAATGTGCGTCACTTAAGGAAAAAATATTCAAGTCATTACGAATTTTGTGCGGCCTGACGTAGCGTAATATCTATTCAAAACCATTAGCTATCGAACAACGCACTATTGACTGATTATCTTTGAAAATATATTCGTCAAAATAAAGTTTTTTTTTCTTAGCTAGCTTTTTTCTTATAGCTACTGATCTTGAAATTTTCGCCAATGTTTTAAATTTTCAATTTGCAATATGTGCTAAATATTTATATCCATCGGATTTTTGAATTTTACGTAAAATCAATTAAATTTTTCTATTTGCATTTTTTTTCAAAAAATTGGAATTGAAAGGTATAGGATAGTAAACCGATCGTCTCTTTTTATATAATTTCATCTACGTGCGATAGAAATATTAACGAAGTCTCTCGGTTATTGCAGTATTTCTCAGCATCTACAAAGCATGTACGAAATTGTTGTCGATTGTTAAGCAAACAATTCAAGTCATTACGAATTTTGTGCGGCCTGACGTAGCGTAATGTCTATTCAAAATCATTAGCTATCGAACAACGTACTATTGACTGATTATCTTTGAAAATATATTCGTCAAAATAAAGTTTTTTTTTTTCTTAGCTAGCTTTTTTCTTATAGCTACTGATCTAAAATTTTCGCCAATGTTTTAAATTTTCAATTTGCAATATGTGCTAAATATTTATATCCATCGGATTTTTGAATTTTACGTAAAATCAATTAAATTTTTCTATTTGCATTTTTTTTCCAAAAAATCGGAATTAAAAGATAGAGGATAGTAAATCGATCGTCTCTTTTTACATGATTTCATCTACGTGCGATAGAAATATTAACGAAGTCTCTCGGTTATTGCAGTATTTCTCAGCATCTACAAAACATGTACGAAATTGTTCGATTGTTAAGCAAACAATTTAAGTCATTACGAATTTTGTGCGGCCTGACGTAGCGTAATGTCTATTCAAAACCATTAGCTATCGAACAACGTACTATTGACTGATTATCTTTGAAAATATATTCGTCAAAATAAATTTTTTTTTTTTCTTAGCTAGCTTTTTTCTTATAGCTACTGATCTAAAATTTTCGCCAATGTTTTAAATTTTCAATTTGCAATATGTGCTAAATATTTATATCCATCGGATTTTTGAATTTTACGTAAAATCAATTAAATTTTTTCTATTTGCATTTTTTTTCAAAAAATTGGAATTGAAAGATAGAGGATAGTAAATCGATCGTCTCTTTTTACATGATTTCATCTACGTGCGATAGAAATATTAACGAAGTCTCTCGGTTATTGCAGTATTTCTCAGCATCTACAAAACATGTACGAAATTGTTCGATTGTTAAGCAAACAATTCATGTCATTACGAATTTTGTGCGGCCTGACGTAGCGTAATGTCTATTCAAAACCATTAGCTATCGAACAACGCACTATTGACTGATTATCTTTGAAAATATATTCGTCAAAATAAAGTTTTTTTTTTTTCTTAGCTAGCTTTTTTCTTATAGCTACTGATCTAAAATTTTCGCCAATGTTTTAAATTTTCAATTTGCAATATGTGCTAAATATTTATATCCATCGGATTTTTGAATTTTACGTAAAATCAATTAAATTTTTCTATTTGCATTTTTTTTCAAAAAATTGGAATTAAAAGATAGAGGATAGTAAATCGATCGTCTCTTTTTACATGATTTCATCTACGTGCGATAGAAATATTAACGAAGTCTCTCGGTTATCGCAGTGTTTCTCAGCATCTATGTACAAAATTGTTCGATTGTTAAGCAAACAATGTCAGCTTTGCGATGCAAAGTTACCTTCAACTGCCATTCCTGGAAGAATGATGACAAGATATTTCTGTGATTGACGCAAACGGCATCGACATTGTCACGAATATCGCGAGGCAAGATTTCCGCGTGGATTAAATGTCGAATTAAATGATTAAAAACACAAAATTCAAATAAGATGAAAAAGATCATGTATCTTAGAAAAAAGTACTTTTTAATATTAATAGCTTTTTAATATTAAGAACTTTGAGAAAAAAAATTATACTACAGATTCGAAATATCTTCATCTCTCGAAATAGCCTCTTTTCTCATAGTCATTCTTGACTCAACGCATTCCTAGCGTAAACAAACAATACATATTTGCGTATAATATACGATTATGGACGCGGCAACTGTCAATCTGTGCGAATATTACACGCGTGTTTCTACAGACAGAGAAGACGCGGCTCTCTGCGTCCTCGAAAATAATAGAAGATGAGCAAGGATGATCGCATATGCGCAAATGTTTTTTGTTGAAACAATGAAACTCTTCCAGAGATATCTAGAGATCCTCTAGAGAGTTATTCTTATGTGCGAGACAAGCAAGCTTCAAACGCAATCACCTGTTGCACGCGTTCAAATATACATGTTTAATATGTACGTTTAATGGCACGCGAAAATGAGAAGCCAGGAGAGATTTATATATATGCGCTATTTTGTAATACGATAATCAGATAGGGAAAAGATTATAGTTGTGCAACTTGATCGGATTGATTTCTCTCTAGTAACATCATACATTCATAAATTTCACTCGCGATTTAACACAAAATTGTCGCTCTTACAAGACACATTTTGCAATAGATTAGAGAATAAAAAAAATAATAAAAAAGGGAAAAGATCCTCATATAATCGCATTGAATAGAGGATTGGAGTCTAATTGAGAGGATGGATAGAATTGTATAATAGATAATTCGAGTTTATACATAGAAAGAAAGGATATTCTTGTTGAAAATATATTTAGTTTAAATATATTTAGTTTTAAATGAAAATCTTGAAATGAGATTATATTGCGTTAATTAAAGAAAAATATAATTGCTTACTTGAATGAAGCCATTTTATATAGTTCAATCAAGAAAAATATATTTTTATTTTAAGATTTAATTTTCTTGAATAGAAAAGAAACAATATTAGATAGAAGATAACATTTTTAAATCAAAGATTAGAATTTTCTTAAAATAGAATTAAATAATTATATATTCTTGAGGTAACAATATTACAGGTTACAATATTAAAATAAGACCATAACATTGTTAAAATTTAAAAATATATTTTTATAATTTAAGATTTAATTTTCTTGAATAGAAAAGAAACAATGTTAGATAGAAGATAACATTTTTAAATCAAAGATTATAATTTTCTTAAAGTAGAATTAAATAATTATATATTCTTGAGGTGACAATTACAATATTAAAATAAAACCATAACATTGTTAAAATTTAAAAATATATTTTTATAATTTAAGATTTAATTTTCTTGAATAGAAAAGAAACAATGTTAGAAGATAACATTTTTTAAATCAAAGATTATAATTTTCTTAAAGTAGAATTAAATAATTATATATTCTTGAGGTGACAATTACAATATTAAAATAAAATCATAACATTGTTAAAATTTAAAAATATATTTTTATAATTTAAAATGTAATTTTCTTGAATAGAAAAGAATCAATGTTAGAAGATAACATTTTTAAATCAAAGATTATAATTTTCTTAAAGTAGAATTAAATAATTATATATTCTTGAGGTGACAATTACAATATTAAAATAAGACCATAACATTGTTAAAATTTAAAAAATATATTTTTATAATTTAAAATGTAATTTTCTTGAATAGAAAAGAATCAATGTTAGAAGATAACATTTTTAAATCAAAGATTATAATTTTCTTAAAGTAGAATTAAATAATTATATATTCTTAAGGTGATTACAATTACAATTAAAATAAGACCATAATATTGTTAAAATTTAGAATTATTAAATTCTTCTAAAGAGATTATAAATTGTTGCGTATATACAAAACAATTAACGTTAGATTAAATATATTTTGATTTGATATTTATTTTTTTTCTGTGTGTACATGCGAGATAGAAGTAGAATTGTAGAAATTTTTAAAAAGTGATTCGAGTATAATCCAAGATTTCATATTAACCGCAGAACTCTCTATCTAAAGTTCTGATCTACTGACGCAAAAATGACACAGAAAACCGCGTACACGTAACACGACTAATGCGAATTCACTATAGGCGCCGTATTTTTCCGCGCGACGCGATATTCATTTCCTTTCGTTCAATTTTTCTCTTTTTTTTTCTCTTACAGCGCATTTGTCCCCGTTACTTCCTTATGCTCCGTTTCGCTTTCACAAGAAGTCGTATGAACGATGGAGCTTATAAACTCGATTCTCACCAACTGCAAACGTATCTTAATATCTCGATTGAGGGGCGCGCGAAAGATGATTAATCTTAGTTTTAAATATCAGTTATCGAAAGACCGTGATTTAAGGATGGGCGATCTTGAATCGATCTTTTGAAGAATCGATTCTTTTATATCTGATTCTCAATTTTGAAATCAATCTTACAGCTTTGATTAATCCAGTGAATTGATTCTTAAGATTAGAGATCGATCCTAAAAAATAAAAGTATAAAATTCTTATTACGCCTTGATTTTTCGTATATGTTAAGTAAAGAAAATCGCAACAATGCATATAAAATATATATTGTAAAATATATATATAAAAATATATATGCATATAAAATATATATTGTAAAATATATATATATAAAAATATATTGCATATAATATTGCAATACTATGTGCAATACTATATGCAATATATATATATATTATATGAATATTTATAAAAAATAA
Source organism: Camponotus fellah (assembly GCA_030586385.1). Taxonomy (NCBI): domain Eukaryota; kingdom Metazoa; phylum Arthropoda; class Insecta; order Hymenoptera; family Formicidae; genus Camponotus; species Camponotus fellah. The sequence continues at coordinate 1,040,387 of JAPIVC010001004.1, forward strand.
GCAATAAACATATGTAACAAGTTATTGATAAGATGTTTTGTTTTTATAGAAAAATGTTTTAGAATTATTATTGGAAATAATGTTGTATTGTTATCTCAAAAATATTTAATATTTTGTAAAATTAAATAACGAGATCGATTTTCGATAGATCGATTCTTTAACAGTCGATTTTTTGGCGAATCGATTTTTAAATCTCCGATCTAGATCGATATATTATATGAATATTTATAAAAAATAAGCAATAAACATATGTAACAAGTTATTGATAAGATGTTTTGTTTTTATAGAAAAATGTTTTAGAATTATTATTAGAAATAATGTTGTATTGTTATCTCAAAAATATTTAATATTTTGTAAAATTAAATAAAGAGATCGATTTTCGATAGATCGATTCTTTAACAGTCGAGTTTTTTTTGAATTATTATTAGAAATAATGTTGTATTGTTATCTCAAAAATATTTAATATTTTGTAAAATTAAATAAAGAGATCGATTTCCGATAATCGATTCTTTAATAGTCGATTTTTTTGGCGAATCGATTTTTAAGTCTTCGATCTAGATCGATATATTATATGAATATTTATAAAAAATAAGCAATAAACATATGTAACAAGTTATTGATAAGATGTTTTGTTTTTATACAAAAATATTTTAGAATTATTATTAGAAATAATGTTGTATTGTTATCTCAAAAATATTTAATATTTTGTAAAATTAAATAAAGAGATCGATTTCCGATAGATCGATTCTTTAACAGTCGATTTTTTGGCGAATCGATTTTTAAGTCTCCGATCTAGATCGATATATTATATGAATATTTATAAAAAATAAGCAATAAACATATGTAACAAGTTATTGATAAGATGTTTTGTTTTTATACAAAAATATTTTAGAATTATTATTAGAAATAATGTTGTATTGTTATCTCAAAAATATTTAATATTTTGTAAAATTAAATAAAGAGATCGATTTCCGATAGATCGATTCTTTAACAGTCGATTTTTTGGCGAATCGATTTTTAAGTCTCCGATCTAGATCGATCCAAAAACTCGATTCTTTTGGAAAAATCGCCCATCCCTACCGTGAATCATAAAGCGAGACGTGGGCGATTTTTCCAAAAGAATCGAGTTTTTGGATCGATCGAGATTGGAGACTTAAAAATCGATTCGCCAAAAAATCGATCTATCGGAAATCTCTTTATTTAATTGATGAATTTTATACTTTTATTTTTTACGATTGATCTCTAATCTTAAGAATCGATTCACTGGATTAATCGAAGATGTAAGATCGATCTAAAAAATCGAGAATCGGATATAACGTATGACGTATGCCTTATCAAGCGGGATCACTTATCGCGAGAGGTATATCGCGATTGTGCGGAACCACGTGTGCACAAATGCGAATATACGCGCGCACGCGCGCTAATAAAGCGGGTCAAGAAGCGTTAGACTTTGGCTCATATTGTGGTAGGTTCTGTCTGGTATGCAACGCGCATGTGATAATACATAGTAGCTTGGCAGATTATGAACCCGGATCAGAAATATCACTATGCGCGCATATACAGTATCGTTGTTGTGATTCCAAAGTCCGAAATGCACGTCTCGCAGCCGATGATCGGGGAAGGGTGGTGTCGATCATCAGTCAAGCCGATTAGTCGATTCACTATTTTCTTCTCTAATGCCAAGGTCAGCAAGCGCATAGAGCGTGATTATTTCGCTGACAGTTATTTCGGGAAGCGCCGTCGTACAATGCGATTATGCGATTTTATGCTGATCGCAGGTGAATATGAATACCGCCGAACACGTGGAATATTTCGAGCGAGATTGTCATTGAAAAAAAAAAATGAATTCGTTATATAATACAGCTTGAATTTTTTTTATTTCCATATATGGAGTCCTGGTTGTTTTGAATCTGAAGCTGGTTATGCGAATTTATTAGTCGCTTCATCATTTAAAAATGTTAATTTAATATATTGAATACAATTCTTTCTGAATGATTTAAAATGTAGAATCTTTCGTGGATGATAATTATTAGAAGCGAAAATAAAATATTATTCGGTAGAATAAACCGAAAGTAATATACACGTAATATATTTCTTAAAAAGACTTAAAAAATCACATTTAATACTAAATATTTACGTGAATGTAAGCAATTATGTTTGAAAAAAATTGACATTGAATATAAATTTTTTCTGAATTATTTAAAATGTAGAATCTTTCGTGGATGATAATTATTATTTCAAGCAGAAGAAAGCAGCAACGAAGCGAAAATAAAATATTATTCGATAGAATAAACCGAAAGTAATATATACGTAATATATTTCTTAAAAAGACTTAAAAATATCACATTTAATACTAAATATTTACGTGAATGTAAGCAATTATGTTTGGAAAAAATTGACATTGAATACAAATTTTTTTCTGAATTATTTAAAATGTAGAATCTTTCGTGGATGATAATTATTATTTCAAGCAGAAGAAAGCAGCAACGAAGCGAAAATAAAATATTATTCGATAGAATAAACCGAAAGTAATATATACGTAATATATTTCTTAAAAAGACTTAAAAAATCACATTTAATACTAAATATTTAACGTGAATGTAAGCAATTATGTTTGAAAAAAATTGATATTGCTGTGTGTTTGTTCGATTATTCGATTAAAACGTGTCGTATCTTATATATAATATACTTTGTTTGGAATCGATTGATTTCATACTTTATTTGGAATTGATTACTCAAGCAATCGATCCACTTTTTCTTCAAAAAGTATTTTTTAATATCTTTTAATAATTTTCTTTTTTATTTTTTCATATTTTTTCGGTAACTCGTCAATGATGACAGATGATAATAAGAGATAATAAAAATGATTTCCGGTATTTTGTCGATTCTCAAAACAAATATTGTTAGGTGATCAAATAAAACTCCTTCAAATAAAAAGAAACGATAGAAATGATTTATAAAATGAGACAAAAAATTATTGATGAAGCGAGATAATATAATATTATATAATATATATACAATATATTATTTTTCCTGTATATACTTGTACGCAATAATAATGCATTTTCCTGTCTCTTTGTGAATAAATGCACTTGATAAACTGAAAAATAATTGCACAACGATTTTGAAAGTTCTGCTCTCATTTTTTATATGATTAGAAATCGCAAACGAAGAAAACCTGTCTCGCATCGCGATAGCTTGGAAAATTGAAACACTTGAATAATAATCGGAAAATATTACATATTTTTTATAGAAAATAAATTTGAAGTTCTTATCTTCTGTAAAGTAATCAGTTTGAGTAAATATGTAAACTGAAAAGAAAATTTAAATACAAACGCGAATAATTTCATATAATAATACAAATGCATACATACATATATGTATATTGCGATTATAATACTTATATATCTTTATGTATAAAATAAATATTAAATTTTTAAACTCTATTTCTTTTAAGTTTATAAGTTTTTTTTAGAATAAAATTTATTTCACTGATACTGATACTGATACTTACTCGTATTACTATATCTCTAAAGTTAATATTTCGTTAATTTATGCTCACATAAAATATGCTTTCATAATCTAATCTCAAAAATGCGCCATTTTTGTATTATTTAAAGGCAGTTGCGTCATTTTCTTGCATAGTACTATAATTTCTTGTTTATGTAATATGTTTTTTGACGAACTGAATTTTTCTTTAATCAAGAACATATGTTATACGATTGGAAACAATTTTAGGCGATAGCAAAGAATTGATATAAACCACTTATTTGTGATATCCCAGTTGTTTTCCAACATTCTCTTCCAAGATTAGATTCGATAAGTTTGATAAGATGGGGAATTGCCTTGCCTCCGCGACTTATGACGACCACTTTATGAAGAAACGACTTTTTGCATATAACTATAATATATCCAAACGGAAATAAAATATACATAATGAGAATTATTCTCATTTATTATTTTTCGTTTTCATCATTGACATTAGCATGCATAATGTTGATATACATTTAAAAGCGAAATATATTCTATTTATACATTATTTATTAGCATAGTTATAGTTTTTATATGGCGAATATAATTTTCAAAGACAATGAAGGATTATGCGAAACAGACTTAAGATTTATAAATTTGCAAAACTTTATTCGCGTATTCATGGCAGTTTTCCTGCGTGGAAGATACGCAACTTGCATTTTTTCAACATCGTAATATCTATATCTATTTACATTTATGGATAGTTATTGAAATTCTTAAAAAAATTAGATATTGAGAGTTTTTCAGGTGAATATACGGAGATTTTGATTCGTTCAATTTATCGGCGCAATTTACTTTGAAATTGAAATCAAGAAAAAGGAATACATTGAATCGATTACGCGGTTGAAAAAAAGATGGAGTAAAATGATATCACATATTAATTAATTCTAATATATCGTACATAAATTATAAATTATTGCAAGGTCTCTACGTCTTTCGCGCGATACGTGCATCTCCTTCTATTATGAGCCGGTTTTGCAAGAAAGCACGCACAAGAGGCGATTAAAAGTAAAAATTAAAACATCCATGCGCAATGAAGCGTTAAAAGATGTTTGCACGAAATGTGATATGATTATTTTTCGAAAAATTTTAAAAATTTCAAATTGACTTTAATTGTATACTTATATCTTGATTAATTATGATTTAATCCGTTCTAACAAGTAGTTAATTGCATAATAATATATATTTCAGTCATTAAAAAACTTTTCCATCATCGAAGCTCTTGCATCATATTACATTGGTCTTAATTTAAAAAAAGTGCTTGTAAAAATTAAATTAATTTATATTTATATGAAGAAATAAATTACATATATATTACATATATGTATATATATATATATATATATATATATATATATATATATATACATACAGGGTGTCCCGCAACTACTGCTCCATATTTTAAAGGTAGATTCTCTGGCCAATTTAAAAACGATTTTTCCTCAGCGAAAATGTCGAAGAAGATCATTATTTTTTGCATATTCCCAATTTTTGTCAATTGATGTATCTTTCTAACTAAGCCTTAAATTAAAATTCTATTAAAGTAAACTCTACCTAAAATTAACTAAAGAATGTGACTTTATTAATATTTTATTCCCATAAAGCTTAGTTTGCGAAAAACCCTTTATTTTTAATCATTTATAACTCGAAAACTATTAGTGCCTCGACATTTTTGCTGAGGAAAAATCATTTTTAAATTGAGAATCTACCTTTAAAATATCGAGCGATAGTTGCGGGACACCCTGTATATCTTTTATAAAATATAATAATAATAATTTATCAGAAGAATATAAATGTATTTTATATCATTTTCGAAATTTGATATTTCACATATAACGAGAATTGATAATCATCGTGATTATATGAGATAATTTATTCCGCATAAGTGAATCTTTTTTGTCAATTTTCAATATTTTATTATAATGATAACGCATGCGTTAAAATCTTAATATAGTATTATTTTTCATACTTATATTTTATATTATTTTATATTAACATTTTATTTTATATTATTAATACTTTTATTTTATATTATTTTATATTTATATTTTATATTATTTTATATTAAGAAAAAATGTATATATAAATTATATTCGCATTTTAAAAAAATACTCATATTCTCTTATGAATATTCTGAATAATAAAATTAAAAACTCGTATTTTTTAATGCTTACGATTAGATAAATTTTTATATCGCTGGGTTTTCTCTTCACCTTAAGCTACGGCTAATCAAAATTTAATATTGTAAATTCTGCTCGCAATATGTGTATAATATGAAAATTTTTGCTATCTTACGATATAACGTATATAAAGAATACGTATATATCGAGTCGATCCTAGTTTCGAATTAGTTGAACGTCGTCATGCAGTTTATCTCTCACATTATGTTATCGTCGTATGCAATTTCTCAAGGTCTACAACGATTTACATACTTAACCCCTACTGACCCAGTATCTATGCCGATATCCATGTTATTAAAATCTAAAATTATTCGCGACCATTCGTCGAATGTGTCACATCATCGCCGGGAAATATGAATCGATAATAATACCTATAATGATGTGTATTCATCGATTCAATTAATTTACCGTTTAACCTTCTCTTCATTCGTTAATCAGAATATCGTGCAACGTATCGCGTAAAGAAGACACGTGTAAATTTATATGGAATGTACCGGGATACTCTGTCGGGAATCTGGCGTCCGCATATCTCCGGTACAGAAAGGAGTCGCTCGGCGGCTCGAAAGTGTCAAAGTGAGAATTTGCATAAAAGAGACGTTCTGTTCCCTTTGTCGCAGATGCGGATTTGGGCATGGCCGCGGGGGCGGTCGGCGGCCCCGTCCTGAATCTACCTTCGGTTCCGGTGGGCAACGCAGCATGTGCCATATGCGGCGATCGGGCCACCGGGAAGCACTACGGTGCCGCGTCTTGCGATGGCTGCAAGGGATTCTTCCGGCGGTCCGTCAGGAAGAATCATCAGTACACGTGCAGGTACGTACACTTGGCCCTTGGCGATAAATATATGCAAACTATCTTGCTTTATACTGGTCTTAGAAAAAATGTTGGAAAAAAAGTAATTTTTTTTTTATTTTTATCTTACAGACTTATGAGAAAATGTCAGATCGACAAGGACAAACGGAACCAGTGTAGATACTGTCGATTGCGCAAATGCTTTAGAGCCGGCATGAAAAAGGAGGGTGAGTTTTTCTCGCGTTTTATATCTTACACGGTAAAAAACATTTTGTATTTCTGTTGAAATTTTCTCGTGTAAAAATTTTTGTGTTAAATTTTTAACATACTCTTATGTTAATGTAACATGTTATCGTTGTGTTATTTTGACATTTCTGCGTTGAGTTAATATTCACCGTTTCTAAGAGTTAAAATAACACAATTAATATGTAAATGTACGAATTTTTGATGAAATAAGTTATATGTTAAAATGAACAGATAAGTTGTGTTATTTTTCTCTCTATAACAGTTTTCATATGTTAAATCGACATATCTCTTCCGTTATTTATCATAAAAATGTAAGAATAACATTTTCTTTTAAATAAATTTAACATTATAAATATGTTAATTTAACATAAACTTTATTTCCAGATAAAATTTAAGTGTTACACTTTTGTGTTAATTTTTAAACATATTACTTGTGTTATTTATTTACATACTTGCCTTCTATTAAATTAACATTAAAATTAGAGTGGATAAATGGGGACATGTGAAATATGTTAAATTTAACACAAAATTTTTTACTGTGTACGTATAATAGGTTTGTCTGTAGAAACGGAGCCTTATTTTAATCCTAAATGGAATAATGAAGTATATATTGTAGTACGATATTCGTGCACAGAGAAAAATGTATACTGTATTCAAGTAAATATTATTTATTTTAAGTATATCATAAGTTTGTATATTCGCGAATATATCATAAGTTTATCACAAGATTAAATTTAATTGAATATATTCTGAATTTTAGTAAGTGCAGTATTTTAGTCAAGAATATTAAATTAAAACAGAAATTTGGTTTGCTTGCTACAAGAGTTAACGTAAAGTAAGTTTGATTTTTCTTTGATACAACTTTACAATATTCTCGAAGAGAAAATAAATTCTTCTGAGTACATGATAATGAGATTTTCTAACACTTGTGAGTATATTTTAAGATTATTATCAAGAATATATTCTTTGTTGAAGAGAACTATTACTTAAAAAAAGAAAAATAAATTGAGTAATCGTTTTTCTTCGCAGTAGAATGATATTTTTCTCTGTGTGGATCTTATTTTTTCTTTTTACTTTAATAAAATCTCTTTTTTATGATATCCGTGTCTTTATTTACATTTGATAATGCATGGAACTGTATAAGAGCATATTAATTTAATTGCAAATATATTATTTTTTCCACAGCCGTACAAAACGAGAGAGACCGCATAAATAATCGACCGCCGAGCAACGAGAATCAGACGGAAAATAGCGGCCCCTCGATGGAGGACTTACTGATGGCTGCAAGACATATCGGCATGCTTGAGGTCAGTGAGGCTTAACCTCGGCCGAATTGAATATTTATAATTGCATTTCTTAATGTGCGTTGAGAACCCGGTATGTTTAAACCGACTTTTAATTATGTTTATTTCCCTAGGTACTTGAAGCGGTTAATAATCCATACAATCACTCGCCAGAAGAGAGCCCTTCTGAATTCTTTCCTTCATAAATTCGATGATCAAGTCATTTACATGCTACACTTCATGTAGCATTCATAAAGCGATCTAACATTAATTATATTTCCACATTTTGCAATTTAATGCTAAATATTCATAGAAGAATTAACGTGTGATTAAAAGATTAAAAGATTCCTATTTTGACAATAGTCTTTCTATATCACGTTCAATCCAAGATTACTATTTAAAATTATAACAATACATAAAATAAAAAGAGAATGAATGCTCTGAGCTCTATATTTTGTGCATTAATCACCATTAGTCATCTTAATTCCTCTTATTTGCTTCACAGATTTGTTGGAATATCCACGAGTATTTATATCATTAGCATTCCTCTTTATCTATATTTACTAGAAAATTGTTGGAAAATAATATATCAAAAAATTCTGCGTATTAACTTCTCAACGTATATCTTATTTCCTTTAACAAGCGCAATGTCACGATCATTCTACATGATTTTAACAGCTAGTCAACCCGAAAGAAGACGTCGACCCTAGCACGAAGCGGATAGCTGGTTTAAACGACGTGTGCGACAGCATGAAGGAACAATTGCTGATTCTGATCGAATGGGCCAAATGTATCAAGGAATTTGACACGCTACCGCTAGACGATAAGGTCGCATTATTGAGAGCCCATGCAGGTGAACATCTGCTACTGGGCTTGGCGAGACGCAGTCAAATACATAAATTGACGGACGTACTATTGCTCGGCAATGATTGCATTATCATGAGAAATTATCCTGGTACGTAAAATTGGTGGAGATTCATCGAATCGCATGGTGCAGAGCTTCTGATTTCTCCTTTTTTTCTCAAGCAAAAGCAAGCGGTGTTAAACACAGATATTCTAAAGATACGTGTGAAAAAGATACGTTTGGCAACAGAATTTTGAACATTCATCGAACGTCATTGTTTCAGTATCCTCGGATGTCTGTCTCTTCTCGAGATTCATATTGTATAAAAGATTACGCTTATCGATGATTCATATTCCGTGTCTGGCTCCGACTTGCTCCGACTTGCTCTTATTCATAACACTTCTCTATGTTGTGCGTTTTGGCTTTACTAAATAAGGACATTATTAGATCTCATTGTGTGGGAACTGTATGTGTGTGTGTGTGTGTGTGTGTGTGTGTGTGTGTGTGTGTGTGTGTGTGTGTGTGGATATGCTTGAAAGCTCTCTAAGAGATTTCCTTTTTGAACGCATATATTCAGAGATGAATGTTAGGTAAACCCTGAGTTTTCTTCTCGCACATACACGTTGCGCAAAAGTCTCATCTCGTTGCGGTTCGGACGCGTAACGGACATTAAGTGCTATTTATGTATGCGGTATGCAAAAAATAGTTACAATATAAAAAGATACAAGAGAATAATAATAATAATAATAATAATAATAATAGTAATAATAATAAAATAATAATAATAATAATAGTAATAATAATAATAATAGTAATAATAATAGTAATAGTAATAATAATAGTAATAGTAATAATAATAATAATAGTAATAATAATAATAATAATAATAATAATAATAGCTAAGAGTATGAAATATTCGCGAAGAGAAAATCGCTTATGGAAAATAACAGTGCACAAAGAGATTTTTTTCCTGATGATTCCGACATTTGTAAAAGTCAAATATTTCCAAGTGTAAACCATGTTTCGAAAAACATGTGGAACATTCCACAGCACAAGTGGCGTCTTATCGAATGAACCAAGATATCTCGACTGTCATTTACAAAATCCGTTGATATTAAAGCGATACCGATGTGTCTTTTGCGATGCGGGCTGTCAGCATTTTTTTTTTTTTTTTTTTTTTTTTTTAAGATTCGAGCGTATACGTGAAGGGGAGCCTCTAAATAGCCGATTCGACGGCCTTCACCTTTTTGCTTACGTAATTTCGTCGTCCACATGTGTGTGAATACCGCGGTTCGTTCGTCGTTAAGTAGATGTTCACTATATTTCTTCTATATCTCGTTATCGCGTTTCGTCATAATTCTCTAAACATCATAATTTTATCTAGAGTCTTTATGAGAATTTACGAATATTAAGAGAAAAAAAATTTTGGGAATTTTTGGAATTTTTGTTTGCGCGAGAACTATCGATTGCTTTCGTTCCTCCGAATATTTTATTTTCACTGTAATATAAGATACACACGTGCCGAAATAATTTTCAATATTTTACCTCTAACATTTTGTATCGATATAAATATGTAGGTCTTTTCTTGGATATCGGATTTATTTGGTAAGTTGATGAATTTGCATGCAAAATTTCTAAAACACATTCTCTTTCTCACACATTTTTTTCTTACGAAACTTCTCTTTCGAATTATAATTTATACATTTAAAATCTTGATTATACAGAGTAGACCATTTTAATCAATACACGCGAATATCTCAGAAATACTGCATTAAATCGAAAAATGCTTCAGATAAAAGTTGTATGGCTTGAAAGAGGCCATAAGATGGTGTCACTGGTTTGAGCATTTTCAGATTTAATGCAATGTTTCTGAGATATTCGCGTGTATTGATTAAAATGGTCTACCCTGTATATTATAATTGATATTTATATACGCTTGTATATTCAAGTAAATTTTATATTATAATTTATTTACATATTTGAATATTTAATTCCTTCTAATCATCTTACGAATTTAAATTTTAAGAGAATTTTTATTTTTAAGAACGCACGAAAGTATTCAAAAATTATGTTTTAGAATTAAATTCAAAAACATCTCTCCCTCTTTTTTTCTCGACAGATATATATTTAATTATCATTCTTAATTATTATAAAATATGTATGTATATATGTGATGTGTATTAATTTAATTTTCGTAAATTGGATGACTTTGTGACAAGATAGGTGATTTCTAGTGTAATATTTATTATTTATTATTATTTTTTCTCTATTTATTATGAAGAAAGCGTCGGCAAATTGTATTATATTAATACAATATACGACAGATAAAAAACGCTCTGTTACTTATTTGTCACACAAGTTATTATGTAAAACATTTTGCGGCGGAATGTTATCTTTTTGTGATTAACTTTACCTTAATGGAAGGATTTGAGAGTCACACGACAAAACGACTCGTTCAATTACGAAATTTTCGTAATATTTGACATCGGAAAATATCGATGAATTCAAATCTATGTCAAAAATATTATATTATATTATATTATAATATTATTTTATAAAATATATTATATTATATATCATATTATATTATATTATAATATTATATTATAATATATATTATATTATATTATATTATAATATTATTTTATAAAATATTATATTATATTATATTATATTATATTATATTATAATATTATATTATAATATTATATTATATTATATTATATTATATTATAATATTATATTATATTATATTAAATATTATAAAATATTATATTATTTATATCATTTTAATCTCTCACAATAAACGCTAATAAAGTCGCTAAAACTAAATTTACAATTAGTAACTGGACGATTCGTTTTATGTGTGCACGACTTTGGGGCGTAGATAGTTTGACTGAGTCCGGGATTTATGTTGTGTGCTATTCTAAAATGCATGCCGGAGAAGTGTGAATGCCGATATGATTTGGTTTGCAAAATGTTTTTGTTTTTCACCGGACTCAGTTTCTACGATCACGAGAAAATACGAATGGCATAATCGCCGTCTATCAGTAATACCGTTGCATTTCACAGAAGGAAGCAATCAGCAGGACTTAGATATCAGCAAGGTTGGCGTTAGAGTGATGGACGAATTGGTAGAACCGTTAAAGAAGATCAAGATCGATGATACGGAGTTCGCTTGTCTCAAAGCAATCGTGTTCTTTGATCCGAGTAAGTGTCTTTCTTGTTAATAAATCTAAAAATGGCGATTCGCAATGCAAAGTTATCAGAATAGAAAAAAAATTATCGTTGCATGCAATACAACGTAAATGCATTCCATTATTAGTTCGAGTCGCTCGCATCAATTCGATCTTATTGAGATCGAATCACTCCTCGCGAGTTCGCTAAGCTTTCTTAAACAAAACAAATTATCGGTTATTTATAAGTATCAGCGATAAGACATTAAAAATTGCAACTATTTTGTGTTCATTTTGCATCAAGATTTTTGTAATAATTCCATTAATCTCGCATCGCGTCGTAAAATATCTCTTCATTCATTTGATTTATTAATAATAAGTTTATTTTATTAATTTATGTTTATTTATTTTATTAATTTATTAATAATTAGTAATTTTGCGAGTGTCGAGTTTGTCGAAATTGGAGAAGATTCCTCTGATTATATACGATCACTTCAGCGTTATATATTTATTACTTTTGTTTCTCTTTACAGATGCGAAAGGTTTAAGCAATTCGGAGACAATCAGGACTCTGCGTAAAAACATTCAGATAAAACTTGAGAATTATATCAGCGATTATCGTTGTCATCTCACAGGACATTTCGGCGATATTCTGTTACTTTTACCGGCCTTGCAGTCAATCTCGTGGCAAATGATCGAACAGATACAATTCGTCAAGTTATTCGGGATGGCGCACATCGACAATCTGCTTCAAGAAATATTCTTTGGCACTACATCGGAAGTAAATGACACTATCACATCCATACCGATCTCAAATACCGCGCCAGGCAGTTACATGAGCAGCAACGAGAGTCCTACCAGTCCTTTGACGCCAGCCAATACCGGTAATCTCAGTCCGCAGACCGATCAAATGCCCGTCATGATCCTGAGGGATTTGGCGCCAAATCAGGACTTCAGGTTCTTCAAACAGGAACCAAGTCTCGAGCCTGAGACCAGTTTCTGACTAGATTGGGAGCTGACTAGCCAATGATGTTTTCTGCTCAAACAGTTGCTCAAATAATAAAATTCTAAATAGCATTATATTATGTCATCATAACATCGAATTCAGTGTGATCGATGACATTAATAAAAAATAAATGTTATAACATTAATAAAAAATGAATTCGTACATGTCGACGTAACACCTTAATTTTATCATATTGTCGGAGGGAATGTCCGCCTAAACATCCAGAGTCTGGTTTACTGCAAGTTGACAATGCAGAATGTTTTTACGGGCATTTGATCAGTTTACTACAATCACGATTTGTAATAAATTTTACAAAAAAACGATTGATCGCCGATCAATAGATTGCAGATATTAATGTGATAAGCGATAAGATTGCATCTTGCCACTATTATTGTTACAACAGTGTTCTCGCTGTCTTCAAAGTACGGATTAAGATTAAAAATCGAGAAGAATGAAACATGTATGCAATTGTGTATTATAAAGTCATGCATGTGTATAATATCATGCAAACAATAATTAGCAATTAAATTAAAGCAAGATTTAAAGTTAATATAATTCTATAATTTTCAATTTTCTACTAAAAAAAAAAAAAAATGTATACACAAAAGATCTTATAACTGAATATTACATTTTGATCTTCATACACATAAAAATCGACTTCTCATGCCATATGATATCAAAATCCAAATTCGAAAATGAAATAATGCCGGTTAATCTCTAATTTCAAAAGATGCAATAGAAAATAAAATTATATCCGATTATTTGTACAGAAACATGTATGTCAAGGTAAATAAGTAAAGATAATCAAAGTGTTATAAGAAATGTTTTTTTATTGTTCTGCTCAATCTGTGAAATAATGTTATTCTATTCATGATATAGTAATGTAAATAGCATGATGTAATAATATAAAAATATGTATAAATATATATAAATATAAATATATATATATATACAGGGTAGACTATTAATTTAATACACGCGAATATCACAGAAACACTGCATTAAATCGAAAAATGTTTTAGACATAAGTTGTATGGCTTGAAAGGAGAGAGTACCGTTGATAAGATAGTACCGTTGGTTTGATCTGGGTAATAAGAAAACACATAGTTATTTTTGAGAAAAAATATGTAATTGTTAATTGAAATATATATATATATATATATATATAATTTATATATATAAAATAATATATATGTATAAAATAATATATATATATATATATAATAATATATATGTATAAGATAATATATATATATAAAATAATATAATATATATTTATATATATTATATATATATATATTTATGTTATATATTTATATATTTAATATCACATATATTTATATTATATATTATATATTTATAATATTATATATTATATATATATATTTTTTTTTTATTTTTTCTTAAAAATAATTATGTGTTTTCTTTACAATTGATTCCTCACACATTTTGTGCATAAAAGTATTAACATAAGATAATCGAAAAATGGATATTTTACCAGATATTTTACGGTTTATGTAAAATTAAGAAATTATTTCAAGTCTTATCACTCGAAAAGTAATGAAAAAATACTTCATTATATTGTTTTAAAGAGCTCTCGAGATAAGCTCCGAGAATATATATTAAAAAATAGGGAACTCCATTTAAAAAATTTAAAGTGGCCTTGCCCTGACCTCAAATCAACGGTATCATCTTGTCCCCTTTCAAGCCATACAACTTATATCTAAAACATTTTTCGATTTAACGCAGTGTTTCTGAGATATTTGCGTGTATTGATTAAAATAGTCTACTCTGTGTGTATATATATATGTACATACACGTATATGTATAAAAATGTATGTATAACATTCCAAATATAGGTATATATCGATGTTATAATAAGCATTAATTGTAAATATTTTTAAATAACTGACGGGAGGATACGGGACGCGTGCTAAATATATAATTACCTAGCGCGAGTTCCCTGTAAAATGAAAAATGCGCCATTGCAATGCAATTTATCGTTAGTACTATAGTGATAAGAAGTGCACGCGCATTAGCCATTTTGCACGTACGTACATTAAACTATCAGTGAATGGGTACAGTAGTTGTGCCTGATCAAAATGGCTTTATTGTGGTGTTAGGTTTTAGCGAAATGTCTACATTGACATATATTATGGCCGGATAAAAAGCAATAACATAGTAATCAGGTAATCAAATAATGTTAACGATAGAACAGTAGCGAGTGATGAAAATTATAATAATGTTAATGTAATATATAAGATAGATCGGGAGAACAGCTGGTACAATCGAAATAGAAGTGATTTCTCATATAAAAGTAAGATATATAATATGTATAAACGAATATACATATAATCTATTAAAAAACATAAAAATAATTTTGATATTTTACATATACAATTTTTCAATAAATTAAATTATTTTAAATCATTTTATTGTTTTCTTCTAATAGAATATTTTTATGTTTACATAAAATAATCATTAGATATCTTCAAGCTTAAAAGAGTTATTAATTTTCCAATTTTTGAAATTAATTTTCTCGAAAATAAAAAGTTGTATGGAGATGAGTTTTATTCCATATTTTTCCATAACGAATAATTGATAATACGATTTTCGATCCATCTTATATACATATATTATACATTGATCATATAGATTTGTACTGTAATCATAGAAAGTTATTGAAAATAATCCCAAATTTTAAAAAATTTAAAATATAAATAAATTTGTAATTTACAAATTCTCATAGCACTGCAAATTTATAAGACTTTAGAATTATTTTTTTTGGTCTCTTATTTAAATTTTATTATGATTTGAGTCTCTACAATAAGTCTAATATTGAGTCATTATAATAATTTTGTGTCATATTTGTATTATTAAATTCTGAATAATTCTTGATGACATTTATTTTATGTCACACGTTACATTTCTATAAAGTTTCAACAATATAGTAGTATACAAAAAGACCTATGTTTTATAATGTAAGTCATAGATTTTACTATAATAAGTCCGGCGAATATATTTTCTATTTTTGTACGAAAAAGAATTTAAACAACATTAACATTTAATATAAGATATATAATAATGCAACAGAAGAAAACAATTGTTATTATTAATAATGAAGAGATATTTCACATGAAGAATTATATTAGTGTTTTATGTATGTTATATATCTGTTAAGATATATATTTTAATAACTGTTAGTCGTGGGTTGTGAAATAAATATGATCCTTTGTTGCACGATGTTTTACGATCTTTTGTTCTTTCTCTACATTGTTAACAGTTCGAATGTGACTGATTCCAAGATGTGTAAATAAATTTGTTATTTAATAAATAGAACTCACATAGATATTCTTATATAAAGAGATATATGTAGTTCATTATACAATAAATTTTATTTAATATTATGCATAAGTATATCTTCTTTCTACATTATAAAATTGTCTATGTAAGGCCCAGTTCCACAACTTACTCTGACTGAAATTTAGCTCGTTAAAGGAGGATTTACATTGCGTCCAATGTCCGATGACATCCGATTGGATACAGTAGGCTTTGGATCCAATGTAAATCCTCCTTTAACCAGCTAAACTTCGGTTAGAATAATTTGTGGAACTGGGCTTAAAATGTTGCATTACATTGTTCAGACATTATAATGATTGAATTTTGATATTATTATTTTATCACAAATTTCATGCAATTTCAATCAAGTTCATAATCTGTTCGTTTACGTTTCTTAAGATTTACTGCACTCTGTGAAGTTTCGATAACATTTGAACCTTTCCTTAACCATTCATTTAATTGCAATTTGGCTTTCCTACCTGCAAGAAATAAATCTCTCTCTAATCTTGGCAGTTGACTATTGAGTGTGGGATCGGAAACAGGATTTTGCGCCCAGTCCATAACTAATCTGAATCTTGATCTGAAGGTCTAGAGAGTATAATGCATAATTAAGTAACCAATTTATATATGAACTAACTAATCTCATTTAAATAAAGTCAACATAAAATTACTTACCAATAACAAACTGTCAATTATCATTTCACAATCACGATTATTGAATTTTCTTAAATACATCCCTAATTCATAATAATATGGATTCCATTTATTCAGTACAACCGTACAGGCATCCGCTAATAGTATTTCTCTAAATAGAAGAAACAAATTGTTAGAAAGTCCCCTTCAATCTTATTAAACAGTAATTCTGCTATATGTATATTTTTATATTTTTACAGATTGGGATTTAAATAAATAGGACAGTTTAAACTCTTAATAAAATTTCATATGAAGTAAATATCTTAAGAAATATAAATTAATAGATTCTAAACTTGTAGATACATACCTGTAACCTTCCTTGTATGTTTTGGGTATGTCTACACTGACTATCGATTCTCTCGCTATATTCAACGGCTGTGCCAGCCACAATGGAAGTTCTAGCTTTGTACCTATTTTTAAATCCTCAGACTCAGAGGAAAGATCTAGGAAACCTAAGCATACATGAGATAATATTAATAATATGCAGACTTCTTATTTTATAAAAACTAATAACATAAAGAAAGCATAAAAATTAGATATTTGACTTGTATTAAGCTGTGGTATTTTTATTTGACAAACTTTATATTAGCGTATAATTATAACTTGAAAGATTAATTAATAATTGTAATAATGCAGAAATTCTTTTTTTGTAAAGAATAATTCCTATTCTATTTTTTCATTATTACTATTATTAATTCTATTTAAGATTCACAAATCATTCTTTGTATATTTCAGACAAGATAAGAGGAAAAATCTTAAATTATAAATTTACCTAAGCGAGGTAATGTAACCTCGACTTTGCACGATATTCGTTCTTCTGTACACAAAATATCCGTCAAAGAAAAATAATCAGGCATATAACTGTAGGACAGGGTTGCCATGTTTTTTAAAAAGCTTTAAAACTACTTTACTTTCGTTCTAAAAGTTCGACAACGAATAATTTTTTCAAATAAACGACTCGTATCACCTGACACACCTGTTGCATATTTATTTTCAGTGCTGACAATACAAATCTAATTTACAAATCAGAATTGCCAATATCAACATTATCGACAAAAGATTGAGAGATATCATGGCCTGTTTTTAGGTGATCCCTAAACGATACTCCCTCTATGGACATTAAAAACGAAAGGAACATGAATTACAAAGCCATTGTCCACGAATGTTATCAGAGGGTAACATATATGTCTCTCTGATAACATAAATAATATAAATAAAAATATAAATAATTTTTTTAAATTAATAATTAATAATTAATAATTTAATTAATAATAATTTATTATATAAAAATATTAGTATGTTCTCCCTTTTCACGCTATTATTTATTTATTTATTTATGTGTCTTCTTTTTCTTCTCAACATCATTTATTTATTTATTTATTTAGTTCGCTATAAGTTTATCTTTTAAAATGCAAAACTAAATATTATAGAATTTGACTTCGGAAAGCGCGCTAAAATAATCGAATAAATTCAAACAATTAGTTCCGTGATAAATTGTTTAATAAATAATCCCCATACAGCACAGAAAGTTGAAATAACGTTGCAATGTTGAATGTTGAAGTATAAATATTTTCACAACATTGAATTTATGTTGATTTTTCTACATTGATTCTTTATATTGTTACAACATTGAAACAATATTCAAATATTTATTATATTATTCTTATTATTTATTTTTTTTATTTTATTTGATATTCAAAATAATTTTATATATAAATTAATATATGTGTATATAGTATATATATGTATATATAAATGTATATATATATACATATACATATATATATACACATTTATATATATTATAATTTAAAATTTATATTAATTACACACACGCACACACACACGCACACACACACACACACACACACACACACACACATATATATATATATATATATATATATATATATTATATTTTTTAAATAAAACATCTTTATATAAATTTAATATTTTATTATGAAGTTATTTATTATGAAATCGCTTAATATATATAGTTGTATATGTTAGTAGAATATTTTATTTACAACTATTAAAAGTTTTCTTAAATTGAGACTGGATTAATTTTTTAGATTTAAAAAAAATCTAATCTCAACACAGAAAACTTTTAACAGTTGTAAGAAAATGTTTTGCTAAGCAACCATTAAGTCAATATTTATCAATATTAAATCAAAATTAAATCAACATTAAATCAATATTAAATAAATGTTTTTTGAAAATGTTTGTTGAATTGTTATATCTACAAGACATATTGCAATTCAGCGGACATTAGACGTTTCTGTAATTTATTTTGAATCTATATTTTATAACGTTGATGCAACATTGCAAAATTGTATTGCAACGTTTCTGAGATGTTTATTCAATATTCATGTGCTGTATGTGGGATCAATTTTAATCAATAAATTAAAATGCTTCCATAATTTAATATTCCATGTTAATGTATATTTTATAATATGTAACATATTTTGGCAACGAATTATCAATAACGCGGCGTTCGATTTTGGCAATATAAAATATAATTAATAGCACGCTATACGTTTTTGTCATCATTCGGTGACCCTCGAATAATAAATTAGTAGTGAGAAACGCTTCGAATATTGTAATTTTTTTACTAAGCATAACTACGATTAGTATTGAAACATAATTTGCTTTAAATATTAATAAAAATTAATTAATTAAAAAATAATTAACGACACTGTATCGCAACGATAAATCTTTATGGAATCGAAATGTTTCATTACCGCGATTAAAAGTTGAAACAGGAAATACATAAAAGCTTTATTATCATTCACACTGGTGACACTTGAGCGATAAAGTAGTGGTGCGAAACGCTTCGCATATTGTTGAATTTTTTTTCTAAATACGATTACGATTAGTATCGAAACATAATTTGATATAATTACTAATAATTAAAAATAAATTAACTTATGATAAACGTCATGAACATATATCGCAACGATAAATCTTTATCGAATCGCAATCATTTAATTACTGCGAATAAAAATTGAAAAAGGGAACATAAAAGGGGATAAAGAAATTAATTTTATTATGATCTTTCGATTATTGATGCTTATTATTTTATCGCTGTCCCTCTCGTCAAATAATATTCCTCAATATTGCTAATTAAATATAAAGAAATATATATAAAAAATAAGAAAGTAAAGATCCGATGTGATAAGTCAACGATTAAATATAAACTTTGCAAAATTTAATGATCACCTTAAAATATAGCTAAAAATGTTTTTATTCCACAGCAGACATTTTGTGTTTTGTAAATAAAAATATATCAATGAATAAATATAGCAATGAATGTAAAAAAATATTTATTTCATCTTTGAATATTACATTAGAAGATTACAGTATCTTTCGCGATTGAATAATTTATTTATTATCAATTTATATACATAAGTGTCTTCGATCTGTATATGATTACATTCTTCTTGTTACCATCTGACTGTTGCCACTCTAGTTACAATATTTGTCGCGAGAGGGATGCTATTGGTTTTTTAAACTACGTCAGTTTCCATAAGAACGGCACTCTTTGACATTTCATTCACCCAGTTCGAATTGTACGTTAGCGTTCGTGATTTTGTCAATGATTTACAATTGTGCGTGCAAATTAATTATCTGGAAAAAAATAGAAATGAGAAAGCCTCCTTTACAGACTCTTTAACGTACGAATTTTAGGGGATACAGAAACGAAATTCCTTAAATTCGGCAACGAAAGGTATATAGCATCATCGAATATTATATGCGCTATTTTTCTAACCTCTAAGAACTCTTTACAAGTGCCTATAATTGCGTTTTTGCCAATATTCCGTTGTATGTTCAATTCATAATTCAATTATGATATGTTTCAAAAAAATTTTACGTTTCAATAATTATATTATTGCATTTTGCTTTTAAATTTCTCACCGGTTTTTTACCTGTTATAAATTCGTGACAATTTTCTTGTTTATTTATTTATAAATGTACATGACAAATTTGTAAGTTTTATTCTTTATTCCATGTAATACAATTTAAACTCCTATTTATATAGCTATACTCATACAAATAAATTTAAAAGACATAATGCAAGATGCTTTGCTTTTCTCTGAATAAAAGTTTTTAGAGAGCGGCTTAATATGATTACATTACGTGGAAAACTGAAAAAGGATAATGATATAACAAATTCAAAAAATAACAATAGACGAGTTTCAATACGTGATAAATTATTGATCAAAGAGGTATTTATTATAACCAGATTTGTTATTTCTTATATACTAACGTTAACTAATATCATTTACATGGATTATTTCACTTAGGTGCAAGAAATGGAACAGACATTGCCAGTAACTTGTCAAGTCACGTTTAAAGATCCACATTGTCTACACGAATTTATACTGTTAATTGTGCCAGATGAAGGATATTGGATGGGTGGTCATTTCTATTTTCAAATTTATATAACGGAGGAATACAATATGGCGGTAATTTTATAATCCACAATTTTATGTGATGCAGCAATGTTAAATGTAGATACTTTTGTATCTTAAGCTGCGCATCTTTCAGCCACCAATAGTGAAGTGCTTAACAAAATTATGGCATCCTAATATAAGTGAGGATGGTGACGTATGCCTTTCCATTTTAAGACAAAGTAGCATCGATGGATTAGGATGGGCACCAACACGCAAATTAAAAGATGTTGTATGGGGTTTAAATTCTCTCTTCACTGTATGTATACAAGTCTTTCCTACTCCATTCAATATGGCAAATATTCAACGGGATGATATATTGCATATATTTCATACAATAATACATTTCTTCTAGGATCTCTTAAATTTCGATGATCCTTTAAACAGAGAGGCAGCAGATTTGTTTATAAAGGACAAGGAATCGTTTCGAAGTAAAGTTAAAGATTATGTAATGCAATATGCGAAAAGATGATTTATATTGTAACAACGCAAGACTAATTATGTACATTTATCAAATTGGTTTCATGTCTCTTTTTAGTAAATGAGTGAAAAACTTGCTCAAATGTTTTAGATTGATATAATTTAATTCAATTTAATATTTTGCTAGTCTTCTTTTCCTTGAAAGAGATTACTGGTGTTTGAATTTTATCATTAAATTCTCGGATTGTTATAGGAAAGGATTATATTCATATACATTAATTGTAATCTAAATATATTATGTACGAAGAAATTGTAAATGTACGAAGAGGATAAAAGTGCATCACATGTACAATAATGTTTTTTTTTTCTCACTATGAGACGTAATATAATGTGAGATGTAATGTTCCATTGGGACATCTGTAAATAAAATGGGTGTTTAATAATCAAATCGCGTTATATTTACATGTTCTTTGTAAAAAAAACAAGGAAGGTGGATACAAAATTCAATATATTTTAAATAGATGTTAGAGAGATATAAGGCCCCACAGTTATTTCATCAAATATTTATTTATAATTTTCATACAACGCATAATCGAAATTTTTTGCCAAATTTCAAAAAATTCGATTTGCACTTTGATTCATTGAAAAGTATAGGTAACAATTCATTTGTGTTATACTCGTCGAATTAACGGACGGTTGAGAAACTTATTATTTTATTCAAGCGCCAACAAAATCTGTTGGCGAAGCACCGATTGGATGACGACGATATATTTTTGTTATATAATTACAACTTGTAACAAATAAATTATAACAAAAGAGAAGACACAAGAGATCCGAATCCCTCCTGTTTCTCATCATTTCTCCTCGCAGTCCAGAGAAACAGACATAAACGCGAGAAGAAATGTGTTTGTATGGAGTATGTGTATCCATAAATATAAATAAAAAATCGCAGGTCTATCGTTAGAACGTGGTCAGCAGCTCTTCTTGTATGCTGGTCGACCTAATAAGTTTCTGTTTCGAGCCCAATAAACTCTCGCTCGCTAGAATGTCACTCTCAGAAGCTAGCTTCGATTTTTCTTCGTGATATTTCTCGTTATACTCCTTCAGCCTGTTGCCCAAAAACACAGCTCTCTCACGTTTCTTAATCATATATTCTGTAGGCAATAGCCACCTATGTTCATGACACTCCTCAGCCATCGGTCTCTTACTAAAAAAACAAAAAATATATAATTTATTACTTATTCATACATATAAAAATTTTTACATTTAATGTTAATTATCTAATAATAAAATGATGCAATAATTAAATAAATAATTATGTTAATCTTGTTAAAAATTTTTCACTTAATCAATTAACGTCAAAGAGATTTATTGTTGTGCTATAAAAATTCGACATCGATTTGTATAATTAATTTGTATAATTAATTTGTATATTAATTTCGAAAATATAAGTTACAGGTACCATATACGTATAACAGAGATGGCAATGGATTTGCAATGGTTAAACAAGAATTTGGATAGAAAAAAATTGAAGATCCTTAACTACCAACCTTGGCGCGCGTTTGAAGACCTGCATAAGAAATCTGGTAGCCTCCTGACTGAGCTCTTTGTAAAGATATTCGAATCTGTATCTGACGAAGGATATGTTCTGCCTGGTTTCGTCCGTGTTCTTACCACCGAAGGGAGAGATCCCGGAGAGCAACACGTAAGTCAACACGCCGACCATCCATATGTCCGTCTGCGGGTAGACCGGCTCATCGTTGTAAAGCTCGGGCGATCTGTACTCGTGGTGACCAAATTGTTCAGGCACTATCGTGCCCAGTCGACTGACCCGGTAAGCGGACCCCATGTCGACCAGCTTCACCTGCACCGATCTCACAGACGACATGACGATGTTATCTGGCTGGATGTCCAGGTGACAGTAACCGCGCCAGTGCAAGTATTGCAGACCGTCGAGGATCTGCGTGATGGCATTCGCCACGCAGTTCTCCGTGTACTCGTGCCTGCTGGAGAAGTACGTGAGAATGTCAGCGCCCTGGAGCTTCTCCATGATGAATACCGTAATCGGGGATCCGGAGGGCTTGTAGGCCTCCTGCAACTGGGCTATTCGCTCGTGTCTTAACGAGCGCAGTACCTCGAATTCTCGGTTCACCTGCTCTTCCGTCACGGGTTTCAACTGCAGGATCTTGGCGACGATCACGCAATCCGTGCTCTTGTCCACGCCCTTTACTACAGCGGAGAACTGACCTCGCGACAACTCTGAGATGAAGCTGTATTTGGTAGATAGTTGGTTGGACTCGGTGGACCATTCGATTGGATGCTCTTCCACGGAGTAATCCATGTGCGGCTTGTCTTCTTCCAGGACGATTTCTTGTCCGGCTTCGGTCAATTCCTGAAGATGCCTCATCGCCCGTGTGATTTGCACCTTCGGACAACCCGGTAATCGCGTTTTGATTAACTTCGACGGGATACCCTTCTCGCTCCAGCCTATGCGATTGCGTGCCGCCAAGCGGAAGTTGTAGCTCGTATCTTGCTTCAGGTCACGCACCAGATAGAACTCGTGGTCAATGTTGGAAGCGACGTCTATCCAGGCGATCGAGTCGCCTTCCTTATACTGAAGATTGTAGCACAATACAGGAGAATTGCCATCATACTTAGGCTGCTTCCAGCGCAGAAGAACTTCGGTATCCGAAACATCGGAAACCTGAAAAGCCAAGGACAATATTTTATGATAGATGATGAAGAAAAGTATTACTCTACTTCATATCTCTTAAGGATGTTTTTGTACCTATTTTTAAAATATTGAGAATTTAATGAAAATTGTACAGAATGTCCTTACATATGTTTAGAATCTTCAGTATAATTTTTAAATCGATTCACTAAAGCGTTCACAAGTTATAAGGATTTTAATTTGCATCGAATTAATGTGTTCTATGGGAAATGTATAACCACGTCGATTTAAATGACAAAAACACATGGAAATAAAAATAATATTCAGAATTTATTTAAAACTTGCAAAAGATTAGATATAGAGGAAATATTTGGTCAAATAATATTATACAAGTATTAACTGATTAAAAAGATATTAAATATAATTTAATGAAGTTAGCCATGTATCTGTCACAAGGCGAAATTCTCTGCTAAAAGTTAATTATTTCGATTAAGGATGTTTTGTACCTATTTTTAAAATATTGAAAATTTAATGAAAATTGTACAGAACGTCTTTACATATGTTTAGAATCTTCAGTACAATTTTTAAATCGATTCACTAAAGCGTTCACAAATTATAAGAATTTTAATTTGCACCGAATTAACATGTGTTCTTATGGGAAACGTATAATTACGTCGATTCGAATGACAAAAACACATGGAAATAATATTCAGAATTTGTTTAAAATTTTTCAAAAGTTTAGATACAGAAGAAATATTTGGTCAAATAATATTATACAAGTACTGGTTAAAAAGATATTTAAAATTTGCATAAGTTACATATAGAGGAAATATTTGGTCAAATAATATTATACAAGTACTAACTAATTAAAAAGATATTAAATATAATTTAATGAAGTAAGCCATGTATCTGTCACAAGGCGAAATTCTCTGCCAAAAATTAAAAATGTTTTGTACTTATTTTCAAAATATTGAGAATTTAATGAAAATTGTACAGAATCTCCTTACATATGTTTAGAATCTTCAGTACAATTTTTAAATCGATTCACAATTTTTAAAGCGTTCACAAGTTATAAGGATTTTAATTTACAAGGATTCGAATTAACATGTGTTCTTATGGGAAACGTATAATTACGTCGATTCGAATGACAAAAACACATGGAAATAATATTCAGAATTTGTTTAAAATTTGCAAAAGTTTAGAAAGACGAAATTCTCTGTCAAAAGTTAATCATTTCGATTAACAAAATTCGGAATATTTCAGTAAAAACGCAATAAATATTAAAAAATACATCTCTGCACTGTAGCTAAGATCAAATTATAATATTCCACACAATTTCTCATACTCAAAAAAAAAACCAAAAGTAGATATATTCGTCAATATTGATTTTCAGCTACTTTTTGCAGGAATTGTACAAAACATCCTTAAAAACCCGCTCAATTATTATACCTCTGGAGAGTCCGGACCACAAGGCACCGTTGCTAGCAACACCCTCGTCCTAACAACCGTTTGTCCTACAGGATTCCTCGCTACGACCTTATATATTCCGATATCATGCTCCTTCGTAGGATTAAAACTGAGTATAGATCTCCCCTCCGCATCCTCTGTCACTTTAATCCTGTTGTTCTGCTGGATGACTACATCATTCTTGAACCACTGTATCAGTGGTTTCGGATTTCCCACTGCCAGACAGACGAGCTGTGCCGGCTTTCCCTCCTCGATCGGACAAATTTGTGGTTTCTCGCGGAAAAACGGGGCTTGACCCTCTTTCTTTGACCCCATTATTGCTTCAGCTTCGGCATAACTGTCCAATCGAGTACCTAACTCATTCTTCAGACGTCTAAGCGTATATGTATCCGCCGATCCATAACGATTGATACGCGCCCTCCTTTCATCGTCGATCTCCTCGTCCATAACATCCGTGAATCGACGACGTTCTCGTATGATAGGTGTCTAAATGAATCCAAAAATTGAGGAAATTATTTCACAAAATGTAATGCAATAGATGTGCAAGATCCCCAGAACCTAAAGTGATTTTAGAAAAATCATAATGATCTCATTTGATATACTTTTGGCAGTGCTTTGGTGACTTATTTTTGATATTAAACAATTCTAGCGAACTCTGTTGGAGAATATATACTTTGAAATCTTAAGAATCAATCATAATAATATCATTTTTTATATACCCCTAGCGTTAAAAGCTTTGTTTACGCTTCGACGTTTCAGTTTACGCTTCTTAGGAGCTTCGTTTACGCTTCTGTTACTCTTTCCTTACATTCGACTTATGCTCCGAATATTCATTTTCGCTAGGAACATTACGCAATTACTTGTTTATTTAATTATTTATGTATATTTTAATTACATTTAAGCAACGTAATCTTTTTAAAATTATATAATGCGATTATTGAACTTAAAAATTTATGATTCTTTTTGTCATCTTTAACTCATTTTTTAATCATTTTAGGTAACTTTTAAGTGATAAATAAAATCATGATGACTCATAATGATGTCATTATAAGTTTCATGTCCTACCTGGGGATATAATTAAACTTTAAATCGATATATTTTATTTTAGTATCCTTTATAGTTGCACATACCCTCCAGTCAAAATTGTTGTCTTCAGTAATGGAACGAGAGAATCCGGGACTGCGATTGCATGCGACCTTCATGTATTCACGTAGTCGTACAGGGAAATCGGTGTCTCGTAGCTGAAGAAGATATGTGTCCGGACCATTTTGATAACTATAAAATATCAATAATTTGTCAAAATATCAACCGATCATATCATATCTCCTAGAAATCTAATATCTAAAATTATGTAACATTTATTTATGTAACTTTATTCAGAAAATCAATATTATATCAATATTATTCTTTGAATAAGAATTGAATAACAATAATATTATATCAATATTATTAATTAAAATAAAATAATAATTACGAAAGGTTCAAATGATAGATGTCACTAAAAAAGAAAAGGAAACTGAACCACAAACGCGAAAAGAAGTGTGTAAAAAATATATTTAAATCGTACTCATATAATTATCGAAACATATTTAAATAATTTTAATTTACTGAATATGTTTCGATAATTATATGAGTACGATTTCAGTTGCCTTTTCTTTTCTATAGTGATATCAATATTATTCTTATTCAAACAACTTTTCTTACAAATTATATAAACATTATATATAAATACAAAATTTATGATATTAGAATAAAAAGAACCAGATATTTATTCTATCGATTCTTACTGGCTTTCATTTGTAATAATCCCGATTTCCGTATCGATCGGTTCTCTGGATGGTATTTGATTTTCCCATGTCCTGGGCGAACGTTTCTTCAACGGACTCCTTTCGAGGCTGGGTTCAGGTGTGAATTTATGTCCAGGTGGATATACCATCCGTGACGGATCCTCGAAAGCTGTCTCCAATTTACGTCTGCGATACCACGTGCGGCACGAAGCATTACTGTACCAATCGCTGTAAAAGTATATTTCATTTACAATCAAAAATAATTATAATAATCTAATTGTTAATTAATTATATTATGACAAATCATATTAATGTCATAAAAACAAATTTCGGGATTATTTCACCTTCATCTTATTTTCATAGCATTTCTTATAAATATATATCACTTAAAATCCATTTTTGTTTTAAATTCTATCCTGATTAAAACAAAATATTCTATCTAACAAAATCACTATCTATTAAATACACTATCTAATTACACTAACACAATTACACTATTTATAAAATTGCAAATTATTTTTGCAAAATTAATAATAATATTATAATATTTCTTTAATGTATAAGCAAAAGATTGTATAATCTTTATTTACCGATAAAGTTTGTAATAATTCTTCAAGTTCTCAGAAGGTATCCTGTAGGGCTCCGGCGGCGAATTATCGATGTAATTGAACCACGGATGAGCCAAAGCGGTTTTGATGTCCAATCTTTTTTCGACATTGTATTTTAGTAAACTGCGAATAAAATCTTGAGCTTCGTTCGAGATGTTCTTCCATCGATCGTCAAAGTCCCATCTGCCTTCCCTGACCTTCTTCAACGTTTCTCTGTCGTTTGCGCCTCTGAATGGTGAAATGCCCGATAGCAGGATATAGGTAATTACACCAACGGACCACATATCTGCGGGATAGCTGACGCCCTCGTTATTAGTCACTTCCGGTGCGACATATTCCGGCATGCCGTATGCCAAGGTCATTAACTTTGACTGCAAAATTTTACGGGCGAGTCCGAAGTCTCCGATCTTCAGATCATCTCCATTGGCGTGCGAAATTAGTAGATCGCCAAGCTATGAAGAGAAAGTGAGATATGTTGAATTAAAAATATTTAAAATTTAATTATAATACATCGGATATTTAATTTAAATTAAATAAACTGTGACAAATATTCATTACATGTACATATTTAATTCATGAATATAATTAATTTTCGGATTATATTAAATTATTGTTTTGGATTAAATAAAAATAGTTACATTCTCTTTTTCCATTAAAATAAATATTTAATAATAAAAAATTAATAATTAATAATAAAAAAATTTATAATTAATAATAACAAATTTATAATTAATAATAAAAAAATTAATAATAAAAAAAATAATAATAAAATTAATAATAAAAAATAATGATTAAATAATCATTATTTTTATTATGTCTAATTATTTTTATTATGTCTAAATTTTAAATTTTATATTTGCTCCAATGATGTAAAAAAATTCAATATAGATCATTTATAATTACATTGACTTCGAATACATTTAAATATTTTTTTAAAAAAGATAATTTTTGAACAATATACCGTTAGACCAAGATGTGCGTAATGATTTTCGTGCATGTATTCCAGTCCCCACAACAATTGACGTATATAACGAGCGATATCTATCTCGGTGTAATATTCTTGTCTCGTGAGAGTATCCACCAACTCACCACCAGCCGCTCTAAATTATCATTCGTTAAGGATTCTTTGCAATTCTAGGCCATTTTCGCATTAACTCGTAATTTTGAATAATATATATTAAATGAATTATATAGAATTAATTAGAATAATAATGCTATCTTTCTTTATCAATGAAATTAATAAAATAATTATAAAACAACTG
Source organism: Camponotus fellah (assembly GCA_030586385.1). Lineage (NCBI taxonomy): Eukaryota > Metazoa > Arthropoda > Insecta > Hymenoptera > Formicidae > Camponotus > Camponotus fellah. Next base: position 1,070,140 of record JAPIVC010001004.1, read on the forward strand.
AAAACTAATATTAAATAATTGTTATAATAAATAATTAATATTTATAAATTAATATACTTTATTTTTCTTTGATAACAATTATTTAATATTAGTTTTTAATATTAGTTTTGCATATAATATTAGTTTTTACAATTGTTTAATCTTAATTTTTAATATCAGTTTTATTTAATATTAGTTTAATATTAATATAATTATTTAATATTAGTTATACATAATTAATATTTATAAATTAATATATTTTATTTTTCTTTGATAATTATTTAATATTAGTTTTCAGTTATTTTATAATGATTTTATTAATTTCATTGATAAAAAAAGATAGCATTATTATTCTAATTAATTCTATAAACAATTAATTATTATTTATAAATTATATTCCTTTTATACAAGGTATAAAAAGAAAAATATGCAAATGAAACTGAGGATACAATTCCATGACGAGCGTGACTGAATCGTTAGTCTCGAAAGCGTCATGCAATCGCAGCAATTTGCGATGATGCAGATTGTTCATCGCTTCCATCTCGTTGTACATGAACGGCTTGAGATCACCACGTCCGTGCATAATCTTAGATGCGTAATTCCTTCCGGTATTCCGCTCGACTGCGTGATAAGTGACGCCCTGAGTGCCACGACCCAATTCATCGCCTAGATCGTACAAATCGCTGAACAGCTTGTCGCGCGGCTTCACATCCATCTTCTTCGAATACGTCCTGTATCCGTATTCGTGCTCGTTCTCCTCTACGTGCAGCATCACCGAACACGATACCGAACCGGCCACGTTACCCGCGCTGATCGAGTAGAGGCCCTCATCCTTGGTGATGGTCTCGCTGATGATGAGAGTCGTGGTGTCGGGCTCGATGAATTGAATCTATTCGATTAAAGACGTAATAAGATTGTACTTTGGAGAATAAAATCAAAAATAATAGAAATACGAATAGAACTAACCCTGATCCTGGAAGATGAAGCTATAGGTTTCCAGTCCTTATACCACTTGAGCTCCGGATAAGGTACGCCAGTTACGCGAGCAGTCAACTGACCGGTTCTCCTCACCATCACGATGGTCTCGTCGGGTCTCTCGATAAACGTAGGATATTCGGCGATCTTTAAGATGACTCTTTGCCTGGCCTCGCCGTGTTCATTCGTAGCAACGGCTTCGTAGACCCCCTCATCTCTCTCGAGCATCCTGTTGATGAAGAGGGTCGCCTGACCGTTCCTGGTGTAACTCTGATCGTAACGACCGCCCGATTCAATGAGCTGATCATCGACATAGTACGTCATCTTTGGCTTGGGATAACCGTAGACGAACCAGAAGAGGCTGCAGTTGTGATTCTTCACGCCGTATTGCGTGTCGTATTCCTGGCGCAGAAATCTAGGCGCCTGGGCATAGCCATCGTGCGGCGGTCTCTCGATGTCGAAGTCTTTCGGGAAATAGGGACTGGTCTCGGGACGGAAGTCGATACCCGGTGGCAGATAGGGGAAGAACTTGGGCGGCTCCGGCTCGAGTTTGGCGCGATAAGTCTGCGCGAATGGCGACGGATCGCTTATGCCGTACTTGTTCTCCACCCGAATGCGGAACTTGTAGTCACGGAACGGCACGAGATTGCGTATGTCGCACACGCAGCTGCGTACGCCGCTGCGTGCGGTAAACCAGTCACCATCCGGCAATTCGCACATCTCCACCAGATAAGTCACGGGCACGCGTGGTCCGATCGGAATGGACGGCTTCCACGAGAGGGTAAGATGCCGGTCCATCATGCGGCTGATGATCGGACGGTCCGCCAGCGGTAACGGAATGCCCGACTTCTGATACTTGTCGTAATCCGCGTATTGATCGGCCAGAGGTTTCTTCGCACGTGGTTCTAAAGCTGTCAAAAATTAAAAGATACAAATTTATTTTTTTGAAAATTAATTTTATACAAGGTATAAAATTAAGTTTCAAATAAATAAATTTGTACAATTAATGTACAATTAATTTGTACAATTAATTATATATCTTGTATAAAATTAATTTTCAAATAAATAAATTTGTACAAGGCATTAAAATATAAAATATAAAATATAAAATATAAAATATACTTAAAATATACTTTTATACAAGGTATAAAATTAATTTTAATATAATTAATTATTATTTATAAATTATATTCTTTTTATACAAGGTATAAAGAGAAAAATATGCAAATGAAAATAAGGATGCAATTCCATGACGAGCGTGAATTATAGCTTGCGAATTATTTCTTAGCATTGTCGAAAGTCTCGTTTACTTACATTCGTAAATCATTTCCGCGCTGCATGAATCCTCACCGTGAGGATTGGATATCTTCAGCACGTATTTCCCGGCATCCAGCTCGTCCACATTGGCTATTCTGAGTCGTAACAGGCTACCTTCCTGGTCCATCCTGATACGATCAGAGGGCCAGAGCCTGTCACCGTTGCGATACCATTCAAAGTCGGGCTCCGGGTAACCCGTGACGCATGCGGTGAACTTTGCCGGCATCCCTCTATAAACCTCGCAATCGCCGATCCTCTTCAGGAACGCCGGTGGCTCGACTTTCTGCATTTTCTCGCTGAAATTACGGATGTTATGTAAGAAAGCTAAAGAAAGAGTGGCCGCAAAAATCGTCTATTTTTTGGTCCCGCGATATTGGAACTGAATTGTGTGCCAAATGATAAGATATCAATCGCAAAAAGTTTTTAAGTTGAGGTGAGAATTGGTTCCAAAGATATGGGAAGTCAAAGTAATTAAAATTCATTAACGCGTCAGCCCATACTTTAAAGCACGAATTTTTTGTGGAGGGGATGTGCTGGCACATAAAGGGGATGTTTTCACTCATACTTGTGAATCGATTTACTTAACAAGAAATTAAAACATTTTTTAAATACATGGTCCGCTATATTAAATCGGTCATTATGAATTTTAAAAATCTGACTTTAAATTCATTGTCAGCAGCTAGCAAAACTCCCGGGTACGAAGTTTTAAATTATCGGACTGAAAGAAAAATTCGTGCTTTAAAGCGTACGGGCTGACGAGTTAATGAATTTTGACTACTTTGACCTCCCATATCTCTGGAATCAATTCTCAACTTAAAAATTTTTTGTGATTGATGTCCTATCATTTGACACACAATTCAGTTCCAATATCGCGGGACCAAAAATAGGCGAAAAAACCACTGATTTTGCGGTCACTCTTTCCCTCACTGAGAAAAAAAAACCGATGAAAAGGTAACGAACGGATATTATATCGATCACTTTAATCGGAAAAAAAAAAGAAACTGATCAGATATCCAATCAAAAAATATCGATCGATCGGATATCTGATCAGAAAGTTCCAAATTTGGAATTTTCCGATCAGATATCCGATTAAAATGATCGGTATAATATCCGTTCGTTACCTTTTCATCGGACATTTCTCTCATTTTTCTCAGTGGCTCTTTCTGTTACATTCGCTTTCGCCAATCCTTACATCTTATCAACAACAGCCAGATTTGCCACGCACTCGGCCTCGCCGCCCTTATTAACCGCCTTGCACTTGTAGCTTCCTGAATCATCGTACGTACAATCTTTCACGTACAGACAGCAGGCATCGCCGTCGCGCTTGATCTTGTACTTGTCGTTGTCCCGCAAAATCGGCTTGTCGTTGAAATACCAGGTAACTTCTGGATGCGGTATTCCGCTGATTCGGGTTGGAAACTTGGCGTCGTACGTGGGTAGCTGCTGCAGATCCGTGAACTTTTGCGTAAAGTTCGGCGATTGGTAGACCTTGCGAACGATAGCGTTCGCGCTGATGGTGTCGTCGCCCAAAGGATTACTTAGTCGGCAGCCGTAAACGCCCGCGTCCTTAGGCTCGCACGGATCGATTTGCAGACCGACCTTCTTGCCATCGCAGCTCATCGAAATGCGTTCCGATGGCACAACCGGCTCGCCGTCCTTCGTCCAATTCACATCGGGAATGGGGTTACCGACGAATGACACGTTCAATGCCAATGGCTGGCCCTCCTCGACGGAGACATCGCGCATGGGACTGGTGAACGTTGGCTTCTCTTCCGGCGTATCTGGTGTTACCTTGCCAGCTACGTCCAACTTGGCTTTGCAGGACGCGGTACCTTCCGTGTTACCAGCTATCACCTGGTAAACACCGACGTCTTCTGGAGTTGCCTTGTCCAAGATCAGAGCTTGTCTACCGTCCGGTTGACTGACGATTTTGATATGCTTGTTGTCCGGAACAATCTGAAGGTATATTTAAGTAATTACACTGAAAAAACTGATTGGTAATAATTATCAAATATATTTAATTGTGAATTTTAATTGAATATTTGATAAATATTGCTATATTTGATAATAATTACTAAATCTTCAATTGATCTAGTTGCAAACAAATTTTGTTTGCAATTGAATCAATTAAACAATTTGGTAATAATTATTAAATATTTAATACTTATTATAAAATCTTTGATGATTGTTATTAAATATGTATTAAATTGTTGTAAATATTACTAAATCATTCAATTTAAGATTATTAGATATTTGATAACTATTATTAAATGATTTAGTTAGGTCAACATGTTTGATAAATTAATTGATAATTATTAACAAATTTTAGTAAGATAGTCGTTTCGCGCAAGCACGCAAGGATATGTTAATTTATTTGTTCATCGCTATGCCACGTGAAATGCGCTATCTTTCTCGTATTTAAGTTTAGTTATGAGAATTATAAGTTTGCAAAGAGTAACAAACAGAGATTAAAAATAAAGATTAAAAATATATTGTTCAATTTAATTTCTGATTTCTTAATACAAGAGTTTCAGATATTAAATTAATTTTATAAGTCGGATAAGTAAATGTCTGGCAAATAAACAAAAATAATCCGTTCATTACCTATTTAAAATGTAAAATGCAATATGCAAGTATAAATTATAAATAAAAAAATAATAAAAAAAATTTGATTTTAATTAATTTTAATTTTAATTTTTTAATTTCTCGTTATCATGATTTATAATTACCAAATATCTGATAATATTTATTAAATATATTATTTTCTGCTACCAAAATTTTACAGTTATTAAAGTTTTATTAAACAAATCAAATTTATAATTGAATGAATTAAATTTAAGTAGTCTAAACTAAATATTTTATTTACTCAATTAATTTTTTTTGTAATTGTTACCACACATTTAATTAGAACTATTTGCCCAAATCATTTAGTAATTGTTATTAAATTCTAATGTTTACTACTAAATTCTTTTTTCAGTGCACAGATGTTATTTTAAAAAATCGACTCTGAGAAAGGATTTTAATATAGTTGTAATAATCAGTTGTTCGATCATCACAGCAATATAAATAGATATTATACTGACTTCTTCGTCGTTTCGTAGCCACTTGAGCTGAGGCGCCGGTTTCCCTGTAGTTTTTACTTCCAACTTCACCGGGAAACCCTCGACAACAGTCTGCGGTTGAAGACTCGCAACAAACTCCGGTCTCTTCTCCCTTTCCTCCACTTCTACCTTGGCCGTACCCGTGATTTCGCCGAGTACGTTGGAGACAGTCAGTGAATAGATGCCGGCATCTTCCGGACGTGCATAATCCATTCTCAAGCCAATAAGACCATTCGGCTCATTCATAAAATACATTTCTTTCGAGTGTCGCAATGGTATTCCATCCTTAAACCATTGCACTTGCGGATTCGGGAAAGCTAGGACTTGTGCTTCCAGTTTCAACGGGTGCCCGACTATAGCCTTCGTGTCCTCCAATGGCTTTGTGAACGACGGTTTCCTTCGTTCGGCTACAAAGAACGTATCAATCTCGATTATTCGAGCGTAAAAATAATAGAAGAACTCTAAATAAACTCTAAATAAGAGACATAATATATTAAAGTTCAATTAGATATAAAATTATTTCTGTATTTATCGTTTATGTTGCCTTCCATCACGCTCGTCTCTTTGTAATCGCGTTCTGTTTATTAGTTAATGTTTCATTTTATTTATATCTTAACGTTTTTTCTCGAGCATTTAAAAGGCTCTTGAATAGATCGAAACGTATGTATTTTATATTTAACTGAACTTTAATGTATTATGTCTCTTATTTAGAGTCTTTTATTATTTTTGCGCCGCGATCTCTTAGCCTTTCTAACTTATTTTGTATTTTTATCATTTAAACCGTTTATTGTTTTTCTTTATTTTATATCGAGCTCGTATCGAATAACAATTCGATCACACACTGGAAAAACTGATTGGTAATAATTATCAAATATATTTAGTTGTGAATTTTAATTGAATATTTGATAAATATTACTATATTTGATAATAATTACTAAATCTTTAATTGGTCTAGTTGCAAACAAATTTTGTTTAAATCAATTAAACAATTTAGTAATAATTATTAAATATTTAATACTTCATAAAATCTTTGATGATTGTTATTAAATATGTATAAAATTGTTGTAAATATTACTAAATCATTCAATTTAAGATTATTAGATATTTGATAACTATTATTAAATGATTTAGTTAGGTTAACAATTTGTTTGATAAAATAATTGATAATTATTAACAAATTTTGGTAAGATAATCGTTTCGCGCAAGCACGCAAGGATATGTATTAGTTTGTATTGTTCATGCGACGTGAAATGCGCTATCTTTCTCGTATTTAAGTTTAGTTATAAGAATTATATAAAGTTTGCAAAGAGTAACAAACAGAGATTAAAAATAAAGATTAAAAATATGTTCAATTTAATTTCTGATTTCTCAATACAAGATTTCAGATATTAAATTGATTTTATAAGTCGGATAAGTAAATGTCCGGCAAATAAACAAAAATAATCCGTTCATTACCTATTTAAAATGTAAAGTGCAATATGCAAGTATAAATTATAAATAAAAAAAAATTTGATTTTAATTAATTTTAATTTTAATTTTTTAATTTCTCGTCATCATGATTTAGTTATAATTACCAAATATCTGATAATACTTATTAAATATATTATTTTCTGCTACCAAAATTTAATTACAGTTATTAAAGTTTTGTTAAACGAATCAAATTTGTAATTGAATGAATTAAATTTAAATAGTCTAAACTAAATATTTTATTTCCTCAATTAATTTTTTTTTGTAATTGTTACCACACATTTAATTAGAACTATTTGCCCAAATCATTTTATTGTTATTAAATTGTTATTAAATTCTAGTGTTTACTACTAAATTCTTTTTTCAGTGCAGGAAGGATCTTACAAACAGAGAAAGAGAAAAGATTCACTCACGCGTGACAGCAACAGCGCAGAGCGAGGAATTCTCGCCACTGGAGTTTGTAACAACAAGCTTGTAGGCACCGCAATCGGTAGGTTTCACTACATCGATAGTGAGCTTCGTGGTGCCATCCGGCAATGTGCTAATCTTCACGTGGTCATCCGGAGTGATCTTCTCGCCGTCCTTGAACCAAGCAATGTTAGGTATCGGACTGCCGTCTACCTTGGCCTTGAGCTCCAAAGGTTCGCCCTCGTCAACTTCCGCCGATCTTGGTAACGCTTTACCGAACGAAGGTGCTGTCAACATCATGGATAGCTTGCAGCTGGTCTGCGTTACTCCGGCGACATTGATCGCCTTGCAAGTTATCAAACCGGCGTCGTCGGCTGCGAAGCTTTTGATGGAGAGGGTACTGTCAACTATGCCATCCACGTGGCTCGTCACCTGATGACGCTCGTCCTCTTTGAAAATCTCGCCGTCTTTCAACCACTCGACGGTCGGTCTAGGGATGCCAGTTGCACGGATTTTCAGTTCAATATCCTCGCGATCGTTGCATTGCACCTTTGACAGGTCTTTCAGGAAAGTCGGTGCCTCGGCTGCAAAAAATGCAAATATTTTTACGTTTGGAATTTAAAAAAAAATCTATTTAAACGAATACTTTGAACAACACGACAAGAAAACTAGCGATTAAAAGCCACAGCGAATGGTAATACTTAAAAATTCTTTAATTGTACGCGAAAATTTAAAGAGAACCGATTCAGCGACTTCGCCCTGATATTTTTCTCGTCTATATTTCTTCAGGGGGATAAAGAGGGTTTATAGAATTTTCAAAAATGAGAATCTATATCTTGTTAAATGCACCAAATAAAATATATGCATATGCCTCGTTCTCGTTTAAATTTTCGCGTACAATTAAAGAATTTTTAGGCATCAGCTGTGGCTCTTAATCGCTAGTTTTCTTGTCGTGTTTTAAATACATATAGAGCTTAATTCCTTTCAATTTATTTAAATACTTGAAAGATTCTTGACTTTCTGTATTTTTCGTGTATATCATGTTATGTATTATTTTATTTACTTACTGTGAGGCGTGAGTGTAGCTTGAGCACTGACTTCGCCCAAATAATTCTTTGCTACAACTGTATAGGTTCCCTCATCCTCCAGAGTGAGCTTCTTGATGATAAGCTTGTATTTGCAATTTCTTTTATCTTCCTCCATATCGTACTGTTCGTTCTTTTGCAACTGCGTACTACCTTTCTTCCATACGATTTCAGGTTTTGGATTTCCTTTAATAATAGCTTGCCATTCGACTCGCTCGTCAACCGACGCGGTGTGATCTCTAAAGGTCTCAATTTCTGGTTTTAATAGAAGACTTAATAATGCCTAAAGAAAAACAAATTCCTCTTTCATATCACATTTTTTTAAAGAAAAACAAATTCCTTTTTCATATCACATTTTTTTATTAAATAATTTTCCGTAGTTTCTGTTAATCTATGTTACTTACACTAGATTCGCCTTCGCCCCATTTATTTGCTAACTTCAAAGTATATTCTCCGGTATCTTCTTTGGTACATTTTGGTATTTTCAGTGAAATCTTACATTCCGTTAATTTATCAGCTGCCGGGCCACTAGTGACAGTCCATTTAAGTCTAGAATCATCAGGCGGAATTTCCTGACCTTTGTAGAACCTGAAAAACATATATTTATATACAATTATCTTTAAAATTATTATAAAAAAATAGTTTTTAAATATAATTTTTTTAATTATAATTAGTTTTTAAATATAAAGAGATGTTTAAAATATTTTAAAATATAGTGGGAAAATAATGAAAAAAAATATTACTTTTTTTATTATCATATTAATCTAAATCTATTCCATTTTGGAAAATTTAAGTAGAATACATTACTTAAAAAAAACCTTTAAAGCTTTTTTTAAAGTAATATATTCTATTTAAATTTCCCAAAATGAAATATATATTAGATTAATATAATAATAAAAAAAAGTAATATTTTTGTTCATTAGTTTTCCACTATATTTTAAAATATTTTAAACATCTCTTTATATTTAAAAACTAATTATAATTAAAAAAATTATATTTAAAAACTAATTTTTTATACTTAAAATACATAAAATAATATACCATGTAATATCCGGAACAGGATCGGCCGTGAAGACAGCTTTGAATTCGCCATCTGCTTGAGGATCGACATCGACATCCTGAAGAGGTTCACTAAATCTTGGCTTTCGGAGATCGTTGACGGTGCCGACTGTCAGATAGCCTTCTACGATTTCCTCCCCTAACTTATTCGTCAGGATGAGGGTATAAACACCTGCGTCTTCGAGGGTGGCCTTGCTGAGATCCATCTGATATAACTCCCCAGCAGTCGTGATTCTCACTCGTTCCCCGGATCGAAGAGTCTTACCATCCTTCAGCCACTTCTCGTCTGGTCTCGGTAAGCCTGTTGCGTGTATCTCGAATTGCGTGTTCTGCGTCTCGAAGATCGTTCGATCGGTGAGATTTGTGCTTATGATGTGAGGTGGGGCTGCGCGAAAATGGGAAAAATAAGTCTCAATTTTTCTTACCATTATTCTTGTGAGCGCTTAAGATGCATCGTAATCCAACTAGTCGAAGAACATTATTGTGCAGCTTAATTTTTCAAAATTAGTTTTTATTTTAAAATTTTATATTTAATATTAAGATAGTTATATAGTTATATATAATATATATCAATTAATTATATTCGTATCATTTATGTATTAATTATTATTTTAATTTTTAGTTATTTAATTAAATATTGAATTTTAATTATTTAATATTTCATTATTTCAAATTTTTAATTATCAATTTGATTATTTAAAATTAAAAAAAAACAATTAGAAAAGAATGTTATTAAAAGTACTCATTATTTAAATGTGATAATTTACAATATTACTATATATGTATTATATAATAATATATAATAAATTATTATATATAAATTATTATATATAATGAAATATTATTTAATTATTTAATTATATTTAAATTTATTTAATTATTTAATTATAATGATTTATAAATTTATTAAATTTATTTAATTATTTAATTATAATGATTTATATATAAATTATTATATATAATAATTTATATATAAATTATTATAATATATAATACATTATTATAATATATATTAAGTATATAATTTATATTAATATAATTTATATATAAATTATTATAATAAATTATTATATATAATAAAAGTTGAAACAATATCATTCTTTTTGAAAGAACATATCATAAAAATAAGTTTCACATTTTATCGATGCATCTAAGCTCAATTGTCAGATATGTTTTATTATATCTATTAAATATAGGTTTTATAAAACATATACTTACCTAAAAGTATATAGTTAAGTAGGTGCTCAGCAAACTGCATAGTGAAAATTATAAAATAGATCAACACTTTTTGTAGAACAAAAATCTTACCTTGTTATTTTTTCAATTGATGAAAAGTAGTACGGTGCTATAAGTCAATGTCGAATAACATAAAGCTTCAAAGGCACAAATAGAATAATATTACACATGGAAGCATAAATAAATATTATGTGTAATATATGTGATTACACAGGTCAACGAAATTTTAGATTTGGTTAGTTATAAAAAGCAGAGTAGATGAATCTGACAGATTTTTTGACGCTGAAAACGAACTTGGCCGCAGAATTTCCCCAGCACGTCCAGATTTCCGAGTAATTTATAGTTAAATGATCCAAAAATGGCAATTTCGACAAATTTCATAAATTTATTATGGAAGAATCTAATTTTTTGAAATATTTCTGCTAATGGCATTGTATAGTATTAGTCTTCACCTTTCAAATCTATTGTTGATTGCTGCCACACGATTTTTTTTCGCTGAGATATACAAGTTATAATACTGGTCATACATAGTCGTCCAATAAGTCTATTTCAATTTAATTGTGTTACCTCTCTATCACGAATCAAAATTTAGATAAAAACATAAATTTTTAAATGTTTCATGTCATTTTTTGAAATTAAAAATGGTGCATCTAATATGGAGGACAGAATACAGACAAAGGTATACAATTTAGAAAAATTTATCAAAATGTATAACAATTTAACAAAATGTATAACATTATTAGATATATTTTTACAGGAATTGTTTGAACAATCGAACCTGACATATGTAAGCCTTTGCAAATTTCAAGATGGTAAGATCTGTTATATTGATGTCTATATAAATTTTTTTAACGTAAATTTTCTTATAATTTTATACTTATATATCTCAGCGAAAAAAAATCATGCAGCGGCAATCGAAAATGGATTTGAAAGGTGATGACTGGTATTATACGATGTCATTCGCAGAAATATTTAAAAAAATTAGATTCTTCCATAATAAATTCATAAAATATGCCAAAATTCATTTTTGGATTATTTAACTATAAATTTTTTAACTATAAATTACTTGAAAATCTGATGTGCTGGGGAAATTCTGCGGCCAGGTGCGTTTTCAGCGTCAAAAAATCTATCAGATTCACCTACTCTGCTTTTTGCAACTGACCTTCGCAGGCCTTTGTTATTAATATAATATAATTAGTTACATATTTTTAATGAAATATCAATATATTAATATTATAAATTTAAAAAGACAGAATTTCCAAAAATTATATTATTCAATCTCTTATATAAATTTCCATTAATAGACTCTCCGATTGTTTTATGTTTCCATGCGAGCATGCGAATGTTATCGAAATATGATGAAATTGTAAGATTGAGAACAAGCGAGAGAGAAGGAGGCGAAAGAATAGATCTGACAATCGATAGATAGAGCCGATATATTTCGACGACTTATAGAGAAATTAGAGTTAGCTACTGAAATTGTGTATCGATGAAGTCCCGCGCAGTCGTACCTGACTCTCTGCCTGACTCTTTATCGAGGATTTCGTCTAGCACGCTACGTTGTCGCTTAACACGAGCTAAAAGATTCTTCATCTCCTCATCGATCTCTTCGTCGTCGTCGTCGTGCTGCCCTTTCCGACTGCTCGACGGTGTTTTGCTCGACAATGTCGAGATTTTTGTCTCCTCGAGCACCCCAGTCGCCTTCGACAATTCAACGGCAGAGCTTGGTTGATCTAAAGTTGTCTCCGCGATTCTCTTCGCCGGACTTGAGTCGCTAATCATCGGATTCTGGGCGGATAAATTGCTCTCCTTTACCTCCAGACTTTCCTGTAAAGTTTGATTCGACAGCACTTTTGTCAAAGACGGCTCCTCGGATGACCGTTCCTCGATAGTTTCGATTCTAGAGATTCTATGCGGTATAACATTGTCCAAAATTCTCTCGTTTTCCGATGTTCCGTTGAAGTAAAATTCGTCAATATCGTTCGTTGTTTTTTGATCGTCCGGAATCTGATCGGCCGATTGTATGTCCTCTATGCTGACGTCTCGGGACAGCGCCTTCAAGGTCGATTCGTCATCGGAAACGGAGACAATCGTGATTCCACGATTAAAGCCTACGTTGGATCTTTTCTCTTCGGTCTCCGAAAATTCCTCGATTAGCACGCCACTTTGTGGCCTGGAGTTCTCCTCTTGTACGGTGTAAGCATAAGAAGCGATCTCTTCAACACGGGGTCCCGATTCAACACCGAATTCCCGACACTCGACTTTGGTCGCCGTCATCTTGCTGATCGTATGACTTTCATCGGGACCTGTGAATGGCCTGACCTAATACCTTCGACTACCATCGCTCGCATATATTTATCGCGCATATGTCTATCTTTAGAAGTAATTTTTCTCTCTATAAATTACACGTTTATCGCTTGAACTTACTACAATAAAAGTAAACGATGATAAGAATTTTAAATTAAAACGATCTTTGAATATGTTTAAGTTTCCAAAAATATATTGCGATTTCGTGTACCCTGTTTGTATAATTGTTAGTTATGAAATATCCAGACAACAGAAATGTCTAAGAAACATCGCAGAATTATAGAAGACGTCTTTTAGACTTTTATGTTGGCTGAATAGGGTGAAGGATAATGTAATTTTTCAACAGTTTTTTTTTGTGAGATTACCTGTGAGTATAGCTTCGTGTGATGTTGTAGAGGCCACGGAGATTGTGATTGTTTCATTGTCCCCTTGAATTACTTGGATGTTTTGTTTCTCCAGTCTGACGCGACCTAAATTTACCACAGATATTGTCTCGCTACAAAACTACTGTTAAACGACTCTTAATCAAGTACCTTGTCAATATCGCTAATAATAAGTTATGTAGTATGTGATAAATTATCATACACGGTGCGCCACACAAATCTGCCTAACTTTTTAAAATCGCTTTATGAATTAAACAAATTTAGACGATACAAAGCGATAACGAAACAATACTATTAATTTTTAATTATACAATTTAAAAGAAACGCAAAAAACAGAATAATTATTTCTTGTAATTTCTTAAACGATTTCATCATGAAATTATTCTGTTATAATTTTGAGAAATTTACGAACGTTGGCGAGAAAATTGTCTGATTTTTTTTATTTTATTGATATTCAGGAACAAATTATGGAAAATGATCACTTCTTTTTTTGTATTTTTTTGAAAAAGTAATTTTTTAAAATTGAATTATTAACTCTAAGAGATGCTTAGATTTATAATAAAATATAAAAAAATTAAAGAATTTTTTTTTAATATAAATGTTATAAAAAAATAATTTGACTTATCGTGCACAATATTTTTTAGAATGAATTATTTAGAAAAAAAGTGATTTACCACAGATATTGTCTCGCTACAAAACTACTGTTAAACGACTCTTAATCAAATACCTTGTCAACATCGCTAATAATAAGTTATGTAGTATGTGATAAATTATCATACACGATGCGCCACACAAATCTGCCTAACTTTTTAAAATCGCTTTATGAATTAAACAAATTTAGACGATACAAAGCGATAACGAAACAATACTATTAATTTTTAATTATACAATTTAAAAGAAACGCAAAAAACAGAATAATTATTTCTTGTAACTTCTTAAACGATTTCGTCTTGAAATTATTCTGTTATAATTTTGAGAAATTTACGAACGTTGGCGAGAAAATTGTCCGATTTTTTGTTTTATTGATATTCAGAAACAAATTATGGAAAATGATCACTTTCTTTTTTTGTATTTTTTTGAAAAAGTAATTTTTTAAAATTGAATTATTAACTCTAAGAGATGCTTAGATTTATAATAAGATATAAAAAAATTAAAGAATTTTTTTTTAATATAAATGTTATAAAAAAATAATTTGACTTTATCGTGCACAATATTTTTTAGAATGAATTATTTAGAAAAAAAGTGATTTACCACAGATATTGTCTCGCTACAAAACTACTGTTAAACGACTCTTAATCAAATACCTTGTCAACATCGCTAATAATAAGTTATGTAGTATGTGATAAATTATCATACACGATGCACCACACAAATCTGCCTAACTTTTTAAAATCGCTTTATAAATTAAATAAATTTAGACGATACAAAGCGATAACGAAACAATACTATTAATTTTTAATTATATAATTTAAAAGAAACGCAAAAAATAGAATAATTATTTCTTGCAATTTCTTAAACGATTTTCGTCTTGAAATTGTTCTGTTATAATTTTGAGAAATTTATTAACATTGGCGAGAAAATTGTCCGATTTTTTTTTGTTTTATTGATATTCAGGGATAAATTATGGAAAATCACTTCCTTTTTTTGTATTTTTTTGAAAAAGTAATTTTTTAAAATTATGAATTATTAACTCTAAGAGATTAGTTTTATAATAAGATATAAAAAAATTAAAGAATTTTTTTAATAAATGTTTAATATAAAAGAATAACTTGGCTTTATCGTGCACAATATTTTTTAGAATAAATTATTTAGAAAAAAAGTGATTTTAGAATTAAAGTGTCTTCTGAAATTCTTATCGAAGCATGTGACGTACAAATCGCAGATTGGTGTTTTAATTGTCAAAGCATCATTGTGGTTCGTTACGCGTTCCAAACGAAGCGAAACTATTTCATTCTGACGTACTCTAATTTAGCTAACTATTCAAATAGACGCGCATGATTTACCTTCCAATCCTGATTCTTCAGCGCGCAGAGTCGTTTGTTGAGGCAACAATTGTTCGTTCAATTTCTTTGCTCGCGTTTCTTCCTTCACTGTTGTCTTCTCGACCTTTTCTTTCGGAGGCTCTATCTTTTCATCGACCTTCTCATCTTCCGTTTTAGCTACGGAAGTACATTCTTTCGAGTCTTTATCGTGACATGTTTCAAGATGCGATATGTCAGTACTTATGACACTTAAAGGTAATATGAGAGAGTTTTAAAAAAATCAGAAGAATTTCTCGAAGCAACACAAATGTAAGAATGGACCGGTAAAAGGAAGAAAGAAAAACAAAAAACACATTTTAGCGTCAACGTCAATAATGTGACGCGTCAAAAGAATAGTGCTCTACCCTTTCGTTTTTAAGGAAATTAGGAGAGAGTCCTTTCTTACACACATAGGTTTTTCAAAAAAAACTAGAAAAACTATGGAAAAAAATCTCAATTAAACCTCGTCATTAAAGGCCGTCAAAAAATTCCCAAAATGTCACACCGGGAGATCAAAAATGAAAAGAGAACTGTTTCGTGTTTGTGCATCCAGTATACTTACTGAACGATGTCGAAACATGATAATGCTTTTATTGCTGCGATTTCTCAAAAATTAGAAATATACATTATGTTTATTGCTGACCATTCCATTCTGGCAAATATCACGATTTCAGCCATCCTCATGAGATTTCGTCAACTCTGCTAAAATTATCCCCGAATTTTTAATTCCAGAACTCGACTATGTGACATGAAAAACATGACTTTATTGAAAAATAAATACTAAAATTATGGAGCCAATTCCGCGCGATTTAATTCTTTAAAATATATATAATACAATTATATATTAATATTATATATTATTATATCATATTATTATATTATATAATAATATATACTATATATATTATATATTATATTATATATTATATTATATATTATATTATATATAATATATATTATATTATATAATAATATATATATTATTATATTATTAAATTATATATTATTTTACAGATAACTTACGTAATCATAATTTTATAATCGAATGTAGCTCGTGACAGACAGAGTCGAGTTCCAGGATTAGGATTGAAGAAGACGAAGACACGCGAATACTTACTCAGTACGATGACTTTGCTCTTGCTAATAACATAGCCCAGCTCGTTTTCAGCTCGCGCTTCATACAAGCCGCCATCGCTGCCCTTCAGCAGTGTCACTGTCAAATCGTAACTCTCCTTCCGCTGACTATCTCTAGTGATCTTAATCCTGGCGTCTGCCGTCACCTCTTGCCCATCCTTGTACCACTTGACTTCCGGATCTGGTGTAGCGGATACCTCCAACTTCAGGGTGAGCGTTTCGCCCTCCTTCAATTTCTGGTCCTCCAGTTTCTTCAGCAACTTTGGTCGGGTGTTTACTGTCAGGTTGGAACTGCTCGAGTTCTCGCCGTACTCGTTTTGCACCTTGCAGGTATAATGGCCCTTTAGCTCAGTCTTCACCTCCTTGATGACAAGCTTGTAATTATCGTCTTCTTCCACACGAGTGTACTCTGTGCGTTTCTCCGTGATTTCGATGTCACCCAGGAACCAGTGCACGCTCGGCTTCGGAAAGCCCTCCACTTCCACCACAAGCTCGATGTTCAGTTCGCCCTCGTTCGCACTGATATCGCACAGTTTCGTCTTGAATTGCGGTATACCACGTACCTGCGAAAATTTCCATTTAAATTAAAATAATTGAATTATTTTTAATTATTTAAATTATAATTAAAATAATTGAATTATTTTGAATTATTTAAATTATAATTAAAATAATTGAATTATTTTTAATTATTTAAATTATAATTAAAATAATTGAATTATTTTGAATTATTTAAATTATAATTAAAATAATTGAATTATTTAAATTATAATTAAAATAATTGAATTATTTTTAATTATTTAAATTATAATTAAAATAATTAAATTATTTTTAATTATTTAAATTAATAATTAAAATAATTGAATTATTTTTAATTATTTAAATTATAATTAAAATAATTGAATTATTTTAATTATTTAAATTAATAATTAGAATAATTGAATTATTTAAATTATGATTAAAATAATTGAATTATTTTGAATTATTTAAATTATTATTAAAATAATTGAATTATTTTGAATTATTTAAATTAATAATTAAAATAATTGAATTATTTAAATTATAATTAAAATAATTGAATTATTTTGAATTATTTAAATTATAATTAAAATAATTGAATTATTTAAATTATAATTAAAATAATTGAATTATTTTTAATTATTTAAATTATAATTAAAATAATTGAATTATTTTTAATTATTTAAAAAAAAATTTTGCGGAATAGGATTCGAAAAATTCTTTTAAAATATAATTTCAATGAGACGGAAAGACTCGAGCTACATACTCTGATTTTCGTTTCGTCAGAAATGGTCCCGTGCTTGTTCACCACTTCGGCCTTATAAACCGCTGCGTCTTCCACCTTCGCACCGCTAACTGTAAGTATATAATTGCTTCCATTCTGCGTCATTTTCACGCGATCGCTCGCGGTTAGAAGCTGCTTGTCCTTGTACCAGTTCACGGTAGTCGGCTCACAATCCGGATCCACCTCAATCAAGAGATTCAACGTGTCTCCTTCGTTCAACACTCGAGGTTCGCCGAGTCCCTTTTTGATCTTCGGCGGGTATTTAATGCCGACCTTCCAGATCTCTGTCGTTTGATTGATCTCGTTTCGTGCGACGATCGAGTACGAGCCCGCGTCGTCTCGTTTCGCATTCTTGATCACCAGCTTGTACGTGTCACTGTTCTCCTTGGTAATCTTGATACGATTGCTCTCCTCGATCAATTGGCCGTCCTTATACCACGTAACTTCCGGTGCCGGAGTGGCCTCCACTTGCACAGTCATCGTGCCCGTATCCTCAATAAGAATCATCATGTCCGGTTGCTTTTTCGTGACCTTCGGGGCGGACTTGACGATCAACTCGATCTGGGTACTGTCCTCGCCGAGCTCGTTCTTCGCCGTGATGGTATAAATACCGGCGTCTTTGGCGGTGACTTGTTTAATCACTAACGAGAGGGACTCCTCGTCTTCCCAGAGGTATTTGATTCTACCGCCGGCTACGATCTCCTGGCCATCCTTGGTCCACTTGATGTCTGGCTTAGGATAACCCTTTACCTGTAATTCTAACATCGCCGAACCGCCGAGGTTCACTTCTGATTGCTTCGATTCCGTTTGTAATTTCGGCTTTTCCGGATCCTTCAGCAATTGATTCACAGCACCTTGCACTGTTAATTCCGCGCTGCAGCTAATGTTACCTGCATATTCGGGATCATTATAAATTTATGTATTTTGATAAATAATTCTTATTATTAATATAATTCTTATTATTAATATAATTATTAATATATTTCTTATTATTAATATTAATAATTCTTATTATTAATATTATTATTAATATAATTCTTATTATTAATATAATTATTAATATATTTCTTATTATTAATATTAATAATTCTTATTATTAATATTATTATTAATATTAATAATTTTTATTATTAATATTATTAATATTAATAATTCTTATTATTAATTATAATAATTCTTATTATTAATATTAATAATTCTTATTATTAAAATAACGTAATTTAGATCGACCACACTGGCAATTTATTGGTTGGTAAAGAATCACAACGTTTCGACCATGGGTTTTGGTCCTTCTCAAGTGAAAAAATCTTAGTTAACCAATAAGTAGTGAGAAAAGAGAAATCACATGTTAAAGATCACATTTTAACATCACATTTTAACAATATGTATTGTTAAAATGTGATGTTAAAATGTGATTTCGATGTGGTCGATCTAAATTACGTTATTTTATTTTATCTACTGGCGACATTCAAGAATTTAATCTTATTATTAATATAATATATTTCTTATTATTAATATAATATATTTAAATAAAAAAAAATAGTTACATCCCAAAAAAACGTCTTATTAAATACTTTTCAAATAATTTATTATATTTTTATAATAAATGTTATTTTAGAAATATATGCTATTTTACTATGCTCTATCTATTTTTAAAAACGTTTAACTTATTCTGTTTCCAAATTATTGATGCAAAAAGTAAATAGAAAAAGTAAATAGATTTTTATTAAAAAATTTAAATTAAAGTTGATCAAAAAATTAAAATCTAAAAATTAATTTCCTTAATAGGTGCAGTGTACCTGTGCAAGTTTGTGCTACGCATGTATAAAGACCGGCGTCTTCGGGTTTTACATGCTGGAACACCAGTGCCAGAGTATCCTCGCTATCCTTGAAGAGAACTTTAAACCTGTCTTCAGGATTGAACGGTTGTCCATCGCGCGACCAAAGGAATCGCGGTTCTGTTCCAAGTTCAAGAAGCCCCTCAGGAAGTCCCAAGAACAACGGCTTTTCATCTGTCACCGTCACCACCGCCTCGCATGTAGCATCGCCATAACGATTCATAGCTGTGCACGAATATTTTCCAGCATCTTGTTTCTGAACATCGGCAATCACCATTTCATAAAATCCTTTCTCGGCGTTGTCCCGTATGATCTTCACGCGTTCGTGCTTTGCGTCGATCAAAACGCCATCCTTGAAGCTAAGAAAAAGGTATATTTACCAATTTTTTTCAAGACAAGTTAATTTTTTAATTTTCAAATTATAAATTTTTAATTTTCTAATTATAATTTTTTAATTTTCTAATTATAAATTTTCGAAAAATATCCAAGACATATTCTTATTTTTGGACGTCTTTTTGTCTATTGAACATTTACATATCTGAATTTGTATAAAAATTAAAATTAATCAAAGTGGTTGGTAGATAACAATCAAAATAAAATAAAGATAGGAAGGCGAAACCACTGCGCTGAGGTGGACGTGGCGTATAAAAAGGTAAAAGATTGATTAATCAGCTTTCAAACATATAACGCAATCGCAAGAATGCTATTTGTGAAAATAAAATAATAGAATTAGGTGTCATGATCAATAATTAACCATATATTCTTATTGACACGTACGTTTCGATCCTATATTATCGTCCGGATCCTTATCAATGTCATATAAACAATATAAAAATGAATCTAACATAAAGCAACAGATAAAGTCGCAAATAAACAATTAATTCGAAAAATAACCGCCGCAAAATTTACATCTTCTAAAACAAATTATATTAAACATAATATAATTACGCAAAGATAAAATATAAAATGATGAAATAAATGTTCGCACGCAACTCAAAAGTAAAAAATGAAAAACGCATAAGACTCAGATTTTTGCAAAAACGCAACGAAAAATACATGTCTTGCAAGAATCTGCGTCTTATGCGTTTTTCATTTTTTACTTTTGAGTTGCGTGCGAATATTTATTTCATCATTTTACATTTTATCTTTGCGTAATCATATTATGTTTAATATAATTTGTTTTAGAAGATGTAAATTTTGCGGTGGTTATTTTTCGAATTAATTGTTTATTTGCGACTGTATCTCTTGACATTGTTTTATGATTCATTTTTGTTTACATGACATTGATAAAGATCCGAAATAGGATCGAAACGTACGTTTGTCGAACATTATTAACGATTTATATTTGTTTTAATATTGTCAGCGTTTTACTTTTGCGAATAATTTTCCATGTCACTGTATAACAACTTCAATTGTCTGCCTTGTCAATAAGAATATATTAATTATTGATCATGATACCTAATTCTATTATTTTATTTTCACAAATAATATTCTTGCGATTGCGTTATATGTTTGAAAGCTGATTAATCAATCTTTGACCTTTTTATACGCCACCTCAGCGCAATGGTCTCGCCTTCCTATCTTTATTTTATTTTGATTGAATTTGTATAGCTAAAAAAATTGTTCAATAACAAAACTTTTCTTCAATGTTATTTAACGTGAACAAATTTTAAAATAATTAATAAACGCTGTAAATTTTCTTTTCTTTAATATAAAAATATTTTTTGTTAATTTGTAATTTCAAGATGTATAAATTTTAGATTTTTAAATTGAGTCTAAACACTTACAATTTTACTTCTGGATTAGGATTTCCCTTGACCTTGATCATGAAGCGTAGATAGGTATTCTGGAGAAGCTCGGTATCTTTCAAACGCACCAAGAATATAGGCGCATTTGCTTCTGCTCTTGCTTTTTGCTCTTCCGGACTCACTGCGATATTTTACATTAAAAACGAAAAAAAAATTATTCCAAACATTGTTTTCATTTCTTCCAATATAAATATTTAAGAGACTTTACAGGAAGATTTAAAAAATATTCTAATTTTACAGACATTCTTCTAATTTTTCAGATTTCTTTTTTTTCGAATTTTTTTTGTTATATTATAATTATTTTTTTATCATAACTTACATCGTTGAACCACCAATTGAGCGGTGCATGTTGCCTCGCCGTTCGCATTTAAAGCACGTGCAATGTATATGCCGGAATCTGATTCATGAGCATTCTGAATTTCGAGCTTGCACGAGGTATCGGACATCGTAGTGATGACGCGATCAGCCAGTTTATCCTCCATTGGTTTGTTATCTTTTAGCCATTGCATTCTAGTAGTTGGATCGGTGGTTAACAACGCGCACTCGAAAGTGGCAACCTCTCCGGCTGTAAAATATCATTTGCATCAACGCGAAGCCATGATAGATCGTGAAATTCCGAAAAGACTATGAAAATGTAAAGAGCGAATCTGTCAATTCAGAAAATATTGTGAATAACGCCTCATGTTGTTTTTTAAATGCAATTTCTTTCAATAGAAATAAATATAAAAATGATATTTCAAGAATGCATTTAATATAATTGAGTATCAATATTTAATATAATTGAGTTATCAATATGTCTGTTCAATATGTCTGTACGATGATATATCAATCATCTATCTGGTTATATATCGAATAATTAGAATAATGTAATAATATGTGGCTCATGAAAGAGTAAATGTGCATTAGAAGGCAAAATAATTTAAGATATAAAGTACATGTTTAAGATTTCTATCAATATTTGGATTTAATCATACAAAAAATCTTGATCACTATAAAAGATACTCTGAGATATATAAATAAATAGATAAATAAATATATATATATTAAATATAATATATAAAATATACAGGGTGTTTCGTAATAAGTGCGAAAAATTTTAGAAGATGATTCTTTGTCGAAAATTAAAGAAGGTTTTTCATATAAATATTAAAAAGTTCTAATAAAAAATTGAATAGGGATTGCTAGTTTCATCCCCTTATAACAAAACGAGAGGCTGAAAAAAATATCAATAAATAATCTTTTTACTAGTAGAAAATATTCACCTAATTTCATTTCTTTAACTTGTTTCAAATTTAAGAAAAAAATAAAAATCTAATTTTTACTTTCATTTTTGAAGGAGTGTAACTCCATAGAGATATAGGAGTATATGTTTGTATAAAAAATTCCGGTTAATTGTCGACAAAAAATCATCTCCTAAAATTTTTCGCTTAAAATTTTAAGAAACATCTTGTATATTATATTTTATATCAGATATATATTTGTAATATAATGCCTCAATGTTTTATTATCTCAGAGAAATGATTAAAAAAATTTCATTAAGGATATTAAAATGTAAATATAAATCTAATCTAGAGAACAATATAAACTTTCAATAATGATAAAAAAGAGTAATATAACGTACAAGAATGTCAGAGTGCGATTGTGCGAATGTGCATAAGATCAGACTAACTTGTCAGCATAATGAAATATAAATGCTTATTGTAGATATAGTATACAGCGAACATTTAGCGGCGAAGCGTGTTTAACCAGCATAACATAGTATTACGTCTAAAAGCATAGTTGATTCAGCTGGCTAAAAGAGAAAAGTCCCAAAGAAACATATAGAAGAAATACAGAGAATAGTAAATGATGATAAACTAAGCAAAGTACGTCACTTTACCTATAGCGTGTATCAATGCCTTTTTTGGTCGTATCGCTAGAACAATAAAAATGTATCTTATGTCTTGTGATCGGATATATGTATTTTTGTTTCTTGCAATTATTCGTAAAACATGTAATGTCAATTTTCTAAAAGTCAAATTAACAACAACATAAGATAAAATTGTCCTATCGTATAATAAGCTAGATTATTTCATATAATTATGTATGTCGAATTTATTTAAATAATCACACAAATTCAATAAAAATAGTGATTATTTATAGATTAAAATAGTGATTATTTATAAATACAAAATGTTTTAATGTATGTATTTTGTACAAAGCTATATTACATACTATTTATCATATTATAAATTTCTTTAATATTTTATTTTTTGTATTTTTTAAATGAAAAATCAATTAACAGCGTTTTTTTTAATTCTCCTATTTTGCTTATAATTCAAAAAATAAAACAATGTCTTACTTTAGTCGCTTTTATACAAAAAAGTAAAATAAACAATGTCTTACTTCAGTCGCTTTTATACAAGTGACTTTTGGTAGAATACAACCGGTATTAGTACAAATACATGTAACATATATCTGAATAAAGTTTCGACATTACTTACGTTCCACATTACATCCTTCGATTGTCTTGATAAACACGGGTTTGCCAGCATCGGTGGCGAGAGTGACTTTAGCAGTTCCCTTTTCGACATTCGAGTCCGTTGCCGTTCCACCGGTGATTGCAGCCTCGTATGAAGTCGTTTCCGACGTCTGGCCTACCCCTTGCGACGTGGAAGACACTTTTGTCTCGGACGTCGCCGATTCCATGAATGTGGATACGCCATTACGACTACTCGAGACTGACGAGTATTCTACAGATATTATAATTGACAACTGTCTTACTACTTGACCCAAAGTGCGTTTGCAAAATTTAAATTAAAGAGTTTGAAATGATTTTTTATTTTTCACCATCGTAATCAAGTGAAATAAAATAATGATCGCTAATATTTTAAGTTTTTAAAGATGATTTCAGAAAAATTGATACACGAATTGATGACATTCCTTACAGGTTTAAATTGGACACATAAATATACTTGCTGCATTGTGCACAGCGGAATAAGCGCAATACATAATTACAATATATGCAACATCGATTTACATCGCCAACTTTAGCGAGCATGCGACATCGAATTATGAGAGAACGTTTCTCTGATTTATTCAACGAACTTACCTTCTACGACTTTCGAAGAAGTGCTATATCGACTCGCGGAATATCTTCGAGACATGTCTGCTTGTGCTTCTTCGACTTTGGTCTTCTTTGCTTCCGATATGTTGGTCGCAGAGTCCTTTCTCTTCTCTACAATCTTGGTGGAGTCTTTGATTGAGTCTACCTTTGATGGATTCGGATTTGCCTTGGCTTCTTCCTTCGCTTGTATTTCCTCGACTTTGGTCTTCTTTGCTTCTGATATGTTGGTCGCAGAGTCCTTTTTCTTCTCTACAATCTTGGTGGAGTCTTTAATCGAGTCTACCTTTGGTGGATTCGGATTTGCCTTGGCTTCTTCCTTCGCTTGAATTTCCTCGACTTTGGTCTTCTTTGCTTCTGATATGTTGGTCGCAGAGTCTTTTCTCTTCTCTACAATCTTGGTGGAGTCTTTAATCGAGTCTACCTTCGGTGGATTCGGATTTGCCTTGGCTTCTTCCCTTTCGCTCGAATTTCCTCGACTTTGGTCTTCTTTGCTTCTGATATGTTGGTCGCAGAGTCCTTTCTCTTCTCTACAATCTTGGTGGAATCTTTGATCGATTCTACCTTTGATGGAGCCGGGGTTGCCTTGGCTTCTTCCTTCGTTCGAATTTCCTCGACTTTGGTCTTCTTTGCTTCTGATATGTTGGTCGCAGAGTCCTTTCTCTTTCTCTACAATCTTAGTGGAATCTTTGATTAATTCTACCTTTGATGGAGCCGGGGTTGCCTTGGCTTCTTCCTTCGTTCGAATTTCCTCGACTTTGGTCTTCTTTGCTTCTGATATGTTGGTCGCAGAGTCCTTTCTCTTCTCTACAATCTTGGTGTCTTTGATTAATTCTACCTTTGATGGAGCCGGAGTTGCCTTGACTTCTTCCTTTATTACTTCCTCGACTTTGGTCTTCTTTGCTTCTGATATGTTGGTCGCAGAGTCCTTTCTCTTCTCTACAATCTTGGTGGAGTCTTTGATCGATTCTACCTTTGGTGGAACCGGAATTGCCTTGGCTTCTTCCTTTGTTACTTCCTCGACTTTGGTTTTCTTTGCTTCGGATATATCGATCGCAGAGTCTTTTCTCTTCTCTACAACGTTGATGGAGTCTTTAGTCGATTCTACCTTCGGTGCACCTGGATTTACCTTAACTTCTTCCTTTGCTTGGACTTTAGGTGATACCGGATTTGCCTGCTGTGATTCAACCTTAACTGATACCGGCTTTTCGTCGCTCTTGAGCTCTTCCTTAGTTTCCAGCACTTCCTCAGTCACCTGAAGATCGTCCGCTGCGTGTTCAGCGAGAGCGACTAGATCGCTAGCGTATTGGCGAATCTCCTTGAGCCAATAACCTTTCACGGGATCCTTGTGAGCTACTAAAGTGATGGGATAATTAGGTATAGCCGGGTTATGTAGTTCGAAGGATCGTATATCACCAGGATGATCCTTTAATTCTACTTCTGGTAACTAAAACAAAATAATGGAATTTACTGTTTTGTATATCTTCGCAATATAATTGTGATATAATCGATATATATGTATTCCCTTACTCGAATAATATCCTTTAGAACGAAAACTGATCTATCTTCCGAGATCCGTCTAACTTTGCAGACAAGAATTCGCGCCTTGAATAGGAACAAGTATCTTTCTTTGCTTTTTCCTTCCTTGTCAATAACTGTGTACCATTCCTGAAAACATAAATTAATTTCGTAATTTTCATTCTAATCAGTTGATAATCAGAAATTTATTTTATCCATATCTATATATTTTGATTATAAAAGAGATAATTAAAAATAAAAAAATATAGAAAATAAGGAAACAATAGGAAAGTGCCTTTCAATTAATTTTTATCTTTCTTATCTCTTATTTTGCTTACAATATTTTTACCATAAATATACCTACATGCGTGAGTAGTCTACCAAGTTTGTGAATGTTCCCTTTGTATCCTTCGATATTGCTTATAAATTTATTATCGGTTGCCCTGTGAGGGATTCCTAGCATCAACTCCAATGCCTTTTGTAGATCGTCGCAGTTTTCGCCTAATCGGGTCGAATACTTCACCAGCTCCTGCGAACAATACGATCGATTCATCAATCGATTTATTTCTATCCTCGAAATTTATGTTTACGACCGGAACCGATCGAAATAATTCGTCTCGATTCGACTCTCATCCTTGGACCGAATTAACTTGTGTACTTGTGTATCTTGTGTACTTGGACACGCTTATTAACCGTTGCGATGTTTCACGATTACGTCTGTCTCTCTCGTGTTTACGCAGAATTTTTCCATAAATTAAAATCACAGCTCTCCCGGAGGTTAATCTATTGCGACGACGCGCTTTTAGCTCGCTAAATTCGTACAACGCCTACGCGTATTCGTACACAAACGCGAAAATGTTCTCTATAGCGTCGTTTTTATATGAAGTGTCCAGATTTATCGAATGCCACTTCACATTCCTCGGCAAGTTCGCGATCTCTTCTTAAAACGTATTTGCAAATTTGTGAGGCCGAATTAAAAAAATATTTTAAAATATCATAAAAGAACTTTCAATCGCAAGAATTCAAAAAGAACTTGTTTTCGAGAAAAAATACATCATTGTATTCTCGTTCTGAAAATTTAATAAACTTGTTAATGCCAACGAGATAATAATTAAAAAAACATTTTAAAATATTATATTATTAGGTAATAATTAAAAAAACATTTTAAAATATCATATTATAATAAAAGAACTTTCAATCGCAAGAATTCAAAAAGAACTTGTTTTCGAAAAAGAATACATCATATTCTCATTCTGAAAATTTAATAATCTTGTTAATACCAACGAGATAATAATTAAAAAAACATTTTAAAATATCATATTATTAGGTAATAATTAAAAAAACATTTTAAAATATCATATTATAATAAAAGAACTTTCAATCGCAAGAATTCAAAAAGAATTTGTTTTCGAAAAAAAATACATTGTATTCTCGTTTTGAAAATTTAATAAACTTGTTAATGCCAATGAAGTAATAATTAAAAAAACATTTTAAAATATCATATTATTAGATAATAATTAAAAAAACATTTTAAAATATCATATTATTAGGTAATAATTAAAAAAAAAACATTTTAAAATATCATATTATAATAAAAGAACTTTCAATCGCAAGAATTCAAAAAGAACTTGTTTTCGAAAAAAAAATACATTGTATTCTTGTTCTGAAAATTTAATAAACTTGTTAATGCAAACGAGGTAATAATTAAGTGCGGCATTATTTTAAACTTCTAGCTATAATGCTAACATTTTAAAACTTGCGCTTGTTACGACGACCTGTAGCAACGATATGAATCAACAATAATTGTACAAGCCAAGAACATCAATTACCAAACATTCCTGTTTCAATGTAAATTTGCAAATGTTGTCACCTTCTTCTCGTCTCATTTTCCCGGGCAATTGGCCGCATGCATACGCTAACACAATTAATCTACTTGGCTCGGAAAATATTACAATAAGCAAGAGCAAGTACATGAAAAATTTAACGTCTGTGTAGTCAGTTAACTTTATCTAACTTTATCTGACAATGAGAAAAAAATCTGGTTGCATTAATTAGAAATTTGTTAGATTCAACCAATATGTCTATTGGAAAATGGACGAATCAGAATTCCTTTAGAAATTGCCAGATGAATATGATTAATTTCTTCTCGTTAAATTTACCAAATTTTCTTGATAATAATACTACATTTACAAAGAAAATGGCGTCCCTATATCCATGTTTAGTTAATAACAAGACGTTTTATAGATTCAACTAGAAAATATGATCTAGATATTAACTAGAAAATATAATATAAATATAAATGTTAGCTAGAAAATATAATTAAATCCTTATAGTAAACTCTATTAAACGTTTTAGATATAAAAAAATCGAGTCTTATCGATAACTAGAAATTCTGCTTAGTTTAATCAAAAAGCTTTCTTTCTATCAGGTACATCTTGTTGGTACAATCAAACGATTTTTCTCAGTGCGAACTTTAAAACTCTTCTAAAATTCATCTTTTAAAATCTTTTAAAATTCATCTTAATCTAAAAACACATGCAAATAGAAATTTCCATTCAATCAAATTTATGATACAAATATTACCGATATTTAAAAGATTCTTTTTCTCATTTATATCAAACGATTTATAACGACGCGGATGATGGTGTCCCTGTTAATCTGTTATAAATATTTCGAGTGAATGAGTGGCAATTATGTGTCGAGGAGACACGATTTCAAGGCAACGTGGAAAGCGCTTTAGCGCCGCGCTATTTCCGTCCAACGCAATAAAATTCACGTGAAAATATAGGTCGTGCTGTAAATTCATGCACGTATATTCGACTGTCTGATTGTCTCATTAGGTTGATCTCATCGACTAAAAAAAATATCAAGAGTGTGCTACATTTAAATAGCTTTCTGTTTATTATTTCGCGAAAAAATGATCTCTTTGGGATGTTTCCCAAACTCGACAAATTGATGTGTGTATAACATATTATTTTTATTACGATTATTTGATAATAGAAGAAAAGTAAAACATGCGACATACCTTCAACAGGAGCTGGTAATCGTTTATGCGTTGTATCGGGAGCTTTAAATGTTCGGATATACTTTTGTCGTCGCCCAGAGTCTGGCTCAATTCCTGCAAGAAACGAAGCGATGGCACGAATAGTTAGTGTCCATTTTTTAAATATTATATATAAATGCTGGGAAAAAATATACGTGTATAAATTATATACAAAAAAATTTAGATTTTTAATTTCCTTTCAGAAACCATAAAAAATTTCTTTCCTATTCTCATATATTTGTGTCTAGAGCCGCGTAACAGAAGCTACGATATTCTGCTTACAATCTTTAAATTTAACGCACAAGCTCAAACTCGAAACTTTCTCGCAAACACGCGCACACCTCTGATATACTCGTATATCTATTCGGGAAGTCACAATTAGAGCAATGAGAGAAAAATCGACACTCGTAGGGAGAGAAACGTCTACCAGAAACAACGATCGCAACGCGTTCCCTTGAGCAAGATCGAGATATTTCGACGACGATTCGCGCCACAAGAAACGTAATTCGATACCGGCAGCAACACTAGAGAGTTCTGCCTAGAACAACTGTATTTTTGGATGTGTGACTGGATTTTGTGTGTAATATGCGGGTGCGTCAGCCCCACACATACGCGCGCGCGTTGTCATCGGAGATGTGAGGGTGACGTTCGCGCGATTGACGTATCGCGACGCCTCGCGACTTCGATAGTAGGACAACGTTTGGAGAACGGAAGCCGGGCTTTTCTTAGACGCGCACCTTGAAGGAAACACTTGGATATCCGGTCTAAAGGTCTCGGAGGATTTTGTTGTATTGATCGCCGCCGACGAACTGCGTCCGTCAGGAGTCCCGATCGACACCCGATCGGATTCTGGGGGGATTCTCGCTCGCATATACGACGTGTGGTCAGTGGTTCGCGATACTGAGGAGGAATCTCTCGCAATACACTCGGAGGACCGATACGGCAACGGCTAAACTTAGACGCCGGACGGTTTCGTGTGCGACTGACCACGCGCGAAAACAACACGAAGATCGCGCGGATCGCCGATACCCTCGGTTAGGCTCCGGATCCCGGTTTCTTTCGGCCGTCTTTCGGTTACCTTCTATACGCTAGCCAGGAAATTTTTTTTCCCCTCGCCTTTCAAAAATTAAAAAAAAATTTACAGAAGAAGCGTGGATAAAAAAGAATATCTATAAAGAATATTAAACGCAAAAAAAAATAGAAATATTATTCTCTTTAAAAATTTTTATATATTATTTTTAATGTGGCATAACTTATTATAATTTCTTTTTCAGACTTACTATAATTTTTCTTTCAAATTTCTTATTTATTTAGAGAGAGAAATTATATTAGTTTTAAAAAATTATTAAAGAAAGAGAAAACTTTTCTAGTTTCTTATTTTTCTAATATTAATCAATTTAAGGAAGAATTGAAATTAAAAAATTTTTTCTCCCCTCTCCTTTCAAAAATAAAAAAAAAATTTACAGAATGCAGAAGAAGCGTGGATAAAAAATAAGAATATTTGATATACTTGGTAAACATTATTTTATATTTTAAATGTCATAGAAGACTCGGGGAAATATCTTACTTTATCTTGAAATGTCTTATCTTATCTTATCTTACTAATTTCTTATTTATTAGAGAAAGAAATTATATTAGTTTTAAAAAATTATTAAAGAAAGAGAAAACTTTTCTAATTTCTTCTTTTTCTAATATTAATCAATTTAAGGAAGAATTAAAATTAAAAAATTTTTTCTCTTCTCTCTTTTCAAAAAAATTTACAGAATGCAGAAGAAGCGTGAATAAAAAATAAGAATATCTGGTATACCTGGTAAACATTATTTTATATTTTAAATGTCATAGAAGACTCGAGGAAATATCTTACTATTTAAAATTTTTATTTCATTAAAATTTAATCAGATATTCTTATTTTTTATCCACGCTTTTTCTGCATTCTGTAATTTTTTTTTATTTTTAAAAGGAGAGGGGAGAAAAAATTTTTTAATTTTAATTCTTCCTTAAATTGATTAATATTAGAAAAAAAAGAGACTAGAAAAGTTTTCTCTTTCTTTAATAATTTTTTAAAACTAATATAATTTCTCTACCTAATAAATAAGAAATTTGAAAGAAAAATTATAGTAAGTCTGAAAGAGAAATTATAATAAGTTATGTCGCATTAATAATAATATATAAAAATTTTTAAAGAGAAAAATATTTCTATTTTTTTGCGTTTAATATTCTTTTATGTGATATCTCAGCGCTGTATAATATGTCATGTTACAATATTTGTCTTTTGCATTTTGAATTTTGATAAAAACGCATTTTTCATATAGTATGCATCTCGCACTATCAACCGTAGGCAAGACGAACGAAAGATGTTCCGTTCGTTAAGAATAAACTCAGCTATTTTGAGGGCTGGACACACGCCCGCATATCCCCGTCCGTTATATAATTACATCATTTTCTCCAATTCATACCGTCGCGATCGAACATGGAATCACGTAGAAAATTCGCAATATGCGTTTCATTAAATTTTACAAATTACAAGGTTTTATTTATTTTATTTTCTTAATTCGCGTATGATACTTATTAAAAACAATAAAATAAATATTGTCGGATTTAATAATGATTTTTTTAGATATATTATTTGTGTATCAAAGAATTATTATTATGATATTTGAATTTATCTTTTTATATATAAAGCGTATATTTAATTCTGTATTGTATTTAGATTTAAATTTTAAATGGATAATTTAATTCTCTTTTTATATTTATTTTATTATATTTAATATTTTAATATTTATATATTAATTTTTATAGCCGGTTTACAGATAGTTTTGATTTTTTCCTATATATATATATTTTATTTTTGTTTACATATTCGTGATAATTGCATAAGTATTTGAATATTTTTGGAATGATGAAATATTAGTTTACCACGATTTGATATTTACATCGTTAATGCCAACTCGTTACAATTCGCATGTTTAAATTCATATTAGTGTCTTATTTTATCTTAATATAAATATTAATTCAATCTGACTTGAAATCACATGTTGTGTCTCAGTTCATTTCAATTTAAAATTAGTAATTAATCCTTCATTAAGAGTGACAATTGTCTTATTTGTTAATGTAAATAATGAAAGAAATAATACAAATATGAAAAAATTATTGTAATAGCTCAAATATAATATTTTCTTAATTTTTTCACAATTATAATAATAAAACAGAAGATTTTTACCTCGAAGTATTCGCGTACTTCGTTGTTTGTCTGAAGAAATTCCTGAGCAGCTGGCTCGTCCCTGCAGTATGCCACGTGCTTGTCAAAATCTCTCTCCTGGAATAGAATAACATTTTATTGCAATCAATATCTCTATTCAAACATGAGTTATGATCTTGAAGTTTAGTCGTAAAAAAAATCATCTTACACTTTGTATATTTTCACAAGTATAATCAGCATACATTAAAGAAATGTTGAAATTTTGCATCACTTTATTTGTTTTTATTTTCGCTCCACGATAGAGATCATATTTTGCGGATGATTGAATAAAATAAGAATCTCATTGATAGTAAATCTCATTATTCTTTTGTATTTCCATGTTTTTTATAAACGAAATATGTCAATCATGTATTATATTTCTAATAAATATTGTAATAACGTCAACAGTAATAATGTTTCGACATAGTCCAAAAAATAAATACTGCTTTTATGAAAGGAACTAATTTTATTAACTCAAATATATTACCATGTTTATGCTGTCATCATTATACAAAATTAATATTTTCATATGATAAACGATTTGATGTCTAATCTAGTGAAAATTCAAAAATGATGCAAAACTTTCTTCTTTAATATAATATTATTGATATTTTAAACAAAATTAATTTATTACGATTAATTATGATTAAAATAATTATTTACTTTAATAATTATTAAAAATTGTTATATCTTATTTTATTTTTTATTTAGGCACAATAGCTCCTTTTAATCTTAACATTCATACTGAATTAAATTTAAAAATGTGGAATTAAGAGAAGAAGAAGCGATTGCTTACATAGCTATTTAGAAACTGCTAATCTTAATTAATGCGAAAATTAACATAATTATTTTAACAATAAAAATTATATAAATGGCGATATAAATTGAAACTTACCAATCTTAAGAAAGTTCTGCCGAGCATACGTGGTTGATCCGCATAATACTTGACACCCTCGATCAACACCCTGCCGAACGATCTAAGTAAGGCCGGAATTAATTATCATGCCAAAATCACACCACGCC
Source organism: Camponotus fellah (assembly GCA_030586385.1). Taxonomy (NCBI): domain Eukaryota; kingdom Metazoa; phylum Arthropoda; class Insecta; order Hymenoptera; family Formicidae; genus Camponotus; species Camponotus fellah. The sequence goes on from JAPIVC010001004.1 coordinate 1,103,483, forward strand.
TAACATGCTACGGAATGGAAGTCTGCGTCCTCTTTAGAGTGCGACACATCTTATTTAAATTCAACAGAGAGAAAGATAATATCGATACACTTTGGTTATCAGTATTATTTACTGATATGTAAGGGAACGACTCTTATATGGGTTTTTATGAAAAAATTACAATCTGATGTAACTCTCAGAGTGAAACAGCAAGATCAACATTAACGGGCGCTAATAGAGTAACGTTGATCTAGTTAGTAATATAGTCAATACAGAATTAACTTTTCTAATAACATATATCTTAAACAATGTGATGGTAATGTTCTTTCGTGACAGTTAGACAAACATTACGTTTATCTCAGCTTTTGCATGACTTTATAAAATTTTACCTGTTACACGTAAAGTCATATCTAACATTTAAATAGGGCATTATAATTAATCTTTTAAAAAGCAATAGTTTAGAGATACAGATTAAGTTTTTGGAACACATGTACGAAGAAGCACACTATCACACAAAATACGTTTCGATACGTAAACTTACGCTTTATACATCGTAATCCGCTAAAAGCGAAAGAAATCGTGTGTGCAGCGTATATTGTGAGTATGTAGTGTGATCGTGTAACAATCTTTACCAATTTTAATGTCAATTTTTTTAAATTGAGAAACCAATTATAATGTCAAAGTAATAAATAGAGTTTGTGTATTTTATGTGTATATATTTCTCCAATATTGTATTTGTTTCTCAATATTGTACTTATTTATATTTCTTCATACATTACATATATTTCTTCAATATTGTTTCTCAATATTGTACTTATGTACTCATTTATAAACAACATTTAAATAAATAATTTATAAATAATTTATAAATAATAAATAATAAATAATTTATAAATAATTTATAAATATGTCCAAAAAGAGAAATAAAATACATTATTCGATAAAATTTACTATTTGGACTAGAGTTATAATAACTATCTTTTATATCTAATATTTTTTTAATTTTTTTATCGACAAATAAAGTAAAAATTAGTGGAAAAAAATGTATAAGGTGTCTAACTGGTTGTATTATGAAATGTATTGACGAATGTACTTGTGTAACAGTATTGCAGTATTGATTTATTTTACTATCAGTGTGCGCTGTAAATACATACGTGTTATGAAAATCAGCTATTTGTTTCAGATTAGTGAAAATAATTTCTTTGTTGTCTCGTACGCTCCGCGGGATACCAGGATTATCGAGAGGCTTTAGGTAACGTTCGACGACCAGCTGAAGATCCCTACCGAATTCTTCTTCTGTCTCGATTAATTCTTTCACGACAGCCCTGTAAATAAAAGAAAAATATCTTGTCTATTAAATGTACTCTATATAAAGTTACATATATAGCATATGTGTATTTAATATAAGCTTATAAGAGAATTACTTTTTTGAACTTTTAATCCTTTCATAATTATATTTTTAATATAATTATCTTTTTATATAATTATATTAAAAATATAATTATGAAAGGATTAAAGGATTAAATTACATTATATATATATATAATCTCATAATTATATTTTTAATATAATTATGAAAGAATTAAAAGTTCAAGAAAGTAATTCTCTTATAAGCTTGCAATATAAAATAAAATATAAATTTAAAAAATAATAGAATAACTTAAAGTGAATGAAAATATGAAAATACTTCAGAGAAAGAGAGAGATATGAAAATAAAAAATCATAATTCAAAAATAAAAAATATTAAGCATAAAGAAGAATTAAATTGCGAATTAAATCAACAAATACATACTCTCGTCGATAATGAGAATCTTCTGGTCGACTCATTGATGAACTTTCTTCGCTGAGCGCTGTTTGCATTAAAATGGACATGGGTAACCATCCCTGCCTTCCGTCGGATGTACGAACGTGTACCCTAAAAATAATAAATTTCATTAGATATATATATTATAGAAAAATTGTCTAGAATTACATATATTTTATTGGAAGCGACACATTTATCTCTGATCTAATCTCTATGCGATTATACATTTTTAATATTTAAAAGCTTATTAAAAATATTTTTTCTCCTTAAGAATATGTCTTTTATACAGATTTTGATATTTTTGTCGTTATTTTTAAATTAGCTTTGTCTAACAGTTGGATCAGACTAGATCGGATGCTATCGAAAGGGATGGTATAGATAGAAGACATTCGAGTGCGTGGGAGTCGCGCAGTTATATTTACGCGAAATGACTAAGACTGCGTGCCATCTTGTCATCGAAGTCATCGTCCATTCACAAAACGCAAAATTTTCTGGCGAATATGTCCGAATTGCTACACGTGATAAGCTTTATTATTACACGCGACATTTATACAATATTTTTCTGCGTATCACGTACACATCATTTAAGGCAAGAGCCTCATAAATATTAAAATCGAAATAAAACACGTTGGACAATTAAAAATAAATTTTGCTTTTTTTTTGTTTCCGGAAATGCAACTTATTTTTTCTTCCACTGATTCAAAGATGATCACAATGATGATGATTCATAGAAATTAAGGAATATTATTTTCGTTCAATAATCGACAGCATGATAGAAGATTTCTAACGCAAAACACCAGATGTTTCATAGCCGGGCGTCTTCCTGACATTCGGAAAGATTCTTTTTTAGCAATAACTTATGCACTATCAGTTTTGCTGACACTCTGGCCGACCGCCAATCACGCAGAGATATGATCGCGCGCGAGATATTATTGCCTTGGACGTGTATAAATGCTTAATCTTCATTAGCGTCGCCGTAATTCAACGTGTTGAATATTTATTTCGAAATTGCATTTAAGTCCAAATTCATGCTTAATGCGACTATGTAATTTTGGACCGCTTTCGTCCCTTCTATCGTTACTTAAACGATTACAAAACGGGAGTTATTGTAGGAGTATTCGTTTAACTATTCTCTATTTAAATACGCCAACAAATCCGATACAGCTACAAAGAGATATTTATTTTGCATCATTCTTCGTATAAATAATTTAATAATATATATTTATATTAATTTATATTAATAATATATATTTATAATTTAATAATATATATTTATATATAAATAATTTAATAATATATATATTAATAATATATATTTAATAATACATATATTATTAGAAATATATAATATATCTCTTTGAACTTTAAATTTTATTTACCATAAACATTTTCTAAAAATATTCAATTTGTATAATGTAAAGTTTACTATAATTCTCACACGTTACATCTAGTAAAAACATCCCCGTCGCGGCCATTTTGCTCTTATTAGTCATGCAGTACATGTGGTATATCCGATGATTTCGCTAAACTTCAAACATGAATGTAGATAGCTTTTGAAAACGATGAATCATACATTTATCTATAAAAATCACAGATTTTTCTTTTTTTATCCTTTCTTCTTTTTCAATGTGTGTTGCTATAATTGATATATATATGTAATATATTTTAATATATCAATAAGTCTTTTTCAAATGATAAATTCTGATTTCAAGTCATTATCCGTAATTTATCGGAATAAATCATGTATTCATTCCTGTCAAAGATTTACAAGATACATATTTCTTGTCAAAGTTAAGGTATCATCATTGCACGCAGACCGAAGACGTCAATGATTTTGGCGATGACGACGAATCCTACAGCAACGGGAAGTTGACGATGACGTGTGTTGCTGAGGAGAAATTAATGTCGCAGCCTCAGTTATTCTATTTTAAGTCGGACGGATTTTGTTGCGAGAGCGTGATGAAACATCGTACGTCAAAGAAAAGTAATTTACGCTTTCGACAGTAAAATTAACGGACTTGGTAATCGTCCTTCGTCGTCTCGGACGTTTTCCGAGGTAAGAAAAAAATAAAAAGTTCGCTATTTCGAATCTCAAGACCGTTCTGTTTTTCATCAATTCCAAGCAACGTTCAAGATTTTACCTTTGAAGGCTCGAGTCCAATTCGACACTCGGGCTGCTTCGAGCTCGCGGATCCGCGTGATTTCGACGTGGACGGATCGACAGCTTGTGTTTTGCGGCCGAATTATCCAGGATATCGCCGACCTCGACCTCCAGATCGGGGTCCACCTTCGCTTTCCTACAACAATGCGAAGCATCTTTTGTAGAGCTTCGTCGGCTCGCCTTGTCACGAAAGAAAGTTTGTGGAAAAAAATACACGTCTTGATGTTATATCAATATTATGTAGCATATATGCCATGATACTGCATGTTTTTAGAGAATTTCTCACTTATTTGTTATCTGACATCACTGTTATCAGAGTCAACTAGCGACTCTGGAAACGTGCAAAGCGATTAAAGCAGAGCTGACGTTTTGCAAGCGTTGTGATGAGAGTGCAGCATGCTGTTCCATCTTGTTAATTTTACGGATATAGCTCTGAAAGCCATGTGCTGTGCTAATTTTGCGACATCTAATAGCGAGGCGTAGCCTTCACAGTACACATTTGTACAAGGCGTTTCTCTGCCTTCTCGTTACATCACTTTATTCCTTAAATTCTACGCGATTTAGCGGTTGCTCTTGACGAGACTCTCATCCCCTCACACATTCGAGGATTATTCACGCGTACGAGCAGGCCGTTTGCGGCCGCCAACTTTCTTACATAATACCGCGAAGTCTTTATGCCGTCGTAAATTTTACGCAAATTCTCCGTCTGTTTTCATTAATTCCACGCAACGCGCAAGACATGACACGCCGAATGCCAATGCAACCACCGTGCGACGTAGAAAATAGCCTCAGGCGGGTGTTTCAACGGAAAGCGAAGAAGCCAGCCTCGCAGCTAGGGCAATGATCCTCGCGCCAGTTTGACATCCGGATTGATTTAGTTACTGACCGTAGTTAAGGGATTATGCCTACTTGGGATCGGGAAAATTACGTGATTTTCAAGAATTTTTTTTTGCCGTTTTAACACGGTAAAAAAACATTTTGTATTTCTGTTGAAATTTTCTCGTGTAAAAATTTTTGTGTTAAATTTTTAACATACTCTTATGTTAATGTAATATTATCGTTGTGTTATTTTGACATTTCTGCGTTGAGTTAATATTTACCGTTTCTAAGAGTTAAAATAACACAATTAATATGTAAATGAATTTTTGATGAAATAAGTTATATGTTAAAATGAACAGATAAGTTGTGTTATTTTTCTCTCTATAACAGTTTCCATATGTTAAATCGACATATCCCTTCTGTTATTTATCATAAAAATGTAAGAATAACATTTTCTTTTAAATAAATTTAACATTATAAATATGTTAATTTAATATAAACTTTATTTCCAGATAAAATTTAAGTGTTACACTTTTGTGTTAATTTTTAAACATATTACTTGTGTTATTTATTTACATACTTGCCTTCTGTTAAATTAACATTAAAAGTAGAGTGGATAAATTGGGACATGTGAAATATGTTAAATTTAACACAAAATTTTTTACTGTGAATAAGTGTTTATTGAAATTTACAAAACACTATCGAAAAGTACATATTTTGAGGTACACGTACGAATTTTTTTATGAAAAAGTATCTAAAAATGAAGGAAATGTGGCTCTTCTCTGTCTTTTTACATCGCTTGCAATGACCAAAGTTTCTTAAAAACTATTGCACCGATCGAACTCAAATTTTACGTGCTTATTTGTTATTACAATAAGCAGGGCCTGAACGAAGGATTCTTTATTTTGGTTAGAATTTTTTTGTTTATTGCAAGAAAACCAAAATCAGTTCACCTCGAAAAATTGACTTTCTCGTAAAATTGTCATTTTTGTAAAAATCAAAATTTTACCTTCGTTTAGGCCCTGCCTATTGTAATAACAAATAAGCACGTAAAATTTGAATTCGATCGGTGCAATAATTTTTAAGAAACTTCACCGCAAGTGATGTAAAAAGACAGAGAAAAGCCATATTTCTTTCATTTTTAAATATTTTTTCATAAAAAAATTCGTACGTGTACCTCAAAATATGTACTTTTCGATAGTATTTTATAAATTTCAATAAATACTTATAAAAACGGTACAAAAATTCTTGAAAACCACGTAATTTTCCCAAGTAGGCATAACCCCTTAAGTTCACCCCGAGAAACCGCGATGCGAAATAGGTGCGACCGCGGTTTATCATAAACAGTGACCGCGTTCAGGACTTAATATTATTCGAGCCAGCGTCAGTTTAATGGCGAGACGCACCTGTTGGCCATAAATGCGTTCGTTCGATCAATCTCTCGGCTCTATCGCTTCCGCGTCTGAGAGCCGAGATATCCCGAAGATATCGGTGATAAACAGCCTGGACACAATCATTATCCGGCGCATCGAAGCGCGTTGAGTGTTATGCGGACGCGTGCACGTGTGTGAGTCGCGTGAGCTATTTTTAATCGCACGGTGGATTTTATTCCACGCGCAGCCGCCACCCACGTGTGCGATATAAAGGCAGAGCGTTGACAATACGCGTCTCGAGAAGCGCTGTCTTCATTTCTTTTTTTTTTTTTTTTAAATGTTTCATATATCCTTGAACTAAAAATTGCTTACTTCGCTGAACCGTCATGCTCGGTGGCTTCGACGATGTCGCCGACGTGCACGGAGAGTCCGTCGGTGTCCGCCAAGTAGTCCTTCACGACCACGTAATTTTCCGTGGATCCCTGCGAACAAAAATACAGTGGCATAAATAAAAGAACGAACAGGGGTACGTGACATTCTTTAAACGCGTCTTGAAATAAAACTTTTTAATTTATGAATTATAGAATCTATTTTATGAATTAAAGAATACAAGTAAGAGAGAAAGAGAGAGAAAGAGAGAATCTATTTTATGAATTATAGAATACGAGTAAGAGAGAGAGTTGTAACTAGAGTAGACAGATTTTGAAACTATCCAGTGCTGACAGAATTAGTCGGCGGAAATCTTAAATATTACGAAATTGGATTTAGTAAATCATTATTAAATAAATCGAAATTTCTCTCAAACATATACAAATTTTATTTCTGCCCGTGTTGTTATTTTTACTGTTCTAAGTCGCAGATATTTCATATCATTAACATGTGATATTATTACGCCTCGACATCATAAAATATGCATATTTATAATATATATTTCATCTTATTTAATTCGTTATCAGTATGGATTATTAATGTATTAATTTTTTCTGTAATTATAAATTACTAATTTTTCTGTGAAATAAAATAATTTGAGCGAAAGATTTATAAATATCAATAATTAACATGTGATATTATTACGTCTCGACATCATAAAAAAATACATACTTATATATTTCATCTTATTTAATTCATTATCAGTATGGATTATTAAAGTGTTAATTTTTTCTGGTAATTATAAATTACAGAAATAATTTTCTTCGTGAAATAAAATACTTTCAGCGAAAGATTTATAAATATCAATAATTAACATGTGATATTATTACGTCTCGACATCATAAAATATACATACTTATATATTTCATCTTATTTAATTCATTATCAGTATGGATTATTAAAGTGTTAATTTTTTCTGCAATTATAAATTACTAATTTTTCTGTGAAATAAAATAATTTCAGCGAAAGATTTATAAATATCAATAATTAACATGTGATATTATTACGTCTCGACATCATAAAATATACATACTTATATATTTCATCTTATTTAATTCATTATCAGTATGGATTATTAAAATATTAATTTTTTCTGTAATTATAAATTACTAATTTTTCTGTGAAATAAAATAATTTCAGCGAAAGATTTATAAATATCAATAACTAACATGTGATATTATTACGTCTCGACATCATAAAAAAATACATACTTATATATTTCATCTTATTTAATTCGTTATCAGTATGGATTATTAAAGTGTTAATTTTTTCTGTAATTATAAATTACAGAAATAATTTTTCTGTGAAATAAAATAATTTCAGCGAAAGATTTATAAATATCAATAATTAACATGTGATATTATTACGTCTCGACATCATAAAATATACTTATAGGTATATTTCATCTTATCTAATTCATTATCAGTATGAATTATTAAAGTATTAATTTTTTTCTGCAATTATAAATTACTAATTTTTCTAAAATAAAATAATTTCAGCGAAAGATTTATAAATATCAATAATTAACATGTGATATTATTACGTCTCGACATCATAAAATATACATACTTATATATTTCATCTTATTTAATTCATTATCAGTATGAATTATTAAAGTATTAATTTTTTCTGTAATTATAAATTACTAATTTCTCTGTGAAATAAAATAATTTCAGCGAAAGATTTATAAATATCAATAACTAACATGTGATATTATTACGTCTCGACATCATAAAAAAATACATACTTATATATTTCATCTTATTTAATTCGTTATCAGTATGGATTATTAAAGTGTTAATTTTTTCTGTAATTATAAATTACAGAAATAATTTTTCTGTGAAATAAAATAATTTCAGCGAAAGATTTATAAATATCAATAATTAACATGTGATATTATTACGTCTCAATATCATAAAATATACTTATATATTTCATCTTATTTAATTCATTATCAGTATGGATTATTAAAGTATTAATTTTTTCTGTAATTATAAATTACTAATTTTTCTGTGAAATAAAATAATTTCAGTGAAAGATTTATAAATATCACTAATTGTATGCGTCCTCCATTCTTTTTATACTTTACCCGCTCGAGGTTGTCCTTTCGAGCGCCGTTCAGCCTCTTTAGACTCGGCGTATTCTCTCTGCTGAGCGAGAGAAGAGCGACCGACTGTTCGGACCTCGACAAGGTTGCGATGCCGTTCTCTTGTTTATGGGAGCTACCATTAGCAGAACCGTCTAAGCTACTAGCAATCGAGATCGTACCGGTGAACGTGGCGGACATCACCTCACCGTCTGTATCTATTTCCCTCGCCATCGGACAGCAATACATGGAAAAGCGATGAGCAGTCGGGCGATTCAATCTGAGCGCCGAGAACACGTGCAACGGCTCGAAATGATGTATACCGTCCTCGTCGAGAACAGTGTAAGCGACTTCACCGGTCAGCACTGATCGGGATGCTTCTCGAGGTACGACCGCTTGAAGGCCCTGCTTCAGGATCATAAAGATGGACGATGGCTTATGATTCCTCCTCAGCAGGAACTCCTCCATCGCCAGACTGTTGTCGGAGTGCAACAATGCGGTGGGCACGTCGACCGAGGATTGCAACGGGGCCTCTTCAGGTACAATCATCAGCGCGGCGCTCTCTCTTACGAGAGTTCGCAGTCGCGGATCCGTTCTAGCCAGCTCGGGATCGCTGTACAATTGCCCGAGGGCGTTCATAAAGGGTGGTCGTTCCTCCGCGAGCCTTCTCATAATCGCCAGCCTCTTCAACACGTCCATGGTGACCCGGTCGTTCGCCAGCGCCTGGGTAGATCTCTCATCGCCGATCACAGCCAGCAGGCTACTCGCCGTTTCGGACATGCCGAGGGCCCGAGCAAGGCCCACCGCCTGCAGCAGCATCTCGCGCACATCCGGCCCACGTTCGGCATTCAATAATTCCTTCACGCGAATCTCGCTCGACTCCCGAACGGCCTGGATGATCGCTTTGTAAACCGTCTCCGTGGCTTCCTTTTCCGTCGCGACCTCTGCCACGTGTCGCGATACATTCTCTAAAACGAGCGAAACCAAGTCGGGATCGTTTTTCGAGACGGTTCGAAAGGCCGATCCGATCAGGTCCGTGTTGTGTTCTTCGAGAACCATTGATAGCTTCTTGATCATCGAGTCCTTTTGCGAAGACTGGTCGGAAGTCATAGCTGACTTGAGGATATTAACCTTACTGTTCTTAGCGATCAGCAGCTCCGATAACACGCTCTGGCAAAGAGAACTACGGTTTTGTGGGATTAAGAGAATTTTCAGAATTTCGTCAATCGATCGATCGATATCTCGATTGTTTTGTCGCAACGATACGTTGAAGGACTCGCTAATGGAAGAATAGACAAAATCTTGAGAGTTGTTATCTGACGTTGCTACTTGATCATCCGATAATATTAAGACAGCTGCTGTGATTGCCGCTTTTATCGCTTCTCGAAGAAGTTCGATGCTGTTGTCGCCGTTCGTTCCCTTCACTCTTTCTTCTTTTACAGCGGGCGAATGGGTACCATTGATCAGCATTGCGTTTGCGGGATTTGACTCTCCCTGTTGTTGTTGCACGACTATATTTTTCGCCAGTTGCGCGACCATTGACACGATCTGCGCCATCTTCACTGCCGTGCCACCTTGCAAACTCAATTTCGTCTTCGCCACAACGAGAGCCTTCTCCACTGCCCTCGGATTTACATTTACGTCTACGGACGGCAAGCTCGTCGCGACCTTCCGTCCCACGGACAACCCTGCTTCGGACAGCTCGCGTAGCATCTTGGAGTCTATACTGGTCTCGCCGCGATGACGAAAACGTGGATTATAATTCAAATGCTGCGGTCGTAATAACTGCAGCTCTTCGGGCGTGACTTCGAAGCCCTGCACGGAGAATTCCAGCTCGCCCTCGGGCGTATCGATGAGATCGGGAGCTACGAAACAAGGACCGTCTTCGGTCTGAACGATCTGACCTGGTACGAAGGTCACCCCCATCTCGCCAGCTTCCACTACACGACCTGGCACGAATCTGGGCCCGTCCGGTGTGTCCACCACTTGTCCCGGAACGAATCTGGAGCCTTCCTCCTCGGTATAGATCACTTGACCGGGGATGAATGTTGGCCCGACTTTAGTGTCAACGATCTGGCCCGGCACAAAACGCGGCCCGTCCACCGTCTTCACCGTTTGACCAGGCACAAACTTAGGACCCAGTCGGGTTTCGATTATCTGGCCAGGCACGAATTTTGGCCCGCTGCTGGTGTCAATCACCTGGCCTGGCACAAACTCCTCCCCTTTCTCCGTCGTGACTATCTGACCTGGTAAGAAACCGTCCTCGGTCATGACACCCGGCACGAAACGCGGTCCGTCCTTGTCGCCGCTGACTAATTGGCCCGGCACGATTTTTCTGCCCTCTGGTAACTTCTTCATGTTTTCCGGGAAAAATTCGATGCCTTTCTCCATCTGCACCATGTGGCCGAAGATCTCGCGCTGTTGAAGGCTCGATATCGCGTTTGTGCTTCTTGGGTCTATCGGTATGCCCACGGGACCAGCTTCCTGAAAGATTACTTCGTCGAGTTTGGTAGCCGCGACAAAGTCGAAGCCCTTTTCGGTGACGACAGTTTGTCCCGGACAGAAAATGACGTTCTCTGGAGTTTTCACCACTTGTCCTTCAACGAACTTCTGACCCTTCAAAGTGTCCAGCGTCATTCCTGGCACAAATGTCGATGTATCTTCCGTGGTCTTGACGATACCTGGTACAAAGTGCTTCTCGTCTGATTTCGTAGTAATATATTGTCCAGGGACGAATCGCGGGCCTTCGGTTGTTAGCAACGTCTGTCCAGGGACAAATTTGGGTTCGCCGTTCGGCGATTCGATGCACTGGCCAGGCACAAATTCGTATTTGTCGTTGATACGGACGTTCTGTCCCGGTATGAAAACTAATTCACCATGGTAATCCGTGACGGTTTGGCCTGCCATGAATCGGTCCCCCTCCGGAGTGATTACGGTTTGTCCCGCGATGAAAGTTCCGTCTGTCGTTACTTGACCGGCCACAAATTTCGGGCCTTCCTCCGTTAGAACGGTCTGACCCTCGATGAACTTTGTGCCCTCGCTCGTATGAAACGTTTGACCTTGAACGAAACGTTCGCCTTGCTCGGTTGTCAAGGTCTGCCCAGCAACGAATACCGGCGTTTTTGCTCCATCTGGTTCTTGAACGGTGACGATCTGTCCAGGAATTAGAAGAGGCCCATCGGGCGTATTGAGAGTAAGTCCAGGCACAAAAGCGGGACCTTGAGGTGTCTGCAGGGTCTGGCCGGGTACAAAGATAGCGCCCGATGGCGTCTGTACGGTTTGGCCCGCGACAAATCTCTCCGTCGACTTGATATCCAATTTGAGACCCTTGACATTGTGTATCGTACTTTTCTTACCGGTTGGCAGATTCTGTACCAATTCGGGGATCTCTTCCATTCGTGGTAGGCATTCCAGTGCTGGTTCTCCAGCCTCGAGAAGCTTTTCCGTTATGTTTGCGCTCTCTTCCAGATCAGAGATATTCCGAATAGCACTTTGCAGCGTCGCGTCTGATTTCGCAATCAACGGTGTTAATGGTTTCGCGATCGCGACTGCCTCAAAACCTCCCACAGATTCGAGTACGGGGCTGTACAGGACCGGTTCTCGATCTACAATCTGCGGCTCGACGTTTATAGGAACTGGTATATTTTTTATCATCGGCAGGTTGGCTGGCTTAGTCGTGTTGTTTTGCAACAAGTTACAATCTAACACATTGGAGATCGGTTTCGCCACGTCTTTGAGAGCATTCGAAATATTCACGATGTCGGAAGACTGGAGTCTCGCTTGTTCCACATCCACCTGTCTCCAATCTTCCGTTACTGTCTCCATTTTAATCTCCTCCTTGATGCTCCTCAACTTGAGCTGCTTGGCTCGCCGAAGCTCCTCTTCGTCGGCCGCTTTCTCCTTTTCCTCAAAAATCCTCTTCGCATAATTCAACGCGGTCTGCTTCTTTCTCTTTCTCTTCCTAGCCTCTGCCTCCAGCCTCTCTCGTTCCTTCAGCACTTCTTCTCTCGGTCCCAATCCGTCATAAAGATTCTCAAAGTCTTCCAAGTTCTTGAAATCCACCGACACATTTTTGCCCTGCTTCAGCCTCAGTAAAACGGTGTCGCAATCCCGCGAGAGCATGACATCCTTGACGTCCCCATCCCTAACAGCGGCTTCCAACTTCGCCGGGAATACCAGGCTGCATCTTCGTTCCTCTACCGTGTATACAAACTTGTCCTCCTCCTCGATGGGAGTCTGTTTCGCGTTCAAGAGCTCCCTCAACACGCGCTGCTGCTCGCCTTCGCCCTCCAAGATCGGGAAGACGTAGCGGTAATCCTTGAGCACTACGTGCTTCCTCTTCTCGCCGACGATCAAACCGGCGGTGTAGTGATGTGGCCCGAGGCCCGAGGCGTTCGTCGTGATCTTGCATTTCGATTTGTCGTGGACGTGGGCGCCCAGCAACACCGGAATGTAATGATGTGTGGGTAGGCCGTAGGATTTACCAGTGATGCGGCAGAATCTCTTCGCATCCGCTGGACTTATCGGCGGCAACAGCGGAAAGTAATTCGGCCTGGGAAGACCCCGGCTATTACCCGTGATCCTGCAGAAGGACATTGTCCTCCGAGATGATCATTCGACATCCGATAAAGTCATTGCTACGAGTCTTGTTGTGGATCGATTATAACAGTAGATTATTGATGATTCTTCATTCTATGTTGAAGATGTTAAAATTCTATAAGATTATGTAGATCCTTCAAATATTTTTTCACTGGTGATTCAGTATAATGATGCTTCAGAGTCTCTCAAAGGCCTTTATAATCGTAGAATCGGCGACAGGGAAAGTTGATTGAGACCGCGAGTAAATGAAATGATAGATATTCTGAGATCTCGAGTGGTCTAGATTTCTCTGAATACGAATTCGCGAATCGAATGAATCATTGATCTTAAAAACGCACTGCGAAAGCTCGTTTCACAGAACAAAGACTGATCTATATCGCTTTCTATTTCACGATTAATGTTCTATTGTATTGTTTATGCTCGCATCGTCTATAAAACCGTTATGCCGGTGAGATGAATAAATGAACATTAACTCGAAACTTGGCATCTCGACAACGGGAATCGCGAATTCGCGCATTCGATCATTCGCACGCGTCGTCGTCTCACCCCCATCAAGCTTCGTCTCGACGTCTTTCGTCGATTCATTTATGCCGCACGTGTCTCGATGAGTATAATTTCTCATGCACACAATCTCTTCTTTCCTCTTCCAAACAAAATATGTAATTCAGAAATCACACTACTTAATTTCTCGTCGTATTAAATTGACGGAGGAACTTGATTACGTATTTTTATATATTTATAAAGATTATTAATAATAACGATTAATAAAAATAATAAAAATTTAATTCGTTTGAATATGAATCTTATTTTATTATATTATAGATATTTTATAGATATTGGTTCACAAATAAATGATTAATTTTACTGATATATCACAGCGCATCTTTTTCATAATTTTTAATTACACAAATTTTTTCAGAATAATTTTTTATTATAGTTAGCTTTATTATGAAGTGATGAAAACTTATTTTCTTCGCCGCATCAAGAAATTTGTCGTACTGTCAAGATTATATGCGTTCAAAATTATTTATTCTCTTTCCAAAGCATATTTAACCATTTGACATTTTACTTTTCGAATGCTTAATATTCTGCATATGTGTCAATTATAGACACTGCATTGGTTTCGCGCTCTAACTTGTAATATTTACAAGCTTGAGAAAAATACTTTGTGTATGTTATAAATCCTTGTTTTATAATTTCTCACTTTCACTGAAATATTCATCAATAGTGTGTACATACATGCGATTATATATTGTTTAATGTAATAGAAAAGACACAAGTTTTGTATTTAGATAAAACAACCAACTAGTTTTTTAATATTTGCGAGAAAAATTTTTTCAATTTTTCAACAGCAACCAATCTCTTGAAATGTGTGTGTGAAAGTTCTTCAATATTTTTTAAAAATTTCTTTGTGTATATTGATTTATGAGACAATTTTTAACTTATTGCTTCTTTGTTAAAAATAAAAAATTGTTTTCCGTTACACGAATGTTTATTCTTATTATAATATGTATCAAAATCAACCGCGTTTGATCAATATCGTTTGATTCTCGTTCCAGTCCGATCGGATGTGCTTATTTCTCGTTATTTCCATTTGATCACTTCGTCGGTTTACCGTTGGATTCGTTCGTACGATTTGCTGATTAAACAATTTTAAACATTATTATCGATTACATCGTTCGACTTTTCGCGAGATGCGCTCCCCCGAGAAAAGTGTATCGGCGATACGCGGCGAAAGCGAGACTACTCTCGATGTACGAAGTGGCTAAGAGCGGTTTGCACGACGAGTCTCTCTCGGCTCCCACGACCAGAAATAGCCTACCCTTCTTACACTTCTCCAATACATCTTTAGAACGGAGTACACGGACCCGGATTTTCATCAAATCGTGTGTGGCGCACGCACTGCGTTTTCGGCGCTCGAAAGTTCGTCCGAGTTCTTTTCGTGTTGCCTATTCAATTTCCCAAATCAACAATTAGGAACGTATTCGATCACGAACAATAAATAACAATAATTATTGCATTAACGTTTGCATTCTTTTAAATCATTTAATTGGAATAAATAAGAGTGAGATATAACTATAATATAAATATAATAAATATAATAGATATAACTATAATATAAATATAATAAATATAATGTACAATATAATGTAATTTTTTAATGAAATTAGTAGTATTTATAAAGTAATATTTATAATGATTTTCTTAAGAAAATATATTTTTTGAATTAATAATTACTCATTAAGAACAATAAATAATGTATTATCCTGATTTGTAGTCACTGCTATTATTGATAACATTAAATTAATATTAAAATAATATTCTTTCCCGTTTTGTACAATTTTCCAAGTTAAAAAAAAATAACTTTCTCAATTTATTTTATTATATATAAATAATTATGCAATTTTAAATAGTGGTTTTTTAATTGTCGCATTTATTAAAGAAGAGTTTATAATAATTTTAACGGATATGTGTGAAAATAAATTTTACTCGTTTAGAATAATCGATATTAAATTTATCTAGCAATAATTTTTTGAGGAATAAACAACTTGGCAATGACATTTCGACGAAGACATTTCTATTAACCGTGAGATGCAGAATTAATGGCTCTTGACGTATCTATCTACAATGCGCGATTACGTTAGGAATTAAAAATGATGAACAAGATGAATGTATTGCATTTGGCTAGTTTATGACATGCGATTATTTATTCGTATATTCCTGGTTGGATATCATCGTGAAGAGTCGAGAACATTAACATTATTCGAACTTCACAAAATATTTATTGCTGTTTAAATTATATAATAAAATATTTCGTGTAAAAGTAGCAACTTTGCTATTCTTGCAAAAGTGAATCAGACAGAAACGTACGATCAGCTAAAAACGTTTAAATTTAACAATGTATCGATACTTTTAGATATTAGATATAGATACATCATAAATGAATCAAATATTAAAAGCATATAATAAGTAATTCAAAATGAGATCTTTCTAAATAAAAAATGAATAAAAATTTATGTAATTTGTTATTGTAAATAATTGTATTATAAAAATATAAGGGAATTCCTCTTGAACAATATGTAAATATAAGGGAATTTCTCTTAAACGATATGTACTTTATAATGTTACTTTAAAAAACTCTTGATAAACTTTATGGCTGATAATTTTGAGAATATTATTTCTTTTATTTTTTGAAAATATAATTCAAAACTTTTTATCTCTGTAATATATACAATTAATGATACATAACTTTCAAGTTATAAAATAATTGTTTGATAATTCTTGATAAAAAAAAATAAGAGTTAATGATATCAACATCATAATCGAAGTAAAGTCTGAATTCAACCACTGACGAGCACCAATTCTGGAAAGTAAATTCCTGACAATAATTTAAAAAACGTAGAGACAATCTGTCCCGGATGGTTAAGTCTCTTATAAACAGATGCACAAACTTGCATTGTTGGCAATGTCGAACGAAATAGGTGTGATAAAAGCCTCGTAATGAAAAACGAGCGATACGGAACGTTTAAACTTAAATAGCCATTCGGTGCCAATTCGCTAGCGGACAGTATGAAAAATTTAAACACAAGAACCGGCGTCTAAGAACGCGCTTGCAAATATTTTTATACGCGCAATTTTCCGCGCGTGACTTTAACGGACCAAAGAGAACGTCAACATTTTGTTCCGCAGTCGTTCGTTGTGATTTACGATGACTGTTAGTTCCTTGCGAAGAGCAGCCTGCCAAGTGAACGATGATGTAAGACTGATATTGATTTATAATAGAGTGCTTTATCGTGTCGTGCGGGCGATGCCAATCTCAAACGAAAAGTCGAGCTTAATCCCGAGATAAAAAATGTGATCCATCTATCCGAAATTCAAATAAATATAATAAGAATCAATCTTTTTCACCAACAATATTAAGAATATTTAAAGGTATACAGGGTGTTTCTAAAACTATCGGAGATTTTAAGGGCGTATTCTAAGGATTAAAATAAGAAAAAAGCTCATATAAACATGAAGGGGAAAAATCGAAATATGTATTCTAATTCTCAGAGACTTTTTCATAGAACGTTAAAGTTTTGCGCAGCGTAATAATTAATAATGAGCTTCATTTTTATGTGGTTTTGAATTTTTTTCCTCAACTTTAGAGGGCTATAACTCGGAGGAAAAGCATTTTTGGACCCATGTTTATGAACTTTTTCTTATTTTAACCCCTAGAATACGCCCTTAAAATCTCCGACATCGTTTTAGAAACACCCTGTATAAAAGGGTTGAACTGCAGAAACTATGATTGCAGAAGTAAATTAATTGTAAGAAAATCAATCGCATATTTTGTACTCTTCTCTTTTCCCTCAGGAGAAAGATTTCGCGGGGAAAATTCAACGAGGCGCCAGACGCGTGCATTTCGCAGGCGAAATTCGCGATCGCTCGTAATAACACACTGACGACCGATAAACGCATCTGGTCGTTGTTGAAGCTACGTGGCGCGAAAAGTGGATAAAAATAGACCGGGAATAAAAACCATTAACGCGTCGGGCAATCGCACCCATCGAATAAACCCTTCGGACTTTGTCCCCGGTCCACATTAAAAATAGCTCATCCTGCATCCTGCTCCCTCATCTGCGTTTTGTTAAAGCGATGGAGTGAGATAGAAATTAGACTAAATGCGTATGTTACAAAAAATTTTATTGGATAGTAGATGTGCGTGTATTTGTGAGTGGACAAATAAAAATAAATTCTATTTTCCACTTCTATCTTTTCCGTAAACAAATCTAAAGTGGTGATAAAATATATGCTTTATGATAATAATTACACATTATTTTTATATTTATAAAACAATCCAATAAAGAGGAATTGAAAATAGATTTTTTCGTTTTCATATTTTAATTTTCTAAAATAGAGTAAATATATAAAAGCATTTCAAAATTATCTGGAATGAATAAAGCTAAGATAACTTACAATATCTGAGTGATAATTGAGAAAAGCGAGCATTTACATATCTTCGAAATAATTAAAACTTGTTTGCTCGTTTTTTTTTTCAATTAATTAATTAATATTAATTAGAAAAATAATTATATTCATTTAAAAATCAGTTAAAATTAATTAAATTTTAAACTTAATTCCGCTAAATTATTGGCTAATTTAACGCGCCTGTTCTCAACCTCGACGGCGCAACAAAGTTATATCTCAGATCGCTTTATAGCAATTATCTGTCATTTAAGTAGTTGCGAATCCTTATTACGTCTCCTATCGCGCTAGACGTAGACGACAGATTAAGATCGAAATCCTTCTCTAATTATACGCGATGTTCCCAGAACGGGTGTCGGACGATTAATTAAGCGGTGTCCATTAGATCTGAAGGACGAGATGTCCAGGAGCAGCCGCAAGGTGC
This sequence comes from Camponotus fellah, assembly GCA_030586385.1. NCBI lineage: Eukaryota > Metazoa > Arthropoda > Insecta > Hymenoptera > Formicidae > Camponotus > Camponotus fellah. Next base: position 1,122,125 of record JAPIVC010001004.1, read on the forward strand.
GAGAACGAAGCGTTATTCCAAGAAACATGAAATGCGCCGACAGAACACATCCCTCGCATGCATCACGCAATGAAGAGGACAGGTTAAAAAGATCGTACGCACACAAGCTGAGTGCGATAAGAACAAAAAGAAAGAGACGAAAGCGCGAAGACGAAAGCTCGTGTATCGCGGGAGTGCTCGAAATGGCGGTGTGTAGGCTTCGGCTTTTGGCAGCGGACCAGGTATTCCATCTACTTCTGTCATGTACCCCGTCTCCCCAGTTTCCCCTCGATTACAGTGGTTCCCAAATTTTTCCAACGGACCGACACGACGTGTCAAAAAAGATGCTGCCGTTGTCAAGGACGCGTCAAACGTGCGCGCTAAATGGAGCGCTTGTAGTTAAAGAAAGCTCCAAGTACATGTTTTTACACATCAATTCTTTACAGATACAATTTGCAAAAAAATTATTTCTACTCCCAAAAAATGTTTAAAAATTAATTATTATCGCTTTATAAAATATAAAATATTATTTCTTTTATTAATTATTATCTCTTTATAAAAGATTAAATTCCCTCTAAAGATTATTGTTGAAAATGACTGTTAATTAATGTATATTTTTTTATTTTACAATTTTTATTATCTTTTGTAACACATTGTTAATGTATCGTTTTTTTCAATTTTATGATTATTATGATTTATTAATAATTAAAGCTCCAAGTACATGTTTTTATATATCAATTCTTTACAGATACAATTTGCAAAAAAATTATTTCTACTCCCAAAAAATGTTTAAAAATTAATTATTATCTCTTTATAAAATATAAAATATTATTTCTTTTATTAATTATTATCTCTTTATAAAAGATTAAATTCTCTCTAAAGATTATTGTTGAAAATCACTGCTAATTAATGTATATTTTTTTATTTTACAATTTTTATTATCTTTTGTAACACATTATTAATGTATCGTTAATGTATCGTTTTTTTCAATTTTATGATTATTATGATTTATTAATAATTAAAGCTCCAAGTACATGTTTTTACACATTAATTCTTTACAAATACAATTTGCAAAAAAATTATTTTTACTCCCAAAAAATGTTTAAAAATTAATTATTATCTCTTTATAAAATATAAAATATTATTTCTTTTATTAATTATTATCTCTTTATAAAAGATTAAATTCCCTCTAAAGATTATTGTTGAAAATGACTGTTAATTAATGTATATTTTTTTATTTTACAATTTTTATTATCTTTTGTAACACATTATTAATGTATCGTTTTTTTCAATTTTATGATTATTATGATTTATTAATAATTAAAGCTCCAAGTACATGTTTTTACACATTAATTCTTTACAGATACAATTTGCAAAAAAATTATTTCTACTCCCAAAAAATGTTTAAAAATTAATTATTATCTCTTTATAAAATATAAAATATTATTTGTTTTATTAATTATTATCTCTTTAAAAAGATAAAATTCTCTCTAAAGATTATTGTTGAAAATCACTGCTAATTAATGTGTATTATTTTATTTTACAATTTTTATTATCTTTTGTAATATATTGTTAATGTATCGTTTTTTTCAATTTTATGATTATTTATTAATAATTAAAGAAAGCCATCAAAAAATCTAATTAGACAGATAGTTGTATTAAAATGTGTTTATGTATGCTATTGTTTAGTGAAATATATTCCAAAATTTGTCTACATAAAATATTCTTGATAACAATATTATAAATTTTGATTTTACATATATAATATTTTGATATAATTTTCCCTATGTATAGAAAAACTTGTATTATAAATTAAGAGACTTCACACTCATTCGATTAATCATCCTTAACATTGAAATATATATTATTTTTTGGGCAGTTGTTCAAAGATATTTTGTACTTTTACATGTTTTACAAAATAGTCCGTTAAATGTAGCATCACTCACAAACAATATTATATATTTTTATTCCCCTCCTATTTCGCATGATGCATCGCATAAGAAGTTTTCTGTTATATATAATTAAACATATTATATTTATATTTATTAATATATACTGATATTTTTTAATATATACTAATTAATTTACATTAATAAAATTTAATATTAATCAACATTAATTTAGACATCGGTTATTTTTTTAATTATATTTTTTATACTTTTTATAATTTTCATCTTTTTTTCTCTTTTTGAAATGTATTTATTTAAAATATAAAAAACGCCGAGCTGAAAGTTCTTTGTTTTCGATATATGATTAATACTCACCCTGCTCCTTAAGTGTACAACATTTTCGGTTACTTCTCGTTGAATTGTCGTTCCACCAGTGATAGTACGGGATATTTCCAATGAAAATTCTATATAAACAAGAACAAACGATAAAAAAATATAAAAATATCAATATTCTTTCATAATTAAATAAATCGCCGAAAATTAATATTAAAGATAACGAAAATTTAAATTTGACATTTATATTATATTTTGTAATCTTTATAATACTTGCGCTCCTATCGATTGCTACTTTTAATTAACTTAAATTTTAATGTTGCATTTTTAATGTTTTCCATTTTAATGCGAAATTTGAAATATTATACAATAGATATTCAAATGTGATAAAATTTAATCACCCTTTTCATGCAAAAATTATTCGAAGTGTAATAATAACAATTGAGAATTTTTTAATTAATGAGATTAACAATTTCCAATAAAAACAAACTAATATTAATTCTAATACCTTTCTTTCTTTTGGATGTGGTACTCGCTCGCGAATTAAATGCCATGTCGTTGTATTCAATGTTACATTATTAGTCTGAAACAAATAAGAAAAAAACTAAAGTATGATTCCCCAACTTGATCAAAATTAATTCTTACTGTATTCTTAACATGGAGATATATTAATAGATATTACATAAATATAGGTTATTGTTCCAATAATTATTAATGATAAATCTTTATATATATATGTATATTGTGCCCCAGAAATAAATTCTCTCTCATTCGAAATTTAAATATTTCTGAAATGCATTAAAATGATACATTTTGTTCCCAAATATAGAAAAGCATATTCTTGGCCTAGGAAAGTATAAATATAATAAAAATAGAATTTATACATAAATGAAAAAAAACAGATAAAACGTAGAAAAATATAATCATCTCACTTTATGTATGTAAAAAATTTTTAATGTGTTTAATCATTGCGATATTTAAAGCAATAATTGTAACAAATGATTGTAACAAGTTCAGCCATTAAATTAATTAAGTTTTTAAAATAAATGTGAAATTTAGTGGAACTAAATCTCAATGTTCCTTCTTTCTTCGTAGGTAACTTATCTACATCAAAGAGCCAAGAACTTGACGAATTTATCCACGGAATCTTAGAAAGTTATCATCCATCGCGCTGCCAGATATCTGTTTAAATTCGCATTTAAGATGAGGAAATATGTAATAAAACCCGCGAATTAAATGCCAACTAAATGTCAACTATTTGCACATTTTATGGACAAAAGGATTATCCCATGCAAATAACTATCAGCATTTATCTTAATTTACAAGAAATTTACACAATAACATGACACGAAATAAAAAAATATAAATATTAAAACGAAGCGACACATATTTTTTCTATTTTTAATCATTTATTTTTCAAAAACCAGTCAACCACGATATTATAATTTAGGCTTATTTACATCACATTTAAATTGATTAAAGAATGTCATAAGATTATAGTTGAAGATATAAATATTTATAAGAAAAATGAAAGATTCCTGGGAAAATCGCGGTCATTAGCAGACCTTGATCCTCTCGTTAGTTGTCGCAACTCATTATCTAATAGCCATCTAATCCATAATAAGTCGTGCGTAATGCGCGTATGAATAAAATAAGCGTCAGTAGATCAACCTTTTAGTTTCGAGATTCGAGATCTATTTCCGACAGTCGTCCGCCGCGATTGGCTGACTCCGCCGGTTCGTCGCGGTGTTGGCCGCATTTTCTTCTGTTTCGCCGCTAATCGGGGTCACTTCCGCCATTCGATTTTCGAATCGCCGGGATATCGCGGGACCGAGATGCGAATGAGATGATTCATGTCTGAGGAAAATCGCGACGTGCGTCGAATCATCGAGATAACTTCAATGGCAGCTACGATTTATAAACGATATATATACGAAAAGTTTATTATATCACGTTAACTATCGCACATTTGCATTTATCGTTCATTTAATTTCTATGCGTATAATATTGTAAAATTATAGAAAATAAAAACGCATTCGAAATTATGATTGATGACATAACGAGGGCAATCGAGAACCTTTCGTTAAAATATCGCGACTTCCAAGATGGTTTTGTTAATGAAAATATATTCTGATTCACTGTGTGTGTGATGATTGATATATTCGTTACTTCACATGGGCCAAAACACATGGCCCCATCATAAAAAGAGAAGATTTCTTCCTAAATACAGATCGCGAGTAAAAATTAGCGGTTTAGATGATTATTATCGGCAGTGATTTAATTAAAGAAAGATAATTTCCGAATAACAATAAATAATTTTTTTGTATTATTTTGTTCTATTGTCTTTGATAATATTTTTAACATAACAAAAAGAAACATTTAAGATCCGACAAAATCATATTGTGATCCTTTTAATTCATTGTAATTAAATTAATTATCGCGAAAAAGAAATTGGAGACAAGATAAAAGATTCTTGAAACTTTTTTACCAAAGTTTACATCTTCATATTTGCTTTATATAAGTAATAAATATATTTCCTTCTTATATTTGAAGAAATTAACAAAAATATATATGATTTTTCCAAGATATCATCAATAAAACTGCCTGAGCGTAATTATATCACGATCTTTGATCGTCTTTCTGGAAATTTAAAAAATTTATTTACATCTTTGACTAAATAAAATTTCAGTACAAAGATTTCTTCGGCGCGTATGCATAGTTCTGTTTACACGAAACTAAAAACTTGGCCTTCCTTTCGGCTTGATTCACTGGGATGCTTGACTCTGGGAAACCGTGCCAGGAAAATAGTGCAGCTATTTTGTGAAGCACCTTGACTAGGCTAGAGCAATGCAGAATTTCATTTGGCCAGAAATTTCATGCTATATATGTATACACTATCACGGTTGGCCATCTCTATTTTGCCTATTGGCGCCAAAACGTATTTCGCAAATATTTATACCACTGTATGTAATCGTGAAAAAATCATAGTACAAACATACGTGATAAAAAATTAGTCTGCGTAATTTTATCAAATAATTGAGAATGAATTAATTAATTCTATTCCTTATGAGAATGAATGAATTAATTCTATAAACGTCACTAAATTTACGACTTGACATTGAAATTGGAATATTGAAACTTTTTCTCCGAAACTTTACATGATATTTTTATTTTTATTTTTTATAATATATTTATTGTTAATTAATAGAACCTTTTTATAAAAAAAAAAAAAAAAAAATTGCAGAACATTAGATGTTTTTAGATAGAGTTATTTAAGCGCAATATTCGATTTCGCAATTCAAGTGGGCGTACAAACAGACGTTTAGTCAGCGATGTGACACCGAATTCCAGAGATTACTAATTAGGGACATTATTAATCGGCATCTGTCTTGTTCAAGCAAAATACCTGCCTTCACCGGTTCGGAAGGCTCGGAATCTGAGAAGACTATCGTCGCGAAATTCGCTACGACGAGTTTCTACCACGCTTCCGCATGGCAAAATGTCAGCATTTTATATCTGTCATCTAGAACAGTCGGACAGGATCCGACGAATGGACTGCGCATCGTAAAATTATTATTAGGCCACCATCGACACAACTATATACGATCGCTTTACTTTGTCGCTTTGACTGATAATCTTCTTCTCGCTATAAAATAAGCAAAATGCCAATGTGATGTGCCAACAATTAAATTGTTGACTCAGCATCACATTGTAACGATGATATAGAGACATTGAAATTATAATATACCATAAAGAAATAAGAAGAAGCACAAGTAATGTGGATAATATTCAAGACTGAAGCTCTTATAAGAACCCATCAATCATCTAGATCTCATGTTCAATGTCATCGATAAGCATGCAAATCATTTTTGCGCATCTCTACAGAATTGAAAGGTGAAGGTATCGATCATCGATGGCGCGATTCATAATCATTTTATAAATCTCTCTCTTGCATACAACATGCACATACGCATAACGCTCACAGGAGAAACTCTCGCGCGTCCGACCGAGAGGGTTGATCGAACGGGATGAGATTGATGATACCCCACACGATGACCTGACCTGTCGAGCTCCGCGTCGAAATCGCCACCTTAATGCGCGTTCGACACTTGCACAACACACTCGCGCGAAAATAGCACCAACGAGCCGAGCTGACACGGGATGGCCGAGAGAAAGAAGAGCGAAACGACAGAGGCAGAGAGGAGGAGACGACGCGATCAGGGGAGGAAGACGAAGACGTCCCTCGGGGGAGGAGAAAGAAGAGAAAATCTGTGCACTGACCTCTCCGGGATCCCTCCGAGGCTCCTCCGATTCTCTCTCTCTCTCTCTCTTTCTCTCGCTGCCACCCTCTCCCGGAGATTGTACGTCGGTCTTAGCGCATGAAAGGGGAAAAACGATCTCTCGATTACCACGAGATCCTCCTCCGGACAGGTCTCTAGACGTCGTCGAGTCGCTCGCTCGCCACTTCGGCCACCTAGGAATCCCCGAATAAATCGCCCGAGTCGGTGAGGAAGCCAGCCGACGGCTATCTCGAGACTGCTACCAATGCCAGCGGCAACACGTCCCGATGCCCGAGCGCCGATTCTTCTTCTTCTTCTTCTTCTATTCTCTACCTCCTCGTCGTCGTCATCGACGGCGTCTTCGACGCGGTGTTCCGAATCGCTTCTACAATCTTGCTCTCTCTTAATCGTGCGATGATACCTTCGACATGGGCAGTGCTTGCTGTAGATAATTTCAAAATTATCTAGATAAAGATAAAGATAAAAATCCGGAACTTTATCTTAGATGAGATAGAGATGATTTTGCTTTTACTTAATCTAGATGAGATAATTATTGCGATAATCTAGATAATTATCTATTTTTGTTTATTTTGGAAGATATATATAAATATTTGTAAAAAATGTGACGCAGATTATAAATGAGATATTAAAATCATAAACACATTCTTTCTCTTTTCTTAGAGAATATTTAAATAATAGCAAAAAGATATATAAATGATATGATATTTATTTATTAATTAATTATAAATATTTATTTATTAATTTATATTTATAATATATTTATAATATATTTATAATATATTTATAATATATTAATAATATAATAATAATATATTTATAATATATATAATAATAATATAAAAAATAATAATAATATAAATATAAAATAATAATAATATAAAAAATATATTTTAGATGTTTTAGACAGATTTTTAGAAGCTTGCCTAAAAAACTTTTTTATACATAACGAACGTCATCTTAAACAATTTTTAGATAAGATGACATATATTTTCATCTAAGATAAAGATTAAGATACTTTGTATTTCTTCATTCTCTAAGATCAAGTTAAAGATCAAGATGATCCATTTCTTTATCTAGATGATTATCTAGATAATTTTATCTAGATACCAGCAAACACTGGACACGGGAGATTTCATCTTATAAATTCACAATAGCTCTTCAACATGATTTAGCTTTCGATTCATTTCAATTAAGTTCTTATCTTTCGCTTCTTAATTTATTCCTACGAAGATCATTTTTCAAGAGAGAGACGTGAATACAATAATTCCGTCTCTTCTTTTAATCTGCGGAATTATTTTCATTTCCGGGAAGGCGATTTCATACACAATCGCGGGAATGAAAACACATTGTTACATTATTATTATAGGACCGCGCTAATTCGTGGCGCGGTCGATCGGCCGCGTTTCGGCCGCTTCTAATAATAATCGATGCCTACGCCTCTCCAGGGATTTCTCTACGGATCCAAATCGATACTATGTCTGGTGCAACATATAGGCTACTTGTACCGGCTAATGTCTCTGCTATTAATCAACTGTGACGTCTCGTTGGAAAGCGGTTTCTAGATCGGGAACGAGCAATAAAATTTATTTGCGTATCGAATATTATATTAATATTGCTAATGATGTAATTGTTCAACATTGTTTAATTATTTTAAAATAATATGATCTTCAAAACTCAAGTGCGATGTAATATTTTGACGCGAGGAAGCATTGCTATAATTTTCGAAAATATTAAAAACTATTAAAGATTAAAAGAATAAAATAATAAGATCTAAATAAAAGATTAAAATAATAAGATTAAAATAATAAAAGAATGAAAATAATAAAAAGATTATAATAATAATATATTAAATAGATTAGAATAATAAAAGATTAAATAAATAATAAAAGAATAAAAATAATAAAAAGATTAAAATAATAAAAGATTAAAATAATAATATATTAATATACATTATTTTTTATCTCAATTCAATCATTACATTTTATAAACTCTTGATGATTGCGCTTTCTTCAGTTGTAATTTTTAAGGATCCGAATGTATATTATGATTATGTATTATTGTATCATAAATAAATTTTTTCTGTGAAAATAGCTTTAACCTAATGAAGAGATCTGCGATAAACAAGATCGACAAGAAGATAGCATTATCTCGATTATCGATCTTAAATTTCTATCTATCGGATGCGGTTAAAAGAAAAATGTAAAAGAATCGTGCATTTTCTCACCGATAAAGTCAATTACAATTAAAATCTGGAATTAAAAGGTGGAAGAAAAGAGGCATTTTCTCGTTAAAGTGACAGATGCTTTTGTAAATGATACCGAGGAATACAAGCAAAGGCTACAGGTACACTTGGCACCGTCTGTCTCCGGCAGGTATTCGCCGATATAATTTTATTATGTTATACGGTATGAATACACGAAAGCTCTTTTTATAATTAAACAGATTCATCATGATTATACCATTGCTAATCAAAATAATTTGCAATGACGCGTGTGTCGAATCAGTCATCTCTCCTGCAAAGGATCCTATTTTCATGCCGGACAGCATTGTATGCAAGAGGGAAGCGATGACGAAAAGATCGAATTTGGATGAACGAGCCTCTGAAAAATTCGACGAAAATATAAGTTTGAAAGCTACGCTTGATGATGATTCCAATGATGATTCCGAACAGAAAAAGATTAAATCCTTGGCACAAAAATTGGCAAATGAAGCTCTTAGATCGCCACAATTGCAACGCAATATTAAAAAATTGACAAATTTAGGCGAACCTCGATATAATTCTAAAACGATAAAAGATTCACTGGTAGATCAAAGAAAACTGGGAAGAGTATTTAAACCAGCAGAAAAGCTGAGCAAGTCGAATCATAAAGGGAAAAGGAAAAAGACGAGAAATAAACGTAGACATGGAATAAGACAGGGCAAAGAGCATCTTTGGTTAGACAAACAAAATTATATTAAGGTAGATATTATATGATTTGTTATTATTAACTATTTTTTGTTATAAATTTTTGTAACGATAAGATATTCAAGAGACAAATATAAATTTAATTTCTGTAAATTTAATTTTTTTTTATTTTATTTCTTCGAGAATTTTTTAAAAGATAAATACTAAAACACTTAAAAAAATTATTGTCAATTTAAAGCATTTCAAAACATAAACATTCTGCATAGATATTCTATTCCTACTTAAATTTCAATTTAATTATAAATAATTACGTGCACTATTATTTAGAAGAATCCACGAAAAATAAATCCATCTACTAATCAAATTGACATAAAACAACGGAATATTATAAATAAAGAGACAACGAACAACTCCATAATGAAGAATAATATTATTCAACGAAACTCTAAAACTGAAAATGACTATCATTCTTTAAAAAATAATCCTTCGGATTCGAAACAACGGTTTCGGAAAATCGATGATGCGATTTCATCGAGACATAAAAACGTGATAAATCGTTTAATGCGAAAAACCACGAAGAATCCCAGAAAAAAGGACCATGAGATCGAATATTACAACAACGATAATCACAAAGCAATTAAAGTTCAATCGAAACGAGACGAAACAGAAGTTGGAAACGACAGAATCACCAGGCAAATCTCGAATGGCAGTTCTATCTTCAACAATAATCCGTTCGATCATCGTTCGCCACAATTTTTAAAGGGAGATTTCTATGACAAGGATTTCATTTACGACGATTCGCTGAAACCTTGGGAGAGCGGTCGTTCCCTGATCGCTCAATCAGAAGAAGATCATGCTATCGATCACATGTCCACGTACTCTCCTATATCAATCGATCAGAAAATCAATCCAAGAAGCTTGTATTATATTTCTGACGTAACTCAAGAAGATCCGTTTAATCAGTTTCAAATATCGAATATCGATCGGTCTTCCAAAGAAAACTTATTATTCGCCAATGATGTAGAATCTTCTACTGACACTTTTATCAATTCCGATGTCGATCTGGCGCAGATTCTTACCACTAACGCGAATACCATCTTTGATCAGCAAATCGAAGCCGAGCAAATTCCTATCGAAGTGCTTCAGGATCGGAATAAGTTGAACGTTCGTTTGCATTCGAATTTAAGTATCGGATCGGAAATAAGAGAGCCTGAGGAAGTGCAGGTGCTTTATTCCGACGCAAGAGCGATGAACGCACCGCATATCCTTCGTAAAGTTCCCGGCACTTTAAACCTATACGTCGCGGAAAAGGATTCTAGACCAGCGTCTGCGTTTAATGAATATGTTTATTCCATCGGCTCTACAAGACAGCCTCTGCACAAGGTTAATCGCGTTCCAGTTCTTTCTCAATCGATCGTCAATCGACCGATAGAACATATCTTGATTCCTGATCGAGAGAAAGATGTCATGTCAAATCGATACAAGAGTGATCGAAAACTAGCATTGGCCGAGGAGGTTCGAAAAGCGAAACAGGAAGCGGCTGCTCGAATTTTCCGCGAACAATATAAAAATGATAAGACTGAAGAATTGGCGAACAGTGAAGCATATGGCGATTTTGCATCCACGACGAAGACGACGGAAGAAATACGACGGGCATATGTTTCTGCGACGTTAAATGAAACTAAGGAAGTCGCGAATCAGATATTAGAAAAGATCGTCGACGAACTGGAGGAGATTAAATCAGATCGAGCGACTGGGAACGAACAAATAGAAGGTCTCTCTTTCTCCCTCTCTCGATTTTGCTATATTAAATTTTAATAGCAAGACGTTTAATTAGCAAGATAGTTAATATTAAAATATAAATAACTTTTCCTTCTTGAATTTAAATATTAAATAAATATTAAATGTTAAATTTAATATTTAATTAAATATTAAATATTAAATATCAAATTTATTCAAAACTCTTTTCAAAAAAAAATCAATTAATAATTCTTTTTAATCTAATTTCTGTTACAATTCAAAAAAGTTAAATAGTTAATATTAAAATATAAATAATTTTTCATTCTTGAAAAATTTAATTTAAATATTAAATAAATATTAAATATTAAATTTAATGTTTAATTAAATATTAAATATTAAATTAAATATCAAATTTATTCAAAACCCTTTTCAAGAAAAAATCAATTCATAAATAATTGTGTTACAATTCAAAAAAGTTAAATAGTTAATATTAAAATATAAATAACTTTTCATTCTTGAAAAATTTAATTTAAATATTAAATAAATATTAAATGTTAAATTTAATATTTAATTAAATATTAAATATTAAATTAAATATTAAATATTAAATATCAAATTTATTCAAAACTCTTTTAAAAAAAAATCAATTCATAAATAATTCTGTTACAATTAAAAAAAGCTAAATAGTTAATATTAAAATATAAATAACTTTTCATTCTTGAAAAATTTAATTTAAATATTAAATAAAATATTAAATGTTAAATTTAATTAAATATTAAATATTAAATTAAATATTAAATATCAAATTTATTCAAAACTCTTTTCAAGAAAAAATAAATTCATAAATAATTCTGTTACAATTTAAAAAAGTTCAACAGAAAAAATAACTTTTATACTGATTTTATTTCGAATATTAAAGTTCTAGTTCAGCAAAATATTTATTAGAAAGATAACAGAAAAAATAACTTTTATACTGATTTTATTTCGAATATTAAAGTTCTAGTTCAGCAAAATATTTATTATTAGAAAAATATTGTCAAATATGCACACATACACACTTACGTTTTGATAAGTGGATTAAACTTTATCAGGTTTACCTTGCAAAATATCGGGATCCTGGGTAACCACGCAGGGTGGAGTACGGATCGACATGAAAGTCGATAATCGCACCATAAACGTGACTCTCGCGAAATTGTCGCCTCCACCTGCTCATCAGGGTTTGCTGGATCTCACTTGGAATCTGACAGGATACGCACCATTCGCGGCAGGTGGACCGTTTTCCTTGCTCGCCATCGACAATCACACAAAGTCTCTGGCGGTGTTTGCAGGTATTCGAGATTCGCGAGGCCGAGAATAAATTATAATTTTATATTACGCGCGAGAAAATTAATTAAAGAATTAAAAAAAGATCTACGATATGATACGCAGGTGCGTGCAGAGTGTGCCAAGGTATCGATACGATAGTTGGAGTTTGGTCGATCGCTCATAATCCGCGGGACTGCGAAGACTTTCAGATAGCCACGAATATTTATAACGACATATTTCGTCGCACTAAATTGTCATCAGAGATGAAAAGAAAACACCGAGAGATCGTACGATTGTTTCAGAAAAACGACAAAGAGAATGCAACAATAGATTCGACCCTGAGTAACGTAATGCAGCACAATAACACGTTACAACGAAATAATACGTTCCAACAAAACAAAGTAGAGAAAGGAAAAATTTAGATAACGAAGACACTCTTAAGGAATTAATAGAGAATAATAATAGATAAAGAAAAATTAGCATATTGCTAAAAAAAAGATACAAAGTTTTTTCGTATTAGTAAATAATTTATGTAAACTTGAAAAAGTACAAACTTTGTATTTCTCTCGAGCATTAATAATTATATCAATATTGCTCTTATCAATATAATTTTAAAAAAGTACATACATTATGTAGACAATCTACAATAAATTTTTAATTGTAAATTTGATTAGAGATTTAATTTTCTTATTCTTCTCTTTTAATTCGGACGGAACATTGATCTTTTGTGTGTGCGCACAGACTCTAATTAAATGAAAATAATCTATGTAAATGCTTATATAACATTGTTTTTTTGTCACAATTACTTAACATCCAGTAAACATTGAAGAATGGTATCAAAACCCGACACAACAATCTATAATAAACTTAGAGATTTAATAAATGATATTAAATAATGATTAATAAGATTATCCATTTATTACCTTTAGCGTACCAACTTGTCTATTTCGAGTATCCTTAATTGATAATGATATATGTTTGCGATCATTATCAAGTGCATATTTTTTTATATTAAAAATTGCATAACTAGAAAAGATCAATCATCAAATATTAAACATAATAGACTTACTATGTCTATCGTAAAATTAAAATTATTATTATATTTGTTATATTCAAAGAGAGAACGCGAGTTAATATTTTTATAACACTTTTATAACAACAAAAGTACTATAATATAAAGAAAATAAATCGGTACTCACCCGACCTCCTATAACGAAGACACTCTTAAGGAATTAATAGAAAATAATAATAGATAAAGAAAAATTAGCATATTGCTAAAAAAAAGATACAGTTTTTTTAGTAAATGATTTATGTAAACTTGAAAAAGTACAAACTTTGTATTTCTCTCGAGCATTAATAATTATATCAATATTGCTCTTATCAATATAATTTTAAAAAAGTACATACATTATGTAAACAATCTACAATAAATTTTTAAACTACTGTAAATTTGATTAGAGATTTAATTTTCTTATTCTTCTCTTCTAATTCGGACAGAACATTGATCTTTTGTGTGTGCGCATGGACTCTAATTAAATGAAAATAATCTAAATGCTTATATAACATTGTTTTTTTGTCACAATTATTTAACATCCGATAAACATTGTAGAATGGCATCGTAACCCGACACAACAATCTATAATAAACTTAGAGATTTAATAATTGATATTAAATAATGATTAATAAGATTATCCATTTATTACACGTTACCTTTAGCATACCAACTTGTCTATTTCGAGTATCCTTGATTGATAATGATATATGTTTGCGATCATTATCAAGTGCATATTTTTTTATATTAAAAATTGCATAACTAGAAAAGATCAGTTATCAAATATTAAACATAAGAGACTTACTATGTCTATCGTAAAAATGAAATTATTATATTTGTTATATTCAAAGAGAGATTACGAGTGAATATTTTTATAACATTTTTATAACAACAAAAAAATATTATAATATAAAGAAAATAAATCGATACTCACCCGACCTCCTATAATGAAGACACTCTTAAAGAATTAATAGAAAATAATAATAGATAAAGAAAAATTAGCATATTGCTAAAAAAAAAGATACAAAGTTTTTTTATATTAGTAAATAATTTATGTAAACTTGAAAAAGTACAAACTTTGTATTTCTCTCGAGCATTAATAATTATATCAATATTGCTCTTATCAATATAATTTTAAAAAAGTACATACATTATGTAGACAATCTACAATAAATTTTTAAACTACTGTAAATTTGATTAGAGATTTAATTTTCTTATTCTTCTCTTCTAATTCGGACAGAACATTGATCTTTTGTGTGTGCGCACGGACTCTAATTAAATAAAAATAATCTAAATGCTTATATAACATTGTTTTTTTGTCACAATTACTTAACATCCGATAAACATTGAAGAATGGCATCAAAACCCGACACAACAATCTATAATAAACTTAGAGATTTAATAATTGATATTAAATAATGATTAATAAGATGATCCATTTATTACACGTTACCTTTAGCATACCAACTTGTCTATTTCGAGTATCCTTGATTGATAACGACACATGTTTGCGATCATTACCAAGTGCATATTTTTTTATATTAAAAATTGCATAACTAGAAAAGATTAGATAGTTATCAAAAATATTCATATTAAACATAATAGACTTACTATGTCTATCGTAAAATTAAAATTATTATATTTGTTATATTCAAAGAGAGAACGCGAGTTAATATTTTATAACACTTTTATAACAACAAAAAAGTACTATAATATAAAGAAAATAAATCAGTACTCACCCGACCTCCTCGCATTCTTTATCTTCGGCTTCTTCGGGTAAAGGTTCGCTAATGATAATAAATTTGACATTTGGACTTATAGATTCGGTCAACATAGAGCGTAAATTATTTCTCTCCATAGGGTGTGTCTTTTCGTCTATTCGAAATTCTAAAATTGCAATATTCATTTCCTTATTCCTGCCATTAAAAACACATTTGTCTTTATATATAAATAATAGACTTACTTTTCTTAAAATTATAAAACATTTCTTGACTAACTGTTTTTGGTTTTCTTACGGAAGCAGTCTCCATATCTTCGCCGCGATGCCCAAGGAAGGAATACTCTACGTAAAGCAATTGTATTTCATCATCTTGCATGATAGAGCTTTCATCCAGAAGCTGTATGCTTGCTATTTCAATGATTATCGTATCTTTTTCGAGATGCTGAAAAAGGCAAAAATAAAAAGTCAGAATTAATAATTACGCTAAATTATTATGTTATATATATTTGGAAATTGATATATTTTTCAATATATTATACTTTTATATATACCCTTCTTCACATTAGAAGTGTGCTAGTGTACAATATTATTATGTCCCACACAGCACAGAATATTACAGTAATATTACAATATTGCTACAATATCGCAGCAATATTGCTGCAATATTGTAGCAATATTGTAATATTACTGCAATATTCTGTACTATATGGGGTTCATTAAAGATATCATTAAAAATGACATTAGTATTAATAGTCTCAATGCGAAATTTATTTCATTTAATAAATCAATATCTATTTTAAATTAAATTTTAAATAATAATAAATTTTAAACATTAAATAATTAATTTTAAATTTTAAATAATAATAAATTTTAAATATTAAATAATTAATTTTAAATTTTAAATAATAAATAATTAATATAATAAATAATAAATAATTAATTAAATAATAAATAATTAATTTTAAATTTTAAATATTAAATAATTAATTTAAAATTTTAAATAATAAATTATAAATTCCATATTTAATTTTCGTCAAAGAACCAGATAATAAAATGCATTCTAGACAGATTTATCGCACGAATTTATATTCGCAATCTAGCACCCTTCTCTTAAACATCTTAAGTTTAACTGAATAAGCATAACTAAGAAACAATCTCGTACGCTAGTGTCATGGTGGTCATAATCTTGCACGTCCACGTTTAACGATTTATCTTCTGCAAATATTTTTGCACGACTAGTTGAGCTACTTTTATCGACATATAAATGCATGAATACGAAGACGTAATTAATTACTAATTATATTAGCAGAATTCAGCAGACTCTTTTGCCTATACTTCTCCCAATTTTTCTCTGAGAAAACCTCGCCCAAGTCACGGATCACGCTATTTGTTTCTTCGAGCATCGAAACGTCCTGAATACGACCGGAAATTCGACAATTTCCAAATTGAACGTTTTCTATGTTTCGTACAATCGCGAGAGCTTTTCATAAGATTGCATTACATATCTTACATTCTCGATTAAAGTCCTAAACTCCTTCATGCTCGATGAATCTCTCAGACCATTCTGTTGCTCGATATTTCTGCTATCCGTAAGTACATCGGAATCTAGACTAATTAAAACCAATTATATAACTCTTGTAATGCATATAAAAAAAAAGATAAGTTTGTAAAAAATGTTATTTTTCTGTAAGATTTTCCTTTGTTATATTTTGCAAAAATTAGACTTAAATAGAAGGAGATAACAAAAAACTCTTACTTTCTTGCTGTAACTCTTCTATTCTCTTCTCTTTTGTTCGTGTCTTTGTAAGGCGAAGAGAAATCTTCGTTATTCGAGTTGTCGAAATAACAATTTTCCTCTTCCGAGTTTTCACTTTCATACTCAAAATCTGCGATTTTAACAATCGCAGTTGCGTACAATTAAATTTAAATCAAATATAATATAAATAATATAATATAATAAATATAATATAATAAATAATATAATACAAATAATAAAATATAATACAAATTAATTATGCAATAATGAAATTACTTATGTCTAATGGCGATCGGACATGAAGTTCCTTTGTAGCTTCTTGTATCGCGGCATCCTCTAAAGCTTGATCCTTTGGAGGTTCCTTCGTATCTTCTAACGTTGTCACATCGACCGAAGGTGGAACGAAACTTTTTTCCGGCACGTCAATCGCATCCTTCTTCATCGGAGGCACTTCAGGGAAAACATCTCGCATCGATATTATACCGCATTGTTTTTTAAATGCTTCGACCATGTCGACGTTGCAGCTCAATCGGACCCAGAGCGATAGCTGGCCAAAATTGACGCCGAAGAAGCAAGAAATAACGCTGTTCACGGGTACAATGTAATGTAACTTATTCTGCGGATAATCCAGGATATCCTTGATGGAGACTTTCGCTCGGGCGATCGTGTAGCAGGTATCGTTTCGACGAACAATATTCACTCGGAAGACCAGGTACTCCGACAGCACGTTCTTGAAGAAGGAAGAGAGATCCGCTATGCGGTACACGGAGGACGAGTTGAAGATCAGATTAGGGCACTTCATTTTCGGCGTGTAAGCGGTCTTCTCGCCCCAAATATCCCAGCTTATGTAAATGTGAAGATTGCATATGTCTTCTTCTTCTGGGATTTTCGCGATCTGATGATTTCAAAACGCGAATATAATCAAATCATGATTTTCTTCGGTTCAAAAATAAACGACAGATTTTTCTTACATAAGATACATATGTTTGTATATATATATTTGATAAAAAGTATTTTTTCAATATTTCATTTTTTATCGCGCACAATATTTTACAGTTTCTAAATTAATAATTATATAAAAAATTATTAAATTATTAAATTATTAAATTATATAAATTTATATAAATTATTAAATTGTATAAATTATTAAATTATATAAATTTATATAATTATATAAATTACATATTTATATTTAATATAATTTCATATATAATTATATTGTATAATTTCATCGTTTTATGTGAGAAAAGTGGATAATATAGAGTAATTGATGACATCAAAATATATAAACATAAATATGATAGTACAAAGTAAAATATATGTTTAAAATATTGTTTTATTTGATATATATTGTATATAAAGATTATTAATAAATTTTTGTCGTTTTATTCGAGATACTAACCGATGTGGAAAGTTGCAGTCGCGAAATGTGAATCTCGATGAGACCTTGTCTATCGGTAATTAATAGAGGAAAGCCTTCCGTTGGGCACGCTGGCAATCTCATACTGTCATTTAGACATTCAATTTTACAGGGTAATTGCTGCTTCTCTTCCAGAAACAACGGATCCTTCGTTTTGCGCAAATGGCACGTTAAATTACATTTAGGAGAATGCGGCTTTAATCTCTTTAGTTTCTTTACAGATTTTTCTGCCTAAACGAAAACCATTGACGCGTTATATTATATTAAAAAATTTTACGTTTTCCACTTTGCACTGGCTTACGCAGAAGTCTTTACTAATATCGCGGTACGATGATTTCCTGAACGTCTCGTGAATCATAGGAGAAAATTGGACATCAAACGGGTCTTTCATTAAGACAGTTGCAGATTTCTTTTCACACATGAAATTTCTATAATTCTTGGCGGTTGGTTGAGGAGCACAGCTCATACAACCACGATCGGAATCTAAATTTCGCATAACATTTTTATCATTATTGCAGATACAATATCATTTGTCTTTTTGTTTCTATAAATATAATAAATATAATATTGTATTTTTGTTTTTATAAATATAATAAATATAATAAAATATATTCGTCAATGCATAATCTTTGTCAATCATTACCGAAATTTGTCTGAGCTACGTCTGAGCAAGAACGATTTTGCTTAATACGAGTAGACATCACAGAAATATTATTGTTGTTAACATCAATTAGCGAATCCTTGATCGTAGAAACCTGGTGACTCGAAAATATTTTTTCGTCAGTATTGCTAGACGTCGCTACATATTCTTGCAAAACGTCGAATAAAATCAGAAACATTTGATTTAACGTTAGGTTTGGGTTCTCCGCGAGCCTTTTTCGTGAACTCTCAAGATTTGTTTCGTCACGAAGTAATCGAGAAGATATTTCTCCATCGCTGTAATAAATACTCTCATGATGATAACATATACACACAATAATGTTCCAATCTTTACATCTTACATATTATAAAATATAAAAATGAATATAGAATATATAACATAAAAAAGTAATTGTAAAATATAAGGTATATATTATATAAAAAGTTATTATATAATCAGTATTTATTTATAAATTAAATATATAAAATGTTTCATATACTTTTATCGAATATTAAGAAATTGTTTTATAGCTCTTTGAATACACAAGATTTTGTGCGATACACAAATTATTTCCTTATTATCTACAATACAATAAATATAAAACATAAACTATTAATTACATTAGTTAATAAATCAAGAAGATATATCCAAAGAAAGTTAAAAAATACATCTACTCACATAATACATACATACAAGTACTGACACAAATATTGAACATTTAACTAAGCTTCTTCATTAGATGCTATATGACAATGAATGCTATATTTATATTTTACCTATATTCTTGAATTTAAAATATGTATTTGTTATTTGATGTTACAAAAAAATTACTATCTTACAATTATAATTTTAGTTAAATTTATTACATATAATTATGTATCTGTTTCTAGGAATGTTTTAGTACCATTTACTTTAATTCCACATTAATATTAATTCCATATTCCAACTTACATGAAAAACTATTTAATATTTTAATATCGATGCTGGTATTATTATACTTCCATTACATTTGTCATAAGCTTGCGAAATTGTATCATTGAAAAAAGTAATAAGAAAAAGTTAATAATAAAACGTATAGTATATAAATTAATAATAAGCGGTAAACTCTCTGTCAACAATTAGAATCACCAAACAATAGCTTCTCGAGAGGTACGACTTGCCTGTGCCTCTGAGCTATATCCAAAATACCCATATATTCTTCTTTTGAGGCGATTCTCGACGCGTCCAAAGGTGTGTTAATTTGCGCTTGATCCAACAGCTTTAATATTTTTTCGCGGGACAAAACATTTTTGCCATTTGTTTCCTGATTCATCTTCCATTCTTTCAACGGCGATTGCAATGATGCCTTCTCCTCAATTTTTTTCTCTTCACTTCTCGTCACTATACTTTGTTCGTTTATGCTGGCAGTGATGATTATTGCCTGTACTGATTTATCCACCAATTGTAAATTTTCTCGCGAGTTGCCGACAGGTTTCTCCAGCTGTATCATTTTATCGTACATTTCGCAACATTTCATACATTGCTTTATGTCTGATGATAGTGCCATATTTGAAATATCGTCGCATTTTTCGTTTTGCTTAGGAAAAGACTACAAATATCACAAAATTGCAGATCACTCAAATACAATTTACAATTATAATTTCAAAAATATATACAGATATACTAACCGTTACTTGTACCGTCAAGGCATCTATGTTTGTCTGCAATTCCTGAAGTTTTACGAGCAATCGCTCATTCGTTGCCTTTAATGATACAATGTTAGCCTGCTCGTTATTGAATGCAATTTTCAAGTTTTGTTGATCCTGAGCATTTTCAGAAAGCTTTTTTCTTAATTCTACATTTTCGAATTCGACTTGACTATATTTCGAAGTAAGCGCGATAAGCTCGTTATTATGTTGCTGCAATATCTTAATTTCATTCATAAAATCCCGTATCTGTTCATCTTTCTCGCGTAATGTGAGCTGTGAATTTTTCGCATTTAGCATCTGATGATCGATCTCGGCCATTCGTGTCCTCTCTGATGAAAGAACGGCCGCAATCTCCTGATTATTCCTGAAAAAATTATAAATTTTTTAATTAGAAACAATCTATATGACAAAAAATATTTATATTATAATGTTATAATATAATAATAATATTATAATATTTAAATTTAAATAAATAATGTGTGTGTATTCACAAAATTTATTATACCGATTATATTTGACAAGATTATTATGGTAATTATATTTGATAAGAAGCACGATTTACTACAAAAAAATATAAAAAATATTCAACCAATTTTCTACATTAAAAAATTTATTAAATCTAATAGTAATAATATGTCACATATTTGAGAGAAAAAGAGCTAATATACTTCGTCGTCTGTTCAAGAGTCGTTTTCAAGTCATTAATTTCAGTAGTCAACGCAGCGTTTTTTTCTTGAGCCGTCATTAGTTTATCATTCAGCTGCTTCATCTGTCGCCAAACTCGTATATACTCTACATTCTCCGCTATCTTTTCCTTTTGAGTGCTAGTGGAAAGCGCCAGCTCTTTCTCTAACTCTGTTATACGACATGCCATATCTTTCTTCTGCGCCTCCAGTTTCTACGAAGAAAGGTTGAAAACTAGGCGGAAATTATGGCGCGTAACACATTACACACAACGAGCAACTTTATGTATTCTAATTATTTGAATATAAGATCGCAAAATAACTTATATATAATATTTAACATCTTTCTTACTATTTTCGATCATTTATTATTCTGTATAAATTTGTTTTATTTTATTTATTTAAAACATTACTTATTTATTTAATTTATTTATTTAATATATTAATTTAATTAATTTATTTATTATTTATTTAAAACTTATCATTTATTTAAACTGCTTAAATGAGATAAATGAGAAAACTTAAGTACGTGCAAATATTTCGAGAATGTTATTTTACCTCGATTTTAAGGAGACAATTTCGCATGTCGTTATCGTCATCTCCTGCCCCAACGATACATTGACATGATGGTACTCTCGTGCGATTATTCTCACTTCGGCACGTCCTAAAGCAAATTAGTTTGGTATTTTCACTGCGTTGCGACAGTGAGTCATAAGATAAATTTCATAGCATACGTGTACTTACACGAGTCCGGAAGACGATGGCCTAACGAGATTACGACTGCGCGATGACGATCTACCGCTCATCGTATGACTCAACAATTGATTTCTCATCACGCCGATTTTCTCTTTCAACTTAAACATTTAATAGAATATTATTTAGAAATACATTGTTGTTAGCGCGCAAAAAGTATTAAGTTTTATATGAATAAAAGGACGCTATAATATTTATAGTAAAGAAAAAAATTTAAAGAAATCATGTATTGCTTATAATTTATAATCTTTCATTTATATTAATTTTATTAAAAAGTATAATCAAATTTGTAACAATATTTACATTACAATAACACAAATGATAATTTCTATACAGAATAGTACGTTCTTTTTAAAATAGTAAGATATAATATTTTTATTTATTACATTAAATAGTAAATTATTTAATAAATATTTAAATTATTTAATTAATAAATTATTTAAAATTTTACAATTAAGAATTGTATTAGAGAATTTTATTAAAATATATCATACATAACATGATCTAAAACGAGATTTTTTTCAAACAGAAGAATGTTATTGAATTACTATACGAAAGATTTTTTAAGGTCATTATTTCAAGTCTACCTTGGTATTTTCGAGTTCAAGCGCAGTTATTCTTCTATCATCAGCAATATCTAATCCACACGATCTTGGATTACTGGCCAATCTAATCAACTTTGTCCCGAGCCGCTTAATTTTGTCTTCCTGGCAATTCGATAATTTTTTCAGATTGTTTGCCTCGTCCAGTAAACGTAGATACTTATCCTCTAACTGATAGCGATCGAGTTTGCAAACGAGATGACGTTCCCTAGGATCTTTCATATTTTAAATATTATTCACACGTATATACATTCACATACATTGTATCATATATATATTTGGCAAAAAATAAAACAAAAATTAATTATTATAATAAAGAGAATATTGAAATGAAAAATGGAAATTAAAATATATATTGTATAGAATCTCTTATAAAATATTTGCATCTGTCGAACCATATATGTAGAAAATGAGGATATAAATCAGAGAAAAATATGAGCTAAAGTTTATCTAACTCAATTTGTGATAAAAATATATGTGTATATACAAACCTATCAAACTAATAATTGTGTCTGCGCAAGAGCCTTCCTTTACGGGCAAAATATCACGATTTGGATCATCTGCCATTTTCAATCAGATTTCTGATATGTAGACTGATCACTTAGAATTGATAAATATTTCAAACGTTGATTAGCACGTACAAACTCTGAAAAATTAATATAGAATTAATATTGCATTTTATTTATATATAAAATGTGTTATTAAACAGAAAGAAATATTAATTTGAAAAAAAATATTCCTTCTTTATAATCTGCATTATATTTATATCATATTTATATCATATTTATTTCTCTTTCGCTCTTTTTTTCCTCTTTCTAAATTCTTTTCCATACCAAAACGATGACTATTTTTCCACACATTGTATTTATTTGCACACACAAAAATAATTAAACGTATTTAATCTATTCATGATCGTGAATAAAAGAATTCGAGTAATCGATTTTGCAATTCTCCGCTAATTTCGGTTTATATTATTCGATTATCTTCAAAACAATAATTCTCAAAGTAATAATTTCTTAATATGCAACGATAAATTAATATTAATAAATAAAGACATACTTATTAATCTTTATTAATTTAAATGAAAATTTAAAATTTTTTTATCTTTTTTCCCAATAAATTTTTAAAATACTGGATATTTGCGCAAATATGTAGTATGTATGCAATTTTCGGAATATTAATAGAAAGAGATATAAATATATTAATATTAATAAAATATTAATAGGAAAGAGAATGACATTAAATAAAAATATTATATCGAATAATTATTTTCTTTTACATGTAACATTATTAAATTATAATGTAATATTTTCTACACTATACTTGAAAACCGTACTAATTGAAAGAAAGCTGTACTAGCGCATACAAATGACAATAATTATCACTGGTTATCGCTTTGTGACTGCCAGATTCGAGATTAATGCTTATATACACACATATATACGTGCTATCAGAACCATTCAGAACTCTTCTACCATGTACTTGTATCTCTAAATAAAAGGCATTTCCGCGAACAAATAATATGATTCATCCTCTCTCGATCTCCACCCTATATGAATCATCTCAGCACAAAGCTTTAAAAGCCGTAAAAGAAATATTACAAAATAATATCTTAAATAGTAATCAGAAATATTACAAAATAATATCTTAAATAATATCTTAAATGAGAAAATAAATACAAAATTAAAGACTATTCCAGATTGAAAGATCCTCATTAAAATGTATAAAAAAATATTTTGCAATTGATTCAACGATATTTTTATACGCACTCAATTAATCACATTTTAACAAAAAAATGCAGTATATGATATTGCAATTATATTACATATATTCAAAGTTTCCCCGTCGTCGACCTGTAAAATTATTTACGCACCCTTTTTCCGAACAACCCGAGTGCATAATCACAGAGTGTTACGCAAGAATAATCAATCTGGAAAAAATGTAAAAAAAGAGAAGAATGAATAAAAATTATATACACAAACATTGTTGTATAAGCGATTAAAGTATGACGATAAAAAATTCGATATTTTAAATTAAATTTATTCAAGACCTATTACCTGGTTGATATTAATAGTATTTAATACTATTAATATAAATACTATATTAATAAATAAAATAAATAAATACTTATTAATAATAAGAGAGAGTATTAATATATATAATTTATATTTTTAAGTATTTAGCGCTATTAATAACACAAGTATTTATTTATTAATAATAAAAATGTGTATTAATAATGTGTATTATATGAAGTTTATTTTAATTTCAATTTTTTGATAATTTAATTCTGACATAACATCACCTCATCATCAATTATATCATATCAATTATATACTGACCGTCATTAAAACTTTTCCTAAAGTACGCATCATCATGAATAACAATACGACAGGTGGACGTTTTGAAGGAAAAATGTCACGACCGCGAAGAAGGAAAGTCCGATGTATATAGAAACTGTCGAGAGGATGCTTCGGGAGGAAGGAACCCGGAAAGAAAAAAAGAGAAGAGAAAGAAAGAAAGAGATGCTACGAGTTGGTCGCATCGCATCACCAGGTATATATACACACACACACATACGAGGAGCTGCGAAGCGCCAGCGAAGAGCCACAGAGAGAGAGCGAGAGCGACAGCGAGAGCGAGCGAGAGAGAGCGAGCGAGAGCGTGAGCGAGAGCGCGAGCGAGAGAGAGCGAGCGAGAGCGCGAGCGAGAGAGAGAGCGAGCGAGAGCGCGAGCGAGAGAGAGAGCGAGCGAGAGAGAGAGCGAGCGAGAGCGCGAGCGAGAGAGAGAGCGAGCGAGAGCGCGAGCGAGAGAGAGAGCGAGCGAGAGCGCGAGCGAGAAAGGAGAGACCCAGCACAACCTGACCTGTCCGTGACCACCGCACCGTACCCTCGCTTTTGACATCGGCGGCGGTGGCGGCGGAGTGTGCGTGCCAGTGGGAAAGGTAAGATGGCGGCGGACGGAGATGCGGCGATTCCGGACCAGGAAAAAGTGCGAATAGTCTCGGATTTTATATTGCACTCGCCGCCGGGGGAGTTCAACGAGGTGTTCAACGACGTGAGGGTTCTGCTCAACAACGACAACCTGTTGAAGGAGGGCGCGTCCGGGGCCTTCGCGCAGTACAACAAGGACCAGCTCACGCCTGTTAAGGTACCCTTCGTCGTCGTCGTCGTCGTCATCTTCGTCATCTTCGTCATCTTCGTCGTCGTCGCCGTCCCCGTCATCGTTAATCATCGTCGTCAATCGTCCTCATCGTCATCGGCATCGTTATCAGAGTCGTCGTCATTAGCGTCACGCGCGCTTGTTCCTCCCAGAGTACGAGATCCGCGAGTTCGCGCCCTCGACGTGTACTTTCGCTTACTCGATCTCCTTTTCTCTTTCAAGTGTATTCCGATTCCCAAAATCCCGCGATCGCAGATTTTATTTTCTCTCTTTCTCTCTCTCTCTCTCTCTCTGTCTTTCTTTTTGCCTTGGCCTTATCGGGCCTGCCGGGATTTATACAGGTGACCTTGGTTTTGGCTCGAGGCACCGATACCGGTATCCCCCGCAGCAGTTCTCGTGCTTCACCGGCACGAACATTGAACGTTTTCATGCTAGACTACGAATCTCATTAATCTCACAAGATGATGAAAACCATTGTACCAAGTAGCAAGTTTGTAATTTCTTAATTCATGGATAAGAATTGTTTTTATCTCCTTTTCTTGCTTATAACAAAGTGATACCCTAGTATATTCTGTGATTCTAAAGTTAGGCATCGTTGGTCCAAGAGCAAACGTTTGCGATATCTTATCTTTGCTGTGAATGACTGGTTTCACAACATTAAGAATGCTAAGATTATACTGACGTTCTGTTTATGTTTTCTATATCAAATCATAAGTGCTCGCAAACTTTCATTGAGTAATACATAAAAAACAGAGAGGTATGTAAACTAAATTAAATATTACAATTGTATTCTTTTCTTTGTATACAGATAGAGGGAAGTGATTATCCAGCGCTTATAACAGAACACAATGACTTGGGTTCTCAAAGGTTTTACGACGCACGGAGTAAGCAAAGTTTTAAATACGATCACTTGAGGAAGGAGGCGCAAGATTATGAAACTTACGAACCAGATCCTATAGCGGAGCCTTGGAGGTCAGCCTTTCAAGATGAGATAACGAATTATACTCAAAGTCACTATAGACATGGCGCCTGCTCAGTTTTTGGGAAGTCTTTTGGAGGTAATTATTTTGTTTGCATAATTGCCTAAACGAAATGGTGCGCGCAAAGAGTAAACATTAATTTTTATCCAGGAAACGTAACGCTAACGGCGTGCATAGAAGATCATCAGTTTCAACCCAAAAATTTCTGGAATGGCCGTTGGCGTTCGGTGTGGACTGTAAGTTTTACTCCAAATTCAGGAAACGCCGAATTGAGAGGTAGCCTCAAAGTACAAGTACATTACTACGAAGATGGAAATGTACAATTGGTCAGTAGCAAAGAAGTAAAGGAAAGCCTGCCTATCTCCAACGAGAAGCAAACGGCGAAAGATTTGATACGGTTTGTCGAAGAATCCGAAAACGATTATCAAACGGCAATTTCCGAGAACTATCAAACCATGTCCGACACCACCTTTAAAGCGCTGCGAAGACAACTGCCGGTAATGCGAACGAAAATCGACTGGAATAAAATTGTGTCGTACAGTATTGGCAAAGAGCTTAAAAGTCAATAGAAATAGATTTTTTTATATATAATAATAATAATATTAAAAGAAATAATTAAAAAAAAGAGAAGAAAAGCGCATTTTGCTGCATGAGTGAAGTCTGGACGTGTGATGTGCATGGGAGCAAACTATAATACTACTAAGTAATGTCTGATTAGAGAGATATTTCGACTCATGCATACCACTCAAGGTTCCTCTTGACTCCATATATGTTATAAGAAGCAATAAAAAAAAAAAAGAAAACATTTTCGGCGTTGTCAATTGTGTAAAAGAAATTAATTAAAGATTATAATTTCTCCAAATTTTTACATACACAAGTTTGGCATAAAGTAATGTAACATTGAATGGCTTGATATAAACATGCATTATTTCTATAAATATGCTGATTGTAAAATATAGGATCAGTATTCAACAGTGGAACCTTTGTATAAATGTTTCTTCGCTTTAATTCTAACCATCTTTCTTAAAGCTATATCCATGATATTCGCATTATGCAGCATAGCGCAAGATATAATCTTTAACTTCGGATGGACATAAGAACAATTAATAATCTATCGAAGTAAAAGAAATATTTACTATTTATAATGGGGGTAATGGGAATCCTTGCTCTTATGTTAAGTAATTGAACTGAGGTTGAATTCAATGTGTTGAATAGCTTGAAATTTGTGAAACACAAATAGCGAAAATAAATTTAAGCTATAATTATATTATAGTTGTGAAGTAATGAACAGATGCTGGAAGAGAAGATGCAGTTTTTCAATTTTGACATAAAACTTATAAATTCCTGCAAATTTTATCAAAAATATAATAACATCAGTGATATTTCTCTGATAATGTTTATTAATATTTTTGTTCACGCATTTATTTTTCCTTGTAGGAATTTATCGCACATACAATAGAAATTGGTTTACAATATTATATGTTCACTGAGATTATTATTTTATTGATAATCTTATTGCTACAACTACATCAATCTGTTCTAGCACAATTTATCTGTCACTTGACAGTTCACCCTGACTCGAAGCAAAATAATTTCAATCATTTTATCATTAAATTTGCAACGCATTCTGCAGTCAAATACGAAAATTTGCACAATTCGTTATTTACATTTTATAAACATAATTATAGATCACGAAAAGTCTACATAAATACATAAAGAAATAAGTTTTTTTTTACAGACGTGCTCATGTGCAAATAAAATAGTAAAATTTATAATTTATGTTAGATATAAGAAAAACATCTCATTCTTATTTTAAAAGCAAGATAAAATGCTCGTAATCTTTAAGACTCAAATCACTTAAAGCCACGCGATAATACATCTCGTGTATTTGAAAATTTGGGTAAAAAGACCATTATATGTATACACATATACATTTCAATCATTAAGTTATTTGTCAATACAATATGTTGGGGCCATGGGTGATGTCAATCGCATAATATATCAAACGTAATACAAAGACATTAGATGTGTCTATTTATAATTTGCCGGTATCGAACACACCGTTAAGTGTTCATTATCACATTCAATACACATAAAGTACAGAAAACAAGGAAACATAACTCTTAACAGATATTGGTGGGCAAGGCCTACTATTTTTATCCAACTTTATATTTCACACATAAAAATATAAGTCTATATACATTTTTGTTAAAATGTATATTGTTTTATAATAAGTATGTCTATTATATATAATGGATACGTTACAAAGTTTAAATATGAACTACTGAAATGAATGAAATAAATGTTGATCATTGCGCAATTTGGTTTCTAAATCATATTAAAAGTATATCAACCCTGTCGTGAAAGAATCATTCAAATTTAAAAGCAGAAGCAGGAAGTCTCTTGGTGCTATCGCTTACTACACATTACACAGCCAGACATTGTATGCGAAAACGGAAACTAACAAAGTACATGATACATTGTACATTGTAGAATGTAGCCTATAGCCTGCTGGAGCCTTAATCTGTTCACTTTATGTTGGGGGAATGGAAATGGGGACAATGAAGATTGGGTCTTGTGGGGGAAACTATGTACATATGTTATTTGGATGAATGAATGCGACAACCATCATTTGACTCTTAATGCAATAGGATTCGAAACGTGTATGTAATATTATTTGTACTTTGTAAGTTACATCGTAATTCAAGGCATCATCTTTACTGCAGCTGCAGTAAAATTCTTGGAAGAGAAATGAAAACACGAAAGATTCTTGCCATCGATACTTAGGGATTCAGTCAGAATACACAGTCAGACTAAACGATAAATTATTTGTTAGCATACGAGGCGCAATAACGAAGTTATTCAATGTAAATACAATCTCATATATGCTACTCAAGTCTCATTGTTTGTATTACGTATGTAAATTACAAAATGGAGCGTACTGAGGTGTGTTTCGAATCTTGTCAAAACTCCATACAACATAGTTGCCTACGATATTGAAAACTAAGTATTACCTGCAATCGAGTGTATCGTAACATAACAAAACGCATGTTCTTATGTAAAAATTTAAACACAGGATACATTTATCAGTTAAATTATGCATTATTGAATGTTATGATTGATTAAATAAAGTGATGTGACACTTTATATTTGAGCTTTTAAGTATGAAAGTAATTCTTTTATGTAAAAATTAATTAATTTTTACTATACTATATAGATATATATGTCATTTTCCATATTATTCAATGTATTTTATATAGCTCAATAGAATTTGCAAATTTAGAAAAAAAATTTCTTTTTTATGTAATATTATTAATGATAGAGATTTATAACTTCATTTATTTTAACTATGTTTTCAATATAAAATTCATACACTAAAGTAAAACTATACTAATAAGATATGTGCAAAAAAATATATTTTAATAGAGTTTTTAAATTTTTGATATAATTTTTGTATAATTACAGGAGTATATATTAACCTATAATGATCATAATGGTTAGAGTCTAACAACTTTATATAAATTATATTCACATATGACACAAATTTAAATTAAACAATTTTAATTAGTGTAACATATGCTTTTCTAATACAATTAATTTCATGATAAAAATTGAGATATTGTGTACAGGTATATCTTTGTTACTATTATTACGTGTTGTTTTCATGTATGCAGATCTACTTGAACAAATACTACTGTGATACGTACACGAACGTGTCATAAAGCTGCGAAGAAATGGAAAAACGTACCTTGCCCAAATTGTGCTAGACATTATTATATACTCAATGTGAGATGCGAAAAGTAAATATACAGGCACATAATTGCACCGTAAAGCATCAACAAAGACGCCTTAAACGAAACTTGACTTTCATAAGCAACCACCTATGCTTATACCATCATCCATCAAAATGGCATCCAAACAAGACAGCACGTGATTGCTCTTTTAAGTGCACTTGTGTACATCTTCTCTACTAGAATTAAAGTAAACATTACAAATACCAGCTCCAATCTAGAATTTCCTCTCAATCTCTTCTTAAATTAAGTATTCGTTAATAGATATCCATTCTTTTGTTAGAAATAGCACCTTTTCTCCACAATTTTCAGTGATAATTTTTACGTTTTTGTCTTACAATTAGCGAATTTATTTTTGTCACGAAAAAAAGGGAACTTCAGTTTATGGAAAAATTACTATTTCAAAATAGAGAGAGATACAAAAAAGGGAGATCTATAATATATATATTTATTTTTTATTCCAAGAAAGAAGAAAAATAGCTGAGCAACTGGAAAATATAGAAGCACCTTTCATTATAATTATTTTTTTCTTATTATTCAGACACAAAGTATTATATATAACATATGTGATTCTTCGTATATTGAATTTTGGAATTTCTGTTTCATTTTCATGACAAATTTTTTTATCATATACATAAAAGATAACGATAAGTGTGATAAGCACATAATAAGCCAACATGTGACATTGCAGGTTGCAAATGATGCAAGACGATGGTAGTGTCATCTGTCATACGCACCAGTACTATCAACGTGTTAAGTGATTACATCCATTCTTGTTGTATATCCATCTCCGCCATCTCCGTGACTTCGACAACAACGAGCAGAATATTCTCCGCAGTAGTTTACCTCCGGTATCGTCTTGTCTCCTGAATTAGAAGATTATCTCACAAGAAATGGCTTATAATTTTCCCGGGGTACCGGCAACCGCTATGCCACCCATGGGTGAGGCTGATTTTAATCATCATTAATTTAATATCTATCTTTTATAAAAATAACTCGACTATTTAGTCGCCTATTTAGTTCAAAAATAGAAAACTAGAAGTTACCTGGGGTATACGAATGAGAATATTTCAATATTACAGGAGGTGTTAATGAAAAAATATGTGATGTATGTGTATTTTATGATATAGCTACTAGGCTACTTTGGAGTTGTTAGAATCAATAAGAAAATAATAGCTTGAATATATTAACTTTCTTGAATTTTTAATGCTTCTAGAATCATTAATCAATAATAAAAACTAGTCTATATAAAGATAAGTAATACATAGTGTAACATAAATGTTGAAAGAATTTTGAATAAAAAAATATATAGAGATAAAAAATAATATTACTGTAGATTCCAATACATGTGAAGATTGTAAGGATTAAATTGACTAATAAGTTAATAAAAGAAATTCAAAATTAGGAACTAAAGAAGGAACCTTAATAAAATATTTGAAAAAGATATTTCAATATTATTGAAAGATTTAAGATGTAATTTTTAAATTAAAATATTTATCTCTTTCAATAGGTACAAAATTATTTAAATAATATAAAATATACAATAAAATATATATGCAAAATTATTAAAATGAATAAGGCATTTATAGGGGAAAAAATTATAAAAATATTATAAACTTTTATAAACTACTACTTTAATTACTTTTGTAAACTACTTTTATAAAATATTATAAACTTTTATAATAATGAAATCTTACACACATGTGGTTTAAAAATATAAGTAAAATTAGGAAATTTTATTATATTAATGAGAAAATATATTCAAAGCAATTTTAGATTACTCAAAATATCATTTTGTTTCTTTATTATTAATATTATGTAATTTTCAGGTATGGGACCAATAGGTCCATTAGGACCTATAGCAGGACCACAAAGCTTTATGGAACTTGCAGGTCAAGGATTCCCACCGCTGCCACCGCCACCCATACCACTGCCTGGAATGAATGACTCGCCTCTAGAGTTCAGCACGAATAAAAATCAGCCTCCAATAGTACGGGAAACTTCGGACGATAATAGTGACAGAAGAAGCGATAAGAATGATAATAGGAGAGATCGGGAGAATAGGGATAGTCGTGATACACGAGATAACAATAGAAGGTAATATTTCAATTTTATCTGTATTCTGTCAAAAATGATGATAAACAGAATAATCTTAAAAGCTATACAAGCTTTAGAATTACAAAGTATATCTATACACAACTTTAGTTATAGCTCGTATGTTATCTTGCAAAAGGTCAAGGAGCGAACGCAGCGATAGACGCGACAGAGATCGGGAAAGGAGAGAGGAGAGAAGTGAACGAGATAGGAGAGACGATCGAAGGGTCGAAGAAAGGAACAGCACGAATTCCTCCAAGAATAACAATAATCACTCCAACAATTCGAGCAACAACGAAGTTTTATCGTCGACGAATACGAATAACACACCGAGTATCGGCACGCAAATGGAATCCGCCGGAGTCTGGGGAATGGGAGTAGGTTATCCCATGATGGGCATGGGTCCTATGGGACCGATGGCACCTATGATGGGTGAAATGGCACTGGGCCCTCACATGAGTCACACACACGGCTATAATCCAATGGGTATGGGCATGATGTCGCATGATGGTAGCATGATAGGTGCTCAAATACTTGGTGCCGAACAAATCATGACGGACGCGGCGCAAATAATGACCGCAAGCTTGCCACCGCCACCCACAACACCTCAAGGTACCAAAGAGATTATTCATTGTAAGAGTTGCGTGCTATTCCCGCCAAATCCGAACGCCCCACCGCCTACCACACGTGAAAGGCCACCAGGATGTAGAACAATCTTTGTCGGAGGTAGATATTATTGTGCATCGAATATAATATAATTATAATATAATATTATAATAAAAAATTATAATTAAATTATAATTAAATTGAATTATAATATATATTATTTAATATCGCGTAGAATAACGCGTTGTAATAATTATAATTTTACAGATTTACCAGAAAACATTACTGAAGCTATAATATAATTATAATATAATTATAATATAATATTATAATAAAAAATTATAATTAAATTATAATTAAATTAAATTATAATATATATTATTCAATATCGTAGAATAACGCGTTATAATAACTATAATATTTTACAGATTTACCAGAAAACATTACTAAAGCTATAATATAATTATAATTATAATATAATATTATAATAAAAAATTATAATTAAATTATAATTAAATTAAATTATAATATATATTATTCAATATTGTAGAATAACGCGTTGTAATAACTATGTTTTACAGGTTTACCAGAAAACGTTACTGAAGCTATAATATAATTATAATTATAATATAATATTATGATAAAAATTATAATTAAATTATAATTAAATTAAATTATAATATATATATTATTTAATATCGTAGAATAACACGTTGTAATAATTATAATGTTTTACAGGTTTACCAGAAAACATTACTGAAGCTATAATACAAGAGATATTTGAACGATGCGGGGAAATAACTACCTTGCGTCTTTCTAAAAAAAATTTCTGTCACATACGCTTCGTATTGGAAGCCAGTGTCGATGCAGCGATCTATTTATCTGGCTATAGAGTAAGAATAGGATCTAGTGGTGAACCTGCGAACACTGGTAGACTTCATGTAGATTTTGCACAGGTTTGTTATCTGTCAAATGTTAATGTTAACATTAATTTTTATTTATCTATATTATTATCTGTTTTATCTATGTGCTAAATGCTATAATGCTTAATAACGATCTTCAGGCTAGAGATGATCAATATGAATGGGAATGTAGGCAACGACAATTGCAAAGAGAACAACGTCATAGAGAAAGGGTGGAAAAGGAGAGACAAAGACCGCCGTCGAGTCCGCCCCCGGTAGTACATTACACGGATCACGAAGCATCCAACATTTGCGAAAAAATTAAACAAGATGATACATTTATGAAGGCAGTACAAGTGAGTAAATGCTAAACAATAATAATACAATAATAATCCTTTTTATATATATATATATATATATATATAATAAGGGTGTCCCGCAACTATCGTTCAATATTTTAAAGATAGATTCTCTGACCAATTTAAAAACGATTTTTCCTCAGCGAAAATGCCGAAGAAGATCATTATTTTTTGCATATTCCTAATTTTTGTCATGATGTATCTTTCTAACTAAGCCTTAAATTAAAATTCTATTAAAGTAAACTCGGCCTAAAATTAACTAAAGAATGTGATTTTATTAATATTTTATTCCCATAAGGCTTAATTTGCGAAAAACCTTTTATTTTCAATCATTTATAACTCGAAAACTATTAGTGCCTCGACATTTTCGCTGAGGAAAAATCGTTTTGAAATTGGCCAGAGAATCTACCTTTAAAATATTGAGCGGTAGTTGCGGGACACCCTGTTATATATATATATATATATATATATATATATATATATATTGCAATTATATTTATTGATAATTCCTCTATAGTTGCTATAATCCATAAATGGCTTTTGCAGGTTGTTGTAACATGGTTGGAACGAGGAGATTGCACCAAACGCAACGCCAATACCTTCTACTCGATGATACAATCGACGAATTCTCACGTACGTCGGCTTCTGACGGAGAAAGCTGCGTACGAGGAGGAGCTGCAGAAGGCCAAGGAGTTGATGAAAGGAAGAATGCAAGGACTTCTCATACAATGTACGTTTACATACTTTTCTGTTCTCTGTCTTCAAGACAGCTCCATACTATCGTACATATTTCATGTGCGCTAAGAAAATCCGCATTGGCTGGTAAGTTCACTTTGGCATAATAAATAGGTCCAACGAGGAAATCATCTCGCCTCCTTATTTGGATATAGCAAATACAACAAAAATCTCATGATTATCTTGTTCATGATAGTATAAAAGTAATGACAGCGGTATCGCTATGTTCTTCATACTGTGTGTATGACAAATCTTTGTGCCACATATCGAGTTCCAATAATAAGCAGAGATTTTTCTTACGAAGGTATGTGTTATACATCGTCATGTGATAATTAAGAGTAACAATTCATGACATTAAGGTACAGCAACCAATTCTAATCAGGTATCAAAATATCAAATCTCGAATTTTTAAGCTTGTCGATCTCGACGTATGATATTTCGAAGAACGGCTTTTGCATATCAAGTGATACGCTTGACGTAAAATTATATATAACTCTTGATATACGACAAAATACTTTTCTGTCTCGTCACTAACTTTTACAATTTCTCAAGTGTATCATAGCGAGTTCGTTATTATATGAATTCTATTTGTGGTCAATGCACGATTGGAGGCGACTCGGTAGGAAGGATCAGGGATAATAGGCGAGGATAAGGTGGGTGTAAAATCCTATCTTCTCGGACTTAGGATCCAACAAAACTGACGAGCAAAGGCAGTTTATCACAAATTCTATCTATAGAAGCCATAGTGTACTTGAAAATTGCATGCTTGACAATACTAAGAAGTAAGGGTGATGGGCTGGGCATCCATTGTTAAGAGATTATTTTGAATCGTAAGATTCAAACTAACATTTTGCATAATTTTCCTCATCAAAATATATACATATTCATACACATATAAATTACACGCATGACTATTAAACAAGTAGGAGGTAAAAAATGTGTCGGGTGCTATTCAAAATAATTCTTAACATTGGGAATCCAGAAATTGCAAGTCTTCTGGGGTTACATTATCTGCAATAAGAGGTGGAAAGGCAATCAATGAGAACGGAATGTTTGGTGAAACCCAACATTAGATTAAATGCGGCACAATCTACATGAGACTCTGCGAGACTATTCTGTAGCTGTATCAATACGTATCAAAATACGCTCCCGATTAGTAAAGGTGGGAGATACTGTTGTATTCATCGAGAGGAATGTCACGTTAGCTAAACGTTTAAACATGACAAGAGTCCGCGTAAAGAGAGTACTAGAAAGCATAGACGAAACTACCAACTATAGAGTTTCAAGCAAAAGGTATACAACAGTGGATTTGTTGTGTTTTTTTGTATGCAACATGCGACCATGTCATCAACAGTCAGTCAGATCGAACGAGTCTTTACCGCCGCCAGCCACAAGAAAGTCTGGGATCACTTCACTAAGGCGCAACGGAAGAACATCGAGATGTGGAAGAAGCAATCTTCGGTATGTACGTAATGCACTTCCACAATGCTGGTAGCGTGTCTCCTCTTTTTCTCCTTCTCTTATCTCTGTCTAACTTGAAGCACTCTCAGAGTCTTGTCTGTCGCAATATGCTCCTATATGCGCGTTTTGCACGATACCTCCAAACACGCTCGTTTTGCAAATTGTTTTTCTAAGATACGTACAGGTAAGTGAGATGATTGAAGAAAGAATCAAATTTCCGCCTGCGAAAAAGAAAACGGTCAGACACCTCGCTTTTCTTCGTGCGTTTATAATTCGGTATTTTATCGTGGAACGCCGCGGCAATAAAAGGCAATAAATCCTGCCGGCAACGCGCACAACGTTAAGAAAGCAGCGTATGGAACTGAAGGTAATGCGAGATTAACACTTCCGGATCGAAGAAAAGCAACCACAGATTATCAGACAGCATGGATTCGCCTCATTTTCCCGAACAGTGTTACTCGATATACAATATATTTCTATTATTTCTGTACTTCAGAGCTTCATCTCTGCTTCTTAAATTCAGGTAAGCCCAAAGCGTTCCAAAAAAGACACAAGTCTCGGAAATGTTCAATGAAAGCTGAAAAAAAAATCATGTTGCATCGCGTATCTCAACTCTGAATTACAGAAATTTATTATATAACATAAAAATGGGAGATTAGTAGTATATATATATATATAAAAATCTTAAAGAGAGCCAGTCACATTTAATGGGATGTATTTAAATACCATTGTTTGGACAGCATACATATATAAGAGACTATATACTTTGCATGCATTTGTGTGAAAAAGCGATGCCTGCGGATCGATGCATTTTATAATTTTCGTTGTTCGTGATGACAGGAAATAAAAGCGGTGCAACTAGAAGATAGTCTAATTGAAGGCGAGGGTGAAATGGACGTGTCGGATTCGGAAGAGGAACCGCAACGCAAGAAAACACGCAATCAGTCTGACAGCAATGAGGACATCGAGAGACTGCAAAGTCTCAAAGAGGAGAACGACAGTTTGAGATGCCAGTTGGAAGCATATAAAAACGAAGTATGTATCAACATGAACAAGTCTCAGACAAATAAAAGATTTACATAAAATTTGAATTTGAATCTTCTAGGTGGATCTCTTGAAATCGGAAACGAAAGCGGAGTTAGAAGCGAAGGAAAAGCAAATGAAGATGCTACAACAAACATTGAAGGGTATGCAAGAGCAACTGATGCAGTCGCGAAAGCAACAGGCGCAGGACGATCAAAAAATCAAGGACTTGACTGTCAAGCTGAACGCTACAAAGAAAGAGGAGCCCAGGGAGAGTGAGATTATCACTCTTGACAAAGATGATGACATAAGTGAGGAGCCACGTACGCCGAAGCAGCACATTCTTGCCTCCAGCTTCATACAAGTCACTCAAAAAGATGCCAAACTCATTGGTAAATATATTCATTTTGATGGCGAAAGAGATTGTTTCAATAACGTCAGAAAATTAGAAATAATTAAAGAAAACATCTTTTTGACTTCTTGACAATATTAATTATGATTTTTGATATTTAATGTTGATGATGTATATAACATTATAGGACTCATAGCGACGTTCCTACATATCCATCCGTTCGGCGCGAGTGTGGATTACTTATGGTCTTATCTGCAAAAGATGGAACCTGGCATTAAACCTAACGAAGTCGAAGTTTTAATGCAGCGTTTCCCACAGGTTTTTAAACAGGAATTGTTCGGTATCGGTGCGAACATGGAAAGACGTTGGCAGTTTTCAGGTTTTAACGTTTATCGCGCTCATTGATTGAATCTAGACGACTGAATGTGTAAAAAAATTGCGAAAGTAACATTTGTCTTGTTGTTCCTTTCTTAGCATTATTATTCGCAATGCGAGTGCAATCGAGATTTGTCGGTGATAAATGTATTAAAATGACGAACAGAATATGTCGTGAATTAATAAAGTATCTTTATCAATTCTTAATTTGAAGCTTATCAATTTCAAACATCACTATAATTTATAATTGAATCTTGATTATATTGAATTTATTTTTAAATATCTATTGCATAAGTTTGACTTATTGTAATTACTATTTATGGTTATAGTTAAAAATTTCAAATTGAGCAGTTTTCACATATGGTATGTCCATATGGTGGCAAAAACTAAAA
This sequence comes from Camponotus fellah, assembly GCA_030586385.1. Taxonomy (NCBI): domain Eukaryota; kingdom Metazoa; phylum Arthropoda; class Insecta; order Hymenoptera; family Formicidae; genus Camponotus; species Camponotus fellah. The sequence goes on from JAPIVC010001004.1 coordinate 1,161,119, forward strand.
AAAGAAAGAGAAAAAAAATATAATTCTTTCTGTCTCTTTTAAATTTTACATGAAATTGGATATTTAATGATTCTGGCTTTTGTTGGTATAAATGTTTCTCAAATTAAAACTTTACTTTCACGATTTGTTCTTAGAACAATAATATTAGCCATGTTTAATCTAAGTAATGTAGCAAAAATCATTGTAATATTTATTTATCCTTATTAATTTGAAATAGTCTGCGTGTTTGCAGAATAATAATCACGATTATTTTGACTTTGTATAGTAAAATTTGATTAAATTTTACTTTTTTAATCGGTTTAAAGTAATCTGTATCAGTAGCACATAAAAAAAGAAGTATAAAATAATCTATTTTATCTTTCTCTAAAAGAACCGCTGAATATTATTTTCTTTCTTTTTTTAAGCTTGCTTTATCAAGGTATTGTTGGAGTTGCTCAATATTTTTTACATATCTGTGATATTTATTATTCTCTCTTTCTCTTCCTTCTTTTTAACAAGACATTTCAATTCCCCAAAGAATAGCCTATTTGATTAAATTGCTTTTATCAGAAATATTATATTCCTGTCTTTTCGCAAGCCAACTTTCTCGCCAAAGAAATAGCAATATAAAGCGATGTGAAATTTAAATTGTCCTCTTCGAGAGGACAATTTAAATTTCACATTGCTTTATATTAATATTTCTCCTCTCGCCAAAACTATCATATATTATAATATTATATTATAATATTATATAAACTATTATATTATATTATAATATTATTATAATAATATTATAATATAAATATAATATATATAAATATATATATAAATATATATAATATATAAATATAATATATAAAAATATAATAATATTATAATAATATTATAATATAAATATAATATATAAAAATATAATAATATTATAATATAAATATATTATATAAAAATATTATATAAACTATATATTATACACTTGAAAATTCTATCCATGAGGTAGAATGACATTAAAATTAAACCGATCAATCGGGATCGAGAAATATTTGCTCCTTTTGTCCTGATTGATCGATTTGACATTACTCTGCGGGTAAGATTTTCGAATAGTGACTGTAATCGTTTCTTGGCGCATGCGCGAGGAAGGCAAAATGACACCGCTTTGCTTTGATAACCTTGTTTAATTGTGCGCAACGTGGTGTATGTAACGTGAATCTTCCCTTAAGGTTATGATCATAAAAGCATATAATTATAATTTTAATATATAATTATAATTTTAAAATAATAAAATATATATAATTTTAAAATAATATATATAATTTTAAAATAATAAAATATATATAATTTTAAAATAATAAAATTATATATAATTTTCCCATCCATCGATGTTTGTGATCGAAGACACGAATGAATTACTACGAAGTACTCGGCTGCAGCCAGGACTCGACTGACGAGGAGATCAAGCGTGCTTATCGGCGTCGCTTGCTACAGTTTCATCCTGATAAGAGCGGGGCTACGGACAACCACGAGTTTCACAACGTTACCGAAGCCTGGCGGATATTGGGACATCCACAGTCAAGAAGGCGATACGATGCAATCTGTAAACAAGAAGAATTGGAAGACAGGGAGAGATTAGAGGACAGTCCCGTGTATGCGCGTCTCTCGCCGAGCGATTTTGAGGAATCCGAGGACACGTTGTTTTATCGCTGCAGATGTGGCGATCGTTACCTCGTTACGCGAGATGATCTTCGAGAGAAGAACGTTTCGCTCCACGTAATGTGCGATGGTTGTACGCTTATCATCGTTGTTGAAACATAGCGCAAGTCGATGTAGAAATTTATAGAAAAATATGGTATTATTATTATTAACACAGCTATAGACATTTTTTTGAAAATTCGTACGTTTTATAAAACTGAACAAGAGTTAAATTTGAGCGAATGTCTAGCAAGTAAGATGAATTAAGGTGTTTTTCACGTTTGCTTTGTATAAGATATGTATAATATAACGTTCACAATTATATAGAAAGAAGTCAAAATCGAACATTTATTTTGTACAAAATATGTTTCTTAGCACAAGAACATGTGTACAGTCGTAATAAATTTAAAAAAAAAACAATCTAAAATATGTAGCAACATTTTTTTTCTATTTCTTATAAAAAAATGATACAACAGGTAACACATTCTTATAATATAAACTATTGAGCAATATACAAATAAACACGACACCTAGTCTAACCTAGGTCCAATAATAAAGATGCATTTGCACAAATTGCATTATTAATAATGCTATCAATGATATGATTCAGTAGAATCCATGTAAAGTTTGTCAATTGATGCAGGATGATCCATGTCCTCTCTATACAACTCGTGTAAGTGGAAAGATCTGGCTAATACAAATATTCTCCCTTTAGTAACTTCACTTATTGTTGATAAAAATCTTTAATTGTAGATAAAAGTGTGCTATCTCGCTTAGGCCTGGTTGCACCAACATTATTTTAGCTTTAAGCGAAACTTAAATATATGTATGTCTTTATTTATTTAGAAAAAAAGATAAAGATAGACATATATTTAAGTCTCGCTTAAAGCTAAAATAACGTTGGTGCAACTGAGCCTTACAAGCTTGTTTTAATTCTGTAAATCTGTATTGCACATAAACAAATGTGCTATTTTTGTATATTGCACTATGATGGAGTGAAACATGTAACATTGGATAATTTTTTACTTTAAATCTTCTCTATTCTAGAGCACACACAGCTATCTCTAAACTGAAATTCTCTTCTTGTGCTGTTTTCTCACATTCATACAAACACTCAGTAAGCAAATGTTAATAAATTGTGTGCAAATTGGCAGCAAATTTGATCAAAATTTCACACTAAATATTGATTTATATCAATATTGATTTATATCATCTCCGTTTACATTAAACTCGTGTTTTGCTGGCAAACCTTGTTGACAGTTTTTGCCGACAATTTAACATCAAGCATATTAATTTTGCTCGTTTTTTGCTGTCAGGTTTTGCCAGCAAACTTTGCTCGGTTTTTGCTGCCAATCTGCTATCAAAATCTGTAATTGCAATTCTTGTATGCAAATTATGGCCTTTTTGCTGACAATTAGTAGCAAACCCTTAAGAAAATCTGTTCGAGAAAATTTGGCTGATTAGAACATGTATAAGAGTGAGACAAAACTGCAGAAAATTTCAGAATAAAGGGATATCATGATTATTCTAAAATAGAGAAGTTTCTACAATACAGATATAAAAATGTACTGTAAAAAAATCGTATTATTAATTTGGATATTTCATAATCTATTTGCCGAAAGTCTCATGCTCCTAATAAAATATTAATAATATGAAAATATTGGTTAAACATTTATAAAAATATTTGTTTTTAACCAGATCACGATGTTTGTATAGGTAAGTAATAAAGTCTAAAGACTTGGAGATCCGAGTCTAAAGACTTAGATTAGACACGATCAGGATATTAAAACTAAAAAAAAAATCAGTTTGACGCGCGAATCGATTAATAAATCATATAAACTTATGATTGATACAAACAGGCATTTAAACTTTTTTTTCTTATAAAAAAATCTGTAGTCTCAATGATTGTCGAATCGAAATTATCGTCGACAGTTTTCTCGTTTATGCTCCAGAAAGTATGAGATTCTTCAAATATAATATTATTTTGCCTTGTAGTTTTAGTACGTCTCAGTCGTCTCATCATCTTTTTCGCCGTTGACAAATATTTCTAAATGCCCACATAACAAACCTGTTGTTACACTTACAATGAATTCTGAATTAGAGATATTTGCTACTTTTGCATCGTTGATGATTCCACTGAATCGTTATAACAGCGAAAATTCAGAAGTACAGTGATAAGCTCCTCGGTTTTTTTTCCCCCGTAGGTTCACGAGTCTTATAAACCTCACGTTTGTACAACACAACACGCGCGCGCATCGAGAAAACGATGTAATTATAATTTTTCGACGGGCACTTTTAATCCACCTAAAGATCATTCGCCCTTCAAACATCTTTTTCTCTCTTTCTCATTCATTCATTCACTCACTTTCTTTCTTTCTTTCTCTCTCTTTTTCATTCGCTTCGATTTCTCCCTCTATTTCACAAGAATTTCACTCGATTTTTACGACGCAGTCTTATCACAATCACACCATGTAATACATGTACAACATAGATTAGTTTTTAGACTACTTAATTGAAGTATGTACAGAAGTCGTACAAAGGGGGCGATTGTATCCACGTATGCACTATTTTACCTCAACGTCGAAATCGAGGACAAGCAGTTTCGTCTCTTCGGTACCATTACGACTACCTACTGCACATACTAGTTTCGTATCACTCGCTCGAATTCTCCATACAACACCACCGCTACCCCCACTATCCAGAGCAACTAGATTCCTAATGAAATCACCTGTAAACACATGATACGTATTGCGTATTTTCAACAAAAAATCGATAAATTCTGAATGAGGCAACTATATAAAAAAAGCAAAAATATACAAACCAGTCTTAACATCCCAGAGTTTTACTGTACCATCATCAGAGGACGTAATCACAAAATGGCTATTGAACTGAAGGCAAGTGACCGCTGACTGATGTTTGTTCGGGCCGGAGAGAGTTTGAAGGCAGTGACCGCTAACAATATCCCATACTTTAACTGTAGAATCAGCATTGCCTGATACTAAAATATTATTGCGCAATTCCATCCCCGAGGTGAGAGACTGATGACCCATTAGAGTGTGTCTACAAGCACCGGTTTCTACCTCCCACACTCTTATGCTCGTGTCCAACGATCCGCTAACAACGTGCACCCCATCGAACTAACGAGGGAAAACGGCAAGTAGGAAATGGCTCAATGGCGAGACGGCCACAAGCGTGAACATTTAAAAGAAATAAAACAATGCACTTACTTGGAGGGAATAAACGCGATTGGTATGTCCTTGTAAAGTATGAAGGCACTCCTCGCGCTCCGGATTCCAAACTTTGACCATGTAATCATAGGCACCACTGACCACCAACTTCCCGTCATATTGCACACATCTGACTGCCGCTAGGTGCCCCACGAGCACATGCAAGCACTCCCCCGAGTCCACTTGCCACACTCTTAATGTCGCGTCCCTGCTACCACTGACAACCTTGTTACCGTGCAAATGCATACATCTCACTGTCGACGTATGACCATATAAGGTGTGAATGCAATGACCGGTTTCCGCGTTCCACACTTTCAAAGTACGATCCGTACTACCACTGATAACAATTGTGCCGGACATCTGCGAAGACCACACGCCACCGGTATGCCCGACTAATGTTCGTAAACACTAAAATGTCAAGAAAATATAATATTGCATGGTATTTAATATTCATTTTTTTTTTCTTTCTCACTGGCAAGATAGCTGAGAATCTTCGTAATTTCTACGCATCTTTATATAATTACCTTGCCTGTCGCAGCGGACCATACTTTAAGAGTATTATCATCGGAACCACTAACTATCCGATTGCCGGAAAACTGTAAGCATGTAATGACGTGATCGTCATGGCCCTTCAACACTTTCGGTGTACGAATCGGTTTCGTTCTCCAGTTCATTTTAATATTATGCTGTCGCATGTAAGCCTGCTTCCACGGTGACGAATGATTGCCGTTGCGGCAGTTTTTGCGTTTCAATGGTGGCAGATCCTTCAAGTCTTCTATGCCGGCCGCCTTGCATTTTTCTTTCCAAAGCAGATTGTCGTCGGCTAGGAATCGCCAGTTGCGACAAGTCTGCGCCGCCCTTAAAAGATCCTTCGGCTCTAGGAACGCCAACACCGATAGCGCTAGCTCTTTCGGCAGGAGCGAGATGAAATCTCGCTGAAACTGCGGCTCTATCACTTGCATCATATGACGCACCTGCGTAGGCTCGCATCTGTCTATTAATTCGTCTATTGCTAACATTCTTTCCGCGTTTGACCATCTCTGTAACAAGCATCATTTTTACTTTAGTCTTAAGAAAAATTTATATTTTGTAAAATGTTATCAATATGAGTTGATATTTATTATTTTAGTAGAAATACACAAGTTAGATACCTGAAATTGCAAAAGCCAACTACTCAGTTCTGGAGGAGGATTATCCTTGGTAGGAATGACGCATCTCACATGTTTACCTTTATCATCTAATTTTCTTGTAGTCCTAAGGGAAGCATTAAAATTCATGTATATAACAATACTTTGCAAAATAAGAGATACAATGCTTACATAGTATGAGACTTTTCCTCCGGATTAAGTTTTTTACATGGTAAACAACATTCTGTTTCACTCTTTCGCTTCCTTTGAGACTGGACAACATCTGATGACATGCTAGTAGGCAACATTGGACACTGTACAGAGAGGACCATTTGAGATTGCGATATAGGTGACTGACCATTGTTGCTTTCAACTTCCGCTGTACACTCGGTATCGCAGAACAATCCACTATCGCTAATCTAATAATATGAAAATGGAGTATTAATTATTGAAACAATATTAAATTTATAGTTGTTTTGCAATTTTTTTGTAAAAAATTTAAAATCAAGGTACATTGAAAACTTAGTCACGTCATCAATTACCAATTATGATAGCATAACTGAATCGTGTGCATTAAAAACAAAGTTGCATCAATTATATAGATTGAGAAACATTTTCATCAAATCCCAATTAACTTAATTGCATGGGAAGAGAACAATTAAATCAGAAACGATCAGTTATATAATGGGAAATTTTGCTGCAGGCAATTATTAGCTGAATAGTCAATTAAATTAATTAAGATATGATTGAAAATGGCAATCTCTATCCAAGATAGCGTAATAAATAAACAAATAATTAGCTTACTTCGCTTTCTCCTTCGCTGCTCTCTTCATCACCCTCATCTTCATCATCCCCATAATCCTCAGATTCTTCGTCTTGTGGCAATATCGAATGCATAGGATCCAAGGAGCTAGGTCCTGGAATTCCCTCGATACCTTCGATCGGACTAGGACTGGCTCCGCCTAGTTTATTATTGTCAGATATATTGTTGGAGGAGGAAGGAGGGACAGACATTACTACGCGCAGCGATAGTATTAAGTTTATGGATATAGTAACTGCACCTGTATACAAAACAAAAAAAGTATCGATCATATCAGTACAACTGAAACATATCAAACAAATCTACCGATTTGTTTGTCAACATTCATTCGACGTACATATTTACATAAACGTAATCAGTCAGAATTTCAACAAATGCGCGAAAAACTAACGGAAATATCGTTACCTGATAAAATATACTTTTATCGCGAAGGGTCACGTGAGACTGAGAAATTGTCAAAAAATAAGAGGAAAAAAAAGGAACTTAATACAACGATATAAGATACACAGATTACAATATCCATAACGATTATCGTAATCGTATCACGAGGATTCCCTAACCTCTCGGAAAAAATCGCAAACAAAGGACGAGAAACCGGCACAGCCACACCCCACATGTCCGAAAGTCCGACGTCGAATTTACGACGAGCTGCGGGACGGGCCAAGAGGGACGACTTATGTACGTATGTACGTAAAAACTGGAGACTATACTTGGGACAAACGTCGTTCCCGGTCGTCGGGGCCTTTATCGGTCGTTCGACGACGTCCCCGGCGATGCTTGGCGACGTAGAGCCCGTCCGTGTCGACGACGACGACGGCGACGACGTGTTGTCTCTATCAAAGGAGCATGGCATTCGTGTCTCTCTCTCTCTCGCGTGCGGTGGCCGTCGTGTGTGGGCGATCTTGGATATCTTAGGTTAGAATCGCGAAGGGCGAAGAGCGAGCGGGTACCTCGTAAGCGGGAGTGGCGGCGGAGAGGCGTCGAAGTCAACAGGGGAACGATGGACGTGAACGACGCGACGAGGAACCACGCGAATCCATCGGGGGCAGCCTCCTGGCAGCGCTCAATCAGCTTTTAATCCGCACCTCCCGACTCCTTCGGACTCGTTCGCACGGCACTGCACCAGCGAATACGCATGGAAATGTCATACACATGTGCGCGTACACGTATGCAGAGGGCGCACGCGCATGCGCGCGCGAACAAGCCGGGTTCTCACGCGAATTGTAGAGATTGGCCGCATTCAGCAGACTCAACAGTTGGGCAACGTTACTAGATTTTCCGATGTAATTCAACGCTGATTGGTCGGACCTAAAAGTAGAAACCAATCATATTCGATTGCTACTTAGCGGTTGAATCCGCTGAATGCGGCCATTGTTCTTTTTGGGGGTTTGTTCTTTTTAGTTGCACTGCTGCACTAGTGCAGTAAGTTGGAAAGAGACAAACATACTTTCTTTGGTCCATATTCTGAATCCTCTTTTATCGATAAAAGTGCCTCTAAAAGTGGCTCGTAACCAATCAGAAGGCTTATAAGCTACTTTTAGAGGCACTTTTATCGATAAAAGAGGACTCAGAATATAGACCTTTCTTTGGTCCATATTCTGAGTCCTCTTTTAATGATAAAAGTGCCTCTAAAAGTGGCTTATAAGCCTTCTGATTGGCTACGAACCAGTTTTAGAGACACTTTTATTGATAAAAGAGGATTTAGAATATGGACCTTTCACTCTAACTAATTGCACTAGTGCAATAGTGCAGCTAAAAAGAACAGGCTCTAGCTGCACTGTTGCACTAGTGCAATAAGTTAGAAAGAGACAAACATACTTTCTTTGGTCCATTCTGAATCCTCTTTTATCGATAAAAGTGCCTCTAAAAGTGGCTCGTAACCAATCAGAAGGCTTATAAGCTACTTTTAGAGGCACTTTTATCGATAAAGGACTCAATATAGACCTTTCTTTGGTCCATATTCTGAGTCCTCTTTTAATGATAAAAGTGCCTCTAAAAGTGGCTTATAAGCCTTCTAATTGGCTACGAACCAGTTTTAGAGACACTTTTATTGATAAAAGAGGATTTAGAATATGGACCTTTCACTCTAACTAATTGCACTAGTGCAATAGTGCAGCTAAAAAGAACAGGCTCTAGCTGCACTGTTGCACTAGTGCAATAAGTTAGAAAGAGACAAACATACTTTCTTTGGTCCATTCTGAATCCTCTTTTATCGATAAAAGTGCCTCTAAAAGTGGCTCGTAACCAATCAGAAGGCTTATAAGCTACTTTTAGAGGCACTTTTATCGATAAAAGAGGACTCAGAATATAGACCTTTCTTTGGTCCATATTCTGAGTCCTCTTTTAATGATAAAAGTGCCTCTAAAAGTGGCTTATAAGCCTTCTGATTGGCTACGAACCAGTTTTAGAGACACTTTATTGATAAAGAGGATTTAGAATATGGACCTTTCACTCTAACTAATTGCACTAGTGCAATAGTGCAGCTAAAAAGAACAGGCTCTAGCTGCACTGTTGCACTAGTGCAATAAGTTAGAAAGAGACAAACATACTTTCTTTGGTCCATTCTGAATCCTCTTTTATTGATAAAAGTGCTTCTGAAAGTGGCTCGTAGCCAATTAGAAGGCTTATAAGCCACTTTTAGAGGCACTTTTATCGATAAAGAAGATTTGTGCTGTGCACAATAGAGAAAATGTTAGGAATAAATTAAATTAAATATTAAATACTAGAAAAAAATTAAATTAAATATTAGGAATAGATTAAATTAAATATTAAATATTAGGAATAGGAATTATTTTAAAGAAATAAAATCGACTCTGATATATAAATACCAATATAAATACCAAATGGATTTTGTTAGCTTTAGTTAATTTATAAGAGCTCTTTATATATACGCAAATTTATATCAGTCTTTTGGATTGTATTTTAAAATAATTTCTATTCCTAATATTTATTAATATTTATTCCTAACATTTCTTTATTGTGTGCAGAGCCTAAATTATATAAAATTTATACATTTAAAACACGTTTGAATTTTGGCGCTGACTGTACCATTTCCGCTTTTGAAACAAATGGCGACGATTATTCCAATCACTCCCTGGAGGATTATTACTTTCGCGCGATTAGAAACTCCGCTATTTGTATTCGTTTCGAAATTTTACGTTTCGTGTTATTCGAATATCGAATTATTATAAATATTAGTTGAATATGAAATTATTATTATATTTGATTCATTTCGAGGAAATTAGGAAACTAATAGCGATTCTAATGACGTTTTTGAATGATCGGATTTAATTGCTCCGGAATAGTTTACTAGATGCCATTATCTAATTACAATCATTCTTCAGAACCCGACCTAAGGTACCTATTTAAGATACCTTTTCATGTAATTCATTTTTTTTTATCAATAAATGTCACGTGATGAAAAGTGACGAATCGGTATCTTTATTTTTAGTCACCTGAAGTCTTTTGTCGGCATGAAAAGGTACTTTTATTCATTCGCTATTTTTATATTCTTTATAATTTCTCGTTATACGATATAATTAAAATAAATATGAATTTATTTAATAACTTCTACATAGAATATAAAAATTATAGATTATAAAATAATATAAAATAATATATTATAAAAATCTTTTTTCTTAAATTCAATTTCTATTCAAGAGGAAAAGTCGACCAAATGATTTTGACAAGATATTGGCAAGCTACGTTATAGACAAGATAACATCTTATAACATATCAAAGGCTATTAAGATTATATATCAAAGCCTATCAGAAATATCAACGGTTAAAAAGTACAGAAAAATAAATAAATGCATTGATATTTGTAAAACTGCATGATGTTAGATAAACATTCAGTATAAAAACTCTCACATTTTGCTATTAAAATCCGGGAAAATTTTCCACAATTTCAATACAAAAATTCATTATGACATTTCGTAAAAATATATTTATTTTAATAATAATTGCAAAAAAATATAAATAAATATAAATAAAAATATAAATATAATCTTTTATATTAAAATAAATCTTATATTATCTCTACACATATATAAATATCGTGGTAGAGATAAAGAAAAATTTCAAGATAGCAGAAAAATTGTTAATTGTGCCGAGAGAGATAACGCTACCTCTTGGACTATCTCTCCCTCCCTCCCTCTCTCTCTCTCTCTCTCTCTCTCTCAAAACTGACATTTTCGAACTGCGCCTTCCAATATATACAGAGTTTATCATGACGGTAACGACAACAACGACAACGATAAAGATTATGCCGCTCGACGTATTTATTTTAATAATAATTGCAAAAAAATATAAATATAAATAAATATAAATATAAATCAAAATATAAATATAATCTTTTATATTCTAATAAATCTTATATTATCTCTAATACACATATATAAATATCATGATAGAGATAAAGAAAAATGTCAAGATAGCAGAAAAATTGTCAATTATGCCGAGAGAGATAACGCTACCTCTTGGACTATCCCTCCCTCTCTCTCTCTCTCTCAAACTGACGTTTCGAACGTAACTGCGCCTTCCAATATATACGGAGTTTTAGTGCATCATGACGGTAACGACGACGGCGACAACGACGATCACGACGACGACGACAACGATGAGGATTATGCCGCGCGACGACGTCCGCCGCACGCGTGTATCCCGACAGTGAGATCGGCCTCGGCGATCGCGCACAACGGAGGAGGCATTCACGGAATGACGCCGCGAGTGCGACGTAGCGATCGAGCGCAACGTGGAACTGTCGTCGCAGCTTGAATCGTCCAACATACGTACGCCGCGAGACACGCATTTCCATCCCCGACCCCGACGCAGGGTCGCCGCGATCCGCTGAAAGAAAATAATCCTGGACGCATAATGGCAGCTCACAAGACGGGCGGGCAGAGCGCCCGTAAGAAAGTCCAGGTACGACGGGTTTCTTCTCCCCTCTCGACGACGCCGAGGAATTTGCCGATCCTCGAGCTTCGACGTCGAGAGATAGTCGGCATCGTTTCCACGGTGATGAGAACGAGGGAATCCGTCATGATTAATCCGTAGGATTATATGTTATATACGATAATACGCCGAGTTTAATGAGACAATCGTTAGTTTCCGGGACGAAATAGCCCTTGATTTATTGTGGAATTTACTTTTTAAGGACGTACATTTGTCGATTTGATTTCTTTTCAGAAATCAAATCGACAAATGTGTGTCTTTAAAATGCCCGAATCAAGTATTTTATAGTTTAATTTAATTAGTGTATTAAAATGTGTAATTGTATTCATTCGTGACACTATTGATGTATAATTATAGATGAAATTTAAATTATAAATACAGGAAAAGATCTGTACATTAATATTTGTAATTAATTTTTCTTCAAGGTTTCTATGGTTATAAGAGATGAGGTAGAGAAGCAGCATAGGGCTGGTGTTAATTCCTTACAATATGATCCGGCTCTGCATAGGCTATATTCTGCTGGTAGAGATAGCATCATAAGGATATGGAATTGTAGAAATATGAAAGAACCTTATATTCAATCTATGGAGCATCACACAGATTGGGTCAATGATATAGTGCTATGTTGTGGTGGCAAAAATCGTACGTACATATTTTTTATATATTATTATATGATTCTCGATTCCTTGTGTGCCAATTTTTCAATTATCATTAATATACTGTACAGTTATATCCGCAAGTTCGGACACAACTGTTAAGGTATGGAATGCGCATAAAGGTTTTTGTATGTCCACATTGCGTACACACAAAGACTATGTCAAAGCATTAGCATACGCCAAAGATAGAGAGCAAGTTGCTAGTGCGGGTCTAGACAAGTCGATATTCTTATGGGATGTCAATACGCTGACTGCTCTTACCGCGAGTAATAACACTGTGACAAGTATGTATTTGCAATACAGTAGTGTTGTGTCTTATCTCTTTTATAATTTTTGTAATTTTGTAATTAATATATTATATTGTATTCTAGCATCGTCTTTGAGTGGAAACAGAGATTCCATATACAGCCTTGCTATGAACCAAACTGGCACGATTATCGTGAGTGGTAGCACAGAGAAAGTTCTTCGTGTATGGGATCCACGATTTTGCACCAAACTTATGAAACTTCGTGGCCACACAGACAATATTAAAGCGTTAGTCCTAAATAGGGATGGTACGCAGTGCTTGTCGGCAAGTTCCGATGGTACTATTAAATTATGGTCACTTGGTCAACAAAGATGCGTGCAAACGTTCAGAGTTCATAAGGAAGGAGTATGGGCGTTATTGGTAATTATACAAAATTGTACAATTACTATGCAAAATAATTAATATGTTTATATATATTTAATTATATTAAATATCTGATGCATTTTAGGCGACGGATAATTTTAGCCATGTAATATCTGGTGGTAGAGATAAAAGAGTAGTGATGACAGAATTAAGTTATGCAGAGAGATATACAGTTATTTGTGAGGAAAAGGCGCCTATACTCAAAATGGCTATGACGCCGGATCAATCTAGTATTTGGGTTGCAACCAGCGAATCAACTATTAATAATTGGGTAAAATATAAATATTACAGTAATAAATTTTGATGGAAAAAGAGAATCTATAGAAAAAAAATTATATTCTTTGTTACATGTTTCAGTCTATAAGTCAGAAAGATTGGCAAGAGTTAGGACTTGGAGACTATTGTGATTCTGCCAGTAATGTATCAAGCAACATTTTAAGAAATACTGAACCTGCACAAAAGATATTAGGTGGTCCTGCCATAAGACATTATCACATATTAAATGATAAAAGACACGTTTTAACAAAAGATACAGAAGAAAATGTTGCATTATATGATGTATTAAAGGCGTGTAAGGTGGAAGATTTAGGCAGAGTCGACTTTGAACAAGAGTCTAAAAAAAGAAATAAAGTGGTGTATGTTCCAAACTGGTTTAATGTTGATCTCAAAACAGGCGTATGTATTTTTTTGACAAATCAAATTGCTTTTTTTTTCAGTATTGAATTCAAGTTTTAAATATTCTCAATTGTTACAGATGTTAACTATACATTTAGGGCAAGACGAAAATGATTGTTTCTCTGCATGGGTTTCTGCCAAAGAGACTGGTCTAGCAGAAAACGATGCTGTAGATCAGAAAGGTGATCAATTATTTATTAATCGATAATATTCCCGATATTAAATCTAGAGATTTTTAATGTTTTTTTTTTTTTTTTTTTCATGTTTTAGTGAATTATGGAAATCTTTTATTACAAGCGTTACTTGAACATTGGTGGAGGCCATTACATGCTGATGATGAGAATGAAGGTAATGGTAATGATGGAAACGGTCCCATACACACGAGAGGAGGAAATCCATACTTCTCAGTACCTAGTCATACACCTGTTATTTTTAGGTATGTAAAGACTTAAAAAATACTTTATTAAATAAATTTATCATTTATATTTTTTTGTTATTTTTCAGTGAAGTGGGAGGAAGAACTATTTACCGATTATTAGTTCGAGATGCCGCGGGAGAAACCGAAGGTGTCCTATTGAACGAAACTGTACCACCATGGGTAGTGAATATTGTGGTGGACAAGAATCTTCCGCAGTTTATTAAAATACCTTTCTATCTTCTTCCACATGCTTCTTCAGGTGTAAAAAGTTTGAAAAAGTATGTATCATATTATTGAATCTTAAAATCGTGTCTCGACGCAATTGAATAATTTTATATTATTATTTTAAAGGGACCGTTTAATCGCAAATGATTTTATACAAGTGCGTAAAGTGGCGGAGCATGTTTACGATAAGGTGCTTGGTGCAGGAAGCGATTCAGGTTCGGTAGCTGGAGGTGGAAATACCGTTTCAAGTGGGTCACCGGCGGGCGATAGAACAAATACAGATTCTAATGCTGATAATTCTTCGTTAGCCGAGGAAAAAGTCGAGTTACTATGTAACGATCAGGTCTTGGATCCTTCAATGGATTTGAGAACGGTATGTGTGTAAAGTTCAGAAAAACTTTTATCACTATTGTTGAAAAAAAATTTTATATATATTTGGTGGTTTTTCAGGTTAGGCATTTCATCTGGAAAAGTTCGGCAGATTTAACACTTCATTATCGCCCTGTTAAATAGTTAGAATTAACTACATTGCATCGCGAGTCTTTACAGTGTGCCTGGTTTTATACCATGGTAAGATATTCCGCATGTTTCCCTCTATTTTCTGGAATAAAATTTGCAACAAGATTGGTTCGTTTCAGAATAATGGAAAATACATAGTGGGCTACTTGCAAAATATGGTACCTTGTGCCACTTTTTCCTTAGGAAATGATCACCTGGATTTAACGAATGTTTCATGCGAAGTCGAAGCAGAAGTGAAAGAGAGCGAGGCATATTTGGAGTATTAGAATATAATATGTGAAGTTCAAAGGCAATAATGTGTGGAAGTATTAATGTATAAATTGCTCACTTTTATACACACCTGCATCCCGCGGCCAAATTCACACAAACGGAACATTACTCTCGATTAATCTGCTTAAGAATAGCATGTTTTTTGTACCTGGATATAGAATTTAAAGTGCTTGTTGTCAGCCATTTATCGTCTTCCCACGTCAGAAGTATCAATAAGAGAAACATATAGCACAAATGCAAAAAATAATAATAAAATAAAAAGAAAGGGGATAGACCGCACGGCCGAGAAAATTGTTGATTTTGTTAGGTCTAATAGGATCCAGGTGATCCTCTCACAAATGCTTCTCAAATTTTCTTTATTGATTCTATTTTAGCTAAATTTTCCTCCCATAATCGATACATAGGGCTGTCTTGTTTTAGTACTGTAATAAAAGTATTGAATATTTATTGAAGGCGTGAGAGAAATTGTATAATGTTTTGTTACATGCATGCAAAATGTATACTCCACACCTGCCTTGTTACATTAGAGAGCAAAGAAAAGAGAGAGAGATATATATATGAGAAAGAAAGAAGAGAGAGGATATGTCAATTTACCATTAATCAAATTATATTTAAATAGCCAAATTAGAAATTCAATATTTCCTATTGTTTGCATAAAAAATAAGAGAATGTATTTGTCTGCAGTGTAAGGTCAAATTCTGTCTTGATCAAAGTTGAATAAAATATAGATTAGAGATTGGGTGTACATTAAAAGTGAAATTTTATGTATAAAATTAATATCAAAGTATATACCATTAGTAATAAATATTGAAGAATAATTACAGTATTTAACAGAATTTGATCTTGGAAGAGATTTATAACAAAAGTAAAAAATTATGTAGTTGTTTTTATGTTAACATGTTCGATTTCTCTATAAGTTGTACATATACAAACACGACTGTGAATAATGTCCATTAATGATAGTAGGTCATACAAATAAAAATTTAACAAATCTTATTATGCGAACGATTCAAAGCTAATGACATTTGCTATTGCTGCAAACAGTTAAATTGTCGAAAAGGAAATTGTACTAGTTTTTATTAATATGAAATATATAATATCGTTTATTAAAGTTGCGCGTGCATAGAAGCACAAATCTCATAAATGTAAATGTCTCATTGTCATTTTTCAAGGTACTAGGTATTAGGTAATGTTTCACAAATGCAACAATTTATTTATTATCGAACTTAGATTAAATCCTTTGCTAATGTTTTAGGAATCATTTTCTATTGCTTAGTTTTTTTTCTTTTTTTTGCAAGTAGAGATATTATTAAGACATTAGAATGAAGAAATTTTCTCTCAACTAAAGAGAATGTAAGAATATATGGCTGGCAGAAATGTATTATTTTATATAGTTAAGATTGCCTGATTTGTTATTTTTAGACGAGTTTTTTTGAAAGAAATTGTGCAGAAAAACTTATATTTTTTTATATTGGTATTAAAAAAGTAATTTAAACCAAATGAAAATTAAAATATAATATGAAAGTATAGTTTTCTTTTAAATATCCCAATATGTAGTATTGCAAACAAAAATAAGACTTATGAATCGTTTTTGGTTTAGAATTATTTCAATTATTTATTGCATAAATCTCGAAATTAATGAGTTATTTTTATTTAACAGGTATTTACTTCAGGTTATTTATTTCAAACATATATTTATTACTATAATATGGAAGTAATCAAGATGTGCCTGATGATAGATTATAAGTTACAGAGGGCATTTCGATTACGACTTGTATTAATATTTAAAACAGCCCAAATTACAAGATATGATCATAAAGAGAAGAAGAGTATTATCATTTCTTGATTACATCATCAATATGATATAAATCATAAGAAAAGTTACCACTAGCATTATAAATTTTTATTCATTATTTATTTTATAGCATGCAGCTTTAATTTTATTGTCTGCTGTTAGAAATAATATAGGTTTAATTTTTTCATTCAAGATATCATAATATTTATGCACAGAAAATTGAAATATTAATACTAGAATGTCAATAGTGTAAAAATCAAAATATCAATTTCTCAACTTGTTTCAACTTGTGTAATAAAAAGAAAAAGAAAAAAAAAAAGGTAGTAAAATCGGGTGCCAAATTTTATACTGAAAACGATACTTATAGCACATTGTACTTTTTCGACAGAGTACTTTGTTTCTGTAAACCTGCTTCATTAATGTAGTTCTACAGTGGTACTACTTATGATGTATAAGGCTATCTAGCGAAATATGTATAAAATTTATAATTTTTTAGAACAAGATTAGACTAATATCGTCTCTGCAAAAATTGACCGTTTGTCGCATTGCTTTATAAAATATATTTTACTGTTTTAACGTGAAATTTATTAAATTTTCGAGTAAACGAGTTAAACTTTCTACAGTTTTCTACGAGTGTATGAGACGATATCTCTATCATTGAGAATACCTTTTCATATTTATCCAATTTGTAATACGTTATTATTGATATTGCCTTAATTATATTAATAAGCAGAATGAAAGATATATAAAGTTTCATATCAGAAAAAAATTGTTAATTTCTATTTATATTTATCATTTATTTTATGATAATATGGCATTACTTAAGATTATGTACACTCTATAAAATAAAAAAAAATCAGTATTTAAATAAAATATATAATTTAATATACACAGAATAGATTATATTTATCCACCTTGCATTTGTGTAGCAATATTTGAATAAAAAATGCTATTATTATTTCCTTAATAATTTGATGAAATAAATATTCAAATTATTTCATTGAGAATACTCTCGACAGCTTCGACAAAAGAACTACATACTTTTGTTGGTTCTGGAGTAATCGTCTTTTCATCTCCTGTTCTGTATTTACCGGTTTGTACTAATATACCTCTGATTCCAGCTACTTGTGCACCAGCTATATCATCTCTCACATCCTGATCACAAATTTACAATATTTAGCAGAATTAGAATTAGATATAAAAAAAAATATATTATTTAGAATATTACATCTCCAATCATTACAGCCTGTGCTGGGTCTACATCTCCTAAAGCTGCTTTAAAAAATTCTATGGTCGGTTTGCCAACAACTTCCGCTTTCACATTGCTAGAATATTCTAAACCTTTGATAAATGCACCAGGACCTAAAGCTAAGCCATCAGGACGCTTATAATAGCGGCCTTCATGAATAGCTATGAGTGATGCACCATTCAAAAGCAATCTGAAATTGTCATGTTTTGCATATATAATTTATAAAAAAATACATGACATTACCTGAATGCTTTATTTAGCTCATCATAATTGAATTTGCTCGGTGCTAAGCCAACAACCACTGCATTTGGTATATCATCTGTTACTAAATCTTGAAAGTCTTCCATCGCTGCTGGATCAATTAATAACATTGGCTTTAACTGCCGAGAAATAATCAACTTTCTTGCTGCTGCTAAAGAACTGAAGATTTCATCCTTTCGCAAATCAAATCCAAGTTTTGTCAGACGCTCGTACAAGCAGTTACTTGATTCTTTGGTAGTGTTTGTGACAAATTTAATCGACAAGTTGGCATGTCGTAGCCTAGATTACAAATTCGTGGTAAAAAGCTACATTGATAAAAATTTACATTGATATTAAATAAAATATTAATAAATTTACATTGATATTAAATAAAATATTAATAAATTTACATTGATAATAAATAAAATATTACTTGATGATTAAATATTAACTCATGAAAAATCTCTTAATACAAGTAATCATTTATTAGTTGAAATTGTAATTCATTATTATAAATTCATTATTATAATTCATTATTATATTTGAGCAAAAAAAATACTTCATGATGATTAAAGAAACCATCATCAAGAAATCATGAAAAAACAGACTTTATTATCATATTATTATCATATTATCATATCATATTATTACTGTATAAAATAATTTTAATTAACTTTAATAAAATCGTACAAAAAAGAGAAAGAAAATAAATTACATAAATTTCCATTTTTTATCGAGCAATTTAAAATTGATTCGCGCCATTTTTACAGAGATTGCGCTTATTAAAAATCGTATAAATTTAATACATGTTACATGTATGTATGCATGAATTTAATTCCAGCTCAATGTGAATGTATACATGACATAACACATGCATATGCACACATATGTATATTTACGCGTGCATACACAATTAGACATTAAAAATGTAAACAAACGATACCTGTTTAATGCTTGCACAGCGCCTGGAACAATTGCGTTATCGATATGCAACGTCCCACTGAGGTCAATTAATACCGTTGTAATTTGTTTCGTCATTATTATCGCGATTTTCCGGTAACTAATATTATACATATGCCACTTTATATTCTTTCATAATAAAACTATCAATAAATAACTAATTTATCTCGCTCATTTTAATTTTAATTAAAAATATATTTAATGTTTTTTTTAAATAAAAACAAAATAAAAATCGTCGTTAATTGATACTATAAAAAAATGACATTAGAGGTTAAATTTTTGGCTATTACGCATGCGTGAGGTTTGTTCTTTCTTCTTCCAGTACTGACTGCTACGTTGCACATGCGCAAAAAGTAAAGTCATCTGTAAACATCATGTCCGTCAGCTGACGATGAAGTACATACATTCGATATATTGCAGGATTAATTTAAAGTTGAACGTGCTTGTTCCTTGCTAAAGAAGAAAAAAGTTGAACGTATCATAAAATTATGTCGCAACAAACGAGTAAATATCGAAAATAAAATATAATACATAATCTAGCGATATAAAAAATAATATAAAATTCTTTTCTCCCATTCAAATATTGTTAACTATTTATCATTTTTAGAATTGTGCACGCCACTTCCCAGGAATCTAACTAGTAGCATTAAAATCTGCGAAAACAGTGAGCAATATGTCATCAACTTCTTGCAAAATTTGCTGCCACCGTCTGATTGTAAATCTATTTCAGATGAAATGCGAAAGGTACGTTTGTAACAAGATAAGTGGAAGAGCAAATTGATTAACTAAAGTATTTTTTTCATGAAAATTTTCAGACTTTTATATTTAATAAGTTCAAAGTAAAACCCAAGCTAAAGAGAAATCGTGGAGGTAAATTTTTATCAGCTAGAAAGAGATTACACATGGAATTGGGCAAAGTTGGTCACAAGAATCAAATAAAATATTCCAATCTTTTGCCTTTAAACCAATTGTGGTTGAGCTATATACGGAAAGTGCTCGGTGTTGAGTCATTTACTAGCATACCTGAAAATTCCAATAATCCAAACTGGGAGAACGTAAATCAGCAATTGATAAAGGCCGATTTTCATGGTGCTAAAATTTCAATTGAAAAATCAAAATGCCCAACTTTGGTAGGACTTACAGGAATTGTTATACAAGATACAAAAAATACCTTTAGAATTTGTGGGCTGGACAATGTTATTCGAAGTAAGCAGAATGTTGAGTAAATTTGCAGATATGTGATTTTTCTATAGAAACATTCTATATATAATGCCTATCATAATGTATAATCTCAGTTTCTTTTTTCTTTACTATTACATATATATTAATGCAACAAATTTATTTATAATTTTTCTGTATTATCAATAATGTTTTCTTGAATTTTATTTTCAGCAATACCAAAAGATGTAGTGAAAATTCATATTCACTTAGACAACGGTGTAATATTAAAAGCATTTGGACGACAACTCCGTATAAGACCTGTAGAACGAGCAGTTAAAAAATTTAAAAATACAAGAATAGTTCAATTGTAATGTTGTAAATATTTATAATATAACATATTAATAAATTCAATGTCCTCTGTATATAATTCGTAAATTAACAAAAACCTTTATAAAGAACCTACTTTTGCAAAGTATTTAAAAGAATATGACAAAAAATTGGCCTATAAATTATATATGTATAAGATTAACGACAATAATTCTTTTGCTCAAGATTGCTTAATTTCATGCAATGTTTTAGAATTTATTATTTATTTCCACATATCTTTCATTATTCTTCTGCAGATTATTATTATAGAATATTACAATTACAGGATTGATATATTTACTACTTACATGTTATAATTTTTATATAATATAGCATTTTATATTTATGTTTAATGTCTGTATATGTGTCTGTATATCTTTGCATGTATCTATATGGAAAGATGTGCTAAACAATAATGTATTTATATTTTGGAAGTGTCTTTTTCGTTCATTCATATTTCATTAGAACCACAGTAGCCAAACATTCTGATACAGTGATCATTATTTTCAATTAGTACAACAATTATATTTGTTAATCAATCTACAATTCCATTGGCTAAATTTAGATCAGAGTGAAATAGTATCAGGTCATTTGACATAACATGATATATGCGCAGTTGGATCACTGCAAGATCAACTGTGGTAAAATAAACGTTTTGAATAATAGAGATGAATAAAGTGAGATGAAGAAAAAAACGTCATATATCTGCTCTTTTACTATTACATACAAATTTTTACTTGGACATAATAATCCGACTATTTCGTAGCGATATAATTAACTTTCGCTTCGTATTTTAATTAAAATAAAAAGATTATATATAAACCATTATATCTTAAAATGTAACATAAACGAGATATTACTAAACGATATTAATTTACGCATTTAGGGCAACTTCAGGAATGTTAAAGGTAAGACGTATTATAAAATTAATCTGTTTTTTTTTCTTCGTTTCCTGCCATGTCTCATGTATTGATCTTGATGCATCAATGTAGCATTAACTTTATACACGCAACATAAATATTTTAAAAAACATGAGTGTATAACAAAGATACAACATGGCTTTGTCATTTTCTAGAAGTATTGCATTCTAATTTTATCTTAATACTTGCACAATTTAGGCATAGTTGTAACAAGCTATATAATGATTAACGATTAATAATTTCAAATAAGATACTATGCACACATACTACATGAAGTCGAAACGAGTAGAAAATATTACTAAAATGTATGTACGACATGATAGAGACGATCTCGTGAGTGTATTATACTTTGTTCCAATTCTTAAATATCTTTATATTTCCAACTCTAAATCATAACTGCCTTCACTTTCATAGTGAATAACAAAAGGTCGAAAGCATGATACATACGAAGATCGGACGAAAACTCAAACTACTTTATATATATATTTCAATACATTAATAAGACAATAAGATCATGCCATCAATTTCAGTATCTATAATTATTTGTTTCTGTGTCATTTGTTTACGCAAATTAAACTAACTGCGAACATGTACTTCTGTTCAAGCAAATATACATACAAGTAGATCTAGAACGATGTTTATGTACTATAGACGCCAACATATTCTGAAATGTCTACAGATTTTCTCCGTTTTTTTGAAGGATCTCGTCTCGTTACAATATTGATATACATGATCTACCCAATCTAAAAGATATTCTTGTTACATTTCAATTTTGAAGACATTTTTTTTCATCATGATTTATCACACGCTACAACTTCTAAAACATATGTTTCTTACAATGAGTTGTTACAGATTTCTAAGATAAAAAAAAAAGAAGAGAGTAACTTTCAAAACTTTTCAACACAGATAAAAATATTTGAGATAAATTGAAAAAAGATTTGGCTTAATAAAGAGCACTGTGTAATTTATAGTTATGCAAATTGTGATTTAAAGACTACAGATCTACAGTTGATACAGATTTTGCTTCATCTAGAATTCGATATCAACGAAAAAAGTTTGCTTCTCATTAATAGCATTTAAAAAAAGGCACATTGATGCACTTATATTTATGCGAGCAAAGAAAACTGTAAAATTATATTTTACTTATACATGCATATAATGTATCTCTTTATACTGACTATGCAACAATAATTAAATTCAATAGAAAAATCTCATCACATTGAAAAAAATCATTTCCCCTCCTTTTATTTTTTTTTCTAAATAATACTTTTTTTAAGATCTCTGGTTTAAATAACAATTTGAATCATGAAATATGATAATTTGAAATATGATAATTTTGCTTCCTTAACGTCTCTCTTACAAATAACAATAATTCACATTTAGATAGCGTGTGATAGCCTTCTCCTCTTCATTTCGTTATTTGTTACATTATTTATAATCATGATCTCTAAACGTGGCAATTTCTTCATGTTTCTAATGATATTATAATTCGTATTCGCGCTTTATTGATACGATATATTAATAAGCTAACCAAACGATATATATATATTATAGATATATATATATATCTCATTCTACCTAAACTTTATAGAAAAGTAGATTTTGTTGATCTGTCCTGTTAAATGTATTTCACATACCGTAACCTTGATAGGCTGCGGTGGACGCGTACACTTGCGCGGGTGCACCGTATACGTTTTGAGGAGCATAACCGGGTGCCATCATTCCAGGCCCTGCAGTCAACATTAGTTGAGGTTCCGCTGTGGCCATGAATATCATATGCAATGGGAAAAAATCGAGAAAAATATATTAATGTAGGAAACAGTATATATTACACGCGATATTTATTAGATAATTGCGCGATTACTTACGCATAATCATAGGCTTATGTTCCTGATGATCAGTTTCTTCGATGCGTCGACTTTCAGCCTCTTCTAATTTATCGACCTACATCCAATATAGCGATTATTATATATCAATATATCAGTACAAGAATAGTTCAATTGTAATGTTGTAAATATTTATAATATAACATTATTAATAAATTCAATGTTCTCTGTAGATATATAATTCGTAAATTAACAAAAACCTTCATAAAGAACCTACTTTTGCAAAGAATTATTGAAAAGAATATGACAAAAAAATTGGCCTATAAATTATATAAGTATAATAAATTATATAAGAAAGTAAATTATATAAGATTAACAACAATAATTCTTTTGCTCAAGATTGCTTAATTTCATGCAGGTATTTTAGAATTTATTATTTATTTCCACATATCTTTATGTTGCACGACATAAAGAGTTGTATAAATATTTTATAAATATTTTTTTGTATTTTATAAATATTTAATTGTATAAATATTTTTGTTTATACCTTGGTGATATATTCCCGTGCAACTTGTATAAGATACGGCATCGCGAAATGTAAAATACGATGTCTCCATGCGAGTTCCAAGATGACATCCGGATGAAGTAGATCGTAGCAATGAAATAGGCATGCTGCAAAGCAGTCCTTGGAGCCTCTCTCCAAGAACCATTCAAGCAATTCCTCGGCGACTTCTGGATTCCGAGATTCCGCTGCGTATTCCATAGCATCCCTGTTAATTAAATTAGCAATTAAAAGAGCTCCACATACATATTGTAAAAATATTCTCCAACGAATAATTGTGTGACGTTACCTGAAGAGACGATCCTTCTTGCAAAGTTCTACAGACTGCTTCCATCTATTATTTCCCTTGTACAAATATGCAGCGATTCTCCTGAACTCGATCAATTCATGTTTCTCGAGCTGCTGCGCTAACGCGATATTATCAAAATTATCGAATGCGTCGATCGATGTTCGGAGACCCTGATAATCTTCCTCGTCAATCAGCAAGCCATTTAACGCTTCGTTAATAGCTTTGTTGTTGAGAGCCTGAACCGATCTCAAGTATGGTTTTACTAGTTGTAAATGGCCGGTTCTCGTAAAGTACGCCACTGATCTAGTATGATCCATACGTGGAGCGAGTACAAGAAGAATATCGTTTAGAAGAAGGGGTTTATATTCCACGTAAAATTGTATAGCCTTATAGTAGAGTTCGACGTTTGCGACTTTAGTGATTACGTCTTTGAAATGACCTTCCCGCCAAGCTTCCGTAGGATGTTGCATCATCGCGAGAACCGCATTGTCGTATTCCTCATACTTGTCATACAAAAACACTAGCTCAGCCCACAGATGTGCTTGTTCTGCCGCACGCAGCACCTAAAATAAATAAATCGTTTTTTTTTAGTTTTAAATAATTAGCGAATCTCCTATTCGCAATCGATTTGAAACGAAACTTACCTTCGGTATATTAACGCGCGACCAGAAGAGTTCTAAGTGTTCTCTCATTCGTTGAGGTTTGTATTTACTATAGAGAATAGCCAGCTCAGTAAACATTCCCATATGAGCTCGTTCGAGTCCTAAAGCAGCCTCGAGAAGATTAATGAGTTCTTCAAAGTGTCCACGATCCTGATAGTAATTGATCAAATCTTCAAGCTCATCCGCATGTACGACTATGTGCAGGCCGCACATTTGGGCTAAACGAAATTCACCGCTGTCCACGCAAGCGAAACAGACTTCCTTCCAAGTGCGCGTCGAGTTGGCTTTACGCGCGCTATCGACAGCGCCTTGAAATTCCTTGAGATGAACCAGCGTTATTGCCAATCGCGCAAAGTTCGATACATTGTTGTAGAGGAGCTTCGCGGCATCATACATCTTATCATCGAAGCATCTATCGCCGATCTAAGAAGAGAAAGAACAGATTTAATAAAAAATCCTTCATTTAGATAAGGAAAGAGCAGTAAAAGAGGAGAACAGGTGGCAAGAAACGGTGTACTAAGAGGATTAGGAATAGAAAAAGAGGAGGTAAGGAAAGAGAGAGAAGAAGGAACTAAGGAATTAATAGAAACGATAGCAGAAAGAAGCGAGAAAAAGAAGAAAGAAGAAAGAAGATTGAGGAAACGAGATACAATGGATTATACAAGGAGATAATAACAGAAAATTTGCCGGAATATTTGAGAGGAAGGAGGAAAAGAAAAGATAGATGTTTAGCAAGATATAGATGCGATGAATGTAGAGGAAATCAGCATTGGAAGAAAGAAGAAGATAAGATTTGCAGAATATGCGAGAGAGAGATAGAGAGTTTGGAACATATGATATGGTTTTGTCAAGCAACAAGGAGTAATATACAGATCGGAGAACTGCTTAACGGTAGAGGACTAGAGGAGATGAGAAGAATGGAAGGAGAGAAATTAAAAAGAGAAGAGAAAGGCGAAGGAGAGTAAAACATAAGATGAGGTGAATAGGAGTGGATTCAGAAGAGAGAATAGACTGTACTGTATAGTATATAGATAATGCAAAAGTTTGATCATATGGTTTGATCTATTTGATTGTTTGATTACATTTGACTATTTGTTTGTTTGTTTGATTGATTGATTATATTGATTATATTGACTGAGTATATTGAGCATGGATTCAAGACATATTACAGATTCAATTTCACATTTAATTTAATACAATACAATATAATATAATATAATATAATATATTATATATTATATTATATTATATTATATTGTATTGTATTAAATTAAATTATTTAGTTAGTTATTTAGTTATTTAGTTTTGGAATTAATTGGAATGCAAATGTGAAATTGAATCTGAATTTGAATTGGAAATTTGAAATGTGAAATTAATTAATTAATTAATTAATTGAGTAATTGATTAATGAAAATTAGTTAGTAAGATATTTAAAGATTTAAAGGGTTAATAAGGGAAATATTTTGTGTAAAAACTATTATGTACAGACCGGAAGCCAAAGGCTTCCTAAGCCGAAAGGCGAGGATTATGTGCAATAAATAAATAAATAATAAATAATAAAAAATCCTTCAAGTTACTTTCATGAATAAGAATAATTTTTTTACCTTCTGTATATCGGCATGATTCGGACCAGATATAAATTCTTCGAGATCCGCGAGTCTATTGGTTCGTGCGTACGCATATATCAGTTCGCTCTCGATGAAAGACTCGCGTGCCTTTTTACGAGCCATTTGGAGGTAGCGGACCAAGTCTTCCCAATGCGAAGTTCGATGGGCGGTTTCGACTACGTCTACATACGCTGACGGGTCATCTGCTTTAATGAAACTGTCGATCGCTTCCTTGACCAAACCCTGTTGCAATTGTGCCCTGGCGAGTTGTGACCATACTGGCGATTCGTTGCATCTACAAAGCATAAAACAATTTGTTTATATGTATCGTATAAATATTAAGAGAATATGTACACATGTGCACGCATGTTGCATACCTTTCTGCAAATTCATAAGCTCTATCCAAGTTGCCAACCTGCTCAATTAGAACCTGGATAGCCGACGTGTTAACATCAAACTTTTTAAAGATAGCGAATGCTTCCTCATAAAGCTCATTGTTAATAGCAATATTTGCAATATCTGGGGCATCGTAGTTATCCAAACGATTAATATACTCCATAACACGTGTACGATCGGCTTTGATGGCCGTTAATATTAAAAGATTCTGCAAGTTACGATGATCGCTGAACACACTGCTGTCCAGCACTATCTTCTCAAGAAGTTCGATCAGCTCGTTCGGCAAATCAGCCGTCATAAAAGCTTTGACAGTAACCGATATATCTTCGGGATCTTGCGTCTCGGACAACGCCGTTTGAACAACTTGGTCGATTAACGGTCGCTTGTACGGGTTGCTCTCTAAAAGCACTTCCGCCCAGAGATCGGGATCTCTGCGTCTCACTAGGTATCTCGCCTCGCTCTTGAACAGACTATTCTCATTACACACGCTTATCAGCTCGCGATCACACTGACCGCGCTCGTAAGCGATGCAAGCCAGATGGGGATCGCGTTTCTCGCAATACTTGCCAACGACTCTGCTGTCGTAAAATTGATTCTCTTTGAGAAATCTTTCAGGATTATTATTGCTGTCGATGTAAATCTTGGCCAATGCGTTGTGCGTAGCTGGCTCTACGCAGCCCTCGTGAACGCGGGATTCCAACCACGGTAGCAAGAGCTTCAGCCGATTTCTCTTCTCGACTTCCTCGACCAATTCGTCGGTCGAGAATTGTCCGCGCACCACCAGTATCAAGTTCTTGATGATATCTTCCGAGCAGTCAACGTCCAACAAACCGCCCACGACTACGGGTAAACGCGACGGATTGACCTTCTGGACGTATATCTCGATATATTTTTGCAAATTATTGCGATAGAGATAGAGAACAAGATCGTGAACAAAGTCGAATCGGTCGCATACGATTATCAAAGGCAATTGATCGGATAGTTTGGCTTCCTTTAGGAAATTTTTCACGCGTTCGGGATTGTAACAATTGCTCTCCCGACATATACGCTCTACTTCTTTGATCTGACCAGTCTTGCACGCCGCCTGGATGTACTTGAAATGCACTTCTTGATCTTGGCTGAAGTTCACGATAGAGCCCAAAAAGTAAAACAGTCCTTCATAAGACTTGAAACTCTCGAATAGATCTATCAGCGCCTTAGTCGTCAATTGTTCATGATACTTGGTCGCGATCTGTATGCAAATTTGCAAATTCTGTCTTATATTAGCCGTCATCATAGCTTTCAGGCACTCGAGAGAATCTTCTACGGACAAAGTTCCGAAGAAACCCACGAGCCAATCGGGCGAGAGCAAGTGCGTATGCACTACCGCTCTTTTAATATCGTATAAATCGGTATAGTGCTCGAGCGCACGTTGCAGCAAGCCAGCTTTCTCGCACAATTGCGCGACATGAGCTCGGTCATAGTGAGTGAACATCTGATTGCCTAATATAGCGTCAGCGACTTGCGGGGCGGACATTAAGTTCATTTCTAAGAGACGGGTCTGCAAAGCACCCTCGCTCGGCCGATTGTTCTTGAGCGCATCCAGCAGGAACGCCGTACACTGCTGCACCATATTTTGTTCCATAAATATATCGACGATTTGATTGATGTCAGCCAATGGTTCATCATCTTGGACCAACATCTGCGCGAACGCCACACCTTGATCGGGATTAATCCTCATGACATTTCGCAAGAGAAATATATAGTCGGGTGTATACGAGACTTTTTTGGCGTAGAGAACGATCTTTTGGAATTGGCCGGTCTCCGCGAAGCATTGGATCACTTTGTTGGGAACGTTGGCTCTCAAATAAACGCTAAGCGCTAATGTAGGATCCGCTTGTTTTACTAAATCTCCCAGTTCCTCGCTGCATTCTAGCTTATCCTCCTTCAGCCACTTCTCCAGCAGTTGCTTACGGTTCTGAACTAGTACCGGACGACATAGTTCCAACGACTCGTACTTGTTCAGTTGTCCCTGATCTAAAAGAATGCCGAAATATTGTAAAAGAGGAGAGGTTTGGCCCTGAGTAGTGGGAACCTGTTGAAATCGTTGAATAGTCGCGGGTGTTCGGAGTATCCCTTTGGGAGCATTAGCCGCAACTTTCGCCGCCTCCGCGTACTGGCCGTTTTGGAAAAGCATATTGAATTTCCTCACAAACAAATCCTCAGCTCCCGACAAGTTGTTTCTCACGGCCATTCTTAACGCCAATTCCGAATTTTGCAACACCCCGTTGATATAAGGGATTATGTTTTCTTCGTCTACGGAAACTGACAGGACTTGACCCTTTCGATTTACTCCTATTATACCGCCGGAGGCCTCGTGTGGGGCAGTGACGAAGATGGTCTCTCCCGAGATACGATTCATAAATATACAGGTCGCCGATTCGATATCGTACATATGTATGTAACCATATTTTGTGATTAAATATATGACGTCATATTTAGAGCTAACTTGCATAGCGACAGGGAAGTCATTCCCAGCCTCAGGAGGAAAAAATACATCTACCGCTTTCTTCGGAAACGGATGGTTACCAGCGGGCGGTTGACCTACTTCGATGATATGAAGTTTCGCTCCTTGGACCGTTCTGACGGCGAAACAAAACAGATTGCTGGGTTCTGCGTTCCCTTCCATCTTGAATTGAGCGAAGGAGGCAGCGTGCCCTTCGATTGGCTGCGAACATTTTCGTTCCACGGAATAAAGTTGCATAGCGCCGACTACTCTGTTATGCTGCGCCGAAATACCGATCAATAAAAGCCACGTTTGTTTCGGATCTGTTCTGTAATTGATAATTTGGCATCCGTTTAACGACGAGTGACGTTCAAACATCTTATTCGGCGTCGAATCGCCTTCCATGGACCAATGATACACCGCAGTCTCCGTTACTAGTGCCAGTGTGTTTAACGATATCCATTTCCAGAACACCACATCCTCCGTCATTGTATGAGCTTTCATTTTGGACTTCATTTCAATGTTGAAAATCTGAAGTGTCTTCATAGCTAATCAAACAAAAACACATATTTCTATTTTGATAAGTTTCTTACACATTTTCTGTCTTTTAATATTTTTATCGCTATAGAAAGAATTAAAATTCTATATCAAGAATTGTTTTCAAAAAAAAAAAAATCGATACAAATTCATACATTTCAGACTACTGAAAGAAAATTAATCTGCATAAATTTTCACACTGCTGAATAATCCTTATTAAATTATCAACCATTCCTACCTTTCAGAGCGATGACTTTACTAGCTGGATTCATAATTGCAGAGTCAGCAGATATTGGTCTTCTGATAGGATTGGCGGAATCGTTCATGTCGATAATGACTACCTGGGCAGTTTCACCAACCTTTTCTCTAACGCAAATGAATTTATCAGATTCCATAGTAAGTGTATTAAAGCTGACATTACTGGCATTAATTCCAACAGCTGTAAGCTATAAAAATAAGAAACCACAGATAAATAATACTTCTTTTTTCATATTCTATCAACTCAAATATGTACAATCAAATATATGTATATATCATAAATCAAACATAATTTTCATATTTTATATATTTATATAATTATTAATAATATTTTTATTCTCTGGAAAAGAACTTTATTATCAAGTTTTTTATTTTATTAATAATGTATTTTTTTACATGTAACTATCTAAAAACAATTAAGATACCTATTAGAAGTAGTATATAAACTTTTCTTCTCTACTAGTAAATGAGTCATATTGTAATATCCTCATTACATAAATATGCTAT
Organism: Camponotus fellah; assembly: GCA_030586385.1. NCBI lineage: Eukaryota > Metazoa > Arthropoda > Insecta > Hymenoptera > Formicidae > Camponotus > Camponotus fellah. Next base: position 1,192,164 of record JAPIVC010001004.1, read on the forward strand.
TACTAATATAACTAGAAAATTGCAATAAAATTACCTATAAGCTAATTTTATAATGTCATTCTGTTTTAACAATATTATAACATTATTATAACAATATGCAATTAAATACAAATTTATAAAAAAATATTACATATATTTATCAAAAAGTAGAGTACAAGATTTATATTCGAAAAAATTGAGAAAAATTTATCAGACGCACGAGTCGCTCGAAAATCGTGGACGAGAAAAGGAATATTTGATAAGAAAAGAATGTGAAGTTTCGGTAAAAGCGGAAGCAAGGGGCGTATGCGCCGATAGATCCACGATTATCTTGGACCCATCGTTCGCTGACGAAGATTAAAGACGAGCAAACGTAACTCGATTTGCTCGCTTTATCCGTGATGCACGTCAATTGAGCGTGTATCGGGGATGATTAACCTGTGCCACGAAATTCGCCGTGCGGGCGCAGCTGCGAACGTTTAACGAGCCGAGCAATGTCATTGAATCGTACGCGAGGTGCGCGAGGTCATCGGAACTGTCAAAGTAACGTCAATCTCTCGCGATTGCACTTCCGTTGGAGGAGGACACGCTCGCGAGCTCGCGAGCGTTCGAAACCTCGAGGAAGAGGAATCTCGGACTCGAGAAAATGTCCGAGAAAGGGGAAAAAAAAAAAAAAAGAGGCGCGAGGGAATCCTAGAATCCTCGGGAGAGAACGCACCTCCGCGGGGGGAAACGCGGATGACGTACCTGAAGGTGTTCTTGGAACCTTATGGGTAGTAGCTGCGTCATTTTTGCCGAAATGTACACTCGAAAAAAATGAGCCCAAGGGTGAGGGATCTCTCGGCCGCTGCCTTCCTCGACGGATCGATCTGACGTATCAGCCTCCGCGGACCTCCCGACTGCGATCTGCTTGCGACCTAATCCCGCTTATCGTGCGCCTTTTATCCCCGAATGCTCGTCGGCGTCAATCATTAAGAGCGCAAAACCAAACTGACTGGAGAGCGAATGCTACTCGCCGCTGACACCCATCATGGCCGCCAACGCCGCCTCTCTATCTCGAAGTAGTTCCCGCGTACGAGGCTTTCTCGGCGACCCCCTCGTGGCTCGACCGCCCCCCGAGTCGCGTTTATAAAATGTATATCGGCGATTAATTATCGATCAGCACCGGGATCCCTCGTCTCCCTTGGCCATTAGCGAGATAAATTCGATCGGGTCGAACGCCGAACTCGACGAGGGCCACGACACTAGCGGAAGAATACAGGCGCGATTTTACACGATTGGGTTCGGTAAATCTCGCGCATCGCCTCCCCTCTTCCTCCTCCCTTCCCCTACTTTTCCTCTGCGCCGCGAACGAACGAGTGCGACACGTTCCATGTTACACGAGATTAGAAAAATTCCTTTCTCCTTTCCTCCGATATTACATTTTTTTTTTTCGATACGATATCCAGAGGTTATCGTCTTTCATGAAATTTTTTGTCATTTAATTTACTGTTCATAATTAAAGACGCAAAAGATAATTTTTAAAGAGGATGGACATGTGTAAGTTTTAATTTAAAATATGCTTTATTCCCCAGCAGTAGTATTAATCTTATTTGTACATTTGATACAATAGTTTGTTGTTAACATTTATACCACTGCCACAGAATGTAGCATGTTTTTTTTTGGTGAGAATGATAAAAAAAAGAGGCATTTTAGTCGAACAGGCCAAAGCCCATGTCATCGTCTTCCGACTCGGATTCTTCTTTAGCGGGCTTCTTTTCTTCTGTTGAAATAAAAATTATTTATATTAGTGGCATTATAAATATATTAGTACTATTATTTGTACATGATTTGTACAGTATTGATATAAATATTAACATTAAAGCGATTTTAAAATTAGAGCAGAAATAAATATGTATAAAATGTACCTTTCTTCTCTTCAACTGGAGCTGCCGCACCACTGGCAGGAGCTGCAGCGGCACCTGCAGCAGCTGCTCCACCAACTGGCATGGACGATAATTTTTCCCTGCCTAAAATCAATTATATTTATTTTGTTTTACAAAAATAACAAGTTTTTTTAAATATTATTATTAAATATTATTTATTAAATATTGCAAAAAAATGTCGATATACCTTTGGCGACCAGTTCATCGATACTCTTTCCATTCAATTCTGATATAACTTTTTTCAGTTTTTCAGCATCTGTTTCGATTCCGACCGATGATAAAATCTTTTCAATGTCATTTTGGCTTGGCGAGGCTTTGCCTCCCAAAACAGCCAACATATAAGCGGCCACGTAACGCATTCTGCAAAATATAAATATTTCTATTAAGATAACAGAAGACTAACTTGTATATCATATTAATCTAAATGTTAATTAAGTTCAGTAGAAAATATACCATCACAATCATTCAGTCGAAAGATGGTGAAATATATAAAGAATCATCATAAAAAGATTCTAAGTGTATCTAACATTACCAAATGTTGCAATATACTTCTTTATATAAAGTAGCATTCGCAAAGCATGACAATTGATATATTTCGTATTTTATTTATAAAGATACATGTGTATACATCTACACAACATATATTTTTATTCAACAGTATAACCTATTTGCATTCGGCGTAAAACGTGAAAGAGAAAGCTCGAATTTTCTTCCATAAATATATATTATTTTTCTTCAACAAAATATAAAGAAAGAAAAGTAAAAAACAATAAGCTTGGGTGTTATTTAGCACATATTTATACGCGCTATTTTCGCACGAATGCGACGCAATTGAAGGTATCCAACGATACGACAAATTATAAAATGCGATCGAACAAGTACGTCAATCATTTCCACTCATGAATGTTCGAATAATTCGGAACAGAAAATATTTTTTAAATAAACTTGTGAATTTGCCAAAGACATACCTTTAAGTCTTGCGACACGAAACGTGGATCTCGCTGAGCAATACACAACGTGCGTGAGATAGCACCGGAAGAACAGCGCGAGAAAGTGCAAGGGATCGGGAAAAATTAGTATGAAGAAGGGTACACTTGACCTGATGTTGCAAACTGGCTTCGAGCAGCTTCTGATTGGACGAAAGGCACGAAAATTTCCTTAAAGGTCATTCTACAATAGAGTCGTAAAGTCGTAAGTCGTAAGAAATTGACCAATCACAGTTGATTATTCTCCTGAACTTCAACTGGGATTGGTCAATTTCTTACGACTTACGACTTTACTTATACAATGACTTCATTTATCACTATGCAGCGCATGCGCGAAGAATGGCATCCATCTAGTAATATTGCTGCATCTATAAATTTTATACTTCATGATCTCGTCATCTCTTGTGTTGTTCTTTCGCTGCCAGCTTGTGCACGTGGTCGTCGAGCTCGTCGATAAGCTTGGTGATCACGTGCATTTTTATACAATTCATACATATTGGGAAATAAATATATTTTATTAAAATACATATTTTATTTATTATTGGGAAAACTTACATTTTATATTATAAAGCGAATTGACTTATTAAAAGTATATATATATAATCGAAAAGTTTTAAGGTACCTTTTCATGGGACGCTAAAAAGTAGCGTCAACCATTGGTTGAACAAAGAAGTAAGTAGTTGCTTCATTGTTCAACCAATGGTTGACGCTACGTTTTAGCGTCCCATGAAAAGGTACCTTTATATTTTAAAGAATATTTTTTTTTAATTTAAAGAATATTTTTTTTGTTCTATTCAAATGAGAAAAATAATTAATGTATTCGTTTACACACATTTCTTTTTTTCTTCGGATTTTTCTTTTTATACATCATTATTAATATATTTCATATTTTTTTTTACACTTTCAGGGAACCTCTTCATATATTATGTTTTTCTTTTTTTGCAGAACTGTTTCTAGGTCAAATTTATAACGATTAGCATTGTACATAACATCTTGTATAAATAGTATCATTTACTGTATCATATTTTGTTTTACTTTTAATATATTATGATTAGAATTATAAATATGGTAAGCATAAAGTTTATAATAATTATGAAAAGCCATTACAGGCAATGTATTGAGAATTTATTGTTGAAATTATATACAAAAAAAAAACTTAATGTAAAAAATGGTACTCTACATAAGTAGAAAGATTTATCACAATTTCCTTCAGATATTTTTCATATTATGTGGAACTGTAATAGAATTTATAATAAAATCTTTCAAGATATGTATTTCAACAGTGAATTTTAACATCATGTTCTATTTTTCCTACATACACACACGCACGCACAAAGAAAATAAAACTTACATATATTTTTAATCAGGTAGAAAATTATGTATTTGTCTTAATATCTTATATACAATATTACAAAGATAGATTATTAATCAATATCCTAGCTACTTTAATGCTAAACAATGTTCACCTCTAATGTCATTTTATCTTATTAATAATTTTTAATATTTAATATGTAATTGTTTAAAAATATTTGTAACTATTAAATTAATATATACTCTAAATTGGTATTAAACCAAATGTCAAATAAATGCACACGTAACATTCAAATATCATTGAAATAATTGCATTTTTTTTGAAGTATTTCTTTTTATAAATTATATACGAAAATGTAACAAAAGATGCAATATATAAATTCTACAGAAACTAATATTATTGAAATCAAATGTATGTTGTAACAGACTTAAAAGTAAGTAAAAATATTCCATAAGTAAAAACAATACAGTCAGAAAGATATATTAAACTACAAGAGAATATTAAGTCTATACTATTCCATGTTGAATAGATAACGCTTGCTGAATGCAAAAATTAAATAGCATTGTACGTATTTTGAACACTGTTAATGCATCAGTTATGAAGAGAGTACATACATACATAAAATATATATAAGTCAAGGAATTTAAAAGAAACTATCTTAAACAATTTATTATAATCATATATGTAAATGTGATATTATAGTACTATAATTTAACTTGAATTTTTTCAAGACATACAAATTCACTGCTCTTTTCAATATAATCATTTTGATTATGTACATAAATGTATCATATTTATTCATTCATTATTTATTAGTTTACATGAGCAAAAAATTTTGAATTAAGTAGCAAATAACTATATTTTTTAGTTTAATACTTTTTTAAATATGTATAAAGAGCACATTTATACAAAACATTACTTAAAGTATATATTAGTTTAATATTAGTTTAATATTTTATCAATGAATATATCTATAAGTTTACTAGAACAAAAATTTATCATCAAGATAGATAAACACACACGTGCATTAACAGTATTCAAAATAAATGTAACGTTCAATTCCCTTGAATAGTTTATCTCTTATTTGCAAAAATATAATCTACTAATTCTTACTCTAGTTTATATGTACAGGTTTATTTTATTGTCATTATCTCTGTGTATGTCTAGATTTCTAGTCTTCTGTGAAATTTAATTTATCCTCTTCATCGAATATCGATCCATCATTAGACAATTCGTGCTCCTCGTTCATCAAAATATACTTGGCTTGTGCATTACAATCACGTTCTTTTTTATGCGACTTTTTAATGGAAATCGTATGCAATAGCTTGATGAAATTCGTCGCATTTAAATCATTTGGAGGTGTTGTATTCAGTTCTAATTTTTTCACGGTTTTTGAATCAACATTGTCTCTTACTTGGCTCGTAGATGGTTGAGGATCGTCGTAAATAATTTCTTCATAGGATTTGCTCTTTTCTTCTTCTTCATTACTGCACATTCCCGTTTTGGCACAATCATTGTCCATATGTTTTAAGGACATATTTTGTTTCTTATTCATACTTGTAATATTAACACTTCCATTTTCTTCGATATGAGAGTTTTCCTTCCACAAAACTGGTCTCTTGCATACACTGCGACTATGCTTATCTTTCTTATGTGATTTTTTAATAGAATCTATATTACAAAGCAGTTCTGTCGTCGACATATTTATCGGAGTTGATCTACCATTTTTGTCTTTAGAATCTGCAACATCCACATCTGGTCCATCGCTTGAAGTAGATGCGTCAGTCTCAATTTTTTTAATACATGTAAGATCTTTGCTTTCTCTCGATTTTTTCAAACAACGTGTGACTGGCGTCATACATCTAGAACAATCAATTTCCTTTGATGTATTTTCTGCAGATTTATCTTGTTCCTGTAATATTTCATGTGCACAAACATGATGATTTATAACTGACTGATTTGTCGACGTTATTTTTTTATGTGTGGTAGGAGTACAGATTTTAAATTCATCATTTGTATCGTTCTGTCCTAAAGATTTAGAAGAATATAACAATTTGCGTGCACCGCTTTCAAAGGATACATTTATCGGTTTTTTCTTCTTTTTAGGTGACATGTCAAGAAATTCACTTAACTCAAGTGATTCATTTCCATCATGTGAAGTTTTGCTAGTATTTTTTTCTTCATATTTATTATCTAGTAATGAATTGTCATATTTTTTACGATATTCATGATGATATTTATGGCACTTAGCGAGACCGGAAATTCTTTTGCTGTATTTGTCTTTTTTGTGTGATTTTTTAACCGATTTAAATTCAGGTAATAAGAGTCTACTTGAATTTATGTTTTCAGGTGTGCTCGGTCGATCGGCATTCTGCAAACTTAAGGCACAAGTTTCAACAACTGCTTCAGCATCTTCGCACTGAACATCATTAGAAGTATCTTGAATTGATACTTCAAGTTGTGCTGTTTCTATCTTTTGGTAAAGAGTCTTGGCTTTTAATGAAGTTTTTCTATTTTCATGTTTAATTTTCTTATGCGATTTTTTAATAGATTCTGTTAATAAATGTTCTATAATATTTATGTTATTTTCAGGTGTAGCTATTCCAGAATCTTGAGGAATAGTTGAATCAGGTTTTGGAGATACTGCTCTGTTCTCATCCATCGTGTTGGCATTACAAGTACTTGATTCTTTTTGCGAGGATGGTCGACATGTATTATTATCGCAGATGTTTTCCATGGAATGGTCCTTTTGATCGTCATAATTTGTGAAATGTGTATCGTCCCTATGTTGTATGTCCTGTATTTTATCATTTTTGACTTTATCCAATCGGTTTCCCAAAAGATTCTTTTTTCTCAATTTGGCTTTTCGCTGTGTATCACGCTTAAAAACTGATTCAGTATCAGAAAGTTCATCGTCTGAATAATAAATAAGCGCTTTTTTCACACTTTTGGTTTTCTTCGGAGATTCTTTTATGGAAGTCCTACTACAACTAGCAATTGCAGATGTATCCATTGCTATTGATTCCAAGCTTGTATATGTATCTTCGTTTTGGGCAGAAATATTTTTCTGTTGTGTAAACAATCGTTCTTCATGACCATACAGCTTTTCCTATAAGAATAAATGTTAATGTATCAGTTATAAATTTGCAATGCCTCAGAATTGATAGAAACAATGGATTATTTATGAAAAAAATTTGGAATTAATTTTTCTCATAAATAATATTTAAATTGATAATTTAAACAAAAATTTTTTTTCCATATATTTTCTAATATTTTCTAAAGTGCAATATAACAATTCAAATAATTAAGATTATTTTGATATTGAAATTTGGAAAATATTAGTAAGGAAGGCAATATATCTAAAAATATGTGTAAAAATATTAATTCAAAAAGACCTTTTAAGTAGCTCAAATAAATAATAAATAATTATTTTATTTTTGCTAATAAGAACAGGTAATTATATTTCTATGAATTACAAAGTTACATATGCTGTTCATGATATATAATTAAAGAATAATAATTATAATATATATGTATATAATATAAATATATATGTATATGTAATTATAAAAGTATATTATGTATATGTAATTATAAAAGTATACATCCTGAAATGTTGCCTAACATATTAATTTCTGAGGAAATTGTAAAACATTTATCTAATTTTATCAAGGTGATAATTAAATGTATGAAATTACATATATAAATAATAAACATATATAAATATAATTTCATATAAAATAGTTCAAAAACAAAGAAATGGAAGAGCAAAGAAAACTGTTAAAACTACTGCATGAACCATATAATACCTTTTTATGACTCTTCTTGATAGCACTCATACTCTCTGGAATTAAATCCATCATATTGTCAGGTGTATGTGATCTATTGTGTGCATCCTGATTCAATTCTTGAGACAAATTCCTGGGTGTACTTGCAACTATAATACAGCCGAGTGCTCTTGATTTATTCTTCTGATTGAAGGATTGTAAATCAGGTGTTTGTGATGCACGTACAATGTTATCAATTTTTTCTCTGAGGTTGCTTCGAAGCGACGATGTAGAGCAGGATGATCCTGACTCATCTGTTTCTCTTGTATTAATTCTACTATTGTTGGATATTTTGGCAATTTTTCGATTTTGCTGAGGCGTTTGATTTTGATTTTCATCAATTGATTCCAAAGATGCAACCAACATGCTACTAGCGACAGAATCATTCGAACTTGAATCGAGCCTCAAGGATTTGTCTAACATGGGTGATGACGTATCAGTCATTGAATCAATAGGAGAACTTGTATTAAAATTACTCTTCTGTGGACTTGGAGACGAATCAAAATTCAATGATTTTTTTATATTCATGTTTCTGTGATAAAACGAATCACGACTGAAACTAAGTGCTCTCATTATTTTAGCCGATCTTGATAAGTCTCGCAATGATTTACTTGCATCGAAAGAATCATTGTCTAAAGGTGAATTTGAATTTTTAAATAAATTATCCTTCTTCGGGCTGATAATATCAAAGTTCAACGATCTATTCATTCTGTGATGAAATAAACTTGTACTTCTTAGTGGAACTGATTTATTTAGCACTCTGGATCTAAATCGTCGCTTCAGAAAGAATCTACTTTTATCCAATGAATTCACATTTATAAATAATTTATGTTCCGATTCTGGATTCAAATTATTATCTTTGTTGTCGCTATTCATTGTTTTTGCTAATAACTGATTCTCCAACATGATTATTTATATCCTTCAGCATATATATAATGTATTTACGTATAAAGACACACACATATGTATATTCATATAAATATAAACATATAATTATATAAATATATTATGATATATAATTATATCATGTGGACAATTATTGTGATCATCTCTTCATAAATATTGTATATGCGTTGTCCTTTTTTTGTAAAGATTTCTGTAATAAAATAAGGTATTTATAAATATATATATTATAAATATCATATAAATATATATTAAAAAGTGATGCATAAATTATATTTGCTGCCTGTTTATATGATTTAAACAACTTTAGATTAAAAATTTCAATATATTTATATAAATAAAAAAATTCAAATTTCTGTGTCATTACAATAGTACTATTATTATAACATATGTATGTTTATCATTTTGTAAAATTTTCAAGAGATAATGCTTGAAAAATTTTGATAGAATACAATTCACATATGTACCAAAAATTAGCATATATTGCGAGTATGTGCGCGTAGCATCAAATTGGAAGAGAAGAATAAAAGGCTGAAAAAAAGAGTGAGAGAAAAGGGAGAGAAAGAAAAAAAGACATGTAAATCGGAATAATACGCGAGTATAAATAGAATATTGTAAAAGGTACGTCATATATTCAAAATTTTGCTTACGATTTTGACCGCATGGGTGAAATCGGCTCTTCATCATCAATGGCTGCAGGGAAATAAACTCCAGTTAACGAATCACTCTCATATAAATTACTCAAACGGACGTCCTCGTCTTTCCACTCAACTGTTGCGTTTCATGAAACTTGAATATCGAAGTATACAACGAAATCCTCTCGCAATTAGGTACAAAAATACACAAGAAATTAATTAAAACCGATCACAAAATCGCACGTAACGCAAGTCGGCTTTTTCCTATATGATTTTACATGATGTGACCCTTGCATGTATCCTGCATGCGCAATAGGAAGCGGTATACAAGAGCCAATCAGGAATTACAAATGCTTGGGAAACTTCGATCGGCCAATCAAAATAAAGAAACTGCAATCACGAAACAAATCCTCACAAGTCACGATCCCAGTCGAGTATTCTCTTCACCAATCACAATCGAGTATTCTCTTAATGCTCGACTGTGATTGGTCAATTCCTTAAGTTACAGCTTTAATCCATTAGGCTCGTTTCAATAGTGGCCAGTCAGCTTAACTAGTAGTTATAAGTAGTGATGCCAACCACTGAAACAAAATTCGATAAGCTAGGTTAGATTTTGACAAGTTGCATTTTTGCAAAATATATATAAGTGAAATATTGAAAATTTATAAATTTTGTAAATATATTTTTAATATTTCACTTATGTATATTTTGCGAAAATGCAACTTGATTAACCTAGCTTCGATTGTTTCAGTGATTGGCATCACTACTTAACTACTAGTTAAGCTTAACTGGCCACTGTTGGAACGGGCCTAAGTAACAATCAAATATGATTGGTTTCTTTTTCAGGTTCGACCAATCAGCGTCGAGTTACATCGAAAAATCTAATCTCTTATTTATACTGTGCTTATGAGCGTATTTAACTATTTTTAACTATTTTTTTAATGCGTATGAACGTGTTTAACTATTTTTAACTATTTTTTTATTAATTGATTACTTCAATTTAATTACTATCAAAGTTTATATTTTCAACTCACTCACTCATTCTCTCTCTCTCTCTCGTAATGTTTTAAAACATTTTTTTAATTCTGTTATTCAGATTATTCTGTATTTTAGATTATTTTTTTATATATTTATAAATTATATATTTATATATATTTATATATTTATATATAATTATATATTTATATATAAACTATATATTTATAACTCAATCAAATTTTTTTTATACCTTTTTATATGTAAAAGATTATTCTAAACAAACTACAAAGTTAATAATATAAAAACAATTAAATAAAATAATAAGAAAAATTAAAATTTCCATGTATTTTTTAAAATATTTAATAATTTATTATATTTGACAGCAATAGAAGTTTCATAAAACTGGCGCGAATTGAAGAAAAATGGCGGACCAATCAGAGCTTGCCGTCTTATGTCCAGACTCTGATTTAGAGGACTCTCTACTCTTCACGACACATGGTGTCCATCTAGCAGCGACCAGTTCCATGGTCGAGAAACTCGGACGTCCGAAGAATCCCGCGACCTCGTCGGCGCTTCTTCGGCGTTTGTGCTTTGTTCTCTTCGGTAATCTTCGGCGATCGACAACGACAGATCCTCCTGCGACAGGGAGAGGGATCGCGCACGACGGGTCTGATAATCGGACGGGTGTAGCCCGCCGTACGCCGCCCCCCAGGAAACGATTAAGCGCCCGGGGCCCGGGCACGGGTCTCGCACTGCGGGTGCGAACGTTAATTCTGCGGGTGACGCCGGCCGCCTTGGAGAGCCTCGGAGTCTCGAGATCTCCTAAGGCCCCCCCAGGCATAGTACGCGCGACCAAGGTAAGAAGCCCACGATGACAATCTCAGCACGGACAGGATACCGAGATGCAATCTGTGTCGTTAAAAAGAGGGGGAAAAAAAAAAAATCGTCACGACTGTCTCACTATTCCCATCTCGCAGTTTCGATCGCAGTATTAGTGACGTCGTCGTCGTTTCGCTGTCTTAACCTCTCATGTATTCTCTGAAAATTATTACCTACGTCGTGATCACGAATAACGAGAAAGAGGAATTGTCTGGACAAATTTTTGCGCCATTTTTTCATATTTTATAGCTTTCCATAAACAAAAATAACTTACTTAAATACTAGAGTACTTTCTGACTTGATGTAATGAGTTTTTCTCTTTTGTTGAGTATTAATTAAATATTATTACTGCAATCGTTACTGTTGAGATTCTGTTGTCATTTTTATAGTCATGTGCACAGTATGTTTTTTTCTTACTTTATCAGCAATTAATGTTTCAAAAATGTTATCGTAATTGCACGTGGCAAAGTTTAATTCTGGTTGAAAGTATACGAAAAATATTAAAATATGATTATAAATATTATATATTAATATTATAAATATAATATATTAATATTATAAATAATAATTATTATAAATAATATATTATTATAAATAATAATATATTATATTAATATTATATATTAATATTATAAATATTATATATTATATATTATATATTATAAATTAATGTATATATGTTTAATTATATATTAATATAAAGAGTTTATATTGTATTTTTCTTTTTAAAAGCAACGAAATGTTTATGATTTATGATCTATAATATTTATACGAATTATATTTTGCCAAAGACAAATACATAATTAGAATGACACTACTGGGACGTACTATTATTGCACTTAAAGCTTTCTTTATATATATATATTCTCTCTTTGTTCTTCAAATTGTTCCTAGTCCTTTCCTATTCTCTTTCTTTCTCCATAGGCCCAAAAGACATTCTTTCAGGTTGAAAAAAAAGTTCGTTCGCTATAGTTTCTAGTGCAGTACAAAAACGTGATTTATCGGTACTTTCTTAGTTTGTGTTGTGTTCAAGTTGAAAGTTTAAATCGACACTAAAAAGTTCCGCGCAAGAAAACCCGACAAAAAAAAAACAGTATGTATCATATATGTGACAAAGTTTATAAGTAATAAAGTATAAAAAGTTTTCGATAAAAGAAAAGTTGTCAAAAGTTGTGACATAAAAAGTATGTTCGACACAATATGGATCGCGCGCGTTGTGCCATCAAGAGCGAATACTTCACAGGCTCTGATCGACACAGGTAAGCCCTGCGATGCTATTGATGCAGATTTTTCAGTGCTACACACATTCGGTCGGTGAAACGTCTTAAAAAAAAAAAGACAATTAACTTACCAAGTAAGAGAGAATTTTGTGAATGGGTTACATTTAAAGATTTAATCAAGACATTCCTGTTCCCGTTGGTCTAAAGTTGTCTGCCGTCCTTTAATCAACTCCACTTATTTTACAGGTTGAAATAGTTGCAACAACTATGTCCGACTCTGGCACAGAGAGCACTTCCTCGGAAGGATACGACGGAGGTAGGAATCGGCTTACTATCACAGATGAGGTAACATCGTCACGCTACTCGCATCATTCCTCGGGATCCGAGCGACGAAAGTCTGCGGCAAGTTCTATCACATCCGGGGGAAAGTCACCTCCTGGATCGCCATTATCAGGCGCAGAATCTAAATCGCCGAGATCCACTCCGATGTCGCCGAAATCGCAGCGATCCGGGATAATGTCCCCTAGTGAAGAAGGTTCTCCAAGATCATTGCGTAGTTTATCGAAATCTCCACCGCCGATGTCACCGTCACCCTTATCGCCAACATATCTCCATCCCGCATCGCCGACATATCGTCAATTTGAGTCGCCAAAGTCCCACCACTCGGGAAACAACTCGATCGAGTCGCCTCGATCGGACCGTAGCTCGTCCCGATCTCCTATACAGGACAACGGATCGTGTCTTTCTCCTCCAAACGATTCCAAATCTATGCGCTTCGAAGATGCCGAGTCCAAAGCATCTGATTTCGAAGTGGATACACAAAGGTCCGTTGACAATTCGTTAAAATCATATTCGTACAAAAATAGCGAATCCAGACAAAGTTCACCAAAATCGCCCAGATCAGGTCCCAGTTCTGTGAAATCCTTGATATCAGCGAGGAGTTCACCAAAGTCGTTTAAATCCGGCCCAGCGTCTCCCATGGACGATCAAGAATCGGATAAACATTCGCCGGCACATTCAGGTCCTCGTTCTCCCGAGGAAGAAGATGAAGAAAAGAACGGTTCGTTTAACGAATTGGACGGCGAGCAAATCTCGGATGGGGACATCGAGGATGAGCCAGAGCCAATGTCTAAATCTAAATCTACACCTATTACTCATGGCGAAGATTTATCGGATGTGTCGGATCTCGAAAGCATAGATGGTCCTGAGGAATCTACTGAACAGAACACAGAAATAGATAAGCTTCAAGAACTGGATATAAAAAAAGAAAATATTAACAATGAAGAAAATACAGAAAAAGAAGATAAAACTGCACCAGTTGGTTTGACAGAGGAAAGTGAGCAACTAGATTTTGAAGCCGATGGTCAATGGAAAGACGAACGCGATGAAGGTAAATACGTTATAAGAATTTAAAGAGTTTATATCAAATTTATTGTAATTTTTCTTTTTAATTTCAAAATTACACACTTGAACATTGTATTAATTATTATATTAATTATTAAAATGTTAAATATTAAATGTTAAATATTATTATTAATTATATTAATTTGCGAAATATTATTATACTAAAGAAATATCACATTATGTATCACTAAAATTACAATCACTGAAATTGATAAAATTACAGGTGAAACTGAAACATCAGGTACAAAAGAAATTAAAGAGAATACGGAAAAAGATAGAGACAAAGATAAAGACAAGGACAAGGCAAAGCTAAAGGAATCTAATGAAATGAATGATAAGGAAGAAGGAGAGGAGGGAGAAAAAGAGGAATCTGAATTGGAGGAAGGAGAGCTTAGCGATGGAGATGATGCACGACCGGAAGAGACTGAACCGAGACCCGTGTGTCGTTTCTATAATCGGGGACAGTGCACGTGGGGTGTTAGTTGTAGATTTTTGCATCCAGGAGTGACGGATAAAGGTAACTACACTATGTTCGATATGGTGAGGCCTATGGCATATCCTCCGCACGCCGCCACGCCACACGAATATAGACCGCACATCGACAGACCGAATATTCGACCATTACCTGGCGGTTATGGTGCTCCTGCACATACACCTAAAGTGGAAGAAACTCCAACTGAATCCGCCTGGGAACGTGGTCTGCGTCATGCTAAGGAAGTAAGCTATTATTATTACAAAATAAAATTATTGTACAAAATATTGCACGTATTCTTTGTTGATAGAATTAGTAATTTTATAAACAATGACAGTAATGTCTTAAGCAAGTTTCTTAAAGAAAATTTTATTCTTTCCAATTAACTAGATGATGCGTAAAGCGAATAAACGCAAGGAATCGGACATGGATTTTGAAGAGAAGAAAATGAATTTGAGTTTAGGACAAGATGAGCTGGATAGAGAAGCAGGATATTACGTGAGAGCGGCTAGTCCCGAGCCGCCGGTTGAAAGGTGGCCACAACGCGAAGTACCACGGTCTAGAGTACCATCTAGACCTACGCCAGACAGATATGCCGACGAACCTGAGGGATATTATCCTCCAACTGTATCATCCGATTATTATAGGTGAGACAAACAGAAACGATATTACTAATTGTATGACTACAAGTTCTAAGAGAAGAAAATGATTTAAAAAGCATTTATTATATCATACAATAATTACACAAGCCCACAAAAAAAAAGTACTTTGTGCTGGCGATCTGACTAGGCTAGTCTTATGTATTTTGGCCCGCTGAATTCGAATCTGACGTCAAAATTGCTCCATCACGTCACAGTTTTTTTAAAATCTCAAAAATAGACGAAAATTTCGACTTTAAAAATCGACTTTCTAGGGTAATAAGGCTACGCTACTTGAAGAAAAAGTTATTGAAATCATATTTTAATGTATTTTCAGACATTATAAATCCAAATCCGACCTAGAATATAAACGTTGTGCTCAATTTATGATGCGAGCTGGACCTAATGCCCGAATAATGTATCTTATGATCGTCTGCGCTTACGCACTCTTTTATCTTCAAATGCCCTGTGAAATGAATTTCTCTTACGCTTTTTTCTTTCTACAATATTTTCTCTTTTTAACATCCAACAAAAATCAGTCATCATATTTTCATCTCATCGTCCTTGATATCGGCGCTCCATTTCTTTAATATATATATATTAAAGAAATGGAGCGCCGATATCATGAGATGAAAATATGATGGCTGATTGTGTTGGATGTTAAAAAAAGAAAAGAGGAATCTACTTCAGAGAAATCTACTTCACAGGTCATTTGAAGATAAAAGAATGCGTAAGCGCAAATGATCATAAGACACATTATTCGGGCATTAGGTCCAGCTCGCATCATAAATTGAGCACAACGTTTATATTCTAGATCGGATTTGGATTTATAATGTCTGAAAATACATTAAAATATGATTTCGGTAACTTTTTCTTCAAGAAGCGCAATCTTATTCTCCTAGAATGTCGATTTTTACGAAATTTTCGTCTATTTTTGAGATTTAAAAAAAAACTGTGACGTGATGGAGCAATTCTGACGTCAGATTCGAATTCAGCGGGCCAAAATACATAAGACTAGCCTAGTCAGATCGCCAGCACAGGGTACTTTTTTTTGTGGGCCTGTGTAATTATTATTACTCTATCAGACTTGTCCATTTTCATCTTTATTTTTATTTATCAGGAGAGTGCATTATAAAGATTCTCGGGAATATCGAGAGCGTGTCGATTATCATGCGATTCCACGCGGCGCTACCTCAGTTTCTCCTCCACCGCACACTCGCGATCGAGAAAGGGAACGAGATCGTGAACGCGATAGAGAGCGAGATTATTACGAGAAATATGAGAAGAAACATAAACGCCCATCACGAGAGGTTATTGTAGAACGTATTCCGCCGACGAAACCTTGGCGGGAAGAAGAACCACCTCCTGTCGAAAGAGGCAGAGGCGACGAATGGGCGGATCCGTGGATGCGACGCAAGTCTCCGAGCGCTGTGCGTCGCAATACATCATCGCGCCGATCTCGCCGGCAATCATACTCTTCGGGCTCTTCTTATTCTTCAACAAGGTATTATTCGTTGATTGCGATTGATCGTTCGTGCTTAATATTGAAAAAACAAGAAAAAGCGCCTTAAAACTGCCAGAAAAAGTTATTTGTTAAAGAGAAAGATAACTTATTGAAAATAATATATTCCATAGTAATATTTTTTTAAAGAAATTGTAGATGATAGAGAAAGGAAGAGGAAGATTGTAAATGATAAATATTATTCGATTGTATATACATATTTTTTGTTCAATTGTTTATTATAAATGCACGCGCGTATTATATTTTTCATGCAGGGTATAACAAAAAAGTGATTTAAATATTTGTAAACTTATAATATTCATTAAAAATGAATTAAAATGATATGAATTAAAAATACTGCAAATGATATGAATTAATGATATGAATTAAAAATACTGAATTTAAAGATGACAAATAAAAATTCAAAAATCAATATTTCAAGTAAATTGGCACTTTCACTAATTCAATAGTAAATTATGAATTATATCTATTCATGTCTATCTATCAGTATTAAAGTATAAAAGAATTATTTAAATTCAATATAATTAGAGAGAAATTAAAATAATAATGTGACAAAATAATTCCATATAATAATTTCTTATTAATTTAATAACTTTTTATTTTTGTATTATAATTAATGCGAGGAAGATGATAATTTGCATAAAAATTTACATGAAGATTGCAGTAGAAATATTGGTTTACAGACTATAAGTTCACAAGTCTTTGAATCATTTTTTTGTAATATCCTGTGTATAAGAAAAATGTATAAGAATATAATCTTTTTAGTTCTAGCCGTAGCTCGAGTCGTTCTAGCTACAGTTCTTACGACTCCTTATCCAGGTCCCGTTCACCATCAATTCCCTCTAGAACCCGTTCCGCTGGCAAAACCAAAACTGTTATTACTTCACCACCTTCCAATCCTCCAGCTGCACCTCAACGAGGTGCCATGCTGATGAATCCCCCTGCTCCATCTCCTCGCCCACCCAAAGGGTCTATTTCTCCTACAACGGGTACTCTGCATCGACGGGCTGGATTGAATCCACCTGCTCCGAGTCCAGTCTCTTCTCATCAGCGTCATCATGAAAAAGCTAGAGAGCAAAAAGCCGCTATGGCTGCGGCTGCTGTGGCTAAAATCATTAAAAGTCGCTCAAGATCTAGGTGAGCAAATTAATTTTTAATTTATAAATTTAGTATAATTGAATATTTTGAAATTATAAAAAAATCACTATGAAAAAATCATTATGAATTATCATTATGAAACAATTTAATTTAACGACACGACTATAAATTAATATTACGATTGGTTCGATTAATTAACTTATTTTTATAATGTGTGCCTTTTTTCTTAATTTCTATCGCAACTATTATGCATCGTGAAGACAAAGAAAAAGAAAGGAGAGAAAAGCACATTCTAAATCGTTTCGCAGTAGTTCTGGATCGGAGAGCAGCGGAAGCAGCAGCGATTCGAGCGAATCGAGTTACTCATCATCCTCCAGCGAGGCACGTAGAAGGAAAGGTTCGACACCACCGATAACACGTAAAGATTCCAAAGGCATCGATGCATTGAAGTTGAGCGGCACGAAGCAACAAATTAAACTTACATTGAAACCTGCGAGCAACACTACAGCAGTAAAAAAGATTGATCGCAGTGCACTTATGGCAGGTAAAAAACGTGCTCTCGAATCGCCGCCAATCGACAGCAAGGCGCAAGTAGCCGCGGCAGCGGCCAAGGCCGCCAAGAAGGTGAGCTCGCGTCGCGAGGAGTTATTGAAGCAACTGAAAGCAGTGGAAGATGCGATCGCGCGTAAAAGATCAAAGGTTTAAAGGTCGATCGATGAATCTTCAGACAAATACGTATGTACTACGTTTTCTAGACACATTGTGTAATTAGCATCACCGTCATCATCATCGCAGAATAACGAGATATACAAAGTGTGTTAGATTGTGATAATATATACAAGCAAAAAAGCATGTTCTCATTTTTACAAAATACAGAATCGAACTTCACTATATTTTATTTCTTCACTAGAATTCCTTTTTCGTTCTGTTCTTTTCTTAAATAAGCATATAAATAGCACTGTACAGTCTCGCTCCGACTTTTGTTTTAATAGCTAAGTGATTATTTTTGTGTAAAATTTAAAACAAAAAGATAAGAAATGCATACCATAAAATATTTCGATTTCT
Organism: Camponotus fellah; assembly: GCA_030586385.1. Lineage (NCBI taxonomy): Eukaryota > Metazoa > Arthropoda > Insecta > Hymenoptera > Formicidae > Camponotus > Camponotus fellah. The sequence goes on from JAPIVC010001004.1 coordinate 1,211,007, forward strand.
GATGCACATGTAATGCACACACATGCGCTCACGCACACACGCACACGCATATGCACATGCATAATTTGTTATAAATTTATTAAATATATCAATTAATTTTTAATTACATTATATATATAGTCGTGAAGAGTTTGTACAATTACCACAAAACAGTTTTGAAAAGGCACATTGATAATACGAAGCGGCTTTAAAGTTCTAAGAAATCGATTTTTGCCTTAGTTATAAAAATCGATCGACTTTCTTTTTCTATTCCGTGAACGGATGAGCTTTGCATCTCTTTTGATGCCAAAAGTCTACTTTATAAAATATCCACTATTCTCATTTCTGTTCTTATTCGCAGCCAATTCTTGTGAACAGTTTCTGTGCGTTGTGCGTAGCGATTATAAGGTTACACAGCCGAGCAACGATCTGATAATCGAGCGATGTATAAATTGTCATGTCTGTATAAATATTTATTCTACATTTCACCTTTTGTTCCAACTATAAAAATGTAATACTAAAACTGTCAAGTGGATTATCGAAAGTTTTCATGTTGCCAAATGTGAGAATTATTTTACAATTGTAAACTCATATATGAAAGAAGATCTGTAATGAATGTTACAAGAGGCTATTATATTGAATATAGAAAGTGCTAATAAATTAACTTTCTATGAGACAAACATTTATTAGTAGAAACATATATTCGGAGAAACATAGTACTATAATTTTTCATTAATGAACATAAGCTTTCACAATGCAACAAAGAATAAATTTGGCGTAAAAAAAATAGCATTTTTATTTCATTATTGCGACTTTTTTTTTTTTTTTTTTTTTTGAGAAAAAACGAGATTATATAGATATAATCCAGAATATAAAGATAATATAAATATATTTTCTTTTAATAAAATTAGAGAAACATCAATAAGAATTCGATGTGACTAATGACCTGCGATTTTAACGGAAAAATACGATTCCAAAAATAACAGAGAATATACTGTCTGTGCTCTCTCTATCTCTCATTCGTAAATACAACGATTGTGACTACGTGAAAAGAAGGAAGATTTCATAATGGAAGTCATATATTTTGTACTTTTCTTCCGTATATATATATATATATATATATAGTAGAACGTATAAACTATGCCGAAAAGCCTGTTAAATTAAGAAACAAACTGTGCTTTGTTAACAACAGACTTTATTAAATATAAGTTACAAAACAAAATCCCAAAGAGAATATTATCGAAAACACCGATTCTCTCTCTTTGATTCTAAACAAATTAATTCTAAATAAATTAACATGTCTTTTTTTTTAACAATCCGTATAAAGATGCCGATAAAATGGACGCATATTTCCCTATATTACTCTGTAATTATAAACACTGTATGACTTAAAAACATCTAATATAAATAAGTCTCGTTCAGATGAAGTTGATTGACTCGCATTTCATCATTGAGAATTCTTAATATATGTGCAAGTTTTGTCTTATGAAATCTAAGATTTAATTAAATATTTATGTGAATTATATGCATAGAAAAACAAAGCAAGGTACATGTGTATTTATCAAAATTTTTTAGGTGAAATTTTACATTTAATCTTCGCATTTAAACTTTAAAAAGGTATTCAAACATTCGGATACTTATTGAAGTACGTATACACGTATATGTATATCTGTATGTTTTTGTATCAATGCAATTTCAATTGTTCAAGTAGAGAAAAAATGGAAATTTTACGCAAATCATATAATAATACATAATTATTAACGCGTTCACGCGTTATAAATGTCAGAAATAAGTTAATATTATAAGTTAATAGTATCCAAATTGTTTCAAATGTTCAATTCTTGCGTAAAAGTTGCCCTGGAACACTTTGGATTGTCATTGAAGTATAAAGAATTCCTCTAAACATGCGCGAAGAACATTTTTCTTTTATACTCTCGGCGTAGACACATCGAGATCCGATTGCCTGTTTGTTGAATTCGACTCCACAGTTTCCTGCATCGTTCTAAGCGGCATTCCCATGAACTTTGGTTGATTGTTGTCGTTCAAAGTGCTACGTCTCCCCCTGATGCTGAGATCCGGATTCGTCTTTATCTCGTTGTACTTGAAGAGCCCATCGCCGGGAGCTGGTAGCCCGATCTTGGGTAGCTTGTACCACCACTTATACGTGACGTACCACGTCATGATCGCGGCCACGCTGGCGAGGAATTTCTCGATCATGATGTGATAGTAGAGCGTCGTGGACACCAGCATAATGTCCCACAGCAGCTGCTGTAACGTCATCGCCACGAAGAGGCCCCGCAAATACGGCGTGAGCGCTTGATGCGCCTTCTTCAGGAATTCGAGATCGTTATCCGAGAGATTTCGCAGCGGACCGCGGCTCGTCTCGGTCGGCGTGGATCGTGTGTGCTCCTCGCGCATTACCAGGTCCTTGATGCCCTCCCATCCTACCAGGGAAGAGCCTTCCTCGGCCAGGATCAGACTAGAATAAACTAAGATGAACGCATGACCGGATATGTCGAGACCGCTCCAGAATTTGCCCGCCTGCAGGCATCTTATCTTCGACTGCATCTGAATGTCGCGGGAATTCAGACATCTGCCGTAATTATTTTCGATGTAGTAGAACAGCCTCGTCCAGAAGAACCAGGCGAAGGTGGCGAAGGCGACGCGGGCCAGGTGCTTGAGCAGGATCGGTCTGCGACCGCAGCCCAGCGTGTGGGCCGTCAGGGCGACCCAGGGTATGATTACGGACAGCAACCAGCCCCAACCCCATTTGACGAAGTACCGATTCAGAGCGTTGTCGGACCTGGAGAAGTAAGTACGTGGCATCGTGACGAAGTCTGCGACCAGCGAGATCGTGAATATCATGCTGCAGTAGATGGCCACCTTGAGCCGGGTGTCGAACAGCAGCGACTTCTTGCACACGTGCAGCAGCATGGTGATGAGGATGAGGCCGATGGAGCTCGGCGCCGCGGTTGGCCGGGTGCCACCGCGATCCTCCTGCTGAGTGAAACTCGGCCGAAAGTTCATCCGGCTCGAACGTAGACCACCGCCGGTGGTCCCGGAGTTCCCGGACGACGTGTGGATGCTGCGTCGCTTGCCCGTAGCCATCTCGCTTATTTTTCGGATTCCAAATTCTAGGTTATCGACGCTCAAGATCCCGGACGTCACCTATGGGCATTGCACTAGGTTAAATCTTATAGATTAGGCGCATCACTTGTTCTAGGAGGTGCTGGAAGACGTCCAATCTGGCGCTGTCTATTCCTCTCGAGTCTCGCTCGAGTCTCGCTCAACTCGCCGGACTCGAGGTGAAGATGAAACCTGCCTCGTCATCCACCGTTTCACCTACTCCCCTCTTCTTTACTCCACATTACTATGCGTGCCATGGGTGTCCTTTTGCCCCCAAGTGCCGAGGTTCTCTTCGCGTATAAACCGTAAATGACTAATGACACACGTTTCCAGAGAGAAGGCTGTTGTCATATGCGTGTCGTACGCGATCGATCGCATCGATACAAACGTACCGACCACGTGCGCGCGAGCTTCCGAGGCTCGCCGCCAGGTGGCGCGCCGAGTCGCCTATTTTCGGATTCCAAATTCTAGGTTATCGACGCTCAAGATCCCGGACGTCACCTATGGGCATTGCACTAGGTTAAATCTTATAGATTAGGCGCATCACTTGTTCTAGGAGGTGCTGGAAGACGTCCAATCTGGCGCTGTCTATTCCTCTCGAGTCTCGCTCAACTCGCCGGACTCGAGGTGAAGATGAAACCTGCCTCGTCATCCACCGTTTCACCTACTCCCCTCTTCTTTACTCCACATTACTATGCGTGTCATGGATGTCCTTTTGCCCCCAAGTGCCGAGGTTCTCTTCGCGTATAAACCGTAAATGACTAATGACACACGTTTCCAGAGAGAAGGCTGTTGTCATACGCGTGTCGTACGCGATCGATCGCATCGATAAACCTACCGACCGTCGAACTGTCAAACGTACCGACCACGTGCGCGCGAGCTTCCGAGGCTCGCCGCCAGGTGGCGCGCCGAGTCGCCTAATTTTCGGATTCCAAATTCTAGGTTGTCGACGCTCAAGATCCCGGACGTCACCTATGGGCATTGCACTAGGTTAAATCTTATAGATTAGACGCATCACTTGTTCTAGGAGATGCTGGAAGACGTCCAATCTGGCGCTGTCTATTCCTCTCGAGTCTCGCTCAACTCGCCGGACTCGAGGTGAAGGTGATATCTGCCTCGTCATCCACCGTTTCACCTACTCCCCTCTTCTTTACTCCACATTACTATGCGTGCCATGGATGTCCTTTTGCCCCCAAGTGCCGAGGTTCTCTTCGCGTATAAACCGTAAATGACTAATGACACACGTTTCCAGAGAGAAGGCTGTTGTCATACGCGTGTCGTACGCGATCGATCGCATCGATAAACCTACCGACCGTCGAACTGTCAAACGTACCGACCACGTGCGCGCGAGCTTCCGAGGCTCGCCGCCAGGTGGCGCGCCGAGTCGCGCAACATGGCCCCCCGCGAGAGGCCGATTAGTCCGCGATGGTCGGCAGTTTCGAAAGGCGGCCAGTGGGTTCCGGTCAGTTTCATCAGGCACGCTCGTAGGACGTTGGCGGACGCGCGCAAACTTCACTGCGTTTTCAGCGAGTAACGTCGACGCGGGCGCGATTCTCTCGTCTTCTCGCGCCTCAAGGACGAGAGCGAGGAGCTCGACAAGTGTGGGAGAGAAAGAGAAAGAGGGGAAACGCGTGACACGCCGCGTGGGACGCGGAGTGGAGGCTCGAGAGCGATCGCGTGCATAGATCGGCCGAGTTTTACGACGCTTCGTTGCGTCAGCTCACTAGGCGAGCGTTGCTGGAGGAGAGGACGCCGAAAAGGGAGGAAAAAAAAGTGACAGCGCCGATTCCCGGAAGGAGGTGGAGCGATCGAGGACGAGGCGCGGAGCAAGAGTGCAGTAACAGGTGGAAGGATAATAACAATACGGTAAGTTGATTCTCGCGTCGTCGAACTTGGGGGATTATTCTTGTGTGTGTGTGTGTGTGTGAGAACACACACGCGTGCGAATTGTGCGTCTTTCAGCCTCGGCTCTCCCAGCTGACGTCCGTTCGCACGACTCGACTCTAAACGAGTCGACACGACCTCCTTGACGCGCGCCTAGTCGATAACCGTGTTAATTCGACGTGTACGTCGCTCGTCCCGTCTTCCTCTCTCACCTTGTGCGTGAGAAACAACGCGGGGCGTAGCTTCGTGGACTTCGCGCGAGCGAAACTCTCTCGTGTGTTTCGACGTAGTTGTTTTTTTAAAAAAGAAAAAGAAACCTCGGCCGGAGAACAATTCGATAAACATTCTTGCGTAAGTTGTGTTTTGCGCGTATCGGTCTATTGTTGCATAGATGAGAATTGTGTTTAGGTTGCTTATATCGTGATTTTGTCATTAGGTTGATTAGAAGCAATTAAAGGGGCTTTCCATGCACGATGCATAGTGACTAATGCAACGCTTTATTGTAATTAATATTTGATTATAGATTAATATTTTATTATAATTGATGTGAATATTTTGTAAATTAATAATAATTAATTAATGATATATTATAATTAAGAATAATATTTTATAAATTAATATTTTATTATAATTAATGTGAATATTTTGTAAATTAATAATAATTAATTAATGATATATTATAATTAAGAATAATATTTTAGAAATTAATATTTTATCATAATTAATGTGAATATTTTGTTACAAAATTCTAGATTAATCCGGAAGGTGACTGCATTATTATATTATTTTCTAAAATATTTTTTCATATAAATCCGGCTTAACGCGGGATTGATCCACGAGCCAGCTGTAATTATTAATAAGCGAAACGTCGTGGAAACGACGAAATTCGTGCAAATCGATGACACTTTGCGCGACACACGATATGGCGTCTCGTTTATCAAGCGTTCTTCCTTTCCACGCAGCAAATCCCTGTTAAATTTGACATTTCCCGTATCTTCTTGACGAGACAGAGATATGCGCGCGCGAATCTCGATGTTCCTCCACCCACGCGCGTTTAGCAAACGCATGCATTCCTTTTCCCGCGATGTCCACTCGCGTGCAATCGCCCATATTTCCCTTCAATCGGAATAAACGATGAGACTCTTCCGTTTAGCATCGCGAGTATCGTCGCGCGGCTTTAATTTATACACGGAAAAAAATTAAGTGTCAAATTAACACTTATATACTTAAATTAACGTGTTCATTGTTTCCTATATACGCAAGAATATATAATCTTCTTAGAAGAATTTAATAATCTTAAATTTTAACAATATTATAATCTTATTTGAATATTATAATTGTCATCTCAAGAATACAATATAATTATCTTGATAATAAAAAATTTTCAAAATTATAATTTTTGATTGAAAAATGTGTTATTTTCTATCTAACATTATTTCTTTTTCCATTCAAGAAAATTATTCTTAAATAATAAGAATATATTTTTCTTGATTGAACTATATAAAATGACTTCGTTCAAGCAAATTTTCTTCAGTTAACGCAATATAATCTCATTTCAAGTTTTTCATGTTGAAATTAAAGATATTTTCAAAACAAGAATGTTCTTTTTTTCTGTGTACCTCGAATCGCGTGATCTAGAATCGCAAACTAGTATATTTTCCATTAAGATTTAATTCATACGGATATATTCCACAGTAATTTCTAGAGTCGTAAACAAATATATTGTTTTTTTTATTATTTTATTATTAGAATTCAACTCGATACAGATATGTTTCATAGTAATTTTATATTATCTCGGAGATAACATTGTATATGCGATATCCGGTATTGAAACCTTCGCCAGTGAAAAGAATAATGACTCTCATCAATGTATAAATATAATGACTCGTAATGAGATATGATTCACATCAATGATACAATTGGAATTTGAATAATGAATTTTCAAAGGAGATTAATGCATTTTATCATGCATCAAATGTGACGATATTATGATAAAGATTTAACTATTCAGGATTATCTATATAATTATCTATATAATTATTAGTATTTAACAAAAATTTTTTTAATCGATTTACTAATTTTGAACTTGTCAAACTCATGTGTGAGAATTCTCTTCTTTTTTAGCGTAAATTTTCGGTCAGAAAATTTATCATTACACAGAAAAAAAGTAAGTGTCAAATCAAAACTTATATATTTAAACTAACGCGTTTATTGTTTCGTATATACGCAACAATTTATAATCTTCTTAGAAGAATTTAATAATTTTAAATTTCAACAATATTATCATCTTATTTTTATATTGTACTCACTAATTGTCACTTCAAGAATATATAATTATTTAATTCTACTTTAAGAAAATTATAATCTTTGATTTAAAAATATTATTTTCTGTCTAACATTGTTTCTTTTTCCATTCAAGAAAATTAAATCTTAAATCATAAATATTTTTCTTGATTGAACTATATAAAATGGTTTCATTCAAGTAAGCAGTTATATTTTTCTTTATTTAACGCAATATAATTTAATTCCAAAATTTCCATGTTTAAAACTAAATATATTTTCAAAACAAGAATGTCCTATTTTTCTGTGCAGTGTGAAAAGATTTTAAATTTGAAATAATAATAAGATAAAATATATATTGGATGAGATGCTTATATATGTAATATGAGTAATAACACGCACACGCACACACATAATGCAATCATTTAAACGACGCAATACTCACATTGCACTAAGGTTACATTCCGAAACGTCATCTCCGAAGAAAATTTTCCTCGATGATCAATTCGAAATTCCTTCGAGCATTCCCCGATTTCGAGCCAACTATTCGAGTAAAATTTTCCTCGAGGAGGACGTTTTGACACGTAACCTAAATAAGAATATTTTCACTCATCCCATCGAGTAGGTGGATTTAATGACCACGTGTTGCGGCCGCGCCTCGTGAACTGTCACTATCTATTTCCAGTCGGGATGATCTCACGCCATGAGATTAAGTAATTCTCTCCTCTAGCGTGCGCTTCGACTGACATAATACCGCGGTCTGTAACCCGAGCGTCTCTTCCGAGATCTCAACCGAGGCGTTCAAGCGGATAGTTTTGCTCCTGTCACTCGAGGACCTTCTCAAATCGCGAATTTTGAACGAAAAAAAAAAATAAATAAAGCGTAATAAAATGATAATTTTATATCCTCTCTTCGTCGCGACGATAATTTTCGGAAATAATTCCGATGGAATCTCGCAACTGGGAGTTTCGGGGAACCAGACGCGCGCGCATCGATCATCTGTCGTTATCGTCGACGCAACCGCGTTTACGCCTTTCATGCCTGCACGATAGCCCCCGTAATCGATAACTCTCATAATCCGCGTGGCGTTTTCATTTTCGCGTCCTTCGGTGTCAATCGCGGTGCATATCTCCGGTGTCCTCTCGCAGGACATTAATTGAACATTAATCGCGGCAATTGCGACAAATCACTTATTCAGGTATGGAGCATGCGTGCTGGTGTTCGTGTATGTATAGGTCAATCGATCACGGTTACAGAGTACGTGCTGGGCAATTTGAACAGTGAGCAATTACAATGCAAATGATAATTTTATGGGAATTATTAGAAATTTTTAATGTCACATAATCTGGCATGGGAGGGAAGCGTGAGGTTTAACGGAAAATGAATCTCGGTGAATTATTACGGTAAAGAGATTGGAATGTGTCGTGCCATATAATACTCCGATCGATTTTTACTCCGGTTATAAAGATCGCGAGTTATCTTCCTCATTTATCGAGTGAACGAGTTTCAAAGTTTTTATAACGAAAGTCAAAATGACTAATTTCGTAAAATGTCATTCTATCTTGCTCGATCTTATGTGTGCCTGTCTCACTTTTTTGTTCTCGGCGAGTTATATTTTTTAAATAAGGTTAATGAATAAGATCATGGCTGCTTTTCCGAATCAACAAAATCTCATAAGTTGAGAACGCTGTACTTTGTCATCGATAAATATGTATAAGCAAGTGAAAAAGTATATAATAGTCGTGAATAAAATTGCTATCGATTAGATGGAAATATGTAAAGGCAGATATTACAACGATATTGCATTAAATCGTGCGTTTAATTTGAAATAAACTTGCTATATATATAATTAAAAGATAATATAAATAATAATTCCTGAGCATATCTTGAAAATACAAGAAATATCCTGGATCATTGTATTTTTTTGATATTTTTTGACAGAAGGAATTTTACATTTTTTAAAAAGATATTTTAATCTAGGATTTATAACTTGATTGCGCTCTTTATTCTTCGTAAATTTAAATTTTTAATTAAATATTTTCAAGATATATCATTAAAGTAAATAATTTCAGATTAAAATCTCAAAATATTGTCAAAGTTTTAAAAATATTTAACATATTTAAGTAATTATTAATGATTATTTACAATTTTTGGCTCACGGTAAAAAACATTTTGTATTTCTGTTGAAATTTTCTCGTGTAAAAATTTTTGTGTTAAATTTTTAACGTATTCTTATGTTAATGTAACATATTATCATTGTGTTATTGACATTTCTGCGTTGAGTTAATATTCACCATTTCTAAGAGTTAAAATAACACAATTAATATATAAATGCACGAATTTTTGATGAAATAAGTTATATGTTAAAATGAACAGATAAGTTGTATGTATTATTTTTCTCTCTATAACAGTTTCCATATGTTAAATCGACATATCTCTTCTGTTATTTATCATAAAAATGTAAGAATAACATTTTCTTTTAAATAAATTTAACATTATAAATATGTTAATTTAACATAAACTTTATTTCCAGATAAAGTTTAAATGTTACACTTTTGTGTTAATTTTTAAACATATTACTTGTGTTATTTATTTACATACTTGCCTTCTATTAAATTAACATTAAAATTAGAGTGGATAAATTGGGACATGTGAAATATGTTAAATTTAACACAAAATTTTTTACTGTGTATAAATAATAATTCCTGAGCATGTCTTGAAAATACAAGAAATATCCTGGATCATTGTATTTTTTTGCTATTTTTTGACAGAAGGAATTTTACATTTTTTAAAAAGATATTTTAATCTAGGATTTATAACCTGATTGCGCTCTTTATTCTTCGTAAATTTAAATTTTTAATTAAATATTTTCGAATCATATCATTAAAGTAAATAATTTCAGATTAAAATCTCAAAATATTGACAAAGTTTTAAAAATATTTAACATATTTAAATAATTATTAATGATTATTCACAATTTTTGGCTTATATTAAATCTAACTTTAAATTTCATTATAATTTGTCAAATCCCGCGATATTTTGTGTAAATAAAAATAATGAGGCTCAAAAAACTGGAGTGTTTTTTATGCAATCGAATATACATGCTTTAAGAAACAATGCTTCACATTCATACATGATGAATGCACGTGTTTATGCATATATTTACAGTGTAATACCTTTCCTCCTACAGATATGTGTATCACCATCGATGGGGCTTCGTATTCGCTATTATTTGTTTATATTAACTAAGGTTCATTTCCCTTTCTAATCCTTCTTTCCTGGATCAATCAATGTTCAATGAGCTTAGACGTGTCCTTGCAAACTATCGCCCACGTCTCGGATATCGAGTCAGGTGACGGTAACTTATAAAGCAGTGACGTAAACATGCGACTGCATACATTTGTTATGTTACAGTTTTAGAGTAACCGGAGACGATGGATCAAGGCTTCCCGGGGCAGCACACCACCACGACCACCGTGACGACTACTACTACGACCACCCAGCCCAATATACGGTTTGATCCGTCATACGCGAGGACATTGCCTGGAATTTTAAAAATCGTGCAAGTGGTAAGTCCATGCATTTCTTTTTCTAGAGGGAGAAATTTTTATGCAAACGCAACATCAATATTCCATATTATTCTTGAAAAGATACTGCCAATGCCTCAATATAAATAGTGTTTCAACAAATGTTCTCTATTTAATATTCTATAATAATATTCTCTATAAATTAGTTGTTAAGCTGAAAGTTTATATTGGTTAATTTGAAAAATTATCCGCGAAATGAATCTTTTTTAATATCATAAATCTTAAATAATATAATTATATATTTCATAAATCTTAAATAATATAATTATATATTTATGAATAATATATATATATATAAATATATATAATTATATAATTATATATATTTATATATATTTAATATATAATTATCATATTATATAATTATATATTTATATATATTTAATATATAATTATATATATTCTTCTAACAAGTTATTAGTTTTCACATAAAAAATTATACATGGAATTAAAGATATAATATATAATATAATTATATATATAATTATATTATATATTATATCATTAATCCATGTATAATTTTTTATTTGAAAACTAATAACTTGTTAATCGAAATTATACTAAAAATTACTAAAATATTGAAAGAAAGATGTAAAAAAGTTTGCCCTATTAAATGTACACAGTGCATAAACATGCGTTCGTATCGTTAGTTAAGATTACAATGGTACAAACATCTCGTTGCGTCATAGACCACAATGGATTCTTAAATCTCATGTCGATTGCGAGAACCGTGAGGCTTTATACCTACATAGTATTTAGCATACTTGGGTAACATAGAATTTCTTGAATGATACTCACGTTGGGCTCTTCTTTCAGGTGCTAAATCTCCTGGGATTTATATGCATAACGGTGTCAAGTCACAGCAGCCATAGCCGGGGAGGATGGTTCAATACCGTAGCCATGATTGGTTTCTGGTTTACTGGAATCCTGCTTGTCTCCTACTTGTTCCACATCATCGAAAAGTTTTCCAGAATCCCGTGGCTTAAGATTGTAAGTTTTCGGTAGTTAATTATCTAGCTAGCTGCTGATTTGTATTCTCTGGCAAGATTTTTCTATTTTTCCGCGCGAAGATATGCGCCTAAATTAAATGTAAATAGAGATAAGTAGGCGACTGGTGGGTCGTACGTTCGTTAAACATATATGAGACGTGTGGATACACGCATGCAATATTCGTGATACGCGGGAACCAGGGAGTGAAAGCTTGTTAGAAAGTTTGTACGCAGGAATCTAAAAATCGATCTGTGTCATTCCAACTTTTACACTCACGGGTGAACGATCGATCGTGAGCGACGTAACGAGGACAGCCATCGTCTCTGTGCTGGATCCAATAATCACTCGTAATCGGATTATCCTTTTTTAAAAGCGCACATATAGATACGTAGTATACGTAGCATTACGTGGCGCGTCTCGTAATACCTCGTAACATCTCCCAGAATCGGTAGATTGCGCATCCGTTGTCTCGTTACGCGAATTCAGCCACGCCCGAGTACAGTTTAACGATTTTTATCCTTATCGAGAATATCTTTATCTAATTATACAATATTTTTAGGAATTCGTATTCTGCACGATATGGACAGTTTTCTATTTATTGGCCGCTTCCCTCGCAGCTGATTACGCACGTCATACCGAGGCCTTCGGTGTTGCAGCGGTACATAAGAATTCTATATATATTATTATTATTATTTTCATTATTATTATGCCTTCTATAAATAACGCAAATGTCGAAAAGATGTCGATAACACCATTTAAGTTATTTTTATCGAAACAAAAATATAAATGTAATTAAATGTAATTTAAATTACATTTAAATGTAATTAAAATATAATTCGAAACAAAAATATAAAAATATAAATTCTTGTATAAAAAATAATGATATGAAGGACAGATACAAATCTAGTAGACATCTTTTCGTACTCTTAGGATATTTCTTGAAAATTACAAATAAATAATAATTAAGGCTCTCGAAATTAATAAACTAAATTAAATAAAATAATAAGAGGCCATGAAGAGCCGACACGGATGTAGGGCGTGAAAAAACTTCAATATGAAACAATACTTAATCTTCCATCTTTATTTCAAACGAACATTTCGGACTCCTTTTCGAGTCTTCCTCAGCGAATAATTATAAAGATAAATTCGTTGAAGAAGGCTCGAAAAGGAGTCCGAAACGTTCGTTTGAAATAAAGATGGAAGATTAAGTTTCATATTGAAGTTTTTTCACGCCCTACATCTGCGTCGGCTCTTCATGGCCTCTTATTATTTTATTTAATTTAGTTTCTTGAAAATAGTACATAAGCTTTCTTATACTGAGACATATTATATTTCCCACAGTTTTTCGGTTTTTGCGCGATGGTGGCGTACGGTTACGACGCTTGGCTCAAGTTCCACGCCGTAAAGAGCGGTGGGTTGGCGCAGGGTCAGCATACACCGAAACAAGTATCCACCGTCACCAGTCCAGCGTATTAAAATCCATGGGGAGGGAGGGGTCCCGAAGCGGATGGACCACCGATCGACCGATTGGACTGATTGATCGATCGATACATATCGTTACCTTTGTGCGGGGCCAGCTCTTTTGTAACTCCGGCATGTTTCTTTCTCGTGCCGAATCTCAAATCGCGACACGCACGACGCGTGCTTCTCTCGGCTCAACGCTTTTTCCGTTTGCTGCTCGCACGTGTTCGTCGCGTGTGTTTCTGTGCGTGCGTACATCCGTTTATTTACACCCACGCACGCGTACACTCGACTTTTCTTTCCTCTACTTTCCTTCTCTTTTTGTACTTGTAACAAGGCAATAATCTACACTACGCTATAGCGTATCGTTGACTTATATTCTAACACGAAGAGGCGATGCGCTCATGTATGCATTATCCTCCATCGAACAACGATTGTTAATATTTTGTAATAATGTTTGCCGCATCTTTGCTGTCGATCGATTCTATTTGATGTTATTTATACGACGATGTACATGTACATACATACACATACAGATCTATATGTATATACATACATATACGTTGTTGAAACTATATTTTAAATCATTGTTGAAATTGAAGCAAGGTTTTCACGCATCATGGCACAGCGAGACTCGGATGCGATATCGAGTGCTGGTGCGACTGTTAGATCTATTTTAATCTTCTCGGTCCTTGTTTGCAATTGGTCCAGCTAATCTTGTCTTATATAAATACAAATGCATGAATGTAGAGAGATAATTGAGAGCGAAGCATTATCTCTATATAAAATATGAGACTCAAGAGTATATTTGAATTGCAAACAAGGACAGAGCATCCATAAATTGAAATACCGAAATACAGTATTCTCCTTCTTGTTGTATGTAGCCTTCTTAGACTGTCGTATAAATTTTCTAGATTGTGTTCGATATTACGCTTCGCGATTCCTTGGAGGAATAAAAAATATAGTTACATTTGTGCAAATTATACAGAGAAAAAAATTAATAGAATGTTATATGTGGTCACTTATACACAAACACACACGTACACGTACAGATAGATTATTTAATTCTTGAGTCAGCCTATTGGCTCGCAATGAACAGACTCACCGTATTAATCATCATTTCAAATCATTGTGTGGCGTTACTCGATATGCGTAATCTCGTATGATGATGTTCACGAGATTCTTTATATCAAGGACGGGAATAATTTGTTACGAAGAGTACCTAATACTTTCTATTGCGGCTCGCGCGTATAACTATATTTACTATTTTTGTTAACTTTACTAAGATTTTGAATCTATACAAGTACACATTTCACGGTACACACCGATATCAATGTCTAGTTAAAGAGATCTGGCGAATATTACTATAGATATTACTATGCATAATAAGACGATCGATGAAGTAACTTCAACATCGGTAAGTGTTCAATGAAATAAATTATTGTAGTTTTCCGAATGTGTAATTCGATTCGCTACCGATGGTTCTTCCGATGTAGGAAGAAATGATTGTCGTGTGTGTAAAGTATTACAAATATATTAGAAATAAGATTATATATGTATACATATATATACGCACGAGTTATCTTCGTAAATGTATTTTATTTAGGATAAACATCTATCTATCTTTATTTTCTTTCGGAAAAACTTTAACAAAAAAGAGCAATTTCTTCACTTAGTATTGTTATGCGACACGTAAAATTGTGAAGAATTGCATCAATCTCCATATATTTTCGCTCATTTTATGCTGACAATGTCATGTGTGGATATTATTAATATATCTTGATTTATATATATATACACATTAACTTATTTATTAAAACGTCATTTCACACTAATGCATAATCTTACATGTATTACAGTATTACGTATTAATGGTACCATGCTAAGTTCTAGATATCTTAACTTACTTATGAACTTTAATTAAATCATAAAAAAAATACACGAATATGATTCTCTCGAGTTACAATACGCGTTAAGGGCGACGAGAACGATGGCGAGTGTGCATGGAAACGCGAGTTAATCTCGTCTCTTAATTTCTGTACTGAAATTGAGGCCGGCGCGCCTGCTTTTTGCCCATCGACGAGAGATCGATGGTCTTTCCGTCTGGAAGTACCAGCTTGTTCTCCTGGTAATCCACGAAACCGTTCTCCTCCTCCTCCTCGCGTTGTTCCTCGTCGCACTTGATCCCGGTCTCATACGTGTATTCGCGTCGGAGTCCGTCCGGATCGATGTATCCGTATTTGCCACTCGTTATGCAATCCACGCCGATCGTCTCCTCCTTGTACGACCCGTCGTCGTTTTCGAAGCCCCACGTGATGGAACCGTCCTCGTTGTCGTGTTGATATCTCCTGATAATCTGTAATACATTTTTATTTATGGAGTAATCAAAATACGTTCGAATATTTTATCAATGCTTTCCCGAGGAAAAAAAAATGAGTTCCAGGGTATCTTTCACGGTCCACAGCGCATTACGAAGTTGGTATGACCTAAGACTCGTTTAAAGACACTGCCATACTGTCGTAAATTTGACCAGCGTTATGTAACACCTGAACAGGTTTCTCTCGACCGCATTTTATGAATTATCGATTATTGAGATAAGAACGAGCGGATGATTCCGGCTTTCATTCTGTCAACTTCAAATAATAATTCGCACACTCGATGTTTTTATGAACACGTTGAAAAATTTGACATAAACATTTGTCAAACATTCCATTCCTGTTTTGATAAATCGGGAATTGTAGGAATTGTCATCTAAACATTCCATCCTTGTTTTGATAAATCGGGAATTGAGTTCGGCTTCGACCTTACCTGCGCTACCGGCTTCTTGCCGCGAATCTCGAAAGCCTGGGACGGTTTCACCGGCTTAGGCGGCGGCTTGATCGGTTGCCTGAACGCGACATCGTCGACGATCTGCTTCCTCGGGGCTTTCGTGGGTTTCTGCGTTGGACGGTACTGAACGGGCTGCGGGGATGACGTCGCGAGGGTTTGCCGGGCAACGCTCGCCGGCGTGACTGTCACCTGGGGTGGACGATACGCTGATGGTCCAGGAGGCGGCGATGACGGGGCGCCGAGCGGTCGCACCGGTGGTGGCACCACGCGTGGCACTTCCTCGCTCACCTCCTCCTCGCTGTTCGGTTCCTGGCTTAGATCCTCGTCGTCGCGTTCGCGAACGTCCTCGTCCTCGGGCACCTCGTTCACCGGCTTCACATTATGCGAGAATAGCGGCGCGGTCGCCGGCAAATTCGGTCGAAGTGGACGGAATGTAGCGGGTGCGTCGTCCCCGGGTCCACGAGGTCTGTAATTTTAATCATTTTAATCGTTTGACGGGTACACAGAAAAAAAAAGAAGTTTCAAATCGAAACTTATATACTTAAACTAACGTGTTCATTGTTTTGTATACACTGAGGGAGAAATTGTTTTGAATCAAATTTGTTCTTTTGAAACTTTTGCTCTAAATGGAAGGAATTGTTTATTTCGTTTAAGCATAAACATTTAATTTTAAAATATGCATGTTATATTAAGTACATTATTTTCATTTATATATTTTTTATATTTAAATATTATTTCCGTAAGATATATATTATAATTTATTAAATTAAATATATTATTTTTTTTTTAATTAAAAAGTTTTGGGAATAAAAAATGCATTTTAATAAATATTTTTTAAAATTAAAATAAAAATATTTAATTAAAAATTATATTTTTTTAAGCATATATATTTTTTATACATATGTAAATAAATACTTAACTTAAACAAAGACAGACGTTTTAAATACAAGTAAATACGTGATTAGTACCCACCAAATAAATAGCTTTCTTGAGTTAACTAAAATTTTTTTATTTCAAGATAATTTTTCCCTCAGTGTATACGCAATAATTTCTAATCTTCTTAGAAGAATTTAATAATTTTAAATTTCAACAATATTATCGGTTTATTTTAATATTGTGATTGTTACCTCAAGAATATGTAATTATTTAATTCTATTTTAAGAAAATCTTTGATTTAAAAATGTTATTTTCTATCCAACATTGTTTCTTTTCCATTCAAGAATATTAAATCTTAAATCAAGAGAATATATTTTTCTCGATTGAACTATATAAAATGGCTTTATTCAAGTAAGCAATTATTCAAGCAATTATATTTTTCTTAAATTAACGCGATATATCTCATTTCAAGATTTCCATGTTAAAACTAAATATATTTTCAAAATAAGAATGTCCTTTTTTTTCTGTGTATATATATTTTTTATAGCACGTGTGTGCTATAGTTTTTAAAAATACTTATAGTTATTTCTAAAATGTGTGTGCTGTTAAATTATACATTACATATTTTTTAAATATGTATATTTAAATATGTATATTTTTAAATATGTATATGTATTATTAATATTTTACCCTTTCTGTAAATTCGCAAAAATGAGGATTGTAAACAAAATAGAACTGTCAACTGTGAAGATTATTTTTTTTTTATTTCTCTCTTTTTCTATTTATATATTTACATATCTGTAACCACGCATATGGAACGGTATTTCTATTTTTTCTTGTTTCGTTTTGCAAGCCTATCCAGAAATTATAAATTTGTATTTGTCAATAATTGCGTAATCAGATGATTTTCAAATTCTTGCCGATAATTTCGCATTTCCTGCTCCGCGCAAGAGTACGGACGTTGCATCAAACCTGAGTTGTCCGTTAGATTAATTAACAGCGGCATATTTTGCACCTTCCAGATAGATATGCGCAAACTGGTTTTCCAACCTTTCCTTTTCCTAGCTCGAATAACTATTCATATAGGCTGATTATGCGGATACTTTGAGTATGCGATTATTTATATTCGTCATGGCTAATTGTAAGGTTTCTCTAACAAGGTTCTATTCTATTTTAATATATTATAGAGACAATAACGACGTAAATTTCTATTTTTCTGTATTAGTATAATTTTCAACAGTGGATAAAGCAAAGAAATATATATGTATATTATCAAAACAAATTTATTGCGACAAATGTAAAAATAAATTTATCGCATACTCTATCGATTAACTATCTTACGAGCTAAATGAGAGGATTAATTATCGAATGCATTACTTGAAGCTGATTGGTCGACGAAGCCGCTGATTAGAGAGGGCAGGTGATGGACCAGCATTTGGCCGAAGAGATTGAGGTGGTAATTTTTGATAACGATTCACTCGTACAGGGATCGGCGTCCCTTTTTGCCCTTCTAGAAACTGTGCCGAACATGCGGCGACGCACGCCAAAAACTGAAAATCAAAAATTGCGTGTTCATCCTTGCTATTTAAAAAAAAAACTCAATTAGATGCATTAATTATACACAGTAAAAAATTTTGTGTTAAATTTAACATATTTCACGTATCCCAATTTATCCACTCTAATTTTAATGTTAATTTAACAGAGGGCAAGTATGTAAATAAATAACACAAGTAATATGTTTAAAAATTAACACAAAAGTGTAACACTTGAATTTTATCTGGAAATAAAGTTTATGTTAAATTAACATATTTATAATGTTAAATTTATTTAAAATGTTATTCTTACATTTTTATAATAAATAACGGAAGAGATATGTCGATTTAACATATGAAAACTGTTATAGAGAGAAAAATAACACAATTTATCTGTTCATTTTAACATATAACTTATTTCATCAAAAATTCGTGCATTTACATATTAATTATGTTATTTTAACTCTTAGAAACGGTGAATATTAACTCAACGCAGAAATGTCAAAATAACACAACGATAATATGTTACATTAACATAAGAGTATGTTAAAAATTTAACACAAAAATTTTTACACGAGAAAATTTCAACAGAAATACAAAATGTTTTTTACCGTGTAAAGCACAATTATTGTGAATAATTGCGAAAAGTTTCCCATGAACGATTATGTCAGGTGTTTTTTATACTCTTGTATGATTAATATATGTATATATGTGTGTTCTAGATACGATTTAATCGACTACTTTCTGCCGCGCTCTTTAAATTGTACGTTAATTATGTGAAATTTATAATTTACGATTTTTCCCAAGTTTTCACCGTAATTCCGTCGAGGTTTTTTTTATTTTGCAATTCTACGCGCGACGTTAATAATGTATAACGCTAATGATAATGTACAACAAGTATTATTTTCGCGTTACACGAATTTCTATCGCGATTCCCCGATCGATGAACGGCAACGAGCGCAGCGAAAAACTATTCGTCACGCCCGCGTGTAACGCGAAACTTGTTCCACGATACGTACACGATATTCCGGTTTGCGCTTTGCGTTACAAGTACGGCACCGGCTTACATACATACGCAAAATCGTCCAAGAGAAAAGAGAAAGTGATTCGGTTTGAGGGCTTTAAGTCGCGGCATTCTTTCGATCCTGCGTATAGATACATGCGTAATCATTTAATTGACGTGACATTTAAACGACGACGAAATACGTAAAGGAGGGGGATGCGTTTTGTACGTTTGAATTCGCGGAAAAATCGCGATGGAATTAGAAATGCGGTAGAAATTAGAACCGTTTATTAGTTCTTTCACTTTCATCGATTCCTTCATATATTTCCAGCATACGATTGAGTTTAGTTGTTTATAGGCAGACATAAACCAGAAATGAAATAAAAAGCTATTCAATTATATTTTCACTTTCTTGAACTTTAATATAATGAGAGAAATTTATATTTTTATTAAT
Organism: Camponotus fellah; assembly: GCA_030586385.1. NCBI lineage: Eukaryota > Metazoa > Arthropoda > Insecta > Hymenoptera > Formicidae > Camponotus > Camponotus fellah. Next base: position 1,231,008 of record JAPIVC010001004.1, read on the forward strand.
ATTTTTTATTCGGGAAATTTTTTCTTCTGTGTGTGTTCCTAATCTTTTTTATTCGAGAAAATCTTTTAATTTTTTTAGTACAAAAATTTCTCTTAGGTTTTATGGGTGCCCCCTAATCTTATCGTATTAAAAATCGACTTTATGGAGTTCAATATATATTTTTATACACAGTATATATTTTATGGTACACACAATATAGGAAACATTTTAAAGAATCAAAGCAGAAAAGCATTTACATGCACAGAAAAAAATAACTGTCATTGTTTATTGTTTCATATATACGCAACAATTTATAATCTTCTTAGAAGAATTTAATAATTCTAAATTTCAACAATATTATAGTCTTATTTTAATATTGTAATTATCACCTCAAAAATATATATTTATTTGATTCTATTTTAAGAAAATTATAATCTTTGATTTAAAAATGTTATTTTCTATCTAACATTGTTTCTTTTCCATTCAAGAAAATTAAATCTTAAATCATAAGAATATATTTTTCTTGATTGAATTATATAAAATGACTTTATTCAAATAAGCAATTATTCAAGCAATTATATTTTTCTTTAATTAATACAATATCATTTCAAGATTTTCATATTAAAATCAAATATCAAAACAAGAATATCCTTTTTTTCTGTGCAATACAATGTAAAATACATAAAAAACGGACATACAAGATATATGACACATGATATATAAAAATTACGTAGAATGTTTTGAATGTTTTCTTGCGAATTAGACTTTAATCTTGACACAAATTTCGTTAAAAGTTATCGTATTAATTAAATTTTTGGGATACAAATATACCTGCATGCAATACACTTTACGTTGACCAAATGTACTCAATATTAAGCGAATTCTAGCACGCGTTTGGTGCAACTTGAAGTAAAACCATCGGCGTGGAGCCGGCCAATTCTCTTTTCTTTTACGGTTCTCCAAGTCGAGGCACGCGCAAGATACGGCGAAAAATCTGCGACTTTCTTACACCGAACGCTTTCACTCGTTCGCCATGAATTATTAAGTCGATTTTCGGCTGCTCGAGGTGTGTATAAATCTCATCTCGACCTTCTGCTCGCGGAAATCAGAATCAGTATAGGCAAAGACCTTCTTCTCCGCACGCACAAGACGTCGTGTTTGTTAATTTACCGGTTACATGATGATTTCTGTAATGATGTACATGCACGAGCGATCTCTCGTACGATAAAAGCGGTAGCTTTTAATCGCTTAAGAATTCTTAATTATTTCTCAGATGAGAAAAATTTTAAGTTGCTAACAAATTAGTTTCCTTTTTTCTTAATAAATAAAAAAAATGTTAAAAAATTTCAGCTTCAAGTTAGATGTATTCATAAATAATAAATGAGTGTGGGACATTAATTCAAGCTTGATGTGCACCAGTGTGTAGATGCAATCGTGTTATTTTCGTGCAATTTATGTTACAACAGTTCCCCGACTCCATTAAACAAATTATCTCGCTTAAGAAATACGCGAGTCTGAGCACCGGACTGCGCGCATTTAAGTACTTGACATGCTTTTCTACAGGTGCTCGAGTGTTTAAATTCGCCGCACGCAAGTCTAGTACCTACCACTTATTATACATGTCGCCGAAATTTCACTGTGTCGATCGAGGGTTAAAAATGAAAGTAACAAGTGGAATCGCGCTGTTACGCGTAAAAGAAAGTGAATGTAATTTCACGATGCGAGGGTATAAAAAGAATTGCCAGGAAAAGATGGTCATTGTAAAAAGACTTATGATTAGACTACGTTTATTTGTTTTAATGCACGCGATGTTTTAATTATTTTGTACTATTTTTATATTTTATTTATTTATTTATATTTGTATTTATTGTATATTTATTTATTATATGTTATTTTTATTTATTTATTTATTCATGTGTATACATGTATAATATAATACTTTAAAAATATTAATTAATTAATTAAATAATATACGATAAAATTATGCTCGAATGTTATATAATTTATTTTCTGTCGCGGTAAAAGTCAACCGATTTTATAAGCGACATATTTTATAATCAACATGTTATATAATTAAAATATTCAATAAATATGTATTATATAAGATTGAATTGGATATGTAATATTGGATAGTATCCACATCAACACTATATTTTAAGAAACATGGTATTAAAAATAAGATATTTTTAAAGTCTTACCATTTAATATTACGTCACGTTAAAGATATAGGGAAGAAATAAATCATGGTATTAAAATGAGATATTTTTACAATTTTACTATCTAATATTACATCACGTTGAAGATATAGGAAAGAAATAAATCATAAGCACGAAAGATATTATGATATAATGGTTAGATATAATCGTCTATTGCTATAATAATCATAATTGATTTTTCTAAAACAGGATATAGGATCAAATTTTGTACAACCAGATATATATAAACTTTGAATATGACTATACTATTGATATATGAATGAATTAGAAAAGAGATTGTCAAAGGAATTTATACATATCTTGCAAAACTATGAATTTTTAATGCTTCAAAACTTACTCGATTTGTTCGCAATTAAAATTGTCAAATAATTAATAAGTAATTTAATTATTTTTTAATTCAATTAATTTTTCATCAAAATTTCAAATATGTTATAAAAAATCCTTTCATATATTAACTATTTGATATTCGTAAACATTATTTCATAAAAGAAAAACGATTATTCGTATCTAATCTTTGGAAGAAATATAGATACAGATTGAAGGTAACCAGATGCGTGAACTTACTCGATTTATTCGCAATTAAAATTGTCAAATAATTAATAAGTAATTTAATTATTTTTTAATTCAATTAATTTTTCATCAAAATTTCAAATATGTTATAAAAAATCCTTTCATACATTCACTATTTGATATTCGTAAACATTATTTCACAAAAGAAAAATGATTATTCGTATCTAATCTTTGGAAGAAATATATATATAGATTGAAGGTAACCAGATGCGTGAACTTACTCGATTTATTCGCAATTAAAATTGTCAAATAATTAATAAGTAATTTAATTATTTTTTAATTCAATTAATTTTTCATCAAAATTTCAAAATAAATGTTATAAAAAATCCTTTCATACATTAACTATTTGATATTCGTAAACATTATTTCACAGAAGAAAAACGATTATTCGTATCTAATATTTGGAAGAAATATAGATATAGATTGAAGATAATCAGATGCGTGAAAAAATTCAGAGATTTGCAAAATTACTTCTGATTGTAAAAATGTCAAAATTCAATTTAACCGGACAGTCCTTCTCATCCAAAGTTTACGTGTTTCGTAAATGCACTTTTCGTAATAATTCACGGAACCGGAATAAGGGTGTTCTGGAGGGTACTCTCGTTTTAGGGGTACTCACGATCACCGCGACGCGCATGGCCGTGTTGTCCCTCGTCGCAATGTTGTGGGTGCACTAGGTGTGGTGGCCGTGGCGCGTTTGTGCCTCACACTACCGCGAACGACTCCCCGTCTCCGCGTTCTTATACTTATATCCCCGTTGAAATTCCTATGGCAGCAGCACGCAGGCCAACTTTCCATCGGCCAGGATTGTTCCGCGCTCGACGTGCTCCACGTAGAGGAGGAACGCTCCTCTCTTTTTACCCCATCGGCATCGAGATTGGCGTCTTGCCAAGCTGATCGGTCTCAGGACTAATTTATTATACCGTCGATATGTGCGCTGCGAACTTGACCGTTGAATTTGTTTTAAAGCTTTCCTTGCACTGAGAAAAAAATCGGTGAAAAGGATAACGAACGGATATTTACGGATATACCGATCAAAGGAATTTATACATATCCTACAAAATTATGAATTCTTAATGCTTCAAAACTTACTCGATTTATTCGCAATTAAAATTGTCAAATAATTAATAAGTAATTTTATTATTTTTTAATTCAATTAATTTTTCATCAAAATTTCAAATATGTTATAAAAAATTCTTTCATACATTAACTATTTGATATTCGTAAACATTATTTCATAGAAGAAAAACGATTATTCGCATCTAATCTTTGGAAGAAATATATATATAAATTGAAAATAACCAGATGCGTGAACTTACTCGATTTATTGGCAATTAAAATTGTCAAATAATTAATAAGTAATTTCATTATTTTTTAATTCAATTAATTTTTCATTAAAATTTCAAATATAAAAAATCCTTTCATACATTAACTATTTGATATTCGTAAACATTATTTCACAGAAGAAAAACGATTATTCGTATTTAATCTTTAGAAGAAATATAGGAGAAATATATTGGAAAAAATATTTAATAAAAAAAAAGAAACCAATCAGATGTCCAATCAGAAAATATCGATCGATCGGATATCTGATCAGAAAGTTCAAAATTCGGAATTTTCCGATCAGATATTCGATTAAAATAATCGATATAATATCCGTTCGTTACCTTTTCATCAGACATTTCTCTCATTTTTCTCAGTGTTCGCGCTTTAATCGTTCGCAGATCTGAAAAGGATCAACGCGAGATCCTCGATTAATTCGTGAGCAGATCGTTGCAATGATTGTCCATCTTGTTGTAAATATCATTCTTTTTTTCACGGTAAATTGAAAAGATTTATGAATTTCAATTCAGTTTTTATCGAAATAATATCATCGGATTATTTTGACAAGTAGCATCTGTTTAGAAGAAATAGATATTTAAACGACAAGAGTTTCGAGGACCACAAACGAATGTATAAAGATCGACAATGAGATTCGATCGAAATATCACGATGACTCGTGCATATAATATCATCAATCTTGTCGCCGCTTATTGCTGTGTGTTTTAAGTTCGAATTATTGAGTTTTCTCTGCCGTCAAAAGTCAAGATTGATGAGAGATCCTGCGACATGTTTAGAATCATGACGATCATTAATTGAGATGACGCGAGATTATTCGTCAAGAATAAGAATTCCTTGTGCATGTATGCGGAAGGTGATTTTATATTCTATTTATCTAAGCAACGATTAATTATAATTTTTGTCTCGTTTGAAAATTGCATAGGATATTATATTGCATCGAGATCTTATATGCACTTTTAAACGATAACAGATCATGATGGAGTAAGTAATATACCAGTAATAAAAGATAGTTGATTGGCTGTCTTGATGCTCATCACGTAAATGTCAGTTGGAACCTCTAATTATTGCATAATATTGTGTCTTGTCAATTTTACGTCACTCGCGAGAATCATTATTACAGTGTCGTTTTTGCAATAAACGAAGTTGGAGAGTTTCATTTGCATTAAATATTCATGACGCTTATAAAAGAGACTGAAAAGAGATTGGAACACGATTAAATATTATAATATTATAATATTCTGTATTCTATTTATATTTTAAGAATCATAGTCATATTTTTCATAGTTTCTCTTTTTATTTATAATTAAGTTTATGCAGATTCTGTATTAATTTATTTCTGATACTAATCTTTTGTGTTATTATTAGGGATTAGAATAGAAATTATCGCTCACACAATAGAATTTATTCTCTCATTTAATGTCATATATAGCTTCATTATATGTCATTATATAGAATTATAGAACAACGAGAAAGTTAAACGATGGAAAATTTTGAAAAAATGGATATAATAGGATTATATTATAGGATTATATTATAAATTGTGTATTACGATTATGTTATAGATTTCAATTCGAAAAATTAATGTTTTATACATGATTTATATAAATTAATAATTAGTTTTATATAAATAATTTTTTCATAAAGATTTATATTATCCCTAGGGAAGCGGTTCGGCGAAAGAGAAGTAGGACTTGCGTAGGACTTTTTGTGACTTTGTATTCTCTTCGATGGAAGTTGCTGGAAACTCGTCCTGCACTTCTGCTTCGCAGGAGTGTAGTTGGATTAGGATGCACCTGATGCCAAGACGACATTCCACTCTTACATTTAGGTATATTTCATATTCTTTTCTACTATTCCCTATTTTTAATTTCATGATATTTATGAGTTGTTCTAAAGAGAGTTACAAGAGAAATAAAAATATTATGTATAAAAAAATATGTATAAACAGCTCAGCAGCGAGAGTAAAAAAGAGATAAAGCTTAATAAACGCAGCATGATGTCTTATTCTGATACTTGTACATCAATTATATGTTATTTAATTGGATGCTTAACAGAATTTTTATTATTTTATTGCGATAAAAATTTTAAGATTAAAGATACTTTTTTATTTTATATCGCAAAAGAGAATCGTCGTCTCTACTTCACGCTCTCAAATAACCTTCATTTTATAAATCGTAAATAATAATTAATTAAATAATAATTAATTATTTAAATAATAATCACAGCTAATTCAGATTTAATTACAAATTTTAAGATTTGTAAACTTATAATCATTAGATCTCGGAGAGATTAATTTAATGAACGAGAAAAGCTGCACATTCTCTTCAGCAACGTATTCTTCTCCTTCATGCCTTTTACATTTTCTGGAGAAGTATTCCTTCGCAAGCGTAACAGCCAACATATTTAGCTACCTAGGTGGTAGCTTTTTCGGGAATACACCCCTGCGCACTCCTCCGCCCGATGACGATGAAAGGAGTGCTGCTTTTAAAGGCAGCTCGCGTCGCGTCGCTTGGAAGGCTCGCCCGTCCAAGGTCAGTGCCGTGGCCGACGAAGGAGCGGATCGGCTCCACATGTACCGATCCTCATCGACTGTGACGGTAATCCTGCCGGTGCAGGAATGCAATTCGACGACGATGGATGTGCGAGTTCGCGAGTGCTTCACAAGAGTGATAGTTATAGTACGCGTTCGATGAGAGCGGAGTTTTTATTTTAATTTCTCTCTCGTTGATGATGAATTTTTTTCCTTTAACTGGCATTATACACGCGCTCCAAGTTTTGTAGCTTATTAAAGTTGATTTGTGTGTCGTCGCGCGATGCACAAAGTATGCGAGTCGAGCCTTCATCAGGATTCTTCAAAATGTCAGGGCGGCGTACGTTGAAATTATACAGCTTGCAGACATTATCGAGGCTCAATGTAGATTAACATGAATGCTTCATGAATGTGTCATTTCTTTGTCTCATTGTCAGATCAATTGGTCTCTTTTTATTCGATCGAGAAATTCAAGACACGCGTCTTTAATAAAGCTCGCGTCTCTAATTTAAAAGATCTACATGAGAAATAAGAATGTTACGATTCTTATTAATGTAAAACTAAATTTCAGACAGAAGCTAAAGCTGTGAGTCGAAAAAATCATCGGATCCGACTGCATCCTCGCATCCGAGAGCGAAAGCATCGTATCCCCTTCGAGAGGAGAAGCAGAGAGTCAAGAATTCCGCGGAGGGTCCCCTTCGCTCTACTGCAGGCAGGTTGGTGGACGGATACAAGCAGGTAGGTAGGTAGGTAGATAGGTAGGTAGGTAGGTGGTGCACCGGAGCAGGCATTCTCTCTTGGGAAGAGACGACGACGACGAGCGAGCGAGCTCAGACGAATCGTCGAGGCTCGAAAACCCCCGCGGAACCGGTTCTCCGCGTTCTTCTTCTTCTCCTCCTCCCCTTCCCTCCCGCCCCTCGAGGTCTCTTTTTTTTTTCTCCACGCGTGTCGCGCGGTCGACGTCGCACAGGCGTCGACTGCTACCACCGCGAGCGATAGGCTACCGCCCGCGGGACTCGCGTTTTAAAAACGCACTCTTTTGTGCGTACGCATGTGTGTATATACCTTTTATGATTAATTGCCTGTGATTCCTGCCGGCGATGGGATGCAGAAGCGAATGGCAGAGAGGAGAGCGAGCTCTTTGCACCCGCGGATGGGAATTCGCGGTCGCGGTCGAGGCCCCGCGAGTGCAGTAACGCGTTGCGTCTCACCTGTTGCCATCTCGTAACCGTTTTCCGTGCCGGTTCGGTTCTCTCCCGCTCTTGCCGCGATCTCGGAGTGACGTCGAATAGCAAGTTGTAGGCAACGTGATCTGGGAGAGATCGTACACTGAGAAAAAATCTGGTTGCATTAATTAGAATTCTAATAGATTCAGTATGTCTGTTGGAAAATGCACGAAGCAGAATTCTTGTAGGAATTACCAGATGAATCTGATTAATTTCTTTCTATTAAATTTACCAAATTTTCTGGTTAATAATACTAAACTGCCAGCACCAAGTCGTCTAAAATTTTTTTCCTCTAATCTCAAAGGTCTAATATTTTAAATTCCAACAAGATTATTGGATAAATTCAATCTAGATTATTGAATAAATTACTTTAAATTCAGTTTGTTAGAAATTAAACTGCACTGAGAAAAAATCTGGTTGCATTAATTAGAATTCTGATAGATTCAGTACGTCTGTTGGAAAATGCACGAAGCAGAATTTTTGTAGGAGTTATCAGATGAATCTGATTAATTTCTTCCTGTTAAATTTATCAAATTTTCTGATTACTAATAAACTCGCCAGTATCAAGTCGTCTAAAATTTTTTCCATCTAATCTCAAAAGTCTGTTTAATATTCTCCATAAGAATTCCAACAAGATTATTGGATGAATTCAATCCAGATTATTGAATAAATTACTTTAAATTCAGTTTGTTAGAAATTAAACAGCACTGAGAAAAAAATCTAGTTGCATTAATTAGAATTCTAATAGATTCAACTAGTATGTCTGTTGGAAGATGCACGAAGCAGAATTCTTGTAGGAATTATCAGATGAATCTGATTAATTTCTTCCTATTAAATGTATCAAATTTTCTGAATACTAATAAACTTGCCAGTATCAAGTCGTCTAAAATTTTTTCCATCTAATCTCAAAAGTTTGTTTAATATTTTGAATTCCAACAAGATTATTGGATAAATTCAATCCAGATTATTGAATAAATTATTTTAAATTCAATTTGTTAAAAATTAAAGTGATAAACAGTACACTGAAAAAAATCTGGTTGCATTAATTAGAATTCTGATAGATTCAACCAATATATCTGTTGGAAAATAGACGAAGCAGAATTCTTGTAGGAATTACCAGATGAATCTGATTAATTTCTTCTTGTTAAATTTATCAAATTTTCTGGTTAATAATACTAAATTTACCAGTACCAAGTCGTCTAAAATTTTTTTCTAATCTCAAAAGTATGTTTAATATTCTGAATTTCAACAAGATTGTTGGATAAATTCAATCCAGATTATTGAATAAATTACTTTAAATTCAGTTTGTTAGAAATTAAACTGCATTGAGAAAAACATCTGGTTGCATTAATTAGAATTCTGATAGATTCAACCAGTATATTTGTTGGAAAATGGACGAACTAGAATTCTTATAAGAATTATCAGATGAATCTGATTAATTTCTTCCTGTTAAATTTATCAAATTTTCTGATTAATAATATTAAATTTACCAGCACCAAGTCGTCTAAAATTTTTTCATCTAATCTCAAAAGTCTGTTTAATATTCTGAATTCCAATAAGATTATTAGATAAATTCAATCCAGATTATTGAATGAATTATTTTAAATTCAGATTGTTAGAAATTAAACTGCACTGAGAAAAAAAATCTGATTGCATTAAATAGAATTCTGGTAGATTCAACAAGTATGTCTGTTGGAAAATGGACGAATCGGAATTCTTGTGGGAATTACCAGATGAATCTGATTAATTTCTTCCTATTAAATTTACCAAATTTTCTGGTTAATAATAAACTCGCCAGCACCAAGTCGTTTAAAATTGTTTCCTATCTAATCTCAAAAGTCTGTTTAATATTCTGAATTCCAATAAGATTATTGGATAAATTCAATCCAGATTATTGAATAAATTATTTTAAATTCAGTTTGTTAGAAATTAAACTGATAAACAGTGATTAAGAAGAGTGAAGAACAGTTAGCAAGAAGAGAATGCAGCTCAAATACACAATCAGAGAGCTAGCATCCTCTTTCTGGCACTACTGCTCGTAAGAAAAAAAAATATACTTTGGATTTAATGTTAATACTAGTTCTTTATATATATTTCATGACAAATATTGAATACGAGTTAAGTTAAGAGGCAAGCAAAGAAATTAATGTAACAAGAAATTTTATAGATTCAATCAGAAAATACAAACTAAATCCTTATAGTAAAATCTATTAAACGGTCTAGTTATAAAAAATCGAGTCTTATCATGATAACTAGAAATTCTTGTTTGATTTAATCAAAATGCCTTCAATCATATACGTTTTGTTGATATAATCAAACGATTTTTCTTAGTGTAGAATTCGACGACGAATGAGTGAGATTTCTCGAGGATATCGAGTATTTCTCGATTCTTAATACTTTGAAAAATAAATAGGCAGAAAGGAATTTATGATAAAATGTTAAAATAAATTGGAGGGAATTTATAATAAAATGTTAAATTTTTTCACTTTTATAAAGAGCTAATTATGAAAGATTCTTATCTGGGTAATTTAATGTCGGAAAGAATGAAGGATAAAATCATCTCTTTTTGTCGATTTTATTTACGAGCGTGAGAAACATCGATTTAAATCGAGTAATTTATTCTTTCCTTTCATCGACTCGCGATTTTGAATTATAATATTTTTAACGAGTATATATGATTGCTTAATATTTTAAATGCTTTGGTGCTACTATTACTCTTAGCGTTTACCTTACATTTTAACATTCAAGGTTGGCGAAATTTACATTTGCATCATGCTTCGCGTGCGCTTGATAATATATTATATAAAAGAGTTTAAAAAATTAAATTAATAACAAGTACCGCATATATCAATCGCATCGCATCAATCAATCCGTCCAGAGATGCACCTGTCGTCGGTACATCGTCGTTTCCTTCTTATCGTTGTGCACATCGTGCACGGTAGAAGGGAACGCAGTCGAGCGTGTCTTGCAATTTTGCAGGAATGGCATCGCGAGCCTTCGTCACTTTCGATAGCGCAATTCTGCGGTCCCTTCGCGCACTTTGTAATTTTCGCTAAAAGTAAGTAACACGACATTTCTCTCTCTCTTTCTCTCTTTTCCTTCACTTGAGAATTTTCTGATATATTTGATTTTTTTTAAATCGAATCGATGTATATAACATATAAATAATTACAATATTTAATACAAAACTTGTCACATAAAATATAATATAAAATTGTAATATAAATGTAATATATATATGAATGCAAATAAAAATGTAATATATAAAGTGTAATAAATAAAATTATAATATATAATTATAATAATAATATAATATAATAAAATTATAATATAATATAAATTAAAATATTTGTAAAATAACAAAATAATAATTTATAAAAATATATACATCTAATACTATGCAATATATAAACGTAAACATTTTTACAAAACAATTATAATTTTCTCCATCATTAATATAAATTGAAAACATGCTACTTAGAAAGATGATTAAATCCAATCAAAAGAATCATAATTAAATAAAAAAAATAATATTATTAATAATTTTCCAGCATTTCTATTGTAAAAGATTTTCGCGATACGCGAAATCTTTATCTTTTATAAAGTTTATAGGCTTCTACTTTTTGCAAAGGATCGTTGGAAATAATATAATCGACCAAATTAGCCAGAAATTTTTTTGTTTATTGATTACATAAAAAAATTTCTGGCTAGTTTTGGTCGATATATTATTTCCAATGATCCTTTGCAAAAAGTAGAAGCCTATAAACTTTATAAAAGATAAAGATTTCGCGTATCTATCGCGAAAATCTTTTACGATAAAAATACTGGAAAATTATTAATAATATTATTTTTTTTATTTATGATTCTTTTGATTGGATTTAATCGTCTTTCTAGCATGTTTTCAATTTATATTAACGATGGAGAAAATTATAATTATTTTGTAAAAATGTATACGTTTATATATTGCATAGTATTAATTATTTCCAACGATCCTTTGATTAATTGACTATCGATATTAAGATAATTTATATTATTTTTGCAAAGGATTTTATCCCGCCTACTTTTTCCCGCGAAAATTTCTCTGAAATGAAAAAGAAGATCGTTTCTCTTCGCCTCTTTTGCGCAAAGGATTCCACCATCCGGCCTCCTCCATTTTCCCGGAGGATTCGCGCATCCGGTCTCCTTTTCGCGAAGGATCGCGTGGCGCTTCGGCGGCCGGTCGAGAGTTTTAGCCGGCCGGCGATCGTACCGATTCCTCTCATTGGCCGAGAACCGGCGGTTCTACCGCTTGCTACCCGCAACAAGACTCTTTGTCCGTTTTTCGTTCGTCCCGACGCGACGAGACGAGCGGCGCGCCGCGAGTTAGTTATACGAGAGTGCAGTCGGGGATCTTTCGGTCGTCGCGCCGGGTGCGATTATCGCGGGCCTCGCCTTCGCGAATTCGATTCGTCCCGATGTGCGTGCGTGCGTGCTCTCCTCGGTATATTGCGTGCATCGCGACAGAACCGCGCGAGTTCGCATTTGGCGCATTTAGCGCTGTCCCGCTTGTCTTGGCAATTATTAATCTGTATAGCGTCAGATTTCGCGCATTCGCGATCTTCTGGAGCGACGAGAATGTCGTCTTGTATGTCCGAAGACGGAGAGGTATCTCTTTTTTCGTTTCCAATCAGCAAAATGAGTTTTAGCTGTTGCACCTATCAGGTATAACGTTGATAAGAGCGAGCAGGTACGTGTTTAGTGAACAGATAGTTCTTGTTGGTCTCTCCTGGATCGGTTCAGATTAGGACGTGATCTTTTCCAAAGTATCGTAAAATGTGAGTAAATTCGGGCTCTTTAAGGTTGCTCCTAGTTTATGGAGACGTAGAATTCCTTTTTATTTTTTTTTTAATATAGATCTCTATTATATCCTCTGTTTTTTTGCAATAAAATATTTTAAAATTATTAAGAAATCTTTTATGATAAATTTCTATAAAGTTTTTTTTCTTAACTTTTTTTACGTTTGCGATATTTTACATGTGTATTTTAAACAATAGTATATACGTTTCGAATTGTATTGTCAATATAAATGATCCAAAAGCACATATAGACAATTTTTATACTTTAAATATACTATTGTCGCGTGAAATTAATCGACGAATATATATTATGTATGCGAAAGTATCTGATGTTGCCCAAGGACGAGAGAAAAAAATATAACGCTTGATACACAAGTTGGATAAGCGATCAAGTAAAGGAATTAGGTAGGCAATTTACTTTAGTTGCCAATAACAATTAACTCATTTAGGAGAAAGATAATTAAAAAATTATCTCAATAATATTTTACATGAAATTATCTCAATAATATTTTACATAAAATTACATAAAAGTTGAATAAGCGATCAAGTAAAGGAATTAGGTAGGCAATTTACTTTAGTTGCCAATAACAATTAACTCATTTAGGAGAAAGATAATTAAAAATTATCTCAATAATATTTTACATGAAATTATCTCAATAATATTTTACATAAAATTACATAAAATTATTTTATATCAATGTTCTCCATCTTTTTTATACGTGTACATGTGTGATATTTAATTATTTAAATACTCCATTTCGAAGATCGATTAAGCGAAGAGAAATTTGATCGAGAAGATCGATTGCGTGGATAATAGAACAAAGTTCGTCGAAGTTCGCACATATCGACGATGCAATTTATTTCCGATCGCGCCACCCGGTATATGCGAGACGGTTCTAGTCTCCCGAGGATCTCGACTTCTTGCGACGACCTTCAGCGCCGTATCACGAAGCCGCCGAAGAGCATTGTACCCGCGATCGGCGGGTACCGGCTTTTACTCCGCTCCTCGTTGCATTTCGGAAAAATCGAAACCCCGACTTGGTTCGAAAGGGGCGGTCGTTAAGCGGCTCTCGAGAAAAAATAGACGCGAAAGGGAGTGCCCAGACTAACCTTGACCTTGAGTATACTTGCTATTCTGGCTCTTGTGGCTCGTGATAGATTACGAATCTTTGCATTCGTCGTCTTTCTCGTCCCTCTCGCGTTTCGCGGCTTTACTTTATAAAGGGAATTCCTCCCACAATATCGGAGCGATAAGTCGTAATTACGAATAGTAATTAGCACGTCTTTCTCTCTATCTGAATTCTTTTATTCTCCAGATTCATCAGGTATACATACGCTCTTCTACTCCTGAGTCAATTTATAATTATATCTTTCCTCGATATAATTACTTCCCGTAATTAAGCCTCCCCAAATAACGCACGCGTTTCACTATGCAACGTACAGGTGTTCACACATGCACGCATCTCTCTCTCTCTTTCTCCCGTTTATAAAATTTCTCCCTAAACTTATCTAATTGTTCCTCGCAGATTTACATGCGCGATACGATAAGTTGCAAATTAATTTTCGTATTTTTATTATGTTAAAAAAAAGTGATTAAATCATCCATACATTATCTCGTCTCGATTTTTACGCGAAACAGAAAAAAAGTCGCGTCTCTCGCGTATGACTCGATCATTAGCCTCGCAATCGCGTTTTACGTTATGCGATCGAAAAAGTCGTTCGTATCGAAAAGGAAATCGGCTCGAGACCGGCCGAGAGGGAATGGAACCCCTCTAGACGGACGCACGTATGTCCGCCTCGCCTCGCCTCGTCTCGCGCGCGGACACCGCTCCGGTCAAGGTCGCAGTCTGCGCGCTTAACGTTCTTTTTGCACGTTCCCTTTCCCGGCTTGTACCCGGTGTCCCGCGCGAAACCGATCGGCCGGAAAGGATGGGTTCAATGACGTGTGCAATTCGATTCTTGCGACGATCTTGGACAACGCTTTCCCTCGGATCTTCCTCACTTACGGTCTTTTCCCTTTTCGCGGTGATTTTTTTAAGGCAGTTTTCCTTGAAAATGAGAAATGTACGAATTTTGTCGTTTTTTTCTTTATTAATCCGCGAGAAGGATGTTAGATTTTACGGTCATTTCACTTCTAAATTTATTACAATTTCTATATATTTCTTACTATCATTTTATATAATTTTTTTATATAATTTTTTTATATAAATTTTTTATATAATTTTATATTTTATATATTTTTTTATATATATTTTATATATATTTTATATGTTATATTTATTATATAATTTTTATAATTATTATAACTTTTTATAATTTCTATCTTACTATCATTTTATATAATTTTTTTATATAATTTTTTTATATAAATTTTTTATATAATTTTATATTTTATATGTTATATTTATTATATAATTTTTATAATTATTATAACTTTTTTTTATAATTATTATTATTATTTTTTATATTTATTATAATTTTTTTATCTTAATATATGTATCATATTTTTATTTCTAACTTTCAAAAATCCTCTTCTATAATACATTACTTGCTTAGATATATGCCTGCTAAATTCATGTTTTTTTTTAATTTCTTTCGTTTCTTTTTAAAAATCTTCCTACACAATTTCGTGCAAAAATTATGTATATGTATGTATGATTAAATTTTTATAATTGTAAGTATAATTATTCAGCGGAATTATTTCATCACGCAGCAATAGATTTGCAGATTAAACAGTACATAACAGACACAGATAAGATAGTAAGAAAAAATATTCATCTACCGAACGAAACTAGTACCAAGTGTCATCGTAAAAAAAAAATCTCTCGCGTACGAATATTCAGCGATATCCTATAATGTTTATATTCTATATTTTTTGAAATATTTTATATTGTTTTTAAATGTTTTATAATGTCGATAGGGCGAATTTTCGAGCGAATTTCGATATGCGACCTGCGATTTCCGATGCACCAAAGCGTAACATCTAAGACGGTTTCGATTATATTACGGCTGTGATATGAGAATTTTTTTTTTCATGAGTACAATGAATTTTAATACGCGTCTCAAGGCCTGTCGACGAAGGTACGTATGAAGCAGGATTATACGAGACTATATATATATAGTGTATATACGTATATATATATATATCTATATACATATATACAGGATACTGTGTCGAGGCTTGGTAACTCCACCACCGTTGGCGGAATCCGACGGCCAATGGGGTACGAGTTTCCTTCTCTCGGCGCGAAAGGCACAGCTTATATTATATATTTACAAGCAACTAATTATGCAGCAACGTTTGAAAATCTTTCAAGAGCATATACATGTCGCTATCACGCGATACCGAGAGTTTGTTTGCGTGGCTAAGTACTCATTAATGAGGACCAAGTATCGCTACCGCGGTTAAGTATGATGGCGGATCGATTATGGCGGATTTTTCACGTATTTCAGGTGCAAGCTTCAAGAAAAATAAGTGGGGATAAAAATGTCCGAACGCTAATGGACAAGAATATATTTATATTTGTAATGTCAGAAGAGAAGTGTGTGTGTGTGTGTGTGTGTCTCGTAATTTAAATGATGAAAAAAATAAAATAATAAAGAGATACATACAAGAAATTATAAATTTATATCTAATATTCTATAAAGTTAGATAATATTTAATTTACAATTTTTGATGTTTATTTTCTTTCTCTTATTTTGTTTTTTTCGTTATTTTGTTTATTTTCTTATTATTTAGACTTATGTAAAATACATATAACCGCAGAATTGTCAACCGATGGCCAATGATAGATCGCGATATGTGATTAGAAATGTACGAATCTTGTCAGTTCTTTTATTAATTCGCGACAATATTAAAACGATTATTATGGGAAGGATCATCATATTTATTTCTACGTGCACTATTAATTATATTTAAAAATCTTTTTTGATTTATATCACTTTATTCAATTATTTTATTAGTAATTCATCAGTAATTATTTTATTAGTAATTCACTTAGTATTTAATATTCTAATAGTAATTCATTTAATATTTTAATAATAATTCATTTAATATTTTATTAGTAATTCATCAGTAATTCATTCAGTGAAAAAAATCAAGTACAATTATTATTAAGGAGGCAACCTATTTTAGAAGCCCGAAAAAAGGATGATTTTTAAGAAATTTTTTCTAAAGCAAAAATAAGAGTCACGTTTTTGAAACTTTTAGTACGTTTTATACAATATTTGAACATTATATACAAATTTTTTCAACAAAAAGAAGTTTTCGTTAAATAATTTAATGTTAATTTTCGTGCTTCGTCATCGGAGTTTGCGCCACTGTGTACACCATAGCGTCTTCAATTCTTGTCTAAAACAAAAAATAAACCAAATATATTTTTAATTTTTATACAATTTTATCCTAAATAAACCAAAAAAAAATTTTAAATAAGTATAAAAATTAAATTTCTGTGTAATTTTGAAACAAAGTTATAATTTTTGCAAATTTAATTTTTATATTTATTTATAATTTTTTTTATTTATTTAGGATAAAATTGTATAAAAATTAAAAATATACTTAGTTTTTTGTTTTCAGAAACGTAACTCTTATTTTTAGAAAAAAATTTCTTAAAAATCATTCTTTTTCGGGCGTTTAAAGTAGGTTCCCCCCATAAATTTCTGCAGTATCGACCGTTGACATATATCGACCGCGACGCTTACCATCTGACAGCTGGCGCGTGGTTCCTCTCGCTTCCGCGAGGGCGCGCTGTCGCGCGCCGAGGTCGGCTCCCACGCGATTGCGCGTCAGTTCGCAGATGTTCACGAAGTAGCATCGTCGACGCGTGCGAGAGGCGTAAGTGTTTTGGATGTCGTTGTCATACACGACGGCGGCAGGCATGTCCAGCTCCCTGACGGTTTCCCTGTTGCTCGTCGTCGCGCTGGCAGACCCGGGTCATCCCACGCGACGCACGGTGAGTAGGAATTTATTCCACGAAAGGACGCGGCGTCCGCGACCACAACACAATAGAACGTGTCGCGAGGAGAGGACAATCGCGTGTTTGTGATTCATCGCGCGACTTTGGACCCTTTCAAAGCGCGGTTGAGACCTTGGATCATTCTCTAGTCTCTTTGTGTTGTTGACAGCGGTTCGAGAAGCAGGTTCACCTTGTTTACCTTGTATATTAACCTCTCTCGATCTTCCTTTCGATTTTTCAACGAGATTTTTTCCGAGATTTTGATCGTTCGAGAGAATGTGCGTAGAAGCTTATTACGATTTCGTTCATTAATAAGCAGGTGGATTCATTGATAAATTGGCTGCTCGCGCAGCGGCTGATCGGATAAGTGCCAACCGAGTGCGACCTAAATCGCTCGAGATCTAAGGGCACGGTCGATCGCGCGAGGATGTTAAATTATTAATGATAATGTGGATTAAAACGATATGTTCTCTCGGTTATATTTTGAATTTTTTTAATTTTACGTCGCATGTGATTTCTACGCATAATCTCGATATGAAGTGTAACATTACGCCTCGATACAGGAAACTCAGTTTGGAGTTTCGGTAATCTTATCCAATGTTTTGTTTCCTGCGTTTATTGACATTGTTCTCCGCATAACTTTTGGAACAAGTTACTTATATGACAATGATATTATCAATATTTCTTATAGATCATTAAATATTTATTATCAATATTTTTTAATATTATTATCAAAATTTTTTATTGATTATTAAAAAAATATCTATATCAAAATAATATAAAATAGTTAAGAAAATTAATAAAATAATAAATAATATAAAATTAATATAAAATTAATATAAAATAGTTATAAGAAAATTAATAAAAAATAAATTAATAAATAATAAATAATAAATTAATAATAATTAATAAAAAATAAATTAATAAATAATAAATAATAAATTAATAATATCAAAATAATAATACTAAAAGTTATATTAAATGTGAAAGGATAAATTTCACATTAATTGCAAATAATTGATCAATAAATTTTAATTATAGCTATAAATTAAATAATAATTATTGATATATAAATTGTTTTTAATTATATCTATAAAATGTTAAAATATTCGTTGCATTTCAAGATATCCGTGATTGCGTTTTGATGCTATACCTTGCTTAACATCTTAAATTTATAATAAACCTGTAAGTATCGATCTCAGGAGTGGATAAATAAATAAATATAAACCAACCCGTAAAGTTGCACGTGCGATATAACTGTGTTAAAGTTCTTTTGAAAACGGAACAAGAAAATCTGTCGTGTGCGAAATATATTCATTATTTGATGTGCGATACATCAAGGAGATCATTTGTGAATTTTAAACCGGCAAGAAAAAAATGTATACATACATAATAATAATCTGTAACTTTATATTATCTGTAATTTTATATTATTAAATATAATAACTATTTTATAATAACTTATTATAATAACTATTTTATATTATTAAATATAAGATTATTGATATATTCCATTAAAATATATAATTAAATTTCTCAAACGCTCCAGAAACCTTTCCAATTTTATAATAAATTCGAGTATCGATCAAAGAGTGAATTAATAAATATAAACCGTGAAGTCTCATGCACGATATAATTATGTTGAGGCTGGAAAAAAATGTATCGTGCGCGAAATATATTCATTATTTGTAAAAAATTATTTTCAAATTTTTTATTTATAAAAATCGAACGACGACACCTTTAATGTGTTGACGTTAAGTATCATTCGGTTGTTTTCTTCAAACGAAAAGATAAGATGCAATTCATTTCACACGAGCCCACGAAGTAATCGTAGATTAACGCAACACATAATCGCGTAATAAACGACATTTGCGTCTATTGTGTAAGCTCCGCGGGGGCTCGTACGAAGGCAAGGCCGTCGACCACGCGATCCGGCACTGATCTAGGTCGTCCATCCGTTAAGCGTCGTCTATAATCGTCGTACATCTGCGATCTGCTTATAAAACGCTCGATTTATTTATCAGTTACGCTCGAGGCTGAATCCGGATTGCGACGAGACGTGCCGAGGGCGAAACGTGACGACGCTTCACCTGAGTGCCGATGGACCGAACGACACGTTGCACTACCTGTGGGATTTCATCGGCAATCCGTCCGTCCTGCTGGCGCTTACACCTCCGTCCACCTCGCTCAACATCAGCTGGGAGGATTATCTCGCGAGGCGAGAGAACTCGGTCTATTTTTCCGAGAAACCCACCTACTCTTTCGGCATGATAATAAATAAGGTAATTATAATTTTCCTCCTTGTATTTCCTGCTGTTTGCGACAATCTGTTGCGCAGCGACTTGACTTGTCGAGTGATTAAAACAATATTTATTCTGTCACGTTAGCGTGATAAATTGTAAAAAGAAATAGGTGAAATTTATTTTTTATTTCGTTGATCGAAATAATTTGTCAAGACGTAAAATTAATTCTGGAAATTTTTCTCCGAGAAATTGAGTAAATGTAAAACGTTGATTCGATAAAATAAATAAGCGACAAGATATGTACAAAACGAGTGGTCGATAAATTTTATTCATAAAATTTTTGACAGTTGTGATTGATAGAATTCGGATTGATAGAATTTGATGGAATGTATGAATTAAATATAGAAATGTGTTATGTAACGTAAATACATGGAGATAAAGAAATATAATATCATATAAATAAATATAAATATTATTCTAAATAAATATATTCTTTTATAAATAAAAGATTTTATAAGGAATATATAAAATAGAGAATATATAAAAATAGTACGTTAACGGTACTTGTTACTACGATTTTCCCTCGAACCAGAACATAAATCCATGTGAGTGACATAAATCCACTCATCGCATTCTCCTTCGCCGAGTGTGGAGGATATATCTGCGGTTTCTTAATTAAACCTTTGCACTTCAATGCCTCCACTTTGTAGAAACACCTCCTTTAGTCGAGTGTCCTCTCTCTCTATTTCTCTTTCTGAAAACATACATATCTCTCTGTGCGACTTTATTACGTTAAAATGTACGTTTTAATGTATCATGTATTAAATCGCAGAATACGAAAGCTTTATTAAATTTAAATTAAATTAACTTGAATTTCTAATAAAATTTACAGCATGTTATGATGTCATATCTTCATTTCTCACGTCCAATAAATTAATTTTGCACTATTAACATATGAAACAAATTTCGAGTGTGCGAGATTAATCCTTTGCACTGTAAAATACATAGTCGACTATTGAAAATTGCTTCGCGTTATTCGGTTGATGGGATTAATGGTCGCGTACAAAGCAGAATGTCCATAGCAATGAGCAAACAAGCTTCTGCACGATCGATCGAATGCATTTGTCGAAAATTTCGAGCGCGATATCAACAGAATTGTGGTTTCTCATTCAGTTAATTTTATCGGCTTCAATGTGCGGCCTCGCGCGTGCGAGAAATTGCGATTATATTTATTTAGATTTAATTGCGCACCGTCGAATGATACGATATTTCTTCAAGTAATTATTACGAATTTTACATCAATAATTCAGATGATATTTATTTATAAGTTTGGCAAACGGTTGGATGATGCTACAGTAAATTGCATTACATTGTGTTGCAGATCATCGAATTCAACGATGTAAATGACACTGCACTAATCGACACTGCCGACGTCGCTAATATGAACGTTTTGCATCTCGAGTATTTCAACTGGCAGCGCGTGTCCTTAACGCAAAACAACGATTTCGTCTACCTGAATATGGAGGGTAACTCTTATCACGATACAGCTAAGAATATCAGCAGATATGGGAGTATAAAGCTTTCGGTAAAGTATTTTGCAGCATTGAAGAGAAAATGTCGGTAGTACGTAGCGAAAAAGCATGCAAAAAATATCAATAGCTCAATCATAAGCTCTTGTGAGCTTATTGATAAAAAGAGCAAATTTCATTTAAATCTAAATTTTAATCTAATTTAGATTTTTAATCTAAAATTAGATTTAAAGAAATTTAGATTTAAATTTTAATCTAAAATTTAAATCTAAATTTTAAATCTAAATTAATAAATATCTAGTTTCCTTATCTTTTTCTTGCGAAGCGCTTGTATCTTTGTCCTAAACGCTATAAGTGTTTGTAAGCTTTTTTCAAAACGCTAATATCTTTCTCTTTTTTACTTTTCAGCTTCGAGGATTCTGCACTCTCGATCACGCGGATATGGTGCCTCATATGTTACACACGGAAAATTCTACGCAGATAGACATTATCCTGGATAATTTGCAGACCAACGAAACCTTTTCCAACAGTAGATTCGCTATTGAATTGCTTATGGTTGGTGGTGGTGATCCTGATATATTAATGTTCGTTGATCCGAAAAAGAGTCTCGATGACGAGCATACACCAGGTATATTCGAGGTAATTATAGGCGGTTATTATTTTAATCTCTTCTCTCATCGGTTTTTCATATCTTTTTTATAATTGATAAAGTTTTATTAATAACGTGTATTTTTTATTGTGATTTTCTTCAGATTGTTGAAGTTAGAACGCCACCTTACAGAGAATTGAACGGTGCATTAAATGGCGGAGCGTATTTGCAATGGCGACCAGTGTCGTATAATAGCGCGTTACGCGACGTAACTAGTTCTACAGAGACAATGCAATACTCACCAAAGAGAATGTCCAATTATACCAACGCTGTTAAAAATTCGATGCTCTATTGTTATTATGGAAATACGACGAATCTCCTTTTACAAAAATTAACAATTTCTTTGGGTTCGAAAGGGGACGGCTTCTACAAGAAGACCAACTATTTAACATGGTGAGTCGTTGATTGCAAGGCTTTTATCAATTTCCAAATTTTATTGTGAAAATTCTATAACGAGTCCTAAAGAGATAAGAGAACCTGTATAACTTTTTTTTGAGAGACAAAATGTTACGTTCTAATCTTATATTGCAGGACTTTTATAATCGGTTATGGAACACCACCCGAGGAGAGATTCTCTTCTCTAGTCATTATGATTATCTCGATTGGCCTTGGCCTTCCTTTGCTCATCATGGTCATCACTGGCCTGTATCTTTGCATTCGTAGAATGCCGAAGCAACATGGCAATGTTTATTTAAGTCGATGAATTCGACGTACGTGCCATGTAGTTTTTGCGTACGTTGCGCGTTTAGATACATTGCTATATCATATGTACCACTGTTGTACACAAAGATATATTCCTATATTTATATGCGACACAATATATATATTTTTACACGAACTGTTAGCCCGGATCTGACATCAGTGTGATAAGCACGAGTGATAATCTGTTCTCTCACAACTTATTTAACATTAAACGAGGCGTTTGTGTGCTTGTTCTTTTATTTCTTAAGATATATATGAGATTAGGATATGTGAGAGATTAAAATCCGCCACATTTGTTTTCCTGAATATGCTATGAGAGGACAGCGTGTTAATTTGTGCAACGAAACATTGAACTTTTATAGGTAATTTGTAATTGAATGCGTGTATGTGTGTGTGTGTGTGTGTGTACGCTTGTATGTGTGTGAGCGCGCGCGCGTGCGTGCATGACTTATGAAATACATATCTTGCAATAAGTACATTTTATATGGTCCCTTTATGACTTTCCTATCTTCATCATCAAAGTAAAACATGATGTCTAGCTATATATATTTCATTTCATACATCCGCAAACTTTTATATTCCCGTAATGCGTGAAACATTTGTGAAAACTAGTTACATTTCCTTCTTAATTTACATAGAAATTTACACGCTCCTTTATTCATATCTTTATATCCTTATATTTACATATGCAAATGTATGTTTTCTTATCAAGTGTAAAGCGTGCATGACATCTTATTTATGAATTTCTTGGAGCGAAAAACCTTAGGAATAGGACGCTTCGAGTATTTTCAATCGGCGAGGAAGGATTCGAAAGCAGCGGACAAAGACACGTGCGTGTCATGAACGATCTTACTGGAGTCCTGGGTATGATCGGAGAATCTAGAGTGCGAGCGAATGTTTTCAGGCAGTGATAGTAAAAAGTGGCGCGGTATGGTACCGTGTTCCCTCTGCCATCGCGGGGGCGGCACGTCCACGACAGCACCGTGGTGGAGGGGTACGTTTTCATTGATCCACCCCGTGCTACGGAACCGCACCACGCAAGCACTTACAAGCCCTGAACGGAGCATTGATCTCGCCTCGTCACGGTGATACTTGGCATCGCCACCAAGGCGAAGACTCGTTTCACCCTAGAGAGAGAGAAAGAAACAGAGGAATAGAAAGAGAGAGAGAGAGAAATCGCGTTTCGCACCCCGCGAATCGTCTTCGGGTTCTGTCGCGCTGCCATAAACGACGACGGCTTTACAGGACGATCGACGGGGGTGCGACGGGGGGATAGGGCTCACGTAGCGGATCGCGAATGGGGTGTAGAGGGTGTAAAACGGGGCGCCCCGTGACTAGTTGCCGCGGAGTCCGCTGCGCGAAAGACTGGCGCGTGGCGATGCAGTAAGGATCGCGTCGGTTCGACTCGGCACCACGACAGTCGGTATCGAGGACAGAGTCGTCTACGTGGTACCCCGAAGACGCCAAAGTAGAAGGAGCCATCCCGAGGGAGAAAAATAAAAATTACCGCGAAAGTAAAAAAGGTGGAAGGCTCTTGGACGAGCGAAGACCTCGGCCTGGCGTTTACCAACGAGCGACCCTTTGTGCCGGCCGCGTCGCTTCGAGGGAGAGACGTCGGGACGCCGAGGAAAGGGGAAAAGAGCGAAGGAGGGTTGAACGAGAAAGCGAGGGAGTGGTGGTAGGCGGCGAAGGAGGACACGGCGTTCGAAGGAGAGAGAGAGGGCGGCCTCCGAGGGAGGATCGGAGCGAGAGGGACGAGGAGAACGGATCGTTCGCGCGCGCGCGCGCGATTGGCCGCGTCCGAGCGTATGCGTGTGTGTGCTCGCGCGCGCGCGCGCGCGTGTGTGTGCGGTGCGTGCGTGTGTAGGAGCGTGCGGTGAGAGTCGACGAAAGAAACAAAGGGAGCGGAGAAGAATCCGGATCCCTCGCTGTACGCAGGCCGAGGGTGCGAGAACGGCGACGAGCGGCGACGCATCCCCCTGCACCGGATCGCAAGGAGAGTAGCCCCGCGTCAACACGGGCGACGCGACGGTCGGACACGAACGCGTCGACGGGCCTGTCCCCGAGGAAGGGACCGTCGCGCGCAACGCGATCAATTTTCGTTGCGGCGCGCGGGCGGCTAGTAGGACCGTAGGACGGACGCGAGACGAAATGACGAGACAACCGAGGTACCGATAACCGGCCGGATAATGTTGTCGCAGAGCAAGTTTTACGCTCTCTTTATCCACTACACTTTCGTGTAGCGCGACACGGGGCGGGTCCTTGCCGCTGCGGTGAAGAATAGCGTAGGAGGAGAGGAAGGAGGAAGAGGATAGCGAAGGATACTCCGGCTGAGGAAGGAAGGAAGGAAGGGAAGAGACAGGAAAAGATCGCTCGGACGCGAAGAGCGCCTCGTACGAGCCATCGTAGCTGCCATCGGGCAGGAAAAAGAAGCGGGATTCTCCGAGTGGAAGAAACAGACACGGGGCCGGCACGCACCAGCGTTCGTGTGCCGCGTACGCATGCAGGGGAAAGGACCATCGCGCGACGCGAAATCCGACTGAGTATCGCCGCCACGTCGTCGGTCGTTCTTCTTCTTCTTCCGCATCGTCCATGTGAAAATAGAGTGTAATCCAAGTGCGTCGTCGCACGGTGCTCGGTTGTGCTACCCTTAATCTCGACGCTGAACGAGCAAGGCCCGCGGAGGTACCCCAGAACCCGCCCCCCCCTTCTTCCCCCTCGACGTCGCAGTGCCTCTCTTCTCTCCGTATCGCTACGTCACGCTTCTCGTTTTACGTTCGCAGCGGTGACCATCTACGTTGGAGAGTGTTCGACCTCCTCAACCGTAAGTGTCACTCGTGTTACGTTTACGTGTGTCTTTATTCAGACGGCGCAGGAGGCACAGCCGAAGAGGAACGTCCCTTTTTTCGATGTTTGCCAAAAAAAGTGCTCGGGTTATTTAAACAGTTTGCACAGTTCGCACGTTTTCTACGTCTTCGCGATTGGATCCTCTTCGGCTGTAGAAGAGAAAATTTCTCACGGACGACGCGGGGAATGCTTTCGCATGGAAATATCCTCGCACCCTTGGAAAGCTCGTCGCTTTTCCTCAAATCGAATCGAAGTGTCGTGCATGACGTCTGATATTTCGATATGCGCGATAGGATTATAGAGAGATGGCTCTCGATACAAGGATGCGAGGGAATTTGCGATGTAGAATTATGTCGAGATATACAAATATTGCAAATTTTTCGCAATTCTTCTCTGGGATTTCGGCCAGAGGTCAGTTACGTACGATGCAATTTTTTTTTTTCATGAAAATTCCACGCTTTTCTTCCCCCCCTCGCTCGATCGTCCTGGCGATTGTTCGACGCTACTTGTTGTAAGGAATTTTTGTTGAATACACCTTGAAAAATTCTGAGATGCGTATGTCGCGGTTGCAATGTGACACGATGGGCTGCTTGACATTCATGCTAGAACCAGGGGCGTAGCTACTTTAAATATAGCACAAGCGAACAAGGTGCAGAGGCATGCGGCGCGAATACGAGGGCGTACATTATAATCATACATATTAATGAGATAATGATTGGCGTAACGTGGCTAATGACATGTCCGTCGTGCATAACTGGCGCATTTGCAGTGATAGCAGAATCAGTTTGGCATCCAATGTCAGAAAAACATAAACTGAAATTAGATTCTTTTTCTTCCTGAAAATTCAGCCAACATTTTTTTGGAAGAAAAAATTAAATAATATCTAGAGCCAGCAACTTTCTTATCCTAAGCCAATTTTATTCATTCGGATTCTTGAAACCTCGCGAAAGCCTTTTATCCGGGACCTAATGACACCCTCGAAAAAAATATTCAACTGACTCATTGTTCCTTTCTGGTGGGTGCACTAGGTATAATAACACGAGATATCAACGTTACATAATGTTGCGGTGTCGCGAGGGCTCCATCAAAGGGTTTCCGATGGAGAGTAAAGGGGATGATTTATGACAATCGTCGCGATGATCCAAGTGAACCTACGTGTTGTCCCCCGATAATACATATACGTGCCCATTGTATATCGTGCACGTTAGCGTGACGCGCGGCTCTGCCGCGGCGACTGCCATTCCCGATATATCGATCGACGCTACCGCGGTTCAGGGATCGGTCTCGCGACGATGGTGATCGGCGCGAGGACTGTCCAGGATTTAGAGAGATGTGGCTTTTCCACGTTTAACTCGCGAGGTGAACGATATCGATCGATAACGTATGTCTGAAACCCTCCCTTCTGACATCTCCTCTGGGCTAACAAACTATAATCCATATTCGCAAGGTGGAATAAGCATGATATAAGAGGTCTGCGTTCTGTTTATAGGCGCGCTTTTTTATAGTTTCCAACTTGAGCAGCCAATATATACAAGAGAGAGAGAGAGAGAGAGAGAAGGAAAAGGATTAGAGAGAAGTAATAATATCTATTCTCTTGTTGAGAATACATGATGCGTTGTGTATACTTTTATAAGTAAGTGTACAGAGAATATGTTTCGGTTAAAAATATTTCCCGAGCGAGCTTAATATTACACTTGGAGAATTCCGAGCTTACGATATTCAGGGTGATGAATACCAAATTTACATTGTGAGGTTGGATGTTCCAAAGTTGGCGCGTGTCTAGTAGATCAGATACTGTGAATCTCTGATACTATTGTGATTTCGGTAAATAACTTTCACGCTCTCTTGTACGATATTAATCCAAAACTCTTACGTTTAGATGCATCCAACTCTAGATAGCTATTATAAAATTATCAAAAATAAAATCTATACATAATTTAAATAAACATAAGAGAGAGAGAGAGAGAGAGAAAAAAATTGTATAAATCTTTGAATGATATTAATCTTTGAAAATTGATTTATTAACGTTTTGGAAAAATTGATTAGAGCCTCGAGAATTTGAATTGGCGTGATAAGACCCCGCTATTTGCGTAGAAAACGACAGGAGTGATTAATGCCGATTCGACTCGGTTGTATTAATCGATTACGTCGCGATTACGGCAATGATTGTGACATGTCTGGTAGCTCCGGTGACCTTCCTCCGTGCGAAAATTGTCGGTCAATACGAGCTGCACGATCCGCTTAAGAGCGGTGCGATGGTATCGATCACCGCGTCGTGCACGACGACGCCTCGGAGGACTTTCTCCCACGAGGAAGCGTGCGACTAGCGTCGTATGCTATAACGTGGGCCGTTTATTCTCCGGAGCAGCGCGAACCACGAGTAGTTTGCCCATCACTTTCGCTACCACTTGTACCACTCACGCGTAAATGTGCGCGACGCGAGTTTTATTATCTCGCTCGCTGCTATTCAGAACATCGAAAAGAGCACATTGTCAAACGACTCGCCTAAGTGTGCACATGATTTTTTTTCAAGGACGTCTCTATAATTATATATCGGCTGCTTGGAGCTCTCAAAAGGAGGATCTTTCATCAATAATGCATTAATTGCCGAGACAATTGATGTGCGATATGTATCGCGACAGATATCACTCTTCCATGTGATTTCTTTCAATGGAAGTATCTCTCTATACGTTTCGAATTGATTGGGAAAAATTGGAAATGTCGCGCGAGATACTCCAACTTTTCGCCTCGAGGTCGTCGAAAATTTGGAATGTAAAATGATGAAAATCGGATTCGGGCCGCGATAATGACGGTTCTTCGTGTCTGGCAGCATACTTGAACTTCCAGCAGCTCGACTCGCTGCGTAATCGTGCGTGAGCAGACGTAACTTACGTCATCGTCCATTGAAGGCGACACAGGGCCGTAGGCGCGCGTCACCATCGGCTCCTTCTTTGTGTAACGCATAACGGCACGGATATTCCTCTCTCTATTGACGTAACTCGCGCGCGCTCAGAGGGGCGAATTCCTCAGATAGGCGGATTCCTCGATTCCGCGCATACTCGCGCGCTCCGCTCTCGCGATTCCGCGAATACGGATGCGTCGCGAGAATAATTGATACTGTCGACCGCGTTTTTCTTGAAAATCTTTTCAAAGTTTGATAAATCATCCTTCGGCATAAATAAACGGTCGATAGGGCGTAATGTCAAGGGTCGCGTCATATGCTTTCGCGCGATCGCCGATCCGTGCTAAAATAAGAAGTTAGTTCCGCGTTAAACGGCACGCTTGGAGAAAAGGGGAGAGACGAGGGTAAAATACGATATCCCTTGTTGCGTCGAATATAGCCGCAGAGTTTTTGATAAGGAACCCAAGTTTTGTATCATTGTATACAATTATTCACTGATATACAGGGTGGTTCTTAATAAGTGCGAAAAATTTTAGGATGATTCTTTGTCGAAAATTAAGGGGGATTTTTTATACAGGGTGTCCCGCAACTATCGCTCAATATTTTAAAGGTAGATTCTCTGACCAATTTAGATTTTTCCTCAGCGAAAATGCCGAAGAAGATCATTATTTTTTGCATATTCCTAATTTTTGTCCTGATGTATCTTTCTAACTAAGCCTTAAATTAAAATTCTATTAAAGTAAACTCTACCTAAAATTAACTAAAGAATGTGATTTTATTAATATTTTATTCCCATAAGGCTTAGTTTGCGAAAAACCCTTTATTTTCAATCATTTATAACTCGAAAACTATTAGTGCCTCGACATTTTCGCTGAGGAAAAATCGTTTTGAAATTGGCCAGAGAATCTACCTTTAAAATATTGAGCGGTAGTTGCGAGACACTCTGTATAATATGTACTCTTACATCCTTCCTTCTGGAGTTACACTCCTTCAAAAATGAGGGAACTTAAAAATTAAGTTTTTATTTTTTTTTCAAATTTGGAAGGAATTAAAGAAATGAAATTAGATTTTCTACTAGGGTATTTTCTAGTAAAAAGATTATTTATTAATATTTTTTTTCAGTCTCCTTCTATTGTTATAAAGGGATGAAATTAGCAATCCCTATTCAATTTTTTATTAGAATTTTTTAATGGGCCAGAATAATATGATTAAAAGTCTATATTAAAAAGTTTGGTTTATTTAGAAACTTTTTTATTTCTTTAATTTTTTTCATAAAACCAGTAGTTTTCAAGAAAAAAATACAATACGTTATATCGTACACAGCACGATGCTAAATAGCATAGGTTTTGAATTACGAGAAATTAAATTTTAAAATAAAAATAAGATTAGAGTAATTTAAATGTTGGGAAAATTGAAATAAAAACAAAATTATTAAAATTAATAAAAACCTAAAAACCTAAAAAAATAAAAATCTTATTTTTGGAGGAGTGTAACTTCACAAGGAAGGGATATAGCAATATATGTTTATATGAAAAATCTTCCTTAATTTTCGATAAAGAATCATCTCCTAAAATTTTTCGCGCTTACTAAAAAACACTCTATACACATATATTATCAGCTCATATCTTTTTTATCGTTATTTAGTTGAACAAGAAGGGAATAATTTTTTTATTTTTATATATTATTGTCTAAATTATATTTTTTCCTTCTTATATTCAGCAATTGTTTAAATGTAATATTCTCTCTTTTTCTCTGTCTTTGTATGTGTCGATGTATATGTACTATTAAAAATAACAAAAAAAAAAATGTTTTGCTTGCAATTTATAACATTTAAATTATTTAGGAAATGAACTTTTTATTAAAACAAAGATGGGAAAAAGGAATTGACATGGAATCTACCCTTCCGTTCAGGATTAAAACATCCCTAATTTTTAATGGACGATGGTAGATAAGGCCTTTGAAAGTGCGCAGACGCAGAAAAAAGGGTGAAAAAGCGAGAAGGGAAGGGGTGGGTTTTGCGGGGCGAACGAACGCAACAGGTGCGCTACGCTTCCCTTCATCCGTGTCGTCCTCGAGTACAAGTGTACTCCGAGAGACTCGCGTACAAGTGCACCCGAGTAAAGTTTCTTCGAATTTCGTGGACATCAATAATCCTCTGTCCCTCAGGAACGTTTCATTTCTAACCGACGAACTTTATTCTATCTTCCCATCCCATTAGTACCGAACTATAGAGAATACAACGCGTGTCAAGATGTCAAAATATCTTCTCACCTCTGCATTCTATGAATGTTTTAACTTGTTTTCGAAGAAGACAGCATGTTCCTGTTCGTTACAGGCATTATTATTATATGATTTTGAGAATAATATATATGTTGTGGATCAAATTTGTCAACATAAATAGAATATTTCTTTCTCTCTCCTTCTCCTTCAAGAATTCATAAAATATTATTACATATATATATATATAGACAGACAGAGAGAGAGAGAGAGAGAGAGAGAGAGAGAGAATTAAATTTAATAAAATTTTGATTCTCTTCACTCATGAAAAAGATGGCTTAAGAGAAATCTCTAATTTAAAAAAAATCGAGCAATGACTTTTAAATAAAATCCCTACATTACAATATATTAATACAGTTTAATATACTTTATATACGAAGAAAAAGATTTTAATTTCTTTTTATGTACACGAAAGTAATCGGCTTTAAAGGATCAGAGAGAGAGATATAGAGAAAAAAAGGAAAAGAAAACGAAGAGAGGAAAAATAGGTTACGGTAAATTAAAGTATAGTACTAAAATATATACAGGTTGCTTTTCGAGGAATCGTAGAATTGAATGAATCTTACGACTCCTCGTTATCTGATAATTTAAAGTGTCATTATCAAAGTACTTCTTGCAATCGAGAAAAAATCGAATTAAACGAAATTATGAGCATTAATTCAATTGTTATTTATGGTTATTTATGGGTAACAATTAATCCACAAAAAGGGTTTACATTTTTATTGTAATTCTACATCACAATATCATTCATAAGAAACTTAATCACTCTTTGCGTTTAATATTGTATGCAGAAAAATAGTAGATGAAAATCTTGTGCGACTTAATCGAATCATTTACGTGCACATCAACGTATTGCGAAATTTTTAAACAATTTCTATGCAAGATGCACTGTAGGTAGTTTCTATGCAAACAAAAGATAGTTTCTTATTAAATTAAAATTCAAAGAGTTAATCATTTCACTCTCCTATTAATCTCATCAGATTAGCCTTCAAATCTACAACAACGGCATGTTTTTCTGTAGCTTATCTCGCGACCTTTTCGAAACATTATAATAAAGTATTTTTTCATCGAGTACTTTTCGAGTTTTGAGGCTTAAAATAATTTTTTTTACATAAACCATAAAATACCTAGCAAAATATTCTTTTTCAATTATCTTACCTTAATATTTTTATGTACAAAATAATGAGAGAAATCAATTGATGTAAGGAAGACACATAATTGTTTCGAAAAAAAATATGTAATTGTTAATTGCAAATTATATATTTTTTCTTCGAAACAATTATGTGTTTTTCTTACACCAATTGACACCTCTCATTATTTTGTACATAAAAATATTAAGATAAGGTAATCGATAAGATAATGAATATTTTACTACATATATTATGGTTTATGTAAAATTAAGAGATTATTTCAAGCATAATTCAAAAAGTACTCGATGCAAAAATACTTTATTATAATGTTTTGAAAATGTCTCGAAAGAGCTTTTTTTGGGGAAGAGTTTGCCCTGACACCCTGTATATATATATATACAGGATATTTCTTAATAAGTTCTATTCTAATTCGAAAAATTTTAGAAGATGATTCTTTGTGAAAATTAAGGGAATTTTTCATATAAACATATACTCTTACATCTCTCCTTATGAAGTTACTCCTGCAAAAATGGGAGTAAAAATTAGGTTTCTATATTTTTCTCAAATTTGTCACAAGTTAAAGAAATGAAATTAAGTGGATAACTCTTCAACTTGTTTGAAATTTGAGAAAAAAAATAAAAACCTAATTTTAATATATATTATATATTTATATGAAAAACTCCTCAATTTTCGACAAAGAATCATCTCTTAAAATTTGTCGCACTTATTAAGAAACATCCTGTATAATTATAATATATCTCGACGAGCATGAATTCTGGGCGCGAGAGGGTTGAAACGCGCGGGAATCTTTCGCGATGGGGTAGGATTCTTGGAAGCGCAACGCTGGGCTGAAGCGTCAAGAAAGTCAAGCAGGCAGGCAAGCGGGCAATCGATCGATTGCCCTCGCACGAACGCATGGCCCTGTTCTGTTCCTCGCGCTATACTTTGCGTCGCGGTATACTTCGTCTTTTGTGGGTCGCGCCAGTGCAGAATGTCGCGCGAGCGCAACAATGTTATCCACAACGGATGATCGTTTTTTTTTTACTGCTGGCACGTACGTACGAATTTACTGCATTTCGTTTCCCCGAGGTACATATCCCCCGTTACGTGGATTATTACGCATTGCACGCATTTTTATGGCTCACACGCGATATACATACTTTTTCCCCCTTACACGAAATTATCGTTTCCTCTCTGCGAATTTTTAGTTTTTGCGTTTTTTACTAAATTTTTGCAGTGTTTAAAAAAGATAAAATTTGATGAAATGTTGACGCAATTATACGAGTTATGCCGTATGATGAAAATTTGATACCGTGCGAGCTTTCGTCCGTTTGTCTGACCATAAATAGCTATGACTACTCGGTGACCGTAATTGCTTGACATATACGATGTTTGAATGTAAATATAAATGTTTGCCGCAAGATCGACATAAAATATACATTCCTAGAAAATATATGAGTATTCCCTCGCCATTATTATATTCTGCAAATAATGCACGCGGTACATTTGAGCGATATAAAAAATGC
This sequence comes from Camponotus fellah, assembly GCA_030586385.1. Lineage (NCBI taxonomy): Eukaryota > Metazoa > Arthropoda > Insecta > Hymenoptera > Formicidae > Camponotus > Camponotus fellah. The sequence continues at coordinate 1,264,465 of JAPIVC010001004.1, forward strand.
TAGAGATTTATCAACGATTTATTCATTCGGTTTATTTATTCGATTAGAATTCTTGATGAAATTTATTTATGTATTTCCCGTTTAATATGAATTAAATGTTTATTTCATTAATTGCTTTACATTTCTGATACTTGAAGAGTTATTACTATCCAAGAAGGATATTGTAATTAAATCGATTTATTATTTATAAAATATTTGCGAGCATTATTCATCCAACGGACACATTTTTGGATCGGATTTATTTTGGTTTTTCCTACATATTGATTTTCCCCGCTTGTTGAGTCCAGCGTTTCATCGAAATTGTATGAGTCAGACGAGTTTAGACAGTCCAAATAATGCCGGGCACACCCCAGTCATTATCACTGTCACCACGTCAAGTAATTTTCCTTCGTTCCCGATATTCTTTCGCTCTGGATCGGCCAGTTTTCTCAACTATCTTGTCAATTAATATAAAATAATAAATAAAAATTTCCAAATATCCCATGGGCATAATTGGAATATTATCTTACGAAATAAATTCATATCTTTTCACGCAAAAATTTCAACAAGGGCTATCGCGTATGGCGCATCGCGTAAATGATTTCCCCGCTAATACGTGGATGTCTTTCATTAAGGGAAAGTAAAAGTAGGACGATAACTCATTTCTCATTCAAGGCATTTTTCGCGCGATTACTTTCGCCTCTGCGATAGACGCAAGTCTTGGAAGTTTCATATTTACATAAGTGAATCACTGATTGTTTTAAGAGAACAGTTTTCGTTTTCTCCGTATTGAATCTTCATTCTGACGGTAGCCATGAACCATTTCTGCAGAATTAACGTAAATGCGAAACCTTGAAAACTTGCGTCGTTACAAACAAAGACATTTGCATCATAAAAATCTATACATATATCTAGATTTACACGGAATATCATGTGTTTTGTCATGTATATATATTATTGATATTTCAATTTGAATAATCTTAAAATGTAATTGACAATTGTATATGTATGGAGAAAGTATCGCTTGAACAATTTTGAAATAGAGAGCGGATATAAACTTGAAAAATTTATTCGTCTTCTCAGATCCGATTTACGTTGCCTATAAATTTCTTTTGGATATCTTTCTCATACGTAGCTATGAAAATATTGACTTGCGGAGAACTGGAGGACATATAAACTGTTTGATTAGAAAATCTAATATAGACAGAATTTAAAGCATTCTATAAATAAGAGACAACTTGATTAGCAAGTGTGTTAATCAAATAACATCTTAATTAGAATTATAACAGTGATTTTTATTGATGTTGATACAATAAAATTCTGGATTATTCTGCAAATTTAAATTAGATAATATTTAAACGGCATTATTTCACGTATTAAAAATCGAAAATATTGCTCGTGTTCAATAGTTCCAATGGATTTCTAGCATAGCAACGAGACTGTTGCTGGTAGATATCTCGTCAATTCAAGCGAGCAAAGACTTGCCTAATTTATCATTTAACGAGCATCACTCATGTCCAATTATTTCTCTCTCTTTCTCCAGAGAATTCTAGGATATAAAATCCTATTATTTCGAGATCGCGAGGTTTTCAACGACGTATAATAGTGAAACAAACGCACGATGCAATGTGTTCTTTATATTTTTTCCGTTTCCGCTCGGTAATTTTTTGCAATCGTCTCTCCCCCTGGCATTGGCGAAGCCTCGGCGACGGCGACGACGACGATAGCGTCAGCGGTCGTCGTCATGACAACGTTTTTCCGCAACGTACCCGGCCTGGTTTGTGACGTCACGCGACGTCGGCGTCGGCGTCGCCCCACCAGCCAGCCACCGTCGCCAGCAACTGGGTTTTCCTCCACGGGGGTAGTTTCCGGTGGCGCCACCGGGCAGGGTCCATGAACATGGCGATGCGATTATGCGTATGTATCAGGCCGACGATTAGCTTTCGTCCATCGCCGAACCTCTTGGCACGAAGAGAAAGGCTCCGATCGATCGCCAACGCGATAATTTTGCGGAATTTTTTAGCGATCCCCCAATCAAAATCCACCCTTCCTCCCTATGTCTCATATACTATATATTCGAGAGCAAATCGCGATACCTTTCCGAAGGTAAGGGATCGTTAAAGGAAACTTGTCCATATAAAAAAATTGATAAATATTTCTCAACGATGTTATTTCGCACAGGAGCCTCGTTGAAAGTTTGAAGCTCCTTCTTCGAATTACATACACATTGCGTGCCAAATGCAAACATTGCGATTCAAAGTTTCAAACTCGATGCAATAAATCAAGGAGGACTGCTCCGGTTTTCGATTCTTCTCAGAGAAAGAGAAGCGTAATTGTGTGCCAGGGTACAAACAACTTTTATGGAGAACTATTTATATTATTATATTCTTGGCGTAAGACGATGGCGTCTCTCGATATAGCTTGAGACCAGTTGAAAGAGTAACAATGTCGAAGATCGTAGCTTCAAGTATCGCGAGTAATTTCAATTTATATTATTTCGTTTGTAGATATTACTGGTGAATTTAATGCAGCTTCTTTAATGCCGCAAAAATGCTGCATCGAAATGCGTATTGAAATGCATGGGAAGGAAAGATGTTGTAGGTCAAATATTACCACGTCTCTTCTTCTTTCTCTTGTTCTCATCGTGTTTAAGGTAAATGCTCGCAAAATGTTCGCCTCTTTACTGCAGAGGATTCTATAGTCAAGTGCATCAATCCGCTCGGTGCAGATGCACTCCGCTGCCGCGCTGCTTATTCGAGTCGCGTTCGTTCAGTGCATCCGCAGCGGGCAAGTTACTGCAATCGATACAAGAGCTCTCCGAATGAGGTCCACAGTCGCTGAAAAATATTGCATGTCAATTATTTGATTGGCTAATTGCAAATTTGATTAGATGTATGTTAGGGATAGTCGGATGTCTGACTTATGCAAACATTTTTCTCCTTATGACAGTAGGATATACAATTTTTTTTGTTTCGTATATTTTTGAAAATTCGTATTTATGGTAATTTAATATTTTAAGTGAGATAGCTTTTTAATGCCTTTTTCTTGTAATTTATATATGTGCATATGAATTGTTAAAACAAAATTACAAGAATATCAAAACTATTCCACTTGGATATTTGATTAAATACGAATTTACAAGAAAAATATGTATATATTTTCTTGGCGAGTCTATAAAATTGTTCAAACGATTTTTACTGTATTTCCTGCGGCTGTTTATTCAACAATACTGATATTTATTAAACAATCGTCGAAAAGCAAGATTGATATTACGCCAAAGTTGATTAAATTGCTGATAACTGATGCCTGACGAACCGTGTCTCATTTCCGCGCGCACATCGGAATTGACATGGATCGCGTATCGTTTTATACGACGTCGCGGATGTATGCACTGTGGCTATTTATTGATCCGCAATCCAAATGGGCGAACGATGCACGGAAAAGTGCTTCGGCATAGTGCTCTTGGCTTCCGTTCGGCATTAATTCATTTGCGATGGTTAATCGAATCCCATAAACTCTCAGTTGCCGAATCGTATCTCTTCATATTGCGATCGTACCGAGTTTGCACGAGTTTTCAATTATTTTGCATAATTTTGGATTTAAAAAATATTAATTAAAAGTCGTCATGCATATTTGTTTACAGCAAACACAAATTAATTTCTTAATTAGCGTTATAATACTTTTCTCTTTCTGTATTCCCTGTTACTAAAATTCCATTAAATATTCCCTCTTGTTCCATATGTGAGATTCTGTATGCTTGACATTTACATTTTTTGCATTATTTCTATCTTTCTCTTTTCTTTATGTCTATTATTTATATGTTTTGCAAAAACTGGTAATTTTAATTATGTTTAACAGCTTCTCAATTCTCTCATTGCGTGCGTGAGCATTTTTTTATTTTATTCGAATGAAAAATAAAAATGTAGAAGAAAGCGTTATTTCGAATAAAGCCAAAGATTTAGAAAAAATAACAAATACAAAACGAAGTGGAGAATGTGCATTATTCTAGTTAGCAAATACAAAGGTTAGAGAGAAATGAAGGAGAGAGATAAAAACGAAAAAAAGAGTAATTTCTTTTAGAAAAATTACTTGTTAAACCCGGTGTAGCCGGTCGTTTCCGTTACCGCGTATAATTTCTCGATGAAGGCCGATTTGTCGCAGATATAGTTGACCTCGTTTCTTCTTGCTTCGCACGCTGGCAGAGTGCCGCTTTTTATTGCAATTCTATATCAGTGAAACACAACCCACGATCAAGCACATATTCAATACGTAATAGGAGAAATCGGCTAATTATTTCGCGGCTTCTGTATAACTTCTCTTAATGATTAATTATAGAGCTTTTCTATGGTGTTATATCATATTCCACGCATAAACTAAAGGCCATAAGTCAAGCTGGTTCGAAAAATATTATTTTAACGATTTTCTCTCGAGCAAGCGTACGCTTTCCGGTATAAAATTGCATAAAACTTTTTAATATAAATGGAGATGTACAGTGTAATATCTTTTTTCATACAAATATTTATTTGTAGACTTTAGGTACAAGAGAAGAGAATGAGAATTATCTTTGTAAAAAAACAATTTGATATAAATCCAGTTATAATTTCAAAGCGTTCTGGTCTGCTGCTCAAAATTTTTTCGCATTTTATATTTTGAAAAAAACAAAAATGTCCTTGTGTGTGATAATGGAGCTGTCTCATCTTCTCTTGAATAATTTTTCAAATTTTTGTCCTAAACAAAATCACATATATACTCGAATACGACTGCGCAAAATTTATATTATCTGCAATCTACGGCCGACATGTGGTGAAAAGAAATACGCATTAAATGATTCGAGACACGCGATTTGTGTCGACCGTCTCGTGACGTTGTCGTAATCCATCGATTTCCCTTGTATCTCTTGCCAGCTTGTTTTCCCTGTAAACAAAAAAAAAGAAAATCTGTAGAATTCTGAATAATAAAAACGTGATATATACGCTCGTATTAAAGATTAATGATTTGTCTGCGACTACTGCTGCGTATCAATATTGAAATGGAAAATTATTAGCTTGCAAGAATATTGAAATAGAAGTCGTGTTGCTATCCGACTTTCTTATTTCATCCTTTTCTTTTTGTCTCAACTAGAGAAACAAGATGTAGGTTTGTTCCACTTTTGCGAGTAATTCTACGCAGAGACACAAAACACGCTATCGTCAGCGGAGGATAGACGAATGTATGGTTAATGTAACGGGGCAAAAGAAAAAGTCTTTCCATCTTGCAATTAGTACAAGGACATAATTGGATTAGTAATCAAATTAAAAATACCGTCCATTTCGCGAGTTGTAAAATTGTGACGTTAAATCTTCTCAATTAACTTTACGGAAATGTAATTTCATAGAATATATGCTTTATTTCGTGGGAGAAACGCATGAATAAAATAATAGATTTAAATGTATTTAATTAATCTATGCACTTTCAATAATTAAGTTATGCTGTATATTTTTATGTTTCTGTTTATATCACTCATTTACAATGTAGGAAATGTGATAAAAATATTCTATATAATAAATGTAGGAAATAGGAATAGATACAAAGTATCGTAAAACTTGTGAAAAACACAAATAGACTATTAACGATTTTATAAATAATTCCTTTCTTTTTCTCGATAAAAGACTCGTTGCTCAAACAATTGTTAAAAGGAATAAGAAAAGAGAAATTATAAATACACGGTAAAAAACATTTTGTATTTCTGTTGAAATTTTCTCGTGTAAAAATTTTTGTGTTAAATTTTTAATATACTCTTATGTTAATGTAACATATTATCGTTGTGTTATTTTGACATTTCTGCGTTGAGTTAATATTCACCGTTTCTAAGAGTTAAAATAACACAATTAATATGTAAATGCACGAATTTTTGATGAAATAAGTTATATGTTAAAATGAACAGATAAGTTGTGTTATTTTTCTCTCTATAACAGTTTCCATATGTTAAATCGACATATTTCTTCCGTTATTTATCATAAAAATGTAAGAATAACATTTTCTTTTAATTAAATTTAACATTATAAATATGTTAATTTAACATAAACTTTATTTCCAGATAAAATTTAAGTGTTACACTTTTGTGTTAATTTTTAAACATATTACTTGTGTTATTTATTTACATACTTGCCTTCTGTTAAATTAACATTAAAATTAGAGTGGATAAATTGGGACATGTGAAATATGTTAAATTTAACACAAAATTTTTTACTGTGTACTATAATCTATATAATACGCTGTCAATTCTTTTAGAAATTCTTTTGAAATCTATAAAATCTCTCTTGTGTTTTATAAACCTTACGTTTTCAACAAATACAAAAATTCGATATATTAAAAGGAAGAAAATAAAAATCATATTCCAATTATTGTACGAGCTTTTAAGTAAACTTCCACAAATTCCGAAGTGTGTCTATACAATCACGTCGAACCAGTTTTTCGATCTTTTCGACAAACAGAAGTTCGATACGAAAGAATAACACTGTAAATGTCAGCGAGCGGGGAGAAAAGTTTCGTGTTGAACTCGGGAAACGGCCGATTCAACACGCGGCTGTTTCACTGGCGGAGGAGCCCCTTCATTCTTACTTTTCTCCCATGTCGGGCCAGGCGCTCGGCGTCGCCGCCGTCGCCATCGCCGAGGCGCGTTTAACCGAGTTTCGGTGGGATGATGATCGACCGCGCGAAACTCGGTCAAAGACCACCGACACCTTTCCGCGGCTTCGCTTGTACAGATAACGGTACGCGATTCGCGCGAAAATTCCCGGCCAAAATCTCCTCGTTTTTCGAGCAAATTCGTCTCTAATCACGTCAAGTCGTATCATGAAAAAATCAAGCTCCGAGTTTCGCCTCGTCATAAAAAATTAATTCCTCTCTCTCCGCTGAACTACTAGAGTTTTTCTCTCGAATAAAAGACCTTATCTCACAAACATGAAATATTGTCAAATATTGATGTAGCACAAGCCACGCAGCCACCACATTTGTGATGTGTGATATTTTATAGCAGATGTTAAGTCGTATATTAATAAGAGAAGCGATTTAGATTCATTTGGTTTCTCTGTTTTTTTTTGTTGCAGAAAATAAAAAAATCGACCGACTCGAAGACTAGACTATGTTATTTCGGATAACGGATTGATCGCACCCGTCGCTTCATTCACACGTGAGTATGCATTAATACGTTTCGTAGTTGATTTGCAGGAGTAGTTTGCGTTTCCAATTTATTTCGCCGATATTATCCAGCCTAATGACTATCGGGAATTCCCATGATATTCTAGAAATATACTTGGTTCGCGTTATTATAATTAGAAAATTAGACAAATGATCTCGTGTACATTTGTATCTCTTTGGCTGAAGTAATTTTCTTAAGGATGTTTTGTATGTACAATCTCAGCAAAGTAGCTGAAAATCAATATTGACGAATATATCCACTTTTGATGTGTTTTGAGTATGAGAAATTGTGTGGAATATTACAATTTGATCATAGCTACAGTGCAGAGATGTATTTTTTAATATTTATTGCGTTTTTGCTGAAATATATTCCGAATTTTGTTAATCGAAATGATAAACTTTTGGCAGAGAATTTCGCTTTATGATGGATACATGGCTAACTTTATTAAATTATATTTAATATCTTTTTAACAATTAGTACCTGTATAATATTATATGACTAATGTTTCCTCTGTATCTAAACTTTTGAAAATTTTAAACAAATTCTGAATATTATTTCCACGTGTTTTTATCATTTCAATCGACGTGCTTATACGTTTCCCATAAGAACACATGTTAATTCGGTGCAAATTAAAATCCTTATAATTTGAACGCTTTGAATCGATTTAAAAATTGTACTGAAGATTCTAAACATACGTAAGAACATTCTGTACAATTTTCATTAAATTCTCAATATTTTGAAAATAGGTACAAAACATGAATCGAAATGATTAACTTTTGACAGAGATGTATTTTTTAATATTTATTGCGTTTTTGCTGAAATATATTCCGAATTTTGTTAATCGAAATGATTAACTTTTGGCAGAGAATTTCGCTTTATGACGGATACATGGCTAACTTTATTAAATTATATTTAATATCTTTTTAACAATTAGTACTTGTATAATATTATTTGACCAAATGTTTCCTCTGTATCTAATTTTTGCAAATTTTAAACAAATTCTGAATATCATTTCCACGTGTTTTTATCATTTCAATCGACGTGCTTATACGTTTCCCATGAGAACACATGTTAACTCGGTGCAAATTAAAATCCTTATAACTTGAACGCTTTGAATCTATTTAAAAATTGTACTGAAGATTCTAAACAAATGTACGGACATTCTGTACAATTTTCATTAAATTCTCAATATTTTGAAAATAGGTACAAAACATGAATCGAAATGATTAACTTTTTGCTGAAATATTCCGAATTTTGTTAATCGAAATGATAAACTTTTGGCAGAGAATTTCGCTTTATGACGGATACATGGCTAACTTTATTAAATTATATTTAATATATTTTTAACAATTAGTACTTGTATAATATTATTTGACCAAATGTTTCCTCTGCATCTAACTTTTGCAAATTTTAAACAAATTCTGAATATCATTTCCACGTGTTTTTATCATTTCCCATGAGAACACATGTTAACTCGGTGCAAATTAAAATCCTTATAACTTGTGAACGCTTTAGTGAATCGATTTAAAAATTGTACTAAAGATTCTAAACATATGTAAGAACATTCTGTACAATTTTCATTAAATTCTCAATATTTTGAAAATAGGTACAAAACATGAATCGAAATGATTAACTTTTGGCAGAGATGTATTTTTTAATATTTATTGCGTTTTTGCTGAAATATTCCGAATTTTGTTAATCGAAATGATAAACTTTTGGCAGAGAATTTCGCTTTATGACAGATCCATGGCTAACTTCATTAAATTATATTTAATATCTTTTTAACAATTAGTAGCTGTATAATATTATTTGACCAAATGTTTCCTCTGTATCTAAACTTTTGCAAATTTTAAACAAATTCTGAATATTACTTCCATGTGTTTTTGTCATTCGAATCGACATAGCTATACGTTTCCCATAAGAACACATGTTAATTCGGTGCAAATTAAAATTCTTATAACGTGAACGCTTTAGTGAATCGATTTCGAAATTGTACTGAAGATTCTAAACATATGTACGAACATTCTGTACAATTTCAAATTCTCAATATTTTAAAAATAGGTACAAAACATCCTTAATTTATGACCGATGGAAAATATCGCAGAAGTGAAAATTGATAACGCGACCCAATGTTTGCGCTCTTCTAACGCACACATCGGAATGACAGTATCTGCTGTCTTATCGCAACGTGGCGCTTCTTCCTCGACTTGTCTCAGGTCGGACATGAAAAATCTTGGTTCGCGTTGGACGGTCCCCGACATAGCACGCACTGCCGCAGCGCGTTCGTCATTTCTCGTCGCCATTACGTTGGAACGAGATTCAGGTAGCAGCAGCAGCCTCAACAAGAGCAGCTTGAACCGCAACAGAAACAAAGCTAGAAGTAGCGGTAGCACTGACAGTAACGGCAGCAACAGCAGCAGCAGCAGCAGCAGCAGCAGTATTCGCTTGACGGCGATCGACCAGAAGAGGGAGAGCAAGAGCAACGGCGGATCGGCAATCGACGTGCTGCACGGAGCGCATTTATCCGTCCGAGCGTACGTAACGACGCCGTGTGACCGCATCATCGGCACGACGCGTTCCGAATCGACGACGCCCAGAAACCGGCCGCTGGTAGCCGGCAAGTCGAGCCACCCTCAGCACCGGACCCGTCGTCCCCGTCAGCCGCAGCAGCAACTCTACTACCCCCCCGCATCGTGGAACACGCGCACATCACACTTCAGGAACTGTTAGCACCGATCAAAAGTGAGTCTTTGCGAAATCGTCTCTCTTCGCCCTCTTGTCCATTCAGTTTTTCCTCCCCTATCTTTTCCTGCTTTATTTACTTTATTATTATCACATCATAAAAAGAAAGTTCATAAAAGAAAGTTGAAATATTACGATTTATTTAATTATCTTTTTGTACTTTCTTATTTTTATTTAAGGATGTTTTGTATAATCCCAGTAAAAAGTAGTTGAAAATCAATATTGACGAATATATCCACTTTTGGTGTATTTTGAGTATGAGAAATTGTGGAAATTATGGAATATTACAATTTGATCTTAGCTACAGTGCAGAGATGTATTTTTTAGTATTTATTGCATTTTTACTGAAATATTCCGAATTTTGTGAATCGAAATGATTAACTTTTGGCAGAGAATTTCGCCTTGTAACAGATACATCGCTAACTTCATTGAATTATATTTAATGGTTCTTATTCAGAACGCGCTTACAAAGATGTTAGCGCGTTGTTGTCCAATAGAAGTGTTTGTATTATATAAAACAAGTTTTTCTATTGGATAACAATGCGCTAATCTTTGTAAGCGCGTTTTGAATACGGATCAATATCTTTTTAACCAGTTAGTACTTGTATAATATTATTTGACCAAATATCCTCTGTATCTACACTTTTGCAACTTTTAAACAAATTCTGAATTTTATTTCCATGTGTTTTTGTCATTTGATCGTGGTTTCCCATAAGAATACATTAATTCGGTGCAAATTAAAATCCTTATAACTTGTGATCGCTTCAGTGAATCGATTTAAAAATTGTACTGAAGATTCTAAACATATATAAGGACACTGTACAATTTTCATTAAATTCTCAATATTTTGAAAATAGGTACAAAACATCATGAATCGAAATGATTAACTTTTGGCAGAGATGTATTTTTTTAATATTTATTGTGTTTTTACTGAAATATTCCGAATTTTGTGAATCGAAATAATTAACTTTTGGCAGAGAATTTCGTTTTATGACAGATACATGGCTAACTTTATTAAATTATATTTAATATCTTTTTAACAATTAATACTTGTATAATATTATTTGACCAAATGTCCTCTGTATCTAAATTTTTGCAAATTCATTCATTTTGCATATTCAGAATTTGTTTAAAATTTTTGCAAATTTTAAACAAATTCTGAATATTATTTCCATGTGTTTTTGTCATTTGATCGTGGTTTCCCAATAAGAACACATGTTAATTCAGTGCAAATTAAAATCCTTATAACTTGTGAACGTTTCAGTGAATCGATTTAAAAATTGTACTGAAGATTCTAAACATATGTAAGGACAGTCTGTACAATTTTCATTAAATTCTCAATATTTTGAAAATAGATACAAAACATCCTTAACATTATCGTAAAGCTGATTCAATTTATTTATTTTTATGACGTATGTGATATCGAGTTTTGAATCAAAAGCGAATATTAGAATGTGAGAAAGATTCCAATAACATCAAGACAAATAATATCAATACATGTACGTTGATCAATACATGTATTGATATTATTTGTCTTGATGTCATTGGAGTCTTCTTTTCTATTCTTTGTGTATATTGTCAATTGCTGTTTCTTACAATTTGATATTTATAATCGATCAGGGTTTATACGCTCCCTCGTAGGAAGGTGGCTCAGCTGTGCGCAGCCTAGACAATGTCCGAAGATTCTGACTCTATATCAGAGGAAGAAAGAAGTTTGTTCCGTCCGTTCACGCGGGAGTCCCTGGCAGCGATAGAGGCTCGCATCGCCGAGGAAGAGGCCAGGCAGAAAGAGCTTCAGCAGAGAAGAGCCGAAGGCGAGGTATGAACGCGGCCGTGTACGATACACGAACGCGTATCTTTCAATTTTTCTCGCGCGCGCATTAATTATATCGATGCATAATTGATCGCGCGTACTTGTTTAGAACATCTCTTGAGTAGCGCCAAATAAATTACGTTAAATGATTCGGTGACGATCATTTTCAGTCCTTTTCGAATATCGATTACACATGTGTTTACAAATCAAATTTTAGCCTTCACAAATGATTAATCTTAACGCATAGTGATACATATATGTGTCAAAGATTTCAAAGTTTTAATTTTTTTCTATTTTATTTAATAATTATAAAGATATTTTGAATAAATATAATTGAATTTAACAATTTAACAATTTAACAATGATTTGACTCAAATAAATATAATTATAATTAATATAAATATAATTGAAAAAAAAGATAAAATAATTTGTATCGATTCCGATAAATTCGAGGAGGTTAAATATATCGCGAAAATTTCCAAGCTGTTTGAATTGTAAACACATGGATGACATGGATGAAATTTCAGAGATACCTTTCGCGCAAAAATCGTATCACTTTCTTACAATTTGTATCCCAGTTTGCTACACATTTATTATTATTGTACAATATTTTTGAGTTAGATTCGGATTAAACAAATATTTATTTGACGCTATTGATTTTCTTGCCAAGTTGATGCGCGGTCAATTAATTTTCCTGTGTAATCGTTTTCGCCCTTTTCGTACGTGTTTATGTAAATATGTAAAGCGAGCGATATATAATAATAAAATTTTAGAAGCCTTAATACGCGAAGAAAAAATAGCATTCGTTCAACATGAAAATTATGCAGGTTATTTTATAAACTTTTGAAGAATTTCTTTTTGAGTCTTCATCTTTAGCCAATGGCTACTGCGCCTACAGGCGCTTGTATGATATATGCTAAAAGTTTTTCATTAATTGCCACTCATACTTAAGATCTTATCATACTATTATAGTCGAGAGCAGCAGTACAACAATTACAGGCAACAGTATAGTAATATAACTTTGCTTTTATTAAAGAATAAAACGTAGATATTTTTTTGATACACGGTAAAAAACATTTTGTATTTCTGTTGAAATTTTCTCGTGTAAAAATTTTTGTGTTAAATTTTTAACATACTCTTATGTTAATGTAACATATTATCGTTGTGTTATTTTGATATTTCTGCGTTGAGTTAATATTCACCGTTTCTAAGAGTTAAAATAACACAATTAATATGTAAATGCACGAATTTTTGATGAAATAAGTTATATGTTAAAATGAACAGATAAGTTGTGTTATTTTTCTCTCTATAACAGTTGCCATATGTTAAATCGACATATCTCTTCCGTTATTTATCATAAAAATGTAAGAATAACTTTTTCTTTTAATTAAATTTAACATTTATAAATATGTTAATTTAACATAAACTTTATTTCCAGATAAAATTTAAGTGTTACACTTTTGTGTTAATTTTTAAACATATTACTTGTGTTATTTATTTACATACTTGCCTTCTGTTAAATTAACATTAAAATTAGAGTGGATAAATTGGGACATGTGAAATATGTTAAATTTAACACAAAATTTTTTACTGTGTACAGTTAAATATTTTTTTGATAAATTCTTTCTAAAGATTCAATATTGCAAAAGAAATGGTTTTAATGTATTAAATTTTAATATTAAAAAACTTGGCAGAAAGATGATCAAATAAAAGAAATGAAGAATAAAACGGATAAAATGCAATTTTAAAAATATATCGAAACCAAGATAAACGCAATAAAATAAAACAATAAAATACCACATTTAATAAACACTTCAATCTACTTGAACCAACAACATACAAAAATAATCAAAATTAGACATCGAATTACACAATCGAATTTTATATTACAGTTGAATTTAGATATTTTTGCTCGTTTTAAGAAACACGATTTGCTCAGATCTGATATTGATTGATCTTAAGTATGAGCCGTCTTTTCCTGTGCCTAGCTGTAGCGCCGTTTGCGAGATCTGTTTTCTTCCCAAACATTCGTCCGACTGCAACAAACTCATCCATATATCCCTCTTACCCATCCGACTATCGCGTTGATTGCTCGCTTGATCTATCGCCAGTGTAGTGAGGATGTTAACTATCTTTACCGAGACGACTATTTAAATTATTTGTTTTTATATATATATATGTATATAAAGCATATATATTTATATATATATATATACATATTTGTCGTCGAGCAATGTATTGTATGTGTTATAAAAGATATGCCACGTACGCGCGAAGCTCGATATATGTCTGCAGTGTCACTTATCTGTGTCTGTTTATATCATATATGTATAATACATATGTACATATGTATATATACACACATATATATATGTATATACATGCATATATACGTTATTTATACGTGAATACCGCTCGTGTGTCGTGGCTCTCTCTCTCCATTCGTCTTTCTTCGCCGCGCTCGCGTTAATGAATAACCGCGCGAGTGCCACGCGATGGAAGACGATACGATTATCGCCATAGGAGGATCAATGTATCAAGTCCAACGAGCCCTTTACCATCCTTATAATTAGAGCTCCTAATTTGCCTCCGGCTGGAACAGTGACGCCGATAAAAGGAGCGGATTTATTTATTAGCCTTCCTCCTTCTTCTCCTCCCCTCCCTCATCGGGTCCATCGTTCAACATTGATCGTTGTTTGAAAATTACTTTCGCAAAAGGAGCAAATCCTCTTCTTTTATTGCCTCCTTGTATTATACTCCAGCGATGAAAGGTCAAGGAGAGAACGAGGGAAAAGCGAGATCGAGACTGGATTATCATCGATCGTCCGAGCATTAAATGAGTCTTAAAAATCTGAGAATGTATCGTAATGCTTTTTCGATACGTCGGAAAGTTTATAAATTATTTGGCGCATTTTTCTACGGGCAGATTATTCTTATTATTTTTGGGAGATGTGCCATATTAATCGAGTGTTCAAGACATGTAGACGTTGTTATAATTGACACGTTTGTTAATTTCGAATTTTTCAAAAATATGTTTAAGAACGATTTAAATCGTTATTTTATATCTTTCAAAATTATTTATCGGAAATCATAGTTGTTTGTTACAAAAAGTATCTTTTCTAATCGAGAGAGAGATTCACGGTTTTTTTTATCGACCAGTTTTAATCCAATCTCGATCGAGCTCGATGTGCTTGAAGAACCCTCCCTCCGGCCTGATCCTATACATTCCTGTCGTGTGTTTATGTCGTGATGTAAACAGTGTGTGTTTTTTTTCCCCACCATCTCTCCTCTTGATATGTTTCTCTCTCGCTCTTTTTCTGTCTCTCTCTCTCTCTGTCTCTTTTCTACCATATTCATTCATCCCAGTTCAGCTCGTGTTTCTCCGAAAATTGCGAATCGAACCCATCTTGTCGCGTTGCGCGTCCCTTCTCTATGTTACCTGCATATTAGCATACTTTTCTCCCCTTCTTTATTCATCCCCCGTATTCTCTGTATCTCTGTGTGTATATAACGACTGTTTCTCCATTTCTCCAATTTCAGGGAGGTTATGGACGGAAGAAAAAGAAAAAAGAAGTAAGACGTTACGTCACGCTAAGTAATACGCTCTCTATCTCATCCGACTTCTACCTTACTAACACTTACACATGCACACACACGTCACCCACGCCGACCACATACATACACGTGCACACTCGCAAACACGCACACGATCTCACGATTTCTCCTCGCTCGGTAGCACTTGGCCGATCGATTGACTAGACACGCGTCATTCACTGCCGGACGCCACACGTACACATATGTGACACAATATATTGTTCACAGGGATTGAAAGCAAAAATAATGAACTTTCCAATTTCTCAAATGTCGAGGGAAGATCAGTATTTTCACTGATGGTCGCGAGCGATTTTATATCCTCGGAGCATAAGCCACGTTGCATTCATGCTGCAATTTATCGAAAAATGGGATAAAAGTTAGAGTAAAAATTGTATAATCCTCTTGCGCACCTTTTATTATTAATCTCTTTTGAATTATTTTAATTTTATCGATCGATTGTTTTCTGTTTACATTACATTTAAAGATATTCGTTCCGAGAATTTTATGAAAAGTGTCGATTATAATCTTTTTAAATTATATATGATAGAACATATTTGTAAAATGATAGTTTCATAGATTATTCCGTCAATATTTTTATCGTTAAATTGTTCGTTCGATCTTTGTAGAGAAATTTTAACTCGCGATTTTGAAGTTTCATATTTTTTCCGGACGTCGCTATCGATCCCGAGAGAGAATTTGCATTCACCGGGTTTAAAGGGTCATGAAGGTTTTCAATCCCTAGTTCTCTGCCACGGTGTATATCGATTCCCGAGCGTCATCATCCCGAATCGATATATCGACGAGGTACCAAAGATGTGCAAGTTTAATCCGCGAAGCATTGAATTCGAAATGTTTTGATTAATTAATTCGGGCAACTATTCTTGGCGAGGGAGAGAGGACTCGCCTGCATATCTCAATGTCGCGGACATTTCGGGTGTCCTTCTTATCGCGATCGCGAGTAGTAGAATCCTTCTTCTGGATATTACATCGTGGACGAAAAACATTACGTGGTGAGGTCTTACTGATAATATTGCACACAAACACACGTACAGACACACACATACATACACACGATACAAAGCAACGTGCTTCTATATTGCCCCTTGTTTGTTTGCAAATACACATTACACGTTCCTTGGCAAGTGTCTTGACGTCTTACAATCAGAAGCGAACTGTGCTTGCGCTTTAATGCGCGACTTCTTCTCGAAATATTTGTTGACTCCAATATCTCTGAAAACGCTTTACACGTTCAAGCTTTAAGATTAATCGAATAACAACTGCAAGTTAACGTAATATTTAGAATCGATATTAAATAGAAATATTGAGTAAATAAATAATGCACCTCAAGTATATTTTTCTCTCAAATATAACACGACTCTGATAGGTTTCTCGGTAAACAAAATGATATCTTTAAAACTATTAAATCCAAACGACTACATAAAATCTGATAATGATCTGTTTTCAAGAGCTGCATAAGAGTGCACATAAATATGCGTATCCGAGGAAATCAACATAAATGTGTCTCACTTCTAACGAGAAATACGTGTACGAGCTTAAAAATTATCATCGGGAAATATCCACAGTGTAACGCATAGAGATATGAGACGACATAAATATTTCGAGCGAAGGTCGCGGGATCGCCTGGTAAACGCTTTTACATGATATACATGTATAACGCTTGCGCTGACTTTTATTCTTTTTCTTTTTGAATGAACCGACGCGCACTGGCGTTGCAGCTGCTTTCGAGCGAAAGCAAAGTACGCGAGTCGCGTAATAGGACGTAAATAGAACGTAACGCGACGACACGACGTCCTCTGGAATAGTTTTGATTTATAGTTGATTTATAGTCGCACATTAGGAAGTTGTATGCGAAATGTTTTGCCGCGCTTCAGACACTTTGGAAACAATATTAATCTCCGAGGCGTCTCCTCGGCGACGCGTATCTTGGCCGACAGCATCGTCTAACAAGACGTCAAGTTTTGACGCGAGAGGAACGAGAGCTCGGCGTCTCGCGCACTCTGCTTCCAACCGCATCCGTCTCGTAGTCGAATCCGAATCCACGACCAGGACATGGTCCCTGGCAGCTTCCGAGCACGTCGAATTTGTCCTCGGAATTCGACGACGAGCGGAGATTTTTTTCGCACGCACGAGCACGCAAGAGAATTTTCCCGCGCTGAGTAATCACCGACGAATAACACTTGGCTTGTGCAAATTAGTCCTAGTGAATTAGATCGTACACATTTTAGCGTAGACACCTTTAATTAGGAGTGTAAGGTACACTCGCCTCGAATTTTGACACGTACAGTTTCGCAAGGAGCTCCAATTAAAAAAGATATTTCATCGCAAAGTCGATTTAGCCGACTCTATCGTTTGCGAGATTTTATCGCATTTTCACGCTTTCGCTGAGAATATCTCGACGAGATCGTTTAATGGAGTTAAGAATCTTAAAGTCATCGCGCATACATTTACATAAGCGTATAAACGCAGATTATATAAGTCGTCCCGAGCGATGTAGGAGAGACATACTTTACTGGCTTTCGGATAAATGAAAATTATCGTGCTAGCGAATCGGATAGAAATTAGATTAGAGCTACCGTGTCTAGTGTTAGGCAATATTAGTCGAGTCTCGGTCTAGAACAATAGAAATAGTATTTTTATATAATTACTCGGCCAGAGAAAGATTCGAGCCGTAGGCCAAACTCGAGCAGATCGCATGGTCCTTCTTCAGGTTCGTATGTTCACGGCTCGAATTTGCTACATATTCATGTTAATACGCGAATATATGAATTTTTTTATTGTGTATAACGCATTTTTATTTTCCACATTTACGTGATTTATCGGTTAGATAATTTGACTAGAGAGTTAGTTGCAATAACAATTTTTTTGAGATGTCGATCACAGCGATTATGGAAAATTCAGTAAGTTTGATTGAGAAATTTCAACGAAATTTCAGGAGATTTTTTTTTCTTTAGCTTCAACGTGACAATTGCAAATATATAATCACGTTTGTATCAATTTTATTATATTTCGAGATCCTGTTTCGTGATGTATAGGTGACAACGTAGTAGAGCGTATAAAGCTACTCAAAAGCGGTTTATGAATAACTGGTACGCTTAGTAAAGTACGCGGATGAATATTTCCAAAGGAGCAATTTGTTCGAATATTCATACGATTGAATATTTCACGTTCGCGTTTCGTATCCGAGAAAGTCAAACATGATACGCGTCATATGGTTTTTGCCCTTCTACGATCAAGTTAATATATTTTCGACAACATACTCTCTTACAGCACATGTCCAGGACGTTTGTATAAATATATATAATATTTTTCAATGCCACATCTTTCATTAATTCCGCGTAAAAAAAATTTACCACGATAATAATAAAAAAAAAATCACGAAGTATTATAGTACCTTATAGGAAATTGCGTGAGTTAACATGAATTTTATACTTCCTCTTTGCCAAAAATATATATTCATGCAATACTAGAAGCTTTTTATACGATTATATTTCTAATAATTGTTTGTTTTATGCTTACTTTGTTATAACGTTTTTATACGAGAATAATAAAATATTATTGAAATGCACTCGAAATTGAATTTATGCACATTCTGTACAGTCATGCGGCACATTATTATCGTCGAATGCAGATGCAAATGCGTATATAGTCGAATCTATTGTTCGTTTAATTTACGGTCGAAGAAACGGATACTTTTTGGAAATATTTATATCATCTATTGTGCTCGATTATATACATATATAATGTTGCTCTTCACATCCGAATATGAAATGCGATGTATATGATGGCCCAATTTCACCTCTCGTCGGAGACTCGCGCTCCCGCGTGTGAAAATAATGAACGCATTAAAAATTACCTTTACAAAATTTCAAGCGCGACACGGGAGGGCTAGGTCGATCTTTTTTTTTCTTTCTACACGTCGTATCTTGACACGTTCGCTAAAAGGAATGTTACAGTTCTGCTCGAACAATTCTGTTGACGATAAAATTTGAATTTCAAATATATATATATATATATCTCTTTCTATTAATATATTTTCAATTATTCACGATAATAAATTCTTTGCGAGGATTAACGAACGTTATTTTGCGCGGGCGAAAAATAGCCGCGAATTGTAACGAAACAATTCGCGTCTCGAGATAATCTTACGAGCATCCCGTTCGCAGGTACGGTATGACGACGAGGACGAGGACGAAGGTCCTCAACCGGATCCGATGTTCGAGCAGGGAGGACCGATCCCGGTTCGAATGCACAACGACTTTCCACCCGAGTTGGCCTCCACACCTCTCGAGGATATCGATTCCTTCTACCACAATCAAAGGGTATCCAGGCATTGACGCACTAATTAGTTTAACTCTCTTAGAGAAATTGAGTTTCCGCGAGATGCGGAATATTAGAGATAGCCGGCCGCTTCGCGTCGCGGCTGCATCTGGCGCAGCTATTTTCAAACTTTGCCTTTCAAGCACGTAATTGCTTTGTGTAACTCTTTTACACCTGTAATGGCATGCGACGAAAGCCATTATATATGCGTATGCATATAGATCTTTCGATAATTTAAGCCCTGTGGGCACATATAGAACTCGGAGATTATTAATTCAAGAGGAAACCTATTTTTCGCGCCAAGTCCGCATCGATTTTTTTCACCAGCAATGGATTTTATATTTCGTACACGTTCAGAAAAATATCGATCGTTAAATCAAGTCGAATTATATATACAGGGTGATTTTTTTAATCTGAAACTTTGAAATATCTCGAAAAAAAGCACTGTAGGAAAAAATGTTTCAAACAAAAGTTATATGGTTTCGAGGGGGCCATAAGATGATACCATTAGTTTGACCTTGAAGAGTTATTTGAAGGTCACGTGAAGATCACTTCAATTTTTTAAAATGGAACACCCTATATATTTTTACATATTCTTGTAGTTTATCTCGAGAGCTTTCCAAAACACTATAAATAAACATTTTTTCATCAAATACTTTTCGAGTTATGAAGCTTGAAATAATAATCTTAATTTTACATAAATCATAAAATATCTAGTAAAATATTCATTTTTCGATTATCTTACCTTAATACTTTTATGTATAAAATAATGAGAGGAATCAATTGGTGTAAAGAAAACACATAGTTGTTTTTAAGAAAAAATATGTAATTTGCAATTAACAATTTCATATTTTTTCTCGAAACCATATAACTTTTGTTTGAAACATTTTTTTCCTACAGTGCTTTTTTTCGAGATATTTCACAGTTTCAGGTCAAAAAAATCATCCTGTATATATTCATACGTCGGAAACATTAATATCTTTTGGAGAAAAGTTATATTTATATTTATTGAATTATTTTAATATTTATTTATTTTATTTAATATTTATATATTTTAATATTTATATTTTTGCGACGTATAATTAAAAATCTGCGAGCACAAAGCAATTAAGAAGAAGGTACGGGTCCTCTCAATTGTTTTATTCAGATGATATTTGATAATGAATTTTAAAATACACGTCTGTTTGCAGACCTTCGTCGTCATTAGCAAAGGAAAGGACATATTCAGGTTTTCAGCGACGGACGCGATGTGGATGCTCGATCCGTTCAATCCAATACGACGTGTGGCCATTTACATATTGGTTCACCCGCTCTTTTCCCTCTTCATCATCACCACGATATTGGTTAACTGTATACTTATGATCATGCCCACTACGCCCACCATCGAGTCCACCGAGTGAGTATCTTTTGCTGTTCTCTGCGATCGATTTTATTGAGAATTGACGAGGAAAAGTATAATTATAACGAGCGAAGTGTCAGTCAAGTTTTTTTTATAAAAAAAATGTTATTCTCGAAAGAGGTAAAAAAAAATAATTTTAAATAAATCTATGAAATACATTTCAACGTACTTGACCCCATGGGCATCGTTGATGTTATTAAATACTTGATATAAAACGAAATACGCTACCAATTATGACGAAATTATTTAAAGATATATTGTTTAATATCGTTTGTTCCAACTGTAATATATTAATATACCTAATTTCAGCTTATTTATCCTCTTCATTATTCTTCGATTGCAATTAAAGATATTAAAATAGAAATAAAACGATTCAGAGAAAAAGATTCAGGGCAGATAAATTTTATTATCGCGTTTTGCGAATGCAAATGAAAATAAGAAGAAAATTTATAAACATAAATATTTTTTTTCCACAATATACAAGAACGATACGCACTTAAGCTTACGCTTAAGTGGCTATAAATCTGCGTAGTTTAGCGAGCCTAAGCTGGAGATGCGTTTATCGTCGTCATTTATTTATTATGGTCGTCGATTATTAGTCTCCTTTTATTTTTCATGATTTTAACTCGTCTTTCTCTATTAATATTGAGCTATATTCAACTATTTCGGTATCATTTAACCGGAAAATCTCATCGAAGGCTTATGGCGATTACATGTTTGTTAAAAAAAAAAATAGATATTTTAAGTATAATGTTCTACAGTGTTATAGCTCTAATATATGAGTAGAGAACTGTGATAAATTATATTCCGTTGGTAAGTTTTGTACTAGTTTCTCTAGAGGTAGCATTAGAAAGGAGTGATAAATAAATGACACGAACGATTCAATCAATTGCAGCGTATTGCAAATTTTTAAGCAATCACAAAAAAGATTCAAGAGTGCATCAAGATAAAAAATTTAACTTGTTTTTAATTCTAATATATATTTTATACATTTTTAATTGTTATATGTTATTATAACATCAATGCACCAAATGCGAAGAAAGAAAATTTAATTTTTATTATTTTTATCGTGTCGTGTTTTATTACATTTAAGCGATATTTTGACAGGCTTGATATTTGACGGGTCTATTTCTAACGTGACAAAATGTTTTATTCACTTTACAAATTCGCTACGAATATTTCATTCGCGTATATCATGCCTGATGATGCGAATATACGTGGTAATTATCGCCTATCAACTGTGATACGCTGATAGGCGATAAAATAAAAATGGTAGAAGATTATCGCCGAATAGAAGCGATTAGTCTCGTTGGCCAATATTATGCTATTTACTAAAGAATTTTTTTGCTCGCATGTATGTGTGCGTTTCTACATTAATTAAATAAATTTGTTATATCGTTATGAAATGTACACGTTATAGAGATATAATAGCAGATGTGTCCACTAATGATACAACAACATAATTAATTTAATAATTATATATGCAAGATAACTGTAATAAGTTTGACAAGCGATAATTATATGATCGCTCTCGTATTTTGCGAGAATATACGCGCGTTTGCGCGTCTTTTTCAGCCGTAATTCTAAATGCGCTGAGACAGAGTAGACAACAATCACGATGTAACACGTACTTAAAAAGCTGAGTGGTGTGTTTGTTGTTTTCAGAGTGATATTTACGGGCATCTACACATTTGAGTCTGCCGTTAAGGTGATGGCGAGGGGTTTCATTCTGCAGCCTTTTACCTATCTTAGAGATGCATGGAATTGGCTCGACTTCGTAGTTATAGCTTTAGCGTGAGTAGTTAAAACTTACTTTTCTTAAAGGGAGGAAGGGAGGGAAAAAGACAGACTGAAAGAGCGAGAGAGATAGAGAAAAAAAAGAGAGAGAATAAAAAACGAAATATAAAAAGGACGCGACACGATTTTTGCCCATTATGCTTGTTAGAAGATGTATGATGGGTAAAAAAGGGATAAAAGGATCGTCGCCATTTTGTCGAAGAAAAGTCGCGAAGGTCTGTGCCACTAATGAAGGTCTTCAAGGATATCACTCTTATTTTTGTATAAATTATAATACATCAGGCTAATTATTTCTCGTAGCAAGAAACATCGATGTCAGAATTTTTATCGTACTTTTGTCTTTTTCAGACTTCAGAAACTGGCTTTCCTAAAATTTGAACGATGATCTTTGTACAAACTGTATCGTAAATTATAGTAAACAGAGTGACAAATAAGAAAGAATTTATTAACTATTAATGTAATCAAAAAAAGGGACGGATTACTAAAAAACATCTATCTTATATATATATATCTCGCGATTGTGACGACAAGTATGGTAATCGAAATTATGCCAGTTATTTGTATATAACTTGTTTAAGATAGCGGCGCGTTACATACGAAATGTACTAGCATCAAATTAGATCATTCCAGGTTACAACAGTAGACTACTCCGCTAGATCCGTTGAATACGCTAACCGTAAGACTTCCATAGCATCTCGATTAATATTCGATCTTTGTTCACATCTCACGCCCCATCACAATACACATATAAACATGTATGTACGCGCATACACGCATACACTCTGGGGTGTATTTATATATATATATATATATATATTCTATAGGTATTTAAATTAGTTCACACCTAGATAGGGATAGTATTATTTCTTATCTATTAGTGACTATTAAAGGAGAATTCTCTTATAATTGCCATCGTAATATGTTGATTAGACATTAGTATTTTTTACGTCGAGTCGATTTTAAGTCAGTTGACTATATAATTGTTGTAGTTTTTAGTACATATCTCTATACATACATTCTCTTACTTCAGTAATTGTTCATAGATGATTACGATTACGTGTATATTTTATTCGATACGCGGGTATTTTCGACTGCGCATCGTAATATCGCCAATCGCGTGCCACGGGATTCAACAAAATCTTCTGAGCAAAATCAGTGTATTTGCGAAATCGTTGATATTTTTTTTTTTTTCTAGAATAACGTTCTCTGTTACTCTCGCGATCTAGCAACAATATCGGAAAACGATTACGGATTTCATGTTCTACTTCGAAGATTTAAGAAGCGCTTATATTAGAACTATAGCTCTTGAAATTTTAATATCACATTGCTTTTCCCAAATGGGAGAAGTAATTGGAACTCGAGAAGCTGTTCGTTCTCTTTGAGATTGCGATATAATACTGTAAATCGAGGGCTTAGATGAAGACGTTATTACAAATTTATTTGTTGACATAGAATAATTTTTCGAAATGAATAAAAATACAAGAATGTCGGATGTAGAAAAATATGTAAAAAATCAATAGAAATGAAAAGAAAGAAAATAACGAAATAATATATATCGCATAATTAAGTTCGCTTTATAAATTCGTTTTGATATCATGGCTTCGAAGGGAAAAGTTTTCTGTGAAAATAATGGGAATAATCTTGGAATCCGTGGCAAGCGGCGCACGGCTGTGTTACATTGAATCGTGCATGCAGTAATAGCTACCTTACGGTTTACATTGCAGTTCGTGCAGACTTTTTGGTAGGCCATAGGAAATGTAGCGAGTATAAGCGTTTGCGTAACTACCACTCTCCCCCGCCCCAAGATCTCTTTTTCTTAACTCGTTTTGTCTTTTTGTTTGTATCACTGTAATGTGTGTGATGTTCGGGTGTATTGCAGTTATGTGACGATGGGCATAGATCTAGGCAACCTTGCCGCTCTCAGGACATTTCGAGTCCTCCGAGCCTTGAAGACTGTCGCTATTGTACCAGGTATGCTTAGAGTATAGAAGTGGTTGTAGACGCAAATATACACATACGTAGTGATTCCTAGACGTGATACAAACTCTGTCGCGATCGCCGTACACGTTTTCCGTACCTCGTCACACGTCTACAACAATTTCATTTCACTGCAGCTTCTATCGCCCTTCGCATCGTTCGCCTCCTTTTGTCCACCTGGTATTATTTTCACCGATTTAATTCTTCTCCTTGTTTTTGCTTTCGTTACTTTTCCGTCTTCCTTGTGAAATAAATTATCGAATTCGATGCACTTGAATTTTTCTCAAACAGAAAATGAAGGTGGAAAAAAGAAAGTTGATTGTATATCATATCTGACGATTTATCGAGGAAAAGATTCTCTTGAATATTATTATATGTATTTATGATCTTGGTTGTAAATTGTAAGAACATGGATATCGAAATCTCTCGTCTGGATATGATATAAATAAGCGTCTATTTATCTAAAAAAAATACGTGATGCTCTTTCTTTAGTGTTTAAAATGAAATATTGTTTTCTCCTCTTTTTTTTTGCTTTTCTTTTTTACCTAGTTTTCCGACGTATACTCGTTTCACATTTCATCCACATGCCTGCCTCAATCGAATTGCCATCTCGTTCGCACGACAAGCCGATCGGTGTCTCTCCAAGCTGCCGCCAAGAGACGTTGTTACAGGCTTCACTGAAATCTACTATCCTTCTATTCTCGTTGTCTAGGTCTGAAAACCATTGTCGGCGCTGTGATAGAATCCGTGAAGAACCTGCGCGATGTGATAATCCTGACGATGTTCTCCCTCTCCGTCTTTGCGCTTATGGGCCTTCAGATTTACATGGGGGTCCTCACGCAAAAGTGTATAAAAAACTTTCCTGAGGATGGCTCCTGGGGTAATCTCACCGCCGAAAATTGGGAGCGATTCGTTAGTAACGAAAGTAAGTAGCGAAATTAATCCGAAAGCGTACAAGACTAAAAAATTCTCCCTTTTGAGAATTTAAAAAAAGAAGATGTCTCTGACTGACAGATTTAATGTTTTCGATTTTCGCACAAATACCTCGTCTGCAAAAATTCACAAAATATGATCGATGGCTTACAAGCCATACGATATTTCAGTACTCCACCTTTAAGCGTAAATGTCACCGTTAACAAAGAGCTTTGTGCATGGTAAAACGAGGTGCAACTATTTGTGCGACCAATTGATTGTTTCGTGAAAATTATGAATTTTTTTTTTTTTTGTTGCAAATTAATTCCCGAATCAATTATTAAATTGCGCTTTCTGTATTATGCAGCTAATTGGTACGTGGACGAGGCCAAAAATATGCCCTTGTGCGGAAATTCATCGGGGGCGGGGTAAGTCGATATATAACTCGTTTATTGAATTCGTTCTCCTTGTATAAATATCGAATATGGAAAAAACTTGATGTGAGAAATAATATTTTCCGATGATTACAGGCAGTGCCTTCCTGGCTACACGTGTTTACAAGGATACGGCGATAATCCGAATTATGGTTACACGAGTTTCGACACTTTCGGCTGGGCACTGCTCTCCGCTTTCCGTCTTATGACTCAGGATTATTGGGAAAATCTGTATCAACTGGTATTAAGGTCGGCCGGGCCGTGGCACATGCTCTTCTTCATCGTGATCATCTTCCTCGGTTCCTTCTATCTCGTTAATTTGATCCTCGCTATTGTCGCAATGTCGTACGATGAGTTGCAAAAGAAAGCTGAAGAGGAGGAGGCTGCTGAGGAAGAAGCTATGAGAGTAAGTATTACAAGTTTTGACGTTCAAATTAACTTCTGTATACAATTTTTTCAAATTTAACGCAAGTTTAATCACAACTTTTAAGCGATTGAGCTGAAAATGAGCTTATTGTTTCGCAAATTTAAAAGTTCGCGGATTAATCATTACACTGAGAAAAAAATCATTAATTAGAATTCTGGTAGATTCAACCAATATGTCTGTTGGAAAATGGACGAACCAGAATTCTTGTAGGAATTACCAGATGAATCTGATTAATTTCTTCTTGTTAAATTTGCCAAATTTTCTGGTTAATAATACTAAACTCGCCAGCATCAAGTCATCTAAAATTTTTTCCATCTCAAAAGTCTGTTTAATATTCTGAATTCCTACAAGATTATTGGATAAATTCAATCGAGATTATTGAGTAAATTATTTTAAAATCAGTTTGTTAAAAATTAACTAATAAATAGTGATGCAAGAAGAAGATACAGCTCAGGACCGGATTTAAAGTGTGGAGGCCCTGGGGCAACGAAGAAGTAGAGACCCCTAACCATTTTTAAATCAAAATCAAATAGAAATTTTTACGTTGAAATAATTTATTGTGAAATAACAAAGTCAAGCAATATAGATTTTGAAAGTGTTGTATAGCATTTAATAGGAAATTTTATCCAAAAATTTGTGTTGTGGAGGCCCCCTCTTGTGGAGGACTTCAACCCCTGTGCTTCAGCTCCTGTTGTCCTCCCTAAATCTAGCCCTGATGCAGTTCAAACACACACAATCAAAGAGCTAACTCCTTTTTCTGCATTATTGCTCGTAAGAGAAAAAAAATACTTTGGATTTAATGTTAATACTAGTTTTTTATATACATTTCATGGCAAATATTAAATACGAGTTAAGTTAAGAGGCAAGCAAAGAAATTAATGTAACAAGAAATTTTATAGATCCAATCAGAAAATATAATACTAAATATAATATAAAATAAAACCAAATAATATAAAACCAAATAACCAATATATAATATAAAACCAAATCCTATTAAACCAATATATAATATAAAACCAAATCCTATAGTAAAATCTATTAAACATTCTAGTTATAAAAAATCGAATCTTATCACGATAACTAGAAATTCTTGTTTGATTTAACCAAAATGCCTTCAATCATATACGTCTTGTTGGTAGAATTAAACGATTCTTCTCAGTATAAAAGACACAGCATCCATATGTTTAATAAATGTCGACAGGAAGCCGAGGAAGCTGCACTGGCGAAGGAGAACAAGGCCGCGGCACGTGAGGCCGCAGCAGCAGCACGAGAAGCCGCAGCTCGAGAGGCAGCTGTGGCTGCGGAGCAGATCGTCAAGTCTCCATCGGACTTTTCGTGTCACAGTTACGAGCTATTCGTCGGCCAGGAGAAGGGCAACGACGACAACAACAAGGAGAAGATGAGCATACGTTCGATCGAGTCTGTGAGCGATCAGAGGCACCTCAAGCAGATCAACAACAACCACAGCGCTGCCAATAAAGTGCGAAAAGTCAGCGCCGTAAGTATCCGGCTGTTGGGCGATATATATATGTACAATATACAATATATAATACATATATCGACCTTCTTCCGCGTCGTTTGACGTAACGTATCGTGTTGGCCCCCTGTTATCAACCTCCATAATCTCCCGACCTCGCTCCTACGAGAGCAACTTATGCGAGGCTATTCGATCCGACTCGACTCGTCGGTAAGACTTTGGCGATTGATCGCGAAATTTGAACTCCCGCTCGCTTCCAAGTCAGGCGAAAAGTTCACTTTTCGGATACGTAGGGAGTTGAAAGCAATGTACATATTTATCAGCTCTATCCGAGACTTTTCGGATCATTAGAAGCAAACTCGTGAAACGGCGAATGCAAATCTGAATTGGGTGAACTTGGTAATAACTTGTACACCTGCCGTTACGCAGAGTATCGAACGGATGAAGCTAATGTATCCGATAGGATATTCTTCCTAATCAATTTGATCAGGACCAGGAAAATATAATGGATGATGGTAGGCGCGATCAAATTAGATATTTTGATGTCTCTTGCTATCTCTTAGTGTTTTGTCGTAATACGTAGGAAAAGAAACAAGAAATAGCCGCGACGAGTCGAGCCTTCCCAAGTAATATCCGCTATGTAGCATGCTTAGGACGTCCCAAAAAATATTTATCTGCGTAGCAGGGTAACTTTGTAAAGTTTCATATGGATTTTCGTAGCAGATGTGTGTCTAAAAAAGATTGGAATTTTTATTATTTGTGTAATTGACGTGGAAATTTGATTAAATTTCTAGCACGTCGATCGTACCTTAACGAAGATATTGGCAATCGGCCTCTCTAAAAGCTCTGCTATTCTCGTACATCTTTTTTGGGATTCGCTCGTGTTGCTCGTATTATGTCATGAGATCCCTTTGGATACACATGTATAGGTGGCTTTATACGCATAGAAACCTATCTCCCTTTCATTGATCGTTCGCTCTAGTTATAACGTAAATACATACATCTTCAACGTGTCGAGTATCACTGCTTCGATTTGCGATTGCGCGTAGTTGTAACGCGCGGAACAGTGAATTTCGGCCGTATCGACACAGCTGCATATCGGACATACATCCAATTCAGTCCTGTTTTACGGAGCCATGCATGCAGAGAAGTATATGCTGTGATTTAGTATCCGTAGCTGAGAGACGAAGTATCGGCTGTTGCTGCGATTGGTGCTTGCTCGAAAACGCTATTGGCCCGAGGAATTTCAATAAATGCGAATTTCCTCTTCTATTTTTTCCTTTTTCTTTTTTTTTTTTTTATTTAACATGTATACAAAAAAAAATAACGTAATTTAAATCGACCACACTGGCAATTTATTGATTGATAAAGAATCACTACGTTTCGACCATTGGTTTTGGTCCTTTTCAAGTGAAAAAATCTTAGTTAACCAATAAGTAATGAGAAAAGAGAAATCACTTGTCAAGATCGTCAAATCAGCCTAGAGACAGTATCCTTGTTTGTGAGCGGTAGGCTGACTTGACGATCTTGACAAGTGATTTCTTTTTTCTCATTACTTATTGGTTAACTAAGATTTTTTCACTTGAAAAGGACCAAAACCAATGGTCGAAACGTAGTGATTCTTTATCAATCAATAAATTGCCAGTGTGGTCGATTTAAATTACGTTATTTTATTTTATCTACTGGCGACATTCAAGAATTTAATATTATGTATACAAAAGGTTCAAATAATTCGAAAGGCTCAACAATAGGGCACCTCGTGTATGTACATTCGCTCCGATTGATTGACGTGATTCAACAAGCAAATGTAATCGCCGATATGTCTTCGTGTCTCTAGAAATTTACGTTTACCCCTTCTTTTTTGATAGATTCGACTCGCGAATCCTTATCTCCCCTTCATAAGAATATTTTCCTTTGTGGTTCTTGTAATTTTCCCCCCCTCTCTTTCTCTCCGTAAATCACATTCACGATTGTGTTATGTGTGCTTCTGCAAGTGTTATGTACATACTCTACCTATTTCGAGTGCCTCGTTGGTGTACACATTAGATCACGTTACGAGCCGTTTGGTAGGAGATATCTTTTCTTGTTTTTTTCTTAAGGTCCCTCGCGCCGCTAATGGCCAGTTTACTTATGCCTACCAGGAAAGTCTGCGGAAGGTACGTGTGTCACGACGTGTGTCTATCAGCACCGACCGTACGTACACTAAATAGCACCATAGGACCCGATCACAATCTCTCACGAATAATATCATCATCTCGAGACCGCCATTCATCAAATGCTCCGCGCGTTACGACTCGCGCTTGTCGAGGAACGATATGTCTTATAAACGAATTCCCGGCTCGTGACAAGCACGAATCATCACCGGTGATCGATCGTCTCTCGCGTCTCTCGCGGAATAGCTAATCAACCGTGAGATGCCTGACACATTTGGCCAATCATTCCTCTCTTTCTTCCTTTTCTTTCACGAGTCGCATGTATGATGGAATTAATTACCGCGGCACGATATTCACTTGGAAGGTGACCAAATAGGCAGCCTGATACCATCGCTTCGTTTCGTACTGGATAATTAAAATAGGGAAACGGGATGGGATACGTATCATACGATTAGCTTGTCCAAGAGTTATTTGCTGTGTATAATCATTTCGATCAAAGTCTTGAAAATTCCTAAAGATATCCTTTGTCCATTTTCATGTTATTCGGCAAACTATGATACCTATCCCTCAAACTAGACGCTAATGAAATCGCGACTCTTCCAACTATCCATTAAGCGTATATTAGGTTGCGATCGATTTCGCGAGGGATTTGTACGAGCGGGAAATGTCACGATCGTCCCGAGGGAGAGTCACTCCGAGAAAAAGAGATAGGAGGAGAAGGAAAGAGAGATAGACAGACGGTCCTTCCGGCTGGCCCACGCCTTCCGGAGGAGAAGAGCGGAGAGAGAGAGAGAAAAGCGGTGGACCGCCTTGTTGTAATTTCAGGCGAGCCTGAGCCTACCCGGCTCACCGTTCAATCTGCGCCGCAGCAGCCGTGGCAGCCACCAATTTACAATACGCAATGGCCGCGGTCGATGCTTCGTCCCCCCGGGTGGCGACCGGAAGCCCCTCGTGCTGTCAACGTACCTGGACGCCCAGGAGCATCTACCCTACGCCGACGACTCGAACGCGGTCACGCCTATGTCCGAGGAGAACGGCACGATCGTGGTGCCGGTGTACTACGCGAATCTCGGCTCGCGTCACTCGTCGTACACTTCCCACGCCTCGCGGCTCTCCTACACGTCCCACGGCGACCTGGCGTTCCCCGGTATCCGCGGCATCGACAGCATCGGCAAGCAGCTCACCAAGCAGGAGCAGATCCTCAGGAATCGCACCAACAAGCAGACGACACCTGCCAACGGCCATGTCACGGACACCAATCAAAAGTCCTATCACTTTGTAAGTGTTCTTCGGTTACTGTTGAAGACCTGCGGGAAGGGTTTAGGGAGATAGATTTAGAGAGAAAGAGGAGATCTCGATCGGACAGAGTTTTATTGATAAATAAAATAAAGTAAAAATAGGAAGGCGAAATCACTGAGGCGCTTCTCACTGCAGTGCTTTCGCCTTCCTATTTTTATTTTATTTTGATTGTTATCAACCACTTTAACTTTAATTTTTAATTGATAACATTTTTATTTTTTTTTAATTGATAAAATGTATGAAAAAATTCATTGCATCGAGGAAAAAATGCAGCGTTGAGTTTCTCGCCTTGCAAAGAATGCAACGTCAATGTTGATGCATGATCGTGTGTATATGCATATTTGATAGTAAATATGGCACACACTGCGTTGTAAAGAAATTTACGTAAAGTTCATGTCAATATATGAAGGCTCGATGTGCTTGAGTGCACGCGGAGAAAATATTTTAGTGTGTAAATTACATGAAAAATACAATTCCCTTTTACAACACTTATTGTAGAGCTGAAATATATAATTAAGGTATTTATTACTATAAAAATTATGCAAATTATTCCACTAACGGTTATGCATTTCTTTGTATATTAAAATATTTCAATAATTACTCCTTTGTAAAATATGATACGTATATAATATTATTGAACAAAAATATCGTGATTTTTCTCTTATAAATATTAGCATATTTTATGATTACAAAAATTATTAATATTCTTACTCTTATAATATTTTTTCCATGTACAAGAACGATAGAAATAATTCCGCATGATGAATGACGATTTTTACAATCGTTGTACGAATTTTTTAGGAAACCGATCTAGAGGATCCCATGGGCAAGACCAAGCAGCAAGACAATCCATTTATCGAGCCGTCTCAGCAGCACACCGTGGTCGACATGAAGGGTGAGATTGGCGCGTCAATTATTAATTAATTAACGAGTAGTCTCTCAAGCCATTCAAACCTACTTGTCGTATCTTCTTTTTTTTTTGCGCAGACGTGATGGTATTAAACGACATCATCGAGCAGGCCGCCGGTCGCCAGAGTCAGACGCCCGAACAAGGAGGTAATGTCCTCTCTGTCCGCATCCCCCTTACCAAGAAGTTTATCTGAAAGAAATTATTTTTTTTCTTTTTTTTTCGTACAATTTTTTTTTCATTACTCCCGAATCGCAAATGTGTATATCCTGTTTATCGTGCGATAAGCATCCCCCGCCGCTCGATGTTACGTTATATGGTTTAAAAATCCCCCGACACATATACTTTACTCCCTTGCGTCGGTATTTACTTTGCTGAACATGCCCTGGATCTAAGCATTCCCCGCGCGCGCCTTGTACATAAAGTGACATAACAGACCGAACAACAAGTTTCAGCTTCAGTGTTTCAACTCAGCCGAAGCCGCAATAAGATCGCACGCGTGTTTCCCTCGATTTTCGTTTACGATTGAGCATGGTGTGTAATTTGACGCTGTACACATATACAGGGTGGACCAAAAGTCTGGATACAGTCGAATATCTCGTATAGAATGCATTTTAGAACAAAATGCTTTAGACAAAAGTTGTAAGGATTAAAAAGATGTATTTAACTGTAATATTCATTTGACATTCAGTGGCGTCGCCAAGATCAAGGCAAGGTTAACTTGAATTTTTTAAATGGAACCCCCTATTTTTCATTACATATTCTTGTAGCTTACCTCGAGAGCTTTCCAAAACACTATAATAAATTATTTTTTCCTCAAGTACTTTTTGAGTTATAAGGCTTGAAGTCATTTCTTAATTTTACATAAACTGTAAAATAAACTTGTAAAATATTCATTTTTCGATTATCTTATCTTAATACTTTTATGCACAAAATAATGAGAGGAATCAATTGGTGTAAAGAAAACACATAGTTATTTCGAAGAAAAAATGTGTAATTTGCAATTAACAATTAAATATTTTTTCTTAAAAGTAACTATGTGTTTTCTTTACACCAATTGATTCTTCTCATTTTAAAAGTATTAAGGTAAAATAATCGGAAAATGAATATTTTACAAGATATTTTACGATTTATGTAAAATTGAGAAAAGATTTCTTATAAGCCTTATAACTCAAAAAGTATTTGGAGAAAAAATAATTTATTATAGTGTTTTGGAAAGCTCTCGAGGTAAGCTACAAGAATATGCAAAGAAAAATAGGAGGTTCCATTTAAAAAATTCAAATCGACCTTACCCTGACCTTGGCGACGCCACTCAATGCCAAATAGATATTACAGTTAAATACATCTTTTTAATTCTTACAACTTTTGTCTAAAGCATTTTGTTCTAAAATGCATTCCATATGAGATATTCGACTGTATCCAGACTTTTAGTCCATCCTGTATGTATATACGTACATATACATATATATAAAAATAAATATACACATACAATTACATATTATCAGAGGATTTAATTTAATATCGAGTATTTGAATGACGAATATAATGGTAAAACGCAGGATATATTGTGCCTCTTCTGAGCAGCGATGAGAAAAAGAGTCACGATTTGCGGCCTGTGGGCCTTCGAGGGTGGTTTGTGAGAGTAATTTTTTTTGGGGAAATAGAGTTTGTTCGTTTTCTGCGACATGACACAGATTACCACCTTCGCCGCAGCTGCACGATCCTGGTCGCTTCATGCTTCTTTTGGATTATCTCAATCGTCGATAGCCGTGATAATTCACGCGATAATTTTCGGAAAATATTTTATCTTCAAGATATATTTTTTTTTCGTTAACATCTTAAACACATTGATATATTTATATGGGGTGTATAAATTTTTTGATATATTTATATTTATAAAAAAAAGATTGATACAAATATAATGTTGATTTTTTAATTTTGATTACGAGTTCATTTTAAAAAGGAAAAGGAACAGAAAATTTATTTAAATTAATGTCCTCTTTATTTTTTCTTTTTTATTCTTCATCGATGATTGAGAGATCTTGTTTATCTTTTATTTCCGATACGAAACTGCAGCGATTTTGGTTAATCTTTCGATATTTTGCACATGCACCATCGCGTTGAAGGGCACTATCGCGTTTGTTTCTCGAGTGCACAATATAATGAAAAATCGGCGTAAAAAACAGAGACCGGTAACGCGTTATCAGTCTTTGCGAGAGATATTCGGTCATTTACGATTCTCTCTCTCGAGTTTTTGCACGCAAAGCTGTAAATCGCACTTTCACTTTATTGCGACTGCAAATTTTCGTCGACACAGCTATTCGCGAAGACAGTACTTTACTGAGAACTCTACGCCGACTTGCCGCTTAATTTGAGAGATATACAATGTGTGACATTGTTTGTTAACTGTATTTAATTGCAAAATGTTTGAGTTACAAAGGATTTCACGTGGTTACGTTTACTCTTGGTTGTCATTAATCGCTTAATTGCAATGCATAAAATTTAATTCTTTCGCCAGAAACATATCTCTTAAACAGATCATAAACAAGATTTATGTGCGTTTTCTCTTATATTTTTAAATTGTAATTATCGTAATAATTTTTGACTTGATTTAATTTTAAAAGAAAAATAATGCGATGCTTAATATTAATGGCGAAGGTATTAAAATTATCTCATTTGTTTAAAACGTTGTCATAATTAACGTCAAGTTCTCGAATGCGCTATGATGTAATTATATTACTTGTTGCATTGTACATCATTCGCGCCATTAGTGCATGCGATGATGTTTTATTGAAAAAAATATGTATTAAGGCAATATTAATAAACAGCGGTGTATGAGCCTTTGTATAAAAAAGAGAATTAACGTCTCTGAAAGATATATTTTATATGTCTCAATATATTTTAAAAATATAGCGCATTTTACATATCCAGATTTATGTTACATACATGTTTTTTTTTTCACATTGATTGAATGGGGTGTGTGTGTATGTGTGTGTGTGTGTGTGTGTGTGTGTGTGTGTGTGTGTGTGTGTGTACCTCTTTTAATTTTGCCACGCCTTTTGCTTGTTTGCCTGCCTGTAAATATAATCTGTGATCTCGAAGAATGAGAGCCTGACCAAAGAAAAAAACCTCTTTCCCCAAAAAGAGTGGTGCCAGACAAAATTACTAACGCGCGTTACAGTTTCGACCTATTACTTTCCGACAGACGACGATGAAGAAGGGCCTACGTTGAAGGACAAGTTATTGGCCGGAATGTTCCGTTGTATCGACATCTTTTGCGTCTGGGACTGCTGCTGGCTCTGGCTCGAGTTTCAAAAGTACGTGTCCTTGATAGTCTTTGACCCGTTCGTAGAGCTCTTCATCACGCTCTGCATCGTCGTCAATACGCTCTTCATGGCATTGGATCACCACGATATGGACAAAGATATGGAGAGAATTCTCAAATCTGGCAATTACGTGAGTAAACAAATGCAATGTCGTTTTATTAGAAAGATAAGAATATGATTATATTGATAAAATTATTGAATAATGAATTTAAAATCATATCGATAACATATGACGATGATTGTTAATCATAAAATAGAGATTTTTTTTATAGCAATGTATGTTATTTTAATCCAATCTTTTTTATACAAATATAAATTAATTCATATTTTAATCCATCTCTTTTATATAAATATAAATTAATAATTTTTTTAAGAATCTCTTAAACGTTTTAGATAAAAAAGAGATTTATTGTATCTGGATATTATTGTATATAAAAAAATCTCTCTCTCTGCAAGATTTATTCGAGGTTTTCAAAAATTTCAAATATTCAAAGCAATTTGAATATTTCTGCGTGATTGAATTATTTAAAGATTTTTAATCAAATTGAAAGGTTGAAATATTTCCATCGTTATCGATAATCTATTGTAACTGAAATTCTAGTTTTTCACTGCGACATTCGGTATCGAAGCGACTATGAAGCTGATTGCGATGAGCCCGAAATATTATTTCCAAGAAGGCTGGAATATCTTTGACTTTATAATCGTCGCTCTTTCGCTTCTGGAGTTGGGCTTGGAAGGTGTGCAAGGTCTGTCGGTATTACGATCATTCAGATTGGTGAGTGTCGCATATATATCTTTCTTTTCTTTAATCTCATTCAAATCTAATCAATTCCGATTAATCGATCATCATTTTACGAATGAAACGAACCGTAAAAATAAATGATTCTTTTCTAGCTAAGAGTGTTCAAGCTCGCTAAATCGTGGCCTACGCTGAATCTGCTGATCTCTATCATGGGCAGAACGGTGGGCGCGTTGGGTAATTTGACGTTCGTATTGTGCATCATTATCTTCATCTTCGCCGTGATGGGTATGCAGCTTTTCGGCAAGAATTACGTCGATAACGTCCACCTCTTCCCGGACGAGGAGATGCCCAGATGGAACTTCACCGATTTCATGCACTCTTTTATGATCGTTTTCCGAGTGTTGTGCGGAGAATGGATAGAATCTATGTGGGATTGCATGCTGGTCGGCGATGTCTCTTGCATTCCATTCTTCTTAGCCACCGTCGTCATCGGTAACTTGGTCGTAAGTATGAATGCGAACTCTTTCTTCGATGATACATGTTTTAAAATCGATATAAAAATACTCTCTTCGTTTGATACACAGGTAGAACATGAAACTCATAATGACGTCATCATGATTTTATTTATCACTTAAAAGTTACCTAAACAAAAATGATTAAAAAATGAGTTAAAGATGACAAAAAGAATCATAAATTTTTAAGTTCCATAATCGCATTATATAATTTTAAAAAGATTATGTTGCTTAACTGTAATTAAAATATACATGAATAATTAAATAAACAAGTAATTGCGTAATATATATAAAAATGATGTTAATAAGTCACCAAAACATTGCCAAAAATATATCAAAGATCATTATGATTTTTTTAAAAACTTTTAGGTGACTTTTAGATGACTTTAGGTCATAACGATGTCATTATGAGTTTCATGTTCTACCTGGGACATTAAAGATCTTATCAATTTTACGCTCGTTTCAAAAATATTGTCGATACAAAATTCAACATGATTTATTATTTATCGAATTATTGATAAGGGAATTATTTTCCACAGGTCCTGAATCTCTTCTTAGCTCTGTTGCTCAGCAACTTTGGCTCGTCGAATCTGTCAGCCCCGACCGCGGACAACGACACGAACAAGATCGCGGAGGCGATCGATCGCATAGCGCGTTTCATTAACTGGGTCAAGCGAAATATTCTAAACATTGCTAAGTTGATGCGAGCCAAATTCACCAATCAGATATCCGATCAGGCGCCAGGTGAGGGACCGTCCAACAGTTGGAAAGAAGGTTTATATCCAATCAGATCGCTTGCTGTGTGCGCTGTGTAGTTTCGTGGCACTGTCTTTCAGTTTCCGCTTTACACTTCTTCTACACGTTTGACTGGTGCCAGTCGGCGATCAATTAATAAAACACGCGCGATAATAATTTATCTTATAATGTACACAAAGATTCGAGCAAGCGAGATTCAATAATTTTTTGCTGCTCTCAAGATTACAAATTGAATATGTTATTTTACATCGCTCACTTGAAGCATTTGATGCATCTTGATTGACTTGTCAATTCGATTAACGATATTCTTTATGATCGTAAAATACATACGTCGGCTAGCACATTCGATTTATTACGCAGACTCTTTCAATTTTACTTGGTTTGCTATTCTGCTCCATTAAAAATTGACGTATTGCATTGTAATAAATCTAAATTTACGATCTGATACGTATAACAAAAAGTTTCAACTGTTTCTTTCGACTTGGGAAAGAAGCCGAGTCCAGTCATCTTAGGTTCGATAGCTTTGGGAAACAAAGAGAGATGACATAATTCAATGTTTAATGCACGATGGGATTAATTGCGAATTAAGTTTTGTTTCGCTGATTAGCTGCCTGGCAGTTATACGTTGCTATGCATTCTATTTTGGGAACGTATTTTACTACATAATTTCAGTGGATGAAGTTGTCAACGAGATCAAGTTGGTCGTCTCTTCAGCGGGACGCGGATTTATCATTAAGCAGAATTTAGACACGTATATAAGAACTTGCGTGATGCGTGCTGCATTTCTGTCAATGGGTGTAAATTTTTTCGATTAAAAGAAAATTTTAAACTTCATTTAATTCGCATAAAAACGGACATGTTGGCACAATAATGCGAAAATGTGAATTTCTAAAGATGTTTGTGTTCTTTGAAAGGACAACAGATTGAATTATGAGTAGCTTTTTTAAATATCATGTATTTTTAAAATTATGTTTGTGTCGAGGAAGATTTCTTTATTTCGATTTTACTTAAGTCGTACATAAGACTACATCATTAGTAAAATCAGTATTGATTCTGCAATTCGTTGATTTATGAAAATGCTATAGACACTTTTCATAAATATCACACATGTATGCAGCAAGTATCACGCATAAAATAATCTACGATGCGAATCGAAATCATATAGTTTCTAAATCGAGTCATTCGATGTCATTGAATACAAATGACACTGTACACGAATTGCATGCGAACAATATCATCACATTACACTAATCTTAATTCTTCGATTCGACGGGGATCGCGACGGAAAACAATTCATATACATGTATGCAAAAAGAACATGTATATACATATATACAGGGTGTTTCTTAATAAGTGCGAAAAATTTTAGGAGATGATTCTTTGTCGAAAATTAAGGGGAGTTTTCCATATAAACATATATCCCTCCTCCAAAAATGGAGGTAAAAATTAGTTTTTTAGTTTTCTTTCATATTTGGAACAAGTTAAAGAAATGAAATTAGATGGATATTTTCTACTAGTAAAAAGGTTATTTATTAATATTTTTTCAGTCTTCCGTATTGTTATAAAGGGATGAAACTAGCAAGCCCTATTAAATTTTTTATTAGAACTTTTTAATGTTTATATGAAAAATCCTCCTTAATTTTCGACAAAGAATCATCTTCTAAAATTTTTCGCACTTGTTAAGAAACACCCTGTATACACATGTGGGAAGAGAATCTCTAT
Organism: Camponotus fellah; assembly: GCA_030586385.1. Lineage (NCBI taxonomy): Eukaryota > Metazoa > Arthropoda > Insecta > Hymenoptera > Formicidae > Camponotus > Camponotus fellah. The sequence continues at coordinate 1,303,951 of JAPIVC010001004.1, forward strand.
TTGTAAAATTTTCAGCGCGTTCCGATTTGTTTTCCGATACGAATCTCCCGTTATAAGAGCAGATTAGAGATTTTGCATAACTGTGCAGATGGGATTGATCGCGATGGGGACCTAGATCTTGCAGATGGCGAATTGGACGCATACAGAGACAAGAAGAGCGCCAAAGAACTTAACCAGCTTGAAGTTGCCATTGGCGAGGGGATGGAGTTCACCATTCACGGTAAGCGTATCGGGAATAATCAAAGATAATCTCTTTTTGATGAAGATAATCTCTTATAATAATAATCTTCTTATCTTGTACGATCAACAGAAATATTGCCTGACGTATTAAAGCGGATATAATTTTATTGAAATATAATTTTATATAAACTTTTTGCACTTCTTAGTGTTTTGTTAAGAATAATTGCAAAAATTGCTCCGTAATAATTTGATAAATTTCTCTCACGATATAAGAATTAAAAGAGTATTATGCATATTTTTTCGCCTTAAAGATCAGGAGACATTCATATAGTGTCAATGACTATCAATCAACATTCAATTAATCAAATTTCCCCCCAAAAAAGTATCATTGTAACGTAATTAATATCGAATCTGCTTTTCTTCCTAAAGGAGATTTGAAGAACAAGCTGAAGAATAAGCTGTGCATGAATAATACGAAGGTTATCGCGAATTCAATTAATCATCACGATTATAGGCTCGACAACGATTATATTAATCAGAATGAGGATGACACCATCAGGTCGGTTAATTTTTTTCTAAATTATTCATTCATTCCGGGCAATACTGTCAAGAGTAATCCTTATTCAAGTGTGTCTTTTCAACAGTAATAAATCATATGGCAGCCACAAAAACCGGGCATTTAAGGATGAAAGCCACAAAGGCAGTATGGACTCGTTAAATGGCGAGGAGAAGAAAGATGCTAGCAAAGAAGATCTGGAGCAGGAGGGAGAAGGTAAATCTGATCACTTTGAGATTTATAAAATTTATATAATATTTATATTTTATGAAAATTCTTTGAAAATTTAGGAAAAAAAGATCAGCGAACAGCAATCGCGTAAATGTGAAGAAACTTTTATTATAGAACACTTTTCTCGAATTGATGAATAAAAAAATTTGTAAAATTTAGATCTAGAAGACGAGGGCGAAGAAGGGGAGGAAATCGACATTGACATTATACAAGCAGACGAAGATCCTATTCAGGATAATTATCCTTCCGATTGCTGCCCGGAAAATTGCTACAAGAAATTTCCATTCCTGGCCGGCGACGACGATGCTCCGTTTTGGCAAGGTTGGGCAAACCTGCGATTGAAGACCTTCCGGTTGATTGAAAACAAGTACTTTGAGACTGCCGTCATCACTATGATTCTTCTGAGTAGCTTGGCCTTGGTAAAATTGTCATCTTTTTTCTTTATCATTGGCAGTGTTTGCTGTAGATAATTTCCAAATTATCTAGATAAAGATAAAGATAAAAGTTTGTAAATTTATCTTAGATGAGAAAAAGATGATTTTGTTTTTACTTAATCTAGATGAAAGATGAGATAATTGTTGCGATAATCTAGATAATTATCTAGATATTTTTGTTTATTTTAGAAGACTATAAATATTTGTAAAAAATGTGACGCAGATTATAAATGGGATATTAAAATCATAAACGCATATTCTTTCTCTTTTCCTAAAGAATATTTAATATTATAAAGAAATAATAGCAAAAAGATATATAAATGATATGATAAATATTTATTTATATTTATATTTATAATATATTTATAATATACTTATAATATATTAATAATAATAATATAAAAAATATATTTTAGATAGATTTTTAGAAGCTTGCCTGGAAAACTTTTTTGCATAATGAAAACGTCATCTTAGATAATTTTTAGATAAGATGACATATATTTTTCATCTAAGATAAAGATAAAGATACTTTGTATTTCTTCATCTAGTTAAAGATAAAAGATGATCCATTTCTTTATCTAGATGATTATCTAGATAATTTTATCTAGATACCAGCAAACACTGATCATTGGGAAATTTATTTAGAACGCGACCAATCGATCGATGACCGAATGATTTGCAGGCTTTGGAGGACGTTCATCTGCAACAACGACCTGTCCTACAGGATATATTGTATTACATGGATCGAATATTCACTGTGATCTTCTTCCTCGAGATGTTGATAAAGTGGTTGGCTCTAGGATTTAGCAAGTATTTCACAAACGCCTGGTGCTGGCTTGATTTCATCATCGTCATGGTAAGTTATTATTTTCTCTTCAATATCGTAATTCAATTACGAAAAAATGTTTGATTTTGTGGAACGTGTGCAATTGATTCGAGAACATTGATTCAATGTCGGCGAAAGATTTTTCAAATAAATAAATATTTAGACGTATAAAATAAAAATCTCGACACGATAAAAGTTCAATTGCACACTTGAATAATTTACGAGAGAAATCTTGTCGTTCTCTCGAATGACTTCGTGCCAATCATTTGTCTTTACGTCGTATATAAATTTACGTCACCTCGGAGAATCTTATAAAATACGTTATCGCAGCAATAAATTAATAGCAGTCAACAATCACGCAATGATAAAAATAGATCGAAGTCATTCGCGAGATCATTCGCAGAAAAATGCGCTCGTCCGTGCTTCGATAAAGAGAATTGACTTATATGTAAAGATTAAATAACACACATTTTGTGATAAACACAAATAATTGAGCATATTCTAGAGATACAAATCACAGAGCGTCGGCGCACGGATAATATAATATATTCCGTTTTTTATTTTATCTCTCCCCATTTTTTCTTTCTCCCCCTTCTTTCACCCCCCCTCGATCAACTAATGCCAATGTGCGAAGCGGTGGGAGCCGAGCGTGGAAGCTTCCGAGGTGGATTTCTCTTAATCTCTCGATCGTCATTAAGTATTATTGTAAGAACTAACGCAATTTAGTTCCCGTCTGATGAATGTTTGATGAAACTAGCTATCACTGATCAACTTGGGCGCAGTCTGGGCCGGCGCAGCCGACATCCCGGCCTTCCGTTCCATGAGAACACTGAGGGCCTTGAGACCTTTACGAGCAGTCTCACGGTGGGAGGGCATGAGAGTAAGTCATCGGTCGACGAGGACTTGAAAGCGAAAGAAATAAAGCAAAAAAAAAAAAAGTTGAGCCTGTTATCGCAACGACGTTTGATGAATCGTACGGAGCTAACGGATCGATCGATATATCACGATAGCACGTTTAATTTGTTCGAGCCGAGCGGAGCTCCGATTGACGAGGGGCTGCCGGTTTTGCATGGATTGTTCCTTTTTTTCTAACTGTCTCTCTTTCTTTCTCTCTTTCTTCCTCTCAAAGTAGTCGTGACAATGTCGTGGCGATAGATCGATTACCAGCCGAGACTATTCAAAGTCGCTTTACAGGATCAAAGGTTTAAGCTTTGACTGATATATCTCTCTCTCTCTCTCTCTCTCTCTCTCTCTCGATAGCAATATATAGAAAATGATTTATTTATTTTTGCAAGACGCTTCTCTATCCTCGTTATTCGACTCTCTAAAATTTTCATTTTATAAAAAATTGATTAATTATACTTTTTAAATATATGCAAAATATATTCAGAGCTCTCTTCCTCCTTACCTTTCCCCTTTAGTTTTTTTTTTTTTTTTTACTTTGCGAAAAGCGGTTGTCGAGAAAGAAACAATTATGTATGTTAATATTCTGAATACGGTCAAGGCAGAGATTGTCGGATCCTTTAAAACGAGCTGCGGATTAATCTCGGCTCGATTCCGATCGATTGCGAATTCAATGATCTCGATGGAGCACGCTATCGATCCGTTGGACGCGGTACGAAGCTTCGGCTTTGGAATATTCGTTGTGATAAATGAGAACGAGATGTAAACGAGAATAAATGGGAAAGGAACAGCTACGGCGGGTGTAGCTTGTGTATTACGGTGTACTATGGTGTGCTTACCGGATGTGCAGAGATACACTGGCGTCTCTACTTGGTGTCTGCACTAATTCTGGAGTCGTTGTCGTACTAGCTAAAGTCGCCTATGTACGCCTTTTTTAAGAGTCTCTTGGTACCAGTGATCGTTGTGCAAAATATACCAGTATATCTATATATAATATATACATATATGAATACGCATATACATATATTATATATATATGCTTTTTGTGTAGTGTAAAAACTTCCTTGTATGTATGTGTGTGCGCGCGCGCGTGTGTGTGCGTGCGTATGGACGCCACGTGCGTCAACGCGCGCGATATGTAATATGTTTATCTCAAGATATGTAATATTTTTCTTAGACCATATTACGACGCTCCAACGCGAGTGACATCTCTAAAAACCTCATCCCTGAAGCTTTCTTCTTTGATAATTAATTAAAATTATATTAAATATATATTAAATATATATATTAAATATGTATTTAATAAATTAAATTATTATTTTATATATATTAAATATATATTAAATATATATTAAATACATATTAAAATATTTTATATATTTTATATATTTTATATTTTATTTTAAATATTTTATATATTTTATATATTTATATATTTTATATATTAAATATATATTAAAATATTTTTTAATATATATTAAATATATATTAAAATATTTTATATATTTTATATTTTATTTTAAATATTTTATATATTTTATATATTTATATATTTTATATACTAAATATATATTATTTAAAATATTTTTTATATTAAAATATATTTTTATGTATTTCTTGCTCGTAATTTTGCGCAATCGAACGCGATGACTTTTAGTTGCAACATGTAAATTAAAATGAAATCACTCGCGTGGCGCGACGTGATCGCAAGTATGACAAACCTTTTCGTCTGTTTCAGGATGCAGCCGATAGTTACTTGCTAATGATAATCCCTACCGAGCTGTTTGTCGTTCTATCTCTATCTCTGTCTTTGAATGATTGTGTGTGTGTGTCTATATACACATATATATATGTGTGTGTGTATATAAATACACATGTATCTTCCCATGTACAATATATATGCACATACACACAGTCATGTATATCTCCTGATAATTGTTAAATGCTGTATGTGCCGTACCTGAAATCTCTTTATGCCTTTATATTTCCCTTCTTTATATATTTGTCGTACCATATTAACGTAGTATTATTCTGTAAGTACCGTTACACATTTCCTTCTCTTACAATTTTCAAAAATATCCATAAGCCAATCTTTCATACGATATGAAAAATATCTTTACGCGAAACGTGATTTATTTTCTGAAAGCGTTTCTGAAATCCTTATGTGCGTTTTAAAGTAATTTAAACGTTATTCAAGTCAAGTTTTTTGCGAAATTTTTTGTTATTGATAATATTTACATTATATTTAAATATCACATATTAATTTTTACGCGAACCTCGCAAAATAATCATCCGAGATGATTTTGAGTATAATGACGAAAAAAAAAAATATATTTTCCACGACATTCTATTTTTTTAAGTGACACATTTCTAATTTTCGAAGTTGATTTAAGTGGTGGTACTTACGGAAAAGTGATATACTAATGTACATATGAGTATATATACATCTCTATATAGATCTAGAAAAATGTCGGCTCTCTACGAATCGACAGCCCTCCCGAATTTTCGTCTCTGTACAGATGTCCAAAATGTCTCGATCCGTCGAGGAGTCGAAGGAAACGCCAGATAACACGTCGATCTCGGCCGTCTGTCTCTGTTTGACTTTCTTCCCTCCTCTCTTCTATCCCTCCGCCCTATCCGTCCACCGTGGAACACGATCGAGAACCTCCTAGCCCTCTTATCCTACTCGTCTGTCTACCTCTCGCTGTGATTCGCTCTCGTTTCTCGCTCGCAGGTATCGCTCATTAACTTCGTAGCGTCGCTCTGTGGCGCTGGCGGGATTCAAGCCTTCAAAACAATGCGGACCCTAAGGGCCCTAAGGCCGCTCAGGGCGATGTCTAGAATGCAGGGGATGCGGGTATGTAACCCACCGTCTCAGCAGACCTTGTCACTCGCTATCTACGTCTGCCGCTGGTGACGGCAGAGTCGAATCTCCTCTCCCCCACCCACGACGGCACGGCATTCTACATATCCGTCCGTCCTACGTTCAGTTCCGGTACCAGTTTTTGGAGCAATGCACTCCACTCCGTTTGATTATGTTAACCCCGCGAATACGCCGGGAGAAACGGTATTTCTGGGTAATCGCATCGAAAGAATGTCCGTTGGGACAAGTATTCTTTGATACGAATATCTATTTTTTTTTTTTGTGTGATCCTTATAAATTGTAATATAAATTATTATTGCGAGGATTATAGATATGAGAGAGTAATCGCGCGATATTCTAAGACAGTTACTTTAGTCACGTTTATTTATGATTTTTTTTTAGTCTTATTTAGAATTGTGATGCGGAACATTTAAAATATTTAATTTTTCCCGAATATTTTTATAAAAATTTGTCGAGTATAAGGGAAAAAAATTTACTGTAACTTTGTATGCCTCAAGGAAAAAGTTTGCCGATTAAAGTAATGTGAAATTTCCTTCTCTACGTCATACGTTACGTCATTAAATCTGTATTATTAATTTTTATTTATAGTCTTTTTTTTAATTAATCGTTATTAAATTTGCCAATTTATTTCCAATTCTTTTACATTTATATCGCAAGCGCGATATCGTATACTTTATTTGATATACGTGTATTTTAATTTAAATTATTCGCAAGTAACTGGGAACAATGATTCTCAGATTATACGGATTCGAAAGTCATCATCGTTTCCCTTACACGAGAAATTCGATAGACAGACCGACCAACAACGTTCATCAAGAGCCTGCATTGTTGTCATTTTAATAATTGAAAAATATGTTGTCTTTGTTATCTGCTTCGTATTTTTCTTAATTGTTTCTTAATGTTTAATCTGAAACACTTGGATTCTTTAAATAATCGTTATTATATTTAATTCTGATTCTATTTGTCAACATTTTTAAAGGTATAATCTTTATATTCTTTTTAACAGAGTCGATATTTCTCGAAATTGTTTGTACACATATTATATTGTGAATAAATGCAAATCTGATTTATCAAGTAATCTTTATGAAATATTAACATTTACATGAAAAATACAATAGTTTCTTGTTTCGATAAGGATTCAGATTGAATGTCGACTCTTGACAAACTGCGATATCGTCGGCGCTGTAATATCGAAAACTCGCTCTTACATTTTCCCTCCTGTTGCACGTGGATATGCTAAAATAGAAGCAATCGCGCGAATGCACAGCAGAGCTTAGAAATGCGAATGCGCGGAGCAGAACAGCGCGTAGATAATCGTCCATAAAATTGGCCGACACATTCATGACAACACGCACCATACATAAGGACACGCGCTTTGTTTCACATTGTCTTTGATATACGTGTTGCGTATCTTCTTCATCTTCGCCGAAGAAAAGTCATTCGTAAAGATATATTCAATCGCGAAGATCGAGATGAAAGCATCCCGTATACATGAACTCCATGAAAGCGCGTCCATTACATTCCAGAAATTCGACGCATACAAAGAAAAACGAACATCTCATATCGCATTTTAGGATTAAATCACAACTGCCAAATTATTCTGATTATTCTGAAATTTATCTGATTATCGGATATGCGATATGAGCGCACAAACACACACAGGGTATACTTTAATCGTTTCTCACTACACACATAACGCGTAGTGATAGTTCGCCCTTTATGATCTCGCTATGATAATGATCACGAATATACGTATTTCCTCGCAAATACTTATACTTTCTCACAATACTCGCAACACAAGGTCGCTGAGACACTGGGTGTAGTAATTACTGTCATGCCCACGCCCTGACACTTCTTCTATTTTACAGTAGCTCGCTGCAAGGTGCTCCTCGGGGCGCTCGACATTTTATTTCTTGCCTTTTGATTTTGCACGAGATCACACGAAGATTTTTTCAATTTATAGGATTTATATTACTGGAATTTATATACATATGATTTATATATTCCCTAGGACTCTTCATTTGCGAAATTTGTTCGTGAATTTAATTCAGCAAATTCTTCAAGGAATAATTTGCACAATTTGTGCAAGTAATTCTAGGGAACATATTAATCACGCGGAAAAATTATCTAGAATTCTCAGTTTGCTCTTCTTCTTTTTCAAACATTGCATACTGAATATCCTAAGAGAGAAGAGAAAAAAGAAGCATTATATTTAAAAAAAAAAGTTGAATTTCTAACTTCTTTCTGAAAAATTTTCATCCATTATAATTATTAGTTGTAAATATTTAATCTTTTGATATTAAATAACTTAATAATTATTTCTCAAACAAAAAATAAAAAAAGATGAGGTTTCATTTTAAAATTTGACTTATTTTTTAAAAACATTTTTTACAATATTAAAAAATTGCTTAGTTCAATATTATTGAGTTTTTAAGAAATATCCAAAAAATATATGCAAATGAAAGAGCGTTGTACATATATTTTTTCTTGGGATATTCTGTATATGAATTGCTTTGCCGTAATATCTGTAATTGAATTGCTCGATAGACGTGGAAACTGAATGCTTTGCTCGCTTGCTTTCGTCAGCTTTTTATTTGTGCTGCAACTTGCATCTGCTTTACATGTTGAACTGCTTGTGGCTCCCTTTTTTAGTATATCCAAATTCTTGTAAATATAAATTACACGATGCGCATATCAGTCACTGATCCACGATCACTCAAAATCACGTTCACACTAATTTAAAAAATAATTATATATTAGTTTTAATCATTTTTACTTAAATTGCATACACACACTATTAAGAAAGAAATAAGATAAAAATACTCAAGTCAATATTTATGATTCGTGATGATTCGTATATACATATAATTAAAATAAGCAAATTATTTAACAATAAATTTTATTTTCATTCTAAAATAAGAAAGAAAATAAGAAAGAATAATTTCTTGGTGTGTATGCAAATTGAAGAATATTTCAATCGCAAAGTATTTCAATTCTCTACATGACTTTTCACTTAGTTTACTCTGCTTATTCATATATTATGTCATATATTTGAAAATCAATTAAGAAGATTTACTCAGAAATGTTTGCAAAGTCGAAATATCACGCACAAAAGCTACTGCACATAGAGAAATGCAAGATATATAAATAAATATTAGATTAATTTTTTTATTATTATATTTATGTATTAATATTAAGTTATAGATATTTTTTTATATGAAAGGTAATTTACGATATATTTCTCATAAATTACGTTGTATATATTTTTTAATAGAAATTTTTATTATTTCTTGTAATTTTTATATTTTTCACTTTTCTGTAAAAAAAACTCCAGATTTTTTCCAAAATAAAACCTGTATAAAAGAATTTTCTTTATTTAAAAATTATCTATTTTCTCTCTAAGAATTCTATTTCTTATAAAATAAATTTTGTATACTTTTAATCTCTTTTATTAAAATACGAGTACACTACGTGCATAGCGCGTATAACAGTCACATAGTCGAGCATAGATGCTGAAATGTTTAATTTAATCAACGTGTGATGTCGTTGAGTTTAATCAAACTTCGTCTCTCATAGGTAGTCGTTAATGCCTTGGTCCAAGCCATTCCATCTATCTTCAACGTGTTGCTGGTATGCCTTATTTTCTGGCTTATATTCGCAATCATGGGAGTGCAGCTGTTTGCTGGGAAATATTACAAGGTACATACATTTTATATTACACAAATATAAAAAATCAATCTTCAAGATTATCGATACTCGTTATAGTTTAAACGATTCGTGCGACTTATTTGCGCGAGTAATTTTAGAATTTCCTTTCGAAAAATTGTGAAACTATCGGAAAAATGAGCGGAAAATATAATTTAATTTAATATAATAATTAATATAATATATAATAATATATTATATTAATTATTATATTAATATAATAATAATTTAATATAATAATATAATAATTTAATATAATTTAATTAAAATTGAATTTTGATTGTTATGTCGCAGTGTGTCGACGTGAACAAGACGACACTCAGCTACGAGATAATACCGGATCGGAACGCCTGCTTCGCTGAGAATTACACGTGGGAGAATTCGCCAATGAATTTCGATCACGTCGGGAAAGCATACCTGTGCCTATTCCAAGTGGCGACTTTTAAAGGGTGGATCCAAATCATGAATGACGCGATCGATTCTAGGGAGGCGAGTATAATCTCATAATAGCTTCTTTTTCCTTATCGATGTTATGTTCTAATGCGCTCTTAATTTTCCGATGTGCAGGTCGGCAAGCAGCCGATTCGTGAAACGAACATTTACATGTATCTCTACTTCGTGTTTTTCATTATATTTGGATCGTTTTTTACCCTCAATCTATTCATTGGAGTGATCATCGACAACTTTAACGAGCAAAAGAAGAAGGCTGGCGGCTCCCTCGAGATGTTCATGACGGAAGATCAGAAGAAATATTACAACGCCATGAAAAAAATGGGCAATAAAAAGCCTTTGAAAGCCATTCCTCGACCGAGGGTAAGTTATACAAATAATATACACATATATTTGTTACTTTATACATACACATCACACAGATCAATAAATTTGAACGCAAATTTCGCATGATATTATTTGAAAACTTGAAAACATTGCGACTTTTTTTGACAGTTTTGTATTAAAAGATTTTCGACTTTAATTAATTTTCAGAATATGCTATTTAAAAAAATATCTTTTTAAGGATGTTTTGTATATACAATCCCAGCAAAAAGTAACTGAAAATCAATATTGACGAATATATCTATTTTTGATGTATTTTGAGTAAGAAATTGTGTGGAATATTGCATTTTTACTGAAATATTCCGAATTTTATTAACCGAAACGATCGAACTTTTGGCAGAGAATTTCGCCTGGTGACATGGCTAACTTGATTAAATTATATTTAATATCTTTTTAACTAGTTAGTACTTGTATAATATTATTTGACCAAATATTTCCTCTGCATCTAAACTTTTTCAAATTTTAAACAAATTTTGAATATTATTCCCTTGTGTTTTTATCATTTGAATCGACATAATTATATGTTTCCCATAAGAACACATATTAATTCGATGCAAATTAAAATCCTTATAACTTGTGAACGCTTTAGTGAATCAATTTAAAAATTGTACTGAAGATTCTAAACATAAGTAAGGACGGTCTGTGTACAATTTTCATTAAATTCTCAATATTTTGAAAATAGGTACAAAACATCCTCAACGTATTGAGTAATTATAAATATAAAATATAAAATATTTATATATAAAATATTTTAAAATATTATAATATAAAATATTTCTTTCGGCTTTTACAGTGGCGACCGCAAGCGATAGTGTTTGAAATAGTGACGGACAAAAAGTTCGATATGATAATCATGCTGTTCATCGGGCTGAACATGCTCACGATGACGTTGGACCATTATCAACAAAGCGATACGTTCAGCAATGTTTTGGACTATCTCAACATGATATTCATTGTGATATTCACCAGCGAGTGTCTCATGAAGATCTTCGCTCTGCGCTACCACTATTTCAAGGAGCCATGGAACCTCTTTGATTTTGTTGTTGTTATATTGTCAATATTAGGTAATGTAACGTAATGGTTGCTTCAGTCGTATGACCCGAGCGAAACGAAAACGAAATGCGCAAAACGAAGTGGCCTGTTAGCTTCCCTTCTTCTCGATTCACGAAGAAATCATGATCTAATTTATTTCTCTCTTCCGCCTTTTAGTATACATACTCGTAGTGTAGTATTCTATCTCACGTACGAGAACGGATCTCGGCATGCCATGCTATTTCTTCTTTTTTTTAATGCACGCACAAGAATCTCTCTTCTCGATTAAGCAGACAGGCCCGACGTTTCGCTCGTGTCTCAACGACTGGTTGATATCATTACGTTACGTAGCCTTACATTGATGTTGAATTTATCCGCCCCAAGTACCTTACTCCACGACCCTCGTATCCTACCAAGTGCCATGATTGATGTCTAGTTCGAATTGTCAAGCTCAGCGTTACTTCGTGTCGCGTCTCGAATGAATTTACGATAAAAATATTCGTGATTCTTTGAAATCGGCGATTGTATGCGTGGAATTAATCGTTCCGTTATTGAATTGATTAAAGTTACGCAATCTACGATTCCGCGATTTCTATGAATTTTACAAAATGTAATATTTCTTGAGAGTTATTAAAGAGTAGAGAAAAATGTATTATCTGTAAATAAACGTTCTCTAAGAGAGCTGCCGCGATGTAACGCTTTGCATGAGCGATTCGGCGCGTTAATCGATGTTGCAACAATGTCGTAAATCGAAGTGTAAGATCGGGTAAGATCGGGTCTGTATAAAGTAGAATCTAATTTATTGCTCTCATTTAGTTTTTAATTATAGATCTCTATTTTCGAATGTGATATAGTATTAGCGAAAATAATTTTTCATCCATTCAAAATTATCTTTTATAAGGCACTGCATAATTTCGAATTTAATCTACGATATAGTTTCCATATATTCAATTAGTTTTTTTGATATGCGCTTTTTATGATTTCGTGACACTACGAACGTGAACTTTCAAAGCATCCGAGTCCCCTTAGGACACGCATGAAGTTTTGTGACGAAAACTTTTCGATTTTCTACACTTATAATGCACACATTTTCTTAGAGCGAGAAACGTAATGTCTAATATGAATGTTTGTCTCGCGTTTATGCGTACTTTTTTTTTATCGGAAAGAAACGTACGATCTTAATTTCTTCGTTTTTACTCACGTGTAGTTTGATTTTGTTGATTATAGTTTGAAAGAAAAATTTTTATAGAAATTTGACGTTTTAAATCGCTTCTCTAAATCGCGCACCTTACTCTCCTAGTTACACGATAATTAGATATACACCCGACGCATGCAAACCCATTGAACCTATTGAACCTATTGACGTTGCACGAGAGTTTCATGAATTATACGAATGAATTTTATGATTTATGCACCCATTTCCTCGATGTTAATTCAAGTAGAACACAAGTCTGAGATTCGCTAAAGTGTGGATTCTTTTCCAACAGGTCTGGTGCTCAGCGACATTATTGAAAAATATTTCGTATCGCCGACTTTGCTTCGTGTAGTGAGAGTGGCGAAGGTCGGTCGTGTGCTTCGACTCGTGAAAGGTGCCAAGGGTATCCGAACTCTTCTCTTCGCCCTGGCGATGTCGTTGCCGGCCCTCTTTAATATTTGCCTACTGCTATTTTTGGTGATGTTTATCTTCGCGATATTCGGGATGTCTTTCTTCATGCACGTCAAAGACAAGAGCGGACTCGACGACGTATATAATTTCAAGACGTTTGGACAGTCCATGATACTGCTATTTCAGGTGACTTTGCAACAGATATTAATTCGTGTATTTTTTTGTAAACATTTGATTATCTATTATTTTAGCTAATATTATTTTACACACGTGTGTGTAAATATATTTCTAAACATTATACAGGGTGTCCCATTTTAAATCCAGTCAAATATCTCGAAAACCAAGCCCGGGAGGAAAAAATGTTTCAGACAAAAGTTGTTTGGTTTCGAGAGGGACATAAGATGGTGCCATTGGTTTGACTTTGAATAATCATTTGTAGATGGCGAAAAGGTCACCTTAAATTTTTTAAATTGGACACCCTATTTTTTATTGCATATTCTTGTAGCTTACCTCAGAGCTTTCCAAAACACTATAATTAAATGTTTTTCCATTAAGTGCTTTTCGAGTTATGAGACTTGAAATCATTTCTTAATTTTACATAAACCATAAAATATCTTGTAAAATATTCATTTTTCGATTATCTTACCTAATACTTTTATGTACAAAATAATGAGAGGAATCAATTGGTGTAAAGAAAACATACAGTTGTTTCTAAGAAAAAATATGGAATTGTTAATTGCAAATTACATATTTCTTCTTCGAAACAACTATGTTTTTTCTTACACCAATTGATTCCTCCCATTATTTTGTACATAAAAGTATTAAGGTAAGATAATCGAAAATGATTATTTTATTAGATATTTTATCATTTATGTAAAATTAAGATATTATTTCAAGCCTTATAACTCGAAAATACTTAACGGAAAGACATTTAATTATAATGTTTTGGAAAGCTCTCGAGGTCAGCTACAAGAATATGTAATAAAAAATAAGGAATGCAATTTAAAAAAATTGAGGTGGCCTTCACGTGACCTTCAAATGACTCTTTAGTGTCAAACCAATGATACCATCTTATGGCCCCTTCGAAACCAAACAACTTTTGTCTGAACCATTTTTCCCTCCCGGGCTTGGTTTTCGAGATATTTGACTGGATTATTTAAAATGGAACACCCTGTATAAGAGAAGACTCTTATTTCTGTCAAGCGCTCAAATATATTTACACACGTGTGTAAATATATTTCTAAAAATTATATAAGAGAAAATTCTTATTTCTGTCAAGTGCTACATGAAAATTACATGTTGGACACACGGTAAATTACAACGTTTCGTGTTGGCAGATGTCGACATCGGCCGGTTGGGACGGTGTTCTCGATGGTATAATAAACGAGGAGGACTGCCAGGAGCCAAACAACGAGATCGGCTACCCAGGCAACTGCGGCTCCTCGACGATCGGGATCGCTTATCTACTCTCGTACCTCGTCATCAGCTTCCTGATCGTTATCAACATGTACATCGCCGTGATCCTCGAGAATTACTCGCAGGCCACCGAGGACGTGCAGGAGGGCCTGACGGACGACGATTACGACATGTACTACGAGATTTGGCAACAGTTCGATCCGGACGGCACGCAGTACATCAGATACGACCAGCTGTCGGAATTTCTCGATGTATTGGAGCCCCCGTTGCAGATACACAAGCCCAACAAATACAAGATCGTGTCGATGGATATCCCCATATGTAAGGGTGACCTTATGTTTTGCGTGGATATCCTCGACGCCCTCACCAAGGACTTTTTCGCACGGAAGGGCAATCCAATCGAAGACACGGGCGATATAGGCGAGGTCCAGGCGCGGCCCGACGAGGTCGGCTACGAGCCGGTCTCGTCCACCCTGTGGCGGCAGCGCGAGGAGTATTGCGCCCGTCTCATACAGAACGCCTGGCGGAAGCACAAGCAGCAGCGGCTTGGCGGGCCGAGCGAGGAGAGCGACGATCCGGACACGGATCTGTGCGCGCGGCAGACCAAGGTGCTGGTCGAGAGCGACGGTTACATCACGAAGAACGGCCATCGCGTTGTCATAGACAGCCGATCGCCGAGTGTCACTTCGAAAACCGCGGACGTCTGATCGCCATCGTCGTCGTCGCCGCCGTCGCAGCTGCCGCAGCAGCCCCCGCCGCCGTCCGCGCGCCGAAAATCGCTCTACCGCAGCAGCCGCAGTCGCAGCAGCAGCAACAGCAGCAGCAGTTGCAGCAGCAGCAGCAGCAGCAGCAGCAGCAACATCGTCGACGACGATGATCACGCATCATCAGCCGCTCGCACTGCTCGTGCGAAGTAGTGGCCGGGCGGGCACCTCGCGTGCGCTCTCCATCGACAGCCTTATAGTTGTATAAATAACAATTCCTCCAACGAGTTGCCTTTAATCGACTTTAAACGAGCCACGACCGTTGGGAGAGAGAGAGATAGAGAGAGAAAGAGAAGAAAGACACGTCGCTGGTTAGACGAGCGTCCGTATCAAGTACCCGAGGAGACTGCGACTGCGTCTATAGATGACCCGGTTTGAAAGTGCGCTGCTCTCGCCGATCGCCGATTTGGTTGCGTGTGTCACGCGTGACTAACCGAGGATCGGTTTTCGCTTGGCCATGGCGTCCGGATCGCGGAAGATGTCGCGAAAAACACGCGGCTCGGCTTCAAGATGCGACGAGGAGAAGCAAGAGGACGGACTTACGCGAGGAGGAATACGAGGAGGGAAGGCCGGAACGTCGCAACGTCCTCCCCGAGTCGACTTCCCCAATATTGAGACTCGTGGGACGTGGACATCGCGACGCGGAGAGAAAAGGAGAGAGCACCATCTTGCTTTTTCTCGTAAGCCTCGCCTCCCTTATTGCTCTCGTCGTTCGATTCAACGAGTATTCGCGCGGATCGCGTCAGCCGCGCGCGTCAGCGACGACGGCCGCGCATCGGGGCGACGCGCGACCTCTTGTCTACACCATCTTGTACACATTTAGCTCAATCTCGCGAATCTCTATATCCGCCGTTTGGATTTTTTACACCGTTTTACAGCAGTAAACCCGCCTACTCGCCCCCGCGCGACGCCGCGACGCCTCAGGCGCCGCCGTCGAGCCCCGTCGCGGCGATATTCGCTTTTAAAGAACGATATTGTATAAATCGCAGTTATGCTAGAACGAAGGAAGAGAATGTTGTTGATGATGATGATGATGATGATGATGATGATGTGACGATGATGATGATGACGACGACGACGACGATTATGATGATGATGATGATGATGATGTTAACGATGTCGTGATATCGGTGATACCGACTCGTACGATCATCACTTTCGATTAACGACGATTAGAGGACGAGCGAAAGAAAATTTCGCAGGCGAAAGGGGACTCATTCGTGAAATGAAACGTGCGCGTAGTAGTGTTATACATTCGCTCGGCTTGCAATCTCTCGCGGAAAAAAACGGTGCGCGAAAAAAAAACGCTTGATCGCGCCGCTTGGTTCCACAACCCCCCCCTCTCCCGCCCCCTTTTTTCTTCACGGATTTCTCTCCGCGAGACCTCGTCCCGTCGGTCCCGAAGGGGAGTCACGTCGCGTCGAGGATACACCAGGTTTCCCAGTTTCCACCGCCGCGCGAATCAATTAAAATCGCGGACCGCGAATGTAACCCTCCTTCATCCCTCCCCCGCCTTCCCCTCCTCCGACGCTCACGCGTGGGTCTCGGAGATTGTCTCCCTCTCTCTCTCTCTCTCTCTCTCCCTCTCCCTTTCCTCTCCTCCATCTCCGCGTTTTCGGGGTCGATGTCGACGACGTGTCCGCGTCTCTCTTTGCTCCGCGTTTGGCGCCTTTTTCCGGGATCTATCTCGCGAAACCTTTCGCGTTTCTCCCTGATCGGTGGGGATCCGCTTCAATCGACGTTCCTTTTTTTTTCTCTTTTCGGATTCTTCTCACGGACTTATATATACATATATACAGGGTGTCCCACAACTACCGCTCAATATTTTAAAGGTAGATTCTCTGGCCAATTTCAAAACGATTTTTCCTCAGCGAAAATGTCGAGGCACTAATAATAGTTTTCGAGTTATAAATAATTGAAAATAAAGGGTTTCTCGCAAACTAAGCCTTATGGGAATAAAATATTAATAAAGTCACATTCTTTAGTTAATTTTAGGTAGAGTTTACTTTAATAGAATTTTAATTTAAGGCTTAGTTAGAAAGATGCATCATGACAAAAATTAGGAATATGCAAAAAATAATGATCTTCTTCGGCATTTTCGCTGAGGAAAAATCGTTTTTAAATTCGTCAGAGAATCTACCTTTAAAATATGGAGCGGTAGTTGCGGGACACCCTGTATATATATATAAATATATATATATATATATATATATATATATATATATATATAAATATATATACCTATTTCTCTCTACTCCCATTTGCCTGTCTGTGCCTCCGCTCTTTCGCCGCCCTTTCCTTTCGACACTTTCGCGTCGCGATCCTCAATCTTGCACGACGCTAAACGCATCGAGGAAAAGTGCATATTATTGGCTTTTTAAAAGAGAAAAAAAAAATAAAATAATAAATAGTAATAAGAAAGAAAGAGAGAGAGAGAGAGAAGAGAGAGAGAGAGAGAGAGAACGCTGGCGCGCGAAAAGAGAGAGAGAGAGAGAGAGAGACGTATATATATATATATATATATATACACCTTTAACGTAGCATCCGACGATCGACAAACACGGCCGAAGGGGTTGGAGAGAGGGGGGGAGAGGGGGATAGGGGGGGGCGCGATTCCGCAGTCTCATCATCTCTCAGCTAGATATTTACACATTTGCAAAAACTTACACGCAGTCTTACACGACGTAGTATAAAAAAAAAACGCGCTTCGGAATAAATAAATTAATTCTACATTCTAGTGTATCGTTATTCGAATAATCGCAATCGATTCGCCGTGCGCGCGCGCGCGCGCGCGTAAACCCGTCTCGCGTCGCACAACCCGCAAAACGCTGAAGAAGAGATTTTACATAGGGTTGTTGTAATTTTATTATTATTATTGTTATTATTATTATTATTATTATCATTATTATAATTATAATTATTATTATTGTAATTATTATTGTATCGATGGTGCACACAACACGGAGCACACGCGAAATTTGTTCGTCCGATTCGAACTCTCTCTAGCGTGGTTAATGAAATAAGTAACGAGGAGATACTGCTATGTAAAATATAGTTTTTATTATCGCTCCGAAATATATATATATATATATATATATATATATATATATATATATTTTGCTCTTTCAGTGAGAGTGTTTCACTTTGGGAGCTTTCGAGTTCGCGAGTATCTTGGAAAGTCTGAGTGAGAATGCGCGGGGAAAATATCGAGGAAGGGGGGGAAAAGAGAGAGAGAGAGAGAGGCGGAAGACCTCCGTGCGTGGAAAGAGAGGCTTTTGTATACGCGAAACGAAATTGGATCGCACAAGTATTTCTCGCTATAAACAATCGGATGATAATGAAAAACCCTACGTTGTGCCTTTTGAATAACAGCAATCTTAAGCAAGAAGCTGAAGAAAAGAGAAGGGAAAAACCAAAGAGAAACAAACACTTCGGTTTCCCGACAATTCAATAATAATATCGTCGGAGGCGTCTCGCGCGCGCAACCAAAAAAGTTGAAAAGCTGCTGCTCTTGCGTTCCCCGTTTGTCGACGAAAGCGAAACCGTGTGCCCTCTTCGCTCTCTGTTTCTCAGCACTCAGAGTCTATCTTTGGTAACGCGGTCGGCGTCCCGAAATTAATCAATGCGGAATCTACAGACGGGTTTACGCACACACACACACAGGGACTTCGCGCGGAATCGCGTCCGAATCAAAGTCGATCTCGATCGATGTCGGATCACGATGGAAAGATGGCGCGTGTACGTTTGACTCGGAGGGAGGTCCAGTTACTTCTAATTAAATAGGGCGGCTCCCGTCGAACCATCTCTGTCCGGCCTCTCTGTGGCATTTCGGGATCGGCTCTTAATTCGTGGCCATTACGCACCCAGACAGAAAGACGCTTCGTACCCTTTCCATCGTGGTCGCGTTACTTGCAGTTATGTCGTCGCGATTCCGTCGCGAAGTATAAGTACCAATCTCATTTCGCCTTCGCGCAACAACCTACACACAGATCACCGGAGCAACTTTGAACGTGTGTTTCAACAATTCACACACACACAGAGAGTATCGGAGTATCACGGTATAAAGCGTGACGACGATGACGACGACCGATGACTCTGCAACTGTCGTAAGAATACATGCACGTGTGTGTGCATGCGTAGACGGATGTTGCACGCGTGTGTGTGTGTGCAGGATGAGACAAACGGAGCGTGTATTTCCTCTCCTCTGACATTTTATCAGTCATTCGAATGAAGAAACCCTGCCGTTCGACAAATTTCTCTCGACGAACGTTGCATTTTTGTTCGAACGCCGACTATTCTTTCCCCTGAAATGTCAATCGGAGGACAGCTCCAAGAGCTCGTCTCGCCTCGCACGCACACGAGCGAACGACTCGAGTCGTCGAAGAGCGTTATCGCGGTCACGCGTGTGAGCTTTAAGTAGGCGGCGAGATAAACAAGGAGAGAAATAATAAATGCGTGTGTGCGTGTGTGTTGATGCGGATTGTGCGATCGTTATTTTTCTACGTCTACATCCGCGTAGGGTCGGTAGGGCGGAGGAAAGGGACGTGCGGGGAGACAGACGCGGATCGCGAGGGACAACGACGTGGAAGCGGTGGGCCGTTGTCGTCGGCGCTCTAGACAGGAAGTCGACGGGTGCGGGCGGGGGTGACGGGGGTCGAAATTCGGGCAGAGAGGGAGAATGCGTTTCTCGCTGGCCGAGAACGTGTGAAAGCGCCTTCGTAAAGATCAAGGACCGCGTACAGACGTAACAAAGGCACGCTGCTTGGCGCAGATGTTGCTTGTCCTGCATGCAATTGAACATGATTGATGGATTTAGCACTCGGGGATGGATAAAGGATTTTACGTACCGAGTGTCATCGTCGTCATGGGTCTACTTCTCTCGCGCCACACGTCTAATAATTGAGCTACGAGAGATTAGAGGAGTATATATGATACGGGAGCATATGTCACACACGTGCATTTTTGATTGGTCAAATTAGATGTTTGATTTTATTTTTTAAATGGCGTGATTGTATAAATTCTAGGCGCACATTCCAAACTTTTCTCTCTTGGTCGATCACGGTCGATTGCCGTTCAATCGATTGTTTCAGTCAATGATGAGACTAATCATCGACAAGGACAATGTTCGCAACTAGACATAAAAGAGCAGATGTCCGTTGTAGATGAATAATGATGTGAAACATTTCGAAAATAGCCTGGCAAATCGTCACTTTACAAAAACACAAAGAGTAAAGATTTATCGATGAGAAATGATTGTACAAATAATTCATACTAATGGCGAATTATTGACCTAACAAAGCTTTGTCCGATATTAATCGTGTGATTTTGATCGTAGCTTTTCTACATTTATTTGCGATGCACGAATTTCAAATCGCGGATTGTCCGACACTTTTACATTGGCCATTTCAAAGATTCTAAATCTAAGCTCGCTTCAAATGTATACTGCTAAGATTAAAGGATAAATGTGTGAAAATGATATTCTAAAGGAAACGTATAAATATATTCGAAGAAATTTATCTCTATACGAAAGTAAAAAACGTAACGCAAGCGATAAGAAGAACGCATGTTCCTAATTTCGACATATATTTAGCGCTTCAAAATTTCACGTCGCTTTTTTCAGACACACGAGGCTGAAAGTATTTTTTACAAGGCACAATCGTAAAAATAATTCGTCGCGATTCGGCGACGTGTGTATGATTCAGGAGCATTAATAATGCCGTCCGCACTCGCGAGGAAAGACTATGTCTTTTTTTTCTCGCGATTCAAGAGGGATTCTCGTCGTAACGTGGGAACGTAGGTCGAACACTAGATTATTAATCGTGTAAAACCGAATAGAAGAATGCGTTTCTGAAAACAATTCAGAGGAAAATCTAATCAGGATGGCACTAATCGCTTCCGAAAAAACGCAGCTGCATCTCGTTCGCTCGAGAAGAGTCGTCGCTCTCGACATTTTGCGCATATATTATCGGTCTTCTCTCCCCCTCCCCCCCTTTCGGCGTTTTTTTCCGAACCGATCGATCGCGTCTCGACGTTGTCCCTCGGAATCGCGGCGTCTTGAAAACCCGGACGACGACAACAACGACAATTATGACGACAATTATGACGACGACGACGACGACGACGATGACGAATCGAAGGTTGAAACTTGCTCCAATAAGTATCGAAGAGTACGTATCGAGAAATATATCCGAAAAGGTCCGTCCGGCTCACTCTGTCCCGTACCCCCGAGACTCCCTCCCCGCCCTGTCATCGGTTTGGCCTCCTCTCCCGTTGTTGTAATACGTGCAAATAATTCGATATAATATAATCAAATCGCTCTTGTACTCTCTCACGATAATAAATATTTTCGACATTACATTCGCGGGTACATTCGGCTGTAGACAACCGTGTATGTATAAGTCGATAGGGAAACGATGAATGGGTGACGCGAAAACTTGACGGCCTGTCGCGTACAAATATTTTTACATCGAACCGACAAACACTGGTTGACATAACTGGTTACGTAATAACGTAAATTCAATTCTCTTCTCGTAGAGGCTATCTTCTCGGTAGAGACGTAAAGAGAACAGGAAAAGGGCAGATGATCTAAATGTCACTTAACCTTATCGTTTATAGGACATAAACGCATCCGCCGATGAGACGATTTAAGCTCCTGTCTCGCGAAGCTTATTCCGATTGTGAGCTTAATTGGCCAGAGCACTTGTCTAACGTGCTCGTGTTCCGATGTAGATTTGTATGCACAGGACAGGCTTAAAATTTGATTGCGATGGACAGTCCAACGAATGCGGCCGCAATTCTTCGGAAACGCCTCCTCGACGATTTGCATCGTTCTTCCCCGGTTGGAGGCGCGCGATGAAGAGACGAGCGGCTGAAGGCGAGCATGCATGGCTTGCATGGTTCGTCGCTTTTCACGATTTCGTCTCGGACGAGTCACGCAAAGTGAAGGAAATCACGCGAAGGGAGTGGAGGCATTCTCTATTTCTGTACTTTGGATAGTCTGCGATAGGTCGACGAGATGAATCAACGAAATGTCAAACGACTCGTCCGACAACCCTCCCCCGAATAATTTTTAGAATGTTGGAAATGTTTTCGTTTTACATGCAAACTCGAATTGGCACGATTATCGTGACTTGTACTCTCTAAATTTCTTAGAGTGAAAATGCACTCGAAAAATTGAGTGACAGGTCGAGTCACTCTAGTTAGAGTGATTTTTCACTCATAGGAGTGAATTCTTCTCACTTTTTGTTGTAGAGTAAAAAATTCACTCTGCAAAATAGAGTAAATATGTATACTTTATTTTGTAGAGTGAATATTTTCACTCTATATAGAGTGAAAATTTTTACTCATGAAGAGTAAGTAAAGCGCATGTGGAGTGCGCATGAGTCTGCCATTAGCAACACTGTCGTATCGTTGTCTCACGAGGTTACCAACTCGTTGCACGTGTACGGGACTTAATATACGGGACATATAATATTAAAGTAACTTTTTTTATATCTTTTTATTTTAACATATTTTGAAAAAGTATAAACATATTTTTTGTGTGTGTAACGTTAAATATATTTATATGGTTGTAACAAGAAAAAAAAAGGTTAATCGGCTTTTACATCGACAATGAGATAACATGCTGTATGCGATTAATTCAAGTAAAGAGCAATGATTGCTTCTCATTTCAACTAATCGAAGCTTTATGTCATATACGTAACATGTTATCTTATTATTATAAAACGGAAAGAAGAATGAAAAACAGCCAGAATCTCCTAAAAGTGAATCTGTTCACTCATAGTTGAGTGAAAAATAACTTGACGAAAGTGATGACTTCACTCTGATCAAGTGAATTATTCACTTTGAACCGAGTAACGCATTCACTTTAGTTCAGAGTTAAACAATTCACTTTTGTGAATAGTGAATTTTCACTAATTACGAGTGGCAGTATTTTCACTATCACTTGGAGTGAATATTCACTCGTTTAGAGTTAAATTTCACTCTAAGAAATTTAGAGAGTAAATGGAGATAAAAAAAAATAATTATAATTTTTAAATCAGAGAGATCGCATCGGATCGCGTTCGTCGCTGACGATAGACTTGATATAAAAAAATCGGTTACGCAACTATGTGGTTCACTTTGAGAGACTCGCCTTGAGATAATCTTGAAATGCGGACCATCCGCTTCAAAAGTAGGCTGAAGTAGTGAGTCTCGGCAAATGCGTCGATTCGTCGAAGGATGGAATGTTGATGACGCGCGCCGCGCGTTTATTCGCGACTTCCCCAATAATTCGATCGCAACGTCTTCTCGTCGACGTTGAGATTAACATTCCGTCCGTGACATCGAATCGAAGAGGACTGCGAGGGGACCATATATCTTAAGATGAGAGAAATTGTCCGTCGAGAAAGGTTGCGATTGTCAATAAAATTATACGCGAATGCTGTGTCGAAAGGCGTGCAAATATTTTTCAGAATTTTTCAAAATGTCTCGCGCTTCAATAAATAATTCAATCAATAATTATAACAACTATATAATATACATTGTATCACATATATCCACATTACTGGCGATTTAATAATCATCTTCTTCGTTTTATCGTCACTAAGAGAGCAAGAGGGATAGGGGAAAAAAAAAAAATAGTTTCTTGTTAATCTCCACTCTATCCTAATGAATCTAATTTTTTTTTTGGCTTAAAAAGGCAGTCCTTTCGCCGTCCTCCCGCATTTCTATCTCTTCGAAATGTATATTACACGAGAGTTGCTCGAGGAGCGAGGGAGAGGGTTGCATGAGAGCTGCTCGGTGATATCGCGGAAGGGAAGTTTCACGTGGGAAAAAAACGCTGTTTGATCGATACGCTTGACGAGGGCGATAACGACAGCAAGGACGACAAGGACGACGACGACAATGACGATGACAACGACCAAGACGACGAGGAACGAGACAATGTCACTAGGGGGAGGGGGGTGGAAGAGCGTGCGTGGTGTGCTTCGTTGAGTTTTGTTAATTTTTTTCAAAGTGTACATTAAAAAAATACCAGCTTTTTACGCGACGACGGCTGTAAGATATAACAAAAAAAAAAAAAAATAGGGCTTTCCTTCGTTAAGCGAGATAAGACGAGGTTTAACGTACTTTCTCTGAGGACGATACTGCCGTTACGTATTGTATAAAAGAAAACTAAGTTAACTAATCGTAAATGCACGAAAAAAATTTTCTTAAACGGATAGCAACCAACAAAAAGGGCTTTGTAGTGTCTCGATACTCTCGAATCATTAATCCTACGTCGTGAGATAATAAATAATGATATTAATGAAATAAAAAAAAATAAATAAATAAATAAATAAATAAATATGAAACAAAAATCCTAGAGCTGGGCTAAAGCATATTGTAAAGTGTCAAGCTACGGAGCCTGTCGGCCAGTATAAATGAACAAGCAACTGCCATGGGTCATCAAGCTATAGGTAGAAACGTGCTAAGAATCCAATTTTAACAAGCTAGCTGTCGAAACATTTAAAAAAAAAAAAAAAAAAAGCGCGAAGGATCGTCCATTTAAAAAAATAAAAAAAAGAAAAATCTGCGTACGTATGCATGCGTGTACGAGTGTGTGTGAGGGTGCGTGTGTGCATGTGTGCGTGCTCGCGCGTGTTGGCGCGGACACGCGGACCGGATGACGCGCGCGTGTCCATGCGTAACGCACACGTGGACAGGCGCGCGTGCGCGCGCGCGCAAGACGAGGCACGCGAGGAAAATGCGAGAACACAGAGAAGCTCCTCCGTTAAGAATATGACATTCATTACTACTTAACAGGATAAAAATAACAAGAGAAAAAAAATATGGGTTATTTGCACAATATTATAAATAATTACTATATTTACTACGATTATTAAATTAAAGAGCAAATAATAAGAGGATAAAAAAAAACTGTTGTTAAATAATTAATACACAAAAAGAGAGGGGGATGAGCGGAAATAAAGAGTAATAATTATAAAACGATTTAAGCTAACGATCGATATATTGGGTCAAAATGGAAAGCGACGAAGATGATGGAGAGAGGATGCGAGATGAAGGGGGGGGGATAAGAGGAGAGAGAGAGAGAGAGAGAGAGAGAGGAAGGAAGGAAAAGGAGGAGGATACGATTCGTTTGTTATCGATTAGTTAACGATCCTTACACATTATATTATTGTAATTATATAAAGTAAACGATTATTATCATAATAGTTACAATTAACAACAAGTTGTTACCGCTTTGTTATACATAATATAATTAATAATAAGATTAAAGAGAAAAAAAGTAAGAGCGAATGCATCGTTGATTCGTCCTTTACTTATGTAGATACTAAAAATACGATCGACTCTATTGTTTTCAATGTCTTCACCGTATCTCTTCGTTTGCTACCCGATTTCATTTCGTTGTCGAAGATTCGGTATTGTCGGCTTACCTCGCCCGGCCACAATATACACACGTTTTACAGAGATATTTTCAATAAACGAAAAAGCTTAACACTCACACAGCAGTTGTACTTTTTGTTCTCAATCTTGTTCACCGTCCCTAAGAGATTTCTCTCATTTTCGGTTTTCAATGAACGTGATAACGACAATATTTGTGTCTGTGCTATAAATATATCTTATCATCTAAAGAACTGTAATTCATTGTTTTTAGATAATTTTAATCTCCAAAGAAAAATAAGATATTGAAAAATAAGGCATTTGATTGATGATATACATATATATGTAAGCTTGTGCAAACTAACGTACGATGGAAACATGAAATCTTTTAAAATATACTCGATTTTACAGCAACAAGTTTCGCAGTTGGATAAAATGTTTTATTACAAATATAAAAGATATGCGAGTCGCGTTACTTTAAAAATAGATTATTCATAAAATTATGAAAATTGAATTATTCAATTAAAAAAAATGTACATTTTAAACTTAATTTTTTCAAGATGCTTTGCTTGCGATTAATTATTCTATGTAATATTTAAGGATGTTTTGTACCTAAATACTAACTGGTTAAAAAGATATTAAATACTTAAAAAGATATTAAATATAATTCAAGTTTCACAGTTGGATAAAATGTTTAATTACAAATATAAAAGATATGCGAGTCGCGTTACTTTAAAAATAGATTATTCATAAAATTATGAAAATTGAATTATTCAATTAAAAAAAGTGTACGTTTTAAACTTAATTTTTTCAAGATGCTTTGCTTGCGATTAATTATTCTATGTAATATTTAAGGATGTTTTGTACCTAAATACTAACTGGTTAAAAAGATATTAAATACTTAAAAAGATATTAAATATAATTCAAGTTTCACAGTTGGATAAAATGTTTAATTACAAATATAAAAGATATGCGAGTCACGTTACTTTAAAAATAGATTATTCATAAAATTATGAAAATTGAATTATTCAATTAAAAAAAAGTGTACATTTTAAACTTAATTTTTTCAAGATGCTTTGCTTGCGATTAATTATTCTATGTAATATTTAAGGATGTTTTGTACCTAAATACTAACTGGTTAAAAAGATATTAAATACTTAAAAAGATATTAAATATCATTCAAGTTTCGCAGTTGGATAAAATGTTTAATTACAAATATAAAAGATATGCAAGCCGCGTTAGTTTAAAAATAGATTATTCATAAAATTATGAAAATTGAATTATTCAATTAAAAAAAGTGTACGTTTTAAACTTAATTTTTTCAAGATGCTTTGTTTGCGATTAATTATTCTATATAATACTTAAGGATGTTTTGTACATAAGTACTAACTGATAAAAAGATATTAAATACTTAAAAAGATATTAAATATAATTCAATGAAATTAACCATGTATCTGTAACAAGGCGAAATTCTCTGCCAAAAGTTAAGAATGTTTTGTATCTATTTTCAAAATATTGAGAATTTAATGAAAATTGTACAGAGTGTTCCTTACATATGTTTAGAATTTTCAGTACAATTTTTAAATCGATTCACTAAAGCGTTCACAAGTTATAAGGATTTTAATTTGCACCAAATTAACATGTGTTCTTATGGGAAATGTATAACCACGTCGATTCAAATGACAAAAACACATGGAAATAATATTCAGAATTTGTTTAAAATTTGCAAAAGTTTAGATACAGAGGAAAAATATTTAAATATATGAAATATTTGGTCAAATAATATTATACAAATACTAACTGATAAAAAAGATATTAAATATAATTCAATAAAGTTAGCCATGTATCTGTCACAAGGCGAAATTCTCTGTTAAAAGTTAATCATTTCAATTAACAAAATTTGGAAAATTTCAATAAAAACGCAATAAATATTAAAAAATCTCTGCACTAGCTGAGATCAAATTTAAATATTCCATACAATTTCTTACTCAAAATACATCAAAAATAGATATATTCGTTATATTCAATATTTCAGCAACTTTTTGCTTGGATTATACATACAAAACATCCCTAAATATCTCGTATAAAATCCCACTCAATCCGATAAAAATAATAACGGATCTCGAGATCGCGAAGGTCGCGTTTTCCTTACCACGTAGGAAGAGGAGAAGAGCTCCTCGGGATCTTGAAAAAAGCGTAGGAGAAAAAGAAAAAAAAAAAAAAAAAATTCCGCTCTTATTTCGTCCGCCTGTTTACCTGGACTTCACCTGGGGTACAATCTATTCTTGCTACGGTGTCTACGATGGAGGGGAGGGGTAGGCACACGTGACGGATCGGATCAACGCGGTCCACGCAGTGCGTTTCGTGCGTCAGTCACGTAAGGCGCGCGGCAGCGCGTGGGTGCTCGAGGATCTGACGCGAGGGATCGCGAGGGGAGCGGAGCATGGGTGGGGCCCGGAGAACAAATCGCTGCCTCGCGAGTCCACCGGCGACTGTCCGGAGCGTCGTGCCTTTTACGCACGGTGCGTACGCGACCGTAGCAACCTAGCAATGGCCGTCTCGTCTCGCGCCCAGAGGAGGACGGCTGTTTCGAGGTCACTCGGGCCTCCTTCCCGCCGCTCTCGTCGCTGACAGAGCTGGCGAATCAGTGAAACTGGAGCAGCGAGAGACGTCGCGCGTAACCGGTGGACGGGCTGTCGCGCGCGACAGTCGAGCTGTCAAGTCCGGGAGAGAGGGAGAGAGAGAGAGAGGGGGGGGAGAGAGAAGACGAGGAGCCTAGGAGCCGCGATTGCGTCGCTATCGTGTTTATCGGCGGACTGGACGACGTATACTGACCTCACTTATTGTGCTGCGCTCGCAGCTGCAACGTCGCCGAGTCTCCCGATGATTGTGCATCCGATATCTGCGCTGACTCATCATTCGCGGCTTGGACCGGACGGAGGAGAGAAATCGCGGATTTCGACATCGGAGGTTAGCGCCCAGCAAGGTATGCCCGTGTATTTTTACTCGGGACTAACGCAGAGAACTTTATCGAGGGCCTCTGACGTTTTCTAAGAATGTCGTCGAGTGAGTATGTTTACGAACGGACGTTCAACTGGGAAAAGAATGTATGGGGAAACGGCAATATCGAGGAAAAGAAACTGTGGTTATTAGTATTCGGTGAATGTGCGTGTACTTTGAATATATGAGAAATTTTATTTAATATGTAATAATATTATATTTAATATATAATTTAATATAATTTAATATAATATTAAATTAATATTATATTTAATATATAATTTAATATATAATTTATCGCTTTTGAATTTTTTGTATGTTTGATGTATAATTTTTGCACATTCTTTATTTCCATATCTCTTTTATAGAAATAATTTTGTGGTTTCTGTGATTTATTTTTTAGTAAATATTACAAGTTGATTTTTGAAATCCATATACGTAGTATTTCTCTGTTTTGGAAATGATGGAATCATATTTTCCCTATTTCACTGTAGCGCATTACTATATATTCTAATTCTTGCAGGTATTTTAACTTTAAAGAGCCTTGCTGGTATTCGTAATGGAGAAAAAGGGGCTGCGCAAGAGAGATATATTGAGAATGGATGGTCTCCTGCCACCAACAAGACGCTTGCCAGTTTGTGACGCAGTATCTGGTGCATCGGACAAGAAAAAGGAGAAGAAATGGTCGATAGGTGGTATCCTGCGTCGAATATCCTCAATAAGGGATTACGATAGTTCCTCTAATGATGAAGAAATTGTATATTGCAACAGAACACCGAGAAAGCTCACCAAGCTCAACAGACAACCCGATGGTGTTGTTGTTCTTCATTCGATAGAGGATAATTTAAAGAAGATGACAGTCGAAAGTAACGTTCGCCCCTCGACGGATTCGCATCGGGATTCGTTGCATTCGCGTAGTAGCGACGGTTCGTTGGACGGTTTAGGAAAAAAGACTCGAAGGAACAAACTGAAAGCTCGAGCGGAAGCAAAGAGGGATTATCTGTGCGTCGAGAGCAGTTCCGACGAGGATTGTCGCAGATCCAACAATTCGTTGAACAGGATTCACGACGCAGACGGCGCGCAAAATGGCCAGAGGAGCATTATCTGCAACAGAAAGACACGTGCTGCTCGAACGGAGCGTTATATCAAGCGCTTATCTCGGGACGAAGGTAACGGCACTTGCGATAGCTTGAGCGACTCGTACAACAAGAAGTGTTCCTTGGAACGTACCGAAGATAAGCAACGCCCTCTTTACGCAGACGTCAACGGATTGTGTCGGCCACCTGCACATCCGCGTCGATTCGGGGCGTTTTCAAATTCCAGTCGGGCGTTACCGGTCCAGAGATCCTCCGTGGAGACTTTCCGGGATCCGCAGCACCCAGGTTTGCCCAACCCGAACGAAGCTTTCAACGATTACAGAAGATATTCTACCGGACAATACGTCACAGACTTGAATCAGAATAACGCTTACGGAAAGATTTCGCGGCAAATGAGCGGAGACGCGGACAATCGAGCTGGAAACTTCTTCACGTATCCCACGAAGAACGCGTGTCATTACTCGGAATCGTTCGATTATGTTATCGACCATCGATCGGTTGATCCGGACAGCCAACCGCCTGTGCCACCGCCAAGAGATCCCCGATACCGCGTATTCAATTATGGATACAGTTCCTATCCGATCAACAGACATCAGCATGTGCCAAATTCCTTGAAGCAAGAGGCTCGCAAGACTAATACCGCATCGAGATCTGACTGGAGAAACTTGGGAAATTATGGATCAAACAACGAGCTCGCTTGGCGCGATAAAGTGGAGGTGGAAAATTCGCCAAATCCTAGAGCAGAGTTTCGAAATTCGCTGGAGTGCATAAACAATAAATATAACTGCAGTCGTCATCGCGCGAATGAGTCGACTTACGAGGAAAGCGAAGCGATGAGATGTCGACGCAGAAACACTCGCAATGATCAACTCAATTGCATCGACGCAAATTACGGCGGGTACAAGGCCAGGAATAAATCAGCGAACATCTGCGAATCGAATAAATACGAGACGATTTCGTCGCACGCGTCTGTTGCATCGTCCGATTGGTCGTCTGGAAGATCTCCTTGTAACGTCGATAATCATGCCGAAAGCAACCAAATAAAGGACAATATAAGAACGACACCGACCGAGGAAGACCTGGAGAACAGACGAAGAAGCTCGAGGAACCTCGAGGAAGCTTTATCCGAGCTCGAGGCGATATACAACAGTCTTCGTCTCGGCGACGAAGACCTGCTGGATCGCGCGGAACGTCGAAGTATGGAAGAGTTCAGTCTCAAGCAAGCTAGAAACGAGCTGGACGCCGGGATCGTGATCACTCCGGACTCGCCGGACAGGACCAAGGACGACATGGCCTATCGAAGGATGCATCCCAAGGAGAGGCCCACGTCTCTGTCGGACATCGCGGGACAATCGGCCCTGTCCAACATCAGCTACCTCATCACCTCGCCCGTTCTTTCGCGACGAGATTCGGCGAACGATCTCGCGCGTCTACCGTCGACCTATCCGTCCCGTCGAGACGAACCGGATGTGATGCGCGACGACGTGGTCTTCCGCAGCATAAATCACGCCAACAACACTCTTAGAATAGTCGATCCGCAACCGCCGTTCGGTATCCCGCTCGGACCGGTTGCGACAGCGACCGAGAGCGATTACTTGCACACGACACCGACGAAACCGGAACAACCACGCTCGCCATACATACCGCAATGCGAGCCCGACGTGGTCACGGATGACTTGGCTTACAGAGCGCTCAGGAAGGACGCTGGCGCGACGCGGAACGCCGTTGGAGAGAACAGAATCGACGCCTCGAGGGAGCAGCCGCGAGCTGGCCTGAAGAAGAAACGCGCCGTCAGGTCCTTGTCGGCCAACCTGTACGGATTGATCAACCAGGATCGAATTCACTTGCGACGCGAACCCAGCCTCGACATCATCAAGGACGAAATACACGTTGCAGCGAACGACTTGGCCTCGATGAGCGAGCGACCGGAATATCTCAGGCGCGTTGTAAGCGATGGCGAGCTATCCGATAACGACGCAGCGCGTAGGCGAAGGGAACCAGCGGCGATTACAGGCGAGACCGACATTAACGGGAATCATCCGGCGACGAATGCGTACCGGAAGAAGCCGTGTATCTCACCGCAGCCAAGTCCCAAGAAGGAGAAGGAGCCAAGTATCGCCGAGCTGTCGGATGCCGTGCTGTCTTCGGCGAACATCTTGGACGATAAATTTTGGCACGAGTACCTAGGCTCGGATTCTAACGTCTCGATGCCCGAGAGTAATCGCAGCACGGAAACGGTCTTCACCGCATACAGCCGCCTCTGCCAAGATCTGGTCAACCTGATAAAAAGCGACGATGGCGACTCGTTGATCGAATCGTCGAAGCCAACCGATAAGCCGAGCGACTCGGACGTGAAACTCGGGGTCGGTGAACCTTCAATGAGCGTTCCCGTGCGTTCTCTAAGTAGTCATTGCCCAGAACGCGATGCGCGTGCCAACGACGAGCGGAGCCCGACCGCATTCCCGGTTGCGAATTCCTCGAGGCCCGCTTCGGAAACGACGCCAGCAGCCAGCAACCTTGATTTCTATCTTTGCGCGGTGGACGAGAATGTCGGGCTAATTGCGGCGGAGGCTTTCGACAGTTCGGCCGACCGCCCACGCGACAGTCGCCTGTCCGCTCGCGACAATTCCTGGACGTCACGCAGCTCCGAGGTCGAGAACCGAAGCGCCAGCGCGCGCAGCTCTATCCTATACAGCCAGGACGACCAAGGAAGCGACGACCGGCTCCTC
Organism: Camponotus fellah; assembly: GCA_030586385.1. Taxonomy (NCBI): domain Eukaryota; kingdom Metazoa; phylum Arthropoda; class Insecta; order Hymenoptera; family Formicidae; genus Camponotus; species Camponotus fellah. The sequence continues at coordinate 1,336,513 of JAPIVC010001004.1, forward strand.
GGATCCTCCGGACTCGAGGATGCTACTCGGGTATCATCGAAACGCAGTTCATCGAGCAGCAACGACGGGGACCAAGACGGTTCCAGCCACTTGGAGAACGTTTCCACTGCCGACGCCGAGTTCTCCAAGGCCGTTCGCGACCTGGAACTAGCCGCGGCCAGTCTGTGCGAGCACGAGCGGGAGATCGAGGATCTGGGGAGGAAGACCGACGACGATGTCGCCGCGTCCATCGCGGACGAGGACGCTCCGATGCGTAAGATAAGTCCGATCGCCGATGCCCTGAGGCAGGAGCGGGAGCGCGATCAGGAGGAGATGACCGTGGTACCGCCTAGCGGAATCGTGACGACGCGTGGCGATGCTCGAGACGAAGGTGAGCGCACATGGTGCGAGCTTGACGGCGCGTTTCCCGATGCCACGTGTGTTGTCTCCCGTGTCACTAACATCATAACCGTCACGGTAACGACGTTCTCCATGTTCCTGCTCGCTTGTCTCCTCGCATTGCTTTTAGCGATCGTAGCGGCATTGTCAAGGCGCAATCAGTCTCTGTGAGTCATGCGTGTGTGTGATCTGTGACGCGCTGGACGCGGAGCGTCATCGACTGTAATGTATATCATAACGTGTTACTATAATCCTGTGTTTATCTGCAAATCCAGGTAGAACTTGAGACTCATAATGACGTCGTTATGACTTTATTCATCATGATTTTATTTATCGCTTGAAAGTTACCTAAAGAAAAATAATTAAAAACGGAATTAAAACATAATTAAAGATGACAAAAGGAATGATAAATTTTTCAGTTCAATAATCGCGTTATATAATTCTAAAAAGATTACGTTGCTTAAATAGAATTGAAATATACATGAATAATTAAATAAACAAGTAATTGTGTAATATATATATAAAAAATGATATTATTATGATTGATTCTTAAGATTTCATGCGCGAAGTATATACAGGGTGTTCCAATTATCTTTCATCATCTTTCAAAGACAGATTCCAGATCATTTGAAGACGATTTTTCCTCAATGAAAATATCGATGAAGGCTATCATTTTTTGCATGTTTCCGATTTTTGTCATCTTTGCAATTAAGTCTTAAATTAAAATTCAACTAAAGGAAACTCTATTTAAAATTAATCAAGGAATGTGGTTTTGTTAATATTTTATTTCTACAAAGCTTAGTTTAAGCGAAAAACCCTCTATTTCCAATCACTTATAACTCGAAAATTATTAGTGCCTCGACATTTTTGGTGAGGAAAAATTGTCTTTAGATGATCCCAGGAATCTGTCTTTGAAAGATGACTGGGACACCCTGTATATTCTTCAATAGACTTCGCTAGAATTGTTTAATATCAAAAATAAGTCACCAAAATAATTGCCAAAAGTATCAAATGAGATCATTATTTTTCTAAAATGACTTAGGTGACTTTTAGGACGTCATAATGATGTCATTATGAGTTTCATGTTCTACCTGGGAATGTCCTTACTAATGTCGCAGGTCTCCGGAAACGCCCGCAATGATCCTCGATCGCATTGAAACGTGCTCGCTCAAGCTGACGGTCGACGATGCTAGGGCGACACGAGACGGGGCAGAATGATATTTTTTTTTTTTGGTAATTTTTGGAAAAAGGAGAAAGAAAAGAGAGAAAGAGCGAGAGATGCAGTTTGTTTCTGCGGGCTGTTTGAGGCACATCGACTTGTTGTTATTGCTCTTGTTACTGTTGTTGGTTTTAATAAAGTTTAAACGTTAATCACGTGCCAGAGTAAACTTACTGTGCGCAAGTACAAACATCCCTGCTTTTACAAATCATCGATGCATTCGTTTATTTTGAGTAAGTTTTTTTTTTTTCTCGAGTGATAAAACTTGAGTGATAAGATAAAATTTTTTTTTTCGACACAATTGCTCTCGTTACTTGACGTAAGTAAATATTTCCTGTATACATGTAAAATGTGTAAAAGTTATTACTAGTAAGATTGAATTATGAAATCGCGTTGTTTTCTTTTTATTTTATAAATTATATCGTAGACCTCTCTCTCTTTCCTGATGCTATTACTAAGACAATATTTATTGTACGATACTTATTTAACAATTAATATTAAAAAAGTATTTTTTCCACAATCCGAATGCATTTTATCTTTTTAATAATTATAGTACGTGAAAATATTTTTAACAATTTATAAAATTTTCGTTGGTACGCGGGCGTTGAATTTTAATTAATTTTTAATTGACATTTAATCTCTCCTACAAGTATGTATAAATTACCTAAGAAAATATTCCCTCTTCGCTTCTTCGAATGCATTTTCTCTTTTTGTGATTATACAGTACCCGAAAGTATTTATACAATTTTTATTTTAAATTTAATTTATTAAATTTTCATAAAGATGTGTGTGTATGCTGGATTTTAATTAATATTTAACTAACATTTAATTCCCTACAAATATTTATAAATAATTAGAAAAAAATGTACGGGAAAGTATTTTTAATTTATAAAATTTTCGTAAATATGTATATCGAATTTTAATTAATATTTAATTAACATTTAATCGCCTACAGGTATCTACAAAGAATATCTAAAATCAAAATTCAATATCGGTAATGTCTAAAAAAACATCCTTTTTCATTCGAATGCATTTTATCCTTTTACGATTATATAATATGCAAAAGTATTTTTATTAATTTACAAAATTTTCAAAGCATAATGCGTAAATATGTGTGTGCTAGATTTCAATTAATTTTCAATTAATTTTTAATTTACAAAATTAAATTTCAATTTTTAATTTACAAAATTTTCAAAGTATAATGTGTAAACATGTGTGTGTGCTAGATTTCAATTAATTTTCAATTAATTTTTAATTTACAAAATTAAATTTCAATTAATTTTTAATTTACAAAATTTTCAAAGTATAATGTGTAAACATGTGTGTGTGCTAGATTTCAATGAATTTTCAATGAATTTTCAATTAATTATCTAATCCTAGCAAGTACACAGGTCGCATATTTTTTTGTTTTATATTTTTTTATATAATAATAATGCAAACAATGAAAGGACGAGATCGACGTATGATAACTTATCCCTATCAAGACTCACCTGATAACACTCGTTCAAACTCGAGAGCGCTGATCGTTATCGAGGCCAGGATGAAACATTTCGCTCCTCATCGATTTTCCCAATCATTCAATTCGCACCAATTTCCCTCAATCGCTTACATCGAGTCGAAGAGACGCGAATGAAAGGAAAGCGCGATAAATAAAAGGAAAAATACATATATATATATATACTTATCACGCGCGAACGTCGTCGGCGCCTCGTCGCCGAGTCGTAAAGTTGGCCGCGACGCGTTGCACGTTGTACGTCGACTTTCGAGTTATCGATCGCGCGGGTCGCCTCGTGACGTCACCGAGGATCACGCCACATCCCCGCCCGTCGCGACTCGCCGTCCGATTGGTCCACGCGCGGGCCGGCCGTCTATATTGGTCCACATCGGGATCCGCGCACCGGCTGCTCCGCGAGAGCCCGTATATACGCTCGAGTGTACGACGCAACGTGACACAAGCGGGTTCCCGTCCGACGACGTACGTGAGCGCGCGACACACGCTGCATGCACGACGCGGCCAGTCGAGAGCGAGACGGTTTAACGCCGCTGCTTTAAACGAAAACAAGGTACGTAAGAAGAGTCTTTCCTCCTTTCGTCCTCCTTCCGCGCCCTTTCGAAAGTTGAACAAACAATCGCGCGCGGACCGAGGTTTTCCCTCCTTTCGGTTCCCTCGTCGGTTTTTCTCGAATTCCACGGCTCGATTTCACGCGTGATGTCGAGGATCTCGCGCCTTCCAAAGGTAAGAGATTTCAGTGATGGAATTGTATTTATGTCGTGTGTGGAATTTCCGAAAGAATATATCCTTGTGTCTCTATCGCGTGTGTAAGAATACACAGATTGTTGGGGATAATGTATACAGGGTGTATCTTAAAAAGCTTCCGAGCAAATAGCGTTGTTCTTGATTAAAAACCGAGTCGAAAAATCCTGAACCATTTTTTTTCCAAGATTTATTATATAATTAATCAGATTTAAGTATCAAAGAGATTTCTGAAAAGATGAACTGTTTAAAAATTGTATTTATATCGCGTGGAATTTCCGAAAAAAATTGTATCCTTGTGTCTCTATCGCGTGTGTAAGAATACACAGATTGTTGGGGATAATGTATACAGGGTGTATCTTAAAAAGCTTCCGAGCAAATAGCGTTGTTCTTGATTAAAAACCGAGTCGAAAAATCCTGAACCATTTTTTTTCCAAGATTTATTATATAATTAATCAGATTTAAGTATCAAAGAGATTTCTGAAAAGATGAACTGTTTAAAAATTGTTTTTATACCGCGTGTGGAATTTCCGAAAAAAATTGTATCCTTGTGTCTATCGCTTGTGTAAGAATACACAGATGTTGAGGATAATGTATACAGGGTGTATCTTAAAAAGCTTCCGAGCAAATAGCGTTGTTCTTGATTAAAAACCGAATCGAAAAATCCTGAACCATTTTTTTTCCAAGATTTATTATATAATTAATCAGATTTAAGTATCAAAGAGATTTCTGAAAAGATGAACTGTTTAAAAATTGTATTTATACCGCGTGTGGAATTTTCGAAAAAAATTCGTATCCTTGTGTCTCTATCGCGTGTGTAAGAATACAAAATTGTTGGGGGTAATGTATACAGGGTGTATCTTAAAAAATTCCGAGCAAATAGCGTTGTTCTTGATTAAAAACCGAGTCGAAAAATCCTGAACCATTTTTTTCCAAGATTTATTATATAATTAATCAGATTTAAGTATCAAAGAGATTTCTGAAAAGATGAACTGTTTAAAAATTGTATTTATACCGCGGTGGAATTTTCGAAAAAAATTGTATCCTTGTGTCTATCGCTTGTGTAAGAATACACAGATGTTGAGGGTAATGTATACAGGGTGTATCTTAAAAAGCTTCCGAGCAAATAGCGTTATTCTTGATTAAACACCGAGTCGAAAAATCCTGAACCATTTTTTTTCCAAGATTTATTATATAATTAATCAGATTTAAGTATCAAAGAGATTTCTGAAAAGATGAACTGTTTAAAAATTGTTTTTATACCGCGTGTGGAATTTCCGAAAGAATCGTATCCTTGTGTCTCTATCGCGTGTGTAAGAATACAAAGATTGTTGGGGGTAATGTATACAGGGTGTATCTTAAAAAATTCCCAAATAGCGTTATTCTTGATTAAAAACCGAGTTGAAAAATCCTGAACCATTTTTTTTCCAAAATTCATTAAATGATTAATCAGATTTAAGTATCAAAGAGATTTCTGAAAAGATGAGTTGTTTAAAAATTGTAATTATAAAATAATTGTATTTATATCTGTGTCTCTATCGCGTGTGTAAGAATACACAGATTGTTGGGGATAATGTATACAGTATCTTAAAACTCTCGAGCAAATAGCGTTATTCTTGATTAAAAACCGAGTCGAAAAAATCCTGAACCATTTTTTTTCCCAAGATTTATTATATAATTAATCAGATTTAAGTATCAAAGAGATTTCTGAAAAGATGAACTGTTTAAAAATGAACACAAAACAGTTTATTTTTTTACTTGTCCAAATCTTCACATCTTTTTATTGGCGCGACTTTACTCATTAATTACTGCTTTATTAAGCATCGTGGAGAAAAATGGCTCAGGACTTTTCGACTCGGTTTTTAATCAGGAATAACGCTATTTGCTTAGTGAAGCTTTTTAAGATACATCCTGTATATATACAGGGTGTCCCGCAACTACCGCTCAATATTTTAAAGGTAGATTCTCTGGCCAATTTCAAAATGATTTTTCCTCAGCGAAAATGTCGAGGCACTAATAGTTTTCGAGTTATAAATGATTGAAAATAAAGGGTTTTTCGCAAACTAAGCCTTATAGGAATAAAATTAATAAAGTCACATTGTTTAGTTAATTTTAGGTAGAGTTTACTTTAATAGAATTTTAATTTAAGGCTTAGTTAGAAAGATACATCGTGACAAAAATTAGGAATATGCAAAAAATAATGATCTTCTTCGGCATTTTCGCTGAGGAAAAATCGTTTTTAAATTGGTCAGAGAATCTACCTTTAAAATATTGAGCGGTAGTTGCGGGACACCCTGTATATATAGATACTCTTGAAGCTTGTGATGGTTAGTGTACGTATAAAAAGTGGATTATCGATAAGCGACACGTAATTACACGTAAATATTCCCGCTTCTCTCGATCGCTTCTCTATCGTTTTTTTTCCCCGAAAGATTCGTCCGAATTGCCCGCGTGTGTACAGTATTTTCGGAACATGCCTATGGGCGCCGCTTAACTAGCACGTGTGCAGCTTTCTAAGCGACCGTATGATCGTGCTTTGCGGCCCGCAAAGTGATCGAGCGATGCAACGAGAGGAGGAAAATTGCTATATTTGTCGCTGACTGATAATGCATTGATGCTGACGCAAGTAGAAATCTCAAAGTTACGCGATAGCGCGTTTCATTGTTGATGTATATCTCGTTTCTTCCATAGAATCTCTAATCACTTATTATATCACATCACAAATGTCACATCTGGACGAAGAGATTATTGCGAGAAATAAAAATCAATCGATTCTTTGTAAGAATTATTTATTTATGGATAGGAATATGATCTCTTATTTTGAATACACACGATTTTGAAACGTTGCAATTTTTGCAGATTTGCTTGAGAAATATTTGTTTTAAAAAAGTTCTGTGACGCAATAAAGAAATATGGGATTATTTCGTGATTTATGCTGTATTTGCATTTGCGTTGCTCGACGTTTTTCAAAATATCAGGCCCGTTCTTTGCAGGCGCGAGGCGCGTGATATCATTGTTGTGTTTCGCGTTGATTAGTGTTGAGTGTGCTTTCAATGTTTACTACGTTCGTGTGAATTAACTCCTAACTCGGAGAATATTAATATATCCAGAAATCCTTTTAAACGCTCTTTGTATCTGAAAGAATATTAAACAAAATTCAATTCTGAAAAATTAAAATTTTAAAAATATTAAAAAGGATTTGAAAAAATATTAGACAAGATTTGATTCTGAAAAAATATTAAAATATTTTCAAATAATAATATTTAGTACTTTTAAAATTTTAGAAATATTAAAAAAAATTAGAAAAAATATTGAACGAAATTTCAGAAATCCTTTTAAACGCTCTTTGTATCTGAAAAAATATTAAACAAAATTCGATTCTGAAAAATTAAAATTTTAAAAATATTAAAAAGGATTTGAAAAAATATTCGACAAAATTTGATTCTGAAAAAATATTAAAATATTTTCAAATAATAATATTTAGTACTTTTAAAATTTTAGAAATATTTAAAAAAATTAGAAAAAATATAAACGAAATTCCAGAAATCCTTTTAAACGCTCTTTATATCTGAAAAAATATTAAACAAAATTCGATTCTGAAAAATTAAAATTTTAAAAATATTAAGAAGGATTTGAAAAAATATTAGACAAAATTTGATTCTAAAAAAATATTAAAATGTTTTTAGAATCAAATAATAATATTTAATACTTTTAAAATTTTAGAAATATTAAAAAAAATTAGAAAAAATATTCAACGAAATTCCAGAAATCCTTTTAAACGCTCTTTGTATCTGAAGAAATATTAAACAAAATTTGATTCTGAAAAAATATTAAAATGTTTTCAGAATCAAATAATAATACTTTTAATACTTTTAAAATTTTAGAAATATTAAAAAAAATATTAAACGAAATTCCAGAAATCCTTTTAAACGCTCTTTATATCTGAAAGAATATTAAACAAAATTTTAAACAAAATTCGCTTCGAAAATAAGATCGATCAGAGGACGTTTTCGAGTCAACTGTCAACTCGTAAGGACACGTAAGGACTTTGAATCGAGGTTCAACATGAAAAAAAGTGCTCGTTCAGAGGAGAAAATCGCGGGAGGCAAGCGCGAAGGGTATTTTTCGCGAGAGGGGAGGCGCTGCGTCCAAAGTTTGGAAACTCGAGCGTATTTTCCGCGCCGACAGGGGTCGCTCGCGGCGCCCCATCGATCTGCGGCTAGCTTCAGGCGGCAAGATGGCCCCGGCGGCGGCGGCGGCGTTGATCCCGGAGTCGGCCTGTCATCCGCGCTGGCCTTAACGCGCGCGCGTACGTGCTCTTTACCCGGGATCCGCAGTCAAACGTTGATTTCGCGCGTGACGCGACTCTTACTCGGACGGTCCGAAGATCGCGATGAGTGTCGAGAGTGCGAACCGAGGAATCTGACGGAGAAAAAGAGAAAGAGCTAGGAATTCTCTCCACCTGGACACGTGGCGTTGGCGGTCTCCTCCACAAAAAGGCTCCTTTTCACGGAAGATTCATGCGCGACCGCCCCTCGAGAACGATGTAAGCAAGTTTCAATCAATGTGTCAATAGTAGAGTAATCTAGGAGGAGAGGAAATACTTTGGCAGGAGATGGAGATTTTCATTTCGAGCAGAAAGCACATGAGATTTTTGATGATCGAGATATGTAAGATTTAAGGTTATACGTCCAGGGATGCGCCGATTTCACACTTACCCACTATGATTAAGCAGAAATTATATGAATTATGTGTAACGGCACTCTTTCGTGTTCCCTGATAGCTGTATAGGCATAATGTGTCAATCAATGTGTCAATAGTAGAGTAATCTAGGAGGAGAGGAAATACTTTGGCAGGAGATGGAGATTTTCATTTCGAGCAGAAAGCACATGAGATTTTGATGATCGAGATATGTAAGATTTAAGGTTATACGTCCAGGGATGCGCCGATTTCACACTTACCCACTATGATTAAGCAGAAATTATATGAATTATGTGTAACGGCACTCTTTCGTGTTCCCTGATAGCTGTATAGGCATAATCGTTGCAAATTGCTGGCATCGTTATCGTGGTTAGAAGCGTAACATTGAACTGAATGTGTGTCGAAAGAGGAGATCGCAGCACGTATGCATCGCGATCTTCGCCAAGTAATCAAATAGAAGGCAATGTAAATAAAGATTGTTGCTTGGAGAGGTTCATAAAACGTCTCGATGATCGAGACTTTTACGTAACGTTTACGTAACGTAATTTTCAATTTAAATTAGCCGTCTCGCGAGGGCAAAGCAAGGTATTTTTGCATCTCTTCCTGTCTCACTCTCGTTTTTACGAATGTTGTTACGATAGAAACAATGATGTTAAGAGCGAACGAGTGCTTTTACTCCGGCTCTTTCAGCGGAGCGCGATATGATTGGTCCGATTGACAGATCAGCCACGTGTTACACTTTTTTTAGATGCATCGCGTTCGCAAGAGCAAAGTCTTCAATAATCACATTACCGTGAATAATAAACTGTTATTATCTTTGTTGCAGATAAATCTCACATATTTTCTAAGGATAAAAAAAAAGGACAGAAAAAGAGACATTCTTGTTTTGAAAATATATTTAATTTTAACATGAAAATCTTGAAATGAAATTATTGCGTTAATTATAGAAAGATATAATTGCTTGAATAATTGCTTACTTTAATGAGGCCATTTTATATAGTTCAATCGAGAAAAATATATTCTTATGATTTAAGATTAAATTTTCTTGAATGGAAAAGAAACAATGTTAAATAGAAAATAACATTTTTAAATCAAAGATTATAATTTTAAAGTAAGTAGAATTAAATAATTATATATTCTTGAGATGACAATTACAATATTAAAATAAGATTGTAAAATTGTTGAAATTTAAAATTATTAAATTCTTCTAAGAAGATTATAAATTGTCGCGTATATACGAAACAATGAATGCGTTAGTTTAAGTATCTAAATTTTGATTTGATACTTATTTTTTTCTGTGTATGAAGAAATTTCTTCTGTGAGCTAATCGTATCAATGTTCGATCGATCAATCTAAATTAATGCATAAATTTTAATCGTTGCTACGAAGAATCGATCTCCCTCAATTATCTTTATAAATAAATAGATTTATAATTATGATTTATAATCATATTATAATATTTTTGTCTTGCATGCCTTTTATTTAAAGACAAATGCCGATAAAATGGAGTCATATCGATGATGAAATGACGTAACGAAAAAATAATATATGTATAAGGAAATGTAAAACATCTTTTTTGCTATAACAGATATTTCACACTTTGCTCTCGCGAATGTTTACATTAAAGATTTTATAAATAATACACTTAAGTATATAAGTTTTGATTTGACACTTTTTTTTCTGTATATGAAGAAATTTCTTCTGTGAGCTAATCGTATCAATGTTCGATCGATCAATCTAAATTAATGCATAAATTTTAATCGTTGCTACGAAGAATCGATCTCTCTCAATTATTCTTACAAATAAATAGATTTATAATTATGATTTATAATCATATTATAATCTTTTTGTCTTGCGTATCTTTTATTTAAAAACAAATGCTGAAATAAAATGGAATCATATCGATGATGAAATGACGTAACGAAAGAATAATATATGTATAAAGAAATGTAAAACATCTTTTTTGCTATAATAGATATTTCACACTTTGCTCTCGCGAATGTCTTTATATTGAAAATTTTATAAATAATACACTTAGTTTAACTATATAAGTTTTTGATTTGACACTTTTTTTTCTGTGTATGAAGAAATTTCTTCTGTGAGCTAATCGTATCAATGTTCGATCGATCAATCTAAATTAATGCATAAATTTTAATCGTTGCTACGAAGAATCAATCTCTCAATTATCTTTACAATTATCTTTACAAATAAATAGATTTATAATTATGATTTATAATCATATTATAATCTTTTTGTCTTGCGTATCTTTTATTTAAAAACAAATGCTGAAATAAAATGGAATCATATCGATGATGAAATGACGTAACGAAAGAATAATATATGTATAAAGAAATGTAAAACATCTTTTTTGCTATAATAGATATTTCACACTTTGCTCTCGCGAATGTCTTTATATTGAAAATTTTATAAATAATACACTTAGTTTAACTATATAAGTTTTTGATTTGACACTTTTTTTTTCTGTGTATGAAGAAATTTCTTCTGTGAGCTAATCGTATCAATGTTCGATCGATCAATCTAAATTAATGCATAAATTTTAATCGTTGCTACGAAGAATCAATCTCCCTCAATTATCCTTACAAATAAAAAGATTTATAATTATGATTATTTATAATCATATTATTATAATCTTTTTGTCTTGCGTATCTTTTATTTAAAGACAAATGCCGATAAAATGGAGTCAATGATGAAATGATGTAACGAAAAAATAATATACGTATCAAGAAATGTAAAACATCTTTTTTGCTATAATAGATATTTCACACTTTGCTCTCGCGAATGTCTTTACATTGAAGATTTTATAAATAATACACTTATTTTAAATATAATAAGTTTCGATTTGACACTTAATTTCTTTTCGGTATATATTCATGAAATAAATCGTTGCGTATCGAGAAGTTGACATCGCGATTCAAATAAAAGAAGTAATTTAAGAGGTGCTCTTCGAAGGATACGAAAATAATAAAGCGTGCCTGACTTTCGAAGGAATTTTAACGACCGCTCGTGTCCTCGATAAAGTAAGACGTTGTCAAGATCGTGCTCAACGTCCCAATTCGCGCCAAACAGCTGTTCCGTGCCGGGTACCAATTCCATTCACCTTCGATCGCGTGGCGTCGTTTTATCGAATGATCCCAAATGAGGTCCACGCGTGCGGCGAGTTCGCGATCAAAGATCAAAGGTGGGTCGTATGTAGTCGGAGAGCCGCGCTAGCGTGACAATCGTTCATTGACCGTCCGAGACGCGTTGCTACTCCGCCCTCTCTCTCTCTTTCTCTTTCTCTTTTTATCTCTCTCGTTTCTCCCTTTAACCCTACATCACCCGTCTACTCTTACGCGTCATGTTACGCACCCGCGCGAGCGAAAGAAACGCGTACGCACGCGCGTACGCACACCCACGCACCATTCTTGACCCTTGAATCGCGCGTAGTGATAATTTCCTCTCCCGCGATCGCGGTGGGAAAAGCGAGCGGCAGTCGGCTGGAAGCGACAGCGATCTCGCAAGCAGGAAGCCGCGAAAGGGGAACCAACCGTCGTGTCGCGACTCGCGAGGTAAGCGATGATGTTACCGGGTCTGGCGCTCGTCGCCACCTGTCACCGGGCCTTAGAATTCCGGGACTCGTCCACCTTCTCCTTATCCCGCAAACGAGATACGTCACAAACATGCGGTATAAAATATATAAAATTATTATAAAATAATAAAAATAAATTATTATAAAATAATATAATAAATAATAAAATTATAAAATTATAAAATAAATAATAAAATTATAAAATTATAACATAATAAAATAAATAATAAAATTATAAAATTATACATGCGGTATAAAATATATAAAATTATAAATAATAAAATTATAAAATAATAAAATAAATAATAAAATTATAAAATTATAAAATAAGAAAATAAATTATAAAATTATAACATAATAAAATAAATAATAAAATTATAAAAAAATATAAATATATATTTTATAAAATATGTGTAAAATAATGATTATATAAAATAATGCAGACAACGTTAGACGAGAATATTTGGACTCCTCATTGCAACGATTTTACTGTGAAGTTTGGTAAATAAGTGTTGGCATTTTTGTTTATTGATAAAGCTTAAATTTGATTGATACCATCTCGTTCGATGTCGATGAAAATTAATATTTTTATTTGTAGAGATTGATTGCAGATATCAAGCGGAAACACAATCATAACGTTTCCTTGAATATTTCTTCCTGACATCGATAACTTTCCAGTCATCCTTCAAAGCGCGGTTTTTTCCTCTCTGAATCATCTATCAACGTTTTTTACACAATTCTTGAAATCCGTCTCCAGCTTCCCGGAGAATGCGATTCATAGAAGAATTATACGACATTCGGCATGTAATATAGTGCACGCTGAACTAACCGAAGCGAATCATGACCGGAAATGAATAATAATTCGCGTCTTTATCGAAATTATTAGTTTCGAGAATTTAATGGTTGATATCCAGCGGATATCTAGATCATTAGATCGGCGAACATATTGACTAATCGCTTTATTAATGAACAGGAAAATTATGGAAATGGCATCGTTTCGCTCTACTTATCTTTTACGATTTGATTAAAATTATGAAATTATAATTAGGATTTTATGTATTTTTATTCAACACTTTTATTCAACGCTTTTTCTCATATTATTTAACATTATTACATATTTATGATATGTCATAGTGTTAAATAGTGTCTTTTATAATCAAGACATTGGAGTAAAGTAATTGGAAATTAGGTTTACATCGGATGCAAATCATCTTTGCACATAATAACCATGATAAGTAATTCTTTTAATATTCTATGCATAAATTTGACTATGATTGATTGTTGGAATACTGCATTTCATGCTTGCTTTCAGCAAGCACGTGGCAAATCGTATGTAGCTTTTATTATTATAAATTAGCATAAAATATATATTTTTTTTTTTAAAGTATAATTTTCATCGACATGATCTTATTTTCCTATTTTTTTCAAGAAAATAAATATTAAATTTATTAAATTTTAATAAATAAATATATTTTAATATATTTATGTCAATGTCTTATTGATAAATATAATATTTATTTTTGTTATTCTTGTTATATATTTTATATAACAACAAAATAATTTTCATTTATTTGTATTATTTGTAAAATTAAATGAAGAAATATTTAGGCTTATAATCAATTACTAAGATACTGGTATTTTCCAGATATTCTCTTTATACTTAATAAACACTTTTTTTTCAAAGAGCTACCACTAGAAAACCAGTTTTGCCACGTTTAAACATTCATGAAAATATATGACAGTAATATGTAGGAATGTGAAACCCATATTGACCCCAATAAATACGCACGTACTGCATTAATTTTTTTTTTTTTTATTAATTATTTTCGATAAATTCTGAATAATTTACATTCATGATTCTCTTGACGATTCGATTTGTTATGCAATGTCTCCGTAAAATGCTAGTTTTTTATATATTAAGAAGCCGCGATGAAGGAAGACTATTAACGAAGTCGTCAGGCATCTTGCTTGATTGATCGCAGCTGCAATTCGCGAGCTCGAGAATGATGCATAGCATATTCGTGTCAGACGGGACGTGGACGATCGGCTAGACGGAAACAATCCGTAAAGTAGTACATGGTGGTTTCATCATTGACCGTGCGCGAGGTTGTTAATAATGACGATATAGCGTGAAATCTTCCCCCTCGCGTGGACCCTCTTTCAGTTCTCTTCCGCTCTCCCGGCGATGTATTATTAACGTTTTTTTTTTTAAATCGATGCAAATGTATGGAATTGACTTACTCGTTTTTCTAATTCACTCTCGAAAGAACTCGGCAAACGTGTAATCTGCGAAATTGCGTTCAAATTTATACGATTAAAATTGATTGTAACTTTTCTTCGATTGGTATCACTCTTGATAATTCCGTGATAATTTCTGCTTAATTCTCTATATTCTTTCCGACAGAACGGTTTCTATATAAATCACGTACAATCCAATAAATTTAAATTTTATTTTATTACATCTATTTTCAATTTATCCGTGGAAAGGATTAATATATTGACTTGTTATTTATGCATGAATGCGTTTGATATTATACACATATTTTAAATGTAATTTATTTTGATAGGAAACTTACGTTTTATCAAAATAAATTACATTTAAAAGGAACGTTTGCTCAGATATAAATCAATGTTTAATGTTACGTAATGAATATGTTCAAAGAAAATATATGAGTCTTCTCTGAAAGTGATGAATAATATTAATGATATACTAATGTGATGATTTAAATGAAGGAAGAGAGATTATCTCTTTCAGATATTTCGCAAGAACATTTCAGGAATTATATAAGATATCTCTTTTGTGCTTATATGATTAGATATTGTAATTTTTCTCCAGACGTTTTATCTGGAGTCTTATCACGTGGACTGTCTTTTGTTCAGCAACAATAATCGGATGATGGATAATTTCTAACAAATTCTAAATTGACAGTTTTTAAACTCGCGTGTATTCTTACAACTTCCTTACAAATTTTGCTACGCATTCTTTGTAATAAAAGACTATTTTTCATTTCGTCTTCTTCATTCTTCTTCCGACCGCCAAGTTGTTTTTCTTAGCACTTATAAAAAGTCGTATCTGTGGGATTGGACGATCTTTGTCCGGCCTTGTGTGTGATTTGATCGATCAGCAAATTAAAAACGTATGAAATCCGAGCGATGTCTTTATTTTTGCTGAGTCTAACAATTCGAATACGTTACAACAGTTGGGTTTGTAAACCGCGTTACGTGTCAAATTACATAAATGTTTACGCCGCAAAAAATATTCTCTCTCTCATAGTTTCAAGTAATTAGTTCACTATCACGAATTAACGCGAATAATTTACATTAAATGACTTAATTCTTTGTGCTTTATAGTATTGCCGGTTATGGTATCGCGACAATTGATACGCATTAATGTAATGAACTTACATAACACCTCTAACACCGTGATTGGACAATTTAAAAGTGTACCTAATCATAATTGAGGCAAATTATTTAAAAAAGGGATAATCGTCAATTTATCTGGATCTTGAAATAATTGTTTAATGTTAGTATAATTTATAACTTTAGCATGTGTTTCCATAATTAATTATTCATTTAATTTTGTGGTTGGACTGTTATAAAATCATTTATATATTCAACAACCAAAAAATTAACATATTTAAAGATATATTCCATTTCGAAACTCCTCGTCATCCCATACATTTGTATACTTCCGCGTATACTATCCTTCTTTTTGTTCACATTTAATTAGAATAATCTACAAAGTTGAAATTAAGATTCAAATATGCGAATATTTTCAAGAATAATTTTGCTTTATTTGCATACATATTCACACGGTTTTTAAAGGTATGATTTTAAATTCAATATTAAATTTATAATAAAGAAGATGTGAGAATATTAATATAAATTTTTACAATATATATGTGCTAGTCAAATATACAATTTACTTTGTTAAATATTTTATTAGTTTATTTATTGAGAGTCATGAATTATTGAGAGCTCTAGATGCGCTTTTATCAGATAACATAAATTGTTATCTTATATGCAGATATGCAGATCTGTCAAAGATATCAAGCTGTAAATAATAAAAGTAGATTTTTCAAGTATTGATGTAAAAATAGAAGAAACATTTTTTGACAAGTATGAATAATTTATGTTTAAAAAAATTATTTTATAATAAAATTATATTCGAAGCATTGTTTCAGAAGTTATATTCACCTTGTGCTACAAAGGAATTAAAAAAAAATATAATCTAATACGAAATCTTTAAGAAAATTAGATATTGTCACGAATAAGTAAACATATAAATATCCATACGTCCTGAATACCTGTATTTTTCTTACGGCTGTTTTGCTATGAAATGCGAGCGTTCACTCGCGTTTAATCGTGTTTGATTTGGGTTAAGCTACAATCCTTAGAAGCTCGTGTGGTATCGAATTACCTTTCATATACAATTGTGTCACGTTCGTTAAATATGTACAGAGGACGGGTCATTCTTCTATCGCATCGTGACTTACATATTTCTATGTATTTATGACAGATGTGCATATTTATAAACGAGTTAATGAGGACTCTCATTTTGTTAAAATTGACCAAGGTTGACATTTGTAAATATTTTAAGTAGCAAAATGTGCTAATTAACTTCTGTTATTCGTAAATATAAAAATACGTTTGCAATTATAGATATAAAGGCAAATATGGAAAATTTCAATCGTTTCCTTAAAATAAAAATAAAATAAAATAAAATAAAACAATTTAAATAAAATTCGTGTTGTAGATAAGATAACTTTATAATTAAAGAGAATATTTTAGAAAAAAGTTTATCATCGAAATAAAAAGAAAATTAAATTAAAGTAATTTGTTAAGTTAAAAAAGATAATTATATTTCAATGATCGTAAATTTTTTCATATAAAAATTCATAGAAATGAATGATTGACGATGAATTGCAACATATAATTAAAGAGAATTATATTTTAGAAAAATATTCATTGAAATAAAAAGAAAATTAAATAAAATCCGTTATTAAATTAAAACGTAATTATATTTCAGAGATCGTAAATTTCACGTAATAATTTATAGGAATTAATGATTGATGATAAATTGTTGCAATACGTATTAAGCAAGTTATTTCTTTTCTAAATATCTTCAAATTTTAAACACATAGATATTTGATGTTTCGATCTTTTGACGATCTTTGGTTTAATTATTTTATTTTACTTATTTTATAAAATTTTTATAAAAGGATATACCTATATAACTTTTCAATATTTTAATATTTTAGTATATGTATCAATATTCTTATTTACACAGTTGTATAACAATACAATATAATACAAATGAGTATACAAACATGCTTCCAAAAATATGACTAAAATTAAACAAAATTCGTGTTGTAGATAAGATAATTTTATAATTAAAGAGAATTATATTTTAGAAAAAAAATTCATTATCGAAATAAAAAGAAAATTCGTAGATAAATAAGATTATTATTAATTCCTATAAATTATTACGTGAAATGTACGATATCTGAAGTATAATTATCTGTTTTAATTTAACAACGGATTTTATTTAACTTTCTTTTTATTTCAATGAATCTTTGTCTAAAATATAATTCTCTTTAATTACATATTGCAACAATTATCGTCAATTAAATAAAATTCGTAGGTAGATATTTGATGTTTCGATCTCTGGACGATTTATTTAATTATTTTATTTTACTTATTTTATATAAATATTTTATATAAATTTTTTATAAAAGCATACTTATATAACTTTGTATTTCATGTATCAATATTTTTATATATACAGTATGATTACATTACAAACGAATATACAAACTTGCTCCCTAAAACATGCTCGAGCAAAACATCAAAACATCTCGCCTTACACGTAAAATACTTTGATCGAAACAGTAATACAATGATATTACGACATGTATTGTACGAAGAATATCATGATAAAATAAACACTATTACTCACACACCAGCTTTAAATTATATCCGGTTGCTTATAAACGTTAAGTGTTGAAAGTATAATCAATCGCGAGCATTCGACGTGGTTACACGTCACGTGGTGAACGAAGGTTGCTGCCACGAATACAAGTAGTGACGTAACGCATGGAATAGTGCCAGTGGATAGACCTTTATCGGTATTACGATGTTTTTTTTTCTGTACGGCTCTCTTCGTGAATATTCGCTCATGCGGAATTACACTTTGGACTTGTCGATAAGAACGATCATAGAGCAAAGATTATAAGTAAAAAAAAAAAATAAAATAAGATACAAGGTATACAAGAATTTCACCTTAAAGATATCTTATTGCGCAAGAATCTGCTCAAATCTCGCTCAATATCTCGTAAATATAATTCCGCCCATTCCTTAACTCGTTAAAAGATACGACGCAAATTGATGATGACGTAATTAATTTGTGGAAAGCATATACGTATCCCTTGTATCTTGTATCAGGATACTGAAAAAAAATTCTGGGTAAACCTGCATTTTGTGAAATATTTACCTATAATATTTATCTATTTTACCACTGAATTATGGCAAAATAGTTTCAACTAAATATTAAGTAAATTATTTAGTCTTAATCACTTATACGTTTATTTTTAATTAAAATTAGGTCACCACTAATTGTGAAATAGTTTCAACTAAACATTTAATAGGCTCAATTAAACGTAAAATATACTTTTTTAAAATATTTATAACTGTTGCTAAATGCTTTGTTATTATACTTGATGATAAAAATTAAATATTTCAAAAAATGCATCTCACAGGTTTACCCAGAATTTTTCTTCTCAGTGAAGCTTTTTAAATAGTCTTTCGATTGATATCTTTTTTCGTTTTTCAAGAGGGCAAACAGAGCACCTCTTCAATTTTTAAACATATACGTTCAAAGATAAGACATATTTCAGTTTTTTATTTACATCCGTCAAGAAATATATTTAATAAGAGATATATTAAAATTAATTTTGCATCTGAAAAAAATTTTTATTTCTAATATGATTATTTCTCAATTAAAACATTATGGAAAAAATGGAATATACTTCACGCTGTTCATATAAGTAAAGTGGATACGCATGAGCGTCCTTTGTACTATCGATCAATATTCCCGGATAGTTATCTGCATCAAGGAATAGCTGTGAACTTTGAATCTTGAGACTTGTGCTTGGGCCAAGGTTCGCGTTTTTGTATTATTTATAAAATCTTCAATGTAAAGACATTCGCAAGAGCAAAGTGTGAAATATCTATTATAGCATATTTTAGCAAAAAAGATGCTTTACATTTCTTGGTACGTATATTATTTTTTTTCGTTACATCATTTCATATCACTCCATTTTATCGGCATTTGTCTTTAAATAAAAGACATCTTTAAATAAAAGACGCAAGATAAAAAGATTATAATAATACGATTATAAATCATAATTATAAATCTATTTATTTATAAGGATAATTGAGAAAGATTGATTCTTTGTTGCAATGATTAAAATTTATGCATTAATTTAGATTGATCGATCAAACATTGATACGATTAGCTCACAGGAAAAATGTCTTCATACACAGAAAAAAAATAAGTGTCTAATACTTAAACTAACGCGTTCATTGTTTCGTATATACACGACAATTTATAATCTTGTTAGAAGAATTTAATAATTTTAAATTTCAACAATTTTACAATCTTATTTTAATATTGTAATTATCATCTCAAGAATATATAATTATTTAATTCTACTTTAAGAAAATTATAATCTTTGCTTTAGAAATGTTATTTTCTATTTAACATTGTTTCTTTTCCATTCAAGAAAAATTAAATCTTAAATCATTAGATATATTTTTCTTGATTAAACTATATAAAATGGCTTTATTCAAATAAACAATTATTCAATTATATTTTTCTTTAATTAACGCAATAATTTCATTTCAAGATTTTCATGTTAAAACTAAATATATTTTCAAAACAAGAATTTCCTTTTTTTTATGTGGATATAGACTTTTAATCTCCTAAATAAAGATAATAATAACTCAGATTTAGATCGCGAAAACTCTCCATCGCGAATAACGGGCTCCGCTCGCGCCTATTGCACGCAATGCGTGCGTTCCGTCGCGGATTGACGCGTATATCGGGGTCAAAGTGCACTTGACCGTGTCAGCTGCCGCGTGGTTAACGCGATCATAAGGACCGCGATGGACAAATTGCGGACAACGTCGGAGAATTCTTGCTTTCTCGAACAGATGATTTTGCAATGCTATGGAAGATCCATCCTCAGGATCGATTCCCATTTTCTCTAGGACGCGGGAGGCCTCTATTTCGCTTTGCATAACTATACATTAAGGCACACAAAGCTACTTATACACAGAGAAAAATATCATTCTACTGCCAAGAAAAGCGATTACTCAGTTTATTTTTCTTTTTTTTAAGTAATAGTTTTCTTCAACAAAGACTATATTCTTGATAATAATTTAAAATATACTCATCACAAGTATTAGAAAAAAATCTCATTATCATGTACTCAAAGGAAGAATTTATTTTCTCTTCAAGAATATTGTAAAGTTATATCAAAGAAAAATCAAACTTACATCAACTCTTGTAGTAAGCAAATTTTGGTTTAATATTCTATTAAAATAATGTTCTAAAATAATATTCTAATTAAAATTTAATTTAATATTCTTGACTAAAATACTGCATTTACTAAAATTCAGAATATATTCAATTAAATTTAATGCTTGGGGTAAACTTATGATATATTTGATATACAAACTTACAATATATTTAAAATAAATAATATTTACTTGAATACAGTATACATTTTTCTCTGTGTCCTTACGAGGCATAGTTCGAATAGTCGTTATATCTCCCCCATTTAGTTATTCGCATACAATAGATAAATCTTGATCCGTTGTAGTTTGATTACTTTTTATAGTGCGAAAATAAGCTACAACCTCTTAGACTAACAATAAGTTTATTGCGTGTACATGCGAACTATAGTCGACCTCTCATTAACTTATGTCCAACTCCTCTGTTGGCATCAATCATGTTTTTTTACATAGCATATGTACATATATCAGGTATTACTTATGCGCATTTAGTTTCCTTGATACATATACCGGATTTGACGCAATCAAACTTGAATTCGTCATGTTACATAAATACGCATATTATTCCATACTTGAGAGAAGATAACGCACTTTTAAGCAGGCAAGATTTAAAGACGCACAATTTTATTTTTAAACAGACAATTTTATTTCTTGTAACACGAATATTTATAAGCGATGATTTATATAAGATCTCATAACTATAAAAAACGAACTACATTTTTTAATAATCGTGCGAGATATGTAAATATGTAATATACTGACTGATCGATGTATCACCAGAGATACGTCATGCATCATTAATATATGACATTTAAAGGAGCAATTAATATATTTTTCAAAACATTTTTTAATAATCGTGCGAAATATGTAAATATGTAATATATCGATCATACACACTGAGAAAAAAATCTGATTGCATTAATTGGAATTCTAGTAGATTCAACCAGTATGTCTGTTGGAAAATGGACGAACCAGAATTCTGGTAGGAATTATCAGATGAATCTGATTAATATCTTCCTGCCAAATTTTCTGATTAATAATACTAAACTGCCAGTAGCAAGTCGTCTAAAATTGTTTCCATTTAATCTCAAAAGTCTGTTTAATATTCTGAATTCCAACAAGATTATTGGATAAATTGAATCCAGATTATTGAATAAATTATTTTAAATTCAATTTGTTAGAAATTAAAGTGATAAACAGTACACTGAAAAAAAAAAATCTGGTTGCATAAATTAGAATTCTGATAGATTCAACCAATATATCTGTTGGAAAATGGACGAAGCAGAATTCTTGTAGAAATTATCAAATGAATCTGATTAATTTCTTCCTATTAAATTTACCAAATTTTCTCATTAATAATAAACTCCAGCACCGAGTTGTCTAAAATTTTTTCCATCTAATCTCAAAAGAATTGAATAAATTCAATCCAGATTATTGAATAAATTATTTTAAATTCAATTTGTTAGAAATTAAAGTGATAAACAGTACACTGAAAAAAAAATCTGGTTGCATAAATTAGAATTCTGATAGATTCAACCAATATATCTGTTGGAAAATGGACGAAGCAGAATTCTTGTAAGAATTACCAAATGAATCTGATTAATTTCTTCCTATTAAATTTACCAAATTTTCTCATTAATAATAAACTCCAGCACCGAGTTGTCTAAAATTTTTTCCATCTAATCTCAAAAGAATTGGATAAATTCAATCCAGATTATTGAATAAATTATTTTAAATTTAGTTTGTTAGAAATTAAACTGATAAACAGTGATGCAAGAAGACGATGCAGCTCAAACACACACAATCAGAGAGCTAGCGTTTTCTTTCTGGCACTACTGCTCGTAAGAGAAAAAAAATATACTTTGGATTTAATGTTAATACTAATTTTTTATATACATTTCATGGCAAATATTGAATACGAATTAAGTTAAGAAGCAAGCAAAGAAATTAATGCAACAAGAAATTTGATAGATCCAACCAGAAAATACTAACCAAAGCTTTATAGTAAAATCTATTAAACGTTTTAAATCTTTAAACGTTCTAGTTAAAAAATCTTATCATGATAACTAGAAATTGTTGTTTGATTTAAAATGCCTTCAATCATATACGTCTTGTTTTTACAATCAAACGATTTTTCTCATTAATATAGGACACATTTAAAGGAACAATTAATATATTTTTCAAAACATTTGTGTACACGAGAAATCATCCATCTCTTGACCGGAAACCAGAAGATCCTTAAGCTCGACGAGTGCATAAAAACGTTGCGATGAAAAGATCTGACAGCCCTCGACATATCTGCGAGTGACGATCTCGAGGATCTTCATCGACAGAATCGAGAGCCATTTCAACGGCGACTTGAATGCACCCTTGCATGCTGCAACCCCGGAGTTGTTGACTAACTTGTGCCGACCTTGGGAATGGTTTTTCTTGCAGTGTGTCGATTAATCCGCATCGCAGAGAGAGAGGCACCCAGGCGATAAAGGGTGGCGATCTTGGAATTAAGGGCGACCGGATATAACGCCGCCACCATGATCGTGGACGATAAACAGTGAGTCCGTAGCGTATGAACACGCACGGGAAATGCCGCTCGTAGAGCTTGCACCACTAAAACGTCACATCCCGCATGAGTTTTCTCTTTGAGCTGGATCCTTTCTCTATCGCTTTACGAGATACGATTCTTCTTCGCCCTCGAACTTCGCGCGCGAAATGTCAAACTCCAGATCTCACGAGTTTGCTGCTCATCAGTATCAGAAGGGCATCCGATATATAAACCGAACCTTTTCATTTGTTTTACTCAATTGCTTAAAGCATGATATTTGTAGCACATATTTCTTTATGTCTTCCACGTGTTGTCATTTTATTTACGATATATAAAAATTCATTTACAGCGGAATATATTCATATTTTGATTTATTCTTCTCTTGATATATTTTTGTCTTCTTAATTCTCTCTTACATCATTCAGCGATGTTTCGCAAAAATTAGATAATGATGATGCGTTGTGTATTTAGCTATTATTTTTCTGCCACTTTGATTTATACCTCTGTTTCTTATTTCTAGCACGATACTTTTATTTTTCATGTTATTGGCATACGAATCACAAGGTTAAAGATCGTATATTTTATTGATCACTTCACTCAAATTGTGACGGAATAATTTACATCTCTCGTATAAAAATCGAATATATTATAGAAATCAAGTTGAGAATCGACATTGTTATATTTATTTTATTTGTTTACAGGAATTTTTTGTGCTTTTTTTTTACTTCTTTTTTAAAGAAAATGTCAAAGGACATAATTCGCAATTATTTTAAATCAAATTTAAATAATTTTTTAGATCTTTTTACATTTTTTTTATTTAAACAATATTTAGATTTGTAGTTTGTAGATTTTATTATATTATTTGTATGTCAAGATCTTGGATTTCACATGATTGCGCGCGTGTTTGGATATTGTACAATATATCACCGGCGATATGTTAATCTTTAATATATACTAGAGAAAAATATGTTGATCTATGTCAAGTTGACATTCAACATATATTACAAGATATAGATTTAATTCACATATTGATTTACATTCAAGGAAAGAACTAAGGTACGATATTTATTTTTAATAGCTTTTCTTGTACCACACACATTTTTCTTTTTCCTTCTCTCTCTCTCTCTCTCTCTTCTTTCTATATTTTGTAATAAACACACAATTTATAAGAAATCGCGCATTAGATCTAAAAACTTTATTATTTCTTTTATCTTGAATATTGTTATTATGATGTGTAACTTTTTTATTCAAATGTGAAAATAGATAATAGGATAGAATAGACATAATGGTTTTTTAATTGCACAGGTGAATCGTAAATATTTTATATGTTGATTCCTCACTATATTACTAATGTGCTTTTATTGCAGGTCTTATAATTTTATCTTATTTTTATTTTGTAATTCAGTTTTTCGTAAATAATTTTATCTTATCATATATAATATATTTATTTATTCAGATAAAATTTATAGTTAATTTAATTAGATTTTTTTTCGGTGTCTCTAAACTTGTCTTTGAATCATGTGTGTATCGTGAAAGAAAGTGAAAAATTACATATCTGTGAAGCTGACACGATCTACGAATTTCAAGAAAATACTAAGAGTTTTGATTGTACTTTTCTACAGTTTCTGATAAAAATGAAAAAGAGTTTCGCATTCCTTCATTGAAAAATCGACATTGAAAAAATATGCTAACTTTGCGAATCTAGCACGATATCCATCCTTCCTTCTAAAGTACCAAAACGCGTTGAATATCATTATTTTTAACTTAATAATTTTTAAACAATTTTTGAAATATCGAAATATCTAAAATTGCATATATACGCTGAACTTAAACAAAACTATCAAGAACTGCTATAAAAAATAATATCTTTCAACGTTTTTTAGTATTTTAGAAGGAAAGTGTCGTGTTGGGTAATTATACCAAATTGTTTAAAAGATAGTAAACAATGGAAATGCATAAAAATATATCTAAAAGATAGAACTTTTATAGATGTCGAGAATTATCTCGTTAAAATAGCGTAAAATTATTCACACGACACATTTTCATTAAATGTCGAGGACATTAAAATTGATTAAAAATTATTAATTTGTGGAATATCGATCTAAAATTGCATGTAGGTTGAACTTGAATAGAACCATCGGGAATTCTTGCTAAAAATAATGATATTCATTGTGTTTTGGTACTTTAGAGGGAAAGAGTGTCGTGCTAGATTCGCGAATTTAGCACATTTTTTCGATTTCGATTTTTTAATATAAGAAATGCGGAAGTTCTTTTAATTTTTATCAGAATATAGAATCATGAAAAGTGCTATCAGATCGTTACCGCGATAATCCGAACCTTCGTCATAATTCCTATTCGTTTTATCGGATTGCAAAGTGGAAGAGGGAATTGTTTTTTGATCGCGAAAGAAGATTGTTATTCGGTGAGAATTTTTTTTTTGCCGACGAATCATCGAAAACAACATATATACATATGCAGATAATAAAATATTTAGTCATCCAGGCCTTTTATTGCACATTTGCAGTTTCTCCTTTGGATGTTCGCTCTTACGCACGTGGAAGATTCTTTAGTAGACACGCATGACGGCACAGATAAGAGTCGAAAGACTCCATTCGTTCGATGCGTGAACTCGCGACGTCCAAAGTCCGCGACGATATTGAAATCTCGATCGCGTGTTTCCTTCTCGGCGTCTTCCTTCTCAATACATACTTTGATCGTAATCATTATACGGGGTGATCTGAAAGTAAAATGTCTTTTTTTATTGATAAATTTGAATAAATTTATCACGTATCCAAGTAAGAATTTATGAAAAAGTTTCATGTTTTTTTGATATCACGTTCAATC
The DNA here is from genome assembly GCA_030586385.1 of Camponotus fellah. Taxonomy (NCBI): domain Eukaryota; kingdom Metazoa; phylum Arthropoda; class Insecta; order Hymenoptera; family Formicidae; genus Camponotus; species Camponotus fellah. The sequence goes on from JAPIVC010001004.1 coordinate 1,362,617, forward strand.
CTTAATAATTTCAATCAAAAACCGCGATAGATAATCGTCTGTTTATCACGCAAAGTCGAGTCGCAGAAAAATTCAACTGTATATATGATATCAATTAGTGATATAACTTGTGTTTATTTGATTTACATAGTAGTCATAACGAATGTGTGCGATCACAAATGACGTGATATTGTCTAATTCACACATATGTTTAATAGCAAACGGAATTGAAAGAAACTCGATTAATAATTGTAGCGCGATGTGACGTAACTGCACTTCGTATAAAAGCGATGGTAAAGTTCAGGGATGATTGTGAATACGCGATATATAACGCCAATCGGAATAATAGAGTGAAAAAAAATCAACGAAATCTATATGCGAGTCCATTAATTTAAATTGACTTTAGTAAAATGATATTTTTATCACAATTGCGACTCGACATGATGGAGTCTTGTGATTCAAGCGGTCTTTAAATAATTATTTGCTTCATCTTTTTTTTTTTTTGATATGATATAAAAATAATTCTAACTTAATATTTAAAATATTTGTGTATTATAAGACAATTGTTTAACATGTTAATATAATTATATAAATTATTTCATAAATTAAAAAAGATTAAGTTATATAAATTTTATGTATAATTTGTGTCCCACTAAAAAATTATTTCTTTAAGCGCACAATATTTTTTTAACGTTTAATAAGTATATTAATGTTCAATTATCAAAAAATTTTAAAAGTCATTAAAAATACATCAATCTTGAAATGTATCTCGAAATATTCTCTTCACTCACCAGAAAATCGATCGTCAATATATTTGCAATTGAACAAGATATACAGTTGAATGGTTTTTATTCGACGTTCGTGGATTAAATGGAAATATTGTTGTTTTATTAGCATCAAAAAGCAACAATTTTTTAGTATTTTGAAAAGAGATGTATTAGAGAAATCGGAATAATTTACTTAACCTTTCTAATTAAGTTCTTCCTATTAATTATAGAAGATAAATTTATAATTATGCACGTATTTACACAATTATAGATACATGTCTTTATTACACTTATCTTATTGCTTCGATGATTTGTTATTTTTATTACTTTATCAATCTTAATGTTGTGTATCTACTTGCAAGAATTCATCTTTTTTCTTCTATGCATTTAGCATGATAAGTGTTGCAATTATATAGCTATTCTACATAAGATAGATAAAGGCGCTTAATTGTTTGACAATTATTTATTTCCAAGGAGATTATTCTATTGATATTGACTGTCGCTTATCGATCTGGCATCATATTGCTTTATTATTGATATGATACGCATATATTTGCATGACTTCGACCGTCTTTATTCTTGTTTACGCTTCGATGCTGCGCAAGTAACGTGTGCAGATAAATAAAACTTCTGATAATATAAATAATCAAACGAGATATCAAAATAAGATAAGAGAATATAAATAACTGCTCAAACACGCTCTTTTTGCAAGAATTATAGAATATTTGGAAATTATATACAATTAATGTTTTTCTTTTTTTTTTTAAGAGATCTGAAAAGATCTGAGAAAATGAAGAGTTTATTTGTTAGTCTACTTATTAATTGCAAATTTTTGCACTTGTTTTTATCTTCTTGCATCCAATTTTCACAAATATCAAATATTAATTTGACATTAACATGAAAATGTCTAAGTGGAAATATTTAAACTATTCCTCTATTTATCAGGGAAATGGAAGGCTTCTGGATCAGCGGTGCGATCCACGCGATCAAGGCTCTATCGTATGTGTACGACTTGTTGACGTTTCCCGTATATCTCATACTTCAGCGACCCTGGGAGAAGCGCAAGGCCTCTAGGAGAATCAAGGCTCGTCCGATATCTAAGGATGATTGTCAGGTCACTTACAGAAGCGTCGATCCCCCGGGGTCGATGCACATTATGCTTGAACGTGAAAAGGTCGATACTTTGGAAAAAGTACTTCTCTGGGTTGTTAAAATGCACGGTGACAAGAGGTGTCTTGGTACCAGGCAAATCTTAGCGGACGAGGATGAGCCTCAACCTAACGGTAGAATCTTCAAGAAGGTGAGACGCTCGGATGAATAACTTTAATTTTTTTATCTTCATCGAAAAGTCCTCATCGATTATTATAAAAAGATATTAAAACTTTACTTAAGAAGAAATCAATCAACATCAGCATTGAACAGAGATTAACTTTATATCGTGAAATTTCATTTATTTGTAGTATAAAATGGGAGAGTACAAATGGAAGTCTTTCAATGACGTGGATAGATTGGCCATTTCCTTCGGTCGAGGTTTGGTGGAACTGGGTTTGAAGCCACGCAAAAATGTCGTTATTTTTGCTGAAACAAGAGCGGAGTGGATGATTGCCGCACACGCATGTTTCAAACAAAATTTCACGGTGGTAACCATTTACGCAACCTTGGGTGACGAAGCCATCGCTCATGGTATTAATGAAACCGAGGTAGATACTGTCATTACTAGCCATGATCTTTTGCCCAAGTTTAAGCGATTGTTAGAGATGGTGCCAGAGGTCAAGACGATTATTTACATGGAAGATCAACTCAAATCGACTGATACCAAAGGCTACAAGGTAGTATTTTCAATATCCAATATAAAAATTAGCATTTAATTTATGAATTTGCGCGTTAAATTATGAATACAGAAAGTTTCAATTTATCATTTCCTTTCTAAACAGTGACATAATAGTATTAATGAAATAGCGCGAAAAATATTATTAATTCAAATAATTTATTATTAAAGCAGTCGGAAATTAAATGTATCGGATGGTAATATTTCAAAAATTTATATTTACCTAATAATTATGGCATTAACTATTATTATGTCATTTACGTAATCATCGATAATGTGCTGCTTATAATTAATATAATATGGCTCAACTGGACTGGGCTGCACTTCAAAAGTAGGTTATCTTTTTCTTGCTAATGTAGAGTAAAAAAAGATAACTTTTGAACTAGTGCAGTCCAAATGCAGCTAGTTTAGCTATAAAGAAGACTTAGATTTAGCCATAAAAAAGACTGTTGTTTTTTTCTCTTCTTTTTTTAAATATTTTTCATCATTTGTTTTTGTATTTTAGGAAGGGGTGCGGCTTGTACCCTTCTCCGATGTTGTCAAAATGGGCAATGAATCAAAGGCGAGCGGTACTTCGCCAAAAAGTAGTGACACGGCCATAATTATGTACACATCGGGTTCGACTGGAGTACCGAAAGGCGTAATTCTCTCTCATAAAAACATCATAAGCACTCTGAAAGCGTTCTCCGACGCGGTACAGATTAGATCGGACGATGTTTTTCTTGGTTTCTTACCTTTGGCTCACGTTTTTGAGCTTTTGGCTGAAAGCGTGTGTCTTTTGAATGGAGTACCCATTGGTTATAGCTCGCCGCTTACACTGATCGATTCAAGTAGCAAAATTCAAAGAGGATCAAAGGGTGATGCCTCCGTCCTACATCCAACTTGCTTAACCGCGGTACCGGTGAGTATTTTTACAGATTTTTAACTTTTTAAGTTAAAAAATTCGATTCAATCATATAAGGATAAAATAAATCGTTATATGATTTTATTTATCAGCAAGTTTTTGTTTTATTTCAATATAAGTTTTACTGCAAGTTGACTAAACATAAAATATATATATATTTTGATAAGTATTGAAAATTTGAAAAATTGTTTTAGCTTATTCTCGATCGCATCTCTAAAGGAATAAACGAAAAAGTGAAGAAGTCTGGTCCGTTTAGGCAAGCCATCTTCAATTTTGCATACGAATATAAGTTGAAATGGACAAAGCGGGGCTATGAAACACCTCTCTTCGATAAGTATATTTTTGGAGCTGCGAAACAGGTGCTTGGTAGTCGCGTGAGGCTTGTTCTTAGCGGAGGCGCTCCTCTCAGTCCAGACACTCACAATCAAGTGAAACTTTGTTTATGCGTTACGGTAACTCAAGGATATGGTCTCACGGAAACGAGTTCTTGCGCAACTGTTATGGATAGTACGTATTCTCAGTCTGTCTAATGATAAGAAGCATTTTAAGAGTGCAACCTTCATTTTTATTCTTTATTTTTCACTTTTAGTGCATGATAGAACTACCGGAAGAGTCGGAGCACCAACTACGGTTTGTGACATCCGTTTAGAGAATTGGGAAGAAGCCGGTTATCGAGTCACAGATCATCCACATCCCAGAGGAGAAATTGTAATTGGTGGCGATATCGTTTCCGCGGGTTACTATAAACTGCCGGATAAAACGAAGGAAGATTTCTTTCAAGAAGACGGCAGACAATGGTTCCGAACGGGCGATATAGGCGAATTTCATCCGGATGGTTCTATCAAGATTATCGGTACGTCGCAAAAATTATGCTTGCAGCTTTAAATTTTTTTATTTCTATAGGATAATTTTTATACTTATTATTAATTTTGATATCTCTCGACAATTGATATTTTACAGACCGGAAAAAAGATTTGGTGAAATTACAACTCGGTGAATACGTTTCCTTGGGTAAAGTAGAGTCCGAATTGAAGACTTGTCCCGTCGTGGAAAACATTTGCGTCTACGGAGATGCGAATAAAGCGTATACTGTAGCGCTAGTCGTACCTAATCAACAATATTTAGAAGAAATTGCTATAAATCAAGGCATAACCGGAAAAAGTCTTGAGGAACTCTGTAACGATCCACAAATCGAGAAAGCGGTACTTCAAGAACTTGTGGAGCAAGCGAAGAAATGTAAGTTTTCATTTATTTATTATTATTATTCTCGCGCTCTCTATAGTGAGTAATTTATTATCATTGAATGACATATTATTATTGTTTGCAGGTAAGCTCCAGAGATTCGAAATACCTGGTGCAGTCAAATTATGCGCGGAGCAATGGTCTCCTGACATGGGTTTGGTAACCGCGGCATTTAAACTCAAGAGGAAAGCGGTTCAGGAACGTTATCAACACGAAATTAACAGAATGTATGCCTCGTGATGTTCCGCCATAGGCTGTACCAAGTGCTGCGTGTAATTATGGGGATAAATCTAAAAAAAAAATCATCTTGTCCACAGTAGACGGTACCTCGATAATCCTCAAATATATATAAGGTATGTCATAAGCTCATGTCACACCGATTATGCCGTATGTGGCAGGCTTATGGTATTCGTATGTATAATCATAAAAACTGTTTCGATCCATCGACATTTGGCAAAATTTATTGTCGTCGATTCGGTACAATGGAGTCAAGAAAGTCGTTCGGAATGCGTCGAGATCTTTCGATCCAAAAATGAAAGTATCGCCTCTCGCATTTCTTCGTTGAGTCTTCCGAGCGTGACAAATTTTTCGTAATTTTTCATTAATATCAGTTGTCATTGTAAGTTGAATATTTGACTTTGAGTAGTGGAAATCAATCCAAAGATGAAATTATTAGGTATCAATTTTACATAAGCATTTTATCGAGGACAGTCGAAGTTAAGATAAGTCATATTGTAGCGATGTTGATAAGAAACAAATAAATGCTGCAAAATGACTGTTCCGTTAAAAAGAAAAATTGTTGTCGTCTCCTACTCTCTCTGCCTTTATATTGATTATTTTTATTTTTAATTATCTCAATCGATTCGTCGTGCCTACGTGGAAGTAGTATCTAATTGTTAGTACATTATGGGCCAGTCATAATATTTTTGCGAGCGAGCTAATTTGTGTAAGTTCATAACTCGTACGGTGTACTTATTTTAAGTATTATTCAAAATCGTCGAGTTCAATCATGGAAATGGATGGAAGGGATTTTCTTCGAGTGCTTTGTTTTGCGAATAGTATGACATATGTATATATAGAGGAAAAATTTTAAAATGAGGTGTTTGTGTTTGACAAATGTTGATATAAAATCAAGAGATAATTTCCATAATTAATGTATTATATATAATTAAATTTCTTTCTATCTCATCGAATATTATCACTTAATACATTATTATGCTACGTCTTATACCATCTGTGTATAGTACGTCGACGTATTCTGGCTACTTTTTGAAATATTAATTCAAACATTATAATATTTTTCTCAGCAACAGGATTATATTGTGTGTATGTGTGTATGTATGTATGTATGTATGAATATATGTAAGCGTGTGATTATTTCGTTACTGTATGCTTGCATGCACATATATTTATAAGAAAAAGATTAGAAAGTACGTGAGCTTATGAAAAAGAATCATGTTTAAAAATCTTTTCTTTTAATCTCCCTTGTGCATATCTCTGACGGTTCGAATCGTATATCTGTATATATATATATATATATATATGCTATGTATATACGCAATACTGTTTATATATAGTATCAAGAATCTTAAAAAATATATCTATATAAATATTTTATTATCTAATTTATAAGAATGTGAAATACTTTTCTATCGCGTGATTAGATATCAATTCAAAATATACTACGGTATATTAGCTTATTTTTTAAATATTTGTGCAAGATATATATATATATATATATATATACATATATATATACATATATATATATATATATACATATATATATATATACATATATATATACATATATATATATATATATATATATATATATATATATATATACAGGGTGGGCCAGATAAAATGTTACAGTTTAATATCTTTGAAACGGCTAGATGGATCTTAATGTTCTTGAATTCGATTTTCTCGATTTGATGTGCTTTTTCACGTGAACTTATTTTCATTTTCCGCAATCGGCCCTTCGTGGAGTGGGGAGCACCAAACTTCGTTTTTTTAAATGGCACGTTCCCAAAAAATTAATATTAATGGATTCTATGAAAAAGAAGTAACTTTTATTTGAAAAAATTTTTTTTACAATCATTAATTTCCTACAATTATTCAAAATTTTTCGGAGCGCCGAACTTCACACTTATGTGAACAGTGTTTATACAATCTTAGTCTATAGTAGGATTTTATGTTGAAAAAAAGTAACTTTTATTTTAATAAGTGTTCAAAAAGCATACCATGTACTTCCAAGCACTTAAATAATCTTTCGATAATATTTCTGCGAACACTGAATAGCATAGCTGGTGTAATTGATGCGCAAGCAGTCCGAATTCGTTCCTTCAATTCTTCTCTCGTAGTAGGAACTGTGCTAAATGCTTTTTCCTTTAGGTTGAGAGTATAAACACTGTTTCACATAAGTGTGAAGTTCGGCGCTCCGAAAAATTTTGAATAATTGTAGCTCGGAAATTAATGATTGTAAAAAAAATTTTTTCGAATAAAAGTTACTTCTTTTTCAACATAGAATCCATTAATATTAATTTTTTGGGAAGGTGTCATTTAAAAAAACGGAGCTTGGTGCCCCCCCCCCCACGAAGGGCCGATTGCGGAAAATGAAAATAAGTCCACGTGAAAAAGCACATCAAATCGAGAAAATCGAATTCAAAAACATTAAGATCGATCTAGCCGTTTCAAAGATATTAAACTGTAACACTTTATCTAGCCCACCCTGTATAATATTATCTTGATGTTAATTAAATTTAATATAATTTATTAGTGTAGTTTATTTGCACGTTCTCGCATATTCTCTTAATGAATACGAACCGACAGAGAAATAAGTGCATTGTCCAAGAAACTTGATACCATATAAAGTTCAATCGCGTAATATACGTGTAGCAATTAAGTTAATATATGCGTTCACACAGAAGCTTAATGTGTTTCTCGTATATTTTTCTGTTTTGTCTTATGACGGAAATTACAGTCAGTAGAATAATGGAGTAAGGGCACGAAATGAACTAGGAACTAATAAAAGCCAATTATTAAAGGGCAGCTTGCACACAACACACTTTTTTTCATTCGCCACGAGTTCCTGCGATAGTTAAGTGTATGAAAATTGGTACTAATCTCTTATTCGTTATTAAGCGTTGTACATTACTTAGATAGACATGATCAATTGTCAGGTGTTATGGCATCACAAAATATAATTATTATTAATATGATTGATAGCATTATTATTATTATTATCATTTGGAGATCATTTACAAAATAAATGTACAAAGCTGTATATCATATTGATTTGAAAATGTCTCTGTTATCTCTTTCATTATCACTTATTCCACTTCCCAGATACATACAGAGTGTATTTATTTGATAAATTTTCTCATAAAAACCTCCTAACAGTTAATTAAACAATCGAATAAAATTTTATATTCTTGATTACATCACAAAATATGTCTTTGCTAGTTTAAGTTATTTCTTGATGATTATTACTGACGATATTGCTTTGATAGTGATTTTTAAAAGATGTTTTTACTATTTAATACTTCACTAATTTAATCAGTTTAATTAATTGTAAAGGATAAGAAATTATGATAGAAGAATTTGATACGATATAATAGTTTATTCATTACAAACGCACAAATGAAGAAATAGTACGTCATTAATACATATAGCGATCTATCAAGTTGGTCATTTGTAGATGTAGTATCGCACGGCATCTCTTCTACTTTTGATAGAGATACAAATTATCAAGTGTATATAATCGTATATATGCACAAAGTGTGCTTGTATGTTGAATACAATAATACTATATTTAAAATCTATAAAATAAGCGCTATGCGCTTTGCAGATGTGCGTGGAGCTCTTTGTTCTTCTTCTCGATATTATAAAATACGTATAAATACGTATATATTTAAAGTCCACGATAGTGAATTTCACGCGCGAGGAATATTTATGTGCGAGGTCACCGGTCGTGTCAAGGCTCTTCAACGAGAGCCACTCGAATTAATTAATAATTCCACCAGTAAAGATCGAGTCCTTTTTATTATCTCAATTGATTAAAATCGAATTATGGAATCTATTTGTTATTCATACAGTTACACGTAGATATTACAGCGACTATATAAATGCAAATTTTCAATTATTTCAATAGATATATACAATAATGAAGAGATTAAAATATTTAATCTTGAACAAGTTAACTCTTGATGTTAAAATAAATTTTTCTTCCAGACCATTTCGCGGATTAGAATATACATATAATTATAATATAAATCTACAAGAATAATTGACTATTTATAAAAATTGATAAAAATTCACATTATACAATGATATTTATATAGACTGTAAATATTGAGAACACAAGTCTACTTTTTTTATATTTAAAGACAAATAAGCCGTGTATTAACTCGTGTATTTTTACAAATAAAAAATGTAATACACGTTGAAAAGTTTATTCTTATTTTTATTGTTTCGTTGTTGATTGACAACCGGCCGCTTCGCACTCATCAGATTCTTCTAACGCGTTATCCACAATATTTTTTTTATTCACGTCACAACAATATATATAGCTCTCTAACACATAGAATTCCCCGAAGCTATATAACTCTTTTTCGAATTGTGATACATTTATATATTTCTTACACGAGAAACATTTTCGCAATTATATGACAAATTTAAAATTAATTTTTATGAAAGGGACAGACAATTATCATTTGTTGTAAACTTTTAGCTTTCAACAAATATCTTTATATAATTGCGTAAAATCTCTCGATTTCTTAAAAAACAAGGCTTCAGGAAAATTCTCTGCTCTAACAACAAATATTCATTGCTCTATATTAGTATTAGTTTTTCTATAAGTTGATACCTTGAGATCAAAGGCTCAAGTACAATCAGTTCGGAAGTACATTATAGAATTTGGTCAGAGAAAATTCTTACATTACATTATACTGAATGAATCGTAGTCTCGAGATTAGCTAAAGTACTCCATTAATTACGTAGATGTACCGATGAAGTCCAAATCTAATGAGAGTGTACATATACGCCATAGAGGAAATCGTTTGGACGTATCCGATGTTTGTGCAAAAACAAACGCGTACAAAGTAAATATTACTTGCGCTCTCTAAAATTGCTCTCAATTCTCGACGCTTCATTTTAAGTGTAAAATTTTCCGCAAAATTTTAGTTTTCACTAAATTATTGCGTTAACAAGCTCAACTTTGAAAATTTGTTGTCGAAAATTATTGTCTTCTTTAATATTACTTTAAATATTTTATGAAATTCTGTTGAACAAGAATCTTTATTTATGTACTCAAGTGTTTATATTTTATTTCGAGATCCATTTATAGATTCAAAAAATAATATTTGTAGATCGTAATCTGTATGTGTGTATTAAATCATTAATTTTTTTAAATAATTTGACCATTTTAATGTAACAATTTAAACGATTTCTTTTTCTGACTTTAAAATTTCATTTCTCTTTTTTTTTAATATGTTTTAAAAATTGAAAAAACTGTATGAAAGAACAGCACGATTGAAAGTAATTTTCAAAGCTTTACTCGTAAATATAAGCGCATTTTTACAGAAAATTGTATGTTCCACGGAAAGAAAGCATCAGTTGCAAAAGACTTAATAATACGAAGTGCTGTCGAAGTATTGATTGAAACGTATAACAGAATGATTTCTGAAGGGATGAAGCAATTTTCTATAGTGATCGGATAAAGAGCAAAAGAACACGAGATTGAAAATTTTATTATAATGTGATAATATTACAATTTAAATGGATCTCGAAGCGCGAAAAGCACAGATAATAAAATTAATTATGATAAATGATTGATCAAGAATATCTAGCCTAATATAAAGTATAGATCTTTTGCGTTTTGAAAAAAAACAAAGTCCGTAATTAGAGTATCTGTGGAAAAAAAGAAGACAAAGATTTTCGATTGTTATAAATCATTTTTTTGTTATAAATCTTTTCGAATGAGACTTGTAGCCTTTGTAATTTATGGCATGATAAAGGATCAAATTGCGCGATTCGTGAATGCTCGTGATACGTAATAGTCGTAAATCACTGCAATTTCATTGGAAGAGAGAATTTTCTGCTTGGGAACTCTTTGATGAGACTCTTTTATTTGTCCCAAGCTGAAATACTGAATGAGTAACAAAAACGACATTCCGAGTGGCAGCATTCTCGTTCACAATCAGAACGCCTACATAATTCAATTGCTTAAAATAGGCATTAAATATATTACATAAAATATATATTAATCGTTAGTTTCATACTCAATGTGAGAAATATGATATTCAAATTGTTACATATTTTAATAAATTTTTCGAAAAATATTAATAAATCACATGCTTGTTGTAAAAATACTTGAATTGGAAAGGAATCAATAAAATCGTAAGAATTCAATATTATTGTAAAAATCGAAAGTGCATTTTTATAAAGTTGCAACAATAATCGGCAATGCAATGAAGCTCTATTTTTTTCAAATTGAGGATTGTGTAATTCTAAAGTCACATTGAATTTTTTTCGATCTCATTCTAATTATTTTAATTCTCGTGAGCTTCAATCGAGAATTTGTAGTAAAAAATGAAAAATCTTTTCTCTACTATTAAAGTCAATTTTTCTTTTTGTTCGACATTTAAATTTGCAAAATTACATATTTAAAAATTACATATTTTCATCAATATCAATTGATTTTAGGGCGTGTCTTTTCTTGTTCTGTTGATTTGTTCTGTTAAACATTTAACTGCCTAGCACATAATCGTCCTTCATTCTGTACGGTGCGCTTAACTAAGTTAGTAATCCGTTGTCGTCTTTTAGAAACATTGTTTTAATACTGTTAGAAGATCTTTTCGAGGATACGTATAGACAACAATAGTCCATGGATTACACGCTTACACATACACCACGCCACTAGAAATACAAAGCTCAAATACGTTTAGAAGAAATCACAATTTCTTGAACATCAGAGTACTACTACTTACGGTGCTGTTTTCAAACAGTTGCTATTACGTGTTGCAAATCCGTGTTGTCCTTTCTTTAGATAAACACTTTCATCAAACTTTTAAGTCTTTAAGACAATTTCTTCCTTTCTCGAAAATCTCTTTATTTCTTGTCAATGTATATAATGGTGCGAAAAGTATCCTCTTTTACAGGAAAAGACCAGGCTACGATTCCATAACGCGCGATATCAGCTGAGTACGCATTACGCGAACGAGATACCGAATGTATTTCACAAAGAAGATAGGAACAGAATGGTAAAACTTTACATTTAAAGGAGAATCGATATTCCTCTTTCTAAATAAGTACCTCGTTCTCCCTAGTTTTATAATACACGCGATATATAATTCTTCCTTCGATATATTTTGCAAGTTTGATCGATTTAATTTCGATATTTTCAAAATATCTTTATTTAAAAATTTTTATCTTTCTTCCTTCAACTGATTTTCAAAATATCGAAATCTATTTAAAAATTATCTTTTTTTCCTTCAACTGATTTTCAAAATATCGAAATCTATTTAAAAATTTTTATCTTTTTTTCTTCAACTAATTTTCAAAATATCGAAATCTATTTAAAAATTATCTTTTTTCCTTCAACTGATTTTCAAAATATCGAAATCTATTTAAAAATTTTTATCTTTTTTCCTTCAACTGTCTTTTCCTCTTTTTCTTCTTTCCCTTTTTTTTTCTTTCTCCTCTTTCCTTTTTTTTTCTTTTCCTTTCTTTTTTCTTCAACTGATTTTCAAAATATCGAAATCTATTTAAAAATTTTTATCTTTTTTTCTTCAACTGATTTTCAAAATATCGAAATCTTTATTTAAAAATTTTTATCTTTTCTCCTTCAACTGATTTTCAAAATATCGAAATCTTTATTTAAAAATTTTTATCTTTTCTCCTTCAACTGATTTTCAAAATATCGAAATCTATTTAAAAATTTTTATCTTTTTTCCTTCAATTGATTTTTTTTTTAGAAAGGAGATATAATTCAAGATTTTCAATTTTGATGTGTGTGTAAAGGTGCTTTCATATTGTTTATGTTAATGTAGCATATACTTTGCATCTATGACTTTCGTATGATTTCCAGAGGCATTTCCTCTGTAACAGAGTACGCAAGAATTCAGACGGTGATGTAGTAAGCCCGTGGCTTGCCTCTCGACGAGGTTGGACTGAATAGTATTCCCGGTGTTGTCGGACTAAATGACCAGGATGCCCACGAAGGCGGCGGAAACATACGTCAGGAGGTGTAGTATCCCTCGTGTCGCTTGCGACACTTTTCACGGGCGATGTAGCACAGCGCTATGGTGATCAGGATCGCTATGGTGATCCCCATACCTATGCTGATCCAGATGATCTCCTCATTTATGCCACTGTAGCCTTTTCCTAAAACCACACACTGAATTTATCTCGCAATTGTATTACACTTTCTTTTTACACGCTTTTTACACGCTTTTTCTGATGCGAATGATATAATTCTTTCTTGAATAGGAAACCTTTGGATAAGTTTTTTTGTCTGTCATAAATGTAAAATTTTGTGGCATGTAAAAAGGAGAAATTTTATCGTTATGAAAAGAGAATATTACATTAGTTTCTTCATAAAATTAAAGCGATACATGTTTTTATAATAATATCTTATCACGATGTTTTTATAATAATATTTCACCACATGTTTTTATAATAATATTTTTACCACGATACAAAATTGTACACTTAAAAAAAGCGTAAAAGCATGATTGACATGCAAGGAAACATGATTTGCGAAAACTTTATTCCATATATTGTTTCCATTTTCATGTTGTATTTAAGTTTGTTGTAAGCTATCTTTATAACTTGTCGTTGAGACCTGGTTTTCCGCTTGTCAGAACAAGAAGTAAACTTGTCTTGTTTTAAAATGAACTTGTGGAAGATTGATTGAGAAAGATATTTAGATATGAGCTTGCGATGGAAGCACGATTTAGGAAGATTTAGGAAGCATAACGTAAGCTTCTTCAATCTAAACTCAAGATCTTATATACAAGTTCATCTTAAAGCTACGAATATTGCTTTCGTGAAATTGTTTCTCGATGAAATAATGTCGCGTTTTGCATTAAATTTTATGAAACGAAAATGTCACTTGTTTCAATTTAAATAATTTTATTTTGTCAAGTGATTTAAATCTCATCGTCTGAAAGGAATTTGTGCGCTTTAATATTTTAAATCTCCATAAAGATCGATAAATCGTGTTGAAGTAAAATTTGAAGCAAATACTTGGAGAAAATCCAATCGTTAAGTAAATGCTGAAGATCAAGGTGAAATTTTATTTGTAAATTATGAATGAGAGAGAGAGAAAGAGAACCTGGCCCAGCTCACTGCCAGCTGGCCCAGGATCAACATATTTGTAAATTATCCACTAAATCCAGTAAATCAGCGCAATTCCGGTCACATTATTGATTACACTGACAATTTTATCCGTTGCTGCCAAAAATGAGCCTTGTAACTATCTACGTAGGGATTTGTGTCATGTGATAGAAGGTTGTTTTTCCAGTTGTCTAACGTATTATAGTGGCGTAATAATTTAGTATTGTGTATATGCACAAGCTTTTATGAATTATGCTCAATTTTGTATGCCCCAATTCAGTTTATTCGAATCTTTCATATCTCTTGCATATTTTTGAAAGAAAGAATAAATGTAAAATGTGAATTTGTCAAATATTGATATATATATATGACTTTATTTTACGTAATATATGAGATACATCTTGTGTAGAAAAATTATATGTTATAGAAAAATATCTTGCGTAATTAAAGCACACTGAAAATTAACGCAGCCAAGCTTTGAAAGAAATAAGAAGACAACATTTCAAATAACAATTAACAATTTTGAAAATAAATTGTGTATTATATAATAGTAAAATAATTTCAATATGTTAGAAAGGTAGAAAGACATGAAAAATAACATTAATATATGCATCCTCTTTTTTTCTTCGAAAGGACTTTAAATTTACGTTGAGAAAAAAAATTTAGTACTAAAAAATAAATTTATTTTCACAATATATATGTCGCGAGAATATAAAAGAAATTATACTAAATATAAAAATAATATGAACATTTTTTATATATTCATGCGCGATATAATACTATAGTTGAGAAAGAAAAGTCCTCCCAACAATTGTACAGAATTACGCCACCAACTGCTAACAGTTTGTTTCGCGCCACAATCATACCGAAGCAATTTCTGTTTACATTCATTTACATTGATAGATACACATGGCGAATTTACGTGCGCAGAATGTCACCGTTAACATCAAAAATTGCTTTGGTGCCGACGTGGCCATCATATATACCTAATAGAACGATATCCACATCCACATTACCATTGTAGTGGGAGCTGTATATCCCGACTTTACCAGCGACTCGTCCACCGACCGGCATCTTTATATATTTTCTTCTCGATTTGTCACCTAGAAAGGAAATCTCCCACTTTATTGCAGACGAGAATTTAAAAGATACGGAACTGGAACGCGTAGTAATGTTTCCCCTTCCTTCCTGCTTCCGTTTACTTTTATCTTTTTTTTTAATATTATATATTTCATTTAATTTCCTTTCGCTTTTTCCGAAAGCTTTTTCTATTGTATGTTTTATTATTTCGCAAATATAATATAGGATAATATAATATAGGATAATATAATATAGTCTTGTTTAAATTCATCCACTGTAGATCACAGTTATTAAAACGTATTATATTTTATAAATTCTCTATGTTATAATTAATCAATTTTTCTAAGAAATTAAATAATGAAATTTATTCTTTAAGTCTTTATAAATTATAGATTAATTTATAAATTTGTTTTTTATTTCTGACATTCCATGTATAAAATCATATAGAAAAAGTTACATTACACACATATAAAACTATATAATTATTTAACCTCGTGTGCATAGAATACATGGAAATATATTTCTTTAAAGTTCACTGACAATGATATTCGTCGAATATTCGTTGCACATTGAACTCCATTTTGAAAAAACGAACGAAAGTCACGGAATGACAAATAGAGGAAGCGATGGAATGCTCTTTACAAATCGACTTTTTTCTACCCTATTTTTTACTGCTACATTATTTCAACGAAAACATATCTTTTCTTAACGACGGTATAATTTGGAAAAAAAAATTTCGTCGAAATTATTCCATATATACGAAGGCTATTGTTTCATTTTATGACCAATTTTGTGATTGCAAATATAAAAATGCACATATTAAAAAAATAATTAAAATATAAAAAAAATAATAAAAATAAAAATATATTAATTTATGTATTAGATGTTCGCAATAATGCTCTTTATATATATTATTGATAAATATGTATGTAAATGCATGTCTTTTCATTATCTTCTTAATCTATTTTAAATACAAAATTAAACATACTGTACAATTTGCAATTTAGAAAAAGATATTTCACAGCAACGAAGCAAATACAAATTTTAATAATTCTTTAAATATTTTATTTATGCTAGGACATATGCATCCATTCTATATATTGCTTTTATCGTCTATATGAAAATGAGGGTAATTCTCAAAAATGATAAATTTCCTTGAATTTCTTGCCTTGTCTAAAGTCTTTCTGATTTATCATTCTTACACAATCTGACATTTATTTATTACTCGTGATTATTTATTATTTATCTCCATCTGACAGCAAACGTATTTAAGAATACGCATAGATTATTTTTTGCCGTTTCCTCGGTATCTTCAAATGATTGATGCTATTACACACGAGGAGAAATATAAATCAAAGACTGATAAAAGCTTCCTGAATTTCTTTGACTTCTCCCTCTGATTCCCAATTTCTTACGGAAAGCTTTTTTCAGCAACGACGAAGTTTACGCCTCTGCGCAAACGTCAGCATCGATCAAAGGATTTGCTTGTTAGCGACACACCGATGAAAGTGAGTCTACCACCGTGTGGAAGAAGGTCGGAAGGAAGGGGTTGTCACATCACATTCTCTCATCTAGAAGAGAGGTCGTTATGTGTACCTTGTAGAGCCAAAAGCAGGGTGCTTTAGGTGCATTTCTCTTCAACCCCGTCTAACCGCCGAGCATTCTCCCCTTTACGATTCGCTCTCGGCCAAGCTGGAAAGTAATTTTCAGTTGATTACAATATGGCTTTATTGTAATTAATCTTTGCTCTCAATCAGTTTGCTCTGAATTGAGCGAACACAATAATAGTGGAAATTACAATGACGGTTATTCGCGATAGACATATAAAATTACAATTACAATTGTTATTCACATAGTTATTGTATTCTATATGTCTATTATTGTGTAAAATTGTATTGTAACATTAAAATATGCATATATTATGTGCGTATATATATATAATTGCATTGTATTGAATTTTACAGTATATTACATTGTATTAAATTTTAAATGGTAAATTTAATTTAATTCAATTCTTTTTATCAAAATCATAATATAAGAATTCATTACATTCTTTTGCCTATAAAATGAATGTAATGAAAGCAAGAAAGTAGTACTTTGCATACAAATGTTGCTACTTGCTGTTAAATAAAATTAGAATACCGCAAAATTTATTTCTCCGAGCTTTTCTCGCTAAAATTCTCCCATATCTGATCTGCGAAAGAATGAAGCGTAAGATGTAATCAAGCGTTCTAACACGATCTCGTGTTCTTTCAAGTCGAACGCTTCTTTAAACAGCACCGAAAGCGCTGCTTTTCTACGGTATAAAAAGATTATTGTAGGTGATTCCTCGATTTGTAATCTCCACGATCGAAGGTTTTGCGGGCACTTAATTGTGAAATCGGACTTCGACTTTAGTTGAAAAGCTAGCGAGAAACTAGGTTCTGAAAATAAAACTTTGGTTTCTTCGCTCACCGTAATAAAAATAAAAGAAATTATAGAAGACAATTGTAATCATAATTAAATCTATGCGATTAAAGATACGGAATATTTAAATTTACAAAATTTTGCAAAATAGTTTCTAAATATGTTTTTGAAATGATAAACAAATTTTGTATGTGATCTTGTGCGTGTGAACTTTTTGTATGTGAATTTTTTTACATTTTTGAAAATATATTTCAGTGGAAAAAAATCCGGTATATATTATATGCCATGCAATCGTTTATTTTAAAGAGAGATTGCGATTCTAGAGATATTGATACCTTGAAAATAACAAAACAATTGTGCCCGATTTGGTTTGTTCTCTGTCCATACAGCTTTTTCACGAGATTCTCGCGGATTAAATTCGACCTCGCTCGAAACCATCTCAGAGATTCGAACAGGAAAGTCTTTGGAATATTTAAATTTACAAAATGTTGCAAAATAGTTTCTAAATATTTTTTTGAAATGATAAACAAATTTTGTATGTGATCTTGTGTGTGAACTTTTTGTATGTGAATTTTTTACATTTTTGAAAATATATTTCAGTGGAAAAAAACCCGGTATATATTATATGCCATGCAATCGTTTATTTTAAAGAGAGATTGCGATTCTAGAGATATTGATACCTTGAAAATAACAAAACAATTGTGCCCGATTTGTTTTGTTCTCTGCCCATACAGCTTTTTCACGAGATTCTCGCGGATTAAATTCGACCTCGCTCGAAACCATCTCAGAGATTCGAACAGGAAAGTCTTTGGAATATTTAAATTTACAAAATGTTGCAAAATAGTTTCTAAATATTTTTTTGAAATGATAAACAAATTTTGTATGTGATCTTGTGTGTGAACTTTTTGTATGTGAATTTTTTTACATTTTTGAAAATATATTTCAGTGGAAAAAAACCCGGTATATACTATATGCCATGCAATCGTTTATTTTAAAGAGAGATTGCGATTCTAGAGATATTGATACCTTGAAAATAACAAAACAATTGTGCCCGATTTGTTTTGTTCTCTGTCCATACAGCTTTTTCACGAGATTCTCGCGGATTAAATTCGACCTCGCTCGAAATCATCTCAGAGATTCGAACAGGAAAGTCTTTGGAATATTTAAATTTACAAAATGTTGCAAAATAGTTTCTAAATATTTTTTTGAAATGATAAACAAATTTTGTATGTGATCTTGTGTGTGAACTTTTTGTATGTGAATTTTTTTACATTTTTGAAAATATATTTCAGTGGAGAAAAATCCGGTATATACTATATGCTATGCAATCGTTTATTTTAAAGAGAGATTGCGATTCTAGAGATATTGATACCTTGAAAATAACAAAAAAATTGTGCCCGATTTGTTTTGTTCTCTGTCCATACAGCTTTTTCACGAGATTCTCGCGGATTAAATTCGACCTCGCTCGAAACCATCTCAGAGATTCGAACAGGAAAGTCTTTGGAATATTTAAATTTACAAAATGTTGCAAAATAGTTTCTAAATATTTTTTGAAATGATAAACAAATTTTGTATGTGATCTTGTGTGTGAACTTTTTGTATGTGAATTTTTTTACATTTTTGAAAATATATTTCAGTGGAGAAAAACCCGGTATATATTATATGCCATGCAATCGTTTATTTTAAAGAGAGATTGCGATTCTAGAGATATCGATACCTTGAAAATAACAAAAAAATTGTGCCCGATTTGTTCTCTGTCCATACAGCTTTTTCACGAGATTCTCGCGGATTAAATTCGACCTCGCTCGAAACCATCTCAGAGATTCGAACAGGAAAGCGTCTTTGGAATCTGGGCTCTAAATACTAGAATTCGAAATTCGCTCCGAATTGGTGATTGCGTTGTTCCAAAATTCAAGTTTCGGCAAACATGCGCCTGAATTCGAACTCCTTTTGCATTAGTAACAACGCGGAGCCTTGAACGAGGCTCGATTCTTGAAATAGGTGATACCACGGCACGATTATTCCCTAGACGGCCTTCTTAATAAAGCTACCCGCTTAAGTGAGATCAACAAGTTAGCTTCGTTATCGTGTCACGTACACGCTCTTGTGTACGCGCTCAAGCGGTCCTTTGTTTTCTACAATTAAAACGCATTCTCGTCAACAGAATGGACCGGTATTCATGGACCGGGGACAGATGCTTTCCCGTTGTGTGAACCTTTTGCAACGACGGACGATTATCACAAATGCACCCAAATGCAATGGTGGTGGTAGCTATAGGACTTCACCTGTCGTCGTCGTGCTTTGACGCGTCCGCAAATTGATCCGCGATGAAATCCACTCGCGGTTTATTAATTAACGACGCCGACATTGTTTCTGAAAAGCTTCGTGGTGTGGGAATTCAGCGACGCGGTTGGCGAACTGCAAGTCGCGGTCTCTTCAACGTGGGAAATTGCATCGAGCGTAGATACCATTATCGCTTGATCGTACGTGAGGTACATTAAATTCGCGCGGTTATCTAATGAATATCATCCAACAGAATATCACGGAAACATTTACATAATTATTATGCGAGGAATCAAGTGTAATGTAGGAAAATTTCATAGATTTGAAAAGGAAAGAATTTATAGATGAAATAAGAAGATTTATATATCACATATATTTTTGTATTCTATATCATCAGAAAAAGATCTTTATATAGAAATATTGTTGTATAAAAAGTACGCTTTAAACGATCTATTTAATTTCAGATGGAATATTAATTATAATTTTATGTACCGCGCAATATAAAATTCTACCTTAAATTATAATTTATATATGCATGTCACATATATTCCTGTATTATTTTCATATCACCAGGAAAATATCTGTATAAAAGATGCTTTAAATGATCTATTTAATTTCAGATGGAATATTATTTATAATTTTACGTGCCGCGCATTTATTATATATTTTAGAATATTTAGGAATATTATACAAAATTCTATCTTAAATTATAATTTATATATGCATGTCACATATATTTTTGTATTATTCCCATACCATCAAAAAAAGATATTTATAGAAATATTGCTGTATAAAAGATACGCTTTAAATGATCTATTTAATTTCAGATGGAATATTATTTATAATTTTACGTGCCGCGCATTTATCATATATTTTAGAATATTTAGGAATATTATACAAAATTCTATCTTAAATTATAATTTATATATGCATGTCACATATATTTCTGTATTATTCCCATACCATCAAAAAAAGATATTTATAGAAATATTGCTGTATAAAAGATACGCTTTAAATGATCTATTTAATTTCAGATGGAATATTATTTATAATTTTACGTGCCGCGCATTTATTATATATTTTAGAATATTTAGGAATATTATACAAAATTCTATCTTAAATTATAATTTATATATGCATGTCACATATATTTCTGTATTATTCCCATACCATCAAAAAAAGATATTTATAGAAATATTGCTGTATAAAAGATACAGTTTAAATGATCTATTTAATTTCAGATGGAATATTATTTATAATTTTACGTGCCGCGCATTTATCATATATTTTAGAATATTTAGGAATATTATACAAAATTCTATCTTAAATTATAATTTATATATGCATGTCACATATATTTCTGTATTATTCTCATATCATCAGGAAAGGATCTTTATACAAGTATTGTTGTATAAAAGATGCGCTTTAAATGATCTATTTAATTTCAGATGGAATATTATTTATAATTTTACGTGCCGCACATTTATTATATATTTTAGAATATTTAGGAATATTATACAAAATTCTATCTTAAATTATAATTTATATATGCATGTCACATATATTTCTGTATTATTCCCGTATCATCAGAAAAAGATATTTATAGAAATACTGCTGTATAAAAGATATGCTTTAAATGATCTATTTAATTTCAGATGGAATATTATTTATAATTTTACGTGCCGCGCATTTATTATATATTTTAGAATTTTTAGGAATATTATACAAAATTCTACCTTAAATTATTTAATTTATATATGCATGTCACATATATTCCTATATTATTTCCATATTATCAAGAAAAGATCTTTATACAAATATTGTTGTAAAAACGGTGCGTTTTAAACGATCTATTTAATTTCAGATGGAATATTATTTATAATTTTACGTACTGCGCATTTATTATATATTTTAGAATTTTTAGGAATATTATACAAAATTCTACCTTAAATTATTTAATTTATATATGCATGTCACATATATTCCTATATTATTTCCATATTATCAAGAAAAGATCTTTATACAAATATTGTTGTAAAAACGGTGCGTTTTAAACGATCTATTTAATTTCAGATGTAATATTATTTATAATTTTACGTACTGCGCATTTATTATATATTTTAGAATATCTAGGAATATTATACAAGATTCTATCTTAAATTATAAATAGAATTTTTTCTTGAATTTTATCACAAATTATAGATCATTAAAATTTAAGAAGGAATATGTATGTTGCATAATATTCTTCCGCTTTTATAATTCCAATTAGCATTTATCAGAGAAGCATCTCTTGCCCGAAGCAATTTCATCGTTATTTTATATTTAATAAAAAGTTAGTTATTGAAACAGTAACCGTTTCAATTAGCAAAATTAGTGAATACTTTATTGCTCCGAGCTACAATGCTGTACGTTTGTGTCTGCAAGCATATCGATATTTAGTTTACAAGTAACAAGAGACGGTAGGAAACTATTCCGGAAAATGGAAATGGAATATAGTTTATGCATGAGCTAACAGCCCTTAAAAGCAATTTTTATTATTTATATTCCATCGTAGTATTTATATTCGTCAAAATATGCCAATCATTGTATCAACGAAGATCTTCTCTTTAAATCTCTACATAAATTGCATATTTGTTGGAAGAGAAAGAATATTCCTCACATTTTTTGTGTCTACTATTCGTTCGCAAATATCAAAACATTACTGCGAAGCTTGAATATCATTCCGATAACAGACATGTTAATTAACTGAGCGGGCTTAAAGCGGGCTTATATAATTCTAAACTTCAAACGGATTTAATTAGCTGGAACAACATTTCTCTTTAGACATCAAAACGCTTATTTCCAAGTTATTCCGGTTGCTATTTGATCAAAAGCTTCGATAATTATCATTCTTATTGTTATTAAAGACGAAGCTACGAAGTACGCTCGCATTGAAATGTCACAACTTTTGCTTCGCCACGCAATTTGTGTACAAGAGGGAGTTTAATAGTTTCCAAAATTAATTCGCATATGGTTCTATTCAATTAAGATATTCATTTGAATATTCTGCGAGGTTTTCACGTAATTTTGATAATGTTACAATTCACACATACACACACAGCCAGCTGTGATTGCATGAATTCAATGGTCGACATTCTTGGGAATCTTTCGAGCTGCGAAAATGAAAGCTAATTTCGAAAAGCGACGACTACATTTTTTGAATAGTTGTTCTCTTTACAATTTATGTGGCGGGTATTTTAATGTATATTATTAGAAGATAGGATGCAAAGAGGATGTCTTTGTTTTAAAGACACACATCGTTAATGAGTGAACAGTACACGGTGGTTGTCTCCGCGCGCGACAGGGAATGAGAGCTTTTGTCTACCGTTCCTTTGCGTGCCCTCGCGAATGCAATCGACAACGGCGTCTGGCGTTATTGTTCCACTCGTCAACGTCATTGTCAACGATGGGCCGCGTGCGGCTATTCACAATTCCTATTAGCAACGTATCTGCTCTCCGTTTGCGTGTCTGCGATTGATCGAGCGCACAACCTCTATATTAATTTTACTAAATTCCTTGATTGAATTCCTAAAAATTCAAATTGTCAAAAAAAAATTACTAAGTTTTAACTAATGTAGTTGATTAGATTACTTGAAGTTAAAAATGTTTAACATAAACTCAATTTACTAGTATTTTATAGTATCGAGAAGTATAAAATAAATAATTTATATATAAATTGCTTTTAAAGATAAATTATTTTTTACAAATAATTGTTCTTTTCATACAAATAAATAGTTTCTGGAATAGATTATAATTATTTCTTACAGAAATAAAAACAATACCGATAAAGTATAATTAATAAAATACTCAATTTAAAAGCCTTTGAATAGAAAAATAATCAAATAATGTTAATTTTATTTAAATCGAATATTAAATAAGATCTATAAATATTTATGTTATTAAATTGTAAAAAAAGTTTTGATAATTAATTTAATAATAAATAATATTCATCTTTCTCTTAATAAACAAAAGGGAAAGGTATTATTTGCATAATAGAAAAAAGCATTATCTATAATTTTAATTCTCCATTTAACGCACTTGAAAACTTCATTCTTTGATAAAGAATATCTTAATAAATAATATTTAAAAAATAGTGATATCTAGAAAATTAATAATAAATATTTAAATTTATAAATATCTAAATTTTAGAAGAAAAAAGTATTATAAGAGGATTTAAAGCTTCATATTTTTTTATCGTGAAGAAGAGTGCATGTATATGTTTAATATTTTATAAATTTACATAAAAAATTGAAATAAAAATTGTTTAGTTAATAATTTTATTTTAAAAAATTCTTATATTAAAATGAAAAATATTCTTATATATGCGCGGGATTTTCTCAAAATATCATCTTAAAAAGTTTTAAAAATGTGGTATAGATACATACACATACCACCAGCACATACAATGCAAACACAAAAGAATATGATCTGAAGAAAAAAGTTACTTTGAATATAGTACCACGATAAGTAGAATATGGAATTGTTAAGAAAGGAAAAAGAGAAAAAGAAGAGAAAAAAAAGAATAAATTACTAAAAGAGAAAAAAAAGGGAAGAAAAAGAATAAGTTATTAAAAAAGAACAAATTTTAAAACCTTTTCGCTCTTTTTTATATGTATATTCCATTGTAAACTCAACAATGGATATTATGTCACAAGAGTGACATGGATACTAGGAACTTAATTGTACATTGAACTCCATTTTCCGTTCGCTCCATGTCTATTTCGCGTGAATAATAGATCCCCAGGATGTTGTTGTTTAAAAAGAAATGGCTTTAACCAATTGATTTAATGGTTTTGCATTTAATGCAATTGCATCCGTTGTCACGATAAATCACTCGATTTTGTAAATCATGTAAACGGTTATTCAAAAAATTTGTACAGTTTGAGAAATGCTGCGCAATATTTTTAACTTTTTCGTTTATTGAGATTTATTCGCAAATAAATTTGAAAAAAATTCTTTCATCATACAAGCAATGTAAATATAAATATATATTGTATCTCTCTTCTATTGTAACTTTCTTCTTTCTCCTATTTTATTTATATATGCAAAAATGTATTTATTATGCATTCGCATGTAAATATTTTAATAACTTTATAATAATATAAGCTATAAATATGCATAGAAATATATCTTTAAACGCAATTTGGTTAATAATACTGTGTTTAATCTTTTACTGGATGATGCAGCAAACATTACAATGTGCTCTTGGACCATAGCGCAGCTTGCATAAACAAGACGTTATCTCCAGATATTCTCCGAGCACGTACTTAAACTTTTCTGTTTAACTAAAAGCGGATAACTTCGCGTCTCGGCACTAGGAGGACTACAGAGAATTATTGTTTACGATTAAACAAACTTTGTACTGAATTCTGATTTATATTTGAATAAAACGAGACTTTGCTATTATGAAATGTCAAGTATAATAATAGTAATATTGAAACAAATAAAAGTAATATTGAATATGCAAAAAAGACTTTATACGAGAGTGAGAAAACTTGAGAAAAATTAATATAAAACAGAGGTTCAATTTTTTATTATTCGAGAATGAGTGAGATTTTCGAAATGTTTTTGTTCGATACACTTGAATAAGATGAAAACAATGGTCTTGTTATTCACGCAATGGCATTATATTGGTGAAAGAAGGAGAAATAACAACATATACACACGATATATACACGTATTGTACGAACACTAGAGTCAGTCGAGAGTTAAGAAGCAAGTGCTGGAATAACATGGAGCGGAAGTGAGTATACTGTATGAGTATGGTGAAGTACAGGGTTGGGAAACTTTTTAAAAGTAACTCGTTACCGTTACCGTTACTTAAAAATAACGCGTCGTTATAATTTTCGTTACTTTTTTAAATAAAGGTTTATTAAATATTACAGGATTTATTTTAAAATAAACGAAAACATTACTAAATTTTATCGAAATTCTTTATTAATTTTTAAAAGAATTTACTGTTCAACTGTGTCATCATTTTAGCTTCCCTCTTTGTGGCGTTAATACAGATCCACCGACACTGAATATCTTCGCTGAACTTCGCTTTCCTTTCACACGTCTTCAATGATGCGTTTACGTACATGTGATTTTGCATTCCACACTTTTCTTTGAAACTCGTTTCTTTGAAAGTTACACCGAATAAATTTGCCAAAAGTAGCGATAAAAGTAACTGTTAAATTCGTTACTCGTTACCGAAAAATGTAACGAAGTTACATTTTTCGTTACAAGTAACGCGTTACTTCCCAACCCTGGTGAAATATATGCTTCAAGGGAAAGCGTCAACAAGAAAGAGGGAAAAAGAGAGAGAGAGAGAGGAAAATTATAAAAGCTAAAATGCATTTATGATATTAAAATTGTTAATATTTTACTGTTCACTATCTACGTTTGCGGGCATCTCTCCATCAGGAGAAAGAGATACACCTCTTTCTGCATGAATCTGATGAGTTTAGAGATAATCTTGCTTTAGCGAATATTAAAACGCGAACTCAGAAGATAAAAAAATTAAATTATCAACGATATCAAGAGAGACCTGATAATATCGCAGTGGATGGAAAATTTCCGCTTACACTTTATGATGCAATTAACTTTCGTATTCCTTATGATGAATTAGCAGTAATTCTCTCAATACTATCGCTCATGTCGAATCGTTAACGAGGCACATATATGCTTTTCCTCCTCTCAATTTCTCTCTCTTTGCCTTTTTCTTCCACATATATCGACGAAAACTTTTTCCAATAGCGTGTTCACCGTATATAGGTACAGAAGCTTCAATAATTCGATTCATTTTTACATCGGACTATCCTGGAACTTCGGCGGTTCGGTTTCACGAATATACGGTCCTAAAGTCTCAGCGGAATTCGCAACAAAAAATTCGATGAATTTCGCTTGATTGAAGAACATTTTTGCCGGCCAGAATTTATTTCGTATATTGCGTTAATATTTATTTCAATTTGCGACTTTTGCAGGTCGAC
This sequence comes from Camponotus fellah, assembly GCA_030586385.1. Lineage (NCBI taxonomy): Eukaryota > Metazoa > Arthropoda > Insecta > Hymenoptera > Formicidae > Camponotus > Camponotus fellah. The sequence goes on from JAPIVC010001004.1 coordinate 1,389,458, forward strand.
GTTGATTTATTTTTCATGACACAATCGCGGAAAATGAATATATATAACTTATTAAATATTCTACTCAAATGAATTCAACCGTGCGAGCGAAATTGAAAGGGCATGCATTAAATATTATTTTTTGATATATAAAAAAAGAAATAAATATTAGATTAAAATTCGATAAAGTCAACGTATAAATCTCTTGTAAATTTACACGGTGGTAAAGATGAAGCTAATTTGCGATAACACCGCTGTTTAAATTTATTCTGTGTGACATGACACAATTTTTAATTTTAGATACGTCGTATCAAGGCGGATCTGAAGAGAAATTGAATAATAATATCCAGCTGTTTCTCTCTGTTATGCAAATTTCGTACGCAGCATCGAACAAAGTATGCATCACAAAATTATTCACAAAGTAATACTTTAATAAACCGCTAACATTAACGAAAGTTGATAAGTCAACTTCAAAATGTATGTTGATCTACTGTGCGTGTGCGCGCACGGAAGTTAATTATCGAACTCGGAAATATCCAATACTCGCACTTGCGCGCAAAAGTCTCGTCTACGCGCATCAGTGATTCGCAATTGAAACGAGCAGCATCGTAAAAGACTTTCAACTAAGGGCATCTGAGGCTCCACTATTATTCCAGAAGTGCTAACATCAATTTAAGAACAATTACTCGAGATAATGGAGAACGCGTCTGCTTATCATTTCGCGTATTTCGAGCCATTGTCTTCTCTTTCACGCGATCATCATGCCCCGTTGATCTTTATCGATGACTCTTTTTGGAGTTTATTTTGAACGGTGGATTCGGAGAGAGGCTTTATTCGGCCGAGCTAAAAATACAACGCGGCGTCGCTGACGATGGCTAAGGTCGAGCCCGTGGATTTGGACAGATCGATGAAAATTCAGACACGAGGCGTTGTCCTCGGGCTCCAGACAGACCGACGACTGCTGCTCGCGTGCGTAAACGGGCTGTTACTCGAAATTAGAGGCCGTATCGTTGATCGGCGCCGATGAGTCGATCAACCGAATCTCCGGAAATTCGCCGGAAATACGATTACCCTTCTATTCCTCTGTCGCGAATCACCCGCCGCCCATTCTCATCGAACGGCTCTATGGTCGAAAATATCGCGGTAATATTCACCGGTGCATTTTTATCCTTTTTTGCGCCTCATAATAATATTATATATTCAAAATTGATTTTGTAAAAAAATGCGAAAGGAGCGAAAGTTTTTTTTTTCTTAGCTCAACGTCTTCCTACGCCGGAAGATTACTGTGCTCGGATCTGTGTTCACCCATCGGATTATAAAATGGAGATCTTATATATGTAAATCTCTTCTAAAATGAGAAAAAGAATTTTTATCAGTTCATTATAAAAATTATACTTTGTCCATGTGACATTTATTAGATCGTATTTGTACGTTTCCTCATGTTTTAGTTGTCTTTGTAATAATTTTGTAAAATACAATTTTTAATAGAAAATTCTATTACGCGTGATTATGAAAGAACTATTGTTAATATTATAATAATATTATAATAATATTATAATAATGTTATAATAATATTATGATAGTAAAATTGCTTCTTGAACATGTCAGGTTCTAGACGTAATCTTGCGAATGCTCACTATAAATGTCGCTTTACCGTCTCTAATATCATCTCTCTGGAGTGACATTGAAACCCTTATACGTCAGCCTATTATCTCAGAGTTTCTTTTGCTAATATATTTTATCAAAAGCTTAATAGGATAAAAGATCGTATGCTTTAGAGAGTCGAGAGACTAATGTGAGGGAAATTTAATCACAATTTAATATCGAAAATATTTCACCTCAATATTCTTATACTATAAATAAATATACACTTATTATCATGAATGAATAATTTATAAATTTATGAATAATATTATAAACTATCCTTTTTCCGTATAATTAATGATTTAAACTTTATTCATCGTTAATAATTTATGTCAGACAAATGTGTCTATCAACGTAACAATTTCGGTAGCGGAACAAATGATTAATTGTTTCGCTGTGAAACGAAAACACATGTGAAATATCTCGAAATAACCAAGAATTGACAATTTATTCGTGATTTTTCACTGGAGCTATAACGCAAGTAACAGAATCATGTTAACTATTTCTTAACCAAATCATGTTAAGTATGTATTTCTTAATCAAAGGCGGGCAGAGAGTCAAGATTGTGCCAGATAAATCGATCCATCTCGATCAGAGACTGCCATTCGCATCAAGTAGATGCCTTTTACTACTCGATAGGACAAGAAGCTGGCGATTGTATGCCAAGTGGATGGCGTCGCTTCACGAACAGACATCATCGCATATATTAGTAGTAAGTATGCACGCTTCAGTCAGACGTTCTTAGCAATGTAAAGCGGAAAGCGTCTCTTATCGCTTCAAAGCAGGTGCTTTCGAATGGATGGAGATACAGAGCGTATTTATGGATTACAACTATTATGGGATATCTCGATAAATCATCTGACCATCATCGTGATCCGAACAGGTGTTTTCGAGCTTTAAAGATAGATTTCATCGCTGATCAACGCTGCTGGTTTACTTGTTGAATAACACGAACAAAAGATATTTCAGAATAATTGGAATTTCGAAATTTCGACATTTATGACAAAAATCAAGATAGAATTTTATAAAAATTTTTGTAAAATGAAAACAATTTTTTTACTCTGTTAGAAAATTCTTATAAATTTCTCTTATAATTTTATGCATCGCATATTCTAATACATATGTATGAGTATTTTGATGTGTATTTTACATATATGTATGCATGTATTTTATTTTTTAAATGTTTCTGTATATTACAATATATAAAATTATAGATGGAATTCTATTTTGAATTTTGCAACAACAAATTGTAAAATGGATTTAACTTTTGTCAATTTCGTAAGTCGCTTTAAAAGGCTTTTGTAATATGCTTTCATTATGTGCATATGACTGTAACTGAAAATTGAGATAGAACTCGAAGTTGTAACGCGGCAAAATCAATATATATGCTTGTTCAAATGAATTTTACGAATTTAATCACTGCTTTCCACATGATCAAAGCTGAAACAATACAACACAAATATAAAACAATTGATACACGGACGTATGGAACTATTGCAAATTTTAATTCGCTTTTCAATAATAAAACACATACATATCTCGCATTAGATTTCATTACGAGTGGAATATATCGTGCTCTGTGACTTGAAGATAAAAATGCAAAAGCTCCATATATAATTTTACTTTGTAAAAAATAAAATTAAACTTTATAAAAGCTCAATATATAAATTTACTTTGTAACGACAAATTAATGAATTTTTTTTACTACTCGTCATAATTAAAACATTAATGAGTTTAAAAAAAGAAATTCGCAATATAAATCTTTATAATATTGTACAACATGTGTGGCTAATTGTACATCTTTTTGTGGCTTTAATTGTATTTTTTTGGGGGAACTAATACATACAAATGAAGAAGTGCACAGCTTCTCTCCCGATGAGAACAACGCGCGCGCACGCGCGCATTTATCACTGGGCGAGATTCTCGAATATAAGCTCTGCTTATCAAATAGATACTTGGCGAGTCGAGTCACACAAGGCAATCATCCAGTTTGTCAGCGTGTTAAAGCACAACAGACAAGTAATATGCATACACATATATATATGTCCAACTGAAATATCGTTATCATCTACCACTGTCAGAAATGTATAGCGAAATCTTATTGCTTGTATATATATATATGCTTGCAAAAGAGAAATGCATACAATTAAGAATTGTAAATTTTAGAATAAAAAATGACAAATTTTAAATGCATACAATTAAGAATTGTAAATTTTAGAATAAAAAATGACAAATTTTAATTAAACACCGAAAGACGCATTGTAATGACTTGGTTCATATTATCGACAAATCTGAGTATATTTATAATTAAACTTTATTCATATTTTAAATGTAGCTATTATTAGACATATAATTATATATCATATTAATTTTCAATATAATTGTTAATGCAAGTTATCTTTTAAAATAATCTCGAATTTTTCCCATAAGAGTTAAAAGTGCACTTTACTATTTAATCTGAAATTAAGTATTTAATCTTCTTTATAAGTTATATATTCACGACGCGTTAAATTACCGTTCCGAGTTTTTTTTTGAAATCGCGTTTTAATTGCGATATTAAATAATAAATGAACAATAAAGAGGAAAAAAATGGGCAAGCGCCATGAATTTTACACGCAAATATAAATATTCAACATGACGAACTGATAAGATTAGCATCGACCAACCATGAAATCAACTTTTGTAATATTAGATTGATTGCGTTGCTACTGATCCAAGGTTTTTAAAAAAAATTCTGCGATTTTCATCAGAAAAATTTCTATCAAGTTGATATATTTTCCGATAATAGTATTGATAGCTACAATAATCTGGCATTAACCGACATGACCCGGGAATACCTGGGAATACGTGCGCGTAATACAAGCGAATAACTGAAGCTTACATCCTGACCCAGTTGCCAACAGTCAACAGATCTCGAGATCTAGGCGTCTAGGATCGCGAGGAATCGATCGCTCGGAATATTCACCATTCGCAGCGTTCGCTGCAACGTCAAGCGAGTCAAAGGAAGGAAATAACGAACCATTTCGGGTTGATGTCCAAAGACGCGCGGATTGGCGGTTCGAGCTGACAGCTTCGAGATTAGGGAATGAGCGATGCTGCGTCCTCAGGCGATTTTCCAGGTGTCCAGGTGGTCGGTAACCACCCTTGGTTAGCAAAACCACCGGGTGTATCTCGATGAATGTACCCGAGCGCGCCACGAGGTGTTGGCTCGCGATAGTGGCTTAACCGTATTAATGGCGCGACACGAGCCACAGACGTGGTGGACGCGGGTGGGACGCGGTGCCGACTGAGTGACCCGCGAGACCGTTAACCGCTGGTCCAACAACGACGACGATGGCGCCCGAAGCGGGCGACGTGTAGGGAGGGCTTCCAAGCGACTACTATGGGGGTGTGATAGAGAAACCACGAGAGAGGGATGCTGCGAGGGCTCTTCCGTGTGGAAGGGATGCTCGGTTGGGGAGAGAGAGAAAATTATTGGCTGGAAGAAGGAGCACCGAAGGAGAGAAATAGTCCAGGGAGAGGGATGACGTTGTGGAGAAGGGTGGCGTACAGTGGGGAAAGTGCGTAAAGGGATGGCAGGAGCGAGAATACGCGGGTGGAAGTGGATATATGCGTGAACGAGGGTGAACGTTGGCCAAAGGCGCAGGATAAATAATTATTGTTTGTAATGCTAATGATTTTGAGACGCGTTCTGAAGTACTTTTAATTAACGTTTTCATTTTCTGACAGCTTGCATTTGTATCTTTCTCTCTTAATTATTCTAAAAAGATTTTATATGTATACAGATTTTATATGTATACAGGGTGTCCCAGTTATCTTTCGAAGACAGATTCCTGGGATCATTTGAGGACGATTTTTCCTCAGCGAAAATGTCAATGGAGACTATCATTTTTTTGCATGTTCCAATTAAAACTCAACTAAAGTAAACTTTATTTAAAATTAATCGAAGAATGTGGTTTTGTTAATTTTTTATTTCTACAAAGCTTAGTTTACGAAAAACCCCTTATTTCCAATCACTTATTAATCAATTATTAGTGCCTCGACATTTTCGTTGAGGAAAAATCGTCTTCAGATGATCTGTCTTCAGGAATCTGTCTTTGAAAGATGATGGAAGATAACTGGGACATCCTATATATATATAATTCTAGAAAAAATGTACATGTATATACTGGGTGTCCCGCAACTACCGCTCCATATTTTAAAAGTAGATTCTCTGGCCAATTTAAAAACGATTTTTCCTCATTGATCCTCTTCGAAAATGTCGAAGAAGATCATTATTTTTTGCATATTCCCAATTTTTGTCATGATGCATCTTTCTAAGCCTTAAATTAAAATTCTATTAAAGTAAACTCTATCTAAAATTAACTAAAGAATGTGATTTTATTAATATTTTATTCCCATAAGGCTTAGTTTGCGAAAAACGCTTTATTTTCAATCATTTATAACTCGAAAACTATTAGTGCCTCGACATTTTCGCTGAGGAAAAATCGTTTTTAAATTGGCCAGAGAATCTACTTTTAAAATATGGAGCGGGACACCCTGTATATATACATGTACATTTTTTCTAGAATTTATTTGCTTCTGTATTTTCCTAGGAATATCAAATTGTGTAATCTTTTTATATTTAAGATTTTAAAAAAGTATCGAAAAATATATTACATTATAGAGATAGAATTTATTAAACTTTTAACGCATATGTCGATATATATTAATATCGACGCCTATGAAAAGCGAATAATGATTAAAAAAAAAGAAAGAGGGGAAGAGGAAATGCTACATGGAGGGGAAAGATAAGGGATAAAGCGTTACACGTATTGAAAAATGGGGGAGGGAACGAGATGGATGAAATATTCAACCAGAACGAGAAGAATACAGGGAAGCGAGATGAAAATATTGGAAGTGAGGTAGACAAGAAAGAAAGAAATGAAAGAGAGAAAGGATATAACACTACAAAACTTGTATCCAATGGGAATTGTGACCGCGAGCGAGACGGAATCAGAAATGTACATGTGAACGATAGATATAGAGGAAGAAAGAAACAGGGAAAAAGGGACGAGAAATCCATGAAATAAGATCGAAACAAGAGAAGAATATTTTTATCGAAGAAATAATAGAAATGTCAGCATACAGAACGAAATGCAAAAGTTAGACAAAGATAAAGACATGTGTATTAATAGAAAGATACAATAATACCTATATATTTCAGACGCTTATATTCTCCGACAAAAAATTCAAAATTAAAATCTATTTATAATTTTATGTGTCGTATATTCTATATATGTATATCCTGATATATATTTTATATACAGGGTGTCCCGCAACTACTGCTCAATATTTTAAAGGTAGATTCTCTGGCCAATTTCAAAACGATTTTTCCTCAGCGAAAATGTCGAGGCACTAATAGTTTTCGAGTTATAAATGATTTAAAATAAAGGGTTTTTCACAAATTAAGCCTTATGGGAATAAAATATTAATAAAATCACATTCTTTAGTTAATTTTAGGTAGAGTTTACTTTAATAGAATTTTAATTTAAGGCTTAGTTAGAAAGATACATCATGACAAAAATTAGGAATATGCAAAAAATAATGATCTTCTTCGGCATTTTCGCTGAGGAAAAATCGTTTTTAAATTGGTCAGAGAATCTACCTTTAAAATATTGAGCGGTAGTTGCGGGACACCCTGTATATGGTGTTTCACTATTTCGAATATTTTCTATATATTTGTATATTTATATACATATTTCTATTCGTATTTGTATTTATTATATACAGTACATAAAATTATACAATTCGATCTCGAATCTTATCGCAAATTACAGATAGTTTAAAGCGGCTTTCAAAGAGAAAAATGGGAAAGAGATAAAACAAATCGAAATAAAAGAATTGCTCCAAGGAAAAGGAACAAACGAAATGCATAGAAATGCAGCTAACAATAAGCCACGAGGAGACAAAAATACAAAGCAAGGGTGATCAACGTATAGAGCAGATCTTGTAGCATAGAGAGGGCGGATCGAGAGAAGAGAAGGGATAAGAGAATCAAAGTGGGGGGAAGACAAAGAGAAGAGCGAGATGGAAAACACCTGAGAGAGAAAGACAGATTTGGAGGAAAGCGAAAGAGCTCAATGTGAAGGCAGGTTGTGGAAAGAGCAGGAGTTTCACATACGATAGAAAGAGAATTTGTGTAACCACCCCTAATGTAGATGTAAATAAAGTAAGAAAGAGAAAGATTCCGAGAGGTAGGGAAAAAGGAAAAATGAACGTCGGGAGAAGAAAGACGACGAACAGAGAGAGAGCGAAGAGTGAAATTATTAGAGTTAGAGATAAAGCCAGAAAGAATGAAGCTAAAAGACATGGAAGCAAGAGAGATAGCGCCCTATCGAGCGAGCATTTGCCGCAAAGGGGTAGGTGGATCCACGTACTACGCGGAGAAGCGAAAGGTGGCCGATGGTTTTGTTTTTCCCGGCGACGCTCGTGAAGAGCGCCCGAGGGAAAACGGGATCCACAAAGGGATATAAGTAAGTACGACCGAAGCGAAAAGTATCGGCAGCATAGATGTGGATTAATCGATAGAGCGTGAATGAGGGAGAATGTTTTTAGTCTGTTTCTGCGCTTTGAGATTGATGAAGATTGCTTTTCTTTTATTTCTTGCCATCCAAAGATGTCGTTTATTACATAAATAATAAATAAAGGAATATTTATTACATAAGTAATAACTAAAGGAATTTCAGAAACAATGACTTATTACAGCCTTGTCGCTTGGAAATATTTAAAAAGATTTAGGAAGAAGAAATATTTTGCTTTGCAAAATTAATATTCTCTTTTTGATAACGTGATAATTCTAATAATATAATAATTCTTATATTATTACAATATTACTATTAGTAAATAATTGCAAGACATCTATTTAATCATAATAAAACTTAATTCTATCTTTTTATATCTTTTTTATCTTTTATGGTAAATAGAGGTTTCATAGAGTTTTATCGAAGTATAATATTTTTGTCAAAGTTTCTTGTAGATAGTTATACGATGTTTTGTCATTTCATGTCGACGGTTGTAAAACAGGATCTATCTGGTATAAATTTCCTTCCAATTTCGTATATGTACCCTAGCAAGGTTCCATCTGTTGTTGCTTTTTATTATGTGGGAGATATAAACGGCCTGTAAAAGTCGCAATTTGATTCCTAGATTTATAGTACGGCTATAGATTGGGATTGATGGCAAGAAAAAACTTATTAATCTTATTGAAAGTAAAGTTAGACATAAAGATTTGCAATATTAGTGTATGTAAATATTTATATTTATTTTTGTTTTGATATATCGATAATACCATCCATTAATCGTATAATATAATATATAATATAATTTATAATATTATAATATAATTTTTAAAACGTTTATATATATATATATATATTAAATCTATATACTAAATCATAACATTATATTCGATTTAACTTAAATATTTACATATTTTAATTAAAAAGATAATAATTTAGTTAAACGGTTTAGTTAAGTTAACAACTTTTTTTTCTCAGTATATATATATATATACTGATTACATATTAAATTGAATTATTTAATATTTACATATTTTAATTGAAATACATATTTTTAATTGATTACATATTTTAATTGAAATATTTAAATATTTAAATTAAATACGAGATATTAAATCATACTAGATATTAAATCTAGTATGACTATATATATATATATATATATATATATATATATATATATTTAAATATTTAAATATTTCAATTAAAAAGATAACAATTTATTTGAACGACTTAATCAAATTAATGACTTTTTTTCTTAATGTAGTATTATATTTAAATCCTAATTTTTTAAAAATATTATATATATTATATATATTTTATTATAAATTATTAGAAATATAAATATATTATATATATATATATATCTATATAAAAGATTATATATTCTCTTAATAATATGTTATTGCATTATTTTAGGAGCAATTTATAAATGTCATAAATGTTTGTATCGTTAATACGTTAACATTCCATCAACAATTTTTTTCTTAGAGAAATATAAAATACTTCCTCCTTATTTATACATTTTTAAAATATATTTATAGTTTACATCTTTTCTGCAGAAACTTTCTAATTAACGAAGAAAATTCTCTCGAAGAAAATTTTTAAAATATTTCTGTGTTTCGGTTTATAATTTTTCTCAAGCATTTTATGCTCGCAATTCTAATCCTGTCAAATGAAAGTAGAATGTCATGTGTTTGAAGAATGAAATTTCTTTTCCAACGTTATATACAATTATGCACGTGTCGCGTGGGTTTGCTACTTTTCTCGATCCAAAAGAATCTCCAGGCACCTCTAACGGTTAGATTGCCTGGCGCAAAATGAAATTACATCGAATATCAAGACGAACTTATAATGTAGAACTCCCCTTTTCCCTGGGGAATAGCGGATTACCTAGGAAGACGATATTCTTAGCAAGCCGCAGCCTCCCCTTAGGGGTTTCGTAACACTATACTTATCTCATATTCGTGAGATTCGTAAGATATGTGCATGAATAATACAATTATCTCACTAATTCTATTTTTTTCTTTCCCTCTCTTACAAATATAATCCCCATTCCTTATTAATAATTAGTAAACACTCGCTCAAAGATTGGAGAGAGCAGCATCCGTTGTAATTTACAAGTTAGTTGGCGCTAATATGGCTTACCTACTACGACAACAGAGTTCCGAAAGATTAATATAGATGGGGCTTACACCAGATATTAAGTGAAACCACCCTCTGGGAGTATGCATATAAATACTACGCAAGAAAGATAGATGTAAATTTAAATATTCTGTTTCACATAAAATAATATAAGATTGATTTTCTATAAAAAAATTGAATAAACTCGAAAAGTAAATAACTTTATTTTTAATTCGTTCTTTATGAGAATTTATTAAAAACTAACGAAAGATTAATATAGATGGGGCTTACACCAGATATTAAGTGAAACCACCCTCTGGGAGTATGCATATAAATACTATGCAAGAAAGATAGATGTAAATTTAAATATTCTGTTTCACATAAAATAATATAAGATTGATTTTCTATAAAAAACTGAATAAACTCGAAAAGTAAATAACTTTATTTTTAAATCATTTATGAGAATTTATTAAAAACTAACGAAAGATTAATATAGATGGGGCTTACACCAGATATTAAGTGAAACCACCCTCTGGGAGTATGCATATAAATACTATGCAAGAAAGATAGATGTAAATTTAAATATTCTGTTTCACATAAAATAATATAAGATTGATTTTCTATAAAAAAACTGAATAAACTCGAAAAGTAAATAACTTTATTTTTAATTCGTTCTTTATGAGAATTTATTAAAAACTAACGAAAGATTAATATAGATGGGGCTTACATCAGATATTAAGTGAAATCACCCTCTGGGAGTATGCATATAAATACTATGCAAGAAAGATATATGTAAATTTAAATATTCTGTTTCACATAAAATAATATAAGATTGATTTTCTATAAAAAACTGAATAAACTCAAAAAGTAAATAACTTTATTTTTAAATCGTTCTTTATGAGAATTTATTAGAAACTAACAGAATATATGTAATCATGAAAGTACGAGGACATGCAAGACATAATTTAGAGTTTCCGAGAACAATTGCTAGTAATTGTAATAACAGTTTGAATCAACGAAATTGATTAATTACTGAACCGCGTTGTAATCAAATTAATCAAAACAGAAAACATAGTTTACTAAAGTTTCAAGTTTCACAAGAATTTAATTATAGTATTTAAATAATTTATTCTTTAATCAAGCTTTAAGTCTATTTTATACTATTCTAAAAAAGTACCTATGTTTCTTCAGAAAAACAATTTCTCTTATTATTATATTTTTAGGATTCTTACAAATAATATATTAAGAACATCAAGTATGCAAATGCTTTCATGAGTATAGTGATAGCTTAGCTTTTAATGCAAAATAGTATTTAAATACAAAATAGTGAATTCCGTAAAAAACATTTCACGTCAGTGTCAATGATGCCAGTTTATGCAATCTCAAGATAAACCATCTCTTTCCAAGTTTACTAAATTATTCAGCTAAGTAGAAGGAAATTAAAAGAGAAATTGTTGGAGAAGATAAACAACAGAGGCGGAAATTTGATACTATTATTGTTGTTATAAAGCGAGAATATAAGTGTCGATTTTAAAATTATTTCTCAAAATTCTTGCGCGACATTTTCCTCGTTATTCAATTTTCTAGCTGAAGATCAAACGCATCCAGTTTTGGAGGAAAACATTTCTATATCGGAAGAACCTGCGAACAGGCATTGATTTTATATGACCGAGATTCTCTTATGCTTGGCGAACTTTGCAACGAGACGAAGAATTCCCACTTATGAAAGATTTTCTTTCTGAAAAAAGTTTTATTGGTTTTATAAAGTCTCCTTTTCTTTTTGTAAAGAAAAATAACTTGGAATTAAGTATGGCTTTTTATAAATAAATCAGTTTGCTTAAAGATAATGGCAGCTTAAAAAAGACAGCTTCTCTCTATAAATATATCGCTAAAAAGAATTGATTTTTTTATACTGGGTATAATAGACGCAATATTTATATAAGTAATTTATATAAATAATTGAAATATTTTAAACTGTTTGTATTTCAAATATGTTTTTGTGTATTTCAATGCGAAAAAAAAAGAATTTTTATATATTTATAAATTATTAAATTATTATTTTAAATATTTATAAATTATATTAAAATGTTCTGTAATATTTTTAATTTCTATAATATTTAAAATTTATTTTCGAAATAAATGGATTTATTGTAAAGTTATCATTAAATCCTTTTCAATTTAATTAATGGGAAAAAAACTCATCATTCCATATAAAATTTCATTTTATATAAATTATTCTTCTGTAATTCTGTATCAAATTAATTCGCCTATGTCAAGGAAATATGTTGGATAAAAAATTAAATGGTTTATCTTAAGCATAATAAAAGGCAGCAAATCGCGTATTGAAGTCAAGTAATACCTAAGAAGTTGAGGTTCGTTGTGTTCGTCCGTGTTTAATCACTATCGAGTATAAAGCGAAGCTTGAAAAGAGTTTCTCTATACCCGTGCAATTTAATTATGTCCGGACAATCGAACGATTATTGATATTTAGAAGCTTTCCTCTTTGTCATGCAGCTCGAATGAATATTAACTGAATATCTTATCTCTCCATCTTTCTACAATTACATCTTTTTCTTTTATAAAAAGGGGAAATCTTCAAAAGACATCGAGGAGCAAATATGTTCTCTTTAGTAGTGTGGGAAAACCCTCCTCTTTACCTTCGTGTTGAGAAGGACTCCGAGTATCTCGCGAGAATTACTTCTACTATGCTTCTAGAAGCATCAATTGCATGTAACGAGAATCGTATTGACCGTATATAATATTTTTGTCTCGAACAAGAGTAAAAATAAATTATTCGCTGCTGCGCTAAATGAATTGTTTCGTGAGAGAATTATAAATAAATTGAATATATAAATTAAAATGTAGAAATAATATATATGTGCGTATTTTTTATTTTTAGAGAAAGTACACTTTAGAATATCGTATAATTTAAACAATAATAATTGTTCATTCGAAACACAAATTAATTAAAAATATAAAAAATATATTCACGTATATGCTCATATTTCTATAACAAGATATTATATTTCTTTGACAACATTTATTGTAAAAATATATTTTATTACGTTAGCGTAATAAATAATTTAAAGAAAAATAAAATACTTTAGCTCACGTAGGAGATAATAGTTATTGGTCCCTGGACTCTCGGTGCGTAATATTTTTACGACTATGGTACGGACCATTTACGTGCCGTGAAACTTATAAGTGCTCGGTTTTCCTAGGTAAAGTTTCTCGTTAAAGTTACTTCGCAATTCAATCTCAAATGAAGTTAATTATTCAAGAGGATGTAACGTGTACCACATCAAACGCACAATGTGATAAACTATTAATAAACACTAAAAATGTCATGTATTTTTACACACAAGACATAAAGTTAATCTAAATTATTTATATAAATTATTAAAAAATTGTATTCCGTTTTTTTACGTTATTATTTCTCATGTCAAACGAGCTTTAAAATCACACATGAATGCGGTGACATTACAAAGGTAGAAAAAAAAATTGTCTCAAAGGGAAAGAGAGAGTAGGTCATTCGAAAAGATTGGTTGATGGTTCGATGATGGTAGAAATGACGGATTTAAATCACTGCAAGCCTCAAAAAATTTCAAACGCGGCTGTTTGAGAATTGCTGAACCTGGTTTATTTCTAGCGATTTTAAAGTCGTGCAAAACGATGCGAATGCAATGGAAAAATTTCTTTGACGAAACTTATTCACACACGATCTCGTGGTACGAAATAATGATCCGCAAGTTCCGCGATGGCTTTCGCTCCCGCGAACACGATGGATTTTTAATACCGATCTCATTTTGCGTCGGTACGGGATTTATGATTCCGTAAAAATAGATTTGACGCAATACGCCGGACATAAAATGCCATTTTATTTCAAAGGACGGATATCGTGCGTGTACGTGACGGCAAGAGAATCGTGTAAAACGAACGCGTGTTTTACCTTCGAATTTAACTGCGCGATTTATCTCGATATACATGCATATCGTCGTTGAAACTATGGCGAACGGTTAAAGATTAATTACGCTGAAACCGGGAAAATTTCCCTCTCTCTTTTCTGATTAAGACCCATGAATATTCATTTTCCTTCCCATCGGACACATTTGCATGTGCTTACAGTAAAATGTTAATCAGCAAATGTTCTACAAGCTGCATCCTATTCAATCTGCATGTTGACATAAAGTCGATATTTATTGTTTATTGCATTTCGCAGCTTATATGGATCTTCCACGTTCGCAATTAAAAATAATTATGCACGTATGCGACAATACGTATATATGTATATTTACGCGACCTGTCAAAAATGTTTTCTAGATATCATTTGTACGATCTTTCGTGTGTGTGATTTATTTATTTAAAATCTAATGAAAAGGTACAATATAATCTGATACAATATAATCAATCAATCTTGCAATACACATGAGAGTATATTTATATATTGTGTGTTTTTTTAGAGATTATCCGAGTCATGATAATGAGTCATTTCTCGATCGTGAAAAATTTTCTTCGCCATTTATCGAAAATAATCCTATGATATATACGCTCTGCTCGAATGTGTGCTTTATATTGTTCGCGATAATGTTTCTTTTCTATCTTTACAAATAGTTTGGAGACAAATGGCTTTCCGATAAAGTATCTACCATAAACAACACAACTACCGCCGCAATAATTAATATCTTCGATGCAGCGACCAAGAGGGTATAGTAATTGCTCCTATGTATGTATTGTATAAGACGCGATGGATATACCAAACCCTTTTGTTTCATCAATCGCTTTATTATTTAGTTTATTCAGTACTTTATTATTCACTTATAAATCATTTCCCTTATTATAAATCATTTCCATTTTATTTCGACACACACACGCTTTATTATAAATTTCCTTTATTATAAATCATTTCCTTTTTATTTGGACACATACAGGGTGAGTCATTTTAATTAACGCATGCAATTATTTCGGAAACAAAGCATTTTAGAGAAAAATGTTTCAGACAAAAGTTTTATGGTTTCGAGGGGGCCATAAGATGGTATCATTGGTTTGACACTAAAGAGTCATTTGAAGATCACGTGAAGGCTACCTCAATTTTTTTAAATTGCACCCCTTATTTTTATTACATATTCTTGTAGCTGACCTCGGAGCTTTCCAAAACACTATAATTAAATGTTTTTCCGTTAAGTACTTTTCGAGTTATAAGGCTTAAAATAATATCTTAATTTTACATAAATAATAAAATATCTTGTAAAATATTCATTTTTCGATTATCTTACCTTAATATTTTTATGTACAAAATAATAGGAGGAATCAATTGATGTAAAGAAAAACATAGTTGTTTCGAAGAAGAAATATGTAATTTGCAATTAACAATTCCATATTTTTTCTTAGAAACAACTGTATGTTTTCTTTATACCAATCCTCTCATTATTTTGTACATAAAAGAATTAAGGTAAGATAATCGAAAAATGAATATTTTACAAAATATTTTATAGTTTATGTAAAATTAAGAAATGATTTCAAGCCTCATAATTCGAAAAGCACTTAATGAAAAAACATTTAATTATAGTGTTTTGGAAAGCTCTCGAGGCCAGCTACAAGAATATGTAATAAAAAATAGGGGGTGCAATTTTAAAAAATTGAGGTGGCCTTCACGTGACTTTCAAATGACTCTTCAAGATCAAACCAATGATACCATCTTATGGTCCCCTCGAAACCATAAAACTTTTGTCTGAAACATTTTTCTCTAAAATGCTTTGTTTCCAGAAATAATTGCGTGCGTTAATTAAAATGGCTCACCCTGTATATACTTATACACATTTCCTTTTTATTGGACACATATATATATATACACATATACATATATATACACATATACGCACACACATATACTTTTTTAGCAATCAATCATATATTCTAATTAAAATTAAATCTAATATCTTCATTTGCAGGCGTCTATTATTTCGATATTTCGACGCACCTGTCGAGACAATTACAGATCTCGCTAATATGTGACCCGAATATGACCACGATTGCCGCCACCGGCTGTATTCCGGCTCTATATTGGTATTCTCCATTCGCGTACACACACTTGGGAAATGATATTCCGTTTCTGCATCGACGCCGTTGTCGAGACGCTATAAATTCGCATTCGATTGCGCACATGCAACGAAAGTGGATCCGCTGAAGTCAGATACATGCGCGCACGGATATACCTGCATGCATATGCCTTATTTGAACGAGGTTTCGAGTATCGTGTCCAGAGATGCAAGCAGAGATATTCTCCGATAGTTTCCCACTGACGCGCATCGGGAACACTCGCGTAACCCCGATATTGGGTTAAAGCGCGTCTAGTACGCATTAGTACTGCTTGCGGCGAGACAGACCGCGTAACACACAGAGGTACATTGAAACGATATCGCCGTTAACTCGATTATTAACATATCATTCGAGAAACTTCTCGTCTTGTAAAATTTCATTCGGGATTTCCGATAATTCCGAGATAATTAAAGCGAGAAATCTCGGGATCCGCGAGAGAAAGAAGTACTCGCAAGACTGGAAAACATGATTATATTTTAATCTAAGAAGAAAACTTCACGAGCATTTTCATTTCCCCTCTAAATAAGATTCTGATAAATGATACGACGGATGATATTTGACGTATAAGAAGTTCAAGTTGTACGCTGGATTATCCTTTTCGCTTTGTCACGATTTATTACTCAAAAGCGTTCATTTTTGTTACGTAATCTTTTTATTATTTAATTTTTAATTACCGACTTAAAACTGATGGGATACGAAGAGTTATTATATATTAATATAGTTTTGCGATTAAGAGTTATTATATATTAATATAATTTTGCGATTAAGAGTTATTATATATTAATATAGTTTTGCGATTAATTAATATTAATTTGTTGAGTCTGAAAGTATTATTTAAGACAGCATAATATATATTGGAGGAGCTACAAAGATCTTATTATTTACCTGGAATTCCTCGAAGAACTACCCAAGCCAAATCGGGGACAGTATCAGGTGCTCCCGCTGCGTAATAATAGGAAGTCCACGGAAAGTACAACAGGAAGGCAGATGGTAGGCAGAACTACACGTAACTTCGTCCAAGTTGTCGATTGATTATCGATATACCAAGCAAGTTTCCACTTTATCCGCACGTGTGCCTACATGGCGTGTTATATTTAACAATTAAATCTACGTTCTCTTAACGATTCGCAACAAGTGTTCTCATATTTGAAGAAATAAAGTGTAATGCAAAAAGAAATAGTTTTCTTGAGATACAGTTTGTGATAAAGTGGCTTTTTTATAAACAAAATATCTTATCTTTTATAAATTTAAATTATTGTCATTTCTGTCTCTTTCTCTCTCTCTTTCTTTCTTTTTATGCAAATCTACGTAAAAAACATACAAAATATTTCTCAAAATAAAAAATGACATAAATGTGGATATTTATCGTTTGCAATATTTTTTTCATAAAATATTTTTTCATTAAACATTCTTTCGATATACTTTACGTATATATTGCAAAATTTGACAGGAGAATAGAGGTTGCAGCGCTCGATACTATTCGATATTTCCTAATTATAAAATTATGAGATCGTTCAACTCAAACGTTCCACACGATACACATCCCAATATGTAATCAGCATCGCAAATCTCCGGTTACGCGTAATTATATTACATGCGGCTAATTAATTCAGCGAATATTAATTATGGCAAAACGCGATCACTCAGACGTGACAGCGTGACGTACATATATCCCTTCGAATTTGTTTTGTATTTTTCAGTTTTATATTTTAAATTTTTATATTTTAGACATTTTTATATTTTAAATTTTTATATTTTAGACATTTTTGTATTTTAAATTTTTGGATCTGTGGATTATGATATTCTCTCTGAAAGTTTTCCGAGACATGATAGACATATAGTCCCTCTTCCTCTCAAAATGCCAATCACGAAATTTGAATCAAAACGAATTTTACGCTGGATCGTTCTAGTAAATGTGAGACCGGTTATAAGGGATATAATATGATTTATCGTGAATTCATGACTAGTATATTTATTAGAGAATTTTGCGGTATTTCATTGTAATTTCACTTTTACTTTTAGAAAGATTAAATTCAGAAAATTGTTTTGTGATTTGACCCTTGAAATTAAAAATATAATAATAGCACGTGTCCGAGAATATTTATAGAAACGTCCGAATGAAATTTTCAAAAAATTCCAATCTAAATATATTAGATAAATGGTCAATCGATTCTATTTTCTGAAGTATTTCCATGGAAAATGCAGAAAATTTTGAAAAATAACGAAACGAAAGGTGTCCAATTGAATTTATAAAAGAAGCTTTTTGGGAGCTTTTTCGTAAAGAAATTCTATTTGTATTGTAATTCTTTTTCTCATTCGTAGGTACTCTCTCCAAAAGAGAATTTGCCTACTTGGGATACATATTGATGAAGGTCGAGCACACGTAATCTTGTAAATGTTTAATAAGGATGCAGTACACTAACGCCGATATACAACATAGCAGTACTTTGAATGGCTTTTCCCAAACCACAATAGATTTTATATACCGGTCTTGCATAATAAAAGGCCGGTTCAATTAAGCAAGTGGATTATGCACATGAATGTTTATGTGCATGAATGTTTATTTGATGAATAGAAAGAAGAATTATACATATAAATGCACGCATAAATCTCTTTTTCACAAGATTAACATAGCCATAAAAGAGATTAGCTGGATATCATGCTAACAATATTGAAAAAAATTATAAAGAAAGAGGGAGGGATATATTTTCTGTATATTATATTTCCCCGAATTATGCAATGCAATGTTAAAAGATTGAGTCTCGTTTATACAAAACGTAACATTAAAAAAAACCCGTTTGATACGTGATATGTAAATCTATTGCATAAAACATTGTCTGAAATAATACGCGTGTTCTACCGTTGAACGTGCTCTTTCTCTTATTTTCGTGGCATTTATAATGGTGTAGGTCGATACAGAATTTTAATTGCGCTTGGTACATACGCTAACATTGTTTTTAACCTTTCGTATACCAAAGTATCGGTCGAGATATTTTAGTCCGACAATGTAACGATTATAGACGTCGCTTCGCGCATGGTTTTTTAATTCACGAGAGACGAGAAAATCTATTATTATAGATGCGTGTCTTTGTAAATACTTATTTATAATCAAAATGATAAAAAAGTCGGAAATATCCGTAACAAATATAATCTCGCCCGCGTAAAAAAATATAACAATATATATACCTTTTTTTTTTGCACCATCCTCGATTATCAAAATTTTGTCAAATTTCTTCGCACGGGAAAAAACTTGACAAAACTGAATCCGTCACTTGCGAAGTTGCATAACGGAAAATGCGGTTCCCTGTCCCGGCAATTTTCGCGGACGTGTCATTTCGCGCGAATGCGGTATGCACTCGCTATGGAATGTAACTTCTCTCGCGTGAAAGAGACGGACACGAGTATGATAGCTGGCGAGCTAATCCGCCTGTCTAATTGCACGGCCTGTTTACGCTCGCTCTGAACTTGGTATTACGGTTGCAGTTTCTGACATTTATTGCAACAGCTCTCCGAACGCGAAATATGAAAAGACGCAGGAGCACGTTCTTAGCTACGCGCTACGTGGGCCGGTATTATGATCCTGACGTAAGATGTGACATTTCATAGGTAAATCCAAGCATTATGCGAGCGTACTGAAAAATGCATAAAATTTTGTGTAATGTAAATGCGGAAGATTTATGCATATATATATTGTACTCCACGCCTGTATACGCGGATAACGTTCCTCGATCGAGTCGAATATTCCATCGAGTTGTTTCTAAAAACGTACAAGATGGATTTTTAGGAGACACGTACGGAAAACGAGATACGAAACTTCTTTTTTTCGAGTGAAAAAATATTAAAAAAGTATTCCTATCATTGATCATCGAAGTCAATCGAATGAAAAAGTTGTGTTTATTGTTGGAAAAAGACAGAATAAAAAAGTAAAATCCAGGAAAATATACACGCCAAGCTTCGTGCGATATAATATGTTACGCATGATATAATGCACAAGAAAAAAATAGTATACTCAATTAAAAAAAATCACTAATTAAACGATCAAACTACGATTAAGATAGTAAAAATATATTCGCAAGAGTGCGCATTAGTAATTTAATAAAAATAATTTAATAAAAATTTAATCTCAATGATGATAATTAATCAGGGAAGGGAAGTAACGCGTTACTTGTAACGCCGTTACCGTTATAGTTACTTTTTTTTGGTAACGATCCAGTAACGCCGTTATTTTTTTTTTCTGTAACTGTAACGATAACGTAGTTACATTTTTTTAGTAACGATAACGAATTTACAGTTACTTTTAGCGTTACTTTTTCGGTAATTCTGTACTATCACCTTTTAGAGGCCATCTAAATGATGACCTATTAGAATATCAACTTTTATTAAAAATTAATAAAAAACATCGATAAAATTTAACATATGTTTTGTGATTTAAATCCTTTCATAAAGAAAGAAAGAGAGAGAGTATGTATTGTACGAAACAAAATTTATTATGATTATAGATTTAAAAAAAGTAACGAAAAAGTAACGAACCGTTATTTTTTAAGTAACGGTAACTGTAACTAGTTATTTTTGAAAATCAGTAACTAATAACGGTAACTAGTTACTTTTTTAACCTGATAACGAGTAACGGTAACTAGTTACTTTTAAAAAGTAACGTTCCCTTCCCTGTAATTAATAATAATAGGAATTATATATAATTAATTATTATATATTATTATATATATATTATATAATTATATATATATATATATATATATTATAATATATATTATTATATAATTAATTATATTTAATTAACCATATTGCTGTTTTCAATTCTAATAATACGTCCGGGAGTATGATATTCGATGTGCAACATTAAGAAATAATTAGGGCATAAACTAATTGGCCCATGTTGACAGTCAAAAGGCCCAGCTTCATTTACGAAGGATTAATCGCATTGAACGCAACATATAATTCCGTACGCAATCGAGTTGAAAGCAACAAGAACACCGATGCGTTTGCCCGGATGTTGCGAGGGGTATCACGGCACAAAGGTCGTAAATGTCACGCAGCGACATAGAAAATGGCTACGTAACAATATATACGCTAGAGTGATCGCGATATACAGCGCGTAGGCGAACAAGCAACCGGTAAGTACTCAAGCTGCACTTTTCGAAGCTGTGAAAATATATTGCATTAATGTGTTTACAATGCACGCTTCAAAGACTGCAAACATTCAGGTACAAGGTTATATATACACTGATATATATTATATATTCAGCTTCGATTATCTGTTCCTCCCTATTGTTCATAAATTGTATTACACTCGTCTTGTAACGCGCACCGAGTGGTGAGAAAAATTTAATTTTAGAATTTATTAATCGATTACACATCTATTTATATTATTGTCGACATTGTTTATATCATTGCCTTGTATGCATGTTATGTTTTATTATTGATTTTTTTAGTATGATATTATTATTTATATTATTGATTTGATTAAAATTTTTATTATTAATTTGATTAAAATTGATTAAATTATTTATATTATTGATTTGATTTGATTAAATTATTTTAATCTCGTATGTCTTTATTAGCGAAGTGAAAAAAATCATATTAATTCTGTACATCATTTAGTTTACGTAGTTGACTTTTCTAATTTTCTAATAATTAATTTGTAAGTTATACTTAATATGGATCAGCGTTTAGTATTTTGTTATAAACTGCCCCTTGGATATACACATTATCTCGGGATTTAACTAATTTACGTAGGTTCCCGAGCGAACTATACAATGCTCTTGCAATAGTATGCATATGTAATCAAACATGTGTTGAAAATTCGTTATTAGAATGCTATTAGTATAATTACCTGCGTCATTACCGTCTCATTATTTTATCACTGTGAAAGTCTCGAAATATACCGAGAGATCGTATTTTTTCAAGTTACTCACATAAAGCTTCGTCAAATTAAAGCCGGGTTAAAATTTGTACAATACACGAATAAAAAGTTTTAAACTAACCCAGGCAACCGGTGCACTGGAGTATAAATATCAATGTGTAGGTAGATAACGCAGGCTCGTGGCAAAAATACACGAGGCACGTATGAACAAAAGACTAGACAAGTATAATGGCAAGACTACCCTTAATGGAACTCACGTAATCGAGCAGGAACAGAGATCATAGAAAGAAACTGCTTATCCTGGCGCACAACAGCTAATGCATAATGAGATTTTTCATAAGCTAGTATAATGATATGTCAAATGTCAGAGAGAAATATACATATTTGCTTGATCAGCAGCTTCAGATTGACTAAAACTAAGTATTTGTATAATAATTTTCGTAAAAATATCACTCCAGAGTTCCTTCTCATGAAAAAATAGAAGATTAAAATAACAGTAAATGTGAAATATTTAAACAATTATCGTTATTTGTACATTTTTGTGATTGTTCGCTGCGCTTCTCATTTAGATCGCTTCAAGGCCGATGAGATTAACGCGATTGAGCTTAATGCATTTATCACGTAATCGAGCAAAGGCAGAGATCATAGAAGGAAACTACATCCTGGCGCACAACAGTTAATGCATAATGAGATTTTTCATAAGCTAGTATAAATGATATGTCAAATGTCAGAGAGCAATATACATATTTGCTTGATCAGCAGCTTCAGGTTGACTAGAACTAAATAAGTATTTGTATAATAATTTTCGTAAAAATATCACTCCAGAGTTCCTTCTCAGGGAAAAATAGAAGATTAAAATAACAGTAAATGTGAAATATTTAAACAATTATCGTTATTTGTACATTCTTGTGATTGTTCGCTCTCGTTTAGATCGCTTCAAGGCCGAGATTGACGCGATTGAGCCTAATGCGTTTATCACGTAATCGAGCAGGGGCAGAGATCATAGAAAGAAACTGCTTATCCTGGCGTACAATAGTTAATGCATAATGAGACTTTTCATAAGCTAGTATAATGATATGTCAAATGTCAGAGAGAAATATACATATTTGCTTGATCAGCAGCTTCAGGTTAACTAAAACTAAGTATTTGTATAATAATTTTCGTAAAAATATCACTCCGGAGTTCCTTCTCAGGGAAAAATAGAAGATTAAAATAACAGTAAATGTGAAATATTTAAACAATTATCGTTATTTGTACATTCTTGTGATTGTTCGCTCTCGTTTAGATCGCTTCAAGGCCGAGATTGACGCGATTGAGCCTAATGCGTTTATCACGTAATCGAGCAGGGGCAGAGATCGTAGAAAGAAACTGCTTGTATCCTGACGCACAACAGCTAATGCATAATCAGATTTTTCATAAGCTAGGATAATGATATGTCTAATGTTAGAGAGAAATATATTTGCTTGATCAGCAGCTTCAGATTGACTAAAACTAAGTATTTGTATAATAATTTTCGTAAAAATTTCATTCCAGAGTTCCTTCTCAGAAAAAATAGAAGATTAAAATAACAGTAAATGTGAAATATTTAAACAATTATCGTTATTTGTACATTCTTGTGATTGTTCGCTCTCGTTTAGATCGCTTCAAGGCCGAGATTGACGCGATTGAGCCTAATGCGTTTATCACGTAATCGAGCAGGGGCAGAGATCATAGAAAGAAACTGCTTATCCTGGCGTACAATAGTTAATGCATAATGAGACTTTTCATAAGCTAGTATAATGATATGTCAAATGTCAGAGAGAAATATACATATTTGCTTGATCAGCAGCTTCAGGTTGACTAAATCAATTATGTATAATAATTTTCGTAAAAATATCATCCGGTTCCTTCTCACGGAAAAATGAAGATTAAAATAACAGTAAATGTGAAATATTTAAACAATTATCGTTATTTGTACATTCTTGTGATTGTTCGCTCTCGTTTAGATCGCTTCAAGGCCGAGATTGACGCGATTGAGCCTAATGCGTTTATCACGTAATCGAGCAGGGGCAGAGATCGTAGAAAGAAACTGCTTGTATTCTGGCGCTAAACTGCTGCACAATAGCTAATGCATAAAACTTATAATGATATGTCTAATGTTAGAGAGAAATATATTTGCTTGATCAGCAGCTTCAGATTGACTAAAACTAAGTATTTGTATAATAATTTTCGTAAAAAATTCATTCCAGAGTTCCTTCTCAGGAAAAATAAAATTAAAATAACAGTAAATGTAAAATATTTAAACAATTATCGTTATTTGTACATGTTTGTGATCGTTCGCTACGCTCTCGTTTAGATCGCTTCAAGGCCGATGAGATTGACGCGATTGAGCCTAATGCATTTATCACGTAATCGAGCAAAGGCAGAGATCATAGAAGGAAACTGCTTGTATCCTGACGCACAACAGCTAATGCATAATCAGATTTTTCATAAGCTAGGATAATGATATGTCAAATGTTAGAAAAATATTTGCTTGATCAGCAGCTTCAGATTGATTAGAATCAAGTATTCCCTGGCGAAAATGAATATTCGGAGCGTAAGCCGAATGTAATAGAAGCGTAATAGAAGCCTAAAATGAAACGCTAAAGCGTTTGAACGCTTCGGCGTTTTATTTTACGCTTCTTAGGAGTTTCGTTTACGCTTCTATTACGCTTCTATTACATTCGGCTTACGCTCCGAATATTCATTTTCGTCAGGGTTTGTATAATAATTTTCGTAAAAATACTCCAGAGTTTCTTCTCAGGGAAAAATAGAACATTAAAATAATAGTAAATGTGAAATATTTAAACAATTATAATTATTTATACATTTTTGTGATCGTTCGCTACGCTCTCGTTTAGATCTTCAAGGCCAATGAAATTGACGCGATTAAACCTAATGCATTTATCACATAATCGAGCAGGGGCAGAGATCATAGAAAGAAACTGTATCCTGGCGCACAACAACTAATGCGACTTTTTATAAGCTAGTAGAATGATATGTCAAATGTGAGAGAAATATATTTGCTTGATCAGCAGCTTCAGGTTAACTAGAACTAAGTAAATATTTGTATAACAATTTTCGTTAAAATATCACTCCAGAGTTCCTTCTCAGAAAAAATAGAAGATTAAAATAACAGTGAATGTAAAATATTTAAACAATTATCGTTAGTTGTACATGTTTGTGATCGTTCGCTACGCTCTCGTTTAGATCGCTTCAAGGCCGATAAGATTGACGCGATTGAGCCTAATCCAATTATTACGGACGCATCGCGTGGACGCATCTCAACGTCATTAAGCCTACGTCAGGAGGCAGGAGCGATCGCTCGCATCGAGTTCACGTCATCGATGATAATTATTTATAACACGCACGTCTTTTCTAAGACACATCACAGGACAAACGGGGAAGAGAGGGCAGGGTCTCGGATACGGGGAAGGTAGAGGCAGGTAACCAGGCAGGCAGGGGTAGATACAGTCAGGGGTAGGTTACTCCGGTATCAGCCACCCGGCAAATAAGCAGGAGCAGGCGAGCACCGGCAGGCGAGTAAAAGGAGGACGGAGAGAAACGAGACGAGTCGGCGCGTCAGGAAGAGAGAGACGACGAGTGCCGCGGCGCCTGCGTGCTTGATTCTTGAAAGCGAGCTCTCATCCGAAATCCAGGATCCCAGTCGCGAGCGCGCCGCCGGTACAAGCCATTCGCCAGGACGCCGAGCACGACGGTCGCCGACCTGGCCACCCGGCGGCGAGGGGCGCACTCCACCCACACCGTGTATGTCGCGCGCGACACGCCAACAAGTCAGCAGCACATCCACGAGGTCCCGCACCGGCCGGTGTCTCGCCTTCGATCCTTGTCTTCCTGGATCGTCGTCTCGGGTGTGCACGCGTTGCCGTTTTCTCGATCGACGATTTTCTGGATCCTGCGCGCGTGAGATAGTCTCAACTCGTCGTAGATTGATCGGTGATGGTTCATTTGACGAGATCGAGGAATTTGGTGACTATATATTTGGTGATCGAATAAGGAAGATCGAGGAAGAGTGTTCGGGAGATAATTTTGAGCGCGATATATCGGGATTATCGGAGAGCGACCTGGTGATTTTTAATTAACTTGAATTATACGCGAGATCGAGATGATGCGGACGGAACGCGGAGAATTTTTGGATCAAAATCGCGCAGCGAGGGGAAGGAAAGTTGGGTGATGGATCCTCCGCGGCTTTCGAATCCTGCGAAAGAAGAATCGAAAATTTAACAGTCAGAATTTGACGGATTGAAGAACAAGTGGATCCGAAATTGGTGAAACGAGAAGTCGGGAAAGAAGACAATCGGGCAGTGGCCGGATGTCAATGAACTCGCGTACTCATGAAGGAAATGCATTGAAGATCAAGTGTAATGTAAAGGTCGAGGGAACGAATGATGAGGAATTTCTTAGACTGTTTCTCAGAAGATCGAAATGACGAACAGGTTTTTATTGAATAGTAGGAGTTAGCTTCAATATGCAATAGCCTTGCAAATTTTTGCTACGAAGGAAAACGAATCGATAAGCAAGTCTTTATGCGATGTAAAGTATATTAGTCAAGATAAATAAGATCGAGAATATATACATTATGTGAGAGGTAATTACGCGATTTTTACGCCACGATGATAAATGAAGTATAAAGGACCGATTGCTGAAGGGGAATTATAATATTTACGCGATTGAAAAAGTTGAGAAGAATTTTAAACTTTACACACAACTTGGGAATTACAAAACAGCAGGTGAGATTTTGACGTTTATATTAAAAAAATAATAACTTAATTTATTAAGTATTTAAAAAGTGAAAAATTGAAGATAAATTGAAATTAGAATTGAATTTTGGAAATGCGATTTAGTCTATTCGTGAATTGTCAATATTTATAGAATATAATAGTTATAATTATACGTGAGATTATAAATCTACTTTCTTACTTTTATATTATACAGTCAAGAGGGAAAATTTTATTAGGAAAATTTTAAGAAATATTTATTTTATTTATATTTTTTTGTCATATTATTTTATTTTTAGAAAGATTTATGATATAAATTAAAAAATCGCGTCTTAGTGAAACATAAAATATCGTACATTCTTTATTTCTTTTTTCGATAAATTCGTTTTTTTCCTGATGGAATATTTTGCGCATTTTCACATTTTATTATTAATGCTAATATTTATTTCTGTTTAAAGTGGTTTGGATGCATCAGAGCAAAAGCATTTCGTTTCATTATTCGTCCCACTCATCACATCCACTCGGACGATAACTACGCTAATAAGAACATCACATTGGTCACCGCATCGTAAATTAATTTGCAGCAACGTACACATACTGGTGAGTTTATCGTTTCGTTTCTATCAAAATTATTTAACTCTCGCTCGTAAAACGGGTTTTTTTTAAATTTTATTAACGAATAGTTTCGTGGACTTATATTGCTTGCTACTTATAATCATCATCGCACTTTCTCATCAAGTTTGAGACGTAATCCAATTTTTGATTTGACGAAAGAAGGGTAAAAAGAGACATGCTAAACATGTATCGTGACAGATGATCAATAAATATAATTTTAGAGATGTACATACGTAAGAAAGGTACGAGATAATACGAGATTTCTCTTACACGGTCGCTTACGGTCAAAGGTTAACAGTTTCCAATACAAATATATAATCCGTTTTATTCTAGTCACACAGTGAGGCATGCACGTTTCGTTTACGTCCAATATCTTCGCTCTATTGGCACTTGCCACCTACTATCGTAAATAGATATCGCAAGCTCTCCTATAGAAGAGGATACCCTCAAGTATTGTTTCTGTGTTGTATAAATTGCGATAAAAAGTAACAGCCGCTAAAATTTTTTTAAGAAGTATTTAAAGACCAAAAGATTTTCTTTGTCTTTACGATTCTTTGTTTATACGATAAAAATTAATACATATACAGGTTGTCAGGACAATCTATTCCCAAAAAAGCTCTTGTAGCTTACTTCGCGAGCTTTTCAAAACACTATAATAAATATTTTCTCATTGAGTACTTTTCGAGTTATTAGGCTTGAAATAATTTCTTAATTTTTACATAAACCATAAAATATCTAGTATTCATTTTTCGATTTTCTTACCTTACTTATAATACTTTTATGTACAAAATAATGAGAAGAATCAATTGATGTAAAGAAAACATATATTTGTTTCAAAAAAAATATATAATTGCAAATTACATATTTTTATATACAAAATAATGAGAGAAATTAATTGTACAAAATAATAAGAGAAATTAATTGGCGTAAAGAAAACATATTCTTTCTTCGAAAGAATTATGTGTTTTCTTTACACCAATTAGTTTCTCTCATTATTTTATATATAAAAGTAATAAGGTAAGATAATCGAAAAATGAATATTTTATTAGATATTTTATGATTTATGTAAAATTAGGAGATTATTTCTTCCTCATAATTCGAAAAATACTCAATGAAAAAATACTTTATTATAGTTGTTTTGAAAAGCTGTCGAGGTAAGTTACAAGAGCTTTTTTTGGGGAATAGATTGCCCTGACGCTCTGTATTACACGCGATATCAGTAGGAATGGATAAACTTTAGTATTTCTTATCTTCGGTTTTTATCTCGAAATCAATGCAAAATTACACTTTAATGCAAAGAAGTAGAGCGACGTGGGGTTCAACAATCGTGCGAACGTACAAACATGTCCACGTAACATACCCCTTATGTTACGCGACACGTGTAGTTTGCTATTATGTGGGATTAAGTGCTCGAATTGCATGGTTATTGATCGCAAGCCAATTAGCAGCAACGTAGTTTTGTGTACTGCGTACACGTATTAAGACGTAACAACAATGCGAAATAAAAAAAGAGAGAAACATCCACGTGAGAGCCGAACAGGTGTTCTTTTGTTTCTTTTCCGGTTCGACGATTATTTGCATCCCCTAATTGCTTTTCCCTTCCAGCGACGAATGTCGCTGCACAATATCGGTTTTATCGTTCCTTCCTTCGTCATCGCTTACGTGAAGCGAAGGGTAAGCGGATTTCTTGTCCGTCGTCGATTAGAATGCACCAGATAGGTTCGGTTTATTATTATTTTCCTATAATTTGCAAAGCAAGCGAAGCTGGAGGCTGCTAAAATAATTTATTAGTTGTTGTATATGCAAGTACTTTTTGTGATATTTTGGACAGCGACATGTCTTGAATGTATTCAGTATTTCATCAAAAATTCAAATAAGCGAGAGAAAAAAGAAATATATTCATCGCGAAGCAATCTGCAGTGATCTTATGATTTTAGTAGCTATTATCAAGTAGAAAAATGTTTGCTTTCTGTTATCGTATAGTAATGTAAATTACTATGAGAGATTATGCTAGAAGATTTATGTCAGGTTGACAAGCTGAAGAAAAATCATCCTTAAGTGCATTAATACGCGCTAGAAAGATATCTTTTTCATACAATTCACTCACAAGTTGAAAGTTTTTATGGATATTTTATGCAATTAGTGTAATAATATAGGCAATAGAAAAATTACTAATGCAGCATAATGGATTTATTCAAATAGCATGAGAATAATATTATAAATATAATTTGAAAATTGTAGAGGGTTTCATATTCATATATATAATTAAATTAGAGATTTAAATTAGAGATTTAAAAAGATTATGATACTTAAAGAGATTATGAACTTTAACAAGATGTTAGTCGTATTTAAAAAAATGAATATATTGATTTTTTCTTTCAATTCTTAAAATTGTTATATCTTTTAAATATCTTTTAAACCGATATCTTTTAAAATGTGCAAAGGAATCGTTGAAAAATGCGGAATCAGGAATATCTCGTACTCTTTATCAAAATGAAAAATTGGCGCATTTCGGCATAACATGACAATAACAGCTTTTACATCGCCTATATTTGAATATATTCTCTCGCATAATGGTCTACCGAGTTTATTGTGCTGGTTGGCTGAATGTTCTGAGAGAAAGTCGTAAAAGGATAGGAATTTGGTATGTGCAACCATCAATTTATTTCCACTCCCATTTAACAAAAGGAAGATTAAGGATGAATGAATGTGGGTAATTCGGCACCTATACGGTAGCATATAGATAATTCATTGAATTAGAAGAAGGTCGGGTAATGAATTGTCTCTGAGAGATTTGCGGGCAAATTACGGGCGTATTATGATTTTGTCTTTCTATCGAATTAGAGTATGAATTCCATTTTCTTGGAATTGTGCTTAGAAATCAAATAGATGAAAAATGTGCATGAATATCTCTAATTAGAAAAAAAGACTTTTCTACTTTTACGAATATAATTGCAGAAATGTTTAAATTTTTTTGATAACTTTCTTGAAAAAATTTCAGAAACTAAAAGAATATAAATTTCTTGAATCTAACAGTCTCTATCAAAATTTTCTTTCCTAAAAAAATAAAACATTTTCCTGAATATTTTACATTATTATTATTCATTCTTCACACGTACGCGTGTCTTAAACGCGCAGTTTGAGTGTTCGAGTATAAAAAAGTTTTCGCAATGTATATACATGAATATTTTACTTTTAGAAAATAAAATTGAGAAGAGCAAGTCTAAAAACTTTATATCGAACATCTCAGAGTGCGATGGATTTCATTCATGATAGTATACCGTTGCCTCTCATGAAAATAGAATCGAGTGCGAAATTTCGTACCCCTGCGAAAATACCTTGCATGATGCATGATGGCACCCAGATAAAATACAATTTATTGAGATAAAAAAATCCTTCGTTATCTTTCCTTTTAATAAAAATAAATCGCGTGTTTGAAAGAATATGAATGTTACATCATTGTTTCGTTATCTTAAGTAAAAGAAAAAAAACGTAATTTTTTTAAAACATCGTTTGAAAGATAAATATTTGATATTGCGTTGGCATGGAAACACGGTTTCAAAAAGAAGAAACTCTTGTACTTTGGCGAACAATCGGGCTCGAAAGAGCATCGATAAAAGATTCAGTGATGCCAAATACGCCGATACAGCTTGATATCCGATCTAGCTCTCAATTTTTATCAAAGCTGTCACGTTCCTCTTTCGGTTTTGCATGCGCTGAATCCGGGTGCAAACCGGATAATACCGTAATCGATACCATAACCGATCTTATACATTTTTTTAGTAGATTTGTACAACGTTCCAAATTCGCCCAAAAATAATATTTAATTATTATATAATATTTAATTATTAAATTTGTAGATTTGCTTTTGCATCGTAATTCAGGATTACTAAAAAGCTCTCTTATATCCATCATATAATAATATAATAACATAGTAATGGAAATATGACGCTGATATATATTTTTCATAATTTTTAATCCGCATATTAATTATAATCTGCAATTACGATGAGAATTATTATTGAAGTGATGCAAAATAAGAAGCAAGTATTGCATCCCACGTTTTCGAAGCGTGTACGCTAAGTGTAATATGTAATAAACGTCTTAAGGTGAGCTGAAAACAAGAGTGCACTTAGCATATAGCGTAGAGGAGAAACGAAACAAACGTAATCTTCTGACTCACTGTTTTCATTTCCATCGCCTTATTTCGCATCGGCGTTTCGCGGAAGCAAGGGTTTCGTTAAGCTGTTAAAACGATGGACTTAACGGCTGGCCGCGGTAAGTTTCTTGGCTCCCGATAAAGGATGACCTCTCGGCAGCGGGAGGCCTTTAATGCGCACGAGGCGAGAGTGGAACAGCTCGATGAATAGGCCGGCGCGCCGTCGAGGCGCTTCTCCTTACGAGTAGCTTTCTCGTTAACGACCGCGATACGCGCTTGATTCCGACGAGAAATGAGAGATCGGAGGATCACCCTCTCCTTCCCTCTTCCAACATGCTTCGCATTGCGTCACGTCGTTTCTATCCCTTTTACTGCCTTTATCATCGAAATATTACGAAGATGCGATGCTTTGAGTGTATTGCGATGGTGTAGAGGAATTTTTTGCGTCATACGTGTTTTCTTTTTTTTTATAAAATAATGAGACAATGAAGGAAATCGCGTAAATTTTAATAATTTAATTAATTGATAATTGATTGATAGTTAATGCGTGAATTCATTCTGAGATAATCTCATACTGCCTTTATCACCGAAATATTGCGAAGATGCGATGCTTTAAGTGTATTGCGATGGTGTAGAAGAATTTTTTGCGTCATACGTGTTTTCTTTTTTTTATAAAATAATGAGACGATGAAGGAAATCGCGTAAATTTTAATAATTTAATTAATTGATAATTGATTGATAATTGATTAATAGTTGATGCGTGAATTCATTCTGAGATAATCTCATACTGCCTTTATCACCGAAATATTGCGAAGATGTGGTGCTTTGAGTGTATTGCGGTGTAGAAGAAATTTTTGCGTCATACGTGTTTCTTTTTTTTTATAAAATAATGAGACGATGAAGGAAATCGCGTAAATTTTAATAATTTAATTAATTGATAATTGATTGATAATTGATTGATAGTTGATGCGTGAATTCATTCTGAGATAATCTCATACTGCCTTTATCACCGAAATATTGCGAAGATGCGATGCTTTAAGTGTATTGCGATGGTGTAGAGGAATTTTTGCGTCATACGTGTTTTCTTTTTTTTATAAAATAATGAGACGATGAAGGAAATCGCGTAAATTTTAATAATTTAATTAATTGATAATTGATTGATAGTTGATGCGTGAATTCATTCTGAGATAATCTCATACTGCCTTTATCACCGAAATATTGCGAAGATGCGATGCTTTTAGTGTATTGCGATGGTGTAGAGGAATTTTTGCGTCATACGTGTTTTCTTTTTTTTATAAAATAATGAGACGATGAAGGAAATCGCGTAAATTTTAATAATTTAATTAATTGATAATTGATTGATAATTGATTAATAGTTGATGCGTGAATTCATTCTGAGATAATCTCATACTGCCTTTATCACCGAAATATTGCGAAGATGTCGACGCTTTGAGTGTATTGCGGTGTAAAAGAAATTTTTGCATCATACGTGTTTTCTTTTTTTTATAAAATAATGAGACGATGAAGGAAATCGCGTAAATTTTAATAATTTAATTAATTGATAATTGATTGATAATTGATTGATAGTTGATGCGTGAATTCATTCTGAGATAATCTCATACTGCCTTTATCACCGAAATATTGCGAAGATGCGATGCTTTAAGTGTATTGCGATGGTGTAGAAGAATTTTTTGCGTCATACGTGTTTTCTTTTTTTTATAAAATAATGAGACGATGAAGGAAATCGCGTAAATTTTAATAATTTAATTAATTGATTGATAATTGATTGATAGTTGATGCGTGAATTCATTCTGAGATAATCTCATACTGCCTTTATCACCGAAATATTGCGAAGATGCGATGCTTTAAGTGTATTGCGATGGTGTAGAGGAATTTTTTGCGTCATACGTGTTTTCTTTTTTTATAAAATAATGAGACGATGAAGGAAATCGCGTAAATTTTAATAATTTAATTAATTGATAATTGATTGATAATTGATTAATAGTTGATGCGTGAATTCATTCTGAGATAATCTCATACTGCCTTTATCACCGAAATATTGCGAAGATGCGGTGCTTTAAGTGTATTACGATGGTGTAGAGGAATTTTTTACATCATTTTTTGCGTGTTTTCTTTTTTTTATAAAAAGAGACGATGAAAGAAATCGCGTAAATTTTAATAATTTAATTACGATAATTGATTGACGCATGAATTCAATCTAAGATAATCTCATACTGCCTTTATCACCGAAATATTGCGAAGATGCGATGCTTTAAGTGTATTGCGATGGTGTAGAGGAATTTTTTGCGTCATACGTGTTTCCTTTTTTTTATAAAATAATGAGACGATAAAGGAAATCGCGTAAATTTTAATAATTTAATTAATTGATAAATGATTAATAATTGATTGATAGTTGATGCGTGAATTCATTCTGAGATAATCTCATACTGCCTTTATCACCGAAATATTGCGAAGATGCGGTGCTTTAAGTGTATTACGATGGTGTAGAGGAATTTTTTACATCATTTTTTGCGTGTTTTCTTTTTTTTATAAAAAGAGACGATGAAGGAAATCGCGTAAATTTTAATAATTTAATTACGATAATTGATTGATGCATGAATTCATTCTGAGATAATCTCATACTGCCTTTATCACCGAAATATTGCGAAGATGCGGTGCTTTAAGTGTATCGAGGTGTAGAGGAATTTTTACATCATTTTTTGCGTGTTTTCTTTTTTTTATAAAAAGAGACGATGAAGGAAATCGCGTAAATTTTAATAATATTACGATAATTGATTAATAATGGATGCGTGAATACAGTGAATTCATTCTGAAATAATCTCATACTGTCTTTATCACCGAAATATGGCGAAGATGCGGTGCTTTAAGTGTATTACGATGGTGTAGAGGAATTTTTTGCGTTATACATGTTTTCTTTTTTTTATAAAAAGAGACGATGAAGGAAATCGCGCCATATGTGTTTTCTTTTTTTTATAAAAAGAGATGATGAAGGAAATCGCGTAAATTTTAATAATATTACGATAATTGATTAATAGTGGATACAGTGAATTCATTCTGATATAATCTCAAGAGTAAAGAGTCTTTTTATGCGAATTGCAGTTGCATGCTTTACGTCACATATGCATCTCTTTAGTTTTATATTATGATATAATGATAACGAATGCGTCACGTAGGAGTATACTCTTAAATGCACTTACGATTTTAGTAAGATGCATATTTATTTGCCATGTTTACGACAAACTTAGTTATTGATAGCAGCCATAGTAATCGTTCTTATTCCGGTTAATTACACCCGTGAGGTTAATTTAGGCCATTCCGGAACTTAACGAGTTGGTGCCTTCATCCGATAAAAATTGCCTTATTTTTCTGAAAATGATACAAAACTCGCGCAAAACACGTAGTGCATCTCCTTTGAAAAAGTTAAAAAAGCAATATAAAAATCACATATATATATCCACATAGTTTATTATACATTTATTTCATATATAACTGGAAATATTATATTTTTTAATAATAATATCCGTAAAATAAAAAGTCATTTTAAAAATTTTTTAATTTAATAAAAAAAAAGATTTATACAAAAGTAATTGTGTAATAAACTAATAAATTAATAATATATTAAACTAATAGAATTATATTTAAAAATTAAACATTGATATCCAAAGGATCTTGTGTTTATGTAATTATATATATTTATTATTTATGTAATGTTTCCGTTTATTTATTGCCGTCCATGGTAATTGTTTGTTTTGGCTTTAATTTGTTACTCGAGAGGACTGTAATAATAATATGAACATCTCGGACTTCACGCGGAAGCTATTGCATTTCGGATAATTATATTCTACAGAATATAATTACTGTCAGACGGACTGTAATAAAGTTTTCTACTACGTCCCCGAATACAATTCTACGGAAGAATTTGGTGATGAAGGTATTACCGACTATCTCCCGGGTGCTCGTCTATCCAAATACGTCTGATGGTGAGTTAAAACCTGTCATTCTCTATCGTGCCGTTTTATGAGCACTTTGCGCTCAGACATGAGAACTCGTGGATTCAACATTTCGGAATGACGTTTCGGAGGAGCCGCAGAAACGCCATTATATACACAACTATGTAGAGAGATTCGTATATTTCCTACCTATCTTTGTCTTGCAGTCGAGCTTTCCTAACTGCTCTTTTGTGTTACCGTCACTTTGACGAGAGTGAATATTCTCTCTCGCTCTCTCATTCCATCTGTTTATGCTTATGATCCATTTGTCGGCATATATTTGAATAAATTTAAATCCTAACTCAGTTAGGTTGCAGCTGCGCATGCAGTTCTTCTGCTTGTTAGACTCTTTTTCATTAAACACTATTCGTGCAGACGATCGCGTTTCGAAGTTGAAGAAATTAATGACGCGCGCACCTAACGATCGACCATAAGAACGATTGAGGAGTACGCGAGACGTTCTCCCGCTCGCTCTGTTTTCTTTAACATTTATTTGCACGAGTCGAAACTTTAGCGAGGATGGAAACTTTGACGTTACGGTATGTGGCGTGTTCTGGAGTAAATTATTTTTTATGTATAAATCTCGTATAAAATCTTTTGTTGTATCAAAGTTTTAATAAGTTTATTCGAGTAATATTTTATATATTTCTTTTCCTTATGTTTTACTATTTTTAGGAAATTAAATGTTTGATTTATTGTTTGCGTTATTATATAACTTACATGTATTAAATTTTAGTTTAATTTTACGTGTTTAATATAGTTTATATATATTCGGCGAAATTAAATGCTTCTAAATTAAAACCGCTCGACTAAATGTAAAATATGATTCATATATAAGTAACTCGGATACCAAATAGTAGAAATCCATCCAAACTTGATTTCGAGTTATTATTAGATATGAAATACAGACAATGTAATGTCAGTATAATTATGTGGAATTCATTTGTTTTAAAAGTTAATCAACATTGCATAGTTAATTTATTTTTATATATATTTATGGTGAAAGCAAACACAAAAGTTTTTATTTTAAACTTTTGTTCTGCGGAATATATCTACATGTATCTTTCTGAGTCACATATTAATGCAATTTTTTAAATCATAAATTAATTATTAAATATGATTTATTATCATTATATATTAATACAAAATATTTTATGAATTTGATGAATTTACAAATATTAGAAGTCGTACGCAAATATTAACGCGAATACATTGGATATTGATGAACTTTATGTGAAAAATTCGAAAACAAACTTGCAATATCTGTGGTTACATTTAAATCGACATCATATAAATTTAACGACGCTCTCTTTGAGAATTTAATTCATCCGCTGCTTCGCGAATCATTAATCAAAGCCGTCCTATCCTTTATACGTTAATGTACATCCATGTCAAAATTTACAGAACAACTAAAGTATCGCAATATATAAAAAAAAATAACGTATATTGCGTACAAGAGATAAAAAAAATATGTTACATTATTTCTTCGTTCACGTTCCTCGACACGTGGGAAGGATAGCAACTTATTATCTTGTTATTTTCCGATATTTATCTCCGTTTTCTAGGGATGTAATGCTTAGCTTGTTTAAACGGAACGAGAGAAATAAAGCAAAATAAGAATATCGCGGTCGCGCCCGATTTACATAACATGTCCAGAGAAATGTCCGATTTACGTGCGATCGCTGAATCCACTTCCAGCGCAAATAAATTGCGTGAGAGATCGCGAAATCTCTCTCGAGATGTGACGCGCATAAACCGACGTCATCCACCATTGGTTGATGTGGTACCTGGATGTTATTAAAATTGCGCGTTTTATTAAAAAAAAAAATTACACTGATCAATATAAATTTTGCAATGGCCGACGCTTTTTACGCTTTATTGCGCGTGTTCGCAATAATTTGACTGATCAGATGAACGAAATAAAAATTTGTTCTCGCTGTATAGATATATATTGTACATGATATCGACCATTAACGCTCGCACCTCGGCGAAAGTTTTATAAATGATGCCGGCGGCGGGTCGTGCTGTAATTAATCGCCGGCGACGAATTAAATCTTCGAAAACAGAGCACGGGGCGAGAAATCTTTTCCTTCTCGAGGCACACTCGGCTCAATTATTTCCAATTATCGCTGATTTCCCGAGAGGAAATTTCTCGTTACTCCTGATATGGCTTCACACACTTCTCTGTATAAAAATTCTCGGTGCGAAATGTCACGATTTGTAACAATTAGCAGTTATACACTCGAATGATTGGACTGTATGGACTTAGTTCTGTTACATCGCATCGAGTTTGGTTACATATACGAGATGTAAAAAAAATCGTATCCATATAAATTTCATCTCGTATCTCTATAAACGATGTGTACGTTCTTTATTGATCATCTATTTTCATTTTAAGTCAAAGGTTATTTATAGAGAAGAGAAGAGAAGATCAATTGCATCAATTGTTTCCGATTTATACTCGTCTCGCTGCTGCCACATTCCTTCGCAATTTTCTCGACTAACAGTTATATCTTTAAGATTTAAAACATTAAATTCTTTAATCTGTCTTGTAATCTATTATTTGCCAGTAAGAAATTATAGAAATTATCGCGATGGATTTATTAAAAATATAATACACAGATTAATGTCTTTGTTATCGAGTAAATTTTTTGCTAATTAAATTAAACCTTTTATATTAGATGTGTGAAATGCGAAATTGCGTCTGTATTTTTAAAGCTTTTAAGTCTGAGAAACTTGTTCTCTCGTTCCGGAGATGTAATCCCATTCTTCCATTATATAACTTAATACTTATAACAAGCTTATGTGCTTTCAAGGCAACATTCCGCAGTCAGTTAATAAGCACCAAATTTATTTCATAAGAAAGTGTACTAATTCATTACATGCAAGATATTTATAACTTTTTCTCGAGAAATTTCAAGATAAAATAAATCAATCTGGTCTTCACCTCTCTCTCGTTTTTATGCTAAAACAGACTTTCAACCTTCGATTATCACATGTATCATTTGTTCTTGTTAGTATTTTTTCAAGCAAAAAAGAAAGTATCCATCACGATTTATAGCTGACAAGTATGCCAGACAAAATGTTGTGATATAAATACAAGAATGATTTAATGATCGTAAAAAAAAAATTAAAATGACGAATGACATGTCTTCGCTTGTGAAGATAAATTGAAGAGCATTAGAGAGGCTCGGTGCCTTCTACACTTTCTTTAATGGTTTAACCTGCCTCGGGTCTTATAGTCCCTAATTACGCCTGCACCATTTAAGGGCGGCCTCGTCGCCTCGTTAAGTCGTTTACATTTATGAAATTACACGTAAAAAAAATCTCACGTTAGAGTCATATCTTTTAGAGTACGTTTTTTTTTATATTTTTAAAAATATTTTTTACTCTTTCTTTCTTAAGCACAAAAACACACTTGAAATTTTAAAATTTGTAACTTTAGAAAAAAAAAGAGGAGATACATAGAGAGATATTCTCTACAGACGAGAATCGAAAATTAAATGAAAATAACACGAAAAAATGAACTCTTTTGCGGATGCACGTTGTTTCGCTGAAAGCTGAATAATTAAACTCTGAAATATGGCATTGTATTCCATAGTGAATTTTTTCATCAAATCTTGCACGAGATTGTTTTACGTTTTGCAGACTATCGCGAATATTTTCCAGGATATTGTGCGTGAGAGAAAGCATAGTTTCCTGCGAGGTAGTGTTCCGAAAAAAAAAAAAAAAAAAAAAAAAGATTCGGTCTTTGCAGAAATAACGTAGCCAAATAGTAGTAAAATTTTTCTGTTTGTCATGTGAATATCGACATGGTAGCTTCTTTGTCGAGAGTGAATCGTCGAGAATGAATCTATCGGTTCGTTTGCGATTTGAGAGGAAATATCCGGTGGAAAATGACTTTTTACGAATAAAGAAAGACCCTCAATGCGTGAATGAAGACAATAATTTCCCGTGCATCTTCCGGAAGCGTTACTGCACACTGCGTCATCTTCGAGAAATCGGTGGTAAATTTTTCTAAGGCAAAGAACGGGGAATGGGAAACCCGCCAAAAACGCCGCGAGGAGTTTTTCACGTTCGACCGAGCGAGTGACTCATTTTTCTGCTTGAAGAGAAGCCCGGCAAAGAGAATATCTGCTTTTCATGATTAATTCACTATTTCTTCAATATTTTTGATCCATCTATTTATTATTAGAGAGAGAAAGAGAGACAAAAAATATCATATGCACTAAGTCTTAAGTTCGCTCGCTCTCTCTCTTTCTCTTTTTCTTTTCTCTAATTTATTTATAGTTTCATTTCAAATTCTGAAGATATATTTTGTACTATTTTATATCATTTTATAATATTTATCAATATTTTACATATTTATGTAACGCATAATAGACAGAAAAATATAGTTATAAATAGAAAAATATAAGTCTCGAGAATTATGTGGTAGCAATAGCATTTAGATAAAGACCTTTGAAAATGTTTTGCATTTTTTGATATTTTCAAATATGCTTTAAACATGTGTATAAATTATATATATATATCAAAAGCAAAACTTTAAAGCATATTTGAAAATATCAAGAAATATTGCAAAAATATAAATATTGCTAGTAAATATATCTTTTGATTCTCTTTATAAATTTATTGCTCGCATATATCCATAGCAATTTTTCTTCTCTGTAATAGTTTTTTTCTGCATATATTCCACGGAAGCTTGATATACTCCACTGACAATGTTAAAAGATTGAACGCTTCTTGCTATAATTATTTAACCGCTACCGGTAACCATAATTCTCCCCTGACGCTCATGAAGGCAAAGCTTGATTATCAGCAAATAAAACGTAGCTTCGTAAAAGCACGGGTTTGTAAAATAAAATAATCAATATTTTAATCAGAGTCATTTACCGAACCTTTGATATTATCATGGTATTTAATAAAGTAATGAGAATTTTAACGATATAAACGGTTTATTATGTAGCTTGTAAAAGCTTTGTGTTTATAAGTTAATTCTTTTAACTTTCATTAGTAATTCCATTTATAAAAGTCCGAAAAGCCATTCTTTCTAGTTTCTTTCAACTCATGAAGAGAGATTATTTTTAACTTATGACGGAATATATATAAATAAAATCTAAACGTAAAATAAAATGAAAGTGAAAATTTATTTTGCGTAAAAAATGTAAAAAGGATCCCTCTCGATTTCACGAAATGTACATCAAATGTCCTTTATTTAGTCTTGTGATTAAAAATTTGCGATTGCATTTTTCATTCAGATTTTCTTTCTTATCCTTTTAGTCATCCGCATGTTTGTTTATTCTCTAACAAGAACAAGAACACGGAACAATCCGTGCGCCGTGTGATTTACTGCGTTTTTGCCTAAGAAATAAAAACAGAAATCTGTAAAACGGGAACGAGGCGCTCGGGACCAAGCACCGTTCAAGCGACGCTCGCGTTTAATCATCGGAATTGAAACTTCTTGAGAAAGAAGGATAGAGACTTCCTCACTTACCTGTTCTGCCACACCTGAGAACATATTTCTTAAATATAAATCTCGAAACTTGAGAAATTCAAACGAATAAAGCATATTGTAATTTTACGCCGTAAACAATTATTGCAAAAAAAATTATAATTTAATATCAATAACTTGTAATATACATATAGTTAAAAAATATTGCAGTTTTTATAATAATTTATGATTTTATGATAATGATTATATTTTAAATATTTAAATATTTATATATCAGTTGATATAAAATTCTGATAATTTATACCAACATAAATTAAATAATTTAATATTTTATTTTTCAGATTTATTTAATTTAAAATTTTGGAAAATATCAACTCTTCTTTACAATTAACTTTTAAAAAATATTTATTATTGCAGAAAAAGAAAGTTGCATAATAATAAAAATCTTGATAAAAGATAAGCGTGCTTAATTAAAAAGCTAGGTCAAATTTTTTTTTTTCTGCCCACACAATATGATGAGTAGAGAAAAAATATATTTTTAGAGATATATTTCCGTATTTTGTTCTGAATATTTTCATGTAAAAATATTTTTGCTGCACGTTGATTATTCTTTGCATTTTTTTTTATCAAAATGCATTATATAAAATACATTTGATCCATCTTAACACAGATGATCTACATTTCAATACATAAAATATTATTATTATTATTATTATTTTTCTTATTATCATTCAGATTGAAAAAGAGACTTGCATTTCGAACATGGCAATTTCATCCTCATGAAATAATCACACGGCGGAGATTAAAGCGGACGAAACGTCGTAAAATTATATGAAACATCGTTGGCAACGTTTGCGGAAAGCGGCAAGTTTATTAAGGGAGACCGGGAGAGAGTTCATTATCTTTCTGTATCATCCTGAACCCGCCCCGCGGGGGTCCAGTCTAGATTAAAGATCGAATTTTGGCGCTCCCGGCCGCGCAATATTGCGACGAAGTTCGAGTCGATCAGCGAGTCGAGATATCGCAAACTTCCCCGACAAATCTCTCTTGCGATTCAAGCAGGAGATAGAATTTCAAGTTCGTCGAGCACATGATCGCACTGGGAGGGATAGGCCGATAACAGAAACGTACGACTGGCGATTAACCGCCTGCCATTCTCGCTCAATTTATTCATAGTCGCATAACTCACTTTCTGTGAAACTAGACTTTGACGTGATATGCTTGCATAATTTTGGTTTTCGACAAGAAACAAACGTTCACGAGCAGCAAAAGCGTTAAATAAAAGTTATTAAGCATAGCATAAAAGAGAATATTTACGATAAATGTTTTTTTTTTTAATATTCTAAGAATATTTATAAAGTCTCTCTCTCTTTCTTGCCTTTATAAAACTCATTTTCTTCCCACATGTCTAATTTAATTATCTAATATTCACTCGCAGTGTAAAATACACTTGTTATTTTGTGCTTATATCTGTTACGGACAAATATAATATTTCTTAGATGAATAATGATTGTACTTATAATTGCTAGCTTTTAATTTTCTCCAACAAGCATTCCCTAAACTGCGCGCGATGAGAGAGATCCTCGGAAGCTCGCTTTAGTTAATTAAGAATTAAATGAGATTATGTCTTGAGAGAGGAAAATTTCATTTGCTAATAATATCGTCGCTGCTCATATTTAACATTATTCGCGAAATAAATCTATAGTAAATTTACATATCAGCGACATACAATATTACCTTTGCATAAAATCACGACGATAGTACACAAGAACGTAAATTTTATTCCGATCTCTCTATTTTAGATTTCGAGATTTTCGCAAAAAACCTATCGATGCAGTTTCCGAGGCTTTGACATTCGTCAAAGTCGAGTTGTCGCAAATATTTTTCTAGATTACGCGAAAAATACTCCAAAGTAAAGAGTTCCGTCTTGAAAACGAGACACGTAGGTTATAGGTGTTCATGAATTCAATACACGCAAAAGCTAAAGAACGCCGGCAAATTGAATCAGCAAAACTGAATTAAGGAGATTTCAAACCAGAAATTGTATCGTAGAAGCTTCCGAAAGATTTATGCCATGTTCGTAATGAATAGCACCACCAGACATTGCATTATAATGGATAAATTATTACAATATATAAAAGTTTTTCGTTATTATTACAAACTCTACGGATTACAGACTCTCTTTTCATCGTGTGTAGCGTTCGGTTTTCAAAACTTCCAAAGGCACGTAACTTTTCTTTCAACTCATTAATGTAAATATCTGACGATTTCTTTTTATGCCGAAAATATTACGGCCGTTATTCGGCAGAAAGATATAAAGTAAAGTGATAAAAAACAATTCTGTCGAACGGGGGACGGTGAATTTATATTCAAAGCTCCAAATATATCATATTAAAATAACGAAAAACTGTTTTACAAAGAAATACCAGCAAATAAGGATTTCTATTTATATATTCAAAGGATGGAATAAATGTTCTCTTTGGATTTATCAGATCTTTTTTTGACAGTTCGCTTCTCCTACAATGCTATGAATATTCACCATATCGCAAATATTTGTACATAACGGAAAAATGCACGAGAAGACAAAACCGTGCATCGTGTAGAGCGTTATCTCCGTATTTATTCGAGGAAGTGTAAGTTGTGCATAGAAGCGAATAGTGTAAAGATTTGCTCAGAATGCCAGTATATCAAAAACTTTCTTGATAAATCTCTAGTAGCAATATCGGAAATAGAAAATCTAGAATAGAGTTTCATTCTCGTCGGGATTGCACATATGCGTGAAATGTATGCGCATGTGTATCGTGTGTGATATAAGACAATTTTGGGACAAAAGGCCGAATTAAATATTAAATGAAATATCACGTATTGAATCAATAATATTTTGATCCGTGATAAGGATCTGCCTAAATTTTGAATTTCATACCCGAGCAGGCATTATCTCGCAAATGGTTTATTATATCAGCAAGATTGATATTAATCAATTCAATTTAATTAAGATGCCAAATGATTCGTGTTCACAACTTTATCTAAATTTTGGAACATACATATACTGAGAAAAATAACCGGTGAAAAGGTAACGAACGGATATTATCCGATTATTAACCGATTACTTTAATTGGATAGTTCCGAATTTTGAACTTTCTGATCAGATATCCGATCGATTTTCTGATTGGATATGTGATCGGTTTCTTTTTTTTCGATTAAAGTGATCGGTTAATAATCGGATAATATCGTTCGTTACTTTTTCACCGGTTATTTTTCTCAATGTACATAATTTGTTTCGTACAATTTAATTCATTTTAAATTGCATTGATTAATTTATTTCTACCATATTTATTTACCGACCTAACTACTTTCCCTTGTTTCTCATGTTGTTTTAAAATTTGGTTTTTAAAATGTTTAAGAAAAAAATAAATCATTATTTATAATTGTATTATTTATTCCTTAATAGAATCAATTTAATAGAATCAATATCAATACAGAAATATAATGCAGGCTTTTTCAACAAGCCATAACACTTCGGTCCCAATTGTCAATATCTCAATTTAAAACTTCTGGTATGTTCCGGAACGCCAGCAGCACGACATGTTGGCTTTTGAGCGATACGTGTGACACGTCATACATTTTTATGAAGTTCTCGCCACCGCGTTGTGCGCCTATATTGCAACAACGTGTCGAAGAACACCAAATAC
The DNA here is from genome assembly GCA_030586385.1 of Camponotus fellah. Lineage (NCBI taxonomy): Eukaryota > Metazoa > Arthropoda > Insecta > Hymenoptera > Formicidae > Camponotus > Camponotus fellah. The sequence goes on from JAPIVC010001004.1 coordinate 1,434,427, forward strand.
TTTCTTCAAATCTCGCCCTTAGGATTTGCTGAGGGCACTTGCGGTCCAACTTTTTGATATCCCAAGATTTCATCTATCGTATGTGTCTCTCTCTCTCTCTCTCTCTCTCTTTCTCTCTCTCTTTTTTTTTCTTTTTTTTTTTCTCTCTCTCTCTCATTCTTTCATAAAGTTAATTTAAAAAAAAATTTATTAGCGATGTATGTTGTATTAATACGAAATAAATATACTAATATACTAATAAAATATACTAATAAATATACGCTATCTCTCTCTCTCTCTCTCTCTCTCTCTCTTTCATAAAGTTAATTTAAAAAAAAATTTATTAGCGATGTACGTTGTATTAATACGAAATAAATATACTAATATACTAATAAAATATACTAATAAATATACGCTATCTCTCACTCTCTCTCTCTTTCTTTCATAAAGTTAATTTAAAAAAAAAATTTATTAGCGATGTACGTAGTATTAATACGAAATAAATATACTAATAAAACTAATATACTAATATACTAATAAAATATACTAATAAATATACGCTCTCTCTCTCTCTCTCTCTCTCTCTCTCTCTCTCTTTCTTTCATAAAGTTAATTTAAAAAAAAAAATTTATTAGCAATGTACGTTGTATTAATACGAAAATGTCGTGGCAAATTGACTCTAAAAAAAGATATGTATGTGCATGTAGCATATATGTATATCTCGGAAGATATGCATTTTGCTTAGCTGCGAATTGCATATTTCCGCTTGTGAGTGTGTCGATAAATAATGCCGCAAAGCCAAGTCGCGAGAGCGCAGGTTGAGTAACAAGTTATTGCTTTTACGCTTCTTATTGCCTTCTATGTTGAATATGTATGCTGCATAAGCGAGTTACTTATTTTAGCTCGTCTTCCTGCAGAATTTCCGTAATTCGGATACGAGGGAAAAAATCGCGAACAAACTCGCGGAGATCCATTCCATTTTTTTTTTCACCTTCGTTCGAGGATTCTGAAAAACAAAGACGGCGTCTTTTTTCACGTCAGTCAGTCAATCGATCTTTTCACGTCGTCGGAAACACGGTGGAAACGACGACAGCAATCGAGGCTCTTCCGCAGAGTGTTTTTTGGCGGCTGACCGCGCGGATTTCGCTCGTAATGCGATTTCCACGCCACGCAATCCCATCTAAATAACAGCTGAGATACATTGTTAATCCTCTTACGGTTACTCTCCGAAGAACGATTCGATTGTAATCGACGAGGGAATTAGAACTCGTGAAAATCGCGGCGTCATAATCTTGTTCGACAACACGATTTCACAAGCTTCACAAAATGAAAAACGCACAAAACTAGCGCACAATGCGTAATGCATTTTAATAACGTGTTTTTACGACGTCAAAATGCGTTATTATGTGGATTCATAAAGTATTTAAATAGCAAAATGCTCCAATGTCATATGCATACGTATCTGCTAAAGTATTTTGGCGAAAAGAGAAATAAATTATTTATATATAATTCTCCAAATAATTAGCAAAAATGGATGGCAATTTTGAAATATGCCGTTTTACATATTTTACGATATAAATACATCCATTACCTGATACTTCCGTTATAAAAAATTACATTTGATGAATATATTATAATTTCATATTTTTAAAATTCATGGCAGGTATCTTTGATTTCACAATTAAATAGCAATTAATTCCCGTATATTTTTTATTCGCTAAAAGTTACTCAAAGCAAGAGTATTAATGCGTAATGTTAAGCCAGCACCCGAATTTTTAATATTAATTTCCTACTAATCAAGAGTAATAAATATGAGATTAGGACAGTAAATTAGCATTTAATTGTATCATTCAAATATAATTTCTCGTGCCAGGTTAACGGAGAGAAAGGGAGTGTGTAAATTACATATTTCAATATATATCAATGTACGAGTCAACTTTGTGCATATCATCAGTATAATGAAGCGATATATTTCGTTATTTCCCCGTAACGAGCTCTTTGAATCATTCTGAATTGAATTATTCGCGCACTTTGTGCACGTGTCTCGCAAAATAATTCATATTCCTAATTCGATAATGAATTAATTATGCTCGCGGAAAACTCAATTGTCAGGAACTTTACAATTTTCAACGAACTTTAATTAACGTATCTTAATTATAAATCATCAGATTCGAGCGATATATAAACCGAAGACAATAAGTTCGTCTTGTTTAAAGCTCCGAGTTCGCGAAAAAGCGGGAAAGAGGGAGAAAGAGAAATTGCGCGCTACTATTTATTTAGGTCATACGAAGAGAGGGATTGCCGGTGACAATTCAAACGGCAGTTTTACGCACGTCTCGCTGCGTAACTCTAACACACGAAAATGAGAGATTTATCCAAAGCGATATGGGCGCCCGTTAGTTTGAGCTACGGGCGTGAACTTTCACCTCTGCCGTTGAAATGGCTGAATTTGTCAGCGGTTGCCCCCAATGCCGCAACTTTGCCGTCGTTTTTACTCGGTCTCGCCGCATATTTTCCCTTGTAAATGTAACACCCCCTTGCGTGATTTTTCCTGCACGTTCCGCGCGCGTTCGTAAAGTTTTGACGAGTGGCATTACGCAAAACCAATTCCGGCTCCTTGAATAAATCGCTTAAATTGCGAGATCACCTTGGCATGTGCGCCAGTTTTAATCAAACCCGGCCCAAATTTATAACAGAAGACGAAAATGAAATACAGAATCCCGGGGATATTTTGAACGATTTATACAATATTTATACAGTAATATTCATATTTTATTTGTAGCAGTATTGGAGGAATATTTTGGATATATGTTATGATACTTTGGACATATCATATTTTTTTGTCGATTAACTAGCCATAAACAATGAATCATAATTTTGAGAACTTATATATTTCGATGCGCGTGTTATATAATAATTATTCAATTTAAATTTTTATTAACTTATTCCAGAATCCATTTTTTCTTTTGCTTTTAATTTTTATTAACTTATTCCAGAATCCATTTTTTCTCAATTTTTCCTTAAACATTTGCATCTTATCAGTAAAACAAAATCTACTCTTCGAAGAACATTAATCTATTATTGCAAAGTTGCCTAAAGAAAAATAAACTTTTAACTTGATTTTTATACAGCTCTTTTTTAGCCTCTTAATTATATGAGATATTTTTGTTTTAATCCTCTTATTTTATTTGCTTAAATACTTGAATTTACGTAATGTTTGAACGATAAAAAAATCACTGATTATTTTTTTCACGACTTGGCGCAGAAATAAAAAATGCAATATCAGTTGAGGTAGACAACTTTTGTGTAAAAGAAGGGCAAGAAAATATAATGTGAAAAATAGCTGAATAAAACTGCGATAAATACACGTACACGATATATACTACCGCTCTTGCGCTTAATGCAAATCCGAAACAGTGTTTTGAAGAAGCGAATAAACAAGCTTTCAATACATGTTTTGAGTTGCTCGAGAATCGAGACATGTCTGCTAGCGTATAAACTTACGCACACGTAAAGTTGTCAAATGGGAAATATATATTGCGCAGCGTACGAAGCGCGCTTCGCAATAAGTCATTTAATTCTCTGGAGAATCATTTTGCAACAGTTGCGAATTAGAAGAGCGCTATATTGACTCACTCAAGATAAAGAATAGCGTGTAAACTTCAAACCTGAACAACCAGATAATTATATTATATAAATAAGAAATTAAATTATATTTATATTAATTAATTAAATTATATTTATAAGAAATATAAATAAAAATTAAATTATATTTATAAGAAATATAAATAAAAATTAAATTATATTTATAAGAAATTCTCATATAGATAAATATATAGATAAATATATTTATAAGAAATTATAAGAAATTCTCATAAAAATACATATATGCGTATATATAAAAAATAAAAATTCGACTTTATTTTTCATAAACCAAGTCCACCGAAAATTACTTTTTTCTAAATTATGTTGCTTTTAATCTTTCAACTACAAATAATACGTTATGAATCATGTATAAAATTGTGTTGCTTTTATTGCGGTGTTTTTCTTTATATGGTATTGGATTTATAACGTGACCTTTTTTAAAACACGTATTTCATGTATTTATTTATTTGTTTTTTTATCATTGGAAAATGCATTAATAAATCTCTGCCGCGAGTTGAAAGAAGTAGAAAAGCATGAATAAAAATGGCTAAGGCTTCAACGTGGCAAACAAAGGCTTTAAATACAAGGCAGAAATAAAAAAAGAGAAAACATTGTTTTCTAAAAAATAAAAGTTCTGATTTTTCATAACTTGGATTTCGCAGAAAACATTTGTATAGAACGTTAAACCTTTGAATTGCACTGATGTTTCCGGAAAGCGATTTTACAATTATTGTTATTCAAGTTTTACTGACGGCGTAAATTGATGCGCGATGTAAAATACGTGGATACAATCATGATTCGAGAATTCTAGACGTCGGATGACAAATGTTCCGGCCGGAAGTGGAGGTGAAATTACACGCTCGTTGTTCAAAGCACCCCGTCGACGTGACTCCCAGCAGGAATAGCACAAGTTAGGGATATCGCGCACAATTCGTGTATGATCCGCATAATAATTTGCGAATCATATCCGTATACACCGTCCATCATTCGCACACTGCCGCATATTCCGTTGTCGTGTACCAATTCATTAATGCAATAATAACACCGGGATATTTAGCCCGGATAGACACGTGAGATATTTCGGCGGATTTCAACTTTTGACTTTATTCCAGACTCGCCAATCGCGACTAATCTGCGGATTTCGCGGATGCACGCTATTAAAAATTGTAAAAGTTGCGAAATCGGTTCGACTTGTGATGCTTCGCTTTTGATATCGAGAGTTTCATTCGTGACAAGCGCGCGATATCGATTTCTAAAAAAATATGAAAAAAATAGTGCCATTTTTAGTGCTAGTCTGTTTTGTATTACTTTCTTTTTTTTATAGAAAAAAAAGAAATTGACACTATATATTAATAAATGCGCAATTGAGATCTGGCGAAATTATAAAAGTCATATCGTCGCTCATCGAAGCTCAATTGCCTGAATAATATAAGTTTCGCAGAACTATGAAAGTATGCAGATCCGTTCGCTCTGATGTGAATTTTTTGAAGCATGAAATCTTGAAGTTTTGCTTCTGGAATATGAATATTTGAATTTTGGCGGAGCATTCCGTAGCAAGTTCATTCAATTTAAAATGGACAAGAGACATTGAATCATTTCCGGATTTCGCTCACGTAAATTCTCAACCCCATATCTCGCAGCCTCGCCAGTCACGTTGCAACTTGACGCTTTAAGCGACGAGCGTCGAATTTCCTTACCGAGCTTCAGCCGAGCTATTACGTATGTCGACAGGATGCTGGACAACTGACCGCAAGAGAATACCATGACTGTTTAACTAAGGTCAATATCCAAATGTCACAGTCCCTAGGATAATTTTCCCATTATCTATTTACTTGACTGAATTAAAAAATTATATTAAATAATTGCAAAAATAATTTGAAAGAGAGAGAGAGAGAGAATCGCGAGTTGACATCGTCTTTAAAAGGCTATGAAGCTAAATTGTAATAAAATGATCAATAATAATCATCAAATAATGATTATTATTCGATACAGCATTTTTAAATAATCTCCTTTCAATCTAAATTATAAGATTTAGCGCTTTTTTTTATTTTATTTACAATACGACAGAGTGTAGTATAATACTGAAATAAGTCGGTTATTTTAAGTTTTCTTTAAAACCTGGTATTTCAAGCCGAATATAAGCGTGACGAATCAATCGTCCTGGATTTTCGTCCGATTAAATTTTTCCTTTTCGCGTTTCTCGAATCGCGATCCTGCGAAAGTCTCGTCCAGTTACCCGAACCAATTTACGAATACGGTAGATATAACGAGAGTCATTTTCGCGGGCGTCGAGCAGCTTGTCGGAATGCCTTTGCGCGACTAAAAGTGCACTGCAGTTAAATTCAGAGCAAATTTTAGTAGAGTGAAAAGGTCGTCTCTCCCGGCACTTGCCATTGTTAATTGGCAACAGAGGGGACAGGGGACAGGGGACAGGCGCGCTCCAATCTTTCCTCGTCTGGATGCAGCCGGATCCGAAGCACATGCACGTAGATCCTGCCCTCGTTGTTTGCTGCCTCTTGCCGCCCTTTTGTGCCCGTCGAAGTGCACGGCCTCGTTGGAAATCAAACCTGCTATTATCGTCGAAGCGACCTTATTTGAATTTAATTCACACGTTCGCTTAATTACGGATTCCTCGGGAAAGTCAATGAGTAATTTTATATTTCATAATTTATATTTCATTTATATTTCACACCTCTTCGTGGATTCTCCTAGTTTTAAAGACAATAAAGATCTCGGAAATCATGTTATTTGAAAAAATATCCAATCGTTGTTTTAGATGGGAATTATTTCTTTCTCTCTATCCTTTTAAAATTACCATCCATCGGTTTCAAGTGACGTGGAATCTTCATTAATAATAATTAAAGAATCAATATTTATTCAATATTATTTCAAATGCAAAATTTCTTACAATTCTCAGAATAGATAAGAAATTACTTTATAATTTTAATTGGTATCAAAACATACGTAGTTATTTAATTCATTTCCACAGCAAATCGTCTTATCTTATCGTTCTTCGTAATAAGGGTACTATTTTAATCTTTATCTTAAAAACACATTCAATTTGAAAGATATGAATCTAAAAACTAGCATTAATTTTGAAAAAGAGTTTTTATCCTGCTTAGTTTTAATCTCCCGGCGATTTAAGTGAATTGCTTTTCCCCAAATGAAACTGTGTCTCTTCCAAATAATCCACGTTAAGATATTATTACTTATCACCGTTTTTCTCCTCGCGAGGTGATAAGCGCTTAAGACGCGCAATTTCCTGTCATAGGGTAGACGTTGGGGAGGGATGACACATGACAAGAGGACTAAAACGAACAAATATATATGAATCTGCCTTTAAAAATGTTCGCTATCTCCTTCAGTATTTTCGAACTTATATTTTCGCCATCTTGTGTCGTGCTCGATTTTGTGTTTCCGTTATTGTCAATTAAAGAAAATGACGTGACGAAAGAAGAGCCCAGGGATTATCGAACCATTCTTTCGAGCCTGTCAACTGCACACTGTTGGAAGATCAGTCGGAGATAAAAAGCGGCAGTTTTCTTCGAAATTGCTCATAAAGGACAGACTCGACTTGCACCGCACCCTATTCTCCTAGCGATCCGTTGTTGTCCGCAGGACATGCACAACGTTCCGTGAAATTGCTCGCGCGAGATGGTAGCCGAGATGGTGGATCCAGCTATTCGTCATTTATCGTGTGGGCGGCCTTATTTTTTTTTAATAGTTTATCGCGTCAACTGTAGCGAAATGGAAAATAAAATAATGTATGAAGTAATAGAACACCGTAGTATTGAACGCGCGGATATGAACTTCTAGAAATTGGACCGAGTAGAAAGTTCATTAACCGATGTTATTACAACTTATGACGTAGTTTCAATATTATCGATCGCATGATATGAACAGCCATCTCGTTAAATTATTTACCATGCCGTTTATTGGATATTTTCCGATGCAGAGATATCGATCTTTTAATTATTCGTTATTAAAACAAATTTATCCACATACATATAATATGCACTTGATCTAAATTTGAAATCTGATGGAATGAAGTGTATCATCACTGATAAGCAGTAGATTTCGATTGTAATATTGTCGGGAAGTTTCACTGAGAAGAATTAATTAATTCAATTAATGATATTTAAAAAATGCGTCCCAGAATATCATATATAAGACATATTTTTTTATAGCCATATATATTTTGTTAACAAATATCTGGATTTGTAATCAAAAATTTTCATTTTTCCTAGATTTATCATATTTTAAGATCTTAAAAGAAATGTAATATGCATATAATTCTAAATTTGAATGCTAATTATATGAAATCTCATTGCCACCCTTACATAAGATGGAGGGATAAAATATGAATGCTTTCACTGATTCAATTTAAGAGAGTGGATGTTATATAAAAAAAGATAGAAGGAAGAGAGTAATATTATATTAATTCTACAATATTTCATAAAGAAATCTAGTGTATCTAATGTGTACTCGTAGAATTAAATTGAAATTTAACACGTTTGTGTTAAATTTCATAAAGAAATCTAGTATATCTAATGTATACTCGTAGAATTAAATTGAAATTTAACACGTTTGTGTTAAACACCAAAATTTAATTAATAGCCGCATAAATTTAATTAATGTTATAAGAATTACTTTGAAATGCGCAACTTCTCTCTGTTTTTAGGAGAAACAGGAAAATTTATAAAAGTATAAACAAATTTATAAAATTCTATAAAATAAATTTTACATCTTAAAAAAAAATTCTTTATAACTAAATTATTAGATATATGTACAATTCTTTCTTCGTTTTCATATCTGTAACATATTTCGCGGAATTAAAAAATAGTGCGATATACAAAAATTTTGAATTCCAATATCTCGAATTTAATCAACACCAGTTTATAAAATTGCAAAAAAAATTAGAAACGTTCATTTAATTCAATCGAAACTCGATTTGAATAACATATTTTTTATATATACTATAAATAAATCATAGATAAAAATTCAAAATATCAAATATAATCGATACAGTCAGCTCGCCGAAAAAACTCGCGGAAAAACTGCAAGAGTCTAAACAACAATCTCGTTTCTATTTTCATTTTTATGATTCTATAACACATTGCTTTGTGAAATACGATTACTGAATACTTCGTATATTTCGTTCTTCTTTTATGTATTTCTTATTGCAAAGTAAAAGAAACGAAGAGCATCGGAGCAAGAATAGAGGAGGACTTTCATTTTACGGTTGTAATCTCTTGACTGAAAAAGAGGAGCTGCTTCGGAAAATGGTGATCTGCACACCGTAATTCACTGAAGAAATGGGAAGTTATTGCCGTACTTTTCTTAAATTGTAATTTATACGGACAATTTGGCGAAAAGCGAATTAAAAAGCGAATGGGCTGTTGCTTCGAAACGCATATGACATAGGTCAATGGAATGCTGATGGCTCGCTATTATTCATCGATATGGACGTGCATTAATTCGTTTTAATCATATTGCACTTAATCGCTTACGATCGCCATTTCTCTCTTTCTCTCCGTTCTTTTTGTTATATTATACTAAAATAAAAATTCTCTTTTATTATAATAAGATCAAATAAAAAACATATATATCCACGATTTTTTTTTATATGACATAAAACTTTTTGAAAAGTAAAAAAGTACGAAAATCTCTCCATATCAAATTTTTGTGCGAGAGAGTTCCCTGCCATATTTGAGTGCCGTTCGGGAATGAATGTTATAAATGAATGGGCATAAAATTTTTATCAAATGTAGCTAGATGCTGACGCAATTAACGTAGCATATCCATCAAACGGAATGTTTCAATAAATTGTGGAGATAACTTTGTTACGTTTTCCAAGTGATGAAGCGAGATTCATTGCCATAACTTGACGTAATAGGCCGCGTAATGAAATGCCATGCGCGCACAAACATTACTATTATATGAGATACGTCATAACGAAGACCTAATGCGCACGATGGAATGGGCATGTCTGATAAGTGTTATTATAGTCCACGAAGCCAGCCGTAATTATTGATGGTCCCGCTGTAATCAACACGTGTTTGATTACATCATCAGATTCGCATAGTATAAGTATAGATGAACGGATTAAATTATTCATTGTATATCGTTGTCCATAATATAAGTATAGATGAACGGATTAAATTATTCATTGTATTCGTTATACCCATAATAATTTGGTTTTCATTATAGAGGCGTGTTATATAATATTATGTCGTATAATTAATCAATATGAAACCTTAATAATGTAGTATAAAAGGTAATATTTTTTCATATTTCTCTCAAAAATCTAAACAGGTGATCAATATTATATTTTTCTAAAAGTAATATTTTTTCATATTTCTCTCAAAAATCTAAACAGGCGATCAATATTATATTTTCTAAAAGTAATATTTTTTCATATTTCTCTCAAAAATCTAAACAGGCGATCAATATTATATTTTTTCTAAAAGTAATATTTTTTCATATTTCTCTCAAAAATCTAAACAGGCGATCAATATTATATTTTTCTAAAAGTAATATTTTTTCATATTTCTCTCAAAAAATCTAAACAGGCGATCAATATTATATTTTTCTAAAAGTAATATTTTTTCATATTTCTCTCAAAAATCTAAACAGGCGATCAATATTATATTTTTCTAAAAGTAATATTTTTTCATATTTCTCTCAAAAATCTAAACAGGCGATCAATATTATATTTTCTAAAAGTAATATTTTTCATATTTCTCTCAAAAATCTAAACAGGCGATCAATATTATATTTTTCTAAAAGTAATATTTTTTCATATTTCTCTCAAAAATCTAAATAGGCGATCAATATTATATTTTCTAAAAGTAATATTTTTTCATATTTCTCTCAAAAAATCTAAACAGGCGATCAATATTATATTTTTCTAAAAGTAATATTTTTTCATATTTCTCTCAAAAATCTAAACAGGCGATCAATATTATATTTTTCTAAAAGTAATATTTTTTCATATTTCTCTCAAAAATCTAAACAGGCGATCAATATTATATTTTTCTAAAAGTAATATTTTTTCATATTTCTCTCAAAAATCTAAACAGGCAATCAATATTATATTTTTCTAAAAGTAATATTTTTTCATATTTCTCTCAAAAATCTAAACAAGTGATCAATATTATATTTTTCTAAAAGTAATATTTTTTTCATATTTCTCTCAAAAATCTAAACAGGTGATCAATATTATATTTTTCTAAAAGTAATATTTTTTTCATATTTCTCTCAAAAATCTAAACAGGCGATCAATATTATATTTTTCTAAAAGTAATATTTTTTCATATTTCTCTCAAAAATCTAAACAGGCAATCAATATTATATTTTTCTAAAAAGTAATATTTTTTCATATTTCTCTCAAAAATCTAAACAGGCGATCAATATTATATTTTTCTAAAAGTAATATTTTTTCATATTTCTCTCAAAAATCTAAACAGGCGATCAATATTATATTTTTCTAAAAGTAATATTTTTTCCATATTTCTCTCAAAAATCTAAACAGGCGATCAATATTATATTTTTCTAAAAGTAATATTTTTTCATATTTCTCTCAAAAATCTAAACAGGCGATCAATATTATATTTTTCTAAAAGTAATATTTTTTCATATTTCTCTCAAAAATCTAAACAGGCGATCAATATTATATTTTTCTAAAAGTAATATTTTTCATATTTCTCTCAAAAATCTAAACAGGCGATCAATATTATATTTTTCTAAAAGTAATATTTTTTCATATTTCTCTCAAAAATCTAAACAGGCGATCAATATTATATTTTCTAAAAGTAATATTTTTCATATTTCTCTCAAAAATCTAAACAGGCGATCAATATTATATTTTTCTAAAAGTAATATTTTTTCATATTTCTCTCAAAAATCTAAACAGGCGATCAATATTATATTTTTCTAAAAGTAATATTTTTTCATATTTCTCTCAAAAATCTAAACAGGCGATCAATATTATATTTTTCTAAAAGTAATATTTTTTCATATTTCTCTCAAAAATCTAAACAGGCAATCAATATTATATTTTTTCTAAAAGTAATATTTTTTCATATTTCTCTCAAAAATCTAAACAAGTGATCAATATTATATTTTTCTAAAAGTAATATTTTTTCATATTTCTCTCAAAAATCTAAACAGGTGATCAATATTATATTTTTCTAAAAGTAATATTTTTTCATATTTCTCTCAAAAATCTAAAGAGGTGATCAATATTATATTTTTCTTGTTAATATGTCATTTTAATTTAACGAAGGAATTGGATTGTCATTCGAAGATGACAATGGTAGGTACTGTCGTTTTACCTCTCCTGTAGACACGACACAAATGGACGTAATACATAAGCGCACATAAGCAAGTATCGTCGTGTGAAAATACAATGGAGGACTCCTCCAATGCTGCGTGCTATTGAGAGTGATTCGTAAACACAGGTATAATGGACTGTGCACAATGGTGAACTTCAACAGTCTCGCTGAGTTACGCGGTTACGGGGAAGGGAAAAGGCATAATCGAATCTCTCTCTATATTGCACAAGGAGACGGCTAAATCCCGAATAACTTGCTTCAAAATATACCGCAGTTCATACAAAGCATTTCCTTGCAATGCACACAAATGAATACTTGTAAAATGCATAAACTATCTCTTATTAAGACCGATACAACATATTGAGTGGAAAATATTCTCCTCGATTGACAATTGACGATATGGAAAAATGATGTATGAAAGAAGAAATACAATTTACATTATATTTCGCAACGTGTTTGTGTTTTTAAAATTGCGAATAAATTTCAACTTTCATGTATCGCGATATTAATAATCGATGTCGGGAGGAGTATTGTACAGAATGTATGTTTTTACATATGCAGGATTCATAACCGCTAGTGTAGTGCGCGAATGGATGAGAATTGGCTACAGGTGGTCCCGGGCAAATCAATATGTGTACATGTATTAGATGAATATACGTGAGAATATTACTTATACTCTCGACGCGTTCCTTCCCCGAGACCAACGGGCTTTACGATCGACGACAGGCAACAATAGCGCGACATGACGAAAATATTTTTACGCTTCACGTCGTTTGTTGGAATGAATTTCATGTTTTCTTTTTGTCGAAACGCGTGCAAAATATACATATATTTCGAAACACATTTTGTAATATAGTTTACAGTAGCCTTGGGAAACTCTCGAGAATAAATTGGGAAACTATGTAAGATGGATTTCTAGATGGAGGAGAGTACTTACAGAAAAGCGGACAGCAAACTCAGGACGGGACAGCAAATAAGATAAAGGTGTGATTTGAAACGATGTGCGGGAATTGAACTGAAATAAGGAAAGGAACGAGTTTTAGTTAAAAGAAAAAAAGAAAAAGAACGAATATTTTCTCTTTATTAGGAAAACGTATATTAAAATTTTTTGTAATTAAATTATAAAAAATTTTAATAACATCTGTGTATGCATACTATACAGGAAGATAATAATAATAGTATATAATCTGTATATAATATAAACTGATAATATGACACTGATAGATATTGAAGAGAACGAGAATTGAATTTACATACATACAATTTTCAAACGTACAAATATTATTGTACTTGTATTGTTTGAAATAATAAGCAGTAACAGATTAACAAATAATCAATCAAACGATCGATTATTTATTAATCATTAATCATTAATCTGTGTGATGATTACCTTTTTTGTATTATTCTTCCTCGTCACTGTATTCTCCTACGAGTTCTTGTGGAAAGCCAATGGCGTACACGTCTTGTAGTGATATATGGATATAAGACGCAAGGTTGAACAATTTGTAGCTGCTGATACAATTCACTATCCAATTGTCGGAAATTGGTGCTGCTTTGGCAGTTCGATACCAATGTTCTGTCAAAATTAAAACACGAATATATATATATATATCGATATACAAGTATATTTGTATTTAACACAAATATACATAAATTTTTTTGGTGGGCTTTTCAAATTATCTTCATTATTATATTCATCATCGTATATATTATTTACTAACTTATCTACAACAAAACGAATCTACAACAATACTTATTATTATTTACCGATTTCTTCATCATCATGAACACCGTCTTGGATCACAATACCTTTCAAGCCTTCCTTTTGCGCCAAAGTTTCAAGAGAGTCTACCACTATGGCTCCAGTGGCGAGTAACAAGCTCTGAAAACCAAAGGTACTTTTACACTATGAGTTTGGCCCAAATCCAACTTCAAATGACGCGGTAGCTGGACGCGGAAACCGTAAATAAAAATCTTTCCAGTTCAGTGACATGTACAATGAATTGGTTTTAATCATAGTCGAAGAAGTCTTATCGCAATTTTGACAGAGATGAATAAGGTTCATGACGAGGAAAATAACTCTTCATGTCTAGCAAGAGAGAGATTAAAGATTCGCAATATTTCTTACGTTCTTCATTACGGAAATTAAAGCTGACGGAAGACTAACCTCATATTGATTTGGCAAAACATTCGAATACGGTCCGACGCACCAAAATGTAAAGCCTTCGAAGAGATCCTTTTCACGTAGCCTCGACCTTTGCGGACCGTCATCGATATTCCCATCGCTGAGCGTCATAGCCTCGTAAGGAGTTTCGTCCAGCAGTTTTCCCTTTTCGATACAATCTTCGATCCATTTGTAGCTGACTATCCATTTTCGATGAGCTATACCTTGAAGAAACTTCAATGTGCTTTTGGCTGCGTTCTTCTCGCCTATCGTGTTCACGATAACGTGCGTTATATCAGACTCAAACTGATTTACAAAATTTATATTGTACGTCGTCGCGAACTCTTTCACAATTGCCAATCGAGTCGCCGTCAAACCGCTACATATGAAACACAGTTTTCGCTTATTGGGTTGCCGGCAGACGTTCTTCAATTTATTTGTGGAATTTTGCGGTGTACTATGATAAAGTGGCCTCACAGACATGCTTGCATCATTCTTCGAGACGCTCCTTATCTTAGATGTACTCGGTGTCTGCTCGACAGATGATGGTGGTTCGAAATGTGGTTTCGAAATCGGCGATAAATACGATAGATTTTTCCTCGATTCATGTAGTTTCATATTGTTTCCATTGCTGCAAAATTATAATAATAAACTTTGCGTGTTGCAAAAGAACAAGTTAAAAATCAAATATTCAGAACTGCCTTTTCTGATTTTCTAAAGATTTTTGTATATTTTATATATCGTATATAAAATATAAAATATAAAAAAAATATATACAATATATATAAATATATTGTATATATTTTTTTATATTTTAAGATATTATCTATGAATCTTTTAATGAATATTAATTAATTATCATTTAAATCATATATATGTATTTATATATATTTAATACATTCTTTATATATAATTAATAATTCTTTTCGTACATTAATATATATTTTATATCGTTATTTTATCGTTCTATCTTATTTTTAATTGTATATATATTTGTATATATATTTAATTGTATATATTTTTATTGATATTTTGTTGCAATGTTCGAAACTAGAAATAAAAGGGGAGCAATTCTGCCCATTTTAGTATGAATCATGCAATAGTATATATATATTTATATACGAATATATAAGCAACTACCAAAAACATGTAGACATGAGCACGAGGGGCGATAAAGAAAAGAAGGGCTTAAAACACTTACTTCTTTATCTTTCTCTCGGGAGTTTTTTCCACAACATCGTCTTCGTCGGCAGAGAATATCTAAAAAGTTTAAAAATGCTATATAACTCTTACTATATTAATCGAGCTTTCATGTCGCAATCAAATGTAAATCTTATTATAAATAAACAATGAAAGCTAACTAAATATTTGAAAATAAAAAATAATGTGCTATGTAGTGCAAGCTCATAAAAGGGGAGATATATTCATATACAAATTAAGATTTCATATAATACATCCTCTCTACTCTAAATAATACATATATGCATTAACATTATATGATTAAAATATAAAAAATATAAATATACGTAAAATATTAAATCATAAAAAGAATTATAAAATCGAATTATAAAATCGAAAGAATTATAAAGTTATGATAGAAAAATTTGAAGATGGAAATTAAAAGTGTTCATTAATATATTAATATTAATAGTGCACTAATATTATTGCAGATAACTATTAATTTACACAAATGAGTTATAATTATTTCGATAAAATAAAGTTTTCTGAAAATATAAAGAAATTTATTCGCGATATATATATCTTATCAAATTTGCCATAATTTCTTTGTAATATGAATTATGATTTTATGAAAGCTGAAGAAAGCTATTAAAATTGTATACTTGCAAATATTCAATTCGTCATAATTATATATTTTATAATTATTTTTCAATATAAAGAATTTTGATATCTAACAAAAATATATTTTAAAACATAAAAAAACCATGCATTAATATGCTACTTAATTAAAAAACGGATGAATGAGATTGCATAAACAGGATGCACTGACCTCTATTGCAGCCTTGTCATCTTGAGTATCTTTCTTCCACTTTTCTGGAGTGTGCTGCTTCTCTTGGATCGAATCTTCTTGCAAAGTAATCTTCGTGGTTGTTTGATTCTGATCCTTAACCGAGATACCGAATAATTCTTTTTCAAACTTTTGCAGCTGAACTTGATGCTGCGTAACATCCATAAGCGAATCGAAGAAATCATCTGTTGTCTCGTTGCCAACTACTGATTTTTGCATTGTACCATTATCGACGTGTGGTCGATCCGTCGAAGCATTATGTTGCGCAAGAGAAGAAAATTCTTCAGAAAACTCTTCCCTTCCATGCAATAGATTGTGTTTTAATAAAATCCTTCCACAAGGATCTATGTCAATTGTATTGACACTTGCCGTTATATTTTTTTTCTCTCTTCGATCAACTGTACAGTCGTGTCTTTTCTGGTCGGGAGATTTAACAATTTCTTTCTCTAAATTTTCTAAACTAACGATCGTCTTGCGTTTCCGATTTTTGGGGAAATATTCGAAAATATCATGTGTTGACGACGCACTTAATATTGGAGTTTCCTGTGCGGTGTCACACGGTTCATCTGTCATCACGAGACAGTTCGATGTCTTCTGTTCCGCCAAGCGAGATTTGAGATTAGATCTGCTCGGCTGATCGGTACAAGGTATTATGTCTTCGTGGCTTTGTGGCAACTCGACCTTAGCGATAATCTCATTAAAATTATCCTGCAATAAACTCTTGCAACAGTCTCCGCTGTTCTTTTCTCTCTGACTCGTTTCGATGTCCCGTGAGATAGAATCCAGCGATCGACACTCCTTGGAATTGTTCTGCGATCGATTGATCTGCAGTACTTTATTTATGATGTCGTCATTAGAAGCTTCTGCGATTTTTTCCGATTTCTTGCTTCCGTTGTGTTCCTTGTACATAGATTGCTGTAGTATGTCAAAATTTTCCAAATTAAATATACTATTGCTTTCAAACAAATCCGATTCTCGCATCATCAAGTCTTTCTGACGATTCACCGGTCGATGATTAGTCAATTTTTCCTCAGATGGATTTCTTATCGACAAACATTTTTTCTTAGGCACATCCATAATCGATGCGTTCCGTTGGTCAGATTGATCGTCGGCTCTGGGTCTTCAGAGAAAAAACCATGACAGTATAAATAAAAGAAATACATCTTGTCTCAATGATAAAAAACTTTTCCGAGATTAAATGTACAGTGTACTATGCTTTACTTTGTCGCATTACTTTGTTTACAGTAATGGTAGCGTGTCGTAGTAATCACTCAAAGTAGTTTAGTAAGCAGAGAAAAAAAAAAGAAAAAAAAAAAGAAAAGAAAACATTTAATTTCGGAAAAACAATATTAACCATACATAGAGTGATATAAAATAAAAGCTAACATATAAGAAATATAATATGATATAAAGATGACAAAATGCTGAAGAAATAAAATTTAAAAAATAAAATCGTTACAGTAGGAAAGATTAAAACGGAAAAGTGTTCGAAGTTGCGACTCTTATATATTGCTCATATAAAATTATTATATAATTTCATTTCTAGTACCTTTTGCAATTTCTCGCAATATGCTCCGTCGATTCCGATTCCGTGTCTGAGCTAGAAATTTGTAGTATCCTTCTGAATTTTCTCGTGCGTGTATCCTGTTCCTTAGAATGCAGAGAGATTACTTCGATTACGTCTTGATCGTCCGAGGAATTTGAACGGTGTTTTTTACTCGCATTTAAACTCGATCCTGCATTTTTGGATGATCTGTTATATCTGTCACGTTTTATCCTACGTCCATCACTGTCACTGGCCGAATCGCTGTCATTTTTATTATCATCAAATAGCTTCTTGTAACTAATATATCTCGTTCTTTTCTTCCTATCTTTGATGAAAAGCTCTTGTGCTTTGCTCGTGGACGCTGCAAATTGTGAATTTTTCGCCTTAGGAAAGTTATTTTCTTCGGTATGAACGGGCTTCTCGAGTTCGGATTGCTGTCGCGTTGAATTCGCACGTCCAGACTCTCCGTGCTCGCTCATTGGAGAGTCTATCGCCAGAAACTTCAGCTGTGAATCTTTGTCTGGTGACAGCAGTTTAATAGAATTCGACGTTCCTGAATAAACACGTGAGATTTTCTTAATCGCCGAGTTACTTGCACGAGATGTCTTATGAGGAGACTGCGCACTTTTCTCCGCGATGTCCTCGATCATCGTAGTTTTCTTTTGATGATCGATATCTTTCTTTGGCATCGAAGCTGCTGAAATTTCACGAGGATGCGGGGATGCTGCGGAAAGTTCGACGTCTCTCGAAATAGTTTGAGTAACGGGACTAATATTCTCCATCACAGTAATATCCATTATGTCTTGTAAATCGTTTGATCGATTAGGGGATCTCGCTAAGTTGCACGGCATATTCATATTATATTGCAGCATGTCGAATTTGCTGATTGATTGCTGCATATTATATACTGATGCTATATTACACACATGTGCTGATTCGCGTTTAGTCGCGCCCAAGTAAAAATATTTGACGTTACGTCGCCTAATCATTGTGCCTTTTTGAAGAAATTTCACGGGACGTCTTTGGTTTTTAATATTTTCTGATGATTTTTTCGATGTCGTAGGATGATTGATGAGTTTCTCTTGACAAATAATTTTAGAAGCATTTTGGCCCGTTGTCTTTTTGAGAAGCGCACTGTCAAGTATCCTATTCCGATTGGTTTGTAATTGATCTTCATCGATTATCTCTAAATTCAAGTCGCGTTTTACAGATGATAATCTATCAAATAGTTTTCCGTCTTTCGATAATGGATTCGAATAAATGTATTTGCGATCATTTATATCATCTTTTTCGATAATCGACAGTTTGTCAATCAATGGAACTTGATCTAATAATGGCGAGTCAGTTTTCTTTTTCTCTTCAATTCCCGACTTTCTTTTCAAGGATAATCTGGTCTTTGATATTGGGGATTGCAAGGATTGAGAAGAGGCAATTTTTTTTAATTTCCTTTGAGTGTTGTTATTCCTTTCTTGTTCGAAAGTTCGGTTTTCGGTCGGTGACGAGTTTCCAAAGTTGTCGACAGAAGGACTTTGCGCAATGTCACGGATTATTTCGTGTTCGTGTACAGATTCGTTCAACTTCTGGGGCGTTAATATTATTAATTTTTTCGGCGACGGCAGTAACGAATCATAATGTTCTACAACAATCTCTGGACTTTCTTCACGACATCGATTTTGAGAAGCTTGACAATTTTTATTGACGTTTTCGAAGCCAATAATTTCGTTCATCTGACTGTTACTCAAGTTCATTGTACGTATTCGTTCGTTTTCTTCCTCTTGCATTTTTATCGAAAGCTGATTAGGTGATAATAATGAACTATTGACATTGTTTTTTGCAGATTTCTTTTGATTACGAGTGTTCGTTTCACTTAATACTTCCGATGGCATCACGTTTGTACTCGATAAATCTAGATTTTTATCGATCGTGTTTTCTTTCCGATTGTTCTTTTTTTTTTTATTGTTATTATTCGGTACAATTTTAGCCAGATTGTATTTCTTACTCGGCGATAACGTAACATTTTCAATTATTCGAGGTGTGTCCTTATTCTTCTCGGTACTCACATTCAGCTTCTTCATCTTTCTTTTTTTACCACCTTTCGTCTCTTTCCCGAATTCGATCATGCGAGTCCAATCCGCGGAAGAAGATGGCCCTGCAATTGCGGTCGATGTGCTCGAGATCGAGTTATTGATCGTCGAAATCTGACGCGTTTGATCGTCCACTGTTGTCAATGATGAATTGAAATTGTTCTGATTATTCGTTTTCTCAACGTTCAATTTTGACGTACGAAGTTTTTCACGTATTGTAGCATGAAACGCTTTATATTTCAATTCGATCGTTGTAGCGGAATCGGTCTTTATTTCTTCGTTTAATTTCTTCGTTTTCAAGTTCCCCTTTCTTATACGGGATGTATCCTCTGTATTTGTATTCTCCATATGATCTATACTCTGTTTATTTAAACTCTCTTTTCGACGATTTCTCCTGTTGCTTTTGTCGTTCTCATTTATATCGGTCGTGTTTAATTCATTATGATTATCGGATATTAGATTGTTGTTTTTTACACAGCTCGGGTCATCGGGCATATGATACAACCACGTGCGAACTTTAACATCAGGTCTGCTAAAATTCGCATTTTCATTCTCATCCGCAGGAACAGAATCATCACGTTTGACTACAACTGATGTATAACTTTCTTTTGTATTACGCGGTTTCGAATGTGACAATACTGTAACATAGATATCATCGAAGTGCAGATCAGAAAAGCGTCCCATTTTGTTTGCTGGTCTGGCTAAATAAATATAATCTTACATGTAACATTATAAAAAAAGAATCAATATAAGCACAATTTTTTATTTATTTTCGTACAATTATAGCTGAATTATATTACGATCGATAATTTCGGCGGTGATCTGTAAATTTCTTATTCTTTCTTTTTTCTAGTAAACATATTTTAAAAATATTCACCGCGAGGAGTTGGATGATGTCGGAAAAATACGTGATACTCAAACTCCACGGCCTTATAAAACATTGAACTTTATATACATGTCTAAATGTACAGTGTGTGTGTGAATCGAGGCACCCTAGAGTATCGAGAATTAAATTTTTCAAGTTTTCTCTGCGCACTATGAAGAACATAGTACTGACTTCGCTTAATGTACTTTTATGGCAGAGTATTCTCTGCTTTTTAACTTTCATTCACAACTAAATAAAATAATAGCAGATCTCTCACACAAGTCAATAGCTAGTGCAAGAATTATGACTATTATTGAAAGCATGCAACAATAATTCTCAATAATATTTTAATGAAAGAGCCATTTCCTGGCTGTGCTTATTTCTTTATGTTCCTTTATATTTTTTAATGTTTTTATATTCTGAATATTAATAGTAATAACCAATAATAACCCAGATAAGAATATGTATTTATTGATTTTAATATGAATTAAAAGTTATTCAAAAAAATTACAATTGAAAATTTCTGGAACATACTTACTATTTATGTTGCTGTCAAGTTGAATGGCAGTGACAAGATGTTTAAATTTTATAATACAGGCTTCTAAGTGATCATCTTTTGAAACATTGCGTCTATTAAGATTTTTTTTACACAATGGACAAGTTGCATTTTTCTTCCGCAACACTTTCCCTATGCACGACTTACAGAATGAATGGCCGCATCGTGTCTTTGTAGGTTCTATCATCAACTGCAAACTAAAATGAAATTGTAATATTATTTATAAATTCTGAAATTAATCTGAGTTTTCTTCATACACAAAATAATTATTTTAATTATATATATTTATATATACACAGTGTCAGGGCAATCTCTTCTCAAAAAACAGCTCTTGGAGCTTACCTTGAGAGCTTTTCAAAACACTATAATTTTTCATCGAGTACTTTTCAAGTTATGAGGCTTAAAATAATTTCTTAATTTTTGCATAAACCATAAAATATCTAGTAAAATATTCATTTTTCGATTATTCTTATCTTAATACATTTATGTATAAAATAATGAGAGGAATCAATTGATGTAAAGAAAATACAAAATTGTTTTGAAAAAAAATACATAATTGTTAATTGCAAATTACATATTTTTTCTTAATATCATAACTCGATGAAAAATACTTTATTAAAGTGATTTGAAAAGCTCTCGAGTTAAGCTATAGGTATTTTTTTTCAGAAGAGATTGTCCTGACACCCTATATATATATATATATATACATTTACATTATTAATATATTATATATATATATACATATGTATTGTATATGATATATATATATATGTATACATCATATATATCATATATATATTATATATATGAAATATATATATATATAAAAAAATATATATATATTAAACTATATTAAACTATATATAACTAATATTTAACTGTAAAAAAATAGTGTAATATTAAAAAAAAATTATATAAAGCGAATATATATTTCTTTATTATATTTTTTATTGTATTCATGCAATAGAAAATCTATAAAGGAAACATTTAATTACTTAAAATTTAATATAAATTTAATACAAAATTATTCACACATTCATACATAATTGATGATAAAACACAATGGTTTCACTTGATTCCAGACTCACAAGTATACTATAAACATTGGGCTACTGTATATATGCTATTGAATCCTAACCTATATCAACACTGCAATAGTGTAATCGCGCGCAAAAATAATCGATTAATCGGGATTATACATCATGCGAGCAAATTTGATCGTACTTTAATAGCGTTTTAATTAGAAGCGTGCGTATTCGCGACGTAAACTTACCAAATTGTACATTCCAAGCATTTTTGCAAACTGTTAACACTTTCGGAAAGTTTGTCCATGTCGATCTTTTGAATTTGTTCTGCCATTACTTTGCTCGTAATTAACACGCGCACTCTTGTTATCACAATTTATGATTCTTTCCTCGCAAAAAACTTGTCGTCGAATGAATTAGAAAAGTTGTTCAGCATGAATCGATACCACACCTCTTATTCGAATTAATAAAGCCGAACTTGACAATGCGCGGGAATTTACCGACTGCAACACAACTATGAGTCATTGCATTAGGCTAATATTACATATGTCGTACGACAAATTTTTTAAACACATTGATTGGCTGAGGCATAGAAAATTTCTAAAGATTCAAAAAATTATTATCCCGCAGCCAATCAATGTGCTTAACAAATTTTATCGGTCTTAAGCTAATATTACATTTGTCGTACGACAAATGTAATATCGGCCTTATCGATTATTTATTCGCGTTCGAACCGGGATATATGAAGATGGAGATCTGCAAAAAAAAATTCGTAATCAATACAAATCATCTAGTTTTAAATGTATGTTTATATTTAATAATTTAAATAAATTAATTTAATAATTTAAATAAATTAATTTATATAAATTAATGATACAAAGTATATAATATTTATAACATATAATATTTATTATAAATTATATATATACAAAATAAGAAATTAATATTTAAGTATAAATTATTTAAGTATAAATTATTTAAGTATAATATTTAAGTATAAATTATTTAATATAATACTTCAGTATTATTGGGGAAATATCATTTAAAAATTTTCAGTATGATAAATTAAATTTAAATTATATATGTTATTAACAAACCTGGGATATTATATGAAATTAAATTTGAATTAATTATTATGTTATCAACAAATTACAATAAAAACAAAAAAAAAAAAAAGATTAAAAGGGATTACGAAAATTGAATTTATACACTAATTTCATGAATAAATCAGTTAGATATTTCACCGAAAATGTAATGGATTTAATTTAATATTAATCTTAATCGAAATAATTGAATGGTTATACCAAACCAATTTTAGTAACAATTAAAGCAACAATTTCTTTAAATAAACAAAAGAGAGTTATCTCACCATGCATATTTCTTTGTACAAAAATATTAGAATAGACAGCATCGTTGGTCACGATTGAAAAAATGATTTACTGAGTAACATTTTGATTGATTAATCCGGACACAAAGTAAAGACTTTTTCTTGATTGATCAATTAAACGTCATTTTCAAGCGCAATCTGAGATTGCGATCGAGGAGACACTGGAGATGCCTCGAAGTATTTGTATGTGTTATTAACCAATCAGGATTAAAAGATTAAATATTTTTTTATCCTGATTGGTTAATTGCAATGCCTCGAGACATCTCTCTAGCGTCTCCTCGATCGCGGTTTTAAAGTGAGTGTGCAAGTCTTATATCGCGCTCGTTCATGCTTGAGATAAGTAGTTGGCGCGAAATCTGTGTTGAACGATTATCGCGATGTCGTGATGTGTTACAATCGTATCGATACGGC
The DNA here is from genome assembly GCA_030586385.1 of Camponotus fellah. Taxonomy (NCBI): domain Eukaryota; kingdom Metazoa; phylum Arthropoda; class Insecta; order Hymenoptera; family Formicidae; genus Camponotus; species Camponotus fellah. The sequence continues at coordinate 1,458,451 of JAPIVC010001004.1, forward strand.
TTATTTCGTCGCGTGTGCGCGTTTACGCGAGTTCTATTTCGTACATTATCGGAAAATATCGATATTAACGTTATCTCAATTGCAAGCTGTTGAAACATTCTCCAGGTAATTTTTTTTGACCGACTTTTTATGATTGGAAATCTTTTCTTAACTCCATGCTAACGATCGACGCCTTGAACCGACAGCGATTTCTTGGAGAAAGAAATTGGAGCAGATTTGATATTAAAACACTTTGAAACGTATGAAATATTCTTTTCTTAAATAAACAAAAGTTTAGCATTTATTATTGTATATTATTGTATTTCTTGTATTGGAATATATATTAGAATAAGCGTTAAGAGCCTTAGAATGCATACCATTATCGCGTATATTTGTAGTTCAAGTGCTTGAAACAAGTAATTGACGCGAAATTATTGTGATTATTGTGAATTTAATGTGACGACAGTTTCGTGTTATAATTGCATCGCTGTAATTCATTTCGATGCGATTAATATCTCCTAAAATATCAACAATAATGATGTCTCAATTGTGTACGGATAAAATATTTTTCAAGTAATTTTTTGATTTTTTGATTAAAATTTTTAATTTTGCGGTAACTGCCTCAAATCAAGAGCGACGTGAAAAAACTGGGTTGTTTTGACATTAAAAAATAAAAAAAATATATGTGTATACATTTATAAATATAAAACACATCATATATTTGATGTAATATTTATGTATATATATATATATATATGCATATTTTAAAATGTATTTTTTAATATCAAAACACTCAGTTACTACAACTCAGTTTTTTCATATCGTATTGTCGATTTAAAGCAGTTACCGTGAAATTAAAGAGATTTTAATCAAACAAAAATGAATCCTACAAAAATTATCTGAAGGATGTTTATTTAGCGTACAATTAAGATATCATTATTATCGATATTTTATGAAATATTAGTCGCATCACATCGAAATGAATATCATTGATGAACAAAACACGAAACTATCGTAAAAAATGTGAATATTATATTATATTAATGAATATAATATTATATTAATTTTGTGTGAAAATATATTTATTTGAAATTAAATTTAAAAACTGTGATGTTACTATTAATTTTTTGCTATTTCTTTTTAAATTCAGTTTTAAATATAAAATTTAATTAAAATTTTAATTTAATTTAATTATTAAAATATTAATTTAATTTAAAATTTTAGTTCTAAAAATTTCAGTTTTATAAAAATTTGTAAAAAGATTTATTTATTTGTGTTTGTGTGGCACATTTCAGCTCTTTTTTTTGTACCAAATATTTAAATAATTCTTGTTATATATAATTGGTAAAATATAATCATATTATATTCATATTATGTAAGATCTCGAAAGAGAGACACATGTGACTCAACAGCGATTACTGATTATTGAGCTTATAATTAATTATTTATTATATCATTCAATTAATTCTCATACATTGTTAATTACTAATGATAATAGTTTGCTAAAATTGCATTCACGAAATTAATATAACATAATGGTTGAAACGTCTACATAATATTATGCTTTATAGTATATTAATGAATTTATATACATGAATTTTATACATAAATATATACAATGTATATGTATTCTGATTTTTATATTTATCCTTAATACATTTTATCGACAAATTAAATGTGCAATTCTTTAAATTTCATTAGTAGAACTGCATTGTTTTGTCTATTAAATTCTATGAGGGCTCTATGATAAAATTTTCTGAATTAATATATCTTACAAACACGCGATTGATACGTGTACTTGCACATGTTTAATGCATGTCATTTTTAACAATGCTGAATATATTTTTACATACATTATTTTACATACTTCATTTAAACATACATCGTAAATGGTGGTAAATTGTTGCAAGTAGAAAAATGATTATAACAAGATTTTGCTTTTTAATAAAAAATTTTTAATAAAAAAAGAGGAAAAATAAATTACATATGGCGACGCAACGCGCGCAAATTGGATGAATTCGATACATGTTTTGCCATTGTACAAAAATCTTAGGAAACGGTGCACAAAAGCGACGCCGCGAATATGAATATAATCCTTGTCTGCCAGCCAGCCAGGATTCATACTGACGCGCTCATGCATAAGCTATTTTACTGGTTTACGGAAACTGGTTGGGAGAGCACCGCGCGACTCGCTCGAAAGCAAATTTATACATTATTCGCCGGCGATTATATAGGATGGCGGATCTCACGGAAGCCGCTCCCGGTGTAGGGAGTTTCAATTATTCGCATCCCTCCGCGATACAATTCGCCGATACAGGAAATGTTCGATCTTCCGCGGTTAACCATGTAGGCGTCTCCAACCATTCCGCGAAAAAAACTATCTTGGAACAATAAACAATTTGGCCTTAAAGTCATTTTGATCAAGGCAAACATTTAAGACAAAAGAATTAGCTGACTTTTGAACAAATACAGTCTTGTGATAAACTTATATATAATTTCGAAACTGTAAATGTATATTTTAATTTTACATTACTTTAAATGTATGTATCAATAAGTAAACGCTTGGCGATCTGATATTCAATTCAATTCCTGTTTTTAATTTAGTCAGTGAAAATATTTTTTCAATGATAAAATTTTAATTGAAACTGTATTTTTTTTTCATATAGTATCTCAGTTCCGGATGCGCAGCACTAGCCGTTGACGATTTCTACACATATGGAATTATGAATGTCGTCATGTAGCATTCTTCGCGGAACGACCTGTTGATGAAATATGGGGTGGTTCTTCCTTGCCAGTATTTTGCTGCTCTCCTTATGCGGTAAGTATTAAAAATATAATTTAAACTCTTACATAGAAACATGTAATATTAGAGTATTACTTTGCGCTGCGTTTGTTTATGTAAACAAATCTGCGAACATCTCAATCAAACTTTAAATACATTATATTATAAAAAAATAAATACACTGTACCTCTCATAATTTGGGAAAAATATTTTATTTGAAATTCTGTTTTAATATTTAAATTCCGACATTGTATAATTTATATTTATATTCAGAATCAATTAAAGAATATCGATTTAATTATTGATTATTTTTAGAAATAAATACAAGATTCAAATAAAAGGCTTACCTCAAAAATTTGAATTGTTGAATATTAGAGAATATTATCTGTGCAAAAATACATGGAATATTATGAATCATAAATTATTATATATTCTATAATGTTGATTTTCGTGCGATTAATATGAAATTTCGCGCTTAATAAACAGTTCAATGAACCGTGATTTATAACGCGTGCTTATTTTTGGAATCGTAAAATATATTAAAGTTTCAGTTTATTCGTTTTATGAAATTATGCAATCAAAAATTCAAGCGGCAAAGATAAAACAAAGGTGCTTCTATAAAAATAGCAATTCTTTTGCACAATTCGTTAAAACAAAATTGATCACTGCATGGATTCAATAACTCATCCTACCTCGATACGGGTTGAATTCTGGTTTCTGGCGGTTTGATTCTGAATTATACTTTATTTAAAATTATCGATTTTCTATTCGTGACTAAACTTGTGTCGTCAGGAATCTACATTTTAATCTGCATATGCAGATTACTCATTATTTTATCGGATAAAGAATAATAAAAAAAATTCATCACAAAAAATATTTACATTCTTCAAGTCGTTAATACAACTTTGCATTAAGGATGCTGCGAACCTGTCAATCACATATTTCGCAAACCTGATGGTAAAAATTGACTTTTTACCCCCATTACACACATATATATATATATATATACGTTGTAAAGGATTCATTCGGCACTCTTGGCACAAGCAATGCATGGAACAAAAATAGCACTTGACATTCGTGTTGATTCACGTTTCAATAATTTGCATTGTGACAAATATTAAATCCAATTTAGAGAGGAAAGCGCTTGAAAAAGGAATTGGACCGATTAGCGTCAAAAATTAATAAATCTATACATTTCGAGATTCACGAATTTAATATTACGCACGACATTTTTAGCTTTTAAAATATAAAACAATATTTTTAGCCTTTTAAAATATAAAATTATTAATTAATTTGTAAATTAAAGTAAAGATTCGTTCTGTAGAATTAAAATTTTTATTTTGAATGAATGAATTTTTGTATAGTCGTAAAATTTTTATGATACAATCGCTATAAAAAAAAGTTAATTTGATATAAGAAAATATATATTTACGATTTTGAAATTTTTGAATTTTTGATTTTGAATTTTTACGATTTTGAAATTAAATTATATTCTACAGAACAAATCTTTCCTTCAATTTACAAATTAATTATTAATTTTAATTTAATTTTAAATTATTAATTTTATATTCCAACATGCTACGACGCAATGTTAAATTCATGAATCTCAAAATGTATTAGATTTACTTTTAATGTATATACATAACTGATCCGTCTAGTTCCTTCTTAAATTATTGAATTATTGAATGTATAAGTATGCGTATAAATATTAAATCTCTTGAAAAAAATAGGTCAAGTCAATTTTGAATAATAGTGAATATAAATACCTTTTAGTAACTATCAAATGATAGTTATAAAAGTTATAATTGTCACCCATTTAACCAAATTCGATTTAATAACTGTTAGAAACAGAGAGAGTGCAAATTGAAAATGTTCCTTTTCTTCTCTTTATTACTTTCTCTTTATTGATGATGTCTAATATCAATTCATATCAAGTGAAACAGAAAATATGATTATGAAGTAAATTTGATGATGTACATCTATTGTTCGCATTCAAGTTTTCTGAAAAATGAATTAAGCGAGTTTCGTGCTATTATACATATATAATGTTACACATATATATATATGCACAATACTTATGTATCTATTATATTTGCACATTGTTTGACGAATTCCATGTTGAAAAGATACGGTCTATTAAATTCGCTTTGCAACAGGTATTGAAACCGATGAATCTTGAATTTTGATATTCGAGAGAATATAGGAATGAGTAAAATTTGTGGTCATACTAGATTTTTATTCCAAAACCAATTTATTCCCGACTTTATCATGTTCTACTATTCTCAAAAATTTATATTAATGTAAAAAAAAGAAAAAAATATTGTTTTTTGCCACAATTTTAAATACAATTTTAATATTTATTCATAAGTTTAATAAATTAGATAACGTACACAAGCATGAAAAGAGCAAAGAAATTCTTATATTGCATTAAAATAGATTATTATGAAAAACATAATTTTGTTTTTTTTTCTCTATTGCAAACGTAAAAAAAAAATAAAAAGATGTAAAAGAAATAGACAGACAAAAAACTAATATAAACAAACAAACAAATGATTACATTTACAACTTTTAATAAATTTATTCACATTATAAAATGCGTATAATATTATTTACAGATAATTATTATAATTATCTGTGAATGATATTACATAATTATAATATATATAAATATAATTATTATTCATTAAATAGATGATGCTAGCCGCGCAATTAAAGCTGGACAATTAATTATAATAATTACGACATAAATAATTAAATTACGGCTTACAACCATAAAAAATTCTCATTTATATATATACATATCTTTATTATCCATTGTTATAATCGTCATCATTTATCTACACTGACATTGAGTGGATCCCTAAATTCATCATTCACTCCTGTAAATTGCCCATCAATGCATTTACATCAATGTCACCCCTTGACCCAATAACGGATTGAAATCCTATCAACCTCTAACAAAGCATATATACATTAGTTTTAAGAAATATATTAAATAGAAAAAAATATATATATATCACATTTTGATCTTTCTGATTTGTTATTGTCTCTTATTTCTTGTATGATTCTCGTGATTGCCAAAATTTAATGGAACCTAATTCAAAAAATTTATTTCTCTTGCAAGTTTATGAAACACAATTTCTGTTGGCCTCATGTTTTCTTTTATTTAAAAAATCCTTCGATATATGTATATGTATTTCTTATGAACAAATTTTTTTATCTCTTGTGTTTTACTCTCAAAATAAAATTTTTATATATTTACATTAAGATTTAAAGATATCAATAAATACAGAACGAATGATATGAGCAAAATACACAACTTAAATAATAAATTTAATTTATAATAAACCATTGATTTTTAATTTTCAAGTTATTCAATTTACATATATATGCAATTTTTTTCGTAAAATTAATCCTTTTACAAGAAAGTTTAGCTTTTTCAAGAGACACTAAATTCTTAAAGGGCGACTTTATACAGATTATAAGTTCTCTGCAAATTCAAAAAGACTTTTTACAAAAAATTGAAGCTTTATAAAAGTGCTAAAAATTGTAGAAGAAAGATTACGATATAAGCATCTAAATTAAATAAATTAAAAATTAAATCAATAATTTATTATAATAAATTATATTTTCTACTCACATTTCACGCTCTCCATTTCCGAATATCTCAAACAATTGAGAAGGCAGTAAAATTCAAGCGTAAGAATAACGCAATCGTTCTCTAAGATACCAAATATAACTTTTCGAAAATGTTAAACAAGCAAAGGTAAGCGAGGGAGAATAATGTATAATCCATAATCGTGAATTTTCTCCTTCTCCCTTGATCGATCGAATGCGAATTTATAGTTTAACGGCGCACGCTCTACCTGTATATTTCATGCTGCTTCCTGGGAATCGGCCTGGCACGAAAAAGCGGCGGGAGCGCCAATGCCACAGGGTGGTGCTGGAGGTACAGGGACCCACGGTCAACCGCAGGTCGGTTCGTCGCCGAGCACCCCGAGCCCCGGTGGTGCTTCTATCGGTGGTGCTACAGGAAGCGGCGGCGGCGGCGGAGGCGGCGGTGGCGGCGGGGGTGGCGGGGTTGGTGGCGGGGGTGGTGGCGGAGCTACCAGCTTCTCTACCGGCGCTGGTTCCTTCGGTATCGGTGTCACCGGTGGGTCTCTCGGCGGAACCTCAACCGGAGGTGGGGCCGGCGGGGGTGCTGCCGCGTCCGGAACCGGCTGGTCCAAGGGGCCCGCTCGTCGGGGTCGTGGATGGCGCGATTGGCGTCGCGGCGATCCTACTCTCATGAAGGGCCTGTGGAAACAGTCGAAGGGTCCTCTAGGTAAATGGACTTACGCTAATCTCGCTCGAGGTTGCTTGTGATTTGTGTTGTTTTCAATATTCGGGAATGGCTGTTGTACATTTGACTTAGGGTATTCTAGTTTATACAGGGTGTCCCGCAATTACCGCTCCATATTTTAAAGGTAGATCCTCTGGCGAATTTAAAAACGATTTTTCCTCAGCGAAAAATGTCGAAGAAGATCATTATTTTTTGCATATTCTCAATTTTTGTCATGATGTATCTTTCTAACTAAGCCTTAAATTAAAATTCTATTAAAGTAAACTCTACCTAAAATTAACTAAAGAATGTGACTTTATTAATATTTTATTCTCATAAGGCTTAGTTTGCGAAAAACCCTTTATTTTCAATCATTTATAATTCGAAAACTATTAGTGCCTCGACATTTTCGCTGAGGAAAAATCATTTTTAAATTGGCCAGAGAATCTACCTTTAAAATATGGAGCGGTAGTTGCGGACACCCTGTATATATAATAAATGTTATGTAATTGATGAGTAGGTTACTCTTTTTTTTATTTATTTTTTTTTATATTATTGCTAATAGAGATCCCTCGACAAATTCAGACCTTACATTTTAGAACCACAGAAAGTTATCAATTATTTTTTCGATATATCTAGAATATATCTTTTAATATTTTCATGCAGCTTGTATGAGTTTTATTTTACTGTTGCATAAAAGTGTTTCTTTTTAATTGTCCTACTTTTATTTGCTATAATTAAAATTGTGCATGAATGCATCTTAAATCTGCTAATTTAGACAATTTTGTGCTTATTTAACCTCATGTTTTTATTCAAAATTAAGTATTATACTTACAATTAGAGTAAATATATTTATAGGGATATTTAAGAAAGATTGATTTCGAATAATTTATGCTTGTTTTATATATAAATCTTTCACGAAAGCTTACATCGTCAAAAATTGTATTCGCATAAATGATGATGGCATGATACGGATATAATTTATATTACATACTCGTTTTACCTCCGGCTTCATCGATTCGATGTTCGTAGCGGAAAAGTAATTTGTAAAACTTTTTTAGTTTTACTTTGACGTAACAGCATCTGTCACGAAATCTCATATCACGATAGTCGAACCATAAAGCACGTCTTGCAATTTTATGAAAGTTAGTTTGCTCGTTTGCGATTATGCGCTCGCTTGAATGGCAAGAAAAAAAATCGACAAACTTTTCTAGAGAATTTCTAGTTATATCGCTCTCTATTTTTTTTTTTAAATAAAAGTAGAATTTTAGAAAATGAAGTATAGCTTTTTAAATTTTAATGCAGAATAACATTTTGCATATTATCGGATCGATTTAATCATTCATATCGTCACGATTTCAACCAAGTTATCTCAGAGAATGCTCGCGTAGAGAAAAGGAAAATAATCGGATTAGAATTTAGTTCATTTCCAACGATTTTTGAATTTTGCCAAAGAACGTTTTATACCGTCTTACAAGTAAAACTCACTTTTACATTTTGTTTCTGTTGCAGCCAGTAACAGTCATTTATCGGTATTGATATTAAAGTATCAGAGTAGAGATATAATGTGGCGATGGTGAAAAATTCATGAAACGTACAAACAAAATGGCCTTTTTTTGCTCGCGTTCTTCATCGACTCGAGTCTCTATTTTAACTTTCAAATACGGTTCTGGCCGTAAAGAGTCTCCTTCGTTTTGAAAATTTCGGATTATCATCGCAGATTAGGGTTGTACTCAGCCATAAAGATTTAAAGTTGCTTGATTTTCGGAAAAAAGCAACATACAAAAACACAATATAATGTTAATTCTCCATCAAAATTAATTCTTATGTCAAATTTTAAAATTGCATGCAAATTTGTGTCTATTCTTAATAGGAATTTCAAGTTAATTTACTATTATATGTTAATTTACTGTTATATGCTTGTCAAAAAAATTATAATACATATTATAAAATATCAATACTTAAAAAATATGATATTCTATATTGAATATTTTCCTTTTCGTACTATCAGATTATTGAAAATATTTAGTAACATTTTTTATATAAATTATATAACATATACAAATTGAGATTTTACACTTCCATCGAGTAATCGAGTGAGCTTGCAATCTACCAGTCAAACGTAGATTAATCAAATTCTCTGTTAACTGAAACTGAAACTTCGAAATATTGCTAATCGATTTACTACTGCCACAGTTTGCTGAAATTACTAGCTATAAACTAACTTACTGTTTATTATCTTTGGAGGATGGAAAATCGATTCGAGCTAAATCGATTCTATCTTTATGTTCACAATAATTTTTTTCTGCAAAAGAATTACTCAGTTTAGATTACCGTACATTGCTTTCGTACATTTTAGCTTTGATTCGTCTTGCATTTCCCCAAGCGACGTACAGATCTGAGGCAATTAATTCAATTGTGTACCATATACGCCCCTGCATCGGGATAACAAATTATACCTGAAGGGGTTGAAGCAACAAGCATGCATTAACACTTAAGCACTCCGCGCACATCGGTGATCTTCCCACGATGCATGTTACCCAACTGTTTACCTACTTATCCCGCAACCGTGCGAGGACGTTAATTAGTTTCTTGACCACGTGTTTCACGTGACAAACGCGTTACACGAGGACATCGTGTGTCTTGTGTGCAAACAGATTCGCTAGGACAAGCGGAGATCTACATCGTCGTGGCTCTTCTGATCGGCTTTATCACCGTGGTGATCGGATGCTGGCTGTCCGACAATTGCTGGTCGCCCGAACCGGAAGGGGTGGTAACCCTCGCATAGCCTAGTGCCGACTTCCGTGCCTCCAGGCGATAACAACTACCACGACGCCCCTCCTACAGGATTCTTCAGGACCTCGGCCGCTATCCGGATCATCAACGCGGTAACGCACCCGGCAATCATCGGCCGTTGCTCGACATCAATGATAATGACACGCTGTTGCGCGTATGAATGTCACGTACTAGGGAGAGCTTCCTTGACGAGGAAGCATCGATCGATGTTTCCTCGCAAATTTCTACTTGCGAAGGGCGGGCTTTCGAGCAGGGTTCTTGAATGCAAAGAAAAGAAAATTCAAGGGAAAACAAGATTAAAAGGAAAAGAATCTTTTTTGCTGTACAGTAATTAATTTTTAAAATTCACATAAAATTCATGCTTGACACACGTCGTTTCTAAAATACGACAATCGAAAATTGGCGTTAAATCAATATGGAAAGTTATGCCGCAATATTTTATACATAACGAATGCAATTTGTTATATCGTAAAAAAGATATCAGCCCTAAAAACTGACTCTCTGCAATTGTAAGTCAGCTCTCCTTTCGCGTCGTTATAGCCAAAGAAAGAGAGTTTCTCAAACGTGATTAACATAATTAGATATATATGCTCTGAAGCGTGTCTGGATTCGAACGCGGACGGTTCCATTAAGGATATTGAGTGTTTCCATGTCATCCATTTAACCGTTAATTTAATTGATGCCTAATTATAAGCAGGCATTGATAGAGCGTCCAGCGTATTGTTACGCTGTACTTGTGCGAAGTACTTGTGATGGATATCAATATTATTATCTCACTTATTACGCAATTAAATGTCAGAATCTAAGACTTCGGGGACAATTGATCTTCCGCAAAGCGCAAATTACGATATGCAAAATTAAGACAGATATCTATATCCAGATTGGAGTACGATAAACACCGAAGGAGAGATCTTAAAATAAAGTATCTTGAATATAATATGCGTTATCAATATCACAAGCGTCATTTGATAATAATACGATCGTCGATTAAAAGCAACGCGCGATTAAAACCAACCTCACACACACCGTCAATCAGTCTATATACTTTTTTTTACGATTAGATTAATCTCAGATCGGCTACTTAAGCTTCCAAATGACTCCTGAAGACTCGGTCTTCAATTTTTTTTCAAGTGCTCGTGACTTCCATCGTTCTCGGCAAAGTCGAATCGATCTTTTTTTTACGACCGGGGCAGAGAATTGCGCTTTCCAATTTTAAAGTGAGTTTGAAGGATTCCCCATCCGCAAAAAGAGTTTGCGTCGACACTCGGACGTACGTCCGTCCGAAATCCGATCGGATTTAACGGGTTTGTATGCGCGAACGGACGGATTACGGGTCCGGGCGAAGTTCTTATATTGCGGTAATACTGTGCGAAGTTACTGCATCAGACTCGTCGGTGGTCGCAACGAAGTTGTAGCTCGCAAAGCCCGAAATGGGTCAATAGCCGCGGTGGCTCTCTTCCTCGCTCGCCTCACTCGCCGATGGCTCGTAACGTCATTAAAGTGTATCGCATCGAGAGACGAGCGGAGAGGCACCATTCGCGCCCCCTCGATTCTCCACAAGCCGCGGCACGTATAATGGTTTCTCCCACATGTCTTAATCATCGCATTCCGCATATACGAACTCGATTATGAACTACTACGTTGGCTATGAACCCCTCGGGACCGGCTCCAATCCGAGTTAATTCACGATGAATGTCCCTCGTAGTATCCCCTCGAATTTCGTCACTCTGTGTTACCTCATTATCGATTTCTCATCAATGATTATTAATTTCCATTGGTCCGGACTTTGTCAGTTATTAACATATCGTTGTAAGATTGATTTTCTCCTCTCGTATTGTCATTAGCGAAATCCGATAAGTTCTTACAATACACGTAGAGTTTTATTGCTCCTAATTGGATAGACGGCTGATATAATTGATCGCATCTCAAAAGTCATTGACACATTTTCTAGTGCTAATCTGATAACTTGAACGTTTCGATGTTAAAGATGTGACTTTTTCCAGATAAACGAATTATTTTTTAATTGCGTTGTCCGGCTCTTCTTCGTACAATATCAAGAATCGAGTCCAATTAATTAATTCCCCTGTTACGTATATATTATTTATATATTACATAAGGAAGTTTTTTTATATATCATGTATCAATTATTTTATTTAACAAGCGATTAACATATCTCAGGCATGTGTGTGTGTGAGATACCTATCAAACTATAAAACAGTTAATTACTGCACAAGAATCGCGTAGAATCGATGTATTGACTTAACAACGTCGGAATGACTCGATACGATTAACTGAAAATGTCGGGTCCGTATCGGTTTTACTTTATAGAACGTTTCATGGTATGGCAAACACAGTAGAATCGTTTGCACGATCTATGCGGAATTAATGAAATTCAATAGACAAGATGTGATTGACATGCTGCTCGCGCACGTTTCTGTTTAATACATAATATTAAGCACAATTCGCGTCTTGCGCGTCTTTCGCTTTGTGTTCTGAAACTCAATATATGTTTAATAATAAGTTCCATTGTCTGTTTATTTTACTCGACTTTCTAATTTAACTTTTAATGCAATTTCACCGTAAAACATTCCGTTGCGCAGATTGATAATTTCTTTTATCCACATACATTTTAACTAGTTTTTAACAAGATTTTAATTTACTGAATAATTTTCTGAAATTTCATTATTATTACTGTTGAAGAGATTCAATAAATGTTAATAGCTTTAATAAAAAAATTAATAACGCATCTAATGAATATAGACGAGCTATATAATATCTGATTGGCTCTCTTACATGGAATTATTGCAACGATTGTACTGTAATAAATGAATGAATGTATAAAAAAAAAGTTGCATTCGTACAAAAAAGCATGAATCTTGTTTGCAAGTTGAATCGTACGATCACAGTTTTGTACATGGTATATGATTTTATTAGGTAAATACGTCGATGAGGTTAGAAAAAAGGTTAAATCTATGAGCATCTTTTTATAGATACGAGCCACTTAAATAAAGAATCCAAAATCTTACGATATAAATGTCTAATTACTATAGGAAAAAGCATACACGATTAGAACATTACATGTATAATTAAGGATATATTTCCTTATTTTAAGATACATTTCTAATCGCTGCAATATTTCTGCAATATAAAATAATTCCATCTTTTACATTAATTATATACGTAAATTAATTATATACGTAAATTTCAATCCCTTTTTTATAAATATTAAACTATTAAGAAATAGTTATTAAAATCTTCTACACATTTATTATATTTATAATAAACGTTACAAGTGTATTTGAGATGTCTTAAAATTTGTAGATTTTTTTAAAGAAAGACAATAATATTCCAAATTGATAAAACTTTGTACGCGAATCTGTGTTAAATCATTGGGTGGAAAATGACGTGCTGAATTAACACGAGAACTTTGTATGCCTGGCACTAGGAAGTAAATTCGCGAAGCCTAAGAAAAAAAAGCCGAGGCAAATCGCAATATGTTAATATCGCGCTTTCGGTTCTAGCTGGAAAATTGAAAAATTTCATTGTGGGATGATGCTTCGAGTAGATTCGATGCCCTCGGGTACCCGCCAACGCATGCTCGTGACGTATGCAAAAAAAACAAACAAGACGCAGATTTTTACATGTGTACGATGGTGATAGCACGATATATCGTTGTCCAAAATGGGCGCGATTGCTGTCGAAACAACGGTCCTTTTTTTGCTCGTTTTCCTCCCCTCTCTCCCCCCTCTCATTCTCTCTTCCTCTCTTCTTTTTCTCGCATTTTGCACCCGCGTATGGAACGAGCGGGCCGCATTGACAGACTAATTAACCCGGAAGCACTCCACAGGCTCTGGCGCATCGCGTTTATTTTATTTGTCGTACGAAATCCCGCGGGCGCATATACATACCCGTGTGTTGATCGATTAATTGAATTTTGATGAACTTTGACAGGCGCTTGATGATCTCAAAGGGCAAAAAATTACGAGCAGATATTTTATTATAATTTATAGCGACAGCTTTTTCAAGATAGATCTCTGAAATGAGATTTGCAAGATAGATTTTCTTGATATCAAGATAATATTGTAAGTAAAAAAAAATATATCGTGAGAGAGAGAAGATATAAAATAATAATTTTTAGATCTAATGTTTTTAGGGGAAAAGAAATATTATTTACATACATTACTTGTCGACCTTCAGATTTCACTCTAAATTCTTCTCTATGTCATTTAAGCATCAACGCGATAATTTCATATTCTTGCAGTCGAATCAATCGCGAATTAATAATTCTACACTGTCCGAATTGACATTGATTTTTTTATTTAAGAAACATTATTTTTATCCAAGCAATTTCTACTTTTTTTAAATCTCTATACACATTATATGTATATATACTACGATCTTTTATTAAATCATACATATATGCCAAATATATTTTTTACTCGAATGACACTCTCCCGCGTTCGGTAAATTAACATATTTTTCCAAGTTCTCTCTTTTAAATCTCTATACACATTATGACTTACTACGATCTTTTATTAAATCTGTAGCCAATATTTTTTATTCGAATGACCCTCGCGTTCGGTAAATTAACATTTTAATCTAAGCAATCTCTACTTCTTTTAAATCTCTATACACATTATATGACTTACTACGATCTTTTATTAAATCATACATGTATGCCAAATATAGTTTTTACTCGAATAACACTCTCTAGTCGCGTTCGGTAAATTAACATTATTTTTATTCAAGTAATCTCTACTTCTTTTAAATCTCTATACACATTATATGGCATATATACTACGATCTTTTATTAAATCATACATGTATGCCAAATATATTTTTTACTCGAATGATATTCTCTAGTCGCGTTCGGTAAATTAACATTATTTTTATCCAAGCAATCTCTACTTCTTTTAAATCTCTATACACATTATATGGCATATATACTACGATCTTTTATTAAATCATCTGTATGCCAAATAATTTTTACTCGAATAACACTCTCTAGTCGCGTTCGGTAAATTAACATTATTTTCATCCAAGCAATCTCTACTTCTTTTAAATCTCTATACACATTATATGGCATATATGCTACGATCTTTTATTAAATCATACATGTATGCCAAATATATTTTTACTCGGGATTCTCTAGTCGCGTTCGGTAAATTAACATTATTTTTACCAAGCAATCTCTACTTCTTTTAAATCTCTATACACATTATATGGCATATATGCTACGATCTTTTATTAAATCATACATGTATGCCAAATATATTTTTTACTTGAATAATACTCTCTAGTCGCATTCGATAAATTAATATTATTTTAATCTAAGCAATCTCTACTTCTTTTAAATCTCTATCACATTATATAGCATATACTACGATCTTTTATTAAATCATACATGTATGTCAATATATTTTTTTACTCGAATGATATTCTCTAGTCGCGTTCGGTAAATTAACATTATTTTTATCCAAGCAATCTCTACTTATTTTAAATCTCTATACACATTATATGGCATATATGCAGGATCTTTTATTAAATCATACATGTATGTCAAATATATTTTTACTCGAATGATATTCTCTAGTCGCGTTCGGTAAATTAACATTATTTTTATCCAAGCAATCTCTACTTCTTTTAAATCTCTATACACATTATATGGCATATATGCTACGATCTTTTATTAAATCATACATGTTGCTAAATATATTTTTACTCGAATCACTCTCTAGTCGCTTCGGTAAATTAACATTATTTTCATCCAGGCAATCTCTCTTCTTTTAAATCTCACACATTATGGCATAAATGCTACGATCTTTTATTAAATCATACATGTATGCCAAATATATTTTTTACTCGAATGATATTCTCTAGTCGCGTTCGGTAAATTAACATTATTTTTATCCAAGCAATCTCTACTTCTTTTAAATCTCTATACACATTATATGTATATATACTACGATCTTTTATTAAATCATACATGTATGCCAAATATTTTTTACTCAATAATACTCTCTAATCCTTCGATAAATTAATATTATTTTAATCTAAGCAATCTCTACTCTTTAAATCTCTATACACATTATACAGGTGTCCGTCGATTTTCGACCTTAACGAAAAAAAAATAGTGGCTCAACTAAGAAGAAATTATTATTGTTTCGGGATTGTCGTCAATAATTATGGAAAAAAAAAAAAGAACCTGCAATCTGCGTGAATAAAGCGCGGGGCAGAGCCCCACTGTAACCGATACTAGTCGCGCCGCGAAGCGTGGGCGGGTCGCTCGAGACATGATACGATATATCGCAATACCGCGCGAAAAAGGGCCGTCCTTTGGGCGATGATGCACTATCATTCCACCCCTTGCGGTAGATAGCAGGGGGGCTTTTATAGGGTTTCCCCCAGGCCTATTCCACTCTTTGAAAATTATTCAAAATGCCATTACTATACGCTGAATACATCGTAATGATAAAATTATGGTGACAGTACCTTAAGATTGATCCGTGATTAAAAATCCTTCAAATGTATTCCACTTGATAATGACGATGATAAAGTGCTTCACGAATCTTTTCACTCGTCACGAAAACGCACTGCTGAAATGATTATTCCGATATTAGCGACACCCAGTTTCACAAATTGTGCCAACACGTATTTTGGCCTGGTTTTCGTTACGCCGGGGAAATGATTCCATGTAAGGCGGCCACGATGGTATTTCCGCTAGTCCGTAGCCACAACATATCCGTATATTCCAGATATACATTTTCACGTTAATTTACTACGCAAACCCAAATTTTTATTAAAACGTCTTAGCTCTCGCCTCATACACTCGTACGCCGGCAGCACGCAACTACAGCTGACAGCTGAGCGGACATGTGAGTGGCGTCGGTGAGTTCGACGCTTGCGACTTTTGTCCGTCAGCGAAGGCTGCTGGGCGTAGCAGTGTATTGGGGGCGTTTTTGAAAAGGTTTTGTCTTCAGTGAAAATGAGGTATATTTGGGAATATGCTGATATGATGGCCACAAAAACCCGTGCGGCTATTTATATCTCCGGGGCGAAAAAGCCGTAAATTTTATGTGTGTGCAATTATGTGAAGCGTGTCGTGTAATATCAGGAGGGTCAGCGAGCTTTTGCACGGGGATTCGGGAATATTAACGTCATATCGTGTGGGTATTTAATAGTATAACATGTGCATTGTATTCAGCGGCTATATAATGGCATTTTGGAATAATTTTATTGGAGGGAAGGAGGAAAACCAAACGGCGCCCACAGGGGATAAAATGATAGCGCATTTTCTCGCGCAGGTCTTTTCGGCGCGTATATATTGGCACTTGGGGCTCGTGCTTCCGGTCTTCTTATTTTTTTCCGTGTGCGACAACCCCAAAACAATAAAATAATTCTTTGGTAATCTTTTTTTTGGTCATCTTCCCATATACTACGATCTTTTATTAAATCACATGTATGTCAAATATATTTTTACTCGAATGATATTCTCTAGTCGTTCGGTAATTACTATTTTACCAAGGTCTCTACTCTTTTAAATCTCTAACATTTATGGCATATATGCTACGATCTTTTATTAAATCATACATTATGCCAAATATATTTTTTACTCGAATGATATTCTCTAGTCGCGTTCGGTAAATTAACATTATTTTTATCCAAGCAATCTCTACTTCTTTTAAATCTCTATACACATTATATGGCATATATGCTACGATCTTTTATTAAATCATACATGTATGCCAAATATATTTTTTACTTGAATAATACTCTCTAATCGCATTCGATAAATTAATATTATTTTAATCTAAGCAATCTCTACTTCTTTTAAATCTCTATACACATTATATGGCAAATACTACGATCTTTTATTAAATCATACATGTATGCCAAATATATTTTTTACTCGAATAACACTCTCTAGTCGCATTCGGTAAATTAACATTATTTTTTATCCAAGCAATCTCTACTTCTTTTAAATCTCTATACACATTATATGGCATATATGCTACGATCTTTTATTAAATCATACATGTATGCCAAATATATTTTTTACTCGAATGATATTCTCTAGTCGCGTTCGGTAAATTAACATTATTTTAATCCAAGAACTCTACTTCTTTTAAAACTCTATACACATGTCTTTTTATCAAGCTTTCTACTTCTTTTAAATCTCTATACACATTATATGGCATATATGCTACGATCTTTTATTAAATCATACATGTATGCCAAATATATTTTTTACTCGAATGACACTCTAATCGCGTTCGGTAAATTAATATTATTTTAATCTAAGCAACTCAACTTCTTTTAAATCTCTATACACATTATATGACTTATATACTACGATCTTTTATTAAATCATACATGTATGCCAAATATATTTTTTACTCGAATGACACTCTAATCGCGTTCGGTAAATTAATATTATTTTAATCCAAGCAATCTCTACTTCTTTTAAATCTCTATACACATTATATGGCATATATGCTACGATCTTTTATTAAATCATACATGTATGCCAAATATATTTTTTACTCGAATGATATTCTCTAGTCGCGTTCGGTAAATTAACATTATTTTAATCCAAGCAATCTTTACTTCTTTTAAAACTCTATACACATTTTTTACTCGAATAACATTCTCTAGTCGATTCGGTAAATTAACATTATTTTAATCCAAGCAATCTCTACTTCTTTTAAATCTCTGTACACATTATATGACTTATATACTACAATCTTTTATTAAATCATACATATATACCAAATATATTTTTTACTCGAATAACACTCTCTAGTCGCGTTCGGTAAATTTTCGAACGTGAAATATCACCGAAAAGAGTTAACTGAAATCCGCGACTACATACTTCACTGATGAAGATTATAACGGCCCTACCAGCAGACGATGTGAATTATAGCGGACGATGCGAACCGGACATCCTCGGATGCGCGATCGTTGTATCCGCGCCGGGGGCGAGAACGTAACAGGGGTTGCTGGCGCAAGTTCGCGAGCTTCGTAAATCACGTCTGACAGTAGCGTCGGCGTCCCCAGTGTACTCGCGTGTACGCTCCCTGAATACGCTCGGACAATTCGCGCACGTTCCGTACCGATCGCATGGTCTCCGATGTCCCTCGACCTCGAGAATCTTTCCCCAGAATCGAGTCGCGTCTACCCGAACGTGATGGGCGATCGCTCATTCCATCTGACGTTTGTAACCGACCGTTTGAAAGGCAACCCATTAGTTCCCATTAGGGAATAAACACATTCCCCCGTACCTCTTGGAAAGCGCAGATTCTGAATAACGACTTGCTGAGCATATTTTGATACGTTAAAATCAAGCACAGCTTCGTAAAACGCGACATATTTGTATATATAAGTGAATTAGCGCCGCAATCGCAAGTGTAATTTACGAGTTAAAAATATTAAACGCAATTTAGTTTTAACGCAAATATTTAACGCAAATTTAGTTTTAAATTTATATTTTGAAGAAGAGAGAGAAAGAGGTGCATTCAATGTATTAAATTTTTTTTTAATTCAAATGAAACAAAGTTTATTGGAAATAAATTAAATAAGAAATTTATTTGAAATAAAATTAAATCAGAAATATTCTCTATGCTTTTAAAGCTTAATTTATCGATAATGTTATATGTATTAAAATCTGAAACAGTATTAAATCTCACTTGCGAATTTTAGCTTGCGCTATTTCAGTTATGTGTTACAAAGATGATTATGAAATAGAATGCGTTATTTGCTTACAAGATAGAAAACACTCTCTGAAATACATTTCTGAAATTAATATCGAAAATTGCTAGAGTCGGCACTTTGTATTATAGAAACTAAGTTGTTCAAGATACAATTTGAAAAAAAAAATTAATGAAATAAAATTTTGATAAAAAAATTTGCGATTTGAGTCGAGCAATCGAGCGATCTTAAAATGTACAATAGCAGGGTCTTGTATATAATATAAATGTATCAAATATGTTCATATCGGATATAGATATATCTTTGTTAAATCATCTCATGACTCACGTTGTGAATTTCAAGCTTCAAAGGCTTTCGAGATGTGCGATGGAGTGTATAAAGCACAAGATACGATGAATTGGGAATACAAATTGCTTGGCTCGATCTACATATCTTGGGTTGATTTATCGACAGGGGAGCAATATTCATGTTGATTTTAATTTGCAAGAAATTATTATATATCACTTTATATTAAAGGCACAAATTCAAATATGGCGGACTAATAAAAGTCAGACGCGAATGGTCATGCGTCAATTTTGCAGGATATTAATTTTAATATGAAACTGATTAATGCACAAAGCGCGATTTCTTTTTATTTTATACTAAATAAATGTATAAATCTCAATCTTTTTAATTTTAATATCACTCTTATCTTCTTGAAGAAACATAAAAAGAAAATATCGAGGCAATATTACTGAATCGGAAATCTTTAGCAAGGGATATTAAAATTAAAAATCTCGAATTGAGATTTATACATTTACTTGATACAAATTTTAAACAAAAAAGAATTCAAACTTGTGCACACTAATCAGTTTCATAGTAATATTAATTTTTACGTACAATCATCTGCGTCTGAGTCTCTTATTAATGATATTCGAATTTATATATTTCATATTCAGAATATTTTATTAATCTCTTCTTAATTTGTAAATTTTTGTTGCGTTTAGTTTGAATTTAGTTTTTCTTCTTTTATTTCTCGTAAATATTTAACGCGAAAGGAGAAGCGAGAGAAACAAAATTTAATAAGTAAAATGAAATTGCTAGAGATACCGGTCGCTTCTCTCGGTTCGCGATTGAGATCTTTCGATTTGTCGAGCAATAGTAGCGAACGACTGTCTGCGACGCACGCTTGTACAGTTGCGATGCTTTCAAATCCCTCGCACAAAAGGAAATAAAAGCCATTCGAAGACTGACAACCGCAGAAACGCTGCGATTCGAATCGCAGTTTGATTAAATGAGCAATGTCGAGAGAAAACTTTGTAATATTATCAATTATAGCAAGATGCGATCAAATTTTGTGCAATCCGATTACACGCGCGATTTTTTGACATGTTCTTTACAAATGTGTAAGAAAATCTTTGCAATATCTTACAAATAAAAGAAATACAAATAAATTTTTTTATCTCAACATCATCCACACATCGGAAACTTATTGCTTACTGATCATTTCTTTAAATCATAGGAGCTTCAAATAGGGATTTGACGTAAAGAGTTATCCTTGTTACAAAAACGAATTGCCAGTAGTTAAATTGCGACGAGTTTTCACAAGACAAATACTACAAATACAGGGAGAAATGCACTTTTAAATTACGGCAATGACAAACAGAAACGATCTCCTTGGCGAAAATAAATACGGAGTCGGATAAGAATAATGAAAGCAGAAGAGAATTCGAGATGTCGGCCGCGAATTTTCCCGATTAAGTCGAGCAACGGCGAATGAACGAGCGACGAGCCATCGTTACGTTAGTAATTGCGACAAAAAACCTTGTCCCGAGAGAAATTGCCACGCTTGGTGGCGGGGTCCTTGAGAGGGATGGAAAGGAAATTCCTCGTCCGGAGGGGGCTTGTTGTTGTTAGCTACCTGGTCCGGAAGTTTTTCTCGCGTTCTCAATGAACGGATCTTTTTCGCAAGTCTCGCTCCTGATTTCGCGATCGGCGGGTCGTAAACACCGACAGATTTCGTCGGCAAATGGGTCAGCCGGCGATTAAATCGCGGTGAGACTGATCGCGAAATCAACGGTACACTTTTGGAATCTTGTATCCGATCGGAAGGTCGGAATAAATTCGCTCGCTGTCGGTTTCGCCGCGTGCGAAACACGCGCGTATTCGCGTAAATTTCGCAGATAAAATTCTGTTTGCACGGTTAAAGGTTCTTTCCTGGCGAAGTACTAATATGAACATTATGTGTAAGCCACTTACATATCCGGAGAGCAGTCCGCTTTTCAAACATTTCCGTCGGGTGTCAAGCGAAAAGATTTTTCTCACTCAATTTTTGTTTAAAAAAAATGGAATTCGTAAATTGCATCTCCGAATATAAACGTAAATTAAATTCTTGTTGAAAAATATTCGAAATTATGAAAAATAATGCGTAAAAAAAGAATTGGAAATGAAATGCAAAAAAAATGCAAATGACACAGTCCACATTTAATATGATTTACTTACAGTGAACACTTATATTATTATAGTGTTTCATGTAGACTGGAGCAGTTCATGTGCGCAGATTTGATTTATATCTGTTGGGATTTACATAACTGTTCTCGCACCAGAGCGTGCAGCCGTGCAAATTGAGATTTGTCTACGTGTTCTTTAACTGCTTTGCATAGGTTTATCTAAGAGAGGGCAGATTAAAAGAAAAAAATAATAATTAATACTTCGCGACTTTTATAGAGCGGCACACGCTAGAATTTTTCACGTATAAAAGGTATCGCTCGAGAGAGAGAAGCAAATTCCGCATATTTATAAATTTTACGATCAATTGTATGCGAATTACTATGCGAACTTAACCCTTTACTGCTGCTGGTTTTATCATATTTTTATGGGGAGGATTTTACATCCTACTTATATGGATGCTCTTGTGACATACAATAATAAACTTCACAGCGATTTACGATGTGTGGAAACAGATTAGATTAGAACGCAATATTTCTTGGATGGCCAGCTCCAATAGCTTACGATTCATATTAATTAT
This sequence comes from Camponotus fellah, assembly GCA_030586385.1. Taxonomy (NCBI): domain Eukaryota; kingdom Metazoa; phylum Arthropoda; class Insecta; order Hymenoptera; family Formicidae; genus Camponotus; species Camponotus fellah. The sequence continues at coordinate 1,481,044 of JAPIVC010001004.1, forward strand.
GAGATACAACAGATTGGTGTAATAAATTCTGTATTTGTCATTTGCTCTTTAAAGAACGATTTTAATCTCTCCAACAATTTTCGAAATATACGTTAAAATAATTTAAATAACAAATAATAATTTTTCGTCGATTCCTTACTTCGTTTTAAATAGAAAGAAATTAAATATATTAAGAATATATTAAGAAATTAAATTAAATGTATATAATATATATAATTTTTAAATTAAATATATATAATATATATTAAATATATATAAAATTATATAATATATATTTATTATAATATATATTAAATATATATAAAATTATATAATATATATAATTTTCTTTAATTAAATATATAAATATATATAATATTAAATATATAATATTAAATACATAATATTAAATATATAATATTAAATATATAATATTAAATATATATAATATTTATAATTTAAATATGTATAATATTAATTTTCTTTAATTTTCCAAAAAGATACACTCGTGACTGCTCGAATTAATAATAAATTAATACTCGGAGGTGAGGCAGGCCTTTTGCATCGAGATGAAAGAGGTACGCAGTAAAGGGTTAAATGCCACTACAAAGTGCAATCTAGACATGCGTGCACTGTTCATACATACATGCAGAGAGGCGGTTCTCGTACTTTGAACGAAGAATCAGTCTATGCTTTTGCTGTACAAGCCCCACTCGTAGCAAGTTCAGTAAATACTGGACCACATTTAGAAACGTCAGACTCTCGCGAGGGAAGGTAAATCCAGGTGAGAGGCTCTGGAATACCGAGCACGTCAGACAGTGAGGGATAGTAGCAAACTTCTCGCTCCTTTGGGAGTGCCAAAAGCTGCGTTCTCGATCGCATCTTATGATCGCGCGGTAAGCCACGACCTCTCTCTTTCTCTCTCTCTCCCTTTATCTCCAAACAAAGTTAGATTTAAGAAGGTTGCGCATCCTCGAAGAAAATGGAAAAGGATAACATCTTGCCTTGCACGTATCGTACAACATTAAGGCGACCATGCGTTCTGCTTTTATTTTTATAAATATTATTATCGTTTCCTTCTTCTCTCTTTCGATACATTCAATTTCCTATATGTGTAGATTTAATTTTGCTACAAGCTTGACAATATTAAATATCATTGTGTATTTTGATGGATTTTATTGCCATTTTAATTATTTATACACAATCAGTGTTTATGCACATCGGTGTGTTTATTGTGTCATCATTTTAATAAATGATATTGGGATTTTAATTTCCACGATTACTGCTAATCAATCTCTCTGGCATGGACTTTAACACATAGCATGTGTAACTTTAATTTGTAGTGTATTTCTTATTTTGATAGAACAAGATTTTCTTTCTCAAGATTTAATATAAGATTTCTTATCATTTTTAGAATTATGTTAAAAATTTATTATTGAAATTTAGAATCTGACAAGGCAATTAAACTTGTTTTAAAATGATATTAATGCAGAATAAGCCATTTTTAAATGCGTGTGTAACTTTTCTTTATAAAAATTAAAATTAAATTAAAAATTGTAATATCATCTTTCATAATTGATTTATCTTTTAGTTTCTGCGACGAAGATTTTATTGAATGTTTTTGAATCCGCGCAAAATTATTGCGTAAAGATTGCGTTTTCATTTTTCATTTACTAATCATGATTCGTTATATTCGTATGAGCGACAAATTGATGCAACGCACGCAAAACGATAAAAAAATCGATTAATATTTGCGACGTATTTGCACTTTGGCAACGAGATTCGCATTCGCGTGGCGCAGGTCACATTTGTGCTCGACGCCGCATCATTATTTCTCGGAAAGTAATTGCTGTTCGTTAATGACGTCCTGTGCAACGTTCCGGCACAAAAGCGTTGCCTGAACGGCTAAGATCCGGCGACGTAAGAAGGATGATGTCGACCGGTTATATACCGTAGGACCTTCTCCTCGAGATCGACGTAATTAACGAACTTCCGACATTTCTGGCATGAGTTAAGAAGCGATGAATTCATTTCAAGCGGGAACAATGAACGCTATCGACAGCGATACTCGCTGAGAAATACGACTCGCGTTACGGTATCATCCATTAATGGGAATCGAAAATCGGTGTCTCTCGGTCTGTGATTGATTAGCGATTTAAACAATTTTATTCATCTTTAATTTAATTAATTAACAATTAACGAAAATTATTCATATGAGTCAAGCATATAAGGAAAGGGATGTCTAATAAAATATGCTTTATTAATTTATTTATTTTATATCTTGATTTATTTATTACATCTTGATTTATTTATTTGATATCTTGATTTATTTATTTTAATGTTAGGGTAACATGAATTGCATTATCCATGATTTTTTCTTGATTTATTTATTTTTCTTGATTTATTTATTTGACATCTTGATTTATTTATTTTAATGTTAAGGTAACATGAATTGCATTATCCATGGTTTTTTCATTAATAATAAATCTTGTGCAATTTTCAAATAATTAATTATGTGTGTAATGTATCAAAATCAAATAAATAATTTCAAATATATGCGCATGCACGCGGATGTTTGTGATCTATTAGTTCAAACAACGAGAGTATATCCGTTATTAAACAATGCCCACACTTGAATTGAGAAATATATGCGCTTAATGCGATTAAAATATCGGATTATTAATATCGTGTGTTTTATGCGGATTTTATGTTGATATGATTAAAAGTTTTACGATTCAGCTATGAAAGGATTATACACCGCCGTCTGGAATTAATTGATTTCCGATTCCCAGCTATCATCCCATTTTTGCGATCGCGGCGAGAGATCGATGTTACTCTAAACTTCAGTCCGCTCGTGTGCGTCCGCATCGTAAATTAATAAAAAGTGATAATAAACGTACTAAACTAAGTGGACCAACGTCTCAAAGCCACATATGGAAATTCTAAAAAGGGGTCGTAGCATAGGGAAGACCCGCTTGAAAGTGTTACAAGTACATCGCGTTGACCAATCGGCTGACCGATCGTTTTCCTAGTTGTTCCCTTTCGCGTAAGGCCATTTCCACGATTGAAGCGTCGAACGTGTGGAAAAGTGGCGGTTATCGAAGTGAAAAATTCGCCTCGACGTGTACGTAGCACTGGCCGACGTATTACATTGGGTACATTTGCGAAAATCGACGAGATATTCGAATAAAATGGAAGTGTACATATATGTGTCAAGAATACAATGTTCTAAATATATATATATATATATATGATATCTAAGAAATGTTATTAAAATTTATCGAAATTAGTTAATTAGATATACATAAGAAAAAAATTAAGAGTTATTAATTGTAAAAGATTTTAATGGTAATTTGAAAAATATTGTATCTTTAAGAATCCAAAATTTCGAATAATTTGGAGAAATTAGATATGAATCATATATTCTAAATTTGCAAAATAAAGATTATTATGAATAATCGTTAAAGATAAAAATTTTATGAAAATTGAACATTTCGTTTTTCTTTTATGTGAGATATATTATACATCCTGTTACTTTATTTCAATATTAATATAGATACAACTCAGCGTTATATCATTTGAAATACATAAGAAAAAAATTAAGAATTATTAATTATAAAAGATTTTAATGGTAATTTGAAAAATGTTATATCTTTAAGAATCCAAAATTTCGAATAATTTGGAGAAATTAGATATAAATCATATATTCTAAATTTGCAAAATAAAGATTATTATGAATAATCGTTAAAGATAAAAATTTTATAAAAATTGAACATTTCATTTTTCTTTTATGTGAGATATATTATACATCCTGTTACTTTATTTCAATATTAATATAGGTACAACTCAGCGTTATATTATTTGAAATACATAAGAAAAAAATTAAGAGTTATTAATTATAAAAGATTTTAACGCTAACTTGAAAAATGTTATATCTTTAAGAATCCAAAATTTCGAATAATTTGAAGAAATTAGATATGAATATATTCTAAATTTGCAAAATAAAGATTATTATGAATAATCGTTAAAGATAAAAATTTTATAAAAATTGAACATTTCATTTTTCTTTTATGTGAGATATATTATACATCCTGTTATTTCAATATTAATATAGATACAACTCAGCGTTATATCATTTGAAATTTAATGTATTATATACATTTGAATATATATTCTCTATATTATACTATATTATTGTATATATAAAGTTCATTACATATAACATAATATATATTATCGATTGATATATATAAAAAATATATACATATAATAAATATTATTCGATTATACTCGTTTAAGATGTTGCCATCTTTCGCTTCAATCGGAGAAATGTATCGCTATTACTGCATGCAAGTTATAAGTGTCATGACTTGCAAATCTTCTTTGCGATAACAAAGATTAATGCATTCGTTTAAATGGGATATTTATTGCGGACAGGCCGATCGGTTAATCGCTAATAGGCAAATAGATAGGGAAATATTGATATCAGCTTGAAACTATATATAACACGTACCACTGTCTAAAAAATTTATCGTACGAAATATTTCCATAAATCATATACATATACATACATAATATATATATATATATATATATATACATGTACATATATGCACATATATGCATATTTATATATACACGAGGCACTGCAACTTCCTTTTCTAGTACATTTTAAACTAACATTTTTATTCTCTCTCACGTACACACATACACACTCACGTACATAAGATGCTACCTTTTTTATATTTTTACTAAAGGACGAACGATGCGTGTGTATACACAGTGGCATAATCGCATCGCGTAGACATTTCGACTTACTAATTAGACGAAATCCAGAATACTAGATAGACTAAATGCGCTATTAAAAGATAGCTAGTTATATTCTATATCTATATTGAATTTTATTTTTTCGAATTTTTTTCTCTAACATCGAGATAGAAGATGCACATCGTGCGGTCATTTATACACTTGCTGCTTTTTACACAAATAGTAATCAGCTGGTTAAGTCAAAATTATCTTTAAACTATAATATTCTTTAAAAATTTAGTTTTATGAAAATATGTAAAACAAAATATTATTATTGTTGATATGTAAATTAAGCGGTTTATAGTTTAAGGGCAAAAATATATTTTAAAATGATATAAAATTATTTTAAATAATATTTTCGATGTGAGAATGTAATAATTACATCAGAAATTGCATACGAGGCAATTCGAATAACGATATTCCGTAGACAACTGTGTATTCGCAGTGATCTATTGAAACAAAATATTGGAAAAAAATAAAATTTACATTCTCCAATCAACAATATTCATTTCATTTCATTTTTCTGCCGCGGGAACAAAGCGAGATATTAAAGTTTTTAGAGCAACATTCAGCGACCAGTGTGATAAATGGTTTCCCGATGGAAAAAAAAAAAAAGATAATTAAATGTAAGAATTGTATTTTCGTATCCTTTCGAAATGACTTAACCACCTCCATAAAAAAAATGTCCCATTAATCTGGTCGTAATAATTAATCTTTTGAGCGCATGAAGGTGCCTTTAAGTTCCGCGTTTTACACGTTGGCTTGGTTCACTTTTGTCTCCGCCTCTTAGAATATTAATGGTTCTTCCCGGAGACTCACGATGGGACGCAGTAGGGAAACGATACGACGAACTTTTAAAGCGATTAATATTCTATAATTCTTAAATAAGTAATGCGTTCTTATGTACGTCTACATTTTTGCTCTTGATTATATATATATATATTTCTGTTAAAATTGTCACTGAATGCAAGTTAAAGATATATGACGTAGCGATTCGTACTCTGCATCTCCGAAAACTATATCAAGTCATCGCAAACTACGTGAAATAATTATGACAAATAATTTTTTATAACGCGTTATATTCGAAGCCAGAGAATAATTTCTCAACAAAATATTAATATTATACTAATCATTAATTTCGTGTCATTGTATTGCGCAAGAATAACATTTCTCCCCACTTTTACTTACTAACTCCAAGTCGAAATATCGTCGAAATATTTGTGTAAGTCGTGATAGGCAGATATCTACGTAAGAATTTTTCAAACGTAAATCATTTGAACGCGAGATACATATCCCTTGAATATATTATAAATCTCATCATTTCATATTGGGCGATATCGTTTCCTTTTGTAAACTCGATTAATGCGAACGCTTAGCTTGGCACATGCGATATTTGCCGATATGCGTGCGAAAAATTAATCGCGACGTCCATATTTTTTGCTCACTCGGCGCAGCTGCTGCAGGTAGTGTACATATACATATGTATATATACATATATATTTTAGTGTGCGTGTGCCTGTACTTTGTCTTATAGTTTGATACTGTTGTATATACCGCGAACTGTACCTCGGAGTTTATTGTAAAACACTTTAACTGTCAATTATACATGGAGTTTTATGATATACACAAAACTTCAGCCAAGCGACGTAAAATATATATATACATAGTAGATATACACATATATATATATACATATATATATATATATATATATATATACGTGTAACGTAAGAGTACGCGTATAGTCAGTACATATAAATGTGAAATGTATGGCCTGTGCATAATTCTAAATTAGGTACGTTCGAAATAATATCCGTAGGTCTATACGTATGTAATCGGCTGTGGGAGAGACGTAAGAGAGTTAGAATATCAAGAGAATTACGTCTGTTAAGAGTATCGGGACGGGTAAAATACTATCTCGTTCGTTGATCGTGAATTATACAAGATCGTACGTCGATATAATGATGGAATCTATTCTAATTTGAATTCTTTTTTGCCTTTTTTATAAGTCATAAAAGATTATGCAAAACTATATATTTATTTTTTCTTAAATATCTTAATATCCGACTTCTTTCTTTAGAATAAAATTTTTGGATTAAATAAAAAAAGAATGTTCGTTATGAAAATTTTAAGAAATACTTACTATTATTCCTTGTAATTATGACATCTTGTCTCTTTAATATCTTTTCAAAGAGATCGCTGTATTTTGCGGGACTTTATTCTTGCATCGTGAAAAAATATGCTGCGAAATAGTATTTTACTCATTCACAATTATACGTATATGTAACCATTTACCGTAACTCAAATATAGGGTTGAACGCTATTAAACGAATTATTAAATCAAATGATGATTACGATGTTTCAAATAACGTTTCTTTGCTTTATTAATGTCCTTCGTAATTAAAACATCCCTTATCCAATTAGCAAGTCACAAGGTAAATGTTTCAGGGTTTTTTGCCATTTTTGTTTAACCTTAAATGCATTCTATTGAATCTGATGTATTTATTTACAGTATAAAATAATTATGTTAAATACATAATTACGTTGAATACATAAATAATGCAAGAATATATCGATTAAATGCGCATTTTCTTCAAACGCATTACTATATAAAATATACATTTCCAGTTATATTTTTATAAAAAGAGATTTGTTTATATGAGCATTATATTTTTATAAACCGATTTTTACTAATCGGTTGATAACGTCGTATCATTCAAATAGATACAACAATATATCATGGATTTTTTAAATTCTAATTAAAATATTATATATATAATAATATATAAAAATATTAAACAACTGACGTACGATACTTATAGTACGATAAATATAGAATATACTGGGCAGTATCATTTTATTTAAAAAAATTTCACTTTTTACCTGTAATAATTTAAAATGAAACTTTCTAAAAATTATTATTCTTAGCTTCAAAAAAATATATCTCTCGTGCAAAATTTAAAATGCAGAATATATATCTGTTGCTATATTTTTAAATTCCCTGCAAATGATTTAGAAACATATTTTTCCTCTTTCATGCATAAAAAGTTTGAAAAAAACCTTCCGCCCAGAAAATAGTGCTGAAAATTTCTACGCTATTTATTCGTATTTACAATATCTCTTGATGTTTGTTAGTTTTCTCATCTCGGCGTCGCAGAACGAGAAATGATTTAGAGAATGATCCCGCATGCTTCAAATAAATATAATGAGATATGATTCACGATTATACCCTAAACATAATTATTACATTGTTACATTGTATTCTAATTTAGTATTGCTTCCTTTACGAGTAACCTAGAATAAAAAGGTACAAAAAAAGGATGTACATTATCGCAGGATATGAGCAGGTCGAATGTTTTTGCCTCTTTACAGATATTGCGCACGCAATGTCCTGTCGAGGGTACGAGAAAAAGCGCGACTGCTCTACCGGAAGTTTCATCGTACAGTTGCGCTCTTTCGGACTTAATATTTTTGGTTTAATCGTTAAGAAAGTATACTCAAAATGTAACGATCGCGTGTAGAAATGCTCGATACGCCGCGAGCATTTTAATTTTTCACGAAATGACGATGCAATGACAATACTTTAGAAACGGAAATAAGTACACATAAGGCTACGGTGTACGTGTGACATATATATATATGTGAGTTCTTCTCCGAGCGAGTCTCTCGAAACGTCTTTTCGCGTCGAGAGACTTCACAAGTAACATAATACTTGGAGAAAAATTGTAGCCCTCCCCAACGTAACATTTTACATTCTCTTTTGAAATATAAATTTTCTCGCAGCGCCTATATTATTGAAAATATCGCATCTCTGACGTAATTCGCTTCCGAAAAATGCTCGCGAATTCCTTCACAATTCTCCGCCCTCGAAACTGGAAATTATCGATCTGTTATTCGGCAACCCTCGCGCGGACTATTTCCTTCCATCGTTAATTCTTCTTCGAGAATTCCTGAAAGAAGGCCTCGATAGGTAACGTCGGCTCGTCCGTGGTTATCTTGAAGTGGGACGAAACGAGCCTGCTCTCCGGCGAGACCGCCTTGAACAAGCCCGGCTTGTCGTAGAGAGCGGACGCGGAGCTCGTCAGATCCGCCACGCTCTGCGACGCCTTGGCAAATAGTTCCTCTTCGTCGGAATGCACGTCGAACTTGGTCGTGATCTCCGCAGCCTCGGACTGTGCCTCTGGTGCATCGACTTTGCTCTCGACGGACGGGGAGACCTCCTTCTCAACTCGACTCTGATTGAACTGCCCCTCGCTGGAGACTCGCTGGCGATCGTCATCGTTGATCGTCGTCGTGTCGATCGACGCTGCTTTTCCCTCCTCGTCCTGGGAGACGGTCTCGACCTGGTGATCCTGGATTTTGTCCTCGTACACTCCGAGTTTCCCTGGATGACCCTCGAGCGACGTGGTCTCCTCCTTCTCGACAATCTCGTTGCCCACGAGAGTGGTCGATGACGAGGCGGCGGTCGTCATAACTGAATAAAAACTGGTTTCCTCGGCGGCCATCTCCGTGGGTTCATCCTGTTGCTTGCTTTCCGGATACACCGTGGCCGCGGGATGTTCCTTATGCGGATGCAATCTGCTCTTTATGACCGGACGTTTGCGTATCGACGATGAATATACGTTCTCGGGTCGCGTCGAGCTCTGTCGGACGTTTGTCTCAGCGTTAACTTGCGATCGGGGGTTGTTCGTGGTGGTTGCGATTCTGCTTCGATACACATTGCTGCTAATCGGCCGTCTTTTTGGCACAAACCTGTTGCTCTTCTCGGTCGTCGAGGACGTTTCCTCCGAGAATCGCTCGTACTCCCTCGCTACCGCCGAGCTTGGCGTAGTAGTAGTTCGATAGTTCACCCTAGAGACGTACTTGTATCTACCGGTGGTCTCTCTGGTGGTGTCGCTCGGCTGTTGAAGCTGTTGATTTTTCGCGCTCGACGTTCTCTGCTTGATATGAGACCCCCGGGTGAAGGTTTCGCTGGTGGACGTCGGCGCGGCCTCCGTCGTGGAGACTTGGGACAATCGGCTCTTGTAGTCCAAACGGCTCTTGTAATCCTTGATGCTGAAGCGTGGCCTCGTGGCATTGCCGTATCTCAAGGGGCGCATCTTGTGAGATCTCAGAGTGGAGGAGACAATCTGAGGAGCCTGCGTCGTCGGTTGCGGAGTGGTTGTCGTCGTCGTAGTCGTCGTCGTCGATGCAATGGTGGTCGCGCGATCGTAATAATTACCGTCGGTCTTCACGTAGAGATCCTCCAACGGTATATTGGTAACAACGTTCGCGTTTTTCTGACGCGCGTCGACATTGTCCTCGACTTTTTCGCGGCTGATCTCCGTGAAATATTCCTGCGGCGGCACGGTCGCGTCCTCGCGATAATTCTCGGGGTAATTCTCGCGATGATCCTCGCGATGATTGTCGCGATGATCCTCGCGGTGCTCCTCGCGATGCTCCTCGCGTGGTCCAGTAGTCTGCTGCGAGGAGTAGTCGTAATACTGATTAGCCGGCTGACTCGTTACGTACGAGACGCTCGGCTGATTCGTCTGGAACTGGTTGTTCTCGTTGTAACTCGGTTCCGTCGTTTGTCCGTAAGAATTCAGCGACAATTGCGCGCCTTCCGTGACGACCTGGGCGTCGAAGGCGTCGTCGTGATTCACTCTGGGTCGGTAAGTAGGTCGTTTCCTGACGTGGCCCCTCTTCTCCGCGACCGTGTCCTCGTTGTAAGTCGCTTGGGTGGGTTTTATTCGTCTTCTGCGCGAGGGATCGTACTGATTGTATTGCGCTTCCTCTCTGTTGTACTTGAGAAACTCCTCATCCGTGTAGGAAGTCGTGACGGATTCCTCGGTGGTCGTCGAGGGTTTCCTTCGTCGAAGCGGGATATTCGGACGACGAGTTCGGAGCGGTTTCTGCGTCGTTATCGCCGGCAGAGTCTGCGCTTCCGGCGCCAGCGTTGTCTGAATGGGCACTTCGTCCACGTGATGGGTTAAGGAAACGGGAGTCTCCGGCGACTGGCTCGGTGGATCCGTCGGCGAAGGTTCGGTGGTTGGTTTCTTGCGACGCTGCGAATCGCGGAAGGGTTTCTGCAGACGGTACGGCCGCGTTTCGATTTGAGGTTCGCGATAATCAACCTGTTGCTCTTGATACTCGTTCTGCTTATGCTGCTGGTATTGCTGATAATTCTGATTCACTTGGTTCTCCGGGATCTGCGGTACCTATAATATGTATAAGTATTTTTAAAATTCTGTTTTTTTATCTCGAGTTTATAATAATTGACATTAAATTCTTGAAGTTACGCCAGTAGACAAAATAAGAGACGTAATTAAAATCGATCACATTGGCAATTTTATTGATGGTAAAGAATCACGGTTCGACCATAGGTTTTGGTCCTTTTCAAGTGACACAACAAATTATTTCAATATTACAAACAAAAATGAATTACATTGATTTTGAAATAAAAAATAAGCAACAAGTTACAACAATTAAACTTGACGAAGTGATTTCCTTATTTCTCACGATATATTAGTTAACTAAATTACTGTATGTATATAACTTGTTGCTTATTTTTTATTTCAAAATCAATGTAATTCATTTTTATTTATAATATTGAAATAATTTTTTGTTCGCTTGAAAAGGACCAAACCTATGATCGAAACGTTGTGATTCTTCACCATCAATAAAATTGCTAGTGTGATCGATCTTAATTACATCTTTTAATAATTAAAAAATAGAGGCAATTCTTAATAATATTATTTATAATTAATTTATTATTTATAATTATTTATAATTAAAAAATATAGGCAATTCTTAATACAATTATTTACTTGTCTGATAAATAAAATTATATTAAATTCTATTAAGAGAGAATATTTTACAATAGAGGCAATTCTTAATAATATTATTTATAATTAATTTATTATTTATAATTAAAAAATAGAGGCAATTCTTAATACAATTATTTACTTGTCTGATAAATAAAATTATATTAAATTCTATTAGGAGAGAATATTTTACAATTAACATTCATAATCCAACTATTCATCGTTAAAAATTTTTATTAATAATGCTTGAATATTTAACGCGAAATGTTAAATTATAAAAAATGAGATCTTACCTGAGGCTGTAATTTTAATTGTTCGACATTATAAATATCAGGCTCCGATACAAGGATATTGACGTCCGTAGTGACCTGCGGTTCGAATTGTGCCAATTGAATCGTGTATGGCATCGTTTCGGGCGAGATCTTCACGATATCCTGCGACTGATTTTTCGCAGACTCCATGGCTAGTCTGGCTGCCTGTTCCTCCTCCTTTTCTTGTTGTAAAAGCTGATCCAGCTCTTCCTGCCGTTTCTTCAATTCCTCCTGCTGCTGCCGTTCGATCTCCAGTTTCTGCTGGCGCTCCTGTTCCACCAGTCTCTCCCGATCGCGCTGCAGCAACTGTTGTTGCAACAGATACTGTTGCTCGTTAAAGTGCTTTAGAGAGATACTCTCAGGTGTCTCGTAATCCGGTATCGGCGTCGGTGAGTAGACCTCAACAGGAGGGGAAGGATTGAAGGAGCTTTGCGGTCTATGATAGACGAGCTTTGGCACCTGCGTGATCTGATTCTGGTTCACGATCTCTTGGCTGAACTTGCTCGGCGGATTCTCCCTCGGAAGGACCTCATTTAAGTCAGACGTGTATTTGCTTTTCGCCCACGTAGGCGGTGTCAAATCCTGTTGCTCCGATACATAATAAGTGCTCGTCGTTCGAGAATTGGGTGATTCCGTCTGTCCATCGAGTTTCTCCGGCTTGATTCGCGTACTCTGATCCGGACGTTTGTAATCGTTTTCACGAACCACGTCAATCGTCTGGCCATACTTTGTAGGATTTCGCGTAACAGCGGTGGTGGACGGCGGCGTCGACGAAGACGCGTAGACAGCAGGAGGCAGCAGGGTCTCGTAAGGCAACGAGGGCCGGAAGTTGTTGTACGCATTATACGTCCCGGGAGACGTGACATAGCTGACTTCGTGGCTCTCGTGCACCAGGAAAGCGGGATCTCTTTCGTAGGAGGACTTGAAGTGACCGTTCGGAGAGTGGTTCACTTGGCTGTAAAAGTTCCCGCTGCTCGCCGCGTTCAAGATCTGCGCGCTGTGCGATTGCGCCTGGTATCTGTCATAAGCGTCGCGTTCGTTGCCGATCTTCTGCTTGCCAAAGTCACCCGGAATCTCCGAGCCGGGCGGCTGGAAGTACGGTTTCGCGTTGTTGATCTTCAGCGACTCGAACGGTTTCACCTGATGTCGGGAGGATTGTAACGCCTGTGGCATAGCGTAGGGTGGTACGTAAGGACGATTGCTCGGGTGATTGGCAGCGTGCGTCAATGGATGATCGGTAGACGCGTAACTCTTGATGAAATAGGTCGCGGCGCGGACGGGATCCGGTAGTTGCTGATGAGTATTCTGCGCCGGGATGTACTGCGGCTGTCGTATGTAGTTGCCGGTGTCGCGTAAGATTGGCTTGCGGTGCTGGCTCACCTCGAAACGGTACGCGTCCTTGGGCGGTGGTATCAGGAACGTGTATTCCCGGGTCTCCGAAGCCTTGGGCTTGCTCGGAGTCTTGGTCTCCCCGCGCGCCTTCGTCGCCGCATGTCCGAACACCGAGAAACTGCCGAGTATACTCGGTGGACTGTATTCATGAACCGGTGGCTTGTCCTTTCGCAGCGGTTTTAGTTTCTCCGAGGTCGCCATATGCTCTTGAAATTTACTCAGGACCGGATGCACCTGGACGTTCTTCTCCAAGTGGCTCGATGGCGATACATTGGTGCCGATTGTTTCCTCGTAGGAATTGGTCAGTGGTCGCCATCCGTTTGCAATCATTGACGAGCGTGTTGGTGGCTACGGATCAGAAACTCGAGCTTTATATTTCGACACGAAAATTTATCAAGTGTATAAATTACTAAATTACGAAATAATGATAATAATTAAATAATAATAATTAATTAATAATAAAAATAAGAAAAATTAAATTAATAAAATTCGTACACGGTAAAAAACATTTTGTATTTCTGTTGAAATTTTGTCGTGTAAAAATTTTTGTGTTCAATTTTTAACATACTCTTATGTTAATGTAACATATTATCGTTGTGTTATTTTGACATTTCTGCGTTGAGTTAATATTCACCGTTTCTAAGAGTTAAAATAACACAATTAATATGTAAATGCACGAATTTTTGATGAAATAAGTTATATGTTAAAATGAACAGATAAGTTGTGTTATTTTTCTCTCTATAACAGTTTCCATATGTTAAATCGACATATCTCTTCCGTTATTTATCATAAAAATGTAAGAATAACATTTTCTTTTAATTAAATTTAACATTATAAATATGTTAATTTAACATAAACTTTATTTCCAGATAAAATTTAAGTGTTACACTTTTGTGTTAATTTTTAAACATATTACTTTGTGTTATTTATTTACATACTTGCCTTCTGTTAAATTAACATTAAAATTAGAGTGGATAAATTGGGACATGTGAAATATGTTAAATTTAACACAAAATTTTTTACTGTGTATACATCCTTGAAATTTTCCTGAGAACTTTAGAATAATATATTTACAACAGCGTATTCTCTGAAAAATATTCTTTCTTATAATTAACTCTCTTTTACGCTTTTTCATTTAGTTGATAACAAGCAGTGTTTTGAACTATAATTCATTAGAGAGGTACATTGTAGTCGAGAAACTTGTTGTATTTAGCTTTGCCATAAAGCTCTTATGTACCTTCCCTATACGGTGTATCAAACACAACTTTCGTTCGCGTTTAAAGCGAGGACAGCTACAGTAATGCGATACTCGAACTTCCTGAAGGGGTTAATGGAATGGTTCCTGTTCCAGTTTCACCGCAACGCGCACGTTCGAGAAAATCGTAAGTGAGATCATTATTTCCCGCCATTGATGGCGAGCTGCGGTCGGTATAATCAGAAAATAAGTGTACGAGGCTTTGAGAGAACACGCTATTTCCAAATAACCTTCTTAAGCACGTTTATTTGCGCACGTGTCTCTCGAGCATCTTAATAGCGTAATGAAATCACAATCTAAAGTGTCGGAATGTAATTTTTCGATGGCGAATGTGGAGAGACTTGCGCGTGAATATTGTGTTACACGTGAAATAAAATCAATAGCTTTTAGATGGCGAACTATCGTTCATCTAACTTTCCCAGTTATTTTATTTCCGAGGCGGTGAAGGAATTGTCACGCATTTCCGCTGTCGAGTAAAATGCCATTAAAATCAAAGGACTGAAGCCTGACACCAACATTATTTTAGCTCTAAGCGAAACTTATACATATGTCTTTATTTATTTAGAAAAAAAAATGAAGATGGACATGTATTAAGTTTAAAGCTAAAATAACGTTGGTGCAACTGGGCCTGAGAGATTTTATTAGCTCAAAATTACTTATACGATAATAAAAAGGTGTCAATAAAATATCAAATGCACGAGAAAAACTTTCTCTGGGAAAACTATATGGAAAGTTATAATTTATATACGATCCGTTCTGTAAATCTAGAGAGATAGTTTTTTTTATTATAGTAAAAAGAATTTCTCAAAGAGAAGATTCACTATCACTCGACTTTCTGATATTTAATATTAACTACACCGATAATTGAATATTAAATTTAAAAAGAATACAAAGCATAAAAGTAACATGATGCCAACAATTAACGATAATAATGTACAATAGAGATTAGGTGAAATTTTTTTATATCGATCATACTTACAGCTTTAATGTCAGCGCGATCTATTGATACGGTGATCGCTCCTATGTCGACGAACAGCCATGTCGTCAAAACACCTACATCATTCAGAGTAATATAAATTAAAATTTTTCAACACGACAGAAACTCTCGTGAATTTAACGCAAAAAATATACTTACAACTCAGTAATAGTGTCGACGACATCGTGGCGGACCATGAGATCATTTATACGTGAATTCTCTGTAACACAAAAAAGACACAATTGCTTATTAGCAGTCTAATTTAAAATGTTATTAATGTGCATTTGTAAAAAAGCGACGTGATGGAATTTAAACAGATGATCGAAGGAATGATCTTAAATCGAAAAAAAATTTCTATTTATATAAAATATATTGCACTTTCTCTGCGGATTAAATGATGCGAAAAAAATAGTACTTATCAATATCCCCGAGATATAAGTAGGACACTCGGCGTCCCATACTTCATCCCGCATCAAGGTGAATTAACTGTTAAAACACGAGAAAAGTATAACGTATCACGTGGAGAAAGGAAGGATAGAAAGCGTCGTGCATCTATCATAATCTCCCGGATCGTTTCCGTGCTGTTTTCTCATTTTTAAATCGCGGTAATAACGAAATCCACGAAAGGGGGAGAGAATTTCTCTTTTTATATGGGCATTATTTGCCATAATACACGAACATCTTTTGTACAATGTGCACTTTTGTGCAAAGTAACGTGAAATGCGAGTTAATAGGCCCGATATTGTAATTTCGAGTCACTTGGCTGAAGCTCTAGCTTTCCTAGAGTGTTATTTGCCGTAGTACAACAGTTTCGGCTTATCACGCGGGTAATAAAAAAAGAAGAAGAGGTATTCATGTATGTAAAAAAAGAAGGAGAGGTATTCATGTATGTAAAATTTCGCTCGCCGAGATATCGAAGGATATTATAAAGTCGTTAGTAAATCTTAATATTCATGAGGGTAACACGGTGAATCGCTAACTATCCCATTATTGCCGCAAATGCTCGAAGTAACGGCCGAAGCTACCGGATTATGAAATTGCAACATAAATTTAGATACAGTTACGACTACTACTTATGATGCATTTCGCAAGCGTCTACGTGTAACAAGGTAATAAACGACTGAGCAAAGTGAATGAACTGAAAATTGTATAATAATAGCACAATATTGCAATCAAAAATTCTCGCAATTAATATTCGAAAGAAAGAAACATTATCATGTGCGTTATATAAAATAGTAAATCCTAAGTAAGAATTTGTAATGTATAAGAATGACGCACTTTCTCTTCACTCGGGGGGTGTACAAATTGTCGACTTTGCATAGGCACTTTTTTTTCTACTTACCGTCATATGTAGAAGAAAGTTTCAGGCGGGAAAAAGTAAAAGTATGCGTGATATTTAGTGAGGCATTTCGCGTAAACGCTCTCACTCTCCCGAACTGCACGATCGAAATTTCATTTAATCGATAGCTGCGCGTTAATAACGCGGGACCCTAGAAATTGGTTCGCGTAGCATCGCCACGCCAATTCAATTGGCAAATCCAATCGCCGCTCATCGATTCCGATGTAATTATAAACTCGTGTTGAGCGATACAAGCTATATGAAAATTGCGCGCATGATATTTCTTTTTCATTTCGCGTAATCATGAATGTTCAATTTTGCGCGTATGTAGCTAATTATGCGTAATTGCATCCTGTAATTTTGCGTAACTGCAAATTTCTATTAAATATTCATGTGTAAACAATACACTAAATGTTGTTTTTCACAACACGTAAATGTTTTTCTCAACATTGATAATTATTGTTTACGATGATAAATGATTCGTGGATGTACATGTTTTGCTCTAAAAATTTTTCAATTTACATTTAATTCCATTTAATTCCATTTCCGTAATGAATAATCCGTTCCAATCTTTTTCGACCTTTGGGGATAACATTTTTCAAATATCAGGATTTCAGACTTTTCACAATCTGTATTTAAAAACGACCCAGGTGTGCTTTTTTATTTTTCCTTCCTGTTTATCCGGAAGACGGATGTGCTACAGGTATGAAATAAAAACACTTCGATGCGCTTGCTGCACAAATAATATTGTTTGCTGCTGCCATCTTTGCGGTCAGAAATGGCTGCAGTACAAGAAATCGATAGCTGCTCGGTTGCATTTAAATTTTAAGCCGGCTTTCGAATGAATTAATTATAAATGTCGTTGTTCAATATTCCCAAAGGAGTTGGTACGTTCCCATGGTTAGGTATATGATGAATAGAATTCAATCCGTTATAAATCTGGCATGCCAGAGTTTGAATAGTCTCTCAATTTTTGTTTTGTCAATGGCTTTTTAAATTCAATCCATTATGACTGAATACGAAGAGCGCAAGGAAATATTCTGGATTAAATTGCATTATCAAGTAGAAAACCATGTTCTTGGAAAAGATTTTTCAATCTTAACGAAGCTAAGATTATTCGTTCAATTTAAATAAAATGTGAGGGAACGTATAAAGGACAGCAGTATATTGTTATGATTCAATAACCGTGAAATAATACAGACATTAACGTAAAAAGCGATCGCAATTGTACGTTTTCCCTGTTAAATATTATTTATATAACAAAGAATTGCTCAAAAATTTCCATCATTCTGAATAATCCGATTAAGAGTTGATTGAAATACGAGCAAATTCGCGGCTATTACTTCTAATCTTTACAACTGCATATATATTTGTCTCGATTGCCGTGTAATATAATAGGGATTTAATAATAGTGATTTAATAAATTCAAATCAATCGGCAAGATTTAAACCATTTAGCTATCTATTTAAGTTGATGTTAATTGTATGTGTATTTTCTAAAAATATATCTTTCTGGCTAATTAAAGTCATTCTTTTATTAAATATTTTAAAATCAATATAATTTAATCATCTTATTTAGAATGCACATTTTATAAAGAAATAAAATTTTATAAAGAAAATTTTATAAATAGAATTTTATAAAGAAATAAAATTGAATTAAATAAAATAAATAAATAAAATTGAATTAAATAAAAAAAATCGATAACGAGGCGATGATGATCTTTACATTTGTTTCCATTTCTTCACCTTCAAAGTAGACATTTGTATCTCAACAGTTAGTTTCTCATTTATATGGTAATTTTTCTTACCTAGATTCATCGACCTTGACGTAGCGTTAAAATCGATTTCCAAACGCCAGGAATGCACTTTCTATGATCTTTCGCAATTCAAAGCTTGAGTTACTGTTTTCCGAAAAGATTCTTACAACTAGTAGACGTTAATGCGAATCTTCGGCGATTTTTATCGCCATCAATTTCTTCTCGCGATTTACTCACAATCTCGCATCCACACCACATGTTACAATACAGACGCCTCGCCTCTCTGTGCGTCAATGAATCCTCTCAGAATGCACTAACTGGAAATGCCATACTGTAGCTTAAACGGTGCAAGTGCATTATATCGACTGACAGACGCGTAAGAGCAAGCCTTTTAGCATTAATGAATTGAAATTTGCTTTATGCGCTTTAACAAAAGGGAGAGACGCCGATGATATTTATTCGTCAATAGACTACCGTAGTATCGTTCCACAAAGTAAAGGTAAATCTCGTTTAATATTATCTTCAGATAGAGAGATTTACAAAGTGTGCTAGCTTGGAACACACTCGTAGTTTGAAAGTATATTTAATGACAGTAAGTCGTTGAAGAACGCTTAAGACACACATATTGTAAGACTTTGTGTTTCATTTCTCTTCGAAATTACGAGGGAGAAATATCTTAAAGAATCTCAACTTTACCTCTAATTCAACATTTTTCACGAGTTATTAAATTCCATGTATTCCATGATATTTAATTTAGTTTCATGCGACGTAAAATATTGTGTATGATTTAAATTAAAAATTTAGATTTAAGTGTTTCAGAACGAAAATATTTCCCGGGTGTAAAAAAAATGTTTGTATACAATGAGGGAAAATTTTTTTTAATCAAATAAATTTGTTTTCTTGAAATTTTTGCTTTAAATGGAAGGAATTGTTTATTTCATTTAAACAAAAGCATTTCATTTTAATTAAATGTGCATATTAAGTACATTATTTTCATTTATATATTTTTTATATTTAAATACTATTTTCGTGAAATATATACTATAATTTATTAAATTAAATATATTATTTTTTAAAATTAAAAGATTAAAAATTTTTGGGAATAAAAAATGCATTTTAACAAATATTTTGTAAAATTAAAATAAAAATATTTAATTAAAAATTATATTTTTTTAAACATATGTGAATAAATACTTAAGCAAACAGACGTTTTGAATACAAGTAAATACATGATGATTAGTACCCATCGAATAAATAGCTTTCTTGAGTTAACTAAAATTTTTTTATCTCAAGATAATTTTTTCCTCAGTGTACTCATCCATTGACCAGAATCTTACTTTTATAATTATTGTACTTTATAAAGAATTTTTTGCATCATCACGTAGATCTCGCAAATCTAATATCTAAAAAAATCTACGTGAGATTTAAAAGATCCAACTCAAACAAGTTAGATAATGATAAAGGCCGGAATCTTGCGGGTTTTCTGCTGCAACAGGAGGAGGCAGATAAGCGGCCGGTCGGAAAAGGTTGTAGCATTTCAGAGACCGTTCTTTTCCGTGTTTTTTTTTAAACGAGTCCGATCTCACGAAGGGGTTACGCTCTAGTTCGCCTGGCCTTTCGCTTTCCACTTGGTGTGTAGAAGCCACGCATTAATCGTCAATTATCTCGTCGTAAAATTGGGCGCGCGTTACTGTTCAACTCGTGCGGAGAGAATGGCCGGGGAATAAAACCCTCTTCTGGAGCACGGATATGACGTCACGTGCACTTAGTCGCACAATAAGAGTTACGTATATCGCATAATCTGCACGATCCGATCGTATTGTTGCGCTTCCCGCCCGTTATCCCGCTTTAATCCTATTTCGAACAGTTACACGCCTGCAATTATCGATGATGACAATACGCTTTTTTTTTTTTTTACATTTTTTGTTTCTCCCATAAAAGATATAAAGAAGTTCCCTCTGTGCTCCAATTTGGATTGTATTCAAAGGCGCAATGAAGATATTACGATCGTGAGACCGTAATGAGAACGGAAAACCAACGCGAGTTCTAATTGTAACAGACTTTGCAGTTGAGAAAATGAGTATGTTGTGTAACGGTAATCCGCGAGGGTCAAGTTATACATTCTAATCTCCTTCTAATCCCGAGCATTTCTATTATGATGATTTATTTATAATACACGCATATTCTCCGTTATTTATGAAATAAACAGCGTGAATATGAGATCCTAAAAATTCAGTTATTTATGCTAATTTATGCTATTCAGTTATTATGCTGTGAGATATTAATTACGTACGAGTATATTTTATTGTTTTCATCAATATTTATTTCCACGCTGGTCTCTTTAAAAAAAAAATATACGATCAATTATCATAAATTAAATGCTTTCTAGTGTCCTGATGATTTTATCCCGTCCCGTAGAAGAGCTCGCGACGTTGGCAGAGATGAAGGCTCTTGCAAAATCCCTTCACGCTTCCGGACTTCTCGCCGGAAAAGATAAACCAGCCGGTGGTTAAGTATGATGACACGGGAGAAGATAAATTGGACGCGGGTAATGGCGTAGCGGTGCGATTTAAGACGACGAAATCCGCCTAAAGCGATTGTGCGACCACCGGTCACTCTTCAAACAACCGTCACGTTTCTTCTCTTCCTCCTCTCGCACGACGTGCGAGCCTCGAGCGTAAGACTCGGCGACGACGCGGGTGTCGCAACGTCGTGCGTCTGAAAACAGCGTTTCCCAAGACTTCTCGATGGCCTAATCACTACCGAGAGATCCCCATTATAACAATGACGAGCACCGTTCGATGTCTTATTCGAGATAAGATTACGGTCTACTCGTCGCGCCTGGCGGCGTCCCAACATACGTATCCTGCGTACTCTTGGTGCAAATTAGAAGATTAACCAAGGTAAAGCCCCCTATAAGACACAATATTCCTAAAATATTGTATAAATATTATTAACAGTTAGTGTTTGCTGTAGATAATTTCAAAATTATCTAGATAAAGATTAAAGATAAAAATCCGTAAATTTATCTTAGATGAGAAAGATGATTTTGCTTTTACTTAATCTAGATGAAAGATTATTGTGATAATCTAGATAATTATCTAGATATTTTTGTTTATTTTATTTAAGACTATAAATATTTGTAGAAAATGTGACGTAGATTATAAATGGGATATTAAAATCATAAGCACATATTCTTTCTCTTTTCCTAAAGAATATTTAAATAATAACAAAAGAGTATAAATAAATATTCATATCATATATAAACGATATGAATATTTATTTATTAATTTATATTTATAATATATTTATAATATATTATTATTAATATAATAACCAATGTGTAACAATACATATATCATTTTTATAAAATATACATTAATACATTGCACAAATTTATTTAAAACAAGTAAGTAAATTTAAATAAATGAACAGAATGAAAAAGACTCGACGGCGTTCTTTTCTCATTTTAAGTTATTAAGTTTTAAAGTTCCTCAAAAATTTTAGATATTTTAGATAGATTTTTAAAAGCTTGCCTGGAAAACTTTTTTGCATAATGAAAATCACCTTAGACAATTTTTAGATAAGATGACATATATTTTTGATCTAAAATAAAGACAAAGATATTTTGTATTTCTTAATCTTAAAGTTAAAGATAAAGATGATCCATTTCTTTATCTAGAAAATTATCTAGATAATTTTATCTAGATACCAGCAAACACTGTTAACAGTAAATGTTAATAATATTTATACAATATCCTAGGAATATTGTGTGCTTATAGAGGCGTAATTAAAAGGAGGTCATTCTTGTCCGCTTGTTGTTAAAAGTTGCGATCGAAAGTCGAGTCGAAAATTTCGGGAGGAGCATTGAAGTCTCCGAGAATTTTAATCGGGGACCCTCTTTACGATGTAATTTTAATCTGCTCGACCTGCCAGCATTCGTCTTCCAATTTCTTGGCACACATATAAGGATTGCGCGATTCATTAACGATGATATAAGAACGACATGGGAACGACGAGGGAGATTGCGACCGAGATGCGACTCGCAAGAACTCGGAGCACGCTCGCAATATCGAATTATGAGTTAACGAGGGAATAACAGGCTACGACGAGGCCTCATGAATGACCGGAGCATCTCTCAGACGGTTTGTACGACGAGCATTTCCCTCTCGAATGGGATACTTTCACTGTAATGCGACAGGTCTCGTTGCGGCGAAACGATACATAAACGAGTCTTAATGTTAACGTTACCGGGAAACTCGTTTGTTACAGAAAAGTGAAAGGGGAACTCATGCGTGCACACATATATGTACGTCTGCATAATAAATAACGAAAATGTCAAGCACCGCGAGTAATTCAATAACCGCGACTCGCTCTGAGCACATTGACAGTTCACCTGTTGGGTAACTAGATGAGGTATACTTCTATTGCAATACTTCTATTGCGCTCAAGGAGAGTTGTATCTCGTCTGTCGATTCTGTGGAATAAGATAAAACAGCTTTTACACACTTAACAGGGTCGATTTAACGCGAGATCTAGTTTTATCTCTTACGATATACGTGTATAACATTCTTCTCAAGAAGATAATTTTGATAATTTCGTTAATTATCTAATGTACAACGTTCGATTTCTGATTTAATTTGCTGTTTAAGTCGGAACATGCTTGTATCAGTTTACGACTGCTGTTTAACTTGTTAAAGCGATTGGAGAATGTGTTGATGTTGCAATTCAGAACTTCCTGATCAAACAGACTGGCTCTCTGCAATATGCTAGATCGATAATGGCATTACGGTAATTTATGTAGATGAGATTATTATATACATCAAACATCCCTTTCTATATGACATCGATTACCAAATATCTTAATTAGTCCAACTGTTACAGGATCAATAGATATCATTCATTTTCATAATTAATTCGTATGCAACTCCGATTGCATTTATTTCCACAAAGATAATAAATGAGAAGTTGGAATTGTGTTGCATTAAATGCGAAAAAGATGATTAATCTGTTAATTAAGAATGATGGGTTTATTAACGACATTTGACGCTGCTGTTTATAATAGCAATAATAGGATGAAGAAAGATGAAGATGCGCGGCGGATGTCGCGCGAGAAATCTCGATCTTACGAAGTCAGATCTCGTGTCTTATTCGCGATCTGATAGCGAGTAACGAATACAGGATGCCTGCAATTATTTGCATCGTGTTAATTAACTTTCAGACTCTCGCCCACTTCCTGAGTCTTGCCTGCTGTTATCGAGTATCATTCGAAATGCAATGTATTTATGTAATTGCAAACTCCCAGGACTTTAGATTTTAGCATTTACTGTTTTTTTTTTGCATCTCACTTAGTTTTTAAATAATACGCGTCGAAAAATAGATATACAAAAAATCCTAGGCAAATCGAACATTTAATACACTCGAGAATTAATTAAAATTCGATCAATATATCGTGACAAATAAAAATATAATTCTAATTTTTAATTTTTTAATTAAAAATTTTTTAATCGGTCGATCATCATGTAAAGCATTTTGTAAATATTGTATTAAATATAATAAAATTTATTGAATTAAATATGACGTCATGTGACGTCATCACATTTATGTATGAATTATTCAAAGTACACAATACGAATGTACCAACTGGAAAGTCAAATAGTCGATGCAATTACATTTGAACTAGTAATTAATTATTTTCATTATAAAAGCCGCATGTGTCTATCTGTATTTTATTATTCAACAAACGTGGATATATAATCACATTTGGAAATGCACGTTAATATGGATTTATGACGTTTCAATATTTGTTCCAAATATTGAATTATTATTAAAAACCAATATTTTAAACCGCAAAGATATCCTTCCGGGGTAGAAATGTATAAACTGCTTTGCGAATCATACAAATATTTGTAATATAGTTTTGACTAAAATCTCCAGCCACTATAATCATATTGATAATTTGATCTCTCTTATTTATAAATAACATTTTATAATTTTAAATTATCTGTTACGAAAGAGAGAAAGCAACGAATATTCTATTCTTTCATTTTAACATTCAGTAGAACAAGTATAGCAAGTTTCTCGCTTGCTTTAAAAATATTGGAGAAAAAAATTGATATTTTTATTAGCTTCTCGTTCGCGAAACGCGCTTGTGGTCGAATAATTGACTCCGACATTAACGACATCGTCTTTAGCTGGCTCTCTGACGCTAATAGAGATATATAAAGTGTTACAACGAAGTCGATAAATGTTGTATGACGCGAGTAAAAGTAATGACGAGATATGCCGGCGAAATACCTGAGGATACTTTCGATGTCATGACGCATCGAGAGTGTAATGACGAAATCGTCAAGAGCGAGGGGAGTCGACGAATAAAATGGGAGGGACGACGCCTGCCTTAGCTTTCTTGCGAGTGAAAGATTTCGTTGGGTTGGAGAGAGACGTCCGACTATCTTGGTAGAAATTTAATGATCGAACGCGATTAATTGCATCGAACGGGTTCTCATAGCGTGTCGCGGGACGAAGTGAAACGAAGCGAGATTCGTGCTCGGCAAAGGAAAAGGACGAATTAACCAACTTCTCTCTCGCCTGTTTGTACTTTCCTTAAGTAACGCGAGAGATATCGCAAATCCCTCGTTTCCATAATCGATAACTGAACCGTTCGACACGTTTATCTATGTAGCACCGTCTAGATTACGCGTATCTAATGATTCGAGTTGAATAGAATGAGGATTGAAATGAGAAACGTAAGTCTCAAACTTTATCAAATCTATTTGGATATCAGAAAAACAGAAACATTATAATAAAAAATGTTGAGGCGAAATTTGAAAATATTTTTCCATCACGTGATCGAAGCTGTCACATGCACACGCGATGCAACGATTAATCTCGAAATTAATCTCTTCGTACAGTTATAAATGAACAAGTTCCGCACATTGCTTCTGTGTTAATTTTAATCCTTTGTCTCTCATAAAGAACGCCGCACGGAAAAAAATTAAGTGTCAAATTAACACTTATATACTTAAATTAACGTGTTCATTGTTTCCTATATACGCAAGAATATATAATCTTCTTAGAAGAATTTAATAATCTTAAATTTTAACAATATTATAATCTTATTTGAATATTATAATTGTCATCTCAAGAATACAATATAATTATCTTGATAATAAAAAATTTTCTAAATTATAATTTTTGATTAAAAAATGTATTATTTTCTATCTAACATTTCTTTTCCATTCAAGAAAATTATTCTTAAATAATAAGAATATATTTTTCTTGATTGAACTATATAAAATGATTTCGTTCAAGCAAATTTTCTTCAGTTAACGCAATGTAATCTCATTTCAAGTTTTTCATGTTGAAATTAAAGATATTTTCAAAACAAGAATGTTCTTTTTTTCTGTGCGCGGTAAATGTAATTTTATAAAATCTTATAGAGCAGACTGGTACACCCTGGTATAATCCGCAATGTCGAGATATCCCAAGGCAGGAATGAACACGCGCTACAAAGTGATCTTGTTTGCGAGACCTCGCAATGGGAGAGAATAAGTCTCGCTTCAACGCATGCACGGATAAAGCGAGAGGAAGTTCGTTCCGGAAACTCCGACCGCAACAGTTTAGGAATTACCCCGAGGTGAAATATGCATAAAAGTCGCTGAAATGATGGCGGATAATTATTACATATTCGCGGTCTCCGTCTCTTCCTCTCGATAACCTCACGACGGAACTCGAAAATTACAAGTCGGGAGAATTAGATCGTCCCCGACGACAGACGGATATGCGCGCTTTCCTGCCGAGGAGGCTCCGGATCTAGGTCGTCGTAATTCTTGACGCGCCTAGATACGCGACTGCGACTTAATATGCATGCTGAACGTCGCCGATTCCTGTAGGTCACGTAGTCTCTAGAATGAAGAAAAGTGTCCCCCGGCGAAGGGAAAGTTATGACGATTTCGAGGGGGCCTGACTCGCCTGCCGGCAAGTGCGTTTCTTCTCCTTCTTCCTCGGCAGCGACCTCGATGCACGAGCAAGTGCAGCGCTCGCATGCATACAACAACGATCATACGTACGACCGGTTCAACGCACACGGTCGATGAATAATGCACGAGAGGGTTAAGTAAGATCACGGCTCGTCACTCTCCGGGACTCGCGATAATTGCACGATGCGCGGGGTTAATTGAATCGATTATTCCGAAAGCGACACGCGAATGCCAAACTGGTTTTTCCGCCGCCGCAGACGACGAAATTGCACGTCATTGAACGTGACGGCGGGTCTCGATGATGAAGAAATTCGTCGAGATTGATTACGTAAAATATATATCGGAGGAAAAAAAGGATATTTATATCCGTGCGGCAAAATTATAATCGAAAGTGATCATTTGACGAAGGTGAGCGGAATAAAACCGGTCGAGAAAGATAAAAAAATCGATCACAATTAAACAGTTTCACTAGATCCATTTTTTGCGCGTCACAATCTTATTACGCAATATATTCGCGTATTAGAAGGGACCGAAATAATATATAGCCTTTCGAAAAGTATAGGAAAGAGTTGTGTGCGTGATACTTTCTCATATTATAATACCTGTTAGAAAAAAAGTGGGAACCACTGCCGTCTTCTCACGTCGCCAAACTCGGGAACAATAGAGATTGCGTTTCCTTCTCACCAAATTACACGTAACGCATTTACATTTATCGCGGGCGCGTTTTTTGTATAATTTTGCGAGGGCTCACGTAATACTTTGTTACGTTGCTCCAAGTTCCCAAGGAATACAAATGCACTCGCTCTAATTGATTAGTCGTTGAACTTGTTTATTTTCATTAACTTTATATTAATTTTAATATTTCATATACATATTTTTTTAATTGTATATATAATTAATTGCGAATAGTATATAATAATATATATTTATTAGTATATAATAATATATATTTTTTATTATTATATATTTATTATTTTATTTATTATATATTTATTATTATTTTATTATTATTTTATTATTATTATATTATATTATATATATATTTTTTTTAATTATTATTATTTTAATTATTATTTTATTATTATTATATTATATTATATATATTTTTTTTTAATTATTAATATATAATAATATATATTTTTTTTATTATATTGACCAATGACTCTTTTAAAAAGAATAGATAGAAAATTAAAAAATTTAATATTCCGTTGATTATTATATCTTGCTTCGAGAAGTTAAGATAGATTTTTTTCTTCTAAATGTACTTTTTTCTAATCATTGGAGGAAAATGACGTTATACATATATTTAAAGTCTCGGAAGTATCGACTTTGCGGAAGTTTCCGCGACGCATTCGCCTGTCTTCACATCCCGTCGATTATATCGGAACGATATAACTGCGCAAAAGAAAAAAGAAAACTTTCTCCGTTCTAAGAGCACCCGTTTCTCACACGGAGACCCACCTGCGGTCTCGCTGTTGCACGAACCGAGTACGCCAAGTCTTGCACGCAAAAGCGAATTTTCGCGAGAAACGGAGAAAAATCCGTCGGACACGAGCGAAGCTTCTTTCACACGTGCTTGCGCGTACGTAAGATTGTTAACGAACACGTAGTAAATTTATTCCCGCTACATGGGGGTCTTACATTGAAAACTTCGGAGGATCTTGCGCCCGTTCCGGAAGCTACGTTTCCACTTTATCCGTATTACAGTTAGATCGGGCAGCAAAATCAGCGTCATCTTGCTTTAACAGCTGTCGATGCAGCTTGTCATTAGGTGAAACTGTTAAGGGGATGATTACGTAAAGATAAAACGAAATAAAATATATAATATAATATAATAAATATAAAATAAATATAAAATAAAATAAATAAATATAAAATATTTTATAAAAATTTTTTTATTAATCGAAATATAAAATACTCTAGATGGAATCCTTTCCAGTATATTTTTTAAAATAAAACTTGAAAGAGAAAGGTAATATAATATAATAAATATAAAATAAATATAAAATAAAATAAGTAAATATAAAATATTTTATAAAAATTTTTTTATTAATTGAAATATAAAATACTCTAGATGAAATCCTTTCCAGTATATCTTTTAAAATAACTTGAAAGAGAAAGGTTGAAATGTGTTATATATGTATCCAAGAATTGGGAAATTAAAATAATTGTAATTCAAAATAATTATTTCCTCGCGTATTAAGAATAATTCCGGAGAAATGTCAATGAGGAGGGATAACATTTCCACACTTGGCATTAATATGTATATCGCTTGCATACGCTTAGAAAGTAATTCGGAGGGAATATTCTGAGATTTGACAACCTTATGGAAATTTCGTCGATAACACCCGAAATAACAACTTGATCTTTCGAAAGTTTGATTATGCAAATTATCCACGTCGCATTATTAATTCGAATAATATCGTCCACCATGACATTGTTACGTGACTGTTTTGGCGACATAAGTATAATTAATATACAATGTGCGATCGGAATGATGAACGCATTCGGAAAGGATATTATATTTTCTATTTGCCTCGAAAAAAGAGAGAGAGAGAGTCGCGATAATGATTTCAAACGCGGCAGATTTGACTTATGAAAGCGACGATCGCGCGGCTGCCACGCGTCCTGAATACAAGAAATGAAATTGTTGCTTTTCACTCTCCTTCTCTTCTCTCTCTCTCTCTCTCTCTTTTTCTCCTCGAGTTTCTCTCTCTCTGTCATTCATTCGTCAAGATGGGATAATATTCCGCGGCCCCGCGTAATAGAAAGTAGTGCTCGTGGAAATCAATTCGCACACGCAGAAGCGGGTCAGTTAGCCAGCGATACCGATGCGGTGTCAAATTTGTTCGAGGTAAATCGCAAATGAATTTTGAATTCGATGGAGTAATATCGATCCCGGTGCGCTACTCGCGGCGATCGTTATTAGTGCTTCAACGAAGACAGCTCATTCGGAACGGCTGGTTCGAATGGAACGATCGCGGTGTCCCATTTCTTCGTTCTCTCGCTTCTATCGTTTGTTCAGCCGCCTGCGTATTGTGTGTTTGCGATGCATTTTACATCGCGACAATTAAATATTGCGCGAACGCTCGCAGCTACACCGCAATCGAAGCTCCAATTCAAGTAGCAAGACGATACCGGGCAACGAATAAATTTCTCTTTGCCGAGGGAGATTACACTTTGGTTGGATTCTTTTCAATGAAATATAGGACTACTACAAAAAATTATGAGGATTCCACATTTTTCCTCTAGAAGAAGCATTTTATGCGAGATACTTTTTATCACTCATGATATTCGCGTAATAAAATCGTAGAATGCGAGGAATTTCGCTCCGTTCGTTCTCTATCTCTTTTCGAGCTGACCGAGTTAATTGTCATTGAGATTTTCGCTCGTTAGCGGAAGTAGCAACGCATCGTGATAAATGACGGATACAATTTATCTTTAACCGTATGCGGTCGTTAGACTGGAAATCGGAAGATTTCGAGCAATATCATCATTATGCGCACCTCTCGAAATGTTGTACAAATCACTTGGACAGGCGCGTTCGATTTATTAACGATCTAAAATGCACTCTAATGACACCGTTTACCGCGTCATTCACGTACCATAAAGTGGCACGATGAAAATGTTCACGTTCGAGTACGAGGGATTAACGACCCCTTTTCGTCATTGAGCAAGAAAGTGACGGGAATAAAGTGAATGAGGCATATTCCTAGTCTATCAGGAACCGATCGTATATACCGGTTTTTGTAATTACACAATTCCATTCACGCGAGAGTCCTAATACACGCCTATTATTATCGATATCGAAGTCGTAATAATCGCCTTTGTTCGCGTCACGGAAATTTCTTCACGCGCAATCGGATCATTCCCGAATGGGAGGCTAAAGCTCGCTGACGCGAAATTCCTACGGGCTAATCCGCGAATTATGCTACGATTAGAGCCATGAAATGGTTCATAATAGACCGTTTTCCCTCGGGGGCGAAAACAGATTTTAATTAAAAATTTTCTTGAATCGCACGTGTACGGTATGATTAACGGATTATAAACTTGGGAAAGTCTCATTTAATTGATTATCAAAATAATTAGAGGTTTATTTAATTATTATATATTACGTAAGACTCTCTTTTATGTAAATAAATATTACTTTATCGAAATAATTAGAGCTTTATTTAATTACTATATATTACATAAGACTATCTCTCTTATGTAAATAAATATTACTTTATACTTCCTTGCATTAATCTCTAAACGGGTAACATGATAATAAAAAATTACACTTTTCGTGTAATTTCGTGTAAAACGTTAGCGACTTTTTAAAATAATTAAAATAAATTATTTTAAACAGTTATTAGAGCACGTGTTTTTTTCTACCTAAAAGTAGAGGTAAAAAATAATATATTTAAATTAATATTTAAATTAATATCTATAATAATTAATATAT
Source organism: Camponotus fellah (assembly GCA_030586385.1). NCBI lineage: Eukaryota > Metazoa > Arthropoda > Insecta > Hymenoptera > Formicidae > Camponotus > Camponotus fellah. The sequence goes on from JAPIVC010001004.1 coordinate 1,512,087, forward strand.
ATATATATATATATATATATATATATATCTCCAGATGCTTCCTGCGTATAATTAATATACACATGTTTACTCATTCTCAGTGGAAATTAATTAGGTTTAGAGGCAAAATTTCACGTATCATTTTATTAACAATTATTAATCTCTAAACAGGTAACATGATAATAAAAAATTACACTTTTCGTGTAAAACGTTAGCGACTTTTTAAAATAATTAAAATAAATTATTTAAAACAGTTATTAGAGCACGTGTTTTTTTCTACCTAAAAATAGAGGTAAAAAATAATATATTTAAATTAATATTTAAATTAATATCTATAATAATTAATATATATCTCTCTTCAGATGCTTCCTGCGTATAATTAATATACACATGTTTACTCATTCTCAGTGGAAATTAATTAGGTTTAGAGGCAAAATTTCACGTATCATTTTATTAACAATTATTAATCTCTAAACAGGTAACATGATAATAAAAATTACACTTTTCGTGTAAAACGTTAGCGACTTTTTAAAATAATTAAAATAAATTATTTAAAACAGTTATTAGAGCACGTGTTTTTTTCTACCTAAAAATAGAGGTAAAAAGTAATATATTTAAATTAATATTTAAATTAATATCTATAATAATTAATATATATCTCTTTCCAGATGCTTCCTGCGTATAATTAATATACACATGTTTACTCATTCTCAGTGGAAATTAATTAGGTTTAGAGGCAAAATTTCACGTATCATTTTATTAACAATTATTAATCTCTAAACAGGTAACATGATAATAAAAAATTACACTTTTCGTGTAAAACGTTAGCGACTTTTTAAAATAATTAAAATAAATTATTTAAAACAGTTATTAGAGCACGTGTTTTTTTCTACCTAAAAATAGAGGTAAAAAATAATATATTTAAATTAATATTTAAATTAATATCTATAATAATTAATATATATCTCTCTTTTCAGATGCTTTCTGCGTATAATTAATATACATATGTTTACTCATTTCTCAGTGGAAATTAATTAGGTTTAGAGGCAAAATTTCACGTATCATTTTATTAACAATTATTAATCTCTAAACAGGTAACATGATAATAAAAAATTACACTTTTCGTGTAAAACGTTAGCGACTTTTTAAAATAATTAAAATAAATTATTTAAAACAGTTATTAGAGCACGTGTTTTTTTCTACCTAAAAATAGAGGTAAAAAGTAATATATTTAAATTAATATTTAAATTAATATCTATAATAATTAATATATATCTCTTTCCAGATGCTTCCTGCGTATAATTAATATACATATGTTTACTCATTTCTCAGTGGAAATTAATTAAGTTTAGAGGCAAAATTTCACGTATCATTTTATGCGAGAGAGGAGCAACGATGTGCTGCGTTGGGCCGATTTGTTTTTTCCGACGCTTCGTGTTCAAACTGTTCCCTCTTTCTTTCTCCTCTCTTCCCTTCGGCATTTTTTACTCGGGTTGGCAGTTCATACGTTGGCTGTACGTGACGTCGCCGGGATATACGTTATCCGGCGTGGCGAGCGAATGTGATAGCGTAGTGAAAAGCTTGCGTACCTTTTACCTGGTTGGGGCGAGCGCAAAAAAAAATTTATTATTCGTTAGCCAGCCCCCGATATTTCCCCGGGCGAATCCGAATGCGAATATGCGACGCGCTTACGCGTCGACGAAGAGCGAACGAAAATTCAAACGTGCGTATGACCCACTTGTCGCCGGTGGTCGATCGATGAAATTCGATTCTACTACTGCGTATCGTGTTCTCGACATCGCACTCCGACAAAGTACATACGACTGTGCAAGCCAACGGCATAATAAATGACTCTAATGGCAAAATTTCTAAAATTGCAATCCCATATAAATCGATGATTTGCGATCGGTTTGAAACCCTTTGACTCTTGAAACGCGTTTCATTTTTCGAGCATAATTGTAAAAAGACTTTGCCAGGATCATATATGTATAAGATAAAATATACATATGTATCGGGCGAAATATATTCGCGAATTATGTTAAATCAGCAAAGTCTGATCAAATATATCGGAATCTTATATCTTTGTGCATAAATGACATGACCGCGTTACGCAGAGGGAAAGAAGCAGAGAGAACCCGCGATATGGTATCCGTAAATTCTAAATAAAATCATAAATGATGCAACGACATTCTCAATCTGAGAGACAATACAAGTTTAAATACATGTACGGTTCTAGGGTTATCTTGAGGAGGGCGTTCGGCTAATCTCATCAAATCGTCAAATATTTACAAGATGTGAACAGGCCTGTAGTAACGTATGCCAGATGTATAATACTTGGACGCGTAACCTAGATGACTATAGGAGGCGGAAAAACGAACCTCCCGGCTACGCGGACGTCGTCCATTATTTGCGATATAAAGTGCAACATTATCGAACGGCCGCTGGCGGGCCATGAATTCATTCGCTGAGCTTTTCTCATATATTTTAGTGCATTTTTCTTCCGGAGTTGCCGAGCCGCCTGTCCCCCTTCTCGCGCAATCCTCGAATAAATGGTCGCGATATACCGGCTTCTGTAAATAGCGCGCGATGCGGATGCGCCTATACATCCAGAATTATGATCGATACATCCTTGATACATAAATGCCCGACCATAAATGTTTCATGCTCGATCGTAAAAAAAAAAAAATGATAGGAAGAAAAAGACGTGACATGCATAGAAAGCGCGTTGATACGTCTGTATAAGTTATAAATGACGATGGGAAAAGAAAATAAAAAAGCTCCGGTCAATAATTCAGATTTCGACGCAATTTTAGAATGACGTTTTCTCCGACTAGAACGCAAAATTTTACGATAATACCTATAACGTTACGTTATATTACGTTTTTATTAAGTTCTTTTGAGAATCCAGCTGAAATTTTCAAGAGGCAGTTTTTCATGTTTTGAGTTCGAAGGTTTATATGCAGTATCTTTTATTCCAACTATAAATTTTTGATTAGAACTTTTGCGCATTCGCTCTCTCTTTCTTTCTCTTTCTCTTCCTGTCTTGGATCTGTATTCTGGTGTATCCAACATGAATGACAACTTTGCACAAGGTAAAGAGAAATTTGCTCGTTTATTTGTTTCTATTAAATATGCCAAGTTCTTTCTAAAGAACTATTGCACTCTGAAGATGAATAATATTATTATTGCGATATCAGCGATATATTATATATGAGAGAGAGCGTAGATATTAAATGCTAATCAGTATAAAATTATTACGTAATTATACAAAAAGACTTATTTAAATATCTCAGAATTTTCAAGTATATGAAATGTTGACAAAATCATCGATAATTAACGCGAATATCTCATTTTCCTCATGAATATACATATATGATATTAATACAATGAAATATTTGATTTATATTTTTTTAAATGAAATATTTTATTTATTTTATATATAAAATAATGTTTTATATAATATTAACATATAATATTATTAATATTAATAATAATATTAATATATAATATTAATATAATATATAATATTAAATATATAATGTTTTATATAATATTAATATAATATATAATATTAAAATAATATTAATTTTATATATAAAATATATGAAATAAGGTATACAATATTTTATGTACATTTTTTTGTATAAAATATTTGTGAAAAATATTTCACGTAGCATACATATATAATCAATACTAAAATTTATCGATTCGTGATATTCTAATTCTGAGAGTAACGATTGATTTGAGGATGCACTCGTGGAATCGTCACGAATCAATAAACTGGGTTATGGTTACACATTTCTTGTTGCGGATATCGCATAGTGTAATTTGCATGCCGATACTCGAGAGATAATTTTCCAGATACGACAAATCGTGCGATTCACGAACCGAACAATCGGTACATTAACCTGGCGAAATACACGATATCTATAATTTTCTCTGATATCTAAGATCGAGTATTACTTGTCTCAAACGTTCGCGTGATACAATATTTGAAATAAGAAGAAATATATGTATCAATGAGAGAACATTATTTATATTATCCACGGTTTTTTAAATATATTCTTCTTACGTGCGTATTTTATTTATGTGTGTTGTGTGTGTGTGAAAGAGAGAAAAAGGGAGAAAGACAGGGAAAATTAGCCGGGGCTGTTAAATTTTCATATTAAATGCGATTTAAAATGGAAACATTACACAACTTGCGGAGGACGTTATTTTGTTGTCTCGTTAAATGTAATTTAATACCTCGTACAATAGAGAGATGAATTATTAAATTAAATTAAAGATACGTTAATTATAGATAACAGGCATTGTCAAAATGTATATTACTCATCAGGGTTTAACGTGAATATATTTCGAGGCTATCCCGATAACCGCATTACTCTAGACCAATATTTGCGTTATGATTATGTTAATGCACGAGTGCACAACCAATTCGAATCTCAATGAACTCTCGCGCGCCATTTATTCAGCACAGGTGTTAACACTCAATGATAATCAACAATGGATGCGTTGAAGGACGTTAATTCGAAATTATCAATCGACTGTCAGATAAAAATGTAGATCGGTTATTCCATCCTCGACGAATAATTTATCCCGTTATTTACCTCTCGTCCGTCACTTTTTGCGCGATTATGGGAAATTTCTCGCGCGAGAAACGACGGACTTCGGTTATATATATTTCCCGTGTCCATTAATTCACAATTTAAACGCACCATGAGTTACTATCGGTATTCATGAACACATTGCGTACTCACCTACGCGTGTCTCCAGCGGCTGTGCTCCTGCGGCGAATATCCACGGGGATCCACCACGATCAATGAATCGGTCCAGGTGAGTCCGCCAATCGATAAACCGCCTGCGGCTTGCTGCGCAAGCTGCGTTTCAAAGTGTTTTTCGGATCGCGCGCGGATCCGAATCGATCGTGAGAAGATCGCAGAGCTACCGGCTACGTTTTACCGCCTCACATTTACTACACCGGGGGACTAGCACATACTGGCTGACCGTCGGTCTGCGAGGTAAGCCTTCTCTCTCTCAAGGTTTCCACCAAACTCGCGTTTCCCCCCCACGAATGCGCGACAATTCAGAGGAAGAAAGTAGGCTTCGCCTGACCCTTCTTATTCCGTGAATCGACTTCGCTATTACTCGCAACACGAAAAAGTGCCGGACCGATCGCGACCGGTGCTTTCCACCTCGTGGAAAGTTATGAGCTGATGTTAAACTCGCGCCGGGAAACGCGATCTCGCGCGATCCACGGACGCGGAACCACCTAAATTTTAATGCGCGACACGCGCGTCTCTCCTCTTCGTTCTGTATCATCCGTATATTCTATTTGTGATATATATTTTATCTATTTTTCCGATAACGAATCGCACGCCGAAAATTTCTCATTAGGCAAAAAAATCGAGATTAACGCATTAAGGCTAATGAATCCTGTGGTACATTATTTTTTGCAACAGATTGCGAAATACCATACGTTGCGATCTCGATTTTTCACGACATTCAGTTTCCAGCGGCGAACTGTCAGTTTAATTGACTATTGAGAGAAAGCACATGAGATTTTCGAGAAGATTGCTGCATCACTGCTTCTTAATCGAGAATTTTTCAATCTCTCTTTCCTAGATTTAGCTATAATACGGATGAAAGATTGCAACAACGTGCACTGAGAAAAATTATTTGATTGATACCAATAAGATGTATTTGATGGAAGGCATTTTGATTAAAAACCAAATAAAATTTCTGGTTATCAAGACTCGATTTTTTTATAACTAGAACGTTTAATAGAATTTACTACAAGGATTTGCTTAGAATTTTCTAGTTGGATCTATAAAAGTTCTTGTTTTATTAATTAGTTAATAATATGGATACAGTGATGCCATTTTTTTGCAAATTTAGTTATTACCCAGAAAATTTGATAAATTTAACAGAAAGAAATTAATCATACTCATCTGGTAATTCCTAAAAGAATTCTGATTCGTCCATTTTTCAACAGACATACTAATTAAATATATCAGATTTCTAATTAATGCAATCAGATTTTTTTCTCAGTGCGGGCATCCCTTTAAAAAGAAAAAGAAACGTTTCGAAGAATCTCATTTTCTTTCGAAGAATGGCGATTCTTCGAATGTCACTAGATAATTAATACATCGAAGCACGAGATTCTGGTAGATGCAGATACCGCGAAGAGTCTTAGGAAAGACTGCTCCATCGTAAGCCGCTTAATTGCGAAGGCTGTGAAGATAATGATAAGAATGATAGCCGGTAAAAGAGGAGGCCGATACTTGAGAAACTAACCGTAGAATCACCGTACCATTTCTGCCTTCCGGGATTTCGTATTATTAGCTTTGTTATTGGCCTCAGCCACGACTTTTGAGCAACGAATAATTAGCGTGGCCCTCGCGAAATTTCCTCGCGAAGTATAATAAGTAGATTCATTGTTATTCGTGTGTGAAACTATGAAGCAATAAGATGAATATATTATGAGCGAGTCTGGAACTCAAAGACACGTTAATATCCCGTGCTGTTGGTGTAATATTCGCGATAAACGTCAAAATATACGCATCCAAAATAGAAATTCTAAAATAAGAATTAGGCAATATACATAAAATAAGACTTTTTAGAGAGCAGAATGTAAACAAGTATGTGCCTTACGAAAGTCTTTCAAATTGACGATTTCTAAGATTTGCGTTTTATGCGCTTTCATATCAGAAAAAACGGATCTGACAAATTATTAGTCCATTCTTGCTCCGAACGCAATAAGATGAATATATTATAAGCGAGTCTGGAACTCAAAGACACGTTAATATCCCGTGCTGTTGGTGTATTATTCGCGATAAACGTCAAAATATACGCATCCAAAATAGGAAATTCTAAAATAAAAATTAGGCAATATACATAAAATACAATATTCATAAAATAAGACTTTTTAGAGAGTAGAATGTAAACAAGTATATGCCTTATGAAAGTCTTTCAAATTGACGATTTCTAAGATTTGCGTTTTATGCGCTTTCATATCAGAAAAAAACGGATCTGACAAATTATTAGTCCAGCCTTGCTCCGAACGCTTAATAATTTGCGCGCGTTTCATCTATGAAAGGGAGTAATAACGTAAAAGTAACAATGTAATCGTCGAGATGTAGCCACAAATGACGGCCACTTTATAATCATTAGCGAGAAAATTCGATTCTTGAATAATGACGTGATAGCCGGGGAGCATCCACGATCTCATCTTGCGGTCCAGAGGAGAGGATACGGCAGGGATGAGAGAGACAGATTGCATGGCGCGAGCTGGAGATGCGAAAAGGGGGGCACGACTGTGTGTTATGACATAATTGCTTAAGAAAGTTCGGAATGCGAATGTGTACGCACACATACACACATATTCACACATGCTCGAGATAAAAGTAGCCCATGCCGTTACGTACGTTTCGTAAAACTTATCCCCCCCTCACGCGTCCTGCTATAATCGCCATCTGCTTTTTCTTGCTCCCTTTTGCATGGAGCAGATATAATTGTATCGTGCCCCACGGACAGGAACGTTGGCATTTCGTCCTCTGCATTTTTGCGCTGCCAGTGACCTTCCCCTACTTCTCGGACGCAGTCGAACGGTTCTTAACCTTTCCGCTACGCTTTTCAGAGGCGAAATTTTATTAATGAATCAAAAACCCGGCGGATAATGAGGAGCAAAAACCGCACGTGTCGTTGAAGATTTTTTCTCTCGTAAAAAAAAAATTCTTTAATCATCAACTTAATGACTTCGGTTTACGACAATCATCAACGACGAAGAATCAGAAATGTATAAAAAAGAAAAAAAATATATCTCTTATATATATATTTTAATGAATAAATATTATTTAGAAATTAGCTTTCTCCTCGAAGTTTTTTTTTTTAATTTCCGGTATTTGTGCAATAATTTTTACGTCAACTTTTCATTGGTTACAACAATGCTCGAAGACTCCGCTCGATAACATACAATTTTTGTACAACTTTCCTTTTTTTCTTCTCTTGATTACTATTAGCATCGTTTAACACTTATACAGTTTTATGGAGATAGATATCGCAGAAGTTATACGGATTATTTCTCTGCGAAGAAATCGTCCGCGTCAAACTGATACATATAAACGCGAGAACATTTTTATTTTGGCTCATGTTAATTGACAACAAAATTAATGGTATAAGCAGCCTTTCTCACAACTTTCATCTAGTTTCATCCGGTATCTAATGTCTTTCATTGGGCAATACGGAATGAATACGCACGATTATCCGGTAAAACGCGTTCATTTTCGTTTCCGGTTTCGGAATGAAATGACCGGTTCAGCGACACGATCGTGGCCCGCGAAACGGGATTTACTGGGAAAAAGGTATAACCGGCCACGAGCTATATTCCACGGACCGTTGCTCCTCATAAACGGACTTCGTTTCGTGCGGCAAAATGCAAAAAATAATTAAACCTCGATTCGCAGAGTTGCGATGTGTTATCCTGTTTCGGTGCAAATTCGCGAGATTATCGCCATTTGTCACCATTTCTAAAAATGTTACAAATTTATCGTAGTGGGCTCAATTGCGGATTACGATTGTTAATCGGTCGGAAAAAAAATATATATATATGCAATCGCGTCGCGGGATTTAAAAATAAATAATTTGATAAAAATAAATAATTTAAAAATAAATAATTTAATTCTGATTGAACTGGCGTCGAAATAGTTTAGAAATATTTACGTTCATCTAACGAAACTGCTTCAATTATTCATTCTAGAAGCCGTCTCATTTCACCGGCGTAAATTGATTAGTCGATCGAGAAAAATAATAAATTCTTTACCTATTAAAAAAAATTGAAAGAAAAAAATTTTATTTATTCGATCAAATATCTAATTAATCTAATATTCTAACTAGGTGTGATTAAGAGAGAAATGTACTTGAATACAACAAAAATATGCAACGATACAACACATGAGATAAAAAATAATTGCATTAATTCACTGGAGAAATAGTTTAGAATAAATATTTATGTTCATCTAACGGAACTGGTTCAATTTATTCTAGAAGCCGTCTCATTTCACCGACGAAATTGATTAGTCGATCGAGGAAAATAATAAATTCTTTACCCATTAAAAAGAATTTAAAGAAAAAAATTTGAAAAATTTTATTTACTCGATCAAATATCTAATTAATCTAATATTCTAACTAGATGTGATTAAGAGAGAAACGTACTTAATGTTACAACAAAAATATGCAACGAAATATACAACACACGAGACAAAAAATAATTGCATTAATTCACTGGAGAAATAGTTTAGAAAAAAATATTTAGGTTCATCTAACGGAACTGCTTCAATTATTCATTCTAGAAGCCGTCTCATTTCACCGACGTAACTTGATTAGTCGATCGAGGAAAATAATAAATTCTTTACTCATTAAAAAGAATTTAAAGAAAAAATTTGAAAAATTTTATTTACTCGATCAAATATCTAATTAATCTAATATTCTAACTAGATATGATTAAGAGAAAAATATGCAACGAAATACGACACACGAGACAAAAAATAATTGCATTAACTCACTGGAGAAAAAGAGAGAGAGAGAGAGAGAGAAAGACAGAGAGAAAAAGAGCCGACTATTATTTGCATAAATTATTACAAGGATTTAAAAGGACACATTTTCACTATAAATGGGACAACACAGTTGCAAGCAGTGAAAAGCAGAAATGCATATGTTACATGGAATAGATCAGATCTCGAGTTAACTTGCGAATATCCGAGAGAAGCGTGTCACTTTGAATGAGGTAAAAGCTAAAGCGTCCAGCGTCGATCGGCAGACAAATCGACACCTACTCGCGCAGGTTTTCCGCCTTTCTCTCCCGATATCCGATTGTCAAATCGATCGGTGAAACTCTCAGGGTCAAGTTCGATCGCGTTCTTCTTGCTCGCGCGTTCCTCTTCGTGAAAGAATCGCACGAGTCCGCGTCGCTCCATTTCGCTCGCGGGAAAGATGCGCGACCGCACGATTTTTCTTGCCCTTCCCATCCTCCGTGCGTGAGATTACTATCTCTCGATTACTATCGCTCGATTAATTTCTCCCGCGATTTAAGCAAAAGTTACAAAACTTTCAGTCTCCCAGTTTTTATCGTGAAATTTTCAGACGTGCCATCAACACGCACACACAACTTTCGGATTAACTGATATACATATCCGCGAGAGGATGTAAAATCGTCGCTTGTTTCACTGGCTTACTTTCGCGTTCTATAAGCGAAATTGGTCTCGCGCGAAAACAACGAAGATATTTAGCAAGCATGCGATTACCACACGCGTGTCTCGCGCGTGTAGCCGCCGTGTTAATTAATTACGCACACGACGCATCTGAGCGAGACAACGTGATGCGCGCAGAGTTTTATTTCACCGTTCGCTCTTCTTTTTTTATTTCGCGAACGCCTTCTAAGTGGACCAAAGAAATCGTTTATCGGCGACGGAAGTGGGTTACGAGCGCACGGCTTAGCAAGATGCGCGATTAATTAACCGAAAAAAAGCGCGTAATGGCACGCGCGAGATTTCGTATCGTTCACAAATCATTATTCAATATTCCATCCGTGTTGACAGGTTGGAACTCCAAACGACGCGATGCACGTGAATTTATTCCAAAACGATTCGAAGCGAATTCTTTCTCACCTCGATTGTTCTCTCTGTTGTGGCTCTGCGGAATAAAATGTTGGCGAATGAAATAAAAACGTCACGCAAAATTGTAAATCTGCTTTAAATTATTTTGAGTCTGGAAATTACATTCTCACGCATGCTTCCATTCGTTAATCATGGAATCTGAAAATTTTAACAACCAAAGATAATTTTTTGTTGTATTGTAATAAATATATGTATTTGTATAAATATATGTTTTGCGTTTTTTATTAATATTGCATTTTTGTTGCGATCTCATTTGATATTTTTGTTTCTTGTTTTTATTAGAATCATTGAAGAAGGCTCGAATTGAGTTCGAAACGTTTGGAAAAAAGATCCTTAAAATTGATTGTCTTGAAAAAGATTTTTCACGCCCTACAACTGGCTCTTTACTGCCTTTTATTATTCATTTTAAATATATGTATGTTAAAAAAAAATTTTTAAAGATTTATAATAAAAAATTTATAAGAGTTAAATAAAAAAAGTTTTGAATTACGACAAATATCTGTCTTATGGAAATTGTAATAGAGACATTACTTACCTTAATATCATTTATACGCTCGCTAATGAGTAAAAGTGGTGCAAAGAGATTATATATGCAATAATAACAAACATTATTTACTACAACGTTGCAATTAATGCTTTTAATAGATCTCGGTGACACTTTATTCTTGTTCTATAATAATCAGTTTCTTTTTTACTCTCAGTAGTGCCGCGCTACGATGATCATGACGTCGACTGCAATAATCATAATAACAGTAATCAGGATAATAATCATGAGCCGTTGATTGTAAAGTGGCGTCGACTTGTTGAATTTTGTCGAGAAATCCACGGTAAAAGAGAGACAATAACGAGAATATCTTTTATGTATTCACTTTCTTATTGCGAAACGTATTTAGGTCCCATTTAATCGCGATGGGCGATCTACGATTTGTTTCCTCCGCCAGCCATTTTACAATCGCACGCTCGTATATGTAACGTTATCAATAATCGTACAATTATATCATGTATATGTGAACAGAACTATGTGAAGGACCGAGATTGTAGTCCGCGTTCAAGTCCGTCTTCGAGTTGGAAGTTGCGTCTCATGCATACATTGATCGCGATGTGTGTAGTTCGAGGGCAAATTAAATTACACGATCGCGAAAGAATATACTTTGAACGTTTTCCTACGAAGAACAGTTAAAGTAGAATCGCGGCTGGAATTGTTCCAATTATTATTTTCCATTAACTGAAAACTCACACGCAACATCGTATAATCGATGCTCTTTCTCAACAATCACGTATCCGCCGACAAAGCGTTCCCGTTAGTTTCCTTTGTAACGTAACCCATGGATCCCAGGGATAGATATTGGATTTCGCGTTGTCAGCAATATGATACTGAACGTTTTCGAAATAACGATCGACAGACGCAACTTTGAACTTAATGACAGGAAATGTACGATCAAGGGGATTCCTTGCGATGAATAGGGCTTCGCATTCCCTCGCACATTTAACGCTAGACGCATTATCCCCTATTGCCCTCGCGTATGATCCTAATGCGTCGATAGAGGCACGAGCGACGATAATCCGAGCGATTCTCGGGTGCCAACATTTTTTTGTAGCATTAAATACAGAAGCGCGATAATTACATTTTTGCAGGCTATATTCTAGTGAATTGAATAAAATTTTGAAATATAAGATAACTGCGCGAATAAATTACAAACTTCAATCCTTTCTAAAACTCTAAAATGCAATAAAAAGTAAAGATAACTCGTATAATAAATGAAAGCGTAGATAAGCTTGTGATAACGAATATATATAATAAATTAGAAAGTAATTTGAAAGAGTAAATTAATAATTTCTTTTATAAAAGAGAAGAAAATAAATATAAAAACTTAATAATTTCTTTTATAAAAGAAAAGAAAATAAATATAAAATATCTCAAGACAGAGAAGAAATTTTGCTTAAATTAATGTAAAATAAATTTGAAGAGATAGGATAAAAGACTGCTACGCGCATTTTTTCCTAATCTATCTTTTCCATGATCATTTCAATAATGATGATCGCTCTTTTACATCAGTAAACACTGTTCGCTTTGATTTTCGAATGTCATACTAACATTTAAGTTTGCTCACGTTTCTCTGCTGTCTGAAAATACAAATTCATTGTACAATAATACGTCTCATAATGTAGAATAATTAACATATCCTTCTATATATAACTCATTACAATATACTATATGTTATATAATAATAATAATAATAATAATAATAATGATAATAATAATAATTGTAAAGTAACAATTTTACTGATGAAGATACTCATCGCCCGAGACAGGATCGACGTCTTTTATTAACATCTCGCTACGATAAACTATGCGAAATTCAAATGCAAAACGTTCCACGAGAACGTGCAATCACTCATGCGATAAGAGATACGAACAATTCGGTAAATAAACACGTGTTCCGCGATTCCTATTATAGATTCTATATTATTTATATATTATATGTATATATATATATATCTCTATGTGTTCGCGTATATCATTACTTATTTATTTATATAATTTATACATATAATTTCTCTCTTTTTTTTTCTCTCCGCATTTATCCTTGCCTCTCGCACGCTCTGAAAATCTTCAGTATTAATATATAATATTTGTAAGGACTAGTTAAATACGGTAGGTTTAATTTAACTATGTGTACTTCAACAAGCCAGTCTAGCTTTGCGACGCTCCGAGCCACCTCTCTCGTGACTCTCGACGAACGTCAGAGCATAAAGAAAAAACGCTTGAACACTCGGAATGATTCGCCATCCGTCGGTGTCGGCAAACGTCTCGCGATATATATTATATTTACTCTATAGCGAGATCGAGGAGCGATCGAGGGGTGATCTCGATGCGGGGATGATCTCGCACGCGCCATCAAAACACTTACCGCTAAGTGATCTCGCTCGACGTTCGACGCGACCGCTCCCCCGCGTTTGTCAGTCCTCCGAGAGCTCTCTCTCTCGTTATTCCTTTTATTACCTCTATAAATGTTTTAGGCGGTATTCTATCTTATTGGCGATAAATATACACGATGTACGGGTCGTCAATGCGATATCTGCGCGCGAGTTACGTCAAAGTTACACGCGAACGTCCTATCGCGTGTCGAGACTCGAGAGAAATCGCGGATAGAGTTATCCTAGTATATTTTATGTCGCTATATATCGTATCCCATTCCGGCTCTATTAATCTAGAAATTAAGCTACATGTTACAAAATCGTCGTCTATCTACCGATTTTATTATAAACGGACGTGGCCGATGGTGCATCTTATTCTACGCGAAGTTCTTGGATAAATGGGAAAATATCTTTAACAAGGATATATTACTCGAAGTTTCCTTAGCACGCGCGTATATTTTTTGACGTAGCTCGTACATCGTTCTCTCTCTCTCTCTCTCTCTTTCTTTTTCTCCCTCGTGTTTGTCTTGTTATTGAAAAAAATATGGTATGAGACAATATGTTACGTCAGCCATGACATTAGGGGGAGCAGCCGTAACGCGAGCAAAAGCGATATAATTAAGGCGAGAAACGCCAATCTTCGCGGGCGAGACTAGAGTTCTTATCTTTAAAAAAAAAAACATTTCACGAATATATTCGATAAAACGCGCCCTACTAAACGCATCTACTACTTGCCTGCCTTAAATATATAAGTTGTAGTACGAAACATACAAGCGAGTTCGGTTTTGTATCAAGATACAAGGGGGAGCGGCGTCCTATCTCTCCCAAGTGAAGAGAATAAATCTGAGCGATATTTCCCTTGATATACAGACTCGCCGAGATTATTATCGATTTACGCCTGTTCAACGCCATATTCTCCTCGTTATTATCGGTGATATCGTGTTTACTTCGCACTATATAATTATAACATATAATTATAGTGTGTGTGTTTGTGTGTGTGTGTGTGTGTGTGCTATATGTATATAAGACGATAAGATGTATTATCGGAGCTATACTTGCACGAGCACGAGCATCGGCAGACGGAATAGTTTTACGCAAACTCGATCAAACTCCCTTGACGAAATTTTAATCGGTTTAGAATCTGACAATCGTGCCTGACAACGATTGATTCCCTCTGAGTTGGCAGAGTTCTCCGTCGACTCTATCGAATCGGTGCACACGCGTTATGAATCGCCGTGCTTCATCGTCGTGCTTTATCCTCAGCTCTCGTTCTATTTTTCACTTCTCGTGTTGCACGCGAGTTCGAACGGCAAGATCGATTGGCGACGCTGGCGTGTAATTAATAGAGCGAGTCGCGCGATTTTGCACGCGGCTCTCGTAACAAAAGATACTTATTAAGACATTTTTTTTACCTATATATCACACTAGAATCCACGGTGTCTGTAGGTGCTTCTTACGTCGGGACACGCGTTGAGAGTTCCGCCCGCAGAACCCTGAAAGATAATTTCACTCGACTTTATTAATGTAAACAATCGCGTGTTTTTTTGGATCAATCCTTCGAATCGGAGATCGCAGAAAGTCGGGAATCACGTCAATCTTACCTGTCATTGTTTGGCGGATTTATACCTAGCTAGCTTCAGCTGCAGTGGATTGGATATTTTCAGGTGGAAAGCTATGTCGTCGAAGGAAACGTCGCGCACGTCCAAGCCGCTGATCGTTATAAGATGATCGCCCTTGCAGATCTTGCCGGTTTCGATGGCTTGACCGCCTGGCATCTGACAAGTTGGGACACAAGGTGACGTTTAATTTTATCGCGTCGAGTCGCGATAATGTCATCTGTACAATAGGAAATGATAGATTACTCACCAGCTCTGTCACATAAGCTCCCTTTGCGCTCCTGAAGGCGGCGAAACAAATACCCGCACCTCTACCGCTCTTCTTCTGTATCTCGACCTCGTATTCCTCGGTTGGCTTCTCGTGGCGCAACACCGTCATCGTGATCTGCAAACAAGCGAATCGAGCGTAAAACGGCGAGCGTGACGTTCGCTCGATCAATTCAACTCGCTGGGAAAATTGGAGCGCGAAATAGCTGATGCGCTAATTTTCTCTTTCACGTTCTCCATTAAGAGAAGAGGAGGATTGATCTTAGGTATACAAATGTCACGTACAGTTCCGGAGGTAAGCTTCAGCATCGCTTCGCGAGCTTTGGGGGACTCTATCTGCTTGAAGCTCTCGTTGCCTAAGCTGAGAATCTGATCGCCGCGTTGCAGTCGACCGTCCTTCCCGGCCGCGCCTTCGGGGAATACATCCAGAACAAACACTCCGTTCTAGAAAAAAGCATTATGCATACATTAACAAGTCGATATCAAGTTATTACACTAATTAGTATCAATATTTATTCGTGTATAAAATCAATATATTGATATCTCCGATAATGACATTTAAGATATTTACAAAATATTATTTTTCACGCACGTCTATTTGCACGTGCCATCGATTTTTTCTAACATTGTACGTTCACGATGTATGTTTAAATGTTTCACAATTTTAAAAATTGTATATTAGATTAATTATAATGTAATTATAAAATTAATTATAATATAATTATAATATAATTATAAAATTAATTATATATAAAGTATATATCATGTTAATTATATATAAAGTTATATATCATGTTGAGGGACAAAATATTTTAAAAGTTATCAAGTATAATCACCCAGAGGGTATCGGAACCACCAGCGATGAAGACACCTACGACCTGGTCCTTTTCCTTCTGAAATTCTATCGTCACTTCTTGATCGACCGGTATTTGACAGGTTTTCGGATCCAGCTGGACTTTCTCAGATTCCGCCGGTTTCTCCGTTTCTTTGGCAGTTGCTGATACTAATAATAATAATAGCATGTAATAAGAATATAAAGACAGATCATCATTTTATAAACGAAATGTACACGTGTGCGTGCGTAATTAGAGAGTTTCCATGAATCAAACATAAAAATTTAATATAGTGCGTCATTAAACTCACCCGGTGCACTTTTTTGTGGCGTCTTCTGCGCAATATCACTAGTTTCACCTCCAAGTTTAGCTTTATCCTTCTCCCTCTCTTTTTGTAGTTCTACTTTATTCTCGTTAGGATTACATACCGTCAGCACAACGACGCCCTGCGCTTTCTTCAATAACTCTGTAGCCTAAGAACAAAAAGAAAATCGATGGAATAAGCATTATAGCTTGTTCAACGGTTAAGTCAAACAATTCTTTGCTTAAAGAAGAGAAAAAATATGAACCTCATCGTATGTGCGCCCTAATAAACTATCCAGATTAACGGCCAGGATCATATCGCCCATTTTCAATCCAGCCTGCAATATTATAAAGAATTAAAATGGGACTCTCGAGACTCGTACGAGTGATAAATTACCTGTTCTGCGGCACTGCCGTCTTGAATATCAGACACGAAGATACCCTGTCCCACGGCCAGATGTTTCCCTTCGATGATCATTATGCCTAGACCATGTGAACTCTACGAATGACATCGACGATTAAAAATTATTGATACATCGAAATATTGAAAATTATTGATACATCGAAATATTGAAAATTATTGATACATCGAAATATTGAATGCAATTAACTTTGCGTAATTAAAATACTCGCCTTCTTTATTTGTACTTCACGGACTCCCTTGTATTTACTGAAGCTTGTAAAGTTCTGAAATACAATACATCGTCACTTCATAGCAATATGATATGCACTTACGTTGCATGTATTATCGTAATGACATTGTTTGCGATATATCCTGTATATATCAGGGTGTCAGGGCAATCTCTTCTAAAAAAAACTCTTGTAGTTTACCTCGAAACCTTTTCAAAACACTATAATAAAGTATTTTTTTCATTGAGCACTTTTCGAGTTATGAGGCTTGAATATTTACCTTTACAGCATAATCATGTAATCTAGAAATATTCATTTTCGATTATCTTCTTAATTTTTATGTATAAAATAATGAGAGTAATCAATTGGTGTAAAGAAAACACATAATTATTGTTCGAAGAAAGAAAATGTTTTGTGTTTTGAAAAAAAATGTAATTATTAATTGCAAATGTAATTTGCAATTAATAATTACATTTTTTTTCAAAACAATGATGTGTTTTCTTTACAATTGATTCCTTTCATTATTTTATACATAAAAAAATTAAAGTAAGATAATCGAAAATGAGTATTTTACTAGATATTTTATGGTTTATGTAAAAATTAAGAAATTATTTCAAGCCTCATAACTCGAAAAGTACTCGATAAAAAAATATTTTATTATAGTGTTTTGAAAAACTCTCGAGGTAAGCTACAAGAGCTTTTTTTGGGAAGAGATTGCCCTAACACCTTGTATATATAAAAATTATGCGAATCGAACAGTATTATTTGTGATAATTAACTGCATTAGAAGTGAAATTATGATGATGTTAGATCGAAGTAGTCGAGGCATATCGACATATTTTCACAATCTTGCTATTTCGAGAAATCGGTGAAAGCCAACAACGATGTTAGCATCCATCATAATAAGTATGTAGTGTCATATAAACATATCTCGACGCGAAAGTCAAATATCTCGATACAGGAATTTCGAGATTTTTAAAAAAGATTCCATGGTTTCTTCGACGTCAATCAAAGTTTCTATAGGTGATAATCGTTTTATGCGCATAAAGAATAAATCATTATATGTAGAAAAATATTTTTAAGGTCTTTTCTTGAGTTCTTGCAAGAAATCTACTTTAATTAATTCGTGATTCACCTCGTGTTATATAAATAAACATATATAAATACATTGACATTAAGTTGATTTGAATATTTATAATAATAACATCGTAATTTAAGATGTTATTGATAGATGTTATGTCTGGTGATTCACGTTTATTATGTAATATTCGTAAATATTGTTTAATTCCACGATAATAAACGCAGATTATATTGCGCGACATTAATTGCTTCCCGATGATTCGTTATTCTACGAAAATTGCAACCGGTCTTGCATTATCTCGAGGAAGATGATAAGATAAAAGATAAACCACGTAAACTGACTTACGTCATCCAAGGTTGGTGGAAATTGAACTATCGGCTTTACGGCGATGTCATCGACAGCCTTCGCTCTTCTGCAACCGGGACAGGGCGAAATCCGTTTATAGTTTTAATGAATTTTGTTATACATGACTTCTACGTCACGCGTTATACATGACAAAAAAAAGCTCTTATGTCTCACCGATAAACGATGATCTTGAAGCGAGTGCTGGGTATGCCTTTGATGAGAGCGGACGCGTTCAAATGACACCGTCCTTGCAACACGTAACCGTTCACCTAAATGGAATGAAGAATAAAGCTTTTTTTTTTGTTTCCGTCATTTGTATCGACACGCGAGGCCAGATGAAGCTTGTTGCAAAAATATGTCACTTGCGGAATTCGAGTTGACATGTAAAGTTTTTTTTGATCATTTTGTATTTTATATTTGGTCAATAAAACGTTTTCGATTCGATTGTTTTGTTTTTTCATATTTTTTTTAAATTAATTAGATTCTTATTTGAAGTGAATTTATTCAACGTATAATAAAATGAGGAAATGTCAATAATTTCCAGTTAAATATATATTTAGAGGAAATTCTAATAAATACATATTTTAATGAATTGTCAAAATATCTAACGCTAGTTTTCCTTTATCTTAATTATTTTATTTAAAGTACGATATCCACATTATTTCAAGTTTATTTTACTCACTTATTTACTTTAAACTCAACATGAATGTCTCAAACACAAGCTTTAGTATCGTGGTTTTACACGGTTACACAGACAAATTAAACAACTTGTGAAACGAAAGTTAAACAACTGGCGAAGCCGGGAACTGTCATGTGGAGAACCGCAAGTAGTAAATGGCAAGTCGTAAAAAATGGGAAGGAAAGAGGTAAGAGATACCTACCTCCAATATCTCGTCGCCGATGAAGAGCCCACCGTTTTTATGAGCTGCACCCTTCGGATTGAGGCCGCAGATAAACACCGCCATTCGATTTCTGTCCTTATGTCCAGCCAGAGAGATACCCAATCCCCGCCTGTCCTTCTCGAGAACAACCATTAGCACTTTATGTCCGAGATTCTGATACTTCTTCTGTATCTTCTCTGCAAGATTCGAAAAAGCATTTTTATGCGACGCACGATCAATCGATCAATGTAAATTCCATCTGACGTACGCTTGTCGGATTTCGTGGATTTGCTTGATTAAATTTATTCTTCTGAAAATGTGTAGATGAATAATCGGAGATGCAGTGAACAATTAAATTTTGCTTGTCAGCGATGCAACCAACAGTGCGATCGTACAGAATGAATATTGATTTCGTACGTGACGCAAATAGTATATAAATACCACGATTCCCTCGATTGTTTCCCCCGATCGCGGTTTCCTACATTTAGCACACAAATCGCACTCACTGATCGTATAACCATACTCGTCCTCTTCTTCAGGATCCTCCTCGATTTCCGCCTTCGTGCGCTTCACGTTTCCGGCGCTTTTTCTCGAGATCTAAGTCAAGCCAGTTTTATATCGCGTTACATCATCGTCCTTGCGAATCGAGAGGCTATTGAAAGAGCCTATCGGTACGTTCGGTTACCTCGATGCCGCTCTTCGTGTAGACGTTGCCCTCCAGCATGCGAGTATCCTCCTCGTCCTCGTCCGAGCTTTCGTCCGAGGAGTACTTGGGCTTCGCGACAGGCTCCGCGATATGGTCCTCTCGTTCCTCGCTGACCTCGCGAAGGATACCCGGATTCACCGGGGGCGAAGGGGCTGTTTTTCGAATTGACTTCTTCATGGAGGATCTGGGACAAAAGATGGGATAAAAGATATTACGTTTTTACGATTCGGAAATGTCGGAGGAAAATTTAAAATTGACTCTTACAAGTAAACCTACGGAAGTGTCACTCTCCGATTTTTCTGAAATTTGGATATGATATAAGAAAATTAGGGACACGTATTTTTAGCGGCGGAAAAACATATTTATGGGATGAAATGACCCCCCCAAAATAAGGGGTAAAATGGAAAAATTGCGATATCTTTGAAATCAGTGAAGCGATTTTCGTCTTCTATCAAAAGATACTTTCATACCAAAAATCATTAAAATCGCTTCACTGATTTCAAAGATATCGTAATTTTTCCATTTTACCCCCTATTTTGGGGAGGGGGGTCATTTCACCCCATAAATATGTTTTTCCGCCGCTAAAAAAAAATACGTGTCCCTTAATTTTTCATGTATTATAACAAATTTCAGAAAAATCGGAGAGTGACACTTCCGTAGGTTTACTTGTTAGTGATGCGAGAAATGGAAAAGACGATGACTCCATTCTTGCGACTTTTTCGAACAAACATCAAGATTGAGCAATTTTAAATTTCCAATTGAAAAAGTTTTTCTGTCACTACGTAGATACGAGTATATATTTATAATGTTAGTCTTCTAAAGATCTCGGATAAAAACGAGAGAAAAGTCTTTCTACAATCGTACCTTCGTGAACTAGGAGCTGAGCCATCTGAACTTTTCGAACTTGGTTTCTGAGGATCTACGTGCGAACTGCTTTGAGCGTCGCCGTCCTCAAGTCCTGGCTACGCAACAAATAGACATTTTAAAAAATGAAAGAAATTTCCTATATTTTATATTATTAAAATATATAATTAAATAATTAAATATTATAATTAATAATAAATATTAATAAATATTAAATATATAATTAAATATAATATTCGTGCCAAGATGATATAAATAACGCAATCTTTTCAAGAAATTAAATGCGAATATCAAAAAGGACATACGTTATCTATATCTGAAATAAACATTGGTAAACTGCGTGGATTAATTACGCTGCTAAATATATTTATAAAGCTGACACAAGTGTAACAAGTATGCGATTATATGTCGTAATCGCGCAATCTCCATTTATTAAATTATGATAAAAATATTTTGTTGTCGTGCGGAGAAAAAACTTGCAGTCCGCTGATTCAATTAAAAAAATTAATTAACGCGGTACATTGCAAGTCTCCCGGCGCGTGAAACTCCCTTCCTCACCCCAGTCTTCCCATTTACCAATTAGTAACAATTGTATTCGTCTCTCATGCTTGACATATTCGCGGGAAAAGATTGAAGGAACAAATCGTGCGACGCAAACTGCATTCTTTTATTGATCGATACAGATATCAATTGTGATAGTCGATTCTTGATCTCTCATCTCTGCAAATTTTAATTATTTTGCAGCCATCTCATCTTTGAAAATTTTAATTATTTCTCAATGTAACAATATCTTATATTAATTAAATTAATTATCTTATATTAATTAAATTAAATTAATTATTGAATAATATCTCATTAGATTGACGTATAATTTAATTGCGACGATGAATATATCATTATTGTTTACGCGAGTAAATTCGAAGGTAAAAAATTGGATTCGAAGAAAATATTATATAATGAGAAAATCGACCTGTATCACTTCTGGTGTGATGGATCTCGCTGGCGAAACCGGCGGTGGCTTACGGCGAAAGGAGGCCGTCGGCGTTCCAGGGCTGATGCCGGAAGACGGCGACGTATGACTCTTGACAGTCTGCCTCCGGGCTTTGGTATCTCTTTCCTCTTGGACGGCGCTGCCGTGCTCCGGGCTCTACAACAATTTCAAGATTCTCTCTTCCGCACGGAAATCCTTGAACGTATGTATGTACGCAAGCTTAAATTCGTTCCAATTTAACGTTACCTTCAGTAACGCTTAAACTCCATTTATTACATTCCACTTCCGATATTGATATTATATATAAAGTTATATTAATATAATATTACGTGTATATAGAACAGCATATACAAATTAAAACGTATCTTCCGAATTGTTAAATGTTATTAATTTTACTCGAATAAGTAAAATAATAAAATAATAATAAAACACGCGAGGCAAGCAAGATTTAAATTTAAGCATTATATATAGAACTGAAGCACAAATTAAAAATATGTCTTTCGAACTGTTAAATATTATTAATTTTACTCGAACAAATAAAATAATAATGAAATAATAATAAAACGCGAGACAAACAAAATTTATATTAAATTTATATATCATTTTTGTGAAAAATTTCAATCGTAAAATAGGGCACATCCGTATGACGACAAAGGCTGGGCGACATTAAGCAGTTTACGAGCTATTATATATATATTCTAGGACCGACAGTTCAATGTGGGGGTATTTATACGACGACAATGAATCTTTTTAACGCAAAAAAGAGAGAGGAAATTGAAGAAGTAGAGAGAAAATATATGATGCGGGTGGTATTCCACGCATAGAATTGTTTCGAAGATCTATACTTATTTTAGCAGCAACGTAAACTGCGCAGAGCGTCTGGATAAACCGGTCAGAATGAATTAGTACAACAGAAATATTTGCTGAATATCTTGAATTGTTGCCAAAGTAACTGCAATTGAACGAGTTTAATTCCGTAACGCGTAAAATGGACAGCGACATGTATTTTAGATTCATTCTCTCGATTTCTTCTTTTATATTCTTCTCTCCGTTTCTCTTGATAGTATATAATCGAGGTAGGAAATCGATCATTTCGAAAAGACTATGATTTGAACAATATAAATAATGTAAAATAATGTAACATGTTACGTTTTAAGCAATATAAACAAAATTATAGATAATACTGATAAAACACTGTACGACTATCGTTTCCAAGATGATTACAAGATGTAAACATCTGCGAGATATTGACTATAAAAATTATTTACATGTCTCTTATAAATAAATTTTTTTTACACATATGTGCACCTTTCGAAATAATCGATTAAAATACGCGAACGAGGCTTGTCGCACATTCCACGGGACAGAGGGAAAAATTGCTTCTGTTTTCGATAAATTCTCGATGGAAATTAAATTAAATTAAACAATATTGCGAATTCTTGTCAGGTATGTAAAAATATGTGCATATCCAGCTGTTAAATGACACATATTCGTTTCTTCACAACGTAAATAATTCAGTCACAACTAATGTTTCCTGATTAATTCCTTCCGTGTGTCGTTTGACATAAAACACGTGCTATCGAAGAAGGTTTTATACGATCATGCGGATAGTTGAAATTAAATTAAAGCACAACAATGCGATGAATCACTAGATCAAGACCGAAATCAGTCCCAACTCTCGTCCGATGCGCACAACGCGAGAGAGAAGTATGACTAATTTCGAAATTCTCCTATTGTTCCGCGCGGTTTAATCAATCAAAGATAGCGCGCAAGATCCATCTGTTTCGCGTGGGTAACTTCCTAGTATTACTTAACATTTAATCCCAAGGATCTTCCAACAGCAACGCCCGTAATTTCTATATCATAAACCAAAATAACTCCGGTTTACGATACGGTTTACAGTTTCGGGGAAGAGAACACACGAATAAATACTCGCACAAATGTCGATACGATGCAGTTGCGCGATCCCACGCAAAGGTGCGCCGACGAGAGTTAAGTGATCGTAAAAAAAAAAAAAAAAAAATAAAAAATAAAAAAAAAAAAAAAAATAAAAAAAACGAAAAAAAGAAGAGGCGAGATCCCGGCGCGCTTTTCCGCGTGATGACGTACGACGAAGGTGACGCATTTGCGTCCGAAGAATCGGTGCATCGCGTCGCCTCGTGAGAAAATCCGAGCCGAGTGACATCGGACGAACACCACCGTCGACCGGGCGATTTCGTGCACCAAACTGAAGTTTTTGCATGCGAGCGACGGGGACGGAGAATGGCGTTGTTCATACGGCGGTACGGGGGCGCATCGGCGTCCACCCGAGGGGGAGGGGGAGGACGGGGGGAAGGGGGAGGCGAGGAGCAAGGTGAGCACGTCGATGGTCCATGGTGTCGATGATGAGCGCGCTCGATCGCAACGAAACGTGAACCACGCTTTTCTGGCGAACCGCTTCAACCCCCTCTGGCCCTCTGACTCTGTCGAGAGCGCGCCGCCCCCCCCTCTCCCGCTTATATCCACCCTCCTGTTCCAATAAAGGTGCGTTCAGTTGAGAAAAAGCGACAATTGAAAATAGTTTGTGTACACATTTTGATTAAATTAAAACATCCAAATACATCGACCCAACACACGCGAGCGTGATGAAGTCGAACGGTTCGCGCGAATTATCCAATTGTCAATCCTCGATGTGGGATTCATTTGACAACAGCTATTTTTTTGTGGAGAAAAATGTCATATTTGAAAGAACGGCGTGAAAATTTTTTAAACTCCACAATTCGTCAGCGTATATATGTATATATGAAATTACATCATCACTCGATTATTCAAATTAATCGCTGACGTTACAAAGAGAACACTTGCGCCTTGTGATGTAATTGATGGTTCACCGACATTCTCTGAACGTGTCTTTACACTCTCATCTTCCCACCTCTCGCCTAACTTTACATATCTCCATTGTCGCGCCTCTCTCTCTCTCTTTCTCTCTTCCTCTTTCTCTCTCGTGACACTCTGCCCCTCGCTATTCCTCATCATGGAGATTTATTGGAAAGTTCGACCCCGGTGCATCATACGCGTACAAGAGCTGTTACCGATAATGGCTCTTTCCATATTCTCTCTCTCTCTCTCTCTCTTCATTTGTCTCTCTCGCTCTTTCCTTTGTCCTCTCATTCCATCTCATTCTTTTGCACTTTCACCTTGCGCTTCTTCTCTCTTTTTTTGTTCTCCAACTCTGTCGTTCACGAGCGTGTATGTATCTCGACACCGTCATTCTCTCTGTATCGACGGTTTCGAGAGAATGCGCTCGATTGAAATTGGAAGAAGTTGATGCCGCTTTCAAAGAACGGTCAACAATTGTAGCCAGGCCAACCACTGCGATTACGACAAACAAGTGTCGTTATATTTGACACCCATATCGAAGCATTTAATGGTGGGAATCACGAAGAAATGTATTCGGTTTCGTTTCAAGCTAATTTCGAGGCGTCAAAAAATAGGTCATGCTCTTCGGTAGAGCCAAAAATAGCGTGGCTGTTGATCGAGATTATCCACGAGCAGGAAATTATAAGACTCATCAGCTCGCTGTCGAACATGTGTATCGAATCGCGGATTTTTCGTTCCGGGAAACTCGATGCTGGATCCACAAAAATCGTTAAAAGTCAAGATAGATACGGGGTAAATAAATTTTACCATCGAGAGATTACGAGAGCTCGAGTCAAAGAGACTTTTCAAGTACGATACGAATTTTATCGTTCGCCACGAGAGCAAAATCTACGCGTTCACGCATCTCTGCACTCAACGTAATGCAATCGGAAAACGATGCGGGTATTAAATTTTAATATCGAGTTGCCTTCGAGTTTAGGACTCGATATAACAGATATCGAGAACTTTGTTCTCGAAGTGTGCGTGCGATACGAGTTCGACGTCGTAAAGATTCGCGATCCACCGGATAAAACTCGCGTAGAAGGATAAGAAAAGTCGTCGATCGGTCGGAATTGTTTGCGTTATATTCCACGTGCTCAAGTTTTCCGCGTCTCTACCGTATCGTTGCACACTTGCATCGCAAGTATATCGCCTGCATCCAGCAATTTCGTCTAATGCGTCCACCGGCGGCGCTTTGGAAGCGGAACAGCCGTCGCAATTTGATGACATTACGGAGTTCAATTTCGTCCTACACAGGACTACGACGAGCGGCGATAACGTACCGGAATCGATCGTTTATACGAGGTTAATTGCGAAGGTAAAACTTTTGCGCCTTGCGAATCGAGTTAACTCAGAGGTACGCAGAGAGAGAGATTTCCAATGGTGACCTCATTAAAGCGTACAAATGGCTTTTCATTCGCGCATACATTGTCGTTAAATGTACGAGCAGAGTGTTATATAATAACTAACATGTAGATTTAATGTGTGTGCAAAATAAAGTAATCATAAATCGTTAAATTACAGAAGTTTGTTTAAATTTGCATATTCCAACTTTCGATACCTCAAACATTTGTTACAGGAACTTTAGAGAACGATTTCACAATCGCGTCCAAGTTAATTCGCCAAGTTCATTATTTCTATCACACTTATATGATATTAAATCTTGACAAATTTTTTGATCGATTGAAAATATTAGTTTTACTTCTTCCAACGAAATACACACACACATATCCGTATTTCAAATTATTCTTGCAAATTACTAAATAAAAAAAAGGAAAAGATTAGATGAAAAGTTGCGAACTATAAAACGACGTGTAAATGTACAAGAGTTGCTGGAATAAAGCAATGTCATAAATTTCAACGGTCGTAAAGAATTTACGTTGTGAATTTATTTCCCTCAGGAATACTTTTTCACAAGCCAGGCTAAAGCTCGCAAATAGTTCTAATAGGTACATAACGCAAACCTTGCGGAATCGTGACAGGCAGAAATTCTAAAAAAAGAAAATTTCCGTTAGTCGATTTTCTCCCAAGTATCATTGTCGTCACGCGAAGCGAAACGATTTATGCCGCCTCCGACATCCTTTATATAGATCATCAGATTTCTCATCGTTACGACGGTCAAGTGCAACGAGAAAGACGGATAGACATAAGACAATAGGGAATATTTGTATATGTAATGAATGCGATTAAGAAGGAGCAATGTTTTCTCTTCGCGAGTTAGTTTTGGCTGATGGATTTTCGAGCACGAACGAGACGAAAACATATTTCATATTCCTGGTCGTGACCAAAATCTCACCAGATGCACCAAGGATTGGACGAGGAGGCAGACAGGATTTCCGGCGGCTTGTATAACTTCCACCGCACGCTCGTGCGTACTGTGTCGTAGATCCACACCGTCCACCTCTATTATTCTATCTCCGATCTGAAAGCACGTATATAAAAGAGCAAATTAAACCCGAGCATGACGCTCTCATGACACATCGTACGTTGTTGGATCTTAATATGTAATAGAGGGAACGCAATATATTTATTTATAACGTATATTATTAATAATTATGCAAAAAAAGATTATTAATTAAAATATAAATCAAAGATGCAATCGCTTTTGGCTTTTGTTAATTAAAACGCGTATGTGCAAGTATTGTCAACATGATAAAATCTCAACCGAAATGTCGCAATTTTCGCTTTCTTTTGCTCTATTATATTTTTTTTTTAGATTTTTTTAGCCCGGATGGAGAAACGAGTCAGATAAAGTCTGGAGGAATACGATTTTCGTTATTGACGGCAAAGTGCGTTGCGGAGAAAAACCGCGTTGTTACCTTGAGACCGCCGGTTCTACCAGCCGGGCTGTTTGGCAGCACATTCTTTATGAATATCCCAGAGATATTCTGGGACTTGCTCGAGCTGCCGTTGTGCAAATCGACCTGAAACGAGAAATCGATCGTCGTTTAATGTTTCGTTAAACGAGATGCAATCAACAGAGGCGTGATTGGTCGATTCGCATAGATTAAGCGCAGTTAAATTTAATCAGGGCCTGCTCTGCCGGCGTCACGCTGGTCTCCGACTTCGTTAACTCCGAGAACTCGGCGAGCACCGGTATTTGAGACAGAACACCTCCCCGTGATTCCCGATCCGATATCCTTCCCGTTCCAATTTCCCCCCGGTCATTTATTCTCATTAATCTCGCGCTGCTTTATCGCCGCATCGTCAACAAGCGTTAATCGAATTAAAGCAATTATTCGACACCACAATTCAGCGGGCACGTCGGATAATCGATTGCATTCGCCGAGTGGAGAAGCAAACATATCGGTATTTAATTAGCAACGAGTCCTGCAATTGTTGCATTATCTATCGGCGAGTTATAATCGCGCGTGCGTGCACATAATATCAATTATCTGGAGGTAGAAAATAATTACGCGATTTAATTGGATGCATTATCCAAGTAATGCGCGATACTTCGGCTTATTTGAAATGTAATTCCGAAGAGCTTTCAAGGTAACGGGAGGGAAGGAGGAAAGGGGGTCGCCGAAACCGAAGCCGATGATCCTATTATGTCGTCTTGTCGGCTTAATGTCGGGAAAGTGTACCTGGCTCTCTCCAACAGATGCGATGTGCATCGCGGGGGCGACATTAGCGGCTCGATGTATATATCGTTAAAGAGTCCATTGATTAAATTTATTGACCAACACTCTCGATATTCCGATTAATAAAAGCTTTTAACCTCGCATAGTGAATTTACTCGCATAAAATCGTATAAAATCTATAAAACCCACCTGACATATCCCGAATATGAATATATATATATCGGATTTTTAATAAGACCTGACATTAATTATTTTAGAGTTATTAGGTCACACAAGTCGCGAAATAGAGATCCATCAAGCCATCTATTTCACCTAGCCATCTACTAGGTTCGACCTACTTCGGTAACTCTGTCCAAATGTCTCGATGGCCGTCGTAACATTCCCAATTTTAAAGGCGAGCTATAAAATACACGCGGTAATATTGGCCAACTCTTGTTCATGTTCTCAGTTATATTCGTACATGCTAATAAAAGAGATATGAAAAATTGCGATTCGACACGACCACGCGTGAGAATTGGCTAATAATTCAGAATTAACGATATCGATTGAACCGCTGGAATTTGTAAAAATAAATTCCATAACTAACGTGTGTGTGTAATATTCGTCCATTGTAAATCCGAGATCGACCTCATAATAGCGCGAATACAATTCGAAATAATAAATTGATTTAGCTAGATCGAGCTAGAGATGAAAATTTCCAAAATAGTGAATCGTAATTAATACAGAAAATTAAAATATTATTATAGAAAATTAATAATCTTGTTAAAATGTCACATATTCATTTTGTTCAATATTTTCCGTAGGAAAATGAATTTATTTTCCCTTTACCGAGTTTTTCTACCGTGGGAAGAAATAAAATAATCAAATTGTTCGCGCCCCATTATTAAATTACGTCCTACCTTCCCGCCAACGATGCTGAGTCCTAAGCTGGTCTTCGGTTCTCTGTATATCTCCACCAGTCTTTCGGGACCCCAGTGTTTCGACCAGGTGACGTCGCCATCGTGCTCCCTGTGCGTGACGGTCATGTCCCTCTTGCCCTCCACGAAGACGACTGTCGGGAACTTGCGCGGCGAACTCGAACTCGACGAGGGCGAGCTCTCGGTCTTCCTGGACGTCGAGCTGGCCGGTCTGCCTTGATGCGGACGCTCTGGACGATCGGTGCTCGTCTGATCAGCCTCGAGCAGCTCGTCGTCGCTGCATTGGATCGCCTTCGACTCTTGATAGGTCTGTACCTCGACCTCGCGTCGCGGACTGCGCAGAACGTCCTCCCGAGAGGAGGATCTCGATCTGTCGGACGATCTCGCGGAGAGATCCTCCGGGATGCACTGGACGCTCTTTGACTCCTGCGTTTGTTCCGATCTGGTGGGGCTGCCCGCGATACTCTTCGCGAGATCACCCAAGTCGTCCAACGAGCACTGGACGCTTTTGTTCTCGCCCTGGGTCTGCGTTTGCACTTCCCGCCTCGGGCTTTGAAAGTATTTGCGACTGACGTGGAACGGGCTGATGCTGGGCGGCTCCTCGTCGCAGGGGCTCACGCTCTGCTCGGGGCTGCACTGCGTGCCCTTCGACTCCTGCACAGTCTGCGTCTGCACGTCGCGCTTCTCCTTAGGCGAGTACTGTGTCTCCTTGAAGCTATGGCTGACCTCGTCGAGGCTCTCCTCGTAAACCTCGCGCGTCCAACTCTCGGGAACTGTCTTCAAGAGGTCCTCCAACGAGGAAGTGATCGCTTCGTGGAACAGATGATCCGATTGACTCTCGAGCGTCTGGCTCTGATATTCCAAAGAATGTTCCTTGCAGATCAGATTGTCCTCCTCGTGTCTGCAGACTAGTTCCTCCAACGGTGATCGTTTCTGCAAAGGTGTTTGTCCATAATCGCGAGCCTCCTTCGTGTCCTCTTTGACTTCTTGCCGCGATGATGATTCCTCTTGTTCCTCTCCTCTTTGAGGATCCTGCGCTGGAGTCGCAACCTCGTTCGAGGGAATTGCGAGATCTTTCGGAACTGATCCTTTGGAGTCTCGTCGAACTTGGAGGCTTGAGAAACGAGGAAAACGAGATCAGAATGGAAGCATGCGGTTGTGATCAGCCAATGGCTTCGTGTCTAGCGTTCAACGACGCGGCAGAAACTGCTGACACGAAGCCATCGCAGCAGTAAATGAATCTTTCGCACGTTGTTAGAATGGGGGTCCGATCAGGTTCAATCGCATGCAATTACTGACTTTCTTTAATTACAACTGATTCGCTGACTATGTGGCTACTAAAAGAACTAACACTACTGAGATTAGTATCGTCGAACACTTGCCACGATAGATAAAAATAGCAAGTATTTGATCTTACGATATTTTTTCTAATATATAAATTAAATTAAGATAATTTAATTTAATTAATTTAATTTAATTTCGTTAAAATACTTTGTAATTCGCGATAAAAATATATAATAATTGAATCGAAAATATGTAAATTCAACGTAGAAAAAGTAAGTAATTCCAAACACGAATATCTTTAATCGACTTGAATACATTTGCACAAACTTGCAGAATTAACATGATTGTTGTAATTAACGAAATGAATACAAATGATGAAACACGAGGAATATTAAACAGAGGATTTAAAATCCTTCTGCGTTTCCATTAATCTTTTTTCATCTCTGCAAGATAAATAATTGACAATTTTATGTCACACGGCATTATCTTTTTAATGCGATATCGCTCTCGTAGCGTGCAATTGGAATGAAAATTAATATAACATGTAACGGAAACATGTAACGGAAGATAATATAGATGATATAGGTTTATTGGTCGCGTGTGTAGGAACGATATTCCCGATGCGGAACGTGTGCACATTTTCGATATGTATACGTGAACGATATGTATAAATCTTCGCGCGGAAACGTGACGAATCTACCACTGTGTTTGCTTTTAGCAGAAAATTCTTCTTACTACGAACAGTTATGATATCTCCCGGTTAAAAAAAATACTCCAATATTCTCTCTGGTCTCAAGAACCGCTTGGATTTTTATTATTTTGTATCTGTTATTGATATAAAATCGCGCTCAATATCCGAGCTTCTCTTCCGCTGTAAACCCATCTGGTCGCTACATATTTAAATAACGATGAGCAATTTTGAAAACCCGAAGCGTCGAATTGACTCTGATATTTTTCTCGTCGTAAAAAAATATAAATAAAAAATATAAATAAATATCCGCCTTGAATTTAACGATTCTTACGCGTCAATCTCGCCTTTTTCCTCCAATCAATTTTAATATCGCGCGTATCTGATTTATATTAGATTAAAGCGCGAATGTTTTTATTATCCGTACACGCGAGCTTTCCACGGAATAAACAGAGAATTTCCACGCGCGCGCATAACTGACACAAGCATGTGTCAACATTCGCTCATTTAAATAAACCATGAAATAATTTCAGTTGCGAAACTCGTTGAATACTCGAGAGGAAGTCTCGCGACGCGCACTTATCAATCTCGGCTCTTGAAGTCAAGGCCGATTATTTTCCTTTGCGCATTTTCGTTTCACGTCGGAAGGCCAGCTCGTTAAATTCGCAGATTCAGCGGCGAATGAGGATCGATGCTTACGCGACGTGCTCCGATTTCCGTTATCCAAGCGAGACGACGTCGCGAACGAGCGCTCACTTCCGGTCTGAGCGTCTGGTCTCGCAGACAGATCGTTCGTTCGTTCGACGAGACATGGTTAAGACCTCTGCTCCGGAGGGTGAAAACGAAAAAAGGGAGAGCACCCGAGCGAGAGAAACTACAGACGCTCGTCGAGAGAACCTCAGCGAAGGAAAGCCAAGATGTTCACTGCCGTGTCCCCGGCACTTTGTGTGCGTTACTGCAAACTGGCTTCCTCTGATCTAATAAACAACACACACACACACACACATACACACACATACGCCCACACACGCGTACTCGTGTGTGCGCAAGAGCGCGCAAACGCAACGATAACGTACCGAGCGTGGACGCACGCAGACTGCCAGAGAGGCGCGGGTGACTCGCGAGAGTATTCTACGCGAGAGGACTGTTCTGTGCGTGCGCGCGCTCTCTGCGACGTGACTCTGTTTGTATGTGTGTGTGTATGTATGAAACATGTACACGAGGTATGCGTGCTGGTCATTCATACGTGTGTTAAGCTTGAGTCGCATGTATGTATATTTTACATACAAGGTATCCTCTCTGAACAATTTATATAACGATATAGTAAAGGAATTTGTGTAACCGAATTTGATTCTTTTATGAGAGACGTCTCTCTGTGGGGAGAGATTTTGAATTTGTTCGTATATATTTAATGTTTAAAATTATACAGAAATTCAATGTTTAAGAATATGAGAAATGAATGTATAAGATAGCAAAGTTTAGGCTTATGGAAAGAAACAAATCTTGAAAATCGTGTAATTTGCGAAACGAAAGATCAGCGTAATTTTCAATCGTATATTTATGTATGTTAAACATTAAAGGAGAATTTTTTCCTTAGATTTTATAATTTCACTGAATAACACTGAAAATCATACGGCAGAAATTAAATATTTAAGAATATATTAAAATATGAATGCATGTGTAAAGTGGCAAAGTTTATACGTGCACATGGAAAAAAAAGAAAAATCTCAAAATCGTGTAATTTGCGAAAATTGCGGAAAATTAGTATAATTTTAAATCGCGTATTTATGTATGCCAAGAATTAAAGGAGAATTTTTTCCTCATATTTATAATTTTACTAAATACTTATTTAACATTGAAAATCATGCGGCAGAAATTAAATATTTAAGAATATATTGAAATATGAATGCATGTGTAAAGTGGCAAAGTTTATACGTGCACATGGAAAAAAGAGAAAAATCTCAAAATCGTTTAATTTGCGAAAATTGCGGAAAATTAGTATAATTTTAAATCGCGTATTTATGTATGCCAAGAATTAAAGGAGAATTTTTTCCTCAGATTTATAATTTCACTAAATACTTATTTAACATTGAAAATCATGCGGCAGAAATTAAATATTTAAGAATATATTAAAATATGAATGCATATGTAAAGTGGCAAAGTTTATACGTGCACATGGAAAAAAAGAAAAATCTCAAAATCGTGTAATTTGCGAAAATTGCGGAAAATTAGTATAATTTTAAATCGCGTTTTATGTATGCCAAGCATTAAAGGATAATTTTTCCTCAGATTTATAATTTCATTAAATACTTATTTAACATTGAAAATCATGCGGCAGAAATTAAATATTTAAGAATATATTAAAATATGAATGCATGTGTAAAGTGGCAAAGTTTATACGTGCACATGGAAAAAAAAGAAAAATTTCAAAATCGTGTAATTTGCGAAAATTGCGGAAAATTAGTATAATTTTAAATCGCGTTTTTATGTATGCTAAGCATTAAAGGATAATTTTTCCCTCAGATTTATAATTTCATTAAATACTTATTTAACATTGAAAATCATGCGGCAAAAATTAAATATTTAAGAATATATTGAAATATGAATGCATGTGTAAAGTGGCAAAGTTTATACGTGCACATGGAAAAAAAAGAAAAATCTCAAAATCGTGTAATTTGCGAAAATTGCGGAAAATTAGTATAATTTTAAATTGCGTATTTATGTATGCTAAAAATTAAAGGAGAATTTTTTCCTCAGATTTATAATTTCACTGAATACTTATTTAACATTGAAAATCATGCGGTAGAAATTAAATGTTTAAGAATATATTGAGAAATGAATGTATAAGATAGCAAAGTCTATGCTTATGGAAAGAAACAAATCTTGAAAATCATGTAATTTGCGAAATGAAAGATCAACGTAATTTTAAATCGTGTATTTATGTATGCTAAGAAAGGAGAATTTTTTCCTCAGATTTATAATTTCACTGAATACTTATTTAACATTGAAAATCATACGGCAGAAATTAAAAATTTAAGAATATATTGAAATATGAATGCATGTGTAATATGGCAAAGTTTATACGTGCAAATGGAAAGAAAAGAAAATCTCAAAATTCTGTAATTTGCAAAACGGAAGATTAGTATAATTTTAAATCGCGTATCTTTGTGTTAAGAATTAAAGAGTTAAGAAAAGGAAATTTTTTCTTTCATACTTGTAATTTTACAAAATATTCCAAAGTCTTCAATTTACAAGACTCTGCCGGTATCTACTAACAATCTACTACAAAGAATCTGAAGAAAAGTTTCTACTTATTCGTTTTGCAGTTTAGCTCGTTAAAGTTCTTTTTAATTTTCAACGTTAAATAACTCCGCGATTAAAGATTGAATTCCCAAAGAAAAAAAAAATGTCTTCTTGACATTTCAATATATAACATCATCTTATTATTATTACGAATCTTTTCGAGACACCGTATGCATAGCTTATAAGTAGAGAAGTCATGTGTGCGGACAGTTTGTACTCAATTGTATGGAAGGAGTGGACGTGCACAGCGGACACAAAGGTGAGAATGTGTGCACGTGTCTGCGTATATACCTAGTGTACATATAGGAAGCGAGAAATGCGAATATACGTTGAATGTACACATGTACATGGCTGGCACGATTGAAGATTCCTACTGCGGAGAAGTTGGGCAAAATCGAAAGACGTGTGTGTGTATTTGTAGACACGTATACACTACATTTATCTACACAGAGTGTTCCGAATGTAAATGTTAAAATTTTAAGAGCGTGTAAAGAATCGATAGACTAAGAAAAAAAGTCCTTTAGAGATTTGCTTGTTGTTCTTATATCTCTGTTTTGCAAAAAATTATTAAAAACAAAAATGTTTTTATTTTTTCACTTATTTATGTACTCATTTATTTTCCTACTCCTTATTTATTTCTGTTGTCATTTTCTTAATGAAGGTATTGTTCAAAATGTCGATCTTTGCGACAATGCAAGCGTTGTATCTAGCTATTGACAGCTCGCAGACACTATTCTGATAATATCTGGTGCATTGCAGCTACGATTCGGTACCTCTCAACTTGACCTCTCGAGTCGATTAATAATAAATTTTCAATAAAGCTAATAAATTTGTTTTACATTTTTTGATAAAAACTTTTTTATTTTTCTTATGATTTTCTCCAAAGCGAAAAACGGAAGCAAATCTCTTTCTTTTCTTAGTTTATCGATTCCTTCTTAAGTTTTAACATTTAAATTCGAGACACACTATATATGTATATGCACAGATATGTATCTTGATGATCACGCGTGTACTCTGAATCGTACAATGTCGGTATATGTAACATACGTGCTTGGGAATTCACGTGTGAGAGCGTGTACATACATGCGTGTGTATGTATGCGTGGGCGTACGTAGTTGGAGAAGTAATCTGAACAACTCGTATCGGTCGAGCCAATTTTCGATAAGCAACGGTTCTACAGTCATACAAATTTTCTCGAGATTGGTAACTAGACTCTTCTTAGACTTCTTGAGAATCGAAAAATATTCTCAGCTAAATAAATCCGAAGTCTATAATCTAAAGCGTCTATAATCTAAATCATTACACGAGAAAAAGAAATGATTTTTTTCTTACGTATTTATATAAAAATTATCTGACTTTTGAGTAAATCAACGCGAACGAATGCGAGTGATGTAATGTTCTTGTTGTTAGTTTGAACAATATTTTATCATAATTACATAAACGTAATTATTTTCATTTATCACAAGTCTCTTGTCTGTACAATGGCTAATTATTTAGTGAAAAGTGATTACGTAACTATGTATAATATTCACAAACGATAAAGGTAATGATATTACAAAGATTAAGACTGTCTCATCGTTTAATTAGAAGGGCAGTCTTTATACAAGTTTCGTGCAGATGTTGCAATATATATATATATATATATATATATGTGCATGCGGCTTCAACATAATAGATGCATTGTCCATGAAGAAACTTTTATGTACAAGTGTATTGTCTTTGCACGTGATCTCATTTTGCGTACACATGTACAAATTCTTTGTATATAAGGGTGATAAAAACCTTGTTCTCTTTCTCCATTTCTTCATAATTATATCTTCTCCGCATCAAATATTGTTGCTCTATAGGATCAGCTTTTGCGTCTGATATTTTCTTTAACGTCGAGAAAATATTTAATGGTAAAGATTTAAACTAACGGATAATTGCCAAGAAACTTACTTGCGTAACAAATATCAGCGTCTTTATTACGTACGTAGGAAATGACATTGATTAACGTTAGAATCAAAATATTGGCACGGACGAGAGCTGGAGCAATTGCTATTGCCAGAAGTGTAATTAAAGTGTCTTACGATGGAGAGCTTAATTGACCAGCGAAAATGATGTCATGCAATTGGCACTAGTTGTTCGTCAACTGATGGAAAATAACACATGTTCGTGTTTATATATATTGTATAATCAGAAATATTTATATCACATATACATTCATATATTCACGCTGATTTTACGTTAGGTCAATATTTGCGATGTTTACCATCGAAAATTGAATGATACTTTTATAGGTCAAAGTTCACCGCACATTTTTTCGCAGTAGAAACTTTTGCAATTTTAACTCTCACAAGTCTTTAATATATAATTAATCTCGAAGTTAAAATTTTATAAAAGTTTACGTAGGAATTAAAAAAAAAAGTACTTTTTACTAATTATTAAAAAAAATTGAAAAATATCTTTCGAAAA
This sequence comes from Camponotus fellah, assembly GCA_030586385.1. Classification (NCBI taxonomy): domain Eukaryota; kingdom Metazoa; phylum Arthropoda; class Insecta; order Hymenoptera; family Formicidae; genus Camponotus; species Camponotus fellah. The sequence continues at coordinate 1,549,300 of JAPIVC010001004.1, forward strand.
TTATTTTTCACTAATTATTAAAAAAGAAAAACAAAGTAATTCAATTTCCATTATTCTAAAGACACGATTCTATTCGCACGCACGTTCTTACATACGTTTTCGCTATTTTCCGCATATTTTACGAGTCTCGACTTAAATTATCTGTCAATTTTTCTTATGCATCTATCTTTCCGTGTGCACAACCGATCATTCTATCAGGTCTCTCTCTTAATCGTCAAGATTTCCATCCTTCTTCTCTTCCTCTTGTTATACTTTGACTTTTTTACATCTTTAATTTTATCTTTCCGTGACCACCGGCAATTTCGCGCATCTTTATTTCACTCGCACGTTTTCGCACGTTCATTCGTTCCATAATTCTGCTTCTTTGTAAACGAACACCTTTATCTCTTTCTACGTTTCTTGCAATAGCACTTGTCCTGTGTGTCTCGGAGAGGCTACGTGTCATCTTTTTCTAGTCCACAGCTTCATTATATCCGTCGCTCTCTATTCAAACGAGCTGCGTCTCTGCGTTTTTCTTCATCTCGCGTGCCGAGGTCGTTTCTTCTTCGTCTCGCGATACAAACACACGTACACATATTCATTTTTTTTCGCTACTCTCCGCTTGTTACGTCACAATCTTCGTCCGTTTTATAACTGCGTCAATCTCCGTGTCTACTGCGCTTCTGGCCTTCCTGCCGCGCGTTCTATCACTTCGTGCTTGACATTGGTTGACTCCGGCTTTCCGTTTTCACTTTGCTCTGCTATCGATCTTTTTATGTCCTTTTCTACTGTTTAAACTAATATTTCGCTTATTCTACTTTCCTCGCCGCCCACCAACATCGCTGTCAGTCTATATTAAGCTTTTCCCTTCTTCTACTTGCCTGTCTACTTTTACATCCCGAAATCAAGAGTTGACTTCGTCTGTCGCGAAGGGTTTTATTGATTTCTTATCATTTGCCTTTGCTATTTCAAAATCCATCATCAATTATATAAAGCTATGTTTATTTCTCAAGCAGGAAAGTGCAATAATAGACGTAGAAATCAATGAATTTTTTATGTGTTAATAAAATTGCATAATATTTATAGTATGGAGATAAATGTAATTTTCTTTTAATAACTCTAATTATATTTAATTATATTAATTACAAATAAACAATAATTAAGGCTCTCGAAATTAATAAACTAAATTAAATAAAATAATAAGAGGCCATGAAGAGCCGACGCAGATGTAGGGCGTGAAAAAACATTGCATTGGGCTGTTTTGAGGATCAGTTGTGATGTGTCGCGCCGCTTTATCTTTATAATTATGTATGTATTTGATTATGCATTTTCTTTTTTTCTATGTTTTTTTGCCGTTCGATTGTATTTCATTTATTATTTTTTGTATTTTTTATATCAATAGTCGCTGAGGAAAGCTTGAAAAGGAATCCGAAACGTTCGTTTGAAATAAACATGGAAGATTAAGTATCGTTTCATATTGAAGTTTTTTCACGCCCTATATCTGCGTCGGCTCTTCATGGCCTCTTATTATTTTATTAATTTAATTATATTATTAATAGATATTATTATAGTAATTATATTATCATTAGTAATTATATTATCGTTAAAAATTGCAGTGTAGCTGTAAAATGTAAAAATCTGCGCAACAAAATGAGTGAGAATTTACTTGATTAACGAAACTACTATTTCAAGCATGCGAAAAAGAAAAATAAATATTGCAGTGTACTTTGGACTATAACGTCGCCATGCGCTGCGTGAAATTCCAATGTGAATCCAAGCGCCCTATAAAAAAATACTTCGCAGTAAGTGCTTTTCTACGTGGGCGGACCTCCCACAATCTTGTAAGAAGCTTGTAGCACCGTTAATATAAATGGTGGCGAAAAATGCTAGAGAAAGAACAATGTGGAGGGAAAGTAGAGACCCGAAGAATTAAAGGAAAACATTTTTGTCTTTCAGTTACGTTTTATCTCTCGATTAATTAAACAAATGTTCAATTCTCTTGAAATAACGTAGAAAAAGTATATTATTAAGTTAATTGAAAAACAGAGTTCTCAAATAGATAAAGTAGAAATTTATTTAATACATTCTTTAGTGAGATTCGATTACTAATATAAATGTTAGTTATCCTTGTATAAATCTGAAATAATTTGTTTTTTTTTCAAATTATACTTTGAATGATGATTTTATGACAAATCTAAGATTTGTGTTGCAATATATAATCGAGAGATTCTGCTATTTCTGTTCGTGTTAATACATATCTTGTAGAGATTATGAATGAAAAATGGATACTACAGTTTTTCATCGTGAAACTTTAACACATCGTTTTTCGGATATCCTTTTCTCGCGCTTCGGATATTCGCCGATGTAGATCTAAAATCATGTGCTGACATATTATGATAAATTTTTCAACGAGACTGAATTTTTGGTATGCCAAGTATTCCCCGACGACCTAGATTTTCAGTAAATTGTACGAGCACATCGGGGTTTCTATGGCCATGCGTGTAATCCAACTCTAATTGAGAGCGACAAACTGCGGAGGTAAACAATATTGTTTGCAAATCGACGTTCGAAGCCCTCGGCGACGACTCGGGGTCGCTCAGACTTATAATTCGATCGGCAGACTTGTGCACATTTGCGGTATTGCAAATAAAATTGTTTGTTGTTTGCTTCTTTTTATGCCTCATGGCAGCGTCGATCGATCATCATTTCGTACACGTCAAAAACAATTGTCAAAACTTTTGATATATAATGGAACATTTAATAAAATGAGAGATTTTTTTTCATTTTCGTATAATACGCAAAATATTCTTCTCTACGAAACTAAACAATTATACAAGCAATAACGCGTGAGATCACAACTAATTTTCCACATCATCAGCCAGATTCCGTCCACAGTATCTCCACCAACGTTTTTTATCCATTTTTTATTTTTAATGTAAAACATTAAAAATTAAAAATGGATAAAAAACATATGGTACTTCTTTTTGTAGAAATATAGAATTTGCTTAATATTGATCATAAAAGAATTATCTATGATAATTCTATCTATAATAATAAAAGAAATCTATGATAATAAAAGAATTATCTATGATAATTCTTATTATTATATGTATTTTTTATTCATAAAAGATTATAAAAGAATTATCATAAAAGAATTATATATAGATAATTTTTCATATTTATTTTTTTTAACATATAAATATGTCAACTCTGATATTTTTCTTTTAATATAGAATATCATAGATAATTCTTTTATGATCAATATTAAGCAAATTCTATATTGAAAGAAAAATATCAGAGTTGACATATTTATATGTTATATTTATATGTTAAAAAAATAAATATACGAAAAATTTGATTATTTATGGACGCATATAATATCAAATAAGTATGTCGATTCTGTGGAATTATTGTAAAGGCCAGAAACTCTTACCTCGTAATACTGTCTTCTTTTTTCGCGTCTTCCGTTGCAACCTTTCCCGTAATATCTCCGATACTTGCCGTTCTATCAATCGGACCTTCGTGCAGTATCGTGAGTTCCGGTCTGTCCGGTTGCGCGAGGCTGCCAATTTTGAAAGGGAACTGTTCCTGCTTCTGATTCTTGATTAATCTCTTGGAGCCTTCGCTTCCAGTTCTGCTGAGTCGTCTCTCCTTGATATCCTTGTCGCCCTCGATCATCTCTTCGATCTCTTCGCCTGTATCGGAAACTTTAGATAAGTCCAAAAGAATCTCCGGCTTCAGGTTTCTGACGGAGACCCTGTGATCCTCGTCGGCGTCAGATTTGCTCTCCGTCAAAGTGCTCTCCGAAGTCGATTTCGCCAATGCGGGTAGCTGCAACGAAGACACGTCGACAATTTCCGGCGATGGCGCCCGCGCCAGTCTCGTTTTAACCGTTTCGGCAATGACAGCTAGTTCCGGCGGCGAATGGATCTCGATTCTTGTAACTGCCTCTTCGAACCGAAGCGCGGATGCCTCTTCAGCAGTGATAATTCTGGCGGTCACCAGCTGGACTTCCGGCAGCAAATCGACCTGGCACATAAAACGAAATACGACGAAAGTGATATAGCTTGTCAAAATAGCTAAAATGGAATAAATTTTTTTTAGGAAGCATAAAATTCACTCACTTGCTCGCTCGTATCCTCGAAGAAGATTTCCTGAACGTCTTCTTGGATTCTAACACCCTTCTTCTCTTCCAACAACGATTCTCTCGAGGACTCTCTGGAAAAAGAGTCCCTCCTTTTTCTCAAGGAGCTAGGTCGTTTTGCAGGCGGTTGAACGATCGGATCGGGTTGCTGAGCGTCTGAAACGGCTGCCGAAGCTCGTTCCAAGGTCGGTCGTTGCTTCTTGCTTTCCAAAGACCCCTCAAGGTCCTTCATTCTTGAATCCTCCGGAAAATCTTTCGTTTCTTTCGTCATCTCAGATATACTCTTCAGGCTCCCTTTTCTTTTTGTAGATATGATGGATGGTTCGACTGTCGTTGAGGGGCTCGCAGCCTCCCCGTCTTTGCTAATAACTGATGGACGTTTGACTCGTTGCTCGTCTACGTTTTCCGGGGGTTCTGTCGTTTCGAAACCGACGCTCATATTAGAATAAGTCGGTATACTGTGCCTTGTTAAGAATTCGGTCACTCTCTCAATACACTCTTGTTCCTTCAGGCTCTTCCTCTCTTCCCTCGATCGTCGATAAGTTTCCCCGTCCTTTCTCTTCAGCTCCTCGTTATCCAGTGATTCCAATTTCCTCTCCGACGAATCTTCCTCCAATTTTCGTTCGAGTTTGGCGGACCTTCTTCCCGATTTCTTTGATCGTCTCCTACCTTCCTCTTTTTCTACGAACACTTTCCTCCGAGCACCCTTTTCCGACGACGTGTCTGACTTCTCCAAAGTCTCCTTCGACGTGGACGTGCGTTCCTCGGAATCCACGCTGCTATGATGCTTCAAGCTCTTCTTGCATTCCTCTGCTCCTCGTTGTGATCTTGTAGTCGTGGTGATCCTGGATGTTTCTTCCGCGCTGGAGAGCGGTTCCTCTTGAACGGGAGGTATGCGAGACGATTCCAACTCCAGAGACGATTGCTTCTTTAACTTCACCTTCGGCGCTACCTTCTCTATCCTCCCTGCCGCGTCCTTGGTATGCCTAGGTATCCTCGTGGTTTCCACGATTATCGTGCCGCCGTACGACACGATGCTCGTCTCCTCGTGCATCGTTTTCGAAGTGGTGGGATAGAACTCGTGAATGATTTCGACGTCGTTATCGATGTCGACGTATCTGGTCGGTGATTGTTTATCCCGTTGACGAAGCTTCCCTAAGCTAGGAGGTCGTCGTGCTGGGCTACAGATCGGCGTCACCGGGGAGGCATCCTTCCAGTGGTCCTCCTCCTCTTCCTCGTCCTCGTCGATCTCCGGTTTGTTCGTTGACGTTTCGGTCAAGCCTATAAACAGCGGATAATCTTCGTAAATATCGCATCGATATTTTTTTTAAGACACTTGTAGAATTGTTATCGATGCACTTGTATGATCTGAGTTCACGCGAATCTTCCCATTAATCGTCTCTGTGCAATTTCTCGATCTCCATCGTCGACGAGGATAAGTCGGTTCGCATAAATTTACTTTACTGTTTAGATTGGGAGATAGTTTCCGCGCGAAAAGATATTGCGTGCTGCCGCGCGATGTATTAAAGCGCTTTTGTATGGGATCCATAAGGGAAGTCCATCTAATTGCAAGATCAAAATTAATGTGTTCGTATGTCAGACTTGAATGGTAATGGCAAATTGCCACGGTACGATGTATCTTCGCGTGCAACGTGGAAGGAATATCTCGTTACTGTCAGAGAAATGGTGATTCGTATAGAAATCACATCATAGTGTCTCGCGAAACAAGGCGCGACGTATCCTCGTTCCCAAACAATAGCAATATCCGAAACCGTCCACGTACTCGGGAATGCATTCGTTATTGAATAAAGCGTGATTTATACGACTCTTTCTTTCTTTCGAAACAATACAACATTGACGCGATCGATAATAAATATACGAGTCCACTGTAGAATTATAAAATAGGGATTGATTGTCGGAATAACGTGAATTAATAAAATTGCATTGCTCGTTAAACAGATTACCTTTTATCGATTTTATCGCAAAAACTTGACACAAGAAAGTACTAATAATTACCGTACAAATATCTTAAGTCTTTACGAGCTTTATTTAATTTAAATTTTCCATTTGCACAAAGCATTTCGGTAAAATTCATTAAAATACCTGATCTCGAGGAAAGCAGGTCCTCAAGCTCGGTGACGCGATCGGTCGTTTCGCTCTCATTGGGAAAACTTTTGCTCCGCTTCATCTTCGGTGTCACTTTCTATAGAAATGAGCAGCGCAGAAAATGAGCAAAAGAGATTAGAATTAAACAATTGTTATAAATATCGACATCGATTCTACAATTTCGGATTATAAATAAATATTCTATTCTTTGATAGGAGAATTAGCTTACACAAATACTTAAAAAAGAATTTACTACTTTCTCAGGACGAACCAAATGCGATTATAATTGAAATAACGAGAGTTGATGTATTTTTTATTCATGGTTCGATAAAATTACGTAACTCCAATATTTTTTTTTATGCAAATACAAGAAATATATCTCTGGTTAGAATTTATGTAAATATATATTTAATTGTAATAATATAATATGGAACCTTAATTGATATAACCAGAATTGATGTTGAAACAGTATAATTTTGTTTCTACGAATTCAAACTGCATTAATATGTTAATCAAATATCTCTCTCTTTCTCTCTTCCTCTCTTGTTTATATATGTGCATCTGCAAATTTTGATCTATATACAATTAATTTGATAATAAGCATATCATGTGCGTGGATTTAAATGCGTTGCAAAATATCAAAGATGTACTGTAGCAAATATAAATGCAAATAACACGACAAGTCATCGCGACAATCAATAATCATGTGAATTTTGCTCATCGCGTTATCCGAACTCAGTTGTTTGGAGGAAAAATAACACAAGTCGTCGCTCATATATATCTATATAAGCGTTACTTTGTAATACGGTTGCTTCGTAATCCTTTCGTTACCGATAATTCAGTTAAGAAAATAGTTTCATACAAATAGGATTGTCTAGAAGTCCGCGAATGTCGACGATGCAACCCTTTAGTCGTACAACCGACTGCTAGTCTCGCTCTACAATATAATAAGAAAAAATAATTTATTAAATATATATAAAAAGATGCTTCTTCAACGTATCTAATATCTATATCGAGCTAATATCGAGGATAACGTGGATATCAAAATAACTTGTTGCCAATATCGAGAACAAAGTATCGATTATACGACTATAAACGATATTAGGAAAAGGCTTAATCGGAACTACAAGACACGGTTTACTGAAGGTGTGCACTTCTATTGTGCTATTAACTAAATTAGATCGAAAATAAGCATCGTCAGGTACAGTTAGATAATTCGATTGTATTCAGAGGAAGCTAATTCTACATGTTGCAAGATTGTTCGTTAATTACCTTTCTCCGAGTGCAAATGTGTGAAGCAAAAAGATTTTTCAAAAAATAAACAACGCTTGGTAATCAAATAATATATGTCATAACATCATATTTCATATAAAATCTAATAATAATCATATAAATCATATAAATTGAAGAATCGAAAATTGTGATAAGCTTTAAAATGCTAGTTCTATCTTTTCTTAAAATATATGTCTTGTCTCGATTCTTATTTATTGATCAAATATTTATTGATCAAATTAAATGAAAATTATTCATAGAAAATATTATTCTATAGTAGATGATTCTTACGGAACAAAAATTACATAATAATTAAATTACATAATAAATAAAATTATATAAAGCAAGATAAGAAATTGCGTGTCTTTAAATATGTGCTGACTTTTGTATGCTTGAAGTCTTCCATATCGTTTATAAAGAGAGCAAATTTCAATCTCTCAATAAATTTACTCGCTACGCAACATCTTTGCCGCCCGATTCGTTTCTATTCAAGGCAATCAAGTAATTCGATCAGCAAGTGACGATTAACTCGCTCGAGTGATGAAGGAATTATTATTCAATCGCGCGAATAAGGCTTTGAGATAAGAATCGTTTCACACAAGCATTTATAAATCGAGAGGCAGAACTTGCCATACAATTTGTTACGTTCGCATAAGTCTTGGAAAACGATCGATTTCTTCGACACGCATAACGATAAAGAGTTTTTACTCTCCTGTCAATCATTGATTTATTTATAGTAAGTAATATTATGATAGAAATATTATGCGTTTTTTTATGCAAGCAACCTACTGGAGACAATTATTGCAGACTTACCTATGTCATACAGAACTTGATATATTCTATCTCGTGAGATTTTCATCCAATTCTCTCATGCAGTTTGCGATAGTGTTCGCTAACAATGACGGATTCGTGCTGAGTACCAGTTGCATTACGGAACATCCATATTATTCTAACACAAGCTTTATGATTCTTATGAAAATGATAAAGTGTTGCTGATGTGCAACAAATAATCCAACAAGTAAATCAATTAATTCTAACTATTGATTTCAAACAATGGAATTATTTATATCAAATATTTATACGCGTAGATTTTTATTCTGGATGTCACATGTGTTGCGTAAAAATAAAATTAAGCTTCTATAATAAATGACATTAATGACGTTATCATAAAATAATAATTTCATAAAACGATATCTTTTGAGGATGAGATATAAAATATTGTAAAAATTATTTAAATAATTTGTAATGATTTCTTATTGACGTTTTGTATGTGTATATATCACGCTTTCTTTCGGTATACATTTCTATATTTCTGATAAAATGTAACAAAGTTAATGATACAATTTTTGATAACGATCGTGAATTTTAAGTACATCGAGAATGGCACACAAGGCCGCGAAAAAAATTACAAAATCGTCAAAATCGTTTAAAATCATGTGTTTGAGATTTAGTGAAATGTATATAAGAATTCCTTATCTAACAAGTGAATATTTCATCGACATAAAAATCAAAAAAAACATTGTCGATTGAACGTCGATCATATTAATCGATATATTACTCTTTAAGGGATGACAAAAAGGGGAGAAATCTCGAATAAAGGAACGAGAGGACGGGACAAATCGATTTCGTTTCTTTTTCTTTCAATCATCCGCGTGAAATTACATCGAGTGTCGCTCCTTATTCTCCCTGTCTTTTTGTTGAATATCAATATTATTATTAAATGGGCATAAACGAGGACATAGTGCTTCATCATGGTAGCTTTTATTTTCTATTTCTGTTTTGGTTTTTTGGTCGGTAACTGCGGTAAACGTATAACTCGCATCGGAAATCTGTGCATCCGTCTCGGCGCTTATGCCTCGCTCTGAAAAATAAAAACAGAAATATCGTGATTAGAGAGACGCGGGTATATGTGTGGACATTGACATGTGACTTACGATACTTTCGACAATAAATTTTTATCACGCGGCATTCTCGCTAGATTCTACGAAGCGCGCTAACGTGTGACTACGATTCTGTTCTTTTCAGTCGCATCTTCTTCTTACGCATTCTATGCATTCTATATAACATTCTAAGTAAAACGAAAACAATGCTCATGTCTTTTGGAATGATCGCTGGACAAAGAATGCTGGAGAGAGCGTCTCTAAAAAGAACAGATTTAATTTTACGTGCGCTCTTAATGTGTCACACGAAACGCACGATGGGAATAGAGAGGACGAATTTACATTTATGTAATACACGATGTATGAGTGTTGAAATGCAAAGTTTATGCCATTGTGTATTTCTTGATATTTTACATAAAAAGAGTCTTACATAAAAATTACATAGAAATTACACGTGGAAAGAAAAATTAATCCCAATGCATTCAATTACTATGTCAAAAAATACAATAATTTTTCGTTTCACATATTTTTATATATCACATATATAAATATAAAATTAAAAATTATAAATCATGTCGTATCTATTCGTCTCAATAATGTTACGCGATAAAAACTATCACATTTTTTTTTCTCAGAAAATATCGTAAAACATCTATCACTAACAGATTAATGGACCAATTTTTCTAACTTTTGTGAAAGTACACGTAAAGTTCACGTTTTGTGAGAAAGATTCTATAATAAATCTTCAAGTTAAGCCGAACCTCGTTTTCCCAGCGAACGAGTCGAGTTCGTAAAATGTGTATCTATCACAGGCAACACAAGTCGGATGGTAGCACCGAATAATGTATAGAGAGGCAAAACTTATATTTTGCAGTAATAAGAATGATAGCGCGAAAGAGAGATACGCGGGCAAAGAAGTTGCACGAGCGTAGTTATGACAGATACACCTGGCGCAGGTGCTCCGATAAGAACAAGCGTGACTTACGTAATAATCATCGTACTGCCATATGCTACGATAAACGTGTAGAGAATTGTATATTCATAAATTGTGAACTTTCGTCATCATCCGTGACGTGTGAAAACTTACGCGAACTTTTCTCCTCTCAATTTTTCTTTAAGAATACACCCAACGAACTTTGAAAAGGATTCACGTACGATCTCGGAAAACTTTGTTCGTTATAACTTATATATATATATATATATATATATATATATATATATATATTCCCTATATATATATATATATATAAGTTATATATATAAGTACATAAGCGTTCTTTTGCTGCCATTGATATGAGTCAATAATATTTTGTAATTTATTTACAATTCTACAAGCGTGCGTTTCGTTTTTGTCTCGGATTAAATTTTTCACACTATTTTTTAATCTATTTTTCATATTATCTTTCATATTTATTCTTTACTTTTTATGTCAAGGTATTGGGCCGCAAAAAGTTTACAATGAAAAATGTTCACGCTCTTCACACTATATTTACAACGAGATTACGTTGTATTTTACGTCGCATGATGAAAAATACGGGGATGTATAATCTCACTGTTCTCGAGAGACGTAATAGCCAATTTGACAGAAAGCTTCGTAGAATATATTCTCAGTGAATGTCTCAAGTAATCAATTTTAAACTATCTAATCACTTGACATTTATTTCAACATATGGACTTGTGTGTATGTGTGAATTTAGAGAAAAATAAATAAATAAATAAATAAATACATTTAATATTTAAATATTTAGCCTGCTGAAGCACAAGAAATTGCGAGCATGCTGTAACACATTAGGTAGCTCTAGAAACTTATCTGTCTTATTTCGCAAGAGAAGCAGCTATCAAACTTGACTATCAAATCCAAACGAGAATGGCCGGAAGGAAGGACCGGAGGAGAGATTTGGATCGTGCATCCCGAAAGATCTAAGATTGCGTTTAGCATTCCCGCCAGCGAGACAACTTTTACGGATTATTGTTGTATTATTATGCGTATATGCGAACATCTCGCATGAACATTTTATGCAGCTGCGTAAATAAAGCTCGCAACAGACACTACGCACATAGTGAGGAAAGGAAGTAGAATAACAACAACGATAACAACAGCGGCACATCGAAACAATAATAATAATAATTATAGTAATAATAACAAATGAAAATGATAAAGATAATAAAATGGTGAGACGTAATCATATAAAAATAATAATAACGTAATAAGAATAATAATCGTGACTTTCGCGTGCCTTCGAGACGCGGTTTTTCAAAGATACAATAACAAGAGCTTCACGTTCTAAGCGGTGAAGAAAAAAGAAAGCCTGGAGGAGAATCGATTTATTACGTAACTTGCGGCTCGGATATCCCAGCGGCTACCACATCGAGGATTATGTACCATCCGTTCGCCCTGTTCGAGTATCGGGAAGGCGGTCGGAAGAGTTCAGGTATAAACAGGTTGCGAGTAAGTAGTAAACGTACGTATCGATCCCCACACGAGCCTCTTGATAATAGTGAAGAAAGGTGCCAGTGAGTAGACAGTAGTGGAATGGTAGTAGAGCTCTACAAAAAGGCGAAAAGTTTGACAATACGAGCTTGCTTGGAGAGTTTCGAATTAAAAATTGTTGTAAAGAGATTGCTTGTGAAGACACCAAAAAAAGGAAAAGGCGACACAATCGGAAGAAGAAAGAATAAAAAAAAAAAATAATAAGAGACTTATTCAACTTGATCTTTTTACTTGCCTCGTTATACGTTCTCTCGATTTCTTTTATCTGTTTTTCACTCTTTTCTCTTTCTTTTTTTGTTATATTCTCTCACTTCCGGGCTACTTTGCCGCCGGCTCGAGTCATCCTCTCTTTCTCTCTCTCTCTCTCGCACGCTTTTTCTCTTTCACACTCGGATTTTTCTCAATTTCTCTCGTTCACTCTTGTGTCTTTCTTTTTTTAAATTTCAACACTCTTCTTTCTCGCCCTTTCACACTCGCATTCACATTTCACGTTCGCATTTTCTATTTTTTTTTTTATCTCTGACATCATCTTTCTTACCACATTTATCTTATTTTCGAGAGAAAAGCTATTTTCTCTAATAAATACATGTGTATCGCTCTCATTCTTTTTTTTTCTCTCATTCCCTCATTCTCGCCCGACTGCAAAGAGACAAATGGCAAATATAATATGTACGCAAAGAAACAGAATTCCTTCGAAAATGAATTTGCAGCTTGCTAAACAAAGATCACTAATACGATTGTGTGTGTTCGTGAGTTCGGAAGAACTTGAAAGTATGTGAGAGAAGTCAGTCGTATGCAATAAAGTTATTTTTGTTCAGCTACTCTCTACCAGGCAACTTTCATTCACTATTACAATCGTTTTGTTCTGTACTTACTTAGTTTGATGATCGGCAATATAAACCCATCCGCGGGGGTAAACACCGAGTGCTATTACCGAAAAATCTCTCTTTCGCACCGTTCCTCTCATCTCTTTCTCTCTCCCTGTTTCGTTCACCGTATCTTTATCGTTCTCCATTCCTTTTCTGACGCTGACGATGCAACACCGAACCGAAGATACATTCGTACACTTCTCACGTTTACCAAACGTCTGATCTTTCTCTTTTTCCCCTGCTCTCCTTCCTCCCAAATCTTTCACCGCATAAAAATGCGATACCTATCGAAAACTCGTCGGCTATCATGAATGAATTACTTTGCACGAGAGCAGACCATGGAATTATCAATTATACTGACAGAATTCATTTATAACTGTCTACATGTTTAAAAGGAATATTAAGTCGTCGAGCTTTTTCGATCTCTCAACTGGTACTCTTACATTGAGATTCTAGATAATTACGTATATATGATTTAAATTCTAAAAACTATAAAGTTGATGCAAAATCTTACAAATGTGTATAAAAATTACAAATCTCTAATAAAATGTATTTTTTTTTTTTAAAAGATTTTTATCAAACATCAACTGTTCTATTTCAAATATATAAAATACGAAACGCGTATTGCGTTATCGCAACTGTTATCACTTCAACACACTTTAACACAATTCAAATTTGTCCTGCTCCGCAATTCGGAATGAACGAATCGCGCGCGAAGGGATTTCCAAAATTGGATCTCTCCCTCGACTTTACTTTCTCCGCACGAGAGACGGGCTTTCTCTCCCTGCTTAAACTGGAGCGCATCCCGAGGGAGATGCGCGTGATCCCCTACGCCAGGAGTCGAACGAAACCAAACGAGAAAAAGGTTTGCTCGTCAAAGATACGCCGTCAAAGTAACGCTGGTATATCTCATCCGAAGGTATCGCATAAATCATTCAAACGTTTGACCGTGCCTCGGAATATCGCCGAGGGCGGTCCGCTCGAACGCTCATAAAATGTCAGACTTGGTTTTTATTCGGTCGTTTTATGGATGTTCCGCTTGCAACGGTACGAAACGCGGCATAAAAAAACTATACAGGTACTATATAAGTATATACGTGTACGTAGATATATTAATGTTAAGGTATATACATTAAAAATGAAGTGTGTGCCACGCGTAAACGAGCTGAAATGAAGAGCAAACGATTAAATCAATGACGAAACAAGCATAGATGACGAATACAGGGAAATTGACGATATACATGTAAAGGATATGGAGTGAATGACGGACAAATGGATAATGACAAACGAAATAAAACAACATGTACGGTAATCTATTGATGTACATGCATCGTATCGATAAAATTTTATTCGACGTAATAAATTGCATTTATCTCCATCGGTCGCAAGAAGTGTCAATTTCTAATCAATTTCTATTTCATCTATATCTCGGTTCTTTCACAAATAGATACGTTATCTCCCCACATTAATACATATGAACTACTTGCGAAAGTGCTTAAAGCGAGATATCGCAGTTATCGCATAGTGATAAACAAATTGCAGTCTTACGATTGTCAAAACAATGTGCCTTTCGCGTGATTGCGAAATAAAAACTTAATGATAGTGACAGGAAACACAATAAAAGGTAATTAACTTAAAAACACACAGATTAACACAGTTTGGGATGCAAAGCACATTAAACGCGTCCTGGTGCACTGCGATAGGTGCATGAATATTGATGTACGCGTCGCCTTCAAAAATGTGGCGGAATAAAATTATCTCCACGAAAAATATCAGCAAAAATAAACTATAATATACATAATCCGTATCAAAATCCGCAGTTCGCGGAGAAATTATAAAAAATATGGACCTAATTTTACGAAAAACTCAGTCATTGCGTATATATAAAAATATCATTTACAATAGTATCTAAAAAATTAACGCAAGAATAATTATTATAAAGTATAATTATGCTATAAATATAGAACAATTGACTTAACTTAAATAAACTAAATCATGCAGATTTATAAAATAAATTTTCTGCGATATTTATATATAAAATAAATTTTCTGCGAATCGCGATAAAACGCTAAATAATTCCAATACAATCCAACATTTTATTATTCCATATAAGTGTGTAAATTTGTGCTTTGGTGTCTTATGAAGCAATCGCACAAAGATGGCGAATATTAAAATATCTTTTAACTAATGCTAATGCCAATTATTTCCTCCGCAGTTCACTTTGCCGATTTTATCAAACGATTAACTTATATGTGTACGCGCAATAAAAAAATATGACATACCAGAAATGATGATTTTATAAATTTTGATGATTTCCAACACATAAGACATAATGTTTCATGCTCATTACTCGACAATAATCAAACATATGTAATATAACGTCATATTTAGTATATATGTATATGAAACGTATTATTTCACTTTTATGGACGGAATCTCGTCAGGAAATATGCATTCGCAGATTCGTGCGCACGTTTATTTGATCTATGAGAGAATGTTAAAAAATGGGAGCACATTGACTACGATTAACTAAACCGAAGGTAATTTGATTGCGTGCATGATTTTGATTGTGCGTATGTCGGCCGTCTCGAAGACACGCAAACCGCGGTGAAATTTAGCGGAGGCAAGAGCCTTGAGCCTACTATCCTGATTAAAACGACCTAATTAAAAACTCTCAGACTTGACGAGGTTGTGCTGATGCTTCAAGCCCTCGATCAAATCCATGTGCGGCGGCTCGGTCACGTTAATCTTACGCTCGCGAAAGTATTCCCGCCTCTGTTTGTGGCTATCTACGATCGAGGAAACGGTCGCCACGGCGTCTCTATCTCTCGTAGCCTCGATTCGATCGTCCTGATCGCTCACCTGGACAATACTGTCTGGTATTGGCAGCGGCTTGGCCACGCCGATGCGAACGGTCCCCTTCGGGGCGCCTTTGAGGGCCTGCACGGCCTGGTCCAATGTTGCGTTCTCTAATCCGATGTCGTTCACAAACAGAAGTCGATCGCCCGGTATTAACTGCCCATCGACCTGTGCCACGCCGCCGGGCACGAGCGATCGTATTACTATCACAGTTTCGTTGGGGTTCATTGGATCCTAGAACCGGGACGGAGCGGAAAAGGAAAACAAATTCGATGATTATTACAATTCGTCATTTCTTCTCTATCGAAATTGTGCGAAAAGTTCCGGAAAAAAAAAAATTCGCACCTGATAATCCAAAATGGAGAACCCAAGGCCCCTCTCTCCTTTAACCAATTCGATAATTTGTGGTTCGGAACTCCACATCGCCAGACCGGTCAGCGGTTCCAACGAGCGCGATTTCATTTTGTTTAGACTCGCGTCGGTCACTGTGGCTGTAGTCGTTGTCGAAGCTAAGGAACCGTCCGACTTCGCTTTCACAAGACGATCCATTGTGGGTAACAAGTTCTGCAGAGACCCGCCAAGGATGCTCTACGAGACAACACAAGTTTTCGCGGCGGTTCTTAAGGCGACTGACAACTAGAGTTCTGCACGGGTATTCGAGAATATCACTGCTAAATCCGCCGACCCAGTCGGTGAATAATCAATAATAAAGTGCTTATAAAAACTTTTGGACAGCGAGCGGGATAACAAATAGCAAGCTCATCTTTTCAGATTGAATAGGTGCAAAAAAAATTTAAATAAAATAAAGATAAAAAATAAAAATATATTATTACAATTAGAATATTTGTATTACATGGAATCGGGAGGACTCAATTGTTGTTATACAACAATGTTGGATAACTTGATGAGATTTGAATGGGTAAGGTTTTTGGACGAATCGGGTAATTGCCATACAAGTTAGGGCGCATACAAATCAGATAGTAAATTAAATTTGCAGAACTCTACTGACAACGCACGATGTCGTTATCTCTCGGTATATACTCACTCTAGTCTGAAAAGCAGCCTGGTGTTGAGCAGTATCGATGGGACAAAGCGGATCCTGCGAGGCGATGTTTCTTCCACAAACCATACGAACGTTTATAGGCAACTCTTTCAGCACGCTAACCACTTCCATGTGATTGATGCCCAATAAGCGGTAGCCGTTTACCTTCAAAAGAACACGATATCGGTTTCAGATGTATAGCTCAAGAACAAGGAAGAGAGCGCTCTGTCAAGCGCTTTGAAAGGAAAACGCTCTATAGAGTTAGCTTGGTTAAGAAAAGATACGGAAATTCGATAACCTCTAGTAGCTCGTCGCCGGAGCGTAGTGTGCCGTTCTGCCCAACGGGGCCCTCCGGCAAAATCGAACGTATATAGTGATGAGGCCTTACTTCCTGGCCATTTTCCACATCGACCGTTCCCTCTAAACTGATCCCAAGACCGCTACCTTCGGCGAATTTCTTCAACTGAGCGACCTATTTGAATAAAAAAGAAGGAAAAAAGAAATGAAAAAGATATTTTCCCTTCATCCTCTTCGATTTCTCATGATAAAATTGCGAAAGATATTTACCACTATCTCGGTATCGGGTCCGACAATCTTTTGCCATTTCGCTTTGATAGCCGCACGAATTTGAGGTGTAAGCTCGCTCGATGGATCGCTCAACAAGGCTTCGACGTTGGTTGCCTCGTCCTGCTCGTCCGATGTTCTTAAACGTTCTCCTTCTTGAAGAACCGCGCTGTCCACGGTGGTATGAGATTCGCCTTCGGGTTCTATTTCGGTGGTAGTTTCTCCATCCTGAGAAAAATACAAATATAAATTTAACTTTCACAATACGAATGAATATGATGTATCATAAAATTCTAAATTTTATAATTACAAAATTTATTCGAAACAATAGAACAAAGATAAAATATAGAGCTTTTAATGAATATATCCATCAAACATTTAATTAATAATAAAGTTATTTTTAACTTTTTACTGAAATATATCCGAGACTACTGTTAGATAAAAAAAAAGAAAACATACCGCGCTCATGGGAAAACTGGGTAGGCTCGTAATCGACGGGGAACTCGGCTGAGGTAGTCTCAACTCGCTCGCGGCGATCGCTTGCTGAAGCTGTTCGAACTTTGGTCCACGTAGGTATCGCTCCAAGCAAAGATTCACCGTTTGCCCTGTACGTCTTAACACTTCAACAGCTTCGTGATTAGTGTAACCCTGCAGGGAATGCCCGTCCACCTCTACTATACGATCGTTTATTTGGATCATTTTGCTCAAATCGGCCGCGCTACCCTCGCTAATGCTCTTAACGAAAATGCCAGAGAGCTCCTCTGCAAAAAAACGAAAAGCTTTCATTCACAGAATCTCAAGAATCTGATCATTCGATCTAACTAATGTCATTATCTCCTTCGGATATTTCAAATGCATTTTATTTTTTTCCTATGTTATTCGTATATTCTATACATTGTGGATTTTTCCTGAAATGCCGAAAACACACAGGGTAAAAATATTCTCCGTGCGTCGGACATTCATTACCTTTCTCGCAAACATATCCAGCGATAGTGATGCCAAGGCCGTAAATATCCTTCGTAAGATTGACCGTGAAGCGCTCCATTTCTGGCAGTGAATTAATATCGAGGGGCTCCATGGTGAGCACCGGTAAATCCTGGAGCTGCACCGGAAGTGGCACCGCCGGTATAACTGGCATCGCTCCAATTGGCATTGGGTTGCGTACCACGTCCATGATGAGACCGGGTCTTGCCTGAGGCAGAGAATTCCTCTACGTCTCGCGGTTCTTTTCCAATGACGAGGATACGATTTTTCGAGAAGGAAAGATATAAAGAGGGAGAGGGGAGAGGAGAGGAAAGCGGAATCGTAACGCGAAATTACGATCGCAGTTTCTCTGGCGACACACTCACGTGCATTTCAATGTCGGATTCCTGCGAGTACATGTAACCGTTGTCGTAGCTCGTGTCACCCCCCTGCACATGTCGCATATTGTAGCTCTCCGGTACGCTGTGCACCAGATGTCTGTCCAGCTCGTCTGGGTCCCCCAGGATTTTCGTAGGGACGATCGGGGCGTGACTTCCGAGAGCCTGGAAGGATATCAGAAGCGAGAAATTTTATGCGTCCCAATGCTGCCCTCAATTCCCTCTTTCTCTTTCTATTTTTCCCTTCGAACGGATTTATATAAAAATAAATGCAGCTTCTAAAATGCGATCCCTATATCGCGCGCGACAAGAGTATTTTCCAGGCTTTTGAATTCCCAACCGTGTGAAAATTTTCGATCCATTCCAATAAATAAAACATCAACCGACAGCTAGCTTTTCCGTAAATCTTGTTTGAATTTCTTTGCGAGAGATTACAGCATCGAGTTTGTGCGTCATGGAATAATAGTAACGTTATGAATTTTAAAGTCTGTTTACAATTGCAAAGCTGTATTTTCACATTTATCTCATTTTCGTAGTTAAGATGAATCTTGGAAAATAAATAAATTAATTTGTTATACATATAGAAAAATTTCTCCGGCTATTTGTACGAATCCTGAAGTAAAGAATCGCAAGCAAAGCGCATCATAAGCATCTTATTTTCAATGTTTGCTTTTTTTTATTATTTTTACAGACGTCGGGGATTATCTCGCGGATACGAATTTTATCGCACTTCGTTTCGCACCAGCGTGACAGGCCACGGGGGAACTTTATCGGACCTCAACAAGTGATATTTACAAGTCGACAAGCATCAGGGGACGGTTTGTTACAACCCTTTAAAAAAAATTCATCGGGAAAGCGCTTGTGTATTCCGTAGCTGGCGGAGCAGACAGGTCGCTGGCTGTTTAATATTCGCGCGAAGAATGGCTGGTGGAATTATACGCGGAGCGGGATATAAATATCGATCAGAGGTGCGATAAAAATTGAAAGACCGTGGCTCTGGTCTACTTTTTTTTTCACTTTTTGTTTAACTTCGGAAATGAAAGAAGTCGAGTATACTTCGACATTTTCCATCCTTATTTGCTTTCGTCGGAGGATGAATAATGAAGTATCTTGCTCCACGAATATGTCCACGTGTTTAATGCACACGATTCGATTATTGTAATTGGAAGTAAACAGTGTGTAAGAGTTGATTTATTGGACCAAGCGTTAACATTTCCCCTAACGCAACGTGCCGCTCTTATCTTTTGTTTGCTAAATGCGGTAAACAATTCATTTGTCATAAGAGAGATAAACTCAATTCTCTGCCCTAGTTAGATTTTCAATTTTAATATGCGACGTAATTTCCATTTCCCGCGCACATGATAAATTCCAAGAGTTTGTCCATCTCGGGATGGTCGTGGTTTCGCTTTGGAATAATAGAACCATCACGATTCGAAGTACCTAGGTGTATTATTTATAATCCCTGAATTACAGCTCATTCTGTCTCTCCCAGTCGCCGTTGCTTAAATATGCAACCGCTCCGAGAAATCCCGATACATTTTCCCTCGTGGCTTTTCCCGGATCGAAAAATTTTGCTCCTATTTTTAACTTTAAAATTTCTCCATGTTTATGAATTCTTAAGGAATTCGATGGATTACTTTATACAAGACTCGAGCTCTTCTAGTGTATCAAGCAATCAGTAAGCGAACAGTTTCCCATATTAAAGGTTTAAAAAAGAAGCTGTCTAGAAAGCTGCAAGTAAATAAATAGTTTCCAAAGAGATCTGATTATTTAAAGTATCATAAAGTATCAAGGTAGATGTTAAGTTGAAAATTGAGATGAAAAAATTTCAACTTGCGACAACTTTTCCGCAAGATGCGCGCGATATCGATCGGCCGCTGTCGAATCAGCAATATATCGTCGTGATGGTTTGCAATTTAACACAATTTCGTGCGTGAACTCCGACCCCTAATTCGCGATAGTACGCATATAACGGAAATCTGACAATGACGTACGCAAATCACTCCGTACCATCAATCTCTGAACACGACGGACATCTTGAATACCCGTATCGGAATTTAATGGTTGCGTTGTGCATTTCTAACTCGACCACTTGAAATACGTAGCGTTGCGAAAATGTTCTGTGTGCGAGCTGAAAGTTTTAAATCCTCTGCAGCGCGAGCAAGATTACACGATTTTCAGGAGAAAGAATGCAAGCTGTTAAGAATGCATTGCAAATTATCGAATGAATAATAAATACATGGACTTAGTGCAATGCAAAAGTTATTAGTTAAATTTTAAATATTATAATTGCAAATAAATAAATAATGCAATTACACGTAGTAAAGTTAAATATCGATTCCATTTGTATTATTTTGAATATTATATTGTATCATTTCTTATTCTTTCGAAGAATTCAAGTTAGAATGTGCAATTATTGAATATAAAATAAATATGATAGATACAAAATACTTTATATAAAATGTTACAAAGTACTATGTTTAAGTATTATGATTTATAATTATTATATTATGATTTATAAATACATTGTTTTAAATAAAGCTCTATGGCTTATATACAAGGTTTTTTTCAAATTTTGAAATTTTCTTCAAACTTTCTTGATACAAAAAATGTTTCAAATAAAATTGGTACTGTCGAGTCTCTATTCTGCATCTAATAAACTCGCGCAATAAGGTATCCTGTATCTCTCACCATGGAGATCTGTTACTTTGATAAGCGATTATTAACTTTGCGTCTATGCGATCAGATTCTTTAACACTTATTATTACTCAATTCTTTATTAACCATGTTTATTAGTCTTACATTATATTATTATTTGTAACTTGTTATATTATATCATTACGCTGAGGAAGACTCGAAACAAGAGCCAGAAACGTCCATATCGTATTTTTATTATTATTCTGAACTATTTATATTTTAATATGTTTGTATCACTTATGGTTTATTTCATTATATTATTATAATTTTTTATTTTACTCTTTCTGTGATTATTTATTTATATGCTCTCTATCGCCTATGTTCTTCTATTTTATTGTTTAATTTTAAGAGAGCTTTTCTCAATTTTTGTTAAAATTGAGAAGATTTCGAGGAGCAAAGAATTAATAATTTTAAATTTTAACTAAGATCATTTCTCAAGATAATGTGAATTTTAACTGAGGTGTTCTCGAGATCAATCAATTTTACCTATCAATTTTGTCTGCAATATTTTTTATGTAATGTCAAAATTTGAAAAAACCTTATATATAAGCCACAGAGCTTTACTTAAAACAATGTATTTATAAATCATAATATTTAAACATAGTATCTCAGATTTTATATTTTATCTGACTATCCAAGCTTCTGAGTACTTAATAAAAGCAAGTAAGAGAATCTGTTGACAATAATGTAGTTGATTGATAATTGTAGCTGCTTATAGTTTACGCTGTGGGCGTTTGAAGCAAATAAAATACCAGGAAATACGCCGTTTATTAGTCGTAATTCCGAACACGGAAAAGAGAAAGAGAGAAAGAGAAAAAAAAGAGAGATTGCGTAAGTAAAAATACCTGATAATCCGGAGAAGTTGGTTCCACAGGTCGCGCGACAACAAGGCGCACGTGGGTGCCCGATTGCCGTAAAACCGCGGCAACTTGTTCGCTTCCCATCCCGCGGAGATTGACATCGCCGATCTGCAATATGTGATCCCCGCTCTGGAGCCGATTATCCTGCGAACATACAATGCGAGAAGAAGCGATTTAATTTCCGCAACTGTTATCCAGAGGGCAAACATTGATGTCCCGGATCTTATGCACGCCCCGCGCTCCTCATTTCCTGGCCCATTTCCGAGCCGTGTCGGGATATACGCGCGCGTCTAACACAAAAATTAAATTCACAGAGTCGTATTCGCGTTGTGCATGCATCGTGAATTTGAATAAATGTAGCGTGAGCAATCTAGAGAGAAAGAAGGCGTGGGAAGGATACAAGATGCACGCGACGCCACCGTATGATTAAGTGAGCAACTTATCAAAAGTTAAGCCCGTGATTAATGAGGAAATTTACTTATTAAGAGCTAAATCTATGATAAGAATTATGTGCCACGACTATAACATGTTCTAATTAATTATATTTACTGGTTATCTTGGAGATGCGAAAAAAATTACTTTATCATACGTCATGGAAGAAAAAGAGATTATTTAGAGATTTCGCGAGAATTTGAATACTACGGGCAAAGAGATATTAATTTTTTATTTGCTTACGCGATCGGCAACACCTCCTGGAAGAATGGTTTTGACGACGACGCCGGTGCTACGTCCGCCGATGATGCCGAATCCAAGACCGCTGCCATCATTGATGAGATTTATCACTTCAACTTGAGCCCATTCCGTATTCAACTGCGAAGGAAAAGATCGCAAAGACATTTATAGACCCGTACTTATAAAAATTTTAATAATATTTTAATAATATTCTTTAATAATATTCATATATTCTTTATTCTCTCGAATGATTGAACGATATGAAATGAAATCTAAACTGACAGCAAAGATCTCACATTTACATTGAATATTTATTGCAATCAGCGAACATCCATTAATAAAAAATAAAAAATAAAAGAAAAATGAAAGAACAAAAGTAATTCTTTTCTCTCTCTTCCCTTTTAATTTCAATATATTTTAGATTAATTACCTTTTTATTAAAGTTTAAAATTTTATTATGGCAAGAGAGATTATTTTTTATAAAAGGTTATTTTTGATAGCGAATGCGAAGCATAAATGTGTTCCATAATATCATTCATTTGCAAAAATTTCAGAGCAATCCTTCTGCGGATGTATTTTTCGCAACAATTTCGCACTTCGTACACATCCATAATTCTAATAACTGTAACTTATACCACAAAAAGAGAGAGGGAGAGAGAGAGAGAACGAGAGAGAAACAGAAGAATAATGAGGATATAGTGGGTGGAAAATAAGAATAATGATGGCACACAGTATCTACTCTACTGTGACAGTATTTTAACGAACTTAACGAAACGAACAAGATTATTTGAGACTTTTCACTAACAATGAGAAATTTTGTTTGTCATGTCAACATATCTCGCATAAAAGCTGGTTTAATTTAAAGGGGTTTTCCCTATCGTTATTTTAAATATCCTATTAAAATATCCTGAAGCCTTTTCTAGAGTATTTTCATTTATTTTCCATTATTTCTTATTGTAAAATTATTGATTACAAAATTGTTGAATATAAGAGTATTTATAATTTAAATATAATAAATAGAATATAAGAGTATTTATAATTTAAATATAATTTAAATATAATACATATATAATGTATATTATATTTAAATTATAAATCCTCTTATATTTAATCACTTTAACTGTAATCAATAATTTTACAATACAGGTTTGTGCTTTTATATGGATTTTATTTTGATGTGGGAATCTGTATGATGCTTTTTTAATTTTTATAATCAATAATGTATAATTTCTGTTTAAAATCAATACAATAACAAGTAGAAGCGATGCAATAATCTCTGCTGGCAATATATATTAGGCCATTAAATTTGATTGGTTCTCCAGAGTTTGCTTCGTTATCGTCCACGGCCACAATTAACGAGCTATTTAATATTGATGTTCCGATTTCCGATAGAACTCTTACAGAGAGTACAATAGCTCATATCTTCCGGGGGATGAATCGTGGCCAAGATTTCCAATCAATTTTTCATCGTTCACCTCCCCGGTTATCTCGATATTGCGGTATTGTCGAAAAATTCATGAGATTTAATTATGCTAGGATTTCTTCGGCTCCCGTCAATTTTAAGCGGCCGCAGAAGAAAAAACGCGACATTATGTATTTCGCGTATTAATAATCCTTTACCGAACGCTTGAAAAATATGCGAAGAGACGGGGAGGGTCGCAAGAGACGAAGCTGTTCATTATCGAGGCGAAATTTCGTAAAGCTGGCGCGTTTCCCCGCGTTCCAATTTATTACGAGTGACACACCGGACAGTTGGCCGAATTTAATTAAAGCGTTTTTACCGGCGGCCGCATTTCTTCCGAGGATTAAAGGGACGCGGAGTTATTGGCTCGTTATAACGTCGATCCGATAAATTTTTTATGATCCGGTAATTGGTCCGTGCAAACAAGGATTATATACACATGTATAGAACGGGCCAGATGCACATACATTATTTTGAAAATCCAGGTTTCCTTCCC
The DNA here is from genome assembly GCA_030586385.1 of Camponotus fellah. Taxonomy (NCBI): domain Eukaryota; kingdom Metazoa; phylum Arthropoda; class Insecta; order Hymenoptera; family Formicidae; genus Camponotus; species Camponotus fellah. The sequence continues at coordinate 1,574,054 of JAPIVC010001004.1, forward strand.
TTCCTTCTCTCTCTCTTCCTCCCTCCTTTCTTCTTCCCACCCTCTCTCTCTCTCTCTCTCTCTCTCTCTCTCTCTCTCTCTCTCTCTCGCTCGCTCTCTCTCTTTTGCAGTTTGACACCGGAAGCTGCACTGAGAAACGGAGAAATTGAGGGGGAGAGAGAGAGAAAGGAAGAGAGAGAGACATGGCCGAGGGTAATTTACATTGCGGGTGTCGTACAAACGCGCGCGTGCGCCTGCGGGGTGTATATGCGTACTTTCACTAATGAAAGATTAAACACGCAGCCGTACAAGCGCTTAGCGAAGCAGGAAATTCGTTTGAAAGAGACACACGACACGACGGACTCGCGGCTTCGGACTCCGGTCACGTTGACGTCATTAAAGATACAGAGTGTTCTTCGATCGAACTTGGTTTAATCCGATAATCGTTTCTCGCACAGCTCAAAATTAGTTTTGGAATAAGTAATAAGGAATAAGCTCCGTCTCTGACGCGGCGACGTCGGGGCTACTTTTCCCCGTCACAAAAGCGGAAGAAGAAACCGATAATCAATCCGTTAAAGCCGAATATATATATATATATATATTACGGTGCTTTCTATTCTTATCTTCAAAAGCGAAAGGAATAATGTAAATCCCAGTGATATCCCATATTTTATACTTCAATTAATTTTAATTATTATACTTTAACTCTCTTTTTATAATCCACGTAATTTAGAAAAATTAATTATATTCTTAGATATATTTTTTGCAGTAAAATGATAATATTTTTTTAGCAAAAATATAGAATCAACTAACAAACTATTTTACATCTTAACTTAAATTATATATATATATTCATTATTTAATATAATTTAAATTATACATATTCATTATTCAATAGTTATTAGATTATATTCAATGAATTTCGAAGAAACTTCATACAATAATATACGAGACAAGAGACATTTTATTGAAACGATAACGTTGAAATAATAAAGCGTGTTGAACGTACTGTAAATCAAAATTATTGATTTACTAGGAAAATACTGATTTAATATCTATTAAGGCAATAAATTTAAAAAAAATTAAACAAATGTATTTTATTTAAATAATGCAGAAGTAATAATACGTATAATTGATAGAGCAAAGTCCCATCGATCGACTTTTATTGACAGCACAGGAAGTTCTCGTCTATAAACTTATTATTATCTCGGAGAAAGTCGCCGACCTTCGCCGATCAATCGAACGTAGGTATGACATTTGCATAATGGTAGAAAAATAAACACACCGACAGATGTGTACACCGGCAGGAATAGTGTTCCGGTATGTATATGAACGATCGACGTCATACGCACACACGCAAAAAGCGTGCGTGTACGTGAGCCAAGAATTTCTTCTTTTAATATCGATATATTTTTATTATATAATTTTTAATTAAATTGTATCTTTTTATATATAATTTAATTATTATTTAATTTAACAATGAATTGTTGTTATTATATAATTTTTAATTAAATTTTATCTTTTTATATATAATTTAATTATTATTTAATTTAACAACGAATTGTTAAATTAAATAATAATTAAATTATATATAAAAAGATAAAATTTAATTAAAAATTATATAATAAAAATTCGCCGACCTTTAGTTCACGCGATTAAGCCGCATTTCTTAAAGAAAGAAATGAAAAATATATCGATATTAAAGCGCACGAAAAACAGCGTTCCAAGCGAGAACGAGAGAGACGACTATCGGACACCTCTAACTCGGTATCACGTCTTACAATGCTTTGTCTTTTGCTCTTGTGCCGTGCGCGAAGGACGCAAATCGGAATGCCCCCTCCTATTCCACCCCCACTTTCTCTCTCGCTTTCGGCTCTCGCGTACATGTGCGCTTTGCTTGTGTAAGTGTGACGTCAGTAAACGTCACACAAGCATACCGAGACACCATTCCTGCCGGTGTACAATCGAATATCTTGAGAATTCGCTGAAATTCTCTTTATACTCACGTACAGTGTTTGCTGTAGATAATTTTAAAATTATCTAGATAAAGATAAAGATAAAAATCCGTAAATTTATCTTAGATGAGATAAAGATGATTTTGCTTTTACTTAATCTAAATGAAAGATGAGGTTATTGTGATAATCTAGATAATTATCTAGATATTTTTGTTTATTTTATAAGACTATAAATATTTGTAGAAAATGTGACGCAAATTATAAATGAGATATTAAAATCATAAACACATATTCTTTCTATTTCTTAAAGAATATTTAAATAATAACAATAATAATAAATTAAATAATAATAACAAAAAGATATATAAATGATATGAATATTTATTTATTAATTTATATTTATAATATATTTATAATATATTATTATTAATATAATAATCAATGTGTAACAATACATATATCATTTTTATAAAATATACATTAATGCATTGCACAAATTTAAGTAAAACAAGTAAGTAAATTTAAATAAATGAACAGAATGAAAAAGATTCGACGGCGTTCTTTTCTCATTTTAAGTTATTAAGTTTTAAAGTTCCTCAAAAATTTTAGATATTTTAGATAGATTTTTAAAAGTTTGCCTGAAAAACTTTTTTGCATAATGAAAATCATCTTAGACAATTTTTAGATAAGATGACATATATTTTTGATCTAAAATAAAGACAAAGATACTTTGTATTTCTTAATCTAATTAAAGATAAAGATGATCCATTTCTTTATCTAGATAATTTTATCTAGATACCAGCAAACACTGCTCACGTATAAATATTATAAATAACGTATGAGATATAATAGATATAAATATCTCAATATATTTTTCATAAACGCAGGTAAATATTAAAAATCGTAATAAACGCGTAAACTTTATTTTCTATAATCGCGATTTTGTTTCACGAGGGAAGGAAATACGAGATAAAAAGAGTCAATATTTTAAGTTTCACGTTTTCGATTTAAACGCCTGCTGAAAACTTGCTTCGTAATCAATTCGCGTTTCAATTCGCGTTATTTATGAGCGGTTCCACCGTTAACCGATATCGCCGATAATACAACGGACTTTTGTGCAAACTTTGAACAACAGCGGAAGTGTGTTAATCTGTACATCGTTCCATTTTCGTCGGATAAAATTAATTGCGACGGAATATCGAAAACCAGATCCCACAGACACAAACCTACAGAAAGCCATAGATCTAATTCAGAAGGAGGAAAGTGTCAATTTGTTACGGTTAAATGTTCCATCGAAATGGCATCGCCACGAGGATAAACGATTCCACAGTTTCTCGCCGATAATGGACGATAAATTTTAAAGATCACGCAAACCTTGCCTCGCAGAGAACCGGTATTGCCCAGAGAACGGCAGCGAAACTCTTTACCGATAATTCTATTTCCGTCGCAGCCACCCACCACCGCTGCTGTTATCGCGCCCGAAGACAGGGGGAGAGGAAGAGGCGAACGAGGGGGTTGGGAAAAGCGAACGGGCGCCCAATTTATCTACGATTGAAAAAAACCACTCGATCTAGATATATCGAAGAATGTCGAGAAATTGGGAGGAATCGCTGCGTTTCGTTCGGCTGATCGAAAACTCTCCTGGTAATCGATAGTTTCGAATAAATTGCTGCAATTAACTGTTTAGGATTGCTCTTCAAAATATTCGATATATAATTCGACAAGCGCGCTCATGTAACACGTTAATATATTATATTTTATGTTAATTTAATAATGTATCAATATAATATGTCAAACGTATCATTGAAATATGCTAATCATGAAAATATGGTTTACCTAGATGAGATGAATAATAATAATGTTTTCGTATATATATATAAAATTATCGCGGGATTAAAGAGAAAGAGATAATTAAAAGCATTATTTTGCACTTATTGCATATTCATTAACGTTCTTGATGAAATTTTTAAAAGTAGATCGAACGAGAAACTAAGAATAAAAAAGATTCTGAATATTTTCTTAAAAATTCAACTTGAAAGATGTAATAATATCTCATATATATATCAGAAAAATGTTATACTCTCAACGTATCCATACATGAAAGATGTCCAGTCGATATAAGATAACAATAGATATAAATAAGATAAATATTATTGGGCGAGAGAAATGTATCGCCTCGAGATGTCCGGCAAAGCCGTACCAATAATTCTATTTCCGTTGTAGCCACTCCATTATTTCTATTATCGCGACTGAAGGGGAATAAAAAAAAGGAGGTGTGTCGCATGGAAAGGTTCCTAAATGAGGCCAATTAAGCCAGAGCTATTGATCGGGATTTTATCGGCGTGTCATCACTCGAGCGGCTCCAGTGTAAATATTTCTTTCGGCCCGTAGTACCCTCGAGTCTGAGGAAGACTTTGCAAAATTTGCTGTATAAGACGATCTCGTGAATACTCGACTATGAGCTACAGGATAAAATAAGAAGGCTGTCGAGAGAGCAGCGTGCTTATTAAGAGGCAATGAAGAACATCCTTTTACATGGAAAAGTATTCAGCACAATGGTCTCTGTGAAGAGGAAAGATCCCGGATCTTTCATTTCAGCGAAAGAGAAAAAACAAAAGAAAAAGCGAGAGAGGGAGAGACCTGAATTAAATCGGAAGTAAAATGCTATTCCCTCGTGAAAAGAGATCAGTATCTATAATCTAATTATCTCTATAAAACAACGTGTTGATTATAAATGAGAAAAAAAATTTTCAATATAAAGAATTTTAATAAAATTTTAGAATACTTAATTTTAATTATCTTCTATAATGCCCGAAAAATTCCCGACTTGATTTTGTTTTCAATCAAATTAAAAGGTCTAATCATCTCTATAGAACAATGTGTTGATTATAAATGAGAAAAAAAATTTTAAATATAAAGAATTTTAATAAAATTTTAGAATACTTAATTTTAATTGTCTTCTATAATGTCCGAAAAATTCCCGACTTGATTTTGTTTTCAATCAACTTAAAAGGTCTAATCATCTCTATAGAACAATGTGTTGATCATAAATGAGAAAAAAAATTTTAAATATAAAGAATTTTAATAAAATTTTAGAATACTTAATTTTAATTATCTTCTATAATGTCCGAAAAATTCCCGACTTGATTTTTTTTTTCAATCAAATTAAAAAGTTTAATCATCTCTATAGAACAAAGTGTTGATTATAAATAAGAAAAAAAATTTTAAATATAAAGAATTTTAATAAAATTTTAGAATACTTAATTTTAATTGTCTTCTATAATGTCCGAAAAATTCCCGACTTGATATTTTTTTCAATCAAATTAAAAGGTCAGTCCAAAGAACGACGATGATGATCATCAATCAAGGAGGAAGAGGGAAAAAACTTACCACCATGTCAGAGCCACTCTTGGAGGCGTCGCTGACGGCGGAGGGACTCCTTTCGATAACGAGGCCTCCAGGTATCGGTGTCGAGGTCGGCGTGGGTGTTGGCGTATGTGTGGGCGTCGGGGTCGCCGCCGAAGTGGTGCTGGCCGGTTGGCTTGACTTCGGGGTCGGTCCCGGTGTAACGATGGTGGATGACACTGACACCGATTGATCCTTGTCGGAACTTGTCTGGTTGTTCCCAGCAGCGGCACCGCCGCCGCCGCCGACGATGGACGACGCTGCTCCTGCGGCCGCTGTCGAACTCGAACCACCGGACAATTCATCCGTTGGCAAAGAGCTCCCAACGTCTGTCAACAGCAAGTACACGGTTTCGCCAATTATTTAACTCCATCGAGCATAATAGGGTTGCCATCTCGGTATTATATAACTAATGAGACGCGATACTATAATTTTTCAAAAATTACTTGTACTATAGAATTTTCTTTTGTCAATTGTACACAATAGCGACAAAAGATATAAAATCCTATTGATTAAACTTGTGATTCTTTATTCGAGCGTACTATTCATAAGAGATAACATTGAAAAATAATTGCAAATAATTGGAAATATTAAGAATGTATTTGCAATATTGTTTATCAATATATGATTTCTATCAATGTTAAGCTACAATAAATCCCGGCATAATTTATTTGTTTACAAAGAACTCTCCCAATATCAACAAATCTATTATTTAAATCATTTCAAATATGGCATATATCGTAGAAAAAGATTGTTGAAACGTTTCAAAAAAATTTTCGTACGATTATTTCTTTGTATCAATTTTATAATACAAATAAAATATTAAAAATGTAAAATTACATAAATTAGAGTTGCAATGTTTTTCTCTAATATATTATTCATTAGATAATATTGGAAAATGATAATAATTGCAATGCATGTTTTATTAATACCATCAATATATAATTTCTCTATCGATGCCAAACAATTTATTCATTTGCAAAGAGTTCTCAAACGTCTATTGAACAATCACAATCACTTCTTATTATGTAACATTTCAATTATTATGTAATCTTTCAATAATTATCTAATAAAATCTTGTTTGTGACATGAAACAATTGTTTTCGATAAATTCTCAAAAATAAATACAAAAAGATATGCAAGACGCTTAAAAAAGGGCCCATAAAAGGGTTGAATTGTTCGAATGTTGAATTAACTTTGCGAAATTGTTAACACATTTATGAAATTCCGTGGTATAAAATAATAAAAGTTAACATTGTGGTAAAGCGACATTCTCGCAAAGCGACTATTCGCATAGCGTTATTCGCATCGCGTACACGCATGGACAATCTAGGACGAGTTTGCTCTGTTCCATATGCAATGACCAAGCCAGAAAAAAAAAGTTAGTCAAACTAATTTAGCTCTCCACGACGTGGGAAATTCAACGAAAATCAAAATTTATACTGACACGAATACCTCATTCATCGAGAAACTACCATATAATGATTTTTAACAATATCTTTTTCTCTTATTACATGCACGACATTGTTTTTATAAAGATTTATAAAGATAATTGTAAAGAGAAAATATATCTGGACGAAAAAAAATTAATTTGTAAGATTCATATATAATGATATTAATCTATGAATAATTTGGGAAATTCAACGAAAATCAAAATTTATACTGACACGAATACCGTTCATCGAGAAACTACCATATAATGATTTTTAACAATATCTTTTTTTTTTATTACATGCACGATATTGTTTTTATAAAGATTTATAAAGATAATTGTAAAGAGAAAATATATCTGGACGAAAAAAAATTAATTTGTAAGATTCATATATAATGATATTAATCTATGAATAATTTGGGAAATTCAACGAAAAATCAAAATTTATACTGACACGAATACCGTTCATCGAGAAACTACCATATAATGATTTTTAACAATATCTTTTTCTCTTATTACATGCACGACATTGTTTTTATAAAGATTTATAAAGATAATTGTAAAGAGAAAATATATCTGGACGAAAAAAATTAATTTGTAAGATTCATATATGATATTAATCTATGAATAATTTGAATATCCTGCGATAAATATTGAACCGAATTTGAACTACATTCAAATTTGTGAGCAACAACCATTATGTTATTATTTGATGCAAAATCATGTTTGCAAATCGAACGTTTTTGCGAATCGTAAAAACCTACGAGGAAGATTTCAATTTCCAGCATAAACGAATTGGCAAGATTGCGGTAATTACCTTGGGTGCTTCTTGCTACGACTAGCTCAACCAGACCACGGGCCTTCTGAAGGATCGAGATCGCCTGCTCATGAGAGATGTTCGAGTCTAAAGGCTGTCCATCGATCGCCAATATTTGATCACCTTCTACCAATCGACCGTCGCTGAAAACAAAAATAATCTTAACTCGATATATATCGTCTGCAATGGAGCGAAAGAAAATGCGTGACCGTTTCGATTATCGTACGTGAAAATGATATAAATCTCAAGGTAAATAAAATAGATTGCGCTGATTGAGTGAATAGATTTTGTATTCGTGATAGACGCAAAATGGCATACGCGGCAATCAACTGTATTGTCTGCCATTGACATTTCCGGCCGTTGCGCGTGTTCGCTTTACGTATTTCGAATTGGGTCGCTAAATAATCGAAAGGCGATCGATAATCAACTTATTATCTAATAATGCGATATGAATGCGCTATGCAAATACACGTGACGCTAACACGCGGAATGATTATAATTAGATTCGGTGAGTCATCGACCGGCTCGTCAAATCAATTGCAATTTTTATCTGCGCCAGGAGAGAATCGTTACAGAACTTTGACACTCGTGATCCCTCCCCCTTCCTCCTCCTCTGGTTTGTAACCGCGTGTAATTACTTGACGCGTTTTAAAATTCTTTAACGACGTCCATTTAAACTTCCAATCTCGTTTTATGTGACTATTAAAGAAAAAAAGATGTTGAAGGAAAATCTACAACCGCGGGTGATGGGAAATTACGATCGACGGGAAATTACAACCGATACTTGAAATTTTATTCCATTATGTATCCCACATGTATTATGCATATATAACGTGGATTATCATGCTTGTGTAATATCGCGGACACATTGTAATATCGCGCGAGATTTTGTTGTCACGTTTTCAAAATAAGACGTCGCGCATGATAAAATGTAACGCCACTAGTATGATATAATACCTATTATAAAACCCGCTTTACTTTTTCCAATTCCGGTGATTAAATGTTTAGTGAAATTGCCGGCGAGAAATGTTTGCGAACGAATAAATAAATATAATTGACAAGCCACATCGTGCAATTTTTTATTAATTTCCCTTTCAAAAAAAAAATCGTCAAAATTATCAAAAGTATAAAATGTATATAAAACGTATATACAGGGTGTCCCGCTCCATATTTTAAAGATAGATTCTCTGGCCAATTTAAAAACAATTTTTCCTCAGCGAAAATATCGAAGCACTAATATTTTTCACAGGTATCTTTTGTATCAGTTATGTCTAACCGAGATGATTACACAAGCTAACAGTTTGCTTTTCAAATAATAATAATAATAATAATAACAATGATATACAGGATGTTTCTTAATAAGAAATATTTTAGATGATTCTTTGTCGAAAATTAAGGGAGGTTTTTCATATAAACAAAAAAACTCTAATACAAAATTGAATAGGGGTTGCTAGTTTCATTCCCTTAAATACGGAAAACTGAAAAAAATATTAATAAATAATCTTTTTACTAATAGAAAATATTCATCTAATTTTATTTTTTTAACTTGTTCCAAATTTGAGAAAAAAAAATGAAAACCTAATTTTTACTCCCATTTTCGGAGGAGGAAGCCCACATGGGATGTAGGATTATATGTTTATATGAAAAATTCTCCTTAATTTTCGAGAAAGAATCATCTAAAATTTATAAATGATATACTAATGATAAACTAATATTTATAAATGATTGAAAATAAAGGGTTTTTCGCAAACTAAGCCTTATGGGAATAAAATATTAATAAAGTCACATTCTTTAGTTAATTTTAGGTAGAGTTTACTTTAATAGAATTTTAATTTAAGGCTTAGTTAGAAAGATACATCATGACAAAAATTGGGAATATGCAAAAAATAATGATCTTCTTCGACATTTTCGCTGATGAAAAATCGTTTCTAAATTGACCAGAGAATCTACTTTTAAAATATGGATCTATAGTTGCGGGACATCCTGTATACCGTTTAAAGAGAGATGAAATTACAAATGATAGATGAAAACTCATAACTGCGATTCAGTCGAGTCATCTCTATATCATAAAAAAAATGTATGTCACTCGAGAGACGAGAAAAAAAGAGGATGAAGAACAGATGGACGGTATATTTCAGATGAATGCAACACAGATTGCCATAATGCAAAATTCCCGCCACGTCGTGTTCTTATTGTCAGATTCGGTCGTCAAAAGATAGCGGCATATCGATGCAGCTTGACTGAAGTGGAACAAGCGGAGCAGTTGTACGAGCGTCCGCAATCTGTCGAGAAATCCGAACGACAATACGACGGGCGAAAGGCGGAATCACGGAGGCAAGTCCGATAAGGGAGGTTTTGACAAGCGGCAAGTCGTCCGATATATCTGACTAATTAAATTTCTCCGCGATGGTCTTGTGTACGACACGAGGAAACTGCAGTTCGCGCAGAGAGTGCACCGTCTTGTAAGTCTCGTAATTAAATCGGCTTGAGACACTCCCTATTTAAAGCGCATCGGAACGCTTTCTTCTCCGGTAGATACCGGAAGCCGAAATAAGAAGCGCTATAAGCTTGCTCGAATGGAAGGTAACGCTTCGGATATAGAAGATAACAGGATCTTGTTCAATTTAATTTTAGGAATGCAAGTGGAAATTCTATTCCCTGCCTTATAAAGTTGAAATTCACACATTCTCCGAACGAAATTCTATGTATCTTACACGAAAATAGCAAAGTGTTCTATTTTCCAGTCTCGCATTGCGAGATGTGATAAAAATAAGATTTCTCAAATATCTTCAAAGGAAACCGTGTATCAGGTGACAAAACGATAGATTTTTTTTTCAATTTTTTAAATTGTTTTTTAATGTTTTTATCTCAGATATATGATATATAATATATTAGCAATAACAATATTGTTATATAAGATATTTCTTAATAAGTGCGAAAAATTTTAGATGATTCTTTCTCGAAAATTAAGGGGAATTTTTCATATAAACATATAATCCTACATCCCATGTGGGATTCCTCCTCCGAAAATGGGAGTAAAAATTAGGTTTTTATTTTTTTTTCTCAAATTTGGAACAAGTTAAAAAAATAAAATTAGATGAATATTTTCTATTAGTAAAAAGATTATTTATTAATATTTTTTTCAGTCTTCCGTATTTAAAAGAATGAAACTAGCAACCCCTATTCAATTTTGTATTAGAACTTTTTTATTTATATGAAAAACCTCCCTTAATTTTCGACAAAGAATCATCTAAAATATTTCTTATTAAGAAACATCCTGTATATCATTGTTATTATTATTATTATTATTATTTGAAAAGCAAACAGCTTGTGTAATCATCTCGGTTAGACATAACTGATACAAAAGATACCTGTGAAATAACAGGAAGAGATATGTTGTGTACACAACAGAGAAAGTTTCAAGGATCGATGAAACTGCAGAGTAAGAGTCTTTCATTGTGATTACGCTATCGCAGAGAAACATCATTATCTCCGTTATTGCTTCCACGTGCCATCGTTTATCGAGTAGTGTATTCTCCGTGACATTTGGCATGGCACGCAAAGCTACGCTATGGCATTTAATGGCACGATAGTGGTCGCGTTACCCAATTTCCGTCAAAGCGAATTTCGATGCCTGTGCTGTCGCTAATGATATACAGACTCGGTCGGTTCGGTCACGGTAATCTACGTCTCGATTTTCTGCGGTTCGGACAGGCGCTTGACGGGATCCGGTAGCGACAAAAACGTATCCGTAATTACATGATATATCTGATGGAATTGTGTGTCATCATGAAACGCAACTAACAGAGCTACGGTCTCGCGTGTTTAAATAATAATCAAATTCTGAAGCAACTATTTCGAATCGATGAACGCGAAGCATGTTTCGTAAAAATAAATGCAAAATGCATACTGATGAAAAAAGATAAAAAATAGATTATTAAATTTATTGCGTCCACGTTTTATATATTCTTACATTACTGTTAAATATTCGTCTCTCTTATAATTAATTTCGTATATTGTACGTATACGTATTAATTTCGTATATTATATGGAAGCTTCTTTCCAGGGATAGCGTGCAAGAATGTTACTGGGTCATGCAAACATAAATCTAGAACTATATTAACATGTTTCGCAGAAATTTACTTGCTGCTAAATTGTTGTTAATTAAAAGTTAATTCAATTTCAAGGTGTAAATTAATTTAAAAACAAGAAATAAAAACATGTCGAAAAGATTATTACAAGAAAAAATAATATGCTCTATAATAATAAACTCTACAGGGTGTCCCGCAACTACCGCTCAATATTTTAAAGGTAGATTCTCTGGCCAATTTCAAAACGATTTTTCCTCAGCGAAAATGTCGAGACACTAATAGTTTTCGAGTTATAAATGATTGAAAATAAAGGGTTTTTCGCAAACTAAGCCTTATGGGAATAAAATATTAATAAAATCACATTCTTTAGTTAATTTTAGGTAGAGTTTACTTTAATAGAATTTTAATTTAAGACTTAGTTAGAAAGATACATCATGACAAAAATTAGGAATATGCAAAAAATAATGCTCTTCTTCGGCATTTTCGCTGAGGAAAAATCGTTTTTAAATTGGTCAGAGAATCTACCTTTAAAATATGAAGCTGTAGTTGCGGGACACCCTGTATAATAATAGAATGAAGAGCGAATAAAATATAGACACCATTTGCAGTGTAATAAATATCTAAAGACGGAATAATAATAACGTTAATAATAATAACGTTCGCTGTATAATAAAGAGAAAAGCAAAACTCGAAATTAAAAAGTACAAATAAGCATACAAACTCATTGTGATACGAAGATATTAAAGAGATAGAAAAAAAAAATTACGAGTTACTGACGAAACAAAATAATTAGTACAAATAATAATACTTTGTATCGGGTTCCTCGAGACCCTCTCAGAATAAAAGATTCTCCGAAAGTATAATATAACGACAATAATAAAAATTTCCCCGTAGCACGCATAAAGTATAAAAAATGCAAAATATAAGACGCAAGAGCGATTGAGTTAATGCAGGAGACAGCGCCAGGTACTCGACGAACAGAGTACATAGAAACGCGAGAATGGCGGGTTCTCTCTCGCTAGTGTTCCAGTACCCTGTAAATTATGAATGAGACGGATCTAGAGAGTCTTGTGTACCGAGCTCTCAGATTACTTTCGCAGCGCACCCGCGCGCCTCAAAGCACGAGGGTGGCAAGGGTCGTGAGGGTGGACGGTGTTTCGCCCTCGTAGGAAAACAACGGCTACATAGCTTCGCTACAAAGCCGTGGAAAGTTTTAAAGCCGTCTTTTAGCATACGCGAAGAGAGCACGTCTGCACAGATCGTACGGTAAAATAAAAAGAACGCTCATTTCTTTCCTCTATTTAAGATTACAATGTCGGGCGCTTCGTCAAAGACTTCGTAAAATAACGAAATAACGGAGTGAAACGTCGATGTTGAAACACATAGCGAATCGTAAGATATTCGATAGAGATATTTTTCCGCGCATAAATAATTGGCGCGAATTCTATGCCGATTGATACAAAGGGAATTAAAGATCCAATGTTTGACACAATGAGGAGAGCATTTAACTATCCATTGTTCCACGCTGCAATGTATGTAGTTATACGGTCCAGGTTGGCACAGTAAACTTTCGCCGAATTTCCAAACTGTTAGAGAACAGCTCGGGCTCATACTTTGTATAAAACGCGTCCATTATGCAAAATCACCCACGTAAATTCTGTGGAAACTGCAAGTGCTACGAGATAATTACGTAACTAGCTCTTAGATGCAATTTATGTGTTTTATGTAAATAATACCGACAAATAGTAGCTACGTTGAAAAAGGCGGCTTTCTAATTTGCTAAAGCTTATCTCCATTTATCGAGGACGGAAGATATACAGGGTGTCCCGCAACTACCGCTCAATATTTTAAAGGTAGATTCTCTGGCCAATTTAAAAACGATTTTTCCTCAGCAAAAATGTCGAGGCACTAATAGTTTTCGAGTTATAAATGATTGAAAATAAAGGGTTTTTCGCAAACTAAGTCTTATAGGAATAAAATATTAATAAAGTCACATTCTTAATTTTAGGTAGAGTTTACTTTAATAGAATTTTAATTTAAGGCTTAGTTAGAAAGATACATCATGACAAAAATTGGGAATATGCGAAAAATAATGATCTTCTTCGACATTTTCGCTGAGGAAAAATCGTTTTTAAATTGGCCAGAGAATCTACCTTTAAAATATTGAGCGGTAGTTGCGAGACACCCTGTATAATAGAACTTGTGCGCATGAGACTCCTGAAATATATTTAATCAAGTGCACAGAATTAGATACGACATAATTTGAATACTACGAGTCTTTCTCGGATTAATCTGATCGATTTTCGGAAGCGGCTTCGATTAAACATCGTTTACAAACACTTCAAATCCGAGCGCGTTTTGATTTGAATCGAATCTTGCAAATGTTATTAGTCTGATGACCATCGCTAATTGCAGAACACGATCGGACTGTAAACATGAAAATAGAATGAGGTAGATTGTGCGCTTGAAAGAGTAATTAAGCTCTACAATATTGTGAATGTAGTCGAGCCATTTGAAAGAAACACTGGCTGATCGTATCGTTCTCTATACAATATCGAATAAAGATATTTTTAATTAAAATTTAAAATTAAAGTCTCTTAAGTTTAATAGGATTTATCCATTAAAATTTTGTAAAAAATTCCCTAAAAATTCCTTAATCTTTCATCTATTTTTATTCAAAATTTCGAGTAAAGAGAATATTTTAAAGCAATTTCTTTTTGATACAATTTTATAAAATAAGTTTTTCATTACATGCATTTTTTATTATTTTTTAATATTTTTTAATATTTTTTATTCATATGAAGGAAAAATAATTTCAATAGTCTCTTAAGTTTTAAATGCATACATTTATAAATGTACTGCAAACAAATGAATAACTTTCGTAAGATAAATATTTTTCGTTTCATGCAGATTTTCATTTTTTTATCATTAAAAATTACAATAAAAAATATAATATTCAATATTTTGTTAAGACATTGAATATATAATCAAAAATAGATGTTTATATTTTAAACACATAATTCATTGACTCGCCGACGATATGAGAGCAAAATACCAAAGAAAGAATTTTATAAAAAATTCCTTAAGTCCTAATAAAATTTCATGACAATTGATTTTTCCAGATACAACTACTTTCTAAGAATTCCAGTTTCTACGTATCTCGAGGGACTGGACATCCTGGATCGATAGAACGTAGCAAATAATATTTTTTTACGTGATAAAAATTTATCAACAAATTATTTCGGAATATTTTTTAATTATATTTATTTAAACGTATCGGACAATATATTTAATTGGGCAAAACAAATTTTGCCTTTTTCAACCAAGTTTTTTTTTCAATGCAGGAAATCGCGCGCTCTCAAGCGTACGTGTACAAGTGAGTGTGAGTCCGCGTGCAAAAGCAAACCTTCGCGATCCGACCTTTCGCTTTAGCTACGTACAACAGCCCCGTAGTAGAGTGATATAGGTACCGCAGCGCGCTCTTATCGATTCGAGTATGTTGTCCTACCATATAGCGTCTCTCGTCACTTAAAAACACAGCGGAGGCAGAAAACTTCCGCCTCCGTTGTCTTCAATAGCGAGAGTCTCTTCCGCTCTTTCTCGTTCGTCGTCCGGATCCGGACGATCCTCTTTGTCCCCTACCCCACTGAAACTTTTAGAACGTATCAAGATATAAACGTTCGTGTCCCGAGAACTTAAGGGGAAACCCGCCTGCAAGTCAAATACGTTTCAATTTCTTACCGCGTGAAAAAACGCATATATATCACGCGCACATTTTGTAACAATCTGCTGACGGTGCTTTACGAAAGGATATATGTTTTTGCTCTCTCGCGTATATATCTCATATAAAATCTATATCGCTCTCTCGCGCGTCGACGGATGCAGATGAAATACAATGAATTTTTTTGCCCCAGCTAAAATTCCATTCCGTTACGTCTCTGTTCTGTTCAGACTGTTTTTCTAACGATATCCTTATTTCAAAATTGTCTCCTCGTTGGAATTGTGATTGGATCGATGCGATGGAGCGACGCGAGAAAAGATGATTGTGACAATGTGTGACAAACAAAGTACATAACCCGGAGAAGATTGATATAAAATTGATTTTTCCGAAAAGAAAAGTCACTCGCATTTCTCTATTTAACTACTCAAATTATGCGAATCGTTCCTTCGGAAAAAGCAATACGTTATGTGTATCTAGTTTAGTTTTGCAACATTTACTCGCGATACTTTGTTCTCGAACTGAAAGTGGATTTTGTACGCGACTGCCAATACTGAAACAAGCTCTTTCTGATATATAGTTGATAAACTTAAGAGATATCCGATAAACATTTTCGATACTTTGTAGAATTTTCTTTGCCCCGGATAAGCATTTGATGAAACTCAGATACACGCGGAGTAGAAACCGTCAAAGAATTCCCCTCTTTTATCTCACTGACGGGTTGTGTACTCTAAATTAGCGGATAAGCCAGGTCAGATAAGCCAGAGATTTTTGGTGGATTGACATATAGGGCTTACACAGTGTCGGTCCAGTCACTAGGTTAATCTTCCTTCCTTTTGTGTGACTCCGAAAAAGTTTCGTGCTGTTGGAAGCCGTCGCTGCAAGTGAAACGAACGCACGATAGCAAGTCAACGATTCGACAAGGTCGAATCCGAGAAAGTGTAACAAATTTTTCTTAGCATGCAAATCTCTGGTTTGCGATATTAGCGTAATTGTCGAAACATCAAACAGCTGCAGTGCTCTTGGTATTTTCACAATAAAAAATTGTAATTGAATACAATGCCAAAAATCATTAGAAGCTTTCCCAAAAAAGATAGAAATTGCACAGTAAGCGTAAAATTATTTGAGAAAAATCTAAGAAATCGTTCAATATGCAAGAGTGCTTTCGGCCAACTAAATTTGCAATAAATATCTCGCTTTGTCGATGAAAGATCTCTTTGTAAAAATCAGAGTCATCTTTTAGAATCAAAAATTCAACCTAACATTCCATCTTACTTACCAGATGCAAAGGCACGTATTTAGAAATAACGATTAAAAATACAATCGACTCGCTTCGCAGACGCGGGCACTTTGTTCAGATACGATCGAATAATTTCGCACTTACCGCAGCAAGGCCATCGATTAATCGGAGAGCCCATAATGGACTCTCAGACGTTGCCTCATCTCGGTCGCGATCCAGTGAAGTTGTGTTAACTCAAACTCACGCTACACGAGTAAGTAAATCCTAACTCGAGTAAGCGAGACGCTGAAATATCGATATGCTATCTACTATCTATTGCCAGATAGATTAACCCCTTGCCAAACCATTCATTGTTTCAGCGGGAGCTCTCCGGATTCAATCGGGAAATAATAGGAAATGCTAATTAAGATCAAAATTTGCTGTAACGTCAGAGAGACATCTTGATAAATATCGCTCGACGTGATTCTCATTATCACGTACTTAGCTATTCATAGCGTTCATATATGCGTGAGACTACTACGCATATCAAAAGCATTAACTCATTATTGGTTTAGGTTACTTGGCCTCTAATGTGCATACATTGTCACGATATTATCCTACATTATCAAAGCTTCTAGCAAGTCGCTTGACAAGGGTACTTCCTCTAATCTCTATGATACACCTTAAGCCTTAAGGGAGACGTGGCTCATTTGAATATTAATCGATGATCAATTTAACAAGTAAAAGACACTTTCAAGGAATAAATGGCTGTATATTATATTTAATCTATTATAACATTAACATAATATCTCTCATTTTCTTCCTTTTTATACGATCGATCTATATTTTTAACGAGTGCACAATGTGCAATTAAAATAACTGTGATAGAGTTTCTAAAAACAAACGACGAAAAATCAGTGTCCAATCGCACTAGAACGAAAAAAAAACACTCGCGAATATAACTCACTATTTGCATGAGCAAGCACACGACACGCATATGACAGAATAAAAAAAAAGCAATTATTCAAATCGCCGGCGGTATTTTATATTAAAAAAGACACACTAAGAACAAAACAAAATAACAGAAATGTTTGCAAAAGACAATGAGAAGTTTGATAAATGTGCACGTATGCGAAACCAGGCGCGTAATTAATCTAATTAAATGTTATGCGCCATGCGTCCGAAAACAAAATAAGCGAGACTAATTGAGAATAGTTCAAGCATCATGCTAGAAAACGGACGCGATGTATATTAGTTAAATCCCGTACGCTCTGAAGACGAAATACAGCTGTATAAATTATCGGTGTCGCGAATGGAAGACACGAAGAAAGCGGTCACGAAACGACGGCAAAAGTAATGCGCTTTTCGAACTTGTTTTCCAGCTTCATCAATATCTTAAACGAGCGATTCATCATTTACTGTGATTTAAAATGATGTCGTGTGACGTACGTCAACATTTATTCCGTTATTTCACTGCAAACTATTCTTAATCTACGAAAGTGTCCTCTCATTTCAAGCAGACCTCGGATTATGTGACATGGCATTTAATCTTTGTCTCTTCGGTTTGAATTTGCAGTTAAAAACAAATTCTTTTTTATAGAGTTCAATATTTATCTTCATATATAATATTTCAGTTTTGCAGATCAAATTTAAATAATATGTTTTTTAATTAATTTCAGATAAATGTTTACGTTTAAGTATGCAAGTATGTATTTTCTATATTATAAACGTTAAATATATTAATAAAAAATTAAGCTATGTAAAATTAAGCTATATATTGTGTAAATTTTTAATTGTTTACGAGTAAAAAAGGCAAACAATGATAAACGCATATATTACATTTTAAAATATTTACTTATACAAAACTCAGAGTTGAATATTTTTGGATCGCTGTTAAGACTCATCGAAAATAATATTTGCAATCTAGTATTGGAAAGAAAAATGGACAGATATTACAGTTGATTGGTTTTAGATATTATCAATTGATCTTTTCAAATGAAAATAATGTTTAGCTTAAAGTATGATCGATATTCAACAATTTTATAGATAATACAGTAGAAAATATTGGGATAAAAAGCTGACGTGTGACGAGATTAAAAAGTATTTCGCAGATAAAAAATACTGGTAGAGCAAACGTATTACGTCCATAAAATATTTCGTCAATATTTAGAACAGTTTATCGATAATCTCTTCTGTCTGTCAAGAGTTAAAAAAAATTCTCTATTTAATATCTTAGACAAATATTTCAATAATTTTAATGTCTAGGTTTAAGCGAAATCAAATGCAAAGTGAAATCTTTATTTTGCGAGAGTCATAGAAGGAGAAAGAGGAATAAAGAAAGTTGAGAAAAAATCACATTTTTATCACATTTTTATCACATTCTTATATCCCTATAATTATCTCTATCGAAAATACACACACGTCATCATCGAGATGACTCATGATCGAATGCTTCAGAAACATTCTTACTTAAAATAATCACTGCGTTCCAGTGTGTTTCAATAATGCATAGAGCCTAGTGCTAAAGTGTAATAAATATTAAGAGATAGTACCCGCGAAACGTCCTGTCCAGTTAGTAGTTCACCCCGGAATATGCGGCCAAGTTTTCGAGGAAATGTATACATCAAAATCCTTCCGACAGACGATTAAATACACAGGATTAACAGAGCACTGAAGATGAGAAAACTGCATGTACAACTACACGTAGCACCCAAGCGAGTGAAATATCAACACTAAACAGTGAAATATCAACAATTAATGGTACTCTGATATCATAAATATATTCTTGCGTTTATTCTCTTTCTCTCTCTATCTCTCTCTCTCTCTCAATGTTTTCCCAAGCGTATATTCATAGTCAGTTCCGCGATTCTGTTGTAACACTTCTTAGCAACTGCGAATAATATTCATATAATATATGTATGTATTATGCGTATTCATTATTTCTTTTTTAATATGAGATACTATGCGAGAATAAGGATAATATTCTATTGTATACTATATATTGTATAATTTCTGTTCAAGTGTATTAAAAAATAAATTAATTAAACAATTCGGGAGCTCCGCATACTTAATTTTTTAATCTTCCTTTATCTCAAATCTAAGACTCAAAATTATCATTTGCTTTAAACAAAATTTGTGCATATAATCAAAAATATTGTATAATAAATTTGCAGATTATTATTCTCTTTTCCTTTACATTCATAATTGCAATATCATTTCGACTTTAAAATTGCTAAAATTTCTCGAAATTGTTTTTCTGATAAATTAGTTTAAAAAAGTTCTGTTATAATTACACGTTATTTGTACAGTGTGTATTATTCTCAAAATTTTCAAAATTATGAAAAGAATGGAACTACATGTTACTGGATATTTATTTCTTTTTCAACATGAGATACTATACGAGAATAATAAGGATAATATTCTATTGTATAATCTGTATTGTATAATTTCTGTTCAAATGTATTAAAAAATAAATAAATTAAATATTTCAGGAGCTCCGCGCATATTAAACAAGAAGAAAATTAACAAAGAAAATTAAAGTCTTTTTTTTACAATTTTTTAATCCTCTTTTATCTCAAATCTAAGACTCAAAATTTGTGCATATAATCAAAAATATTGTATAATAAATTTGCAGATTACTATTCTCTTTTCTTTTATATATATAATTGTAATATCGATTTTGAAATATTGCAATATCAACTTTAAAATCGCTAAAATTTCTCAAAATTATTTTTCTGATAAATTTGTTAAAATGTCTGTTATAATTCCATATTATTTGTACATTGTATATTATTTTCAAAATTTTCGAAATTATGAAAAGAATGAAACCACATGTCGCTGGATATTTATTATTTCTTTTTCAACATGAGCTACCATACGAGAATAATAAACATATTTTATTGCATAATCTGTATTGTATAATTTCTGTTCAAGTTCTGTATTAAAAAATAAATAAATATTTCAGGAGCTCCACGCATACTAAACAAGAAGAAAATTAACAAAGAAAATTAATGTCTTCTTTTACAATTAATTTTTTAATCTTCTTTTATCTCAAATCTAAGACTCAAAATTTGTGCATATAATCAAAAATATTGTATAATAAATTGCAGATTACTATTCTCTTTTCCTTTATATACATAATTGCAATATCAATTTTGAAGTATTGCAATATCAACTTTAAAATCGCTAAAATTTCTCAAAATTATTTTTCTGATAAATTTGTTAAAATGTCTGTTATAATTCCATATTATTTGTACATTGTATATTATTTTCAAAATTTTCGAAATTATGAAAAGAATGGAACTACATGTCGCTGGATATTTATTTCTTTTTCAACATGAGATACTATGCGAGAATAATAAAGATATTCTATTGCATAATCTGTATTGTATAATTTCTGCTCAAGTGTATTAAAAAATAAATAAATTAAATATTTCAGGACCTCCACGCATACTAAACAAGAAGAAAATTAACAAAGAAAATTAATGTCTTCTTTTACAATTAATTTTTTAATCTTCTTTATCTCAAATCTAAGACTCAAAATTTGTGCATATAATCAAAAAATATTGTATAACAAATTGCAGATTACTATTCTTTTTATATACATAATTGCAATATCAATTTTGAAGTATTGCAATATCAACTTTAAAATCGCTAAAATTTCTCAAAATTATTTTTCTGATAAATTTATTAAAATGTCTGTTATAATTCCATATTATTTGTACATTGTATATTATTTTCAAAATTTTCGAAAGTATGAAAAGAATGAAACTACATGTCGCTGATGGATATTTGTGACCTGGAGCAGATTAACAAGCGAAGCGTATTAGATTTATCGCACTGATTAAAGCCGGGAAACGGAATCGAATCGCGCGACGTTATGGTAATAACGCGTTTCCATATCAAAGCTGAATATTTTAACTTTGGGGCGGTATGAGCGACTCACTGTGACCGCACCATATAATTTATGGAGGGTACAGATTTTCCGACGAATACAATTCAGCTGCTTATAGGAATATTCATGCGACAGTCGGTTCTACGAGTTGTTTTGTCAGAACAAACAGCGCGATCACCGCGGAATTACAACCCATTGTTATTAGAAAACTGGAATGTATTTGCAATTTTCATTTCGCAAATAAAATAATAATTAACTGCAAAGTAACGCATGCAGTCTACCTACAGATAGATAGACGTGTATATTCGCAATTTCCATCTCGGTGCGCGCAAAATATCAAAGCCGCTATTTCACGCCATGATGTGTTTTATATATTTGATAACATTCCCTTGGCAAAACTTTGAATATGTAATTTATAACGAATGCATTTCGTCAAATATTTGCCGCAAAATAATAAATATCGCTTCTCGTAATCATTTTAGCGAGTGGAAAATTCGCGTCTATTGTAATTTATTTATACATAATGCGTGTGTTTATCAACGTTACGTTAAGTTTATAAAAAAATCAAAAAGAAATAACACATCTCCGATATCCACTTTAATAAAAACTTAATCTAGATTAAGTACAAAAGTATCGCACATTAATGTCAAGATACACAATATATCTTATTATGATATATATTTTTTCATTAATAATAATATATATTACTCAATTATATCGTTTAATGCACAAACGAAAAAGTCGCTTTGAAATTTATAAATGAGTATATGATTGAACGCAAACAAATTTTACTGTCCATCAATTCCGCTTCGAAATCCCTGACAAACTATCGCACAGCTTTTATTATGGATAATTCAAGAAAAAAAATTAATCGATATAATATATTAATATATTAATATTATATTAATATATGAGAGAATAATTAATTTTTTTCATTAATCATTAATCATCGCGATGAAATAGCTTCGATGAGAATCACCGATGCATTAATCAAATAGAATCATCCCGGGTTCGCTTTAATGTTTTTTGCGCACTTGCGTGGAATAATTTCGTGTCAGGTGCAATTTGGATCTCGCCGCAATTTCGAACGAATGTCAGCTCATTAATTAAAATCAAACAAATCACCGTATTACCGCCATACCGTCTGCAGCATGTATCATTTTCATAAATATACGACGAGATATGAAATTCGGTATTCGGTACAAAGTTCGCTACACTCGCGATGAATAAGTGTGCAGATTCTCGCGCTAAAAAGCGAGCAAATGAACGTGTGCTATTTATCGGACGTGCAAATTTCGCTGAACGACCTTCCGGAAACGCATCACATGGTATCAGCATAATTTCAACAGTACAATCGTAATCATTTTCTCTCCTTCACGAGCGTGTGTAACGACCCGGTGCAAAGTTACAATGAAACTCGTAATGTAATTATGATTCGTTAAAAAAAAAAAAGTTGTAATCTTTTAAAATGTTCCTTTGATCAAGATATGGAAGAAACTAACATCACATGGTGCGCACGCTAAAGTAATTCAAAGGGATTTTATCGATGGCTACAGTTATTTTTTCCCTGCGAGTATTAGTTCTATATTAGCTTTACACACGAGAGAGAGAGAGAAAGATTACGCGGGAAAATTCATCGTCTAGTCTTAGCGCGGTATAATCCGGATAATTGCGTTGACCTCAAATTTCAATGGCGGCGTTGCAAAATTTTCGCCGACAATTTCGGACACGCGTCGCGAAAAAAAGAGGAAAAATGCGAAAAATATGTTGGCGTAACAAGAATCATATTTATCTCGCGCATTATAATTTATGCCGCCTGGCAAATGCGAGGCGTCCACGATTCTGCTTTGTCACGAGAAAAAAAAAATACGCTGGCGTTGCACGCGTGTAACGTTTAAATGGCTTCGAATGGGATATCGAATCTAACGTCGCTCTTTCCTCGCCGGACCGATATCGATTGGGGCCACGTTATAATGACGCTTTATCGAGCGATTACTCGATATTCTGGACAGGCGATCCGTCATCTCTTAACACGCACGTTCAACGGCGAGCAAAACGCATTGCGGAGAAGCGGAAACAACGTCAAACAGTGTCGCGAGCGTGATCGAGACGGAGGACATTTGTTTTTTTAGCCAAAAAGGCAGAGGTAACGAGAGTAACGAGACGTCTCCTGCACCTTCTGCTCCCCATATTTCCGCTTTTTATCGCTTTTCCCTT
Organism: Camponotus fellah; assembly: GCA_030586385.1. Taxonomy (NCBI): domain Eukaryota; kingdom Metazoa; phylum Arthropoda; class Insecta; order Hymenoptera; family Formicidae; genus Camponotus; species Camponotus fellah. The sequence continues at coordinate 1,597,781 of JAPIVC010001004.1, forward strand.
CCTCCGAAACGCGGGGAACATTGCATACGCCTCGCTGACACATCGCCGCGAGGTTACAGATAAAGCACAGGTAACTTTTCACAGACAGGTGGAAGGGGGATGGGGAGAGAGGAGAGCGACGCCGAGGATTTCCTTTCACGTAGATATCCGAGAGCGACGAGATTACTCGCTCCGGAAATATATATTGAGATAAACGAGATATATCGTCATTACGCACATTTCGTATTCCTGCTACGACCGCATTACTAACATTTCTCCCCCTTCCCTTCCCTCTCTCTTCAACTATCGTGCCTAACGTTCGAACGTTATCGCCATGCCATCAATTCCGTTGGAATTAATTGTCGACGTTGAGCGAATCGCTTCGCGCCGCAGGTTATTGTTGTTGCAGCAACCTGACGTCATTAACGAACCACAATGGAGTAATCAATGCAAAGACGAGAGAGGAAAGGGGGAAAGGCAAGGGGGAGGAGGGGTGCGCGAGAATCACGAGACGCTGTGCGTGTCTCGGTGGCACGTAAGTGCCGCATGTCGTCTCCGATGTTTCAGATACGGTATCAGACGCTAGTCTCCCCGCAAAATCGTATTCCCCCATTACCGTATCTCATCTCATCGCATCGCATTTCGCATTTCCATATAAATACGAACGTAATGTATAGAAGATTCTGCACTTGGAGGACGCAAGAATATCCCCCACCGACTCCATATTTCCTTTTGAGATCGACACACTCCGATCTAAAACGAACGGCTCGTATAAGGGAGAGTAGCGAGGTATATACTTTACGTCAATACTGAGAAATGGATTTTTAGCGTTCTCCCGAGACCGAATAAGCTGCAGTACTTTGAATCGTCCGAATAATCCCAAAGTAAATTTATAAGTTTATGTAAGTCGTCTCTTTTTCCATTCCTATCAATTTCATATATTTCGAGCGAAGCAATAATAATTTCCGAGAAGGGGAAAATTTTGAATGCGTCATTAGTCAATTGGCATGTACGCAAAATATTTTGGGAATTTAAAGAGAAATTAAAGAGAAACGAACACACTGTTGTGCGCTACAATACAGCAGATATTACTAGCTTAACACAGAATGCAACTAACTAAATATATTTATATATTTATACGTATGTACATAGATTACATTAGTGTAGTTACGTTCGTATCGCGAACGATAATAAGATTAAAAATCAATGTTGAGTAGCTAAATAGCGATGTTGACGCGATTAATCAATCATAAATGAGCAATTATCGCGAGAATAGAGGTACACCGGTTGCATATAACCGAGATAAGTACCGCAACTGCATGGATAATAAATCATATTAAGTCAACGATATCAGGGAATTATTTTACCACAGCGCTACTACGCGGTTCGACTTAAATACACCTGCATCTGCATACATGTCGCGTATATGCATATCTTATTTTCGCATTATCTTAAATTTCAAATTTATCAGGCTAAGAGCCGAAAGCATCGACCGATTGAAAAATTATAAGGATCCAGATACGAATGTCAGAGGGAGAAAAGGAGAGAGCAATCGCACAAGGACGAGCGTAATCTATCTCGTAAATTCCAGTCACGCCACGATAATCGAACAACAGAAGTTATTTTCATAACGCGACCGATATATCCTCGAAGCGTGGAGGGCGATAAAAAACCTGCATAAGCATCATGGCTCGTTAAAAGCGGGTTTCCTCTCGGGTCATTTATCAAAATTAACGACCGATCGGTTCGTCATCCATCACTATTTAGTTTAATAAAACAAGCAAACTTTTTTCTTCCTTTGTTTTTTTTTTTTCGTGTCTCCCATGGTTGATTGTGTAAGATTCAGAAGATTTCAACTCGAATACACGTTTCCTTGTCCCGAATGTAAGAACCTTTTGCGGCGTAGATCGATTGTCCAAGCTACGAATTACGATTGCATGATAATTCGTTGATTTATTCCCCGATATCTATAATTCTTGCAAATTATTTTTTTTATCCGACATGATAGTTTAACATTTTATAGGAGAGAGATTGCAATGATTTAGAAGAGCTAATACACGCAAAGTTATATCGCCGTGAGAAAATAAATTTTTTCTTCTACAAAGAGAAAAAGAGAGAGGAAGAGAGAATATTATTCCTTTTTTTATAGATTTTCGAAAACATTGATAAAATCGATATTTCTGAATCTTTTACGTAATCTGCGACAATATCAGCTTTGAATAATTTTGAATCACACATTTTTTTTAATTTTCGAGCCAAGAATTCTTTTCGAATAAAAGTTTTACTTAAATATGGCGATTTTTCATATTCATATTTTATAAGTTTTGGTCAAAAATGTAACTTTTACCCTCGAAACTCATGTCATTATGCAAAACTCTTTTGTGCTCAAAATTCTTTCCCACATCTAGGCTATAAAAAAAGATTAAGACGATCTTTGTAATATTAGAATGAAGCATAAAAATGACTGAAATTTTAACTCTCATCTCCAAGAAATTTTTTTCGCGCATCAAGTGTCACTTTGCGATTGAACAATCGAAACGAATATATTCGAAGTAATTCCGTTCCGAGAGTATTAATTGCATCTATCTTGCACTCTCAACAATCATAACGAAGTGCACATGTCTCTCAGAGTAGATGGGAGCTGCTCGCTTGCGTTTCTCGCGATTATCCATCGATAGTGTATCGGGGTCATTCCGCCTCCGTCATCGGTCGTCACGATCTAATCCGACAACCTAGCGCTTTTGCGTGCGCCTGTGCCTGCCAGCAACCTCTAGTAAGTACACGTTGACGACGATGACGACGATGGTCTGCTACGACTGTACCCAAGCTGTGTCGAGTTCGAATCAATAACGAATCTCTCTTTCTCTTTCTCTCTCTCTCTCTCCCTCTCTTCCACTTTCATCCTTCGGTTCACATCCCCATTCTTGTTCTACCTCTCTTTCCACAATCCGTGTGAGGTTGAAGAACGAAAAAAAAAAAGGAACGTATTGTCGTATTGAATCAGCATAAAAATTGGATGGTAAATATCTGGCACAAGCTTGGTAAACATCTACGAAAATCTCGGCTCCCTCTGACAAGTTTGCACATTTTTTGCTGGGCTAATATAACGCGGGACCGTATTGCTACATCGGAAATCAACGTCTTTTCGTCATGTTTTGCCAACTCGATTTCCGATTTCGTAATAGTTTACTGTCGTTATCCATCGACGTCTTTTCTCGCGATATGTAGGCTAAAATATATGTATATTTTACATTCATTATGTGATATTGTCGGTAACAAACTTCTCAATAATTCATGAATTCTAATAGATAGATAGATAAATAATTTTATTATGTCTCCTCAGAGTTACAAAAATAATACATTTTCCTTTCGTGTGTCTATACCCGCCTATATTTATGCCTATATTTATATTGACAAATATAAATATCATCCAATCTCTTTTCCTTTAACGCTTCAAAAATTCAGATATAAGAAAATAAAATATAAAAGAAAACGCAAAACATAATTTAAATTACATTATATAGCAGATATCTACTTAAAACTAATAAAAAATACCTATAATATATAACATGAACTTTTACAAAACTTGTGCCATATAAATTTGGTCTTCTGTTAACATTTTTACATGCAGAAAAAACCAAACTGAACCTCGCAATTAATAGAGAAAGAGAGATATCTCACACCGTATCAGACACACATTCCTTCCAGCCATCCATTCATGAATTCTAATATTATTAGCAAAAAGAAAAATTGTACTTTACTTATAATTTTAAACAATTCTAAAATTAGTCTAGGCTTATACGAGCAATACATGGATGTTGAAATAATGTTGTTTATTTATTGAAACAAACCATAATAAAATAAAAAATTTAAAGATAAAACGCTTTACATACTAATAATACAAATTAAAACGCATATTTCCTACGCATTTTAATTTGTATTATTATTAATATGTAAAGCGTTTTATCTTTAGATTTATTATGGTTTGTTTCAATAAATAAACAACATTATTTCAACATCCATCTATTGCTCGTATAAGCCTAGACTAATTTTAGAATTGTTTAAACATACCGAGCTAGCATATTCTATTTATTATTTATAATTTTAACCCTAACTCTCTTCAAAGAAGTAAATTGATTAAGATTCCTCAACAGTGATCTATCATAATAGATGCGAAAGATTATCATGAAAATCTCTATAATATTTTTCTCTTATTTTTTCATTCAGTATATCGACTTTTGAGACTCTTTTTACAACAAAAGACCCGCTGAAAAAATTCTAAACAGCTCCAATATAACCGTAATTGTCCAATCCGCATGCCGCAATATACAGTTGGGCGCCGTAACAAGAATCCCCTGAGCTACGCACTAACGAAAGGTCCGCTCCAAAGGGATGCCATTCTCTTTTGCAAAACGGCAACATACAAAGCGAAGCTCCCTTCTGGAGCGGAACGACGGATGCGCTCATCCGCTCCAGAAGGGCAAGAAGCGAGAGCCTCTCTTACGGGTGCACGGCTCGTTGGAGAGCATTAAAGAGTTATACGACCTACGCGCGCGAAAGGATCCCCTACGATGGTTCCGTAGTGGTACTGATAAATTTACAACGCCACGAACCGCTGCTCGCAACAGCCAATTCCTCAACCAAGCAGCGAGAGACAAGATAGGTCAGCCAGTCGCGACAGTCGAAAATTGTACCAATATACAATGCGGATGACGCAAACACACCGCGAATGACTCCTCGTGCAAAAATAAGCCAAAATTGTGGGAATAAATTTCTCCAAACGAGCTTTCCGAAAGATTTATGTTAAAGATCGAGAATAAAATATTTTCTTCCTTCGAGCTTGAATAGCCTTCGGGTAATTGTACCTTTATAACGGTTAAGATAATAAATATTGTTTGAATTATATTAAGATCGTACGATTATTTTTTATTCTTTTCTTTTATGAAGCTTTGTATTTCTCGTGGAAATGACTCTTTTTCACGAAAAATTTACTCGAAATTAATCAAGCTGAAAGGAAGCGTCCATTTTCCAATTTTTAATATTAATGGTTTGGAAAATAGAGTACGTCGTACGAAAATATTTTGCTTCAACGTTTCAGCTTATTTTTGCATGAGAAATCGTGTATTCAGATCATCGTTACCGCAGCACCCGCAGGTATATTCAACATTTGTCGCCAGCTTCTCGCGTGAATTTTATATGATCCCGTGTTTATTTATTATTTGCATCACTATCTTCGACACCTGCGACACTATCTACACGTATGTTGCAGGTCAAAGCGTAATTTGATCCCCTCAGCTGCCGGAAATCGGAGCAAGCAGGGGTGGATCCCTCATAACCTTTGAAGTACTTTCCTCCATAAACGCTCATCTTTAGGAAAGTGTCATGCATTATCGGATTGTTTACGTGAAAATCATTGAAAAATGTAAGGGGGAAGAATATAAAGTATCCTACAATTTATACTTATTGTAATAATATCCTACAAATTATACTTATTATATAAAAATAATTTATATAAAGATAAATTTATTTTGCAAAATTTTTGTATAGTTACATGTCGTTATATAATATACAAAAATTTTACAAAATAAACTTATCTTTAAAAAACTTCGTTTTTTATTGTTATGTGTACGTATAAATGTTATAAAAATATGATAGATAATAAACCTTTATGGTAAAGTTTCTCTGAAAATTATGATACGCGCACCGCGATGTTCGAAATATTACCGTGCTGTAAAAAATAAATCACCTTTATCTCGGCCAGACACGCATTTTACATCATATTGTTGTAGCGCGCGCATTTTATATTCCTCAGATGTTCATCCTAAAATCGGAAATTTGAGAGCCTGTCCGGTTAATAAACAAAGTCACTTACTGAAGTAAGGGCAAACGATCTTTCGCTCGGCTGAAAAAGCTCGGGCAAGTCCTCCTTCGCGCCTCCTTGGCTCGGAAAATGAGTTTTCGAGTTCGCTGGCGGACCAGAAACGAGCGGAATAAAGTTCCCACGCGGAGACGGCGAAGTTACACACAACGATTTTGTGCTTCTCTTCGCAAACTTACAAATTGAGATAATCCAAGAGATTTGATACCTTAGTAGCATGGATAGAAAGTATCCTAACTTTTTAACGTCTTCGCGGACATTTTTGCGGCTTATTTATAAGACTTTTAAAGCGATATAATACTGCTACACGCGAGAATAAAAAGAAAGCCCCCTTATGAATCGATATGATAAATTATGCAAAATTCGTTCGAGAGACTTAATCACGCCAGATTAAGAGCGGATAAAAAAAAACGCTCATTAACGATTTTTCGATTAACAAGTCTATCTCGAAGTACGATCTTATAATGCGAGTTCTCATTTTATTTATGTTGATTTATTAAATATTCATACAGATAAAGTGGATTTTTTACTTATTTAAAAAAATTCAGAATATTTGTAAATTTTTAATTAATTTTTACATCCATGTAAACATGTTACATCCATGTATTTTTATATTTATACACACATGTGTGTATAAATATAAAAATCATATAATTCTAACTCTTCTCTGACTCTTTGCGTTTAATTTTAGAAGTGTTGAAAACATCATCTACAATCCAGAGTAAACAAACATTACACGACTGCGTTTAATTATAACTTCCATGAGACGTAAATTTCCATGATTTTTGCAGCAAAATTTTACACTCTACATAAATTTTCCTCTACGATTTTCACATTTCTTATGCTTGTGCGTTTCATCTTCTAGCAAGCGTATTTATGCATTTCTCACGAAAACTCGAGGCAACATTGTGTATGCTACAGTATATACAGTAGCATGTATAATCATGATCAAGATTGCGGTGAGCCAAAAGTAGTCGCGGTTGGCGCGAGGTGTTACTCGTGAAACTTCTCTAAATATTCTTCAAGAAAGTCGTGTCGAGAATTTCTCTGTTTTAGCTTCTTTCCTTTCGTGTCATCAAGTTGGATATTTTTTTTTAGAGAAGAGAAACTAAAGAACTTGGCGCAGAAGTAGCTTTCTTACACTTCCCCACGTTTTATGAAAAAAGCCCTTAATCGTCTCACATAACAATCAGAATCTAAACGATTAAAAATCTTTTTTATGTCTACTCTTTATTTCCCTTTTATATCTCGCAGAAGCGCAAAACAATCTCGCCAATATCGATTAATAACATTCTTTGCTCCTCATTCTAAAGTTCCGAAGTTCTGGGAGCGAATCTTCGTGGAATGGAGTCGACAATCCGGAGATAAGATGCGGTTTAATAAGGAAATTCACTTTTCTCACCGAGCATGCTATTCGTCGAATGGCTCTCGCAATTTTTAAGCGCGAAATAAAAGTATACTTTCGAAAGAAAATCGTTCAATTCTAAAATAACCATAGTACTTTCGGAATATACTCTATCCATTAAACGCCATGGAAAATTTGCTCTCGTCCAAAAATAAAATCGAGTATTTTTTTCTCTCGTTATCATTCTGTGTAATGCATTTTCATTACTTGCACAAATTTCATCTTATATATGAATATATAAAATATGTATGGAGTAATATATGTAATATTCCATAGTTATTTCGCGCAGTGAACCAGAATATTTCCATGTAATAAATATAAATTTAATCCCGAGTGCAGTAATAAACCGTAAATAAAACTTTGTGCTGATTCGCGCGATATGTGACAGAAACATCGAGGATAATATATCAAAGTAAAAAAAAAAGAATCGGAATATATCAGTTTCAAAAAAGCGTAAAGCGTGACGCGATATCGAAAATATACGATGCGAATACGATGCTTTGCAGCTCGCATATGCAAATCTCTTTAATTCGCGCCGCTACGATAATGTTATCGTTGAGCATCGATAAATTAATATATGTATGAGATCCGACGTCGTATCTGCCAGAGGCTTCATCCTTCGGTATCACCAGAAGCGATTAACGCGCTCGAGGGAATTCAGGACGTAATAAATTGGCATACGCCATATGGTCACCGGAAGTTGCGCGTATCCCGATATGGAAGCGTTCCACGTAATCTACATTTGGTCCTCGTGAAATGGCATATTGATAAGTCTTCCATATCGAAATGGCGTATTGATAAAAATTCTCCATATCGATTTGAATATAAAAAAAAAGTTGCAAAAAAATTAACTTTTTTTTTATAAGAAGAGAGATTTGCACAAATCAAGAGATTCTTTAAAAATAAAATAATAAGATTATATTTCTATTACCTTCTTTCGATTAAAGAAATGAAAAATGGATTTTGTATAATACAATCATTTCAACTGCCTTGAGAATGAAACATTTTCATTTTAATTACATTCTAAAAATATGGAATTTTCAAATTTATTTTGCACATGTGTCACGTTTATATAATATTATCCATACACATAAGTGACATTTCTATTACCTTCTTTCGATTAAAGAAATGAAAAATGGATTTTGTATAATACATTCAATTGCCTTAAAAATTAAACATTTTCATTTTAATTACATTCTAAAAATATGGAATTTTTAAATTTATTTTGCACATGTATCATGTTTATATAATATTATCCATACACATAAGTGACATTTCTATTACCTTCTTTCGATTAAAGAAATGAAAAATGGATTTTGTATAATACATTCAATTGCCTTAAAAATGAAACATTTTCATTTTAATTACATTCTAAAAATATGAAATTTTCAAATTTATTTTGCACATGTGTCACGTTTATATAATATTATCCATACACATAAGTGACATTTCTATTACCTTCTTTCGATTAAAGAAATGAAAAATGGATTTTGTATAATACGATCATTTCAATTGCCTTAAAAATTAAACATTTTCATTTTAATTACATTCTAAAAATATGAAATTTTCAAATTTATTTTGCACATGTGTCACGTTTATATAATATTATCCATACACATAAGTGACATTTCTATTACCTTCTTTCGATTAAAGAAATGAAAAATGGATTTTGTATAATACGATCATTTCAATTGCCTTAAAAATTAAACATTTTCATTTTAATTACATTCTAAAAATATGAAATTTTCAAATTTATTTTGCACATGTGTCACGTTTATATAATATTATCCATACACATAAGTGACATTTCTATTACCTTCTTTCGATTAAAGAAATGAAAAATGGATTTTGTATAATACGATCATTTCAATTGCCTTAAAAATTAAACATTTTCATTTTAATTACATTCTAAAAATATGAAATTTTCAAATTTATTTTGCACATGTGTCACGTTTATATAATATTATCCATACACATAAGTGATATCTTACATGAATAATTAATGAGATAATAATCATTTATTAAAATTATCATTTATTAAATTAGGGAATAATTATAATTTTTCGATAAAGAGAGTAAACTTATAAAATGTTCATTTCTATAGAATTATATTTCTATGTATCATTTTAAAGGTTAAATTTGACAGACGAATAACGAGCGTCCCGTGCGAATCATTTTCTCCATTCTCTCTATTGTTCGGCAAAGTAAACTCTTTGCAATTAAAAAGCCTGCAGCTACGATTATGACTTAATGTAATCCTTTGTTACGCAACTGCGCGCCATCGTAAATTACATTTCCTCGGTAAATAAGATGGAACGCCTCGAATGCCCGTTAATCGGTCTGATTTCGAGGATAATGACGACGGATGGAGTGCGGTCGGATAGCTACAAATTTATCGATGTTCCAGGACAATGTCGTTTCAGGATCTAGTAGACAATTAAAAAGATTCGCGTGGCAAAAATATCTCTCGGGCGCATCTATCTATCGATATCTACCTTCTTTTTGCATCATGAATCTTCTCTGTCAACATTAGGCCACGAACATGTGCGATTTATCTCGCCAATCAATCTTCGTGAATCATCAGAAATGAATGATATGAAGATTAATCAAAGCAGAATAAATAGTTATAATAGAATAAATTGTATCTCTGCTTTTTCGAGGCAAGACTGATGAATTAGCGAATAATGAATATATTTTTGCCGTGGAAAAATTATACAAGAAAAATAGAACAGAAATGAACAGAAAGTTATTATAATAAAAGAAAAAATTTTCGAAAAATATTCGCTGCATTCCTCTTTTCACACACATATGTCAAAGTTTAATAATAGAAAATTCTGCGAAAATAACAAATCATTTTGGAAAGAAAGCTTCGATTTACGAAATGCCATCGTTGAATTTCGCGTGCGATTTGACGCCAAATTTATCTTCTCGCGGACCCACGGAAAGATTTACGATCGAACGACATAGCAACGTATAGTTATAGCCAACGTAAATCAAAATTATCGCTTTCTCGCGAAATTTTTTGACGCCTGGCGACGTTAATAGCGATCGCGCTTTCAGTTAACACATTTTTCTCAGCTTTCATCAAGCACATTTTCGCATTTCAATCTATTACGGTGTTATGCATGCTTCGTGTACGCTAACAAACGTTTTATGAATAAAATATTCCTAACATAGAGCAGATAATTTCTCCTTGTCGACGTTTAATTTTACTCCGTATAAATTTTTCTGTATATTCTAAAGCCGCGAGCCTAGCGTGTGATAATATAATGCGAATACATTAAGATGTCTCTCGTAGCAAAAGAGATGCGTGACATTGGAATCAGTTTCTTGAATTTTTCCGCCTCTTAAAACATTGCGAATAACACCGATAATGTGGAAAAATGCTGGAAGAAGTCTCGCTTTAAGATTCTACGTGTCGCAGATTTTACATAAAAATTTTACATAAAAAAATCATGCCCGTTTGACAAAAGTTTCAAAAAGATAGCTTACTTAGCACGTATTCCTCTCTATGTGAGATATATTTTTTTCTATTCGAGAGATTAATGTTTTCGTATATTTCCTCTCGGGTACCTCTCTTTTTCCTTCAGGTATCTAATTTTATCACATCACGCTGTTGGAAACGAAAAATCCATAAAATTCCCACAGGATACATTACTGTCAGGTAAGATTACGTTGCTTCTCTAAAAGAGAAACCTTGCGATGTGTTACAAATTATTTTAGAGTTATCTTTAGAGATATCAATATAAACAATAAATAATATTTCTCCGAGAAACAATGTAATTAATGTTTAAGAATTGACTTTTTCTCCTGGAACCTGGGAGAAAAATATATCTCGAATTCTTGAAATTCACAGTTTATTCTCGTAATGATCCCCTCTCTTTCTCTATCCATATTATTTCCTTCGCGTACTTATCCAATTTATGTAGTTCTTTCTTTACTTCAATAACTCCGTAAGGTTATCTTCAATATTTCCGTTATTCTCCCAAGTATCGCCGCCCTTCTACCTAGAAAATAACGCAACATCCACACATACGCGGAATATGAGACGATAAGAGGCGAGCATAAAAGAGTAAAAAACCGAGAGAATGAAAAAGTAAAACATACACGTACGTGAGAATAGAGAAATTCTTAAAATACAAACACACCGGGGTTACACATCGTCTCGTACGTTTTGCGAAAACGTTCGCGGCGCGATGCACGTCCATGAACGTGAAACATTAATTTCTGTTGATGGAGCTGCCTTTACTGCCGCTCGTTCGCTTTAGTTGAGAGGTGAGCACGCGTAACTTGTGTACACGAATGGTTTCAAAATTTGAAACTTTGCGATAGGAAAGTTTCAAGAACGAATATGAGAGAAAAGGAGAGAGAGAGAGAAAGAGAGAAAAGGAGAGAGAGAATGAGGGAGGGGGAGAGAGAGAGAGAGAGAAAGACATTGGGAAGGCGAACTAAGGGTGAGAAAGGGCGGTGTAATCACGCCAAAGTACAAAGTTTTCAAAACAGCATCTCGATGCCGCGCCCCGCTATTTCATTCATACTGGATTGGAGGAACGCGCAATTGCATTGAATAATACACTTGTTCGCTCCGCTATCGATCCCGGGTTTCCTATATGCGCCGTGTGTGCTCCAAAAATTACTCTTGATTAATAATGAAACGTGACGCGCAATTCCCGGATAATCCGATAATTGTTTTTCCGTTTGCGCGGAAAATCGTGTTGTTAACGGTGCGCGTAAACACAACGCGGTTGCTCGTTTCTATTTCATTCACTTTGACAGTCGCATCTTCTTGGCGCTCCCCTGCTTAACAGCCTGTCGTCGCTAATGTTTATTAATTCGTTACATAAATGATAACACGTACGTGAAAATACACTTTATTTTTCAATTCTATTCTCTCCCTTTTAGTAATAAAATAAAACTCGAGATATATATATTTTGTAAATATATTTCTCAACAACACGAGTTTTATTCGTTAAATTTGTTAAACAAATAAAACTTTATTTGTTTTATTCCTAACTGTAAAAAATTGTCACTGAAGGAATCAATCAAGCGATCGTTCTCTTTTGGTAATTAACGGCGAATATTTTTTTCGCTGCATTAATTTCACGATCTCCTCAGACTGCAATTATCTCACTTAACGGATGATTTGGGATAATGAAATATTTGCTCCTAAGCAAACATATTTATAACTCAATATGTTGACTTGATTCGCAGTTACGTGTAACGAAATTATTAATCGCTCGAAACTGCGGGGCGCGTGCGTGCGAGAAAACTGATGGGAGAAACACGACGTTAATTCATTTCCAATTGGCGTGATGCGAACACGCCATTACATTTCCACCATTTTCGATTACATTTTTAACTACGGTCGATTTCTCTACGCTCGACGGTAAAGGAAACCGGGAGTAACTGGGGCGGAACAACTTTTTTTTTTCCACACTCGATCGCAAACGAGTTAATCGCCGCATCGAAAGATTCGCGCGCACATCGATCTAGATAATCGAATTCGAGTGCGAGTGCGCTTTTATCCGAACAATCCTCGGCGCTCCTGCCTTTCTCAAGCCCCCTCCTCCGGCTTGCACATGTCTCTCCTCTCTCGCAAATATAATTTTCCCCGCTTTCCCGCGCGAGTCTGAGATCGATATACACCACGCCTCACCAAGGCAACCATACGAGCAACTTCACTCCAATGTTCCCAACCATCAACCTCCTCGTATTCTCCCTTACCACCCACCCTCGGCGGCTGTCCACCGTCGCCACCAATCCCTTTTGTATTTCACCCCGTTGTCTTTTTCGCGCGACCACAATTTTGGCGGATCCCGACGTTTCATCAGAGCAGCTGTTCCGACCGAAACAATACCCATTACATGCATAAATAATACGTAAAATGCCCTAAAGAGCTAACGGGGATTATATCGAGTAAGCTTTTGACCCGACATTATGTGAACAATTTTTGGATTACTTTCCTTGAATAAGATCTCCTCAAATTGAGGAAAAAAAGATTCTATTAAAATTGTGCAATGCGTTGAAACTATTATATGGTATAATATTATGCGAACAGCAGATGTGAATATCTCGAAAGACTCATAAATTTGACATTAAATAAAACTTAACTATAAGTTAGTGGAAAATAATGATCAAAGTTATATACGAAAAAGTTAAATACGAAAATTTATACGTCTAAAATACTCCTTAGATAAGGATACTTAATAAAAAGAATGAAATGGTGATACTGGCTTCTCGCGAAGATAAATTTACATTACACGTTATATTAAAAATCATGCTTAATAAATTTACTCTTTTATAATTACATGTATTCTTTTATTTTTAAATATATTCATTTATGCATTTATGTATTTACTAAAACGTAAAATATGCGAATTTATTCATTTGCGTAGCATTATGATGATTGTACTCCGGAAACGAGAAGAAAAATTTGAAATTGAAAAAGTTCTATTCCCTCTAACTTAATTTTTTCTCCGACTTGATAACGACGTTACTCGATTTTACGGCTCGTAAGATACCGTTTTTCTCAGCCTGGAAATTGTCACGTGAAATACAATGCTTTTCCACTGCTGCTGATAGATATGGCTATCAAATTGCACCATCTGAGCGAGAAGACGCAAGCTTTTTTTTTACGCAATCGTGGAGAGGACACTTTTCTTCGTTGCGGGAAAAATCCACGCTCTGTCGTCGCGTCGATAATTACGCAATAAAAGAGCGATATCACGCTCCGAGTTGTCCTAGTTCTGGCGCATGCATGTGACGGAACATGTGCGTGTATATCCTGAGAAAGGCAGAGGCTATATCGGATTATCGATCGCATGCATTTTTTTTCCAACCGCATAAAAGATTGATCGATGCTGCTTAAGCGCCAAGGTGTAGAATGCCAACTTTCAGAATAAAAAGAAGACGTGACTCGCGGATTAAATAGACGTTTACGTAATATCTCATATTTGATACATTTCCGATATATGATATTCGATTCGGAAAAAGGTATCCGCATTTATAGTCGCAAATGTAACTGATGGATCCGTTGAATATATTAAATAAAAAAAAGATTCCGATAAAACACATCCGTTTTGTGTCTTCCAATGTTATCCAATGTCAATTACAGTTAAATTGAAATTCTAGAAATATATGTATATGTAATAAAAATTCATGATATAAATTCAATATTTTTCATTAAAAATTCCAATTTAATTCATTTTAAAACAATACCTGTGTTTTCAACAGTAATATTCATTTATCTTAATATTCATTTATCTTAAGAGATGTTAAATGTCATTGTTTTCATGCTTTAGAAGTTCGCATCGTACTGAGTCGAGACAATATTATGGTATCATAATGTTTAACTCATCATCCATGCATACCGTGTTCTCATATCATTCACCCTCTAATATCATTCTCGTAAAATCACGGAGCACAAGTGAAAACAGAGACCATTTTAACCCCTTCTATCGATAATGCTTTCAAACGCTATACAAAGTGTTGCATAATTCATTACAGCATCCTAACAAGCTAGGGGATGATACAAAACATATACGGTATTCATTATCATTGTTGCAAAATCGTGTAAGGGATGATACTCCGGATTAGAAAATTGTTAGTGTATTCTATACATAAGGAACATGCTAATGCAAATTGCAGTTTGATTAAAATCAAATAATATATATATAATATATAATAAAAATATAATATATAATATATATTATATATAATAAAAAATATTCATATGTGTGTGTGTGTGTGTGTATGTGTGTGTACATAAAAATAAAAGAGAAAGAGAGAGAACGAGGAAGCAACAATAGAAATTTTTGTCTAGAAAAGCAAGTTTTTATCTGCTTTATGAAACAAAATGGAAACTGTGTAACGCGCGTAAGTGTATATACATTTACTTTATATATAAAGTTTCCATATTTTGCTTTTTACAAAGTAGACAGAAACCTAATTTCCTAGAATAAAAATTTCTATTGTCATTCCAAGACATAAGATAGAGAGACTGACACGTAATATCAAATATTTGCCAACTGTAGGGCAAAATTATCTTGATCAAAAGCTGGCACAACACTCATTCATACAACGCTAATAATAATCTCGAGATGATCGAGATAGTTAAACATCTGGTATATTATCAAATTAAAAGAGAATGAAATATAAATCTATTCTAATCTCGTTCCCGATTCCGATAAGAATTTCAATCGCCAAATAAATATATTAAATCGCACAGCGATGAATTTATAGAGCAACGTAATCTGGATGAAAACGCTCGCGTACACTCATCTTCTGATTCATCGAGGACCCTCGTAGTTCGACTGTAATTGCAGAAGCACAGCCCTTGTGCAGATATTACCGTTCTTGAACGGTCCAACGATTTCGCGTGTGTGCGCGCCAAACAACGTGACATACATGGTCTTCCACGGTATGATCAATTGCGTTGACTTCTTTTTCAAATACGAGAGATTGATCGACGGTCGAGCCACGGGGGTGGAAAAGGTCGATCGAGAAGGGAACGTAATGGAGCAAAAATGATTCGATTTTAAATTTCTCCCCATTACTCGAATTTTATGCAGTCCAACAAGTCGAACTTTGCACTCTGCAAACTTGCCCCTCTTTTATTCGCTTTTCTGCGGTCCCATTGTCCACCTGATGATCGAGGTTTTAATCCCGATATTTCACGTATGTTAATTATTTAACCGTCAAATGCACACCTTAATGCACAAAGGAATTGAATTTTCTCGCGTGATAAATTACAGCGATATTCTTTGTTGAAAACGGGAGCAATTTTTCAGAGATAGAAATTTAGCCGCATATTCCTTGAGAATAATTTTGCACGTTCAACATTAAATGCTTTAGTAATTAAACTGCGAGTTAAAATTCTTAATTAAGATAAAGATTCACTTCAAATGCAAAAATGTTCTGTCTTACATCCCTTTTTCCCTTTTCCTCTACATATATATCTTAAAAGCAGATTTTGCATGATATAATTTTAATTCATTTCAGCTTTATTTATTTAACTTAAACTTTTAAATAGTGAAATTCCCTCTAAAAAAAAGATTAAATAGTGCGATCAAAAAGAAGAAAATACATATCACGCTAAGTAATCACATCAATTCAAGCAAACACGCGTTTTCATGCCAACATCTCTTGAATTTGCCGGCTTCGTTTCTCTTTTAAGTGATAATATTTAAGACAAATTCAGACACACTCAGAGTGAAAATTTCAACCTTTTCAAGTGGAACTTGAGAAAGTTGAATGACTTATATAATTAAAATCCTATTCCAGAAACTGATAAGGCGTTCCAGGCATAAGGTGCCTCTTAAACGCCGATCTTTGCCATCGAGAGAGATTGATCAATGAGAGAAGAGAGAAGAGAGAAAGAGAGAGAGAAAGAAAGAGACCGAAAAATGGAGAAAACGCAGCGAATATCGATCCACAAGGGGTGAAGCGAAGTATAACGACACGAGCCATCAAGCATCGGAGAGTACGCGACGGGACCTGACCGACTTTACACCTCGTTAAAATTGCATTAGATAGACGCGGGGAAAAAGATGTCGCGCGCGCGCAACGTCCGTCGTCTGAGAATATGCACTGCGTTGAAAAATGTAAGCAACGTGCCGGATAATCGCGAAGCCGCACGGATCACGTGAGGCCAAGTTTCAAAGGAACCTACCCCCTCGGATGGGAACGAGACGGGGATATAGCCAATGGAAACGTTATTTGCGCGTTTAATTATGCAACGTTATAAATCGGGTCGCAGGTAGGAACTAAGTTAACGCAATTATTAAGAGTTAGCGTAATATATTGCGACGGAACTCAAACAAGTCTCACCGAAAGATACGCTTGGCGTACGTAAACGTTTGATATTTGCATAATAAAATGGAACGTCCCTGAGACCAACACTGCGGATTCCTTTCAATCACATATTCATTTATGAAATCAATATAAGTCAACTTACATATAAGTATATATATATACAGGGTGTCCCAAAACTCATAATCAATCTTTCAAAGACGGATTCCTGGGATCATCTGAAGACGATTTTCCCTCAACGAAAATGTCGAGGCACTAATAATTTTCCAATTACAAGTGATTGGAAATAAGGGGTTTTTCGTAAATTAAGCTTTGTAGAAATAAAATAACAAAACCACAGTCTTCGATTAATTTTAAATAGAGTTTACTTTAGTTGAGTTTTAATTTAAGGCTTAATTGCAAAGATATATGATGACAAAAATCGAGAACATCGAGGCAAAAAATGATGGCCTTCATCAATATTTTCTGAGGAAAAATCATCTCCAAATAATCCCAGGAATCTGTCGTTGAAAGATTGATTATGAATTTTGGAACACCCTGTATATATATACCGGCAAACTATAAATTTTTATAACGAGTTATGATTTTAGGTCGGAATCGCTGAGATCATAAGTTGGAAGTTTCGTGAGGCAGAAGGGTTGCGTGAACACATTTCGTCGCGTGACTTTTCCGAATAAATTAATTAGTTGCGCCGGAGTCAACAATGCTAATGCAATACGGTAATATTAAATTTAGGCATTAAAATATCGAGTTTAAATACGATATATCACGAGCGTCCGGCTGAGCTTTATTATACGATACGTCTGGATAATTAAACCATTGTGTTCCGCACAACGGTATCAAGCCGTATTATAAATTGATTAACGATATTTAATAATTCTTCTTTCAAAGCGTATTATTTGCGTATATGAAAATAAATAATGTTAAGCCCGATGTATTTACATTCGCACAAAATTGTAATTTCGCTCGCGGTAAACCGACAAACTCAAACGTGCTGCACGTTGGTCAGTATTTTCGCGCATTCGTTAAATGTAACTATATCCGATTCTCGTCCCACATTTCTCTCGCGTTTCATTATTATCTTTAATGAGGAAATACAATTTCGCATTTATAATTGAACGAAAAAACATGAACGGGAGATTTTCCAAACAAACGAGTAAAAATCTAGTAAAAAAAAAAAAGAAAAGACATACCTGTGCTTTCACTCCTGTTAGGCCTGTTCCTTCCTCTCGCGATTCGCAGACGGCATCCGTATCCGAGGAACACGTAGATCTCGTGTCAATCGAGCAATATGCATAATAAAGGGACGGCCGCTTTCTTCTCACGTAGCACATTTGATTATTTAGAACGTAGAACGTATTTGTCGACGGGCACGTGGGAGAACGTGTTCAATCCTCGATTCACGCGTCCTGAATTTTTCTCTCCGAGAGAAAAGAAAATCTTGAGCAACTGCAGAGTCGCGATTATTCAGACCGCGAACCGCGAAATCGCGATGCGAAACGTCGTCGATCCCGGCATAAATCAATTTGGACTCGATAAAATTGTACTCCTCTTCAAAGTGCTCCTACACGACAGAAGAAATGTAAACATCGGAGAACGTAAACACACTGACGTAAATACGATGAAAATCACGTGGCGTAATAGACAGAGAGAGGATATGGAGTGCGCATCGTGAAAAATCGTGTCGGCGAACGTCCCAGTTGCCGCGAGACCGATAAATCAATTTCTAAAGCTTTAAGCGCATCCTGACTGGACACACACACAGTGTTATACGGTGATCCGGCGAAATAATGTACCCCCGAAAAATATATCGGGAGCAGCCAACGACTCTCCGCGAATTATCGCGAGAAACTTTGGTGTTAAGAAACAAAAGGTAACTTGAAATTCAATCGACCAGCTAGCCAAGTTTAGAATCTTTATTTTTTAATCAATATTTTTTCGACCATCTGGTTGTGATCCTTTTCAAGTAGCTGAAAACACAATAAAAGAATAAAGTAAAAAAGAGACGGTAACATTAAGATGGTAAAGTGAACAAATTAAAACACCGTGTTGTCAAATTTGAATACATACGTTGGAAAGAGGATGTGAATGTCAAATTTCCATAGTCAAGATTTTTAGGGTTGCACCATATATAACTGAGATAAAAAATAGAAAAAATTGTCTAAAATTTTGTATTTTGACATTGTTATATCTCAGTTATATATGGTGGATCCCTAAAAATCTTGACTATGGAAATTTGACATTCACATCCTCTTTCCAACGTATGTATTCAAATTTGACAACACGGCGTTTTAATTTGTTCACTTTACCATCTTAATGTTACCGTCTCTTTTTTACTTTATTCTTTAATGTGTTTTCAGCTACTTGAAAAGGACCACAACCAGATGGTCGAAACGTTGTAAAAAATAAAGATTCTAAACTTGGCTAGTTGGTCGATTGAAATTCAAGTTACCTTTTGTTTTTTATATTTCACCAGCGGTTTGAATAATCTTAACCTTTTTTGGTGTTAAGGACGTGCGAAAATTCATTCCCTCCAAATTCTATACAGCAGAGAGTACATTTAGCGAACTTAATAACCGTGTATATATATACACGGAATGTAGCACCACCGGTGTGCGAGACAGCTGAGAAAAGTACGAGCTGACTCTTCATGAAAACACGACGTGAAATGGCAAAATAAATTTTTTTCCAAAGTACACAATTTTTAATTTTCCGAACACGAGCGCTTTTGCATACAAGCGATAAATTTCGAGGAAAAAAAAATATAACCGCGTTATATTAACGCGTCGAAAAATTCGGAGGGAAAGGAGGAATAAATGAAGTCTTGCGAAAATATGCGACAAGCGTAATTTCTACCGTCGTTCCGTTTCCATTTTGCATCAACCGGAAATAATTGATGACCCTAGGAGACATAATAGACCGTTTTGCGGGAGATACAAAGTGCCGCTGCCAAATCGAAAGCACATATTATATACGCGGGGAGGAAAATTTCCCGCACCATTACGTGAATAGTTAAGGCGCGCGATCACGCAGCCGTAAAAGCCCGACTTGAGAGAATGCGATCGCCGTCTTTTGCGTTACGTAAGTGTAAGTACGTGTGTATACGTACGCTTGTCCAAGCAATGATAGTGCACCAAGGATCGATCGAGCAACA
Organism: Camponotus fellah; assembly: GCA_030586385.1. Classification (NCBI taxonomy): domain Eukaryota; kingdom Metazoa; phylum Arthropoda; class Insecta; order Hymenoptera; family Formicidae; genus Camponotus; species Camponotus fellah. The sequence continues at coordinate 1,618,007 of JAPIVC010001004.1, forward strand.
AGTGAAGAACGCAGAAGAATTTGTACGATGTGTCCGCGGTAATGGCGTGCCTATTACTGTGTACGTTGCTCTGTCTCCCTACAACGTGTTTATATCTCTAACGGGCCAGAGGACAAAGAGGACATAACGAACGCGGTCACGAAAATTGTATATATATATCTTTTGTGTCTCTTCCTTTAATAATGATAAAATTCCTATTTCGTTTCTTGAAATGTAAACAATAATATACGAACTTAGGAAATAATATTTGTTATTTTATTCATCTCGTCTCGAATATATATTCAAACGTAATATATTTAATAATATAATTCCCCTCGGGAGAGAATTAATTAATCTCGAACAAAGTTTAGCGAATAATGAAATTTTTACTTTTCGCAAGTTACTCCCACTCGTGACTTTGAGGCGCATGAGCGTAATTACTATGGAAATTTCAATTTTTACACCATGAACCAGGGACAGATGGGAAAGAGCAGCTGGTTGATACAATGGTTAATATATTTTCCGGCGAACAAGAAAGGCCCGGGTCGGATTGAAAGGAAAATTTTTTTTCGTTTCACGAATATACGAAAGAGTAAAAGGGAGATTATATTGATCCAAGTTACGAGCTGCTTATCCCGACCCTGCCCCGGAATCATTCACGTAGAACTTTGTAATTTACATTGGTGAACGTCATGTATATACATGGATATTTTGTCGCCAGCTTTATTCTCGCGATCGATGTGTCAAAAATCAAAAGATTATCTATTTTTTTTATATATATAACAATTATTTTTCCCTTTACATGTTTTGAACTGACGGAAAGAATCATATTTAGAGGCAGTAAACATGAATTTATATGCAAATACAATAGATTTGAGGGATTCATTACAATGGATTTGAACCGTTATTACACATCCTAATTAAATTACGATTAGTTGAGATAATGCTAATAGCTATAATTAGTGTATATTTGAAATTTCTACTGTTTGAAATCAATTTTGATGATCATTAAATGTTGCGCAGAGTGTAACGCAAATGTGACTATCAATGATTATTTAATGACTTTCACGATTACGTGGCCTCTCAGTTATAGGTTTGTTAATTGAGAAAAATATAACAAATATAATTAATATCATTCGGTACAAGTTGAAGGGGATAATTACCCCTTTTTAGAAAACTTAGCTTTGAACAGTGACTCGAATGAAGCTAATAAGAGTCTCGTCTACGTAATTTCGTCAGTTTAATTACTATATTTATTGTTTGCAGGAATAATATAGCTATCCGGCACAATGCCTGTAATCGCCGGATCATCGCGGCATTTTGTAGGAGGGGGGGAAAGAGGGGGAACGGTTAATCAATTTCTTGCCGCGGCCCCGTGTTGACCGTGTCGAAAGAAACATATTAACAGTCATCCCGCACGATTCTGCCGCGAATCCTCGAGCACGATCGTGCTAGATTTTCGATGTACAGGAATAGAACGAGAACCAAATCGAGGAGCGAGAATAGAAACCGAGGCCGAGGCACTTTGCACGGTATTTCGCGGCATCCGCGATAAAACCGCGACCATCGTCGTCGCCGCGACGTGTAGGTATATACCGTAACGTTATTGATCTTTGTTTACCGTGAAAGAGAGTGACGTGTAAAAAGCGTCGCGCCGCTTCAACGAGACGACGACCGGTCTTTCCACTTCGAGATTAACCGGCGAAAATACCGTCCAAGTTCGCAGCTAGAGAAGAGAATGCACGTCAACTTTTCAAAAAAAAAAACAACTCTGTTGACTCGCTTCTCCCGGATAATATGTTGTTGTTGTTTGGGACAAAATGAAAATGTACTCGAAAATTTGCATGTGCACAACATTTGTGTTGTACTCTGTAATTTGAAATTCCCCATATTAATTACATTTAATATTCTTGGAATTCAGATCGCTGTCATATAATTTCCAATCACTTATAAGTTACCGATGTGCTCCAATATTTACTTCGGACATGAATAAGAACTTTCATTTAGGTCATTTAATTATATTACAAATCATTGTTATATTAAAGAGGAGAGATGCAAATTTTCATGTTTAGAATATATGAGAATTTAATATAAATTTTAATTTTTTAGCAATATTTTTTTCTCCGAATTTTCCGATAAAAATATTGATTATGTCCCTCTCTCTAATTATTAATTATTTTTTTAATAAAGCCAGAAATGACCAACCGCGATGACAATTTGACACGAACGGGTGTGTCGTTTACCGGCGTTTTTAAATATCTCCGGTGAAGACGTTAAGCAACTGCGTCTTTTTTTTAATGCGCGTAAAAAAACCGTCGAGTACGCCAGACATGCCATCAAGTAGTGCGGCTTTTAAATTGCTCCGCCCTTGACAGAAGTCGCATACTACCGCGCCGCGCTTGCGAAAAGTACAACATGCTATAATGGTTGTTAAAAAAATGAGCACGGCAAAAGGGTTAATTAGCAATCTCACTTGCAAAGTTACGTTCTCAAATCAGCTTATAACTTGAGTTTGCCTGCAACTCTTTAACGGCAGCCATCGCGGTTTGCTGGAAAATGCAAACCTCGTCAAATTTCTTGCGAACGCGAGATTCTGTTGCAGTTTTTTTTTTCCACCGTGAATAAAGAGCGAAAATTCAGAACTCTGTTCCGTGCAAAAAAAAAAATATTCGAAATATTTTCATGCATTAAATATCTTCAATAGTTTAATAATTTAAAAGAATTACGTTGTAAATGTATTACGTTTCATAAAAAAATTTTGATATCAATCTGAATATAATGCAATTTTATTCATAACACTATCTCATTCGGCGATGAAATTTGTCTCGTCTTTATCGAACGAACAAAGCGCAAAACATGACGGCGACGGCGACAACCGGGTCGATTGCAAAGTACAAACTATCGGGGATACTAATCTCCATTGTTGCAACTATATAACGTACGGTCGCTTGGTTAACGATATTGACCCTCTTGCGAAACATTTGTTTTAGGATTAAACAATCGCATCGTAATAAAACAGCCGATCCAAGCCGACGATTCAATTGTCTGGATTCGATAGCACCGCGAGTTCTAGATAGATTTTACGCGAACAATGGGAGCGCTAGAAAAACGTACGAAAGCTTTGAGCCTCTACAACTCCAATCTGAAACAATTCCCACTTCGTCTTTTGAGATGCAAATCAAAGTCAAATCAAAAGCGAGAAGACACTTTAAAAGCGCCAGTTACTCGTGATTTCATTTTGCTCACTCCAATTTTTTTTTAATATGTTAATATATATTTTCCTAGGAATTTTTGTAAAAACTTTCCATAAAGTGTCCCTCACGAAAACTGTAGAAAGCAAAGGGAGACTACGGTCATTCAATAATTTATTTAGTTATAATAATTTTACAGCTTCTGTTTTAGGAAATGTATCCCATATTAATGCATGCTATTTACAATTTCACATACATCTCGTGCAATAGATAACGAAATTTATAATATTTTGCTCGCAGCAAAAATCTCCTTGTATAAATTGTAATATATATAATATATATGTACACGTGTGTTGTTACAAAGCGAAATTTTTATAGATAAACAAAATCTTTTTTATTACATGACGATATATGACGTTAATATCCGTCGTCCAAAGTTCCCTTTGCAAACAAATTTGACGCACGATAAAACGCACCGCTGTTTAATATCGTTGCTTTTACGAAACTTCAGTGATTATAGTTGAAATATTTATTATTGTATTGAGAAAAACGAGCGATTGTGTAACCCGCTAATAATTCACTCTCGACTTTCTCTCTCGCGCATAGTAAATTCGTTAATGTGTACATAACGCGGTGATGCATTTTAACCGCACCGAGTTTTTTCGGGAGATGTGAATGAAATAATATTGCACATTTCGTCGAACGTTCGTCGATAATATAACTGACGAGTTTCGGATTTTAGCCACGTGAAAATTCTGCAGGAATAAATTTCACATGTCTCGAAAAAAAAATTCAAAGTACTAAACATGCACCATAATTAATGACATTTTATAATAATCTATTATGCGCACAAATTATGTCAATCAAAATCAAATTTGTTGTCATAAGATAAATTTAATGAAAGGAAAACAATACGCTTCTAATGTGATTGTTGCTCGATTAATATTAATATATTGGCGAAATTTTTAATTATCTATATTATTTAATCGTTAAAATTGTTTATAAAAGCTGACGACACTTTTATCGATACTTAACATATTGTAATTATTATATCATTTTATTTATACGGAAGAATTTTGATAGATGTTATACGAAAAAAAATTGATTTAATATTAATATAAATAATATTAATATATATAATATTTATATATAATAATATTAATATTAATATATATAATATTAATATATATAAATTAATATATTAATATTAATATATATAAATTATATGAAAACAATGTTATTTTCCATCAATTGTGTTTGTAAATTTTTGTAAATTTTTTTCTATAATATTATTTAGCACGCTGTCAAAAGTGGTAAAACGCTTGCTTTATGTAGGCCAACCATCGATTCGACAACAAATTACTCACGCCCTGTAATTCATACCCTCACAATCGCTATATTTGTTGCACAGTTTAAAAAAACATAATAACTAAAAAGATTTATTTAGATTCTAGAACAAAAATCTCTCATCACCAAATAATTAAAAAAATTCATTTAATTGAAAAAATGGATAACTCATGTTGAAAGAAATAATCACAATAAATAAATTAAGAGAATTAGAAATTTTAATCAAATATTTTATAATAAAAAGCTATATCAATATAAATTTAATATTTTAATAAATATTTTAATAAACAAAATATTTTAATAAACATAATAAATATTTATAATAAAATCGATGCTAATTAATGTATTAACAGAAATAGCATAAATAACGCAATATATATCGTTGTTTTTTTTCTTTACACTATTATTTAATAAATACTTGAAATCTCAGAACGTTAAAAGATATCAAAAATATCAGAATTTTAATAATTAAGTTTGTCATCTCATCTCTTCATATTCATTATGATTTGTCATTATCTATGAATAACGCGAAAGTGTCATATCGCGAGACGAATTAATTTATGAACGATCACGTGTCTCCCCGGTGGCGTTGATGACGATAAATTTCATCGCACGCGCGCGACAAATTTTCGAGGGGACGCATTACCGAACCCGGATGAGAGGTCGGGCCGTCGATTAATTTTCGTGCGAACGTCGAACGTTATATCGTCATCCTTTCGGCGGAACACGATTCACCGCGACGTCACCGCGACTAAAGGTCTCAGGGCATGAATAATCCGCGCATCGGGGGCTAGAATAATTTCAACGTTGAATTCAAATCCGGGATCGATGTGAGGTCTACTCTCTCCTGCTGACGATCTAACCCAGTTTCGTCTACGAAGGCGTGTACAGGCCGCGAAACGCGGCTGTACAGTAGAATCGAGTCGATAAAAACGCAATTTCGCGCTAGCGTTTCGTTAGCCTTACGTATTATTCGATCAGGGAAGAGAGCATTTTAACGACGCGGAAACGTGAAAGAAGCCGAATCGTTTCACGCATATCCCCTTTCTACCCCTCGTCCCAACGTCGAACGTAAACACGATTCATCCGCGATCATCGAGCAAATCAATTTCGTCGATTGACCGCACTTTCTTCCCTTGATCATCGAGTAACTAAAATTACATAACTAGAAAATATATATATATATATATTATCCCGTCTAGACGACGAGCACTTCGTCATTGCGGATCTACTGCGTCTCGCGACTTTTATCGCGAGATTAATTTGCATTTACCCTTCCAGCGTGCCTCTCACACTTATATCACGCGAGAAATCTGAAGCCAAGTGCCCCACGAAACCCTCGTGTACAATGAGTAGTTGCGAGCCGCAAAATGGACCGCGATGCGCTTCCCTAACGATGAGAAAACGAGCACGCACCACGTGAGCTTCCACAAGAAACGACGTCGGCGTATAACTCTTCCCTCCCTCTCTCTCTCTCACACATTATGTTCTCACTCACCTCCCGCGTAACAACCCGCTGCAAAATCGCCGTTTACGAGACCTCACGGGCGAGAACCACGCGCGAGAGGGAGATTAATGAGCGCATCGCGTGAAAGAGCGGTATAGGGCTCGCATGCCGTCGTGGAAACGTGATCCCGACACGCGCGTACTTGGCCGCCCTCCCCGCGAAGATTAATCGGGGGTGGCACCACCCCCTCCCCCGTCAGCCTTCAATAGGGGCTGCCGAACGTCCGCGGATGCGCATCGGGGTGCATCGACGCAGGGGGGAACGCACGCGGGGAACGCACTGCGAAAATCGAACGCGCGAAAAAAATTCGCGGTTGGCCGAAAGAAGGGTAGAGAACGCACGCACACGCACACACACACACTCGCGCGGATTACTTCGGCGCGACGATGTACGTACGGAGGATAGGCGGGCGGATTGCGTACGTGGGTGCATGCATGCGTAGGTGCGTGCGTGCGTACGCGCGCGCGGGCGCGCAAGGTGCGTGTCCGCCGCGTGATAAGGGCGCGTAAGAGATCCGTCCCGCGACCCTCGGCCGACGAAGGTTCGTCGAAGACTGGTCGGTCGCGAGGGTGGGAGGGCTCTTTTTCAAAGGCGGCGTTTTCTCGACGGTGACGGCGAAGCTTCCGGATAGGAAGGTAACGGGCATGCGTGCCATGACGATCGGCACGACCGGGGGTGCCACAGGGTGTGCCTGCGAGAGCGAGAAACGCGTGATCCGGAAACTGTAGCTCTCGCGGTCGCCTCGTTTTCAGCGCGAGGATCCCCGATGACGCGCGCGCGCGGGAGCGTTTGCCCTCACTCGGTGTTTGCGGTTTGGTGATGTGGATGAGACTACCTGGGGAGCTTTCATTCTCTCGGTGCTCGCTCGGAGAACGTTAGAGATTCGTGTTTCGTCCTCGTCGAATCGAAAGGGGAGTCGTATTTCACAGCGGATTCATGCGTCAATGGGAATTTCTCGCGGAGAAATTGTAGACTCGAAGAGAGACTCGATGTAATTTTGTATAGAAATAAAAATGTTTAATATTACAATAATATTAAAATTGATACTTTCGATCGATTTTTCTGCTAGAAACGAGGTCAATGCAAAAGCCTTTTAAAATGGTTTTTTTTTTCTTCATGCAACAGTGGAAGGTACTCTTGAATTAAAGATATTGCGTTTAGTCCGGTTACAAAATGTCGATTCGACCGCACTGCGGTAAAAGCGAAGTTACTGGATCACCTGATAAATCGCACATTCACAGGTTCATCCATTATTTGCCGCCTCATCGGATATACGACCTTTTTTCTGACAGCTATCAAACGCTTTTCTACCTTTGGCGAAACTTATCTGATCGCGTTCAAACTTATCCAAGTACATATACTTTAAAACTTTTATACTCAAGACCCTAAAGCCACTAAAGAATAAAAATGCCTATAAATTTTAAAGTCCAATCTCTCTTGGCAAACGCAAAATAAATGTCACTGCTGTTGCCAAAATAATGGCGATATTTCGAAATTTTATTAATCGATGTGTTAAATAAAATTATTCAAATCAATGTACATCTCAAAAGCATGCAGCAACAATATTAATGAAAAGAGATATTTCACTCACCAACCCGCGATGCCATTTGGTTGTATCTCCTGTAGGAATATGCCAAGCTCGCCCTTATCCTTGCTGCGAAGTCCAACTACACTGAATCCCAAACTGGTTCCCTCTGGTTTATACAACTGAAAAAAATGAAATTTACAGTTACATTAGTGGAAAGTACTTGAAATATAATTCTGTCATCATATTTTTCTTTATATATAAGAAGAGAACAAGATAAAAAAATTGACAAAGTTAGAGAGGAAAGATAGTATAAAGATGTTTCATCAAAATAATATATTTAAAAAAATATATTTTATTAATCCATGAAAAATGTATGTATAAATTTACCTGCACTGTAAATATTTGCCGTCCCCTTGCAGCAGCTTCAATGACCTTTTTAAACTCTTTTGCATAAGTAGGAGTGGTTATAGGTGGCATTCCCATAACTTCTGAAGCAAGACTGGGACTGGTAACCTGTAACAAAGCGATCCCTCAATATTCAAGAAATATTACAATAATATTTGATCTTCAAATGATTACAATGATAATGTAAAATTACCTGTGCACTTGTATCTTCACTGCTGCTATGCAGTAATGGAGCAACGGGAACTCTCTGATCTTCCAACTCACTGCTATCCTGGTAAAGATCTTGGTACATGTTTGGTCCGAGTGGCTGCACTGGAGTACTTGGAACAGAAAGCTCCAGCTGCCCACTAATGTTAATGTCAAAGTCGCCAGGCAAGATGGATGGATGATGCGTCAATTGAGTGTTCAATTCAATCAAGGAATCTTGAATTGTAACTATGCTGCGAAATACAGGATCCTCTAATAACGAAATCAATGACTTCAAATCTTGCGATGTATGCATTTGAAGTTTAGGATCATCCTCCACACGTTCCTGTACTTGCTCCAGCAAGTGAAGCGCTGTAGATATATCTGCAATAAAAAAACAGAATATCAATTTTAAAAAACTTGATAAAAATATACATTTATTAAAATTTTTCATGCTTGATAAAAGATAATAGAACAAAAGCGAAGTATCATGTTTATATATTTACCAGTGCTGAGTGGCATGGTGATCTTCTTTGCCCTCTAGAGTGTGCTCAAGTGTGTACAAATTTCTCCCGACTGAAACATAAAAAAACGATATATTTTACATGAAAAAGCGCAAAATATTCGACTTGTATGTCAAACTCGTCCTACGTCAAACGTGTCACGCAACTGTCACTATTCTGTTAACCTCAAAACGCTCGCGCTACAAGAGTGGGAAGTAATTAATTTTATGATATTTTTCCCGGTCGAATCATCATCTCGATGAACGAATGATTGTCGTTAAGCGTCAACATCGTCGTTAGTGTATCGCAAATCAATATGAGGTGTCGTGAGAGAAGAGCAGATTATCTTTAGCGTTATTGAATTCTCACCTCGATTTGCGCCTCGCGAAGAAAACAAACACTTTTTTCCGCAATATCACGCGACTGCGATCTCGTTACAGTTCGCAGACGGGCAATTGCATCTTGCCTATCAGCTGACTATATCAAATTATCACGATATCGAGCACTTGACAGATTTCCCACGTACGCAGAGAATACGGAGCGGACACGCATTCGGCGACCACGTGGTTAAGCGCGGCAATTTTCAAACGATCGCACAATCTGTCATCAATTTATCACGTCACACATGTGTAATACGTGAACGACGGGAATTATGTTCTATGGAAAATAATTTTGTTTTTATTGTACGTTCGCATTCATTGATTGTATTCGAATTAAAGGCAAGATTAAGGGAAAAATGCATATACGATTGCAGTTAAATCGTTAAAGAACATTGCTTGTTTGCATTTGTTTTGCATTTATGAAATACTTCTCTCTCTACTTTGATAATTATTTGTTTGATGATTATTTGTTTTCTGTAGTATACTCGATCTTACATATATATCATAATTATTAATAAAATAATATTTATTTAAAGGAGAGAGAAAATATAATTTAATGTTTTGATAAAATAAATCTTTTATCTTATCGTTTTATCTTCCAACTTTTTAATGAAGTAATTTTTTAAATGTATTTCTGAAATGTATTTTCTCTCTTATTTTTTATATGTCTTTCAATGTTTATTTGTTAACTATAAACTTCATATGTTTTCTAACAGAATTATATTTTATATCTTTTCTAAAGTATATTTCTAAAAGTTTTTTTCTTTTTTTCTCTTTTATATTAATTAATGTTTAATGAGAGCAGAGATGTATATTTGAATATCTGAAAATGAATTATAAATTATCATGTTTCGATTTAAAATGCAAAATAAATTTGTTGCTATTAATAAGTAAAAATATATCAAGAACATAGAAAAAACATTATCAAGTACTCTAAGATTTATTATGTCCCTTTATTTTTCAATTATTTTCTGCAATATTTCAGACTCTGCGTCATTATTTGCTGTCCCTAGAGAAAAAGATATTTCTTAAGTACAATGTGTTCCCTGGGGACACAAGAAAAGACGTTCCGTAAAATAAGGAAGAGAAAAGAGTTTAAGATCGTTGTTAACATCGCAATTTATGAAAAGTTAAACATCTAATGCTGTTATTATTGAAAAAAACTTTGTATTTTATATTTATTTATTTCATTTATATTTCCTTTATAATATATATCTTCATTTATTTAATCTTTAACTAAAATATTTCTCTTATACTTCGAATCAGATAAGAGAGATTTCTATTTATAAGATTTCTATTTATTAAAATTGCTCAAGAGTTGTGTATATTTGTTTCATATTGTGTAAGACATTTTTACAAAAATTTGAAATTGTTAGATTTGACATGAAAAAATGTACATGATTCTTTCTCCACAATAATTAAAAATCAATAATAAACTATATCTAAATAAATACAAAAAAATTACACTCATAAAAATAATTAATATGATAAACAAAAGGTTCTCGATATATATTAAAATGTCTGGTTACCTTCCAGTCGATCGTTGCGAGCGATTCGCTGCTTTCTGTCAACGATGATGGCGCGATTTCATCCTGGTTGACCTCGACTGGGAATCTCTAATCCATGATTCCGCCACGAATCAGCCTCGATAACGAGATAGAAAGAGAGAGAGCCATGTGTTGGCGCCGAGCCTGATCTGCAGCGTTCGTTGGGGCCCTTATACGACACACCATGCGTCGCCCGTTTTCCCGGATGGCCCCACGGAAACCGGACACACAATGGGTCCACTTCCGTTGCGCGCAAGGCCAGAAGTCGGACGTGGGGGCCCCTCCCGCGCACATTATTCGCGTTCCCTGTATGGGCCCCCTACGGTCTATACACGGAGGCCATTCATCGGGAATGCACGATTTGCTCTTTTGCTGTTCTCTCTCCGCTTCCCAGGTATGTGCACAGGTATCTGCCCATTATTTCCACGCTTCCCGCTGATTTTGACCGTCAGTTTGATTACGGGTGCCACTCGCACCGCACGCGTGATATCGGCGTACACCCGCACGCCTTTTCTTCGCGCGATCAGGACGAACAGGACGAACAGGAGGAACACCATCGGAAACCCATCCGCGACGATTTCTTCTTCGCTGTCCCTTTTTTTTAGCAGAACCACAATCACACTAGGCAGAAAAAGGATTTGTAAGAAAAAAAGCGAAGAACTCTCCAGGGGAGAGCTATCCATCATCGGGGTGAGATCTATTTGATTTTTTTTGATTGATGAATTTTTGTTTCTTTATATGATTGGCAATCTCTCAAATATGAGATGAGATCAAATTAATATTATACGAATCAATTGTAATATTGTTTAATTTTAATTATAGTTCTTTGCAGTTTTTCTTTTTAAGAAATTACTGTGCTAATTGAATCGCGCTCTTAAGAATTTCTTTTTCTTATTTATAATTTTTAAGTTATTTCTTCCTGGAAAAAAATGTGCGCAAAATTGATTAAAAATTAATTGTATAAAAAAATTTATTTAAAAAATGTAAGACTTTTAAATATATTCTCTTTTAAATATATTCTCACGATAAATTTTTGATAAACACACGGTGATCAATTATCAAATGATCATTAGGACACGATAATAAAAAAATAAATATTTTTATAGAGCATTATTCATACAATTGCGTAAGGAGAGGTACAATAATTGCTTGTATATGAGCGATTAGAATGCACTTGAAATCTTAATCAATTATTCTAATGATGCATTGCGTGGCAATTAACGCAAAACACGCTATACACGTTTGTTTCTATCGCTATTATAATTATAATAATTCTCAGAAGATTGTTACACAATCGTATGATGCAGGACGGATTTTCCGCGATCTTTTATACAGTCACGCAATCACATTGCACTACGTTCTATAGTAATTTTCTCAATGCCATTAGTAATTCTAGAAATACCCGCGTAGTCAAATCTTTGTACATTTTCACCTCACGTTTTCGCGTCGCGCTCAAATTAAATTCGACGGAATTAGCGTTAGCAGATAATAATTTGTCGTTGCGTGCGAACGTTCCATTAACATCAACGTCACACAACAATGACCGAATTCATTCCCGGTTCGACACGAGTACGCACGCAACAATGCCATCCGCGTACCGAGTTCAAAGTACCACGACAATAGTTCCTGTGTTGGAAGCTCACAATAAAGCTATCACAGAAAGTAAGCTTTCAAAAAGGAGCAATTGCAAATTAAAACAATTTTGAGACTCTGGTTCTTATTTATCTATAGAAAAAACATCTCTCTTTGTCTAATTATCAAAAGATAATTATCTATCTTTCGATAATTAGACAAAGAGAGTTGTTTTTTCTATAGATAAATAAGAACTAGAGACTCAAAATAAGATAAATTTCTACGGTTGTATAGTATATTGTATTTCTACGGTTGATAAATTCAAATTTTTTGTCTAAAAATGTTCACTATTGTACAGATTCACTATTGTTACACAGATGTGATTTATAATGATATAAAAAAAATATTTACATTAAAATGTTTACATTAAAAATATTTTACGCGGGACATTTTGTAATTCAACATTTATTTCATTTTTAGTGTCTTCTTCTCCTGATGTTGAACACGGTTTTTATTAGAGAATAATTCATTCGTGTCTAATGACATATTTAATTATTCTTAATCCGAGTAATTTCCCGAAACGATTTGCATAGGATGAGCAGCGCGTAATAAATCCGGCGAGAGCAATTACAGAAATGTAATTTCGCACGTGTAACATTCCGCGAATTATAACGAACAAGCGCCATAATTTCCCCTCACCGACCGATATTAACATGAGAATAAGCTTTTATATATGCGTTGTCGGTGACAGACGCAATTACCGGGGCGATAAACCGTAACGCGATTAATAAGCAGTTTCGCTGTATGGTGGACAACGATAGGACACAATCGGCGAACAAGCCACAGTCACACAGTAATTGGCATTCATCATGAACTGAAAATACAGTCGCACATCAGCGAGTAAACATAGATTAACCCCACAATAAAATCTTCTTTACGTTATCATAAATATCTCATTATATGGCATCGCCATAAACAATCGCTGAAACTACGCGCGGCTTTTATAAGCGGAAATTATAAACCGATAAGATAATATACATAAATTCATATTCAAATGAATTAACGTTTATGTATGGTTACATATAATCTTATGAAAATTTATATATATTATCTCTATAAAATATATAATATTTATATACATATTATATTTTCAAATTTAAATCTCAAAAATAGATAATTGCTATCTCATGGCTTAATTATTCATGTAGACGTCTCAACTTATTTACATTAAATATTTCTTAGTCCGAAAGAGTCAATAAAATATAATAGAAAATGAAATATAAAATATGATATAATATATAATATTTATATACATATTATATTTTCAAATTTAAATCTCAAAAATAGATAATTAATTGCTATCTCATGGCTTAATTATTCATGTAGATGTCTCAACTTATTTACATTAAATATTTCTTAGTCCGAAAGAGTCAATAAAATATAATAGAAAATGAAATATAAAATATGATATAGAAAATAAAATATTAAAATATAATAGAAAATACATTATTATAAAATATCGCGATTCTTTTATAACAATAATATAACAATAAACAATAAAAACTTCAAAAACGCAAAATTATATTTTATAAGATATTATATCTGTATCTCGCCATTGATGGTGAAATCGAGAATCGCGTTGAGCAAAGATGACCCTCGTTCTTTCGTTTCCGATGATTGAACCTTTTTTTTTTATAACAATCGCGATAACCGAACAGATAATGGAACCAGCTAATAATGTAATGTCTGAAAGTTGGAATCACGCTTCGTTGACCTTACGGGCGTGTGCTGGTCCTTTGGCAGTCGCATATGTATTGCGAGGGTGCGAGTGTGTGTGTGAAATGTTCAGGGTGAGCGCTCATCAGGAATCTCGTAAACTCTAGTATATACTGTCCTCGCGTATCTCGAACACATGGAAACGTCTGTCCATCGGCCAGAACAAATGATCCTCGCGCGTAGCTTTATCTTTATTTCGATTTTTCATGTCGTGTCGTATTTTTTTCACGCTGAATATTTATTGTCTGTCTGGTATCTGTCCTGTTCTTCTCAGAACAAATATTTAAATGATTTCGAAACAGCTATCAAAAAAATTAATTATGTATATATATATATGTTAAATATATATTTTTTCGATTAAATATGCAAAGGAACTTGTATGTTATATACAGTTTTTTTAAATTTTTATGTTTTTCCTTTGGCACGAAAAATATCGATATTTTTTTCTTTGACATGACATTTATCTGATAGGAAAAGAAAAATATAGGTAGAAAGTAAGGTATCTTTGCGATAGTCTATCTTATAAATAATTCCAAGATCTCTTGCATTCTTAAATTTCAATGCAAAGCTGTCCTTTAGAGGAACATTTCTCTCTCTTGACATAAATTAAATTTCTTCCCTATTTTCAAAGTGAGAGCACATTTCTCGTCTGTTTCACAATTTCTACTATTCGTGAAATTTCACTGAGAATACAAAATAATTTAATATCATATTTTAATAACTCGTATTTAACAATGTGTAGAGTAAAAACGAAATTAAAAATTTTAACGGTAATAACATTTTTTTAAAGCGAAGAAATTTTTGTTCTTTCTTTTATATCAAATATTTGATGACTTATTTCAGATTTAACGATTGACATGTATAATAATCGTTACATTTAAATATCGCAATGTGGAGAACTCATCGATCAATTTGTGTGCTGCCAATTATCTGGATATTCATTGTATTAAATTTGTTAATTAATGGTAAGTTCCAAATAATTTGAATGTTGTCCATAATTTTTCATTCAAATTGAAATCAGATATAGATTTTGTAAATATACATTACATGTACATTACAACATGTCGATTTCGATATATTTAGTTTTTCGAAAAAATTCAGAGAAACTAAAATTCTCTTTTAAATTCGATTAAGATTTGATTTGAAAAAAGATTTTAAATTTTATAAAAACACTTTTGATTGAAATACATTATTAAAATATAGTAAATGTTTATTAAATTGATAACATTTATTGACGAAAATCGTAAATTTTATTTAAATTTCAATTTTCTAAATCTTTTTTATTTACATGAGAATCGAATTTTAAAAATGTTATTTGGAATTCACATGCAGTTAAATACTTCAACAAACAAACAGCAAATCGAGAGATATAAGTGGAACGATGTACTTGCGAAATTGTTAGTTGGCATTGTGTCGCTATTCGTGTCACTTATAGCATAAAAATATCGCATTGATAAAAATCGAAGCACGCGCATTTGCTCGACTAGAGGAAGTAGCCTGAATTTTATGTGAAAAGGAAATAATAATCCTTTTTTTACGCGAGATAATATATAAATAATGAAATCATATGATATAATGAACATATATATATATATCTGAGATCTGTCATTCATTGTCGGTGACCGACAAACAAGCGTTAACGAGAAAACTATTACAGTTTCAGCGCAAACAATCGTTGGTTGCAATGGTGGTTTAGGTAAGGTCGTTTACGAGAGACTTCCAGATCAACAACTTCAAGGTTTCGACGAAGATGCGGTAAGATTGTGTTCTGGAAATACTTCATTTTCTAAAATTCTTCATTTTCTATTGTTTGGGAGTAGCGTTTTAGCTTCTCAAATTTGCAATTTACTATTGTATAAAGAGAGTAAGAAATATTTTTAATAATTTTTAAATATTTTTAAATTCATTATAAGCAGAGAATTATCTCCAAAATATTATAATATTATCTGTTTTATACTATAAGAGCAGTAATGAAATCATTTCTCACATATTTTAATTTCACTGCTCTTATAGTTGTCATAAAAAAAGTTTCTAAGTATAATCGTATCCGCGTAAGAGACATATTATTTAATGTTAAAAAATGTCTATTTTCGATAGATACGAGACTCGGCGGCTCCATTTAGGGTTCTAGAAAAGTGTCAAGACCTATGTCTGCGCGATAGAACGGGGATGAATAACTTGGTCCGCGCGTGTACGAGCTTTGACTTTCAACCTGGCAATAGAATTGCATCCTTCAGCGGCGCGGCCGAGTACGAGGAGAGTACTTGCTATTTAACGAGGGAACAGGCGCAGCCCGAGGGCATCGGAATTCTCATGCTCGTACCGAATAGCGTGCATTTTACCGAAGTGTGCCTGTCGTGTAAGTTTCTGATTTAAAAAAAAATGTCATCGCGTCGCATTAATTAAAATTTGCTCGTCCTGAAAAAATTGAATGATTGTCGATTATTTTAAGATAGAATTTGCAAACGAATAATTTTTCAAAATCTAGAAATCATTCTTGTTTGTGTGTTCAAATATTTGAAATTTTTATAATTATGGTTTACTTTTATTTATACGTTTTAAAAGTTAATTTTGTTTTTCATTCTCAGCTGATAAAATAGAGAGAGAATGCCCAAAACGTCGTTACGTATTTGAGAGGCATCCGAGAAAGAAGCTGAAGCTACCCTTAACGGATATTAAAGAAGTCAGTGCTGCGAACAGAACCGATTGTGAAGACAGGTATATACACGTGGAGATTAGAAATTTGTGTAGAGTATTTTACAAGAAATAATTTTCTGTTTAGGTGTCTTAATGAGTTCAGTTTCGTCTGTCGATCAGCGACGTATGATACTGCTTTGAGAAGTTGTTCTCTCAGTCGTTTTACAAGAAGAACTCATCCCGAATTACTAGAGGATGATCCGAATTCTGATTATCTGGAAAATACTTGCCTCAATGGTAAATTTTATCAGCATTTTTATATATATATAATAAATATTTATATATATATTTTTCCAAAGCTGTATGTATGTTTGAAAAATTTTCTTGTAATAATTAAAGAAAAAGAGAAAACACATAATATATAATTAATATTATTAAAAAACATTAAATGCATTTTAATCAATGTTAAACATGTCGAGAAATATTACAAGTAATATTTTAATCACATATTTGCATATCCAAATAAAAATAAATATTTTTAAAATTTTGATTAGCCGAACGACGATGTGATGGCCTCGCCGTGTTTGTTAAAGAAGAAAATAAACGTTTACGCGGTCCCTTTGAGGTGGATATTTACACAAACCTCACTTTGGACGAGTGTCAAGCGCTATGTCTTAGAGCAGAGATATATTTCTGCCGAAGCGTCGAGTTCGACGAGCAAACTCGACAGTGTGTTATATCTGAGGAAGATTCGGTTTCGCAAAAGGACGACATTGGCATCAGTAGCAGTCCTAGCCATCACTTTTACGATCTCGTCTGTTTAGATAATCGTAAGTTTATGCAAAATTTTAATTTTATTATTTAATATTAGTTTGTTTCATCTGTTTCCGTTTTAGCATGCAAAAATTTATCATTTCATACATATAATATTCGATAGACATTATATAATAAATAGATAAAAATTAGATAATAATAGCAATATAGTATTATTTATAATAAAATAAAGAAAAATTAAGTTTCATGTTTCAGAAAATTAATCTTCTGTTAAATTCTCTATTTTCTTTTAATTTATTATACGGAAATTTTAATTTACTAAATTTTACTAATCGCTAAATTTTATATAAATTTATATAAATTATTTAATAATTATTATATAAAATATTTTATATAAATTTTATATAAATTTACTAATTTTACTAACTCGGTTCTGGCGAACGATAAAAATTTAATTAAATGCATAGTTCTAAATTAAAAATATAAAATTGTATAATACACGAATTAATCATGCAAAGTTAATGAATTAGAAAGACTTCTACACATGCTATTGTATGCAACAGAGTGTAAAATTAAATAATGATGGTCCATTGGTGATTCACAATTCGTTATCAATGCTCACTTACGAAACGTAGATCCGTCCGTAGCGCGCGGTTCCGAATACCCGGACAGCAGCTCGTCGTCTCACCTCTTCTCCGACGGTCGACGTCCAGATACGGCCTTCCAGCGTTACCGGAACTCGCGTCTGAGCGGTGAGTTTCATTCGGAGATTACTGGCCGCAGCCTCAGCGAGTGTCTTGACGAGTGTCTCCGGCAAACGAGCTTCCAATGTCGCAGCGCTGTTTACTCCGAGCATTATCACACCTGTCGATTAAGCCGATTCAATCAGCGGGATGGTCACAGGATTATCTACGATGCTGATTACGATTATTACGAGAATCTCATGCGTAAGTATTGATCCTCATCAATCAATGTCAAGCCATAGACAATTTCTGAGTACTTTATACTTCTCGTAATAATTCTTTCTGATGACGCAAACATTCGGCAAGCAATTAACATACTTAAATTAATAAATAAAAATAATAAATAAAAAACTTAAATTAATAATAAAAAATAAGTTTGTATATATTTGATTTTGCTCTTTGCCTTAAAATTTAATCATCATTCTTGACATACCGTAATGTCAGTTGATAGATTGATTTATATCACTGCACAATCGCATTGTATCTTTCGCGACTTTTTTGGATTTCTTTGGATAAAGAATCATGTCGTATATATGTGTTTAATATTTAATATAACAACACATTGTGTCGACAGATCAATATCTAGACGGTGATCGAGATGGTCCTGGATACAGACCGGATCCTCTGGGACAGGACACAAACTTTGGACGACCCTCTTTAGGAAGACCGGGTTAGAATTGTTTTATTAATTCAACATATTATGCGTCAACGTCGTATAAAGTCGCTCATTTATTAATAAAATTACTCAATCACATAAGTTGCTTTAATGAGATAAGAAATTTTGAATACACACGTCTGTTGGACGTGGTGATAAACGTACATCGTATGTTAAAATAACCTCATGAATTTAATATATTTGCTAGAATATTGAAGCTAATCATTAATTCAAATTGCATTCATATTATATTTAACGGCAAGTATAATCATAAATTTTAAGTTTTATTTTGTCTATTATAATTGCATTCAATCTTAATAAAATCAAGCAATCACATGTTTAACGCTAATGCTTATAATTTTTTATTATTTATCTATTCATTATGAAAAGCTCCTATTATTTAAAAGTATAAAATATTTTATATATATATAATCATAAAATATATAATAAGATTTCGATAAAGAATTTTTTCTTTCTCCATTTCTCTCTTTCTCTCTCTCGCATTAATAAATATAAATATTACTGAAAAATATAACTGTTAAATAAATGTTATCTTTAGGATACCCGGACGATTATGATAAAGGATACTCCAGCAGCATCAAACCGGATCGTTATCCCGATCGTTATCCAGATCGTATCCCAGATCGTATTCCAGATCGTTATCCAGATCGTTATCCAGATCGATACCCAGATCGCTATCCAGATCGTTATCCTGATCGATACCCCGACCGTTATCCCGATCGCCGTCCTTTAGACGACAGGTATCCAGACATCAGATATCCTGGACAATATCCTTCGAGCGATTCGGACAATTATCCAGATCGATACCCTGTTGGTGATCGATATCCTGATAAATATCCTGCTGGAGATCGTTATCCCGCAGGAGATCGTTATCCTGCAGGAGATCGTTATCCCGCAGGAGATCGTTATCCCGCAGGAGATCGTTATCCCGCAGGAGATCGTTATCCCGCAGGAGATCGTTATCCCGCAGGAGATCGTTATCCCGCAGGAGATCGTTATCCTTCTTCTGATCGTTATCCAGTTGGAGACCGTTATCCAATCTCAGATCGATATCCGATTTCTGATCGATATCCCATTAGAGGAGGAGATCGTCATCCTATCGGCAGTGATAGATATCCTACGCCCGATTCTGGAACATTAGACAGATATCCTGTGAATGGGCGATATCCTGTAATACACGGTGTTCGATATCCATCAACTCCGAGTCGGTATCCCGTCGATGTCAGCGATCGATACCCAAATATGATCGATCGTTATCCTCTCCCAGAAGATCCGCTGGATCGATATCCTTCTGCAGGAGGTGGCGATCGAATCCCAATCGATCGGTATCCAGCTACTGGTAGATATCCTGACAAGGATCCTTATGCTAATCGGTGAGTTGTGAAACTAAACACAATTATATGTATAATAAATAATACATTAATATTTTTAATTTCATACATATTTTAATTCTTTGTAACTATTTTTTGCATTAAGAATTTTTATTTTGAAGACACAAGTTTCACAATGGGGTAAAAACATTGATAATTTGAATCAATAAATAGCAAGTATCCGCCGCCAGGACACGGAACGTATTCGCACGGATTCGCCGATGACGGTCGCGGTCCTCCAAGCTATGGTCCCGAGCCGCGTCCTCAATATGGTGGCGGATCTTATGGTCCAGCGCGACCCGCTGGGGGCTACGGTGGCGATGGCGGTGGTATCGTAGGTGGCGGATATATAGGCGAAGGTGGTGTGTATAACTCTCGTCCGTTTGGTACCGCCGGCGGACCCATCATAGGCAGACCTCCGTTAATATCCAGATGCGATGAGCAAGATAACTTTAGACAAGTTGGACCTCACACTAGGGTGCGAAAGCCATTTGTCAGACGATATACCACTGCATCATCGCTAGCTCAGTGCGAGAGAGAATGTGCCGATGCTAGAGACTTCGTTTGCAGGTAATGATAATGAACGAATTTATAGAAATAATGGATGGCTAAAATTGTGGAGGGTTTATATTAATATTTATTTATTGTACCGAATGTGTAGGTTGTTGTCCCGAATATTTGAGTTAAAATATTTCTTTCTTATAGAGATAAAATAAAAAGAGATAAAATTTTCTTTCTTATTTTTTATATAATTTAGAGGAAAAGAAAAAATAAAATATATCTTGATATTTTTTTACATAAAATGAATTATTTTTGAAATAGCAAAATAAATGATTCGAATCAATATACTTTGCAATAACGAGATATGGTAATTATCAGATATATAAATTATAAATATATAATAATTATCAGATATATAAATTTTTCTAAAAATTGTCAAATAATTAAAGTAGATAGAAGATGGAAGAGTGATTTTTTTACATAAAATCGAATTCAACTATCGAACATATGAAACAGAAAAATAATCAATTTTATAAAAGAAAGAAATTTTACAAGAATGATGTAATATAGAAAAATTCCCATTAATTTACAAGATGTCTATCGAGGGAGGCTGAGATTGAATTACGAATGATCCGACAGCGTTTGTTTGCGCAATCGATTGGACGATGCTCGCAAATTCCCAATGTCATTTGCAGATCCTTCAATTACCGGCCCTATGCCGCACCTTATGGGGCCGAGAGAGACAATTGCGAGCTCAGCGACCGGGACTCCAGGGACATGGAGATGGGCAGCCCAGTTTATTACGACACAGGCTCCGACTACGACTTCTACGAGAGAAACAACGGTCGCCAAGGCGTAGATGGGGAATGTCTGGACGGTAAGCGCCCAGTCCGTCCATAAGGCGCTGATTACAAGAATTGGGAAATGCGCTCGTGCACGTTAGAAATCAAGATAACACTTTTTTCGAATGAAATTTGTGCTCGAGAGAAAAAGATAATATGATCTCCAAACTTAGAATAAAATCTGCTAAAACTTACTTAATTTAAATTGATGCTTTCGTAAAATTTTTATCGAGCTTATCATAAAAAATAATTTATTCTGGTTTCGATAAGATTCCACCTATGAATTATTTTTCAATAATGAAGATGCACATTAATAATTAATGTATGTATATATAATATTGCACTATTGTATCGCACATTATTTCACTTTTATGAAATAAATCTAATGTTGTTTTTTTTATTTTAATTCTTCTTTTCCTTCAAATATCTCGCACATTGCATGTGTGCAATCAATCATACTATCAATACCTACATATTAATCCAAATTCCGAAATCGATATAACACACTTTTATGACTCCTTAATTTCCCATTTCTTCCCAACAATTTAATAACTTTTTAACAACAATAAATTATAGTGTATTAACTGCATTTTTAACACTGATTTTTAATATCATCAAATTTGTCTTTTCTGCATTTGCGAGCTCGCAGATTTTATCATATCTTCTTTTGCCTTCAGTATTTTTTCACTAACGCTAATTTCGGTTTAATCAACTTTAGTTTAATTAACATGGTACTTCTCTTGGATCGATTTCCCGGAAACTACGTTCCTGCCAATGAATTGCACTTTGTTACGCTTCTAGTGAGTCAAGTCTGTAGCGAGGACGGGATGGAATTTACTCTGAGGACACCGGAGGGATTCATTGGACGAATTTACACATACGGATACTACGATCGGTGCTTCTTCCGTGGAAATGGCGGGACTGTGAATGTGCTCCGTATCAGCGGGCCACAGGGATACCCCGAGTGCGGCACGCAGAGAGTAAGAATGGCAATTTCCGGTTAACAACTTGGTTTACAAGTAATCTCAGATTTAATTTGAGCTAAAAACTTTTGCCCCATACATATTCAATGTCATTCAACATCAAACAAATTTCGAACTTCTCATAAATTGCTCTATGTCTGAAATTACTTTATATAGTTTCATATTTCTACTCGATTCTTTTAATTAGATATTTGAATATGTACCAAAATAAAATTCTTGTAACAACAATTATTTCTCCTAAATTTTAACTAATTTCTTCAAAATTTTAATTGATAAATTACTCATTTTTTTGTAGTTATTTATGAGAAAACGTTAATGTTTAGTGTAACTATAAACGCAATAAACATTTTGAAATGGGAGACACGAATGCTTACAGTACGGCGATACGATGACAAACATCGTGGTGGTGCAATTTTCGGACTATGTGCAAACCGGACGAGATAAGCGATTCAATCTGACGTGCCTGTTTCGAGGACCTGGCGAGGCTGTCGTCACATCCGGCTACATCGGTGCCGGGTATGCCAGGTCATATCGATCGAGAGGTCGTGTCTTGCACCGAGAGTACGATCTTTAACGAGTTAAAATGTCGTAGATGCGTACTTTCTGGTGATGTACATTCGATTAAATCTCAATGAGATCATATCGAGAAATACATTTTTGAATTATTATATATTTTTAAATAATTAAATAATTTTTAATAATATTCTTCATTATCCGCGCACGCATATAACACTGTTAAACTGTATTTTTTATTTACGAGACTATTCTGTGATTTCTGTACAAAATAATATTTCAAACCAAGAATTTCTTTATTTCTATAACATTAAACAAATGTTACGATATTGTTGTAAAGTTATTTTCTTCTTGCTTGTTAATTGTTTTATATTAATGTTAAATCCATATGTAATACTTATTTGCGGATAAAACGCTCTGCCTTTCATGGGCAAGAATATCCGTATACAGGTGCAAGCACGTTCGTGTAATTTCCTTTATCACATATATAATCCGAAATATCATTCGGAAATATCACACATGTTCTATTTTTTGTACATAATGTTGCCCTCTCTCTCTCTTTTATATTATATTATACATAACAAATCCTATATTTATGCTAATCATCATTTGTTGAAACAAATAATTATAATTTATTAATTGATATTGCAAACTTTTTTTATCTTATTAATTATAGCATACTCGCAATCTCGATTACTTTATTTGAAAGAAATATGAAAGTTTAACATCTAATTGCACAAAATTGAAAAATAATTTATGTTATATACATGTCAATTAGTAAAATTAAAATTTAAAAACGCAAACTAATTAAAGCTCCGATTTATGACATCAGCTCCACTTTTCACTCGGGCGTGTATCTCTCTTTTTTCACATTATTTAATAACTTCCACTTCCAATTTTACTAATGGGACTCGTACATGCTGTGCAGATCAGGGTCTCCCATCCCCATTGAATACCTCCCAGCGGAAAACACCCTAAGTTCCAAAGTACGCTTGATGATTCTTTATCAAGGTAGACCTACAACCACTATCGCTGTTGGTGATCCTCTTACTTTCAGACTTGAAGCTCAGGAGGGGTAATCTTTGTTCATTTCGTTACAATTATATACAAGAAAATCGATTAAATAAGTTATAGTCAAAATTAAATTATTTAATTAAAAAAGAAATAAAATTACTAGAGAGAGATAAAAATCGCATGACATGTTTCATCACTTTTATATTATTATTTGCTCGACTTTGAAATTAATTTTTGAACATATAATTTGAAGTATTCGAAATATAATTATACGGTTCAGATTTTAATAATTATTATTTTTCATAGATACAATTACGTAACAGATATATTTGCTACCAATGTTATTGCAAGAGATCCCTATTCTGGTAGAAGCGTTCAACTGATAGACAGATACGGGTAAGAAAGACCAAATATCTTAAAATTCTCTAAACAAATATAATTTTTACACAAAGAACGAGACATGTTAATTGTGCACATAAAATTATAATACACAAAAAAGTGCCATTAATATTATATATTATCCACATTGAAGTCTAAAATGTAATATCATATATCTCTATTGATTTTTACACTTTGGCTATTTTTCGAGATCACGGATATTCGAACATACATGTACAATAATTAAATAAATTACATTTAATAAATTAAATCACCCTCGAGGAAATTTCGCACGCGCATAACTCCAACGGAAATTTCTGCAGCTGTCCAGTGGACAACTACGTGTTTCCGGGATTGGATCGCCTTCGTGACGGCGACAGCCTCGAGGCTCGCTTTAACGCCTTCAAAATACCCGAATCAAATTTCCTGGTGTTCGAGGCGAACGTACGAACGTGTCGTGATGGCTGCCAACCGGCGTATTGCTCCGGTGGTACCGGTAGAAGCGAACCGTCCTTCGGCAGACGGCGAAGGGACGCAAGTAATGATACGGTAGCGGACGAGGACGAAATGTCACCGATAACCGTGATGGACGGTGGTACCGAGAATACGTCGACGATTCTTAACGCGACCGGCATCGTGGGCGATGAACCCGAGAACGAAGAGGACGAGGAAGAGGAAGAGCATGTCAGAGAAATGATAGAGGTAGATAGTTTTCATTTCACATTCAGAAGAAATAAGGAGAGATGCTTTCCTTCTACGATCAATAACGCTATCCGTATTTTCATAGGTTCTCGATTCGAGAATGGACATCGAAGATGAAACTGTCGTCGAAAGACAAACCAAGATCTCGGAAAATATTTGTATAACACAAAATGAATATTATGGGTTAGTTACAGCAGTGGGAATCCTCGTCGTTCTCTTGGCGTCCGTCGTTTTTTTGTCTATGCTCGTTTACAGGTAAAAATTACATGTCATCTCTAAAAATTGGAATTAACGTATCATTATTTTTAAAGAGAAATGATTTTAAAAAATATAAAAATAAAATTTCTTGAGCTTTTGTCTTTTCTATTAAGCAAATTTAAAGTGATTCATTATTTCAGAAAATACGTTTATTCTGTGATCATGAAAAATCGTAGACTCGACAAAACCTGCAATCGCAGCAATCATTCCGATGAGCCGTACAGCAGCCGAGTCAACAACTTTTCTTTCATGAGGACAGGTCTTCAGAAACCATTTCAGGCCTCGTAAGTGATTAAACTGTCAGCATTTTTAATAGCAAACTATCAAAAAATATTATAAATACATTTGCTAAATTTTTGAGCTACAACTAGCTAGCTTTATAATTATATATTTTTTATAATTATAATTATACTATTTTCTAATTAAAAGTTTAATTTGTACTATAGAATTATATAATAATCGTGTTTAACTAGATCGATCTCGAGATCAATGAGCAACGCCATCAGCCAACGTTTTGCCTCGTCGTCTACAGCTCTGGAGGGTGCTGTGGGATTATCTACTGGACGACGTACCGGTTTTGATCCGAGCGAACCAATCTATACCGATCCCTCACTCTTTGAGGTCACCCGTTGCTCGAACACCGCGAAATCGACCCTCAACGACAACTTTCATCTTATGTAGAACAAATACTCAAGAAGATCGATCTTAAAATTGCATATATATGCTATCCTCGCTCTATTTATTTACTTTAGCAAACGTTTATGAAATCGACTAACGAATCCGCGATAATTCAGTACCTATTATTATTACGATCTATATATTCTGTCACTAGTCAATACTAACACTGCCAATTTCACTGCTGATGATCAAGCTATCAAGCACTTATTGGTGAATATTCAAATGAATTTCAAATATCTAGATCGATTTTCATTATCTCATACATCCAATGGATAATTTAATTTAGAATCTATATCTTTTTATATACGTAACATGAACACTGTAGCAGTTAAAAATATCGTTTTACAAAGATATTCCCTAAAATGCTTCAAAAATATCAATAATAATGTATTTTTTAAAATAACATTCCAAAATGACCGCAAAATAGCTTTCCATAATATAGATGTTTAAATTTGAAATAATCAAGAATATTTTAAGACACGCGCGCAAAGAAAACTCGTAGTAATATCTTTAATTCTACGACAATATGATAAGACAATAAATTCGTACATGTGTTGCAGAATCAAATTTTTACAAAGACTATATCTTTTTCATATAAAGAAATAAGATTCTCTACTTTTTTATCTAAAAATAACTAACTTAAACATATACTGAAAAAAACATTGAAATTATCTTTTTTCAGATCTTTCTCATTTCTCCGTCACGCTTACATTCATAGAAAATCGTGACTTTGCAACATTTACAAACCAAATAATATCTCATATTGCAATAGTTATTATTTACTTAGTGAGCAATATGATCAGAAAATTTGTATTTATTATATTCTATAATTGCATTTATAAGAACTAAATTCGTATTACACATAAAAACAACTGTGTTTATTTTTTGCATTATCGATCCTTCTTGCTTTTGAGCGCCAATCAAGATCGTCAACAACAAAAATAAAGAAAAATAGTAGACTTACGTGTTTCACGTTGTGTCCAACAAAAATGTCCAACTTCTCTTAATCTTTTTAATCCTCCTCTTTCCTGTCTAATTTGTGAGTAAACAACACCATTCTAAGTCTAGCCTCTTCTTTGCGATAATGAGCTTCCTCCAGTTTGATTTTCGCTTCTTCCTTTAACATAGCGGCTATATCGACCTTCATCTGCGCTTCTGAAAGCGCAAGCATGTGCAATTCTTCTTCTCGTTGCGTTGACTTTCTTTTGCGATTCTGTTCCTGCATAACAGAGGGGCAGATAAAAGTTTGCGAAGCAGTCGACCTTAAATTTTCTTGACTCTTCTCAATATTATCCTCTGCCGTTTGATTGACTATAGGCGAATCGACATTTCTTTTCACAAACTTTTCATAAAAATCCATCGGATCGTGAAGCGGTGCAATGACGTCACATTTGTCCTCATTGACAACAATTTGCTTGAATGCGTCACCAACTATGTAAAATCAAATTTAATAAACAATTATATAAACTATTATAACAATTATATAATAATTATATAAATTTTCTCTTTTAATTTTATAATTAGTTTTAATTTTATAATTATATCGAATAAATATATATGCGAATAGATGTATATATATTTTCAACCTGAGTCTCCGCAATTATCCACATCCTTTCGCGAGCAGTTCAGATTTTGAGGTCTGGCAGTGCAAACGCTTTGCAACGTAAACGGTTCCGAATCTTTCGGCTCGAATACCACGTTCGGTGGTAATCCGACAGTTCCGGTGGATGTTGGCACTTCCGACGTATTCTGACCGCAAGTTACACTCTCCCAGCATTGATTCTTCGCCCGTCTCTCTTCTTTCGTCGATTGGCAAACCGCTTTTGTATCATCACTAAAAGATCAAAGATTTAACGTTTAAATTTATCCTATACTTTTCTACTTTATAGCAATTTTTTATAAGATTACATTATAAACGTTTTGTCGCGTTATAATCTATAGTAGAATAATATATAAAAATAAAATGTTAAATAATAATATAAAATATTCTATAGTATAAAATAAATAATTAAATGGTTATCAAAGACTTTAATTCAAGACACTCGATTGAGTGATAAAGAAAAGATGTTGCATAATATATGATTTAGCTGCAAGTCAAAGTTTAATAAAAGAAGCTTTAAAAGATGTTATATATTATATATACTTCTATTTTTGTCTTCCTTATTAAAATTACAATAATATTAAAATCAATATAATAATTTAAACAAAATATATATATATATATATATATATATTAGTAAAATAAACTATAATATAATAATATAATATAATATAATATAATTATAATTAAATTAATATATAATAAATTAATAATATAATAATTATTATAATTATATATATATATATATATATATAACATATATAATTATATATTATGTATTATATAATATATTATGTATTATATATATATATATATATATATATATATATGTATATATTTCTTTTTTTTTAATAAACTTTACTTGATTTTGCCATCTTGGAAATATTCATTTAAACTTACTACATCTTATTTTTAACGAGCCATTAAAACAGAAAGAAAGAGAGAGAGAGAAAGAGAGAGAGAGAGAGAGAGAGAGAGATATTATATCATCAATTTCACAAGTAAATATACATAGAAAGAAATACGAAATAAGCTAACTAAGAAAAGAGAAATATGCGAAACTCTTTTAACAAAATATATATATTGAAAAAATTTCAAACATAAAAATCATTAGATACTATTTTATAAAATATAATTATATATTATTATTGCACTTTCTCGAACAAGTACACTACTAATAATTATAAATCAATAACACTGATGTAAGTTCTTTGCAAAAAATTGAAAGAGATTTCTCTCAAACGAGAATCTTATTCAGTACCATTTTTTCCGTAATATTCTCTAACTGTCGTGCAATATTCAAAATAGCTCTATAAACAAATCCTGAAGTACAAAATTTCATTAAATTCCATTCATATTTATTAACTAATTTGAGATTCGATTAATCCGATTTTATAAATATTCATTTTGTTATTCAAAGTTAATTTACCGGGGTTTTTTATTTTCGCGATTGCGTTTGCAAATCTTCATGTTCTCCCAGCAACGTCTGAGCTGTATCGCAGAACGCGCACCCTGCGGCCCGACTATCCAGTTATATTCCTCAGCAATTTGCGACCACGCAGACTTCCGTTTGCATATGGAGATTGGATCTGACTTCCTGTTCTCGATTATTTCGTGCTTATTTATTAGCGATATTAAAATTTTCCGCTCCTCGAAGCTGTACGTCTTGCGGGTGCCTTTGAAAGATGCGGATGCCATTTTATCATCGGACACGATGAAATACGAGCGTTCGATTGTTTCGCTCTTGAGAGCCTTATTAAACCTAATTCAGATTGACCTTCGTTAGTATTCTACAAGTTTCCTCATTTCGTATTTTCTCGTTTTTTTTCGAGAAAAATTTTGAAATTTTATTCTTATATCAACGATATAATTATATATAAAATTATATGCAAATATAAAATAAATAATTAAATGATTATCAAAGATTTTAATTAAAGACACTCGATTGATAAAGAAAAGATGTTGTATAATATATGATTTAGCTGCAAGCCAAAGTTTGAATAAAAGAAGTTTTAAAAAATGTTATATATTATACTTTCTACTTTTGTCTTCCTTATTAAAATTACAACAATATTAAAATCAATATAATAATTTAAGCAAACGTATTATATATATATATATATATATATATATATATATATTAGTAAAATAAATTATAATATAATAATATAATATAATATAATATAATTAAATTAAATTATAATTAAATTAATATATAATAAATTAATAATATAATAATTATTGTAATTATATATATATATAATTATATATATATATATGTATATATATATATGTATTATATATATATATATATACATATATATGTGTGTATATATTTCTTTTTTTTAAGTAAAATAAACTTTACTTGATTTTGCTATCTTCGAAATATTCATTTAAACTTACTACATCTTTAATGAGCCATTAAAAACAGAAAGAGAGAAAGAAAGAGAGAGAAAGAGGGAGAGAGAGAGAGAGAGAGAGATTATATCATCAATTTCACAAGTAAATATGCATAGAAAGAAATACGAAATAAACTAACTAAGAAAAGAGATACGAAATATGCGAAATTCTTTTAACAAAATATATATATATTGAAAAAATTTCAAACATAAAAATCATTAGACACCATTTTGTGAAATATAATTATATATTATTCTCGAACTTTCTCGAACAAGTAATATTTTCGAATTAAAATAATCGCTTATTTCTCACATCATTTCTTTCAGTAATAATATATTATATATTTATAGTAATAATATATTTATGCTTACCAGAATATATTAAATGCGAGATTCAAAAATCTGATTGAAATTGAAGATGTGTCTATTATTAGGTCAAACGGAAAAAGGAGGAATTGATACCGCGAAATATCGCACTCTTCGATAGATTTTGAACGTTAAGCCAGTAAAAGAACCATAATATATTTTATACATAGAGTGGAATCGCCACTTGACGTTATAGGTCCCTCCAATCGTTCGATTGACCAATCAGGCAACGGTTCTTTGTTCTGATTGGTCAAACGCTTTTCAACAAGTGGAATGCGTTCGGTATTTATGATTCATGAAAATTCAATTGACGAAAGCGCACTCTACCATGCGTTCTTGCAATGTTCACGAAACGGGGAACCTTCGGCCATTTTTACCGAGACTTTTCTCTCGCGTCTAATCACGATGAAGTAAGTCAGAATTATTCGTGCGAAATATGTATCCGAGCATTTCCGATGCAATCTCGTTGTATTTGTAACGAAAATATGGCGCATCGCGCGAACGAAATGTCTGTGATTAACGTATCTTCAATATTTACAGGATCGGTCTTTGCGCGTACAGTGGATATAAAATATATCCGGGCCATGGCAAGACCATGGTTAAAGTTGATGGAAAGGTAAATATCATTGGAATAATTTATAGGATAATTATTCATTGCAGTTTCGTACCTTAATTATTGAAACAAATCTTTCAAAAGAAAAAAGTATTTATCTCGTTTGTCAATTGCACATGTCAAGCATAACCTTCGTTTCGCCTTTTCAGACCTTCACTTTCCTCAACTCGAAATGTGAGTCTGCACACTTGATGAGGCGTAATCCTAGAAAAGTGACATGGACCGTCTTATACAGGTATAAATATTTCTTACTTTGTAGCAAGCATATAATTTTTCATGCCTTTGTTAAATTTAATATATTTCTCAGACGTAAACACAAGAAGGGACAGGAGGAGGAACAGACCAAGAAAAGAACAAGGCGGGCCCAAAAGTTTCAGCGTGCTATTGTAGGTGCCTCTCTTACAGATATCTTGGCCAAACGTAACATGAAACCAGAAATTCGTAAGGCTCAGAGAGAACAAGCAATCAAGTATGTATCTTTTTATTATAATTATTTATTCAATTGTCGATAAAATATCAATTTTCGAAGAATTACTAAAAAATGATAAATGCTATTAAATATATTTAAAGATATAAATATTAATTTAATATTTACTTAAAGATAAATTTGCAATAGACATCTGTTCCTCTGATAGGTTTTTATACTACTTCAGATTTCAGATTGTCTTAGAATAAAAGTGGACTGCTTCACCCAGAACTGTATTTTTTATTACATTGTCTGGCTTTTGCGGGTTCATACAATCAAAGCAATATTACGTAATATTTTGTAACGATAATATTGATTATTACTTATTTTTAGGGCGGCAAAAGAGCAGAAGAGAGCAGCGAAAGCAACAAAGAAAGCCGTTGCTCCTCCGAAAGCAAAACAAGTAGCTAAACAGAAAGTAGCTAAAGTGACACAAAAATCTGCACCTCGCGTTGGAGGAAAGCGTTAAAAAGCTGTAACTATATATAAATAAAATAAAATAATCCTATTTTTTTATTTGATTTTCTTATATAATATAGACAAAATTAATTTTTAAAAAATTAAAATTCAGAGCATGGAGATTGGTAGATGTCAAGCAACAAGTATATGATTTATTATAACATATCTACAATTTCATTTAATTTCTACAGTCAGAATAATATTTGTCTTTTAGTCAGATTATTTTGTTATATATAAAACTGTTTTAAAATGCTTTAACGAAACAAGCTTTAATAGTAGCACATTGCATGAAATAAGTATCTTTTTACTGTTCGATCTTATTTAATTCTTTCTTGAGTATAGATAATTTTGTCAAAGCGGTATCGCGCCATGCTCGTCTTTCCTTTAATTTATCAAGTGGACACATCTCGTTCAATTCATTGCTGATTTTCTCCGCCATCTCGCCCACAAATTTTGGTACTGGTCCGAAAGTCATACTGACATCGTAGATTGATTTGTTATACGTTTCGCAATATTTCTTCATTCCTATAAAACAATATATTTTATATATTAACAACATAAATTGAATGTCTATGAGAAAAGTCATTTTGTTCGTTTCTTTTTATAATAGAAGCTTAATAATAGCTCTCTTTGTATTTGAATATTTACCTTCAGCATTTAAATGTGCAGCCTCAAAAGCACCAAGAAAAGCATAACGCATTCCGAGACCTTCACTCATTACCGCATCAATATCCTTTGCACTTAACACTCCATCAGCTACCAATCTCCAGGCTTCGTTTAATATCGCATATCTGTTAATATGATCTTTTTAGATATATCAAGTGTTGAATGATAACAATTGTTTAAAAATATTTTGTATGGGCAATATTTTACATACTGTATTCTGTTAAGTGCGAAACCATCAATCTCCCTACTAAAGACAACAGGTTTTTGACCAATTTCGGTCATGATGGCTTTTGTTTTCTCGGGAATATCGGAACGCGTCCATGGTGCTGGTACTACCTCTACCAATGGCACATAATAAGGGGGATTTACCTGCATATTGTTGCATAATAATAATTTAAATATAATTTCTGATACAAATAATAATCTACATAAATATTATTTATGACATTTTTAATGATTATCTAATCTTATTAATAATTAATATCTCTCCTAATTTATTTAGAGTCAATAAAATAAAATTAATTTAATTTAGATCGACCACACTGACAATTTATTGGTTGATAAAGAATCACAACATTTCGACCATGGGTTTTGGTCTTTTTCAAGTGAAAGAATCTTAATTAACCAATAAGTAATGAGAAAAGAGAAATCATATGTCAAGATCGTCAAGTCAGCCTATCGCTCACAAACGAGGAGAGAGACTCAAGCTTGAGTCTCTCTCCTTGTTTGTGAGCGGTAGGCTGATTTGACGATCTTGACATATGATTTCTCTTTTCTCATTACTTATTGGTTAATTAAGATTCTTTCCTGAAAAGACCAAACCCATGGTCGAAATGTTGTGATTCTTTATCAACCAATAAATTGCCAGTGTGGTCGATCTAAATTACGTTATTTTATTTTATTTACTGGCGACATTCAAGAATTTAATATTAAAATTAATTTGTTTAGCAAAAATAAACATTTGTTATGTGTTGAGGTTTATGAGTTAATCTTAATTTTTTTATATAAATTTTATAACTAAATATGTAAATTTTTAGACATAAACGTACCATATTATTATATAAAGATTTGCCAGCAAAAGTTTTAATATCATATTTGCTAACAGTCTGGAAATACGTACAGGATGAGAGACTATGATCTGCTCACGATGTTTCAGCTTCTCACTGAAAAGAGATGGACGAAACGTAGACGTCGAAGAGGACAAGATTACTTTGTCGTCGACGACTTTGTCGAGATCGTTGTAGACTTTCAGTTTTAACGAAAGATTTTCTGGCACACATTCTTGAATCAATTTTGCATCTTTTACAACTTCCGCCAGATCAGAAGATCCTATAAAGGAATGTTCGAATAAAATTCTTTGAACACTATCATATCATATCAAAAATATGAAGTCTACTGTTGTTTTAAATCTCTCGAAATCAATGTAATTTAATTGTCCGTAGCGATAATAATTATTATGATAGGAAATCGCAAGATAAAAAATAGACCTTTTATCAGTTGAAATTGCTGGTCTGCAGTTAGTGTACCCCGGAGAAGACCACCAGCTTCAAGGCGTTTCAACTGTTGATGAATATCTTCCAACGCATTTTTAATTTGATCTTGAACGATATCGTAAATGGTTACTTGATATCCTACGCTGGCGAAAAGCATAGCCCAACTACGTCCAATTAAGCCGCTGAAATAAATATTAATATAAGGTAATCGATTAATTTCAAAAAAGATATTTTAATACATTCAATTTCAAATAATCTCTGCATTTTATATTTATCAATATTAGTTTTATTGTGTTATGAAAAATAAGTGTATTATATAAAAATCATTATAATAATCACGAAAAGATTAGGTCATTCTGTATCAGATATAACTATAAAAAATATTGTTTTCGCGCGTATTATCTTATCTTGAGTATAGCTCACTACAAAACAGATATTTGAAAATTATATCATTCTTCTCACAAAAGATAGTAATTTAACATAATTAACTGATGGCATAATGTAATCAACAAAATTATAATAATTTTGTACATTGATGTTGGATAATTAATACTGTGATATAAAAATTTATTATTTTTATAGAGAATGCTCTTTAAAAATATTTATACATGCATGAAGAAATACTTATATATACTCTTTAAGAATACTTATAAAATTACATACTAAAATTGAAAGAAAAAGTAGATTATAAAGTATAATTCATTCTCTTTTTTTTAACTTATCATCATTCTATATATCAGATATAACTATCATTTTTATCTATCAGTTTATCTCATTTATTCGCTATCTCGTGATTTACATTAATGTAAAAGAAAAAGAAATTACAGTTTTTTTTTCTAAGCTAATGGTTATCGTTGAATGGTTGAAGGTTGAATGGAAATGTTAAAATTTACATTTTGTATCTTCAATATCTCATAAATGTTATTTTTATACTAATCTTTATATTGCCAACTATTTTGATTATTGCTGAAATAGTAATTTAAAAATAGACTGAATATATGGATAATTTTGTTAAATAGTTTAAAAAAAGAATTGGAAATCAAAGAAAATTATGAGAGAAAAAGTCAATTTTCCATGCTAAAAATAATTTTTCAATGACCTCGAATGATTACTTTAAGACACTATATAAGCTTATCAGCGATACAACACATGTTAAAAAGTTAGAAAATAATAATAATTCGAGCATGCGACAATTGAAAGCAGAAACGAACGTTATTCGCTTAATTATAACTTGCAGTTATGTTAATTACAATCGATTATATTACCTGCCAATTATCCCGATCTTTTCATTTTTAGTCGACATTGCTACTGGACTGTTGTTGATTCAATGTCTGCGAAGAAAATGTTTGTGCGAACTGTGTCTTGGTCTCCGCGGCAAAGGTGTTGATATATATGTTCGCATTATCAGTTCCCCTCCCACATAGTATTTTAATGGAGCTTTGCAAGAGTGTAGTGGAATATTCTGAATAGGCTGTCATAGGCATTTGCTAACGACATCTTAAAACATCATTATCTTGCTAGAATGCGCATAAACAAGCCATAAATAAGCGCCTGAAAACAAAATAGTAAATTGATAATCGCATCTATTTTATGAATTAATTTTGGAATTATCTTCCTCTGGGATAAAGACAAGCATATCTTCAAGTCCAAAATTAGCATACAATTATTGATTACTGATCTATATATTTTACAATTATAATATAAATTATAATTTGTGTGTGTGCAAAAAATATTGAAAAAAATTATATTTTATAAAAATTTAGATTTTAATGTGGTTTAATTTTAACAAGGATCAGAGATATTATAATGGCATATGTAAGTGGAAATTTGGAAAATTATCAATAATTAAAAATATTTACGATATGTATCTCATAATTATGCACAATATAATCAATATTTTATTTTTTTGTCATTTTTAAAAAATTTTTGTCTTTTAATTTTATTATATTAGTCCTCAGCTTTTTAACAAAATTTTTATACGGTTATTTTTGCAATAATTAAGACTCAGGTAGCAAAATGACGTCTAAAGACGTCTTAAAGACGACTTAAAAACATCTACTGACGTAATTAAGACGTTATTAAAGACGTCATTTAACGTCATCTTGCTACGTGGGGAGCATCATATAATAAAATTAAGTGTGATTTTTCACCTACATAATCTGATCAATTGTAGTAATATTGACTTTGTTAATCAGAACTCAAAATATCTTTACTTTGTATTTTATAGTTTAAATCAAGAACTCACAGAATCAGGGCCGTCAATACAAATGGATTTACTTCATCTATCCGAATTCGTCTTCGTTTTAATTAACTGGCTTCATTGTCTAATGAAAAATTGCAATAGATATTGGATTTATAATATAAAATATATATTACCTGGAATTTTCATTAAATTAGAGAAAAAGGATAAAAAATAAAATAATATGATGACTACTTTTACATCTTAAAGAAAAGAGAAAGATATCTATAAAAGAAGAAAAAGAAGAAAATTAAAATATTACAATAGGAGCCTTACATTAATGTCATCTAAATAATATTCAATAGACACTTTGGAATTAGTAGTTATGATTCTTTTACAAGATTTCAAAATATGGAAAATATATATGAAGACTATGATAGTCTATAAATAATAGATTATGATAATTTCGCAAGAGATTAGTAAAAATAATATCAAATCGAAATATCGTAGATAGACCGAAAAAAGAGGATTGGAAATTCCCAAATGCGTTTTGCCAGGGCATCCTACAACGTGAGCACATGCCTACTACGTCAGGGAAACCCATGATATATGCTGATTGGTCGTCACGTCATATTCCCGGGGAAGAACCCACGATACTAGTCATTAAATTGTACTTTGATTAACGCATTATTCCGATATTGAAAGCAGTTGATTACGTGCGTTTGGTGAGTAACGAACGTCGTGCATCCCAACATTATCAGAGACGAGACTCTCCAATTTTATTTGTCCTGCGACATTTGATCGTACTCGCGGTAACAGCTGAGCGAATTAATTTCTTAATTTGATGCATCTGTCGCTCGCACGCTCGTTCAATATTTGTGAGGAAAGTAATCGCCAATATGCCCGATGCGTACGAGAATTTTAACATGGCGATGCGAAGCATGTTGACATCCAGTGGTATTATGGATAATGAGGCGGACCCGTCGTACTTTCCGTTCAACGGTAATACGAGCGCGAGTGTTTCATTCACAAATGTTACAGCAAAATTATTAATTATTAAAAATTATTATTGTACCTATAATTATTGTGTCATTATCAATCGCTCGTTTGACACATCGTGACACGTGATTACATGCTCTCCGCTTGCTCTGTCGATATATAGATTGATTTAAAAATATAAATATTATTTGTTTTCATGTCACAAAATCATAATAAATATCAAGGTATAAAAAATTATCGTGTCATATTTTGTGCAACAGTCATATTCGGAATAATATTGTTATAAGTCTGCTGTATTTTTAAACATTTTCGAATATCCTTCATTCGCGTTGTCTTTTCATGTGTGATATTTCAATATATTTCAATATATTTCAATATATTAAAATTTCAGTTTAAGAAAAGATTTATGTACTATTATTTTTGTACATTATTATAATTATTAAAACAAGTTTCATATATACATATATAGAAAGTTAACATATTTAATAATATTGTATGTATATATAAATTAATTATGGATCTAAGAATATTGAAATTTCATATATTTTCTCCTTTCAGATTTAACATTGATGGGCAGTGCAGGTGGTCTAAGCCCATATAGTGGATCTCAGGGAAATATGAGTATTACATCACCCATGTCAACATCTTCGTCGCCTATGCATGTCACAGATAATTATATCAATTTAACTAATGCTTCAGGTATATATTTTAAATCAGCTTGTCTAAGATATCTGATAATTCTTACTTAAAGAGAATATATCAACTTTTTTTATCTTAGTACAAGTACTTGGTGAACCATACATTAATATCTTGGTACAACCAATGGATAAATTTAGATTCAGATACAAATCTGAAATGGTAGGGACACATGGGAGTTTGTTGGGTGCATCAAATGGACGTAGACGGAATAAAAATAATGTACCAACAGTCCAAGTAAGTATAAATTAAATTCTCTGCGCAAATAAAATTATTAATATATTTATATACATGATTTTCTTTATGCAGTGTTATTTATTTGCTATTTTTTGTACTTTTAGTTACATAATTTTTTGGATAAAGCAATAATACGATGCACATTGGTTACAACGGATGATGAACATACACCACATGCTCATAGATTAGTGAAACGTATGGGTACCACAGATATCGATGACCCGCATGATATAGAAGTTTCATCTACAAACGATTTTACTGCTGAGTATGTTTGTATTTTCTGTCTAACATTGCAAACACAATTGATCTATGTATTTATTAGTATACTATATGGATGTATGTTTCTACTTCAGATTCCATAGTATGGGAATAATACATACTG
Organism: Camponotus fellah; assembly: GCA_030586385.1. Taxonomy (NCBI): domain Eukaryota; kingdom Metazoa; phylum Arthropoda; class Insecta; order Hymenoptera; family Formicidae; genus Camponotus; species Camponotus fellah. The sequence goes on from JAPIVC010001004.1 coordinate 1,656,552, forward strand.
CAAGAAAAAATATTAAAGACGAAATAGTACGAAAATTACGTGCAGAAGTTTTAGAGGAACGTAAACGCTCAAATTTTAATGCTACTCTTAGTCTTCGTGATGATGCACAGGTAGATTTTAATATCTTTTATTACTTTGAGATTGTTATATAATTAGACATACATTTTTATTCTTTTCCAAAGAAAAATGGCAATTAAATTTTTTACATCAATTATAGATTAAAGCTGATGCAGAACGTTATCAGAAGATTATAAATTTAAATACAGTTACTCTTTGTTTTCAAGCATTTATCAAAGATCAACATAATGTCATGAGATCAATTACAACGCCAGTTTACAGCAATCCCATCAATAATTTGAGTAAGTTTAAATAATTTAGCAAAATAATTTTTTTTTTTAGAAAAATTTTTTTATTAAAATTTTCAAATTTATTGTTTTCATTATTCAAACGATGAAAATATTTAATAAGTTATAATGATTATGTTTTTAATAGAAAGCGCATTAACAGGGGAGCTTAAAATATGTAGAATTGACAAGTATACCAGTAGTTGTGAAGGTGGAGAAGAAGTGTTCATACTTGTAGAAAAAGTTTCAAAAAGTAAGTTTGATTAATTTGATATTTCTGCACTATGATATACCATATTATCGCAGTAACATGTACATATAAAAATATGTAAAAAAAACATATATTTCATATTATAGAAAATATAAAAATAAAATTTTTCGAACTAAATGACGATGACATTGAGATCTGGACTGATTATGGTCGTTTCTCGGAATTAGACGTTCACCATCAATATGCCATGGTATTTCGGTATGTATATTGTGCTTGAAATTATTTATTTTCCTTCATGATTAATCATATTAATTATATATTTTCCTTCATGATTAATCATATTAATTATATATTTTCCTTCATGATTAATCATATTATTTATTACTTTCATAATTAATTATACTGTGTATTTCTAGAACTCCACCATACAAGGATCTATATATTACTTCACCGAGAGAAGTCTTTATACAGTTGGAACGTCCTTCAGATTCAGATTGTTCAGAACCAATCAAGTTTACATATAAACCTAGCGATCGCATGATAGGTAATTTAATCACAATTAATAAATTAATTATTTTATTATTATTTATTTAATTAATCACATTTATTTATCACATCCTATTTTCTATTTTGTTTTATTTTTTTTCGATTGTTTTTCTTTTCTCGATATAATACTTATTACGATTTTACAATTTCAGGTAGGAAAAGAACGCGAGTCTCTCATTCGAATAGCGAGGAATTGGCACAAATGGCGTTTAATCTAGATACGCCGTTAATGAATACACCATTAATGAATGTACCTTCAAACAATGAAAGTACCGAAATTTCTAAAGAAATAAAAAGGATGTTAGAGGATAAATGCTCTTCGAGTGAATTCAAGGAGTTTGTTGATCACATAAATTTAGATTGTAAGTGTCAAACTTATACATAGAGAAAGATTTACTAGTCTCAAGTACATCTTAAAAAAATATATCACATGTTATTCAATGTAACTTAAATTTTACAGTATATGAGAATTTATTAGCCCAAACTGAAGAAAATAAATTAACTTATGATGGAGCACCAAGTAAAAAGGTAAACTTTAATTCCAATATATAGTTTATAAAAATAATATATAACTGCTATATTATAATTAATTATAATTTATAAATTCATAATTGCTATCTTATTGTTGCATCAATGTTGTTATTTTGAATTTTATTTTTACAGGATAATGAAATGTTTGCCAAAAATGTTATTATCGATACAATAAAGAGAATTAAAGCAAATCCAGATAAATCTAAAGATATCATAGTAAATATGTTAAAAGACAGAACAACTTATGGTGATTCGCCGCTACATTATGCACTCCGATATGGACAAAAAGATGTTATAAAACGTATCTTAATGCTTATGAGTTTTGTAAAAACAAAGAGTGAAGAGTTAGTGAATATTCAAAATAGTTCTGGCAAGGTTAGCTTTTTTGATGCTTTGTCTATAATATATATCTCGTTTTAATAATTACAAGAATTATTTTTTAATTATTACATTATATGCCATAGACACCATTGCATTATGCTGTTTCACAAGAACACGCGGAAATTACAAAAGCATTACTTATGCTTGGTGCAGATCCAAATATATCAGATCATTATGGACAAATGCCATTGCACAGAGCTGTTAAATGTATGTATTAATTTAAAAATATTTCAATTTATTTTTAAATCAATTACTCTTTAAGAAAAATCTGACAAATAGAAATAGAAATGAGAATAGAAATTTAAGGAAATATTTAAGATTTATAAATAATAGTAAAAAAATAATAGATAATATATACTTATAATAAGAAATACATTTTTTTAGTTCCAGAAGCAAAAGCAAGTATTGATGTTTTATTGGCTGCAGAAAAAATCAATATTGAAACAAATACAGATTTAGGATGGACACCTTTGCATTTAGCTGCTGAAGCAGGTTCATATTATGCAGTATGTTCTCTGATTAAAGCGGGTGCAAATGTAAATAATACCGATATGTCTTATGGAAGAACAGCTTTACATATAGCAGTCGAAGGAGGTCACAAAGATATAGTGGAATTGCTGTTAAAAAATGTAAAATTTAATATTTATCAGAAACATATCTTCTCTTTTCTATATCAAACATGATATTATAGTATATTGTTGATTCTTACAGACCAAAATAGACGTTAACAAAAGAAACTTCAGTGGAAATACAGCATTGCATACTGCAGTAGTTACGCCTGGGATGAAAGCAAAAGAAATATGTGCCCTTCTATTGAAATATGGCGCTGATCCATACATAAGGAATTTCAATCGTGAGCCATGCAACGTATGTCTATAATGATTATGTGAAATAAACCATATTTTATATATATATATATATATATATATATATATATATATATATAGTAATTCATTATATGTAATTGTATTTTCATGATAGATTGAAGGGGATCAAGTACAAAATATAAAAGCTGAAATACACTCGGACGATGAAAACATGAAAGAATCCATTGGACAATCATCTTTCGACTTGGCTTCAAACAAACCAGATGTATGCAAAGAGAGATATATTCCACATCTTATCATTATTGTAAAATTATAGAAAAAGTTATGAGAAAAATTTATTTCATTGCAGATTCTACAACTTGTTTCCAATCAAAATGATACATTATTAGGAGCAATTAAGTGTAAAGAGGAAAATATTGATGATACACAAAAAGTTTGGATGGACGCAGTCCAGGAAAAACAATTAGCAGATATCCTAGATGAGACAAAAGGATGGAAGAAATTAGCCCGTCATTTAAATTTTGAAAATTTATTTAATAACTTTGAAGAAAGTTCATCCAGTTCAACATTACTCCTTTTGAATTATATTGCTGTAAGTTCTTTTATTTTCTTTGTCAAGCGTTTCATATGTACTATTCTGTTTTTTTATTATGAATGCATTCTTACTAAAATAAATATAATTAAACTATGTATATAATTTACTATATAATTTACTTTTTTGTAGATACAAACCAATATATCTCTCAGTGACCTGCAAAATATATTACAAAGCATAGGCGAAGAAAGTGCTGCTGTATATATGGGACAAATTTTATCTGTATTATCATAAAACTACGAGTCATACGATTTTAAAATAATGATATTGGATCATTGAACACACGTTCATATCATATATTTTATAACAATATTATTATTGCGTTTATAAATTAATCTTTTGCACATAGGCGCCGCTATAGCGATATACACTTTATAATAAAATTATTTATGATACTGAGAACAGTAGCGACAATAAAAATCTGGAATTTATTTGATATAATAATTTTTTAATTCACTAGAGAATATAATTTTTTAATTCACTAGAGATTTTACAAAAAAGTCTTGCTGGTAAGCCATATGACAAAATTAGCTGGAGTGCAAAGGGTTAAAAATTTTACCATTTAAACAGATTAATCATCTCTTCATTTATAGAATATAGACCTATTATTATTCTAAATTATTAGGTTTTATATTGTTATTGTATATACATATGTATATATACACAAATATATATGATACATGTATAATACACATTCGAGTAAAAAAAAGACATTTTTCTATTTATAGAAACTTTAAAACACGTTAGCTTCTCTCATAGGTTCTGATTTTAAAAATCTGTCGAAACTCAATTTCGACAAATCTATATTTATAAAACGATCATGAAAGATTAGCTCTGATATTGCGCGTCCTACTGCGGGTGCCTTCTGAATACCATGTCCACTGAAACCAGTCGCTATGTATAAATTTTTATGATGAGGATGCTGACCAATAATGCCGTTTTCATCAAATGTATTATACTCGTAGTATCCAGCCCACGAAGATTTCACCTGTCAAAAATATAAATATACATTTTAAAAAAGAAGTATATACTTTTGATGTATTAATAATTTAATTTTTATATTTATATATATATATATTGTTCATATTTGTGTAAGAATGAAAATATATATAATTTGTCAATTTTATCAGCACGTTTTATGTTTCCTTTACGTATGTACGTATGTTTATTTTGTTATAATGAGAAATACCTTTAATTTCTCAAATGATGGTACTCTGTGAGCGAGTATAGGCCATATTTTATTGTCAAAGAAATCATGATCAACATCTAAGTTATCTATTGATGGCTCTTCGTCCAATTCTGGTGATTTTCCGCTAATATAATTGCCTCCGAGACCATCTCTCCTACAAATCATTTAAAATGTATTTATAAAATGTTACTCTTCATAAATTTATCCTTTAATAATTTTATTTATTTATTAAGAATTTTTGTTTTGCTTTTGATGCAAAAGTATATATTACAACTCAAGAATATACAATATATAGATTCATACCTGAAATATGCACCACTAGGATCAATTGTTAGAGGTGTGTTTAAACCAGGTCCATCTGGACAATGAAAACAATATACATATCTTTTTCTGTAAAAAAAATTATATATTTAATTATAATAGATATCAAAAAATAAAAAATTTGAATTACTTATGTATCATTAATAAAATTACCTAGGTACCACTGGTAAAGGTACAGATAATAATTCTTCACCTATTCCAATATCAGCCATTTCAGCTACATCGCCACTAAATGCGCCTGCAGCTATTACAGCCTTAGAAAATTGTATTTGTCTAATATCACCATCATTCGTTTTTATCTAATACAAAAAAACATATTATTATCTATTTAAAAAATTATGTTAGATTCACAATTGATAAGTTATATAAGAATTTATAGATAGACATGCACGAAATTGAGTGCTCTATTTGAATTCAATTATAAAAATATATAAAATTATATATTATATATTATAAACATATATCAAATTATATATTATAAAATATAAAAAAGGAATATTTTATAAAATATAATAAAGATTATGTTAGATTCACAAATTTTATGTTATATGAAAAATTATGTTAGATTCACAATTGATAAGTTATATAAGAATTTATAAATAGACATGCACGAAATTAAGTGCCCCCTATTTGAATTCAATTATAAAAATATATAAAATTATATATTATATATTATAAACATATATCAAATTATATATTATAAAATATAAAAAAGATATATTTTAAAATATAATAAAGATATATTTTATTAATATTTATAAGGATTATTATAAATATATAAACATGGACTTACAACTACAGTATTTAATCGTTGGACAAGATCCATATTTATATCAAAAGTTGCTGGAACCGTATTATATTGAAAAGCCTTAACTTCGGCATTGATATATTGAGTACCTAAATGTTTAGCCTTATTTTTCAAAGCACACAAGAGGGACCATGGATCGAACCATCCTTCTTTTTCCAGTCCAAGACAACCTGCCGCAATCCCGTCAGTATTTAACCAAGGAAACATGCGCTGCAACTTTTCTGCAGTAAGAACTGCATTTTTTGCTCCTAAAGAATTCTGCAGTTTAGAGTTTTGTGTTAAAGTTTCGGCACCCGCTTCGGTGGCCAAAACTAAGTAACCATAGGGATGAAAATTCAAATCAATAGGTGGCTCCTTAGGAATACCCAAATGTTCATTAATATTTCGCAGGAATTCTGCACCATACAGAGACATTTGAATATTTTCTTCAAGAGAAAATTGTTGACGCAAGCCACCAACTGAAAGAGTTGTAGAAGCTTTGGCATACTGAAAAATATAAAAAAAATATATATAATTACAATACATTAGATGTAAGATGTGTTTCTCAATTATTATTGATCAAAAAAGAAATAAAGAAATATATCATAAGATTAAAAAATTCATATGAATTAATATTTATAATTACTGTGGGATCTTTTTCAACTACAACAACACGAAATTCTTCTCTATGCATAGTATGTTTTAACCAATATGCTATCGCACTGCCAATTGCACCACCACCAATAATGAGTACGTCGCATTGATCAGGAATTATTTCTCTCTCGAAAAGAGCTTCAAAATCTGAAGATTTTCCATCAAATGACAGATATTTTTTTAAGTTGTTCCAATCTTTTTGCATCATCTTCCATGCTTTTTCTCCTTTAGTGGTAGTATCCACAAATTCTCTATATTTTTTCCTATCTTGATCATCATCATTGATCTTTGAACTCTATAAATTTTATGCAACAAATATTAATTATGCACAATAAACTATATAGCAAAAGATAAGAATCTCTATTATATTTTATACTGTATGTTTTAGATTAGTGTTCTTCACTTTTATCCCAAAAAATTCTCTTTTTTTAAAAGCTACATATTCCATTTTATATATAAATACAAAAAGCAAATACAACGCAGAGAAATATATGAATAATAAAGAAAATTATGTAAAATATTTAAAATAAAGAAAATAAAATGTATTATGTAAATGTAACAATAAAAGATAACAATAAAAGAGATTCATGAGGTATTATAGAATTACAATTATTATTATAGTAACAATTATTACATTCATACACATTCGCTTCATAAAAAAATAATTTCAATGGAGAACCGAAAATTAATTAATACATTCAATTCAATCATTTTATCATATAAAATCAATATCATCTTAGTTAGTCAGTCTTAGCTAACCTTTAATTAATATATATATATATATACATACCGCACCTTTTTTCTAGAAGAATTTATGAATTGAATTGCCGAATATTGTTTCAAAAGATCGATATGCCTTTTTCCGTATGTCAAATGTCGTAACATTTTTGTTGATAACTCTGCAACTCTTAACTCCGTCACCAGAGAATAAACAAACGTTTCTTATCCTTTTCTTATTTCAGAAAACATGGTTATCAGTAATACTGCAAGATAATAACAAAGGAAAAAAAAAACATTTATTTATTATCTTTTATCAGTTATCTATTTATGAAATCAAATTAATATATCTGTCAAGATAATTATCGCGCTATAAAAATCAACTCTGCGTCTATCAATACATCGAATCAATACATATAAAATAATATAATGAGACACGGCTGATTTACTACCAAGTTCTCTTTTTTTTCTTTTGTTGTAAAAATAAAAAGTAACATTCATAAAAAATAATATAAATCGAAAATATAAAGTCGCATAAAAGAGATGAGATAGAACGATCAATTTTGATAATAGTTTTTTTTACTTCTTCACTCTTATTATTATTAATTTGCTCCATTTGTAATTTTTGAAGTCCAAAACATGTATAAAATCCTTTATAAAAATTTTCTTCATCATTATCAATATATCAATAGTTTCTTAATCTGTAAAACAGAATATATATATATATATATATTATCAATAAAAATATATTGATAATCTTTAATGATACATATATCTTTTATAAAGTTTTCTTTAACATAGTTTCTTAATCTATAAAACAGAATATAAAAATATATTGATAATCTTGGCTATTAATGATACATATATATATTACAATCACAATTGCAATTATTATCTTTTCAGATAGCAATATTTACAACGAGATTTTATCGCGAACTTTATCTGATAAATTCTTCTCTACAGTAAAAAATAAAAGAAATATATATGTATAACTTTTTTAGTAAATAAGATAAAATAATATGTATTTTTCTCTACAAAATATAATAACAAATTTCTTTATAAAAATAACTAACACTTATCTAATTGATGTAAAATATAAATATTTTATTATAAATATATCTCTTACATATAAGAAAAACCATTTTCTTTAATATAAATTAAATTTTTAGAGAATAACATATTGTTTACTTTTTCAACAATTCTTAAACTTTACATGAAGAAATTAGAAATTTTCGTCGAAATAATCAATTTGAATAATTATTAGCATTACATTGAGTATATTTGTTTAAATTGATTTATACAAAAGTAGAGAATAACCTTTGTTATTATAATAAAGTTAAAATAATTTTAAAACAGTCATTATCTTCAAATCTATTAACATTACTTGTATTGCAATTGATAAGAATGAATTACTCTTTAACATTTTGATTATCTATCATGTTACAAGGAATCAATACCAACTTAGGTATCATACCAGGTGGTGCTACAAATTGTTGTGTACTTTGTGGCTTGCTCTGGCCAGAATATTGTATTTCTGTTTCTGTGACAATCTTACATATATTCATCTTGATATCTGCCTGTGCCTTTGGCGGCAACTTTTTTACTGTCTGCGCCATGCTATCGAAAAATAGCTCTATACTACTCTTACTCTCAGGAGCCAAGTAAACTTGTTCGAAATTGGAATCGTTATCCTTTGTACTGCACGATTTTTTTGTTGGCGAAGTAAGTGTACTTGGTGTTAATGGAGTAGTTATGAAAAGAGGGCTAAATACTGTACCAGTATCAACTGTACTTCCATTATTAGTTTTAAAGGAAGAGGTCTTTATTACATTATAAGAGTTAGATGCTTCTGATGTTGATGGAGGATAATCAACCTTCATTCGTTTTGGACGTATTTTTCGATACTTTGACTGTATCTGTTGGACACAACTATCAATGTCTTGCTGTGTCATGTCTTGTCCGACTTCCATATTCTGTGTATCCAATTGCACATCATTGTTGTCCAATGTTTCTATTATTTCAGGTTCCGCCGCAACTGGGTCAGCTGCTGTATCGTCTATAACTTCCAAGTATTCGCTATAATCTTCGTCATTTCGATCTTCCAATTGCTCCAGCAAACCTTCAGAACTAATTTCACCTGAGTTTATGTCTTGTATATATTCCTTAGTCAGTTCTACACATTGTGGTTGATAATCTGCTTCGTATCTATCAAAATATCCTCGATTAAGGAAATATAGCTTAATCATAATTTTGCTTCTATAAAAAAAAACTTACGGGAATTTTAAAAAACTCAAATGGTCTTCAAAAATCCATTTTTTCCTTCTAATACCCTCTTCTGTTTTATTCTTGTATTTCAAGATACGACAATAAGTGTCCCTAAGATTTTTCCATTTCAATCTCACCCACATTGCTGAAACAAACGAATAACGTTATCTAAGAGCAATAACATAAGAGCAATGTGCTATTCGTGAAAAGAAATCGTACGATCTAGTCCGAGCTCGTCCGAGATGCGCTTCCAAACTTTCTGCTTAAACTCTTGTAATTTAATCGACAAGCCCTTCACTTCTGTACAATACAGCACCGGATGTTGCTTGATGGCTTCTATGATCTTTAGCGAAATTTGATGGGAGTCGGGCGGCATCGTTGGCGGCATCTTTTCGCGCGGATTGAGCCTGGCCGGGTCAATCTGCGAAAGAAGAAAAATAATTCAGTTTCGCTACATAATTCGCCTGACGTATCAATCGCGTATCGTTCAATTTCACTTTCATATTCCCGCTTCGGCGCGACTAAAGCCCCGACACAGCGAAGATTCGTCGGCTTTATCGCGTTGCGTACGATTGTGCGTGCGTCATTATGGCATGTAACGCGCATATTGGACGTAACGTCGCTCGATATGGATCAGATCAGTGAAATTCGTCGGCCGGAGCGGTCGCGAGTAGCATGTGTACATACCTCGCAAATCAGCGAAAATCGCTCGGTGATAAAAAGGTCCACCTGTCAATATTCGTTGACGAACGTCCAATGTCGCCGGGGCGACGCGAGTTCGCTCGTTTCCGTCGCACTTCCGTCCATTTCCGTCGCCCTTCCCGCGCCGGAAGTCTCTAGTTCTACTCGCGAAAAACGCGCGTTCGTTCTGCAACTTGTTTCTTCTTTTCTCCCTCTTCCTCTCTGTTTTATGAGCAAACGCGAATACTTCTATTGCTTAATAAATAAATATTATATAATAAAATTAATTACTTGATAAATAAATATTAATATAAATATTAATATAAAAATTACAATATTAAATAAAAATATTAATATAAAAATTAATTACTTAATAAATAAATATTATATATCAAATAAATATTTGATTTATTATAGCTATTTTGCGTATAATATAATGTAATGCTAAAAAATAATGCGTGATGTTATGACTAAAATCGCTAAATTATTAGATTGGTTGTCAGAATATTCAGTAGCAAAATTCCCTAGAGAACCGTCCATTTCCGTCGCCCTTCCCGCGCCGGAAGTCTCTAGTTCTACTCGCGAAAAACGCGCGTTCGTTCTGCAACTTGTTTCTTCTTTTCTCCCTCTTCCTCTCTTTTATGAGCAAACGCGAATACTTCTATTGCTTAATAAATAAATATTATATAATAAAATTAATTACTTGATAAATAAATATTAATATAAATATTAATATAAAAGTGAAAATATTAAATAACAATATTAATATAAAAATTAATTACTTAATAAATAAATGTTATATATTAAATAAATATTTGATTTATTATAGCTATTTTGCGTATAATATAATGTAATGCTAAAAAATAATGCGTGATGTTATGACTAAAATCGCTAAATTATTAGATTGGTTGTCAGAATATTCAGTAGCAAAATTCCCTAGAGAACCGTCCATTTCCGCGCCGGAAGTCTCTAGTTCTACTCGCGAAAAACGCGCGTTCGTTCTGCAACTTGTTGTTCTTCCTTTTCTCCCTCTTCTTCTCTGTTTTATGAGCAACGATTCTTATAGTTCTGCAACTTGTTGTTCTTCCTTTTCTCCCTCTTCTTCTCTGTTTTATGAGCAAACGCGAATATTTCTATTGCTTAATAAATAAATATTATATAATAAAATTAATTACTTAATAAATAAATATTAATATAAATATAATATAAAAATTACAATATTAAATAAAAATATTAATATAAAAATTAATTACTTAATAAATAAATATTATATATTAAATAAATATTTGATTTATTATAGCTATTTTGCGTATAATATAACGCAATGCTAAAAAATAGTGCGTGAAGTTATGACCAATCAAAATCGCTAAATTATTAGATTGGTTGTCAGCATATTCAGTAACAAAATTCCCTAGAGGAATTTAATATACAGGATAAACGATGATAAATCGATTGGTTATCATGTTAATTCTATTGATTTTCACAAGATGTCAGTTGCTTCGATTGTCTGCTGATAAATATTAGATAGATCTACTTGTTTCGGACTTGTTTATGCTTTGTTCATGTAATCTCATATATATATATATATATATTTCAAGAAAGTGTTTTAAAAGAGAGAATTGTGCAAGCTCTTTAAATAAAAATATGGCACATTTTCCCTCGGAGCTCGTGTCACATAGACAAAAAGTATGTAGTTTATATAAACGTGCGATTCGTTGCATAAGAGATTGGAATCATAAAATAGACGATTACAGGTATGTATACATCAGCTGACAGTTACACATGTCGTATACATATATTATACGTATAATTCTATACTTTATTGTATGCATAAAATAACAAATTCAGATTCTCAAGGAAGAAATGTAATGCCATAACGCAAACAAAATGTAATTAAAACAATTTATCTGTGGATAATTATAATTTACAATCTATTCAATAAAAAAATAAAACAATATAATTTTATTCAGCTATTATATTACTATTTTAACTTGAATTGCTTTATAATAATCAATAATATAGTTATTTTGCAATTATATTCTCTATACATGTGAATTATATTTTATTCTTTTATTTCTAGGATCCAGGCTGTATTAATGAGAGAACGTTTTGATAAAAACAAAGATATAAAAGATATGCGTTACGCAACATATCTGTTACAAGAAGGAGAAAAAGAACTCTTTTCTCATCAACATTTCCAACCAATGACGTATCCCAATTCAGCTACAGGAGGAGCGTATGGCCGAGAGGGCAAAATTCCAGACTGCGTGTTGGATTATTGGCATCCTCTAGAGAAAGCTAGATATCCAAAATATTTTGCACGTCGTGAACAGATGAAGAACGAATACGAGAAATGGTATTTTGAAACTTATCCAGAAGAGAAGAAGTCGATTAAAGATCACTAGACATCTGTAAAATATATATTTATGCTGTGTCAATACAACTTGTAGATATAATAATGTAATATAATGTCTAATATTATGAATATTCTTGTTGAATGGAGGAATAGCATCCCTATCTACAGAGAAATATCTGAAATTTTCAAAAACAAAAAATTAAAAGATTGCAGTCATCTGACAATAGCATTCTCTCTTGTAAATTTTTAATAAAAATTAAAACTTGATATAATTTGGACATAATTGCAAAAATATAAGAAACGAAAGATAATTTTCCACACAATACATAATATATATATAAATATATATATTTCATGTTTCATACATATTTATTAGATAATAAGAATACATACCAAGTAACCTAGCATATTTTTTTCTATAATTAAATTAATTATATATTTAACATAATATGTAATACTAATCTTAGCACATATATAATGCAATTTGAAACTTATAGTAAATCTGATTGAATACATTAGCGTGCACTGATACACTTAAGGACTGAGGCTGTATAAAAAATTTACAATAATAAGTAATTAAAATAAGAAGATAATTAATACTAAGAATTATTATATTGTTTAATACAAATAAGAATATAATAATAATTAAGTATAAATTGTTTTAATAAAATTAATTATAACTATTAAATAGAATTAGTTATAATTAAGAATTAATTATCTTATTGTTTTAATTAATTATGCTATTGTAAATTTGTATATGACGGTTTTAATGAGCACCAGTGCACACTATTAGTGATTTTATTTGATGTTTTTGTTTTAAAGCACGAACATATAAGAAGTTACGCTTGAAATGGCATTTTGCCATCTGTCATGATAATGGGAAAAATTTCTTTGTCTATTTATCTATAAAAAAAAAATGCCGCGGAAAATTACAAATTGATGCAATAATTTTCGTTTCAATTGAAATAATTATCTTTAGCAGTGAGGAAAAAATTCCTTCGTTTCTTGATAATATAACAAAATCTGTGACTGTTTTAATAGAGAGATATATATATATATATATGTATAATTCGAATGACATTTACGATCAAAGATTACGCTATACATTGCTACGGAAGCAATAATTTGGATGGTGATACACGAGTGGACTAAAAATCTAAGGTCGCCAGTGTCTCAACAGTTGTCCTATACCGCTCATTTATTTAGCATGTGACTGATTCGATTTATTTTTCGCATGAATTATTATAAATCGATTAAAGTAATCAAAATAAAAATTGTTATGCACAAAGGTTCAAAAAATCAAAAATTTTTGTCCATTTGCAAATAAATTGCCACATTTTGAAATATGAAAATGTTAACATAAACTTTTTTCTACAATATTATCATTATTATTGAAAAAAAAAATCATCAAATATCCATTCACGCTAAGAATTATGAATTTCATATATATAATTTCATATATATAATTTTTACGCGCGTGCTATGTATTTATATATGTTACTTATATATAAATAAAATATATGAACAAATTTTTTTTAAATTATGTTACAATTCTTCAACATTGATAGATTCGATTTCGGAAGCGATATATTCGGAAATGGAATAAAATAAAAAAAATGTAGACTCGGCTACACTTGTGCTCATATGAGAAAATCCGCGTGCGTTATCTCATAATGAATAGAGTTCCTTACATGCAGCAAGTTAAAATTGGTACCTAGTTAAAACTAAGTGTTTCATTGGCGCATATGATTTGCATCTTCGATTTCCTCTGATATATCTATCCACTTTTCCCGAAGTACATAATTCACAGAATTCTCTCTTTCTTTCTTAATGATTATACGTCAGGAGTTTGACATCCTCGTATCAAAACATTTGAAAGAAAAATTTCAAAACTAATAATTCAAATCAAAGTTGCAGTGTTTCCGTTGTTTATTTCTAGAGTTTCTTGCTTTATCCTTATCGTCTTTTACGATACTGTATTTGGACACAATATCTTTTTCAGACTCCTTTTCTTGAATTTTTATCCATCAATCGCGATTTAGATATTACTTCTCTAATGTACAGAATCGGAAGTCATTCACTCATTATGTGATTAGGACTAACTAGTGGGCGGAGGTGGCGGTGGTGGTTGTGCCAACAATGTCGGCAACGTGTTCAAGTCAATTCCAGGTGGTGCCGGTGTCTGTTGTTGAGGTGGAGGTGGAACCGGAGCGGCTGGTGGCCAGCCTCCCATCTGTTGCGGCTGCCAACCGCCAGGAAATCCCGGAGGAGGCGCCGTGCCTGGCGGTGGCGGTCGCATCGGTCCCTGTTGACCCTGTTGCCACGGTGGTATACCCATACCAGGTGGCGGAATCTGTGTAGGTGGCATCTGACCTGGGGGCGGTGGCTGATTGTTGCCAGCCATCCATGGCATTAACGGCGGAATGTTTGGCTGTGTGGTAGAGCCAGGAGGCGGCGGTGGTGGTTGCATCACACCCGGTGGCGGTGGCATGCTTACTGGTGGCTGCCACTGCATGTTCATATTATTCATTCCTTCGCCACCTTGACTCCATGGGGGCGGTGGCGCCATGCCTGGTGGCGGCATCATCGGACCGCCCTGCATCATCTGCGGCGGTGGATGTGCCGGAGCAGCCATTAGTGCACGAGGTGGTTGTTGTCTAGAAAAAAAATGTATGATTATTATATTCGATCTTTTTATATTGTCTATTGTTAGTTTCAAAAAAAAACTAAGAAAAAAGGGAAAGAAGAAATGGTCGTACCTGTCAAAAAGTCCGGGATAATTGGGATTAGGATTCTGTCTGGCTTGACCTGTCTTTGATCTGTCCGGTGGTGGGCCTTCTCCTAATTCTGCCATTAACGACATGTACTCCTCGTCTATCTTGGCTTTATCACCAGCCTGGGTCATTCCTCCCATTCCGGCAGCAGCTGGACCTCCTTGACCAGGTCTCTTCGATCTACAATCTCGAGCAATATGTCCCGCACCACCGCAACTCGAGCATACTATATTGTTCGTTACATTTGGCTTGTCTGGGCACTAAAAATTTTCATCAAAAATCATATATTAATTCCAAAATATATATGAAAACTTTTCAATATATATAAAATATTACAAACCAGCCAAGATTTATGATCCGAAGCTCCACAATTGGTACAACGCGGTCCATCATTTTCTCGTAAAGTTCCGTTCAGTAAAGCCAATTCGCGTAATTGATTACGTCTTAAGTCATTTTGACCTTCTGGTACTTCGACACCTTGCCGAATAATTTCATGTATCTGACAACATAAATCTATTTAATGTATATACTTAACTCTCAATGTATTATATACTTCAATTATTATTTTAATATTTAACAATATAAATAAAGACTGTATTCAATATTTGATGCTCTAATTTTCTTTTATATTTATATAGTTTTCAAATATGATAAAAAAAAAACAATATTATAAGTAAATGAGGAAAAACATACTCTTTCCACAGCCTTTTTCACAGCATCTAAATTATTTGCAGTAATATATGCATGCAAAGGTTCATCCTCGCCTGGTAAAGGTTGCCCATCTTTCCTGCCAACCTTTCCTTCCTTCACAGATCCTTTTCCACGAATTATGATTTTTGCACCTGTTTCTTTTTCCATAGCTATAAGATTTTTATAAAAACGAAGATTAAAACTTATAATTATATATGTTACATAAATCAGTAATTTTTTATAAAATACAATTTATTTACATTTTAGCGTATTTCCGCGTGGTCCAATAAGTAAGCCAACAAAATTTATATCAGGATGCTCTT
The DNA here is from genome assembly GCA_030586385.1 of Camponotus fellah. Taxonomy (NCBI): domain Eukaryota; kingdom Metazoa; phylum Arthropoda; class Insecta; order Hymenoptera; family Formicidae; genus Camponotus; species Camponotus fellah. The sequence continues at coordinate 1,672,744 of JAPIVC010001004.1, forward strand.
CCTGAGGAATCATTACTTTATCATGAACTCGTATTATTGGTGGCCTGAAAAAGAAAAATAGATATAAATATTGAGAAATATATACATAAATAATTTAATATAAATAAATATAATGATCTTATAAAATATAATCTTACTAAAATATAAATGTATATTAAGTATATAATACAAAATCTATAAGAGACTCACTTATAATCTGGTGGTGGTTTAAATTCTGGATTGATTTTGAGGATCTTCTGAATCAAATTATGACGTTCTTCTTCCAATTTACGTCTTGTACGATATTCTCTCGTGTTTAACCGTTTACCATCACTACTGTAAATAGGCTCTGGAGATGGAGATCTGAAAAATAAAAAGAATAATACCATATCAAGATATAAATTTTTATCAAGAAGATACTAGCATACAAGCAACCTGAGCCTACTATGACCGTATGAATATAAGTGGGGAAAAAACCGCTGATTTTTTTTAGAACAGAAAATTATGCAAATAGAACAGTAAAACTTTGATGAATAAGTAACTGTTACGTAATCTTTTTATTTTGGTGGTCTAATTTATTTTCTCTAGAAATATGTTATAAAGAATTTATCTCAATAAATTATAAAATTTATTCTATGTTTATCTATTGAAAAGAATATTGACAGCTTTGTTTAATATTAAGAATTATAAATGAGTTTATCAAGAGAAAGGTTCAATAATTTTATATCAAATAATAATATAGTATATAATCAAAAGATCCTAATATCAAAATATAATTAGATATGTCCTATAATTCATTGCATGATTGTATCAGTTTGCTTATGTAATCATATTATGTATGAATTTAGAATTAAATTAGAATTTCCCAACAGTGCCAAGATATCGAAATAAAAAATAGAAAAAATTATTATTGTCAAATATAGCATAGCTATATATATTTAATATTCTATAGTAGGTAACCACACTGGAAGACTGCGCGTTTGTGCACGGCAGATATTGGTATGATGTCAGCTGCTAAGACAGATCCTGCTGATTCTTAAGAAATAATCTTTTAGATTAGTTATAATGTGATTGATATATCTTATTACGTATTATTAAAAAACACAATGTGACATAAAAATAATGGTTCCAGCTAAAATTGGTAAAGTTAAACCTATTGGAATAAATTAATTTATTAGAAAAAGAGTATATGCATTTATTATTTAAGAGCTGTACCTGAAAGTAACGTTAAATTCTTTGTTACAGCATTAAGGTACAAATGAGAATTTCAATAAACCGATATTTTCCTGAAATCTGTGCTCATTAAGATTAGCAACAATAATTGATATTTATTGATTAATAATCTTCCTATTGGCACTAAGATTATTGTAATGTTTCAGAAATATGCGCCGTGCAAATCACGGCAGCCTGAATGGAGGAACAGAATTTTACTCAAAGGGGACCTATGTATGAGATTATAAATTTATAATGAAATATTGAGTGATAAAATATTAAAGCGCTGAAGATGCAGAATTTTTGCTAGTAAGTAAATAGAAATAGAGTGCAATAGGTCACCTGAGAGTTATTCTCTATATATGTGTGCAAAAATGTATCTATTTAAGAAATATATGAACTAGAATGCTCACTGTTCTTTTTAAACACTGCTACAGATCCATGATTGATTTCCTAACTAATTTATTATACATATTATACATATTGATAGCCAATTATCTTTTATATATATATTATATCTGAAGTCTAATAAACTAACTTAAGAATATAAATAACTTATAATAAGAATATAAAACTTAATTTTACATTGTTGTAGCAGTGTTTAATAAAAAAATGAGTTATAAGAAAAGATTGATTAGGGCAAACCAATACGATCAAAATTTATCTTCTATGTTGCGTGGGGGCTCTAATCAAGCCCAATATTTTCAGATATGACATCGGTATTCCCACACTAATTGAACCTGAGCCATAGAGATATCTTTAAGGCTCCTGTATTACTGAACTGCTGTATGGTCAGTAGATAGGTATTGTAGATATGTAACGTTCATTTTTGGTATGTAAGAGTTTCTTTCAAACCTTTCCTCGGGATTAAGTGGAATTCCAAGATCTCCGGTGCGTAATTTCCTGCTGATTTCCTCAATCTGCAGCTGAACTGTAAACCAACGGGTTAGAGGGGGCGGAAACCCCAACAGTTAGATATTGCCAATTTGCTATAACCATATACATTCTATAAAATAAGCATGTTTCAGAAAAGTAATAATATTGCATTGATAAATTTAAATTGCATCCTAATTACTTTTTTCAAAGTTAAAAGCTTATGATATTTTATGACTCATTAATTACAAAATTTGTATATTGAAGAAAAGAAATATTCTATAAGATATACAACTTCAAGTATTTGTTATATTATTATATGTATTTCAATAATATAAATAATGCTTAAATATATATAGTTTCATAGAATTTTATGGCACTAGAAGTATAAATTTAGCAATTGGATAATAATTATTCAGCAAAATTGGCAATCCCTCTTGCCAAATTTGATTCAAGATGGTTCTAAAGTTCCTGATGCTTACCTCTGAGAATTTTGAATCTTTATCAATATATATACATCATACTTACACATCATTCATAGCCATCTATACTCTATAAATTAGGCTTCAAAAACTTATGTACAGAAACAAAATATTTGAAATGATTCCCTAGCTATATATACTAGTGTACTAAAGGAAATAAGTCATGAATAACAATTGAGAGATAGAAACTTACAGAGATAAGCTTTCTCCTGTTCAGGAGTCAGATTTGTCGGTAGTACCGTAGGCATCCCTGGTATAAATGTTTTGTCATGTTCGCTACCACTCCATCTAGTCTTTTTCCTCTTCTTACGTTCTCCCTCTTTTGTTTCTTTTTCCTGTTTACTATCTCCTAAAAAAATTTTATCGTTAGATTATATAAATATTCTCATTATATATATATATATATATATATATATATATATATATATATACAGAGTGTCCCGCAACTACCGCTCCATATTTTAAAGGTAAATTCTCTGGCCAATTTAAAAACGATATTTCCTCAGCGAAAATGTCGAAGAAGATCATTATTTTTTGCATATTCTCAATTTTTGTCATGATGTATCTTTCTATCTAAGCCTTAAATTAAAATTCTATTAAAGTAAACTCTACCTAAAATTAACTAAAAAATATGACTTTATTAATATTTCCCATAAGGTTTAGTTTGCGAAAAACCCTTTATTTTCAATCATTTATAATTCGAAAACTATTAGTGCCTCGACATTTTCGCTGAGGGAAAATCCTTTTTAAATTGACCAGAGAATCTATCTTTAAAATATGGAGTGGTAGTTGTGGGACACAGTGTATGTATATATATATATATATTTTTTTTTACAGTATTTTTTAGATATGTTATATATACACATGCATATATATATATATATATATATTTAATATAGAAAAATATATAAGAAATAAAAATATCAGGAATATAGAAAGATTACACAAGATTAAAAACCAGGAATATTTTTTGCGAAAGAACTTGAATAAAATTAATATCTATCGGAATATTTTGCTGGCATTAATAAAAAAAATAACAAAGTAACGTATAAAATAGTATCAAATATATACACAATATATACAACAATATTAATGTAATAGATATATTCAAATAGTCTCAGAATTGAGATCGCTTGCACAACAGACGACGAAATGAAAGAGAGAGAGAGATAGAGATAGATAGAAAAGAGAGAGAGAGAGAGAGAGAGAAAGGAGCGAAGCTTTTGTTTCTTTTTCCTGTTTACTATCTCCTAAAAAATTTTATTGTTAGATTATATAAATATTCTCATATATATATATATATATATAATATATGAGAAATATATATATATATATTTACAGTATTTTTTAGATATGTTATATATACACATATACATATATATATATATATATATAATATAGAAAAATATATAAATAAAAATAATACCAGGAATATAGAAAGATTACACAAGAAAAACCAGGAATATTTTTTTGCGAAAGGACTTGAATAAAATTAATATCTATCAGAATATATATATTACATACATATTTTGCTGGCATTAATAAAAAAAAATAACAAAGTAACGTATAAAATAGTATCAAATATATATACAATATATATACAATATATATACAATAATATTAATGCAATAGATATATTCAAATAATCTCAGAATTGAGATCGCTTGCACAACAGACGACGAAATGTTACTCGTGAAAGACAGCGGGAAAGAGAAAGAGAGAGAGAGACAGAGACAGATAGATAATAAAGAGAGAGAGAGAGAGAAAGGAGCGAAGCTTTTGTTTCTTTTTCCTGTTTACTATTTCCTAAAAAAATTTTATTGTTAGATTATATAAATATTCTCATATATTATATATATATATATATTTCTTTACAGTATTTTTTAGATGTTATATATACACATGCATATATATATATATATATATATATTTAATACAGAAAAATATATAAGAAATAAAAATAATATTCAAATAGTCTCAGAATTGAGATCGCTTGCACAACAGACGACGAAATGTTACTCGTGAAAGACAGCGGGAAAGAGAAAGAGAGAGAGAGAGAGAGAGAGAGAGACAGAGACAGATAGATAGAAAAAACAGAGAGAAAGAGAGAGAGAGAGAGAGAAAGGAGCGAAGCAGTGAAGACTCACCTTCCGCCTCTCGCTTGCGGCTCGTAATGCTGGGCGAATTGGCGTTTATTTGCGTGCCGTTCGCTATCGCGGCGGAAACGGCGGCGGCAGCCGCCGCGGCCGCGGCCGCGACCGCCGCCGGATTCGTACTCGCGGGGCTTTGCTGCTGCTGCTGGGCGTTCTGCAGATAACTCGGATTCAGCAGCGACGTAAAATTCCGCGGTTGGTTCATACTGCTGGCGACGACACACCGTGCCGGCGGTATTGCTCGCGTTACCTCGTATGCGTATTTGCCTCGTCGATGCGGGTGGCAATTTGCGGTCGACGCCCAGCAATCGGCGACGAGCGAGCGACGTGAGACCACCGAAGTTTACACAACTAGGAAAATGGCGAGATCGACTTAAGGAAGGCGCCGTTAGCACACTTCCATTCAGGCGCACCCCGTAGCCGGATGTCAGCGCGGTATCTCTCTCAAGGCGCGTTTACATGTTACGCGAGCCTTTCTGATTGGCGCGTTTTACGAATCTCTAAAGGTCATTCTACAATAGAGTCGTAAAATCGTAAGTCGTAAGAAATTGACCAATCACAGTTGATTATTCTCCTGAACTTCAACTGGGATTGGTCAATTTCTTACGACTTACGACTTTACGACTCTATTGTAGAATGACCTTAAAGCGTCGTCTACAATGGCAGTAGGATTAATGGATTAAAGCTGTAACTAAAGAAATTGACCAATCACAGTCGAGTATTCTTTTGATGCTTGACTGTGATTGGTCAATTCCTTAAGTTACTGCTTTAATTCATTAATCCTACTGCCATTGTAGATGACGTGTAATGAGATTGGATTCGGCGGATTCAATTGCTAAATAGCAATCGAACATGATTAGTTTCTACTTTCAGATCCGACCAATCAGCGTCGAATTACATCAGAAAATCTAGTAATATTGCCCAACTACTGAGTCCGCTGAATGCGTCCATTAAGGTCATTCTACAATAGAGTCGTAAAGTCGTAAGTCGTAAGAAATTGACTAATCCCAGTTGAAGTTCAGGAGAATAATCAACTGTGATTGGTCAATTTCTTACGACTTACGACTTTACGACTCTATTGTAGAATGACCTTTTGTAGAATGACCTTAAAGGCTTTCGCACATGAATTGCCATAACCATAGATATAAAACAAAAACGTAAGCTGAAGAACCAATCAGAATATTGCTTTAGCTTTATGTATCCTAGAAGACGATAAAAATGATGATAAAGTTGGCCATAAGCAGAAGTAACTAGGATTTCAACTGGTTGAATCCTAGTTACTTTTGTCTATGGCCAACTTTATCATCATTCTTACAATCATCGACATATATAATGGACTGAGCATTGCGATAGCCAGACGAGCGCCCGCTATAGAGAGAGAGATACTACATGGGAGGCCTATGTCTGTCTCTTTTGCTAGTATTTCATTGGTAAGTTTGTTTCCCGCCTCGATGGGCGGGAACCAAAGTTACCAATGAGATACTAGCAAAAGAGACAGAATAGGCCTCCCATGTAGTATCTCTCTATAGGGGCGCTCGCCTGGCTATCGCAATGCTCAGTCCATTATATATGTCGATGTTTACAATAGATAATTTAAGCGCTAAGCCTTAAGAGATTGACCAATCACAGTCGAGTATTCTCTTCATACTTGACCGTGATTGGTCAATCTCTTAAGGCTTGCGCGGGATGGCCGCTCTCAGGTTTCTCTCTGCAGAAACCGAGATCTTGGCCCGATTTCGAGCATAACATAAGGCTTTAAAGCTTGACTTATCTTGTGATTATTTTGTTTACATTATAGTGTTTATGATTATTTGTATAAAATCTTACACAATTTAATTTAAAAAAATAGGGTATTATATATTATTACAATTTTCTAAAACATTTTTCATAATATTTCTTCTCATATAAATAAAATTTTCACTATTATAATCAATCCCTATGTATACTATTGATATATTTATTTCTAATACATTATCTGAATTGCAAGATGCGAAAAATAAGAGATTGTTACATGCTTAAGTTTACATGTGCATTATGCACATTTATAAATCTCTATTTTGCATTTCTTTAGGGAAAATAATGTCAGACAATATAAAGGTCTTGCTGAAGGAAGCTCGTGAATCTTTCAAACAGAATGAATATCTGGAGACTATGAAGAAATGCAAAAAGATTTTGAAGAAAGATAAAAACAATTATGTGGCATTAATTTTGTTAGCACGTGCTATGCAGGAAATAGAAGAATTCAAAGCGCAGGTAGTCTTAGTTCTTCAAAGAGCTGTAGAGGTACAACCAAATAATCCATTAGCTTGGCAAGGTCTAGTAGCATATTATGAAAAAGAGCCTCAAGATAATGACAATTGGAAAAAGCTGGCTTCAGCTTATTGCAAACTTTTACAATTGGATAGGTACGAAATATTTTGCTACAATTTTCAAAAGACTAAATTATATAGAAAGCAATAAAAAAAATACAAGTTTTTATATTTCTGTTTAGTGACTCTTCCAAATTTACATATTTTATCAATAAAGTCTCAGAAATTGTCCTGAGAATCAAAGATGATGAAATATTATTCGAAGTATTAGATACATTGAGTGTGTTACGAAAGATTTATAACAAAGAGAAGACAAATCTGATTGATAAGACTCTAGCATGGGTTTTAACAGAATATCCTACTAATAGTATAACTAAGTATCAGGAGTTTTATGAAGATATACTAGCATCTGTAATAAAAGATACAGATCTATTGAATAGACAAGAATATTATAGAAAATATTTAAAGATGTTATATGACTCCAATAAATTTGCTCTCTTATTAACGGCAGCTCAGGATATGCATGCTCAGTTCTCACAGGATACTTGTCCTCTAGGTAAATTAATTCAGTCAATTCTTATCGATATTTAAAGTGTTTATTATTTTTTTTTAATAATATAATTAATACTTTTGTTTAACAGAATGGATTTGTTATATCTATTATCAAGAGGCTATATTAAATGAAAAAGATCTCGACATTGATATAATTCAGATTTATGAGTCTCTTTTAAAATTGAATGCAAATTCTGAAGCTGCATTAATTGCAAAGGCAATATATTTGAAGAGCACGGATAAGCTAATCAATTCTCGCGAGTGTTTAAATCAAATAATTTCATTAAATTCACAATTATTCTATGCATGGTTAGTATTAAGCCAAGTATATTATAAACTTTATTGCTGGGAACAAACTGAAAATGCTTCCAAACAAGCATTACAATTAATGAAACCTCACTTGAAAGACAAATTGTATCATAAAATTAAATTGAGATTACTTGAAGCAATGAGTAGAAGTAACAACAAACAAAAGTTGATACAAACACAACAGATGTGCGAAGAGGTATTTTTTGATATATATTATACTGACATATATGAAAAATATTATATAAAACTTATGCAAGTCTTCCTTAATATTTCTTTAAATATATTTTTAGCTGTTAAAAACCGAATCTTCTGTACAATTGCAATTGATATATGCACGGACAAATGCTTCATTGGATAAACCTGATGCTATTGCTGTATTAAGCAACTTAGAGTCTCAAGATGAAGTTAAAATCCAAGTTCTTATACTAAAAGCATTATACCTAAAGAAACACAAGCAATATGAAGAAGCTATTAATATTCTTGAGCTAGCTTTAAATAATTCTGAAGCTTGGTTGACATTTGGTAAAATATACTGGGATATGGGAGATTATAATCATAGTCTGATGGCTTTCTTAAATGGTGTCCAAGCAGATCGTAATAATTGGGAATGCATGGTTTATTTGGGACATTATTATCGCGAACATGGCAATGATGTCGAGCGTTCGAGAAGATGTTATCACACTGCATTACAAATTAATCCGAATTCTGAGGAAGCTGGCATTGGACTGAGTACAGCTTATCGACTTCTGAAAAACACTGTAATAAGCATTATGTAAAAATTCTTTCAAGTACAAATTTTATATATTGTTACAATAGTAATCGTATAATCTCCTGAAAGTTTTGATCATTTTAACTGATAGATATATGATACTTAGGACGCCAATATACATCTATTGCAAAGAGTAACTATGCAACAAGGTACAGGAGCGAAATGGGCCTGGCTCCAATTGGGTCTACAGCATTTAGATCAAGGCGATGCAACTGAAGCTATCAAGGCATTACAGCATGTAATCAGAGCTGATCCTAACGACAAGTATAACAATCATACCTTATCATTTCATCCTATTACAGAGTGCTCTGATATTTTTATCACAAATTTACACTTTATAGTCATAGCTGGGAATCTCTGGCGGATGCTTATTTAGTGCGTGGTGCTCACACATCGGCATTGAAATCGTATCAACGTGCGTTGCAGCTGAGTCCAGGAGCCTTGTATCCTATGATACAACTCGCTAACATCAAACTGGTATAAAATCTATGAGAATTACACATATATACACACACACAAACACACATTGTATATGTTATTATTATTATTCTTATTATTATTATATACATATATATTGATATAAACTTATTTTTTCAGCTCATTGGTCAGCATAAAGAAGCTAAAGAGGATTTTGAGAATATATTAGAAAATGATAAAAAATATATTCTTGCTTTAAAAGGTTTAGCTCAAGCATGTTTAGGTCTAGCAAAAGAAAATATCGCAAAACATTTTCTATGTCGTGCAAGAGAAAATCTACAACAAGCGGTAGATAATTTGACAGAAGCTATTATGATACGCAGTGATCTGTCCTGCAATTGGAAATTGCTTGGCGATGTCTGTTTTAGAACAGCCGGTTTGCCAGAAAAGTATTGCTATTTAAGAATCAAATCTATTTTAATGAAATTCGATAGTGCCGAGGAGTATATGAAAATTAGAGGAAATGAAATACTCACATTATCAATAAGGTGAGAAAAAGAAATTATTAAGATATTTTTTTAAAAATATATTTTTCATATATTTCATTTTTAAAACGATACCACTCTAGCTTCAAAAATTAATTCGTTTTATCGACGTGCTATTTTATCAGATGCTTTTGTCGAGCGTTATCTACCGCGGAAAATTCTTCATTGTTATGGCACGATTTAGCATGCTGTTACTTGATGCAATTGGACCGCGATTATACAGTCAATAAAGACGACACAGCAGCCAAATGTCTTGCTGCTGCAAAACATGCCATCAGACTCTGTCCACAGTCGTGGCTACATTGGAACATTTTGGGTGTTATTTGCATGTCACCATATATAAAGAATTATGCTCTGGCCCAGCATTGCTTCGTTATGGCGATTGATCAAGAGTCAAACAATGCGATAGCTTGGAGCAATCTGGCCACATTGTACCTGCATCTAGGTACACTTAGAAACATAATTGTCACTTTTTTCATTTTATTCTGTCAATTATCATTTTACTCTGTTATTAATACGTATTTTATATCAATTACTTAATATATTATTTGTTGATATAAAGGAGAGACTCATAGAGCGAATAAAGCATACTCTCGAGCGCAACGTGCGGATCCCGGTTATATGAATAGTTGGATAGGCCAAGGAATAATCGCGGAAAGCTCGGAGAAAGTCGATCCGCAAGAAAGGATGGATCTGTTCCGACATTCAACACAATTGGGTTATCACAACGAAGCGGCTTTAGGCTATGCTCATTGGGTACTTACCACTCTTTTAGATCCTATAATGAAGAGAGATCCATTATTTGTTTACGTTATCGAAAACATGCACGCGATACCTGCAGCAGCCGATGTTCTCACTTGGTATACAGGTGGGCGTTAGAGATAACTAAGTCAGCTCGACGTGATATTCTCTTTTTATATTTCGGAGCGAAATAAATTTCATTATTTTCAGAGTATGTACCGAACGACGTTTATGCTCTAAATACTCACGGTCTGTTGTTGGAACGACTGAGATTGTATAATACGGCGGTTAAGCAATTTGTCAGAGCTTTAAAACTGAGTCAGGATGAAAAAAGAGATATGATATCCATAAATTTGGCACGCGTTTTGATTCAAATCGGAAAACATGAGGAAGCGATCGAGTTATGTAGACAAGTGAAACGTGGAAGTTTCAATTCTCAATGCCATTTGGCATTATCGTTATTTAAAGCCAAGCAATATGAAGAATCGTACAATACGTACGAAGCAGCTCTACATTGGCTAGCAGACACCGAAACGCACAAAGCGAATATTTTATGCGCGATGGCCGCGATTGCTTATATCTTTCAAGGAGCGGACGCTGTCAAGACTCTGCTATTCCAATGCATAGATATAAAACCGCCCGTCATAGCTGGTTTCTTAGCAATCGTTGCTTTAGGAATTTTACACGATGACTCCAATATGACCTCTTTAGTGTTAGAGGAATTGAAACCATACATAAATGATCACGAATATGGTCATCATGTTGTCACATTATTCGCATATTATCAAATCATTCAAGGAAATCTTACGGAAGCTATCCGAATTTTCTCCAAAGCTATTTTCAGACATCCTAGTAAGTGTGTGATATTATTTATCAAATATTCGAGCTTATCTTTTAAAACAAATTTCTATTTATAGATGACATCAGATATTGGGTTCGTCTTGTTAGAGTCTCATTGTTGAATACAGATTTGGATATCTTTCGTAAATGTGCTCAGACAGCATTGGTTTTAAGCAGAAATACATCCATGACTGATATTGTATATGTTGCTTGCGCCTCCGCATATAGTCATTTCGGTACGACAAAGGGTCTTAGACAGGCTCAGAAAAATATATTTACATATCCGGCCAACGTTGAGAGCTGGGCTAATTTTATTGCTACTCTTCTACCTAGGTCAGTGTTATAAAAACTGATGTTTTGTCTTACTAGACTATATTTATATGAATTATTTTTCTGTTTATAGATGTACAGACAAGGATTCCAAGAATAATAATCAATGGATATCGTCATTAATATCTGTGATAAAATCACAATACCAAACTTCTGACTATATGTCACAATGGCTTCATAATATACAAAAACTTATTTCTTAAGCTACAACTTAATGTGCATTCTTTTATGATTTATTGTAAAAATATATTTTGTAAGCATTATTGTGTATAATAAATCTAAGTTATGTAATGAATTGTTTGTATACATAACTTAAAGTCTTATGAATATTGTTAAAAATTGATCAAATCTTATATAGATGAAGGAGGTATATCAATGATTAAGTTTGATTTCTATTTTAATCTATATATGATCGATGATTGTATGATCAAATTGCAATTGTTTTTATTAAGTAAAGTTAAGTTTTTATTAAGTTGTATTTACTAAGAACAATTGCGATTTAGATCATCAATCGATATAGATCATTTATTTATTTATCATTGTTATAATCTTAAATTTACCCAAACTAATAATTATTGGGTTATGAAATACATTCTACAACTTTGGATTTACAAAAGATCTCGCATTACTGGTCTATTGTATGAAAATGATCGCGGAGGATTAGATTGAAATTGATTTTTGAATCGTCGTTGAGTACGCTTTAATGGATCGACAGTTATTTCAGAAACGAGATGCTCTTCCAAGGTCAACTGTAAAAAGAGAATGTAATTACATTTAATTCCTTTCATCACAAAATAGTTATTATTAAATAAAAGACAAAGTTAAGATAGTTAATATACTTAAATTCTTAAGCAGAATATCTTAGAAGTAAATATGGCAATTATGATCTATAAAAGTTTTATCAAATTCAAAATAGATTATAGTTTGTTTGTATTCTTTCCGAGAATCTTTCTTAGAGAAAGAAATAAAATCGAAATATTACAGCATAAGGGAGTACGAATTGCATTAGGATATAGAAATAGCACTCCAACAAATGTGACGATTGCAGAATCTAAACTAATGAGATTAGAGGATATGGCAGAATTCTTGGCTATGAATTATTGACTAAAAATATTTTACATATACTAAGAATATAATAGGAATGATGAATAGATTAAAGATTATGAAAAGTATAGACAGAATAATTCCGGAGATGGATTAAGTATTCTCATAGAAACTTGGAGAGATTTAAAAAAATTCAGAAATAAAATAAAATTATTGGCCAATAAAAAAATAAAGACTTAGATATAGGAAAGAGAAGAAAACTTTACACCAATTACGGGCTACTTCTAAATTATAAAAATATATGTAATCTTAGAGAAGATTACAAAGTTATTTATACAGATGGATCGAAACAGAATGACAAAAGAAGCGTAAGAATAGCAATAGAAAATAGTGATGTAGCGTTTAAATATAAATAATAAATAGTTAAGTATAAATAATAAAAGAATAGTTAAGTATAAATAATAATGTTCCATATTTAGTGCAATAATCGCTATTGAAAAAGATCTAGGATTTATTTAGAATAATAACTTAAGCCTAATGTTGTGATGCTCACAGATTCATTAAGTTCTTGTAAAGTGCTAATGAATAATTCCAATGAATAATGTATATCAATGTAAATGTACTATCAGAATAAGAGAAAATTTTTAATTTATCAAAGGAAAAAATGAGAATAGTTTGAAAATAAGATTATTATAGAGTGGATACTAAGTTACTCAGGAATTCAAGGAAATGAACTTGTAGATATGTTAGCTAAAGAAGCGACAGATGAAGACACTGGCAAGAATTAAGATTTCGATGAACGACTGGAAAGTTATTTTTAAAAAGCAAATGTAAAATAATAAAACTAGAGAGAGATTAGAAAAGGAAAGTACTTACAAGAGCTTAAAATATTTTAACATTTTTTAAGAATAGTTGTAAACCTGGTTCAAGAAGATTGATCACAATGATTAATAGACTAAGAGCTAATTACTATAAATTAAATGAGTCATTAGCAAGGAAAGAATATATAGATAGTCCAAGATGCGAATCCAAATTGTGAAGCAGAGATACAAGATATTCATCATATTGCTTTTATTTGCGTTAAGTATGATGAATTTAGAAATAAGTTTTATTAGGAGTTAGAAAAGAAACAGTTGTTCCATTATAATAGAGATAACTTAAGGAAATTAATTTGAAACCCTTAAGAGCTATGTGGACCTTCCTCAAAGAAAGAAAGTAAAATTATTTAAAAGAAAAGGTTTAGATGACTGAAAAATGATTGAAGGAATACTGGTTTTATGAACAGATGTCAAAAATCCATTGAAGACTAGATCGGTTGACAGCACGTAAAATACACACAATAAAAAAAAAAAAAAAAACAAAAAAACATTCACTATATTCAGTACTGAATAATATTTAATACCTATCAGCTTGATTAAACATGTATGTGACAAATCCTTTATAATATGTAAAAAAATCCTTTATAAAATATCGATTAGTTATTTCAGAAATGATATGCTCTTCTAAGATCGAATGTAAAAAAAAATATAAAATCTAATATATAATCTTTCTTCAAAAGAAATGTTATATAAAATATTGATATAAAACATACAAAAATTATAATTAATTAATGAGTATAAAAGCGAATTAAAAGAAATTTTAAAAATTTGTTCATTTTGTTTTAAATTTTGTTCTAATATACATTTCAATATCTTGTATGAAACATGAATTTAAAATAGAAATCTATAAAATATTATCTATAAAATAATATCTATAAAATAATATAGTTACATTTACCCCCTTACATTTTTTTAATCCCTTTCATCACAATCTCACAATATTGAACTATGTTTAATTCTACCAGATTTAAACATGTATATGTAACAAATTCTTTATAATATATAAAAAAATTTACCTTATAAAATTATATAGAATTACATGCAATAGATTAATAATAATTATCCATCAAAGTTATTATCTTAGTAAAACTTACATCATGCAAGATATGATTGTTGCTCTTCAACAGTCCAATCAACTTATAAAGCTCAAAGTCTTCAGGAATATTCTCCTTTGCCATAGCCTCCTCCAATTTTTCAATCTGAAAATATACATAAAAATAGTACATATTTGTTATTGCTTAAATATGTTATATTTAAGTAGATACATACCACATCTTTGAAATAACTTTCTTTATGAATATTTGGCCTATCAGCTTCTAGCGATTTTCTAAAGAGAGGCACTATTTCAGTGAATTTCTTCAAATCTGCATATGCCAAAACTTTCAAGCATCTTATATCAATATATCGAGATTCTTTTATCGTAGTTAAAATTTCTATAGCTATGTGCGATGAATTTTGGTTAATGGCTAAAGCTGTTAAAAATGTGCTGGCTCTACGCATAAATATAAATCCTTTATCATTTATTTCTCTCCAGATATTTAGAGAATATTCCAATGTTTCTGGTGTATTCTGAAAGTATTAAATATGATAATGTAAAATAGGCTTTGATGAAATTTAATTTTATTTTTTGCTTTTACAAAAAATGTTACCTCTTTATAACAAGCAGCCATAACTAATATCAAAGAATTCCTTGGATATCCACCAGAATCTAGGTTTTTAGTTTTAATTATATCATACACATCTCTCATTTCTGAATACCTCTCATGCTTATATAGCAGAGATAAGAGAATCTGATAGCTAATCAGCTGATCAAAGAAATTCTCAAACTTAGGATCTTTGAAAGCAGTAAGTGCAAGGTCTGGTTCGTCAAGATAATAAAAGGTACGCATTACTACAGGACCAAAGATGAAAGTGCCAAATCTCAATTCTTTATTTTGACTGTTAAACTTTGTTATCATCTTGACGAGCAATTCAATATCTTCAGGTGTTTTCTGTACTAAATGCAACATAGACTTCAGGTCTTCTGTGAAAATCTGACCTTCCGTGTTGCAGATCTCCTGTATTTTAGTACGGAATGCATTCTCGACATTTAAAAATTGATTGCGAAAGTTTAATCGTGCATTTTCATAGCCATGTAGACCTAAACTTTTTTCAGAATATATGAATCTACAAGCTGCAAAATAAAAAAAGATAGTACATAATCTTTCTTCAAAAGAAATGTTATATAAAATATTGATACAAAACATACAAAAATCATAATTAATAAATATGAAAACGAATTAAAAGAAATTTTTTAAATTTGTTCATTTTGTTCTAAGCTTTATTTATTTTTTAAATTTTATCCAATATACATTTCAATATCTTGCATGAAGCATGCATTTAAAATAGAAATATCTATGAAAAAATATTAAAATTTTTTTTTTTTTAATTTTCTTTTCATA
Source organism: Camponotus fellah (assembly GCA_030586385.1). NCBI lineage: Eukaryota > Metazoa > Arthropoda > Insecta > Hymenoptera > Formicidae > Camponotus > Camponotus fellah. Next base: position 1,688,618 of record JAPIVC010001004.1, read on the forward strand.
TATATATATAACACATTTGATATAATAATAATAATAATACATTTTTCAAATATGTATAATTTATTTAATCTCCTTTATCAATTATTGTAAGTATAATATGATGTAATACAAATAACGGAATATTAATTAAAAGTTAATATTGGAAATATATTGATGCATGTCTTCTAAAGTATAATATAAATAATATTCAAATATTAATGTCGCATAGAATGCTTTATAAATCGACGATAAAAATAATTCAAAAAGATCGAAAAGGTAATGCGACGCGAGGTTAAGCTGAAGTTACGTACAGTTTAGGAAGCCTTGTCTCAGAACGATGTTGCTGGCAACCTTTGCGTTGATTCTCGTAAGACTCCTTATTGTCCCAGCCATTATTTCTGTATGTAAATGCTATAAATCTTTTACCGTGTATCAGTACACCAAGTTCTTATCAGCTAACGCGAGTCGGTCGAGCGAAACGTGCGAAGAGAGGCGAGAAGAACGAACCGGAAACTTAGTGGCTCGACATTATACACATGATTTCCGGTTTCGCCAGAAATTTTTTTAAATCAAACGCAGATCTAAAAGAGGAAAATCAAATTATAGAATATTTTTGAGGAAGGAAAATGTGTGTGATTCTTTTCTTTATATTTCTTTTAATATTTGACTATCAAGAAAGATCTGACAATACTTGTCTTAAAAATTAAACCTTTCTCTTACGAATTTATTTCAAGATTACATTCAATGCGCGTGCGCGAGAAAAAACCCGTTTCGGAATTGACCAATCAGAGTAGCCGGCCGGCAAATTGCTTTATTCCGATTGGTCAATTTCATTCGCAACGTAGTGTGATTAGGACTTTAATGGTATTTAAAGGACATTTAATTGACCAATCACAGCAAAGAAATTTTTGCTCCCAGTCGGTCCATTAAACGCTATTTTAGTCCACCTTGGGATCCTCCGGTGGGACTTTCGGATGAACTCATAACCTTAACGGCGCTAATATAACCTAAGTTTCCGAATTTGTGACTCTCGTTGTACAAATTAATTTAAGAGAAACTGCATAGGTTTAAAATTTAATTGTGTATATATAATTTACGAATTAAAGCCGCAAAATGTCGGAGCGCAAAGTTTTAAATGTAAGTACGAAATTTAAAATAATATTTAATAAATAATTATAGTGTCTGCTTCAACTTATCCTTTCATATTTTTTATATTTTTAGAAATACTACCCACCAGATTTTGATCCGTCGAAGATTCCGCGTATGAAATTGGCGAGAAATCGTCAATACACTGTGCGTTTAATGGCTCCGTTTAATATGCGATGCAAAACATGCGGCGAATATATCTATAAGGGCAAGAAATTTAATGCGCGTAAAGAGGACGTCGAAGGGGACGATTATCTGGGCATACGCATCTACAGGTTCTATATTAAGTGTACTCGCTGTCTGCAAGAGATATCCTTTAAAACAGATCCTAAGAACACAGATTACGAGATCGAGGCAGGTGCCACGAGAAATTTCATGGCACTGAAACTGGCTGAGGAGCAAGCGCAAAGAGAAGAGGATGAGGAGAAAGAGGAGGAGGCAACTAATCCAATGAAGCTTTTGGAGAAGAGAACGCTCCAATCTAAACAGGAATTAGAACTGTTAGAATCTTTGGAAGAGTTGAAAGATTTAAATCGTAGACAACAGACTATAGATTATGATCAAATGTTGCAACAATACGACACAGATACTGCTAGACAGAGAACAGAGAAAGAACAAGAAGAATTAGACGAGCAATATATTAAATCTATATTTGGTAAAAGACAATTAACTGGGACTGTTGTGGAAGAGAAAGTTGAAGAAGTAAAGGAAGAAGAAGAAAAAGATGAACCTGTTAGAAAAATGTTTAAAACAGAAGAAACAAGCGATAAAGAAAAAGTGAGTTAATCTTACATCTAATACATTTTTTTTTCATTTCCAAAAAGAACTGATGAATAAAATGTATATTAAAATTGATGACTATAATTATTTGTTATTTGTAGGAAGATTCTGAACATTTCTCGAAATCAACAAAAGTATCATTGTGGTCAGAAAATACAGGATTATCATCTAACAAGAAGAATTTAGTCAAGAAAAATATTAATATAAAGATAAATGCAAAGGCAACACACAATAAAAAAGCATCTGAAAACGTTCTTACTGATTCACAATTGGATGAAACCCCTAACATGATGAATACCTCAGATACAACAGATATAGCCTCTAAATCGACTACTGTAAGTAATAGTTTATCATTATTAGGTGCATATTCAAATAGTAGCGATAGTGACTAAAAAGAATATAGAGCAATATATATATTTTTCTCATGTATATATTTTTATTCAACAAAATAAATATTATTATATAAAATAAACGAAATTTACAAACAGCATATTTATAAATATGTTCAAAAATATAATAATTACAACAAAATGTATGTAATTATATAAAATTTTAAATATATATATAATTTTAAGTACCTCATTGTATGTCCATTAGACATGTAAGCATATGTAAATAATTTGTTAAATCTAATATGACTTGTAGATTGATACTTATAGAATTTATCGACGATTACAGAGTTTCTTATAGGATGCCAAAGGTTTTAGTCCTAAAACATAAAAGATTAGATTATCAGAAATATATGAAAGCATTGACTGTTTCAGTCTATTACAAGGCTAGGCACTCTATAAGAAACTCTGTTCAATCAAGTTACATAGACATACAATGTAAAGAGTACCTAGCCTACTAAAACAGACCATATTAACACACTCAAGATGATAAAAAATTCCAAGAATTTTACAAATTTTATTATAAGAATAAAGTCTTTGTGCGTGCGTATATATATGCATGTGTATGTGTATGATATATGTAATGAATTCACATAAAAAAGATCTATCTTGAGTGCATTAATGTGTCTAAAAGTTAAGATGTCTAAAATTTATTTTTCTTCTACAATAACGATTAATTTATTAAAAACAATGGCGGTTTGCAAGTTTGATATTAGTATAATTTATTTGATTAATAAATATAAGAATTAATTGTTAAAATGCAAACAATAACAAAATTTTCAAGATTCCAAAAGTAAAAGTTACTAATGCATATCATTATCATTTCAGTCATTATAATTATATGTAATCTAAGAAACATTCAATTCAAATCACTCACATACAATGCAATTGTTGCAGACATAGACTGTTTAAATAATTATTTGATCAATATAGATATTCATCAAAAATTTATATTGCAAGACGAGTTATGATAAATTATAACACTATGTCATGCAAATAATTCGATTACAATCTTGACAAGATGTATGAAGAAATCGTTTTGGGAAACGACTATATCGACGACAATATTGTTCACGATGATGACGTGACCTTCTGCTACGGCTCTTTTCACTATTGCGATTTATAAGAGGATCAATAATCCTGAAAAGGCAATTTGTGTCTTTTTCGAATGAGCTACGCTTATTATGAAACCTATTTAAGCCAATCGTAGGTTCGCCAAAGGCTTCTAGAGCCGAGGAATCCATCAGCCAACCATAGAGGGATTTCTGAATGGGAACTTGATGATCTTTGACAGGATGGATTATAACATCACGTTTATATTTCTCATTAATTTCATTGCGTTGACATTGCTCGCAAACGAAAGCCTCTTCCTTATCGGAAGAAACATGGCACCAATCATCAAGATAAAATTCTTCCGGCGAAGGAAACGGATTTTTTATAGATGAAGTATGATATGGATAATACGGTTTTGATCTTTCGCATGAACATGAATCGATAAGATGAAACATTGGTAGAGATGCTTTCAGTAACGTTCGCTTCGACTCGCAAGAAAAAGTGCGTGGCAGTTTATTGTCGATGGAGTTTGGCCGAGATTTAGCATCCGAGTATTTTCTCATGACATACCGATTGTTATTATTCTTCTCTCGTAAGCTCACTTCTAGTTGAGCGATGCGATGCTCCAACCGCGTGCGTTGTGCCTGCGCTCGATCCTGCTGATCCTCCAACAGCTTGACCAACTTCTCCAGTCGCATCACTTGCATCTGCTTACTTTCCAACGTGGTATACAGTTCTTGAATTGCTTCAGTCTTCGCAGCAATCTGTTTATTGATCTAGAAAAAGAGTTATCGATGTAATTAAATTCTGAAAAATGTGATCAGTGTGTCAGATCAGAAAACGTGATCAGAAAGACCCATAAAATATAAATTAAAAAATATTAAAAATTAAATATTATAAATATTATAAATATTATAAATTAAGAAATATTAATATTAATATATTTAAAACTTTTATAATCTCTCTAAATATGGCTTAAAAGAATTTTTCTGAAAGTATTTGAAAAAAAATAGTAGAATTATGCCCAAGTGATATTACTTCATCGATATCTTCATAATTTTCGTTGGCAAGATTATTCGCGTTCGTTTGCTTTCCCTTAAGAAGACTCAACAATTCATCCCTGGCTTTGAGAAATTTGCTTTGCTCCCGCATCACCCGATCGCGTTGTTCCAGCTCCAGCTGTTTCTGAGTCAGAGTGGTTTCCAGTTCTTGATTCTGTTGCATAGCCTCGGCTAAACTATTTCGCAAATCGCTGATCTGCTGCTGAAGCTCGATCGTGTCGAAGCCCGTTTTGCCACCCTCCTTCGATTTTGCGTAAAGATGACGCTGAACTTCGGCTAATTGATTCTCTAGCATTTCGTTTCTTTCTTGCCTGCACATTCATAACGAGATTGAGAATCTGACCTGACAAACTCAACAAACATTGAGTCATATAAGTAAATAAAACCTACAAATGTAAAAGATTGTCACATATCATAAGAACAAGCTAATTTCTGTATCATATAAAATGAAAAAATTAATTACTTTGCAATTATATATATATATTTGTTATAAATTATTTAACGGAGTAATTAATTAACGAAATAATGTTTTAATAGCTAAAGCTTACGTGAATCTGGCAATATTTTGCAGCTGAGCATGCTCTAACATTAGGTTCTGGAGATCATTAGTCTTGGCTATGAGTTCGGCAGCTAGTTTATCTTTCGTCTCGTCTTCGTTATCACTCTGTGGACGAATAAAAAGAACAAATAATTGAAATTAATTTCGAGGATTGAGATTTAGCAGAGATAAAAATAAAGACAGTCTAACGAGCAATCGAAAGCGATCGGTTTTTAGCTCTTATATGAGTAGAAATCTCGAAAGTAGTGCAAACTAACGGCTGCCTGATACATGACGGTGACAATCTCTTGCTTTTCCCTTTCTAATTGCTCGATCTTTTCCCTTTGTTGTTCCAATTGGGCTCGGGCAGCTGTCAAATCATTGTACAGACAAATTTCGTTCTCCGTGTGATTGTTATCTAAAATATAGTCATGATTGAGGACAAATAAATATTATATAAATATTACAAATAAATATTATATATCACATTTATATTTTATATTATATTTTATATTATATTTCCACATTTATATCATTTGAATGAGTAAATATAAAACTAGCAAAGCGATATTGAAATAAATCTAAACTTATTTACCTGTCACAACTAAATTATTGCTTTTTTCACTCGCGAGGTCGCAGAGCAACTGACTCTTCTCTTCGAGATGTTTGCAACGTTCTTCAATTTCTGTTAGAGCATTCTCGGCTTGCTGTCTATAATGAATTTGATTGAAATTTTAGTAATTTCTTTTTTTTAATAATTTTCTTTTATAAAATAATTATAAATAAAAAAATTTATTCAAAAGAAAAAGAGAGAAAAAAAGAAAATGTTATATATAAAATCATATATATGTAATTTGTAAATTATATATAATTATTTTATTCCATTAAAGTAATATTAATTATATAATTATTATATTTCTTTAATAATATTAATATAAAAAAATTAATAACTAATGGTAAAGGCAGAACTTTAATTACTCACCTCTTTTCTCTTTCTTCGTTGATTTCCTCATTGATCGCTTCGAACTTTTCTGATAATTCCTTAATAGTACCATTTGCTTCAGCTTCCTTGCGAACCATTCTTTGTTTGAGTTCTAGCATTCTAAAGTAGGTAAAAATATAGATCAGAAAAAGAATTCCCTTAATACTCTTATTACATATAAAGTAATTTTATCTATCTATATAAATATAAATGATAATAAATATATATATCTTTATCATCATTTATATTTATATGAAATTATAAATTTTTATTAAAATTTTCTCCTTACATATATAACTATTTATTTATTAAATTTGTTGACTTTTAGATTTCTTAAAGATAAAGAGAATTAAGAAGAATCTCAATATTTGGGGAATGATTAAGATGATAACCGTGACTCGAAATTGTCGCGTTGTTTCTCCATCTTCGTTATAAGATCCTCGCTGCTTTTCATTGCCTTGTTCATATCCTTCATCCTTAATTCCATTGAGTGATCCTTCTGCTTTAATTGAGCCTCCAAGGTCTTTATACCGTTCTGCAATTGCTGCGACTTTAGCTCCTCGTTAGTCACATGTACCTCTAGGTCACGAATTCTCGTTTTTGCTTTTTGCATCTGCAAGTCTATCATTCGCATCCTTTCTTTGCCTTGACTCGCCTTGTCACGTTCCGCCTTGAGCTCCTGCAAAGCGATGTTCAGCTGCTCCTGCAAATCCTTGCGCTCGACATTTTGTTGCTCCTTCTTCATGCGACCGAGATAATTGTCATATTCAATGCGCAAGTTCGAAGATCTCGTTGCAAATTCAGTGATAAAGTCCCTCTGGGTCGCTTTCAGTTCGTCCAGTTGCGTCTTTAGCTCTTCGTTGCTCTGTACGAAGTTCGCCTGCTGCATTTCTGCTTCTGAATAATCCACTAAAATCGACACTTTACCCATCTCGTCCTGCTGACGTGATTCTGTTAGCCAGGACTTAACGAGAGAGGCAAACGACGAGCTTCTGTCCAGGGTACGTTGACAAAGCTCTTGAGAGCGGTCGCAGAGATCCTCCAGCTGATTTTGTAGCAACGACACTCCCATCACCATCGACTCATCTATACAGACCTGCTCCCATTGTCCGTAATCATGCAAGTTTGTCTCGATCGACGGACTTTGCTTAAGACATTCCACTTGAAATGACTTTGGCTCTTCGACCTTGCCAGGATCCTTGCCGCCGACCGTAATTATCTTTTCCCGTAGATTCGATATCTCATCGTACAAATCCTGCGTGATTTTCTGGAAATGGAAGAAAATATTTAATTAATATTTAAATATTTAATAAGAAAAAATTTAATTTTGTTCTTCTTTATTACAATATTGATTTTTATCAAAGCTTAAAATCTGATATATTAAGAAAATTATCCAAGAAATCATAATAATTGAAGAATCTGGAATAATATAAAGTGAACGAAAAGATTTTCTCGCTCAATATATAAAAATTTGTTTTACCTGCTTTTCAGCGAGCGTTTTTTTTAAATTAGTATATCGCATTTTTTTTGCGCTATATTGGATCTCCAAGTGTCGCTTTTCCGCGGAAATTGCAGTCGTTGGTTTCCTATTAGACAACATATTCAAAGTCATGCTTGGTCGACGAGCGGAATTATTATTGGAGCTAATACCGCTAGAAGACTCTTCACACATTAACGAATCGCCCTGCAAAAAAGATAATTAGTTTGATGGATAGTGTAAAATAAAGAAAAATAAATATTAAAAAACATTATTATTATGAATAATTAATAAATATTAAATATAATAATTAATATTATAATTAATATTATAATTAATATTAAATATTATAATTATTATAATATTATAATTATTCTAATTATTATAATATTATAATTAATATTAAAATAATTAATATTATAATATAATTAATAAATATTATTATGAAAAGAATATAAATTAATTTGTTATTATTGAATATTAATAATGAATTAATATTAATGACTACAATATGTTTCCATAAAATGGAGTGCTGAAAGTATACAGTTTTCCTTTATTAAATACAAAACTATTTAGCAACTATTTGGTAAGGTATTGTAATAACGTACTTGCATAGCATTTCGCCCAACCAGGGTTGTTGGAATTCTACTCTTGTGGGTTTTATTTCCAGTATTAAATGCTGCAGATTTTCTTGAACTATTAGATGATGGGCGATCTTCCACTTTTTCTATAAAATAATAATATAAATATATAAATAAATATGCTTTTCTTTTCTAAAAGTATATAATTATATAATAGATTACATAATTTACTAATTAATATTGAGATGTAAGATTTTCTTAGCATTCTATGTTTTTGCTCTTTTTTTTCTTTTTATCAAATTGTGAAAGTGTTATCTCTTTCTTTTAAACATAAACAGTAAAATAAATAAATAAATAAATAAATAAATAAAATATATATATATATATATATATATATATAAAGAATTATTTAAAAAGATAATATATCTGCAATATAAATGCAATATGAAGAATGCACTCTGAATGATTCTATGACAGCATTATTTCTATAATCTAACCTTCATATACAACAATCTAATTATTTATAAACTTTAGAACATTATAAAATGATATTATTTTCACCTTATAATAATATTTATTTTTTAGTAAATTGCTCAAAATAATTTTCTATAAAATATAATAAGAACAGAAATGTAAAAATAACATCAAATGTATTCAAATTTTTTTTAAACTTTCTTTATAATATATAGTTATAAATAAATTTAAATTCGCATCAGCATTTCTTCTTATGGCCTAGGGTTGAATAATAATATGATGTTTCCATCTTATATCGTTATTGGAAATATGCAATAGTAAAAATATAAAAAAAATCAATTTTCGAATTTCTATATTATTATTCTAGATGCAATATATAACCTGAAGGATTTATCGTGACCGCTTCGTTCAGCATTTTCCGACTCTTTTTCACGATAATGGCACGATCGCTGACAGCTGGATTTACGAATAGATCTGCGAGACTTTCGAGAGGGCAAGGAGAGTTTCAATTTCGTAGTTTTGTTGATTAGAAAGGGCGAGATGAACGAGCGCTGGCGTTGATTCGAGACAGTCGACGATTTTAAGCTGTTTTGAAATTGAGATCAATTTTATGTTGAATGTTTGTACAATGAAATTTTCAAAATTAAAATACATCGCTGTGTAATAAAATTGATTGAAAATTCTTTAATACACGTGTGTCAATTTCAAAAGTAACATTTGCAAAAACTTACAATATTTAATCCTTAAATTATTACAGAATTTGATGCGTGGAATATTATACTCGATTGTGTCCCAAAAGGTGTCATAAGAAATTTTTTCATAAAAAAGTAATTGTTATAAATAATTTTTAATCTAAGAAAATAAATTTACATGAATTTTTTTTTACACGAAATTATAAAAAATAGAATTATAAAAAACGTGGAAGGAAACTTACTTCTTTCCATGAAGCAATTTAAAATCTCAGCAAGTGGAAAAGCAGCATTTTTTTTGTCTTTGTTTGGAGCAAACATCATATAATCTTTTGCTGAAAGATAGGTTAATATTTTCAACGCTGCAAAAAAAAATGCAATCATATAAAGAACGTTTCCGACGAAGGAAACGTGCTTTTTCATGACGCATGTGCGCTTTCATTAAGCATTCGTTAGAACTTCCTGGAAAACGCATACTCTAAAACTGGTTGAATTATGATGGACAAGCGTCGCGCACTAATTGCCAAAAACCACGCGAAGAGTTTCGTCGTGTTCGAACAAATAAAGCAATTCAAGAGTAAACAAGGTCAAGTTAATTAGTCAGTTTAATTCGCTTTTTTGTGGATCGCAGTAATATGAACCAGCTGTTGATATATTTTCTAGAAATATCATGAGTTTATGATTCGTTTCGTAATGTGATGCAATCAGCAATTTTATATATTCTAATTATAGTAGTGACATTCTGCTATCAAATATATTAAAAAGAAATCGAGTCCCTCTAGATAAAGATTCTAAAAAGTAATTTTTATACTCGAAATAAGTTATAGCTTTCTGCTTTAACTTTTTAGGTATGTTAAAATATTTAAATGAAAAGTGATTGTAAATAGCGGTTATCAAAGATCGCGAATTGCGAATAAATCTATATTGCGAGGTATTTTATCTATTGAATATTGTACAATTTTATTTCTATAAATAATGCTATACATTATAAATGAAGCCGCGTAACAGATATTTTTCTTTTTATGTGAAATGTACCTATGCTCCACATTTGTAGGTTTAAATTTTTATAAATTGTTATCAGAGAAAGAACTATAAAAATATAACTTTCCAAAATATATCTTTCTAATAGTTTTAAATAATTTTACACAATTTTCCAGAAACTTGCACTCGAAAAAAGATTTGTCACTGTAGTGTCACTAATATTTTCTAGATGGGAAAAATTAATGCAATTGATAAATGGTTAGCAAATACTATGATATCGCGTGAGTTTGTATTTAATCAATTTAAATGACAGAAATAGAATTTATATCTAAAGTGTTAATTAGTGAAATTTAAAAAGGAAATCTTTTTGTGACATCTATCTAAAAAAAGCTAATCATACTTATTATAAAGTTTGATTATTATACACAGAAAAATCATTTTTCACAAAGATCGCTCTAGCTGTAGAATCGAAACTCATATTTATTCAAATATCACAATGATTAATATTTGGATAGAATCTAAATTTGCTCTATTATTATAGATTCCATATGTTTCCACAAGCAATATTGGAGCAGGCACAAAAAGTAGCGCGATAAATTTTTTGAAACCTGAAAACTTACATCAGCAAAATATTTTCTTTTAATGTGAATCTCATTTGAGTAAATTGCATAAATTGGTCAAACTTTGACACTTGAATATTCTTGAAATATTCGCAATCGCGACTCACGCGTACAATTATCGCGGGGGAAACTTCTTTGGAGTACGCGCATGCCTAATGGCGAACAGCGTTGATATTAACTCAGTTGCGAGAGTCAGAGTTGTCAGTTAGCCGAAGGTCGGCGTAGGTGACGGATGTTTTTTATATGTACGAGTGTGTGTTTTTTCTCTGTCACGTCGCAGAACGCACGTGACTCATAGAGATCAGAAGAAAAAAAATGGCGCGTATGCTGAATGGTGTGAACAACATTGCGGTAAGTAGATTTATTTATATTTTCAATTTTGTAATATATATTCTTGGCATATGATTAATAAAATTGACAGCCGCTAGTGATCATGTATGATATTTATTTTACATTTAAAATAAATATGTTTAGTTATCGAATAACCGCTATTTGCTATAAAAATTAGTATAGCGCAAAAGTAGACTAATACAATACTTTTGTTTAAAAAAAATTATATTGTATTTCCCAAAATATTATTTTTGTAAGAAAAGATACACGGATTTTCTCGTCTTTTAATGAATAACATATTTTGATGCTAAATGAATCTTGAAACTATTCTTTGTGTATTTTCTAAAGTTATTGCTTGTATCCTTTGTGCGAGAAGAACCTTTTATCCTTTAACGATGACGATATATGTAACCACTGATACAGTTATCTATATTAATTTATATCGGTTTTGAATGAATTTTAAAAATAATAGTTTATAACATAAAAATAGGGGTAAAAAATAAAAAGAAGAGAAGAAATAATGTACACATATCTACAGATACAGATGATGTTTAAACAGAGATAAAATCAATATTAGGATATAAAATAAATGTTTTAAAAAATAAAAATAATAAATAAAAGAAATTTGAAAAAGAAAACAAAGTCAGTGAATGATAAAATATATGCGTAACGTATCGTGTGCGCAAATATATTATTTTTATTAGAAATTATTTTGACAATTTAATTTAATAAAGGATGATAGTAAAAAATATAATTGCGCGATCCTGATTGAAATATTTGTTGGCGCTTCTGCTCGATCGGCTTATCGACTAGTCGAGCGTGCTGAATACTTCTCTCATGCACGACTAGGCACCTTATTCGAACGTATTGTCAAATCGTTCGTATGGGCAGATAAGGATAGCAGAAAGCAAAGAAAGACGGCAGTCCGCAATGCAACATGGATAGGTTGGATGAAAAACGATCGAACAGCGGTGATTCTGTGCCAGCAAGCGGCTACAGAAGTGCATTTTCGCTTCTTATGTGAGTGCTACCGAATACGTGTCGCGTTGGATCTTTTTTGTGAATCGGCGAGCCGAAAATCTGCTATTCTAGCAAATTGCGAAATTAACGTTCATGTTTTGGACGTTTTTAACGATGGCTTTTAACATAATTATTATAAATTTAGGAGAGCGTTGGTCGCAAAAGCTTAATTCGAAATTATGAAAGAGCATAAAATTTATCGAAATTATCAAAATGCATAAAAATAATTCTTATAAATATTTTATAATATTTTTTATAAATGTTAATGACAGGCATTACATATGTATATACACGCACATTTTATATATATATATAAACATTTTTCTAATTTTAATTTAAAGATATAATTAATCAAAATGCTTGAAATAATCATGAAATAATCAATCAAAATGCTTGAAATAATCATAATATAATCAATTATTTTAATGTCCAAAGATAATGTAATCATTTAATGAGTATTAATGGACTACACAACATGGACTAACAATTTGATTCGATACGACCATGATTTAATTATTCAATCATTTAACTCTAATAACTATTCATAATAATTATTCATAATTATTCATAATTACAACAAGAAGAACGCGATATATATGCGTTTTCTATATACTTTTGAATTATATTTGCTTAACGAAAAACTTCGTGTTGAATTGGTGAGTCATTGATACATCGACGAACATTTTAATGCGTCGAAATAATGCCAATGACGGTATTGGCATTTATTCGGCGCGACTACTATTTCAAGTGAAACATATCAATGTTTCTACCGAAAAGCTAGATATTTTAAATTTTTTATAGAATACTTATACACGACAATACCGGTGTGATGTAGATTGACAAAAAAATCAGCTTTTATATCGCTGGAAAGAATGGCTTTTATATTTTTTTACATGAAAAAATACGAACAAAAAATTCATTACCTGTGTTAATAAAAGAGTTTGATATATATGTATGTATATTTGTATTAACTCTCTGAAACATATTATTTTGTTAAGTTAGATATTGCTTGATTATTTGCTTTTAATTATATATTATAAGACTAAGTTACATATATTTTATATGAAAAATAAAACAATCGATAAGGAATTTAAAAATATCTTTATATTGAAATTTTATACAATTCTAAACACATGTTGCGACTTTCACATTTCTATAAAAAATATTCATGTAATTAATTACAAATAATTTATATAATTATTTATTAACTTTTTGAAAAGAACTGAGAAAAGACTTGAGCTTCAGAAAAAATTAATTCGCGTTCAGTTTACCGTGACGTTTAACAGACACATATTGTGAAAAAAAGTATTTTGTTAACTCGTAACATGACCGGAACGCAATTCCTTTCGGAAAGCATTTTCTGTAGAATAGAATGTGCTCCAGAACAATATAAAATTTCTTGATCGCGATTGTTCATGGAAAGATACATTTATAGAAATAAGAAAAAGAGAAAAAAAGAAGGAAAATTATTTTCAGAAACTTAGAGAGGAAACTTAGAGAGGAAGGTATAATATAAAGATATATCTTTCGCGTAAATTACTAAGGATTACAGTATCTATGCCCCGTTAAAGATTAAATCGTCTATTTGACGAGAAAGCTTGAATACGTCTCTTCCTTCCGTAAGCGCTTCATCTCGCGATGTCGATCCTCGTAATATCGCCAAGACGGTCTTTGCCATTCATCGGGTTCGTCGTTTTTCTTCCAAAGTTCCAAACCGACATATTGACGTCGCTCCCTGGCAATCCGTCGTTCGAGTTGCGCTTTCCTGGATGTAAATCCCACCCTTACTTCCATCACTCTTCGTTCCGTCATCCCTCTTACGATCCGCCGTTTATTCATCCGGCAACCTCATTTAACTCGATAACGATCAGCTTTGATCCCGATAGGAAGCCTAATACAAGTGTACTATGTAAAATTTGAATGGTCTCTCTCTCTCTCTCTCTCTCTCTCTCTCCTCTCTCTCTCTCTCTCTCTCTTTCTCTCTCTCTCTCTCTTTCTGTTCGTGCACACATTAATTTAAATAGAAAGTAAATATCCAAAAAATATAAAAAATAGATTTGTAAAATCAAAAATTTTTTGATTACAGATAAACATTCATTGAAAAACAAATTAAACATGTTTTCGATCGAAAAACAAGTTAAAAATGCACTGTATATTTATATTATATAATTAGACTGCCTAAACTGATTCTTAATTTCTATAAATCGATATAAAATAATCGTATATATCGTATATAAATCTGTTTAAAATAATAAATATAAAATAATAACATAGATTAATAAATATTAAATTATTAATGATAAATATTAATTTAATATGTATTTAAAATTTTTTGCTTTTGCAAAGTTTTAATAAACATATATATATATATATATATATATATATAATATATATACACATTACTTATAAAAAGATAAAGAACCTAATAATAGTATTTTTGCGAGATTAATGTGAACGAGATGATTACAATCGACGTTAAATAAACGGTAGAACAATATGATGATTTTTTAAATTATAAATAATAAATTTTTTGGCTGAATTGCACAGTCCGGATTTTGTAAGAATCCAATTAATGATCGTTCATATTAATATGGTAAATAAATACAAATTTTAATAAATAGATTTATTATTCCATTTGATTACTTTTCAATGATTAACAGAAATTCCTCGATGCATAAACAGAATAGGCATTTTATATATAAATTAAACTTACAAGTGTTAATGTTTACATACACTGTGTATGTTAATAAATTTATGAAGTTATATAAATGTAATAAATTCAGCTATTTAATACCATTAGTGCATTTATACTTTTAAAACGTTTAAGAGGGAGAGAAAAAAAATAGATAATATAACACACAATAACATGATAATTAGATATAATTAAGATATAAAAAGATTATTTTATATTTTCAATAATTGTTTTATCCTTGTATGCGTGATACAATTTGGAAATTTCTTGCGAATAAATCGGAAACACATATATAATATAATTTCAATAATATAAACGTCATTCTCAAGAAATCCGTAATTGCAGAGAAAGTCAATTCTCTTTTGATAAATATTGTTTGAGTTCTTGTTGGTGCACAGTAAGCGAAGATACAACGAACAGGGCAGAACGCCAAGCAAAGTGAAATGCCATGTCCTATATACACCGGCTTGGTGCAATATATTTAGGCACTTGGGATTTATGGTTAACCAGCTTATTAGAGGCCAGTAATGCTCACGGATCGATGTATCACATGGTATATAAGCATCGTGTTTCTCGTCTCGCGTATCGTTACGATCGTAACTCTATATCGATTATTTGCATAAAAAATGTGCAAAAAGATGTATAAAATATGGATGTATAAAATATAAAGATGGAATAAAAATTTAGCAAGAATAAATAATTTTTTTTATTAAATCAAATGCAAGACTTTATGGAAATTGAATCATCATTTTCTTTCAAGTTATTCTGGATGTAATGTAATGCCTAATTAGCTATTTCATTGATTCTTATCTTCGTCAATTTCGAACAAAATATATTTATTAGTATTTTTACTATTAATAAGTATACATGCGTATTTATTTGACAATAGTTTTGATGAGGGATACAAATATTTCTAATATTTTATGATATTAGAAAAAAGACTATATATTTTTAGTATTCTATGTTTTTATATTAATTATGATTTTCTAATAGTATTAATAAATTCTGATGTTTAAAACAATTTTATAACATTATGTAACAGTATTAAGATTTGATTTAATTATTATTTTGTTCAATGTAATATATTATTTTTTAATATAATATTGCTCGATTTTTCAATTTTTTAATATCATAAATATTTTATTTTAATTAAAGATGATGTTGATTTTAAATTATTATATAAATCGACATTAAATTATTAAAAAATATAGTTTTTTAAATTACAATTTACTTTAGAGGCATTCCTCGTTTTATCTCTACCATCATGTCGAATACTTCGGATGTTCAGTCGTTCAATGAACCGAGAAAATCGTGAATAATTTTACGCATTGGTTTTGGCACGAACCTATTTTACGGTCGGTGAATGACTCGATGCATTTTCAGCGATGCTTTGTTGTATCAAGCACGTGATTACCAGGGCGATAATTGTTTCACATGTTGATATTATTCTAACTCATAGTACTTTGATGTGACATTCTCATGCGCATTCTTATGGTCGCAATCTCGTTGTTGTCAATCAAAATGAAACGATATTTCGATATAAGATTCGGAATTGGAATAAATATTTATGAAATTATTTTTCTTCAAGAATACTTTTTGTCAAAAGTTCTCAATTTATCAATCTTTTTTAACAATATCTTTCTAGAAATAAAATGTAAAAAATTAAATAATTTTTGTTTTATCGAATGCAAAATGGAAAAATTGTTTTTTATATGATTAATTTAAAGATTAAATTACTTTGGGCAAAAGGGTGCCAGAATTAGGAGGATCGGTTTCCGATCCCATACTTCTTCGTCCTTCATCGCGATGTGCGTGACTTTGACGAATTTCTAATTAACTCCTTTCGGATGACTTTTGAGATCCTTTTGGGATCCTTTTGAGATATGTTAAATTAAAAAAATTTATTTTTGTCAGATATAAAATAAAAAATCGATATATTTTTGCATGCATCTATTTCTATTCTCTATTTCTATTTTAGATTATCGAATTTTTCAAATAATCATATAATTATACAACGATTCTTCGTTAAAAAATAATTATCCGTCACACGTTCTCAATCATTTTGAAAAATAAGAAAAATAGTTAAATTCGTTGACGTTGTACAACGATAGGATATTTTTCCCTTTGCTTAAATTTTAATTAAAATGCATAATAGGGAAATAAACGAGGAACGTGAGGATGTGCAATAGACTTTCAAACGTGAGGGAGATCAGGAATTGTCGGTTGTTCTACCCAAAATTAATTTGCATTTTAATTTTTAATATTCTTAATATTCTTAATATTCTTTAATTTTTAATATTCTTAATCATTTTACGTTTTTTCAAATTTTGATATAAATTGTAATTTAATATTATTTGCGCGTTTAATGTTCTATAATAATTATCCAGCCGATAATCATAATGGACATAAAAGGAGAAACGATAACAATTCAATATTCTCGTTCGTCTATTTGCTAGTAATGAATGAAAATGCGAAACAATATTTCGAAGCTACAACAAATTACATAGAATAAAAAACTCGAAATAAAGTAAAAACATCCTCCAATTATATTTATTGCTTCGCAAGCATTGACGTGATTTAAAATGGAAATGATGTTTGATTTTACGGGTTACTTATTATTATACTGTCTACATTATTAAAAACTATTGATTCGTTATAATTATATATTGCTATTTTCCTCATTTACAGAAGATGCATAATATTGGGATCGCCGCTTTGTTGCTGCTCGTCGCAGTAACAAGCACGAATTCGACAAAATGCTCTCGAATCATAGAGGATACCACTATGTCGCGCTCCAACGCCGAAGGCAAATATCACTTTTTCATGACGCTCTTCAATAGGACCGAGATTGTATATGCCTATATGCCAAATACGCGGTATAGTGGTAAGTACACATTGTCGTACAATCGTGAATAGCGTCGCGAACGAATATTGAAATCTCGATATAATGTTTTTATTTAAAAAATAAAAATAAATTTTATATAACGTCAATCACGATTTTATTATTGTACGTAGAGAGAAAATTGCAATTGGCAAATTATTGGTAAATTATATATTTACTCATTATATTGTGCCCATTTGAATATATGAATATATGATATATGATATTGAGGAAATATTGAGAAGGTTTGTATCGAAATCAAACAACACTTTAATTATATTTAATTCTACAAATGTTTTTCGCTATATGATTTTTGAATGTTTCTAAACTTTGAATAAGTTCTGCAACATGAGAAAAATGATGAAATATGGATCACTTACTGGATGACATATATATATTTATATTTTTTTAAAAGAATTATGTTATAATCAATATAGAATAATTTTATTATGTGTGATAATCGATATAATATATCTATATAAATATAGAGTAATTTTATATGGTGTACGTTCTACATTTACTTAAATCGATATTAAATATATTTATGATGTATAGATTTTATTGATAGTTGAAATTTATATAAAGATTTATTAATATTATACTAATTAATAATTGCATTTTGCAATTTTTTATTAGATATTATAATTATGAAATCAATTTTTTGAAAATATTAAAAATACTGTTTTTACTTGATTTCAACAAAAAATACCTTAGATAGATATAATCAAAAATAATTTTTACCAACAAATTTTATAACTATTTTTCCTAAAAATTATTGAGATTTCATATTTTCCTTTATTAATATGAAATATATTAATATAAATATTAATTATTATTAATATAATATATATAAAATATAAAATCGTATTCAGAGAAGTTGCGATTTTCAGTTGATTGTGTATTGCCATTTATCAATTAACCTGTTTCAATAACATTTATTATTAGTCTGTCAAAAAAGAACAGATTAGAACTATGTCACTTTCATAAAAATACATTCTAGTCACCTTCAATAATTACCTGACATTTTCGAGATATACTTTTCACTTGACAGCGTATTCTTGAGGTAAAGATCTTCACATCAAATGAATATATCTAATTAATTGCTTCGAGCTTTTGCCACGAAGTTCATGTTTCATAAATGTTCAAATATCATCGATTGAATTGACATCGGGCGACATCCAATGATGACAATCAATCCAATTAAAAATTTAAACCTAAGAAAATCTTTTTTCACGCGTTTTTCAAATAATAAAAGTTTCTCCACTTTGCTCCGCTATTTCCAATTATGAGCACAGTTCAAATGATTTCATACAAAATAAACTAAACTAATCTAAACTTTTCTTTTAAATTTTGCTTGTTCTTAACGCTATGTTAGTCGAAAATTGTTTGAAAATATTTCCACGATCTATTAATCATAAGTTTCTGTTTGTTGTTCTTCGGGCCGCGCCATATTCCGATAAATCATCAACCATTTTTGTCTTTTCATACCACTCACTTATTTATTACTTTGCACTTATTTACGAATGCTTTTGACTTTCTTATAGCAATAGTTATTTGTAATATTTTTGGTCCTTTCGAATGTATACAAAGAAATACTTCGAAACATTTTGCGCACTCATGATGAAATATGTCGCGTTTCTCTCTAAAAATATGGCAATAATTGACACTTTGTCTTTCTAGTCATAGAAAGAATCCCCTATCGCCTTCTTCCAGATTTTTCGATTTACTTGTTTATGTAAGCATCATGCCAATCATATTTTTGAGACACTATATATCTGAACAATGAATGGAATATTTTTCCTACATATTTTATCGTTTTATTCTAGATGAAAGATTTTAATACAAAAGATTTATTCAAAATTCGGAAAGTGTTGTTACAGTCCTAACTAGAAGGAAAATTAAAAATATAAAAAATTTAAAGATTCTTTTAATAACTTAAATTCTCTCCAAGTTGAAGGATAAAATGGATCGTCACGATCAGACACATTGACACCAAGCAATTGAAACGAAGAGATCATCAGCGTATCAATTACCAGCATTTTGATGATCGCACAGTTCTGAAATTCAATGCACGAGCACGCTGATTTCCTCTACGCCTTTAACGGTAATTACGGCAATTATCAAAGAAGATCGTAGATCCTTAAACGTTATAGACAGACGTATTAGGGTTCTGCGTCGCAACGACGCGCTTTCGACCCAGCAAAGCCGCACTACGGATTAAAAGACCGGGCAGAGATTCGAGAAACGACGCTGAAAGATCGAAAAGGCCATTTTCGCCTCGAAAATCGAGATAAATGCCACGTGCACGACCCGACCAAGCAGCGGTGAACTTTGACCGATTAGCTTTGTGACAGTTACGTGGCTGCGGCTTGATAATTGTCCTTCGCCTTCAGTTGCGCAGGTTACGCAAGCCGATCTATCATCATGAAATTCTAGTGATGAATTTCTTTTTCCTGTGACTGAAAATATTAGATTAATATTTTAGGAAATTGAATGTTATAGCAAATAAATCTTGTGGCAAATTTCTATGATTTCTTTATAATTGATGATTTTTTTCACATTCCATTTTATAAGTCACATTCTACATGAATTAAATTTACTTCAATCTTTCAAGTTTGTTAAACTAAATGTTTCACTATAATTGTATTGAATATTCATATATTAACATTACAATCATTATTAATTATGATAGTATTCGCTATACATATATGTGCCTAAAAGCAAATACAGATGTATAAACGGAGACATTCTATATATCATGACTTAAAATATAAATTTATCTTCATACAAAACTATCGTTTTATTTAGTTATGTTGCTTCGAGGTACCGGCATTTTTCAAGCTCGACTGCAAAGCTATCCTTACAGCTTTTTCGTGTCTTTTATATCGAGTATCATTAACTCGTGCGACATGATATCATTAGCTGGATCGATGACCGTAGTTCCAGGTCTCTCCTGTCTTGATAGGTCGAAGTAGATACCCTTGATATGATCCTCTCGTACTTTAACGAGAAATTTTTCCGTCTAATCAGAACTTTACGATAGAGTATATCAATGTACAAAGACTGATTTAATTACTTGATTTTCTCGTTTTCTCTCTGTTTTTATTATTTACACAGATATTATTCTAATATACTTCTTTCATTAATTAGTAGTTTATGAAATTTATTAAACATTATTTTATTTATATTAATTCCTCTCGCTTTTTCTCCTTTTCTTATATATTTACAAAATAATATTTACTAAAATAAGACTATCTTTATTTTTCACAATTATTTTTTTTTATTAAGATTTTCTTATTGTAAGAATACTTTTTTGTTTGTCACGAAACATATTAGAATTAAAACAACTTTGTGCATCGATATAAGTTCCAGTATCTCCTGCAAAAACGTCTCTATTTATCTGGTCGACGACCCGAGCACAGCTTCTTATTCTCTCCTTTTCTCTCTCTTTTTCGATCTTTTCGCGAAACTTAACTCCTCGCGCGGCTCCACTAACGCATGCAAATCTCGCGGGCCCGGTGAATTAATGCATTACGTAACGCTGGCAAGATGCCAGGTGTGAGACGCATCGTGCTGCAGATTTAACGCGGACTCAATGGCCGGTCCGATAAAATTCTATTAAATCGCCTCGGAGGAGACGCCGGTCGACCGCGCTTGCCCCAGGGGTTAAATCCCGAAGAAGAGGCCGGCTGGGAAAATTATTGCGTCGTTACCGTAACGGAGGGTGTCGCGAAACAATGTGGTGAGAGATAGTAAAGGCCGGTATAATCAACGTTTACATTAACTTTAATTATAAGTCTTTTCCTTCTTTGGCTATACTAACTAGAAACTAGATGTCCTTTCGCATTATATTATAGATCGTATTATTCAGTTTTAAATTTTTCCCTAACGAAGATACTGAGACACACTGATTGTTGAGTAATTGTCTTTCGACGACGGAGAATTCTTATGACTTTGTAATGAAAAATTGTTGCCGTTGCAATATCAATTAACGCTCTCTAATTGTAATTTTCATAATATATTTTTCCATGGTCTATATTTTATGTAGTAGGTTGTAATTTAGGAAAGGTCAATGAATCACTAAGCGCAAGAGCAAATGGAAGCTGTCGGTGCAACTGACGTTGAAAATTGCCTGCAGCATTAATTAAATTTAAACAGCTAAGTTTTCATTCTTTTTGTACTAAATCTGAAACAGCGCTATTTAGGAAAATAACAATGACTAGTCAATTAAGAGTAATCAATTATACGATCGATAATAATATGACTGATAATAATATCTCTACTCTTACCTATCAAATCCATTTTATCTTATTTTATTATGTATCTATTTATTTGATATGTGAAATTAAATCTTAAGTTATGTTTATTATTATCCATAACAATGCATATAACAAGGCTTTATCCATAAAACGCTTGAGAATCTTTCTTCCTGAAGGAAACCGACGATCCATAAAGTACATAAGTAGATAACGCAGTGTGTGGTCAGACACATTTCCGCATACGAGCACTCCACTGGACTCTTTTTACTACTTTACCTGAATGAATGAGTCCAAAAATGAATTGTAGCGAATTCGCAAATTATGCAACTTTAAATTCAATCATAACGCAATCATTTTTACACTGTTATCTCACGGCATATCGCGATCCCAGCTGTTCATCCTGTCAAACAGCTAAACTAACTTTTCATTTTTTTGATATTAAATTCGAAACAACGTCATTTAGGAAAATAACAATGATTAGTCAATTAAGAATGTTTAATTATACGATCGATAATAATATGACTGATAATAATATCTCTGCTGTTCTCATCTATCAAATCCATTTTATCTTAATTTATTATGTATCTATTTATTTTATATTTATCGTAACCGGAAATTGGTCGTCGTCTTGCCTCGCGATTATCCGAGGAATTTCAACCATGTAGCCGGATAAATGGCGACGGTTTTACGCATGTGATAATTGTAAAGTGCTCGTTCATTATTATTTAAGGGATTGATTAATAATTCATCCCGTTGTATTATCATAAGATAGCGTTACGCGCGCATCAACAAATCCTATTGTCCGATTTTACATGCAATCCGCTTTGCTGCAAATGAAAAGTTGAGCTTTTAGTAAATGAATTTTTAGTAAACGAAAACACAAATATCGCGATGAATCGAATCATGTATTGTTACAAATGCGCAGATACAAAACGCAAATCGAGTCCGATTTTGTCGATTTCAAATCGAAAGAAAAGAAGAGAAAATTTGATCACATATTCGATAAAATCGAGTAATTGTAGAACGAGTAATTGTAGAATTGGCGAATTGATATTGATAATTTTAGTTTCGAAGAAAGCAGATGTGAAAAAAAGTCTCGAATTATCAGATTAGATTTAAATGATTTAATCATCATTGTAATATATAAAAAATGTCAGTTTATGTTTTACAAAAGAGTAAATTTAACCAGAATTGTTTTTATAATTATAGTTAATTTATAGTTAAAAAATAGATAATAGAAAAAATTGCTGTAACTCTTCGAAAAACTTTGATTTATATTTCCAATGTAAAATATCGAAAATACTTTTCGGACACTCTCGAACGTCGACAGTCTCGTTATGTTAGAAACACGATACTCCGACGAAGGTCTCAGTTAACTGCGTTTTTTGCTATTAATTCTTTTAATTCAAGGTTATGGGAATAATTATGCGGGAGGTAAACATAAGCGTCATGACTCATCATTGTCACTGATGTAATAAATTTAAGCTTCGATAAATATCAGGAAATGCGGGATATTTGATTTGATTTTTAATTCAATTAATCACTTTAATTTAATTGACACAATGCATGATATTGACTGTAAATAATATGTTAAATTGCTCGTTTGTTAACAAAATCACATGTCGTAAATATTCATGTAAAATATGTATAATAGTGAACATATTATATTAAAATATGTAATATAGCTGTATGCAAATCATCTATATCTTTTATTTTTAATTAAAAGTTTTTATGTGCTTGAGAATATGTATTTGTTAAAATCAGCTCTTTATTGCTTAAAGAAATTATGCAAATAATGCCATAATTTTTTATTCCACATAGCACGCTGGAATTATTAATAATTATTATTTTTTTCAATTTCATTATGAATATTGTGATATATGCTATAATTAACTTTCACATATACATATATATTTGAGAGTTAATTGCATAGGATATTTTAATTTGTTCACTCAAATATCTTAAAATTTGTAAGTGTTAGATGGAAACTTTTTAAACAAAAGTTGTTTAGTTGGAGAAAAAAATAAGAATATTGGTTTGGCCTTGAGTGTAAATTATAAGGTGAAAATATGTATAATATAAATTATAAGGTTATGTCAAAGTCATGTGAAAGTCTATCTAGATTTTTTTCAATGGAACCAAACTTATTTTTTTATACAAATTAATTCCTTGTATTATTTAATGTAATAAGTTACGCGGATAGAAAAACCAAAAATTGAATATATAGTTTAGGAAATATTTTAATTTGACAAAATTGTATATAAACTATAAGAGAGAGAGAGAGAGAGAGAGAGAGAGAGAGAGAGAGAGAAGAAGAAGAAGAAAGAAAAATATTTTATAAACTATATATATTCAATTTTTGGCCTTCCTATAACTTTTTACACTGCAGGGAGTCGGTTATAAAAAAATATAATGAATCGATATATAAAAAAAAGTAGAACTCTTCCATTTAAAAAACTGAGAAAATCTTCATATTTTAGCTTTTTTCTTCTTTCAAATCAACGTTCAGAGTTTTTATTTTATAATTTTCATCTTAGCCAAAGAGAGAGAGAGAGAGAGAGAGAGAGAAGAGAGAGAGAGAGAGAGAGAGATTGCGTTTTTCTCTGATACGAGTTTTTCCGTCTTGATTGGAATTATTTAATCTTCTTGGATCTGTTTTATTATGTTTTTCTTGATTTTATCATGATTAATAAAAAGTTATATGTGCGTGTATAATTTATTATTAATCTTTCTATTATTAATCTTTAAATTGTCTTCAAAAGTTTTTTAAAATTTACACAACATGTAAGTCTCTATATGTAAAGATACATAGTTCAAGAAGACTTGTAACACCAGAAGCCATATAGCTTCAAATAGCTGAGTATTACATATTATAACATAGAGAATGACCGCAAATGCACAATCTTGCGATTAGGTTATTTCGCAATTTTTCCAAATGTTTTATTTAATTATTTATATAATACTCGTGGCTAATTTTTTACCATTCAATATCTCTTTATTTAAAAAAAATAATGTAATTCGATTTTTATAAATTGTTTTTTATTTAAAGAAATAATTTAATCTAATTTTTATATTCCAAATATTGACTATAATCAACAATCATTGTAATTACTGTTATATTAGATCATGATTATATTAGATACATATCTAATATGTCAAGATAATTTAATATTAAATAATATATACTAAAATAATAATTTAATAATATAAAACTAATTTTTTATGACATAAATAATATATACATATATTTACTGAAAACTGAAATAAACTGAAATAACTTATTGATACGATAATTTGATAAAATCTAAATTAAATATATCGTTTAAACCGGGTCGCGTGAAATGTAGCACACTTACATATGTTGAAGAAAATTTCGTAATAGAGAAAGAAATATACGAATTCCCTTGAACGCAGTAGCGAATTCACAATGTGTCGTGTTTAATCCATGCTATAAATAGCAAGTCGGTAGCCGAGTTGATATTGTATATTTCTATTGCGAGCACACGAATATTTTTGCGATACATAGAAAATCTATAAATCGATATTCATGCATGTACATCTTTGGTATTCACAGTAAGAAGTATTATTGATTATCTTATTGTTAATTTTTGATAAGAAAAAGAAAATTTCGAAGGAAGAATTCATAAATACAATGCGATAATTTTGGAAGGAAGCGAATATATACTGATTTTTCTCACAAAGTGCATTATTCTATTTTCGAAAATTAAATCAATATTTTAATCAAGGAAAAGTATGGCGCTTCCTCCATCGAATTTGTTTGTTTTTGTGCCTCCTACAAAAGTTTTACCTCGATCGTTTAAATTTTCCTAGAGGTAAAAATATTGACTTTCTCACCCGTAATTAATTATAAACTCTGCGTGAACAAAATGGAAGTTTCTCATTTCTTTTTTTTTTAGTTGAACTATATGTTCTGAACATTTTGATAGGTGCACTTGATTGCGCAAAAATTATGATGAAAGTAATTTACAGCAGTAGCTCGCTTAATTATGGCCATCTAATTATAACAAACCTTATAGACTTAACAATCAAAAGATATCGATGAAATTTTTTCGATATCTCTATTATATATATATATATATATATATATATATATATATATACATAAATTACATATTAATTTTCAAAATAATATAATATATATTTATAAGTAATATATATTTCAATAAATAAAGAATATATATAATTGAATAATATATATTAAGTAATATTAATAAGTAAATATTTCTTAAAGTCAAAATTACTTTTGGATTGTAATTAATTACAAATAAAAAATTTTGAAAACTGAAAAGTATTATATTACTAATTTTTTTATCAAAGATCAACTTGCGAAATTTTTAAAATATATTTTGGTTGCATATATTAAAACATATTTTTATCAATATAAATCAATATCGAGCTGCGTAGCGATAGAAAATGTATTACATATTTCGAGTTTTATTAAATTATTATTTTATCGAATTTCATGCAAAAGCATTACATACAAAAACATTTTATTAAATTCCGTTATGTCCAAATTTTATTTTTTCATATATATAATTTACGGAATTCCTATATATAATTACGGAATATAAATCAATATTTATTATTTATAAACAATATTGATAAATTAATATTGACTAAAGATATGACAATTTTATAAAACGAGATATGCAATATGAGCATATTAAAGAGAGATCGTTGATTATTTCAGTGGTTCTACAGGCCGACAGTTCCGATCAGATTCACCGGAAGTTTACGAGATTCCTCATATCCGCCGAGGCCGAAAATGCAAATGAGACGGCCGATGTCGGTATATTCGATCTCCAGGATGATGTAATGGCCAAATTTGCCGATAATTGCGCGAACGCCGTCATGGAAACATCAAAAGTTCAAAAAGAAGAAATATCTGTCGTTTGGACCAGTCCTATTGAAGGCAGCGGTTGCATACTTATCAGGTGAGGCAATACTTTTATTAACACAATGTGCAAAATAAATAAATACTATCTATTTTGCGATATTAACATTAATTAAAGTAGATAGTATTAAGACTTGTTATAAGTACATAAATTTAAACTTAAATATATATAATACATATATAATGTTATTAAATTAATATTTATTAAAATCACAATATATATATGCTTTTATTAACATGAATTGAATACAAATTTGCAGAAAAAGAATAAAAAGGCATTTATTTTATAATATTTTATTTAATATTATTTAATATAATATTTTATTTTATAATATTTATTTAATATAATATTTTATTTTATAATATTCATAAAAAGAGAATTTTTCTTATTAAAAATATGTTAATACATCTGTAAATACATGCATATCATGAAATATGTATTGT
Organism: Camponotus fellah; assembly: GCA_030586385.1. Taxonomy (NCBI): domain Eukaryota; kingdom Metazoa; phylum Arthropoda; class Insecta; order Hymenoptera; family Formicidae; genus Camponotus; species Camponotus fellah. Next base: position 1,715,909 of record JAPIVC010001004.1, read on the forward strand.
GCAACATCGAATTATTAATATATTTATATGTGTTATATTTATTATATAACAGTGATTTTTCGCATAATTTTAATAGTTTAAGTTCTTTTTAATGGATTATTTATGTTTTCTCTTTATTTGTATGTTTTATATTATTTATTATTATTTATTATTATTATTACATTTATTTATTATTTAATAATTTAATTTTTCGTAAATTATACATTCAACGATAATATGCGTGCAGATTATTTTTATCCTCTGTTTTATTTTCTTTTTCTCTTTATTGCAGAGCGACGGTGCTTGAAACGCCAGATACATGGTACATGGATGATTCAAATTTAGTCCTCAACATGTGTCAAGACTCAAAAGCGGAAGCCGACGATCAGGGTCCGGTTTTAGAGCAATGTCGCGCCTGCGACGAGGCAAAATATGAAGTCACATTTGAAGGATTATGGTCGCGTAACACGCATCCCAAAGTAATTAAAACTGAAAGTAATTAAGAACGAATGGATATTTAAAGCTTGGATAATTACATACATATGAGTATAAATAATTTTTCAAACTCGAATACAAGATGAATTTTGCTCTTCTGGAATATTCTATATATCTGAAATCGCAAACATCGATCAATCGTTTGTGATTGAAGATCCAGCAATTGACGCATTCTTGAAATTTATGACGTTCATCCATCATTATTTTTTTTTTTTAGGATTTTCCAAGTAAAAACTGGCTAATTCGTTTTTCGGACGTAATCGGTGCGTCTCACACTGGTGATTACAGATTTTGGCGATATAACAATGGTATATCAAACGGGCATACACACGCACACATGGCTAGTACCGGGCTACAGCAAGTGGCAGAAGCTGGTACGACACGAAAATTAGAATCAGAATTAAAAAATCAAAGTGAACACATTAGAACGATAATAAAAGCAAGAGGCATCGCTTATCCAAATGTGACGGGTCGAACTTTCGCTGTTTTTCGTGTGGATCGAAAACATCACCTAATGTCTCTGGTTTCAAAGATCGGTAATAAGATTTTTTTATTATTTAAAGAATTATTAATCGTAGACTTATTAAATCTTAAGATAAAATGTTGTTTTATTATTCTTTTTTTAGTAATTAAGACTTAAATTAGAAAATAATTCCTTATTTTTTATCGATAAATGATTTTTTATCGTAGATCCTTCGCCAGATTGGATCGTCGGCGTTTCTGGTCTTGAACTATGTCTATCTAATGGTTCTTGGATAATCCATAAAGAACTAAATTTATATCCTTATGATGTAGGTACCGATGATGGTATCACATACATGGTAAGCAAATATATATATATTTTATTTTTAATCATTTATAATTTATAATATAAGATTAATATTTTTATTTTGTTATTTTTATAAAGAAAAAATCGATTCAAAAATCAATTTAAACAATTGGTAAATCAGAGAAAATGGTTGATCTATGGATGGAGAACTATCATCCTATGCATCTATTCACGATTTAATTAATTATAACATTACGATTGTTTTTTTCTAGACCGTTTTCTGTCTTAAAATATTTGCTTATGTATAATATAAAAAATTTGCATATCAGATTTTGATTTATTTTGTTTTTCACTGCAACATTTTTCGTGTTACGTAAATTTCGCATGGGTGATTCGACGAGATGACCGATACAAATTTCATGTCCACTTACGCTCGCACGATTTTCACGTAGTAATAAATTTTTGTCTCTGCATCACAATGTTCGTATGAAATATTATCAAATGGGTGCAGATTGCACATATTCAAAACAAAAAAGAATCTTGTCACCCATCAATAATGAAGAATCATATAATAATCTCATAATCTTTGAACATGCGGGAGAGTATCTGATTCCATCAGTTCACAATAGCTATCTCGATCGCAGACTGGAATTGCTGACGCCGTTGAATTTTATGCTTTCTCCGCACTCTTTCAACGAGCGAGAATTTACTTCCGTTTTATATAAACCTTTCTATTACCTCTTCTGAATTTGCTCTTTTGAAAAATTTTGTCTTATTTGTGAGAAATTTTTTATAACGACATATTTAATCGTTATTGCCGCATTTCATTCGTAATATCTTACAAAATATAAATAGATACGAGGAATAATAATAGCGAATTCGATTAGAAATGGAAAATGTATTTATAAAATATTGTACTTTCACTTTACGATAAATAATTATAATTATTTTGTTAGACACACACTTATGCGTTTTTTATTATTTTCTATCAATTATTAGTCACCGGATTCGCCTACGGAGCTAAAGGAACCAATTCGACGTATTACGTCGACGTATCCAAATGATTCGAGATCACCTTTTTACGACCCGTCTGGTCTGGATATGAAACCCCTTGCGAAGCTCTACTTGAACAGACAGAGATTGTACGAGAAAACCTGCGATTACGCCGAATCTCAAAATATATTGGCTGAAGGAGGTGGAAATTTAATTAAAAGGCATAGCAAGTATCGCTTTGTTTTCATTTTTATTTCTCAAACATGCTCAAACGTTGGAGAATTTATGATAAAGATTAATTATACCGAAAATTTTATAAAGCATTAATGTCTGAATAATTTTTTCAGCTATATAAAAAAAAAAATTTTTAAATATAAAATTTTAAACATACTTTTAAAATGTCATGCTAAAATTCGTGAATGAGATTCCGCACAATTAAACAATAAAAGCATAAAAGTAAAGCTTATCATAACTCTCCACGTTAAGTGAAATTTATTTGCGTATTTCCTAGATTATTTGCAAAAGCTTTTAAGCAGAATAATAATTTCTATAAATATTTGTGTGTGTGCAAGAAATGTTTCTACAGAATTCGTTTACATTTTCGTTTATTTATATTTTCGTTTATCTCCATTTTCATTTATATATATTTTTTGATTTTATAATATGTTATTTGGCAGTAAATTATATTATAAATTTACTTTATATATAAGATATTTATATGAATTTTTATTTATTTGTAAAATATGTTATTAATTAGCAATGACATAATTCTTGTTTTAAGTGTTCTGCTATGACATTTAAATGTACGCGATTTATACAAAACTTCTGAAAAAGTAAATCAATCATTTCATGTGTAGAGCGTTGTAAAGTGACATCTTGGGGTGAATGGAGTGCGTGCTCAGTCACTTGCGGCTTAGGCACTCAACTGAGACAACGTCATTTCCGCGATGAAGCTGCTGCAAATGCGAATAAACCATGTAACACAACTTTAACGGATCGAAGATTCTGTTATAACGAACAAAAGCCGTCCTGGTAATGAGCGCGATAGTGTAATCTTTACATCGCAATTAAGAATTAATCTATCAACTTTCTGAATCTTCTTTTTTATGATATAATATAATATATTTTTATAATAGATTGCATATATTTTATTTTTTTCATATTCTTTTCGAAAAGATCTTAACAGAAGTAACCTTTCTGTGTTATATTTTCGTATGATAAGAGAAATTTTATATTTTCCCATCAATTAAAATGTTTATTATATGTCTACACTTTTACTTATTTGTCTTTTAATTCGCCAGCCCCAGTAGTGGTCGTGTGCACGGTCTATTGGAAAGCGCAAATTGTGAATTAACGCCTTGGAGTTCTTGGAGTTCGTGCTCGTCTACCTGCGGCGAGGGCAGCAAAACACGATCCAGGAACTTCCGGCAGAAGAAGTTTCGAAAACAATGCAAGGCTGTGCCGGACGGACCGCAATTACAGGAGACATACGATTGCGAAAACGAGCCTTGCGAAGGCGAAGGAGACATGGAGGAGGTAAGGCATCAATTGGAACAGTTGATCATCGAGGATGAGAATGAAGACCATGCCGGTGAGAGAGCAGAGACCGGAGAGATAATCGAGGAATGGCTGCAGGTATGAAAAGATTCAAGGATATCAGGACTGATAGGAATTTCATTGACGAAACTGATTGAAATATTGATTTCGCAACTCTCGAATATGCGAATTAAATCGCATTTATTTATTTAATAGCAAATTAATTCGCTATTATGACAATTGCTAAATAAAATATGATATGTGATTTTAGAACATTAAATTATGTATATATTATATTAAAATCAGAGATTTTTATCATTCTATGATATTAATTTTTATTTAACAAGAACTTATATATTTATTTATTTATTTAACAAGAACTTATATCGTTTATGGAAAATTTTTTTAATCTCAATATAATTAAACTCAATAATAACGTTTATTATTAATGCTTATTTCAAAATATTAAAATTATTTATTAAGATTTAACCTAAAATTATATATATTTATTATTTTAAGAAAAAAATATTTATTAATTTGCGAAAAAAATATAATTGAAAAAAATTTTTTCTCTCGAATTGAAAATTTATTTACACATCTTTGAGAATTTATACATTAAAATTTTTCAATTCTTAAATAATTTCAAATACTAACAGATTTTTATCATTTTATCATTTTATCATTTTATAATAAAAATTTCTGTATTTAATATTAATTTTTTTTATCTTAACATTAATATAAATATAATAATATATTTATCTTAACATAAATATAATAATATAAAGCTTATTATTCCAAAGCATACTAAGATTTAATTTTATATTTGTTAATTAAAGAAAAAATAATTAAAGATTTTCTTTCTCTAATTGAGACAATTTACTTACATCGAGAGAATTAGTATGCGAAAATTCTTTAGTTGTCAAATAATTTCATACTCTATCGAGTCATTAGAATAATCATCACTGAGTTTATATGTAAATCCCTAGGTTTATTCCGTTGATAAAGTTGAATTTCCAAATTGCATTTAATTGATATTCATTTCCTGTTTCATTCGAATGTAAAATACGTTCCGCCAATTTGAATCAGGTTCGTCTAAAAGTTTGCTCGTATTACGACTAACTACATTCACGTATTCTATCTAATAGATATCGAGCGAACATCGTTTTCTCTACGACTCTACGAAATACAGAAGAGATAAATGATTCGCTCGATATGTATTAAAACGAATTTATCAGCTTTGCTAAATATTAAATCATCAGAAACACAACCAGCAACGATAGCACTTCTCACGAGTAATCGATACCTGCACCATTTCTCGTAGATCCACGGCACTGGCATCCTCATGTAAGTCACACGATATCGTAAAAAAAGAAAATTAATTAGAAGATTAATATTAAAAACTTGCATTTCAGTGTACGAAAAATTTAATCATATTTTTCATAGAACACCATTAAACTATGCAAGTAATAACATAGCGTGCATGAAGCGCTTTGAACATTGCATTGAAAAATACAAAAATATTATGCGCGTGACAAATTATATACATAAACTTTGAATTTAATGTCAAAGATTCGATTTGCTTTTCATATACATGACATCTTTACAGCTATTCGTCTTCGTTTTCAAATAATTCATTTGTGCTGTTAAAATTGAAGATATAAGTACTATATAAAAAGTGTTTATCAATCATCTTTATTTATTTTCTCATTAAATATATGCTGATATTCTAACGAATCAATATAATATATTGTAATTTAATAACAATCATTAACTATCAGGTGCACACTTATGCTACATCATATATTATCATAAAAATCAATCTTATATTAACGCGTTAAAAATTTATAGAATTGCGGATATAACACATATCTGATAAATAAATAAATAAATTTCAACAATCGATGTAAAGACTGAAGATATGTAAGGATAAAGAAGCAAAATTCATATCCGCAAATTTTTTTAAGACTACAATCTCATTATACTCTCTTAATGTACATCATACTTTTAAACAACAGCTAAGTAATTTTTGAAATAAAATTGGATTCTACAATTCACATGAAAATCTGCGCGTGTAACAGATTTTTCAACCTCATACACAAAGAAATTCTCTTGACAAAAAAAGAAAACTAATCAGAGAAAAAGAAAGAATTTCTACAACTCTTTTGATTAACAGCAGTTTTTTCATGTTGATTGATTAAATTTTAATTTATATTAACCGCAGAAATGTCCTATTGACCATTATACACAATGGTCCTTATGGACGCCGTGCAGTTCCAGCTGCGGACCTGGTGTCAAATTGCGATCTAGGCTGTACAGGGACTCTAATAAGGATATTAGTGACAGCCACGAGGAATGCAAAGTGCAACAGACATCATGCGTAGCCGAAATTCCGAGCTGCGACTTGTCGAGAGAAGAAAAAATACGTAAAAAAACATTTATTCTCCTAACTTTTTTAGGAAATTATTTAATAATATACACTGAGGGAAAAATTTTTTTAAATCAAGTAAATTTGTTTTCTTGAAACTTTTGCTTTAAATAGAAAGAATTGTTTATTTCATTTAAGTAAAAGCATTTAATTTTAATTAAATATGCATGTTATATTAAGTACATTATTTTCATTTATATATTTTTTATATTTAAATACTTTTCGTAAAATATATACTATAATTTATTAAATTAAATATATTATTTTTTTAAATTAAAAAATTTAAAATTTTTGAGAATAAAAAATGCATTTTAATAAATATTTTGTAAAATTAAAATATAAAAATATTTAATTAAAAATATTTTTAAGCATATACACATTTTTAAACATATGTAAATAAATACTTAAGCAAATAGATGTTTTGAATACAAGTAAACGTGATTAGTACCCACCGAATAAATAGCTTTCTTGAGTTAACTAAAATTTTTTTATTTCAAGATAATTTTTCCCTCAGTGTAAAAAGATTATATAATAGCCCAAAAAGTTGAAATGAACCTTTTCAATTCAATTAAGAAATTTTATGACATTTAATATTAAATGTTAATTAAAGTATTTTTTTTAAATATGGCCTCCCCCTATATGGAAATATATCTTTCGATGAAATTTTTACAACGAAAAAAAAATCATCATTGATTTATAGAGATCTGCAGCGAACCCAAGGTGAAGGGACGATGTAATTTGAACTTATTAAGAGCTTATTTTGACAAACAAAACGGCAGTTGTCATTTCTTTAGTTATTCTGGCTGCGATGGTAATCGAAATAATTTCCCAACCGTGCAAGATTGCAATAATGTTTGCGGCAATTTTCAAAGTAAGTTAACTCGATTATTCGATACCGTGCATGCCGTGAATTCATCACATTAATAGCGCATCCATGATAATATTATTAATTGGAACTCCACACATATCCACTGTTTCTATTAAATTCCTATCTGCAAAAGCAATTTTCACAATCAGATTTCTAAGTGTATATTACAAACTATAGACTTTTATATTATGTAATCTTAATATTATTACAATTATGATAAAATAATTTTTTCTGCGCGAGATACCAAGATGTCTTTTAATTTTGTTAGATTAATTAAGAGTCGTATCTTGATCTAATCTCGAATTTTGATAATTTCTTTTATTTTAAATTATATTATATTATAAAAATTATGTTAAATATATATTATTTTAAATCACCGTTCAGTATTAGATATAAATTATTAATAAAATCAAGACAAGGCAATATAAAATGATATTCTTACTACAAAAGATTTACTCAGGACTAAGATAAAATTTAAGTTTTCGCAAATTTTCAATACCGATATAATATTTTTAATATAATTATCTAGTCTTGAATTTTATGCAATCCTAATTTCCTCACAAATAATCATTTGTCATGCTCTGCACACGCTAACTAACCAATTCAGGAGAATTGAAGGCGAATCTATCAGCAATCATGAAAAATCTTAAGGTGTCCCTTAGCAGCGTCCTCAGCTATCATATTCCTGTACAGGAGCAACGTAGCGCAAAGGCGAAGAGAGCGCAACATGGTGATAATTTGTTTTATGCAAAAGTTACTCGAGATTCCACTGAATATCGAACATTTACAAAGTGAACTCTATTATATAGTTTCGTATTATATAAGCTCTTATGGAAAATGGTTTTAAGAGAATTTAAAAATAAATGTAGTGCACGAATATTTCTGCCTCGTTAAAGGTCATTTTGCATTGTTCTTTTTTTCGCAGAGGATGATTTTAAAGGCATTGAAGCGGATAGTCAGATAATGGAATCGAGTGAGAATAGTAAAGTGGATTGCCAAGTATCTGAATGGAGTACATGGTCGCGCTGTGAAAGCTGTCGTGGATATACCACGAGCACTAGGGAGATGGTATTATTATGAATTTTTATTCACATATATATTTATCGCATTTATACTTATCGATATAAAATAAAAATAACGATGTTTCAATGAATAATAAATATTAACAATTATTTAATTAATATTAACAATTAATAAAATTAATTTTCTCGATTTATTTTAAATTATAATACGTATAAAGCAAAAGGATGTAATATATCTCATGCATCTTATCGTGTAAAAATGTGGTTATTTTACAGATTCCACCCAAAGGTGGGGGTAAGAAATGTCCAAAAAAACTTATCCGAAAAAAGAAGTGCCGTAAAATTCCGCCATGCTGTGAGTATTGATATATACTTTTATAAATTCTCCTTTACTACTGATATAATTTATCATAAATACACATAATAAATTATTCACGAAATTATTTTTTAAAAATTACGTATTTTAAAGCATGCAAACAGATCTTTTAGATAATATTTTCAGCTCTTTTCTTAGACAATATCATTATTAAATATAGAGGTACATTTTATTAACTTACTTTATAAATAAATTATTATTTATTATTTTTTAGCTTTACAAGGTGATGGAACAGGTCGCCGATTTCATCGAGACAAAAATACTGGAACAGAGCATGAGAGTAAGTTTCATATTTAAAGTAAAATATCATTTCAAACCTTAGAATTTATGAATTCCTAATTTGCCTTACATTAAAGTTTCGTAGCTTGGATACAAAAGAATAAATTATTTGCTACATATTCAGTATCTATTCAGAGTATACAGAGTAGAATCGACATTAAATGAATACAACAACTGATCAAGTAATTAAAGGCACTATTGGCGATTTGATTTGATAAGATAATGAACTAAGAAGATAATCGTGTCAATTTTTTTGTTTATTTATAATATTCAATATCGCTCACTCTGTATACAGTTCCAGTGAATTGCGAAGTGACATCGTGGTCAACGTGGTCGGAATGCAGTGCGACCTGTGGCGAATCGTTGCGAACCAGGGTCAGAAGTATAACGGTGAAACCACGTGGATCCTGGGCCAGACTTTGTCCAGTTTTGGCGGAATTCAAAAAGTGCCGCAGAGTAGATTGTCCGCAGTAACGAGAGTGTTTGCATTCTATCTTATTATTCTATCGATAGGCATATTACGATTTGCACGGTGCGTCTGTGTCGAATGTTGAAATTTATGTGACTGTCGTTAGACTGATTACTTGTGTAACACTCCTTCTTAAATATTATAATGTATTTGAAATCTCCAAAGTGCAGGAGGAATAGAAACATGTATCTGTAGAAAATATCGGGTATAGGGCTAACACTGGACGACAGCAATTTTATCCTATAAAAATTCGCATATTTTTGCCGTTTTGATAACGAACAAATGATAGAGTTAATAAGAAAATCAAAGAAACAATAAATAAAAAACGACAAGATCGTATTTGATATTAAAATTGTGGATATTTTAGATTTTGGAAGAATAATATTTTATCTCAAAATTTATAATTCTCAGTTTTGCATTTATGATTTATGTATTATGCATCATTAAGCGCATGACAAATTAATGACAGAAAATTTGAATTTTTTTTATTTCGAAAGAAAAACAAACTAAATATTTATTATACGCAAAAAAAAGCGAAAAATGATTTTAATATAATTGCGTCAAACAAAATTAATTATATTTTGAAATATATTTGACTAAGCGTGTATAGTTGATATATACATAATTTGAATATTTAATTATAGTACTTAAGAAGAAAAGCATTGCTTATTTTATATAGAAAATAGCAATTTACCTGTAATGCTTTTGTAACAGGAAAACAGGTTTATAGATTTGCTTCTACTATAGCATAATTATATGCGTTCTCTGTCCTCCAGTGTAATTTACTACGCACAGAAAAATCGTGCCATTTGCGTATCATTTTGCGATCCATCGGATCGATGCTGAATTATTCGATTATTATATATTTAATACTTTATTTAACAGGTGATGTTATTTTCCGATGATATTAAGTTAAGACAAAATGGATTTGCATTCCAGTTGTGTCAATTGTGCTTAGAAAAGAGAAAATATTAGAATTTTTGCAATTATTATATTCTCGTAAAGTAATAAAAGTAATACTCATGTCGAATACTCATATAGCTTTTCATGACAAATGAAAAAATCATTATATATGTCATTTGCTATTTACTTAACTGCAGTAAAAAAATCAAAGCTGTAATATAATATACAGTGCAGTAACAATACATCAAGTAAGAAGAATTATCCCTTATTAATGTCGATAGTAAAATATAGCACATGAAAAAGACCAATTGTAACAATAATATTTATTTGTACGTACGTATATCATATTCGTGGCATTTATCATGCATTGCAGATCTCAATATAAGACCAAACTTTGTAATAGTTTCAGTTAAAATAATCGAGAAGCTTCCCCATATCCTAAAATATAATATAAAATAAAATGCGCCGTAGACATATCAATAGATAGTAAGCCGTTTGTTTAGTGTATATATAATGGAAAGTTTTCTTAAAAGTTCATAAAATTCTCTTCATTGACAATAATCGTAAATATGATATAAGGGAAAAACCTATAGGTATAGAAAAAAACCTATTTAAATGTTATTCCTTTTGTAAAGCTATTATAATATATTCATTAATAAAGTTAATAGCTCTATACAATATATTTAATACAAATATATGCTGTATAAAGTACTGTATAATTATCTTAGTCTTTATATATATAGAATTTATTCTTTTCTCGCTCATAATTATGATAAATTATTATCTAACTCACCAAACAATTTCACATATTATTACTTAAATTAATTGTATCAGTTCCTTCTTTATTAACTACAGAATTGTCTTTGTTCTTATTTAATATGGGATTTATTACAAGTAGGACAACATTTTTCTTTGATGGCATTTGTTGAATGCTACCATAATTCTTCAGGGCATCTTTTATAACACTTTGTGTTCGTATGTTATTCTACACATAAAATAATTTTTTTAAGTTTATTTTGAGCGATATATAATTCATGACAGAATTTTATTTTATTTACAATTTTATTTGAGAAAATAATATATACACATATAAAAATAATACTCATATACGTATATATTTAGCACATCAAATTATAGATAGAATTCTGTCTTGAATTTTATGATAAATCATAGAAAAGTAAAAAGTCTAAAATAGTTATTTTCAGTTCTCTCTGGAGAAGATAAACAATCTTTTAGCATCTTATTATCTTTTATTGCACATGTGTAATTAAGAATTTATAATCGAATAGAATAAGAAAAAAAGAATATTCTAGTTTAAATATCTTAGTGTGACTTTTACCAATTTATTTAAGTTATATATCAATTATGTATATCAATTATATACATCAATTCCTCTATCACAGAGAGTAGTGAATAACCAAATAGGAAACGAGAGAAAAATCAAAAAACTCACCTCACTACTACTGTCCAGGGTGATGACAATCTTAACCTTGTACTCTCTATTTAATAATTTCACCACATTTCTGGTCTTCGTCAACAGGTCATGCTCAGCAATCTTCGCAGATATGTAGTGCAGTTTAGCACCCTTGAATCTCTGCTTGTCTCCGTCATATTCCTCGTCTTTCTCCCCGATTTCCTCGACGAAGTTGCTCATCAGCTTGTAGACCGGTCGCTGCGTCTTGCTATCCAAGTCGCTGACCTTGACGAGGTTGAGCTTACGGCGTTTCGCCAGACGTTGAGCATCCTCTAGTACGGTCACGGTCATCGAGTTGTCCGGTGACACCAGCGTGATCTTCGGCACCGGCACCGTCTTCGGCCTTTGCTGCTTGGCAGACGCGACATCGTCGTTCTCCTCGAGGATGGACTTCTTACCAAATGCCCGTACGTCACCTATCAGACAATATTTATTATTAAAATCTTGAACGCGGTATATAGCTCTTCGTAGAGCCGTCAACAATTTCGGAGCAGCCATATCTAACCTTCAGGTTGGATTAGGTTCCGTCCAGCTGGCAAATAGCCATTTAAATTCCATAAGCACGTAAGACATAAGCGTAAAGAAATCGATCAATCATGGACCTCTAAGGACCAATAGTCGACCGTGATTGGTCGATTTCTTTTTGCTTACGTCTCACGTGCTTTGAACATAACCCACGACTGTTTGCCATCTGTCTAACCTCGCTGATGTGTATTTATATGTATTTATGCCGGCCTTTATATTTATCGTTTTGAAAATAATTTCGTCGTCAAATGTTTATTTATTGAAGTATTATCCGACAGGAATATTGTACTGTCGCGAAATATATCGAGATTTGTAATGAGTCGATGTTGACAGCAATAAATTTCAAGTTTGCTTGAACAATATGTTTACCGGGAGCAAAAAAACCTTGAAGGAAACGCAGATAAGCCGAGATGAAGAAATTTCTTCCGTTGCTTCGAGGGATGGTGTGATTTTAAAAATCTTTCTACTAGTTACTTGCATCAAGATCCTCTTGATTCCTACTTAGTGAGTAATTTTTTAGTTTTATATTACTCTTTTTTATTTCATTTATGCTGTCTTATACTATTGAAATTATTTGTTCTTATATTAATATAAATTTATTTATAATTCTTTTCTAAACTTGCAGTCATTCCACTGATTTTGAAGTACATCGCAACTGGCTAGCCATCACATACAGTTTACCCGTTAAAGAATGGTACACAAATACGCAATCTCCGTGGACTCTTGATTATCCACCGTTGTTTGCATGGTTCGAGTACTGCCTTAGCCAAGTAGCTGTATTTTTCGATCCAGAGATGGTCAAGGTGGAGAATTTAAATTATGCATCATCAGCTACTGTGTATTTCCAAAGAGCGACTGTTATATTTGCTGATCTGATATTTGCATATGGAGTGAGAGAGTAAGTACATTTGTCAATAAAAATTCGTAATAAATTAGATGAAAGAACATTTTCTAAAAGAGAACATATTTCCATGACACAAAAAATAAGTTATTTAAAAATAGCTTTTTAAAATAAAAATTGAAAAAATAAATATATGTTTTTAACAAAGTTTATTAGCACAAAAGTATGTTTTCTGAACAACTGATAGAGATATTGCTTTTTTGAAGATCCAATTTTTAAAAATTTTGTACAATATCAAATTTATTTAATTTAAATTTAAACATTTTCTTGCAGAATGAGTAGGACATTTTGTAAGTCTTCGAATAGCCATGCAGTTTTTGTACTTCTATCATTGTGTAACATAGGGTTACTGATAGTCGACCATATACATTTTCAATACAATGGTTTTTTACTTGGAATTTTGTTGATATCAATATCAAAAGTTTCACAGATTGGAAAAGAGGTAAATTCTGCAATATATATATTTTGGAATTTACTTATGGTAAAAAGCAGTTTGTTTCTAGATGTCAGTGTTGCAAGGTGCCATATGGTTTGCTGTTTTACTCAATTTAAAACATTTATATGTGTTCATAGCACCAGCATACATTGTTTGGCTATTAAAATCTTATTGTCTGAATAGTGACAAATTTTTTAAACGATTATTTACACTTGGGTTTATTGTTCTGGCTGTTTTAACAGCATCTTTTGGTCCATTTATAACTCAATTACCACAGGTAACATTTAATTATTCTATAATCTATCTCTCTTTGTATTTTCTTTTATTTAATTTCTTTAGAATTTAATGTATTTTTTATTTTTTTAGGTAATTTCCCGTTTATTTCCATTTAAAAGGGGTTTGGTACATTCATATTGGGCTGCAAATTGTTGGGCTTTATATATTGGTGCAGAAAAAATACTGTCTGTTATATGGAAACATTTGGGATGGTTAAAAGATGTTAAATCTGCAGTAATGACAGGTGGTTTAGTGCAAGAACAGAATTTCTTTATATTACCTACTCCAACCCCTATTGTTACATTTCTTTTGACTTTTTTGGCAATACTTGTAAGTTTTCACACACATACACATATATATATTTAAATATAAATACAATTATATATATATATTAATATATATATAATTTCTGATAATAAATATTTTATAGAGAATTTAAATTCTGCACAATTTCTATTCTAATATATATATATATATATATATATATATATATATATATATTAAACATTTTTTATTCTTCATATATACTACTCTAAAAATATAAAAGATTAAATAATTGATATCATATTATTACAGCCTGCATTATGGTGTTTGCTTTGTAAAGAATCCTACATGAATTCAAAATATTTTGTTAGATGTATTGTATTATGTGCTTTAAGCTCATTCATGTTTGGTTGGCATGTGCACGAAAAAGCCATATTAACCGCAATTATACCTTTGTGGTAGGTACTGAGTCCATAATATAAAATACTTTATTATTTTAAAAGATATTTTTGTTTATATTATTGTTTATAAACTTACACTAATGCAATTTAATAATGAATTTTTAGTGTTCTCGCAGCAACAAACAAAGAAGATGCACGGATATTCATAATTCTAAACAGTACTGGACATACTGCTCTTTTGCCATTATTATATCCTGAGAACTTATTTTCATTAAAATTACTACTATTATTAACATATATGCTTTCATCGATTTTAATTTTAACTAATCAACATGTTAGATCTTTATTACAATTATATGAATGGTTATACATAATATCACTGCCATTAATTACATTTTATGAAGTGATATTGCATAAATTATTATTAGGTGACAGATTACCATTCTTACCATTAGCATTTACTTCCATATATTGTACAATTGGCATAACTTATTGCTGGATATTATATTATTATATATATTTGCAGAATAATGCTTGTATTAATAACGAAATAACAGAAAGCAAATTAAGATGTCAAAGATTAAAGAATAAACAATCTTAAGAAAAATAATCGCTAAGAATTTGTACACGTACGAATCGAATTAAAAATATTTTAACTTATCAATTGCATCCGTCAATTTACTATAAATTAAAAGCATAGTTTATTATTGTTTGATACATTTAATATTCTTGCAACAACAATAATAAAAAAAAGGAAAATAATTACAGATCTCTTTTTATTGTAGTGAATTAACAATCACATTAAGAAAATTTATTTTATTGCACAGTTGAGTGTGCACACACACACATGTATATGAAAATATTTCAATAATTATATCACTATCTATAGATAAATAGATATTAAAATAAAAAAACATTACACGTGAACAATTAATAAAACATTTAAAAAATATATATTAATATAATTGTAATAAATATATAATAATACGACAATACGAAATTCCGATTTAATCACTAATGCTAGAAAATAAATTTTCAATCTTGATATATATATATATATATATGTCCATATACAATTAAATTTATTAAATATATATGTATATATTTATATGTATAACATATATACAGTGTAGAATGTATATACATATATACAATGCCCCATTTTACTATTTGTTCCAATTAATTATTTTCTAACTTTTTTTTGTTTTAGATTTTAAAAAAATATCAGAAAAAAGTTGCTTTAAGAAGAACATAAAAAATTGATCAAATAATATTTTCCTAATTAACATATTTCGCAGATTTGGAGGATATCTTAGTTTTTTTAAATGTAACTATTTTATTTTATGTAAATAAATTCACAATAGATTCATATTAAATTTCTACATAAAAAGTCATAAGCGTAAGATAACTAGAAATTGGACAATTTTATGAGATAATAAATTTTAATGAGATAATTAATTTGACACAAAATATGTCGTAAAATATTTAGTTTCGATAATCTTATCGTAATACTTTTATGCGTAGAAAAATGAGATAAATTAATTGGTGCAAAGAAAACAGATTATTTTTAAGAAAAAGTATATATGTTGCAAATGTAAATTTATATTGGCATTCTTTATAAGATACTTCTATTAAAATGTCAAGAAGTGTTCTATTAAAATAAGTTTTTAAAAAAATAACTGCAAATATATATTATTATTTAAGAATATTATTATTTACATATATTATTATTTAAGAATTATATGCTTATATACAAATAAAAGTAAACATAAAAATACTATCTAATAATAATAGTATCTAATAATAGATATATTCTATAAGATGCAAATTTTCCTCTTTCTATAATTATTTTTAGAATTTATTCTGATTATGAAGTAAAATAAAATGAAAAACTTAAAATCCAGAGACAAAAAATAAAATTCCAGTTTTTTTTATTCAATTTGAGATAAATTTTATGTTAAAAGAATTGTTATATATTAAAAAATTTCATTTTTTAAAAAATAAAAAATTAAATCTGTTAAAAAAGCATGAAAATTAAAATTAAAATTGATTAAGAAAAAACTTGAAAAAATTATTTTAATTTATAATAAGAAATATCATTCAATAGCAATTCATTCAATAGCAATTGTGTAAATCAAATATATAAAATAAGACATAAGACGATTTAAACAATATTCCTATTGTCTTATTTATAAGTTACTTACTTATATCTTTAATATGATAACATTTAAATCTAAAGATACATGTTTTAGGAGAGCCAAAGGCGCTGAAATTATTTTGAGAACATCTATACACTGAAATGAAATATTGGTCTAATGATCTAACCCGTTATTATTTACCGTTATTATATTTATTTATTATTATATTTATTATTATATTATTATTATATTTATTTACAAATTCTTTCTTGTGAAAGAAGAACATTTTAAATCATTATAATATAAGAATATCCATTTGATTATAGGCCTAGAAATTGGTAAGTATAAAATGAATAAATCACAAAATATATATCACAATAAAAAAAGTTTATTTGTATTTAATTATCAAGTTTTTGCTGGTATAAAAAAAATAATCGATAATTTCGATAATTATTTTAATGTGAATTTTGTGTTTCAATTTTAATCTTTATAGGTTCAAAAGTGAAAGTGTTATATCTATATTTAATTTGCTTTTATCTATTTGAATTTTTTTTTATATAAAAGTTCGTATCAGAGTTGCTAAAATAATTTTTATGTTATTTTACTATGGACTTTATTTTCTAATTTTACTTTTTAGATTAGAGTCTTACATATGTAATAAGGGTTTTATCCTTTGTTCTCTTATTTCGATTTTCTCTCTCACTCATTCGTACCGCATAAAAAATTTTTATTATTTGAAATTTTCGTCTTTTAATTTTGACATTTTGCATATATTTTTATTTTTGTATTATTATTTTTATAATTTTAATATCGTTAAATTTTGTAGTTTCTCTCTATTATTAATATCTATTATTATTACTTATTATTATACGTATTAATCATACATCGTTCACCACCATCATTCCCGCCACCTCCCCACCATTATATTGCAATATAATGACAAATATTCTTTAAATAATAAATTTGTCAAATTGATCGTCATCGCTACTATCACGTGGTTTTACCACAACCACCATTAAAAATAAAGTATACAAATAAGTAACAAAAACAAAATATTATAGTCTATTTCTAAATATTAAATATTATAAATATTAATAGTTATATGTTTTGTAAAGTTTAGTTATAAAGGAAATCTTAGTTATAAAAGGAATCTTTATAATATACCTCTAATATACCTCAAAAGAGAAGAACTTTCGTCAAGCAAAAAAGAAGTTAATTATAAACAAATGTATTTAATTTTTTTATCATTGTTGAATTGTCAGACTATATACGCAATCTTCACGATGATAGCTATTCGCAAAGTAGATATAGACATAAAGATAATCAATCATCATCGCGGAAAAAAGAGGTATAATAAATATACTTTTAAA
Organism: Camponotus fellah; assembly: GCA_030586385.1. Lineage (NCBI taxonomy): Eukaryota > Metazoa > Arthropoda > Insecta > Hymenoptera > Formicidae > Camponotus > Camponotus fellah. The sequence goes on from JAPIVC010001004.1 coordinate 1,733,808, forward strand.
ACTTTCGAATATCGATATAATATTTTTAAAAGTCGATAGTTTATTTATAACTTAAAATATTTTATTATATATTTATTATAATTTAATATTCTATGTATATGTACGTTAGAGTACGTAAAATATTTAGGCAAATAATTTTTAATAACATAGTATTAACAGTATAAACAAGTGCTAAAGCTCTTAAAAAAATAATTAGTATATTGAAAGTTTTAGATTTTTTTCAGGAAAGAAAGCGTTGTTGTTTATGTAGGACAATCTTGTTATCATTTGCACGGCAATATTCGAGCAATGAAATAATGCCAAACATTTCATACAATTGTTAGATTTTTTTATTAAATGCGATCACAACTAATATCTAAGCATAATTAGCTATGATTATTAATTATTAATTAATTAATTTTTGATAAATGATATGAAATTGTACTGCGACGCTAAATCTTTATAAAAGAGCATTTATTATCATTATATTATTACTTTATTTAACAACACTTAGAGTCAAACATACAATATTTTAAGTTTTTTTAAAATGTAAATATAAATTAATTATTAATTAAACGATTGCTATCAAATTCATTCATTACTTTAATCTTTTGATCTTATTCGAATTTTATAGCGTATACTATATACGTAATAATAATACGCATTATTGTAACAAGTAGCGAATGATTTTAATCTCATATAAAGTTATGTTGCTCTCTTATGATATAACAAAGTGCGTATTTTGATTACTTCGAGAGTCTCATGCAAAGTGTTCTACTTACTTGATTAATTATAATTAAATCGTGTTTTCGTGAATGAATAAATGCCACGAGAGGAAACAACGATCATAAGCAAACTACGAAAGATGTACAAGAGAAAATAAGGAAGTCCCAAAAAAGTATTAGGCAACGTATAGAATACATACACACATATGCAGTAAGTAATATATACAAATTATTGTCATATTTATATTAATTTCAAAATGGATATCGCTTGCTTTTTTTCATTTCGTCTGTAATGATTTACATTTTAAATTATCATATAATATAACATATATATAAAACATTCCAGATTTTAATTTTAAATATTTAAAATTATAACAAAATAAAATTATAACAAAATAAAATAAATATTTTTATATGAGACACATGAATGCCTTATAGATATATTACCATTTAATAAATATATTAACATTAATGTCATAAAATATTTTTCATGATATATTTAATTAGACAATTTAATGCTTAAAATGCATATTTTGCGATGTATACAATTTAATCAAGAATCAAAATGATAAGAATCTAAAATAATAAATAATCGTTTCCTTGCGAACTTTACAGGCAATAATTATTAATTTAATGATATTTAGAATTAAATATATTTCATCCGTGTTACTTTATCATTCCACTTGCCAATGAAATATAATTTGGATTATAATAAAATGCAATAAAACAATTGAATTATAAACGTAAATAATGAGCATAAAATGAAAGACTTCATGAATTCTTCTGAATGATGACTTCTGAATTGTTTAACAAAAATATTGAGTTTTTGTTTGCACAAAGTAGAAATAAAGATATAAAGAAAAAAAAACTTAAGGGGCTTGCTTCATACACAAAATTTGAAACTTTGCAAAATTCTTTTCGTAAGAGGCTTAGTCTATAGATTTTCGTTTGCACATTTACAGACAAAATTTCGTGTTATTGTATTTTCTTCAAATTTACATATTAGATGACGAAAGAAATCTATATATAGTATAGATTTGTAAGTTTTGTACATTACCTTGAACTAAAATATCCATATTAATATTATCCTTAAACTAACCAGTTATTCATAGCAAAAGTTACGAAATTAATGGATATTCAAATATATATTTCATGATTATGTATATTTCCTTCTCTCCTTAAAAACCTAAAAAAGATTTTATCAAATAAAGTGATTTCTAATTATATAATTTATCTGCATAGAATTGGATCAAAAAAGTGTTAATTAATTAAATACTTTTTGCAAATTATTTATTACATTGAGAAAAATGTCCGATGAAAAGGTAACGAACGGATATTATGCCGATCACTTTAATCGGATATCTGATCGAAAGTTCCGAATTTTGAACTTTCTGATCAGATATCCGATCGATCGATATTTTCTGATTGGATATCTGACCGATTTCTTTTTTTTTCGATTAAAATGATCGATATAATATCCGTTCGTTACTTTTTTACCGGATATTTTTCTCAGTGTAAAGTTAATGATACATGATTATCTATCTAATCAATATAAACAATATATTCTTTCAAAAAAATTGCTTTTTACTATTAACCATGAATGTAAATATTTAAATTAAATTTATCGATGGAAATCTCTATCAGAGTTTTTCGAATGTTTCGAGCGTTCTCTGCTCGTTCAAACATTCAACATATCCTGCGTTCCAAAATTCACTGCCAGTACTGAAAATCTATAACTTACGTGACGTATACTATAGATTTTCAGTACTGGCAGTGAATTTTGGAACACAGCCATAGAGACACGAGCAATCATATATATAACGCTATCGAATATCGAATATCGACAGTGTAAGAGGAATATTAGAGAGGGACAACACTTTATTTTTCTGTGTACCCGGTGTCATAAAGTGTCGAAAGAAACTCGTCGTTCAAATTTTTGAATCGAGACTTCGATAATAAATAAAATCGAAAATATGTTTCGCCTTTTTATGATAGTAACGATACTCTTTATGATGATCAACGCACAATTACACAGGTATATATTTTATTATATTATTATCGAGATTATAGAAATCGATTTTTTTTTCTTGTGTTAACATCCGATTGCTTAGATTACTCGCGTAACTTATGTAAATGTAATTAATGCTTCCATATAAAAATCAATTTTGATCAAAATGTATATTTTGATTTATTAGTCAAAGAGTAGATAAAGAAAGAATATTTTTGAAAAAGTGATTCTTTGTAACGTTCACTTTTGTCCATCTTGTTTTTATCTACATTTAAATAACGACCATAACATAAATATAATGTCGCGATTGGAGTCATCAAAACGTTTAATTGTAAACTATTTTCTCATGCGTTAGTAAATCAAGAAATCAACTATAGGTATAATGAGTTGCTTTATATTTTTCTGTATCCCATTTTTAATAATTGATACAGTTACTTGTTTTTATATTATTTCTTTGTGTAAAATTATACGCAAAATTTTCGTTAACTAAAAATCAATATTCGTTAAGGTATAATGATTAATTAAAAGATTATTTAAAAGACAAGTTAAATATTACTTTAGAGATACATATATGCATATGCAATGTGAAAATCGTACATAATTTAGAAAAATTATCGAGTTAATAAACGTTTTTAATATATTTATATTTAAATGTGTAACGTATACTTATATTGTAAATATGTAGGTCACATATAGTTAATTTCCTAGATGTTGAAATTTGTATAACCTTGTGTAGTTTATGTTTATTTTGGAAATATTTGCCAGTCATATCAAATATTTGTTTTATACATATATGTTTGCAATTTTAAATACACTACTCAAAAGAAAATAGGGAACACTTTTTGTATACCGAAAAATGGGCTATTTTCAAACGATTGTAACTCAGCGAAAAATGATCGTACAAAAATTTTAAAAAAAGCTTTTTGAAGCTCGAAGTTTTAACTTTAACGTACAGTGGATAGTTTTTAAAGATCTTTTTATATTTTTACTATTATACCCTAAAAAAGGACACACCGTTTTATTCCTTAAAATTACGTATTTTTGACGTTCTATAGCTAGATAAGAAAAATTCTCCCGATAAATTCAACTCAATTTCCGAAAAGCATAACATTTTTTCTACAAAATGCTTTTCTTAAAACTTTCCTACGATTTTTTTTGGCTGAGTTACATGACTTTGAAGCTAAACCTGTATTTTTCAGAGCAATTGCCGTTACTCGACGAAAAATCATCGTACGACATTTTTAAAAATAGCATTTTCAAGCATGAAGCTTCAGCTTTAACGCGCTTTCGATAGTTTTAAAAAATTTCTTCATCTTTTCAGTCTTATGCTCTAAGAAAGAAACACTGTTTTTTCCTTAAAATTACACATTTTCGACATTCTGCAGTTGCTATAAAAATTTTTTCTTAAAAATTTATATCAATCTCCGTAAAAAGCAACTTTTTTCTACAAAAATTCTTTTTAAAACTTATCTACGATTTTTTTTGGTCGAGTTACATGTCTTTAAAGACAACCTTAAATTTTATTAAAAAATGACGTTTACTGCCATGTTTATCGGCATTAACGTTACCCATGCATCACGTGAAGTTTGTTCGCCGTATGAGGACGAGCAGTGTCATGCATAAGAGAATTTCGATGATGGAGAGGCAAAACGTGAAGTTGTAAAACATCATTTACGTATCGCACACTCATTATTGCTGGAGGTGGCAGAATTATCAAATCAGTTCATCTTCTCACTAATATACACCCCCATACCATAAGAATGAGAAGACAAACTGATTTGATAATTCTGCCACCTCCAGCAATAACGAGTGTGCGATACGTAAATGATGTTTCACGACCTCACATTTTGCTTCTCCATCATCGAAATTTCATCTTTATGCATGACAATGCTCAACGAAATACTCCCGTGATGCACATTGAGTAACGTTAATGCAGGTAAACATGGCAGTAAACGTCATTTTTTAATAAAATTTAAGGTTGTCTTTAAAGACATGTAACTCGGCCAAAAAATCGTGATAATGTTTTAAAAAGAATTTGAAAAAAAAAGTTGCTTTTACGGAGATTGATATAAATTTTTAAGAAAAAATTTTTATAGCAATTGCAGGAAATGTCGAAAATGTGTAATTTTAAGGAAAACAGTGTTTCTTTCTTAGAGCAGCTGAAGATGAAGAAATTTTTAAAACTATCGATAACGGGTAAAGCTGAAACTTCATGCTTGAAAATGCTATTTTTAAAAATACATGACATTTTTAAAAATGTCGTACGATGATTTTTTGCCGAGTAACGACAACTGCTCTGAAAATATAGGTTTAGCTTCAAAGTCATGTAACTCAGCCAAAAAATCGTGGGAAACTTTTAAAAAAAGCATTTTGTAGAAAAAATGTCATGCTTTTCGGAAATTGAGTTGAATTTATCGGAAGAATTTTTCTTATCTAGCTATAGAACGTCAAAAATACGTAATTTTAAGGAATAAAACGGTGTGTCCTTTTTTAGGACATAATAGTGAAAATATAAAAAGATCTTTAAAAACTATCGATTGTACGTTAAAGTTGAAACTTCGAGCTTCAAAACGCTTTTTTTTTAAATTTTTGTACGATCATTTTTCGCTGAATTACAATCGTTTGAAAATAGCCCATTTTTCGGTATACAAAAAGTGTTCCCTATTTTCTTTTGAGTAGTGTATATACATATATACATATATCACAGAATGTTTTTTATGTTATTTCAAGGATTTTATTACACAACAAGAGGAATTCCATACAATCTTTGATGAAAAAAGTTGACACTAACTTGCAAGAAGTTCGTTCGTTAAATGATCATCGTTCTTCATTACATTTGTACAATTTTTTTACCATATATTACAGTGGCATTATTACTATTGGAACTCCGCCGCAAGAATTTACAGTAATATTTGATATTCAGGCCCCATATCTTTGGATCCCATCTAAAAAGTGCGATTCGACTGCTTGTTGTAAGTAATTTGTTTGTATATGCAATATAAAGATATACGCAACAATATATATAGTTTCCTACAAACATATATATATATATATTTTTTTCTTTTTTTTTTAATTATCAATTAATTAAATTTTATCTAATCAATACTATTCTTTAGACAAAAAATCCGAATCGCGCGCCGGCTATTATGTAATGCATTAAATTGGGCGACTCACAGATATACATATTATCACTCTAATGAGAGGGATCAAAGTGAATTTTATTTGATTTGTACTTCTTCATTAAGTACCGCGAAAATAATATTTTAAGCTATTTGACATGATTTTTATAAAAAAATATGTTTATTTCTTTAATTGACGCAAATTAATTATTGCCGCATAAATTGATTTAAACAATTTATCACGTTTATTCTCTGAAGATGCAGAGTTTTGACAAACAAAGATGAAAGAATTAACTCAACAAACACATTTATATATACGTATATAATAATTTGAAAAAAATATTGTATATTTATTATAGATTAATAAGACAATATTTTTATATTTTAGAATCTTTCTAACATTACTAATTTATGATATTATCGAATATGCTTTACAGTTGGGCATAATCAATATAATAGTGCCGAATCCAGCACATATATAGCAAATGGTACTTCGATTCATATAAAAAACTTTAATGCCGGTATGGAAGGATTTCTATCTACTGACATAGTGAAAGTAAGTCATCATTAAACAAACAATTTAACTTACTTACAACTATATATAATCATAATTTAAACATTTCTTAAGCAACCATATTATTTTTTTGTACAGCGATAACAATATATTATTTCATTATCAATTTTATTATAGATTGCCAACCTGAGTGTTCAAAATCAAATGTTTGCAGAAGCGACTAACATATCAATGTATCCAATTGATCTTCACATATTTGATGGTGTTTTGGGCTTAGGTTATTCCAACACATCTGGCAATGAAAGAATGCTCATCTTCAACAACATGATTGAACAAGGTCTAGTGTCATCAGCTATTTTCAGTTTTTATCTAAATAGGTATATATCTTTTCTACTTATGAACAACACATATCTCTAAGCATGAATTCTTAATAAATATAAATATTACATATAAATTTATATATAAATATACATATAAATATATACATATATATATATATATATATATATATAATATTTTTATGTGTATTTATATTTATTTTAATATAAACATTAAATTTTATTTTAATATTAACATTAAATTAAATTTATTATTTATTTATTTTTTTATTATTATAACTTTTTAAATTAAAGTAATATTTATACTTCCATATCAAATATAATTAATCTTAATTATCACACATGCACATATATTATGATAAAAATATGCAATTTATGCAGAGATCCTTTAGACGGATTAAATGGTGGTGAATTAATATTGGGTGGTTCCGATCCTACTCATTACGAAGGCGATTTCACTTATGTTCCTGTTAGTCGCAAAGGATACTGGAAATTTACATTGGATAAGTATGTTATTTCTTAAACTACGTTAATGATGTTTCAACAAATTATTAATGTTATCGCTTTGTAGAGTCATAGCAAGTTATATCAATCTGTGCGGTGAAAACTGTCAAGCTGTCGCTGATGTAGGTGCTGAGGCAATATTTGGACTAAAACAATATATCATATTTATTAATGACCTTATTGGAACTGTTAATGTTGATGGAGAGGAAAGAGTAAGTAAACGAACATATCTTTCACAAAGCACGTAGGTTTTGATAAGCAAATTATAGAAGTTGATAATAGTGATAAAAATAAATAGTAGGTGCGCTCAAATGATACATAATCTTCTATGGAACAACGACATTAATCCACGTTCCAATTGAACATACTTAATATGTTTACAAATATATATTATTAATTACACGGAAAAAAAATAAATGTCAAATCAAAACTTATATACTTAAACTAACGCGTTCATTGTTTCGTATATACGCAACAATTTATAATCTTCTTAGAAGAATTTAATAATTTTAAATTTTAACAATATTATAATCTTATTTTAATACTGTAATTCTCATCTCAAGAATATATAATTATTTAATTCTACTTAAAAAAAATTATAAGCTTTGATTTAAAAATATTACTTTCTATCTAACATTGTTTCTTTTCCATTCAAGAAAATTAAACTTTAAATCATAAGAATGTATTTTTCTTGATTGAACTATATAAAATGGTTTCAAGTAAGCAATTATTCACACAATTATATTTTTCTTAAATTAACGTAATGTAATCTCATTTCAAGATTTCCATGTTAAAACTAAATATATTTTTAAAATAAGAATGTCCTTTTTTCTGTATACTAACTTGGTATTTTCTTTTATTTAAAGGTGAACTGCCGTCGAATTCCTCTATTGCCTACAATTAGTTTTATTTTAGGTGGTAAGGCATTCAATCTTACCGGTGAAGATTATATCCTTCAGGTGAGTACTATATGTAAATTATTTAAATTAAGTATATACAAGAGAAGAAGAATATATAAGTATTAGAATATATAAGAGAAATTTACATTGTATATTTAATTCTGTACAGTTGCCAGATAATGATAATACTATATGTATAAGCCGCTTTGTGGAATTGAACTCGAGTGAAGTCGAGTGGATTCTAGGCATTCCATTTATTTATCGTTACTACACCGAGTTTGATATGGAGAATGATCGAATAGGATTTGCTTTGGCGAAATAAATATTAGTTACTTTCCTTAGCACTTTTTTAAAATATACATCTTACATAATAAAAACATAATGTGCAATTATGTATATTTGGTGGCATATTTTATGGGTTTTATAGTCCTGGATTAAACATTGATATTTCATTTGTTACGAACAATTATTATGAAAGTTATGTTAGTCAGTCTTATACGACTAACATAACTTTTATAATAATTGTTTGTAATAAATTTAACGTGATACTTAAACGTATTCGAAAAATGTGCATGTTCTTTTTTAAAAAATCTACAAAAACATTCATCAAACAAAGAATGATGTATAACATTTATCTTTCACTAGTAATTATAGTTTTAATTATTCGATATGGTTTTATGACATCTTTAAATTTTAAAACAATCAAGTTTATATCAAATATAATATCATTCTTCTAGACTACAATTGTAATATTATTAAGCTCAATAATCTTTTTTAGAATCATATCATTCATGTTAAAAAATGAATTATAATTAAAAATTATACTAGGACGAAATAATTTTTATTGCGTTAACGTAAGCTGACATACTTTTACAAACTGTATACTTTGATAAATTTCTTCATTATTACACGATAAAACAAAATAATATTATAATATTTATTAATAGTACTTTTACTGTATAATATAATTAAATATTATTATATAGTATAAATAATTGTGTAGTGTAATACTGTATGTATGTATAAGTATAAATATATATATATATATATATATATATATATATAAGTATATTTCATATTTCATATAATGTAAATATATAAATGTATAAAAATTATAAAAGTTTTATATATACACAATACATATATATAAAAATGATTAACATGGAACACAAGTTCAATTTTTATTTGAATAAATAAAAAAACATGAAGTACAATAATTGAAATTTTAATTTTTCAAAGAGACGATGCTCAATTATATCCCAAGTCGAAACAAAAATTTATCCAAATGCGTAGAAAATCTTTCATTGTTACATTTTATTATATACATATATATATATATATATATATATATATATATATTGTAATTTTTGTACTAAACACTATTACAATTAGTATCAAAACATAATTTGCTATAAATATTAATAATTAAAAATTAAAAATTAATTAACTTTTGATAAACGAAAATAAAACTGTATCGCAACGATAAATATTTATCGAATCGTAATCATTCATTACTGCGAATAAAAATTGAAACAGGGGATACATGAAAGGGGTCAAGAGAATTAAATATATTATGATCTTTTGATCATATTGATGCTTATTATAATGATATTTTCTTAACAATATTAGAATTAAATATATTTCGATTGCTTTAAATATTCTCAATCCTTGTTAATTAAATATACAATTTAATCGAGAATCGATAAAATGATAGGAATATAAAATATTAAATAATTACTTCGATCATTGTGATCTCTTACGGATAATAATTATTATTTTAATACTTAGAGTCAAATATATTTCACCCATATTACTTTATCGTACTACTTGACAATTTAAATGTAATTTGCATTATGAGAGAACACGAAGTAAAACAATCAAATTACAAATGCAAATAATTAACGTAACGAAATGCTTCGTGAGAAATTGTTTAATTAATAATCAATAAATTAAAGTATTTCTGTTATTTAATATTTCGCGTTAGTGTATATTTTATAATATATAAAATATTTCAACGAATTGCCGATAACACGGTGTTCGACTTTGGCAATATAAAATATAAATAGTAACACACTATACGTTGCGGTTTTGTCATCATTCGTACGATGACTCTCAAGTAATAAAGTGGTGATGAGAACCGCTTCGTATATTGTAATTTTTGTACTAAACACGATTACAATTAGTATCAAAATATAATTTGCTATAAATATTAATAATTAAAAATTAATTAAATTTTGATAAACGACATGAAATTGTATCGCAACGATAAATATTTATCGAATCGTAATCATTCATTACTGTGAATAAAAATTGAAACAGGGGATACATGAAAGGGGACAAGAGAATTAAATATATTATCTTTTGATCATATAATATATTTCCTATTATAATGATATTTCCTTAACAATATTAGAATTAAATATATTTTGACCAATGCTTTAAATATTCTCAATCCTTGTTAATTAAACAATATACAATTTAATCGAGAATCGATAAAATGATAGGAATTCAACATATTAAATAATCACATCGATATTTGCAATTTTTACGAACAATAATTATTATTTTAATACTTAGAGTCATAAATATATTCTATCCGTGTTACTTTATTATTCTACTTGATAATCTAAATATAATTGGAGGAGGGAAGGGGAGGATTGTGAGAGAACATGAAGTAAAACAATCGAATTATAGATGCAAATAATTAACATAACGAAAAGCTCCGTGATAAATATTGTTTAATAATTAATTTTAATCAATAAATTGTTTTATAATATATAAAATATTTCGACAACGAATTATCAATAACATTATCTTCGACTTTAATGACGTAAACAATAGCGTGTTATTGTTTGTACGTTATGGTTTTGCTATCATTTGTTCGATGACATTCGAGCAGTAAAGTAACGATGGGAAATGCTCCGTATGTTAATTAATTGTTTAATAAATAATCGTTTAATTAATTTATAAATTGAAAAACTTCTACAATTTAATATTTTCATGTATAACAGTATATGTTATAGTCGGCAACGAATTATCGATAACACGTTGTTCGATTTTGACAATATAAACAATAGCGCGCTATTGTTAATATGTCACGGCTTCGTTATCATTCGCCCGGTGACACTCGAGCAATAAAGTAATAGTTCGAAATGCTTCACATATTATCAAATATTTTTCCTAAATACAGTTTAAATTAGTATCGAAACATAATTTGATATAATCAGGGAAGGGAAGTAACGCGTTACTTGTAACGCCGTTACCGTTATAGTTACTTTTTTTTGGTAACGATCCAGTAACGCCGTTATTTTTTTTCTGTAACTGTAACGATAACGTAGTTACATTTTTTGTAACGATAACGATTTACAGTTACTTTTAGCGTTACTTTTTCGGTAATTCTGTACTATCACCTTTTAGAGGCCATCTAAATGATGACCTATTAGACCTATTAGAATATCAACTTTTATTAAAAATTAATAAAAAACATCGATAAAATTTAACATATGTTTTGTGATTTAAATCCTTTCATAAAGAAGGAAAGAGAGAGAATATGTATTGTACGAAACAAAATTTATTATGATTATAGATTTAAAAAAAGTAACGAAAAAGTAATGAACCGTTATTTTTTAAGTAACGGTAACTGTAACTAGTTATTTTTGAAAATCCGTAACTAATAACGGTAACTAGTTACTTTTTTAACTTGATAACGAGTAACGGTAACTAGTTACTTTTAAAAAGTAACGTTCCCTTCCCTGGATATAATTATTAATAATTATAAATTAATTAATTTATGATAAAGGACATGAAATTGTGAAAAATATCGAAACGATAAATCTTTATCAAATCGCAATCATTAATTACTGCGAATAAAAATTGAAAAAGGAAACATAAAAGAGGATAAATAAATCAATTTGATTATGATTTTTCGATTATTAATACTTATTATACATTAATAATTTCTCTAACGATACTTATTAAAATTAAATAAATTTCGACCAATGCTTTAAATTTTCTTAATTGGCAATCATTCATAGAATATTTCAACGACGTTTTATGACTTACGATTATTCCCACAGTAACCTTGAACAATAAAGTAGTGACGTTTCATATATTATCAAATTTTCTTTCTACATAGTCACCTTGGCGATATAAACAGTACCGCGATAACGTTTCTGACCTATGATCATTCCCTCAGTGGCTTTCGAGCAGTGAGGTAGTGATGTGAGACGTTCCATATATTTTCAAATTCTTTCTCTAACAATTATTTTGAACATTGCTTTATATAATAGATTATCTCTTTTATATTTTCTTTTATATTTATCTTTTATATTTTTATTTATCGTTTATATTTGCGAATTAAAATTTATATAGTATATTACAAAATTACTTATATATAAAATTATATATAATATAATATAACCTTCCCATGGGGTACACCTTGTCGCGGTGGGAGGGCTTAGTACCTGGACGGTTCCTTGAGGTTTATCATAAATTTTTCAATTTATGATAAATCTTAAGGTGCCTGAATGGGAAGCCAAGTACCCTTTCGCGTCGTCGGTGCCGTCAACGTGCCGCGGATGGCAAGCGCTTCGTCAACGCGTTAGGTGTATGCATATTAGGGAGTGTCGTTAAAGGTATACACATTAAGTGTATACATCGCGAGATCAAATATAAAATTTTAATCGTATCGAAATTGTGCGGGAGTGTCGTTCAGTATCGCGCGTAAAATATCGAAAATAGCGATATAAAAATCGCTCGCGAGTGCGGGAGTGTCGTCAAAACATCGCATGCTAACAACATGAGATACGATATATTAAAGTGCGTTTCTCGTAATTATTCCGCGATCGGGAGTGCTATGCAAAGTTTCTCGCAATCGTTTCTGTACATGGTTAAATATAATTAATTGTTTGTTCGCGAGTGAATATCAGTGCTACGAGGAAACTGCAAAGAATGAAAAAGAAAGGAGAAGGACATCTTAAAAAAGTATTGGACGGCCGGAGAGCAGTGACAGAGCCTGAAGCAGCCAGACAGATATGTGGTGAGTAATTTATAAAAATTATTTATTATTTATATTATATATTATTTTCAAAATAGATATATTGCTTATTATTTTTTTTATTTTCTTGATAGTAGATTTATATAATTGGCAATTATCCAAAGTAGATAAATAAAGACTAACCGAGACATCAAAAGTCGAATTAAATTTATAGATTTGAATATTAATTTTTCATTTTCGATTTAAAAAAAACATTTAGAGAAACGCGATAGACGATCAAAGATGATGGAGAAAGTTTATATATCATAACTATATAAAATTATTTATATAAAAAATTTAATCACGCAATAATTTTCATGAATGAAAAAGCTACGCGAAAAATATGGTTTTAAATATATATAAAAACATATAAAAAATATATATAAAATATATAAAAAAATATATATAAAAAATCTATTCTTTTTAAAATTAAAGTGATTAAAGACAAAAACAGAAACAAAAAGTATAATCAGAAATAAATATAATTACAATTAGATATTTAGAAATATTTCGTGATAGTCAATAATTATATTTTTTTATCGTATACATATGAAATTGTTGGACATGAGAGCTAAACGAATTTTTCGTGTTATATTTGATATAACCAATATCAATACAGCAGATAAATTGGTAGATTTGCGAATCACAATTCACGTAGAATGGAGATTTATTATTAAAGAGGAGAACAAATTTTAAATTTACTCCGAGATATTAAATGGATTTATGCAGAAATAATTACATGTATATATAAACGATAAAAATACGATAAGATACTTAAATTTTTTAATAAATAAAATAAAAAAAAATTAATTCTCATCGATACAATGCGGAACAACAGAATTATAGTATTCAGTAAATATAATTAAATAGAAATAAATTCAAGTCATACACAAAGTGGTAATAAAGCAAATAATTAAGATTTAGGAAAATTATTGCATGCAATTAAATTCTTTTTTAAATATATGTACTTTCATGGAATACTATAAACGAAAATCTATTTTTTTATTTTAATCATTATTAATTTTACATAATATTAAAAAAAAGAAAGAAAAAAAAATATATATATATACATATACATACATGTATACATATATACATGTATATATTTATTTATATTTATTTATGTATATTAATATTAAATAATTTTTAAAAAAATTTAAAGTTTATATATATATATATATATGTATACATATATATAGAATATATTTATAATATATATACTTATAGAATATTTCAATATTTCATATTGATGAAATAAATTATTATTAAAGATAAAAGCAAATAATTAATTCCACAAATAATAAATATAATAAAATAAAATAAATTATAAATTACTCACAATTGTTTCGCCATCGCACGATGCGTTTAATGAGTTATTTTTTTTCGTTTATCTCGTTTATTTTTTTCTGCTTTATGATATTCACTTGATATTCAAAAAAAGTAATTACGCACTAATCAGTATACGATCATACAGCAATTTACACTTTGTGCAACACTCGCGACGTTATACCATGCCTTTTGTCATTTTGCTATGTGATAATAATACAATATATCTCAAAAAGTTATGACTCACTCGACATTAATTAAAATCAAAATCAAAAGGCGCTATTTGCTGTGTAAATAAAAATCGCACAAATTAATAATCACTAATTGCAAAAATTATGCAGAACAATCGCGTTTTGAAGGATCGATTCTCGACGAACGATTCGAGTCTTCCCGCGGGAAGTCAAAATTGAATACGAAAACGTGACGAAAACATAATATAACAATTCATCATATAATAATTCTTTTAAGAAAATAACCAGTATATTGAAACAGTTTCATCAACTGGTCAATTGATCGGTTTTTATATCAGTAATTAAATCAGTAAAACTGTTTCGATATACTGATTATTTATTTTAAAAGTTTATTCATTGTTGCCGCGATGTTAATGTACGGAATAAACAAAATACATTCGTAAGTTACAATTTTATTATTAATAAATAGATTAATAAATTGATTTGACCATTGCTCTTTCCATTATTCGAAATACTCGATTATATGATTGGAATATATAATAATTAGAATATAATTTCGAAACACGTATTTCGCGTGATGCGTTCATTTAATTAAAAAGAATCGAATGCAATTAAGAATCGATGTGTGTGATCGGAATCAAAATTATAAATTATCATTTTGTTGCAATCCTTAGGAACAATAATTATTCTTCTTTTAATATTTATATTTAAGAATATTTCGTCCGATGCTTTATTATATAATTATGTGATGATTTAAATACATATAATTCGTCTGAGTACGCGCAGTAAAACGATCGAATGGTAAAATCGAATAATTAATGGAAAGCCTTGTGATGTTTATTAATCGTTTAATAAATAATTAATCTGTGTGTACATGTGTGTGTGTGACTTTAAAAATATACTTGTATATAAATTCAATTTTCGTATATGTACGTCATAGTAAAATATTTCGGCAGCGAGGTCAATAACACGGCGTTCGACCTTGATGACGTAGCACTGTATTGTCTACATAGGCGAAGACCTATCATTCGCACGGCGACATTCAAGTAGTAAAGTAGTGATACGGAACACTTCGTATGAATTATTGAATTCTTTTTCTAACAGTGCGAACGCGATTAATATCGAAATATAATTCGCTACGACTATTACAATTAACAATTAATTAACAATACATAGAAAATTGAAAGGTGATAGAGAGCAAGGTTAAATAAATTTTATTTGAAATACAGTAAAAAGTATGATGATTTAATTTAAATTGAATATAAACAAAGAATAAAAATGAAAACAAATAATATATACATAATTCGAAGTAATAAAAACGAACGTTTCTGGCTCTCGTTTTGAGCCTTCTTCAGCGTAAAGTATAATTATTAAAATGTTACGATATGCAGATGGAATACATAATTTTTCTATATATGCATGATTGAGATATAGATAAACGACAAGATCCCGATAGGGTTCGGACCTAAATATCCTATAAACGCAATGTAGATTGGTTTATATCATTGGTTTATAACAATTAATTAACTCTTAATGAATAACATGAAACTATATGGCGATGATACATCCATCGAAACGCGATCCTTCATTATTCCAAATAAAAATTGAAACAAAAATTATAAATACATAGACGATCTTGTATTATTCACACGACATTCCAAAGTAGTGATACGAAATATCGTATTATTGAATTCTTTTCCTAAACGCAATCGTGATTACTATTGAAATATAATTCGCTACGACTATTGTAGAGCGAATCGTACTTCTTTATCCCTTATAAGATATATTAATGTGCGTTTCTCGTAATTATTTCGCGATCGGGAGTGCCGTGCAAAAGTCTCGCGATCGTTTCTATAGTATATAACTAAATATAATTAATTGTTTGTTCGCGAGTGAATATGAGTGCTATGAGGAAACAGCAAAGGATGAAGAAGAAAAAAGAAGGACATCTGGAAAAGTATCGGCCACTCAGAGAGCAGTGAAAGAGCCTGAAGCAGTCAGAGAGATATGCGGTGAGTAATTTATAAAAATTATTTATTATTATTATTATTAGTGAGTAATTTATAAAAATTATTTATTTATTATTATTATTATTTATATATGTATTATTTTCAAAATAGCTATATTGCGTATTATATATATATGTTAAAGTACGTAAAATATTTCGATGACGAACATAATTAGCATATAATTAGCATAACGAAAGACTTCAAGATGAATGGTTTAATAAATATTCAATTAATCTTAATCAATAAATTAAAATATTTATATAATTTAATATTCCGCGCACAAATATTTTATATTACAGGAAATATTTCAGTAACGAGAGACTTATCAATAACACCGTGTTTGACCTTGATAAACAGTATCGCGCTATTGTTAACATGTGACACGGCTTTATTATCATTCGCACAGTAACCTTGAGTAGGGAGGAGAGAGTTTTTTTTACATATTATCAAATTCTTTCTTACATAGTCAACCTTGACGATATAAACAATACCGTGATAATGTTTCTAACTTACGATCATTCGGTCAATGACTCTCGAGCAGTGAGGAAGTGATGTGAAACGTTCCATATATTATTAAATTCTTTCTCTAACTACAATTGCAAGTAAAACAAGGAACTTTTCGTGAATGAGGGTAAGTGCAACGTAGAATTCAAATGAGTGGAATCAGAATTGGAGTGCCACGAGGACAAAGTGAAACAAAAGAAAAAAAGAAGATCTTGGAAATGGATGGATCAATAAAATGTAAGTCATCAATACTTTTATAAGTTATAAAATTTATATATTATATTTATATATTATATTATATATAAAATTATATATAATATAATATAACCCTCCCATGGGGTACACCTTGTCGCGGTGGGAGGGCTTAGTACCTGGACGGTTCCATGAGGTTTATTTTAAATTTTCCAATTTATGATAAATCTTAAGGTGCCTGAATGGGAAGCCAAGTACCCTTTCGCATCGTCGGTGCCGTCAACGTGCCGCGGACGGCAAACGCTTCGTCAACGCGTCGCGTTAGGTATATGCATATTAGGGAGTGCCGTTAAAGGTATATACGTATTAAGTATATACATCGCGCGATCAAATATAAACCTTTTAATCGCATCGAAATTGTGCGGGAGTGCTGTTCAGTATCGCGCGTAAAATATCGATATAATAGCGATATAAAAATATCGCTCGCGAGTGCGGAAGTGTCGATAAAAGTATCGCGCGCCAACAACATGAGAGGAGGAGGAGGCCTAGGAGAGGCATCGGGTTCTGGCAGAGCAACCTTCTGGTAAATAATTTCTTTATTTGTAATTATATATTAAATATTAAATATATTTATTATAATTTAAATTAAACAATTAATCGTGTAATTTGATTTTTTATTTATATGATTTAAATAAAAGAGAATTAAAGATAAAGAATTTTAAATAAAAGCTATAAACTTGTAAAAATATAAGCTTATATAAAATTAATGAAGATAGAGAATTATTAATAAATGTTCTGTTTTTTTTTTATTTTATAGAAATATTTTATTAATTTGATTATTATTATACATATCATATATATATTATATCTAATATATATATATATATATGTATATATATATATATATATATATATTATATCGAATATAATTCATTGCATACAATAATAATTTTTTGAAATATCAATTATTTTGGACGCTGGATACATTAAAATCTTCTTTTGTATGTTATAGATCGATGCAACAACCTTGATGATCTGAGAGGAGGAGCAGGCATAGGAGAGGCATCCTGCACCGGCGGAACAACCTGATGGTGAATATTATTATTTATATATTAATTGTTATAAATCGTTAACTTGTTATAAACGAACAATAATTCGATCTTATTATTTAAATGAATTAAAGAGGAAGATTTTTGTAAAAGTCATATGGAATTTTCTATTTAAAAAACAATTTCAAAAATTTATAAAATTTTTCCATACGTGTTTATCTGTTTATTATTTTACATTCGATATAAAATTCCGTACAATAAAAATTGTTTTAATATTAATATTAATGGCATTTTGTGAGCATTATTATAAATGAATTTTATTATATTTGTATGTTACAGACAACTAGCTTCCATAACAACAATTCCGCTGTTGCGCATCAGTGCTGGTAAGTGAGAAAAGCTTTTATTTAACTTTAAGGTAACGGATTCATAGAGATTGTAGATGTAGCTATAGATTGTAGATTGTAGATAAATCCGTTACCTTAAAATGGATGAGCTAGGATGGATTAAATAAAATAAATTAAATTAAATAATTAAATTAAATTAATAGATGCTTATTTTATTAAATTAAATTAATGCTTACATTATTAAATTAAATTAATAGATGCTTTGCATCTATTGCGAAAATATATTGAAATATTAATTAAAAAAAGAAGAGATCAAGAAAAGATTTTTTGTAAAAATTTTTTGTCTAATTTATTAAATAAAGAACACGCATTAACAATTATCAATTTTATCAATTTTTGATGCTAATTTATTCTTATAATACGCACTTATCTTCTAATTGCTCATAGCTCGTCCATCGTAGAATTTATTTGTAAATATTGTTTTTAAACTTTATTTTAACTTAATATAAAGCCAAATGATTAATTAATTAAATAATTTGTAATATGATAAATAAACACACATTAATTATGTACTTTATTGTAAAATATAATTTATAGAAATTTGTAGTAATTTGGCTTTATTTCAGTTAAAATAAAGTTATATTCAGTATTTAAGCAATTATGAAATCGAGCGATTGTGAAATCGAACGATCGTTATTAAATGAGCGTAAATATTTCACGCTTTTTTGCCAATTATCCGGCAAAAGAAGGAATAATTATTTCCTTCTTTGATCTCTGATTAGAGATCGAGAAAGAAAGTGGTCAATATCAACAAAAGGTAGGTTTGAAGAGATCTGAAGAGTACGGTTAGGGCATGCGATTAGGGCACGCGATTAAGGCTCGCGGTTAGGGCACGTGACTAAAATATACATGATTAGGTGAAGTGATGATTAGAGATAGGTTCCTCAAATCTCTATAATTTTAGTTAATCAGGATGTAGGATTGTTAAGTCTATTAAATAAAATCATTAGAAAAGAAATAATATTAAATCAAAAAGTGATTGTATGATATAAATCATTAAAAGTCAATAGGCAGAAAACTACAGTGCAAAGATAACGGTAACGCAAAACAAAAACAAAAAAAAATGACAACAAATAATTTCAAATTAACAGTTATATTCAAGGAAAGACAAACGTTTCGCTCCGAATCTGGATCATTTTCAATCAATATTTTATCGATGTTATTAAATATTTGAATGAATGGAATATTATTATTTGATATTGAATCTCACAAATTACGATAACAATAAATATCAAAAGAGATCGCAAACATAGAGCAAAGTCAAATCAAGTAAAAACAGATGGTCATTTTAATGTGTTACAAAAAACGCAGAATTGCAGAAAGAATGATGAGACGCACGCATAATTATAATGTGTAAATAAAAGTCTAAATTTAACTCTCGCAAAAAACGACGGAATGACATGTCGCTCACCTATGATATCGAAGCGTGAAGAGCGTGGTTGCAAAAAGAAGGAAGTAAAACGGGCAAACGTGAGAGACGCGTGTACAGATGAGCATGATGGAGAAGCATAACAATCCAAATATGTAGCTCCAAATCTTACATGGTGACAACAAAAACAAATGTCCAGAAGAATAAACGTAATAAAAAATGTCCTATAAAGATAAAAGCAAAGGCAGAACAACCAGCGCCGTAAAAAAAAAAAAAACAAATCACACACAATAGCAACAAAAAAGATAAGTTAATAAAATCATAAAAATCATAAAATAAAAGCAGAACAAAATAGCACAAATGAGAAAAAAATAAAATAAATTACCTAAAGATAAAAGATGATATGTGAGAAAGTTGGAAAAGTAAAAATAACAGGGAGAGCGAACACACACACACACACACACGATGCACAAAATCCGACCAGCAACCTCCTCGTGGTGTGCATCGGGTAATGCTAATGCTGGCGGTAACAGGCATAAACAGACTAAAAATACATGGGTAACTTTGACATATCAATATTCATAACTCTGCCAAAAAAATCGTACAGACTTCAATTTTTTTTAATTTATGCAGAAAAGTTTATATTCTACGGTAATTTTTATAACAATTTTTTATGTGCGAGAAAAATTCATTGCACCCCGTGGAGCGCGTCAAAATACAAACTTTTTAAAATAAAACATGACCTCACTTTTGAGAAGATGGCGGGAGGGAGAAAAGGAGGAAGTTAATATATTTTTAATCAAATATAATATATATTTAGTCAAATATATTTTATAATATATAAAATATTTCGGCAATTATCGATAACACGGCGTTCGATTTTGGCAGTATACATTATAGCATAAACAGCAGCGCTCTATACGTTATCGCTTTGTCATCATTCGCACGGTGACTCTGGAGAAATGAAATAGTGATGAGAAACGTTTCGTATACTGTAATTTTTTTACTAAACACGATTACGATTAGTGTCGGAATATAATATTTGCTATAAATATTAACAGAAATTAATTAATTAAAAATTAATTAACGACATGAAATTGTATAGCAACAATAAATTTTTTTTTATCGAATCGTAATCATTCATTACTGCGATTAAAAATTGAAACAGGGAATACATAAAAGAGGATAAAAAAATTATGTTACGATATCCATCACTGCTTATAATATTGCTTATAATATTTCTTTAACAATACCAGAATTAACTATATATTTCGATCAATGTATTAAATATTCTCAATTCTTATTAATTAAACAATATATAATTTAATCGAGAATCGATAAAATGATAGAAATACAAGATATTAAATAATCACTTGAATTATTGTGATCTCTTACGACAATAATTATTATTTTAATACTTAGAGTGAAATATATTTCACCCATGTTACTTTGTCGTACTACTTGACAATCTAAATGTAATTTCCATTATGAGAGAACACAAAGTAAAACAATCGAATTACAGATGCAAATTAACGTAATAAAATGCTCCGTGAGAAATTGTTTAATTAATAATCAATAAATTAAAGTATTTCTGTTATTTAATATTTCGCGTTAGTGTATATTTTATGATATATAAAATATTTCAAGGAATTGCCGATAACACGATGTTCGGCTTTAGCAATATAAAATATAAACAGTAGCACACTATACATTATGACTTTGTCATCATTCGCACGATTCGACTCTCGAGTAATAAAGTAGTGGTGAAAAACGCTTCGTATATTATAATTTTTGTATTAAACACGATTACAATTAGTATTAAACATAATTTGCTATAAATATTAATAATAAAAATTAATTAATTTTTAATAAACGACATGAAACTGTATCGCAACGATAAATATTTATCGAATCGTAATCATTCATTATTGCGAATAGAAATTGAAACAAGGGATACATGAAAAGGGACAAGAGAATTAAATATATTATGATCTTTTGCTCATATTGATGTTTATTATAATGCTGTTTCCTTAACAATATAATAGAATTAAATATATTTCGACCAATGCTTTAAATATTCTTAATCCTTCCTAATTAAATAATATATAATTTAATCAAGAATCGATAAAATGATAGGAATCCAACATATTAAATAATCGCATCGATGTTTGCAATTTTTACGAACAATAATTATTATTTTAATATTTAGAATCACAAACATATTTCATCCGTGTTACTTTATTATTCTACTTGATGATCTAAATATAATTGTGGGGGATATAATATAATTGTGGGAGAACATGAAGTAAAACAATCGAATTATAGATGCAAATAATTAGCATAACGAAAGACTTCAAGATGAATGGTTTAATAAATATTCAATTAATCTTAATCAATAAATTAAAATACTTATATAACTTAATATTCCGCGCACAAATATTTTATATTACAGGAAATATTTCAGTAACGAGAGACTTATCAATAACACCGTGTTCGACCTTGATAAACAGTATCGCGCTATTGTTAACATGTGACACGGCTTTATTATCATTCGCACAGTAACCTTGAGTAGGGAGGAGAGAGTTTTTTTTACATATTATCAAATTCTTTCTTACATAGTCAACCTTGACGATATAAACAGTACCGTGATAATGTTTCTGACTTACGATCATTCGGTCAATGACTCTCGAGCAGTGAGGAAGTGATGTGAGACGTTCCATATATTATTAAATTCTTTCTCTAACTACAATTGCAAGTAAAACAAGGAACTTTTCGTGAATGAGGGTAAGTGCAACGTAGAATTCAAATGAGTGGAATCAGAATTGGAGTGCTACGAGGACAAAGTGAAACAAAAGAAAAAAAAAAGATCTTGGAAATGGATGGATCAAAAATGTAAGTCATCAATAGTTTTATAAGTTATAAAATTTATATATTATATTATATATAAAATTATATATAATATAATATAACCCTCCCATGGGGTACACCTTGTCGCGGTGGGAGGGCTTAGTACCTTGGACGGTTCCATAAGGTTTATCTTAAATTTTCCAATTTATGATAAATCTTAAGGTGCCTGAATGGGAAGCCGAGTACCCTTTCGCGTCGTCGGTGCCGTCAACGTGCCGCGGACGGCAAACGCTTCGTCAACGCGTCGCGTTAGGTATATGCATATTAGGGAGTGCCGTTAAAGGTATATACGTATTAAGTATATACATCGCGCGATCAAATATAAATCTTTTAATCGCATCGAAATTGTGCGGGAGTGCTGTTCAGTATCGCGCGTAAAATATCGATATAATAGCGATATAAAAATATCGCTCGCGAGTGCGGGAGTGTCGATAAAACTATCGCGCGCCAACAACATGAGAGGAGGAGGAGGCCTAGGAGAGGCATCGGGCTTCGGCAGAGCAACCTTCTGGTAAATAATTTCTTTATTTGTAATTATATATTAAATATTAAATATATATTTATTATAATTTAAATTAAACAATTAATCGTGTAACTTGATTTTTTATTTACATGATTTAAATAAAAGAGAATTAAAGATAAAGATTTTTAAATAAAAGCTATAATCTTGTAAAAATATAAGCTTTCATAAAATTAGTAAAGATAGAGAATTATTAATAAATGTTCTGTTTTTTTTATTTTATAGAACTATTTTATTAATTTGATTATTAATATACATATCATATATATATATATATATATATATATATATATATATTATATATATATTATATCGAATATAATTGAATGCATACAATAATAATTTTTTGAAATATTAATTATTTTAAACTTCGCTACAATTTGAATCTTCTCTTTATATGTTATAGATCGACGCAACAAACCTGACGATCTGAGAGGAGGAGCAGGCCTAGGAGAGGCATCCTGCACCAGCGGAACAACCTGATGGTATTATTATTTGTATATTACCTATTATAAATTGCATTAGTTTGATTCACTTATTCAAATGATTTAAACAAGAGAGATTGAAAGAAAAAGATTTTATATAAATCCTATAAAAAAAGTTTCTATTTAAAAAATAGTTTTTTTACAATTTATAAAATTATTCCATATTTATATACTTGTTTATTATTGCGCGTATCGAATATTCGTTGCATACATTAATAATTGAATATAATTAAAAAAAAATATATATATATATATACATATAATAAAATATTGATCATTTTCAAACACTGCTAATTTGAATTTTATATTTGTATGTTATAGACAACGTAGCTTCGAAATCGACTCCGCTGTTGCGCATCAGTGTCGGTGAGTCAAAAACTTTTATTTAATTTTAAGGTAACGGATTTGTGGAGTTTGTAGATGTAGATTGTAGATATAGATTGTAGATTATAGGTCCGTTACCTTAAAATAAATGGGCTACAACAAATTAAATAAATTACAATTCTATATAATATATATATATATATATATATATATATGTTAACTTTAATATATATATATTAACTTGAATAATTCTTTTCAATATATAGTAATACAGCATCTTAGGAATGCAAATTTAAAATTAAATAAATATAGAAAAAAAATTTTAATTTTTTATCAATTCTTTATTACAGTCAATTATTTATTTTGTTTAATAAAGAACAGGCTATTAATTTTATTAATATTTTATATAATAATTTGTTTCTTTATAACATGCTGATTTTGTTTTAATTTTTTATAGTCCATCTATTTATGTAGTAGCATATCAGAAACTTTGCTTTGACTATTATAAATCTAAGTTATTGATTAAGTAAATCATATATAATATTTTAAATAATTAGTGAATAAATAAGTAAATATAAAGAAAAAAATACAATGAAAAATATTAAAATGCATGTTCAATTAATTTTATTTTATTACAAATTTATTATAAAGTTTGTTACAAATATATTATATATATATACATAAAAATTTCAATCAATCAATTTTGATGGATGACTTAGTATTATATTAGTTAAAGCAAAGTTATATTAAAATGACAATGGTCGTTATATATTACGACTATAAATGAGCGTAAAATTACGCTCATGCGAAAATAAATAACTCGCAACGAAAGGAGTTGTTCTCCTTTATTGACCTTAGAGAGGTCTCTGAACTTTTTGGCTAAAAGTAGTCAAATTAAATACGGTCGTGATCAGTAAGGTAAGTTTAACTGATCCGACGAATTATTTTAAATGAGATAAAGAGGATGACCAAAATATTGGTCAGAATAAACGATAAACGAAAAATACATATATATATATATCTCTACGTGCAATAGCACGCAATAAAATAAACGCGTAAAATAAACAGGTCCGATATAAAATACACGTTAACATTTACAAAATAAATCAAGACGCGCAAAATAAAAGGCGACGAAAAAGAAATCGGTTTGCGAATCGTGTTTAGGGCACATTTCCTAAATCTTAAGTAATCGCGGATTCTTGCTGGCCTAATCAGCAAATAAAACTGCTACAGTTTTTAGGATCGGTTAGGGCTGTTAGGATGGATAGGATTATCAGGATTTGTAGGATCAATGTAGGGCTGTTAGGATGGATAGGCTTGTTAGGATCGATAGGTCTGTTAGGATCGATAGGGCTGTCAGGATTGATAGGGCTTAGGATCAATAAGGATTGTTAGGATTATTAGACTGTGAATTGTTAAACTATAGTATTCTATATAGTAAGATAGTTACTATATAATATACTATAAAGCTTTCCCTTATTGAAACATAAGACATAATTTAAGAGCGCAAAATTGTATATTATATTATGTAAAATTGTATATTAATTGTACTCTGAAAAAGCTGTACAATCAAGATTGATGTATAATATTTGACATCATTCTTGATTTTTTTAAATATTCACATTGCATATATAATGTGAGTTACATGTAATGTGGATGTTTAATAATTTGATTGTGTAAATTACGTTTTATATATATGAATTATATTATTAATTATATTAATAATATAATTCGTATATATAAAAATAAATATAATATAGTAAATATTGTATGTCATTATAAACATTTTATATAATGTTAAGTTCAAATTATAATAACGTATCATTATAATAATATTGTTATCCATATTATCTCTAAATATTATAATTACATATTGTAAATTACATTAATTGCACGAAATTAAAAAAATGCACATAATACATAACGCAAAGTTTACAAAATTAATATATATCCAATAAGTACTCGTTGTTTGTTAAACATTTTATTTTAAAATTATTCCAAAATTTAATAGTCTGTTTTTGATACTAAAGTTAATGAATACGGAATATTTTTATTTCCAAATTTCGTAGTTTCAATTATCTTTTTAATTATTATAATGTGTAACATAAAAATGATTAAATGTATGTGATTTGATATTAAGCCAACGATGCGATTAATTTCTCACTCGCGAAATTTAATACTTGCTCTTTCGATAATGCAAAATCGCAATTTGACAAAATTATTTAGAAGTTCGGGATTTTGTCAATTAAATATATTCGTGAATTTGCGAATTAATTAAATATTTGTTAAATAAATGAATAATATTTGTTAAATAAATGTATAATTAATATTACAAATGTCGCGTTTTTTTTTCGTCTTTTTGGTTTGAGGCGCGATTGCTATCTTATTGTTTTTCGTGTAAATATTAATGCGGTTTGTACTATCGAAGAAATGGTCTTTATTACAGAAATATAATTTCTCGTCGGTTCTTGAATTAATCTACAACAAATTCAATGCCTCGTTGAAAATTAGGGATTTTCATTGCAGAGCTGGAATTAAACCCAGGTTTTTTTCGATAGTTCCTGGAAGCAATGATTTTAACAATGAGTTAACGACAGATTTTTTAAAAGTCAAATCACGAAATTATAATTAAATAATATACTTTGAATAAAGAATTTTTTCTTCTTTTATTAAATCTTCTTCTGTTATTATTATTCTTAATATTAATATCGGTTTAAAAATTTTTTATCGCTTTGGAAAAGACTTGTTAGTAGTAAAGCATTGAACATGAATATAGCTATTATATAGAGAAAATATTAATTTACCAAATAGGTAAATTGAAATTGTAATTTATTTGTTCATCTCTGAACTTTTTTTAACAAAATATATGGTTACGAACGAATATGTTTTATTAATTGATTTTTAATTAACTTTACTTTTGATCTCTTTTGAGAGATCATTTCTAGGTGTTGGACATCCTGCCATTTTAAGCCATTGATATTAATTTTTAAGTATAATTCGCTTGATATTTTATATAGAAAATTTGTTAGATATTTTACATGCAGGAAATATATGCGCAAAATGTGACATTTGGTGAAAACTTTTCTTTTGTTAATATTATATCAATAATATTATATTAATACATACAAATATACATGAAATGTACAAGTACTAAAAAATTCGAGGCAAGTCGAATGGGTACCCTGATATCAGTAAGATATCGACATATTAAAATATTATTAAATATATTATAGAAGAATTAATAATTTTTTTATTTTACGTCGCGAAATATTTAAATACAAAATTTTTCAAAATCTTGCTGTTATTGGGTTCGACTCGTCTCGAACAATTGGTACCCGAAAATTATTGTACTCGTACATTTAACAAGCAATAAATGCGCATATGTTTCATGATTCTTAAACATACTCGTTTGTAACCATGCACAGTTCCATAAAAATAGTTATATTATAATAGTTTTAATATTTATTAATAAAAAGACATTTCTAAATAATGGAAGAACATTTTTTCGCGTAAATTTCGATCTTGTGAATGAAAGATGGTGATGATAATTGTCATTGATTCATTGAAATGTTAAAATCATTGTTATTGGGAATGGAAGATCTGAGATTCGTTCCATTTTGCAGCGGAATTCTTGACATTTAACGAGTCGTTTAATTTTCCTTCGCGGATCAATCTCGATAGAATTCTACGTAAAACATATATTAACAAAAAGTCGCTCTCTACATTTAATATTGTTCTTCTATCTGTCGGATATTAACTGACAATCGGGCGAAATTTTTTTTATCTTTCCAATTGTTATCATTAGATTATTCGCGAGATATTTTCATCTTATATTTAATTGCAATTATTATTTTTTTACTTGATCGTTGGCTTATACAAAATTTCGTTTATTTTTTCACGTGTCAAAAAAATTTTCTTAAAAAATTAAAATGTATCGATATAAATACTTTTCTTTTTAATTAAAAGATATAATTGATGATAAGATATAATAATTAATGAAGAAATATAATATATAATGTAAATGTATTGG
The DNA here is from genome assembly GCA_030586385.1 of Camponotus fellah. Taxonomy (NCBI): domain Eukaryota; kingdom Metazoa; phylum Arthropoda; class Insecta; order Hymenoptera; family Formicidae; genus Camponotus; species Camponotus fellah. The sequence continues at coordinate 1,762,242 of JAPIVC010001004.1, forward strand.
CGATTTTTCATTTCAACTTATTTATATTACGCAATCCTTAATAAATTTTGTAATGAAAAGTCGATAATTAATAAATATCACGAATAATTTGAATCGTCTGTTTGAAAATCATTTAAATTAATTTTGAATGAATGTTGTGTGCATTTCAGACATTTTCGTGTAATTTTGTATCATAAGATATTTTGTACTAATTTATAAATATTATAATTATATTTATAAATTATATATTGTAATTATATTATATAAATATTATAAATTCTTATCATAAATATATTGTATATGTTGTAAATCTTATTATATATTGTAATAATAAACTATTTATGTTATACTTATTTATAGTTCAATTATTGTATATTTTATATTGAATATGAATTATATATTAATTGTATTAAATACACACAATAGTGTATATTGTATATATTTTCAATACTTTATAAGTAAAATAATTTTGTAATGTAACAATTTTATAAAATAATATGTAATAATTAATATAATAATTTTATAAAATAATTTTATAAAATAAGATATTTTGTATTAATTTATAAATATTATAATTAATATATTATTATATATTATTATTAATATATTATATATCAATTATATGTAATTATATTATATAAGTATATTATATTTTACAAAATATGTATGTTACTTTCTACAGTTCAATATTATTATTGTATATTATATATTGTATTGTATTTCCCTTTATTTTATGAAATAATATTATATTTATTATATTTAAATAAAATAATTATAATAAAAATTTTACCTCTTCGATGGTATCTCCACCTTAACGAAGGCATTTGCCGGGTGAAGAGGTTTGAGTACTCTAATGATCCGGAGAGCTATGCCGGCGGTAACATACGCCGGTATTCATACAAGCTGTTTTTATATTTAATCATCTTAAATATAATCTTAGATCGCATCTTAAAATTCTGTTCAGTCTCAATGAAATAACAAACAATTTCTAAAGTTTAATTAAAACGATTTTAAATATAAGACTGTGTGAATACCGGCCTTAATTACTGGTAGGGTCACCCATGCCGGATAGGTCAAAGAGAAAGAGTCAGACTAAGAGAGATACCCCGTAATTATAATTATTATATTAATAATTATTAATTATTAATATAATAATTATATTATAATATATTATATTATAATATTTAGTTAATAATTATATATTTTGAATAAGATGGAAGAGAGTAAAAGAATCATAAAACCATAAGAAGAAAGAAGCACGAGCCCCTATGGTCTTGGGAATGCGACAGATCACAACACTGCAAGGATTTGAAGAAGAAGATGCATCGGATAAACGTGCGTAGTAATTAAGAATAGCTTGCAATTAAATCGACTAATAGTAGTAATATTTTATATAATTATGTTACACTTTATTTAGCACATTGCATTATATATATACATTGCATTATATATAAAGCATCAAGCAGTAAATATTTTGCTGTTACGAAAACTATAATAAAATAATATAAAAAATGTGCAATATAAAAATGGAACATTTGAAAGCATATCTGACGAAATATTATTAAAGATCGATCATTTATTAAAGACAAGATTTACTGTGATCACAAAATATTTATGTATTTATGTGTGTGGGTATATATGTATATATATATATATATATATATATATATATATACAGAGAGAGAGAGAGAGAGAGGGAGAGGATCATAAAATTCATTTATATTAAAAATTTATTAAGCGTCTCTTGTGCTATACAGCATTGATCTTACTGGCATTTCGTATACATACAACGCATGAAACCAGAAATTGTGCACATTGTACGTCACCCTTTGAGAATTCGTAAACATTAGCTTCGTAGTTCACATTTTTAATGTCTTCAAAGAGTGTCACATTTTCAGAGATCATCTAAAAGCAGGCCATCATACTTCTCAGTCTTCTCTCTGATAATATAAATAATATAAATAATATAAAAATATAAATACGTGGGATCACTTATTAACAATTTCATTAGTTTCCTTTGTTTACGTTTTCTCGGGTCTATCTACTAGTTATTTATTTTATTCATTCAATAATTTATTTCATTAGCATACACTTTTTTAAATAATTATTAACGGTTAACGAAATTTTATTTTTGCGTTTGAAGGTTTAACATTATGAATATATACCCATAGTTAAAGAGTTAAGCAATAACTTACACATATGGCATATGATACATTATATAATTTATATAAATTACTTATTATATATTTCATTGATTTCGTCCGTTATTTAAATTTTCTTTTTTCTCCTCTCTTTGTTGTTTCTCGTAGCACTTCGCGCAAATACCCGCAAGTGCATTTAAAAAAGAAGTTTGATAATATACGATGCGTATCGGATCACTACTTCACTTCAATTAACATAAATTATTATATACATATTTATATATATATATATATATATATATATATATATATATTACGTTAAAAGTTTTCGAAGAGCATATTTCACGTAATTTATTCACTTAATCAAGTAAGAATCATTGAAACAGAAATCTAAACTAATAAATTAGTTTATGTGAAATTGATTTTTACAAGAAGAAATTATTACTTTTGCCGGACAGGTCGAAGGGGAAGAGAAGAAAGAGATACCAAAATTATATAAATATATGTTATATTAATTATATTAATATTTTTAAATAAAATGAAAGAAAAAGGAACAATAATCGAGAAAATAGGAAGAGGCAATTACAGTGATATTTGAATATCTATATATGAATTCTTTATATTTTATGTAAAGGAAGAGATTTAAAATATTTTGCAACATTTATATTTTTCGAGTCTTAATTATAAAAACTTCAGAAGAGAATCAATGATTAATTTGACAAATTCTATGCATGTGTTAATAATTAAATTTTTAAATAATTAAAAAAATAATTAATAAATATCAGAAATCAATTTACTGTTAATTAAGAAGATTTAGAAATATTGAAAAAATTGAAAATGTTTTTATCCCACAGCAGGCATTTTGGCAGGTGTTTTGTAAATAAAAAGATATAAATATGACAATGAATATAGACAAATATTTATTTTATCTTTAAATATTACAGTATCTTTCGCGATTGAATAATTTATTTACTATCAATTTACATACATAAGTATCTTGTTTACAGCACTAAATGCTACCGGCATTTCGTATACATACGAAACAGCACGGAACAAAACCAGAAATTGTGCACATTATATATTACCCTCTGAGAACATTCATAGACATTGGCTTTGCAGTTCATGTCCATGTCTCAATGTCCATAGAGGGAGTATCGTTTTCAAAGATCATCTAAAAGCAGATCATGACATCTCTCAGTCTTATCTCTGATTCTGGCTGGATGCTGGATCACGCTGCTGAATCCTTCGCCATGCATTTTCCCGCGGATTTCATTACGATTATGTGCTGCTAAGTGTAGTCGAAGTTAATTTCTATTGTATAAATTGATTATTTTTTTATCAATGTTCCTTCGAAATATATTTATTTCGTTCGTGTAACAACATATTGTCCATACAACCGACTAAGTTATTCGTGTTTACTCTATGTACGTAAATATATACAATTATTCCGGTTTTTGTTTAGGTTATGATAAAAAGACTGACAGATCTACATCTTTGTCTGTAATAACTTTTTAAGAGTATTCTAAGTGTAAATATATCGTGCTGTTTTGATACTAACGAGATAAATTCACAATTTAATTGCCATTTTACGAGAATGTGTGCTGTGATCATTTCCATATTTCAACATTTCTATTGAACAAGAATTTAAAAGAGATTATATATGTATATATTTTTTATCTCAGATTTAAAGAAATAAAAGATATGGATATTTCATTGGAGGATGATTGTGCAGTAGAAGCAGTTATACCTGCAAAGAAAAAGAAAATGAAACAAGGTTTCTTATATTATATTATAAATTGCAAAGTTTACATGATATGAAGAAATAGAAACCATAAAATATAAAATTTTATTATATATACAAATTTTAGTTTCTGTTTCTTTGTAATGTAATATGTATGCATAAAAAGTTACATATATTATTATATATATAATGGTAATATTTAGTAAATGTTTAACTAATTATTTATTCTTTCAGCACAACTGCCATTTCAAATATCAAGTTCCTCTAAATCACCAGATAGTACAAACAATATGTCTAACAAGAAAAAGAGGAAAGTAATATCGCCAATGGGATCTAAAAATTCTAAAATAATAAAACTTACAATAAAAGAAAATTCTGTCCCAAATGTTTTTGAAGATGAAAGAGAAAACATAGAAGAGAAAAAACTAAATAGTAGCGACGAGATTGAAATAATACCAGATGAAGAGAAGAAAAACTTGGAACAGAGTGATCAAAATGAAAAAAAAATAGAAAATGACACCACACCTAAAAAGAATTTAGGAAAGAATAAGAAATTGAATAGATCCCAACAAAAACCTGGTGCCTTAACCAAATTTCTTAAAAAGCTGGACAAGGAAACAGAAAATGATTTACATGAAGTGAAAGATAAACAAAATTGCCAAGATATCTTAGTACATAAAGATGGAAATGAAATCTGTTTGAATGAAAGTTCAATCACACAAACAAATGTTTCATTGGAAAATTCACCTCAAGAAAACGAACAATTAAAAGATGTCAAAATTATTAGTAAAGGCACAGATTCTCTCTGTCAGAAATCAGACTGTGATGTTACTATTTTATCTTCGGATGAAGATCTAAGCGAATTAGACAAATCAACATTAAGTGGAAATGAAGTGGAAATAATAACTAGCAAATCAGTAACTCCTGTCACTCCAAAAACCAACAAAGTTGCAAATAAGAAAACTATAAAGCTAACACCAAAACAATTAGAAAAAAGAAAAGAAATTGCTAGAAGAAAAGAAGAAAAATTAAGATTAAAGAAGGTATATACGATATATGATATATGATAAATGAATATGATATAGGAATATATGATATTCTATTTTCTATTTTTTAGGAAAAAGATAAGAAACGGAAGGAAGAAAAAGAACAGAAGAAAAAAGAAAAAGAATTGAAGGAGCTTAAGAAACAAATGGAAATTGAGTACGCATATTTAATTGTATTTTAAAATTTTATTTTATTACATTTTAATTAAAATTTTATTAAAAATATCAATTATTTCTAGACAAAAACAAAAAGAAAAGGAAGCAAAAGAAGAAGAACGGAGAAAACGAGAAGAAGCTAAGGAAGAAGAGAAAAGAAGGAAAGAAGAGGAAAAGTTGGAAGCTAAACGCAAAAAGCAAAAGGCAGCTTCAAATTTTGCTAGTTTTTTTGTTTCTAAGAAACAAGAAATTAAATTGGAGGAAGAGAGTGTTATTGAAGTAAAAAATTTTATGCCATTTGAAATAAAGGCTGATATGAGAATTGCGCCAGTCTGTCGAAGAGAATTGACTGAAGAAGAAAAGTCGTTATTAGATAAAAAGTGCAACTTAGACGTACAAAAGTCTGAACTATATCTCGAAGATATTAAAAAAGGAAGGATTATACCTCGTACTTCCTCTAAAACGTGGCCACTCGAAGCGAAGGATGAAGATATCATTATATTAGGTAAAAATTATATTTGTACATAATTTTTTTATATGTTGATATTTTAAATATAATTAATTATTTACGCAGACGAAGACAATGATGGCAGCTCCAACATAATAAACAACACGCATAAATTGGAAAAGCATCGAGCGAAATTGTTGCAGTTTAGCGAAAATCGCCGTCCTCCATATTGGGGTACATGGCGAAAACGAAGTAGCATTCTGAATTCTCGGCGACCGTTTGCAAAAGAGAAGGTAAGAATTAATTAGTACAGGGTCATTCCCTTATAAATGAATTAGTTAAGTATTGATGAGCTGATTTATATTTTAAAACAATTATTGAATGATTCACTTAGTAAAGCAACTAATACAAATAGCTGATTTTAATAATCACAATTGCATAGATTTGTGCTGCTTTTAACAAATGGTATTTTGAAGAATATAGGATTTATCAAAAATAAGGCACACAAATGTATTTTCATAGAATTTATTATTACTTTATATATTGTCGATAAAAACTTTCGCAATAACTTTAACTGCCGTTAATAGGACTGATTGGATTAATATTAAGTTGAACTGAGCTCTCTTTAAATTTAATAACATTTTTAGTTTATCTCTTCTTTTCATCAAATTTAAATTTTAAACAGACTAAATATCTTTTATTTTTTTGAAATTGTAAAAAATATATCGAAAATCCAAGCAATATTAGCCATCGAAAAAGGCCAAAAATTATTAGTTTACATTATTTATTTGGCAAATTATTTCTACATTAGCTATTTTTATAGAAACATTTTAAGTACTTGTCAATTTATATAGAAGCTATAGCGTAGAACTTTATTTCGTCGATGACGATAAACTTTGGCTGATTTTCTCAATTAGGAAAAAAATCTAGGAAACGCAAACAATTTTAGATTAATCTGTCGGTAAAACGTTCGTCTTGGCGCCGCGTAATCCCCTAGCACCATGGAACAAGGGATAGGTGTTTTTCCGATGCACTTTACGATGTTTGGCTAGATGATCGCTGCGTGCGAATCTCTTCGAGCACATTTCGCAAGGATACGGTTTAACGCCCGAGTGCGATCGTCGATGCCTCGCTAGCTCGTCCGATCGACTAAAACGCCATCCGCAACCAGTCCAGGTGCATGCAAACGGTTTCTCGCCAGTATGTCGTCGTAAATGAGCTTTCAAGTGAGAAGCTTTGGCATAGACCTGAAAAAAATGTGTTGAAATGTTACAAATATATTATAAATATTATTATAAATTATTATTATATGTATAGGATACTCGCGCTCAAAATACTCGAGGTAATAGGGATGCATTTTTTCATTGGAAATTAATCCTTTCTTAAGGAAAAATCGTTAAAAAATTTAACTAAACCATAACTGTTGTAACCATAACTAAATCTATTTTCTAAAAAAATACATATGTATGTATTTTGAGAGTTAATATCTTTTTAGACAAAAACTAATTATAAATTCTAAAAAATTTCAATTAATTCATACAGTTGAACTCTTTTTCTAAAAAAAAAAATACATGTTTTGATTACAATATATGTAAATATTATTATATCTAAAAAATATCTGACTATTATTATTAGGATTATTAGGATATAATTAATTATAATTAATACTCGCGTCTAAAATACTCGAAGTAATAAAAATGCATTTCTTAATTGAGTCTTTTCTTAAATAACAGTTATAATTGTGAACTATAAGGAGTTTCAATTAAGCCATAATTGCCTTTAACTATATTATAATTTTCTAAAAAAATACGAGAGTTTCACACGAGAGTTTTACACGAAAGTTAATCTTTTATAGACAAATAATTATGAATCATAATTATGAAAAAAATTTTAATTAAACCAATTGAGCTCTTTCTAAAAAATATTTCGACTAATATTTAATTCTAATCTAATTTTAAATATTATTATATAAGATATTCGCGTTCAAAATACTCGAGATAGTAAGGATGCATTTTTAAATTAAAAGTTACTCTTTTCTTAAAAAAATAAAAACCATAATTGTAGACTATAAAGAGTTTTAATTAAATTGCACAATTGCTTTTAACTAAATCATAATTTTCTAAAAAATACTAATATTTTAAGAATTAATCTCTTTTTAAATAAAAAGTATTATGAATCATAAAAAATTTTAATTGAACTTGGATTATAATCGTTTTCTTAAAAATATCCCGATTATCATGTTGGAATTGATTTGATGCAAGAATCAATAAAAAATCAGTGTCATATCAAAAAGACTTACCTTTACACAGCCTTGATAAGTACATGGAAAACATCGATCTTCGGCTGCATTTGCTAAACTACGATTTGTATAATCGTGCGTTGCTAATGCGGCAGTAGCTGCTGATGGAATTAAAGGATCGTCGTCTAATTGATTATTATTATAATCTGCAAGTGCAGGATATATATTAATCGATCCTTACAAATGATTATTGAAAATGATATATTTTAAATATATGTATAATAATATTGATCGAAGTAATATCAATTACTAATTATTTTTAAGAAACATGTGCGCGATATTATTCAAAAATATAATGTGGATTGCTTTCTTTTATACATTAGACAATAATATTAAAAAAATTTCCCATATTTTCAGTAACATCAATATTTTAGAATATTTCGAAATGATTGCAATGAGAGATAATATTGTTCTAGTAATAGTGTACCTATTGTATTTCCAAATTCATTCTCTAATTCTCGTAAATCGATTCCGAGCACTAGCAACGGTTCTTCGTATTGTGGTATCTGTTGCGAATTTGATAAAGGCGGTAAATGCAGAAATCCTTCGCACCCTGCAGTACACAATGGTGTTCTTTCTGGGAGACCAAAATCCCAGCTCCTCTCTAGACACCAATCTAATTCTGAGTCCAATTCGCTCAATTCGTTTAAACAACCTACAATTATTTGGTATGTATATTTTAAGAAAAATTCTATAATTCATTATTATAAAATGCAATACTCTCTCTTTTTCTATTGCTATTTAAAATTTAAAATGTCTTTAAGGGATATATTTAGGAATTATATTTTTTAAAGGATATAAAAGAAAGGAAATCCTTTTAAAGGATATTAAAAGAATATATTCTTTTAAATATATCCTTTCATGAAATAATATATTGTCTGTCATTATTATTATTTATTATTATTTATTTTTTTATTATATTTATTATTATATTTATTATTATTATTAATTTATACATATATATATGCTGTTATATATTTATATATAAATGACAGAGGAAGAAATGCATACCTGATGATGTAGGTGTATTGATAGTTGACCAGTCATTCCAAGATGATTGCAAAGAGCAATTTAAGTCAGTATAACAATCTACTGGATTTGTTACGTTCAACTGATCACTGTTGTGTATTTCAAAATCATTGTCAACCAGAGTACACGATATTTCGTAATTGCTAGGTAGATTTATCTTCACCGGTGAGAATAACTGTTTCTCGGTATTCATCGTCAATCCCAGAGAGGGGAATAGTAGTTCATCCGTCATCTGAAACAAATATCAACAAATGTTTTTTTTTCCTTTTCTCTTAAAATGCACTTTAAGATTCTGCGTTTGTATCACATCTTTGTTAATGAGATAATTTCGTAGGTAATGTAGGTAAACTATTATTTTGCGTATAATTTTTCTTTCTTAAACGTGCAAGAATTACGTAAGCTTCAATTTTTGTAAGATGCGATATAATGCAAAAATAGGTACATGTGATGAAGTATTGACAGTGTTTGCTGGTATCTAAATAAAATTATCTAGATAATCATCTAGATAAAGAAATGGCTCATCTTTATCTTTAACTAGATGAAGAAATACAAAGTATCTTTATCTTAGATGAAAAATATACGTCATCTTATCTAAAAATTGTCTAAGATGACGTTTTCATTATGCAAAAAAGTTTTCCAGGCATGCTTCTAAAAATCCATTTAAAATATCTTAAAATATATTTTTTATATTATTATTATTAATATATTATAAATATTAATAATATAATAAATAAATATAAATAAATAAAATAAATAAATAAATATAAATTATAAATATAAATTAATAAATAAATATTTATCATATCACTTATATACCTTTTTGCTATTATTTAAATATTCTTTAGGAAAAGAGAAAGAATATGTGTTTATGATTTTAATATCCCATTTATAATCTGCGTCACATATTTTACAAATATTTATAATTTTCTAAAATGAACAAAAATAACTAGATAATTATCTAGATAATTATCTAGATTATTGCAATAATTATCTCATCTTTCATCTAGATTAAGTAAAAGCAAAATCATCTTTAGCTCATCTAAGATAAATTTACGGATTTTTAACTTTATCTTTATCTAGATAATTTTGAAATTATCTACAGCAAACACTAAGTATTGATAATATATTGTTATCGAATACAAAATACATATTGCGTAGATATTAAATATTGCATTGCAATATATATTATGTTTGATATACTCACATCGAACGTTGTGGCTTCTTCAATCATATTAAAAAATGTATCGAATATAAAATTCAAAATCGATTTATGTGCTTCTTAATTGGCGACTACGTGCGACAATCAATTTTCGAAATAAGAGTTTCTCATCCGAAGTTTACATGATTGCTCTGAAGATCGGACTCAGACGTTTTCCGATCATAATACGATTATCTATATTAATCACTACATGACGATTCGTATAAAACTAAGATATTAATTAATCGTAATGTTATGTGATTTTTAGTTCTCTCGATGGAAGAAAAAAAGAAGTGTTCATAATAACATCCTGAGTGTTACAAAAAGTTGTCAAAATTTGATAACATATTTCTCATTCATATTTCTCTTTTTATTATAGATGAGATTGAGAGAGAAAGACAGAGAGATTTCGCGATCTAAAAATTTAAACTAACGATAATAATCCGATAATTTTGTTATGACGAGACACTCTCGAAACCTCGCGTAACGATGGGGAAAGGAAAACGCACGATGAGAAACGTCGATCCGCGTGTCACGATCAGTCGGGGGTCGTGTCGAGACTGCAACTGGTGGTCGAACCCTCGAAATGAGAAGACATCGACAAGAGCGTGTGACGAGAGAGAGAGAGAGAGAGAGAGAAAGATTATGATTCCCTTGAGATAAGGATGCTAGCTGGTGCCACCCGGTGCCGTCACCACGTCGATCCCCAGGGAGTTGCGATCGCACGCGTGCGATCCAGAACACCGAGAGAGGAGCGCCGTCACTGCCATCCTCAACGACGACTCGTCGTCGGTTTATCTTTCCCCGGTTCGCATAATCGGTAGAGATGGGATTGAGTATTTCGCGATGATCGCGAAATTCCCAAATAATTGCCACTGCTAAAGTTTCGTCCAGACTTGACGATGATACGCCATCCATCATTTTTGAGGATTTTCTGTCGAAACTGAAATAGAATAAGGTCGAAGGACAAAAATAACAAAGTTTCAAACAGAAAAATTTATCTAAATACCAAAAAGTTTCCTAAAACGGTCCAGAAGGTCTTATCTCATGACCTGAGTAGAAATTCGAGTAGTTTTGAGAACTCTTTATAGGTCCACTAGACATAGTGAGTGTAATCACTGCTTTGTCATTTTATCAAAATCGTAATACTTCTCATTTGAACATTATTTCGGTTTGATTTCTTCTATTGATTTCTGGATATTGAAATATATTCGTCAGCCTATAAATCTTGAAATATTTTCGTCAGCCTATAAATCTTATGACTTTTTACTGAATATTGCTTTTGACTGAATTTTATTGAATTTGAAGAATCAATTTATATAAATAAAGTAGGTTGGTTACATTTAAAAAACTAGATTAATTATATCTTAAAAAACTAAAACATGACTTTAGCATCTGCACTCAAAGTTAAAACTCTTCATCTACTCAAAAATATTCATCTTCCAAAAATATTACTTTTTATAAAGTAACTTTTAATAGAGTAGCTTTTTGCGTGCGAATGATATGAAACGAAATAAAATAGCACCGAAACTGATTCGGATTCGCGATCGACATATATTGAACTTGATCCCATCCCTACTGATGGAGCAATTAACCCGCTTATTTACGGTCTCCCGGGATGCGAATTAATCGCGACGCCAGTTATCGCCGATTTTGTCGGACGAATCGTCGCACGAGTTGTCGAAAGAAAGAGAGAGACCATCCTCTCTTCGTCTTCGGGGATGTCTCGAGGATGTCGTGCATGTGGCCCGTTCGCCAGATATATTGTCAATTTCGATTCGTGATGTAATCCGAGAAGCGGTCTGCTAGATCCACTTTGGTCGATTGTATATCTCGGAAGGATATCTCGAAATATTGTCATTCTACGTTGAGGAAACTTTTAATTTTAGGTGATAAATATTGTCATTCTAGGTACGTTGAGGAAACCTTTAATTTTAGATGATAAATAATTCGCATGAGTTTTAGAAGTACACATTCTATGTGCATTTTTAAATATCCATTTTTACATTTTCCCGGAAAATTCTGGAGATTTGAATATCACAAACATTTCAAAGAGTACTTGCCAGTGTTTATTATTACAACGTTACAGAAAATATAATTTTAAAAATTTTAGAATTCTTCAAATCTCTCTCTAATAGCATAAAAATCCGGGAGGACATTTTTCTTATAAATTGAGACAAATTATTGTCTCTTATTGTCCGTTTGTTTTTTATGTAAAAATTTCATTGGATTCAAGAATCATTGAAGACTTTATAATGTAATAACAATGAAAATCTGTCGTTTTTACAGTTGTTTTCCGATTGCAAAATATCAGTCCGCGAGCCACTGACCCGAAACAGATTGGAATTTTTTTTCGAATTACATAGTCGAGAAGAAGAAAAAGCATATAACGCATTTCGAGCGATTAATGTGTCGACGATTTTGTATGCAATGTGTTGTTTTGATGACTTTGACCTAGAATACGACCCGATAAAGGTGTCTCATCCAAGCCGTTGCCATTAGGAATTCGATTGCTCGTTTATCGGTGTGAAGTTGACCTTAGATATAACGTAGCATACATGTATATACATACACATATTGTCATTCACTTAAAGATTCAAGTTTTATTCATGATTGATCAAAATTAAATAGGTAATATTAAAATATTAATATCGAGGATATAAAACTCTTCGAAAAATTCGATAATTTTCATTTATTTCCTCGATTTATTCTTTGATTCCATTCAAGACATGACTCCATCGAAGTCGTTGATCATTCAATGAGAAACGTTGAAAAATATACAGAGTGTCCTATTTTAATTGGACAAATATGCCAAACAAATATCTTATAAGTGATATATTATCGTGGAAAATGTTTCAATAAAATTTATTTAGCTTGAAGAAGGAAAAAAATAAAGATATTAATTTAATCTTGGATGTATGTTCTAAGATTATGTACAGATCAATCTAGTTTTTAAATAGAATTCTAATTTTTATTCATATAAATCGATTCCTTCAAATATTCGGTATAAATATTATAAGAGTAGGAAATGAAATAATTTACGAGATATTTCATACTTTAATTTGACATAATTTTACACAAACTATTTTACATGAAATATCTTATAAAATATTCATTTTTTATCTTACGTCAATACTTTTATGCACAAAATAATGAGAGGAATCAGTGTAAAGGAAATACACAATTGTTTTTAAGAAAAAGTATGAATTTGCAATGAGTAGTTGCATATATTTTCGTAAAAACAACTATATGTTTTCTTTACACTAACTAAATTTTTTCATTATTATTTATAAAAGTTTATTTAGAAATTTGTTATAGTTTATGTCAAATTAAAAAAATAAAAAATATTTCATAAACTATTCAATTTTTCGTCAGCCTATAAATCTTATGACTTTTTACTGAATATTGTTTTTATTGAATTTTAATGAATTTAAAGAATCAATTTATATAAACAAAGTAGGTTGGTTAAAAAACTAGATTAATTATATCTTAAAAAACTAAAACATGACTTTAGCATCTGCACTCAAAGTTAAATTCTAATCTCTTTTTTCTCTTTTCGAATTAAATAAATTTTATCTAAAACATTTTCCACAATAATGTATTATTTACAAGATATTTACGTGAGCTAATTAAAAGTGGGACATTTTGTATATATAATGGATCTTTACGCAGATAATTTGAAATGCTATTTCAGATTTTAATGGCAAATCTGACAAATAGGAATTTAAGAGAGATGGTGAAAAATAATTTACATCCATTACTACAAATTGCTATGGTGGGGTTACAATCATATGCTCCTTTTTCGCGGATATAAAAGCCATAGTTGATGAGAGTAGATGGAGCATACTTGAAATATTAAATAGTGCGAACATTTTAGGAATTAAACATCCTCGCATCGATGTATCTTTTATGTCAATTTCAAGATTATATCAAATAATATCAATATATTTTTACGAAATTTGACATTAGATTTATATATATTATAATTATTTTATATTATAATTAAACTATGTGGGAAGAAGTAGAAAAATATTTACTGTTGTACGGATGATAAAAATATTAAATATTACATGAGAGAAAGAGAGAAAGAGTATGTGTTTGTATAGAGAGCATCTCAAAAATTATAAATTATAATGAAAAAATGAAGACGTTAACATTTTATACAAACTTGATAGTTAAATGATAGGCTGTGTCGCTTTTATTTTCATGAGAATTCGGAACCTATTCGGCTCTAGATTGAGAGAAGCGGTGCTAAAAGGTATAGTTATCGTGGTATACGATGTGTAATGAAAAACAGACCACGGCTTAGTGGTGACATCGTGATCAATCGGTGGCTCGTTTATCTGGCGGATTTATTTTATTATCTGGCGGATGCGCGAGCGATCCGATATATCATCGCGAGTGTTCTGATGCACTTGCGTGTTTTGAGAAAAAAAGGAGCAAAAAAATTATTCTATTTTCTGGGAAGAAATTTTTATACATATCTATTTTAAAGTAACGTTATTATATATTACGTGTAATTTTAAAATAGTTTCGTAACAATAAAAGCGGATCAAATTATACGTAAGCCAAAGAAATGTCTACAGAATTTTCTTAAAAAATTTTTAATTGATTGATTATTAAAAATAAATATAATGAAAAATAAATAATATAATAATGAAATAATATAGTTTTTTTATACACATGACATCGAGTGTGTAAAGTATGTTAAATATAAAAGAGTATATCTAATAAATATTTATAACAGTATAATATACATTGAAATAGAGAAAAAAAATACTTACTAAAAATATTATAATACTTAATAAAAATATTTATAACAGTATAATATACATTGAAATGGATAAAAAAAAATATTTAATTAAGAGTATTAACCGAAAGTGAAGGAAGAGATATTTTGGAGAGATAGAGATATCCGCAGTTATACATATTGACATCTAATCCGCTGGCACGCGCGACTATCGGATTGATTTCGGATTTTATTGTGTCGTTTTATTATCTCTCATTGACGTTTTCTCTCTCACTGACGTATATGCTACGTAATATTTCGCGAATACCGCGCTTTTGTAACTCATATGCGTAGCTTTAACCCTTTCAATATGCGCCATATATCGGATATCAATTTTCATCGATTACTGGTTGTATCGCGTTTACAAATTCTTGTCAGGCAGTTCTATTTATAATTCTCGCTGAAGGTTGGATGAAACTCGAAATAGCTATACTCTTTTGGATCTCTATATTTACTTTGTTTAATATAATTTTTTTTTTATTTTTTCAAATTTAATTATAAATTTGTTTTTAAGATCTTTTACATAGCTATACTCTTTTGGATCTCTATATTTACTTTGTTTAATATAATTTTTTTTTTTATTTTTTCAAATTTAATTATAAATTTGTTTTTAAGATCTTTTATTATTTTAGATATATATACAGATACATGTAGAGAGAGACACAGAGAGAGATTTTATTTTTACGTATAAACATTATATATAATCTCTCTGAAAGGATTATATATTTATATTAAACTCCAAAAGAATAAATGCATACATTTTAAAATGACACAGTATTCTAACGTATATTTTAATTAAAAGCATCAGTCATAAATGACGATAGTCCGTTTCGTGCGAAATTTATGTGTTCGGAGATAACACACGTGTTTTATCTCATGCACATTTTAAATTCTACGTCACTACGTAAAACACTGTTACGCGCGAATCATATCATGTGAAAAATTAAAAATTTAATTTGTTCTTATTAAGATAGCGGATCCTCATTTTTAATAAAAAGATCCATTATTGTCCAGCAGTTGAAGTTGAGATACTTTCCAACGATCGACTAAAACAATTTCAAAAATAAATTTATCATATTCTCATATTTTTAAAGGATGTGTGAATAAATATATTGATTAATTCTCAAATAATCAATACTATCTCTCTTTGTATTTTTTTATCGTGCTTAAATCGAGCCGCAATTTTACAAGCGTTTACTTTTGAATGCATATTTGAATATTGCAGCGGAATTGTGGGAGTTAATCACGTTTTACAGTGATGACAGTTCACGAGAAGCAGATCTCTAATGAGAGCGGGCTAACTCGGTAACAAAGCGCAGATCTAGCCGAATATCCGAGAAATAAATCATTCGATTGCCTTCGATTGCCAGGCCTCCTAATCTACGGTGTACACCGGATGAGGAGCACCGGTCGTAATCTTAATGGAGCATAAAACAGCCATTACAGATGGCCCGCCGGGTGACAACACGCTGTAAATAATCTACCACGCTTCGCATTCATCGCGCCCCAGGCTGATAACTGCGCTTTTCTTCTTGAACGTATCGCATCCCTTCGATTTTATGTGTGCGTGCGTGTGTGCGTGCGTGTGTGCGTACCTTGGTGATACAAGAGATTTGTGTTTCGGCTTTCTCACTTTTACTCAGGTTTCTACTTCTAATCAAGATAGTTGCTAAATTAATGCACTAAATTAATTCCAATAATTAAAAATAATGCTAGTTGTAAAATTATCTTGAAATGACGACAATTTATTTTCCTCATAAAATTAGAAAATATCGATTATAAATTTAAAAACCTTTGCAAAATAATAACATCTATTCACACACTGAAAAAATTGTATTCTCAACTTAAGAATATGCCACTTATCTTTAGTATATATTCTAAAGATAAGTGGCATATTCTTAAGTTGAAAATACAATTTTTTCAGTGCACAATTATTCGGATTATCTCTATTAAAAATTCTTCACATACTTTATAATTTGTTTGCCTAATTTTGCTGAATGGCAGATCTTTACATAGAAAATTAAAATTTAATGTGATGTCATTCTTTTCACAGTTTTTAATTTTTAACGTTAGATATTTCCCAATAATTTCCTCGAATTTAAAATTTCCCTAAATTGGAATCTATTTTTTTTTTCCAGTTACTTGTAATTTGAAAAATTATTGATACCTTGACATACTTTTACATAAAAAAATACATGAATAATTCGTAGTTGAAAGAAAGTACGGTTGAGATTTGGGACGTCTTGTATTCTTTGATAATAAATTACATGTTTCACGAGACGTCATACGTACCTTCGTATTGCTGCCAAAAGCTGCTTGAATGCACACTCTTCCTCCTTTTTTTTTTTCTTTATTAACGAAGAGTCGGCGATTGTTTTTGTGTTATTCGTGTTAGCGACGAGTGTATCAATCGCCCGCGAGATCACGTTTCTCCCGATAATAAATTAATGTCTCAAGAAGAATCTTGTAATTGATGCTCGCGTAGGGATGAAATCGACATTGATTTATCGAACAAAGAATATCTCGCGCCGCGGCGCAAAGAGAAAAGGGGGAAAGAGAATTTATCGACTTTTCGGCGAAGAGGGAGAGGACACACTTCCGCGATGCGTTTTATTAGTGTTGTCGAATTAATTGATTTCAATTATATGCCAAGGATTTATCGCGTTTCGTTGAAGCGTGGACCATGACTACTGTCATGCGAAAATAGTAATGCATGCGCGATAAGTATAAGTCGATATGTTCGATTCACCCCGTTTTCAACTCCAAATGTCAAATCGCAAATATATAAAAATAAAAAATATCGCAAAAATAGCTACTCGACAATGATAGCTACTCGAGAATGCCACTATAAATGTAAAGAATAATAGCTACTTGGAACAAGCTACCAAGTTACACATGAATAACAAAACACGAATATATGGTACTTTTAGTCAAAGAGTAAAGATATATATATATATATCTTAAAGTTATTTTTGACTTATGGTATTTTTAGTCAGAAAGTAAAGATATATATATATATATATCTTAAAGTTATTTTTGATTTTTTAACACATGACACTTAACACTTTTTGACAAATCTTATTTTGGAAAGAGCTTTGTCCTTATCAGAATTTTTATCGAATTTCTATCTTTATCTGATTCTTTGTATCCGATCGATAGCTGCTGCGAAAAATAATTGAACGCGTTTATTGACACTTCACCAATAACATAATCACAGAAAGGCAAGAAGATTCGGGAGGCTTGAATCTACATTTTGATAGTGACCTACTACAGTTACTTCATGACTAATTGTAAGAGAATCAGGAATGCGTAGTCCGGTATGTCGGAGATGCTGGTGAAGCCGAGAGAGATATCGGTTTGTAAAGGAAGTGCCTTATCAACATCCTGCTTAAAACTAGAATAATCAGTAGTCGACAATATATAAAAAGGACTACGATAGAAATGAAATCACGATTGACATTGTCTGAATTAAAGCAAGAAAAAAACGAAAACTCCTCTAAAATTACTTTCGAAAAGCGTTCATTTTAAAACATCTGATTTATAAATCTTTTGATTACCATTTGGTCGATTTACTATTTTTATATTATTATGTGGTATATATAAAATGGAAATGATTCTATATGAAAAAATAAATTGAAAAGTAGAGTAAAATATTTTTTATATGAAGTTTTATACTTGCTAAGAATTAAAGATAATTTAAAACAGATTTGCCTAAATATTTGAAAAATAAACGGAAAAGATAATTCGTATATTTTATTAATGTATATACATTTTATTTCTTAGAATCTGTTTGATTATGAAATTGATTCCGACGATGAATGGGAAGAAGAAGAGCCCGGCGAGTCTCTGAAAGGATCTGACGATGAGAAGGATGAAGAAAATCCGGAAGAAAACGAATACGATGTCGACAATGAGTTTATGGTGCCTCACGGGTAAGCCATGCAAAATGATTTAAGTACAGAGATTATTAATTAAACATTAAATAAGATAGATTTTTAAAATGTTACTAATATTTCTTTTTCCTATGTCATAAATAATTTTAAATATATATAATTGAAATAATTTAAAAATAAAATAACAACCCTCAAATGTTTATTTATTTCTATAAAGAAATTATCTTACAAAAATGGATGTTGTAATTTTATAAAAAGCGTTTTTAAAAAATTAATCTATTAGAAAATTTGAATACAGAAAGGATAATTTCATTATTTTTACGAATATATCTTTGCACATATTTATAAAAATTAAAAATATATTATTTTGTAATTTAGATACTTGTCCGATGGTGAAGCTCAGGCTGACGAGGAAGAAATGGAAGATATGGTAAATATATTATAATGAGATAAAACACTATTTTTTCATATATAAAAATTTTACTTTAAGATAGATATTACAGCGTAAAATGTTTACTTTTGTTTGCAGTCGCCACAAACACAGAAGATGAAATTAAAGATATTAGGGGAACAATTCGAAGCCGAAAGAAATACAAAGACGCACAAACTTAAACCGAAAATAATCGGATGCATCTGGCAAGGATCCGATAATTCTTTCCCAGAATTTGGTAAGAATATTATATATATATATATATATATTTTTTTTTTCTTTTCTTATTTATTTTATTTAAATATATTATTTATAATCTTTATATATTTATTATCATAATTATTTTAAAATTTAAATTTGTTTTAGTCTCAGCGAAAGTAAAAGAGTTTTTATTGGCACGACAAGCTTGGACCAACAATATACCGATAGTATTTCCATCATCGACATCTGAGGAGGACACCTCGGCTGGAACGGAATGCAAAACACCGACTCAACAATCTGTGAGAGGTCCAAAGAAAACCAAGTTTCCTGATGAAGCTTTACCTGATTTAATCCGATTATTGCACGGAAATACATATGGCAGGCGTTTTCTCATGAAAGAATTTATGACATTCTGGAGCAAAAATGGCGGAAGTCAACTTTCAAAAGTTAGCGTGTTATCAAAGATCAATGAAATTGCTAATAGGATGGCGTGTCCTGAAGAAGGACCGATGCATCTTAAATCTTGTTGGTATGTTTCTGAAGACATCCGGAAGCAGTATCTTCCTGATAACAAACTATCATTGCCGAATAGTTGGACATATATCTTAACGCCGAATCGAAAAGGCGATACGCAAGACGTTACAATCGACAAGACTGAAAAAGAGGAGAAAGAAAAGAAACATATACCACTCATTACTCAATTTACTAAGAAAATCACGCAGGAGGAAATGAAAAAACAATTGACAAAACCTGAGCAGGAAGAAATGAAAAA
The DNA here is from genome assembly GCA_030586385.1 of Camponotus fellah. NCBI lineage: Eukaryota > Metazoa > Arthropoda > Insecta > Hymenoptera > Formicidae > Camponotus > Camponotus fellah. The sequence goes on from JAPIVC010001004.1 coordinate 1,782,364, forward strand.
ACAATTGATAGCGAAACCTGATCAAATTCCAGTCTTGTCAAAATTACCTCCACTACAAAGACCACCTAAACGAGCGACTCTACTCTCTGTCGGTAGAGGAGAACAATTTCCGGAAAAATCTCGGGAGAATATGTTAGCTAAATTTATCGGTCTCAATAAAAGAAAAGAGGAGGAAGCATCGAGTAGCGAAAAAATGATTATCGACTCAGGTGATGTCTTATTCGCGAAAAATATTGACATACGCGAACAAGATGAATCGAAAGAGTGATAAAAACGGATCTAAAAGATTTGAAGTGCTGAATTGATGATTATCATCGATTATTACATAGAAAACAGACAATCAATTTGGAAAATAAAATGTAAATAACAAGGATGGCAAATAATTATATAATTAGTCACAAACAAAAAATTTCGCTAATGTGAGTGATAACTTTCTCGGTTAAAAATAATGTGAAAAAATAAAAAAGAGAATACATCTATAGACATCTAGACTTCTACAGACATTTCATTTATTATTCTATTTGAAAAAAAAAAACATTATTTACTCGATCATCAATATATTAATAATATACTCAATTTATGAATTAATACTTTTTCACATGTACAAAGCTTTAATGAATTATTTTTTAACACAACATTATATGTCTTATGACTGGAGCATCACGTGATTATTATGGAAAATATAAAAACTTACATATTATTTTCGAATAAGTATGATGTTTTACAGATATAAAGTTTTATTTATGTGACTATTTAGTCACTTAAATATTTTTTGATAAAATTTAGTTTTCTTCAAGAACAGTCATCGATTATGGAAAAAATCGTTTCATAAAATGTTGTCATATTATATTTATAAGCTTTAACTGATGTTAAGAGAGTAAGATATAATTTTACTACTTGTTTCTATTTAAGTTTCATGTGGTATAGCGTCTCCTTCTTAGAAATAATAGATTATATTAATTCGCGCGATAAAACTGCCAGATAATCATATGGGTTCAATAATTTGCCCATATAAAACTTCACCCTATGTGATATATAAGATTTTTTTATAATTAAATTTATTATGTTACAAAAAAAGATTGTAGTAGGAAAATATAAAAAATAGTTTTAAAAAACACAAACTCATATCATTTTCTTTCTAATTTGAAATGCGACTGATTAATATATAATCTATTTTAAAGCGAATTCTGTTTATTTAAAACTTAATAATCTTCACATTCTTCTAAAATAATGCGACTGAAACAATGAAGCATGTACTTTAATTATCTAATTAAGATTAACATTATATACTATGCAAATATTTACTGTGTACAACATATATCTATCACTATTATACTTATACTTATAAAGTCTATCGCATTTGTTTGTGGCACCACACATTAACATCATTTGAATACATAAAACTATAAATCTTGCCGCATAAATATTGAAATATGCAATTTCATCTAAGAGATAAATCGATTAGAATTATCGCAGAAATATAGATAATAATATTCAATATTTATTATCTCTATTTTCATATCTTAAACTTTATATGTGCAATATAAAAAAAGAAAATCTTTATGTTGAATTTGTCACAGTCGAGAAAATATTTCTCTTAATAAATTTTTCACATTATCAATCAAATCCAGATTAAGCATGAGCAGTCACAAATGAATATCAACGAACGAACTAAAAAAAGATATTATTATTAATTAAAAATACTTGTTATAAGGTTATTAAATAATTCTTTCTTACTGATATTTATTCTAAAATCGTAGAACTATAAATAATAATCGATAATTGAATTGAATTACTGAATAACTGACCAAACCTCGCTTGATTGTACCTTACTAAAAGTTTATTAAGTTATTAGTTTATTATTGAATATTATTTTTCATCCAATGTTATTCAGTTAAAAATTGTAATGCAATCAATGATACGTGAACATAAAAATTTTCTGATTGATAATAGGATAAGATTCACTTTAACATTCTCGATCTATAACAAGATGATATTAGAATTATATCCTTGTAAGTTGGAAATGTAGAAGTGATACATGAGCATTTATTCTTTGACGCATATCATACACAATTCTATTTTTTATAAAATCTTTATTGCGCGCGTGAGTTATAACATTCGCTATAAATAAAATATATTATATTTTATATCTCAAAGGAAAGATTGTTTCCTTTTTTCAGGATCGCAAAACTGAAGTTCGTCAGCGTAAACTAGCGAAATTTCTGCGATCCAAAAGTTCGTTTTGCAAAAGAAAAAAGAGATTATTGTCATAAAAACCGATCAGATTCGAAGAAAAATCTGCGATCGTGTTTAATGCTTTATTGGAGTATCTTTTTTAATGCTTTATTGGAGTATCTTTTTTTTTCTCGCGAGATGAACTTCCATCGCGGAATCGGACAGGCGCCTCTCGATCGCGGACAGATTCGTTTCGGAAGCATCTCGAGGGCAGGTTTGCGATTCCGCTCGCGGCAAGAACTCCGAGAAGAAGAAAAAGTAATTTCGCCGTTCGGGAAAGCAAGTTTTACAGTCGGTAGTTCCTCGTACCTCCCGGGTGTACCGGTCCGCGGCATATGGCCGGAATAACGAAAGGGCGCTTCGCCGAGATTGCGGCAATTATCGAGTCACGTTACGAGATTCGTGCCGTTAAGACCCGCAGAAAATCTCCGAGGGAGCCCGCGAGAACCAGAGACCGAGGACTGCGTATAACGCTCGAGAAAGAGACCGAGTTTTATATGCGAATTACGCTAATTTGCCTGATTGCTTTGCGACAGGTGACTGCTTGGGCTCCTTGCGATGCAGGTATTGTGATTTGCCTAAAAAATGCGTCATCATCAAAGAGACGATCGTATATAAAGACTATCAAGACAATTAAGACTCGATTAGAGACACACACGTGATCCAATAAAAACACCGATCTAATACGTATATAAAAGAAAATATAAAAGGATATAAGAGAAAAAGTGCAAAAATGTGAGCGGTGGGATGGAAGGCAACAAATTCCTACAGGAAAAAAAACAATAGTCTTGTTTCTTGAAATTGAAATGTGACATATATTAATGATATTATTCAAGGAGAGATTATTGCAAAAGCGTTTGATATGTATGTGATAGTGTATATTTATTTATTGTATATATGGCAAATTACCGTTCACTATACGCAAGTCCCGACGTATGAGAGTGCACGTATAATCTCATCAGGTTAATTAAAATTACAACTACTTCCATTCTCCACGATGTATAGGGTGAATCTGATAAAAAGTTCATCATATTTTTCTCAAAAATAGAGGTAGGGAAGTACACTCATCAAAATTTATTATTATTGGACAAATAAGGAAACATACTATGATAATTTTGAATAACTTTGACGAACTTTTAATATGTTAATGATTTGTGATGAATATTTATTGTAATAAAAAAATTTGTTTCAAATTTTCATTTTAATTTCTAACTATAAATAGTAAATATAATAGTAAATATTACGACAATTTTTTGGAAAGATGTTCCGACAAAAGTTATTAAACTCATTGAATACTATAATATTGATGAAATAATGGCTTCTTTCTATTTAAAAGAAAAAGAAATTTTTTAATTAATAATGTGGAAATCCAGGACACTCAAGATGTTTCCCTATTTGTCTTACAACTTATAATGGATATCTTCCTCTATATTTAATTATTTTTGAGAAAAATGTGAACTTTTTAGACTCACCCTGTATATACGGAACTGCAACGTTGCCTCGCAAAAGTGCAATGCGTGCATTGTTCTCTCGCACGTGAATAACGTCTGTTAATTATTTGACAAAGTGGAAAAAATATCCATCGCGAAAAGAGAGACAGAGAGAGAGAGAGAGAGACAAAGCGCACTTTACGGTGGAACCACCGAATACTTTTACATTTTTTTCTCTCTTTATGAATATTTGTCTGTTTAATAACGCGCTTTTCCTTCTTCGTCTTTTTTCCTCACATTTTATTTTATTTTTTATGAAAAATCTTGAATATTGCTGATCATATTTCATATCATTAAGTCTCTCTGAATGTACTACTGAATGTATTGTTTTCGCCCTGTGGAAAGAGAGAGTGAAATAGAACAAAATAATATTTTATCCAAAATAATATAAAAATGTACAACAAATTCTATTGTAACAATGACAGGAATAGAGGAGATCGAAAAATGTTAGAGAGTATTTAAATGTCAAGGTATGAAAATTAAAATAAGGATTGAGAGAGAGAGAGAAAGAGAGAGAGAATATTTTTTTGAAAATTTGTCTTGTTCGAAATCTCATTATAATGACAAATACAGCGATAATAAAACATATGAAAATTATGAAGTAAAAATAAATATATTTACATATTGTTACGTGTATATTAAGAATTTAATCTCCTCAGCGAAGCTTTAATTATAGTTGATTTCGAAATAGCATTCGCATTATATCGAGATTTGAATATCTTAATTATAATTATAAACAAGTGTAACTACAGCATATAATAAATAAATAATATTAAATATAAGTAATATAATATATCTAACAATAAATAAGAGGGAAAAAAATTAGAAGAATGATAATCATAGTCCGGATAATTATCCGGATTTGGCAAGATTAGCTATACTGAGCCTAAACAAAATGAGCAAAAAGATAATTCATTAAATTCACGATTTCTTGTGTACTCGATTATTCACAGTTTATAATGCGTAAATTGATAAAAACAGAATATACAGCAAACACAGAATACACATGCAAATTTTTTAATCCGTTTGATTCGAATTATTCCACAGATAATACATCCCGTTATGCTAGTAGAGAAAAAAAAACGCATTCCGGTCCACCTTCGACCCTCGACGATTTTGGTGCAAAAACTTTTTCTGTTGCTCATGTTTTTCCGCTCCTGGTATGCGATCTCGCGGATGGCGCGAGAGCAGCGAGAAGGGGAAGAGATGGGAAGCACAGAAGCAGAGAGCATGGAAGCAGGAATAAAGTGGAGTAGACCGGAATAGAGTACAAGGTGTATGCCTAGAAGGTATAGAGAGAAAATGGTAGCCAATGGCGCTGCCTCGGCGCGTCGTTGCTACAGTATTGAACGTCTCTTACGTGGGTCCAGATCTCGTCTTCTCTCTCTTCCTCTCTCTCTCTCTCTCTTTCTGTGTCCCTCCGTCCCTTTCTTCATCTCTCTCTCTCTCTTTTCTTCTCTCTCGCTCGTTTCTTGTTCGTCTCCTCTCTCTTTCTCTATCTCTCTCTCTTTTCGAGTCCCGTCCTTCGTTTTCTCTTGGTCCTCGTCCTCTACTTCCTCCTCCCCCGTCTCTCTGCCGTCTCTCTTTCCTAGCTCTCTCCTTTCTTTACCTTCCCTCTGTCTCTCATTCCGCGTCTCCTGCTGCTCCCTCTGTCCTTCTCTCGTCTTCCCTGCCTTTTACCTCCCTCGCTTATCCCTCTTTCTCTTTCTCTCTCTTTCATCCATCTTTCTCTCGTCTTCTCGTAACCCGACGATGTCCTCCCTCCACGATCTCGTTGTAGGGTGGAGACCCTCCCTGGTCCTCCCTACCTCTACCTCCTCTTCCTTCTCTGTACCAGTGCTTCTCTTCGGCCCTCATCTCACGAGGTGGCGGTGGGAGGAAGGGGTGGAGGAGGAGACCTCTCTCGGTAACCTCTCTCCATCAGAGCCGATCCGTGAGTCTGCTGCCGAGATCCGGAGTGGTGTGAGGTGGCCGCTTCTATATCCTCTCATTAATATCCGACCTTAGGAGGTCCAAGGTGGCCTGTATGGCCGTGGCGGCCCTCTCTGTCAGTTCAGATCTTCAGCGACAGTCGTGCGCGATTGCTGCCGTCACGAGAAATAACGTGCCCGTTAGCACACGGAAACAATAATCGAAGCTTTCTTTCAAAGAACGTTCTATATTACTTTTGATGGTTCGTTCTCCGGAAGAGAAAGTTTTTCCGTCATCTCTTACTACTTACTACTTATAAAGTAAAATAAAATTACATGAATAAATTTAGAGATTACAGATTTATAATAAAATAAAATATCCTCCCCTAATAAACATGGATAATAATGATAAACTTCTATAATAATCACAGACAATTGTAATTTTAATAATACGTAGTCTACCTGCATCTATTGATCATACATATTTCCTTTGCTTTTCATATTAAATAACGAAGATAATAATTTATTCCACAGCTGTCACTTGATAATACAAGTTTCGCGAATTTTCGCGAAATAACTTTGATCATTTCTGCGGCGGAATATCGATCAAATAGCGCCGCAATCGATATGATCGAGGCGCAAATCAATGCAAGTCGGAGAATGATTGCAGAAGAAGCGGAGGGGGAGACACGCAAGCAATCGAGACAGGGGGAGAGAAAAATGAAGAGAGACAGAGAGGTCAGAGGGGCAAGGTGGGATACTTAATTGAATATTCAGGGATACGCGCGATTGATGCGCGATGTCAGTAGCCATGGCGTAGAGTCATAGCATGCGGCGGTATAATCGACGTATTACGCTGAACCTTTACTGGCAATTATGTTAAGGTCGAAACGCGTATTCGAGGTGTACCTATCCGCGCCCTTTCGACCGGCACATACATTTAATGTCTATCTATCGCCGTTCATATTGCATAAGTTGCAGTAAAACCGCCCCAGTAAACATTATTATATATCAATATTAATTATTGTATCAATATTATATTATTGTTGTATCAATGTGTATTAATTATTGTTGTATCAATATTATATTATAGAAACAATAAGACGACATGTTACAAATAATATACATAAGTATCGGTGGTTCGTTAATTGTAATTTCTCATTTATAAATGTAATATGTAATAGAGCATACGTTATAATGTTACATTATAATCATACTCCATGGAATTGATTTATATGGAGTATATTGATCATATATAAATAAATAAATAAATAAATAAAATAAATAAATAAATAAAATAAATTATATGTATTTAATTTATAAAATTTGTGATTTTTATATAGAAACTTCAATTTTTTTGCTTCAAATAGGTTAGATTAGGTAGACGATAAACTAAAAATAGACAAACTATTTCCATTTATCTGCTTAATTTTAAATAATTTATTTAATATTCTGAATTTCTTATTAAAAGTGTATTAGATATTAAACTAACAAAGAGATATTTGGATCTTACATTTAGTATCTTTGTAAATTTTTATATAGTGAAAAATTGAATATAAATTAATTAAGACTGAACAATGTAGCGACAAGCGAAGAAACACGTTATAAAAAACAATATATTATACTACAATAATATTCTGTTACATTGCTATTAAAATGCAAAATAATATGAATTACATATAATATATTATGATTTCATATATATATATATATATATGTATATAGGTAATTTGCGTTTTATTATTTATTACTTTTATGTTATATTATTGTAGCAAACAATGTTTGCTTGGTGATAACTGCTTGTCAACGATAGAAAAACAGAGGAATTATTGTTATCTATTTTACTATGATTAAGTCTTGGAGGATTATCTCCTGCTCTCTCCCTCCGTTCGAATAAGAGACAAGGAACTCGAACGCTGAGTGTCTTAATACATGTGTGCCTGATTTGATAAAGTGATTACGATACACGAGAAGACCTCACGTCCTTCCAAATCGAAGGCAACTTTCAAGGATAACGACGGCGGTTGTGGAAGTATGTGCGATGAGTCTTTCTTTTTTCGCGGAATAAAACTCTCGGGGGAGGAAGGAAGGGGGAGATAGAGAGCGACCCGTAGAAGCGGACGGGTCCTCGCGCGCGCGGTCTGCAGCTGCTGGATCTTATGCTAATCCCACCCCCGGAGGCTAACCCCGGCGTGCGCATCCCATGAAAAAGTTGCTCGTTACACGTTCGCCCATAAATCTCCCTCCTAAGCTTAATCTGTCCGCCGCCGCCGCCACCAACCCCGCCAACCCGCGTCGCGGAAAACTCCTGCGAACCCGGGCGGCAGGTGTATACGTCTCGGCGCGCCCGCGGATTTTCATAATTTTTTATCCTTCGGCGAGAGAATTTAAATCCCCGCCATCCCCGCTCAATGGAATGCAGCTTCTCGGAACAAGAAATGATTGTGGCTGCGCAAAAATCGCGACGAAAGAAATTCCTTTCAAGGATAATGAATGGCGATTGTTCCAAATCAAATTGTCTCGGCACACATGTATTAAGACACTCAGCGTTAGAGCTCCCTGTCTCTTATTCGAAGGAAGGGAGAGAGCAGGAGATAATCCTCCAAGACTTAATCATAGTAAAATGCTGTAGATAATAATAATTCCTCTGTTTTTCTATCGTTGACAAGCAGTTATCACCAAGCAAACATTGTTTGCTACAATAATATAACATGAAAGTAATAGATAATAAAACGCAAATTTGGATTTTTTCTCTAAAGAGATCTCAATTTTAGAGGATTTATGATGGAGAGGACAAAGATTATGGAGCTTCCGTTTATTATTATTCAATGTGATAAATATTAGTGGAAAAAAACAATTGATGTACATGCCAATTTTACACTCTAATCCTCTAATGTTCTTTAATATCAGTTTTTTAAAAAAATATTTACTAATAGTACACGTGCAAAGTGTACAAGTTTCGGGAAGGTACATCAGATCCTTCGCTCAGGAATTTGCGTACGTACATATCGGCGCACACTAGGATCTCCGCTAAGGGAGGGAATACGCTCGCGATCTCCAAAGCCTTCGTGCCGTTCGCGAGTATGGAGTGGATTGGACACGCATAATGAGAGCTTCGCCCCCGAAAGGTTCGTGACGCTGTCGAGCGAGTATACCGAGATACGAGTAGGAGGGCAAAGAAAGAATTATAAGAGGTGGGCAGAATGCAACGTATAGCGTGAGAACTCCCGGTGAGCCGGCTCTCTCCTCTCTTTCTCTGTCTCTTTCTCTTTCTCTCCCTCTCCCTCTCTCCCCCCTCTCTCTCTCTCCTCCCTATCTGCTCCCGGGTTTCCGAGATGCTCGCGTGAAATCCCAAATGTAGATATCTACTCCGTGAGAGGCGTTCGGGAAAAGGGCTCATCCGCTTCTCTCTAGGAAGGATATGTCGAACGGAGAGCGAGGAGGCAATTCTTCCAACTACCCTCTCGCCTCCCTTGCCTCACCAATCTCTTGTCAATCCCCGATTTTGCACGCCACCAAGGGATACACGTCATCGGCCCTGACGAAGTCGAGCATATCTTTCGAGCAATGCATCAAAAAATCCTGATCGATTCCTTCGAGACATCTCCGTCGTATGTACACGGATTGGATGCGTAGATTCTTTCGCGGGTAGTTTTATATTAAATTAATTTGATATTGAAAATTCAAGATAAATTAAATTTCATTAGCGCGAAGAGAAATAAAGACGCTTTGTTTTCCATTTCTGATAGATATTTAATGATATATACTTAATGAATTAATCAATGAAGTATGCGCATTAATATCAAAACAATATCATAAAAAAGTATCAAAATACAATATTATAATATTCTTATCCACCATAGTAAAGATTATAATGTTAAAATATATACGTATATATATTGTATAATACATAGATAAGAAGAGAGGAAGCAAGAATCTTTAGCTTGTATATTAACGTGTAATAATTAATTCGGAAATATATCGATGATCAATAATCATAATCGTTCTATTCATAAAAAATCTGAATTTGAAAAATTGTTGATCCATGGACATATCTCGTATCTTATTTTGATAGCATCTCGTATTATTTAAATTAAATAACTTACGTGAATCAAAATCAACAATCATCGTTCTCAATTTTCATAGTTCAATAAAAGATCGTTGTTTCGAGAGATTTATTATAATTTACATGACGCGTCTCACGATATATCGATGACCTCTCGATTTTTTGATCCAAGAAACTTGCGCGAAGTCATCCAGAGATAATAATATAATAATATATATTAAATAATGATAGTCATTCGATTTTTAATCCACTAAAAAGCTTGGATTTTGAGTTGAATCACGAACCATCTCGCGTCTTGCTTCACTTTTTCGTCATTTCACTTTGTAATTTTATTCAAACATAATTTATTTAAAATGTAATATATACATATTATATAAAAGATCGTTGTTTCGAGAGATTTATTATAATTTACATGACTCGTCTCACGATATATCGATGGCATCCCGATTTTCTGATCCAAGTAACTTGCGCGGAGTCATCGAGAGATAATAATATAATAATATATATTAAATAATGATAGTCATTCGATTTTCAATCCACTAAAAAGCTTGGATTTCGAGTTGAGTCGCGAACCATCTCGCGTCTTGCTTCACTTTTTCGTCATTTCACTTTATAATTTTATTCAAACATAATTTATTTAAAATGTAATATATACATATTATATAAAAGATCGTTGTTTCGAGAGATTTATTATAATTTACATGACGCGTCTCACGATATATCGATGGCATCCCGATTTTCTGATCCAAGTAATTTGCGCGGAATCATCGAGAGATAATAATATAATAATATATATTAAATAATGATAGTCATTCGATTTTCAATCCACTAGAAAGCTTGGATTTCGAGTTGAGTCACGAACCATCTCGCGTCTTGCTTCACTTTTTCGTCATTTCACTTTATAATTTTATTCAAACATAATTTATTTAAAATGTAATATATACATATTATATAAAAGATCATTGTTTCGAGATATTTATTATAATTTACATAACTCGTCTCACGATATATCGGTGGCATCCCGATTTTCTGATCCAAGTAACTTGCGCAGAGTCATCGAGAGATAATAATATAATAATATATATTAAATAATGATAGTCATTCGATTTTCAATCCACTAAAAAATTTGGATTTCGAGTTGAGTCGCGAACCATCTCGCGTCTTGCTTCACTTTTTCGTCATTTCACTTTATAATTTTATTCAAACATAATTTATTTAAAATGTAATATATACATATTATATAAAAGATCGTTGTTTCGAGAGATTTATTATAATTTACATGACTCGTCTCACGATATATCGATGGCATCCCGATTTTCTGATCCAAGTAACTTGCGCAGAGTCATCGAGAGATAATAATATAATAATATATATTAAATAATGATAGTTATTCGATTTTCAATTCACTAAAAAACTTGGATTTCGAGTTGAGTCGCGAATCATCTCGCGTCTTGCTTCACTTTTTCGTCATTTCACTTTATAATTTTATTCAAACATAATTTATTTAAAATGTAATATATACATATTATATAAAAGATCATTGTTTCGAGATATTTATTATAATTTACATGACTCGTCTCACGATATATCGATGGCATCCCGATTTTCTGATCCAAGTAACTTGCGCAGAGTCATCGAGAGATAATAATATAATAATATATATTAAATAATGATAGTCATTAGATTTTCAATCCACTAAAAAACTCGGATTTCGAGTTGAGTCGCGAACCATCTCGCGTCTTGCTTCACTTTTTCGTCATTTCACTTTATAATTTTATTCAAACATAATTTATTTAAAATGTAATATATACATATTATATAAAAGATCGTTGTTTCGAGAGATTTATTATAATTTACATGACGCGTCTCACGATATATCGATGGCATCTCGATTTTTTGATCCAAGAAACTTGCGCAGAGTCATCGAGAGATAATAATATAATAATATATATTAAATAATGATAGTCATTCGATTTTCAATCCACTAAAAAGCTTGGATTTCGAGTTGAGTCGCGAACCATCTCGCGTCTTGCTTCACTTTTTCGTCATTTCACTTTGTAATTTTATTCAAACATAATTTATTTAAAATGTAATATATACATATTATATAAAATACATACACATGTGCATGGTCGGTCATGTGGACGAGTTCGTGAATTTCCAGAACGGCATATATACAATGCGGATAGAACGTGTGAGAAGTCTATGGGCGTGGGGGCCATTATGGAGATGGATCTTCCTTCGAATAAAGCTCGCAGGATGGGCACGGGGATAAGGGAGGAGAGACAGCAGGGAAGAAGGGAAGAGAGGATAGTTTGAAGAGCCGCCACCGTGCTCGGAAGGAAAAGGGGCGGTGGGTGGTAGGAAAGAAGACGAGAGAGGAGCGCGACAGAGAGAAAGGAGAGAGGAGAAACGAAACGCGGGGTAGGAAGGTGGTAGTAGTGCTAGTGGTGGCAGTCCCAGTGGGTAGTTCGTGGTAATATATCACCCTCTTGTCGTCCGTGAGACGCGAGTAAGCCTGTCGGCCAGTATCCACCCATCCCTTCCGCCCCCGACGATGAGGCTCCTAAGGTGCGAGAGGGAATCGATATCCTAGATACGACGGACATTGCGCCGAGTGTATTCGAATGATTCTCTTGGTTTTCATCCCGTGAAAAGAAATCGGGATCGATATTCTCGAGAGTCTTGATTTTGATCCGCAGTATCGCCGATATTTTTACCTCCTTTAAGAATTAAGTTAGTATATTTAAAAACTCTTACATAATTCTAATCTTTTCAATTGTAAAGTCCCAACTATTTGTTTCTTTTTAAGTTAGTTAAAAATATGGATTTAATATTTGGAAGATTAAAGATATTTTAAAACGAAATATTTTTTCGATATGCAGTTGTGAGTTGCTCATTTTTGAGTAAGTTTATATTCCTTTGTGAAATAATTGACAAGAAAAAAAAGGTTTTAAATTCAAATATTATATTAAAATTAGAAATTGTAGCTTTAAATTCCTAGCTTGTCATCGATACTCTTCTCTAAATTGATAGAATTTTATAAATGTTATCAATTTATAAAACGGTATCATATGCACGTGTAACAGTTAATAATCATCGATCAAATCTTTCAATAATTATTTTACTGCTCATTGATAAGATTAAAAAAAATCTCGAAAAACCACGTATCAACCCTTAGCTCTGCATCAAGCAGTGCAACCTCCGTACCCTCTTTTATCCTCCGGAACGTAACCGGAAATCCCTCGCGCCAGCCGAGCGGCCTGATACTTTCACGAGCAACAACGCGGAGGCGGAGGCGGCGGCAGCGAACGCGGTTTAATCAAGGAAAGGAGACTGAGGTAGATGTAGGGGTGAGTGGATGGAGACGACGGCGGATGGAGGGACAAAGCACGAGGGGTTCCCGAAGGAGGAGCATAAGGAGAGGGTGAGGAGGGCGGTCGAGAGGTAAAGGAGGAGAAGGGAGCGAGGGAAGAGGAGGGCAGCAGGACCTGGGAGGGTGGCAGGATGCGGGTGGAAGGTAGAGGTTGTGGAACCGTGGATCGATGTGTCGCCCGTGTGTCCAGCGGGTCGCGAGCGCTTGCGCTTTGACGTCTTCTCTTTCTCCCTCTCTTTATCTTTCTCTCTCTCTCTCTCTCTCTCTCTCTCTCTCTCTCTATCTATCTGTATATCTTTCTGCTCTATCCTCTCTCTTTCCTCCGTTTAGTGTCTGTTCGTGCCCCTGATTCGTCGAGAGCGCGGTGACAACTCCTCTCCGAGTTTGTCACTCGACGACCCTCGACTCCCCCGCACGTCTCTCCTATCCAAAGCCCCCATTCTTGTACCCTTCTCCGAACGCGGCCGCGCTATTGTTCCTTTCCCTCCGGCGCTGTGTCGCCAACGGGACCAAACGTTGGTCGTCGATTGCGGGGACTCGTCGACGCTTCCCTCCGTAGCTTGCGACAGATTCCTCGAGCCGTTACCGCCCTTCGTGGGTGGGGCTCTCGCTGAAAGTCTGTTTTCCTCTCATTTCGTTAAGTTTTTTTCAGGTTGAGTTTCAGAGTAGGAGAATAAAATAAAATAAAATGATAATACGAACATAGATCAAGCATAAGTCGAGTGAGATTAAATGTCAACGAGAGATTTATTGATACATTAAGGTATTTTATGTACAATATGATATATATTTAAAATGATGAAAATATACAGTTGCTTTATGCAAAAAAAATTTGATTTTTATTTAATTTTGATATTTACAATATATTCAACAATTAAAACAAAAATATTGTAAAAATAAATTATAAAAAAATTAAAATATTGGAAAAATAAGTGTATTAAAACTTATTATTTCATCATGATACAATCTTTTACATTTGATTAATTAATTTTTGTTAAAAAAATTTATATTAGATATATAAATTTAAAACAATATTTATTAATATTAAAACAATATTTTAAATATGTAATAAGAAAGAAAAAAAGAGAAAGAAAGAGAAAATATATGTATATATGTATAATTCAGTATATATTTTTCTCAACTAAATCTCTCTCTCTCTCTCTCTCTCTCTCTCTCTCTCTCTCTCTCTCTCTCTCTCTCTCTCTCTCTCTCTCTCTCTCTCTCTCTCTCTCTCTCTCTCTCTCTGTCTCTCTCAAATGTATGAGATAAAGAGATAGAAACAAAACGAAAAATTTATTTATATTAATTTTTTAATCAAATATATCGTGGCTTCTAATCGCTTTAATAATGTAATTAAAAAAAACATTCCATTTAATTTTTTTAATTAAAGAATCATCAAATCTAAATCATGAAATATTTATTTCACTAAATATGATACATACTGTAATTATATAATTGTAATACATATTATTTCTCTGCGTTGCAATCTTTCAATAACAGTCGCGCAAAATGTCACCTGAGTTTTTAGCGAATCAGCTGACGTTCCACGTTAAGCACTTCCCCCGAATTAAGAGCGGAGACACGTGTATTGGATTTCCTCGCCATGCTGTACTTCCGTCCTTCTCGACTCGGAATGTCGTTGTCCTATGTCCCCACTACAAAGCAACACCGGCGACAGCCAGGATTGGCCGACAAGAGCGAGATTGGGGACAAGGGCGTGGTTGCTCTCCATTGCGTCTTTCGATAATTATACAACTCGAACTATTCGCACATTTTGTTTGTTGCAGAAATATCAAATTAAGATTTTTTTTTTATTTAACATGTCATTAATTTTTAAGAGATTTATTTTCCTAATCATAATCATTTTAATCAAGAATCTCATCTCTTATTTTACGTTTCTCGTAATTATCTAAATATAGATTCTAAATCTATATCTAAATAGAGATTCTTGGTTAAAATGATTATGATTATGAAAATAAATCTCTTAAAAATTAATGACATGTTAAATACAAAAAAATCTTAATTCGATATTAATATCCAATCTACCTTACAATAACTGTAGTGCGAGCGTACTTGTTTAAATTTGAGAAAAAAAACTTAATGTCGCTGACATTTGTTCCAGTACTTAAAAGTTCAATTCTTTTCATGTCGCTGTCACGATCGAGAAACGTGAAATTCTTTCGATGCCAATGTTCTATTTGGAGCTGTTCCACCGTAATATAGGATAACCATTTTTCAAGAGTAAAGTAGTCGGCTTCTAACACGCCATTATGCATGCACATAAAGGAAATCGAGTTTACGACAGGATGAAACTTGAATTAGGTCGAACACGAGTACCACCGCACGTCCTGGAGTTTACATTATGTGAATTTAGAGATTGAAACGTTCAGAGTACGCAACATTTTTTTTATTTTTTAAGCAGAAACGAATTAACTGATGGGTCAAATTTTTTAACTTTAATGTAAAACACACGCGTGAGGCAATTTACGCTCGAAATGTAAGATCGAGGTCGGATTGAAATTTTACGTCCTACATTTTTCGTGTTGCACGAAATTAAAGATCCTGCTTTCAATAGACCCAACTTGCAGTCGTCTTGTTGTTTCAGATTTCGAAAGGGACGAGCATATTGCTCCAGACTTGCGTGCGTTAAATTGGCCATCCGTTGCTAATAGGCGTTGTTCGCCACAAACGCCTGCGTTTGCTTCTTTATTTATCATTCTACCCTTATTTAAGAGGATACTTTATTTATGTTGCAGAACTATATTAACGTGCCATCAATTTAATATACCATCTTACCTCGCAGCGAAAAGCAATATCGAATTTTCATTATTTGTTTTTGCGATAAATAAACATTAAAATGATATTTGATCGCATTAAAACAATTTGAAAATTTATTCGTCGAAATTTTGCTATATACTACTTTTTTTAAATTTTATACAAATTACTGGAAACTTATCTTTTGATGCAGAAAATACTTAAAGATAATAATCCGTTTAACAAATACAAATGAATAATAAAAAATATAAAGAAGCATATAATTACTTTTTAAATTTTATACAAATTATTAAAAACTGTTTAGCTCTTGATATAGAAGATACTTAAAGATAATAATCCGTTAACGAGCACACAGATAAATAAATAATGAAAATTATAGAAGCAAACGGTTCTCACAAGCTGCTGGAATTCTCGTCGATGAGAAGCTGGATCGGAATTTCGCGATTTACAACGTGGAACCGAGAGACGTACTCGTCGTTCGTGGTCGCCTACAAGGGTCCGACTGGTACGCAAGATGAGAAGGGGGAACGAGACAGGGGGGCAGCAACGGGGGCGTGTTGAAAATGCTCTCACGGCAAGCGGGCGAGAGAACGAGCCAACGTGGGCCTTGCCGTGTCGCGGGATAATTGGGACACCGTGTATTATCGCTTGCGTGCCATATACGCGGTGCGCGGTGTGTGATTGGATAGGCGGAGATGGGTCGCGCGAGATAGCTGACCCTAACCAAGGTGGAAGACCGACTGCGGGGGTATATCTCGGAGGACCATCTTCTCCATCTGCAGCGGCGTTACCTATCTACGTCACGGTTGATGCATGGCGTAGGCGTTCCTGCGTTCGTACTCAGGGGTTCTCATTTAATTATCGACTAACCCCGTCGGCCTTTCCTCCCCCAGGCTCGCACAGTGTGAAATTTGCCTCCGATCTAGGAGGACGAAAATATTCTCCCATCTCGGGATCGCTATAAATATCTCGCATTTTTTCTATATTTTAAGGTCATTCGGCTCAAATGCGAAATTTGCGTTAGGATTCAGAAGGAGAAAAGTTTTAATTATTTTACGATTCTATTCTATTAATGCCGCGATTATTCGTCGATAAAAATCTCGTATTTCCGGCGCCATTTCTGTCGGCACGGGTCTCTGGAAGGTGTTAAATTGAATTTCTCGTCCGACGTTCTCTCCCTCTTCGAGCGAGATTAGACTGATCGAGTCTCTGCCGCGATATGTTAGAGATATATGTCAAGTGAATTGGAATTGGAACTCGCTTGTTCTGCTTATCTATCCAGCTGCTTTGTCCAATCGATGACCAATATTGATCTAGAATAGTCAATGTCGTTGACTCGAATATCTAAAGCGAGAATATTATTTACGTATAAAACTCAGCTTTTCATTACCAAGAGCCATAGAATATTATTACAATTGTTCTATCTTTAATATAATTTTAATTTTGTATAGATTATTTTATTTTTGGTGTCATTAATTATTATTTATTAGGTAATCAACATCGGTAAATACTGCATCGAGAATAATAATATTGATTCGATAACTGTATCGAATCCGGAAAGATAGGACTAAAGAAAAAGAGAAAAATTGGCCCTTGTAAAAATGTTTAGCGATTCATTTTCACAATTATTTTAATTCGCGGTTCTATTAAAAAGTATATTTTATTTACGATTGTATTAGCAATTTTTGAACAAGCAATTTTTATTAAAATATTATTGGAGTTATTTTGTATATGTACACAATGTACAGCTTATAATAGGACTATTCTGATCCAGCAGCTATTAAAGAATAATTATTATTCCTACGGTTTATCTCGCCATACTTTCCTCGAGACAAGAGTTTTATTTTGATTCGAATCCCCCTCCCGATTCTATTCATCCGCCGCTGTTGCACGCGGCCGATTATAAATCATGACGTTTGGCGGGGCCCTTTGACGACCGCGGCCGCGAGTACAATGTGGCGGTTCGTGGGCGCGTGTGAACACGCGCGTATGTGTGCGATCATCCCCCTCTGTGTCCGCAATGGTGGGTACGACGAGTCAGTCGTATACGCACGCATATACGACAGACGGGGGTGGGCAGGGAGCGGGTGGCGAGATGAGAGTCCTCATTAACTGGTTATTAATAGCTCGGCCTGCTCATATTAATGACAGACGCATCTGCTTCTTATATATCTACCTGGCGTGTATATATACCGAGCCTCCCTTCTCTCGGCTCTCTGTTCCTCGCCTCTTCGTCAAACGGTCGACATTTTTAGCGTACTCCCTCTCTCCCTTTTTTTCTCTCTCTCGCGCGCGCGAGTTGTGATCGTCTATCTTGTTAAGTTGTAAGTTACAAACCGCCGGCGTGGATAATAATTATAAAGATACACCGTGTATAGTCTTCTCGGAGCGATGTTCCTCGAACAAAGAAGACACAATGGCGACTTTGAAATTAAGGTGTTTTTCTGCAGGATGTGGACTGTAAATGCAGGCCAGCCTCCTCTTCCAATTCATCCTCCCATATGTAGTGCATCGAGCGATTTAACGGTGCTAAATCACCCGTATATAACGGAATAGCAATTGCATAAGGATCTGAGATGTAGAAATATAATTAACGCAGCGAATGACGTTTATCGAGCGCTTCTCATCAGCATCGGATCGGCGCAAAATACGAATGACCCGATCTACTTTGCTCACCGATTCGAGCCTCCCAGGTCGATGTTATCAACTAGTCGTTATGTTCCTCGTTCTTCGGCAATCATCGGCCGATTAACGTCGCCGATGGGAAGATCGCAAGTGTACCTCCGTGGACCAATTTTAGTTTAATCATAATCGTTCTTTTATTTACTAAAGTTTTATTTTCTCATCTTTCTCCCTTTCTTTCTCTATCCATCTCTTTCGCCGAATCTGATTAGCTTGAGGCATTGACGAGTCACCGTCCGCTTCTGGTGGTGAACATGATAAATCGTGGTGTTCGCCAACGGGGCGACCCGGAGGCCAGTAGCCTCCCGATGTAGCTCGCGTTCCCCAATTTAAACGGTATTCAAGGCGACACAAAGAGCCCCGGTAGCTCATATGTCATCGCGCGAGAGCTCGCGACAGCTTGGCTTCGCCGCGTCTTTTGTCGGGACTTTATACAGCCACGGTCCACGGCGGATAGATCCGTGAACACCGTGGACATTTAAGCGCGCTGTGCTCGCCGTCAGACGAGGCGCAAAGGAGGCGCGAGCAAACGCTAATTGACGTTACTGACCCATCGCGTCGTGTGTGGTCGAGCTTTTATCTAAGCGTGTGTTGTTAACGAACGCGCGTACCAAGGAAAATTTGTCGCGAGGCGATAGAAAATTCAAATTTTTATCGAGAATGCATTTTTTGAAGTGGACTTTGATAATGAGAATCCAAAATCAAGATTATATGAATTAGTGGCGGACTTTGTTCCAACAAGCAATGTTGAAAAGCCTGCCAAATGCTAGAGATTAATGACAGAAAACACATATATAAGAGGACTATCTGTCTCTCTTGATGTAATATATTGTTATATCCATTTCCAGGCCCAAGCGCGGATGGGGGCTTCTAGATGACCGGTCATTTTGGCGCGACGTAACGCAACTCGGCGATATAACACTCGCTCCGGATGAGCACGATGGACGATCGCAGCTGCTGGCGAGGACGATATACAAAAGTCGGCAGCTAGTCGAATCTATGCAAGGGTTGTTATTATTTCGTACGGCCGCGCGAGTGAGGGAGGAGCGAGCCGAGGGAGCCAGAGGGATGCGCCACGTGTAATTTGACGTTTAGCGATTTAAACGTTTGTCTGTGATTACCGCGACACATCTATAATCTACACGCCCGCGGTCCCTGTCTTTGGGGGTATCCTATGCGTGTGCAACGCATGGCCAAAAGACGCAGCAGCTGCCTCATCGACCGGAGGTGAATCTCCCGACGTGGCGGGCGGACTTTCTCTCTTTCTCCTCTCTCTCTCTCCATCTCTTTCTCTTCCATCCATTTTGTCGATCGCATCTTTTTTTCATCGGCAAGACGCTCTCTATGCCTGGCAGTGTGCCGGAGCTATCGTCGATGCGAATCAGAAGTCTATTCGTAATGGGAGTAGCGTTTTGGTCGTGTTCGAGTGGTCCGCCAGACTCTCCTTCGGATAAAAATGGAAATCAAATTACTGGGCTAGATGCACAACCAAGTGAACGACCGGTTTCTCCAAGCGAATGACCATTGAATCTAAACTTATCTATCTGCGATCACACACATGTAACACAAATCCGAATACTTGAATAATAAAGGTGATATTTTCCAAGGATTGGTCGCTTTCTTATGATTGCATTGCAATGTTTAATACAATAATGTGCGATATTATGATAAATAAATATTGCAGATAATTTGTAACACTAAATAATATTGCAGATAATCTAACACTTTGTGCTTTATGCTATGAAAATTTATTAGAAAAATTCTTCTTCAGACGCGTATTAGTTATCACTTAATTAGTCTATCTAAGATTGATTTTTAAAAAAAAATATTTATATAAAGTATTTATATAAATATGGAATTTAGATTTTTTTTATAATCACCATAATTTTTTTTATATCACTGGCATTCGATTTATTTTACAGAATCATCTCTGAAAGAATGTGTGTCTAAACGTTTTCCAGCGCATTTTGTTGAAATCTCGCAAAGCTTCAAGTTCCACGAACAAGTATTAATCTTTATATTCATATCATGCCATGTCAGTAATCTTTTCCCATTCGTCGAAAAAATTAACGGGGCGCCTACAAATTTACTGCAAACCTTTCCTCATTTTACGGAAATTTTCTGGAGACGTTCGCATCTTCGAGGTAACAGCGACAAAAACACTCGGGCCCGTGAGAGACCTCGGCCGCTGTTGGTCCCGACAGCGTCATTCCGTGCACTATGGTGCCGGATACTTGAAAGAGGATGGGGGAGAGGGAGGAAGGAGGGCAGGAGACCCGGCTTACTCGCGACCGTTGGCGTGATACCCTTTTTCGACAACGACCATTCTCGACCAGCCTCGGCTCGGTATCACACGCTTCCCTCTCCCCCTCAATACTTCTTACCTACCCACCTATCCCCCCAATCGCGCTACGCAGACCTGAGTTCGGCGTAAGTGCGAATTCTTTCTTTTTCTCTCGTTTCCTTTCGTTGGGCGGACGTGATTACTGGGAGAGGCCGAGGAGTTCTAAGCTGCTGCTCGTTTCTCCGGAGCACGGACATCTCTGCGGAGGAGGTGAAGGAAGAGAAGAAGAAGAAGAAGAAGAAGAAGAAGAAGACGAAGAAGGAGAAGAGGAGGAGAAGGAGCAGGAGAAAGAAGGAAGATATGGTTGCTGCGATGCTACAGGGAAAAGAGCGAGAAAGATGCGATCCCGAGTATGATGGGGAACGGGAGAGAAGCGGCAGCGATCGGCGGAGGGTCGGGGGTGTACAAGAGCAGAGGTTACTTTTAATGTCTCGCGTCACGCAGCCCAAGGCACCGTGGAGCCTCGCCTCGCCTCGTCCTCCTTACTAATTTGGCGCCAATTTCCAGGCAACCTCCCGAGCAAAAACTAACCGAACCATATACCGCTCTCCGCTCCCCTCCTCCTCCCTCCCTCCCTTCCTCCCCCCGCTTCTCTCCTCTCGCGGTATACACGGTATACACGTGTACCGTGCACTTCGACGCGGGGCTCTGATTAAATGCTACTTCGCCGCGTTTCGAGACGTTCCCTCTTCCTCTTTCCCTCATTTCGAGCACAGCCTCCCTCTCGCTCTCCCCTATCTCTCGGATGCGGCGCGGTTTCCCACACTGCACGGACGATGTGATACGAGACGGACGGGGTGGTTGCTCGTCGCGCAGCACGTGTGCGTGCCGGTTGAGGAACGACCGACGCGTATACGCGCGCGGATGATGCTCCTTTGCCTCCGTGCCGCTCTTTCCGACTCGGATCGCTATTTTTTTTCCGCCGTCCTCGCGGGACGCGCGCGCCTGCCTTTCCCCGGGAGTCAATGCACGAGATCGCAAGATTAAACGCGAATACGCCAGCGTTAAGCGATATCACGCATAGCCTACGTGTAGAAATATCTTAACTATTGGAATGTGTATCTGTCTTCCGCGTAAAAGTAAAGAAAGCTGTAATATCGCATAAAATTGCACCAATGGATGATAATTACTCTTTCAAAACTCTATGTTCTTTGTATAATTTGTTTACCTCGTGTATTTATAAATATTCTTATTTGCTTAAAAATCTGCTTTTTTATAGAGTAAAACGGTAATACGCTCCGGCAGGGAAAATATCCCTCATTACTTAGATATAATGAGCTTAGTAATATGTTATTGAAACGGAAATAGATAATCATTAACAGGAAAACCACACACAGAACTACTCTAAATGCAATTTCAAATTTAAAAGAATCAATAATTTTTGAAAAAAATTGAAAAATTTATTGATAAGTATTTTTTGTCATTTTTCATTCCATAAAATTGAATGCTATGCTTGTTCTCACTATATTTCTAAAGGTGTAATTTATAAAATATAACCAGTGACAGAACAGTGTACAAATATTTTTTCTATTCCGTATATATAAGAAAATACTTTTTTAAAAATACTTTAAAATTGCAGAAATGCTCCATAGAGTATAAGAGTAATATGAGTTCTAGTTTCCTAGTTCTATTGTAGTATTTTTTTGTTATTTATTTTGACTAAGTTATGGGCAAAACATATAAGAGAAAAACTACAAGGGTGCAATAGAATGAAGAGGCTTTGCTAGAAGCAGTGACAGAAGGCAAATCTAAGTATTTATTTTTTTGAAAAAAATAGAAAAAGATGCAATCCTTATAAAATCCTTATTCAATATTTTTATTGAGATTTACTTATTTAAAATATGAACTTTATATATTTCATCGAATTTCATAATTTAAAGGAAACATTATTTTTGTTAATTACTGTTATTTAAGATGAAGTTCGAGGAAAAATGCCTTTTTCAGTTAAAAAAAATTGATTTCATAATTAGAATACTTCTATTAATCAAAAAATCAAAAGTACAACTATTAATTATAATACTAATTATAATAATAATATCGTGCAATTATTAATTATAAAATTAATTATAATTATAATATTAATAAATCTTTGTAAATCAATTATCAATAAAATATATTTATCATAAATGTATTTACAACCCTTCGTATTTCTACTAACAATAAAATATATTCATCATAAATGTATTTTATATTGATTTAAATATAAGATATATTATACATGCCGTTTTATGCTATACAAAATTGGAGAACTGTTATTTAAAATATTCTTCAGAGTGCGCTTGAATGAAAAGTTACAGCTGATCAAAGTATCATGCGTAAAATGGAAGGAAGGAGGAATCGAGTGCATTTCTCTCCGTGCAAGGTACATGATGTATCGTCACCGTTTTTCAGATTCCCACGCGAGTCGGTCTAAGCATCGGAAAGACGACGCTCGTTGTTCACCGGCATTCGTCGATAACGCCGATCGTACGCGGTCGTTGGGTTATGCAAATACAAATCTCAGCGGGCGTCACTTTAATGACGAAACGATGGCGTACGGCCAGCGCGAATGAAGCGAGTGGTCCCTTCAGTCGCGGATACGCGAGGATACGAGATCGGACAGTCTCAAGGTAGGCAGTCAGTCAGTCAGTCAGATTGCCGGTCAGAGAGGGCAGCCAGGACCAGGTCGAAGGGGAGGGAAAGAGAGAGAGCAAGGAAGGACGAAATGTTGAGGGAAAGAGAGGGAACCGAGAGTGAGCGAAGGGAGAACGCTTGGCAGGCATCCACGGGCAGTATATCACGTGGCAAGGATAAGTTTTTGATCGGGCCTCGCTATACAGGGATGACTCCCTGCTGGTTGACCTCATCACGCTACGCTATGGGGGTCTTTATAAACCACCATCGACTGCGCGTATCCTAATCACCTTTTGTCTTAAGCCTGCCAAACTCTTTCTTCGAGAGAGGGAGATCGGCGTGCTGACTCTTTTGTTGAAGAAATCAAATATCTGTCGTCGATGTACACTCGAAGAAATTGTGCGCCTTCCTGGCGCACAAAAATGCAAAATTACATTCATAAATAGTAATTATAGAAATAAATATATAGCCACTTTTTATTTTTATATTAGATGAAAAAATAGAATAATGTTTATAAGCTCAAAATTATTGCTTATATAACAAATTTTTAAAAAATATACATACATAAAAATCTTGTCAAGCATACGTATAAAAAAGCTTTCAATCGATATAATTATTGAAAAATATTATGCAATAACAAATTTCATTAATTATTCCCAAAAAAGAAAATGATTTTTTCATTTTTTTGATAAACAAGTTAGATTTCTAAAAAAAATTTTTTTAAATAAATATATCGACAATTTTTTTAAGTAAATTTATTTACGCTTAATTTATTCTAAAAATGCGTATTCACGATTTCGGATCTCCGGTTCCAGTAAAAAATTTTTAGTTATTTATTTCGTTTTCTCAAGCGCAGCTTTATTGAGCTGAATCGATAAAGCGATGAATATCTCGTTTCAATGGGAATAAATCCATCTTCCGTCAGAATCTTTTAAAACACAGTTAGATAATAAATATGAAGGATGTTGTCGGAGAATAGTTGTCACTAGTTGAATTGAACAAAGACAACAGAGGCGCAACAGTTAAACAGGTAATTCTCCAAGTTGAATGCCTTCCACTTCATCGTTAGTAATATGTTGGACGAATGAATGAACGTTATGTCTTCTATCGCTTTCAAAAGATGTTACTTGCCACCAACATGTTGTATTATGGAACCATGGAAAGCACAGCTTTAATTAATTTCATGAAATTTTTTATAGAAATTATCATTGATTTTCAATACACATTAAATAAACGTATTTTAATTTAATAAGATTATTTTTAATGACGCAAAATTATTGTAAAATGCAATATTCAGTAATTAAATTTCATATCTAGTACTAAAAAAATATATTTATCTGATTCGATCTTCTTCTTTATCAAAAAAAAGAAACGTTTATATAATGTGCAATGTTGAGCAACTGAATGTGTTGAGGTTTCGGGTTTTTATGTTGTTGCCTTCACAATAGAGAACAATGGAAACTTTTAACCCCATAGGAAATTAGTCTCGAATATTGCCGAGGGCAATAAGAAGTTTGTCGGTCGTTCAATCGGGGCAGCAGCGTTGAATAATATGCTTTAAAAAATCCGAAAATATTTGTTGAGGAATTTAAAAAGTCAACACAAATTAACAACATTATAAGCAAGAAGTCGCAATATTTAAATTCATTAAATATCGAATATGCGATTTTGTTTTTATGAGAAAGAGGAAGTTAAAGGAAGTTAAAGGAAGTTAAAGAAAGTAACAATCGTAATTTCGACAATAATACACCGAAATTACTTTATTATTTATAAACATATAGTGATAATTCCTTAATTTTAATCTATAACAGTTACATTTATCGAGTTAGTCGATAATCATCATTACTGATTTAATTTGTTTGCGATATGTTTCTTTTTCAACTGTTGTCAACGCGATCATAAGTCCTTCTTGGTTATAATCAATTAATAATTTTTAATTATCATTTTTAATTATCATAATCGTCGCGAAAATTTCGCGCAGATGAATCAAGTTGTTGGTTATTCACCCTGCTGGATACAAGGCAGTAGAATTGAAGAAATAATTTGGATCGGCAAGGACGTGCTTGCCTGGTGCACCGGTTTGTACATCGTATTTTTTCACGTCGTCGAGAAACAGCAGACATTGCGTTGGTGCTGGAACAATGCGACCGGCGACGGTGTTCGTTGCATATCTAGTCATGTGTCCTCGCCAATTTTCGCCTTTTCTGAGAGATCGCTGAATCCGCGAATCTTTGTCCTCGCTTATCCTTCGATGACGAAGATCTGCGAGTGCATTCAAGGATGCGAAAGCGGTTACTTGGCGATCGCGTTCACGTCTCGCGATCACCTCGTGTCGTTGGGCTCTTATCCAAACTTCCCGATGATCGTATGGTGCTGGAGAACAGGCGAGAAAATCGCGATTGTGGATACACCTATACGTGACGAAGTCGGTCAAATACTCAGGATAACTCCGGTAGGACGCACTATCATTGGTCAGATGGGAAAGACTTGCGGGAGATTGCTCACTTGGGAACTCGATGTTATCGGCAAGATTGTCATCCTGAAAGGCATGTGATTTTGTTTCCAGAACAATTTTAATCCTTTCAAGTATAACGGCACGTCTCGGTTGAAGATCTTAAAATATGTATATATTTCTTTGTGCAAAGATTACGAAGTCAAATTACCGGAGGAAGCTATGATCTTCGGCATCAGCTGGTGCCCCACGTCGAGTCATCCTTTACTGGCCATCACCGATGGAAATGGTCACATATATTTGAGCGACTACGACGGTACTAATGTTCGCCGCATCGTTGTTTCGCAACGCTGCGGAATTTGCATCGATACCGAGATACCGGCCGTGTGCTGGTTTCGCGAAGGGATTATCCTCAGGACGACCTTCTGTCAGATCCGTTATTTTAAGGAGGATCCGAAGACCAGCGCTTGGCGCAAGCAGTGGTACATCAAGTCGATTTACAAGCCGCATATACTGGTCGCGCATCCCTCCAGGAACGATTGGCTCTTCTATTATACTCTCGAGGGTTACCTGATGCAGATAGTCCTCCCCGAGGACGAAGGCACCACGCCAACAATCTACAGATACTTATACCATGGCAGTAAATATCAATTTGTCGATTTCCTGTACCCTTGGTGCCATCATCTCGCGGTGACGGATGAACTCAAGGAGTTGACCATCCTCGAATGCTACAGTGGCAGTGAAGTCGCGAAAGTAGAGCTCGACATGGAAGGAGTTATATCTGCTCAAACGTCACATCCGAATGATCCAATGATCGCCGTTATCAGCGATCAAGGTGAAATGACGATTGTAGGTGTCACTAATCCGGAACAACCAACGATACTGACATATTTTCGTCTTCAGAGAAAATCCTTGGATCTCATAAAATTCTCTCTCTCTGGCAAGTAAGCTTAAAATATTATGAAATTAATTATTAAATCCAATTTTATAAAATTTGTAATATAAATTGTTAATATATGCTATTGTTAATAATA
The DNA here is from genome assembly GCA_030586385.1 of Camponotus fellah. Taxonomy (NCBI): domain Eukaryota; kingdom Metazoa; phylum Arthropoda; class Insecta; order Hymenoptera; family Formicidae; genus Camponotus; species Camponotus fellah. Next base: position 1,809,341 of record JAPIVC010001004.1, read on the forward strand.
TCAATAGATTTGAATCAAGAATTTTTTTCATTTTTATTTTCTTTACAAAATCTACAAGATGTATACAGGGTGTCCCGCAACTACCGCTCCATATTTTAAAGGTAGATTCTCTGACCAATTTAAAAACGATTTTTCCTCAGCGAAAATGCCGAAGAAGATCATTATTTTTTGCATATTCCTAATTTTTGTCATGATGTATCTTTCTAACTAAGCCTTAAATTAAAATTCTATTAAAATAAACTCTACCTAAAATTAACTAAAGAATGTGACTTTATTAATATTTTATTCCCATAAGGTTTAGTTTGCGAAAAACCCTTTATTTTAAATCATTTATAACTTGAAAACTATTAGTGCCTCGACATTTTCGCTGAGGAAAAATCGTTTTGAAATTGGCCAGAGAATCTACCTTTAAAATATTGAGCGGTTGCAGGACACCCTGTATAATTTTAAACAAAAAGCGAAATTTTAGACAAAAGCGTAATAATATTTTAATATACAAATCAAGCTAAAAAATTAAAACTTTTCTATCTAATTCCTAATAAAGGTATGCAGATAAAAGATAAATAAAATTGCAACACGTGAGAATGTTCTTTGTGTATCAGTATCGTTCATTATATTTCACAACATGATTTTCTATTACGTAACTGTTAATTTTCCATGTTCCGTTCCCATAGGCAAAAGGGCACATATACACATACAGACGCACACAGCCGACTCTCTTTTAAATATACCTCCGCCAAACGTATTTAGTTTCGAGCGTCGATAAACGCTCGTTATTTCAACGGATTATACACCTCTCACTGGTCGATTTATGTTGCCGGCAGATTCCTGATCGCCGCGCAAAAGGATACGGGCAATTGCTATTGCATAGACCTGCGGCGCGACAAGCCGTGGAGCGTAATCGCCCAGCTCCGGACGAGGAGGCGCCTCGTCGACCTGGTGCTATACGACGACGAAGCACGTAGGTGCCTGAAAGTGTTCGCGCTCCACGTCAGGCATCAGCTGTGCTCCGCGGCGGGTCATCAATTTCTCGTGTACGATGTGTCGTACGACGACGTGTCGCAGAATCGCTTGATCGACGAAATTAGCGACGTAGTAACACTACCAGCGCTCTTCTGCGAGTTGTCTCAGGCGCCCGGCAGTGGCCTATTGCTGATAGGCTCGCCTTATCTAGAGCGGCAATTATGCGCGTTCAGGTTGCAGCGCGACTTCACGATCGCGACTTTGACAGATGCGACATTCACGGGCCATCACGTGCGTCTGGCCCACGTGTTTACCGATCGACGTTGGATCGTCACGTGCGCCTACGACGGATTGGTCGTCGTTCGCGACAGAACGATACGTCAGATTGTCGCCGCGGTGCCGGCGCATCACAGACTTGATTCAGGTAGCCGAAGAGCGATCATCGATCGCGACGGTGGCATGGTGATCGCTATTGGTCAGGATGGATCCTTAATCGCGGTGCGCATTCATCGTAAAAATAAAAAGGTGTGTGTTAATGCAACTGGCAATGTATGATTTTTGTTCTCTTTTAATTAATATTGCATTTAATTTAATTTTTCCCTCATCGTGCTGCTCTTATTTATGAAATGATGTTGACAATTTTTGTTTGTAGTACAGGAGAGCGAAGAGTTAGCTACGATTGAGACAAAAAGTACTTATCCGGTGAATCATGAATGGTACGAGGAGCAGAAGGAGAAGATACTATCCGATTACGCTTCTCTGGATCCGGCGATTCGTGCCTCGTTGACTCGTACCAGACAGGATTTCCCAGCAGCCGATGAGAGGAAATACGGATCCTGGGAGGAATGGCGAGAGGACGTGGAACTGGAGAAAGAGGCAAGATTCTACGCCACGGAGAAGGCTGCCATTATGAGGGATCTGGCAGCCTTGAAGGCCACCGTAAAACAGCTTCTCGACGTCAATGAGACTTGTCCAGAGATGGAGAGGCTGCCAGTGTCCGCGTTCGATCTGAACAAGACGGATCGCGATCAGAAATTGAAGACAGCTAAGGACGAGCGTGAAGAGCTTCGCATGGAGCTCGAACATCTCTGCGCTTCTACGAATCGTGTGGCCAGTTGGATCAAGACGACCTTCTGGGATCCGCAAATCGTGCTCGGCCGCTCGATATTTTCCTTCCGCGGTGACACGGAAGTGACGAACTATCCGCTCGTCGAGGAAGATCCGTATTTCAAGGATCATCTACAATGGGCGCAGTTTGCCAGGGATTCGGTGCGTAGCATCGTGGACGATACTTTTCAGCCATGGCGCAATTACACGGACCATCAACTTCGCGCAGAATTGAGTAAACCCGTCAGAGTGTATCACGAAGACAAGAAACGCAGGATGGATGTGCTTCTTGAAGACGAGAAGCGCGAGACCGATCCTGAGGAGCTGGCAGAATTGCGGGCGGTCGAAGGTGAGATGATAATTTTCTTTGATGGATCTTGCAACATTAAATCGATTACATTCTCGCCATTTATTAAAACCAATACTTTTCGCCTAGACATTTTTACGAAATCATAACATTTTAATACTTTAATGATTCTCTGTAATACATTTCTTTGCTTTACAGCCTCACTTTTTTAGAGGCAATAAAAAAATGTGATATGCAAGGGGATGAAGGTAAAAAATTTAAATTGAACGCAACAGGTTAAGGATTTTGTTTTGCATGAAACTGCGAGACTTGTAATTTTCCATTTTATTCGATTAAGTCTCGCTAATCGCCTGGAACTCGTTCGCAGGCATGACGACGCATCGGTTCGTCGAGCAATCGCCTTACTATTACTCGCAGATGGAGTCTTACGGGTTCGCGCACGTGACGTTAGACGATCGTTATCTGATGCACGATTATAGCAAGCTCCGTGCCTACTTCAACGAGCTCTTCGACGACATGTACGCGGCGAAGGAGCGGGAAATGAGCGCAATACAGGAGAGGAACGAGAGGATACGTCATATAGACGCCGAGCTGAGGATAATGTTCGGTCAGAGCATGCTGCAGGTTCCTGTTGATCCGCAGTGGCATCCCAAGGTAAACACGAGATACGAACATTGCTTCTATCGGGTGTCCCAAAAGCCGCGATCTTAATTTCTGGAAAAATATAAGAGTCAATTTTCTTTTAAAGTTAGAGAAATTAAAGTAAATTCTCTCATAAGAAATTTATGCCTCTCCTCTTTTCTACAATTTGGAAAATAATGACTAAAAGTAGCAGAAGCATACTGTAATGTATATAATTATGTGAATAATTTCTGTGAATAACAAAGAAATATTCCTCGCAAAATTACTAGTTTAAATGAATTTTTTGCAATTACAGACATAATGAAAATTATATTAAAATTATGTTAAAATATCATAGTCGGGCAATTATTTTTATTGTATTATAACAGAAGATAGATTAATTTTAATCTTTATGTACTTGATATAAATTTATATTAAATAAAAATATAAATATAAATTTATATCAAGTACATAAAGATTAAAATTAATCTCTCTTCTGTTATAATACAATAAAAATAATTGCCCGACTATGATATTTTAATACTAATCATTTATAATATGCAAATACGATCTATTAGGAGAAAGTAGAGAGCATCATTCAAGTGCTTCCTGAAGAAGTCGAAGCAAGGCCGTATGTGTCACCATCGCAACAGGAAATTCTGGACAGTCAAGCATTGGAAGTCGAACGAATTAGACAATTGTTGTTGGCCGATGATTTTCGCGAACGCGCCCTGATGAAGATGATGGACGGCGTGCTGGAAATTCGTTGGGAGGAGATCATCAAAATAGATGTGCGTAAGCCCGCGTGCATGATGGAAAAACAGCCGGAGCAATATACGCCTGACGATATTAAGGCCGTAAAGAAGTACGAAGCGGATGTAGAAGTTCTCCGACAAGAGCGCGAACGTTACAAGAGGATGCTCGAGGCCGATTATGCTAAAATCAGTGGGCTTCTGCAAGAAGGCATCGACAAGTTTGATGCTAAATTGAAAGATTTCTTTCAGGTCTCTCTTTCTCTCTCTCTCACTGATTCTGACTTTTCATCGTCAATTCATCGATGACTGAATTAATTTTTCTTTTATAATACTTTTATATTTATTAAATATTATTAAATATTATTATTTAATAATTAATATTATATTTAATAATTATATTTAATATTATATTAAATATAATATTATATTAAATATTATATTTAATAATTTACAATACATATTTTTATATTTATTAAATATTACTTTATAGTTGAAGTTAACAATCGAAGCGGCAATGAATCAATTGAAGCTACGACATATTCGCGGTCGTATGCGAAATCTAGCGCGAGTCGAGGCTGTGCGAGAGGATGACAAGGTGAAACGAGAGATATCCGAGAAACGTCAATACGAGGTCGAGCTGAAGGAACACGTGTGTAAGTTGCATGACATTTACCAAGACTTGCTCACGCAACACGACGCACTCTGCATTCGCGAGAAGGCGATGGCGAAGAAGCTACAATATGAATTCGCTACGCTGTCAAAAGTCAACATGGAGCTTCTTGAACGACAGTACAAGCGAAGGCCGAAGGTGTCCTTGAAGAACGTTGCTGCTCCTGATCTGCTCGTCCTCGCGCAGCATCTTATAGATCATACCCAGCCCGCTTATTTACCGATAGATTGCATAGATTATTCGAAGATTCTCGACAATCTCGACATGAGACCTGATGGATTACCACAATCGATCGACGCGAATCACTGGAACCACTTCACCCAATCGCGTCGCCAGAAAATTAACATAGAACTGAGGATCAGAGCTCAGCAGCTGGAGATAGCCACGATCGAGCAGACGATCGTGATATTCGAGCATAAGATCGATGCTTGCAAATCGAGCGTGGACCTCCTCAGAACTCAATTGAAGAAGGCGAGGGACGAGCGGGTGTTGCGCGAGCAAGATGCCGAGATACAACTGGTACTCAAGAGGGGTCAGGTGGAGCTGGAGCTTCAAGGTGAACGACGCGACACTGCGGATGCCATTTTAGTGCCGCGTAACGAGATCGAGCAAGTTAACGAGCACATTATCGCCGCGGGAGCACGCAAACTGAACGCTCTGAAGCGCACGATCGACTTCCGTCATGGGATATTATCGGCCGAATGGGAACATCGTTGCCTGAGGATGCGTTTCAAGGAATTAGAGGAAGATCTGCACTTTCTGAGGGATCTCACGGTCACTCGGGACATGCGAATGTACCTGAAGAGGAAGGCGAAGGGACTGCGCGAGGATAAAACTGCGGTGCAACTCGAGAAAGAAGTCGAGCTCGCGAAGAAATCTCTGGATAAAGCCTTGTCCAAAGAGATGGACAAACTGGAAAATCTCCGACGGAAGATCGCTTGCGTGAAGAAGAAAAACGCCGAGCTCGACCGGACAATCGTGGAAATGAACGTGGCAAGATGGGATTTGGAGTATCAACGTGATGTCGCTGGAGAGACCAGACAATGCCAGCACATGGATCGGAAGATGCGTCTGTTTAAACAGCGATCTGATCTAATTAGGAAGCTTCAGGATAATTATTCCGAGCTGTTGGTGTTGCAGATCGAGCGCGAATTATTGCAACTACGAACGTATCCAACATTGGAATGCTTCAAAATATTAAGTAATGAGGATAAAATATATTAATATATTAATATATTAAAAATTAATATAACTTGAAGAAGGCAATACGAGTCAGTCGCAGTTGATGAGGCGCAATTATTTAATCTTTATTAACAAATCAATCAATAAAAATGTTTGACAAAATACGTACGTTTCGGCCTTCTTTTTAGGCCATCTTCAGCGCAAAATTGATCGCAATAAATTATTATGAAATACAATTATTTATTGCGATCAATTTTGCGCTGAAGATGGCCTAAAAAGAAGGCCGAAACGTACGTATTTTGTCAAACATTTTTATTGATTGATTTGTTAATAAAGATTAAATAATTGCGCCTCATCAACTGCGACTGACTCGTATTGCCTTCTTCAAGTTATATTAATTTTTAATTTAACGAGTCATATTATTGTTATTTTTTATTGTTAATATATTAATATATTAATATATTAATAATATTAATATATTAATTATTAATATATTAATAATCTTTTGAGAAGACGCGCTTCGAAAAAATGAAGAATTTAATCATCTAAGATTTGCAGGGAAGAAAATAGAACTGCCTTCAAGATTCGTTTCTTTTAATATAACATATTACACGTATATTAATAATCTAATATATTAATAATCTTTTGAGAAGACGCGCTTCGAAAAAATGAAGAATTTAATTATCTGAGATTTGCAGGGAAGAAAATAGAACTGCCTTCAAGATTCGTTTCTTTTAATATAACATATTACACGTATCATTTTTCTGTTTCATTATCAAGATAATTATGGAAGAAGATATAAAAGACGCCTGAAACAATATTTTCCATGATATTCGCGGCCGTTCCTTAGGTATACATCGCATTATCTTAATCTTCGAGTAATTTAATTAAGTTTATAAATAATTGCGATGTGTGTCTGTGTGCGTACGCATCTCACACTCTCAGAAACTACTCAGAAGGAGCTGACGCCACAGCCACGCCTGCATTTTTCGCGCGCATAAACTTAGCGTAATCTCGCGATCGCTAATTTCGCCATCACGAGGCGGCGGTGCCCGGGCCCTCCTAAACTTCGCTAAATCACGATCAACGTGGCCGATTTAATCGGCGACGTTTCACTTCGCCCGTCTCACAAAGGACAAGCGGCAATTTGCACCGCCGGCATAAATCACCCGGCGACCCGATCTCGATACATAATGGGTGCCGCTCTCGCGGTCTACGCTTTTTTTCATCATAAATAACAGTACTAATAGTACACCGGCGAGATGAATGATGCGGTGATCATGGCGATGGCGACGGCGACGGCGGAGGATCATCGGGTCGCCGCAAAGCGCGCGTACGAATCAATTTAATCTGGGAAATTCCCAGGTGGTCCCTTCGAGAGGAAAGGAAAGCTGGAAAGGAGGAAAGGAGGAAAAAGTGGAGACTCATTCCGCGACGATTAGATTCCGTCGTCGTCGCGGCTTTAGATCCTAGTCTCCTCAGGATCAGAGTCGCCGCGATGTTAAAAGAGAGGGGACAGTCCACCGCGCGACAGTGTAAATATTTTCGACTTAATAGCGATATGATTTTTATTAATGGCGACAGTTTACACGTCCCGCGTGGTATTACGCGCCTTATTCTTCGGCGTCGTTTCCAACGCGCGCGAGAAGAGAGAACGATATCCGTGACAACTCGATCGATTAATCATCGAGTTCTGCCGGTGACGCCAACACAATACCGCCGTTGTCGTGCACGGTGCTGGAGCGCGACGCCTGTTGTAAGGCGTCCGACGAGGAATACATTGCCAGCTGATTTTGTATTCACGATAAAAATGGGAGAGTCTCGCGTTATTATATCCAAACAATTTTGCACACATTGTATTACAATATTCATATTCAATCACGTTGTTGCTGGCAGCAATATTGCTTTGCTCCGATATACGTTTTATTATTTTTGTGTGGATATGTATAATAATATTTTATGTAATATGTAAAACATTTATAATAAAAAACATCATGGTTCCGTGGATAATAAAATTTGAGAGAAAAATATATCTCACATTCGGATAATATATCGCATTTATATAATCGTTTATAATTTTCTCAATATTATAGATTTTCAATATCTTATTCTATATAAAATTTAATTAATATTTTTAATTTATTTGTAATATATATATGTCGTCATAAAATATTATAGGATTCTCCCTTTAAATTAAATGTCTAGCAATGGATGTAGAACGTAAATGTAGAACGTAAAGTTGATCTTATTGGACAAACTATTTTGAACAATTAATATTTATGAATAGATCTCTTTGCAGGATTAATAAAAAAATTGTTTGCTCGTCTAAGATTTGTAGTGAAATTCTTTTAAAATAAATGGTAAAAACACGCTCGCACACGGGTTTACGCAACATCTCAATATTATAGATTTTCAATATCTTATTCTATATAAAATTTAATTAATATTTTTAATTTATTTATAATATATATGTCGTCATAAAATATTATAGGATTCTCCCTTTAAATTAAATGTCTAGCAATGGATGTAGAACGTAAATAAGTTGATCTTATTGGACAAACTATTTTGAACAATTAATATTTATGAATAGATCTCTTTGCAGGATTAATAAAAAAATTGTTTGCTCGTTTAAGATTTGTAGTGAAATTCTTTTAAAATAAATGGTAAAAACGCGCTCGCACACGTGTTTACGCAACATCTCAATATTATAGATTTCCAATATCTTATTTTATATAAAATTTAATAAATATTTTTAATTTATTTATAATATATATGTCGTCATAAAATATTATAGGATTCTCCCTTTAAATTAAATGTCTAGCAATGGATGTAGAACGTAAATAAGTTGATCTTATTGGACAAACTATTTTGAACAATTAATATTTATGAATAGATCTCTTTGCAGGATTAATAAAAAAATTGTTTGCTCGTCTAAGATTTGTAGTGAAATTCTTTTTAAAATAAATGGTAAAAACGCGCTCGCACACGTGTTTACGCAACATCTCAATATTATAGATTTCCAATATCTTATTTTATATAAAATTTAATAAATATTTTTAATTTATTTATAATATATATGTCGTCATAAAATATTATAGGATTCTCCCTTTAAATTAAATGTCTAGCAATGGATGTAGAACGTAAATAAGTTGATCGGACAAACTATTTTGAACAATTAAATATTTATGAATAGATCTCTTTGCAGAATTAATAAAAAAATTGCTCGTCTAAGATTTCTAGTGAAATTCTTTTAAAATAAATAGTAAAAACGCGCTCGCACGCGTGTTTACGCAACATCGCGCTACGAGTTACAGGATCCGGAATCCGCAACACCGCGAAAGAAAAACGGTCGTTATCGGGAGAGCCGGCCACTTCAATCAATGCAAATCAAATCGAGAGCCGTGCATTCGAAGCGCGTAGTCAAATCAACCGAATAAAAGCTTCATGAATGTAAAGGACCCTCTGAATGCGTACGCGGGCCAATCTGGTAATGCGTCTTTGCCTCCTCGCTCCTGTGTATCTCGTTCGGCGAACAAAAAAAAAGAAAGAATATATCGACGTATTACGAAATGTCAGGTAGTTTTGCATAATAGACATCGTATTGAATATTACTATACCAGGGAACACGAATGTGATAACGGATTGTACAGTATAAGTCATCTTGAATATTTCTATTGCCAATTCGAGCGCAAAATTTTATTTTGTTGATTAATTTCAAAATAGAGGGATATCTCTCTCTTTCTCTTCGAAAAACGATGCATTAAATTATATTAAACAATGATTTTAATCTATTGTATATTTCGATATTTATTTTTATTTTTCTTATTTTCATTTATTGATTTGTTCATTTTTTATTTTGCTTTCTCATTTTTTCTTATTATTTAAGTACGTATTTTTAAATACGTATGATTAAATCACAAGTAAAAACATGGCGCTTATCTAAAGAAATTATTATTAAAAATAACGAATTTTACGAGTCTTCTGTTTTCTGTTCCGAGCCAGGAACTTTACCTTTTTCCGGAGTTATGCCATGCAGCTCCGAGGCGTCGCGGGCAGATTTCCCGCAGGAATTCCTGGACTCAACCAGCTCGTAATAACCTTTTCGACACAGAGGTGCAATCAATTGTGTCGCAGAATGGATGGATGAATTTTCGGGTGCAATAAACGCATACGTATAAGAAAAAAAATTTACTTATCAAGAAAAAAAAGAAATGCACACATTGGATAGGAACTTAGAACAACTTATTTTGTTTATAAAGTAATTCACTGAGATAAACATAATATGTGTAGGAACTTAGAACCACTTATTTTGTTTATAAAGTAATTCACTGAGATAAACATAATATGTGCTGTTACATTTTACATACAATATTTGTGTTGTTGAATTTTTTTACGATATATCTATAAAGAATCCTCTATAAAGAATCAATACCTTTCTCTTCTCGATACCGCAACTTTTCCCTTCTGAAAATGCTAGCTCCATCGCTGCTGTAATTTCGTAAACTGTTTCGAACTCCTACTCAATAATAGTTTATCAAACAGTAAATGTGTGAATCTAAATATTTAAATTTATAGATTTCTCAACATAATAATTAAATCTTACCATTGACAGATTTATGAAGGCTAAAACGCAACATAAAACACATCATATTTACTGGATAAAAAGTGAATTATATCGAATATCTTTTCTTTATCCAAAATTTAAGAGTTTAAAAGAATTTTTAAGAGAGAGCACATCAGTTAATTTAATTAAGGTTAATAAAAAAATGGCAGAATGCGAACTAGTTCAGAGTATTATATCGATACCAAAATACTTGTGCAATTATCATATTGAAAAAATTTTTCCAAATAGAGAAAACTATTAAAAAATTATCAAATATATTATATCAATAATGTTACTTCGAATTTTAATATTATTGTTTTGTACAATAATTTTGCTATTGTATTATTTAATTTATTGTTAATCAGGTTATATTGCTAAAAGCAATAATGAAGGTCAAGGTACTATAAATTCAGGGAGTTTATGCTTTCGTAAGAAAAAATAGAGAACGATCTTTTTATTGAGTTAAAATTTATTTCTATTTTATTTTTATATTTTTATATCTTATCTTTTATAAAAAGATTCTCATTCGATTTATCAGAAAATCTAAATAACTTGTCCCGGACTTTTTCTTCATACACTTTTATTATATTTTATCGGATTTGTTATCACATATATACAATTATCATCATTATCCTTTGCAATCTGTCGATGTCCACGGGGGATGCAACGTCGATGCAATCACGAAGCATGAAGTAAACTCCCTCTCTTTCTCTCCCTTTTTCTTTTTCCTCATCGTTTCAATGCCGTATATGGCGAGGCGAACGCGAGACAGGCTCGTTGGCGCAATAAAAATTTGACACAATCGTCCACATCGCCGTGGAAGAAAAACGGTCGAACGGGCGGGCGCGGTGGTTGACGGAACGGGAGGGTTAACATCGGCTGACTTTACGACTCGCGCAGGGCGAAAGGGACGACAACGAAACTCGTTATTATCCCACCGTACTTCTTCGTGGCGTCCAAGAAGAAGACGGCCGCGGCTACGAGACGATGCCGTCTTGGGTCTCTCGGGCCCAACCGCGGCCGTTCCACGGGCCACTTTCCGATCATAAAAAGAGACAAAGATGCGTTCTTCTCTCTTGCCCCGCGCGCGAGAGGCAGTAAACTCTCATATTCGCAAAATAAAAAAGGCGCTTGGGAGCACGCGCGCCGAGGAAATTCTCTCGCTCGCTTCGAGAACCCATGCTCGATACATTGCGAATGCGGATCGATTCTATAAACGTTTCAGTTCTACTCCAGTATCCGATCGTATACCGTATAATTGATGCTTATTATTTTTAATGTTTGTTTGCTCGAATCTTGAACGATAACTAATCATGCGATAATATGAATAACACAGATCTATTTTTATAACATTAATTAACATGTAAAATCTTCAAATTTATTTAACGTATTGATGTTTGGCATAAATCTTAATGAAAAATATTAATTTTTAACATAGAGTAAAACGATGTAATATACTTATGATGAAGATAAATATATTTCATTGGTAATTGAAATTTACAAACAGTTACTAATATTACAATTAATAATTTTTAATTAATAGACGCATTTTAATTATGAAAACAACTTTTTGAAAATATTAAAAAAGATGTTTTTCCCCGAAAAACTTTGGTGAAAAACGCTTGCGATAATTATAATAAATAAAAAATAATTTTTTCTAATTATAAAATTCGACGAAATATAAAAATAAAATAGAAATAAATTTTAACTCAATAAAAATATCGTTCTCTTTTTTCTTACGAAAGCATAAACTCCCTGAATTTATAGTACCTTGACCTTCATCATTGCTTTTAGCAATATCTTTTCGCTCATTTTCCGCTCTTGTAACTCTTCTTTTATATATTTTGGTCTGCTGATGAAAAAAAATATTATAATAGGATGTACCTTTATGTGAGGCATTTTTACATTTTCGAAGAAAAATATTTACATATCGAATAGAAAAAACATATATATATATATACATCTCACCAGTTATATTTTACAAGTTATATCGTCATAAATACAATGAGAAAACATATGTAAACATAATGATAATTACGTTTATAAAATTATTAAATGATTAAAAATACTTATCAATAAGTATTATAATTTTTTTCCTACAAAATTATTAATTTTGTAATTTTTTAAGTGTAAAATCGCATTTAGAGCAGTTGTATGCGATTTCTTGTTGACGAGCAGTTCTATGCGATTTCTGTCATCTATTGACTCCTGTTGCCGGATATTTTACATTGATTTATCCTTTTATTTTATATTGATAAAATAAATGTCAAAAGAAAGTTTCATCCGCTTTATTCCAGGATTTCGAAAAAAAAAATACGATATATTCTAATGTCAAACGCATAAAATGCGGAAAGTTTTTATCGTATCGCACATATTCTCCTAGCTTACTTGAGAAAGCAGACGCATACTTGAGACCGAGAGAGTACTTTTGTTCCCGTCGGTCCCACGGGTGGACTCTGCCAAGACGTGACATTAATCCTCCATAAGCTGGACGTTTCTACCGCGGCAGGATATTTGCGTATGCACCGAGTCGACGTGTGCGAAGTGGCGGCGAATCGGTTGGGACGCGTTAACATCACCCTTCGTCCGTTTTCGGCGGATTGGACTGAATACAGGTGACGTTCCATCCCGTCATGGTACCAATAGTTAACCAACAGAATTTGCGAGGCACGACCGCTTTTCGCCGACATACATTATCATTTTTTAGAAACTTTGTTGTCGAATCAAACGAAAGATTGCCAATTTTATAAACGCAAATCCAGAAGGAATTTAATTGTCACTTATATGAAATAAAAGAAAGTAATATTAAAGCAATTAAAGTAATTTAAAATAATAAATTAAAATATAATTCTCTATAAATCTTTTAATATTAATAATTTTAATAACTTTTTTATAATGTCATATAAATAGATTGATTTAAATCAATGAATAATGAGTTATATATTCGTTTTCCTGGACAAGCAAAATTAGGAGATGATTTCTCGAGCGTTTCTAGAAAAGTTGACTTTTTTGTTTCTTTAGTTACAATCTTTAAAACTTTTAAAAATTCTTCCTGGACAAGTTTTCTGGCATAACTTTCTGGAGGATCCGTTCGTGGGCGAGCTTTCGGCTCTTTCGGCGCCGGCCGCGGTGGAGACTTGAAATACGACCGGTGCTTATTATCATCTTTATTCTACTTTGTAGCTTGGGCGCGCGAGCGAACGAAGTAGTAGAAGGAGGCCTTGTCGGTCGGACTTTACGATTACGAGACTAATCTCGTTTTAATGACAGGGTCCCACGTGGCCGGCGAATAATGAAGTGTCAAATCGGCTGGGCGCGGTGGGCGTTGTTTTCCACTTTGGGTCCTCGGCTACATATATGCGGCGGTGGGGCCCCGGTAATGTATTCCGCGGGCAGATTTTAATTAGCAGCGGGAGGATCTCGCCCTTTACCACCAGCCCCACTATATCATTATGTTCTGAGACTCTCCCCCGTATTACCTGTTTCGGAAAACGTCCCGCCAGATGTTTCGCGGCCGTCACGCTCATCACGCCGAATTTTACGCCGGCTTTTTGGCTTTTGGGAATTCGGGAGGCGCCTTGTCTCTTTATGGCTTTCTGTGATATATATTGTTTTCGAGGTGGAAATGTTGAAGAAGCACATTATCTAGTGTCAGGAAAATTTTAGCGTATCTAATTCTAGCGGTTCTAAGAATAATTCGATTTTTATACGCGGCATTGTGTTTCCAATGACGGTTCTCGAAAATTTATTTTATTGAAGATTTTTTAATTACTTAATACTTTAACAATTAATACATGTAATTAATATAACTATTTGTCTAAATTATAAACAAGAGCGTGAAAAAAAATTAAGTAAATAAAAAATATACAAATTAATAATATTAATATAATATTAATATAAATTAAATATACAAATATATCTTTATTTTGTGTATATTCGTAAATAAAACCGTGTAATTATCAAAATCATTTTCCTAAGTGATCATCAAAATGTTTTAGCTGTCGTTTGCTGCTCGTTGTTTACTAAAAATTTATTAACATTTAAATTATATTAGTTGTACATATAAATATTTAATTAAATATTTATATAAACGAAAAAACTTCGTTCCCCTGCATCAACACTTGAAGAAATCCTAACTTAATCCAAACTTAATTTTTATTAAAAAAAACAGATAGATTTGAATTAAATTAAGATTTTAGTATAAAAACTTAAAAATATAAAATTGTTGTATACATTTTATTTTGAGTGAAAATAAATCGTCGTGGAGCGATAGAAAACCGCTGATTACTAGTGTAATGTAACGAGAACTTTTTTCCCACAGCGATTGATACAAAGTGGACAAACAACGAGTCCTTGCACGCCGTCCGTGTGCGATATTTACGATCAAGGGAGCGTATCCTCGAGCGTAGTGCACAGAACAATGCGTCACGTGTAACATGCGATTGGTTGCACGCGACGAGCGCGGCGCAATTCTCCTTACTCGCTCGCGAAAATCACATGTGCACTGTCCGCCGATGCATAATGAGTTTGCATGCCGATACCGCAAGAAGCGATCCTTGTCGATGTTGCGGCAACGCATACCCGGTCGCACGCCCGACGGATGATTCGCATGGAAATGTTCCTCTGCGCAAGGAGCCTGATTCTCTCACCCTCGCCCTCTTCCCCTCTCTGTTTCTCTCAGACCTGTCTTTTTCTCTTTCCCTGATTGGATACTAATGACCATTGCCACGTATCAGTAATTTCGTTTTTTCGCCGACGGTGATTCCGGGTCCAAATGATCCTGTTTTTGACTAATGCATGCTATTATGATGAACGAGGACGTCCACGCTGACGGGACTCGGAATGAGTGGAAAATGATGCGTTACGATCAAATGCATGTTGCATTCAAAAAAAATGATCCTGCAATTACAGTAACAATTTTCTAGATGCGAAAAATTAATTGATAAAGCAAGTATTGTGATATTACACATGTTTTGCATTTAATCAATCTAAATGACATCTAAAGAACAAAATTCATATCCGAACTGCTAATAAAATTTAGAAAAAAAAGACTTTCTATGTCGCTTATCCATGTTAAGCCTAATCAATATTTGTTGTAAAGTGTCGGATTGTGATATATACATAAATAGTTTCTTATAAACATCGCTAATTGTCATATCAAATTTTTTATTTATCCAATGCAGCTATTGATATTTGACAATAGGACCTAAATTTGCCAAAAGGTATTACTAGAATTTGCTGCTAGAAATATATTATAAACATTATTCTATTACAAAAAAGATTGCAATAAATTTTTGTTGTAATAACTACCAATCTATCAGCAAAACATTTTTTTAAAATGTGTGTGTGAATAATTAACATAATAATTGCGAATAGCCTCGATGATACAATAATCGCATCGAATGTAATCGTGAAAACTAATTTAATAATCAACGATTTATTCTCGATATAGTCGTGCATAGTTATTATTTGAAAATCAATTCCGCCGATTTATCAACTTGTATATGCGTATAAAATTTTTAAAATCGCTTCTAAAGGTTTCGCTCGCAATAGATCCGGGCGGATACACATAGTTTGCATAATTAAATCAAAGTCTCGTTACGAAAACGCATGAGAGTGATATGAAAAATAGGTGTGCCTAATAAAGCAGCCAATTACGCTCGCGTCTATCGTTTCACCGTCGAAATTTCCATTCTCGGAGTACAGTCGCACGGACGGGGCACATTTTTTTTCAGGCAATTAGGAGCGCATCAAGCGACCGCCATAAATGCGCCAGGGACGGTCGAAACGAACACGCTCCGCGGTTTGCCCCGAACGACTTCCCATTCAATTAGCGCAAGCTTTCCAGCCGCAGCCATGCTAGTGCACGCATTCGTGATGACCCTTTCTGAGAGGAGACGAGTGCATATCATTGTACATTCACCTTTTAAATCGGCACACAACGAGATTATTATAACCATTTCGAATAACGATATTACGATTACAATTTAACGACCAGTTAAATTGCCAGTATATTTGGCTATTAGGAATAATATTATTAATAATAATAATAGTAGTAATCTTTATTATGCAAGTAACATTGATAATTTGAGTGATTTAAAAAGAATGATTATTGCTCTAAAAGGCGCAGTGACAGCTGTCAGCTGATATAATGCCTCTAATGTATACTCTTTGAAACAGAGTATAAACATAATTATGTGAAAATGCATGTGCATGTATGAAAAGAGAGAGTGAACTGACAGTAAATATATATATATATATTTATGTATATAAGCATGTAAGAGAATGATCAACGCGAAATAACCAAAAAAACGCGAAATACCCGTACGTGAAATTAATATTAAGACCGATACAATGGATAATCGAAAAATAATAAATAGGAGAGACAGATAGTAATACGTATTCGTCATGTGAATTAAAATATTTCAAAGCAACTAGTACAGAGAATAAAAATTTTTCAGCATTAAAGAAAAAAGCGTCGTAAAATTTTATAAAAAGTACGGACAAGTGTCTACAGTTTTGTTGCTCAAAATTTTCCCAACTCGGATGTCACATTTTTGGTTTAAAATAAAATTTATGATGCGTAGATCGCGAATATGCAAATTTCTAAATGGACCGAGTTATCGTTTCATTTTTATCCTTACAAAAATTATAATTTATTTTACTCTTGTGAAAAATATTTATTTCCCCAGCCATTTTCTCTGGAACAGTAACTTGTTCCATCTGAAAATTTTGTAATCTATGCATTATAAAGTTTACTTTAAGCCAAAAATGAAGTTCATCTCGAGTTAAGAAAATTTGAGTTGTCCTCATTCTTTCTGTACTTTAATTAAAACATTTTTAAATAAAACATACACATTGCGACTTCTTGAGTGAAAAAACATAACCCTGCCTCGTCTAATCTTTCATTAATATAAAAATATCCGTTAATAGAAAAACTCGTTCCACGTTAGATGGAAATTCGATTACGCGAGCGGACTCGTCCACCCGATATAAGGGTCGGCGAGTATACTCGTGCGTCACGATTCAAGACTGCCGATTGCCTTGAGAAAGAGAGCCGGGGAGATCGACGATCTTCCACCCCGTGGGCTCCTTTTTCCTATGTGGCCGCTTTTACCACTCTCTCTTTCTCTCTCTCTCTCTTTCACACATACACGCACACTTTCCTCTCTCTCTTTCGATCATCCCTCCTCCCTTATTCCTTAGCGCATTCGTACCGATCGTCTCGTTTCCACGCGAAATCTCGGCCGCCATTAATTCAACGCCGGCCGACAGGTCACTCGAGTAGAACAGCCCATTACAGATATTACAAACTTGGCATAAGCTCTTTCCCTCTCTCCTCCCCATTTTCTTTCTCTCTCTTCCGTCGACTCGTATCAAATAATTATTATTGTTGTTTGCTTTGCGGCTCGTCCGCTGCCCTATTCCCCCGGCAATGCTTCAATCCCTTCCTCGCCGGATCCATCGCGCCTTTTCGCGATGGGTCGTCGAGGTGACCGGCAATTTGTTTCTAAATTTATTACCGATGACTGATATATAGGCGGGTAGCGTGCAGTGCGCGAATGCCTTCTCCTTCTCCTCCCCCTTCTTTTCTTCCGTGCTGCGTCGGTGTGATATCGAATTGGAATCGGCTCTCGGGACCATTGGTCCCGGCCGCTCGCGGCTCTCGACTCTTGACGCGCGCGTTACGGAGAGCCGGCGAGAGCTCGATAAGGGTGCGAATGGACTTCGGTACAGTCGTAATAAATATCGAAAGGGAGAAGAGAAAAGGTTTCGCGGCTGTAAGAGTCGCGGCGGATGAATCTTGTCGAGGAACAGGTCGACTCGACAAGATCCTCATCGTTGCGTTCGCAGCCGGATCTAGAAGCGTTCTTCAGCCGACCATCTTTCTTACTTTCTTAAAAATTTAAAGTTCATCATAAAAATGAGATTGCAAATTGTGATATTTTCATTTGAAATGTTATAAATATTATAAATCCATTGAATAAAAAACATTTTATAATTATATATAATAATTAGGGGAGACAACTTTAGTTGATTTCTTAGAAGGAAGATAAAAAAGAGAGATAAAAAATATGCAGAAACAAATTTTTATCTTTCAATCTTCGCATGATGACGTTTCCCTGAAAAACGATTCTCTGAAATTCTTCATATTAAAATTACCTGAATCGACGAGAAGAAAATAAGAGAGGAGAAAATAAGAGAAGACATCGTCGCGACAGCGAAGTAATAAAAAAATGCGCGAAGAGAACTAGAATGGACGAGACCGGAAATCGCCATTTTACAGTATAATCAACTAGCTGCTATGTTCATTTGAAATATTATAAATCCATTGAATAAAAAATATTTTATAATTATATATAATAATTAGGGGAGACAACTTTAGTTGATTTCTTAGAAGGAAGATAAAAAAGAGAGATTGATAATATAAAATATGCAGAAACAAATTTTTATCTTTCAATCTTCGCATGATGTTTCCCTGAAAAATGATTCTCTGAAATTCTTCATATTAAAATTACCTGAATCGACGAGAAGAAAAGAGAGGAGAAAATAAGAGAAGACATCGTCGCGACAGCGAAGTAATAAAAAAATGCGCAAAGAGAACTAGAATGGATGAAACCGGAAATCGCCATTTTACAGTATAATCAACTAGCTGCTATTTTCATTTGAAATGTTATAAATCCATTGAATAAAAAATATTTTATAATTATATATAATAATTAGGGAAGACAACTTTAGTTGATTTCTTAGAAGGAAGATAAAAAAGAGAGATTGATAATATAAAATATGCAGAAACAAATTTTTATCTTTCAATCTTCGCATGATGACGTTCCCCTGAAAAACGATTCTCTGAAATTCTTCATATTAAAATTACCTGAATCGACGAGAAGAAAAGAGAGGAGAAAATAAGAGAAGATATCGTCGCGACAGCGAAGTAATAAAAAAATGCGCGAAGAGAACTAGAACGAGACCGGAAATCGCCATTTTACAGTATAATCAACTAGCTGCTCGACTAGATCGAATTAGAACGGTCTGCTACACGCATTTCACACGTGCTTCGACGAAAGCGAGGACCCACGGTTCTCACGTTTGCGTGCACCACGGAGAGGGGACGGTTTGCAAATAAGAATCGTACGAGGAGGGCGGCAGCCTGGGTCTCTCGAAACCACCTTAAATACAGGTCACGCGTGCTTCTCACCCGCTTTCTTTTTGCACCGCCGTCGTACTTACCTGCTGTCCGCATGTAAAAGTTAAAGATTCCGTGGACCGGCATTCAACCGCACGATTTGTTTCGTGTACGATAGAAATGACGTCAGTCGATCGGCGATATAGATAGGAATTCCTACATTGATCAAAATTCGAGGAGAAAAAAAAAGTACATTAAAGTTGCACGAGCTAATAATTTGTTTTGTCTTATTTTGTCGAAATTCGAGACAAGATCAAAACAAAATTTTTATTCAGTTATCAAAATAATACTAAAACTAGGATCATCAAGATTATTTTATCAAAATCATTGGTATTTAAAATATGTATATTCATAAAAGATGACAGAAAAGCTATATTATACAAACTTAAAAAATTTTATTTAATAAATAAAAATTTTTGTATTAACAAATTTAGAAACAATTGATACAATAAATAAAAGGAATAATATAAAGTTCTCTGATTGTATATATCAGTGAGCCACGCCTGCATTTTGGCATTACTATATGCAACTATTGTTATAAAAATAACAAATAGTATCTTGGGAAGTAAACGAATATCAAAAATATTAATAATTATCTTAAATTATTACATTATAAAAATTATATATTAATTATATTAAACAGTTGTTCAGTATTAAATAAAATCGAGACAAGACAATATATGTAAGACGAGATTTTTGCTATAAAAATTCATTCAAAATAAAATTTAAATTTTTACAAATTTTCAATATTAATACAATATTTTGTTAAACCTTGTGCAATCCTAAAATTTGATAAGTTTCTGCCATTTAGAAAAAAAATTCCAAAAATTCTTTCATTTTAAATTACAAAAAATCCTTTAATTTTTTATCAAGGAATCTAAATTAAGAAAAGAAATCCAAAATGAAGGATAACACGGTAGATGATATCTTTTTTTAGTAGCCTTTCGGAATGACTGTGTCACTCTCAGACTGCTTAAATTATTAAATGATACGTCTCATGAAGATCATCGGAAATAGTGCCTTGGTTTCGGTAGCTGTGTGGCAAGATGTTTGCATATACTGTATCGGTATAACCCATCTCTTCGCATTTTTTTTTTTTTTTTTGGAAAATTATCCTCGGGTTCCATGCAAATCTCGACGGCCGATGGGAATGACGGGCACGACGATGCAAATTCCTAATCACTATTTTCGCATGTTCGCCACGGTGTAGCTGAAAAATAAGAGCGCGATCGCCGGTTTCGGGCCAAGAAATGCGTAGTATCCGCCCTGAACCCGGCCAAATCACTCACGCGACCCTCGATCAACAGCAACGTTAACGCTTCGTGCGTTTTGAGCGCACTCGCTTTTTTCCACCGTTCATTCGACGTCCATCGATCACAGCTAATTTCGGGTACACGGCGATGCCCGTGCATGATGATGAGCCATACCTTCTGTATTTTCATGATATACGTACGAGGAGTCGCTATCTCCTTCCTTCTCTCTCCCTTGCGTTTTGTATTTTTGACCGCAATTAATGTCTCGTTGCAAAGAGAAGGTATATGTGATCTATCGTTCTCTTTTTTTTCGTATCCCGATCCTTATAAAGCTTGAACGCTCAACGTCGAGAAGCGAAGTCTTCATAAGAGTCTTCGAGGACTGATAATTCAACGAATAAGAGACAAGTATAGATTTAATGCAAGAATAAGAAGCGTCACGAAAAATTGCAAATGATTCAAATATAATAATCAGGAATGTTATAATCTTTATTTATTTCTAATCTCTGATCTGACTTGTTAATTTCGTTAAGAGCTTTCACAATATTCAACGCTATAAAGTGGATTAAATCCATAATTTATTAAGTTTCCTTACTTTAGAAACACATGGTTTTGTATTTCTAAAGTGAATTACAAATTATGGACTTTCTGCTTCGCATTTCTCCTAAGCTTGATCGATTGATGTCGCATTTACGCATCATCCCTTCTGATTTTGGGGTCAGTTCCCGATCACGTCAAGATTCTAATTCGTCGATATCACAAAGCTAGTAAATCAGATCCATTTCTATAAATTTAATGATCTCGAAATGAAGCTTTCCTTTCAAGAAAAATACATATTATATCACAAACATATGAGAGTCTTCCTAATTTTTATTGTTAACTTTGATCAATTTTCATAATATTGTTGCATTCAACGTATCATATCTCTGTCGCAGATGTAATTGCGTTAATTTTCACTGAAGTAGGAAGCCGCTCAGATGTGGAAACGTCGATTCCTCCGAGCGATTGTATCTCACCTGTCCTTCGAAGACGAGATATGAGTCGCTTGGCATCTCGTCGAGGACGCGCTAGTCTTTAAACTTCGCCGTTTGTGCTCTCGCTCGCTCGTCACTCAACCAGCGGTAAGTTTCTTCGTCAGTAGGGGCAGCAATTATATAGCAGTAAATATCGTAACGACTTTTCTCTCCGTACGTTCTGCCGCGAGAGCGGCCAGGGTACGTTTAACGCGCAAAGACTACCACGAGACTAATTATATAATTGCTGAAGAATTACTTACCGAAGAGTCGCCTCGCGGACCATCATTCAGTGACATTCCCGTCGTTTTTACGAGGGTCTGAGTGGCACCTCGTCTCCAAGAACCGGGTTGTCTTTCTCAGTCTTCTTCCCCATCGTTCGTTCTCTCCGTCTTCTGCCTTGAGCCTCTCTCTCGCGTGATATCTTGATGTTTCCTTTTACACTGGCACTTTTCTAATTTCGAAAATGGCGACGATGGCAAAGCAACAAAGCGCGAGAGCGTGAGAATGTCCGAGAACACTCATTTTCAGCATCGAACGAAAGCGAAACGGATGAGCCACGATTCCACGATGCAGTCCGTCGCATAAAATCTCCTTGGATAAGATTCCATTTTTCTTTTCCGTACAAGGTTGTTCATTCGGCCGCGCAATTGCGGTCAGAAGCTGCGTGAAAACTGCACCACGCATGATGCATTCTTCGAGCTCCCCGTCAAGTTTCTTTTCGCGTTTTTGCGCGCCTTCCTTTGATCCAATCCAAGTATATACGTCAAGTGCGAACCGCTGTCTCGCAGTCTATCTTCCTGAATCTCTTCCGAGGCGATTGATTACGTTGTTACGCTTGGCTTGTTTATTGGTAGGTGTAAGAGAGGAAAAAAAAGAATGTAAGGAATATATCGGCAGAAACACATTATTACATCAAATTTAGTCATGTCTCTTGTATTGTAAAAAATTTCTTGTGTATAAAAATTACAAACATCTCGTACTTATAAAATACAAAATAAACCTGATAGAATGAAATTGTGTAATACACATTTGCTTCAATCAGAACAAAATATATTTGCAATGAACAGATGTTATTGGAAAGTTTACAAAGATTTATTAAGATTATCGTTAATAATCATCAATTATATTTTATAAGCTGCAGCTTCAAAAATATAGTGAAAACATATATGAACATAATGATAGTTATTTTTATGAAATGAACAATATGATTAAAAATATTTATCAACAAATTTTACAGCTTTTTTTGCTGAAGAATTATTATTAATTTTGTAATTTTTTAAATAATTTTTATAATTTTAAATATAAAATTGCATTCAAAGCAATTCTGTTGCGGTTTCTCGGTTGATTGTCTTGTACTATCATCTATCAACTGCGCTTCAATTGCACATATTTTTCTTGCTTATTACAGGCTATAAGAATCCAGGCATATTTCCATCGACAAATTTTTTCTTACATTTTTTCCGATAATGTTATTATTAAATTTATCATGATTTCACATCAGCCGATTATAATTATTCTCTCTTCACTATAGCTCCTTCATTTTACACGACATCAGTGTCTGATCCGGTTTCGTGAAAAAAAAAGAAGAGGAAGTGCGATGTTCAATGCACATAAATGGATTTAATCGTTTCTTCTACACGCGTTTAAGATTCACCAAGACACGCTGTCCCAAGCAAAGTCGCCACTTCTCGAAGTATCGCGTTAATCTCCATATCGCGTGCCGGAGTGTGCTTCCTTCTTGTACGCAAGAATACTATCATCTTGCAAAGGTGCGCACGAGACATCGATTTGATACGCGGAAGTACGGCGTGCCGTCACGATCGTGCCTCGAAGTACTTCGTCCTCTTTTGAAAAGAATCAGATTTCGACAAATGGATGAAGCAGAGCATTATCGGTCGCAATTTTTATCCCTTTACGCAGTGAACAACTCTGTTATATTTTAATGGAAATATCATTCTTCAGTAAAAGCATTTAAATAAAAATAGGGAAAAGTAATAAATTTTTTTCGATTAAAGACAAATCTTGTTTATTTTAATATTTCAGATTATTAAATCAATAATTACAATTTGTATGATTATTTATCGTTATGTTATATAAATTTATATTATTATTTAGTATTTATTACTTTTTATTTCTTAACAATTGATTTATGCAACTCAAAGAAATGGTTCATATTACATTTCCTTTTTATGACAGTAAATAGAATTTATAGTTTCTTTTTTTAAAGGGAATACTTTGCATATTTAGATAAGATCGAGTTTCTCTTTAAAGGACGCACCGCAATTTTACCGTCACACCCGTTGCAGCGCGGCTGATGCATTAGCACGATTATGGAACTCCAATTTGTTGCCGTTGCCGGATAGCGGCGTGTTATCGATACCGACGATCATGGTTTTGCCCGCTTTGCACGAAACTAAGATGCAGTTACGCCATTGAGATTATGATTATTGTCGTACACGATTTGTCATTCTGTCGCGATTGTCGTGATTTCTTATTCTTCTCGAAAGTCGCCACCATCAGATATTGCGATAAACTCACCACCTATTTTAGATATATGAGAGAGAATGGAAATACATACACACACATCAGTTAAAAAATAATTTCTGATAATAAAAGTTTAATTTTTTCGAACGCAAATGGTTTTCAATCGCAAAATACGTATTATTTAACTTCCAAACTATTCGTTTAATTAAAAAACTTTTTCAACATAAACACGTTTTTAATATCATAATTTTAAAAATATTATCAATTAATTATTCTTACATTATTCATATTATTCCTTAATATTACATATTATTTCTTAATTATAAATGTCAATAATTTTAATTATTGTACGCGCAAAATATATTTTATTCTAACAATGATATCAAATAATAAAAACTCTCAATTATATATGCGCGTTTATTAAAATAAATCGATTCCAATTTTTCTTTTCTTTTCCTAAAAAATTATCCTCGAATAAATAAATGCGCAAACGTTCACTTTTTCTTATGTGCAACCGCTGAATATTTGATCAAAATCATTTCGTCAAAATGGAATTATCAACAGCATTAAAGTCGATTACGCTAATGCACTTATTGTTAGCATTAGTCGCGCTACTATAAATACTAGTTCAACATTTTCATCATGCCTAAGATGTAGGCATCACGGTAAAGCCGTTTCTCGAGGTAGAACTTTTTAATAACAACATTGTGTCAGAGAGAACGATGACGCAACTTGTTTCTTGCTCTTGCTCGCCGCGCGAGAAGCCTAACGACTACATATTAATCGTAACAGTAATCTTTATCGTTATTACGGGATCGTTAACGCGCTTGCGGCCACGTATACGCACGCACGCACACACCGTGTATGCGTCATTACGCGGCCATCCGACCCGTTAACGCGCGAATGATGTAATTAATGCTAGTCAGCGGGGTTGTAACCGCGCGCGCGAGGCGCGTCTTCCGCTTTTTACGCAACTCGCGACTCGTCACGGACATGCAGCTTTTTATCATCGAAGTCTCCTGTGCGTACATACATGTGTGTGTGCGTGTAAAATCGACTAATCGTGACTGCGCGACATGATGGACGCTGCGAGAGAAGCGCACATTTTTTTTCCGGAGACCGTAGTAATGCAGAAAAAAAAGTTGCTTTGAATTTTTATATCCGTATAATGCTCTTTCGTGCTCGATTTATATTTTATTGAAAATTATACATGGCATGTCATAATTAAAAGAAAATGTTAAATATCCGAGTAGAAATTAAATCATTTTTTAGCTAGTAATTGGCCAGGAATCCTGTCACTAGTCACTAGCTAGTTTTTAGGCCAATTTAACTAGTCAGAAATTAACAGATTTGGGCGACGCATGTTTCGTCAATAATTGGACAGTTAGTCCAGTTAAGAAAATTAGTCAGTTTTTGATTAGTTTCTGATACAAGATTTTGAATATTTAACAAGTTTCTGATAATTTTAAGAAAAAAAGCAACTTTTTTATCGCTTTCTAACCAGTTTTTGCTTAGTTCTAATTAATTTTCTAAGTTTTAATTAATTTTCAATAATTTATATTACAATTACAATCTTTAACCTTTTTATTTTATTTTATTTTTATTTTTATTTTGCTTTTTATTTTATTTTATTTTTATTTTTATTTTGCTTTTTAGTATATAGTATTTAAACACATTTTTTTACATAAGTTATACAATAGTTATATAATAGTTATAATTAATATTTTTAGTTATATTTAATATTTTTATATTTTATTATATTTAGATTGTCTTCTTATTCCGCATACTGCATGTCCTCATTAACATAACGTAATCTTGAATAACGATCTCATCCTTGTCCTTTACAATCTATATAATATAAAAAATATAAATGTAATAAATATGTAATAAAATTAATATTTTGCTGTCTATCGACGTTATATGATCGCGTTTTTGACGTGTAACAAAAATATTAAATAAAAAATTAATTAATTAATATTTCTTATCCCTTTGAATTAAATATTTAATATTAAATATTAAATATTAAATTCAAAGAATTAAGAAAATATTAGATACATAGATTTTGGTTATTGGTATGATATCTTTTACAGACAATATTTTGTTTGTAATATGCCTGTATTTTATCTGTTTTTGCAGGTGTTTTTTCTTTTCTAAATAATGCGAATGTATTTATCCATTGGATAAATACAATCATATTATTTAGAATATTTTAATTAATATTCTTCGGCATGTAATAATGCTGAAGCATAAAATTCTATGTCACCTTCTTTATGAAGTAGTGAAATTATAACAATTTTACCATAAATGTCAAAATTACGCGGATTATATAATCGCTATTATCGATATTATGAAAAAATAGCATTGGAAAATAATTGCAATTATGAATTTTTGCTGTAATACAGTTGCAGGGATATTTTTATCCAGCTTGCAGTATTCGTTCCCATTCTCAGAATCAGGTGATCGATTCGATATTCCCACATGTGCCAATGAATAGCGCTTCGTGACCAGCCTGTCCCCTTCAAGAGACGCGAATCTTTGTCGCAGAGACAGACACGAGAGAAGTGTTCCCTTCCTCCCCGACGTTCTCTCGGAGCAACAAAGGATCCTCTAGAAAGGAGTCGGAGCTCGCGGCATCGCGTGTCACCGCGCGACGATACCGCAAAGAAACTCCTCTCTTCTCCCGGGAATCTCTTACGTCGCGAGACGATCAGAGGACGCAGGGAGAACTTGTCGCGCTTGGCGACAAACAAAATCCGATATCCAGATGGTGGCCCAGTGGTTGCATCGCGTGCAGTGTCACTCCAACTGACGCATCAGGAGGAAGGTCGCACCAAGAGAAAAGTGGTTGCGGTCATCGTGTCTGGGAATCGATCTCCTTTCGTTAAATCTCGCACAGTTTTAATGTCAGAGTCGATACTGTAGATTCGAAAAGATCTAATAAATGTGGATCTAGCGAACACAATTAAAGCACAATATGGAGATAATAGAGCGCGATTAATAAAATTTCTGCTTAAAAAGAAAACGACTACAAATTGCTCAATTAATACGTCGGCAAGTTTTGACTCATTAATTCAGTTGAACCCTATATTCGATCGCATCGAAGATGGCATTTACGAAGGAATCTTGGTAATCTTGCGGAATGGCATTTGCATTCTGGTCAATGTTACTTTATCTAGATTGCAGGTACTCTCGAGATGATTATCTTGTTCACGAAGGTGTAAGTGGCAGACACACGAGTGCACGTCATTGTGATAAGATCATCGCTCGTGGTGTGACGCATGATTGGCTATTAAGATCGGCGACATAAGATTTCGATATCATCAACCGAGGTGCGAACATGTGACCGATGGTGCTCGATAAAGACCAACAATTTCGTTAACCAATTTTGAGATCGATTCTTTCTCTGTAAATACATGGTTTCACAAGAAGATAACTCGAAAATTAAGTTACAAAAATTTTAAACACATTGTAAAAGGAGAACACACTTTACATGTATTACATGGTATTATTTTTTACTCCTTTGAAAGATTAACGTACAAATATTCGCTTGGCTCTCATTTGTATTGCAATTTACATCGTCTCCGCCTGATTAAATCAATAAGAAGTAACACTTTACGATCGATCTCGAGACGAGATAATTTTCCCTCTCCGTTCCAGTTGGTTGCATGAGATAAAATTAGTCTTGATATTGTCTTGTCTCAAATTTCGAGACAAGATCAAGACAAAATTTTTAATTATTAGTTACCAAGGCTAAGATTATTGATTTTTACAAAAAAATCATATGCATATTTGTAAATTAGATATAAATCGCATTTCTATCCTGTATGTAATTGTCTTTTAAAAACGAATAAACTCACAAACACACATATATATGCACGTGCATAGTGTTTGGAAAATAACAGAATGATGACAAATAAAAATAGCAATTTTATCTTAAATAATATTATAAAGATTATGTTAAAATTATTTTAAACAATATTCAATTTCAGAAAAATTAGATTTATATTTTGGATAAAAATAGCATCGAGATAAGACAAAGTTTTTTACAAAAATTCACACAAGATCACGAGATTTAAATTTCGAAAATCTCCAATACCAATATACAATATATTTTCACGAATACATCTTGTCTCGAGTCTTGTGCGATCCTAGTTCGTGGATTCGCTCGTTCAGCGCCGTAATTCCTGCTGGCCGGATCGGACTAGGACACGACATGTGCGGGACGCCAAAATTACCGTGGCGCGATCTTTATCGGCGGGACGGCCGAGAGCGAGAGATACGACGGACCGATATTCACGGTTCGGCATGGAAGCTCGCCCGTGGCGTCTGATTAAACGGCCGAGTGGCCGCGGCTCTAACGTGTGTTTAGAGCGCGCCGCCCGGTATATACGGTATATACGGCGGTCGGAGCCGCGGTACCTGTTCGTACCATGGCGATTAGCTCGTATCGCTCTTCGATTAAGGAACGAGCGGCATCCGATATACCCCTATGCGCGTTCGATCGAACGTCGCGCCCCTCGTGCACGCGTGCCGGATGTTCGGCGTGCGATTGCCGGATTGGATGCTAGACGCACGAAATTCGCGACTCGCGCAGGTGTCCAGGATTCGGCGGAAAAAGTGCCTAAAAGTAGCCAATTCGCCCTGGCTAAGACTATACGAGCGCTGATGATACATTGGATGACTAAAGAGGACTAATTTCCATGCGATGGGCAATCGTTGCGCATATTTCCAGTGATTATGGGGAATATTGGCGTGACAATAATTGAGGCGTACACGACCGAATAACGATCTATGTTGCATCAGGCAGGTTTTTAGAAAAAAGAGGAGCTTGGAGAAATACAGACAGATTTCCAAACTCCTCTGTTCTATAGCAAGTGTGAAAAGAGAGAATTATATAAAAAAAATTTTATTTATTAAAATATATTTATTCCTTCACGAAATAGGATAATAACATATTCTTGATTAGTGAAATGAGAAAATTATCGTTAAGCTAAAGAAAATTCTGTACAAAGTATCTATTACGCAATAATTTGTTTCTGTTTGTAGATTAAATAAAATATCGAAAACATGGGCAATTGTTGCGCATATTTCCAGTGATTATGGGGAATATTGGCGTGACAATAATTGAGGCGTACACGACCGAATAACGATCTATGTTGCATCAGGCAGGTTTTTAAAGAAAAGAGGAGCTTGAGAACTACAGACAGATTTCCAAACTCCTCTGTTCTATACAAGTGTGAAAAGAGAGAATTATACAAAAAAATTTTATTTATTAAAATATATTTATTCCTTCACGAAATAGGATAATAACATATTCTTGATTAGTGAAATGAGAAAATTATCGTTAAGCTAAAGAAAATTCTGTACAAAGTATCTATTACGCAATAATTTGTTTCTGTTTGTAGATTAAATAAAAATATCGAAAACATGGGCAATTGTTGCGCATATTTCCAGTGATTATGGGGAATATTGGCGTGACAATAATTGAGGCGTACACGACCGAATAACGATCTATGTTGCATCAGGCAGGTTTTTAAAGAAAAAGAGGAGCTTGGAGAACTACAGACAGATTTCCAAACTCCTCTGTTCTATAGCAAGTGTGAAAAGAGAGAATTATATAAAAAAAATTTTATTTATTAAAGTATATTTATTCCTTCACGAAATAGGGTAATAACATATTCTTGATTAGTGAAATGAGAAAATTATCGTTAAGCTAAAGAAAACTCTGTACAAAGTATCTATTACGCAATAATTTGTTTCTGTTTGTAGATTAAATAAAAATATCGAAAACATGGGCAATTGTTGCGCATATTTCCAGTGATTATGGGGAATATTGGCGTGACAATAATTGAGGCGTACACGACCGAATAACAATCTATGTTGCATCAGGCAGGTTTTAAAGAAAAAAGGAGCTTGGAGAACTACAGACAGATTTCCAAACTCCTCTGTTCTATAGCAAGTGTGAAAAGAGAGAGTTATACAAAAAAAATTTTATTTATTAAAGTATATTTATTCCTTCACGAAATAATAAAATAAAAACATATTTTTGATTATTGAAATGAGAAAATTATCGTTAAGCTAAAGAAAACTCTGTACAAAGTATCTATTACGTAATAATTTGTTTCTGCTTGTAGATTCAATGAAAATATCGAAAACATGGGCAATCGTTGCGCATATTTCCAGTGATTATGGGGAATATTGGCGTGACAATAATTGAGGCGTACACGACCGAATAACGATCTGTGTTGCATCAGGCAGGTTTTTAGAAAAAAAGAGGAGCTTGGAGAAATACAGACAGATTTCCAAACTCGTCTATTCTATAGTAAGTGTGAAAAGAGGGAGTTATACAAAAAAAAATTTTATTTATTAAAGTATATTTATTCTTTCACAAAATAATAAAATAAAAACATATTTTTGATTATTAAAATGAAAAAATTATCGTTAAGCTAAAGAAAATTCTGTACAAAGTATCTATTACGCAATAATTTGTTTCTGCTTGTAGATTGAATGAAAATATCGAAAACATGGGCAATTGTTGCGCATATTTCCAGTGATTATGGGGAATATTGGCGTGACAATAATTAAGGCGTACACGACCGAATAACGATCTGTGTTGTATCAAGCAGGTTTTTAAAAAAAAAGAGGAGCTTGGAGAATTACAGACAGATTTCCAAACTCGTCTGTTCTATAGCAAGTGTGAAAAGAGAGAGTTATACAAAAAAAATTTTATTTATTAAAGTATATTTATTCCTTCACGAAATAATAAAATAAAAACATATTTTTGATTATTGAAATGAGAAAATTATCGTTAAGCTAAAGAAAACTCTGTACAAAGTACCTATTACGTAATAATTTGTTTCTGCTTGTAGATTGAATGAAAATATCGAAAACATGGGCAATCGTTGCGCATATTTCCAGTGATTATGGGGAATATTGGTGTGACAATAATTGAGGCGTACACGACCGAATAACGATCTGTGTTGCATCAGGCAGGTTTTTAGAAAAAAAGAGGAGCTTAGAGAAATACAGACAGATTTCCAAACTCGTCTGTTCTATAGCAAGTGTGAAAAGAGAGAGTTATACAAAAAAAATTTTATTTATTAAAATATATTTATTCCTTCACGAAATAATAAAATAAAAACATATTTTTGATTATTGAAATGAGAAAATTATCGTTAAGCTAAAGAAAACTCTGTACAAAGTATCTATTACGCAATAATTTGTTTCTACTTGTAGATTGAACAAAGATGTGGAAAACATGATTTATATTAAATATTTAATTAAAATAATAAGATTGTATAAGAAAGAAAACTTATAAGTATAGGGGAAGAGAAATAATCACAAGTATACAAATTGCATTGAGTGTAATTATTTTTCGGTTAATACGTTTCTCACGCGACCAAGTAAAAGTTTAATGGCTGACTAATATAGGAAAGTAGCTGGGTTTTATATACATATACATATATACTCAGCCTAAATAAATAAGTAAGTAAATTGAAATCTAACAAGAATAAAATACTTTGCTAGAGCTCTTACTTAATCAGCTGTATTAAAATTTATTATACCGCGTTGCCCACCTGATTTCCATATTTTC
The DNA here is from genome assembly GCA_030586385.1 of Camponotus fellah. Taxonomy (NCBI): domain Eukaryota; kingdom Metazoa; phylum Arthropoda; class Insecta; order Hymenoptera; family Formicidae; genus Camponotus; species Camponotus fellah. Next base: position 1,841,083 of record JAPIVC010001004.1, read on the forward strand.
ATCCCTATTACAAATTCAACATAAAAAGTAAATTTAGAATTGTTTCTTTTTTTGAGGAAAAATTTGCAGAAATCGAAAAAGAAAAGAAATCTTGTAATGTTTTACTGATTAATGTTTTTTTTGTGCAAATTATAAAATAGACAAGTCTTAAAACCATTTGAGATCTTGTTTTATTAGATGTTTATCCGATCTGTGATAGTTTTGATATATTATAAGCGACGTAATTTATTTTATTGGGTTACCAATTTATTTTTGTTGCTTTTTAGTATATTTAGAAAAAATAATTTAATTTAATTATATCATTGAGATATTAAAATTTTCACAATTAAATTTTAATATAAAACAAATTAATATCAAGAAGAAAAAACAGATATTTCTTTACATGCTTGTCAAGTAGAGTCTGACTGAAAACGCGTTATTTTTATTAAATAATTGAACTGAAAACGCGTTATTATTATTAAATAATTATTATTCAATTCCAATAAATTTATATCTTGAAAATAAGAATTAATGGTGAAAATATACATATAACTGGATCTCTATCCTATCCGTGTTTCGCAGAGATTCGCTGTCAAGAGCGAATTGATCAGCTGGCCCAAACGACCACGCGAGAGCAATGGTGAGGCCCTCGCAGTAGACGCAATGGACCGGGGATATACGATATGGACGGTAATGGACGGGGATACGCGGGGGAATCGATGGGCGAGTCGACGTTAACCGAGAAGAGACCCGCCTTCTCTCTCTACCGTTTTGTCCTTTTTGCCTTCCTTCTCCCTGTCTCCTCTGGCTTCCCTTCCCCCGCTCGTGACGAGCTCCCTGCGAGAGAGCGTGCACCTACCTCCACCTTCCCACCCTCGTTCTCCCACGCTGCACCTGTCGTGCGCACGAGAGCGTCGGGAGAGGTGGTAGAATAAAGCTCTAGCCGGGCGAGCGCACGTACTCGGTAAGGTCGAAGCTAAATCCATTTATCTCGCGTACATCGGTGTTACGTACACGTTTGCGAATAGGAAAAAAAAATAGAGAAGGAGAAATATATAGTGCCAAACTCGCAGAGACACAGAAGAATTTTCTCTTGATGCTTTAAATTGTGCTTAAAAAAAAAGCTTTCCGAGAGATGAGACTTTTTTCAGACGTACAATGTTTCCTGAAATTGAATTAAAGCGCAAAGTGAATTAAACTTTACGTTACGGTAAAGTAAAGGAGAATATCAAGGATCTGTGAATTGTCTCGAATGGTTGCTGCAATAATCTGTAATGTTAATTATCATTCTCATTACTCGCCAGCTTTACGAATAATTTTATCGTAATACGCTATTACATAATTGAAACTACTACATTTTATTTTAAATATGCAACACTTTCGTAAATAAATAATTTAAAAGTGTAGATTTTTTACATTTTTTATTTTTGCATCGTGCACAATAAAAAATATTACAAAATTACGTGAACAATAGTAAAGTTACACATTAAATCATGGAAATGTTATACATTTCTATTATTCATCGCGTAATTTTACACTTATTGTTCGTGTAATTTTACATACTTTTTTTTTACAATGTGATTCATGGAGATGCCAAACACCATTTGGAGTTTAGCCGGGATTCGATTTCGCGTGCATCCGTTATTAATCCCCAGTTGGGGGATAGCGTAACTAGCGCGAGAATCGAAGGATCCCTAATCTAATCTGCCTGGCCGATTAAAGGCCGGGGTCCAAACGGGACGGCGATTCGAGCCCCCTTTTGCTCCGGAGGACGACAGGCCTGCTCGCTTACGTGTAATTAAGCGTTTCGTTCAGGTGGACCCGACTACGAGACACTTCTAATTACTGTGCTCTGCATTGTGTTGATCCGTTGTTTTGTTCGTTGTTCGCGATGGTGGACTTACCGATGAGCAGTCTAAACGGAAGATCCTTCAAGTCGATTCATAAACACATGTAACTATCCATTTGTCAAAACTTTGCGACGCGAGTCACAACTAGCTATTTTCGTACGTGATAATTGCATGTCCGACGATATAATTTGATAATAATTATTTTGGAAAAAGTTTTACTCTTTATAATTTGTAACATAATATTTTTTTTCCTCCAAAGAGTATTCATTCAAAATTGGAACGATGCCATCTTATGTTCTAAAAAAAATACAAGTTTTATTAGCAATAAGTACACGAAAAAGTAAATTGCAATAAACGTCATGATATATATTTTTTTTTATTTTAAATTAAAATTAAAATATCATTTCCGAATGTTATTCCACTTTCTAGTGTACATAATTATTTCTCTATAATTATTTATAAATACATAATATAATACATCAATTACATATATATATATATATATATATATATATGTGTACATATAATTAGCATCTATATCATATATTCATAAATAAATAATTATAGAGAACCTATATTCACTTAGATCTGGAGTTCCATTACTATAACGCGAGTGTAATTCTGCAGAATCCAGGGTGAAAACGGGCCTTTTGTCAGAGAGATTCTCTTTTTCGTGATGCCCGCGAATTATATAGTAGGCGTGCACGTGCACGCCCGCGAGATCCTCTGATAAACGATCCGACATCGTTGGCAAAAGAAGGATCTTCTTTCCGTGAAAACGAGGTCGCCCCGCATTAGAGCGTAGACAGGGAGTGAGGTCTTTCTTTATATTTTTCATTTTTCCGCACGCGGATCTATCTGTCTATATCGAAAGCTCGATGAAACGTTGCCCAATCTTCCATCAAGACGAAAAGAAATATGTGTATAAATCCTGACCTCACTCGACACATTCTTTTGTCAAACATCCTCTCTTCATAAATGTTTTATCATAAATGTTTATGCGTTTTAATCGAGGAGAAATATGTTAAATTTATACCTTTTTATAAATAAATAAAATTATTTATCAATTAATAAATTTTATAAATAAATAAAAATATTTATAAATAAATAAAAGTCATGTGTGAAATTATCAATAATAATATTTTAATTAGTAATGATACAATTGCAGTTGAATTATAAAATTGATAAGGGAAATTTTAAGATAGATCTGTTAACCAGTGCAATATAAAGAGGAAAGGAAAAAACACATTCAATAAATTAGTTTTGATAGGTATTTATTTTCATAATGATGAGTGTGTGTGTTCTTTATAATCGATCTATAATATACATCGTAGCATTCGGTTTATACATAATTACAATTGTAAATCTCGCTCGTCCTCTTAATGCGTAGTAATAGTGGATTCGTCGTGTGTCGCGGGAGAAAGGGAAACTTCGCTCGCTCTCTCGCGAAAATGTAAAACGAAGGTTCATATAGAAAAACGCGCACCACATACATACGCACGTTCCCGAAGAATAATCTCGCGCGCACCGGCACAAATTATACATTATTTATATCCGTAGATACGAAAATAATGAGTATATATGTACAACCAAAGAATTATATTAGGAGGAGCTCGCAAACTCCCGGATCTTGACCGAATGACTCCGAGTGAATTTTTGTTTCCTCGACAACAGGAGCGAATCCTCGGGATTCGCCGATTGATTTTCCATGTGAAAACGACAAGGCGACTTTGCAAGTCTAGAGGAGGAAGTTTTACTCGCGGCAGTGCCCGCTACTGGCCGCTCTAGTGTGAATCAAATGATTGTGTATCTGTATGTGTGTGTGTATGAATGTGTGTCTGTGTATGTTTATGTATGTGTCGTGTGAAGTTCCTAGGAAACAATAAATAAAATCTATCTATTCTCATTTATCTAGCGCGAAACGCCTTGCTTTGATTTGCTGGTCGATCCACTGTACGTCCATCTATATCGAACGTCCCCTACCCTTCAGCCTTGGAGCTCTATGGAGGGTGTGCTCCCTCTCCTTAAAGTAAGATTGCATTTCTTTCTAGCTGCCGTCGTCGCGACATGATACACATCGCTTCTCTCTCTTTCTCTCCGTTTCTCTCTTTTTTTCTCCTCTTTATCCGATACACGCGTCCGGCTTCCTCTTTACATTTACAAAATTAATCGTTAACCATATCGCGTCGGATGCGTTGGTAGAGCTTAATCGATATAATACGCGTTTACATCGAAAGGTACTATGTTTTATATTTTATATACAGTGGTAGTAACTGATTACTGGTTAAATAGTGGCATTATTCGCTAAATGTATGTTATCACAACGATGATGAAATTAGCCCTTTGGAACCGCGCCTCCGAGTCCGCTTTACATTTCTTCCCTTATTCCTTTTGTGTCGGTTAATTCTTTTTTCTTATTTCCGATTAAATAATCTCGATAACGAGACTCGATTAAGTGACACTACCGTTGATCTCGATGAATAAGGGAAATTTAGCGGACGAGACGAAACACTTTGGCCGAACCGTTCGCCATGTTCGGTATCGCGCTCGTGAAAAAAATGACCGTCACGCACGAATATGAATATTTTCAAGATCAGGCAGTTTAATCGACCATTGAATTTTGAATTTATATGTCAGCCAGTCCCATTCTTATGATTCTTCACAATGATACGAAGGAGATGTGGTACAAATATATTCGCGTGCTGTTTCATTGCTCGCTTTAGAATTATATCAAAAAGATCAGAAAACCCACAAAATTCTCATCCTTTTTTCTCTAAAATTTCTAGATTTTATATTTTAATTAAATTAAAATACTTTTCTTGTAAATAGAAATATCAATTAATACTGCACAATACGATATTTGTTTTCTTAATAAAAATGAATGATTTTATATCTTTGTGTATGGCATATTCAAATTTGTCATTAGTTTTCTTCAAAAGACCAATTTTTTCTAAAAATTATCATGTATAAATTATCATTATTACGCATATTATTCGTCTGACTAAAGGAATTAAGATCCTCCAAAAAATGTCAATCAATGTAAAATTGTAAAATATATATAAAAAATTTATATATATAATTATATATTTATATAATTTTTATGTACATTGAACAAATAAATTTTGCATATTTATATTTTTTTATACAAATTTTCTATATATAGAGTATATATATAATATAAATAAAAATTTCATTCTATAAATAAATATCAAACTCTCTTTCTCTCTTTATAATAAACAGTAGAATATTTATACAGCTTGTATAAAAAAATCTATGCCCTTTCAAATTAAAATCATTCAATTTTAAAATTTCAAAATGTAAGAGGAAATTAAAATATAATTAAGTATTATGCAATATAATCTGCTAACACATTCCAGTTTAAATAAAATCCTACACAACAATTTAACGTTCTTCTTGAAAAGTTGATGATTTACTGGACATGTGAGTTTTCCAAGATTTTCTTGATGCATCATTATTATTGTTGAATGTAGAATTTAAGATTATCAAAGTATTAAAGTATTTTGTTAAGTATCAAAATATTTTGCGCAATGATGTTGATTGATCAAGCGAGATTGATCGGCAGCGATTCAGCGCGCGATTTCTATCTTATCAATTCTGATAACGCGTGAAATAAAATTTCCAGTTTGACTAGATCAGGTCGATAATTATCCTGACGAATGAATCTGAGAAATTGAAAGAACTGGCAGGCAAATATTACCACGTTGGAACTGGCTCCATGGGCAGATCTTCGACCTTGATTAAAGGACTATCGTATCAGTCACGTGATGGTCGATCATCCCGTATGCACTCCGCTCGATATTGCACGTTATTATGCATGTCCGTGAACGTTTTGAATAACGTTCGTGAGGACCGCATCGTCTGCCGACCCTACGTAGAAACGAGATCATCGGTGATCGATCGATCGGATCGAATCGCCGTTAAGATTTTGGCATCACAGTAGGGGATAATAATCGTGTCCGCGACCGCAGAACGAGATCGGTCACGAGCCACTGCTGGTGGATAGGATCGGCAAATCGCGGTGGGCCTGGGGATCCCTGGAATGCGCGTCCCGCACGGCCCTGGAGCCAAAGACGCGCTCGCAGCCGGGTATAGTACATCTAGCCTCCTCTTTACGATCGTCCAAACCTGGCGAGGACATGGGCGAGGCAGACACATGCCTGTTGCCCTGTTCCTGGGTCAGTCTCGTTAGATGATTCAAGTGCTGATGAGTGAGGCCGTTCAGGCCGGCCAGGTGAGATGCGAAGGAGGAAAGACCCGGGAAGGTAGCGCCGAGGTGCGGTGGCAGCAACAGCGGATGCGGCGGTGGTATTCTAGCCGCCAAATCGATCGCGGACGGCAAACTAGGTGCTAAAGGGTATGCACCCAAGGCGCCTATGCCGGCGTCGGCATAGAGTCTCGCCAGGAACTCGTTATGCAGCAACGGGTTCATCTGCGGGTCGTCGACGCGCGGTGATAGACTCGGCGGCAGACTGGACGAGAGCGGTGGACTCGACGAGGTCGACAGCAGTTTCCGGTGCAGGTTGAGATTCGCCGAATGGCGATCGCGAGATCGTTTCGAGGGGAAGGCTGCGTTACAACCGTCTACGCTGCAGCGATGCATCAGTTTGAGATGAACGTTTTGATAGTGGGTCTTGACCCCAAAGTGATTCTGAAAGACCTTGCCGCAAGCCGTACAACGGCGCGGATTCTCACGGTCGAGCGGCACCTCCTGGGTGCTGACGAAGCCGCCGTTCTCGTAACGCGCGTACGTGATCAGGCTATTGTCCGTATCCATGGCCGCTGTGGAGGGTGAGGCGCTGGATGAACGAGAGCCATGTGAGGAGTTGTCCATGGTGGTCTCCTGGTGGATCGTGAGGCTGATAGGGCTGGTAGAGCCGCGGCCAGACCTCGAAGCCACCCGCTGCGTCTCGGCGTACGGCATCGCGCATCGACCCTGCGACAAGGACTCGAGTTGACGCAAAGTGTTGATCGAGGAGTCGTGGGAGAGGTCGTCGGCTGTCGTCGGACGGCTGTCGACCGAGCTCGGGGCACGGGGGGGATCATCGGGACGCTCACCTTCTTGATTGCGCAGCGCGTCGTCCGCATCCTCCTCCTCTTCCTCCTCATCTTCCTCGACCTCCTCCATGGGCTCATCATCGTCGTCCTCCTCGTCCTCCTGGTGCTCCACCTCGTTCGCTGCCTTCTTCTCTTCCTGCGCAGACGTCTCGGCAGGTTCTTTCTTCGCGATTGACTCCTCTTTCGCCTTCGTTTCGTCGTTCTCTGCGCTCTGTTGCCGATCTTTCTGCTCGGACGATGCGGCGTCAGAATTCTTCACCGCAACCGCCGAGGTTGTCGTTGTCGTCGCTCCACTTGGCGTGCTCAACGAAGGTGCATTGTCGTTCTTTGGTTCCGGAGTGATCTGTCGTTTCGGCGATTTGATGCTACTCGCTCTCGAGCTCAAGTCTCGTGGCTCGTCCTGAAGTGGATCCTCCGCGTTGTCCTGGGAAGAGATAGTGTCGCGCCGATTATTAACGGACGCTGTCGTCTCGCGCTCTCTATTAGCGGCATCCGGCGAGCGCGAGTCCGATTCGTGAAAACCGCCTCTGAGATTTCTCGGTGAGCCAGGAAGTATCTTCCGTTCTTCCGCCTCGAGCCTGGACATCGACATGTCTTCTGGTTGATTTTGAAACTCTGTCATCGGCGCCGGCGCAACGACGCTGTCCGACAGACAACGCCGTTGAATCCGCTGCTCCTCGTCGTTGGAAGAATCACCGTCCGTGGACGAGGAATGCACTTCCACCGGCACGGCACATCTCGTAGGATGCTGGGACTTTCTCTTGCGCACACCTCGATTGTGGAAGGAACTCGAGTTAAGCGAGTGTTGGTTCACGGAGAAGGACTGCTGATCGACCGTGCCCATCGAGTCGTTGTCCTCATTACTATCCGGATTGCTAGCGAGATCCTCATCGGCAGTGTCGCCAAAGTAGAGTTTCGGCCGCTTCGCTAGACTGAAGTCGGCCGGCTGTTCGTCATCGTCGACGCGAAGCGGCAATCTGGATGGCAGATTGCTAGTTTCATCCTCCGCGACCACAACGATACCGCCATCGTCGTCGTCCTCATCTTCCTCGCCTTCCGGTATCATGGACGATGCCTGAGTGGACGGCGAGACTGTGCCGCCACTAGGATACGAACTTCGTGCCGGTGTCGCGGTCGTGGTGATCGCTGCGCTCGTGGACATCGCCACCGGCATGGTCGTCGAGGCCGTAGTGGTAGTCGATAGACTCGCGTTCACCGACATTCTCTGCTGCAGCGCCTCGTCGTACGGTCTGCCCTGGCCCTGCGTAGACGACAGGTCTAGGTGCTTGAAGTCCAACGCGCATAACGAGGCCGGCGAGCGAAGATCCGGCGGCGGCGTGAGCAACGGAAACGTGCCGAACGGCAAATGATTCAGTCCGGTGGCCGGTACGGGGAGTCCGACCTGCGGCGGCAACACCAGGGCGTGCGCCATGGAAGAGCGGCCGTCGTGCGGCGAGATCTTGCGACGTAGATGCGGCGAGTGCAGCTTCGGATTCGGATTGGCGCTGTGCCGGTTGCGCGATCTGCGCGAGCTGAACATCATGCTGCAACCCTTGACGGTGCACTGATGCATCTCTCGCAGATGCACCGCGCTGAAGTGGATCTTCAGGGCGCCCTTGTCGCAGAAGGTCTTGAGGCAGACGTTGCACTGCACGCGTTTCTTGCCAGTCGTGGGATTGATGAAGGGCGTACCGAGATTCGGCGGTAGATTCGCGGCGGTGCTCCACTGACTGCCTGGTCGTTTGCCCGGCGAGTGCGGCTTCCTGCCAGGTATACCGGATGGCCTGCCCAATGCGCCTTGGAGGGACAACGGCGGGTGCCGTTGATCGGAAGAAATGATGTGCTTCGACAAGGCGGAGTCCCGTCTACTCAGATTCAGCGCGCTGTCCGAATTCTCCTCGTCGTCGTCGTCCTCTTCCGAACCGAACTCACTGCTCTTCTCGCCACCGCTGTGCACGTCCGTGGGTACAGTTAACCCGGCGCCGATCCCTCCGGGCGATTTCCCCATCGGTGGTGGCGGGAAGTGCGTCGGGAAGCTCGGTGGTAGCGCTCCGGAAGAGACGGCGACCGAGAGCGGATGGCCGAAGGTCAACGCCGACGAGGAGACAGGCGCGACCGGCATGTGCGGCCTCTGGAGCTGCGACGCCGACGAATGATGGGGCGGACTGTGAGGACTCTGCTGATTCCTCATGGACTTCCGATTTTGCAGAAGCTGCTCCGCGGACGGCGGTGGCGGCGGCAACGGCGGAAACGCCGGCAATCCGAGAGTGCCCAGTTTCCGGAAGTCGAACGGTTGCATGCTCTGCAGTCGGTTCAGCGGCGATACCGTTAGATGCGAGTCCAGGGAACGCGGTGGTGAATTCGCTCTGCTGACGCCGCCGATTGGATTCGCCGTCGAGTAGTGCTTCTGCGCCGTCGGCGACATCGAGGAGTGCGAGATCGACGACGGCGGCGGGGGCGGGGGCGGCGGCAGCGGGGGCGGCAGCCGGGAACCCGGCGGCGGTAGCCCGCAATGTAGCATATGCAACGGGGGTGGCAAGTGTGCTAGTGGCATCGTCGGCGGCGAAGGTCGTCTGCTCGGTGACATAGCATCCGTACCCGGCGTTCCGGCGGCCAGCAGCAGCTGCTGCACAAACGGACGCGTCTCGGCGAACCTGAGGAACTGCTGTAGAACCAGCGGCTCCTCCTCAGCCGAGCAGATACTCCATCGGTCCAGCACCGGGCCGTTCTGCGAGTCCTGCGAACAGAGGACGAAATGAAGTATCTCTCTTCGAACTTGAAGAATCTTTCCGTCGACAGATTAAGATAGAATTCAAAGTGCATATTATGCACTTTGAATTCTATTTTAATCTGTTATTCTTAATCTTATTTTCTAATCTTAATCTGTATTTTTTGAGGATAACTTAATTCAATGTGCATATATTTTAATTAATTTTTCTTGAGTTTATCTGTTTTCATTATTGAATAAAAATATGTTTAATAAATTATATGTTTAATATGTAAATTACTGAGCAATAAACTTTTTATTCAAACAATAACAAATTTAAACAATGATAACGTTCAATGTAATAATGCTCGTAAGTTGCAACGCAATAATAAAATTATTTTCACAAGGCCAAATTTAACGAGCTAAATAGTAAGGTCTAAATAAATTAAATTGAAAAATTAAATGTTGATAATATTATTTAATTAGACGTTTCGACTTTACTAAGTCTTCTTCAGTATAAAGCACAATTAACTCAAACTTAATATTATTCGCATTCGTTTGTCTGAATTTTCTATGATATGTCAAGATACAAATAAAAGTTCATCAAAAGTAAATCAAAATTCATCGCTCGAGTATTAACAAGTTCAACCGTAAGAAGCCCTTTTTATTCAATAATAAAAAACAGATAAACTCGAGAAAAATTACTGAGCAATAAACTTTTTATTCAATAATAAAAAACAGATAAACTCGAGAAAAATTAATTAAAATATATGCACTTTGAATTAAGTTATCCTCAAAAAATATAAAGGTGATATATTTTTGACCGATACTGTAAAATAAATTAAGATAAAATAATCAAATAAAAAAGTTATTTACTTTCGAGAGAGGCATTAGACGATTACGTTTGTGTAATGTTGGGTATGCTTGTCAAAATCATGTCAAGGTTTCTTTCAAGATCTTTTTTCAAATGGGAACTCTAAATTTTTATCATATATTCTTGTGTAGCTGATGTCGACACGTTTTCAAAATGGTACGAATAAATTCTTTTTTTTAATAAACTTCCTGAATCATGCGAGTCTTCAAAATTACATTAGCGTTGACATTTATTCACGGTGAAGATTGCGCGATCAGATTCGTATGTCTCCATGTGTTTTTGCGTGTACCATAGATAGATACATCTATAGACACTTCTATAGCGTGTACCTTTCTCTGTGTTGTATATCTTTCTAGCACCTGCTCAAACGGGATTTGCCTCATATCGCTTTATCGTTACTTGAATTTATTTCAAGAAAACGAGCGAAGAAAGAGAGAGAGAAAATAACTATACCACATTATATAAAATAGCTCTATTATCTTATCAAAATTTAGAAAATCAAAGCTTGTAAAAAATATAAAAATTCCATTAAAAATCATTTTTGTTCTTGAAAATACTTGCATATTTATATATTTATTTTCTTGTTAATATTGAAAAATTATAATTATTATACATTATTTTCTTTTTAAAGAGAAAATTACTGAATATATTGTAATTATTTTTTATATACATAAGATTTTCTAAGCAAAATCGCAACAATGTATTCTGATAATTTGTCTTTTTTACGATGAAACAAAGGACAAGGAACTTTTTCTTTTAGGAAGCGGTTTTCTACAACGTTCATTATCTGTATTGGTAAATTGCCGGTGTTGACGATTACACTGTTTAACCTATGCGGGAAATTGCGTAAATGCGCAAATCACGTGGCGATATCGTCGATCGATTCGCATAATCGCCGGCGGTGGACAATGATTTATTCTTATTCGGCTGTAATTATATCACCACGAGAAAAATGCTTCTCGTATTGTCAACCGCAGAAGGTCAGGCGTCCCGTTCGCGGTCCGTTACTTTTGTGAAATGGAATGCGCAAAAACCGGCTGATAAATAAAAAGGATTGATTGATGATGCTTAATGTAGCGGGTAATTAGTTCTGCTTTGCCTGTTAGCAGCGAGATTGCATTTAAACGCGTTAAGGATTTAACCTTGCATCTCAACGGATGTATTGTATGTATATACTCGATCTGTCTTCCTCTCGTACCTGCTATTAACGATCTCCCTTTTTGCGATCGAATTTTAGCGATTTGTCATCGCGCTCTATTAAAAGACCCCGTGTATTTACGGACGTTTTGTATCTATTTTTAAAAGAATAGAATTTCATGAAAATTGTACAGAATGTCCTTACATATGTTTAGAATCGTCAGTACAATTTTGAAATCGATTCACTAAAGCGTTCACAAGTTATAAGGATTTTAATTTGCATTTCCAAATTAACATGTGTTCTTGGGAAACGTATAACCACGTCGATTCAAATGACAAAAACACATGGAAATGATATTCAGAATTTGTTTAAAATTTGCAAAAGTTTAGATAGAGAGGAAATATTTGGTCAAATAATATTATACAAGTACTAATTGGTTAAAAAGATATTTAATATAATTTAATGAAGTTAGCCATATATGTCACAAGCGAAATTCTCTGCCAAAAGTTACTCATTTCGATTAACAAAATTCGAAATATTTCAGTAAAAATGCAATAAATATTAAAAAATACATCTCTGCACTGTAGCTAACATCAAATAATATTCCACACAATTTCTCAAAATACACCAAAAGTGGATATTCGTCAATATTGATTTTCAGCTACTTTTTGCTGGGATTGTACATACAAAACATCCTTAACAATACGAGAATAATTTGATCCCTCGACAAATTCCAATCAATCTCGAAATTCGTTTCTCTTTCGCTGGAAATTAAGTTAACGGGAGTAGTCGCAAAAAAATAATATATAATTATATATTAAAAACACGCATTACACTATAATTTTCGATTACTTTAAGAAATATTTTCAAGACCTAAGAATCGTTTCCTTCTTGTTTAATTCTCTCTATTTCCTCCGGATGTTTCTTTGTCGTGATTTCGCTCCGCGATCATGATTACTTGACAAAAGTTAAACTTTTCGTCTTGGCCCCTCTCGGTGAGATACGTATCCTGCCGAGAGGAACGTAAATCTGGCGATACGCTTTCGACGTTTCACACGATTCCACGTCACGTATATCGCGCTCGTGTGGAGTCACGGCTTCTTATAAATTCGGGGTGGCCGCGTATGTGGAGCGTGAGTCTCTCTCTCTCTCTCTCTCCCTCTCTTGCGCTCTCTTTTTGTGATTTGTATATTTATGCATTCCGACGAGTCTCGCGGACGTAACGCAGGACGCCCAGCGCCGCGACGCTTTTCGCGTCCCGTGTATATTTCTTCAAGCACGCGCACGCGCCACCGCGTATGCGTACACGTCGTACATACGCACACGGCCGGAAATGTGTGCGCGAAACACACTCGCCGTGACGGCGGACACTCGTGACCGCCGCCACTCTGGATTCGATCGCGGGAACGACGTCGTTATTTCTCGCCCCGGGCTAACCGCAAAAATAAAGAATGTCAGACGAATGCTGGCGATCACGCCGCCAGATATAATAGGCGCTGCCACAGTTTTTGTTCTCTTTGATAGAATCGATTTCGGCGACGTCATGGTATATTCGGCAGTTCTCGATCTTACGGAGCTATTTGTGCGCCTTCTTTTTTATCAAACAAACAATATACATATATATGTAAAATAAGAAGAGAATGCGCCACTTGTATATAAAATATTCTATAATTTAGTCCCACAGAAAGAAGATATGTAGTCCAAACTGATCGAAAAATCTTAAAAAGAGAAAGAGTAATTGTGATCACTGAGAAAGAGGCTCAATTATAATTGCATAGTAAAAAAATTATAATCCAGATTCCTATTTTTTTATATAGTTATTACTATTATAATGTCGATAATAATAACTTTGCATAATATAATAATGATTTTTAATATAATTGCCAAAAATAATTATAATTACAGCTATATTTTTGTCCTCAACGATAGTATCTAACATTTATTATAGAATAGACATTAAATATAAATTAATAACGCATGGGCTAAAAAGTTTATTCTTTCTGTTTAATTATTATACATGCATATTAACAAGATAATATATATTTTATGAAAATTAATTCAGTTTATCAAGACATATACGCATACGTGTTGAGTAAAAATCTGATTTTCGCAAAGATGCTAAACGACGTTTGTGGAGAAAATGGACGACACAGTCTCCAAACACGAAATTAATTGAAACCATATGGATGGAAAGACAATGAATAACGAATAACGACGTACCGTTATGTTGCAAAGTATAATTTTCCGATTTTTACTCTCGTCGATAATCAAACGTCAACGCGACAGCGACAGCTGTGACGTCCCCGTATATTATTTCTCTTTTAGATCGCGCAGAGATTATCTTTTGATGATGCACGAGTAATGTCACACCGTTTCTTATGTGTCCACAAGTGCACGACGGTCCTCTCTCCGGTTGCTTCCCGCGATAATGGGCTTGTCTCCGCGTACGATGCGTGCAATTTAAGGATTTTTACGCGCGTCGTGACACCAGGCACGCGGGAATTTATCATGCCTTTCTTTGCGCGCATTCATTTTCCTCCATCGATCATCGCGCGGCCAAGCCGTTGTACAAGTGCGTCGAAATCGGTATTATGTTTTATTGAAAGTTATGTAAATTACCCTCGAATAACTTTGCATATAATATCAATTAAACATATATATATATACAAGATTCGGCAAAATAAATTCCAAATAATCATTAATAATAATTTTTTTAGTTGGCGAGAGCTCCTAATCATCCATCGAATTAAAAAAAGATACATCTTTTTGTTTCGTGAATAGTTTGACGTTTTTCTGTAATTTCTTTTGCATACCAATCGCAATAAAAATAATAAATGTATACTTATCGAAATTATGCTAGGTATGATTCTTATATATCGGCAATCTTCTGTCGTGTTCTCCGTCGAGATATGATCTAAGAATTCGAAAAAAATAAAAAAAAATGTGTGTTATATTCCCGAGACTTTACACCGCGAGACGTCTATCATTTTCTACAGTAGCTGTCGATTCTCGAGAGGCAATCTCGAAGGCCGTGCGGATGCTTTTCCCATAGATACTTGACGAGAGATTCGACGGTGTGCGCGTCATCATTCACCCGCGGCCGTATTATACACACATGCGTGACGTTCAAGGGGGAGGGACGAAAAAAGGGTTCCGCGAAGCGCTTAAACGCGCTTCCCTCTCGTCCTTACGTGAAAGGATCCAAACAGTCGTGTCTGAGAACGCAAGACTACCGTGTACCGTGGGACTCGAATTTTAATCCCGCACGCGAATGAGGCTCGTTCCGACAACGCTCGACCTCCCTCCCTCTCTCTCTCTCTCACCTCCAAATTCCGCAACGTGAAATTTCACCGTTTTGTGTGCTCCCGAGTGTCCGATGGGACGCGAGACGTGTGGGCGGTGTAAATTACGAAAAGAAGCTTTGACGCGCGCAAGGAACACTAAAGAAGACGAGAAAGATTCTTATTACAGTGTACATACATCTGAAATATACATATGTGTAAATCTGACAGAGTTATCATAATATTATATTATATAGATATAATATAGATATAATATACTCTTTAAAATTAAGAGGATGTCTTCTCATATGTGCAATTTAACACTGAAATTGAAAATTAACTTGTTTTATAGTATTTTTGTTATAAAAATTATCCAATCTGGAACGATAAAACTTTCAAAAATTACTTATATTTGTTAATTTCAATTTTGAATGTTGCTTTATCGAGTAATCGCAATTGCAAAAATATTGCTTATTAATAACAATAAATATTTAAAATTTATTTTCAACATTTAGTAGGTTTATATATTATAAATTTTATAAATATAATATTTTATAAATTTTTTTGATTATAAAAATTATTTAATCTACAACAGAATTTCCAAAATCCTGTTTTAAAATTTATATTTTTTCATTTTAATCTGGATGATGCTTATCGAGTTATCCGAATTACAAAAGTACGTTGTATTATTATTAATAGTAAACATTTAAAATTGATTTCTAATATTTAATTAATTAAAAAATTCTCATATCTCTTAACACGCAATTTTTTTAAATCTTACTTTATAAAGTAGTGACAGTATAATACCATGAGTGAATAGAATGCGTAACATACACGCATAATCAAAGTTCGCTTTGTCGTTCGGCGATGCCTTTAATTAAATTTCGGATAGATGTAATTAATTTAAATAATAGCATGTGTACACGTCTTTCAACGTTTCACATATATACGAAACGCGACGCAGGACCCTGGGAACTTTAGTGGCTGGTATCCAAGAATAAAGGAGGCGTCAAAAACAAGAAGCGTAGCATTACTGCGTTATTGCATAATGGATAATTACGAGAGCCGAAGACGTAAGATAAACCTCGTTTTACTCGCTCGCTCATTACGTTTCTCTTAATCCTCCATGTCTCGCGTATGTTTCGCATAATTCTTGCTTCGTTCACGCAATTCCCTGTATACTGTGTTTATTTTGTATCATTACTCATTAATTGATAATGGGAATCTCGCTCATTCTAATAATTTAAAAATTTTGACAAAATTTTCAGACTAATTTATGTACATGTGTCGATCGATTTCAAAAATGTATTTTTTCATTTTAATTTTGAATGCTGTTTATCGAATCACCGTAATTGCAGGGAAGAGAGTTTCATGGTTTATTAATAATAAATATTAAAAATTTGTTTTCAATATTTAATTAATTCGAAAAAAATTCTCAAATTGCTTAATATATAATTACATATTTTTTAAAATTTAAATTCGATTTTACACGCGATTATAACACTGAGCGAGTATAAAAATGCGTAACATTCCCTTCCTAATTATACGCTTTTATCCAAAAAAATAATGACTTTGAAAGATAAATTATATACATTACTTTACTTTCGGATAAAAAATAATCAATTTTGCGATTATGTTAATTTATCAAATATTAAACAAGAGTTACGCGTAGGAAAATACGTGGCACGGCGCGCGTGTGACAGATCGTTCCAGTCCGTGGCGCCATCTGGCGGTGCGTGCGATTGCGGCGCGAAGTACGACGCAATTCAGTTTTCACCGCGAAAGAAGCGGCGATCGACGCGACGGAGTAAGCGGAGGTAAAGGAAGAGAAGGAGGAGGAGGAGGAGGATCAGCGGCGGCGGTGACGGCGGCAATGGCATCCGTGACTGGACACTGCATACGATTTCACGGTAAGTGGGCCCCTGTCTTATTCGTGGGTAGAAATCGTAAAGATCTCGCGTGGATATCCGCCGCTAAATTGGATTGCAGCTACCTGTGTCTATCCTCTGTCCTCCCGCTCTCTCTCTCTCTGTTTCTCTCTCTCTTTGAGTATTCTTCTCGCTCGCTTCTCCTCGCTCTTTGTCGCGGCCACCGCAACTGCGTCGTTTTATTTCGACTTTACTCACGCGCTCTCGTTAGCGTTGCGACGATCGTGCGGACGAGGAGAAACTGTCGGCGAAGTCGCAAGATGCGACGAGCTCGGCCGCCACTAGCACGTCGTAAAATGTAATCTCGATGCAACATGAGTTTCACCGAGGTGACCGGGAAAATGGCGTCTTAAGCCCGCGATTACCTTGTACTCGCGCGCTGGGGATTTTACTTCTGCCAGGTTTTTAGGGAAGAAAAACAGGCCTCTTTCAATGCCGTGAGATTTTAAAGGTCCTACTCGAATATACAAACATCATCAATTTATATATTTATATATTTTGTCTAAAAATAAAATAGTTTATTTCAAGCTAGGAGATGTAAATATTTCCAATATTTATCCCTGTAAATTTAATTTTCATTCTTTTTTTATTTTTACGGGGTCTTGTTGTATTAGACAGATAAAGCTTGGAAGCATTTAAAATTCAGCGTTAAATATGTATAATGAAAATACATATTCTTATATTTCATCTTTGTCTTTTATATATATATACATGTGTGCGTAAACTAAAGTGAAAAAGAATTTCAAAAATATCGAGATTACGTCATATCCTGCCAAGATGATGATTTACAAGTATGATCTCGAAACTGTGCGATACGCAATACGTTGATCTATTTTCTACTTACGTCACTTTTGTTCGGAACCTCTCTCGTATATCATACGCCGCATGATTCGCGGACATACGTGATCTTCCGTTAAACAGCTGCGGGAAATAAATATCCTCGCGTAGATATTAATCGTAAACGCGTATATCTCTCGTATTGACAAAACTGCGCGAGGGATCGATCGCTAAATGTGCGTCGAAAATGAATACGTGACAAACCGAGAGACAGGGAGCTTCGAGAAAGAGAGAGAGAGAGAGAGGACTCGAATTCACGTCGTAAGTTATTCCGGCCGCGAGCGATGCGATGGCCGGCCGCAAACATCGAAGAATGAACTATGTGACTCTGATCGCTCGATCTTGTACATTTAACGCTGACATTATCGTCGGATAATTCGCACCGAGGCTCGCCTCCGGGCGATCGAGACGTCCCGAAACGCATTCCGACGCGCGTGTGTGTGCGTATCCCCGGGTCCGAGGGACCCCGGACTCGGAGCGCCATGTGAGATTTACATTCGGAACACGTTTCCCGTCGTCACATCCCGTGGTCCATGAGAGCACCTTGCTCGTTCCACTCTTATCGAGGCCCGAGACGTCGCGGCTAATCGTTGACGATTAGCAAGGGAGTAACGGTGCGCCGTTAATGTAATATTAACGCGATTGGAATTTTGATACTTTGCACACACGCCTCGTTAATGTCACGTTTTTCAAGATTCATCGGCCGGCATCGGTGTCAGTTGGCTTCGGTAGGCGAGAAAGATACACGCCTATTAGGAGAACCGCGTTTTAGAACTCGTTTTTAAAACTCATCATTTTTAAAGCGCCCGAGTCGAAATTTTGATCCTATATTAAATCTTAAATTCTGTTATTAATAGAAGCTACGATAATAAAAGAGATCTAATCCAAACATAAAATTTATTTCTATGTTAAACATAAAAGTGTGTCTGAAATTTCTATTTCCAATTTAGCATTAAAACAGGTTCTTTTTAAGTACTAACTTAGGAAACATGGTAGATTCAAATCAACTTCTATTGAAACTTCATCGTCTACGCATATGTTTCATATAATATTATTAATAAAATAATAATAATAAATAAAAAGAAATACGTAAGGTGCAAATTATCCCTAAAAATAGCATCAAAATAACATCAAAACTTTGACTCGGGTGGATCAATTAAACACTAAAAAAGAAACTTCTTTCTTTAAATTATAGCCAGAGATATATTGCATATGTGTGACAAGAGATGTAGATATATAAATTTTGATTTATCGTGATTTTCCTTCTTGCACGATGTTTCACACGATATTTATAATGACTGATCAATCTTTCGTGCATTGCGTTCAATAATTCCATCGTCTTACTGTCAGAAATCAAAGTCTGCTTCGGTCTCGCACTCTGTAATTTTTTCTCGTATTGGCTTCTTTCTTTTCCTCTTTTCCTCCTCCCTTCCCCCTTTCTCCTTGACTCTTCCTGTTTGCCTTCCTCCCGTCGTCGTCATCGTCATTCCACCTCGATCGTTTCGGTAGCCATGTAAATGGCATGTCGAAGTTTTAATTCGCCGATTGCGCGCGCCCGATTTTGCGTTTCCGCTCGAGTGATCGATCCGCGACGGTCCCGAGCTGGTCCCTCCTCCCCCTTCCCGATTCGCCTCTCCTTCTCTCTCTCTCTTTCTCAAATATTCCGGGATCGGTATCCTCGACTCGTCTCTGCTCGAGATGTTCTGTAATTTACGGTTTTGGCTCATGCTCCCATCGAGGTGGAGTAATGACAGGTCGATCGACTCCGGGCTACCATCTTTACCGATTTCCGTTGCCCGGCCCTTGTCTGTTTACGACGCTACTTTCGATATTACGATTCCCCGCGAATGCCTCGCGCGACGACGATCGATCCTGGGTCAGGCGATCTTGACGGGTTTCGAATTCTGGGAGACCATCCGGTGAAGGACTTGTTGCCGTCGTCCTTGACGCTTCTGCCTGAATCCAATCGACAGTCGGAGATTTGAGACTGATTGCGAGATGTATTGCTCGGAAATATCTCCAAGCGTCTTCGTTTCTAGCAAGAATATCTAAATTTCTAATATGCAGGTGTGATATTTAGCAGCTAATTAATTTCAATCGTCGACAATTTGAAACTATCATCAATTCTTGCGTAAAAAGTTGCCAACGAGTTTTTGCTCCTTCAATAATATCGTTATCGTTATCATGTTAATTGTAAAATGCAACAGTAATTTCTCGTGTATACATTTCGAAGAGATGTCTCTAATAAATTCATGCGAAATATGAGATTTAAGAGAATTTTAACACATTTACGTTTCAACTTTAATTTTTACTAATCATAAAGTGTATCAGTTTTTACGACCCATCGTGAAAAACTTTCATTTTCTCTCGGATAATAACGCGATTTTCAATCGTGGAATTTTCCTCGTGAAATTTCTATTAAAAATTCCATTTTCGAGAAAGAGTATAGCTCTTGTCGTTGTTACTCCTCATCGAAAAAATTGTACTGCAGGCTTTGATCTTCCCGAAATTGTACATTTCGGGAAGATCAAAGCCTGCAGTATAAAAAAATGACAAATATATTTATCGAAGAATTATGAATAATTTGTATCAATCGTTGCATTTGTCGTCGCGTCCATCAAAAATCCCCGTCCGAAGAATTAGCGACTTCACATCGGCGATTTTCTCCCCGATAGGAAGGAGGATTTCCCAGCCACCGGATCGGAGATC
Organism: Camponotus fellah; assembly: GCA_030586385.1. Lineage (NCBI taxonomy): Eukaryota > Metazoa > Arthropoda > Insecta > Hymenoptera > Formicidae > Camponotus > Camponotus fellah. Next base: position 1,861,462 of record JAPIVC010001004.1, read on the forward strand.
GTCCGAATCCTTTCGACTCGCTCCCCGACGCGCAACTCGGTCGTAAATCTTGCGCTGCCACGACGAGGCGAGGAGGCGCGGTCTCGCGTTCCTAAGTTGCCTCTTCCTCCATCGCGGTATCCGTCGTAAAACGGCAGAGAATCGTCGGTAGTTAGTCCCTGTAAAATCCTTGTTGATTCCGCCGGGTCGCTGCAACTGCTTCCGTACACGACGCACAAAATTGGCCTCCGCCGCGCGAAACGTCGTTCGCCAACATTGTTCTCCCTCGCCGAGCCCTCTGATTTACCGTTTCCACATCCATGAAGACGATGTTCTCGATCGCGCTCCCTCGTGCAAGGTATTCCGAAGTATTCCGAGCCATAAAGTGACTTGGGGCAGCGAAAAAGGAGATGCAAATTCGAAGCACGACTCGAGAGTTCCTGGTTACTCGTAGAAACGATACCTTTTGTCATCGATCGGGAAGTCTCATTATTTCAAGCGTACATTTCCTAGTGTCTTTTTTTTTTTAACGATGTATTTTAACAGCTATTGTATTATGTATCGCGCGAATAATTAACATGCCGAGAGACAAATCTCGTGTGCTAGGTACATCATGATTCAGAAATCGTACGATTCCGTGACGAGAGATATCCCGATAGTGAGCCCGCTCCCAGGAGACACTATTGCAATATAAATCATGATTCTGAAAGTCTTGCGACTCGAGTCATAAAGCAACGCTCGATCGCGAATAGCTGACATACCAAGATGCAAATCCGGAGCAGAGCCGAGGTCTCGATTTCTCATAGATCGCTCTCCCAACGTGACACTTGTGCGCTATAGATCATGATTCAGGAAGTCTCGCGACTCGGGGAAGATATTCTGGTAACGAGCCGTAAAGTAGCGCTCGACCGCAACAAGTTCGCCAGATGTGAAAGAGAATGCAAATTCGAAGCGAGGCACAAAAATCTCGTTAATTTCCGGTGGATCATTTCTTCGGTGCGATCCACTTTCGAGCGTCGTAGACGGGTGATTAGGAATCATCGGCTCGGTGAAAATGCTTCCATAATGAATCATAAAGCAACGTTTGACGGCGAGAATCAATGGCTCGAGGAAATGCAAATTCTAAACGGATGCTCGTACTTTTCCACTTTCCTGCCGTCGTAGACGATCGGAATTTTGCTACTCGAGAATCGTGACATCTCTAATAAGCGGCCGACAGAGTTTGCAGTTGATTCATATGATGGCGCTTGATATGTAAATGTTCGATAAATATTGTCTATAGCTATTATAAAATTCCATAGAAAAATTCGCCTCTTTATCTTCCTCTTACGTGAGCAATATTAAAAATCGAAGCGCACGTTTATTGCACAATGTTTTAATTCTTTTTATTAATAAAATATATTTTAATTAAAATATATTTAAAATATATTTTAAATATTTAAAATATATTTTAATTAACTATCTAGAAACTAAATACGAAATTATTTAAAGCGAATGATATACGTAAACAAATATATATTTAATTTTTCGAGGAGAGCAAAATTTGTTCACGTGTCAAGCGATGCTACATCAGTTTGATAATAATTAGGAAAGCAGCCAGAAAATACTCTCTGTTAGAGCCATGGCGTTAATCTAATCTCGAGTCAACTCTCATTCCTGAGAGTTAGAACTGTGTCATTCACGGCGCTTCAACTCGTTAAAGACGTAACGGATTACTATCGAAGCGTGTATTTCGACGTCCGTTCCGGATAATCGCGTGTCTTCGTCTCCGACTTGCTTATGGCGACGAAATACCTAAACGGCGGTACACAAACGGCCTCTCCGCGCGAGTAACACGGGAGAAGTACGCAGCTAATAGAGTTTCTCGAAGTGTATCGTCACGCGAGCTCTAACAAGCTTGAATTTCGGTTTAAATTTGTTCGTCGAAACGCGAAAGTAAACAAAACGATAGCACAACACGCGTACATGGCCCGCACGTGTCACCGGCGCTTCCCCTCAATGACAATCCTACGCTTCGAGAGGAGATCTCCAAGGCTTTTTTTTCGCGCGTCGCGTGCGCGAACAGCAGGACCAAGGTACGAGATGTCGCGCGCGTTTTTCTCTCACACCTCGCTGAAATTTATTCCGATTATAAATTTCGGCGCACGCGCTCTTCGTATTCCACGCCTTTGCGAAGCCGCTGCAACGGATAAGTGCATCGCGGTGCGTATACGTACGTATATCTCTACGTATATCCGTCTCGTCCGAGAAACCGGTTTCCCGTACGTTTTAATTTCACGCCGACATCGGCGCAATTCAGTTTACACGGATACTCCCAGTTTCCCTAACGCGTGCGTCTCTCTCTTTTGCGAGATTAACGCACGATCGCGCGCGTTTTCGTATCCTCGCAGCGGACAAAGTATACTGCCATACGTGTCGCATGAAATCCGTAAGATCGCTACAAGATCGAGGGCTTTTTTATACTCGACTGTCTCGACGCATCATCGATTCGCAATTATCTTCAAGCTGAGATCGAAATGTAAATAATTATCAGGTGATGTACAAATCGTGATCCCTGCCCGTTATTTCGAAATATATCGTCTTCATTTCGATGATTCATATGTACTGATACGCGACCTGTCACGTTAATAAGGACAAAATGAATTCTTAAATAAAATATAAATAATATATTTGATTATTTTTTCCACTTATCGAGATTATCGCGAAAAGAACCAAGTGCAACAAGTTATTTATTTTAAAGTATTTTGCCTTTACTTCGATCGCGCATGTAAGGAGTCTATACGTCTATATAAATACATACGTGTTTAATATTGTAGATCTTTTGTAAATTTAGTCTTAATCTCTTTTTCCAAAGAGATTAGGCTTTTTATAAAAATCCGGCCAATGCTTCGCGTGTAAATTGACTTTTTATAAAAAAGCTGATTTTATAATGAACCTCTGCGACATATACATGAGGATTATTTATTTTGATAGAATGTCAAGGTCGGTCGTTTACTATCTCGATAGAGATATATACGAGGAATTATGGCTTCGTTATTCGAAGTGTTATTCCTGTCTATATGCTCATTCATAGATTGCGCTGCGCGAAATCGTTTATTTTATAAACAATTAAAATACCGGCAATTGTCGAATACCGTCAGATCAGACGCGGTAATGATCGTGACAGAGTATGATACGAGAAACTATTGACTTTGTCCAAGAATGTCATTTCTATTTTAATCACTCACAGATTGCGCGTTCGGAGTTACATGTCGTGATATACGAGAAAAATAAGCTTTTTATGGTATAAAAATGGTTGATAATTATACATTTTCATGTACGTCTCATCCCAGTGATCGGTCATTATCGCGATACATTATGTTTCCATTGATAATTTTATTCAACTGTTCGTTTTTCTATCCATTTCCACAAATTGCATTTTAAACGTTTTTATAATTACAACTGCACACGCGTTATCATTAACGTCACTATAATTATTAAGAATAATTATTTAGCGTGATTTGTCAATTTGCTTAAGAATATTTTCAAACAATCGATTTTTTGAGTTGACGAAATTTTTTATGAATTTTCGCTCACAGTGACAAGTGCTCGAATCATTTAAACGAACGATAGGATTTTTAATAATGATAAGCCTCATCTTGATCGATTAATGACGTTATAATTTCACTACTTTTTTCACTCATCGACACACTATTAAAGAAGAACAGTCCATCGATATATTCTGGTTCACCACCGATTGATCCAAGGAAGCACGATGATCCACGGTGAAATCGGCAGCAAAAGTAGATCGTATATTTGATTGCGATCAAGACACTTTATCGATGAAAAAATTGTCGATTAAGAGATTGTCACTCGATCTGTCAAAAAGTCCAAATCTCGGATGTGACATTTGCGGAGATGCGCTAGTCTCAACACAGTCACATATAATTAACACAATTTTTTTAAAGTTTATATCAAAATGTCATATTAAAATATGTGTTGCCTTCAAATCATGACAATGTTTTTCCATCCCGGAGCATCACTTTCGAGACACTTTGATATGTTCGATTGTATGGATTTCTTTTTTCGATAAAGTCTTCGATATTGAAAAACTACCGCTTTGTTGACGAAGTGACGGGATCCAAATCTAAATCGTTTCTTTGATCCTCCTCGCGAGAGCAGGTCTTTTCTTTCTTCTCGACGACCTCCTTCGTGCCTCCCGTCCTTTTCGATGTAGCGAATGTGTCCGACGGAGGATTATCATTGAGATTTACATGTTACTACGCAGGTACCTCACTTGACGCCGATATCTCGATCTTCCGACCTTTGACGTCGTTTGCACCACTTGCACTATCGTACGATACACTTTCGATGCACTGTTCGTCGTTTCTGCTCTCATGTTTTCGTCCTTGATGATTTTTTGATGTCACAATATATCACGCAATTGTATATTTTATAACTGTAAGATTATTTGAAAGCATTTTAGACAGAAGCCTTTTATTTGATTAAATTGAGATTAATATCCAATTGACACTCGTATCTTGTCAAGGTTTATCACCGCGTTCGCATGTATAATTTTTCATCTTTAGATATAATTGAAAATATAATGATTATATTTTCAATTATTATTATGTTTATACATTATATTTATATAATATATTTATAGCAGCGACAATTTAAAAGGTCCTGACTCGCGTTAGCTTTCGAGAAGATATTTTTCGATACGGACTTGGTGAGATTGCCGCGAACTGTCGGATGCCAAAGCATTCGGAGCATCTATTCACAGAAGATGTCATAAAAATAATGATCGTCTCTAACGGTCGCTGTCACATCTGGAGTTAATCCAAGTGTCAAAAATCGCGCTTTCGTCACCGGCCGTTCGTCTCGTTACGGAACGCAGCTGATCGTCGCGCGCGTAACGTCAACCGCGTGTCTCTCAGGTAAGCGTCCAAAGTACGATACGTCAAGTCCCGGTATCGTCGTCACGTGGCGCGCGATCGCGACGTATCGTAGATTCGCGTCTGATCCGACGTCTCTCCCCTCGACGAAGGGGACTGTTTCACGCGGCTCGCGCAAACGTACGTCGAATGTGTACATGCGTGTGTCTGCGTGTCGTCGAATAAATTCGACTGTCAACTCACCTGCAGTATGTATCCTCGCGTATAATCCTCGTGGGTCCAACCGAAGGCGGCTAGGATACGTGTCACTTGCGCGGGGGGCAACTGGTTGAACAACTGATCGAGCAAGATCTTAAGGCGTATCGGCAGTGCGCGCGAGCCGTAGAGTACGAGGGATGCGACGTCAAACGCGGCCGTCGGCTCGACAGTCTCTGAAGCCGGTGGCCTCTCCTCCTTCTCCGCGACTTCGCCACCACCACCGGCACAACCACCTCCACTAGCACCGCCGCCGTTACGGTCCCCACCAGGAGCACCGCTGCCACCACTACCACTGTCACTGCCTATCCCTCCTCCTGCGCTACCATCCGCGAGTATCGTCGTCGTCGTCGTCGTCGGCGGCGGCGTCGCCGTCGTCTCCGTCGTCGTCGTCGTTGTCGTCGTCGTCGTCGTCGTCGACGCCGGGTGCTTTACCCTCCCTACGACGCTTTTATCCTCCCTACCAGCGGATCGAGGGCCGGAGACGACATCCCCACTACCGCTACCGCCACCGAGCCGCTGTTGTTGCTGTTGAGCCTGCTGCTGCTGCTGCTGTTGGTGGTGAATGCTTGACAGTCGCGCCAGCGCTGAAATACAGGTAAGTGGAAAAGAGAGAGGTCAGAAAGGATTCTCTGATAGCGTGCACACGCGCGTGCGAGCGCGTGTGTCGGTGGTGAACGTGGACAAAACGTCCTCTGTCCCCACTCTACCTTGTTCCCCCTCGCGCGCCCCACCAGTGTGTCCTAAGCTCCGGGTACTCCCACCCCCGCACACGCACAAACACATCTTTCTCCGTCGCGTCTCTCCCTTTCCGGTCGACTATATCGTTCGATTTCTCTCTTTCTCTGTCGCCCGGTCGTCCCCTCGAGCGGACTCGCTGGTCCCTCTTCCCCCGCTTTTCTCTCTCTCTCTCTCTCTCTCCGATTCTGTCTCCGGCATCGTCGAGGCAACCTAGGGTCGCCGTGGCACCGAAGGTACTTACTTACCCCTACCCGTCCTCGCGACCGGACCTATCGTCCCCACTCTCGATCGACCCTACTACTAGCACTCTGTCGGCGTCATTCCTACTACTACTACTACCACTATCGTCGTAATACTACTACCATTGCCGGCGCCGTCGCCGTCAGTCCGATACCACCACTAGAGCTGTGCCACCACTATGTATGCCGAGTGTGTGAGGACGACTACGACGAGAGTCGCGCGGCTTATCCCCTCCATTCGGATTTTCTCATGAGACTCCGGCATCCATCAACCTGCTGCTGCCGCCGACGTCGTAACGTCTCGACTCGTACGAGGACCATCCGCACGCTACCGTCGCAGAACGGCAAGGAGAGAACAATATTGTTCGAAGGTACCCTCCTCTCGCACCACGCAATTTCAATCGCTTAATTCCGCTACGATTCCTAGTGCGCTTCAGGATGTATATAAGGTAGTTTCCCCCCCCGAATTTCATAAAAAAGAGATCAGCTGTATCAGTTATATCAGCTGATATTTTTTTTCTTGACATTAGAGCAAAATAATGAAGACAGAGGTAAGAATTTTTGCAGTTTTAAATCCATTTAGAAAATAATGAAGACAGAGGAAAGAATTTTTGCAGTTTTAAATCCATTTAGATGATTTGTATTGCGACAAAATTTCATGCTTGTGATATATACGAAAAATATCTAATTACATGTAAAAGATATTAAATGGAAGCTTGAATTTTTTCGTAAATTATTTAGTGAAATTTAGTTTCCGATACGAATATCATTGGAAGTAATACGATTTATATATACGAGATAAGGATTTAATGTTTACGGGGTATGTCTTTGTACAGAATTCAATTTTGATTCAATGTTTGACTTGTATGACAGTGAGACCAAAGCAAGGCACAACACACTTCTGAATATTAGAGTATATATACAAATGTATATGTGATATAACTACCTGTTCAAAATCTAATATAAATTACTTTGCGCAATGTACAGATCATTCGATCCGAATTGGACTTTTGAGAAAAAAAATTAATATTACGAAGGAATTAGACAGTCATAAATGATCTTAATCTCTAATGAATTTAACTCGACTTATAAACTAATGTTATGTAACACAATTTTATCTTATTATTACTTATATCGAATAACACAGAATACGCGTATTAAAATGCACAAATAAAAGAATATGCATATATTAAATGCAATTCGATTTTTTTCAAAACAATAGAATATATTATCAATTCCATCGATTTCAACAAAATCATTATAACGCGATTATTTATCGGCGATCCGATTCTATTGGCTCACGATTCCTCGCTGCATCATTATCGAAAGAACGCGCGCGTGAGAGCAATCGTGATGTATATAGGATGCATTTTATATTAACTCTTTCTATCCCCCTTCATCCCCACCCTCTTGCCTTTAAATTAATAATCGTAGGCCACGTTACGAACGTGGCGCGAGATCGGGCGTGCGATAAATCGCGTATAATAAGTCTCGGATAAACGTATGACAAATCGACGTCGTATCGTATCGTCATGAAATCGATAAGGTCGGAGATTTATTGTTACCTTGAGTGCGCAACGTTCCCTAATGAAGCAAAAGCGGATCATCGCCTCCGCGTGCCCCGGTATCGCGCGTTATTATAATAATCATGGTCGGGAATCGCGTTTAAAGAAAAAAAAAAAGAAAATCATCGACGCTTTCTTGGACGTCGACGAAGTTGTGTGCGCATCGTATGCTCCGTTGTGTGGATGGAAACACCCATCCACGAAGACCGCGCGGACGCTTTCCCTCTAGACCACGTCACGCTTTTCGCACCTGACGATTACTATCTCGGGACACGAAAGTTTATGGACCTCCTTACAGTCCCGCGGACTTAGCGCAGATCGTATCGCGAATCGCGTACAACGCGGTGTTTCGCACACGACGAAAATGTTAATCGTGTGTTAATACACCTTTCTTATCTATCTCCCTCTCCGTCGACCTGAGTCCGGCACTTGCCAATCGAAAGTGACGGTCAAGGAACTCGCGAAATAAACGAACGATCAGAAATGAAGTGACGCAATTATTTTTTTCAAAGAGGATATTGCGATTATTTGTTTTCTCTAAAGTCGGAATCGTTAACAGGTTATAATGATGTAGTAAAATCTATTTATTTTTAAGTTTGTGATTTAATTTGATCGATTAAAAAATCGATCTTTTCGTTATAAAAATTTAATAATTTAATAACTATTTTCACGACTTATTAATTTTCAACCTTACACTAATAATAACTCTAAATTCAAATTCTAGAAATAAAAAGATTGTCTTAAAATAAATAGAAGCTATATATACTATATTAATTTGTCTTATTACAAGTTTTATGATTCGGAAATATTCGAAGAAGAATTTGAGAGAGACAACCAACAGATATATATAATTTCGCATTGTCGTGTTAATTGGAAAATCGACCGGATCCATTACGTCATTGCTTTTTGTGCAATCGATAAGATTAAGGGAGCGTCGATCGGCCTTTACTCGCGTGAATATCGTTATAGATGCCATATCGGGGGGAGACTCCCGACCGTCCTCGCGAGCGGTTTCAGCCCTCGCGGCAGGACTCTCAGCGTGGGATCAATAAAAATCACGGAGTCATCGCGATTGGGCGCCACTTGTCATTAATGACTATCCGATTTTTCGATTTAATTAAATGGCAATGACGATCTTGCCTAAATGCCGCTTCGTGATTCAGGCCGTGACACATTTTGAATTAAAAATTGTGACATTACACAACGATAAAAAGATTACAAAAACAATCTTCTCACCGCTCCAAATATACATTGAAAATCGCTCACGTTCCGCTTTAAATAAAATCATTAATTAAAAACAGATCCGCGGTATAATCGATAATCCCTATTTTGCGCGCACAAGATACCGCAGGAACACACCGCTGCTGATTATAAACATACATAACCGCGCGGAGAAAATACGCGGCCGAGAATGTTGAATATAAAAACAAATCGCGTCAGTCGGTGGCGTACGAAATCGCATTTCCCGCGGCAGTGATAAACAAAATAGAATTATCTACGGACCGTCGCTATTTACCCGATCCTTGTTTTATTTCCCCTGACAGGCGCGCGTTGTTTTTTTGCGTAATACCCCGCGCACGCGGTCGAAGCCAGAGAGAATCACGGGTACATGTGTGTCTGCGTGTTTATGTGGATGCGCGGGTGTGTCAACGAATTTTTCCGCGAGCATGTCCACGTATCGAGGGGACGGTAATCCGATATCCCAAACGACATCCCCGCGTGCGCTTGATTTGCGCGATATAAATGAAAATTAAACGAATCGCCCCGCGTTCGCTTTTGTTCGCGCTTAAATTAACGAGCCCGAAATATTTGCATCTTCACGATCATCGTATATCATGTCGACCTGCGTTTTATTTCGTTAAAGATATGAAACAAAATTTTTTTTCAAAGCGATTTTTTTCTTTCAAAAACTCAAATAATTAAAAAGAAGTTATATATTGTATACAGATATTGTTACAATAATATATTGTACAATAGATATTTTAATTATATATATAAATAATATATTACGTAATTTTATAATTAATGTATTTCATTATTATACTTATTAAAATTAATTATATTGTTATATATATTATAATGATATATGGTATATGAACACATATTGCTATAATATACATATATTTTCTTATATATAATTAGAAAACTATTAATTTTTCAATTTTCTTCTGGTTCCATTAATGTTTCGAGATATGAGAAAGAGATGTGTGTATTTTTTATAAATTTCTGTGACTCGAATGAGAATGCGTCCTTTCGATTCTGATTCAAATAATAGAGCGGAAAAATGTGCGAATCAAGAAAAATGGCTCTCGTAGGGTGCTTTAATCCTATCTCCGGAAGCGGTGCGAAGTCGAGGAATTATCCGTCGTTATTTACGTTTTCCGTCTCTTTTTTTCCGCGCGTTATACTTTCATTTTTTTCGTGGCATTCTCAGGAAATTCCAAACATTATCGATTGTAACAATTTATCAGACGCTAGTTCGATTAAGAAGACGAATAACGCAATCAAATCAATTACGCTTAACGACAGGATTGTTCTTTCCGCGCGATGGATACCAATATCGTGATCGTTGAGATACGCTCGCTCTTGAGTAAAATCTCTTCTCAGACAAACACGATTACACCGTCGATATGAATGCCTGCGGTATTTTCGCTGGCTACTCGATGCTCCCGGCAGATACCCTTCGACATTTTCGCGAGCGGAAAGCCCACATTGCCGCAAGTCTATCGACAGTTTTTTGTTTTCGTTTTTTTTTTTTTTTTTTTTTTTTTAACGAATGTACATCCCGCGGTTTGCGGGGGCGGCTTTCGACCCTTTTCGAAAACTCGAAAGCCTGACGGCCCGGTCGATCCCGAGTGCGCTCGGCCACGGAATGGAGATTCGAGAGTTTGTACGTGTATGTATGTGTGTATATACACATGTATATGTATATATATATGTATACATATGTATATAACTGCACGAGAGGACGCCCATCGTGGGATGTAATATCAATACGCCACGGAAGCTGGATAGTCGCGTCTGATTTTCCGAGCGCATCGGCACGTGGATAATGTTTTAATGGAGTTTGCGGAGTGCGAGGAGAGCAGGAGAGACAGAGAGAGACGGAGAGAGAGAGAGAGAGAGAGGGATACTTGGCCAGGGTTGAGGCCAAGGGTGAAGTCGGCACACGGTTTACATACCATTTACTCGCGCCCTGTAACCTCGCCGAACGCTTGTTTACAGTGCTATACAAACGGCATTGCCAGATTGCGATGCCGATCCCATCACCAAACTCCTATCGTCGCGAGTATTAAATAATTTTCGGGGCATTTCCTAAAAATTCAATTATTCGAAAGGATAATTTTTCCATTTATCAAAATTAAAAATAATAACAATTATGAAATGATAACATTGGCGAGTAAGAGCTAATTGTGGTAGATGCGGCATAGAAGAGAAAACATCTTTTTTTCTTTTATTAATTGATGTTTTTTAAAATTCTTTAATTTTTCTTCCATTTATGTTATCATTTTTTTTCATCTATTTTAAATAATTTTCATTAAATAATTTTTAATAGTTCTAACTTGAATCATTCGTGGGACACTTTTAAATAAAAATCAATTATCAATAGTTTGCTTAAAGACAATGAAAAATAATTTTATTTTGATTTAATTATTGAAAATGGCAATTCGATTATAACTGCATTAACATTTGTTACATACCAAAGCTAATACCACTTTTTTGACAAGTATTTTTGCAGAGAAAATTATTTCGTCAAATAACTACATAAAAGTGTTTATACTAATGCTTTCGCGTAAAATATTAATTATAATTTTTAATTTCGGTCGTTTTTTTCTATGAAGATTAATTAGAAGCAATTTATATAGTTCTCATTAATTAGTAGAACACAAAGTTGTACGCAAAATTCACACCTATGACGATAAGATAATAAAACGATACATTTTTTATACATGCACTTTTAAATAAACAATTGTAACGACGCTAATGTGTAATTGTTTGAATATTTTTCGGAAGCCTAGAATTGACGAGATACAACAAGTGATTCGCGATTAGAAATTGCATTCAATTTAGAGACCGGCGTTCAAACCTGCGCCAACGCTATTGTGATTTATGTGTGTGTGTGGCCGCGTTTATAATGACACTTTCAATCCGACGCCGGTCGTCCATTGGCGGCGGGCGGTTGCGATTATACCGTCCGCGCAAAGTAAGCAAGAAGTCACTTATTACGTTGTTAGACAAATTACACGGATGGAGTTTGCGTAATCCCCGCACCGCGGACTTCCTTCGGCGACTCGAAACCTCTCCTTTGTCTTATCTACCTTCTCTCTATCCTTGCCTATACCTTTCCGAGTATCAGCAAATTCTGGGCACGCAAAGGAGAAGAATAAAAAGTAGATGCAATGTTTCGAGCAATCTGATTGAAAGACTCTGTCTCGGTTTTTTTTTAACCATAGGAGAGGATCTGGTGGATTATCTGTGTCAAAAATTAATAATAAATCTAATACATTTCGAGATTCATGAATTTGGCATCGCACAAAGCACTTTTAGCCTTCAAATATAAAATTAATTTGTGAGCTGAAATAAAAATTTGCTCTACAGAATTAAAATTTTCACATTCATGAATTTTATCGCATAATTAAAATTGTGATTTATTTCATTACGGTCATAAAAAAGTTAGTTCGATGTAAGATAATATTTGTACACGAAATTTTGAGATTAAATTATATATTCTACGGAGCAAATTTTTACTTTAACTCACAAAAATTATTAATTCTATATTCTACAAATCTTCTATAAATTATATTATATATTTTACAGAACAAATTTTTACTTTAACAAAAATTATTAATTTTATATTTTACAAGGCTTAAAAGGTTAAAAGTTGCACAATGTCAAGTTCATGAATCACGAAATGTATTAGATTTATTTATTTATTTATGTTTAACGTAACAGATACATCCAATTAGAAAAATCTCGTGTATTTATTTATAAAAAAAATTAACGCCCCAAATCTTTTTTGACGATCTTCGTGAAGTCTAGAATTCGAAGTCTAGATTCAACTGACCTATCTATTGAAGACGAATAATCGAATATCGAGTCTCGAATCTCGCTTACGCATCGATGGTCTCAAATTGCCTTTTCGTCCTCGCGTGAGACTTTATGTCTTCTGCCATGGCATTTCGCAATGCCACGCTGGAACAAGACGGTTATTACGTAAAAGTTGGCTCATAGTCAGCCCTGACACGATCCTCGCGCGGAGGAGATCGATCGTGCTACCCGATCGCTTTACGGAAAGTTAACCAATACCAGCATGCCGGAGGAACCCCCACGAAGGACGAATAGGCGGTCACCGTGTCCTGCGCAATCGCTCGCACGAACGTGTGTAAAAGACACCGGTGCACGACAAGAGTTGAGTGACCATTATCCTGAGACAGATAAAATCTACCAGGTGTCCGGTAAAAAGGACGTTGCTATCTTTTGCGATGTGTTTTGATCGTGATGTGATGATAAATCGATGTTGCGTGATTCCAGCCAATGTGATTGCTCTTATATCTCCTTAATTTACTTTATTCAGATTATACAAAACAAAATGCACACACACACACACATTCTGTTATGCAAATATATTGCCTGTGTTAAATACCGAGTGTGCGACTCATGAGCGATGAAAGTAAATTAAATGGTGAATAAAGCATTGATAATTACGATTCTGATGCGACATGTATCTTGAAGGAATTAACACTTCAGTATTATCACATATTTTTAAATACTCTATACGCACCTGCTGTTTCTTAACATTGTTCGAGGTATGTTGCGACAAGGCAGTCGTTGGGAAACGAAGAAAAGAAACCGCTAATTATCAAAACTATCATTTGTTACCGAACGTAGGGCGGTCGCATTCTCGGCATGGGGTATTTGATGAGTTTTTTGACGGTCCCGATCGCGTTGTTAACTTCCTTTTTCGCGCATCTTCCTAATTGCCTTTTTACAAACTCTATTTTTCAACGTGCACGAGTGGCGATTGTATCGATAATAGATGCATATCATTAGATAGCAATTTAAAAATTATATTTGTTTCTTTAGGCTCCTAAAATTAATCTGTTAACCTGTTAACTTATTAAAATAATTGTTTAACAACTGGAAAAATGTTCTCGCTCTAAAGTATCATTGATTGACACCTCTGATGCGCAAGTGTCAGTCTCGGACTTTCACTTGTGAAATATTTGCTCAACAATTTCAGGAACTTAGTGTCTCTTCAGCTTTGCACGACAATGCCACAAAAATCGCAGAGAAAACCCATGATTTGCATGGTTCACTCGGTTTCGTCCCTCTTTTCACAGATGAATCCGCGACAGGTTTCATTTCTTTAGTTATACTAGCGATACTTCACGCAATCTTTCCTTCGTGTTTCCATGGTATTCTCTTCCGCGGGGTATATTTCTCCTCGAGCGTTGAATAGCGCGGACAATGCGGTCTCGACTCTTGCTGAAAACGCGTCACGCCCTGCGAATGAAAGCCGTACGAGCGTTTCACGGACCTGATTGTCCGATCCTGAGAGATCGCCTATCGACTTGTCTGATCGCGATGCCAGTTTGATATATAGAGTATGGGCAACAATTTAGACGAAAGGATTTGATTGTTACATTCGAACAAAATTATATTCTTAAAACAAAACGAAATATATGTTAATAACACATGATTTTATTCATATTTATTTATTTTCTTATAAATAATTACGTCATACGAAGAAATGAAAAATATCAATTTGCGACAACAAATAAGATTCCATGATGAATTCCCGGTAAAAAAAGAGTCCCGGGAAAAAAAAAGTGCAAGATTTGACGACTGAAGAACTATACAAAACACTGTATATTTAATTTAATGGATTCATTTATCTTCTTTTTCTGTTTAACATCGATAATTCGATCAAATATTCCTATGCCCATAGGATTTTCGCGCCGCTGTTTTTTTCCAAACGCATATTGTTGATGCAATGAATCCGCGAGGTCCCTGTAGACCCAGCGCGATTACAATCGGTTTTTCGCACCTCGTATTTTCGCACAACGTTCGACGGATAGCAGGGCGATTTCCGGCTACTCCCGAGGACGATCGTTCTGCTAGTTCGCGGAAAATTCGCCGAAAAAAAGCGATAGGAAAAGCCGCCACTGCCGGCTTTCGTTTCGAAGAGGGGAGAGTAAGGGATGGCTATTCGCGAAATCCGGAATTATTTTTGCGCGTCGACACGCGCTGCGCTACGAAGGGGTTAATTTTTTAATGGACGCGTGAGCGTGCGTAAAAAATAATTTTCGATCTTTCAAACTTTTGAGAAATATGGAATTATAGTCGAAGAATTATATACTTACCCTTAAAATAATGCATTTTTAGTTAGCTATCTCAACAAAAGATGTTTTCTTTTTACGTCTTATTTACAATATAATGTAGTATTTATTTATTATTATTCGCAATATTCCGTCTGTACATGTATACGATTATAACAATTAAGATTCCACATTTCTATGGTCAAAGCGGAGAACTTTACGGGTTTGCCGGGCTCGGTTCAATTCGACGTCAGGTGTAGGATCATCTCTTCGCAGATCACGCCTGGTTCGTTGCGCAAGGCGGTCGCAACTTGGACACGAGCTGATCATTAATTTTACAGCCGGATTGAACACGGAACATCGTCGGGATAGAGAAATAAATCGGCGCTACTTTGTCCGAGCGTTCTATTGTTCTCACCGTCCTCTCATAAACTACAAATCGGAGAAAACGATCAATTAAAGACATTAATATTACATCGACGCGGTAATATTAATAGCAATATAAATAATGTGATAGAAAAAAAAAAAGAAAAAAATGTTCATTTATTTTCTTACCCATCGCAATTTCATCGGTATCCAATGATGCAGCTTTAACGGTAGCGCAATATTTTCTCTCCCTATCTACTTATCCATCTATCGTAAAGAAGCGGCGCTAATTTACGAATGAAGAAAAATCTACGCTCGAAAATCTCTCTGCGATTTGGAAAGCGTGCCGACGATGAATCTTTAAAATGAGAGGACGTTGCGGCGGCAGAGCGCGGGAAAGACAATGTATCGCGCCACACCGCGCCTGCCGATGCAGGTATATGGCCCCGCGGCTTTATATATCGGGGCCCCTCTTTCTCATCGCCGGAAAGCCGACGATTAGGCCAGTTTTGAAACGTAATGTAGCCGCCGTCACGAGGCCATTTGTCTTGCCGCGCGTTGGTGGACGTCGCGCTGCGGGATATATATTCTGTCTCGAACTCTGGAGGAGCGTATAAGAGCGAGGAAGAGAGAGGGAGAGCGAGAGGGACCCGCAAAATAATTGTTCGCTCGATGAGATGAGGGGCCTTACACACGGGTCCTTACGAACGACCCAGAGCGACCCAATTCGACGTACTTTTGTGATCCAAATGGGATGAGTCAACGATTGATGCTTGTGCCGGCCATTGGCTCCTATCGATTTTGCCGCCTGTCGATGGCTTTTTCGTTCTTTGGCCTCCGTCCGCCTCGTCGAAATCGTCTTCCCTTGGAAGGAGTCGTCTTGGCTTTTTTATCGCCTCGGATCGTGTTCTTTCAGTGAGTCTGCAAATGGCATCTTTTTGTGGTCGCGAGCGAGGACTTGCGTTTCATGCGTCGTAGATATGTCTTTTGAAACTGTAGCGAATAAATTGGAAACCGAAAGTATCTTGTATAAGGCATCTTTATCGAAATGGCATCCAAAACTTGAATCTTTTATAGATAGATTAAAGAGTAATAATTAATAGTTTTAATCATTTCCCCAATATTTAAATAATTTTCTTAATAAAAATCAATTATCTAGCACGAACTGAAACATTCTCCTCTAAATGTTGTCGCGATTATCACTAATAATTTACGGATTTCGGCGAGCGCGGTTCAACAAGTGCCGTTCGTACGTGAATGCGAATGGAATTCATCGATTCATCACATATATCGACGGTTTTTGCTCCTCCGAGCTTCCGTTTTCATTTCATTCCTCCCTTCTTTCGTTTTGCTCGGTGCCCTCGCGATCGGGCGATCGGTTTTTTTACTTCGCGGCTTCGCCGTCCACTTCTTCCTGCCCCTCATCCTCGGGAGAATCCCGTGAGATACGAAGGATTAAAAACCACGAATGTACATATCACGGACTGGTTTCCCGAAAAGCGAGCCAATCACTGGCGCGGACGATTTGACTCGGTTCGAGAGTTCCATTTAAACAACGTACAGGTCAAACGACATCACACACGAACGACGAGACGACTAGAGATATACGATGAGATAAAAAAAAAAGGAAAAAGAGAAATATAGAGGCAAGACACAAGGTTGTCGGACAAACGCAAGATGGACGTGTCCTGTCGTGCGAGTCCTGCGTCGCGAGAAGGATCCCTCAGCTTTGATGTGACCGCCATCGGGCTTCCCCTGCCTCCCCCGACCGATGACGAGGACTCAACCATGCGAGATGGCCGTTTGACATTTTCACTACGGGGGACGAAGTATGATAATAATAGGTTTAACTCCGTCCCCGTCAGAGCCCCGCGTGAAATTGTCTGGAAACCGGCCCCGGTATATGTCTCTGTCGTCGATTTTTCCGGATCCACGATCTCGACGTAGATGTGGACCGATCGCGGGATTAGCCAGGCGAATGTTAAACGGATTCTTCCGCCGGTGTTTCGGTGCAATCTAGCAAAAACAGAAGCCAATCTCTTGTAAGAAGACAAATCGAGTTGACTTGACAGGTAAAGCTTTGCTGAGTATGATATATTCGCTGGTATTGGTTCTTATTGATGCAGAAGATTTCATTTTCTGATGCACAGCATCTTTCCGGACATATTAAAAATTTAAATAGCTCCTAAAAATTAGAGAGATATAAAGCATAAATTTGAAATAATTTTCTTTTCACATCAGACTCTCTTCTCTTCACTCCGAATTTTCCGAAGCTACGATAATTCGAAAGAATATTATACTGTTGATTGATGTGAAATGATCTGTGTATTAAAAAAATACAATTTTAAGCCGATGCTCAAACGTTGAAAAGGAATAAATGCAATTTTACAGTTGTCTGAGAAATTTTCGACGGCAAAACATATAAAATGCTGCCTAAGATTAATCGTAACAAGACTCGCGTTCTGTCAATCGTCGGACCACGTGGCATAAAAACGATAAGTGCCGCGTTCTATCGATCGAAGCGGCTCGTGCGGCAATTAATATCTATTATAGCGGCGGAAGTGAGAGGAGCGGCGTGTGATCGCGCCGGGGAAGGACGAGAGCGCGGATGACGTGCCAATGACGTCACTGCCGGTCAACTACAAGTATTTCGCATTAGCCCTCCCCGCTCGCCGGCTAATTAATTGGGTTAAAAAGACGTTAGGCGAATTGATCGGTCCATTCAAAGGCGGACGCGGCAGCATCGACGTGTGCGCGCCGAGATAAAGTTATTATTCGCTCGTATCAATTTGATACGCCTGCGCGATCGCGTGCCGACGCGCTATATCCGCCTTATCGTTTCAATTTGCTCTCTCGCGTAGATCGGGACCGTTTCATGGGAAAAACAGTCGCTCGAGCCGCGGCTCTTTCCCGCAATAACTTTCGTCCCCGTCCCGCGGTGTGCGTCTCGATTTTTTTATTGGACCTCTACTCGAAAAGATGGGAAAAAATACGCAGATCGCTCCCCAGTGTGTGAAACCAAACAGAGGCCACGAACTTGTCGAAAGATTTACGGGGGGCTTAATTGACGAACCGTTTAATTTTCGTCCATCGATTAAGAGTGTCGATAGTTGATTATATTTTATAGGAGTGACGATTGTAAAATTAGATTAGATAAGGTTTGATAAGATTAATGAGATATTAATTTAGGATTAATGAGAAATTTATTTTATTTCTATGATCAGGCATTTATTTTTTTATTCTGGTCAATCAGTTTCTGAAACCGGACAGCGAAAAGAATTATGTAAAGTATGTTTAAAATCCGGAAATAATATCTTTGGAGATAAACTTTCGGATTACAGCGCTTTTTGTAGTGTCTTCTTTGAAGATCTCTCGCGCGAGTAACGAGCTGACGAAATGGACAAAAGAATTAGCGAAATATTGCATCCTTGCGGAAAATCGTTTATGTGCGAGGAAAAACGGCGTAGCGCAATCACGAGTTTACGTGAAAGGCCCCCCACATACCCCGGACAATCGGGGCCTGTTATGAATTTTGGAAAACACTGTATCGTCCGCAAAAGGCCCCCGACAGTCTTTTGTTTGCCTGTCACCGAATACTCTGGAGATCTCTAGGGATTCCCAGAGAAGATCGAATCTTCTTCACTTCGCGTAGCACCATCTTCGTTCTCTATCATCTTTTTGTCTCCGATCGTCGTATATTCCTGATTCGAAACCAGGAAGAATGCTCGCAATGATTCTTCGTCATCAGTAGATATTTTCGAAACGATAGGAACAAAATTTCTCGGTTTATGTTTCATTTTAGATATCGATTGTTTTATATATGTACATTTGCTTTTGTATATAGTATTTTTTAAATCATTCATCCATTAGATTATACGAAATATCAAGATTAATCATGATATTGAGACAAGATCAAGACAAGATTTTTAATTAATTGTCAAGACAATGTCAAGATTGAAATTATTTAGATTATGGTCTTGTCAAGATTATTGACCTTTGAAAAAAAACTAAAATATGTACATTCGTAAATTAGATGAAAAAAAAATGATTATATTATATACGAATTTAGAAAGTTGTGTTTAATAGATAAAAATATTTATACCAAGAAATTTAAGAATATTTAATACACAATAAACAATATAAAATTTTACATAATTATTTATCTATACAAAACTTTGAATACAACACATGATTTCTTTGATTGTATGGATGTGAGCTATATTTACATTCTGATGCCTTTGTATCTGTAACTGCCTTTGTATATAAATGAGAATTCGTATACAAAGATAACGAATACACATATATAATATTTTGGAGAGTAAATAATTAACACATAAATAGTTATCCTAAATTATAAGGATTATGTTAAATATTACTTTAAACAATTATTCAATATCCGACTAAAATTGATAATAAAATCGAGACAAGATAAAGATCTTGTTAAGATTCAAGATCAAGACAATATTTAAATTTTGGAAAATTTTTACTCAATACCAATATAATATTATTACGAAAAACGTTTTGTATCATATGCAGTCTCGTTCGCTATAAAAGATTGACGGCGAATAATTAATCGATCGCTAACCGGAAGAGAGTTTATTCGATGGCACCTCCGACCTCTGATTCTCACCGCCCGAGAAGGAAGAAGATTCGCAGGATGACGCGCCTCGCTCGCTCGCGAGTTCTCGAGGGACAGGAGGGACGTGGATATAGAGACCTTAAGGCACAATGCGACGCCTGTGGGTTAGCATTGACAGGAAAGGGCCGTGTCATCCCAGCCATGATACACCCCATTGTGCGCCCAAAGGACTTTCTGGAGACTGCATTATCGTTCCTACATCTTTTTATTAGACCGCTGGTCCTGATTTCTCTTCTCTCCACCCGGCCCCTGTTTCTCGTACCAAGAGAATATATGCAAGAGACGATGCTGCTGGGTACACACCATACACATACGCGCGCCGCGATGCGTCAGCAAGAAATGGGAGCTGCATCTCCTCTCCCGCTCGAGACTTCCTTTCGAAACTCGGCGCAGAGCTCACCGCGTGAGCGTAATTAATTTCGTCGGCTTTGATGGCGAGAATAGGAGCCGATATCGGAGATCATCGGGAAACGACGCGATTTCAAGTTGAATACAATCGATCTTCTTTTCAACGGAATAGGATACGTGATGCTGATACATTAGAAATCAAATGAATTGATGAGAGTCACGAGGCAATATTCACTTTACACTTTACTCGCATCGCTTTGCATTTTCCTTAACGATTTAATTAGAAACCTGGTGCTTTATATTCTCAGAATTCCGCAAAGTGTGAAAACTTTGATCTATCTCTGATACATTGGAGGAAGAATGAATTAATGAGAGTCAACGGTGATACTTTACGGTCTTCCTTAACAACAGTTTAATTAGAAACCATCGATATTCTCTTAGAACATTGAAATGTGGAAAACTTTGATCTACTTTGTTAGGACGTGTAAATGAAACTCGTAAACCCGGCTATCAATTTCGAATTTGTTTTTCGAATATGAAATTTCATTTGCGAGCGGACGCGGTGAAAGCCGGATCGATATTCAATTTTCGCTGCAGCCGCAACAAACTTCGTGCCAATCGATCAATAATCATAATCAATATGAGGAATACCATCGACCCCATTATCGCCGCGTGAGAATTATCCGCCGTTGCGGACGAGAAATTCGCTCGCTGACATTATTCGCGCTGACAGAAACGTCGACGGGACGGCCGAGGACGATCGATCGCCAAGCAAGCGACTTTTAGCCAGAGATTAGGCGCCCATGGCGAAGTTGACGATGCGGCGCGCGATCTGCAAATTACGGCGAGGAGAATCCGGCAATTACCCGACCGGAGTCGAGTGCAAAGGTGACACGCTAACGTGCGGAGTGATTGATTTTGAGCGAAAACGCGAATCAGGGGGCAATTTGTCAAGCCGTCGACGTTCCATCTCTCGCAACACGGCAACGCGCAGCGTGAAGATACCGATCTCCCTACTCCTTTCCGAGAGCGCGTTCGGCTTCCTTCACCATCCGATAGCCGACGTCGATACCGCACCGGCCCCGCCGGCGATGTGTGCATATCGCGCGATTTTCGAGCGAGCGCGAATGGACAATGCATTTACAGGCACGGGACGTGGCCGTCGCTCGCTCCTCGGCCGCGATTTCGCACGTGGGAACGCGCGGGAAAAGGTCGACCGGATCTCGAAGACAGAACACGGGGGTCTCTCCCTATCCGCGGATCGACAATGCGCGCGAGAGGCGAATAAAAGAAAAAGAGAGATTGCGCGCCCCCGTATCGAGGCGAAGCGCGTTTTCCATAACCATCGACAGCCGCGCGTTCCTTCGACCATTATCGAGCCGTCGCTGCGAGATAGAAAGGCTGATTTAGAAACGCGAAATCGTACCTATTGGCGTATCACTTTGCACGAGCAAGGGCAACACCCTGCTTATAAACGCCGCGCGGCGAAGGGGTGTTCCTTCGAGAAAAAGAGGAACCTTCGTTCCTTTTTCCAGCGTGGGATGAGAAAGCGCGACCGATACCTTGCACCGGTACGGTCCGATTGAAAGGTCGATTTGCCTATGTAAAGGCATTTTCGTATAAAACAGAAAGAGATTAAAACGAGATGTTTTTTTATTTTCGCTGCAAATAAGATCGGACGCGGATGGTAGCGCGTCAGTTTCAACGAAAATTAATTTTCCGATAAAATTGATTAATATGCACGAGATACAAATTTTCTTATATGTCTATATGCGAAGTGTGATTAAAAATCCTCATTCGAGATTTTTAATAATCTCTCTTTGATCTCCCTGAAAAATCGTAGGCGAGAAAAAATATCAAAGTCATTGATGTGAGAAACGATTCTCGTTTACACTTCTTCGAAGAAGGATAAAAATAAATTTATGAAAAATCTCGAATTTTTTGAGATTTAATCACACGCTTGATATGCCTCGTGCACATTAATTAGAAAAATTAATTTTCGAAATTAAAATTTGTATTTTCACATATAATTAATCTCTCTCTTGTTTACAATTTTTTGTATATTTTATTGTAAATTCTACAAAAAAAAAAAAAATTATTTTCGATGTTAAATTCAAGAAGAAAAATACGAGGACAGTTTAATGGAAAAATATTTTCAAATATAAAAGTTCGAAATTATCTCTCATTTCAAGTTCGCGCGAGGAGAATCCTTTCCTCTGTTTACTTCGAGCGTTTCACGACGACGCTGCGCGTTATTCGAAGATTGTAAATCGCTTTAATGGAATCTACGAGACCGCCGACGTATAATGAAAGCTCGCACCGTTAATCGCGCCATATAACAAACGCTCACGGGGCACGCATACGTCAGTCCGGGATCGTTATCTGGTCTCGTCGCCCCGGTGTCAAGAAGTTAGCCCTCTCGATGGGGGTTGCCGAAAGAGAAAGAAGCAGAGATAGGGGCGGTTAACTCTCGGCCAGTGTTTTCACTCCCTCCTATTCCGCGCAGGAACACCCCCCGTTGTCTCAACCGGCGCCCGTGATCCCGCTATCTTGTGTTCCGGACTTTATTAAAAGACACGCTCCGAAAGAGAGACCGATTGCTCGCCTGTGTGGGACTCTTGATTGGATTTTACGATCCCAGCAGCTGCTCCACCGGCGGTTTTCCTTCGCGGCGAGTCCTTCGCGCGACAGGAGCGAGATCGATCGTAAACGAAGCGCTTCTTCGTTTCTCCTTGGCCGGTTTTATAAGCTCGTTGCTTCATATATCGACCTGATCGACACGGATATAGCGAGGATTAAGATGTGCGAGAAATGCTTAATTCGATGCACGATAATAAATCGCATTTTTGCGCACTCGTTTAATTAAGTGTTACATAGAAAAAGTTCGAATTAAATTATTCATATAAATATTATATTATTTTATTATAAATTATATATTATATATTATTATAATTTAAAATAGTTTAAAAAGTTCGTGGCAATCAACATCCGGGATACGAACATCGCTTAGAGGGTCTATTATGGTCCTTGAAACGAGATGAAAATTATAAAAATGAGCAGATTTACTAGATTTCGACAAATGAAATTGTAGATATTCTAGTGAATTTTCTCACTTTTGTAATTTTCACCTCGTATCAAGAATCGTAATAGACTCTTTGGAGTCGCATATCACTGAATAACTCAGTGATCTAGAACAGTTGCCCGGAAAGCAAAAGATTCGGATTCCCGATCCAGCCAGATGCAATTCAACATTAGTTTCTCCTGTTATCTCCCGTATCAATGGGAACATGATACTAAAAAGTATCGCATGTAAATATACCGTAGGAATTTTAATTACTATACCAGCAATGAGTTTAAACACTGCCTTTCTTACTGATGTTGATTTAGGAGCTTATATTATTTCTACATTAATTATATAAATTATATAAAAATTACATTACTATAATTTTAAATAATTCAAAGCTTATATTACATGGATACATGTATTCAATTCCTCTTTAAAGAGTTTCGTTTTAGATCTAATAGTTCAACTTTATCCAAATAAGACATTTGAACCATTAGCGGATCAAGTTGTGAAAAGTTTAATTATCATTGTAAAAATATTTACGTCGATTAAAACATCTGATGTGCAAGACAATGGTTTATCTCTATCTTGGCTTAACAGAAATTTGAGAAAAGCTTAATAGCTTAATAAACTTTTCATAATTTGATCCGCTAATGGTTCAAATGTCTGGATGAAGTTGATCTATTAGAGTTAAAACCAAACTCTTTTAAAATAGAGAAATTGAATATATGTATCCATGAAATATAAGCTTCAAACTATTTAAAATTATAGTAATATAATTTTTATATAATTTATATAATTTGTATACAATAAAAAAATTTTAATAGTAAGAAATTCTACTTTTGACTTTTTAAAAAAATAGTTTAGAAAAATCATGTTGCCAAAGGAAAAAAACGTGTCACGAGACGAAGACGACAATGTATTGTGTCCTCTCGTTCAATAAAAAATATTGTCCGGATACGAGACAATCTGAAACACATGACAAGAAGACGAGGGGAATAATCGGATGATGGAGAGGTTGATTTTTAACATGTAACACATAGTCGCGTGTGGCCCGTTAGGGGCGATAATTAATGGCATACATCGTCGCGGGCATAAATATCGCTTATTATTATAGGCCGAGATATGCGGCCCGAACCGGGCCAAAGTGGTGGTGTCACATTTGAATAACACGCCCGCGAACTAGTGCATAAATTTCTAATTACAAGAAGGAGAATACTCGTTCCCATCCACGTCGGCTTGCGACAATAGCGGACTAAGCTCTTACGATCGTATAAAACGTCGCTTTGAGAATATATAGCGTTGCTGAAAAACTGATTTTCGCCAATGAGTTTGTTCGTAGCAAAATTATGTCTCTCAAAAGAAACTTTTTAAATCAAAGAGATAATACTATTGATGTTAATGTGATTAGAGTTGCACGAGATATCAACAATATCAACATCTTGATCTATTGTTTTCTCTTGTCTCAAAATCCAAGACAAAATTAAAACAAGATTTTTAATTAGTTGGTATCAAAATTATGTGGTCTTTTCAAAATTATTAATTTAAAAGAAAAGTTAGAATATATGTAAATTGAATGAAAAAAAAATTACTTATTATACGAACTTAACAAATTAAATAAATAAAAACATTTATATTAGCAAATTTAGAAACAATTAATACAATAAATAAAATAAACAATATAAAATTTTATACAAATATTTAGTTAGACGCATTCTGACGCATTCTATCATTATATGTAACTGTTTTTTTTTTCGTAAATATATATATAAAAAATATGTAAAATATTATTTGAAGCATTATTCAATATCAGGTAAAAAAATCGAGACAAGACAATATTTTTGTTATAAAGATTCATTCAAGACAAGATTTAAATTTTTTATATAATATTTTTATTAATATTTTCTTATCTCGAATGCTTATGCAATCTTATTTCTGAAAGGAAATTGTATAACAATGTAATAAATAATGTAAAATTGAGTATTCTCTTTCTTGTAAGGTATAATAATAGAACAATTGTACTTAACATAAAGAATGTTTATTATCGAGAGCATAAGCATATTATTGAAATAACGGTGTCACATTGTAAAGAATATGCGCATCATAAGACTGGTGCTGATAGATGCGGCAGCGATAAGAATTTTCATCAAGATTAATTAAGATCGGGGCGCAGTTATTGTAATTACTTGCGATCCGATCTCTCGAGTGTATCTAATTATCGGGCTTAATCTCGGCTGATCACACACTCCGCGCAACAATACGAAGTTGAATGATGTAAACGATCTTATTAGTATTCTCGATGCTCGTCGACGAATGACGGCACACGATGCGATATAAAAACGAAGTAACGGGTATATCAATAATAATAGCGCCGGTGCATTGATAATTATATTATCTAATGATACGTCTCCCCATAGAGTTCATGTTCTCAAGAACGCAGGAAATTGTGCCCGAATGAATATTCGACATTTACATTTAATACTAAAAAATGCGATCGCCCGATTTTATAATAAATTACTTGGCAAATTCAATCATTTAATTAAATTGAATTATTTTCAATAAAATGAATTATTTTAAATAAAAAATGTTTAACAAACTTAGCTATATGATTTTAATATGTACATATTTAATAATTTTTCATACTTTGATACTTCGCTTAAAATATATTTTTAGCTCGATGTACATAAATTAATATAAAGTAAGTCTTAATATTTTTGTAGAATTAATATTTACTGTTACCTGAATAAGAAAACATTTCCGCAACCGGCACTTAATTTGTTAATTGATCAACATAAATGTCTACATAACTGGATGGCAACGCAACTATCAACTCCTGCGAGGTATATCAGCATAAATAACATTGCGCGTTTTTGCTTTATTATCGCATAGTGACGGTCGTATCGAGTGGCACAGAAGGAAAAACGCGGAATTGATTTTGCAAAGTGGACAGGTAGCGTTGATCGCGAAACGCGTAATCGCTTTATTTATTAATGCACGTCTTTACTTTACGAGGGCGGGTTACACAACCCCATAAATAGCGTATCTTATGGAACCTAAAAAACTCTCGGTGACACTAAAATCCGTAGTTTACACCCGTAACCAACATTTACGGTCTCTTTGATCGTGGCCGCCATTGACGTCTCTGTCATCCCAATTAGGACGTAGTAAAGTTTCCCCTTTTTTTGTGGGACGCCGTTTTAGGGTTGAATGTGACGGAGGTTTTCGTCGGTAATATCTTCCGCAAAGGGACATGGCACGAATCCGCCGTGGAAAAAAAGAGAAAAGAGAAACCGGTTGTTTCTCCGAGAAGGACAATATGGGTATAATCAAACGAACTACACCGACGTAATCGTGTCTCCAGTCTCCACCGAGAGATATCGATTATACGATGTCCCTTAAGAGCATTCTTGAAAAGCGTTTCCCGAGGGTAGTTATTTATATACTGAGTTTCTCTTAATAAAAAAATCGTAAAGTCACAAAAATCTTAATTGTATTATTTAAACTGAATGAGTTTCGAAAAATGTATCATTTGTTTTCGATTATACGCAAATCTTAAGGATGTTTTGTATGTACAATCCCAGCAAAAAAAGTAGCTGACAATCAATATTGACGAATATCCACTTTTGTATTTTGAGTATGAGAAATTGTGTGGAATATTACAATTTGATCTTAGCTACAGTGCAGAGATGTATTTTTTAATATTTATTGCGTTTTTACTGAAATATTCCGAAATTTTATTAATCGAAATGATTAACTCTTGACAAAGAATTTCGCCTTGTGACAGATACATGGCTAACTTCATTAAATTATATTTAATATCTTTTTTTAACCAGTTAGTACTTGTATAATATTATTTTCCAAATATTTCCTCTGTATTTAAACTTTTGCAAATTTTAAACAAATTCTGAATATTATTTTCATGTGTTTTTGTCATTTGAATCGACGTGATTATATGTTTCCCATAAGAACACATGTTAATTCGGCGCAAATTAAAATCCTTATAACTTGTGAACGCTTTAAAAATTGTACCGAAGATTCTAAACATATGTAAGAACATTCTGTACAATTTTCATTAAATTGTCAATATTTTGAAAATAGATACAAAATATCCTTAAATTCATTTCCGTATCTGAAAGACAGTATAAAACAGCGTGTTTTTAGCGATGCGCTCAAACCCATTTCCGAGAAACGCGCTTCTCACGCGAAGGAAATCGTTGCGCGGCAAGCAAAAATCGAGCAACAATCACTTGAATCATTTCAAAACATGAGAATTTAATTGCGCACGTGCGTTGCGCGTTAGATTCAGAGATCGAATCTCGCTTCAATTCTTCGACAATTTAAGGTAGACACGCGATGGGGACTTTCACTTTCAAACGGTATGGCCTGGCGATCGTGGCACGCTGCTGTGCTAATTGTATTATTAATTACGGTAAGAGAGCCGCGAGCGTAAGGCGTAAGCGACCGATGCGCGCATAATTAAAGCTGCATTTTCGCTCGCTCGCTCTCTATCTCTCTCTCTCTCTCTCTTTTTTGCCACATCGTTGTTGATCGCCTTCGCATGCGCTGCGATCGTTTCCTGTCGCTTCGTCGTTGCTGTACGTGTTGTACGTCGGCATAGTGCTATACGCAGTCATCGGTGATTTTCCGGAGATGGAACGGGAACGCGCAACACGGAGAACGAATCGCGTCTCACCGCGGGGGATCCCACAGAAAACAAGATCTCATCAAGATAGCTAGATGCTCGCACTCTGTTGCACCGACCTGACGTACTGGCCCCTGCAACTGCCATGCACCATTAACCGAGATCCAGCTAGAGACACCTCGTGTATATGAAGAAGAGAGAGGGAAAGATGACGAGATATAAGAAGGGACGAAGGGAGAAGATATGCGGCTAGTCACGTCGAGCAATCTTCCCTTTTTTCATTTTCTCTCTCTTTCTGTATCATTTTCATGGCTGATTTCTATTTCTCTCTGTCTCTGGGAAAGACTGGCGATCGTCGAAATAGGAAATCGTTTAGGTCTTCGAGAGAAACCGAGTTGAGTGAAATGCGCGAACTCATTACGAACACTTAATGTTTGTATGCGCTTCCCCTAAAATCTCTGACGTTTATAAGCACGCTACGTATGCGTGAAATGCTATTTTGATGAAAATTGTTATGTATTTTAAAGGACAAAACTTCCTCACATGAGCAGCTGCCGGATCAAAAATGCGATTGATTTGTCAAGTGAAAAAAATAATTTAAACACAATTATAGTTACACGGAAAAAAATTAAGTGTCAAATTAATACTTATATACTTAAATTAACGTGTTCATTGTTTCCTATATACGCAAGAATATATAATCTTCTTAGAAGAATTTAATAATCTTAAATTTTAACAATATTATAATCTTATTTGAATATTATAATTGTCATCTCAAGAATACAATATAATTATCTTGATAATAAAAAATTTTCTAAATTATAATTTTTGATTTAAAAATGTGTTATTTTCTATCTAACATTATTTCTTTTCCATTCAAGAAAATTATTCTTAAATAATAAGAATATATTTTTCTTGATTGAACTATATAAAATGACTTCATTCAAGCAAATTTTCTTCAGTTAACGCAATATAATCTCATTTCAAGTTTTTCATGTTGAAATTAAAAATATTTTCAAAACAAGAATGTTCTTTTTTTCTGTGTAATTACTTATACACTTTCATATCTTAACAGTAAAGAGAGATAATTCGATTTGACAAATAACTAAAGTTGCGTTCTCTCTGTCCTCAAAATAAATAAACACTACGCAACAAAATGTCAAATCGTAGCGTGCGATATCAATAATGCTCCTCCATCGTTTTTTATCGAGAAATATTTCCGCGTTTCCTCGGCATTTCTCCCTTCTCGCCAGAATCCAACCTCGCGATACATAATAAATACCCTGTTCCCTCCTTTCCCTCCTCCTCACCTCCGAATCTAAAAGTTGGCGAGCATCGTTTCCTCATAATCGCGAATGACGGATCGCGATGTAACGAGGGTCAGTCGTATAAATTACAGTCCGACGAGATCTCGCGTGTGTTACGTAGTACGGCGGTCACACAGGTGGGAACGGACCCCCCCCGTCTCTTCCCCCCCTCGTGCGCATACTTCTGACGAGAGAGCGAGGGAAAGACAGTATTTGTATATACACCTTGGTATATCACACAGGCTGGAGGATACATCCGCGTGCTGATTGGCTTTAATTTGAAACGGGCGTCAAAAACCGAGCCGATGATAGTACGCGCGGACTCGAAATGGATGGTTTTCACGGGGCCCGGCGATCGGTACCATCCAGAAGAGAACGGGCCCCCGGCCGGCCGAGAGCGGACGGCGATGTTATCTGGTCCGGTGGGAGGCATCTGCCGATATGTATACAATGCCATAGGTCCGCTGGGATTATTACAGCCTTGACAAATTGCCGCGGTGAAGGCCGACCCTGGTAATTACGGGGCGCAGAGAGACGCAGATATAAGGACCGAGTGCGCGCGCGTACATACACACACACACACACACACACACACACACATATATATATATATATATTATACATACATACATGTATATACATATGTGCATCGCGCTATACATTCGTATGCGTTGCTCGTTTTTCTGTTCGCGATCGGTGCTCTGATTGGCAGATCCGTGATGCCATTATTGGGAAAGATTTTTCGCCTTTCACGACGCATCACGGCGCTCGTTCGGTCTCTCGCCGACGGCGGCCTCCGTATTTATTTTGCGAGGAGCATTACACCGAAGCAAGAGCGTTAATTAATTTTGCTTTCACTCACGGACGTCATTTTTTTCATACGGAAGAAGCGCGGGAGCCGTGACAATTCGTCGCTGCGAGAAACGGTCTCCATCAGTAAAATATAGATGATCCCGAACATGTGTTACTAAAAAAGAAATCGAAGAGAAACATTAATATATTAGAACTAGTGATAATAATACTGCAATTAAATCAGGATATTATATTTTGCAGATATTATTATTTGCAGATATTTTTCTTTGAAATGACAGTTGGTACGATATTACATAATATTATATGTCTAATTATATTATATTATGCAGGATGAGTCGTAAGCATGTTTTAAAACTTTGTTCCTGAATAAAAAATAAGAACGATTGTCCATACGAAAAATATTTCGTTTTGGAAATAATGGAAAAAATTAGTTTCAAATATTGGTTTTATCTTAAAATTGTAAGATGTGCAGCAAGTGTATTTCATTTTATATATCAGATGAAGATCACTCAATTCTTCAAAAGAAATATGAACAATTGTTCTTACTTTTCATCCAAGAATACACTTATACAATTTTAAAACATACTTACGACTACTCTGTATAATATAAAATTGTGCGTACGATATTACATAATATTATATGTCTAATTATATTATATTATGCAGAGTGAGTCGTAAGTATGTTTTAAAACTTTGAATAAAAAATAAGAATGATTGTCCATACGAAAAATATTTCGTTTTTGAAATAATGGAAAAAAAATAGTTTCAAATATTGACTTTATCTTAAAATTGTAAGATGTGCAGCAAGTGTATTGCATTTTATCATATATTAGATGAAGATCACTCAATTCTTCAAAAGAAATATGAACAATTGTTCTTACTTTTCATCCAAGAATACATTTATACAATTTTAAAACATACTTACGACTACTCTGTATAATATAAAATTGTGCGTACGATATTATTATAGAAGAACCCAGTTTATGTTTTACTTATTAATATGCGATTTATTCACCATTGAATTACTATCTTATCAATGCAGTCCGATAAGTTAGACGTAACCTTGACATTGAGCGATTTAATATTTGCTCGG
The DNA here is from genome assembly GCA_030586385.1 of Camponotus fellah. NCBI lineage: Eukaryota > Metazoa > Arthropoda > Insecta > Hymenoptera > Formicidae > Camponotus > Camponotus fellah. The sequence goes on from JAPIVC010001004.1 coordinate 1,892,709, forward strand.
CTCGATTGACACATGATTGGTATTCACTCGTAAATCGCTATAAAAGAATGAAGAATAGCACCATGAGTGATCGACAAAGCGCTTCCAGGCGGCTAAGGCGGGGGTGTTGTTTGGCAGATCAACTCTTGGTACACACGAGGGGGTCCGGGGGTGGAGCGGACGGAGAAGCGATACAGAATTATTGCTCACACTGCCTTCGCAAACCTTTCTTGGCGCTCATCTCGTACTCGAGCGTGTACGTGATCTCGTAGGACGATGGCTACCAGACTTGAATCCCGGTATGGTCGTGATTACGCTGGATATATCACCGCCGATCGCTGCGGGGTTCGCGTTCGATGTTTTATTTCTATCGGACGATGTAAATATGGACGTAAAATATGTGCAAGCATGAAAGAGTCCTGGAAAAAGATTAAAATTAATGCATCGGGGTTAATGAAGGGTCAGGAAAATCATCAGTTATTAATGGAAACAGAACTGTTATGTAGACAAGGAAGCAATGTCCGGAATCTTTAGATCGAATTTTATTTTGGCAGTATAATTGGATATGATATTTATCAATTTTATATATGATAGAAAATATATATGTGATAGAGAAAATAAAAATTATATCTAAAATTAATGACTCATAAATAAGATTGAAATTAATATATTTTATAAATAAATTAATTTTCTATTTTATATCATATTCAGGTGAATTTAAATTAAAATTTCTAACATAGAAAATTACGGGGAGAAAAGCTACAAATGCAGAAAAATTGAAAATTTTAAATCTGATGCACAAATAAAAAAAATGTCAATTTAGCAATATTTTGTTGTATCATTTATATAGAAAATTGTAAACTATCCTTAAATATTTTTTTCTATCTTAGACCTTTTCACGAAAAGTTAAAAATTTAAAATTAAAATTCAATTCGCCGAAGAAAAAGCTACGGATTACGAGTTTTCCAAAGAGGTTATTGCCGCAAGTCCGCGAGTCTCTCGACGACGATTCAGTTGATGGCAGTGGCTGATTGTGAAAAAGAGAGCACGAAGGAGAGTAATTACGAGTATCCGCCCCGAAAATGCGCGGACGTCCGTAGACCAGCCAGCCAACCAGCCAGTCAGAGCCCGGGGCATTAATATTTTCCCCGGTCTTTTCTCAGACGGTATCTCCAGCGACGACCTCGGCCCATTAGCCCACCTAATTTATGCATCATCAGCGCAACCCTTTCCCCTTCCTGCATCCATCTTTTCGACTGAAAAGTTTCTAAAGATTTTGCTTCTCTCTGCCCGTCTTCTGCTTCTTTTTCTCTCTCTTTCTTGCACTCTCTTTCTTCCTATCCCCCTTCTTGTTCCTCGGCGATGCGGCTCGCGTCTTAATTGCAAGGAAAAAGGGGTTCCGTGCCTTTTCAACGCGGAAAACTCCCCTTTACGCCCCCGCCGCCTCTCTTTACAGAATTATAACAAAGAGCCCAATAAACGGTAGATACCTGTCCGTTGGATTACCAGACCACAGGCACAAAGGTCGCTATAAATTCATAAACATATCGTGAAACTCTTACGGATTTTACTTTGAGGATTTCGCGAATTATGACAATAACACAATAAAACAACTGATGTACTGATTTAATTGGTTTCGAGCTCTCTTATGTCATGCCTCTTATAAAACAACACGTTTCGATTTCGAAATTTATTTTTACGCTAGGCTTATTTAATATATCCTTCTCGACTAATAAAAGTAGTGTCCAAGTTATCTATAAAAATTTCTAAAAAGTATAAATCTCTAAAAATTTTGAATTATTAATATAATTCAAATATAATTCAATAATTAATATAATTCAAATATATATAATAATTCATCCCATCAGATTCACGGATAATCTAATCCGAATTTTCATTAATAATTTTAAATTTAAAGAAAATATTCTTTTAATATTATTTTAATACATATATATAAATAACCTATCAAACTTTCTCTGTTTAATATTCATACTAGACACCTTAATTTTCTTCTGTAGGAATTATTTAAAATCAGTAACGAGTGGGCGTCACAATCCCGTTTTCCAAGAAAGAGCGCATAATGGTTTATCTATTCACTCGGATGGCGCATGGAGGTTAAAGGACGTCGCAGATTGGTGGATCCTGGACAGTAGCCAGGTGCGTTCCTTGTTGTCCGTGACGTCATTAATCCACCCATCGTTTTTCAAGGGAGCGCGAGGGCATTGTGTAACGGGCGGGGGATGCTACGCAGCTGCTAACAAGGACGGGTTTGCCAACCTCCGTGCCCCGATACGTACACAGATATACACATGCACGTTTACACGCACACGTATGTATATACAAACATTCTACGAAGGATTCCATGCACGGTAGAGAGAAATGGCGGATCCGGATTCTTGATATTAAAGATTCTGCCTCCGACCATGATTCGTTCTCTTCCAACGAAAACGCTCCGTGATTGTTTCCTTTGGCCGTGTCTGAGTGTTGGTCGTGTACGTGAAAAATGGTCGACATATGTCTCTTTCCGTTCCGAAGACTTCGCCTACGATTCGAAAATGAGATCGTACGATCGTACGGTTGGATAATAACAGGACAGATGCCATGTTCCAAATTAATCAGATTTTAAGGGCGTTTATATACCTGACCCTTTTATTTACAATTATTTACATAATATCGTAAAATATATATAATTGGAGACATATGCCTTGGAAAATTATGAGAACAGAGTTGAAACATTTTTTATTTCTTTTTTATTTTCTCCATATTACTTGCATCAAAGAAAATTAAATAAAATTTTTAAGTTAATTATAAATTATTCTATAATATGTTAAATGTTTGTATTTAGAAATCATAGAAAATTCCGAAAAAAACATCAATTTTTCTTACACGTATATAATTTCATTATATAAATTATTATGTAGTGCAATTATATTTGTACAAGAAATATTAATGTTTTCTTTTTCAAAATTCTTAAAATTTCTAAATATAATAATTCTAAATACAATGTTTCTTATAATTTCTAAATATAACATTTAACGTTATAAGATAATTTATAATATAATTAGCTGGTTTTTATGCATTCATTATAATTTTATGTAATATCATATAAATCAGGAAACACGTATAATACGCAGTGGACGCATCATCCTTTACAAAGCACTCTGCGATAGCTTTCGATCGAATATACCTGCTATTCGAAAGAAATAACTGGCGTTCATTAGAGTGTTCATTAAAGCTCCAATTAACTGCGAGTAACAGATCGGGGACGTCGCGCTGCTTCAATAAACGTCGTGAAAACAATGATGGCCGTAAACGTCGAGCTGATTTATAATCGATAAATCTGCATCGATTCCTTGCCGTTCTCTCAATGAAACCTGTCCATTTTGGAATCGGGAGCCAGAGGATATTGGATGTAACGCCATCGTGACAGCATCGAGGGACGTTACGAGAGCAATGACAGGAGGAGGAGGCGAGGAAGAGGGGAAAAGGAAGGGGGAAAGTAGGGTAAATGAGAGAGGAGGAAACGTTGTGGACGAGGGGGTGATTTGGACGGGGTTTAGAGACGGGGCTTGCCCTAATGAAAGAGAGCTGAGCTCCCACTCAACTAGTTCTCTCATCTGTCTGGTTTCCCATGCGAAATAAAATATCGCTAATCACTCGTGCGCGGGGCGGTAAGTACCTTCCGTAGGACGTGCACGCGTGCATCTGTGTACTTAGTGCCCTTCCCAAACTTCCCCCTCCTCCCCCTCTTCTCTATCCCCCGAGTCATCCCCCTCCCTCTGTGGTTGTGCGTTCGTCCCACGATGATGGCGATTTTGGCCATTCTTCTGGCTCAACGATGACTAAAAACGAAGCAGTCCTTTGTTCGGTAACGATGAATCCCGCGCGTTATGAGCAAGATATTAAAACATGCCACAGATTCACGACTGTTCTATCAATGCAGGGATTAGGGAACAGTATTACGTTACCATTGTTTTCTTTTTTTTCCTATCAATATGTCGCTTCCTCTTATTATTTCATCATTTGTATCAGTTCGTATAATTTTAAAAAATAACAAAAGTCTAATGTAAAATTTATATTAAAGATTACATAAGAGAGAAATATGTTCAATGTCGAGAAATAAATTCTTCTATCCGTTTATTGAGGGGAACATGCGCGTTCCAGAAGGAAAAGAATGCGGCTGTACACGCGTTGCGTTTGCAGAAAAAGAGCGAAGGACAGGGAATGTGGCAGCACGTATGATGGCCGCTTTCCTGTCGGTTGAATAAAAAATTCAGTTTTAAAGCGACCGCGCGGCCGGGACAACCCTTTGTCAAGGGGGACAGAAGGGCGCCCCTTCAGACGAGAGGGCACGCACAATGCGTGGGGCGTGTGTCTCTTGGTGTGCCCTATTTACACAGCGACAGCCTCGGAGAGAACTGATGTGTCGCGCTCTCTCTGCCCTTTTTATCCTCACCCTCCGATATTCTCCCTCTCGCTCGTGCATTCCTTGCCTCTTTTTCGCCCTCGTGCGCACCTCGCCCCACGAATATTGGCGTGGACAAGCCCCCGATGTATTGTGAGACCCTTCGAGTGATCCCAGCCAATCGGGGCACCGCATGACGATTTTATTATGAAAAAGCGAAACGTTAGGGTGGATCGAACCCCTTTGCAATCCGCGAGGGGTGAGGCGAAGGCGACGGGACAGGTCGGGCGTTCGCTTGCGTGTCCCGAATGTTTACCATCTTGCTGACGAAAAAAATGGAAAGGAAAGAACAAAGTCGAGGAAAGAGCGAAAGAGCGAAAGGGTGATCCTGCCGCCAACGTCGACGTCGTGTCGACCGTAGAACGAAACTTGAGGGATCCGCTTTAGTCGAGAGATCATTCCTCGTGCTCGCGAAACGAGGGTTGGACAGTCGCCCTCGTCGAGTGAGGATGAACTTCTCGTTTTTCCCGACGTGACGGTCTCGAGAGCCCTTAATTTCCCTGTTTTCGCGTGCGACACGAGCGTTAAGCCGACTGGAAATGAAAAGCGCGACGCGGCTCGAGACGGATCTGCTCTACGGCAACGTGACAGACAGCTAGTCTCGGCAATACTTTCGTGAATTATTCAAGGATTCGTCAGCGGGAAACATTGTACGAGATGTCGTGTCACGAGTAAAAATTGCACCGGAACTTCACCGATTGTATTAAATAAAATAATCGAAATTGGATATCGTGAAACTCGCGTGATTTTTTAAATGACTCTTGTCATAAAGATTCGTGAAAATTCAGTAGAAGGATAATTTCGAAAATTTGAAATCTAAATATTATTACCGTACTCGGTATTTCAATGTTTAAAATTCAAAGGAAAAATAAAGTTTTATTTTAAAAATATAAAATATACACACGAAAACATACAAATATTCTTTGGTCGATTTTAATTGCAATTTTAGCGAAATAATTCAAATTTAACATGTACCATACTCGTATTTTTCCCACAATTTTTTTTAACAAACTTTTCAAACTCTATTAAACAATAGTAACGCAAGTGAGATACATAACTGTGTGTATTGCATAATCAATCCTTAAAGGATACACAGTTATGTGTCTCACTTTTAAGGAAGCTATCGCAGAAGCAATTATTTCCTCGTCTCGGTGTAAAAGAAGAGTTTGAAAAGCTAATAGTAGTGTTATGGAATTGCCGTCGCGACGAGGAACAAGATCTTGAGGCTTCTATCTACGAGCACCTGTCAGATAGACCTGTCCGATGATAGATAACGCTTCTTACTCTCGCTCGCCGCGCTTCCGTGCCAGTCTGTCCCCGGGACCGGAAGCAATACATAGTAATAAAAGTAACGACCGAGTCGTGGCCACGTGTCATCTTTCCGGGGACGAGCAGTTTGGAGACCATTGCGCGCCGACGCGATGCGACGCAAGCCGGCTTGCACTTACAACCGGGGCCGGAAGCTAGCCCACGGGCTTCACGGGTGTATTAATAGGGTGGCGCGCACACCAGGAAGAACCGAATGATTATCGGTAAATGACAGAAACCGCAGATCGCCTGTCGTCGACTGCGTAACGTCAGTCGTGCGCAGGCCGCAGCGCGCCCAAGAGCCGCCATATGTCGGCTTCGTCCGAATTAAAGTTGGCGACCCGGATGAGCCATCGCTCGGCACTTTCGACAAGTTTGAACTTCATTTCACCGATTGTCGTCGTCCCGTCACCCGCTTCTCCTTCGATCGAGAGTCAGAGGGGAGGAAAACGAGGCTTTATCATTTCGAGGTACTTGAGATTATCTTCATTTCGAAAAATGGAAGATGAAAACTTTGAAAAATTACTATTGATGGAGATGTACTATATGTATGACTATTTACGTATGAATATCATGAAAATATTACATGTTATATTTTTTTCGTTTTAACGCACGATTAATAGAAACAGTAATGGATCCTGATTGAAATAAATGTAACAGTTACAGCGAGGCTGATTGGACAAATTTTTATCAAACGCATGATTTAATTTTCGTGTTCGATGCGCGAAGGGTAAAATAATCAGTCACTTTTTTTCCATTCGTTTAATACAACATCCTCTTGTTTGTTCCGATCAAACATTGAACGTTGCAGCGAATCGCAATCAGCTGCGGAGAGGGACGGGGAAAGGGGCAGGGAGAATATTACGGTTATCGTCAATATTAGTAGCTGCTAAAATGCTAAAATTCGAGTAAAGTGATTTTTAAACGGGATAATGAGATTTACATACTCCATAAAGCGCATATACTGCAGATACATCGAATTATGTTAATGTAGTGCGCCTCTAGAGTGAGAGTAACACTATAATTTTTTTCTTCTTTTTTTAATTATGCCATTATCTTTAGAGACGCGAGCGTGTATGTAAAATATAGACATTTATGGGTCGCGCGACATCTGCCTGGCTTCCGACTGGCGCGAGATCGAGAACTTCGTAGCAACCTGTCCGCTTTTTATGGAGCAAGTGGGAAAAGGACGGAGGAGAGAGAGGCAGATAATTAGGTTTGTCCGAATAATTGGTCTTAGGAGAGCCACCGGACCTATAACCCGGGTGCTCTTTCTCTTTCTCTCTCTCTTCGCTGAGCAACGGCTCGCCGGTAATTTGTCCGAAATGCCTTCCTCGCCTTCCTGGATCTTCCTCCTTTTTTTCTGACCTCCGTCACGATACCATAATGAAAACGGCGAAGTGTGGAATTGGCGGGCAATTTTCTGGAGTGTTCCGTCCGATCTATAATTTTCGAAAACTGTCCACCTGTTCCGTGACGTTACGAAACACGGGGACACGCTTCGCGGAATAGCACACGCCTGGCCGCGTAGATCATCCATAATTTGTTAAAACATCCGATTTATACTAATTCCGGGTCGAGCCGAGCGGCGTCGTTTCCGCGAAAATGGAATTTTTACAAGAATGTCGAAAAAATATCAACATATTTTCGTAATAGACAGGAGTCGATATCGTAATACTACAAATTATAAAACATTCCAGTCAGATTATATTTCTGACAGCTCATGTTCCTTGAAAATACACATTTTGTAAAAAACATTTTGTATTTCTGTTAAAATTTTCTCGTGTACAAATTTTTGTGTTCAATTTTTAACATACTCTTATGTTAATGTAACATATTATCGTTGCGTTATTTTGACATTTCTGCGTTGAGTTAATATTCACTGTTTCTAAGAGTTAAAACAACACAATTAATATGTAAATGCACGAATTTTTTGATGAAATATGTTATATGTTAAAATGAACAGACAAGTTGTGTTATTTTCCTATCTATAACAGTCTTCATATGTTAAATCGATATATCTCTTCTGTTATTTATCATAAAAATGTAAGAATAACATTTTCTTTTAATTAAATTTAACATTATAAATATGTTAATTTAACATAAACTTTATTTTCAGATAAAGTTTAAGTGTTACACTTTTGTATTAATTTTTAAACATATTACTTGTGTTATTTATTTACATACTCGCCTTCTGTTAAATTAACATTAAAATTAGAGTGGATAAATTGGAACATGTGAAATATCTTAAATTTAACACAAAATTTTTTACTGTGTATCTTTAATATTCTATTTTCCATCGTCGATCTTAAACAACGTTAATTGATATATTTTACTAAAAAAAAAAAAAAAAAAAAAAAAATCCATAAATTCTCTCCCGAAAGATCCGGAATAAAATGAGGCTATTTACAATAATATCCTCACCTGTTTACTACGCGTAACTATCGGCACGATGCATCTTCGCCGCATAATACGAATTCGGAGGGAGGGGAGCAATTTCAGCAAACATCGTTAATCGACATTAGACCATCGGTGACTGTCGGTAATAGCCGGTTAGGCCGATATCAATTTACGACGCGCATACAGACCGCATCGTGCCGCGGGTTTAACGACCGTGGCCCGATCCAAAGACGGTTTCCGCCCACGGCGCGACGGCATAAACCGATCGCCGGGGAACCTGTCGCTTCCTAGGCGGTTAATTGTACGCGGAATTGCATTCCGCCAGCCAGGGGGACGATGCACCGATGCCATCGCGATGCGCGCGAGCTAGGGCCACGACACATCGTTAATTCGTTTACAACTTCCACCGCATACGTGCGAGCCTCGCCAACATATATCGGAACAAACGGACAGACGCTTAATGAGTTTTGTTGCGCGGGGAAGGAGGGACGCGCGTTATAAGGGGCGAGAGGAGGAGGGGGGGGGAGGAGAGAGGTGGAATAGGGCCCCGGATACGCGTACGTACATATATACGTGCACAGCACCGGGTTATATTCGTGATCGCTAATAGGAAACGTATCGCGGGTGAACGGAATTAACGGAAGTCTCCGCGCGCGTCGCCTCCCGGAAGACGCCGCCGACGCCCGGTCACGATACAATTCGCCTGCCTCCCCCTCTTTGATCGATCGATTCCCTCCTGTCTCGTTTATTTTCTCGCGGATAAAGACGCGTACCAACGGGCGCGGTCCGAGCGCTCGGCTCTCGTTGGCACATATCACGCGTCAACTTGTCACCCGTTATATTCGTCGACTTTCCCGCCGAGAACGATCAACGATACGTTCGTTATCTCGATTCGGGCGTTGAATCCAAGCTGCTCTGACTGGCACGCAAATTGCCATTTTTAGATTTACGTGCACGCGCCCTCTTTTTAAATCTAAGCCTGTACTCTGATGGTCGGGGCAAGGATCGGGGGTGAACTTTGAAAAATTTCGTTATACCCTGGCTTCATTTAAACGAACTTTTTCACGTCGTCTCGAGCGAAATCTCCATTTAATTCGGCAGGCGTTACTAAATTTATCCACGAATGATTGTACTTGTCAAATTTTTACATTTCCAGACACGTGGCTGCTCTACAAGTTTTTATAGCTTTACGCTTTTGCGATCTCTTATACATACTATATAACTTTCAGAGAAATATACATGCAATTAATTTTATAACACTCTATAAAGAGTTCAAGTTTAATTTAATTATTTCCCTGTTTCTTTCTCTTTTAGTCTCCGTTATTCAAAAAAATGTTGAAGTGGAGGGACAAGACTATATAGGATTATATATAACACAATCCGCTATCCCGAACGTTTGTACGAAGGGTTCCTCGGCTTTCCTGAAAGCCGCGATGAAATGCGAGCGGGCAGACAGAAACGGGATCGAAACGAGATAATAAAATTCGCCGTGCGTCGTTCGCGATCACGGTGGTCGGCTATTCGACGTGTCACCTGCCGCTCGTGAGAGAAGCAACTTGGTCCTCCTCTGGATAAAATACCGGGAAGCAAGAGTGCGTCTTGTTCTCGCGAAGACGCCGCCCATGCGCTCCCTCAGGTGTGTCATCTCCTTCTCTTTGACCTTTCCTCTCTCTCTCTCTTTATACCTGAATGAAGGAAAGTTACAACTCTAATCAGATTTTGGATTTAAGAGCAACTTGGTCCTCCTCTGGATAAAATACCGGGAAGCAAGAGTGCGTCTTGTTCTCGCGAAGACGCCGCCCATGCGCTCCCTCAGGTGTGTCATCTCCTTCTCTTTGAACTTTCCTCTCTCTTTCTCTCTCTTTTTATACCTGAATGAAGGAAAGTCACAATTCTAACCAGATTTTGGATTTAAGAGCAACTTGGTTCTCCTCTGGATAAAATACCGGGAAGCAAGAGTGCGTCTTGTTCTCGCGAAGACGCCGCCCATGCGCTCCCTCAGGTGTGTCATCTCCTTCTCTTTGAACTTTCCTCTCTCTTTCTCTCTCTCTTTATACCTGAATGAAGGAAAGTCACAATTCTAACCAGATTTTGGATTTAAGAGCAACTTGGTTCTCCTCTGGATAAAATACCGGGAAGCAAGAGTGCGTCTTGTTCTCGCGAAGACGCCGCCCATGCGCTCCCTCAGGTGTGTCATCTCCTTCTCTTTGAACTTTCCTCTCTCTCTCTTTATACCTGAATGAAGGAAAGTCACAACTCTAACCAGATTTTGGATTTAAGAGTTAGACGCGACCTTTGAAGTCGAATCCTATCGCACAAAGGGTCATAACGATCTACCCGTGAGTCGCGTTGCGATTCTAAATTTTGGATATAGAGTAATCTGTATTATATATGATAGATTTATATGATAGTGTGTGTGTGTGTGTGTATATATAATTTGATATGTAATCTTAAAGTTGATATATAGATATATGTCTTCTCCTTGGAAAATTTGCAACAATTCTAATATATATGATCGTTAAAAAAGACGGAGGAAAAATCGTAATTTTAATATATATATTATAATTAATTAATTATATATAAAATTTATATATATAAATATACTTATAATTATAAATATATTTTATATATACATATATATTTTATAATAATTTCATATATATTCATGAATTAAGGATGTTTTGTATGTACAATCCCAGCAAAAAGTAGCTGAAAATCAATATCGACGAATATCGACTTTTGGTGTATTTTGAATATATAATATGAGAAATTGTGTGGAATATTACAATTTGATCTTAGCTACAGCGCAGAGATGTATTTTTTAATATTTATTACGTTTTTACTGAAATATTCCGAATTTTGTTAATCGAAATGATTAACTCTTGGCAGAGAATTTCGCCTTGTGACAGATACATGGCTAACTTCATTAAATTATATTTAATATCTTTTTAACCAGTTAGTTACTTGTATAATATTATTTGATCAAATATTTCCTCTGTATCTAAACTTTTGCAAATTTTAAACAAATTCTGAATATTATTTTCATGTGTTTTTGTCATTTGAATCGACGTGGTTATACGTTTCCCATAAGAACACATGTTAATTCGGTGCAAATTAAAATTCTTATAACTTGTGACCGCTTTAAAAATTGTACTGAAGATTCTAAACATATGTAAGGACATTCTATACAATTTTCATTAAATTCTCAATATTTTGAAAATAGGTACAAAACATCCTTAAATTTCTATCCTTATTAATTGGCGAATTTCGCACCGTATGCTCGCATTCCACCAGGTACGACGTTCCGAAGACGCACGTACGCGCACATACGCGCTCGACTAACCGCGGAGCACGTAATGTTAAACAGATGCCGAGGAATGCCTGCGGGACGGATAATAATGGTGAGAAGGAATTTAATATGCGCGCGGACGCGCGGAGTCGAGCATCAATCAGGAGATGCCACGAGGTCGTACGACGACGTGCGCGCATATCATTGTCATCGCCGGCGTTTCCCGTGGAATAAATCTACGGTGAGACGCCCATTGTCAACTCTCGCGTGCACCGCCACGGATGCTGCACGAACGGTCTGTCGTTGCCAGTCTCCTCGATACCTAACATAAATCTTGCGCGCGTTCCACGTTTGTTGCGCATCTCGCTACCGTGTCTCTCTGACTCGGTTCGAATATCGGCTCGAATTGAAGGGAGGTGTTACTGTTTTAATTTCCAGATGTGAGTTTATAAAATGATCGAGGTAAATGTATAAAAAATATATTATTTTTATATTTATTAAGAACATTAATATCATTATGACGAATTGAAGGGAGGTGTTACTGTTTTAATTTCCAAGTGATACGGATTTATAAAATGATCGAGGTAAATGTATAAAAAATATATTATTTTTATATTTATTAAGAACATTAATATCATTATGACTATTAAAAATTTAAAAAAGAGAATTAAAAGTTTTATAAATAATAAATTTAAGTTGAAAAAAATGTAGCAATTTTTAAACTTTTTGCATAAAATTACATTTAATATAATATGAGTATCGGCTCGAATTGAAGGAAGGTGTTATCGTTTTAATTTCCAGGTGATACGAGTTTATAAAATGATCGAGGTAAATGTATAAAAAATATATTATTTTTATATTTATTAAGAACATTAATATCATTATGACTATTAAAAATTTAAAAAAGAGAATTAAAAGTTTTATAAATAATAAATTTAAATTGAAAAAAATGTAGCAATTTTTAAACTTTTTGCATAAAATTACATTTAATAAGTATTAATATGAGTATCGGCTCGAATTGAAGGAAGGTGTTATCGTTTTAATTTCCAGGTGATACGAGTTTATAAAATGATCGAGGTGAATGAGTCAGAGAGATTATCGCGCGGTGACTTTAATTACGGATTCCACATGTATTTATATGTCGTAACGCACAGAAATGATCGATACCGATGTTAGGAGAGATTAAACGTAACATGCGTGAATAGCGAACATTTAATAGATCGGAATTAATGAGAAACGCGTGCAAAAACAAAGTCCCCGCCGAGAAAGGTAACGCGTGCAGCGCGGATCGATGCTCCGCGGTTTCTCGTTCACCGCGACGCACGCAAGTACGCAGGACGCACGCACGCATGTATGCATGCACGCACGCACGCCCGCACGCATGTAGCTTCGCGATATTGCGAAAAACCGAGCGTGGCGCGTGTGAAACCACGAGCGCGACTCGACGCGCGTATGGAAATGGCGCGCAGTTGCCATTGTATGGAAATGGATACGAGTCCGTTCATCGCGGCAGAAGCAACCACTGTGACCAGCTGGCTCTCCTCCTGCCTACCTACCGACTCGGTAATGTCGCTGTCAGGAAAGCGGCAAGCCTCGTTCCGTACATTGCAAAAGCGAACGCGTACAAGACGCGCTCGTTCTTCAAGAGACATCTGACAAATATTAATTAATGATCACTAAATTATAAATGATTAGTATTATTTAAAAATTAGATATATGTTATTATTAATAGAATTATGTAATCGTCGTTAAAAATAGTTATATAAATATATATAAAATAATAGTTATATAAAATAATGCACCTCCTTAATTATTAATTTTTAGTAATTTTTTTTTAATTTTTTTATCTTCAAAATTTTAATATATCTCATTATCATTAAATATTATATATATATAATTAGTGATTAAATAATTTTATATATATTTAATAATCACTGAATAAATAATTTTTTAATATAAATATTAAAATTCATTGATATTTTATTTATATTATATTTATATTAATACTTGTTAAATGTAATTTTATGCAAAAAATTAAAAAATTGCTATACTTTTTAAAATTTAAATTTATTATTTATAAAACTTTTAATTCTTTTTTTTAAATTTTTAATAGCCATAATCTGTTCTTAATAAATAAATATAAAAATAATATATTTTTTATACATTCTTTTATATTTATTTTAAAATAATCTTATAGTGAAACGCGGATTGTAGTCCAAATTAGGACGGTGTGTGCTGATTGAGTATTTCCTTTCTTAAGATGTGACTTATAACAAATGCGAAAATCCCATAAAACAGATATGCGTGAGAATGCGTATCGCGCGCGCTTGATGATTGCGCAATCTTCAGTCGCGGTGTTTATACTTGATTTTTTCGCAGGAAGGTATACGCTTGTATTGTTCGCGGAGCTTAACGAGCAATTAGCTCTGCGTTCTTCCGAAGTGCGCGGTAAACCGAATTTCGCGATACCGCGCGTGGTACATCGACAGATTATCGCGGAGATTAATTGCTTTGGCCGTGTGTTTTAGACACGCGCAGCGAGGCGTGTCGGCGTCAAATCCCGGTAGGGATTTATCAAAGTTAAGCCTCACAGGCCATGATGATGTCCTTGTCAAGGAAACGGCGAGCCTTGAAACAAAAATGCGCTCGAGGACGATATTTAATGCTCACGGATATTTAATGCAAATATGTAGATCATGACTTATTGGTTCTCACTAACGTTGTGAACCGTCATTTTTATGGAATAACGTTACAATATGTTTTATTATATTATATCAACAAGAGTGGCAGAGCCTGCTCAAATCTAGTAAAAAATTCTCTGATCTTCCTGGTATCATTGTTCAAAATTTCAATTTTTTCATTAAAGACAATAAAGATTTTTTGGCGAAACTCTCTCTCAAAATAAATTTTTTTATTGTATGCGTTTTTTAATGTTTCTCACTCATAGGAAAAATAAAGTCACACAAATTTCAAATGCATGTGTAAAATGCAAATGTAAAAATTTTTATAGCTATAAGATAAACACTTGCATAACATTTTCATTGTTTATTATTAAAAACAATAAAGAATATACATATTACTGCATAACATTTTGTTAAAATATTGAATGTATAAATAGAAAAAAAGCATAGATGTATATTTATAATATATTTTAAACACATACAGAATTCATTTGAATTATCGAGTATTTATATTAGAAGAGGAAATTTATCAAAGAGAATGTTTTTTACAACATTATCAAAATTATTGTATTTTAAATATAAATATATAAAACGGAAACAGCAGGTTTAAGTTGGAGAATCAAAACTATGAGACAAAAATTAAAAAATAAATTGAACAGAAAAAATTTAAAATAAGAATAAAATATACGAATCTTTTACATTCGCACATTATTATGTGTGTAATTCCCTATTTTCTAATATTATACATATCTCAAATTTCCATAAAATAAAGAGCATAACACATCTGTAAAAAATCGCTTCGCGAGTCCGTATGTAAACAAAAGAGTTAACAGAAGATGTAAATTCAGGGTCTTCAACCGACAAATTATAATCAGTCGGACAACCCTACATGTTACACCGGAATAGTCTGCCGCCATATCTCGCCTTCATTTCGCATAATAACTTGTGCGCGCCTTTCTTTCTCTCTCTCTCTCTTAACGCAATCTTCTAGTGCGTCGCGCGAGATCATTTCCTCCTCGTCCGCGATTAACTGCATACGCAGTCGTCGTCGTCGTCATCCTCAAGAAAGACGTATCAGCAGCAACCGCAGTATCGCGCCTCGAACATCTGTCTTCGCTCGTCAACGCGCGAATGCTAATCTGCACCCGCTCATTATATCTAGCTAGAGACGCTCGGCCATTTTCACGGCGACACTTCTCTCGTAATTTATAATCCCGAGATGCCGCGCGAAAGAGAGAACGAGAGGGAGGAGGAGAGAGAGAGAGAAAAACACGAGGGCACATCGAATAAAATTTACATTCCGTGCTGGACCGGTGTCAGGCGAAATCGAACGAGACACCTCGTTGCGCCGAGAGGTCGGCTCTTCTCGCCGGACCTCCTGCGGACACCGGGTCCAGGATAAGCGCTCGTCGTAAAAGTCACTTTACAGGCTCGCGCGAGGGACAGGTGACCCGCGTCGTGTACCCGGTGCCAGTCGGCCGCGTCGAGAGACAGAGGGAGACGAAAATAAAAGGTCGTGCGCGCGTATATAACACGGGGTCCCGGGGGCGAGACGCGCCGATGTCGTCGAGGCGAACGGACGTCGACGCGGCCTCGACAGGCCTCGGCAGAGCCCTTTCCCTTTTCTCTCGCGGCTGGCCTCTCAGATTCTCCCAGCGATTCTCGTCGGTAAATATATACCATAGGCGACACCGAGGCCTAAAACCGAAGCTAGTATACGATACTTTATGGCACCTACGATTCCGATCACAGGCTTTATATCCCGTATAAAATACATGAATGGTGAGCTCTCTTTCTCTCTTTTTTTTCAAGCCTGGCTATAATCTTCACGGCAAAGTACATAAATAGAAAGAATATACGGAAGTGTTAAAGAGGACCTATAATAGTAATATATAACTTAAAAATTTAGAAAATTATCGAGCGCTATCAGTACTTCATTAAAAGGATCATAATCGTTATTTTGAAAACGGCACCTTATCTCGTCTAGAATCTTTCTATCTTGAAATATTATCTATCCGACTTGTCAAATTATATAATTAGCGAGATAGTTGAATAGTAATTTAAAATGATATCGTTTCTTGATATCAGGACGGCACGAGTTTTCTTTACTTATCATTAGCTCTTGAAAAGCCTGAGGCAGAATTTAAAGACGAAGCACGGCCAAGAGGAATATGGTAGCGCCATTCATCGACATTCGGCGAACGCATTGTTTTTAAACCCTCAATTTCGCCTCTCATTTGCTATTTTTCTTTTTCCGTCGCGGAAACGAACACGAAGCAGGTGCATGACTAGTCTAGACCCTGCTGCGGCCTTTCAGGGACAACTCCGGCGCGGAACTTCCCGCTTAGCCCTCCGGCCATCCCTTAAATGTCTCGCTCTCCATCTCCGTTTCCCTCAAGCTGGCCACGGGACAGTTCCCTCGAATCTGGAATATCATAGAAGAAGAATCTGCTATATAACATCATTTCCTAAGCCGTCAGTAGAGGCCAGCGGGAGGACGGGAGACGAAGGGGAAGAAAGGCAGAACGAGCCACGGGCAATAATCTCGATGGCTCGCCAATTACGTTCGTCTCGTGGCCATCTGCTCCTCCGGGCCAGGAGACCCGATGACCGCTCATCCTTCAACAATCTTCCTCCTGTTCCGTCCCACCGGGCCACCTTCTCCCTCCCTCACACTCCGACTCCGAGCTCTCCTCCGCCTCCGCGTCTCGCTCGGGCCTCGAGAGTTTCGGGGCTCAAAGGCAGCGATGTAAATTGCGAAATCGATAATGCGGAACCGCGGTTTGTCGCGCGATAATCATACGACGCGCGCCCAAACTCCACGGACTGCGCGAGCGGATCCCAAATGTACGTATGTGTGTGTGTGTATGTGTGTGATTGGGAAGGCCAGGGATATACTGTGACCGCGTCCCGAGATGCCGCCGCTCGGACAGAGAGCGTATATAATTACGCCGAAATCGTAGTTAGGCGCGCACCTATAGCACACCGCGTCGGGGCTCCGAAAATTGATCACGTACCGCGTCGGGGTCCTGGTCCTCCATCCCTTGCTCTCCGCCCCTCTCCCCCTTTCACCCTTCCTTTCTCTCTCTCTTTTTCTTCGCTACTGCCCGCTCTTCTCTGTCATTATCGGGAATAAAAGTCACCGCTACTCCATCGGCGCGCTGGAGGAATTCACTGCGGGGACAATCTCGTGTTGAAAAATTATGGCGGTTGTGTAGGTCCTCCGGGTTTATTGAGGCCCGAGAATGATGAAAGATCATTTGGGAATCCTTTGGGGAATCTCGAAGCGGCAGAATTTTGCCGATCGAATTGCAATCGACATTATATTTTGTCGCAATCGAGGGAAGAAGACCCGTGTTTCCGCAAGAATAGTGAGTCGGTCGATTCTCACGTCTTGGAGGCTTCTACCACAACGGTACCTTCCATGGGACACATCTTCCACGTTTAAATCAAGACCAAAAAAAATTACGAGCTGGAATTAATAACGGTAGATGAGAAGGATATGATCCGGCGCCCGGACTCATTTAAGAAATGGGAAACCTATTAGCATAGAAGGACGACGTCGAAAGAGGCGGAGGGAGACAGCGGGAGACCGTGGCGTCCATTGTGTGCCGGCGGGACGAGGGGACCCCCCTCGCTTTCGGCCGGCCGTGTCCGCCGGAATTCGTCGAGCGTATCCGTGCGATGCGGTGTGTCTCAACGAGAGAGTCGGACGCGCGCCGTGAAAGCGAGTAGAGAGGTCCCGCGCCCGTCCGATTCCTCGGCGCGGGCACGTCGTCATCCTCGCCTCGCCTCGCCTCACCTTACCTCACCTCACCTTACCTTACCTCACCTCACCTCACCGGCGTCATTTTCACACGCCGCCGCGCCAGGATCGGCGCCGCTCCACTGCGACTCGCTTGCGCAACGCTTGCCGAGCGTACGCGGTCACCCGCGAAGCGACCGACTCTTTCCCCGTGTTATTACGAGTATTATCGCTATCCCTATTGGACGAAATTATTCTTCGAGAATAGGGTTGCACGAAGTGTAATCTACGGTTGCAAGATGATACTCATTGGAATATCGGTATCGAAAGTTTTCGAAATTCGAGGCTTTTCTCGAATACAAATTTTGTGAAAGATCTCATCTTATCTTTAAATAAAATTTCAGATAATTATTCCTATTTTTTTATCATTTTTATTTCAATTATGTTTAATTAAATTGATATTTAGTTAAACATAATTGAAATAAAAATGATAAAAATATTTAAATAAAATTTTTTGTAAGTTTATATATAATATAGTGCGTGATTTACTCATTTGGTTTACAAATGTTGTATGTACATATTTTAGTTTTTTTTTAAATCTTGGCAATCTTAGTCTTGATATATCTTGATAATTGATAAAAAATCTTCTCTTGGTTTTCCTCGAATTTTCAATTAATCTTGGTATCTCGTGCAATCCTATTTGAAAATGAGCGAAAAAAAGAATGATATAATGGCCCCTTGTCAAAATTAAATTGAAAGATTTTCCGCAACAAACTGGATTCTATATTAAAAATCGAGAAAATTAAATTTTCTTCGTTCGATTTTTGTAAGATTAATTTTCTCGAGTTTTTATAGTTATTAATATAGGTATAATTACTATTGTAATATTATCACAAACTATTTCTTAACTCTATATTTTTTGAATATGATCTTTTGTAAATAAAATTATTCTTCGAAGAAAAAAAAAGAATCTCTGCAAATATCAGAATTGATTCAACTTGAATGTTACACAGAATATTCTAAAAGAAGAGATGCATCTCAGAAAATTTCTTAATAAAAACAAATAAATAATTCTTATAAATTTATAAATAATAATTCCTACTTCTCAATTCATACGTATACATTTAATTAGTATATTATTTACGTATATATTTATCATATTAGTATAATTAATTATAATTATAATTAATTATAAATATTTATATCCATATATTTATATCCATGTCGGAAAATTTTTAATTACTATTAATAATGATTGTGAATCGCATTTTTTTTATTTTATTTTCCGATGCTTACTCGAAAAATGAATATAATATCACGAAAAATTTACATAACGCAACAATTCCCAAAATAAATCATTTACTATCCGCAAGCTTTCCATTCTGCGAATGCTTGGCGCGATCAATTTACACTTCCACGTTCGCAAAGGTTATCTTCTTCCGTTCTCTTCTCCACATCAACATATTCGCATTACCATTCCCGTTACACTCTTCCGCGATCAGACCCGGGAAAGTCCGTTCCGTCGCGCGTTCTTTACGCGCGAGCGTCACATCCGGACGAAGACGCGCGCGAATCGCCTCACGCACGTGCGATACTCACGCAATCGCGTCGTACCGCGACCGATTCGCATCATAGTAGAACGCGCATAGCATACTTGTTAACATTTATACGATTACCCCCCCACTTCCATTATTAGATTATACTTTTATAGAACTTAATATTGCCTATAATTTATATAAAATTACTAAAGATTAAGGGAATATTTGTTTTTTTTTAAATGCGAATTAGCTGTTGTATTTTCTTTATCATCTTTCCTTTTAAATTCAAATTTAATTTAATTTAATACATTTCAACAATCAGTGAATTTATTTTAAAGTGTCAACAATTTTTTCTCAATTTTTATATAAAGCCAGCATTAAGAAATATATATATAAATAAGTTTCCAAAGGATTTTGCGGTAACTAATTAAATAAAAGAGAAGGTTAGAGAGATCATTTTTAACAATTTCTTAAATTACTCGCGGCTTTTTCTCTTTCACAGGCATTCCTTTGGAAAATATTACGGTCACATTTATATTCGCATTCATCCTAATCGACCCTAGAGAATGGGTGTGTCAGTTAGACGCGCGCGGTAGGTCCGGGATAGAGAGCATCCCGTACATCTTCGCAACCGTGGCAGTCCACGTCGTTCCACGTGCGCGGAGCCAGGTCACCCGTCGACTCCACGCTCGGGTAAAGAAGCAGTCCAAATGGAAAGAATAATTAGGCGGATCTCTCTCGGGCGGACGAGAGGGTCCTCCTTTCCTTTTTCGTTGCATCGCGTGCTCGTGCATACGCTCGCACGATTCGTTATCTCGCGACGCGTGCTCGTACATGCGTGACTGCTGACTACGGGGTCCCGTCATCTCCGCCAACGGCGTAGCCGGGCACGCTGTAATTATTTAATGACGCGTTAATCTCACGACGACTTCGTCTTATTGGTATCTC
Source organism: Camponotus fellah (assembly GCA_030586385.1). Classification (NCBI taxonomy): domain Eukaryota; kingdom Metazoa; phylum Arthropoda; class Insecta; order Hymenoptera; family Formicidae; genus Camponotus; species Camponotus fellah. The sequence goes on from JAPIVC010001004.1 coordinate 1,913,062, forward strand.
CGAGTATGCGGAGAGAGACGCGGCCGAGTGGAACGGGGGGCGCAGGACGGGGGGGAGGCACGGATGGACCCCGCGCGACTTATCGATGCATCGCCCCGCGTGTATTAGTTTAGCTTTCATTAATCGTGCCGTTTTATTTGACTGTAACCCGCGCGATCGCTGGCCCGATACCCTCGTAATTGAGGCGTAAGTTAATAACAACTTCTATATTTCTCGGGGGGGAATCGATTCGTGTCGCTCGATCGAGGCGCTTGATGAGCGAACGCGTTCGAGAAAATACGGATGTATTTCGAAAATCTGGATATAGTTTCTATCAATACGCGCGATGGATTAATCTGCGAATTTGCGACTAAAAGAGGATCTTGCGTTCGAGCACTTTTTCCGTGCAACACAATCTTAAGGATCAATTTCCAAGCGTCTTCCCTGACAAAAAATTCAAGCGTGCAATGGATCTTGTTATCGAGCTCGGGAGGAATCTTAAACGCAACGCAATCTATCTGCAACTTTTAAACTCGACCCTCTAGCACACGGCTGTGCTTCCAACTCATCAATGTTGCATATGTTGCCGGCTAGAGGCGTAAGCAAATCAAAGTTACATCGCATCGCTCGTGCTCGTACGTGCGATACGAGCGAGGTCGCGGAGACTAATCGAGATTCGAATCGCGAAATTAGTTCGTCGATCCCTGAACAGCAGGGGAAGGAGGAGCGAGAGGAGGAGGAGGAGGAGGAGGAGATGGTGGTGGTGGTTTCATCCCCGCGTTCGCGTGTGGTCACCCGACTTATTAAGCAGGCCCATTCCTTATTGCGCCGGTAGAGCCGGCCCTCTCGCGATATTGCCGCTCTCTCGCGAGCTTAACATTATAAATTTATCAGTGAGAACGCGGGGCGACCAAAAGAAACGCGTTGATCGAAAGATGGAGGTACGAGCTCACCTCTGACCCGCCGAAGTATTTCGATATACGCTCTCGTGCCGCGGAGATATTTATTGGAGATAATTATAAGAGCGGTCGTAAAGTCTCGGACGGGCCCGTTTCTTAGCTGATATCTTACACTGCCCGTGGAGCGGGGAGCCCTACACGTATCCTTATACAAGGTGTCCCTCCCGAGCGCTCGTCCTTACCCCTCGCATGAGCGAGAATAATCTTCTTGTGGGATTTTAGGTTTTTATTTAAGTATTCAAGTCAATTTCATTGCAAAGTGCATTTGTATAAATAAAACGACAATAATGGAACAAGTTATAGGAAATTGATTTGTTTGAAGCCGATATTTACACATCATCTGCATGATATTATGTTTCTCCTCAGGAATCTTAAAATTAGCGACAGTAGAGCTCGTTTATTTTCGTTCGCGTGAATATTCTACATTTTCTACCCCGTCGTTTGAATGCATCGACATTTCGAAATTTTCAAATTGACCACGTTAAACTCCTTTATTTAATTAGCATTTCGAAACGATGTGTCAAACTAAATTCAGCATATACTCAGTTTGTGATATAATATCGTCGACTGTTATATTCAGCCTCGATCGTGTCTTACCAATCGTGTTAATAATTCTATAAACAGAATTTCGCCGAGTCCTTCGTCCCGCGGCTACTTCTCGGGCACCCCGTAGATGCCCGAGTCGACGAAGGCGAGGTGGTTGAAGATAGCACCCGGATAGCGAGCCGCCATGCAACCCGCGGAATGAAAATCGATCAGAGAACCCGGTGCGAGGATCGAGATGATGCATCGATATCAAAAGTTGTAGAGTGGTTTCGCGCGCTCGCGCTTCTCCCTTTCTTCCTCTCTCTCTCTTTCCTGCACCCTCTCTCTATCCATCTCTCCTCCTCTTATCGCCGTGCCCTCCCTCTCGCGATCGAATCGCTGTTTGTCGGGGAATATGTCCGTGGCAATTTGGATTTGAATTATTCGCAATTTTCTTTATCTCATTTCCAGTTATATCTCGCGCGTCCGGGTCTCGTCGAATCGCGGCCCGATGATGTGTCGGATCGAGTTTCCATCTCGGGACTTTTGAGAAATCGCGGATATCTGCCGCTTTTAAATAGACCGCACGGCGCTTGAGCAGAGAGCTTTGAGCGCGACTCGTAGATTTGATGGATTGATATCTCGATTCTCGCTCGGTCGTCGTTACATCCGGAATTCGCGCCGTGTCGAGGAATCAGTTTTTTACCCTCACACTTGGCGCGAACAAGGGGAAAATATTTTTACGATATTACAAATATAAAAAAATGTATTTTTTTTATTAAAAATTTATAAAAATAATTATAATACGCTCGCTTTTTATATTGTCATATAGAAATTAATTATGATAATAATTAATAAATAATAATAAATAGCTAGAATAAGTAGCCAGATATGTAAATGTAATTAATATCTTTGAACGCGACTCGTAGATTTGATGGATTGATATCTCGATTCTCGCTCGGTCGTCGTTACATCCGGAATTCGCGCCGTGTCGAGGAATCAGTTTTTACCCTCACACTTGGCGCGAACAAGGGGAAAATATTTTTATGATATTACAAATATAAAAAAATGTATTTTTTTTATTAAAAATTTATAAAAATAATTATAATACGCTCGCTTTCTATATTGTTATGTAGAAATTAATTATGATAACAATCAATAAATAATAATAAATAGCTAGAATAAGTAATCAGATGTGTAAATGTAATTAATATCAAACTTAACAATCTTTATAGTCAAAGAAATTGTCTTGTAGGAATTTTCTAGAGACGATAAATAAATTAATTGAGATAAATGATTAACAAATATTGTGCTATCGAATATGTTTTGCGGTTAATTTATCAATCTAAATGACAGAATTTATATCCAAATTGTTAGTAAAATTTAAAAAATATCTTTCTATATACCTATCTATATTAAAGTTAATCTATACTAAATCATATTTGTTAATTATTTGACTGTGATAATAAGAAAATTGTTTTTCGTAAACATTATTCTATAAATTTTCATAGTGACACCTAGAAATCTACATCAGCAAAACACTTTTCGAGTGTGCCAGTACGTTTATGAGCAAAAAATTACCGGAAAAAAACGGAAATTTGTTTTATAGGATCATGCCAAGAGCTTAGGGTTAAGAAACGAGTTCGAGGAAAATGCATCGGGAAAATCATAAGCCCCGAGGTTGTTAATTAAACTCGAAAGCGCATCGTTCTCTTTCGGTTCGCTTACTCGTCGTGCGTCGTTCGCTGCTTCGTGCTCGAAGAAGATGCTCCAAAGCGTACACTAATTTCAGGGATTGTAACGGAACTGCCACATATTAAGAGAGACCGGTTTCACATTGTTGCCGTTCCAGAAAATCAATGTGCAGGAGAGGTTGGAGAAATCGTTAGCAATTTTTCCGCGATCACGCTACGCAGTGATCTCTGATGTACATCAACGACACGGCGGGAAATAATACGGTAATTTTACGGTTCTGCGTTTTACACGCCGATGTGGAATAAGGAACTTTTTAGCACGATAAGTTAGGATAGTTAAGAATTCTTCAGACTCAAAAAGGCTATTTCTGTGTTAATGTGTCCGCAAAAGTGGAAACTACAGATGACGTGTTTATTAAGGATGCTTAAAATAATGTTCAATCTTTTCCTGCACGTTATTTCTCTTCTCGTCTTAATGATGCATGGCAAGATCTGACTCTGCCATTTTTCTAATTGTTTCCTAATGATTTTCTAAATATAAATCATATTATGGTAAAATGTAACGTGATAATGTACTTTGATAAAGACGTGAGAGTTTTGTCGTTTATCGATTACAATTATAATTAATCCAGACTTTCTTTTCATACATCTCACACGGCGATTATTAACTTTCACCGATACTGACCAGCTGTACTAAGCAATTAATTCATTTTTCCTTCTCCGCTCATATTACCAGGTAGCGTTTTAAGCTAGAAAAAGATAGTGAAATACGTAAAAGATCAGTTAACATACAAATTGGCCCCGGTGTTTGAAGGCTCGACAGCGAGTACTAGGTTCCTCGCGGCGAAAGGAAAGATTAAAAGCATTCGACCGGTAAGAAAACATCTCGAAACGAGATAAAGGTCCGCGGATTCCGCGATGCATACCGAGGACGATGCGACGACGCGCCAGACAGTTAATTACCGTGTCCGGTAACGTTGATGCGGAGAAACGCGTGGAGAGAGATTTTACAGTCGCACCGAACGCACATACATGCTCAAAAAATTGTCTTGCAATTAACACAATTTTCTAGGTGCGAAAAATTAATCGAAATAGATTAAATGAATATCAAATATCGTAGTGATCGATATCGCATATCAGTTTAAAACTTAATCAATCAAAATGACAGGGATAGAATTTATATCTGAATTGTTGAAATTAAAAAAAAAAATTTCTGCAACGTCTATACTAAGGTTAATCATATTTTCTTCTCAAATTTAATTGTGATATAAAAAAAATTATTTTTTATAAAGATTGTTTCAGCTTGTATTGATTGTATCGATCTTTATATTTATCCAATGCAGTGATATTAATATTTGATAATGGTCTAAATTTGCCAGAAGATATTCTTAGAATTTGCTATCAATTCTACATGTTGTACAGAGTGTTCTAACAGATACAAAAAATAGCGATAAAGTGTGATATCTACCTACATCTGTAGAACGTTTTTTAAATGTATGTTTACGTGTAATGTATGTATCATGGATGTTATGATACATATGAAGCGAATTTTATTTTATTTTATTCATGAAGGGAGAAAATCGTCACGATACATTTGATGGCACATGATGGGACTCGAGTAGATGCGTGCATTACCGTAACGGAAACCGTGCGATAGAAAAGATATGCCAATGCGTCGTCCGAATAATAAACGTCTAATGAGAAACGTCACAATCGGCCGACAAATTGAAAAGAATCTCCCCTTAAAGATTACAAAAGATTCGTCGTCTTCATCAAGATTGGCTAACGTATCCTGTGAGAAAGCGACTCCGATTACGGATTCTTCCGTTGCCGTTAATCGTCAGGGGATCTCTATCATAATGGACGAGAAAATAATGAACTACATTTACGTAGGAATACGGGATCGTGCATGGAATTAAACGTATTTACGTACGTTGCATCATAGAAACCTCTAGTAAAGAAAACACTGGCAATATTCAAGGAACCTATATTGTAATGTATTATTTATTATATATATATATATATATATAAACATGTTTATACGAACAAAAAATATAATCTCGCGACAGAATTTTATCTAGTTATGAAAATAGAGCATCACTTCTTCTACTTAGAAGCTATTCTGAACTTTATTAATTAATATATGTATGAGAAAGTGACAATCACAGATCCTTTCGAGTCTTGATTATCTGAGATTCCCGACATAACGAGAGAAATAATGAGCTGAAAAATTCACACCTCCGGACAAAAGTGAGATTAGCAATGTAAAGGAACTCGAGAGATCGCTGACGGAAAGAGACGATAATATCGACAGGATACACAGTCCTTATAATCGTGTCTGGTGCGAGTGACAAAAATCATTTCTGGCCAGGCCCAGAACGATACCTGGAAAGATAATTTTGGGAGGGGGATTACGCCCTGGCAATTAAATCGCGAGACTCACGCAGCGCGTCGCCAATTACGCTCGTGGACTGATGAATCAGCCGGATGGTCCTCCGAGAGACACGCGAGGGCTTCCGACCCTGTGTTTATGTCGCCAATCACCTCTTCACAAGTCGGATTCGTCGTCGTCGTGGAATCCGCTCGCGATCGCGCGCGGTTCACCGGCACGAAATATGCAACACGTATTAATTAGGGGAAAAGAGATTGCCGCTGTGTCGACTACCGTCACGGCAATTAATCGGGAGAAAGGTATCCTGGACGCTTGCGCGTGCAAATGTTGCGCCAGAGTCTAGGCGATATTTCGGCAAGCTCCGTATCGCAACGAACCGCGACTGACTGGCTTATCGCGCGACGCAATGTCTTATCGAGGAGCGAAGAAGGAATTCGGTTTGTCGAATTCTCTAATACGCGACAAATATAATTATGACGAATGGTAACATTAACATAGATAAGAGTAATAAATGTCACAATTTATGATATTGATATCTTGTAAAATAATACAAAAATATAATTATGAGTGGTAGTAGCATAGATAAGAGTAATATATGCGTTATAATTTATGATATTGATATCTTGTACATATATTTTTACAAGTTATTCTTGAATTATTACTATCTCGTGCATATATTATATCTTTGAGAAAATCTCTCGCAAGATTCTCCTCTCACTAATTTATTTAATGAATTATTTCTATTAGATTACTCATGACACTCAAAAATGGCCAACAATAATTTTCTAGAGGCGATAAATTATTATAATTGAGATAAATGATTAGCAAATATGCGATATCGTGTATGTTTTGCATTTAATTTATCAATCCAAGTGACAGAATTCATATCTGAACTGTTAGTGAAATTTAGAAGGAAAGTCCTGTGGTATCTATTCATATTAAGGCTAATCATACTTGTTACAAAGTTTGACTCTGATATACAAGAAAATCATTTTTCACCAAGATCGATCTAGCTGTAGTGTGGAAACTCATATTCAGCCAACGCAATGATTAATATTCGCAATGAGATCTAAAATTGGAAGATATTATTAGAATTTGTGTCATAAAGTAGATGCAAAAAAAATAGCGGATAATTTTAACTATGATTTTTAGAAATTAGTAAAATATTTTTGAAATAGAATATAACTATTTATATTGATAAATAAACAATTTAACTTGAAAAGAAAGCAAATACATGATATTTACACAAGAATATTGCTGGTTTCTTACACATTGATCGACGAACGGAAGTTGCTGGAAAGTAGAATATCGAGGAGACGTACAGGCTTCAATATGACTATTTTGACGACTTGTTACGATTCACGGGTACACGTGTAGGTGCAGGTATTACAGGCGAGCGGCCATATCCGCCAAGGATTCGTGATGCGCGACCAACGTTATGAAGTGACCGCTATATTAATTCGCACATTAGCACTTTACCACGTTAACTGCCGTGTAAAATCACTTCCTCCTCGCCATGGGAACACCTGTCGAACGTTTTGCGGATATCGGTGTGCGGCGTTCGGTCTCACGTACGCGGGCGAAACGCGATCGCGATCGCGATCGCGCATCGTGAATCAATTACAACCTCCGCCTTGCACGCGCGCACGCGTTTCTCAATTTACATTTTAATTTCGCGCTTCGGGAGGATCGATGGGACGAGTTATTATCTCTGTTGATTTTCGGGGTACGCACGGAGCTCCCATTAATTTGAACGAACGCGCGAACCTGACGTCAATTAAGCGAGAACGTGGTTATTAATTTATTTTCGACGACGTAAGATTGAGTTCACTTAGCGAGATCATCCTTAAGGATGGTCACTGATGTCCTCGCCATGGAATTTTTAATCGCTTGTATATATATATATATATATATATACAATCATTTTCCAACAAAGGTCTGCCTGGGGTGGGGAAGGAAAACTCACCCCACCCAAACAAAAATAAATACACGGGGACAAAAAATAAAACAGGGGGAAAATATTATTATAATTCTCGTGATAAAGAAGAAAAAAAAAAATAGGGTAAAATTTTAATTTTTTTTTTTAAAAAATAAAAAAATATTTTAAAAAAAAATATATATATTTATATATAAAAAAAAAAAATTATATATATATATATATATAAATATGTATATATATATATATATAAGAAATGATAGCCCTAGAATTAAATAAGTAATTTCCTTAAGAAGAATTGTTAATATTTATTGTTAGATTATATGGAGGGATTTATAATAATTTGCCTGATTTTATTTCTTGCGTTGCTTTCAATTTACTTTGCTTTTAAAATTAAAGCTAAATGATTAAAATTAGTGTTTATATTCTTTTTAAAAATTACAATCACTACAATGATTTTATTTCTATATCTTATTTTATATCTTTCACAATTGTAATCCTTTCGAAAGGACTACAAAGACTTGTCACTTTTTTTATTCCCCAACTAAAGAGAAAATGCCATAAGATTAAAAATATGTTATCTCTCTATTGATCTATCTCTTTGCTCGCAATCTTATAAAAATTCGCTTACTGGGAGAGAAATTTCTACGCTCGAGCGAGTAATAAAAAATTCTATTCTCTTCTTCCGTTTCTCGTTTCACGCGTCCAATTCACGGATACAAAGTAACGAGTAAGTTAACACGATATTGTACAAAACGGCGCGTTAAACGGCGTAATAACCGGTCGCTACGAAGAAGAGGGAACGACGAGTGCGCGGGACACGCGAGGCTATGACTGAGGGCGAGTCTCATAATTCCTGGAGAGCGATCTCTCTTCGTACGACGTGCTGAGGATCGATAACGGTTTTCCCGAACGCGTATTCGCGTGATCGCCGTGTCGTCGTAATATAAAAGGGGTAGGTAGGTAGGTAAATCGCATACACGCCCCCTTTGGGCCGCACCCCTCAATCACCCTTTGGATTAACGCGACAACACCGCGGTGAGGTAGTGCGTCTGTCACAAGGAGGGCTGTACGAACCATAGCGCTATTGTATGTGCGCGTTTTCCCCCTCCCTGGGGGAATACATAGGGGTCGTCGTAGGGGAAAGTGGGGTGAAAGCCCCGATTTCATCGTGGACGGCATAATTCGCCGTGGAACGACATATACATTACACTTTCACTCATGTGTAATATTGTTATAATGATGACACTGACTCGTCACACTGTTTGTATAGCTCGTTTCCTAACCAAATATCCTGCGATAGAATTATAATTCGAGAGTAACTGTTATTTTAGATATCAAGAGCTAGTAGTTATTCCAAGACTTTTAACAATTTAAGGAATGAGTAGTATTTTTAACTTTTATCCTATCTAAAATGTAATCTATGATTTATAATTATATAATATCTTGATTATCCCAAAAAATTTGTATTTTTATTTAGTATTAATTTATGATTTATTTATTTACGAAAAAAAATTAATTACTGATGTTCGAGGAAAAGTATGCCTCTTTTATTATCAAAAATGTGAATATATTATGCAGATATTTTTTTCGCGTTAATAAATCTCTCGTACTAATTGATTTACCATGTTAACTTCTAGAAATAATTTTTTTCTTAATTAAAAATTATTTAAGCAAAAAAATTGAAATATTTACACGCTAAATTATTGGTGCATATGATCACGACAGGAGTGCCAGTGATATATCATATGTGACTGCGCGTTTCCTCATCGCCAATAATTGCTTTATGTAAGCTGGTCAGAAGAATATGACAGGTATTATACGATCGGATCGCAGGATTGTCGAATACGTACTTCGGTTTGGGAGCAAATGCGAAAGAGGAAAGCTAGCTTGGACTCGAAGATAAACTGTCATGCGGGAATATTACGCGATTTATGCGACGGATAGAGAAAATGTGAATATTGCAGCAAAAGGCTCGAGAGGAATGCATTTAACATTAAGCACACGATTAGAGATAGCAAAACTTATAGAGGCAATTGTGTGTGTGTATGTATATATATTTTGATTTTATCTTTTGCGGCTTTTTTTTCTCGATTTATCATAAGACTTCAATCTTAAAAATATTGTCTTCGCCTTTCACCGTTCTCGAAGCAAGAGCAAGCTGAATCCACAATCCAATTCATTTCGAATGCGACTTTATACATCTAAAGTAAAACGGGAATGTATATACACGCGTATGTGTTATCTCAATATTTGCCTAGCTGTCAATAATCCCGCGATGTAGAAAGTAAATATTCTTAAAGTAGCCACTAATTGTGCGGTTCACTCTCCGCGCACGACCCTTACAACGTCGACCTCGCTATTATTACTCCATTTTTACTCCTAGATAGCTTTAATTTTTAAACACGGATTTTATCGTCTCTCTTGCGGTAGCCGCCCACGATAGCTGTCATTGTCTCCCAATAGTAGAAATGGTCGACACGCGATGCTCGATATGGAACAAGATATTTCGGGCTCGCACGATGGACCGAAAGCGGATAGACGGGTGACTCATTATTTCGTGGCCCTTCGTTCTCATGCTCGTCTCCGCTTCCTGGGTGATACCGCGCTGTTGTTGGCCTCCGAGAGAAAGAGTGAGAGAGAGAGAGGCAGAGGACCAGAGCTTGTGTATGCACGCAAACACGCACGTCGATGAACACAAAACGGGAGCGTCGAGACTGGCGCTGGAATCTCGAAATGTACAGGCCCTCCGATTTCGGGGTTCGCTGCCGTATAATAATTTCAATAATCCCGGACCCCAACTACGGCGGGATTAATAGCCGGCCAGAAAGCGAGAGTACTAGAAAAGAGGAGGGAGCTTTTGGACGGAAGAGAAAAGAGGAGAGGAAGATCGAGAGGAAGAGCGGGATGGAGAAGCAAGCGCGGTCCATGAAAGAAGAACACAAACGAAGAAGGGCGCCGATTAATTTCAGCTCGTTGGCGATCTATGCTATCAAAATACGTGCTCGTATATCCGACCGATTATTTTTCTACGAGTAGGAAGTTATGATTTTCTGGGCCAAACTGCACTGAGAAAAATCGTTTGATTGTACCAACAAGACGTATATGATTGAAGGCATTTTGGTTAAATCAAACAAGAATTTCTAGTTATCGTGATAAGACTCGATTTTTTATAACTGGAACGTTTAATAGATTTTACTATAATTTGATTAGTATTTTCTGGTTGGATCTATAAAATTTCTTGTTACATTAATTTCTATTTCTCTCTTAATTTAATTTGTATTCAATATTTGCATGAAATGTATATAAAAAACTAAGTATTAACATTAAATCCAAAGTATATTTTTTTTTTCTCTTACGAGCAGTAGTGCCAGAAAGAGGACGCTAGTTCTCTGATTGTGTGTGTTTGAGCTTCATCCTCTTCTTGCATCATTGTTTATCAGTTTAATTTCTAACAAACTGAATTTGAAATAATTTATTCAATAATCTAGATTGAATTTATCCAATAATCTTGTTGGAATTCAAAATATTAAGCAGACTTTTGAGATTAGATGGAGAAAATTTTAGACGACTTGATGCTGGTGAGTTTAATATTATTAACCAGAAAATTTGGTAAATTTAACAGGAAGAAATTAATCAGATTCATCTGTTAATTCCTGACAAGAATTCTGATTCGTCCATTTTCCAACAGACATACTAATTGAATCTACCAGAATTTTAATTAATGCAACCAGATTTTTTTTCTCAGTGTGGGAACAGTAAACATACACATACGGATATGTCTTATTTTAAGTATTAATTTAATTTTGTTAGAATTACTCTGGACGTAGCTTCACAAAATCATTGAAGAAAAAGTGTCAATTGGAAGCGCATCATATCGGATCGCGCGTTTCCGCAATTTTATGACCTGTGAGCACAGCAGGAAGGTAGTAGAAAGGTGGAGTAGGCGCGTAGGACGAAGAAAAGGACGAGTGATGGGAGGGAGGAAGGAAGAAGGAAGGGATCGCTAAGCAGATGAGCGGTGCTCTCTGCCGCGGGGGTCTCGAACAGGTTCAGGACGAGCGAAAGAGCACTCTGTTGCAATTGCTTCGCTGTCGGTGCGTGCATAGAAAGATTTCATGGAGGTGGATGAAAGCGGGAGAACGAATGCGGCAATGGCCGAGTAGTATTGCGACGACGAGGAAAAAAAAGAGGAACAAGACGAAAGGAAAGAAAAGGGGAAAAAAGAGAGAAGAGAAAAGAGCGGAAAAAGGAAGACCAATTCCGAGAGCCGCGAGAACGAGCGGGATGGGCCGAGGGAGCCTTTAGTGATGAGATTCGATCTCGTGGAAGGAGCGAATTTGGCTACCTAATTCGCGAAAGAGGGGCAAAGGAGAGGGGCAACAGCGGGAACAAGGATGCGCGGGGGTGCGCGGCGTCTATCTCGATCCTCGTCTCTTTTTCGCCCGCAGCTTCGTTGCCTGCAAAATGGGATTACGCAGGGATCCCGCACTTCAAACGGCGCTTTATTCCATCCCCCCCCTGTCCCCTCCGACCCCCCCTACCTTTCTCCTCCCTACGTCGTGCTGGGACGAATTGACAATTGACAGAATTGATACAGTAGCGGCGGGAGAGCCACGTGTGTGCCGGTTGGCGAACGCGTGTTTCGCCCGCGGCCGTCGCCTCTATCTTCCTCGCGAAATTGCATCCGTCCCCTCTGCTCCCCCCTCGCTTCGACTCGGGACCGCGCGCGAACGCTTACGTTGTTAAGCCTTTTTTCCATTACGAGATTGTTACGGCGTGAAGGAGGAAGAGGATAATGCGGCGCGACCGGGGCAATCGTCGTGTTTTTTTACGCGACCTTAAAATACCCTCCCTCCTCTCTTGTTCGATTCATGAGGATTCTTTGAATTAGAAGACGTACGCGCGTGCATTCCCAGGCGCTTTGCTTCTTGCCATCGATAAGATTACATCTCGCGATATTGCTCGATTCTCGCTCTTCAATCGACGTGAGTGCCGCGAGAGAAAAAAAAAGGCGCCGCTGCTACTATCGAAGCTAAGACGCCGATAGCAGATCTTATCTTATTACAAGAGAAGCGATTTTAACAATGAGATACTCATAAATGCATATACGTACTCTTTAGGAGTGTTTCTTCGAAATAAAAAAATTACTAGGGAGGAAGGAAGAAGAGATCGTACCTGTTTCACTATTATCACATTCATATTCTACAAATACTAATATGATAACACACTTTAATACAAAAATAATGAGGCAAAAAGGAAAGAGAATAATAATTTCCCGCAAATTTTTAAGAAATATATGCTAATATACGTGATAATTATAGCCATACACATATGATAATTATATGATAACATAATAAAATATTTGTAAAATAGGTTTTTTTTGCAATTCTGATGATGAATTTTGAAAATCAAAATTGTGATGCGATTTGAAGCCAGAATTGTATTTAGTATAAGAGAGATTGTAAGAGATGATTATTCTCTTTCTTGTGTTCATAAAAATTTATTTTTTGTTCAACTGTACAATTACTTGTTATCTCGAATTTATGACCTAATTACCGTCATAAGTTACGAAAATAAAAATAACATATAACAGTACAAGGATTTTTGTAGATCTCCAATTTTTACTTGACGTCTATGTTCCGCATACTTTACCGCCTTTCGTCCTCTCGTTATCCGACCTGCGTAATCGCGTGCCAATTATCGAGGAGCGTCATGCGTGTCGGTTTGCTTTATTTTTGGCAAATGCGTACGCAGAATTGGGTCTCGTTAAACCGACGGACGATAAAATCACTGGATCGCGACACCGTAAAGGTCTCCGCGTAATTACACGACATCCGGCGGAGATTCGGGGTTTGTGCATGCAATTATTGTGGCTTAATCGTTGCCGATTTTTACTGAGACAAATTATCGCCGATCATTTATTAACCGCTTTCGCTTAACGATACCCTAATGCGGCTGTATCCATACTTTTCCAATCTCTTTTTGATTAAAGAGACATGAAACTTTACTCTTTATCTCCAAAAGATAAACAAATATTCGTGCGCTTATATATTATACGTATGTGCCATAAAAAATTATAAATATGTATGATCTATAATATTTCATTCCTTATCTTGCAATTTATACGATAATCAATGAAACATGAATTTAAATTAATACGTCGGCTAAGGCAGGTCGACGAATCGCTGTTAAAAACAAGCGAATCAACAGCTCCTGAGTGATTAATTTAAAAAAAAAATCCGAAAACAACAACAGGTATCGCACACAACTCGCGAGACGGTGCAAATAAAAGACGCGGAAAGATGAATGCCGATACTTGTTGCACGTCGTTCTTAAATAGGACGTTCGCGGACAATAGCGATGACTGAGGTCGGTATCGCAAGCGTAGCGAAGCTCGAAAGCTTTTCATTCGCCGCAGGCAAAGGGGGACCGGCGATTTTTCTTCTTCTTTCATTTTTTTTTACGAGCTGCCTCTTTCGCCGGATAAGGGAGACGCCACTTAATTAAAGCGCCGAGCATCATCTCTCGAGATAGCCGGCGAGTGCCACTCGGTGGTCATCCGTTCTTTCGTGGAGTCTCCATTCAGCCGCGAAAAAAAGATCGTCTTCTCTCCCGCGTATCTTGATTCTCTTCATTTTTTTAAATAAGCCACATTACAACGATATACGAATATTATTATTCTGCATGTCGCGTACATATTCGGATCAGCTTGTCCGCGATTCATTAATTATATGTTTAAGAGAATCAATGAAACATGTGTTATTTAAAATCATTATCGTTAAAAATATCTACTTTTATACAAGCTCGCTTAAAGATAAATCGATGGATAAAGCGATCAATTTTGGATGGAAAATATTCAAATCATTTTGGACAGTCCGTCGATTGGATTCTCGCGAATCGTGTTTCGTATAGGACGAAACAAAAGGAAAAAATGGGTAGGGAAAAAAGAAGGCACGAAATGTCGAGCTTTGATCGCCGGTGACTCGTCGCGATGGTGAAAATCCGATTTGTCAGGCAATTTGTCTCGTGACAAAATTTAAATCGCAAAGCACATTGCGGACAGAGGGTGGACGCCACCGGGGCGCAAAGGGAGGGGAGGGAAGGAGGGAAATCGAATGTCCTTGCCGGGGGAGGATTCAAAGTGGATTCGGATAATACGTGGTAAAACGCGTTCGAGGGTGAATCCTAAATTTTCAGCGTAATCTCATTTTTCCGCCAGACGCTTCTAGTGTGGCAAGAGGTATATTTACCGTCACGCATAGTAACTTATCTCGATGGATGAAACAATGAAGTATATTTCCAAAAAAATATGAAAATTTATATTTTAATTTATATTTATATTTTAACTTGTATATAGTTCCTCCTCATTTATGTATATAATTACTAATTTTTTATACATTATGCAAGTAGATGTGTTATTTAGATTAGGGATTATAGGATTTACCTTGAAACATAAACTGATAAATTAATTATTATTATACAATTTTAAATGTATGAGTTATTTTTGTTTTTTTCAAGTTAAACATCTACGTTATTTTATAACACCAATATATCTTTTATGCAAAATACGTTTTGTATAATAATATTTGCAGGAAAGATTTACAGATTTTCGTTAATTTTATGAATGCGAGTCATCTTCCGGATGAGTTCGCAGCAGTTCTAATTATCATCTCTGCGTTCGAGAAATTATTATTTCATTTTTTCGTGATCGTTATCGTCATTTCGTTCGTTTTATCTCTTTACGGCAATGCTTTAATAAAGCATCATCGAAGGAATTGTCAGATATCTTAAATTATAGCCGGGAGATGCGTCCTTTCCAGCCAAGGATCTGCCTCTATTGTATGTCGCTGGCTATAATATTGGCCCATTCGTGACACTTGTCACCTGATTTTATCATGTCGTTAAATATCCCCGATATAAATATACTCGCATCGACATCAACGATGCTCAATCTCATCGTTTATATCGCGCGCGTCCTCTGCTTTTACGGCAATCGTGCACTTGCCTCTCTTAACTCTTATTTTTCGAGACACGTGGAAGCGAGAATCGCATAAGTGGAAAACGCTAATAAATGTTATGTCTAAATATTCCTGATAACAAGCGTTGTTTGATTGTAAATATTCCATAGTTAGATTTAAGAGACTTGTATTTACAGAGGTGGGATGTATAATGACTAATGACAAGTAAAAACTTGCTGAGACGCAAAGCTTTTCACTATGCGAATAAAATGTTTCCGATATTGAATACGTAATTTTCAGATTATAATTTCTCGAGATGCCTCTCGCTTGTGCTTTTATCTATTAATTATCAAAGTTGTGTAAATAATATGAATATGTGAACGATGTAAATAATGACGTGTGCATTAAAATCCTCGAGACATTCTCAACAGAAGGGGGAAAAGCGAGAAAGAAATCAATAAAAATTAGATGATGATAGATTCACTACTCGAGACTTTATTGGCATCGTTAAAGAGAAGGGAGTTGGATATTCCCCTTTTAAAAATCGTTATAATCGTAATAGACGTTAACTCGAGGAGCTAGAAAATGATTTTTCAATGATTCATCGCGACCTTCTCGATTTTCGGCTGCGATCTTTGGCGCAAATTACAATGCCACTCGTAGAGGAAGACGAAATTTAAAGATGTAAATGGAAAATCACCGAGCTGGATCGATAGATGAATATCATGAGGCCTTTAATAGTCGCACCACGCTTTTTGTATAATAGTTCGACGAATGAATTTATGTACAAGTGAATTCGGATTCCTCGAGCGACAATAATTCTAAAAAAACAGGAAAGATCGTAAAGCGAATCGCATAAATTATGATCCTTTCATGAGATATCGCAATTCTATACAAGTATCCGACAATGTCAAATGCGGATAGGTAACACGATGAATTATGAAACTCCATTTTTTTTAATTTTGATGCAAGATATTACCGCATATTTCCTGTAAGTTTACGATCTTCTCTGCGAATGAATTAATGAGAAATAACTCATATGAATTATTTTAGTGACACATTCGAGTCCTCATTCATGTTGAGATATGCTGCGGATAAAATTAAAAGTAAAAAACATAACAATAAGAATACTAAAAACATCATATATCATTAAATAATCATTAAATAATCATGGATTAATTTTCATGATTTGTACAAATTTTTAAACTTTACTGGGCATAGAAATGGAAATCATATCCTTCCTTTTTACATTGCTATTCCACTTGCACTTCTTTAATTTACTCTATAATCTTATTTATTTTGCAATCATGTATATTATTGGAGTCTTTTCATCTTTCCTTGAAATTTTTCGATCTATTTCAAGTATCTTAATTTAATAGAAGAAATTGGAAATGGTAGCGCAAAAATTCGAGAGCGCAACAATCTTTATAAAATGTATCCATTAAATGGGTCTATTACACACACTTCACTTTTGAAGATTTCTACTCGATCTTAAACTTCACTTCCTCGACTGTAAAGTTTCGAAGGCAAGCGGAGCTGTAGCACCGTTACAATAACGTCTTCAATTAACAAGTTTAAAAGCAACGAAGAGAACGTCCTCTGACGAGTCTGACGTTTCTCATTTTGCATAGCCGCGGCCTCACGACTAAAGGAGGTCGAAGTCGAAGTGCTTCGGAAGTTCGTCAGGTTCTGTAACGAAGGCGAGTCGTGACGGCGCTTCGTTCTTCGCTTCCTTTCGATTTTCACTTCGCTTCCTTCCGCTAATCGTTCTTGATGGGGAAAAGGAGAGTCGTAAAAAATAAGGTCGCTTTATCGAGTCCCGAGGAGATGGACACCCTCGTAAAAGGGTTGCGAAACTCTCGTGCCCAACACGGAAGGTGGTCGACTTCCTAAAAAATATGCATCACGCGAGCATGTTATTGCAAACAGATGCATGCATTTTGGATGTATGTACGTTCGTGTTAACAACTCTCAATCGCGTAAAACGAATAGCCCGAAACTGTCAGCTGTTTATCTCGCGAGATAAGGTCGAACTGTTTTGCGTAGATCGTAACGCCTTAACATGTGTCCATATCGTCGCGTATATCTGATCAGTGTAATTTTCACGATAAAATTGATACCTTGCAAGCACCATGTGACACTACAATCATGTGTCGATCTACACCTTCGGACGCCTTCTTCGTCTGTGTTGGTCTTATTCGAGTTGTGAAACTATAGATGAGCTGTAGAATAAACTATGAAAGATGAGCTTGAGAATAATAGCAAATCAGTTTGAACACTTTGGACTGAGAAATTATCGCGATTTACTTTTTGTAATCTATGAATCTATGAATTTTTTATATTAATCTATAGGTAAGATAAAACAAATTAAGATGAAATAATTAAATACAATAAAATAACAAAATAAATAAAAACAAATTCAATGAGAAATGTCAGCGAGAGATTTCAATTTAGATAATGACTTTTCGATCAATTTTCATTACCGTTCAAATGTCACAAAAAGATAGGTGTATTATATTAAGTATAACATTAAAGTGAATTTTATCTACAATACTTTATCATTTAATTCACGGTTCTCTCTCATCTGTTAAATGACAAGTTGCTCGCCTGGTGACATGTTTACAGATTCTAACGCGATACGTTTTTGCGAGCTGGAAGCGCATGTATCGTAACTCGTGTTAAATATGCGGCACGTGTTGTCGTCCGACATTATTGCCGATAGATTTATGCGTTAGGATAATGATATACATTGCGTATAATAATATAACTCGTCGATTATTCGCGTCGTCGGGCTGTAAACCGGCCTGCAATTTAATATGCTAAGCGCGCGCGCGCGCGCTGTCCAAGCACCTTCCCAGCCATGCGTGCGTATATGTACATATTTATGTAAGTATGTACGCGTGGAATAAGCCAGGTGAGAAAAAGCAAAGGTTACGGGTGGAGACAGAGAGTCGTTCTTAAGCGGTGGCATCGAGCGAGAGAGAAAATTCTCTCCTGAATGTTGCTGCCAGGGACGATCCGTGAGTCACGACCGACGATCGACGATGACCTATGAATACACGTACGATAGATCGTAGCCGAAGGTCTTTCCGACACGTTCGGAGCTCATTCACACGTAGATGCGCGCAGACTCGATACTCGGATATTCGATAAGCAATAATCTAACGTGTTTATCGATGCGCGCTGTGTCAAATACCACGCGATCCGACATATGCTCTTTTCCAAACATAGAGAAGAAAAGCCTATCGAGAAATACAATGTAATCTCGAAAGATATTCAATGTTAATTTTTAAGATCAACTTGTTGTTTTTAATTTAAAATTTTAATCTAATAAATTTAATTTGACATACATTTTTTCAATGTTAATTTTAGAAAATGAAATGAATTTTAGAAATAAATGTTGTTTTAATTTAGATAATTTTTAATATATATAAAATATATAATTTATCAAAATGTAATAAATTACATTTTAATAAATTTTAATTTGAAATACATTTTTTTAAAGCAAATAAATTATCATCTCTTGTTTTGTATAACGCTTGGGTTCAAAATAAATTTTTTGCAAAATTAAACCATTTAAATTTTAATTTGAAATAAATTTTTTTAAAGCAAATAAATTATCATCTCTTGATGTTATTGTATAAAAAAGAAATCAAGATCGTAAATACTTTTAATGTACTTTAGAATGTGTTTTTCTAAAATAAATTTTTTGCAAAATTAAACCATTGAATTTCTTATCAAATTTAATTGTATTTCAATGTAAAACAAGCTAGCTCTATTCCAATTGCACAAAGAGATTAATAATTAGCGACTATGCGCGGGATTGAATAAATGCTGTCGAAGGACTTCAAGAGCGGCTTCTCTCGGACACGTCGCTCGAAGGTACAATTTGGCTCTAATTAGATTATCGCCACGACAGTGGTGGGTCCCCAAGCTCGCTTTCCGTTTTATTGTTGCCTCAAAGAGGACTACTAACTCGTATATTCTCGAGAAAGAATGCATTTCGAAGGGTGGTGTAAGGTAGACGGAGGAATAAATTCGTCCGGAATTGTGCGTACCTGTTGGTGCATCGGAAAAGGGGTCGGTCGCATCTTCGGTTCTCGCCATCATAAACTCGTTCCTATTCTTCGCCAGATGGTGGCGTAAATCCCGATGCGTGTCGTGCTTTGTGGTTTTACGGCTTTTCCAGAATTTTAAGGACCGCACTCTAAATGTCCAAGAAAATATTCGCTGATGGACGTTCAAGCTCACGCTTCCTATTCGTTTTTCGACCTCGACCTTCTATATAATAAATAGATTCTCTCGGAAGAAAATGATGCGGCAATAAATAAAAAGCGACAAAGTGATTGTTCAACCATCTTGCGCAAAGTAAAGAGAGATAGAGAAATACGTTGTAGTCGAAACGATCAACTGTAAGGCAACAAAAGCATCAGCAAAAAGAGATCGATACAATCGAATTTCGATAATATTTTTCTAAATATTGTGCTTTAATACGACATGAATGAAAATGTTGCAATTTAAAAATTATATTGGAAAATTAAAAAATAATAAAAATTGTTGTAAACTTAATGAAATTCATCAGCAATTTAAAAATTATATTGGAAAATTAAAAAATAATAAAAAGTGTTGTAAACTTAATGAAATTCATCAGCAACTATCGATTATGATTTTATATAAAATTATAAAAAAAAAATAATCTTGCACTTTATATATTTATTTGTTCATTACTCGATCTTTTTCAAACTATGGCACTTCTCTCGCGCACGCGATATGTCTGTGAAAGAGACTCTGAATATATTCCCGTCTGAATATCATCGCTACTCCGTTCTGGAATATCCGTCGTTCATAATGGTCGAGCGATCTCCGGTTCACGCTCCGTTTCTGATAGCGAGTCTCGCGACGGCGTCCCGGCCCGTCCTCCGTTCTGAGGTTCCCTCGGTCTGTCGCCTCGCGGAACGACCGGTTGACAGTTGACACCAGTTTGACAATGCGCCGCGCTCTTGCCATTGTTGGGAACCGCGTGAGCGTGCCGGCTTGCCATTGTTGGGACGTCGCGACGCCTTCGTTCTCTCTCTCTCTCTCTCTCGCTCTCTCCCTTTCTCTTTTTCTCTCATTCCTATATTTGCTTTCCTGTCCGTTGCTCTCTTCGTTATGAGCATGCATTTTCATTGTCATTTATATATTGCAAAATTTTCTTTCACTGTTTTGTTATAATTTTAATGTACGCTCATTTATAATTTTCACTTTTATTTATATGACAATTAAAGATAATTTTTTTATTTATATCTGTTATAGATATTTTTTCTTGATGTTTCTATTTTTTATTATTTTCTTAAATATAATTTATAACTTTGTAATTATAACGACAGTATGAAAACTGATTGGCTTTGGCCCAATCGATTCTACTCTTTCGAGTTACGCGGTTTTTAATTCCGCTTCTCGTTAATTTCTGTTCTCTGTTGCTTCTCTCCATTTGTAGCCGTTATTTTCGCGCGTACTCTCTTCTCTTTCTCTTTTTCCGTCCCCCGCGGTACACGTGTAAGTGAATAATTCAGTGACAGAGATATAGCCGTCCGGAATTCGCGTCGCACACGGACCCGCAGCGACAAGTTACACAATACTGACGTGACGCGCCCCTCGATTTTTCGCCTTTTATGCGAAACGGTGACGCGGGGGTGGCGCCGAGCTCCATTGTGGTCGAAGGGACTCCGCTCGTGGCCAGAGAGTCGCGCGTACGCAGGGGAGCGTCGCGACGCCGGTTATGCGTTCGACGCACCGTAAAAATTGAAATAGGGCTCGCGTGGAAGCGTCATGTCGGGAGAACGAATGACAGGATATCCTTTTCGCGTGCAGTAATTTACGTAAAAATTATTTACAAAAAATCCTCTACATTTGGCATCTGCGATGCCACCATCTTCTCTTGGCGGAACTCTGATGCAAAAATTTTATCAAAATGAGAAAACGCGATGAAATCCCCTTCGTTTTTCAAGTAAATATGCACTCGACATTAATTGAAAGCCTGCCTAGTAGATTTGTACAGGCGTACTGCAATTTCTTACAATTAAAAGTAAGACCGGAGATTTTTTTATATAACATGACATAAATATTACATAAATAAATATAATAAGTAAATATAAATATAATAAGTGTGTGTGAAATAAATAAATGTCAGTTTGTCAAAAATGTGATGCCTTAATTAGAGACACAATTGCGAATAATTTCGGGAAGAGGCAGATGTCAACGAGTTACAACTCAATCTTCGATTAGCCCAATAGGCCCCCGCATTAATTCGCTAAGACTATAGAGGTTGCCCTGTAATTTCCTTTGAGTCATTCAGATTAAGTCATTTGGTCTTGATCAATCTGCAAGAAATTAACGGACTAGGATTTTTATTTTTCAGGTAATGTCAGGAAGTTTAGAATCCCAGAATCTCTTTCACAATGCAATCGGCTAAACGAGATTTGTTCCGTGACTTCCGGCATAATTATAAACTCGACTACTATATGTAAATATTTAGAAAGGATTTCATCGACAAAAAATCTAAAAAAAACTCATTGCGAATCAATCCTTCGGATCTCAAATAATTTTCCCAATAAATCTGCATATTTATTTTTATCAAAGTAAAAACTGTTTACGAAGACTCGAATGCATTGTATCTTTTTTCTTTCCGTGATCGTATTAATGATCGATAACATTTTATAAATTCGCACGACATCAAACGACAAATGTCAACGAATTAGTTACTGCGCCCTCGAATTGAAATAATAATGTTAAACATGACATTTAAACTCTAATGGAATAACATCCTGTGGGCGCATTTTGAAAAAGAAACATCTCTCAAAACGTCAAGGAACACGTCTGCAGATACTATCTAAAATATTTCGTCATCTCGAGCCATGTTTTTTCTCGTCAAATAAAATTGCAACGTTAAAAGCCTCGATGTTTCCGAGCCAAGCGAGGAGCGTGCAATAAAATCGAGACGTTGCCCTCTCTACAGAGAAATCAATTAACGCTGTCTGAGTGCTCCAATAACATTAATCGATTCGTGTCGGGGAAGAGCAGCGTTCCCGCCGATGAAACCTTCCCGAGGCTGGACCCGCGTTCGAGAAAACTGGCGGAAAGGCGGTAACTGAGACGTCAACCTCGTGACGATCGCGATGTGGATGACATCCGTGTGCACGTCCACACGCGCACGTGTACGACACGTTGACGGATCGTCCGCGACTAGATGCGCTCAACCAGCCAGCCAGCTAGGACGCGGATGCACCTCGCCGCGTTTGATAATGCATTAACGCCGGTGGATCAGAATATTAGCATAGCATACGCCCATCGCATTTGAATTGAGAGGCAGCGGCCCCACAGTGTATAAGCAGAAGCGAGGAGAAGGCGTCCCAGCGTCTCTTTGTCATGCTAATATTACGGCATCCATCCCGACCAGGCGGCGGCTTCGGGCGCAGAGAGAGAGAGAAAGAGAGAGAGAGAGAGAGAAGGACGATGACTCTGCATCGTTTACGCTCCTGTTGCGGCTTCAAATGTGCGTTGCTTCCAGAAACAGGGTCGTGCTTTCTCTCTCTCTCTCTTTCTTTCTCCGTGAATCTCTCCTACGACGATTACATTCGGAGAGTTGCGCCGCGCCTCTATCTCGAACGGGCAAATGCACCTCGTGTGCTAGATATGCGCGAAACGAAGTGAGATACATGACTGGGGATGATATGCAGAGTGATTCGAGAGGAAACCGCGAAACTTGAGGAATGCGTTCAGGAGGTCGAAATAAATAAAAAGTCCCGGTAAACAAGCTAATAATTTTCACACATTCTCCAAATCGGTTAAATTGATCATGTGTTTCTCTCAATCGTGAATATAACCATCGATTTTATTTCTTTTGAATTTAGTCTTACTTGAACAAAGTGCGATTACGCACTTCAATAAAACGAGTCTCTTAATTTGTGAAGAAACGTATATACTTGTTAATGCTAATTATCAACATTTGATCAAGCATGTATTAATTAAGTACGATTGCAAAGTTTTAAGAGCGCAGATTCATGTAACAGTATTTCAACTCGTAGATGATGCAGCCCGAGCGACTTTTCATTCCTTCTCTGACATCTATCGTTATTTCAGAAGCAGAGCAATAACCTTGTGATCTGCATGAATTTCCTATAATCATTTGAAGCCCGAAGACCATAGCCGCGTGCGCGTTCCTCGTGATCGCTGATGCCTGCTACATAGTGAAATAGATAAAGAAAATAAGCAATAGAGGCAATTCGATTTATCATGAACTACAATGTAATAAATCGTTCGTTTTTCTGATAAATTATTTCTCTCTTGTGAAATATGTATTATATTTCGTTTGCATACATTTTCGACGAAAATCTTTTATTACGAGCAATACTAAACGTAAACGAATGTACTTTTTAAAAAATCTGCATTAATTAAGCATTAGCAAAAAAATACCATCGATTGTCAAGCCCTGATCTTTCTAAGCATGAATTAATTCTCTTCAATTCTTTTCGATAGCCTTAAATGGTATAAAATTTAAAAGATTGTATTTTTCTCATCTATTCGTTGCAATATTTACACTTGTTTCCAGCTTTTCATTATTTTTCAAGGTATTTTTATCATTAACAGATTGAGA
This sequence comes from Camponotus fellah, assembly GCA_030586385.1. NCBI lineage: Eukaryota > Metazoa > Arthropoda > Insecta > Hymenoptera > Formicidae > Camponotus > Camponotus fellah. Next base: position 1,937,143 of record JAPIVC010001004.1, read on the forward strand.
GAATTAATCAAATGTTATTACGTCGTTAGAATCTTTTCACGATACAGAAATTAGCATGTGCTAATTTAAAACTAATAATTCTATAGAAGTGATCGTGATTTCCATCGAGTCCAATAGTCGCCGCGTAAAGTGACGCATGGTGGTGAGAGGCGAGGACAAATCGATATATCGGCGATAGAATGTCGTATCGCCTGGCATCTTGATCAGAATGATAGTACATCTATCGTCGCGATCGCGATTAATGGCATGCCGGTATCGTGGGATAAATGTGTCTTCTACGTGTCGCCGATTGCATACCTAAGAACGGACTGCTGCGGGCTAAAATGGAATGCTTCATAGATGCTGACGCTGCGAAACGAGATGTGGTCGTTCGAGAAAACACTTTCATTACATCGATCACTATTTATCGTTAAAGAATGCAATCCATCATACGATTAATTCTACTCGCTGATGAAAGGGTTGAACGAGATATCAAGACTAGTCTTGATGTTATTTTGTCTCCTTTCGAAGTTAAAACGAGATGAAAATTTTTAATTAGAATTTTTATTAAAACAATAACAAAATTAAAATTGTCAAATTTATTGATCTTAAAATTATTGATTTTTAAAAAATGTGTATATTTATAAATTAAATGAGAAAAAACATAACTGTATTTTACGAACTTCATTTAATAAATAAAATTTTTATATTAATAAGAATTTAAAAATAATTAATACAATAATTATCTGAAATTATTATATATTATAAAGATTATGTTATATATTATTTTAAACTTGTCCAGTATTAAATAAAAATTGTTAAAAAGTCGGGAGATAAAAACCAATATAAGAGACGAAAATTTTGCGATAAAGATTTAAATTCTCGAAAATACCAATACAATATTTTCACGAATATTATCTTGTTTCGAGTCTTGTGTAATCCCAGTTAATGGATCACTAATGGATTAAATATCCATTCGAAAAAAATATAATATTAGATAGTAGTAATAAATAAATATTAGATAGTAGACAGTATTAGACAGTAGATAGTATTAGATAAATATTAAATATTAGACAGAAAAGAAGTATGCGAGCGCTATATAATGATGACTATACACAGTACAGAGAGACGGAAGAGAAGCTTTAATAACTATATTACACAAGCAAATATTGCGTTTTGCCGCACATCCATCGATCCATTTGGAGCACCATAGCATAGATAAACTTTTTCGAAATATATCATCTACCAGTTGTCAGTGTCCGAATACACGATTCGATTAGAAATACTTGTCTCGCGCGAACAGGCGTCCATTTAAAAGCGCGGCGCTTTTCCCTCCATTTACACGAGCTCGCGGTATATTAATTCCATCGCGCGGGATTAATTCTTCGGGATTAGTCACGGCGATAGTCGATTGATGCGATCAGATAAAACCGCCGATAAATAGCTAGGCTATTTTGCACACAAACGAATGGCGAACGAGCGTCGATCTGATGCAGTGCCGCTTTCGCCGTTCTTGTCGGTCGCGTAAACGCGGATAATAATTGCTCCATGTTAATGATAGGTCAATGTGATGTATGACGCATTAAATTCCGCGCAGCCTTCGATCTATCGGCGGGGATCTCATCGATCCTTAGGAGTGATTGTCGCGGTATAAATCACGGAAAGGAGAACGCTCGTCGAGAATAGTAATTGATTCTTTATCGAACGAGACAGTCATGAGGGGTCGTTCGTGCAAATGACACAGATTGAGAGATAATGCTGGATATTTCGCGATTTCACACTTGCCATTCATTTCAGATTGATAATCGGCGCGACGAGATAGATAGCGATAATTAATATCTGCATTCGCGAGCCTGCAATCTTTTGCGATCGATTCCGCGAACGTAAACTATGTATTATCGAGTCGTGTTCTTTGACGTTTATAATTATTATAATTTAAGACATGTGGAAATACGCGTGTTAACTTGTATACTTTTTTTTAAATACAAGGACATTCGTGTCCATATCGATTGTTGCTTCGCTTCAACATACATCAATAGTGTCGCAAATTTGTACAAGACAATAGATCGAATCGCTCGAAGCAATGTGTGCAGCGCTAAAAATATGCGTCCGATCGAACTTGGATGGAGAAAAAAAGTTCCCGACAGTGAAATCATTGATTTCGATCGAGGAAAATGATTGGCTTCTAAATACTCGGAGCAATCCCAGATTAAATCGCCTGACCTGCTTGCGGCGCGCGCTTTCGTTCCGCCCCCGAATCTAAGGAAGAAACGTGCACATCCCGTGCAAGAATACCGTTCGATTGCGAGCCAGTGCAGCGATACGTACGCAGTGAGCATGTGGAGTCATAAATAAACCGGAGATACTGTTGCGTGGGTGTGGTCACTCCGGCGAGCTCGGAGAACGACCTTATGCTTTGGTGATTGGTAAACAGGAAAGAAGACACAAGTTGAACTGTACGTTTTATCGAATCAAACAAAAAGCATTTGCAGACTAAACACGAGACTCGCCAATTTATAATTAATATTTCCTCTATTTCGGAGGAATAAAGGCATAAATCAACGCATCGAATTATTTCGCAAACGTGTTCGCGAAGTTTGTTGTTATTTTCATTACCAATTTTAAGTTTGAATCTATTTAATTTAAATTAAATTTTATTTTTTGTAGAAGGATTAATATATTGTTTGCCTATTTTTTTGTAGAAGGATTAATATATTATTTAATTCGATCTTTGCATTTTCGATTTTCTATCGTTCAACTCTTTTGCTATCTATTCTCACCCTCTCTCTCATTCCTTTTCTCTCTCTTCTCTCCGAGTTACACCACGACAGAAGTCTTTCTCTCGAGAGGCTTTTCCACTGCGTGGACATATCAGTCGTTCTTATCTCACCGAAGTGAGCCAGCCAGCGAGCTGTACAAGGGCTACCGGCTGGAATCAGATAACACGTCGAGCGGAGACAAAAGGATGCATTAGCCAACACAATCCGGTGGCTAATTATCCCGCTCTTTCATTTTCGAGGATAGGCGTGACGAGTCCTGCCGCCGTGACGCGGATGCGGGTGAAAGAGCCGTAAGAAAAAGAGAGAGAGAGAGAGAGAGAGAGAGAGAGAGAGAGAGAGAGAAGAGAAAAAAAAAAAAAAAAAAAATTCGGCGGGCGATCGAGCATCGACTCGATCTCGGGTCTCCGATCTTGCCGACCCGCAATGACAAATCCCGCATAAATTACGAGTGCCAAGGCCGGCCGTGATCGGTTACGCCTCCTCGCATCGGCATCGACTCGACGAATCGACTTTTGCGTTACGTAACTCTTCGACTGTGAGTAGCAGATTTAAACATCGTTCGCATCTTTTTTTTTTTTTTTTTATTTGCCAGAGTTCCTCTTTTTCTCCCCTCGCACCTCTGTCAGATGACAAACGACTTTGGATTCCGTTACTTTTTTAAAACCCAAATATTTAGAAACTCGAAGTTGGTTTTACTAATTCTTGACGTTAAAAATAGTGCAATGGAGAGAATACTTGTTTTTGAACTATGTAGCATCTTGAAAAGATTTTTACTAGATAGACAATTGATCCCCTATTTATCAAATATAAGTCTATTAAATCTATTTCTGTTTCCGCTTGGAGATAAAAAAATATATATTTATACTACCACTAAATAATAAATAAAAATACTCTTCTAATTTTATAATATTTTAAAAGATTCTTTAAATCAAATCAATAGTCTTTAAAATTTGATTGCCGAGTAAAAAATCTATCTTTCGCGTATTTGTTTTACACTGACCTTATAGTAATGATAAATTAACGCTTCGTGGCTTCGCTTACCTGAAACAAAAATAAAAGCATGCATATATAGTACGATAAATATGTATAATATATATGTGTAGAATGAAAGAGAATATAATTAAACATTAGCTAAGCTAATTAAATTAGTATATATTAGTATATATTAGTATTAGTATATTAGTAGTACAGTAAAGATATAATCTTTAGATTAGATTTAAATTAATTTTTTAATTTCTAAAAAAGCCTTTTTAATTTTTAAAAGCTTGTTTAGCACGACAAAGCTCGGCTAAACTTTGACAGAGAATTTTAAGTTGAAAAAATATTTGCGCAGTGTGATTTCTCGAGACTTTTCATACAGTGCTAATTACGTGTAAATTGTCGTAAAATCCGGCAGAGTATGATCACCTCAACAGGTACGGGCATTAAACTGTGACACAACGTGGGCGTGGGAGGCTCTCGGCCACGCGACACGTTAATCGCGTTAACGCGACTCACGAGCGTTTGATGAAATCCATGATCGCTTTTGCGAGAGCTCGACATGAGCGACCTACGCGCGCGGTGACGAACGACTCTCTTTTGCGGTCCCTTTTGTTCCCGCAGAGGACACAATGGCAGTTGTCCCCGCAGAAAGGCGGAGATAGGTGGGTCGTAGGTGTCTGTCTCTCTCTCTCTCTCTCTCTTTCCAAGATACCTGTCCGTCCGGTGACGATCGCGTGTCCGCACGCGGAAGATCCGGGGAAAGAAATCTCCGTTCTATGTCAGATGCTCCCGCGGAAATTGGCACTTGTCGCAGAGTATCATCGATCGTTTGCGGTCGACGGGCGACGACACGCAGCAAGACACGCGCCCGCTATTGTCCGGGATCGGATCCGATCCCGGATCTGTCCCCGGCATTGTTCGGGCCTCGACCGAGCACGTAAGTCGACCGAAATACACAACCGAGTCGGGCGACACTCCAATGACAGTTTCCAGACCGTTGACCAAGAGGTCCCATTGTCGTCGATTTTAGCATTGTTCGAGGTATCCGGCAATACCGAGCCGGTGACATCGTCAACGATCCGTAAAAGCGTAACAGGATTATGCCGAGTCGATGGAACCCTTTGCGGGGTGAAGGACGCGGGAACGAAAAGTCGTGCTCTTTGTCGAGGCGCATTGTGCGAGACCTGTCGACCTCGAGAGGACACCGTTTCTTTTTTCCGAGCAGATCGCGAAGATTAGCACAAGTGTCAAGTCACTTTGTGACATTTTTGCTCGCTCGTGCGCGAGCACAGGTAGATATTAAAATCGTCGATTGTGAAGATAAAGAAGCTTTTACGAAGTTCAGCGAATCTAACGAAGCGGATGGTAATTATTTTAGGTACGCGAGTTTCGATTTAAGCGCATTACGAGCCTCAGGATTGAATCTCGGCAATTTTATTGGTTGGTACTTCATGAAAGGATCAGAGATGAAGGGATATAAACAAAAATTTTTAAGTAAACCGAGATAAATTCCAGGTGTTTTTACGATGTTCGATTATTATAATAAATATATAAGATTGTTATAAAATGTGTTATACATCTGTCAAAAATCTTCTGATGCACTATAGATTATCTGTTGCATCTGTTAAAAAAATTTGAGCTATTGTAATATTTTCTTGAAAGATTGTCGCAGCATTTTAATAAAGAGGATTGCACATCCATTGTCTTCATGATAAAAGTGTTCGCTATATATCATTACAGTTTCTTCGTACTGCACACATATAATACGCATTTATGATTCGCGTTTATTGAACTTTCGCATTTCGAAGAAAATGCGGTCGATGAGAACACGAGTCCTTTCGATCGAAAGGGGAGGGGGATCCGATTAACGTCACTTCTTTTTCCGTCACTTCCCACGAGCTATTCCCATGCGATGCAAAACTTGAGCGGGACGAGTCAAGGCTGAAAGATACCAGGTGCATCGGTGTCGTTCCGCTTGCAACGCGGATGAGTCTCATTCCAGGAGAGATGACGAAGCCAGTATAGAGTCAGCGAGAAGGAGTAAGCAAGAGCGCGGTGCGAGGGACGATGAGGAGGATGGAGGAGGACGAGAAGAAACGGGCCGAAAGACGGAGCGCGATGAAATCGGCGATGACGGGATACGACGAGGTGGAAGCGAGAGAAGCCCTGGCAATTAGTTCAAACGAACCGGGAGTGGCGTGACACGTACTTTGTCGCGCACGTCTTCTGACATCAGCCACCGTGGGAGACGTCCGTGGGCTCCTTCGTCGTCTCGTCATCGTCACGATTGTCGTCGTCGTCGTCGTCGTCGCCGTCTGACAGCGCGGCCCCCGACAAAACCGACGGCTAGTGATAATTGTTTACTGGTGCGAGGATCCGCACGAAGACTGAATCTGTGACCTAGTCGAGACGCGACGCGAAGAGTGATTTCGACCCGAAAAATATCGATTGGATCCGCGAATCTCTTTCTACTTCGTTCTCTGCAGCAAAGACTAGTTCGATCTCGATATATGTAATGTATGCACCACTATGAATATATGAATGACATCAATTTATGCTGACAATAGACGTCATTTGATATTTGAAACGTTACTGATATTAGCAAGGAAGGGAACGTTACTTTTTGAAAGTAACTAGTTACCGTTACTCGTTATCAAGTTAAAAAAGTAACTAGTTACCGTTATTAGTTATTGATTTTCAAAAATAACTAGTTACAGTTACCGTTACTTAAAAAATAACGGTTCGTTACTTTTTCGTTACTTTTTTTAAATCTATCATAATAAATTTTGTTTCGTACAATACATACTCTCTCTCTTTCTTTCTTTATGAAAGGATTTAAATCACAAAACATATGTTAAATTTTATCGATGTTTTTTATTAATTTATAATAAAAGTTGATATTCTAATAGGTCATCATTTAGATAGCCTCTAAAAGGTGATAGAACAGAATTACCGAAAAAGTAACGCTAAAAGTAACTGTAAATTCGTTATCGTTATTAAAAAAATGTAACTACGTTATCGTTACAGTTACAGAAAAAAAAATAACGGCGTTACTGGATCGTTACCAAAAAAAAAGTAACTATAACGGCGTTACAAGTAACGCGTTACTTCCCTTCCCTGGATATTAGATACTTCAGTATCGTTAGGTGTTTTTCTGTATTTTTCCCTGATTATATGGAATTAATTCGTGCGTTCTAAATAATGGAAGAGAATAAACGATACACCTATAACAATTATAAATTATTATCATAACTAAATTTGTTAAATAATTGCTCATTAACTCACACACATCGCCGAGTTATTATTTCTCATTATCGTACATCATTATCTCATTAATTACCAAAATTATATTGTTCCACGACTCTTTGCGCGGGCTTTTCGCTTTCTGCCTTCCTGATTGTAGTGCGTGTTTTTGAGCGAGCGGAGTGGCGAGAAGAGAGAGACGGAGAAAAAGGGAGAGGGAGAGGGAGAAGGCGGTTGATAACTATCGAAATCAATGTACGGGCCGCAGCCTCCGTCGGCAGATCACGGCGGTCAGATAATATAGACGCGGCGGAGATTTTAGCGGAGGTCACGAGAAAGAAAGATGCGATCTATAAACCGTAGAAAATCCTCCACGGCTTTTCGTCGTCGAGCATCGAAGGGTTCCCTCGCCAGACAGCCCGAGATTCGATCGCGACCGTGGAGAAGGCGTCGCTCGTTCCTTCTTCTCTCGTGAGGACGCGATAATCAGATAATGCCGGGATTAAAAGTGTTGCCGCGGCGGCATTAAATATAGATTTCGGTAATGACAGGTCCTGCTCCAGGAGCTCCTTGCCGCCAGGAGGCCTCTCCTGGCCATGGCCTACGATCCGGCATAATGTTCAGCACAACGTTGCTCGTCGCTTCTCTCCTCTGTTATCGTTAATAAATTTATTTTAATCATCAGCTAGAATATCTGCGTCAGAAATTATAATAATAAAAATTTAATTTTTGGAAAACAAATATATCCGACTTATAGTATTTAATTTTATATAATTTTTTGTATATAATTTTTTAAATAAATTTTCTTAATATTGAATTAATGTCTGAGATTTCTCCCTTTAAGCTTAATTAAATTAAAATTCAATTATAGTAAAATTCTTACTGTTAATAAATTTATTTTAATCATTGCTAGAATATCTACGTCAGAAATTATAATAATAAAAATTTAATTTTTGGAAAACAAATATATATGACTTATAGTATTTTATAATTTTTTAAATAAATTTTCTTAATACACAGAAAAAAAGGACATTCTTGTTTTGAAAATATATTTAGTTTTAACGTGGAAATGTTGAAATGAAATTATATTGTGTTAATTTAAGAAAATATAATTGCTTAAATAATTGTTTACTTGAATGAAGCCATTTTGTATAGTTCAATCAAGAAAAATATATTTTTATGATTTAAGATTTAATTTTCTTGAATGAAAAAGAAACAATGTTAAATAGAAAATAACATTTTTAAATCAAAGATTATAATTTTCTTAAAGTAGAATTAAATAATTATATATTCTTGAGGTGACAATTACAATATTAAACTAAGACTATAATATTGTTGAAATTTAAAATTATTAAATTCTTCTAAGAAGATTATAAATTGTTGCTTATATACAAAACAATGAACGCGAATTAATTTAAGTATATAAGTTTTGATTTGACACTTATTTTTTTTCTGTGTATTGAATTAATATCTGAGATTTCTCCCTTTAAGCTTAATTAAATTAAAATTCAATTATAGTAAAATTCTTATCGTTGATAAATTTATTTTAATCATTGCTAGAATATCTGCGTCAGAAATTATAATAATAAAAATTTAATTTTTGGAAAACAAATATATCCGACTGATTGTATTTTCGTATCGTTTTATAATTTTTTAAGTAAATTTTCTTAATATTGAATTAATGTCTGAGATTTCTCCCTTTAAGCTTAATTAAATTAAAATTCAATTATAGTAATATTCTTATCATTAAAATAAATTTATTTTAATCATTGCTAGAATATTTGCATCAGAAATTATAATAATAAAAATTATAATAATAAAAATTTAATTTTTGGAAAACAAATACATCCGACTGATTGTATTTTCATATCGTTTTATAATTTTTTAAGTAAATTTCCTTAATATTGAATTAATGTCTGAGATTTCTCCCTTTAAGCTTAATGAAATTAAAATTCAATTATAGTAATATTCTTATCATTAAAATAAATTTATTTTAATCATTGCTAGAATATTTGCATCAGAAATTATAATAATAAAAATTATAATAATAAAAATTTAATTTTTGGAAAACAAATACATCCAACTGACTGCATTTTCGTATCGTTTTATTTAATTTTTAAAGTAAATTTTCTTAATATTGAATTAATGTCTAAGATTTTTCCCTTTAAGCTTAATTAAATTAAAATTCAATCATATTAAAATTCTTATTTAATTGTAAAAAAAGACAGATAATTTATCTATGCTTATCAAGCACGTTATAAAACGATCGGAATCAATTGCGATCGAATTAAGTATACAATTGTTAACCACGCGGAGAGATGTTTAGGAATCAACCGAACGGAACACCGATAGAGCGGAGATTACTTCTCCTACTACTAGTCTTCGATCGTTCTATCCGTGACACGTTTCGCCGAGTTCCGAGTTTTTGCTCTTCGCGAGAGTATTTTCTACGGGGCGAGATTGACGAAGACGAGGACGAAGGCGAAGACGAAGACAACGACGATGGGAGAAACGCGCGGAATGCTGCCGCGGGGCGTCTTAATGCGTTCTAAATTGCGGCGAATGCGCTTTAATTGATTGACAAAAAGCGCCAGGCGGAAAAAGGCCGGCCGGTTTGCCTGATGGAATAACGCGCCGTGGTAGCGCAGGTAGGCCGCCGTGTCATTCGTTCGTTTCTCCGCGTGCGCGCGCTTTACGTCCCGCAACACCTCGAGGAGAGACCGACCGATCGTTTCCCTGACAAATTGACTTTTAATGCGTCTCCTTCTCTCTTCCGCGGCCCGGCCGCGGCGAGTTTATGCGCGCATTATGTCCCGCGTATTATGTGCCAGTTTCAGAATTCGAGACACGAGACGAGGACTTTTTCCAGGATGCCTTCGTGACAACTCGCGAGTGTGCTTTCGTGTCGCGTTTTGCGCTAAACGCGACGACACCGTGCGAATTTATCCGACATGTAATTGTAATATAAGAGACGCATGCGTGTGAATTAAATATATTTCAATCGTAATCAATATTTTATCTTAATGGTAAATATAATCATCATATCTGAATTTATTTGTTGATATATAATATAAGAAAAACGCATATATGTACATGAATTAAATATACATATTTATCAATTTTGAAGTCGATATTTTTATAGTTTTAAACATCATTAAAACTGGTGAGTTTCGTTTCTTTAGTAAAAAAATAATATTTTGATAAAAATGAAACGGATATCTTTAGCGTTAAAAATGTGTTTCAAAAATATCTAACATTATTTATATCATATTACAACGTACTATATTATTAAAATTAGAGAAATATTATATGTGATATAAAAAATATGTATATCTATTCTCTAGTATTTAATAATTTCATAAAAATTTGAATAAGAAAGAAGATAACAATAATTATGTGTTGTGTATCTTTATTTTATATTATCTTTTTATAATGTGTCAATGCAATTGTTTATAAACCGCAAAAATTGGTTGAAATATATCCGAAAACAAAAAAAGAAATTTGATCAAAATTTTTCTGTGGTTCTAGCTTTTTTTTTATACGACATGTTATTACGTTTGGAAGGTGATTTCTTCGGGATATGTTGTCGTTAATCGTTTAACGAAATTGAAATAAGCACCGTTGCGTCCAACGGTAATCGATTATTTCGGGACGAGATTCCAAATCGAATTTCCATCCTTAATTGGCCACGGGAGATGAGAGTCGCGCAGGTAACGATTTGTAAAAAGCACACTATGTCACAGTCCCACAGTAATTTAAATCTCATTATATTGGCCCGTGGTTTGCGGTTTTGATACAGCGGCTCTCATTCCGTTCGGGCATTCACGTGCATGTCAATGCATTTTTTCGTAGAGAAAAATTATTAATCAAATTATAATTTAATTAACAAATACTAATTATATAATATTTGATTATCAAGCTCTAGTTATTCAACATGTCAAGTAAATAATTTATAACGCAATATGAAAACAAATCTGATGCAATTTTTGAACAATTAATAAAGGAATTATATTACATTATGTAATAAATACCATAACATTTATACCGCAATAAAGCATATTGCGCTATGTATAATGTATAATGTGATGTATAATAATTATATTCAATTATATATTTATAAGCTTCTGATAATACGCAATTTCTCACGCAATTTATATTTTTAATCATTAATATTCTTCGAATAAAATTTAATCGGATGGGATAAGAAACAATTTTACCGATAGATTCCTCGCTTCTGAGAGGCCCTGGTTATAATGTTCTCCAGTCCAGTAATATCACCACTCTCAAGACGGGGGATTCAGCATGCACGAAACGACAATATGAATCACAGTCCTTCCCGCGGTGCGCGGATCATACCGAAAATAATGCCCCCTCTGACGTGCCGAAAAAGAAATTATAAGTCGTAATCAAGCGCAAATTTCGCGCTAGCGCGGCGGATAATGCATCTCCCGAAATATCGTGCGCGCATCATTGGCTGGGGTGGGCGCGAATTTTATAAACTCGCAAAACGCGAGGGTGGTTATGTGAACGCAAAACATTCCGCGCATTATTCGTGTCCGATAATGATATTAAAAACGTGAAATGCAACCGGCGAACGGAATTAAAAACGCTGCACCATCGTCAAAAAAATTTCGCAAGCGAAGGGACGAAACAATTTTCGCGTTATGTATTTTGTATTATGATTTCCGATACGTGTTATTAAGCGCGGTCCCTTCCACGACTTTTTCGCGTGTAATATTAATATAACATCACGCGCGATATGTATATTATGTATTATTTATACAGATATTTATATATCTTTTGTTATCATATTCAAAAAAATTTAATTAAAAATTATTTAATAAAAATAAAAAAAATATTTTTCAAATATACAGCAAGATATACATATTTTGCGTACTCAAAAAATATTTTTTCATATTATCGAATTTTGCTAGACTAATCCGGGTACAATGAAATATTCCTCAAAGCCAATGCTAATATTTATGGGATTTCGGGATTTTTCCGAGTTTAGCCGAGGAGAGGTTACAAACGTCGCCGATGGGGGATGACAAAAGAAGACTGAAACGAGAGAGGGTGGCTGGTGTCACGGCAAGAAGCGGCGGGTCGCGCGAGCAACAAGTGGTAGATGCGAAAGAGAGATCGACGGATGTCAAGTCGTGGGGAAATAAAAAAGTCGCCCTTATCCTCGCGGGGCGGGCTAATAAAGGTCCGTGACAACAAGCGACAAGAGGGTTCGTCGGGAACTCGGGAGAGAGGGAAGAACGGCAGGAAGCAGAACGAGAGGCTTAAAACACTGCCGAGCAGCAGGTACAATGGAATTTTATCGAGGCACCTCCGGCTTTTTTTTCTCCCTCTTCCTCTCTCCTCTCGTTTCGCGGTAATTCGACCTATCGCGCGTAAGCAGATAAGGCTTCAAGCGGAAGATATAAATTTTACGGCTTTTTCGCCGAATTATCCGTGAAAATACGACAGCGAGCAAGTTTTATACGCTTTAGTCTCTTCTCACGCAACATTATTAATTCAACGGAATTACGGTCTGATATAATAAAAATCTGTTATTCATTATTATTTGAAATATTCAATTTTTTTTTTCATTCTTTCTTATATTAAAAAAAAACATTATAATTTTTAATTTATATATTTCGTACTGATAATTAAGAATTAAGATTTAGTAACGCAGTTTCTCGACATAACGTTTATAATACAGATGAATAATTAATTATTACTAAAAAAACGATATATATTCTCAATCTTGGTCCTTCGACGGGCGAGATAAAAATATCGACGACTTTTCTCGCAAAGACTTTATCTCGCTGTGAAATCGAGAACACGTCTGACGAAGGGTGAGGATGGAAAAATGCAGGGGCGCAATTCCTCGATGCATCCTCAAACGATTTTCGACGCATCCGGGCGCACGTAAAACTTCTAGTTGCCAATGCGATCGGATCTATCTCTCTCTCGACGGCGGATACCGATGCGTAACGCTCGAAAAAAGCAAGAAACTTCTCGTAGGAGGATCCTCTGTTTAATTAATTCCGCCGATCCGGAGGCTTTGATCCCGCCACCGGCGGCCGAATATCGCGAGTTCATCTCGACGGAAAACAAATATACGGAGTCCGGCGCGGCGCAACTCTCGGGCTGCTTAACATTACGTAAAAACCAATTACGTGGGAATGCCTCTGTTGATTGGTATCAGAGATGACCCTCGGGGGTGGCGCGGGAACGTAAGCGCGGAATCGAAAATGCCCGCCGGTCGAAATGGAAAGAGGGGGAGAAGGGGGCGAGAGGGAGAAGAGGGTGCGCCGGTACCGTCGAAATGTATCCGATGTCAAGTGCGCGCGGTGTAGCGACCGATTCGGCTAAAGAGACGCAACGAGTCCAGGGAAGACGAGGGGAGAGGGGTATAAACGGGCAAGGGAGGACGGTGTGTGGCACGTGTCACTTTGAAGCGCGTCCGTGGGGAGAGGAGTCGCGCGTACCGGGCAGAAATTTTTCAGCAAACCTCGTTAAGTTTTCATTTGCCAAATGCAGACGGCGCGGCACGACTCGCCTGGCCGGGACTGTAACGCCGCCGGCAATTACCGCGCCCTTTTTTTCCACCCCTTTCCCCCTCGTGCCACCCCCTTTCTCGTCCTCCCCACGATATCGACCGCGCTCTCTCGAGCGATATACGCGAACGCGAACGCGAACGCTGCGCTTGACCCAGAGAGCCGGTGACTTTTAGCGATTTCGAACGACGGGAGGTGCGTAGGTGACGCCTTTAATAGAGTCGGAGCTGGCTGGCGAGAGATTGACGGAATGATGTTAAAATTCTTGAACGTAAAATTTGCAGAACTTGAAATGACAGAGGGATAATTTGGAAATTTAACAAATTAATGGTATATAAGATTAGAATATCAGAATTGTAGTAAACCAGGCAAAGTTCAATAAAGACAGTTACACAGTTAAGCTATGCTTCACTTGTGGAGTGAACTGTTAGATTTTCCTCCGGACTCCAAGTATACCTCCGCTTAAGTAAACAGGAAAGTGAAGCTAAAACTAGCCGCGAAGTACAGCCGGATCCGGATATTAAATCAATTCGAGTATGTAAATACATCGTCTCGCGTACACACGTATACGCGATACATCTCGCGATCGAAGGAGCGACAGAGATGCATAAAGGAAGGGCGTCTGGAAGAGAGGAGACGGACAGGGCCATTACTGTCCACAGATACAGAGAGTATGTACCCTAAACCGTAAACGGAGTTCGGACAAACCCCCGGATAACCGCCGGGAGGCGCGCCCGACGACTTCCCTGTGATCGGCGTACCGTGTAATCGCCAAGTATGCAGATGATTAAATTTGCAACATCATCGCGGCAACCCTAAAGGCCCGGCAAAGGGCTGCTAACAGCTAGGCTTGATTCGCGGGCGCAAGGAGTTTGACTTCGTCTAAGACCGAGTGAAAGACGGCGTCTTCCAGCGTTTCAAGTCCAAGATTTCGGGTACTTGGCCGGGAAGAAGCTAAATCAAAGATTTTAAAATGCTCAAGAATCGCGATAATGTCGCTTTTGACAGTAAGTTTGATCTCTGCAATCGTAATATGTGTATACACACACACATATACATGCATTACAATAAAAAAAGAGAATTAAAAAATTACACACACATGAGAAATTTGAAAAATTACATATATGTATATGTAATTTTTTGAATTTCTGTCTTTCGCAAACGTTACCAAATTAAAAGTATAAAATGAAAAAGTATACATTGACAATATAATACACTAATAGTAAGCAACGTAGCAAAAAATCAGCGGTTAAGAAAGCCATCTGCCCATTTTCAATTGGCTCACTGCCAGAAAGAAACCATCGAAACTCGACATTACAGATAACAAATGTAATCTTCAGAGAAAACAGAAGCAAACGAGTATTGTACGGCGGCATATTCCCTCCTCTCTTGCTGTTCCGCACGTCCAACTTCATCATCGTCAAAAACGTTTTGCCGAGCATCTCGAACAAGCGTGGCCATTGTGCGCGAGAACCGTATGAAATTCCAGAGACACGTCGCACATCGAGTAGAGAAAATATCATATTTTTGACTTCCCCCTCCATTTCTCGTCTCTCTCTCTCTCTCTCTTTTTTGCTCCGTAAAAAGAGAGAGAGATTCACGATCCGCCTGGTTTAACAAACGAGCGTCGCTTCCTAGACTCCATTGTCGTCACCGAGGACCCCGAGAATCGGGCCAGGTAACGTCATATTCAATGGTCGACCAATCACAATATTTTTGACGAGTTATGTCAGGGCCATAATGGGACCGACGAAAGGGAGAGGAGATTTTTCCATCGTAAACTTCGCGTTCGCCAGCAGCGAACACATGCGTCTTCCATGGTCGATCCATGGACCCAGGATGCCACAATGGGCCGAAAGCGGTCCTTGAGCCTCTAAAAGTACAAAGACACACACTCCCAGCCTGCGACCTCTCTTCTCTCCCCCTCATTCCCCCTTGTCTCTCCTTTCTCTCGCTTCCTCCCCGGCGATATCCTACTCATCCTAGGACGCCGCGGTCCCTTGGGATATAGACGCCGTCGAGCGTGCGTAACGCGCTCAGCGACCCGTGAGTTATGAGGGAAACGCGTGCAATATTAATATTTTGTATCATCCTTGCGTGCCCCTACTCGCGCGCGCGCTGCCCCTTCTTCCTGCGGGATCCTAAGGATCAGGAGCGACGACCCCTCTCTCGTCTTTTGTCGTTTGAAGTTGTCTTTCGCCGCCGCCGGAAAGGAAGCGGAATTGCGAGGGCGGAAAAACGCGGGCCACCTATTGTAATATGATTTTGAGACAAACGCGACTGCTTCTTTGGAATACGAAATGAATGATGCTGGCGCGTTAAGATGTTTCACATTTTTTTTATATTTGTTGTATTAATTTATTGCACTCTCTCGTTCTATTTTTATCGCTTTCACAGTAAACTCGATGCGTCTTTCTCGCTGCTTTGCATCGAACACCTGAAATCATTCGTGTGAGTCTTGCGCAAGAGATCGTTATTGGCTCTGCGGCCGCATCATATTCCACCGAATACCGAAAATAAACTGCGGGCCTCAGGTGGCATTGTCCGGCGGGATGTTGAAGCATCATCTAAACTAATTGTTGACAGCCGGACAATGGTGAGCCAGTAATAATAACTTACAGCTTGCTGGGAAGCGTATTGTATTCGAAAGATCGGCATCTTTACCTGGATCCTTCGAAAGAGAGCCAGGGTGGGCAAGGAACTTACCTCTTCATCGTCTCTTCCATCATTCGGCGAAAAAAGCGCCAAGTCGTAATTTCGTGTAACGATATGTTTCCTTGCATTTAAAAACGTTGAAATGATAGAATTAATAGCGTGAAAGTGAACCAAGTCAAAATTATTTCTCTTTGACATATTTCCAGAAGCAGCTTAATCTGTAATTTTCTTTGCAAATCGATTTATATTCTATATAATTATCAAGTATATTTTGATTAAAAAAAATAATATATATGGTTAAATAACATGATCACAAAAATTACTGACACTCTTTAATAATCCTAAAAATTATTTTTCTTTGACATATCTCCAGAAGCAAATTAATCTGTAATTTTCTTTGCAAATCGACGTTTATATTCTATATAACTATCAAGTATATTTTGATTAAAAAAACAATATATATGGTTAAATAATATGATCACAAAATTATTGACACTCTTTAATAATCCTAAAAAATTATTTTTCTTTGACATATCTCCAGAAGCAAATTAATCTGTAATTTTCTTTGCAAATCGACGTTTATATTCTATATAACTATCAAGTATATTTTGATTAAAAAAAATAATATATATGGTTAAATAACATGATCACAAAAATTACTGACACTCTTTAATAATCCTAAAAATTATTTTTCTTTGACATATCTCCAGAAGCAGATTAATCTATAATTTTCTTTGCAAATCGATGTTTATATTCCATATAACTATCAAGTACATTTTGATTAAAAAAAATAATATGGTTAAATAACATGATCACAAAATTACCGACACTCTTTAATAATCCTAAAATATTTTGTTCATCATATATGAGATTATATATTTTTTCTTCTTAAGTAAAATAACTTCCAAAGAATGATTCTCTTCAATATTCATTACAATCGCGTTTTCTTACAAGTTATACACGCAGACACATGATTGACGGCGATATTTGGTCAAAGACGTTTCTGCCAGTGTAATGGACGAGTTTAGATTGCTCTCTTTCTGCGGACGGCTCGAATTTCCTGCGAGAGATCCCGAAGTCACGCCGGGCTCCTTTCTTCCTTCTGGAGTCCGGCGACGATGACAGGAGGGTTTCCTTATAAAAACAATGTGCGAGGATGACTTTCAGTATGTTGGATCAGTGCGGTAGGAAATCGCGTCTGTCTGTTGAAAAATGAGATCGAGGATGGCAGCCCCCGGAGAGGGTAGGCGCGAGGCGAGAAGGTGAAGAGAGAACACGAGCTGGAAGGTGTGACTGCGCTCCGCCTTCCGATGTGGTCGCGCTGCGAAGGGAAATTACGGACTAAACAATACTTTCACCGGTCTCGGTTATTTGTAGTATTTCTGACGTCCCGGGTGCCATTGTTTCCGTTTCGGGATCCTTAATAATGAAGGCCACGCGGGCAAATTGGTAAAACGAGCCGATAATTGGGATCGTTGTTATTTTTCCAACGCTCCGACGATGATCCTCGTCCGCGAAAACGCGCCACGTCATTGCATTCCCAATTTGTATCGATTTTTACCGTCCTCTTTTTTTCTCACCACACGTTTCGAGCTTCTCCGAGAGGCAACATCGAAGATCGTCTAAGTGCTTCCTTAAAATTGAAATTCAGCCGGTGATCAGGTAACAATCTCTCTTTCTCTGATCAGTAAACTTTGTGACTGCTCTCGACGACAGCAGGTTCGAGTCGATCACTTTAAAAAGCTGGGGGAAGTTCCCAGAGAATTGTTATATTTTCGTACGATCAGGAACACGTCGAATCCTAAATTCAATTTCTGCGAGTAGTATTAGAGAGTCCCTAGTACGTGCACATGGCCCTTTTCTTCCAATTGCATCCACGTAAACGACATGATGATGTTCCAGCACTTTCGTCAACACCCATCTCTATCTTTCTCGCTCTTCGCCATCCGCGGTGATCGTCGAGTGCCGTGAAAGGGAGGAGAAGCAGTGGAAGGGGAGAGAAATGATCCTTTATGTTCGCCAAGACGTTGTGCAGATCCCGCGTGCGTGTATTTTTACAATTATTAGGTGCGCCCGGGACCCAAGGATACGCGGCCGCGCGATATCCTGTTTGCTCACGCACAACCGCGGAACGCGTCCTGCGGCTGTAAATTGGTAAGAAGCGAGGGACGCGTCCCCCGGATGGAGAGGTGACCGCAAGGCGAGAAATGGTCTCCATTGTGATTGGGGCGAGACACGATACATCTATCGATAGGGATTCCGTAACGGAGTTGCCGCCCGCTGCGGCAACGGATGTTAAGTGGTCGTTTAAGAACGATGCTGCGCCGGATGTTTAATTTTCGGAGGCGGCTTCCGCCTGTAGAGACGGACACCTGCGAGCCTCAGGGTGCGTATTCTCTCCGTCATTGCCTAAGGTAAAGAAAAATTAACGAAATCCTCTCCGCGACCTCGCATTTTTACCGCAAAATCGACCAGCTGCTAGTGGAGAAAGATTAACCGCATCTGTCAATACCGCATTCGCTGAAATCGTGGCCAATTAACTTGTTCGATGGAAAAAAATTTAGATTTCCTCTCTTTACAGAGAATTATTTAATATATCTTTTTGATCTTTGTGTAAATTGCTCCTATTTTTTAATTTCCCACTCATATATTTTAATTCGCGATTATTATTTCAAGTGTCTTTTAATCTACTTAAATATATAATATAATATAAAAATATAATATAAATGTAATATAAAGTATAAAAATATATAACTCATTAAAATATATAATATCTATAATAATATATAATATAATATATATAATATAATATATATAATATAATATATATAATATAATATATATAATATAATATATATAATATATAATATAATAATATATAATATATAATATAAAACATATATGAAACATAATATTGCAATAAGCATAATATATGAAAATTGCAATAGATGAAAAAATTGCAATATATGAAAATTGCAATAAGCATAATATATGAAAAATGATATTGCAGTGATACATTAACCGAAATTTATAACTATATAATGCTTTCGGATTGAAATGATCGTGCAACTATTTTCTCCGTAAATTTTTTTTATTGTCAAAAGAATAAATCGCTCGACGGACGCGTTCCGAAAGCACGGCATGTTGCTGCCGAAAACACTTTGTAGTCCGTGCGTATGGATCGCGCTCGATTATACATCGGTCTATGTCGAAATAATCTTGCGGCGAGGACGTGATCGAACGACGTAAGCGAAAAGAGGAGAGACCGCAGGTATGACGGCGGGGCGTGATCGTCGAATAGCAAGAATGCGGCTCTCTTCTCGCTCCTCGTCACCGGCCTCGACGCGTAGTGGACTTTCCAGACGAAATTACCCTCCTCCGGGTGACACCGCGTCGCAGTAATCGCCGGTTCACATTGCATTCCTGCACGCAAGCCCGCCAGGCGACACTTTGGGTAACGATCGGTTTTGCCGAGCGATTCTCTCTCGCCGCGGAGGACGACGATGACGACGAGGACGACAAATTCGCTCTCGGACGCACGCGAGGAAGAAACGCGTTTCAGGGTCGCGGCGCGGATGCGATCTTTTAATAAATCGCGAACGCTTACCCGGGGTCACGTTCGATTCCCCGGCGCTCGAAAAATATTATGGTCTCGCGCCAGCTGCGCGACAGAGCGTCGTTTGGAGTCACGGCGCGGCTTCTGGCTTCGATTTCCTCTCCTTTTCTCTCTCTTCCTTCGTCGACTGCGAATGTCGCTCTGCCCACGAGGGTGCTTTCTCGCTAGCAACGCATTCTCGATTTATCCCGGCCACAACGACGTCATTGTCCGCTTCACTTAGCGTCTTTCGAAACGCATTGTGTCAGTGTAAAGCTAGCGCCAGACTATGCGCGATTCGTAATTCGCGATTCGTAATTCGTGATTCATAGAGATTCGTTGCATTCAAGAGATTCGTTATTCAGTGTAAACCTTCCACACTATTCGCGATTCGCTCTATATCATTCGTAATTCGTAATTCGTCGTTTCTTAGTTCGCGTTACTTCGACCAATTTTTTTTATCATATTTATCTTTTGAATCCCATAAACATCTATGTTCTCTTGTGTCTTCTACAAGTTCAAGCACGCGATTATTTGTCTACACCGAAAAAATTGTATTCTTAATTTAAGAATATACCACTTATCTTTAGAATATATACCACTAAAATAGGCGCCAAGAGGATCCTCTTAAGTTAAGAGGCAAATCTTCTAAAAAGATATTCTTAATACACAGAGAAAAATATTTCTTTGGGTTTAATAAATTTTGTTGAAGTCAAATAAGTTTAATTGGCTCTAAAAGTTTTTTCCGTCTAATTTCAAATAGTCTTTTAATATTCTGAATCCCAACAAGGGAATCCAGATTAAATAAATTATTTTAAATTCAGTTTGAAAATTAAATTGATAAACAGTGATGTCAAAGAGGACTCACATGCATAGAACCTATGTGTGAGAGCAGTCCTCTCTTTCATCACTGCTAAAGGAAAAAATATACTTTAGATCTTACGTTAATACAAGTCCTTTATATACATTTCACGATAAATATTGAATACGAGAAAAATTAAGAGTGGTGTCGCCGCGTAGCGGCAAATGAAGAAACATGTCGCGCACACGAAAATCGAGTTGTGATGTAGAAGTTGCAAATTAAGAATA
The DNA here is from genome assembly GCA_030586385.1 of Camponotus fellah. Lineage (NCBI taxonomy): Eukaryota > Metazoa > Arthropoda > Insecta > Hymenoptera > Formicidae > Camponotus > Camponotus fellah. Next base: position 1,958,013 of record JAPIVC010001004.1, read on the forward strand.
TTTTTATTCATTAAGAATATATTCTTATTTATTAAGAATATTTATTAAGAGGACTTATAAAGTATATTCATTTCAAGAATACAATTTTTTCGGTGTACCTCTCCATTGTCTCTCTTTTCATTATAATTCATGCAATAACCTATCAAAGAGGAACACGAATTAATTACGCATAGTGTAGCGCGACACGAATAGAACGATTCGTCTCCTTTGAGTTTCGTCAAAAAACCGCTCGGTTAGCGAATCAGTGCGAATGACGAATCGCGCATGACGAATCGACGAATTTTCCCTCCACATTATTCGCGAACGTTAAACGAATCACGAATCACGCATCACGATTCGCGAAAACGCGCATAGTCTAGCGCTAGCTTAATGCATCGGCGTCATTGATTCGTTTGTGCGAACTTTGATTCCGCAACGTCGCCAACGGTTCTTCTTTGATTACTCGATGTTAAGAATTAATTTATAGAATTATTTATATTACTTACTTAGATGATCGTTTTATATTAAATATAATTTATAGATATAATATACGTGAAAAAGAGAGAAATTACTTCTTTCACGTCTCATTTTATTGTTAAAAAAATGACAGATATGTATTTTCTAAGATTTTGAGGCTCTTTTGAAATGCCAGGACAATAGATGTCATAAAAAAAGACATAATGCACGTGATTAAATGTATCTTTTTTTCATTTAAAACATACATATTTTTGTTCGAAACACGTGTGAGTTATCTTACTTGTTTGCTTATCTGTCTGAATGTTGCCAAAACGATATTGTGAGCTATCAGGTGCATCGACCGCGTTTAAAAATGTTCTCCAGTCGACTTCCACTAGTGTGTTACCAAAGTAAAAAATTAAGAAAAGGAGGGGACAGTGAACTATATTTCTAGGGCATCAGTTCACTCGGAATACTTTGCGAACGGGAAAAATGACGAATTTGCATGACGGGAGAGCAGTTGTCACTAACTGTCAGTTCGTCGATCGCAGAGTACGCGAAAATAGTTTAGATGGAATACGACGAAGCGAGCGAGACGACGTCGACAGGTCCAACGCGACAGATGTTTCGCGTCTCAGCGACACTCTTGTATTTCTGTCCCACTCAGTATAAACAAGCGAGAGTGACGATCGCGAGTCCGAGAATAGACTTCTTCCTGGCGGCCCTAGGGTTCGTCGATCGCGGATCGATGTTACATTTCGAGAATTCGCTGTAATAAGTTTCCACGACTTTACTTTGTCAAACATTGAGAGAAAAGAAGTTTTGCAAAAACATATCGAAGAAAATTTATCGAGTGCGTTTGTCCAAAAATGTCATCTTTTTAACTGGATGAACATTTTTTTCGCAAGATAGTCGAAATTCGCGAAACGTTTAGCGCATCAAAATCTCTGAACAAGCATCCAGCCAGCGCGTGTCGCGAGCCAAGATCTCTGCTAGCAACAAAGAGAACATTCTTCACTGCGGTCCAGCGGAGGCGACCTCGCGTCGCAGCGAAAGACGATCGCGATGACCATTTGATGACCCGCGACGTCGCGGTTTTTTTCTGCTCCCCGAGATTCGGGAAGCTCGGCATCGGCCCGGATGGGGCCGGTCACGCCGACTGTAATTAACAAGGCGGGCTTTGTGGGTGTTTTGTCGCCGGCCGCGACACGCCGTGACGAGGGAGGAATTCTCTCCGCGTCCATCGCGCGTCCGGGGGACGCCAGACTATAAAACGCTCTTTGTGCGAGGCGCGTCCGGAGCGAGGCTCCGCCGGAGGAGACAAATGTAAACATTCTCGCCGGTCGCGGAGAAGAGTCCTCTCCAGAGAGAAAGAAAGAGACACAGAGGGGAAAGATCTCGCGGGGAGGATTACGTGTCGTGTATTATACCCCCGGTTATACACATATGCAGGACGCGGGTCGTGTGTGCGATACGTGTGGCATCCGAGACGACGGGACGGAGGGAGATACATCTTTTGAGATATCGTATGTCGTAAGGGTTATAAGGCAAGAAAAGTAGATGACGCTGGACCACTCGGAGATGTCTACTTCCGAGCCGCTCCTCTCGCCTCGAGGGTCATCGTGGCTTGGTTTTTCGAGACGGCGCTCCCTCCCCTCTTCGTCTACCCCCCCACAATGGCCGTCGGTCATTTCAATATCAATGAAGCGGAAACGAGCGTCCGCTATCTCTCGACGCAAAGAGCGTGCGCTCGCGTCTATGCGGACGATAAGGAGCCCGAGGGTGGAGATGGTGCTCGAGAAGAGGATCTCAGACGTCAACCGAGACGCGACTCTTTCATTATCTTTTTACAACTGATTATCGATCCCCTAATCTTGCATTAATCGACTTTTTAATCACAAAAACTGTGAAAAAAATCCGCCAATTTAAGTTTAAAAAAAATCAGGAACATCTTTCGATCTGATTACCGCTCTATTTTTTTTTCTCCTTCAAACCACCAGCCAAAATCGATGATCGGCCTCGCACGAGCCTTCCGGATCACGTGCCGATTTTGACGTTTGCCGCTATTATTCAACTACGTTCGAAACGTGATCGTTTTAGACGCGCTTTTGCTCTTATTGAGGTAGCGCGATCAAGATGCCAACGAGCACTGTTCGCACTTGCAGACTTCTAATTAGCTCGCGAGCCGATAGTATTTTGAACGATGCTCTTGCGGTCGAACTTAATGATCGAATAGATGCGCGTTCGCGCCGTTTACGAGAGATTATCGCGGGACAGCTGAAATCTAGACGCGATGAACGGCGATGATCCGCGCGATCTGCCGCGCCGGCTGCTTCGGAAATTTGGCTGCGGTCGCGCGCGGTTCGAGGATCATTACATTGATTCCTTCGCGCCTCGTTTCCTTCTTTGGCGGCGAGGCATTTAGTATTTGTATCGTCAGCGAAGCGGAAACGGACACACCTCGAGGTGGCTATGTCGAGATTCAGCGAACGCATGCACTCGTACTGCATCATGTTGGGTCGCTCGTTTCAAGAGTCCATGTGCCACTCGGAAATATCCACTTACAAGAATGACCCGTGTATTCTTCATTCCACGTTGCATTGTAGGGGAAAGTGAGGCACCTTCATCGTCATGGTCGTTTGTTTCTTTGTTTACATGATAAGAATAGGATATAAAAGGAAGGAACTAACGGAAAGGACCTATGATAATGAGATAAATATTATTGTAAAGGGATAGAGATAAAAGTATGATGAGATATATAAGATTGATATTATCATGAAACAATTAAAAGAATAAGCGAACAAAAATATGATTAAGTTATGATAATATTTAATATAAACGATACACTGCCAGATAACGCGACAATATCGATCTGGAATCCTATAAATCCACGATACTCTCGCGTGAAATCCTGGCGTTGCACTTCTATCGAACTCGATCTCGTGATCTTCGCCAGAAAAAAAAGAGGAGGAGACGCGCCGAAAGGAGCCCGGCGGATTCTCCGCAGTCGGGGGATACGAAAGAACGCTGTCCCACGATAAAGACCTCGTTCCTCGTGTGGTAATTATTATAGGGCCGCGGAGCCGATGGCGCCCACCCGCGGTGTCCGACACGAATCCCTGAAAAGCCGATCCGCGTCTCTCGAAAACGAGAGGTATACGAGTTTTTGGAGGAAGGGGGATGAGATCCACCGCAGGGAAGAATCACCGGTCGATCGCCGACAAGGTCGGCTTCGCTCCGACAGAGAGCAGAGACAATACGCCACCCGCGGCGACGCGGTATATAAATTGTCTTCGAGGGCGGGAGTTTTATGCGACCGCACGTGACAACGATCGACTTGCGGTACCGCTCGCGCGATTAATCACGGAAGCACGCGTCGCGATTCGGAAAGCGATGATCGAGAAAGTGTCCGACAATATTTATTATTTATTCACACATACGTGTAATCGATTTCAAAGTATCAACATTGCGATCAATAATTTAAATGAATTTAATTTAAATTTAATTTGTGCGAGGATCGAGAGATTTTTGCGATCAACGAATGATATTCGAAATGGTATTTGAAACGGAAGGTACGTCTCCAATTCGACCCCGATCGTTAATAAAAGATGTCACATGGAATACAGGCGAGTTCCATCAATACGTACGAATGAAAACGAGCGAATTGAAACTCCGCGGTCGGAACAACCCCCGTGTTTCCTCGAAGCCAGCCAGCCATTTGCCGGGCGAAGCGCGACCCTTCGCGAAGCGAAGGTATCCGCCCGGGGTTTTCCCCTCGGCGCGACGATTAAAAGACAAAAGGTACTCGCCGTCGCTCTTTTCGCCCACCTCCGTTTTCGTCCACCTTGTTGCAGCGGCAACGCGCGTTCCATTGAGTCGCAGAAAAGGTCCAGCGTGCGCCGGCTTCGCCGGTTTTGTGCCGCGCGAACAATAGCGAACGCTGCTCAGCTGCGGCCCGATGTTTTAACAGTGTTTCCAAACACACTCCTACGCTTTTATGCAGGGGAGGGAGACGGCGCGGTCGTTTCTGTTCTCTCTCGGATACGATTAACATGCGGTATTTGCTCAGCCAGCGAGACGTCGCGCCGAGAGAGAGACTGCGCTTTTCTGCTGCAGACTCTCGCCGCCGAGACATTGGCCCGTATTCTCGAGATACACTTAACGCCCGATGCTTTTGTCCGAGTTCTATTTCACTGCTGTTGCTTAATGCAATTTCGTGATAGATAAGCATGAAATCGAACTCGGGCAATCAAGTTAAACATCATGCTAAATGTTACCGTCTGACATTTTCTCCTTTTTTTTCTGGATATTAATTTAATATCGCGGATTTAATATCGTGAATTTTGTTTTAAAAATGTGGCACGATTTTCGGAGAGATGCAGCATTTATAATTTATAACATTTCTCCACACAACAGTATTTATAATAATGCAAGAAAAATTATTTCCTCTTTTTTATAAACGTCACTCAATTAAGATTATAATTAACATCATTCAAATAAGACGTGTCAACATTAATTAATTTGATATGAACTTTTTCTCAGTAATTCGGTCTATTATCATTTCTAACATAAATATACTGAAGTCGTGTTATTCGTTGATAAACGCGTGCGAATTATGCTTTCACGAGGCGGGCACACAACGAAGTTGCGCTTCAGAGTCCGAAGGCTCGCGGGCGAGCTATGGTAATGTGCGAGGGACACGGGCTTACACATGAGGAGGAGAGACTTGCACGGATACCTGGGATAAGCGTTCCAGGAGATGGTGCCTCCGGCCGCAGATCCGTGTGAGTACGGTCCGCATCAAAAGAAACCCACCGCCCATGAAAGGAAAATGGCTATGCGGTCCAGTCGCCTTTGGAATTCTCGAGGATTCTGCGTGTAATTTTTAAAACAAACTTCACGCATGCGGTTCTTAATAAGCGTTTTTGATGGCATTTTAATATCATGCACTTTGCCAAGCAAAAGCATCTTTGCTGACGATATAAGTTCATTGTTATGTGAAAATAAAATGTTAGAATAAACATGAATTTTAGAGCTTTATAGAAAATATGATTCCATTATTTTATATATCATATATTTATAATTATTTATATTTTATAGATTATTTTGTATATTTTATTTAAAAGCGACTTTCTCAAAATTATTTTATAAAACGTAAGAGTGATATCGATCTAAAGTAATACAGATTGTATCTTTTAATCTGCAGGGTGTTAATATGCATCATCGATGAAGCCTCGGGCGCACGTCTTTTTTTCGCACGTCGGAGCGAACGTCCAAGTGTCGAGTTGCCTTCGACGAAGGCGCATCTTCACCCCCATTAGCAACGATCAAAGTATGACATGCTCGATCTTCGCAATCTTTCCGGGTGCTTTCGGAAAGCAATTAATAACGATAATCACATCTCGAGCGTGCGCGTTTCTCCCATCAAGAGAGTACAGTCGCGTATCTCGATGATGAGCGATAAGTACCTGAACGAGGGACCCCATCGACTCTGATCGTCGCCCGAAGTTCCAGAAGACTTCACTTTCATTCGATATTGCATTCGTTCCCTCGAAGAACCTGCCAACATCGAGAATTTTTCGCGACGGCACATCGGATAGACAGACGGATAGAATCAGGACAGCATCCAAGCAACCAAAGAGCACTCTTGCGAGTGGCTGTACGTCGAGAAGAAGGTGGACAAGTTGAGTCCTGGGTCTCTGAAAGCGTGGGCGGAGCGGAGCACGCATAGCTCCCGGCCTCTTCTCTTCTTTCTTCCCTCCTCCTCGCCCCCCTGTCCCTCCGCATCTCTTCCACCTTCTTTACTGACACACCACTACATCCTCCTTTTGCTCCTTCTTCGCGAGCTCAATGTTATATGTGCTCTCTCCGCTGTCCTGTCTCTCATTCCCCGCGTACCCTCTTTATTTCTCTTACGCTCGTTTTACTTCCACCTTGTATCCAGCGTTCTACTCCCGTTTTGCTCTCTTTGTTGTCCGCTAGGATCCGAGGATGACGTCGAGACTTTAATGCTTCTAGGGCATACATGTCCGCGTGTGCGTGCGCCTAGATACGTACACATGGCTCTTATATAAGGCATATAGATTAGATTCAGCGGATAACAGAGTCGGAAGATTTTTCTTATGCGATTCAAAAATGAGCTTGGAGCATTTGATAAAAAAATATATCTTACAATTTCTTCAGCATCAGTTAGTTTTTATTCAAAACTCTATGGCTCGGATATTTAACAAGATATTTAACAATGTGTATTGAAATGTTGCATCGAGCAATAGTGTAAAAAGTTGGCTAAAAATTTCCTCCAAGGCTTGGTATTCGCACTTATAGTTCGCTGAAGTATCTGGTTCTTATAACATCTTGTCATCAAACGCGTTGATAGCGTCGTATTAAGGAAACAAAACTCAAAGTTAGCTGACCATGTATGGCGCCAAGATAAATGCCCATTTCACGGTGCTACAATCTTGCGCTGAGACACTTGCTTGTATATTTAAATATATATGTGATAGTGCTGGATGAAGCAGATTACACGTTGGAGCCCACCCGTCATCTAGTCTTCTCTTTCTTTCTCTCTCTCTCTCTCTCTTTTTCCCCCATTTCTCTGTATCTTCAAGACGATCGGCCCAAACGTCGAGGAAGCTCCGAGATACGAGAGGCGTCCGGGCCCCTTCTTCTCGAGCAGCGGTTCGCGTTACCCTGGGCGATCATGCCGTCGAAGTACATCGCGCACCGCAGGCTAAGGTCGGCAATTAACTGTTACGCGCGGAGGAAGAGAGACAGAGACAGAAGGCGGAGGACGGCGGCGATCTTGAACGCCTCCCTTCTCGGTCATCTAATAAGATTCGCTTCGAGATACAATGTGTTACATGCGCGATACACGGGCGGTTGCGTCGATCAGCCGTAACACAGTCGGAGCTCGTCGCTTCGTGTAAAATGCAGTTAAGGAGTAGATGGTGGTTTCTCGGAAAGTATATCGAGGCCCCTCTCACTCGTCTCTCTCTCTCTCTCTCTCTTGCTCCCTCTGTGCGAAACGTATTATCGCGTGCACGCGGAAACGGCAGGCGTGGCAAGCGAAAAGCCTGTCGGTGTTACTTGGACGATTTATGTCCTTATGCAGATGCACATTCGAATTTTCGAATCGGAAGTGTGCTACGCGAGTTCTACTTTGAGTTATATTGCATTACGAATAGCATCATTATACGATACAAAATGTTCTGGCATTGCTTTTCTCACAACGTGCCAAGAAGTACTCGATAATCTTCCAGTAAATTATAAGCAATTAGTTTTGAATAATTTATATACTTGCACCTTCAACGATTTTAAAAATAAAATACGAAATTTTAAGCAATTAATTTTGAATAATTTTTATACTTGCATCTTCAATGATTTTAAAAATAAAATACGAAATTTTAAGCAATTAATTTTGAATAATTTTTATATTTGCACCTTCAATGATTTTAAAAATAAAATACGAAATTTTAAGCAATTAATTTTGAATAATTTATATACTTGCATCTTCAATGATTTTAAAAATAAAATACGAAATTTTAAGCAATTAATTTTGAATAATTTATATACTTGCATCTTCAATGATTTTAAAAATAAAATACGAAATTTTAAGCAATTAATTTTGAATAATTTATATACTTGCACCTTCAATGATTTTAAAAATAAAATACGAAATTTTAAGCAATTAATTTTGAATAATTTATATACTTGCACCTTCAATGATTTTTAAAATAAAATACGAAATTTTCGAAAAAATTGACGGAAAAAACGAAGGAATTATCGGGGAATTATCACGTTACACTTACCAGGTGCTTGCCAGGTCGAGCAGGGAGCGCTTACATTTCCACGGGCGCGTCTCGGCCGCAACGGGAACGGATAACATCGCGAAGACAAGAAAGGAATGCGCGCGGTTAGAAAACAGCTGATCGCTCGATCGCGGCCGCCTCGCGTGCCGAGCACGGAGCCGCGGCACGGCGCGATTACGCAATTAACATTCGGTTTAATTGCCAGTGCCCGGAGCTTAACGGCTGGGCAACGAGACCGCCTTGCCCCGGTCAGCGAGCGCCACGGCGGCTCCTTGCGGCGGGAGCTTATATTCTCGTGTTGCACCTCGTTAGCCGGGCAACACCTGGCCCCCTTCGTAGAACTTGGTAGTCTATTTATACCCGCACAATTGTGCATGCTACGGATAACAGTGAGCGTGACGCGCGCTGACTTTCCGCGTCGCGGAACCCGCTCGCGTTTCATTCCGCGTTCGTCCTCGATGCTGCGTGCAAGCTCTTATCTGGAAAATTCATTTTTTTTTTCTTTCACATTAAATGCGGAAGCTGCTTTTCTTGCATATAAACGGACGATGAACGAATTTAACCTTGTATTTATCTTCTAAGCTAACGTAAACGTATAAACGCGACGTAGAATAAAAGTTTCAATAAAAACTTGCTGCGGGAAATCTTTTCATATTATACAGACTATCTATATTCAAATATAGATAGAGAATTGTAAAAAAAATTCCTTGATGTTCTAAAACAATTTTTTTTATATGAATAAATTTTTTTTAGCATGCATTTCCTGTTTTTCATCCATATAAAAAACAAACTCGGTCTCTTAATTTTCAAACTAGATTTGTAAATATACTGAAGAAAATTGAATATTTAATACTTTCATAAGATAAGCATTCTTGATTTGCATAAAATTTTCTTTATCACTAAAAATAAAAAATATATACTGAATATTTAATATTTTGTTAAGACGTTAAATATATAAACAAAGATAGATATATATTTATGATATATTTTAAACGCATAATTCACTTGCCTCTTCCCCAACTGTTTATAATATAAGAGTAAAATAATTATATTAATAATAATACTTATTAATATAAATTTTATATTAATATAATATTTATTAATATAATAATTATTAAAGAAAAAATTAAAAAAAAATTCCTGGAGTTCCAATAAAATTCTACGAAATTTATAAGTCAGGTAAAGAAATCCCTGAGAGATCCAGGTCTTCTATATTTTTCCAAGGAGTAGACATTATCATTTCGTACTTGAATATTCGAAAGTTACGTAACTTGTAATAACGCAAGCTCCCAAAAGTTGGGGCATCGAGATAAATGGACCGCGTCCATTCTCGCGAAGGGAAACGATAATAACATCGCTGCTTAGAACCTTCGTAATATCGCGTTAATATCGCGCAAAAGAGAAGAGACGGGGTCACAGCTGCAGTCTCCCGAATCGCGGTGGATCGAAACGGTTTTGCGGTATCCCAGCCGCATGCGCGGCCAAGTAAAAATCTCAAACTACTTTCGCACCATATCTCTTTCGCCGGCTGCATTAGGGGCAATAGATACGCCGGGATAAGATGTAACCTTTAGAGCGTCGAGAGATCAACTTAATAAAGCGAGTTAGTGCGGCACGTAGCTCCAACTTGGGTAATCCGCGTGCTGCGCCGACAGAAGTTGCGCCAGTTCGGTTCGATGTTGCGGCGGGTCTCGGTCGACCTTACCTTACCGGTTGTGCTCCAATACGCCACGCCGCGGGCGCGATGGTTTCGGTAATAATTGTGAAAATCACGAGCTCACGATCTTAATTGGCGACGATGGACGGCGAGCGATCGAGGAGGCAACAAAGATTCGCGAAACGTTGGTCCTATAATTTATCTCTCGGAGCCTTCCACGTAAAAGAAAATGAAAAATGTTTTATTCGCGCAATCTTTTCGATGATTTTTAAGGACTAAGTTAAGAATATACTGTTATAATAATTCGAACATGTATGATTATATAAAAATTTTTCATTAAAATGTTACAAGGAAATGAAAAATGTTTTATTCGTACAATCTTTTCAATGATTTTTAAGAGGACTAACTTAAGTTAAGAATAATACACCGTTACAATAATGTAAGACTTGTATGACTCAAATAAAAATTTTCGAATAAAATAATAAGTCTCTTTCATTAAATGTTATTATAATTTTCACAAAAATTGGAAAAAGTATTATAATTATGATATATAACAACTCTCTTTGTTTATGCATAGTCAATATTTACAAAATATTTACAAAATATTGAATATGTAGTATATATTCTTTATTAATTTGATGTCAATATTTTATCTCAAACTGATTTTCTGCAGGATTTTCTAAAATGTTATAAAAAATTCTCTGATAAGTTCCTGATCCTTTTTTCAAAATTCTAGTTAAAGAACATATTTTAAAGATTTCTTTAATGCAATATTAAATAAATTTTTTATATGATTACTTATACGAAGAAAAAACGGAAAGCTTCTTAAGTTTCAAGTGCTAGATTTATAAATATAAATTGCTGGAAAAACTGAATAACTTTAGAACATAAACATTTTTCATTTACATAAAATTTTCATTCTTTATCACTAAAAATTAATAAAAAATACATACTACATATTCAATATTTTGTAAATATTGACTATGCATAAACAAAGATATATATATATATATATATATATATTTATAATAAATTTAAACACACACATATATAATTCTTTCGGCTTGTCCACTATTTATAATGTATAAATAAAATTATTAAAGAAAGAATTTTTTTTTAAATTCTTTGATGATAAATTCTTTTCAAATAAAATTCCAAGAGAATTCCCTGATTTTTCTAGATATAAAATCCCTAAGAATTCCAAATTTTCCATGTTTTTCTAGGAATAGACTTTCTTTACACTCATTATGTATCCGTAATGTCTTACCTCTTGAAAACGGTATTAGTCGGTAAACTCATCCACATATCGTTCTCGCTGACGTTTTAATTCCCCTCGTCAGGCTTTCGCAATGCGAGATAATCGGGTCGCGGCCGTAACGAATCGCTCGTAAAACTAGAGACCACTGTCCTCGTGGCCGGTAATTTTCTCCTCTCTCTCCGAGGAGAATCAGCCTCGCCTCGAATGACGGAATCGCGCGCGGAGGACAAAGATCTTTTAATTGTTTACGTTAATCGAGAAGCCGCGAGAGATAGAGCTCCTCTCCCCTTGCCCTTCCTTTCCGTACATTTTCGCGATCCCCCCCTTCGTCCCGTCGCGACCGAGCTCCTCTGACGTAATCGAAGAACCCCGGGTAGCCAGATCACAGATTAAACAACACTCGAGTCCTTCTCCTCGATAATTACCCAGGCCAGGGTAATTGCTGCAATCCGGGAACGGCACGCAGTTACCCGCGATAATTCACCCAACGGTGATTTCGAGTCAGATTGCCCGGGCAGAAGTTACGTTATACGCGCTCGGCCATGCTCGCGCGCACCTCCACCGAAGTTGGAATTGGTTGAGGTAGAAATTGAGAGAAAGACAGAGAGAGAGAGAGAAAGAGAGAGAGAGAGGGATCCCTTGTGCCATTCTCACAGCCGCCCCCTGCCTCCCCGTCTTCGTACGCCTTTGCAGCGCGACCAGCGAATGCAATCGTCGAAATCGGCGTGGATTACGCGTTCGCACCTGCTGCGTACGATGTCGATCCGTCACGAACCTACTTACGGTGTATACATGTATGTACAGCGTATATACATTTACATACGTGTATAGATGCGATCTCTACGCGCGAGGGATGATACTCGCGTGATGACGCCTGCCTAACGACTCCACATTCGAAGATACTCGTCGGAGTTTATTGTTGCGAGCAATGTGCAACCCTCGAGAAATCGAGTCTTGAATTAAGATCGGGAAAGAAAGAATTACTGGAATTAAACAATCCAGTTTTATATCGTATTTTATAAAAAGACGCTTCTTATAAAATTAATCTCCGAGTTTTCGATTATAAAAATAATATTAATAATAGTAATTATAAAAATAATAATTTATATTAATATGATGGAATTTTAACATTAATGATGGAGAGAAAAATTGAGTCCTTCACCGAGTGAAATTACATTTTTGCTTCTCCTCGTGTAAAAATACTAGTACTTTTAAATAATCACCCGAGAGACTTTCGGTCGCTTTAGCGCTAAGCGTAACGAGTGGAATAAATGACGGGAGCGGTTATTGAGGATAATGAAGAGATGAGTCACGCTGAGTCCAGCCCATAACGGAATCGGCACAATTTTCGTCGGCTCGTCGCAGAAATTGCAGACGCGCTCGCGTGAATTTCTAGCAATTTTCTCCGGCGAGAAAGAGCCGACGTCGACGGGATAAAATGTAAAGTAGGCGTGGAAAAAAAGGTGAAAGCGGATAAGCAGCGACGTGGATGGGACTAGAATGGCTCGGACGAGTCGGGGGAGGGGGGAGAAGGATATGACAGATATGTTGTTCGGCTTTAATTATAGGGGCCTCACGTGAGTGATGTATCTCACGCGAGACGCCGCTCTGTTCGCCTGCATCTACATCGTGGCACATTTTGAAAAGGAAAAAAAAAAATCGAGGCACCGGTAAGGCACCGATCGATCCTTGCGCTAATATATTCCGGTCCCCGAAGGACACCCCACACTCCTCAAGGAAGACAATATTTTCGGGTTTGGCTTGGTCATCAGTTTGTAATTAAAAGCTCTCCCCCCACCGCTGCCATCCCCCCGATGGGACCGGGCCCCGTGTCATTATTTTGAACCGCGCGGCGCCAGGACCTAGTATCTCATCCTTTCTTCGAGATATACGGTGCGAGGATCTCCGATGTACCGGGTGTCGAGGAAAGTACCGATGGTACCGGGCCAGCCGCGATGAAGTTTGGTATGCGAGCCGGTGTCTTCAAAAATTAACAGAGCGATTAATTGGCGCCGATATTCCGCGAGTAATTGCCGCCATTATGTTACGCGATTGCGTAGTGATTACTAATTAACGCGCTGTTATACTCTTGATTAACCGGTCGCTCGATTACGTCGATGATCGTCAATCGGGCTCGTGCGAGCAAGCATTTCATCACTGGCCAAACGAGTGTCGGTTACACGATATATTTCAATCACGAGGGGCAACGATCATTATTTTAAGGAATTATTTTTCATTTCTAATGCTAATTTCATCAACACTAATACGTTCGCGAGATATTTTAAATCTATTTTACTTAGAAAATTTAGTTAATATTAATTATTATTTTGGCATGTGTACCTTGAGATTAAAAATTAGGCTTGTATTAAATTATTTAATATAAATTTCGTCGATCTCTCTATGTTTCTCTCTCTTTCTCTTTCTTTTTCAGTGTTCGGAATGAACTCAATATCAAACATTTTGCTTCTCGATCTGCATTATAACAAAAGTCGCAAATTTAGAATAAAAAATTATTAATCGATGCACTCTCGGAACAATACTTGTTCACTTTTGCACACTCACATCGCGGCACCCGGTATAGAAAATCACGTAGGTGCGTGTCTAGAGGCCTTTTTTAAGGCGTATATAGAGATGGGCGGAATGCCGGCCGCGTTTTATTTACGGCCACTGGGACAGTTTTTAATTTGTTCTCCCTCGGGGGAAGTGGACCAGCTAGAGAGAGGAAGCGGGAGGGGGAGAGAGACGCGGGAGAACTCTGCTGTCCGGTCTTTAAAGAGTTTTCGACCTGTTAGTCGTTAGAACCCAAGGAGGCGTTTCTACAGTCTTCTGGCATGGGGGACGCGGATAGCGAGGCGAGGGGGACCCGGTTCCGAAGAGGTGGCAGCGGTCGATGCTAATAAATCCTTAATTATAATTGCGCGGGCGCGTGACGGGAATAACTCTCTGATTTAATTATCGGATCGACGGCTGTTATTGGCCGGTCACAGGCACGATTAGTCCTCGAGTTTGCAGATCGGGGTCAAAGGTCGCCTTATCGAAACGCGCTCGCGTTATTATCGTATCTTTATGTTTGTTAAATTTGTCGTAAATGATATACCTGTGAAAGCAATGCTGTTTGGGGCAAAAAAAGCTGGAATCTCGTTCTTGTTTGTTTTATTTATGTAAGCGCATATCTATTCATTTCGTAAAATGTTAACAAGTTTATGCTTCTTCGAAGATAAAAGCGCGATTTTCGAAAGAAAATTTATACACAGAAAAAAATAAGCGTCAAATCAAAACTTATATACTTAAACTAACGCGTTCATTGTTTCGTATATACGCAATAATTTATAATCTTCTTAGAAGAATTTAATAATTTTAAATTTCAACAATATTATATAGTCTTATTTTAATAACGTAATTGTCATCTCAAGAATATATATTTATTTAATTCTACTTTAAGAAAATTATAATCTTTGATTTAAAAATGTTATTTTCTATCTAACATTATTTCTTTTTCATTCAAGAAAATTAAATCTTAAATCATAAGAATATATTTTTCTTGATTGGACTGTTGATGTGCTTCATTCAAATAAGCAATTATTCAAGCAATTATATATATATATATATATATATATATATTTTTTTAATTAACACAATATAATTTCATTTCAAGATTTCCATATTAAAACTAAATATATTTTCAAAACAAGAATGTCATTTTTTTCTGTGTACATCTTACATTCTATGGTAAAAATTAGACTTGTCTCTCTTCATTTTCTTTCAAATAATTCTCTAAAACTTCGCAGCGAAAAGTATAGATTTCAAAAAGATTCTTTTTTCCCTCTGTTATTAAACGACACCCCTTTGCCAGACAATCAGCGATGACAACAACAGTAATTGGTTTAATTGCCCCGAGAGCGAAGAGCGCGTTTCACCGAGATTATCCTCGTCAAAGTTGAAGAGATTATATAGTTAGACGCTAGACGAATTGTCCTTCTCGTTGATTTCGGGTCTTGTCGTCGCTCATTGTGGATAATTTAGAATATATTCGGGTCTCTCTTCTCTCCGGCTGCACGGCATTTTTTTATCATTACCGAGAATTCGGGATCTGTCAAAATGTCCCGGCCGTGGTTGCGTTAATTACGGTCCTCGGAGGCCTCACCGGAGTTCGAAATAATTATAATAATCAGAGGGACACGCCCCTACACCGCGTTTCTCTCGTTCCTGCCGTCTCTCAGTCTCTCGGTTCAAAGACACGATGCCTGGACAGATTTTTCGGTATCACACACGGTTCTCGTACAACCGAGGGCAGACACGAGTGACAGGAGACAGACGGAGGGGAGGGGGACAAGGGGCATACGAGAATGCGTTATTATTCCGCCTCGTTTCCTTCGCCACCTCGGGGGCACGTCGACGGGGGCCCGCCACTCGTGTCAAGCAACGCCGATCGCGCAAGAAAAAAACTCTAATGCGCTTAATTGCGATTTATTCTCGTTCCGGCGAAATCGTGCTTGTTGTCTCTGTCGTCATCGTCGCCTTCATTGTTGATTCGCGCCCCACGGCCACGACGACGCGATAGATCGATGATCTATCCCGGAGCGATCTATCTCGTAGACGGGGAGGGAAGGAGGGAAGGGAAAAGGAAAAGAGATCTCCGGCGGGATGGACCGGGGCCTGACCTTTTCTGTCTCCGCTGATTTACGAGCGCCGGCAACGAGCAGAAATCGAACTGGAGCGACCGCGACGACGGGGCACCTTTAATTACGGACACCAGCTGGCTGAGCGTCCGAGATCGGTGAATTGTCAGAATCGCTCATCGGCCGATTTCTCGGTGTACACCGAGTGATAGCCGATCGTTACAACGCTTTTGGAAACTTTAACAAATGTAGTTTACTGCGCTTTTTTTTTTAATACTTAATGTTTGAGCTATTTACATGATTGATTCGGCGTTTATGAGATATTAATACTGCTGTAAACAAATATCAATAATTATTTTTTAATATAATATATATTAATAATTTACAGCGAAAATCTACAAGATTATTTAAAATATATATTTCGGTACGAAATTGCTGCGAATTAATATTTAAAAATAAATAAAAAAATTTAATTAATTATTTAATTAATAAAAATTAATTATTTTTCTATGACGAAGAAAAGTAATTTTTGTCACCATTCTATGCTCTACATGTGAGACCTGCATTCCTATAAAATTGTCCCAGTAGTATCTAATCACCTGATCGCCTGTTCAACGTACATAAAAAAGTTTCGCGTAATTCGCATTCTATCCACGGACGACGACCTTAATGAAAACCACTGCGCCTCTGTCATTAAGGACCTCGTCTCACCTCAACCTGCCCCCCTGCGTCCCTTGCTCTTTGTTTCATTGGCCGGTGTTGCACGAAACCCGGGTCCCTCGGGTGGAGAGGGGGAGGAAGGACCTGCGGGGGTCCGAAACCGTCTGTCATCTCCGAACGACTAATGGTCGCTTCACGCTGCTTCATTATATTTTCTAAATGTAAATTCGTACACACGGTCCCAGGCCTCTCTCCCTCTCTCGTATAACGCCCGGAGGCCGGGGGGGTCCTTATAAAACTTGGAACTCTTCTTCGCATTACGACAGACGAGGTCGACGGGGCGGGATACGGGAAAGGGGGTCGGGGGAGGGTTCGAGAGTGAATCCAGCCGCGGGCTAAGTCGCGCATCGTTGATTGCAGGCGACAGTTTATGGTTCTGTCTCGTCCTGCGGACCAATTAGCCCCCTAGCTTCCAAGAAGACCCACTCCCTCTCTTTCTCTCTCTCTCTATCGCTACTCTCCTTTTATCATTTTACGACCGGCGTTAGCGTGCGACGTCTCGTCATTCGCGCGGGACGCCCGGTAGACAACGGTAACTTTCACGCATGCTTTATAGTCTGAAATTGTATTGTGTCTCGGAGCCAAAGGGCCCGAGATGATCAGACTCGCTTCTCCTGCGCCAATATAATACGAAACGAAGACTTCTTCTTCTTGGTGCCACGCGCGTCACAAAGCCGAAGATAATATTGTGCGATAAAAACATATATCCTGTGTTTTAAATTGTTGAATTTTTACAAACTTTTATGATCAATTGTGAAATGATTTTTTTCGAGTCTTCGTTGATTCTTTTTCGTCTCGTGTTTCTTACGTAATACAATCAAATCTTGCAAAGCATATTAGCAAAAAAATTCATCAGAATCAACCAGGCATGATAAGAATATTATTTTTACATTAGGCTCATTACTTAGGATAATATTCCGTAACTTAATTTCTTCGCTTCTTTCCCGAGGCTCTCGGATATCTCTCTTTAGTTGCGATACTTTTTTGCTCGGGTCGATGATGAAGTATGTTTGGTGCGAGTCGAAGGAAGATGTATGATTTAAAATCATTCGCAAGGCAGAATTAATGCCGCGATAGTGGCAGTTACAATTACAAAAACGAAAATCATGATGTACATATAATCGGCAGTCTACAAAGAATTTTGTTTTCGAACCTTCGATCCATCACTCGCGACGACCTTCTAAAAGTCGCCACAAGTTAATTAGCGGGATGTATTATGCAATTGATTTTATCATTATGCATCATCGCGCGAAAAAAGAATATTGCTGAAGACAAATTATATTGTATAGCAATAAATTTTTAATATTACGTTAATCCTTCGAATATTCGTCAAATTACTTCTTCTCTCATAATATTGTCAATTAAGATTTAATATTTTTTCCATAACAAATTTAAAATTAATAAGAAAGTATACAACTTCCATTAAATTAAATTAAATATATATATAAATCTTATTTAAATAAAATTATTTTTTAGAGAAATGTGTCGAATCAAGCATTTTTAAATTCTCTTTATTTTAAAATTTTTATATTAATTCTTCAATTATTTTAATTTTTTATATTTTCTTTGAAGAAGAGATCAAGCATCGATCCCAATAATATATAAAATAAAATCAGCAATGTGCGTGTATGTTTTTGCGAGTGAAAGAAAGAGAGAGAACTATAATATAGCATGTTCATGTACATGTGCAATGTAAGTTAAAATGTAATTCTTTTTTTGTTTCCATAAATTCGTGTAAGAGTTGCTCGACACGATTCGTGTCGTGGAATGTTTGATACACGCATTCCTCCGGAATAACCTGTTTCAGTCGTCTGCGTTTCCCCGCGCGAGACACGTCGAGTAATCGACGTCGCGGGTCCCGTCGCGGTAGGAAGGAATTCGTTCGTGGGGGGAAAAAAGCAAACGAGAAGGCGCAAGGGCCCCACGATTGCCCGGAGCGTCGTGGACGATGCGTCGCGGCTATTATGGGGCCCGGGCCTTTTTGCGAGGCGGACCGATCGGTGAGCCATTGTCTCGAGATGATTGCAACACGTTCGGGGCTGCTTATAATATAGGGACTCGGGGGGGCCCCCTATCTCTGTCTCCTTCTCCGCCGACTCCGTTCCTCCGCGCGGGTCTTGTTGCGCGATCCCCGGACCCACTCTGGAAGCTGTAGAGCAGAAGCGATCCGACCGTAGCACAGAGACACACACGGAAGGGCGGATACCCGACTGTTCCCTTACCCCCCCCTGCCCCTCTCTGCGCTTCTCCGGTGGAGAATATGGATCCTGGTTAATGGGATCGCCACGGATCTTCGTCCGGAACCCTTTGGTCTCCCTCTCATCTCATTCTTTTTTCCTATTCTTAAACGTAAGCAGAGAGGAGAGATATACATTACTGCATCGGGATTTTTTTTTTAAATCATCACCATAATTACTGCATATCAAATGAATCATTTCAATATTTCAAAAGTTTTATCCATATATCTAGTTTTTCAAAAAATTAGATTGCAGAATAAGTGTGTTTATTTATTTCGATATATTTATTTATATATTTATCTTAATAGAATTATTCGTAATATATTTTAAAAATGTATTTAGATTATTTCAAAAATTTTCGAAACAATATAAAAAACTATGCGTTCTATGTTATTGTTTTTTTAATAAGCATTATCTCGCGATTATGATTTATGGATCACGTTTAGTCGCGGGAAATCTTTTGGATATTGATGGAGAGAAGTTGATATCGCACGAGAAGACACGCGGGAAGAACCCTCCGCGTTCCGTGGGAAGAAAAAAAAACGGAGGGGGAGAGGGGGAGGAGGAGTTCGGTTAATGGGATCGTCTTGGATCGTCGTACCTTTTTTCTTCGTCCCGGTCCCGGCTCGTTCCCCCGCTCTCCCCTCATCCGGTTCCGCTCGCCGCGACGTCCTGGGAGAGAACTCTCGGGGACTACCTCGACGACAACACCCAATGAACGACCGCAGAAAAACTCAAGCAATTTGAGTCTCCCCGTTGCTTATTACCAATCGCCTCGTCAGTCACAAATTGGCTCGGTGGGACCGGTGAGCGCCGCGGACCCCGTCCTCCTCCGCTTCCACATTTCGGAACCGTTCACAGCCGCACACAAATACGAGACACGCGGGCGACTCGTGTATTTGCAAGTGAGATTGTGAGTACGGCCAGGTTGACGAGAGACGTTCGCACGTTCCCCTCCGTCGCGAAGGGGAAAGGGGGATCGCCGGAAGAAGAGTATCCCTTTACGATGTGGATTTTTGCTCTCCCGGCGCGTCGACTCGTTACTTCGAAAATTCCTGCCGAAGGATGGATTGCGGATTCCAAGGGTTACGCTTCCCCTCGAGCGAGCCAAGCGCGGACCGATCGTAAAAATTCATTACGGAGCGCGCGAGTACGTCAACCGGGGCTTTCATTTAACGCTTCTCCTCTTCCTCGTTTTTTTTCCTAAGGCAACATTAGCGCACCGGCGATCAGTCTTCTCGACGTGAGTCTAATCTGTCGATGAAAAAAAAAATGACGATCGCGCGTGATAGGAGAAGTATTCGCGTACGCAGCTGTTTCGCCTACTGACCCAGATACGCCGCGGGGATTTGCCGTCATTCAAGTGTGGGTGTCAAGTTCGCGAGCTCGTCGGCAGCGAGAGAGCGCGGTTGTGTATCGCGGCGGCAGTTTATCACACCGGGATCGGGATTGCCGGGGACGACAAACCAACGATTGCCCAACTTATTATTGGTTATTGATCGGTTATTTATTCAAATGAATGCAGATTATCGTGGCGGGTTTTCAATGGCTCCGCCAGTTAGCGGGCGCAATGAATAAATTGCTACCGGGCGCGCGCGCGCCGGTACTTAGCGTCGTGCTCCTTCAAGGTCCGCTTTCTCAATGATACCGAGAGGCCTGCACCGAGACCGAATCGTTCAATTCGCCGCCGCGCTTCAATCGGATCCGTGAATTATTTCGCCTTTTTTTTTTTCTTCACCGGAGATGCGTCCTCCGCGATTAGCGCGATTGTAATCGTATATCTTGTAATTATGTACCTGCACGATTTCAGAAAAGCGCGCGTATCATTTCTTCGGTGTACTTGTAGAAACACGCGATTATAGAAATGATTGAAGACCGATACGGATGCAATATGCTACGGAAAAGCTCATTACCAGAGCATATTGATACTTGTAAATTACAGGGGATCCGCGTCGGCAGATGACGCGCTTAGATAAAAAGTCATCTTTACAACCGCATAACACATGTTCGTTGATTTTCATCAAAAAGTGCGTATCCTAAATTTGTTTTCAAATTGCGGGTCATTCCTCATTGTCATTCATCGCCTGATTTACATTAAAGGAAGGCATTTTCCAGGTATTTAATCAGATGAAAGAAACAAACGCGGAACGCATCGATTATCTTCGTAGAGCGACTAGACTCCTGAAAGATCTAATAGACTCGTGGATTTCGTAAATCTCCCGACGACCTCGCCTAACTTTCGTGACAGGCGCGTCCTCGCGCAAACTTCACGTTCGCATAAACATTCGTGAAACGAGTCGTCGTCCCACACAGTTAGGCCGTGGCATCGGATGCCGCGAGAGGTGCGAATCTTCGTGCCCTCAAAAGGCTCATTCCTCATCCACCGCCATCTCGGATCGGCGTCCCCGGCGTTTCCCCCCTTCGCCGTCTCTCCTCCACCGCGGAGGCCGCAACGAAGGTATCGTCCCGAAGAGCGCCGCCGCCGATGCGCATCCCACGCGCATGAATTAAAGGCCGCGCTCTCGGCTGGTTAGTCTTGATTTATCCCCGAGCATCGGTCTTCCCTCTTCTTTTGTTTCGTCGCTTCTCCCGAGCCCCCCCGACCATCCCTGTCCCTCCCGGACCCTCCTCTCTACGCTCGTCGCGCGGGGCATCTATGAGAAGGAGAGAGAAATGCCTTCTTCAATCCGCCACCCTTCCTCCCCCTTCGCCCCGCCGTTGCCCTTTCGTAATAATCCCGCGAGAACTCGGGGCCCCGTCCTCCTAACAAATGCGCTGTTTTCAGTGTGCCGTGAGCGCGCAGTCATCCCGCAGGACCTCACGACGTGGCGGCCATTAGTTTAACCGGGAAACGTGATGGAAAGGTTGCCTGCGTGCCGGCATAACGCCGGCTAACAAACATTGTTGTGACTTCCACGGGGTGAAACCGGGTATCCGTCATCTCGCTGATCTCGCTCGGCTGCTTCTTCTTCGTCTCTTCTTCGTCCCGTGCACCATCTCCGTTCCATCTCCTCGCGCTCCGCTGGTCCCCCCCCGTCTCTGCTCCTCCCTCGACTTCCACAATCACCGACGCATTGTCGAGCTAAGAGATTGCCCTCTACGCCCGAGAGTTATGCGCTTGGGATGACTACGCCTCCTTGAATTCCCTCCGCAGGTCGCTTCTGGTGCCGGTAACAACGGTAACCCGTTGTTCCGAGATAATTCAAAGCGTGGCTGGCCCCGAAGACGCGTTAAAGGACTGTTTAATATGCAGGATTCATTATTTGACAAATGAAACCCTCGCTCTTCTGCTCTTGCCTTAAACAATGCATTAATCTCGTATTTCTATTGTATCTTGTCCTTTCTTTTTAACGCAATCTAAAGAGCTTTAGCTAAGCGATCATCATTAATCCTTTCTAATATGATATGTTTGTTACAACTATGGATATAAAAAAGATACATCAGCGCAACAATTTCATACAAAAAGTAAGCCTTTTGCGGATGCGTATATCTAAGATAACTTTTGTCGTTCGAGTGTTATGCAATCTCTTTTTATGAGGAAACACGGTGATAAGATGTCATGTGTAATTGATTGTATGGTTAAATCATATTTTTAAATATGAGATATACTTCTGTTTACAATGTTGTTATTCTTCTTTGCCGATTACATTTATCTCTATCGATAAATTTCGGCATAAACGCAATATATGATTGAGAATCGAAAAAGTAGGAGAAATATCATACTCTGTGTTTATTAATATTATTAATATTATTAATATTATTAAATTATCTAATAATTTAATATTAATTAATATTATTAATATTATTAAATTTTCTAATAGTTTAATATTAATTAATATTATTAATATTATTAAATTATCTAATAGTAATTAATGTTGTATCAATCATATAAAACAATATTAATTTTACTTCTTCTTAAAGTTAATAAAAATTTGAAATAAAAATAAAATTTGCATGCCCGAATTATTAAAGTCTTTATATAATTTTCATTACTTAATAAACATTTCTAAAATTACATGATTATAAATTGTGAATTACAAAATTAGACGTTGTTGAACAATTTTAGATTCTTTAACTGAAGATAATATTCTATATTACGATAAAATTGTCATCAGATGTTTACATGTTTCGTTGTCATATCTTACAAATATGCAGACGCATTGGGATTTGCGCGCAAAAATCAGCACGCGCGAGATTTGATTGCTCAATAAAAATAATCGCGCAATTATCTCGATTGTTACCATCCTTCGGAATGGACATATTCGCTAAGATATTCTCCAAAATGCGAAACTAACATCGAAAGAATGTGTATTTCTATAATAATAGAAAATTAATAATAAAATATTCATTAATATTATATAATTGTTCTGTTGATATCTCGGATTTTATTACGTTATTCTTTCCCTATAAGTAAGAGAACAATTTCGTTTAAGGATTATTCATTTCAATAATCACTGAGAGTATATCCTAAACGAGAGTCCGCAAACGTAAATTCGCAGTCTTCGGATGGAGCATCATCACGGCAAGTTTTCTTTTCTTCGGGGGACTCATCAAAGCAGTCTTTAATTCCGCTACGAAGAAAAAGAGGAGAAAAAAGAAATGGAGGCTAAAGAAAGAAATGGAAAATAAAGTGCGTTCGCGGATAATGGTGAGTGGCAGTTAATAAAATGAGGGAACGCTAATTAGACGACCATTAAAACGATAAACGGTTGACACACGATTGTCGCTCGTACACATATGACATGCAGTTTTAGTTTTGTCTTCTCGGGATAACCTCCGCGCGATAAACTCTGAGTCGATATTTTTGTCGCGATGTCACTCACGCTCCGCTTTCGCGAACAACGACGGTAGTGTCATTCGACCTATCTGGTTCACTGTACATAGGGTGTCTTGAAAGTTTTTTTTAATTTTTACGTATAATTTTTTAATATCTTTTTTTTATTTAATTTTAAGCAGAGTTATTTTCGGAAAAATAAAACTCTGCCAAGATAGTAATCATCTAAAATTGATTAAGGAATTATGACATTTTTATTTTACTCAAAGTTCTATTTAATGTAAAACTCTAATTTTTAATCGGTTGGAATATAAACTCTCTCCGGTCACGCTTTGACATTAAAACTACAAATTTTTAGGATTTGTACGTATGATTTAAGATAATTTCTGAGAGCATCTGTAAGAGACATGTGCACTGCTAACGCGACCCTGTGAGCTTCGACCTTGACAGCGCTCGACAGATAGTATGTTGTTGATAATTTCTTTGTTGGAAATAATGCGGGTTTTGTCATGTTTCTTGTGATCAAAATGTTTGTTCTCTCAGTCGTGATGATATCACTAATATAACTAATATAAAAAGTACATGCGTTATAAATCAATCGACAAACAGTAATGTCCATGTTAATATTAAGATGATCATATTTTTGCAGCACAATTGATTTTACTTTCTTGTTTGAAAAATCTCTCTTTGTCATAATATGTGTTTGTATAATTATTTAATAATAAATTTTTAATAATTACTTAAAATAAGAATTGTAATAGACTTATCCTACAATTTAAAGTTAGAAAATAATTATATAAATATATATTGATTGTATTGTTTTATTTTCACATCTCTCTTATAGATCTTTTAAAAATACACCGCGCGTTTCCCAGTTATATGTTCATTCTATTTAAGTAAAGGAAAAAGATTCTCATATCTAAATAACAGGCTGCCAAATTGCCTAAAGTCGATCGCTTTCTACCTTTCGCGGTTCCATTCCGATAGAACCGAAGGGAAGCAGTGGAAGACATCGGGAATGACTGGCTCGATTATTGAAATCTTACCGAGATCATCTGTATGCATCTTGATTCGGCACCGAAGGCGCCGCAATTGTTTCGAACCGAAAGAGACCGGTCGGTCACTCATCAATATGGAGTAGTTCGATTCCCAATCCGATGTCAGCCCTCGGGCAGTCCTTTTGAAGGTTACGAGGCGGGCAGCGGACTGTCATTCCTTTGATTGGCTTTTAGAGAGGGCCACTTCCCCTCTCGACCCTTTGTTTCTTCTCTCATCTCCATCTTTCGTTCTTTCTTCTTCTTATTACCTTTTTCTCCCTCTTCTTCCTCTCCCTTCTTAGCTTCGGCTTCCATCCCGCGGTTCTTTCTTTTCTTTCGCTTTTAATCTATCAGTCAGACGAAGGACAATGCTTTTTTGCTCTTCGTCGTCGCGCGTCTCTTCGTTTGCCGAAAGCTTCAAGCGTCATCTCGATCAACAGCACGCTACCGAAAAGTCGTCACTTGGGAAGCGAGTTAATAATATCCGATAAAGTAAAATAGATTACTCGTGTAAAAATTAGATTTTAATTAATACGAATACGATTCGTATTAAAGATTCGTAATTCAAGATTAAAATCCGTGAAAAGATATCAAATAAACAGAGATCCCTATCTTTATATTTAGCGAAATCTCGATTTACACTTCCCTCTTTTATTCCCTATTTCCGATAGGTCATATGAATTGTTTAAAAACAGGAAGTCAATTTCGAAGGAACTGAAGGTGAACCGAAAAGTAAATGGAAAGTAGAAAGCGAATAGTTTGTCGAGGAAAAGAGAGAGAGAGAGAGAGAGAGAGATAGAACGGACACGCCCGCAAAAAGTTCATTAATACTTGGCCTCGCACGATTAATTATCGATCGCGGGAAGTTTCCTCCGTGGAAAACGAGGATGCGGACGTGCAGGAGATTGTCGACGGTTATTTCGGGCGCGGAAAAAGTTGTTCTCGGCCGCGCTCACCGCGTGCGAGAGATATTCCAGGGGTGTATAAATAATTCTAAAATCACCGCCACCACCTGGCCGGCGCTTCATTGTGTGTTTCGATCGGCGCCATTATAGAAACTACACACACGTTTCTTTTCTTCGACTGCGCCCCGAGATTCCCCTGTGTAATCGCTGTAGCGGGGGCGCGTGCTAACGGAAACGATAGGGATCTCCGCGACCATCTCGTTCTCTGGCACGGGCCACCTTCCCACACCCGGGGGCCCCGCCAATCTACCTGACCTATCTACCTGGTAACTATGGTAACCTTGATAACCCTTGCGAGCCCAATATTGGAGCACCGAGGAACGCCCCGCGTTCGAACACGTTTAGTCGCCCTGAATTGTAATTTCTTATCGGACACAGTAATGTACGATCGACCTTGTAACAATTTGAGAGATTCGATAAAATCGATGAAAGGCGATGAGTTCAATATAACGTGTCTTTACCGCAGGGAATAATAAAAGAGCAGATGAAGAGAGTGATATAAATAGATACAAATCGTTAAGTTTTTTGCGTATCAGTATAATTTTATTGGGCATTTACGATCATTTAATCGAGCGAAATCATGAGTATATAATTCGATATACTCTTGAACGTCCTCGAACCGAGCTGCATCGGGATTCGAATTTTTCTCGCGCAATGTTTATATCACATTTTATATAAATTTCGCAATTATTTTTTTGTTACTGGAGGTGGCGAAAATTTAAAAGTGCAAATATCCCGCATTGCGGGTAACACACAGGTGCACGAGCGTATAATTACGTCGTTCCGTGCTTCTCACGTTGACTTTCACGAAGGCGCTTGATGCGGCGGTTAAACAAGCTCAATTAGCCAACAACATCGTAAATGTATATTGAATGACGTTCGTCCTTTTTTTGCGCGATAATTAGCCGCAGCGAAGAAATCGCGAGATAAAAGTAGCAAGCGCACTCCGGTACGTTTGTGTATCGTTTTTATGCGTGCGCGTCTCGTCCACCGCGCGATCGAGCTTTCTGCTTTCGGGTAATTAACAGATAATTAATACGACATACCGATCCGATCTTATTATATATAAACTGATACGTCTATAATCATATGTGTGAGCGCATCTCGATTTTTTTTTTACGTGATCATCGCCTACGAAAAACTTAGAAGAATGTTGTGCGAATGAAAGAGAAACGCTTTCCCGGAACATCACATATCTTTTTGTTGTAGTAGAACGTAAAACTAATGACGGAAGAAGACAGAGAGGCCATGCGACCCAGACCTCATATTTATGATTTATGATCCGTTATCATAAAACACATGCCACGCAATATTTAGATATTCAAATATGTGTTATCTTCAAGTGAAATATCGGTAGAATTTAACGAACGTTTTATCTATTGATTGTAACTTTCTATATTTTCAAAAAAAAAATCTCTTTTTATTAGAGACTTCATCTCCAGATGATTATGATTGATTCAGACTTTACACTCATGATAAGCGTAAGACATTTAAGGATCATCTTAGCATTATCTTCGAATAGAATTTTAATGAGAAATTTTAGTTTCCAAAATACTATAGCTATGTATACGAATTTTTAATCTCAAGAATTTTTGCGTGACACGATGAAATTTGGAACTATAATGATTTCTCCTTAATACAGGTCTTTCCAGCTACCTTTCCCTGACATAATGAACGCCTGTCCATGATAAATTATCCCTCGAACACCTTTCCAAGGTGGGAAATTCTTTTTCCCTTGACGAGAGAATGCCCGTCGCTTTTCCACTGGTGGAAGCGTTTTCCGCTGGTGCAACTCTTTTTTTTTTCCCCGCCGAGACATTTTTTTCGGTGATGTAATTTTGTTTCGCGGCGAAACGTCTCTCCGCGGTAAAACGGTTCTATTCGTTTGAAGTACGGGTTCACGTCGACAAGGAGGACTAATGACGCCGCGAGAACGATCCTGCCCCATGTGGGCCCACGGACTCATGCGCCGTCGTCGGCCCGAACAAAAAAGGCTCGCGGGTTGACTCCCCAGACCCGGCGAAGGTCCGCGCGCTCGTCGCCCCCTGGTGACATTTCCCATTCTTCTCGGCACGCTATTACCAGGTCAAAGCCGCCGCCCCCGCGGGACGCCGTGCGCCGACGATGCGGTGCTCAAAGAACCACTTTTCAGACCGCTTTTCTGAGGGGGTATCATACGTCTCGGCATCAGTTTATCGACACTCGTCGATATTTCGTGGCCCATCGTCCGCCGGCTGACAGCCGGAAATTACGCGAAAACATATTAGTGTAATCGTGACGGTCTGTAAAAAAGAACCGTGCAGATTGAACATCGTGAGCAATGGACTTTTAATACTTTCGTCCTTTCGAGATTCAGTTTCATATTAATTAAGAAAATAATTGATTTAAAAACTCTTTGAAATGAAATATTTCTTTTATTCTAAATATTGTGCCTTATTTATTTTATCGTTTCGTATTTATTCTTCATGATTGTAAAAAAAGATATATAAGTACTTTCACTTCAATCTATGTATTAATGTAATTCTTAATTAATGAATCGCAATTATATACGACATAAAAGGATATATTTTTGACTTATACAATATGCATCTATTATATAAAAGACATTAGTCCAAACGTAAATATACAGTCGACATTAAAACGCATCGACATGCTCATGTGATTGGAAACTTGCCAGTCTATGAACAAGACTTTGGCACTATATCCGTTCAAATCGAACAAAGATCGCATACAAATAGAGGTCGTTCTGCAATTTGAGAATTTATTTCTCGCTTTCACGATTTCGTCCGTGCTACAATTATATAATATCAATTATTTCTTATATAATATACGTAACATAACCAAAAAAGGTCTAGAAAATTAATAAATTTAAATTAATATAAATCAAAATCTTTTAAATAAATTATTTAAAATTACTAGTGCGCGAATTATATCGAATAGAGAAAAAAATTATTTCGAGATATCTAAATTAAAGTGCTATTTTATATGAGCGACTTTTCCTTCAATCTTGAAATATGCGTTAATAAGTATCATTGAAGAATCTACGAGATTCCAAGTGCGTGCGATTAATCGCAAAACAAAGCAGTTGTTTTGCATCGCAAATGATGTGGCAACGAGAATAATACAGTTGTTCGCTTTCAGTTGTTCAATTTCAAGTGACCACCTGTCGCGCCAAATTCTTTTTTCTTCTCGACTGATATTTACTATACGCTATCACGGTGCGCGCATCGGTGGAGTCGATCCGCGCGAATCGTTTATGCAGGCAGCGATAATCGTCACCGTCGAAAGTGCATTCTCGGAGGGTGAAAGGGGTGGTTCCTCGCTCGCCGGCGTAATGGTACACACGGCACATAGCCGCCGGCTCGAAAAGCGAAAACCGCGAGCGAAACGCCAGCGAGAGAGGAGAGCAGTAATGCATGCGATTATGCGGATCAATGAGCTATGGCGCTATTTATGGCTCTATCAGGCTCGCTCTACCGCGCCGCTTCCGACTCCACCCGTGCCCGACTCGATTTTTTTATCCCGATCTTCTTTACACGACCAGATTCACCTGCGTTAAGTCGCGTTAAATCCAACTAATCGCGATCAAATAATGGAAACGTAGAGATAAATTTAAACAAGCAAGGATTATAAATACCTACGATTTAAGCTAATTAATTAAATGTGTTTCAATCAAGATATCCTCTAGATTTCTTTAGGATTATACCTTTTGTATTTTCATGATATAAAATTTTAATTTTTAATTATTCTTTATATTCTTTATTTTAATTATTCTTTATAAGCATGTATTTGAGAATATTTCTTCTAGAATAATCATCTTTTTAATTATATAGTTTATTTAATTTTTAATTATACAGTTTTATTTTATTAAGATATTAATTAAAAGCAATGAATGTTCTCGGGGACTATATAAATTTTTTAAGTAAATAAAATATTCCAATAGTTTTATGAATTTACGCTAGAATTTTTAAACTCAATTATCCAAACAGAAAAGTTTCATGAACGTTTTAGAAACAACAGTTACATTCCCATCAAAAATCGGCTTTGGCACTTTTTTCCACAGCGGTCATATAGTCGACGATAAACTCTTGAATTCCTATATTATGCGCAAACGAGCCTAATATCTTAATATTCAAGAGCGCGAGGGCACTGCGCCAGGAGGAGGGTCTAATGGTCGACTCAATTAAGACACCATTAAACCGGCAACATTTACAAGCTAACGATAATAGCGGTCATGATACATTCCCGCGGAATAATGCCGGTCGTATGTTGGCAACGCTTATGATCCGGAAGCGCAGACGCCCGCTAGGACTATATTAATTTCTTTCGATGATGTCGTGACCTTTTCGAACGGTAATGCCTACCATTATTCAAGCAGAGATTGTCTATAACGTTAAGTGAATCTCCAATATTGGCTCAATAATGATTCTAATTAAAATTGATAAAGAGCACGGACAAGTGCCCACGGGTCTATTACCCAGAACTTTTTCGAGATTCGACTTGATTTTCGTCTTAAAATATAATCATCTAATAAAAGAAGCAATAAATAAATATACACATGTGTGTATCGATGCATAAAACTGCAAGAGCGATATTCCATTATCAATAACGAGTCGGTGTTGGTCGGTTTTGTTGATGCTGTCGATCGGTGTCTGCGGATTGTCATGTCAGAATGATCGCGATTAAAGCTGCGCAGGACCACCCATGTCGAACGTCGCTGTTCGACGACCTAAATCCGAGGATACTTGAAAACGACGTCTTTCGAAATCGTTTCGAAATCCTCCAGTGCAACAAAGAGAACGCCCTTTTCTCCAACTGCGGGAGATGTTTCGATTATGCAACTCGAGGATTTAAGAATGGACGAGTGTCGTGCTGAGGACTGTGCTCGTTATCATTTTCAGATCAAAGTATAGTATCGTAGTATCACATATAAGCGTGTTAACTTAAATAGAATATATAATTTATTAACTTTAATTAAATGATTGTGAAATTATTTAACTTTAAAAGACTCTCCTTCGAGTCTAAGATTTTAATAATTCATCTATGTTATTCCCAACTTTTGCTTGCTTTATTTGATAAATAATATGACACCTCCAAGTGTTAGGCCCCGAGAATGAAACAACAGGCGCGGGCGCGTTAACTGCAACACGAGCTGCACGATGCCTCACGAGTAGGACGCAAACGGCTTTATTAACACGTGCACGGCCAACGCAAACACGGGGAAATTACTGGCGGTTACCAACAATGCCCGTCGGCCGGGAGACGTTGTCTCCTGCTAATAAAGCAACGCTGCGCTAATTATGCCGTGCTAACCGAACCACGGTGGCATGTATACGTGCGTAATGTGCACCGTAATCACGCATCGAAAAGCCGATGTTCGAGGACAGGCGCGACGAACGAACAAAGAATGTGAATTTTCCCTATTAAAGTTAAGGATGTTTTGTACGTATTTTCAAAATATTGAGAATTTAATGAAAATTGTACAGAATGTCCTTACATATGTTTATATGTTTAGAATCTTCAGTACAATTTTTAAATCGATTCACTAAAGCGTTCACAAGTTATAAGGATTTTAATTTGCACCGAATTAACATGTGTTCTTATGGGAAACGTATAACCACGTCGATTCAAATGACAAAAACACATGGAAGTAATATTCAGAATTTGTTTAAAATTTGCAAAAGTTTAGATACAGAGGAAATATTTGGCCAAATAATATTATACAAGTATTAACTGGTTAAAAAGATATTAAATATAATTTAATGAAGTTAGCCATGTATCTATCACAAGGCGAAATTCTCTGCAAAAAGTTAATCATTTCGATTAACAAAATTCGGAATATTTCAATAAAAACGCAATAAATATTAAAAAATACATCTCTGTAGCTAAGATCAAATTGCAATATTGCACGCAATTTTTCATACTCAAAATACATCAAAAGTGGATAGTCAATAATGATTTTTAGCTACTTTTTGCTGGGATTATACATACAAAACATCTTTAATAAGATATGCAGCGATGTGTTATAATAACGTTTGATTGATCGCTCATGAGACGATAAATCGAAGAAAGAAATACAATTTTTCCCTTGCATTTTTAAGATCGTCAATTCCTGTCAATTCAATCGATTTTGAAAAAGGCTATTAATTTTGACAGCTTTAAAGTTTCGAAAAAATTCGGAACTTCCAAGCTAAATTCTTATTCCTTTCTTCGAATCTTTCTTCGAAGTTGTCGAAAGTAGCAATCCTAATTTTAAAGAAATTGGATACATCTCGACATCAATATCATGCCACCAAGGTTAATGTACGGACGAAGGAGGCGCCACGCCGCATTAGGAAAAACCTCAGAAAAAAAGGAAAAAAAAGCTCGAGCCCGGGAGCAATTATAACGCTTTTGCCTCGATGGTTATCGATGAATACAAATCGAGAATCGCCTATATCCGCGCGCGCGGTTTTCCTCGTCAGCGCTTATGCAAAGCCGGTCTCGCGCGATGGTTGCAGCCAGTCTCCGGCTCTCTGAATAATGCATGCGATATTCGCGCGGGGCAAACGAAATGTACGCTCGCGCGTACTCGCGTATATGTATTATATATATATGTATATGCATATATGTATGTATAATACGTATATGCGTTTTAGCGAGTCCGCAGGTGGAACCGCACGGTTATTAGGATGATTTATACGAGGTGGACTGTCGGCTTTGAAACGCCAAGCGGTTGTCCGCTCGAGTCCTACTTCGAGAGACCGACCGTGTCTGACTCGTCCACCTCGTGGCGATCCAGCCTCGTCGTCGTCTATCTCGGGATACGAAAAAGAAATCCCCGGTGTGAAAGCCGCGTTAACTGCAGTATTAATGCCTTATGCCGCTCAACGGCGCGATTTTCTCCTCGTGCTGCATCTTCGGCAATGAGTTCAGTAAGATAATATCGTGAAGTTACTCGTTCTGCGTAACGTTCTGCTACTTGTCATTGCTTTTTATAGATAATTTTATAGAAACGTCTTAGAGAAATATAATAAAATTATTTTTTACCGTACTTTCGAGTTTGAAATTTTTCTTTTTCCAAAATTGACAATCCAGATTAATTGGAATAATTTAATAAATTTAATAAATTTCGAAAAGTTATAGCAAACTAGATTTCATTGCAATAAATATTAAAGTTGCTTTCCGCTTAATCTCAAGATTTTCGATAAAATAAATTTTAATGCAAGGCTCTCTCTTTTATTAAAAGTTCTCAAAATCGAAGATTAAAAGTTGCAGAGATAAATGCAAAATGTCGGCGAGAGAAAAAAAATTACTACTAAAACTAATCTTATAATTATATAATAGATTAAAACACACCGACAGATTAGATACACGTTTACTGCGTGGTCGTTGCCGAAGGAGGCCGGGTTACCTTCCGCCAGATTGATGGTCGTTGGCGAAGGACTCCGTTGGAGAAGGGTCGAGGGAAGATATAACGCCACTGTCATTAGAGGCGACTGTAAAAGCGGATTCGAAATAACAGTATATGGTAATTCCAATGACGGCCACGCACGCTTACCGCGGTAATACACCTATAATAATTGCCAGTTCTGTCGCCATACATCAGACCGGCGTACAGACCACCACGAACATCGAGACGCAACGTGAGCACACACCGATACACCGCACTGTTTACGTCGACGTGAAAAGTATGCGAGTGAAAATTCGCCCGAATAGGAAGACGGTGATGTAAGATCGTTAACCCCTTCACCGCGAGGTTAAGCAGTTCGAAAGTTTCTGCGGATACGACGTTAAATTTCAGACGTTCGTTATTATTAATGCGTGCGGTCGCATATATACTGCCTCCTAAAATGTAGATTTGACACAGATAAACCATAAGTACTTGAAAAATAAAAAGTCAAGTAATTGTCAATGAGTAACGTTACTTTATTTATTTAAAAAAAGAGATATAAAAAAAATCAATTTAAAAAAAGTGTAAAATCAGTAAAATTCTCTTTCTGTGAGGAATAGGACGCGAGGGTGGAAACAATTTTCAATTAGAGACTTGTTGAAAGCAGAGTTTCCCCTCCAAGTCCAATTACTATATTTCCTCTCCTAACTTTACATATTTTGATGCGAGCGAAATAATATATCGCAATGATTCTTCTCTAAAAATATTGCGAATTTTCAGCGTTAAGTGGCACAGACGGTAACGTGCGATAAAGAAACATGGCAACCGATGAGAATCCAATCATCAACATCTCTCACGTACAGTTTTCGCTCGTGGGTTTAATTATTATTATCCGTCTTCGCTCGAGTGTCGTTCTCATCGTGGCAATTTCCACCCCCTACAACGCAAACTCAGACCGGAAGTGCGAGCGACGCGAACAAGGGCGGTCGGAGTCTTTAGCCTGCCCCCTCCCCGGTTCCTGCCCGTTCGAGAGTTTCTCTCTTCTCTTCCTCCTTAGCCCTCCCCCGTCCTCGCCCCCTTGGTTCTCCCATTGTCGGGTGAGAGCTGGAAGTTCGCGGACGGTCGGCCGATCGGGAATTTCCGCGAGGGATCGTTACAAAACTTTTAACGGCTTCGAGACCCACTCGAGCACGGCGGCGGCAGCGCCGAGGCTTTTCGCAAGTTTCGCGTTACCGCCGCCGCGGCCCCCGACATGCGTTGTCGGGGGCCGCGCATGCCAACTTCCGAAGAACAAAATCAATTATGGAACGCCCGTTTTTATGTCTCGCGAAGGAGGTAGAACGAGTCGTGTGTGAGAGAGAAAGAGAGAGAGAGAGAAGGACGAGAGGAAAAGGGGGTTGGTTAGGACGGGTAGGTGGGCCACCGCCGTGATTATCGGACGAAGTTGCGAACTAAAGTAATTCGCCCTTGGCGCCCCGAACGTATTCGGGATTACCGAAGGATTATGTGCGGCTGGTTTTATTTTTCTCCGCCGCGAAATAATGGACTGGGACCGGGCAGTCTTATCCTCCCTGTCTCTCCTCTTCGGTTCTATCGTTACTCTTTTTCTCTCTCTCTTTATACGAATTATCTCACGTCTTACCCTCGTATTCTCATTCAGACACATCGCTCCAAATATTTTTCCTTCAATTATATTTTCGAATCTCGACAGTCGAAAGAGGAAGAAATTTAAATCTAAAAAATTGGAAATATAGTATCCCTCTCTTGTACACCGAAAAAATTGTATTCTTAATTTAAGAATATACCACTTATCTTTAGAATATATATCACTAAAATAGGCACCAAGAGGATCCTCTTAAGTTAAGAGGCAAATCTTCTAAAAAGATATTCTTAATACACAGAGAAAAATATTTCTTTGGGTTTAATAAATTTTGTTGAAGTCAAATAAGTTTAATTGGTCTAAAAGTTTTTTCTGTCTAATTTCAAATAGTCTTTTAATATTCTGAATCCCAACAAGAGAATCCAGATTAAATAAATTATTTTAAATTCAGTTTGAAATTAAATTGATAAACAGTGATGTCAAAGAGGACTCACATGCATACAGAGAACCTATGTGTCAGAGCAGTCTTCTCTTTCATCACTGCTAAAGGAAAAAAATATACTTTAGATCTTACGTTAATACAAGTCCTTTATATACATTTCACGATAATATTGAATACGAGAAAAATTAAGAGTGGTGTCGCCGCGTAGCGGCAAATGAAGAAACATGTCGCGCACACGAAAATCGAGTTGTGAAGTAGAAGTTGCAAATGAAGAATATATTCTTATTCATGAAGAATATATTCTTATTTATTAAGAATATTTATTAAGAGGACTTATAAAGTATACATTCAAGAATACAATTTTTTCGGTGTAATAAAATTTAAAAAAATTCAGCGACTACCTTTTTTATTGAATTTCATGTGGTATCAAAAAAATCTCTCGTTTTCCAAAATTTAAGAAGAATAATAACGCCCAAGCTCTGCTAAAAGAATGAAGAAGAATTCAGAGAGACTTCCTCTGATGAACTTCGTATCACCAGCGAGGCACGCTGGTGATTCTCGTTAGCGCGCCTCGTCGCGCCGCAAAAAGCAAGCGAAGTAGTGAAATCACTCATGTAGTCCCGCGACGCGTTTCATTCACCGCCGGGCAGAAATGGCCGCGCGAGGCCGGGCTCATTAATAATAACTTATCCACGCGCGCGCGTTCGTGCCCGCCACGGCCCTCCTGCGTTTCATTAATTTCGCGCGGGAGACCTCGTTAGAGCGAGAGACGCGGGCGAGATAATGGATCCCGCCGACCCGGGTCACCCCGTCGTTGTCGTTCCCGGGTCGGCGCGATCGCGGATGCTTTTTTCTCGATTCGGCCGGAGATTCGTCCGGCCGGCAAAAACCTAAGTGCAGCCGCTTACGGAGGAGAGTCTGCCCTCCCGATGCAGGACGAAAGAGGGAGACGAGCCGCGCCGACAGCGGACACGCTGGCGTGTTTTTAACGATAATTTCTCTTATCTCCCGCCAGCACATGCTGTCCGCCGTTCGCAACGGATCGCATGTATCCGGCGGTAAATTGAGCGAATCAAAGACAGTCGCACAGATTGCGGACGCGTATTAAGGTTTTCATCTCGCGCGCGATGATATTGATACACGGCTGTATCGCTGAATTAGCATGACACGTTACAAATGCGATCCGATGAACGATTTCGAATCGATTTCTCCTCGGCGAGATTGTTGGGACATTGATACTCTGTCAGTTATGAAAAGTATGAAAAAGTGCGACATTTTTTATTATTAAAGTAATATTCTTCTGTCACAATATGCAGAGTAAGTCTGATAAAAAGTTCATTATACTTCTCGGAAATGGTTAGAGATAAGGGAAGACACTTGTCAAAATTGTACACAGAAAAAAAAGAAGTGTCAAATCAAAACTTATATACTTAAACTAACGCGTTCATTGTTTCGTATATACAATTTATAGTCTTTTATTTTAATATTGTAATTGTCACCTTAAGAATAAATAATTATTTAATTCTACTTTAAGAAAATTATAACCTTTGATTTAAAAATGTTATTTTCTATCCAACATTGTTTCTTTCCATTCAAGAAAATTAAATCCTAAATCATAAGAATATATTTTTTCGAATGAACTGTATAAAATGGTTCCATTCAAGTAAGCAATTATTCAAGCAATTATATTTTTCTTTAATTAACGCGATATAATCTCATTTCAAGATTTCCATCTTAAAACTAAATATATTTTCGAAACAAGAATGTCCTTTTTTTCTGTGCAGATAATATGAAAATCAAAAGCACTCAAAATTATTTAAAATCATAGTCCCTATAATTGTCTTATAATTTTGATAATAGAAATATCTTTCCCTATCTCTAACTGTTAAAAAAAATGTAAACTTTTTATCAAATTCATCTCATTGACATTATTTTTTCGAAAGCAAAGTAATAGCCTTACAAATGTAAGAGTACTTGTTTTATATAAAAGCTATCATACTTCCTAATTTGCACTGAAATCATTTGACATTTATACTTATGGTATGATAGATTCGACCGGAGAACTATTATCGACCTACAAAAGCGGCCGCAATGTGTCATAAGACGGATTGCTTAAGTACGCGATATTATTGTAACGCGGTGGTAATTATTACTGACATATGCAAGACTCGGGCACACTCCGAAAGAAGCGTGGCCACTGTGTTACTAGACAGTTATTAACTACGTTCGACAATGTATGTACACCACTCAACGTTCCCCTTATGGCTGCGTTTCCTCTGAAATTATCCGCCGACATTGGTGTAGCCTCGACTTCGGTGAATGTGTGATTTATCAGGAGAATCGAGTACATTCAAGAATTATTGCAGAATGATTCTTGGCTAATTAATCTTCTCAAAAATTTCTAAGCTGCGAAATATAAGTTTTTTTAATAAAAAAAAGGATCAAAAATAAAAAAATTCAAATTTTGTCGACAATAAAACGTCACTCTTTTGTCATTTATAATAATTAATATAAATATATAATTATATAAATACATAATTATTTGAGTGGCTCGCGCTTTAAAAATCAGCCACAATTATTAATCGCAAGTATCATTCATCATTCATATTATTTATGATGAAGCTAATCTGGAATAAAAAAGTTAAAAAATTCAAGTTAAATTGAGAAAAATGAATTGACATTATTAATTGACAGTACGTTTTCTACGTCACCCAATTGCCACGTCCAACAACTTTGTCAAACAGCGAAAGCATAAAGACATTTAACAGATGTTTGAAATATTAGACAGAGCCTTTCAGACGTCTCTCTGCCACATCCTTTGGACGTATATCTGAGTTGTCGGACGACAAATATGATAGCACCCTTGTCCGATATCTCGACGGACGTACGCCACTGCACGACGATAGCGCGAACACAAACGGATCTCTGTCCGTGCCTATCCGTAATACATGGTTCGAGCTACACGATCTCTTGTTTTTGTCACTGCCGACTCGGTGTGGTGCGTAAAAAAGAGCAAGAAGATCCTTCAATAGCGTCATCCCTTAATCCTTCAGATACGCTCTCCTTCTCCTCTTTCTCGTCTCACGCCCGTGAAAAAGCGAATTCTTTCACGGTATCCTTGTAACAGCGCAGATGTCGACGTGTCGTATGTATTCCGTTACAAAAGTGGCTTTCCCATCCCTGTCTCGTTCCGCGCGACTTCGATCACTGGTCGGTAACGGGAGAACCATGTTGTGATAGCACCCCCGCAGCACCGTTCGCTCCGCTGTAAGTTACTCGGGAGTGAACACCCCTGGGGTCGGCAAACGATGCGTAACTAACCTCACGCACGCTTAACGCATTGACGTGACCGCACACTGCCTCCATTCATAACCGGTGCACATACTATCCTCGTCGTCGTCATCGTCGTCGTCGTCGTCCATGGCTCTTTACTCGGCATCTCGCGCGATGATGTATATCGGAATGGACAGAAATAGATAAATGCGCACACTTTCTCTATTTTAAATAGAAATTTCAGTGCATGTGTGTGTCATAAAAAAATGTGATGATTTATTCGATAGACCAGTCAAGCTTCGCTCTGATAATCGTAAAGAGAAATTTATATCCGTAAATTTTATAAATTAATAGTAATTTAAATAATTTAAAAATTATAAGATATTTTAATATCGCTAGTCGAATGATCAAAGGATCATTGAAATAATGTAATCGACCAAACTAGCCAGAAAATTTTTTGTTTATTAATACATTTTGTTTATTAATACATTGTATTAATAAACAAAAAATTTTTTGGCTAGTTTGGTCGATTACATTATTTCAATGATCCTTAAATAATTTATTAATTCTTAATAAAATAAAAAATTTATTATGTAAATAATTTTGTAAATTAAAAATGAAAAATTTATCGCGATACCCATAATTACCCCTTTTATTAAAATTTACTGTATATATTTAAATAAAACAATGCCAATCAAGATTGTGACAGTTGTTGTCCATAGAGTCAGTCATGGAAAAGATCACGCAGTCCTAGGAAAATTGATCCTCCACTTTTTTCCCTCGCTCGCTTTCGTGGAAAGGGATTTACGTCGGCGAGAGTTGCGGGATTTTCGTGGTCGAGTATTTCCTGGGGGACCTGCACTCTGTCAAGGCGAGTTTATCCGCGGAGTGACGGGCCTCGCCAACGGTCTGTTTACACCGTAAAATCGGAGGCATGCGATCGAATAGCGGGTTATATTAGGTGCTACGAAGTGGGTCGGTCTCGTGCTACTCGCGGACGTCGGGACGCGAATATATACACATCGCCGGGTCGAAAAGTGCTGTCTTCTTTTCGCGGTACGTTAAAATATTTGGGGGAAAACAAATAGAACTGCGAATCAACATCTCGCGGAAAGGTGCGTTCTTTCGAAATTTTCTCGACGTTGAAAATAATCGTTAATATGGCTAAAACATACTTCAAGTATGCGTATGTTTAACGATAATATTATCATCATGTCTTAATCTTTGATATTTTCTTCATGGTCTCAGATATAGCGAACAATTGTCAAGTGCGACATGAAAAAAAAAACACTGTATTTTTCACGTAACCAGATCTGAATCGATTCTTTTAAAATTCTAACATTAGCCGCTAATACTCGAAGTTATGCTGCTCTTGGAGAGAAAAAAAAGTTTCATATCAATCGTTACATGCGTTCGCTGCAAGTGCGTCGCAAGATGACACAGATACCGTTATCTGTCACGAACGTTGATTTCTTTCAGTTTTCGTAACACGAGAGATGACAGCCGGCAACCGAGATGAACGTGACGGGATTATCGTGGTTATCGCGACAAACACGGACATAATGTTTTCTTCGCGGACTTTGAGAAGTGTCGAAGAGGCAATAATAATTAATGTTAAAGCGATATGAGGTTTACATCGAGTGACACAGACCGATCGATGTCATAGGCCGGTTGTCTTTGCTCGATAACCCCTTCTCGTGACATCGGACCGCGTTATCATTTCCACGAATGCCCGTTGCATGTACCGAATTCTTTTCCCCGGATCGGGATGGACTTTCTACGAGCGAGAAGATACGCGTCCGATTCTCTTTATCCCTCACGTGTACGTCACACAAATTCCGCCGACGTTCATTATCGATTTCTTTAACGATCAAGCTCACTCGCGACTTACATATTTTATGCGCACATCTGTTCTTCGTAAGATGTCAGCGTCAACTCTTCCTCGAAAGCGTTTTCGCTTCGTTAGAAGTATCGATATCTGCGGGAAATTAGAATAGCATAGACGAGACAACGACGACACGAATTGATAACAATTATATCTTTTGCAATAAAAATACTTGTATTTGGAGTGATATAAATATAACTAGCTTTCTTCATTTTTAGTTTACTCCTTTCTTTTCGTAAATATTACTACATACCGTATTCTTTAGATAACTTTCTATTAATCGAATAATTTATGCTATTCTGATTTTCGGCTTAAATGGATTAGTCATATATATAGGATTGCCAGATTTGAAAATGTGTCCCGAATGGAGGACACAATTTTAAAAACTCAAAAAAAAAAAAGGAAATCGAATAGGCAGATGAATTAAAATAAATATATTAAAATAATATATTAAAATAAATATATTAAAATTATAATATATTAAAATAAATAAGTATTGCAGCCGTAATTATTAATATATTTCAATAATAATATATTAATATATTTTTATAATAATATATTTGCCGAAATTGGAGGACAAATAGCGTCCTCCAGAGGACAGAAAAAATTTTACTAAATTGGAGGACGTCTGGCAACCCTATATATATGTTACAGTGGAATGTGTTTATGTTCCACGACCGTTGGCATCTTATTATTTGGCATCATTCTTCGAAGCGAGGGGAGAGACGCGTCTGGATCTTAATTCACTGCGGTACATATTCCGCGGTCCTCGTTATTGGATTCCTCCTGATAATTCTATCCTAAATCATCTCGGCGCTGGAGGACGCCGGATTGGAAAGGGGCCTCTAATTTCGCGCTGGGTCTCTACGGGGTCGTGGATTATGCAGGGACCGGCAAAGGGTTGATCCTCGAGGGACGCGTGCGTCGACGTGACACTACTTGGCCTCTCTGCTAATAGAATACCGCCTTTAGGTAAACGGCTGTTTGAAACATTCCAGAATAACCGGCCAACCAATTATCAGTTCCCGAGACTGATCGCGTATTTTGGCTGCATAGATTTTTCCTACATGAAAATGTCTTAGTTTTCTTATGATATACATTTAAATATATACCTGAAAATTTTATTTATACATATTTCTCATTTTCTATATAATTTTATTTATTTTTATTTGCCTCTAACCGCATATGTTTCAAATATTATTTATATACTTATTTATTTCTATATATATTTATTTATTTACTTGTTACTTTCTATATAATTTTATTTACTTTTAACTTTTAATCGTACATATTTCAAAATTTTATTTATTTACTTATTTATTTATATTTCCTATATAAGATAAATTATAAATAAAATATAATACGCATACATATACACATATATACATATTTTCTGTTCACAATTTGCCATGTTCAATCAAATCGTAAAGTAAGTTCGACGGTTAAAAGCAAATCCAAGTCGGAATAAGATTTCGAACACGCTGTGGCAAGATCGAGAGTTAATAATCCCGAGGTCTCTCCGATCATCGGAGAGTTCCCCGGTGCGCCTTGATACGAAGAGGCAGTCACTTTTATCCACGGACCTTTCCATCTTCCAACGTGGACATCTCGCGAGTAGTACCAACGCCGAAGTTGTTATGACAGTCAGCAGCGGGCCATCCATCACCGAGATTCGGTCTCGGCGGGCCGACCGCGGACCAACTTATCCAATATTTAACGTTTTGTCCCTCGCGGGGCCAGCTGATATATCACTCGCATTAATATATATTTGCGGGGGAGATAACTCCGGTTAGAAAGCTCGTCGTGGCCGAGCGAAACGAAGGCGAGGGCGGTGGTCGGGAGGAATAAGACGTATAAATGTCGGCGGAGATTCTCGCAGTCACCTCCAGTGGAATAGATACGACTATTTATCGCGAAATATTGTCAGAAAAGACACCCCATATGGCGAGAAGGAGAAAGAGAGAGAGAGAGAGAAAAATGGGAAGGAACGAACGCTTCGTCTTCGTTCGAGGCGATCGATATCGCGCTCCTCGCGCTCGGGAATTAGGAGAGTTCGAGAGTCCTCGCGGAAAATGTCAGATCCGAGCGCGATAAAAGCCGCAATAGCTTTTTCAGTGCTTAAGGAGTCGTTGCTGATAACGCGGCTGTTTCGCAGAATTACGCTCGGCCCGCTAATACAAAGTTTCTTATGCACGGTACGCTCGCGGGGGCCGCGGCCCGAAAAGCTTGATGTCAATCTGCAAGAGCCGCGTACTTCCAAACGTGTAATTACGGCGTCCCGCTTTATTTCTCGCAGCACTTCGTTTCGCGCTTATCTGCTGCGCGAAATCTCCTCGCTAGAGTTACGAATACGACTGCGACCTGCGCTGATCGATTGCACGGTCGACTTGCACGATTTTGCCTAAAAATCGCACAAGATAAATCCGCGGTTCAAAGTAAGCGCGTGTAAATTTGTACTTGTTTAATCACCCCAGTAGCACCTTCCTTCGGTCTCTTATCTCAGAAGCGCATGCGATATCTCTTTTCATCTTTAATATATTCAGTTTTATTACAAAGTGACATGTATTTTGTACGGTTTACTATTTTATTTCATTATGACAAATTATCAATGTGTCTTATTTATTTCACTTATTATTTATTGTTTTATTTGATTAATCCCTTATTTATATATCTAATGATTTATTATTGAGATATTTTCTTTTACTTTATTGCTAAAAATTTATCTCCTACAACACCCGTTTTTTCAGCGATTCAATTAATCTCCCTGTGCCTTTCTGAAATAACACTTCGAAATGTCCCGGGAGAAATATGCGCTTCGCAATCCATCGCGACTGGTGAAATGATACAATGATGATAAATAATTCTGCTCGAAATAAGAGAGCGTCGAAATACAATAAACGTGAACTTGATCGAAGGAACTTTGAACGAACTCGGGGGCCACTCCAAGTTCTTGCTAATTACAACCACGTTACCGAGTGCGGCACAAGCCGACACGACGTCCTCATCCATCTTAGTAAATTCCTAGCTGCGACCGTCGTGGACTCCAATCTGGCGTCAAGGATACCGTCTGTGTGTGATTTTCGCGAGACTTAATATAATTATGAATGCCGCCATATTTCACGTTTTAACGTGAAATTCTAAGCAACGAAGAAAATCCAACCACGGCTTTTAGTAAATTTCAAAATTCAATTAATCAATTAAATTATTATTTAATTAAATTATTATTTAATTATATCATTATTATTATTTAAAAAATTATCAATTAATTATTATGATAAGTACATAAATCATAAAAATATGTAAATAAATATGTATTATTAAATTGTTATTTTAATAAATAAAGTGATAAATTAATCTCACTTAATATTTTACGGAAATTATTATATACATATTAATATTCCATTTTTAAATATGTATATATAAAGAATTTTTTTCTGAAAGTTTTACAGATTTTTAGATTTTTTTTATTTTATTAATCGGAAATTATAAAGAAAAATGTTATCTTAAACATTCCAAGATTTGAATCGACGTTTTAAACCCATTTCAACAATACTGTTATTTGGTTTTAAATCATTACGAGAATAATGCCTCCTACAATTGACTGGATAAACAAATTAAGGATAACTGTCCTCTGTCCAATTACTTTGTTCATGAAACGTTAAAACGCTCGTGACTCGGCATTTCCGCGTAGGCCCTTCCGTCCTTTCCTGCGCTTGTCTGCACAGTCGAGAAGTGCAATCTCATCAGAAACAGGAAGGACCGAAGCGGGTAGATTCGCGACTCGTTGTAGGAACACCGCTCGAAGCCCTCGGAGAGATCAAAACGTCGCTTTTGCATCGCTCGATCGATCGCCGACATTCCAGAGTCGATTTCCCGCAGATGCTCCGGGATTGTCGACGTATTCTCGTTAAGGTCGAGGTCGAAAATAGCGCTCTGGACGCTAACGTTAACGCGGCGCATACAAACGGGCGCTAATGACGCGGATAGCTTTTGTTGGTTTTAATTAACCCTTTCTTTTAAGACGGCCGGGGACGGTAAAACCGCTCGAAAGGGGAACCGCCTCGTCGCCTTCTCTCGTCCCTAACGCTACCGCTCCCGGGCTCTTTTCTCCTGCCTTATATCCCTTTCGCGTCCCGCGGGGGATGTAAATATGCGGGGAATTGCACCTCGGAGACAGGCGAGCTTTTCTCGTTTACGAGCTACGACGAGGCAGTGCCTGCAATTAAACCTTCATCTAATTACCCCCGCGACCGCCCGGCTAATTGCCGACAGACCCGCGGGATCGAATGGAAAGCGATGCTACCTGTTTGCAAAACTTTTCTTCCGTTGATGAGAAGATCCTTGGATACGGCTTTAATCGCGATGGCTTTGTATTTTCCCGGCGTAATTTAAATACAGCGTCGCTGTCGAGAAATACGCATTTATCTTACTCTGCGTATTAAAGAGCGCGGCAAAAATATAATTTTGTGTATTTATGATTATGTACCTATTTAGATCCTTTTAGGAAAAAAATCCATTCGCGAAAAATAACGAAGCGCAGACATAATAATCATCGTAAAGATAATATATATGAAAGCTGTTAAAAAACGAAGTAAACTTTCAATAAGGCACGACCGAGTTGCGGCCGAGTAATCTTGCACCTCGCGACGCGACGTTCATCGAGGAAGTCGCCGTGTTGCAAACTGAGGGGACAAAGTGACGCGACGGCAAGGGTTAAGAAGGGAGGCTGAGGGAGGGTCGGCGCTTTGTCGCGGTCACGGCGCTGTCAATCATCGGTGATAGGAGGCGACACATTAATCTCACGGG
Organism: Camponotus fellah; assembly: GCA_030586385.1. NCBI lineage: Eukaryota > Metazoa > Arthropoda > Insecta > Hymenoptera > Formicidae > Camponotus > Camponotus fellah. The sequence continues at coordinate 2,002,901 of JAPIVC010001004.1, forward strand.
GACCCCGTTGACCGCACATCCTCTTCTCCTCCCTTGCGGTCAAATAGTCGCCACAATCCTGTCTGCCGCTTGGCAACCGCACAATCGGTCTTTTTTCGTTCTCTCCTACTCGCCTCCACTAACAACACACTTTGTCATTTAAAAAAATATGAAGCTACTAAAAATTACGCCGATGGACGAGCTTGAAACGATTGCGATGAAGAAGCGTTTATGATAGTTTTAGCCTTTAATAGAGAATATCTCTTAAGTAAATCGCGTATTTCCAAGTATTTTGATTTAAAAACTTTTGAGATTTTTTAACTAGATGTCATTCTTTATACAAGATTTTAGATTTTAGATTTCTGTGAAATTATTATCACAAATATTCTTACCGGAAAAAAATGAACCACCCACACAAAATTGATTAAAAAGGAAGATTATACTTTGTAAAATTTTCATGTAAAATGATTTCTAATTTTCTCTGTTTCTCTAAATAATTATAGCTCAACTTTTTCATTTAAAAGAGTACTTTCTTGACTTCTCTTCGAAAAGGAAATTTGCTCGACAGGCTGATCACGAACAGCGACGCTTGCGAAAACTGACCGCGGCTGACAAATGCGTAAGAAGGAGCAGTCGGACGGTCTTTACGGATGAAAAACGGAGGTCGGGGTTATCCGCGTTATTAAGTGGAACGTTTCTCGGAAGAATGACGCCATTTGTTTGCTCCGATATCACGGAGACTAATCCGTGTTTCGCTAGACTGAGCCAGATGCGAGAAAGGTGTTGTGTCTATCCATTATCCAAACTTGCGATAACAAATATATGTGCAATTCGATTTACACAATTTATAATACGATATTACATACTATAAACAAATACATTTCTTATTCAAACGAATTGAAAAAAAAACATGACATCAATATTTTATAAATCAAGACTGTTTTTTAACATTTCTTTGCATACTTTCCGAGTTATATAATATTACTGATACGATGAATTGTGAAAATCATAAATCTCACGATTTCATCAACGCTTAATTTAGTTTCAGTTCACTTGCTCCCTTGTCGCTTGCCGATTTTAATTGCAGAGAAAGAGTTAATCGATTTAAGCCAAGGATAAAGTTAACTGACAACGGATAAAGTTGGCGAAACCGGTGATTAGGCAAATGGGATTCCGAGTCACATTTGGCATCAAACGTGACGTCTAAGGTAAGAATAAGGGCCTGCCCGAGTACTCGCGACAAGGAGACGGGAACCACTCTCCGATGCTCGTCTTCGTTCAACGGCGTATTATCTCGCGCACTCGAATTTCAGGGCAGGCCGCCAGCCAAGGCGGGAGTAAACCCGAAGAGAGAGATTTATCGGTCTCGCGTCGGAGACGCGTCGTCCTCCGTGAGTCGATATTTCGGGGCCACCCAGCCGATCCATCGCGATAAACGCGATTATTTAATTACCGTGAGTAATTACCGATTATTACACGGCGCGGGCTGTCCCGGCGCCATTAATTACAATGAACGATCAGGGCCAAAATATTCGTTACGCAGCACTCTTTAATCGGCCCGGCTCTTTTTTTCGTCGCGGCGCTTTCTCTCTCTTATTTGTTAATCGATCGTTTATGTGCGAACAGTATTATCGAGATATCATTATGTTTGAAAAAAAAGGAGATTTACGTAGATTAACAGATTTTTCTGAGATCGACCTGATTATTAAAGATGCTTTACGTTCGTTCCAACCCATCAAAATTTTATAATTTTATTATGAGAAGAAATATAAAAAATGTGATGAATATATAAAACAAATCTAACATTGGAAGAATTATTTTATCTCTTATATTATGTGTCTTTGGTTTTTTCGCCATGACGAATCTTCCATCTCGAGGAACATCCGGGAAGCATCTTCGAACACGTTTTGCTCTTCGAGATAATTCGACGTTATCGCGAGAGTAAATAAGCTCGCATCTATCCGAGCCACGCTAATAGATTCCCCCAGGACGTTGTATCTCGGGATAAATGCCTCCCCCAGCGACACCGTTCATCATAACCGAAGTAGGATAGGCTGAGAGGACGGGGGACGAGGTAAGAACGAGAGCTTGGCACGATAAAGAGAAAAACGGAGCAGATAAGAGGACTCGACAATCCGTGCCGCGTCCGAGGTGGTAATCAGAGATCCCTCTTCGTCCTTCGTCATGGAAGCTGCCGGGGCTAGAATCGACCGGGGTGTAAGAGGGAGTTCGCGTTTCTCCTGACGGAGAACCAGAGACAAATAACGCTCGCTTGGTTAGATCGAGGAGATCGAGATGCCCGGTGAATGTACATTAATCTGTATCAGCCGGCGCCATCAATATTTAATCCTAATCCCGAGAATTGCCGCGCAGATCTACGATACATTGATGGGACACGGTGCCCTTCCACATCGCGTCGCACACAAGGTACATGACTGTCCCTTCGAATTTGACCCTGGTTTAGCGCGCCGAGAGTCTGAACTTCTTCGTCTCGTCAATCGAAATCACTGGATCATGATATTAAGATAAATGCATGTTTTATTATATCGATTTTATGTGTCTCTGTTGAGATTATCTGAGAAATTAAATATAGAAGATTACAAATAATCGATATATGTTACACAAATGTTATCATTATCTATCAAGTGTATAAATAAGTTTGTCACTATTTTTTATGAAATTTAATATTTGTTAATGTGTATATTATATATATGTACAATTTAGTGAAAATAATCATTCTCAGCACTTTTCTGATTTTTGCTTGGGATGAATTCATCAAGCCATTTTCTCATTTTTTCAACATTTTTAAATTTTTTGTATCATATCAATGGGAACAAATAATAATTAATCTAAAGACGTTACATCCGATGGATAAATCAAATAAAGCAAAACAACCTAGCCAAGTTTCTTAATTAATTTCACAAAAAGCTGAGCAAGATAGTCAGGTATGATTTACTATAAACTACTCAAACTCGATGAAATAACAATTGCAGATCGATATTATCAATTTCATCAGAGGAGTTGAGAAAAAACGACCTTTTACAGGAAAGGTCGTCATCCAATTAAATTTTTGCATGACAAAGCTTGGCCTCATGTAGCGAAATTGACTGAAGGCATATTATTGGAACATGATTGGGTTGTTTTGCCTAGCATATTCGGACATTGTGTCTTATACTATTTATTCCCATCGATGCAGCAAGCTTTGTCTGACAGAAAATTTAGAAATGTCAGAGAGAAATAAGAAAATGACTCGACGAATTTATCGCAAAACTGGACCTTCTATCTCTTTAGAATCTACAACTTATTTAAAAGATGGAAGGGCTCTGAAAAATGTCGAGCATGCTGGAACAGTATATAATTTCTTAATAAACTGAATTTCTTAATAAATTTAATTTCATAAAAAAAAATAATAATAAATAATAAATATATATAAAAATAATAATAAATAATAAATAAAAAAAAAAATAATAATAAATAATAATAATAATAAATAATAATAATAAATGTCTCCTTATATAGAAAATATTTGTTCTAAAGCGAGATTCGAAACGCGAGATTTTCGTCTTGCGTTCGCAAACGTGTTTGCAATTTCCAACGACGTTCCGTCGGCCTGACGTCGCGCGTGTCGTCGTTACGCGGCCGGCGGTGTGAAAATGGCCTGCGTGCCAGAAAGTCGCGGCCGTAAGTTAAACAGCGGCCGAGGTAGCGAGGCGTCGTAAAGCGTCGCGGCGCCTCCGTGTTTACGCGGCGACGTCGAGGCCCACCAACCGCGTCCGGTCCCCGCGCCACCCTTCGTCCCCCTCGCGTCCTGGCGTCGCGGTTCATCGGTGCCTCGCGCCCCCGCGCCCACCCCAACCCCTTCCTGCCCTTCGACACCCGCGGTCCGCGAGCTCTCCCGCTCGTTCCGCGTCTATTTTCGCGCGCGTGACAAATCTGTACGCCCGCCGGATTTATCGAGCGACATTCTGGCCCGCGCGCCCATCGCGCCCATATGGCAGAGCCCGGCGGCTATTTCCGTCGTCCGTTGCACTTTGCGCTCGCCTTCGACAAGTGTTCCCACCTATCGAGATAATCGACGGACGAGAATCTGGATTAACCGCTAAACTATTAACGCGCGACTTATAAATAGCGCTCGTGCGTGGAGAAACTCATTGTAACGTTAGTCATTTCCTTCCCAGTTGTCATTTTGATATATCGATCGGAATTTTATAAAATCTAGGAAAATAGAGAAACTTGATAGGATTTGAATACTCGTGCTCGTTTAGATATTGATCCATCAAAAAATTATTACAAAAAAGAATCATAAAAAATAAATCTTCTTGCTAGATATAACTATCTGTAATTTTCTTTAATAAAAAAAAAAAAAAAAAATTTTATCTCTCATATTTACTTAATACCTACAATTTAAAAAATTTTAATATATTATATTTAGAATGCAGGAAATTATTTAATATATACAAAAATCCGCTAATTAACAAAAAAAATATGAATATTTATTAACATAAAATATATAGGTTCTAAGAAAACACTTTCAAAGGATGATATTTCGTCTGTTTCTCAAGTGCAAAATATATCGGCGAACCTTCCACGTGCAAAATAGCAAGCTATCTCCGGCACTCGGTTAGCGTTAATGGATCTGCGTAGCGATTCCTTAGGTGGAGGAGCGAGCGTTTTCGCGCGCGTAGAACACGGCGATGATGAGACAATGATGCGGCGCAGCAGGACCGACGCGTCACCCCCGAAAGGAATTTTAAAGAGTTCCAGGAGGACGATCTCGTCATCCTTCTTTCGGCCGCCAAAACCGGACCATGATTTACGAGCGTGTATTCCATCGCGGGAATTTGTCAGTCCGTATCTCGGCGCTGCTTATACGTGTTCTTTCGCCCGTTCGATATCGATCTTCTTTTTACAGACATATATGTGTGCGCGCGATTGTATACACATCGATAAATTGAAGCCCCGGCGAGAGACGAGCGAGAGTTAGCGTGAATGGCCGCGATCTTTCGTTCCCTTCGCGCTGAGAAAAAGTAAGTCTTAATAAAGTCGGGACGAGATAAATTGGTACATTAGCATCTCGTGATTCATGGTGACGTTTTCTAGGTGGCAGAGAAGGAAGGGTGGATGGGAAACGGCTATGATATATCGCCATTAGCATCGGTTTCATATTAGAACAAATAGGCCCGTGTTTTAAGCTCTAAAGGGCGCGACGCGTCTCGACGTTCTTAATGGGACGTAATGCACCCCCACGACAAAATATTCCAGACTTTATCCCCGCTTAAAGTACGCGACGGAATCATATAACCATTAGCGAAATGTATCCGCATTATGTTTAAGACAATGGTAATATAAATCTGACTTGTTAATTAAGGTATATTAGAAAAAAATTCTTTTACTTCAAAGAGTTAGAGACAAAGACTGGAATCCCGTAAATATGGAATATTAATTTTGCGTTCAAAATTACAGACAGAATATTAATAACTGTTTTCGTTTTAAAATAATAATATTATATTATTAAATAATAATTAAAATTTAAAACTATAATTGCGATTTAGAATATTATTATATATTATACGGGAAAAAATTTTGTAACAAAATTTATCAGTGATATAAAAATCGTTAAATATAAAAATCGCTATTTTCAGCTAATCATAATAATAACATTGTCCACATTTTAAAATCCAACTGTCTTTTTGCTCGGGCAACACAATTTTTAAAATCTACTTTTCGCGATAAAGATACACATCATTAAAAGATTCATTCAGCCTTGTTACACGTTATAAACAGAATCTGAATCATTATAATAAGCATTCGGATAAATAATTGCAAGTGCGTGTTTCACGGAACGGGGAGTAAATCATCCCCCGTCGCCCGAATACAGAGCTCGGTCGCAGGCTGATGCGAAACAAAGACTGCGACGGGGGGCGAGTATAACCCCCGCTCGTTCATGGTCGCCGTAATTCACAGATAGGGAGAGAAAGAGAGAGAGAGAGATAGAAAGAAAGAAAGAGAGTGTTTGGTGGCGCGTTTATTAACGGCGGCGCGCGTCACTCCGGGCTACGCCTTTTTAATGATTTATCGTGCACGCGCCGAGACGCGCGTATATCCCTTTTGCGGGCCAAAGTTCGACGTCTTCCTCTGAGGGCCCTACGGGGCCCTTTCCTTCACCTTCCGCCAGCTGCCGATCGTGAGAGGTGCAGATGGAGGCGCAGATGTTGCGTTTCAACCCTGTCACCGTTCTTAACTGCATAGTTCCTCCTCTCGTTGTTGAGAGACCTTGCCGATCTTCTCGAGGACTTCCTCCTTTCGGCGGTCGTGAAATTTTGTATAGCGATAATTTTATCCATCAGCTTTCGGCTGGACCCATAAAATTCTCCTACGATATAAGACGCGAACAAATCTTGCAGGAATACACACAGGACAAGCAAGATTAAATAAATCGCGAGCAATTAATAATCATATATACGATCGAGTTTCATTTTCCGACGATTATTCTTATAAATATTTTATAATTTAAAACGAAACAAATTATTTTTGTTGATTATAGTTATCGAAGATGTTTTTCATCCAAGATCGAGAGAAAACCCCCTTTTCAGTGTTTTCAAAAAGTTTATGTTATCTTAGGATACTTTAATTAAATAAAAAAATATTAATATTAACTTTTCAATTACCAATAAAATCTGTTTATAAGTGTATTTTATATTAATTTAAACAAATATGTGGTGTATTTACACCCCGTTTAACTCTATAATAATATATTACAACTTATTATCATAACCATCGATTGCAATAGATGCACCGAAAAAATTGTATTCTTAATTTAAGAATATACCACTTATCTTTAGAATATATACCACTAAAATAGGCGCCAAGAGGATCCTCTTAAGTTAAGAGGCAAATCTTCTAAAAAGATATTCTTAATACACAGAGAAAAAATATTTCTTTGGGTTTAATAAATTTTGTTGAAGTCAAATAAGTTTAATTGGTCTAAAAGTTTTTTCCGTCTAATTTCAAATAGTCTTTTAATATTCCGAATCCCAACAAGGGAATCCAGATTAAATAAATTATTTTAAATTCAGTTTGAAATTAAATTAATAAACAGTGATGTCAAAGAGGACTCACATGCATACAGAGAACCTATGAGAGCAGTCCTCTCTTTCATCACTAAAGGAAAAAAATATACTTTAGATCTTACGTTAATACAAGTCCTTTATATACATTTCACGATAAATCTTGAATACGAGAAAAATTAAGAGTGATGTCGCCGCGTAGCGGCAAATGAAGAAACATGTCGCGCACACGAAAATCGAGTTGTGATATAGAAGTTGCAAATTAAGAATATATTCTTATTCATTAAGAATATATTCTTATTTATTAAGAATATTTATTAAGAGGACTTATAAAGTATACATTTCAAGAATACAATTTTTTCGGTGTGGCTTTATGATTCCAATTTCACCACGATAGATATCCGCTACGTGCAAACTAAAAAGACATATGAAGTGCAGTGAAATATGTCTAATTGGACTAAATTGTGGATGATCGGAATGGCGAGCGTAGATGATCGGTTCGCGCAGGCACGTAAAGTATTAGAGGCGGACTTAAAAAAATTCTGCCTCACCGAGACGCTATAAATTGCTCTCCCGTATATTATCAGGAAGGGCGCGTATGGGATTTAGAGTACGCGCGTATCCTCTTATCGTCGAGGTTACGCTGCAGCGGAAAGAAGGTCCCTATATACGTATTCAACATCGATGCTTTAATCGCGTAACTGTACCTCGCCCGTTTTAACCCTTCATTATCCACGCATCTACTTTCCGTAATTTTTACGAAGAAACCAGCCATCCGTTCTCGCGGATATATATCGCATGTAAAACGCGCGGCTTAGATTAATCCGCGTGTAATGCTCTCGCAAGGTTACTCTTCGATCGTTTCCGATGATTTCATCGGAGTTAAGTTAAAAAAAAAAAATAGATTTTTCACGATAAAAATAATATGTGTGCCAAATCATTTGTTTGGATGTTAAATAATATATTTCTCTTACCAATAAAGAGAGACGCGATTATTCAAATTTATTAAGTGGATCTTCTAAGCGAAGATTCATAGCACTTTTTATATATATATAAATATTTCATCTGAACGGTCCTTACATCTCTTGAGCGTGACGAACTTTGATTCGAGAGGTTTACGTATATATGATACATATCTGGCGAATACTGGCGGCCCAGGAAGCTATCTTGTCGAACTCCGGGGATTTCCGGGCAAGGACGAAAGGATCATTAGCATCGGGCTCGGGTTCATCGCTCATACGCGAGTTTCTGATGAAAACTGCATGGAGAGACGTGCGCGAGCGCGCGGCCCTCAAAAAGACAGACACGTCCTGTCGATATAAATAAAGTATCGAAGGGATAGACACACTTCGGTTCCATCCGACACAACGACGAGCCAAATGAAAAATGCCGAGACGGCCGATCAATGTAAATATATTCATGACATGGGGTGGCCGAGAGCGGCCACAGGGATGTCGGGATATGTACGCGTGTATGGCGGGGTTTTATAGGATGGGGTTCGCCGAGGACTCGATGGCACTTGGACGGCACATAATTCACTCTTTGGCAGCTCATTACAATTTAAAAAGGCCTTTGTCAGCGCACTACTCGTGATTTCGTTTCACGGCGCGCGTTGAACGATGCCTCGTACAAAGCATCTACAGTGGCATTACCAACAATGCTCTACTTAGTTTGACATGTGTTAGGTACTTAAGCGAAATCAAATACGTAAGTTAAATCCGGTCACGTAAATAAAAAAGACGTTTACTAAGTGTAATTAAGTTGAATAAAATGCCCTAAAATAAATAATGTAAAATATTTATAAACACTCCATTTTTCAAATTGAAAATTTTGGATGAAAACTGTATTAAAAAAATATTTCTGCGTGGATTATTCAAAACGTAATGTTCATTGATTTCAACAATAATTCTGTTATTGCACGTGATTAATCTTTTACCGCTTATGTAATGCATAAATATAAGTTATTATCCTAATTACTGACGGATCGATAATGATGAATCTTTTTTGTTTTCTCTCCGCGAAACCGGTTCAAAATAAAGAGTAACGAGAACTGTGTTTTAATTGCTTATTTTTAATTTAAGTTGTTCATATTATATCGAAAGAAAAACAATTATATTCGTGTTTTCAAAACTGTTTTACAATTATTACGATAATCATCTTTGTATCTCATTATTAGTCTTTTGTAATTTTAACATATAAGAATGTATATTGATTCATGATACAAGGAGATAAAATATAAGATATTGATAAATTAATCAGCTGATAAATTAATCAGCTTTTTCTTAATGATGGAGTGTCATGCATTATGTGTATTCATAATAATTTTTAATTGTATTCGACATTCATTAAAAGATACTGCAATAAGTTTACAAAAATTTCTATGAGTATTTTAAAATTCAATAGTTTTCTTAATATATTCAAAACAAATATAAATAGCAATAGAAACATAATCTTCATGTTTCTTCTACTTTTATTTCTGAGATAGAAATAATAGAGTTTTTAACAATATATTGATTAAGAATTGCGCATTTAATTCGTAAAAATATTCCAAACATAAGCTCTATTTTGCAAACAACCGATAATATTTATTTCATCTGAGTGTCTTGTACATGAAAGGAAAGTTGAGAATTTCTGTCCCATCTCTCTGTTCGTCTTGTTTCAAAAATATACAGTGACATGAATACAGAATGGGAAATGTAGTATATGTATGATTCTGCAAGATATTAGCCCCAATCATTCTTTCTTAATACTTATTCTATGTATAAAATGAGGAGGAGATATACCGGTTATTAATGAGTGCTCAAATATCTCCATAATTATGCACTTTGCTTCTAGTCTACACTAATAACAGTATTATGTTAATAATTCTAATCCCTTCGACGAGCCCGGAAATCTACGAGAATAATCGTCATTGTCCTGCGTCTTTTTAGCAACGATACACGAAAGATCGCGACACCTCTCGCTCCAGCGTAATACAATGGGGCAGAGGGTGCGAGAGAAGGGAGGAGAGAGAAAAAGAGAGAGAATGCAACCGCGTTCCCGCGGGACCGGGCGGAAGGAAGCCCGAAATTGATATGTATTCCATGCCGCGCCGCGTCCAATCTATCGCGGGTCAAGCAGGCGGAATTTTAAGCGCGGTTTGACGTATGCGCGTGTATGTATGTGCGCGAATACGTACGGGAATGTGTATTTCGGGTGTCGTGATGGAACTTTGCGAGAAACAGAGATCGCCCCTCCCCCTCTTTTTCTCTCGATTCTCCTCCGTACATTCGGAAACTTACGAGGGCATAAAGTATTTCGGCGTCTTATATATTGTCGTATTCGATAACCCGCGCGCTACGGTCTTCTACAAAGGGGTGGCGCGCGATGCCCAACGAGGGAGATGGGCGGTGGTCATCGTTGGAAAATTGAATTTCGTCCCTGAGGGCCCGTCGGATGAAGTATGCTGACAGTTGGAAAATTTGCGTTTAACCGCGCGCGCACGCGACACCAAGCGTCGGAATATCCCCGGGAAAATCTTTCCTCTCGTTTTTTTTTGTCTCTCCTTTTTTTATATAAAAACTGAAATACTGATTACCAATAACGCGATACGCGCCATGATTAATTTCGTTCGAATTAGAGACGATTGGACTTACCGTGAGGCACCCAGCCGTGATGACAGTTGTCGCAGTAACGCAGGTGACGTTTACCCGGCGTGAAGGACTCGCAGGAGCAGCCGTTCACCGTGCAACGGATGGACTGCAAAGCAAAGACAGTGCGTTAATAAAAGATGAATGAAACTATCGAGTGACAGGAAAAATATTGTGATATTTAGGTGGAATTGTTATCTCCTATTTAGAGGAATTTTTGTGTATTTTTCGTAACTCACTAAACTATTCCCATGTAATCCTGGAATAGTTTAGCGCGGATTAAGAAACGATCGCCACGGGCGAGCGGAAAATGGACGGCACGAGGAGCCTTTTGGGGTATTTTGAGTGACCGTTTGGCGTAACGCCACCCCAGAGGAAGGTCGTAAGAGACAGGCTCGTCGGATTTTAAGGAACCGTGAATATTTTCCACCCTTCGGCACGAAATTAACCCCCTGGGAGCCGCCATCCAATACCGCCTCCGGAACGAGAGGAACCGACCTCACGTATCGGTATTATTTTATATATACGAGCATGCGGCAGAAAACTTTATTTTCCGCGTTGCTCCAAGTTACCTGTAGATAATACGTACACCTAGGTCGATTTATCGACGTATCTCCTCGAGAAGAGAAGAAGGTGTGTTCCACCTCTCTTGTGTCTATTACGGATTTGAAAGTTTGCCCGCGAGCAACACGAATTTGCACTAGGAAACTTCTCGCCACAATTATCGCGCTAATATGCGTTAGGGGGACCATTCGAGATTTTATTCTATTCTTCCAAGTCGCTCTTATCATTATCGTATCCTACGATTTATTCTTTCAATATTATATTGATAATTAAATTTATTTTATTTTTATGATTCTCAGGATTCGTTAAATAATATTTCACTATTATTGCTGCTTTCAAGAATGACATGAAGATTAACAGTCATTATTTTCTTCGTCTTTAAATCTTTCGATTAAGAATTCTTGGAAAGAATTTTAGATAACCACTTCCCTCAATATAAATAAATATACATTTCTCCTAAATTTCTCTTTTTTTAACAATCATCGCGCACCTTTCATACCGATCGTAACGAAAACTTAATTTGCCGAAAAACGCCATCTCCGTAGACGTTGCGAGTAATAATTTGGAATCAGAGGCAGTTCCGGCTGCCAGAGAGTCCCTCGTAAAACGACGGTGCGTTTATAAGGAGGCGAGAAAAAGGGCCAATGCGGGGATATACAGGGGGTGAAAAAGTTGTTTCGCGGCGATGTAGGCACACTATTGTGTGTCGTCATAACGCTATTACGGCGTTACACAGCGACGTTAATATAAAGACAAATGAAGCGACGCGGTGCACGCTGTGCCGCCTTCTGCCCTACTCGGGCTATGTGTCTTTATATAGACAGTATCCCGTGCCATCGTGAGAGAAACGCATCCGCCGGGAATCTTCTGTCGCGGAAGAGGGCGACGCGCGAGGGCGACGCGACCGACAAAATTTCGCAGGCGTCGAATTTTATTAGCCGCCCCGCGGGTTATTTATTCCGAAACGGCGACAGATTATACGGCAATATTAGCGACGTAAAAAAAAGAGGGAGCGTTATTATATCGGAATAAGAACCGCGCTGTCTTCTTGCAGGCGACTTTCAATTCTTTCGAGATAATAACGTTTCGCTAACATATTTAGATCCTTCATTTCGAATTCTCACCATTTAAGGATGTTTTGTACCTATATTCAAAATATTGACAATTTAATAAAAATTGTATAGAATGTCCTTGCATATGTTTAGAATCTTCAGTACAATTTTTAAATCGATTCACTAAATAATTGAGACATACAAGAATTGATTTAATTCATCTAATTCTAAATTTTGGATTTTGCGTGATTTGATTAGTAGATTGAAATTTGTATTCTCAAATACAGAACGCAATTATTTATGCACTTGATCTAACAGTCAAATATAATTATACACTTATTTTATATTAATATATATTTGTATATAATTTGTATATAATTTGTAAATATTATTTCAAGTTATTTAAGGATGTTTTGCACCTATTTTCAAAATATTGACAATTTAATAAAAATTGTATAGAATGTCCTTACATATGTTTAGAATCTTCAGTACAATTTTTAAATCGATTCACTAAAGCGTTCACAAGTTTAAGGATTTTAATTTGCATCGAATTAACATATGTTCTTATGGGAAATGTAACCGTCGATTCAAATGTCAAAAACACATGGAAATAATATTCAGAATTTGTTTAAAATTTGCAAAAGTTTAGATATAGAGGAAATATTTGGTCAAATAATATTATACAAGTACTAACTGGTTAAAAAGATATTAAATATAGTTTAATGAAGTTAGCCATGTATCTGTCACAAGGCGAAATTCTCTGCCAAAAGTTAATCATTTCGATTAACAAAATTCGGGAATATTTCAGTAAAAACGCAATAAATATTTAAAAAATACATTTCTGCACTGTAGCTAAGATCAAATTGTAATTTCTTCCACGCAATTTCTCATATCCAAAATACATCAAAAGTGGATATTCGTCAATATTTATTTTCAGCTACTTTTTGCTGGGATTGTACATACAAAACATCCTTAATCTGTCCAATTTTCTTTTATTAGCACACGCATGCCTTTGAATTTTAATTAGACCGTACATATTTCTCTTGCCATCTTTGATCCATTCATAAATCGCGCTGAAAGCTTTATCGTAAATATTAATTTAATTATTCCTTATGTTTAGATCAATTATTCCTGTATTAGAATCAATTATTTAGAAGTAAAAATTTAACCGAGAATGAATATCGCGGTCTATATAGCGCTCTAACGTTATAATATCACGCGTAACACTTCCTGGATCTTTCACTTCCGTCTGGCATTGTCATTCTATCTGTCTTGCAAGCGTGATAATAGACCGGTCTCGCAATGACGAATGCTATTTCTCGAGTTACATGCAAAGGAGGTGTGTCGTTCGTTCGTTTCACCTCTTTCCCCCATGATATTCCATGCCGACTTCTTTAACGCAAGCCGAGTCATAGTATAACTTATCTACCGCCAAGTCGGATCAACGCATTGCATTGTATGCATTACAGTTTTATACCGGAATCGGGATAACGCAATCGAAAGACGGGCGATTCCTAGACACAAAATAAACCCATTTGCACACAAGTTCTATTTTCCATTTATTCAGAGTACAACTGTTGTTGTGCACATAATAAATGTAAGTATAATCTCAGGTGTGACTTTCTCAGCACGCATATTTTAATTAAAAGATAAAGAGTCAAATAAAAAATATATATTCGAAAGCTACGACCAATTACTCAAGCTCCAATATAAGTAATTTAAGAATAAAGTGAGTTAAAAAGAGCAATTTTAAATGTTAAAATAACCGTATGTAAAACTGACGTAAAAAATTGTTTCTATTCTTGATAATGACTTGTTACATCACCATTTCACGGCTTGTACACAGTCTGTCGATACTTGACTGTATGCGAATTGGCCAGACTCTGACTCGAGTGTCTCTATCACCTCAACGTCCCCCCTTTGCTTTCGCGCGCCGTCTTCTGGTATCGCGCCGCACAGAAGGCAATAACATTTTTACGAGCTACGAAACATTTATTGCCGGCTGTAGGCCGCCACGGGATTTTATCATCTCGCTCCTCCTTTAATACTCGCTGCTTAAGGATGCACGGGCGCCTCGCGTATGTACATACGCATATTTCTTTGCGGTTGTATGTTTCTCGATTAGGGCGATAACGGCTGTGGCAACGTCTTTTTAAAGGCGTCTTCCATTTCTCGTGATTAATACTCCGGAAGAGAATCTCTCCAACAACGACTTTGCCTCGTCGTTTATGTTTGTTGTTACAATTTTTATCGAAACGCTTCGCTGCAGCTACAAGTGGATAATATGCTGCTTTTAATATCATTCTATCATTCTTTCGAATTAAATTTAGAATTATGTGCTGATCACGAATAAGTATAATGAATTCTGCAAATTAAAAATTAAATCGAAAAAATCTTTCGCATTTTTTTATTCAAGCTATCGCGATATGACAAGTTAAAAATACGAAGAAGATATATTGCATTTGTGATCCTGGAATCTGTGGTTAAATTTTCATCAAAGTACAAATGTTAAAGTCATATGTGAAATGTCGTAATTTCTTTTTTAATGATTTTTACATAATTTTATATGTATTGTACACTGTACATATTTCTTCTCTTTAACATTTTTAATTCGTCAATAGCTGTAGCTCGAATAAAAAAGTAATAAAGGACTTTTCGATTCAGTTTGATTGGCAGAATTCACTGTTTAAATATTTCCCCACGTGATTATTACCCTATATACATATATAGAATTACATATTCGAAAAGTGAGTAAAAAGAAATCGTAATATTACGTAATAATTTCGAAAACTGTATAAAAAATTGAAAAAATAAAGCGAGAAATATTACGCTATTATTACTACAATAATTTTCGCGTAAAATTCCCCGCAAACTATTTCTGTTTCCTCCCAAAATGTCGGATATTGACGTCCGATATCCAAGAATACTCGCTGCGTGGATCCGTGTGTACGAGAGATCCGCGTTATACAATTCTCCTGTGCACGTCGAAAGTTGCATTACGCGCTCGCGCTCGCGCAAAAAGCGATTACGCTGCCAACGCGTAATTAACGGGCCGACGCAAGGTGCGCGGTATTCAGGACGCGCGCTGCAGCTCTCGGACGTGCGCGTGGCGTTGCGCTGCGCTGCGCTGCGTTGCGCGCTTTCCGTTGTATCACGGCGCCTAAAAAGCCTCGCGGCGCGCGTGCCGAAATTAGCGTTTGCGGCAGCTGGCCTTTTTGTCGAGTGAGGTGAGGGTGAGGAGAGGAAGAGAAAGGGAGAAAGAGAGAAAGAGAGAGAGAGCGTGTCCGCAGTCGCTGTATCCGCTCACCTCCGAGAGGCGCCTATCGAACAATCGATCGACCTGTCGTACAGATCGTGATCGATCGCACCCTCGCGGCCAAATTTTCGTTTGGTCAAGGTTTTTCAAACGCCGATATTCCGCAAAAGAATAATTTTGTCGATGGTGCACGAATGTGAAGTTTTAATTCCAGATTTATTAATCAATTATTTACTAGAGATAGTTGACAACGCATATCTGACGCATCTGATGTACTGTAATTAAATTTATTTATCCAATTTATTATAATAATAATAATAATAATAATAATAATAATATTATTATTATTATTATTATTATTATTATTATTGTTATGACTTTTCTGACACTTTTTATTACGGTAATGTCCATTCATAATTTGAAAAATGAAATTCATCATTGCAGTAATATTGATTTTCAATTAAAAAAAAAATCATCATTACGTATTTACTACAGCAATTTCGAAAAAAGATACGGAGAAATTTTCGATGTCATTATCCTGCCACAAAATTGTCATTATGATGATATAATCATGCGGAATGTGCATTAAATGATTAAGGAAATACGCCGAAATCAGTTGGAAAGTGCGCGTACGCGCAACGCGATGATGCGTGTATAATATATGACGTGACGTTAACGCGCGTGCATACATCCGCAATACACGCGCAATCAGCCCAACCGCGCGTGTATGCTCAAGGGACGGACGGAATAATATCGCGACTTATCGCGGTACGATAATTAATTGCGCGCGGATACGGATTACACGAGTTACGCAAAATTTCCATTCAATAACGCCCGCTATCGTGCTAATAATTATTATCAACGTCGTACAGTTATTAACGGCTTCACAGTGCGCCATTGTATTCGCGCGCGTCTCCTCCGAGAAGCCAATATCGCCCAACAACAAATCAGATCTCTTGACATTACGCTAATTATCATTACTTGGAAACACTGTGTAAACGTTCATCTTGCGTCATTTGTGGCCGATAATGATTATTATTCGACTCTTTGCGAGAGAGAGAAAATGATGACCGAACGATGTTGCCGAGCATCTTTTTATTTAATTGACACTCTCTCATAGAGTTTCTTAATTATGCCTATTAAATAAATGTTTAAAATTCAATTCAATATTAAATTCGCAAATTCAATTTTAAATGATAGATTTCTTCTAGCGCAAAATATTTCTCGTGGCAATTAAGATCGATAGTGCGTTTTTGTAACTCCGATGCAAATTGAGGCTTAATTACGAGTTTATTAACGTTCCTGCATGCAACACTCCTGAGATTAATGCGAATAGCATCCTGAGATTAACGCGGATAACATTGTTCGATGCCGACCGCAATTGATCGATTCAGTAGTTCGATTACAGGAAACGTAGAGGCGTAACGCGAAAGTGCCGAAAACTCGACGGCTCTCGGCGACGATGATGTCGATGATGTCGGTTTGAGGTCGTTGCGCCGCGCAAATTCGAGCCGGCCGTCGAATTCGCGCACGCCCACGCGTATTTAATGAACGGAGCTAATCTGGACCGATTCGAAACGCAGCGCGAACAGCATACGCACCCACCGACTCGTTTATCGCAAATTAATTTGGCCGGCACGAATTAAACCTCAAGTATAAAGCTTGGCGTACACACGCGCGCGTCGCCCGTGGACTGCGCGAGCTCATTAATGAGTTCGAGGATTTAGGCTCTCTCCTGTGCGTTGCGCTGATCGGATCTCCCACCCTTTCGCGAATAATGAATGCGTGGAGGGGCATGATCCTATGGGGAAACTTTGCACGATCTTGCGTGCCGCATTAACGAAAAATCGGAGAATGCTCGGCTAAATTGAATCTCTTAATAAGAGGCAATTCAATTGGAATCTCGCGATCCGCAAAAGCGGAGAATTTTAATGTATCGGTAACGTTCGCTTTTACTTAAAGATTGCGAATTAAAATAGAAAATATAAAACAATACATCAATTACACAGGCCCACAAAAAAAAAGTACCCTGTGCTGGCGATCTGATTAGGCTAGTCTTATGTATTTTGGTCCGCTGAATTCGAATCTGACGTCAAAATTGCTCCATCACATCACAGTTTTTTTAAAATCTCAAAAATACACGAAAATTTCTACTTTAAAAATCGACTTTCTAGGATAATAAGGCTGCGCTACTTGAAGAAAAAGTTACTGAAATCATATTTTAATGTATTTTCAGACATTATAAATCCAAATCCGACCTAGAATATAAACGTTGTGCTCAATTTATGATGCGAGCTGGACCTAATGCCCGAATAATGTGTCTTATGATCGTCTGCGCTTACGCACTCTTTTATTTTCAAATGCCCTGTGAAGTGAATTTCTCTTACGCCTTTTTCTTTCTACAATATTTTCTCTTTTTAACATCCAACAAAAATCAGCCATCATATTTTCATCTCATCGTCCTTGATATCGGCGCTTCTTTATATATATATATATATATATATTAAAGAAATGGAGCACCGATATCATGGGATGAAAATATGATGGCTGATTTGTGTTGGATGTTAAAAAGAGAAAATATAGCAGAAAGAAAAGAGGAATCTACTTCAGAATCTACTTCCCAGGTCATTTGAAGATAAAAGAATGCGTAAGCGCAAACGATCATAAGACACATTATGCGGGCATTAGGTCCAGCTCGTATCATGAATTGAGCACAACGTTTATATTCTAGGTCGGATTTGGATTTATAATGTCTGAAAATACATTAAAATATGATTTCGATAACTTTTTCTTCAAGAAGCGCAGTCTTATTCCCCTAGAATGTCGATTTTTACGAAATTTTCGTCTATTTTTGAGATTTAAAAAAAACTGTGACGTAATGGAGCAATTCTGACGTCAGATTCGAATTCAGCGGGCCAAAATACATAAGATTAGCCTAGTCAGATCGTCAGCACAGGGTACTTTTTTTTTGTGAGCCTGTGTTATCGTGTCGCATGAAATAGTTTCTGATTTTGAAAGGATGATTAGTATGTGAAACAGCTGAAAATGATTCAATTTAGTCACCCTGACGCAAGCAGGAATACGCGTTAGAAAGATGTTCTCGCCCAATAAAAAGAGAAAAAAGAATTGCCGCAGCGAGGCAATTTTTTGTCTGCCCATGAACACGCATATATCCCTCATCCTAAATAGCGTGCGCCGGAATAACGAAATGCTAACGGCCATCTATAACGTGCCGCGCGTTTAGCATATTGTCGCGACCACAATGGCAATTTGTATGATATATTTGCCCGTTTCGCTGAGACGCGTTCAAATGTAGCGGAATTAACTGGTTGGGTACTCGAGCGCCAACAAAAGCGAGGAGAGATGCGCGTGTCATCGCGTTTGTACGAATACGAAACTTGGCGCACGCATTGTCCTTTTATTATATGGCTAAAATTTACGAGAAAAGATATCACATTATATAATATTTATATAATATACATGTGTAATATTTTTTTAAATGATTGATAACGTGATTAATGCGATTAATTAATCTCCCCAATTAATATATAATTTTTTATAAATATTGAGAAAAGTGAGTTTGCAATTATATGTGCTACACTCTTCTTTGAAATTATAAACAATATATTTAGACAAAATATGAGGCTTGTGACGTCATCGGTCAGTCCTGCGTGGACGATAAATATCGCTACCGGCGACAAAATATCGTGGAATAGGAAAGGTCCTTTACGAGGGCTGACGGACGGCACCCCTAGGACCACTAAGTCACGAGCTATGCTAACTTTGGTCCCGACCGCCTTGGAAGACCACCCTCCGCTATTTCCGACCGATGAAATAATACCACCCCGATTGCCGGTCCTGATACATGTAGCGTGAAAAATGCGACAACGATACATGGAATATATAGTAATACGCGGTAGATTTCTTCTCTCCCTCTCACCAATATATGTATTAAATATTTTCCGTTTTCAAATTTATACAAAGAAGTCGAGCATTATTGATTATGTTAATTCGATATTGCAATCATTAATATTTAATGAATACGTTTTAAATTAAATACTAAATATTAAAAATATACACAATTATGTGAATTAAATGACTGACTACTTTAATGGCAGTCGTTTAAGTTAATTTTAATTGTTCACAACTGAAAAAGATCGTTGAGTTCCCATTATTTAAAACATTGATAGGTTATAGTTACGACTAATTTACCTATTACATTAACGAATACCTAAGTCCAAAGTTATTTGACATAAAGGGACGTCTCAATCCTCCATATGACAGGTAGAAGGAAACTTCAGTCAGAGGTTAAATCTCAATTATTTAGAGAAATTACTGTGGAAAAAACCACAAAGCCCGGCTCTTCCGCACCTGCGGGAAATGACCCGGGTCCTTTCCACCACTGAGTAGAAAATTGCTTGTCTCCTTTTTTCCATGCCTTTTCCGTTTGCCGCGCACGTGGACAGGTAGAACGTTGGAACGGGCAAGTGTGTGTGCGTTTTCTAAATCTCGTTATTACAGCTCGCGGGCAAATGCGAAAAATAACCGAGGGCTTGTACCTTGTACACCGAGCCACGTAGCTAAGCTTTTCTCGGCGAAAAAGGATAGGGGAACGTAATCCTCCATCGGTTTAACCGTAAAACGGTGATCGCTGTGCGGATATACGCGCGCACGCATCCGCATATGTGTGTGTGTGCGTGCTCGGAGAGATTTGTTGCGAATTGGTTGCGAATAAATGTCGGGGAAAATGTTTCATTCAACCCTCCTAGAGACCCGAGTCTTTATCTATTAATTTCTTGAGAGGCGGCTACAGTTTTTCTCGAGGAAAATTATAATTAATTATTATTAGCATCGGCAGCGATTCGATCGACACAAGAGAATCACAAGTCGAAGCACGAGTCGCGCCTAAAAAGTGACTAGACATTTTAATAGAGCGGCGTTTCTTCTATCGTCCCGATCCATCGGCAATTTCCGATTGAGTCGCCTTTTCGTCGAAAAAGGGAGAGAAGGGTGTATCGTCGGTCACCATTGTCTAGCAACTACGTTTCGCTGCACCTTGACTTTTCATCGTGACGGCCACACCTTTCGCCATCGTCGACCGTTAAACGAAAATGAACCGTAATAGCATAATAGACGATGCATCGCCATTGCAGTTTTCATCGATGGTCGAGAGGCAACGCGAGATTCGGCTTCAAAGCCATGAGATATCAGAAGATGAGCTCTGTCTGACCGCGAAGAGATTTGTTCAAATTGAAAAAAAAAAATAAAATAACAGCGATCGTACATGATTTGTTGCAGTAAGGTAGTTTTGCACACGCAGCAGCTATCTTCCCTATAATTCTGCTGACGTGATTTGCAACGATACAAATGATAATGTCAATTTTACAAAGATTCTCTCTCACCCTCCTTGCGAATAGATTTATAACTGTGCAATGAACTCTAGATAATATTTTCGATATTTCTTATATATTGGAAAAGAACTACAACTAAATGATATCTATGTAAAATGATATATGATCATGCAGAATGTTTCAAATTTTGTAAAAAAAATTCTTTAAAGATTCCCTGAAGAGACCCTTCAGATTTTTTGAAGATGTAATTTCATAAATTAAGTTTTTTTATTGGCTGTGTTTCCTAAGGTTTTTCATTTATGCAAAGAAAAAATAAAAAGCCATTTAGATTTTTAGTGTTAAATTTGAAAATACATATATTGAAAAAAGAATTAAATAAGCTTTATAAATAAAAATTTTTGTCATTTATGTAATATTTTTAATTTTTAATTTTGTATCACTAAAAATTACTCTAAAAATATAAATTGTATACTATATATTCTGTTAAAATATTAAATATATATAAACAGAGATGTATATATATTTATAATATTTTATAAAACACATAATTTAGTCATGCTTGCCGCGTGATATTGGTTATGATAAAAATAAAATTTCAAAGAAGAGAGAAGTGTTTCAAATTTCCAAATTTTCGAGTCCCAAAAAATATAAATTCCATGAAAATTTCTTAATTTTTCTAAATATAAAAAATACCTAAAAATTCCAAGAAATAAATAAAAAAATTCCTAATAAATCTGCACAAAGTCCTTTTCTAGAGAGTATATAGATAAATCAATACGATGCAATTAATAATCCATAACGATATATTTTATATAACGTTATTATTATAATATTCCGTTAAATATTTCCTCATCACAAGGGATAACAAGACTGTTATCGATTTTCCGTAAACGTCAGCACCGTTTAAAATGTCTTGGAACGTCCTTGCTCATCCCTCTACATCGCGGTCCCTTCCAAGACACTAAAATCGCATGTTGGGCTATCATTACAGAAATGACGTTCGTCAATAACGCTTAAACTTCGGTGGCAGGGGGTGTACGTACGAGCGATCCAGACACGTAATCGCGTAATGGCCTCGTGGACCGGGAGGGGCACCCTATTGTCTCACCGCGTTGGTTGACTACTCGTAACGACCTGAAACTTTCGATGCCGTGACACACTCCGCGGCCACACTTCTGCAAATGAAATGACACACGCGATTTCGACGGGGCTCACGTACACGGGGACCGGCGATTTACATTTCGTCGAGTTTGGCTAGTCGGCCGGTCGGCTGGCTGGCTGGCTGATGGCCTTCTGGCACGGGATTTTGTTTCCAGGCAAATGTCTGTTTCGCGAAAACGCGTCGTATACTTTAACGTAATATTCTTACTCATAAAATAGAAATCGCGAGACTTTATATCATTCAGACATGCGTAACTATGTTAAATACATTATAAGCACGAATTAAGTATTTTATTAAGAGCATTGAAAAAAAAAATCTCTTGGATATCTCGTGTTTTTATACAAATTAAAAAATTAAACCAAACATTGAAGCAAAATAAATGACTTCAAAATAAATATTATATATTAATAATATTTTTCTCTACGGCATTTTGTTTTAATACTGTATAAAATAGAAATTTCATGGCTTCAATAATAAACAGACATGTGAAAAGATCAAATTATATTTTAAGCTTGAACAAAAAAAAATAACAAAAGTGATTCACTCTTTTTACATAAAATAAACGCTCAGAAATTTCTTCATTAATTCAATATAAAGATGACGTCATCGAAATATTGATTGCCTCTGTATTGTTCGTCCATAACAATTAAATATTTTATAAATAAGATGCATGTCAATCAATTCTATTCAAGTGTATCCATAATGATAAATGAATCACATGCAACTTATCAAGATACTGCAGACTTCTTTCTTAATTAAAAGTTTGAATATGACAGAAGATTAAAACGAAATGTCATAGAGAAAAATATTATATTAATATAAATAATGTTTAAACTCCTTCATTTCCCTTCACACTTTGTTAGTATGTTCTTCAAATATATATATGAAATATATAAAAATCGCGAATCTCTATTATTCTTACATCACATCATCAAAGCAATCTGCAATTCATTCTTTTGATGTTATCTAACATTGGATACATGTATATATTATATCTATGTACATATTAACATCTAATGTTGTTAAAAAAGTTCGTAAGAGAAATCGCCCTAAGAATAAAATTGCATTGTGTTTTTAGTCGAAAAATTTCGTACAATTTTATACCATCCTGCGTGCTGCAGAATTCTCGCAGATGAGGCCCGAATGAAACGAAAGGTCGGCCACGGCGACTCGATACATTATATACAGTGATGGCCATTTCTCGTGCCTTAAGGTCATGAGCTCAAGAAGGCGTGTTTCGAGAGGAAGAACGTGGTGTGCAGTTCGCAGGAAATCGATAATCGGACCGTTTGACCGAGCAACGTCGTTCCCAAAGATGATATTAAGCAATCCCATCACGCACGTCGCGGCCCATTATTCCACGAGATGAGTGATTACAGTCTAGTCGGCCGCTCTTCCCGGAATACGACAAGCTCATAGACACGCTCACAAACTCTTCCAAAACGGGATCGTGTAGCGATACGCCGAGCCGTTTCTCTCCGGATTCACACGTTTGCTCCAAGTTTGATTCTTGACATATAACAAATCACTGTTTCTAGCGGGATATATAATATGCATAAAATCTCAAGTTGAGTTCTCTAATCACTCTTTCTCCTAGCAATCATTTTTTTCTTGACTTTAGAATGGATGTCTAATTTCTTTCCTTCTTTATAAATGTAATAGATTTCTCTAGCACTTTTTTCTAAATATTCTATCAAATATATTAGTTTGATTTCCTCCCAAATAAAGATAGTCTTCTCATCTTTAAAAAATAATATATATAAAACCACGTTAGTTATTTCATTTAAAATCGTGATCAAATTTGATAAAATTATATAGAAGCAAATTTTTTCTTTTTATCGAACAAGCATAGAAAATGATTCATAATGATAGAAAATTATCCCTAACGATACACATATATTTGCGATATGAAATGAAGTCTCGCATCCTTAAAAATGCGAATTCAACATGCTCAGAGGTAACTTGTACGACGTGCATATCTGCGATGGAAGAGATGAGGCCCGGCCCTTTTCGGTCCGGGCCCCGAATATAACGCCAACCCCGCCGGGGCCCAGTCGATGTGTGATATATCGGCTCGTAAAAATCCGCGGGAATAAAATATCTCCGGAGGATCTCAGAGGCCGAAAGGTCATCGTCGCCGAAAGGGGGCCCCTCGCCGGGGTACAACGCATTTATGGGTGACCAGGTACACGATGGTCCAGAACGCACGCGCGTGTAGGTGCGAACATTGTTAACAAGTCTCGTATTTTATACACTGCTTCAGAAACAACGAGACGAAGATACAGAGGGGGCTTCGGAATCCTGAAAGGGGAGGGAGAAAGGGGTCGGAGGCCAGAGGTGCTCCGCTTTGGTATTTGGCCATCTTCCGGAAGACACGCGGAGAGGAGACGTGCAATTAAGTTATCGTAAAAAGCGTATAATCGAGGCGTATTTGATGCCGCGAGTCTGCGCTGCGTGCTCGCGAAAAAATATAAAGACGTTATGAGCGCAACGTGTAATTAAAGTAGTTCGGCGACCTCCCCGAGATCTGGGCGTTGCTTGACATTTTAAAAAGCGTCCGCGCAACAACGTGGAAATAATAATTTGAAGGGTCGTAAATAAGGGTTGCCGTTGCTGTCGAGTCGCTTGATCGAACCGAGCGGAGCTTTCGCGGAAATTTGGACGGTTATATGACGTGAAATGATGTAAAACGAAATTGTTACGAGATGCTGTACAAAATGTTATTATATTCAATATAAAAATGTAGCGTGTGCTTTTAAATATTTTAAAGGATGAAAGCGATCGCTCTTGTAGATTATTATAAATTGATTGGACCTTAAAATCGTACTTCTCAGACGATATTTTGTCGTGATTGTGATGAATGCGACCGCAATATTGGAAATCGACGTCGTATCGATCGACGATCTCTTCAGCTTTGTATGTCAAGACATTGTGCAGCTTACGTAATTCTTGATCGATTGGATATCAATTCGAACTATTAGAGGATGATACGGACATTTGCATATAGATGGGCCTGTCAATGTAAATAATCGCGGCAATAATGTCCGCGCGCGCGTATCAATCCACTGCTGCCGATATTTTTAAGAGTGGCGCCGTAAACGATCGGCCGATCGTGCTGTATCCGCAATTGAGAGGATTGAGAACCCTCTTCGGCGGCGATATTTCCAAAGGCTGTTACCCGAGCGGCCATAATTTTAAGCATAAACACTGATTTGGCACGAGCACCGTGTCTGACGCGCCGCGGCTCTCCTGCTCTTTTTTAACTGCCGCGTTATGGAACAATGAAGTCTGTTTACCTTGATTAACTCTTGCGCGAACGAGAGCGAAAAGGGAAGACGGGAGAATCGATTTGCACTTCGGAGAGTGGCAAGATTAAAAAAGAAGCTGCGACGGAATAAATCGAACAAATGAAGCATCGTGCGAAAACCGCCAATGTATATCAAAAAGGCGTGATTGTCGAAAAAAAGATACTTCGTAAGTTTATTCCGAAAGATACGTATAATATACTTCAGAAACATATGATTCTGGACAAATTGAAAATTGCCTTCGAGAAAACCGCTCATAGAATTCGAGTTTCGATGATTATTTAGCAATGAAAATTGAAGATAAATTAAAATTAAAATTAAATTAAATTAAAATTAAATTTTGTAAGATATATCCCCTGAAAAATCTTACAACGACAATCAAACTTTAATATTCACAGGCTTGTATTGTTGTCATTGTTTCATATTATAGCATTTTGAAAGTGCAGACCGTATATTCGCGCGTCCGCTCGCCTTTTCCTGATAATTTATCGGAAACTCGTGAGGTCTCAAATGACCATTATATCGAGCGGGCGTATAATTGCGTATCGGGCGTCACTCCGAAATATCGACAGAGTACGGGAACTCCTTTACTTTCGCCTCTATCCTGGGAAACCGATCCCGGGAAGAGGGAGAAGAGAGGACGAGACAACCGGCGATCTTGCCCGATTCGCCAAACTTCTGACCGCGAAAGGAGGAAAGGATCCGCGGCACTTACGCGGTCGGTTCTCTTTATTTTGCCCAAGTGCTTCCGGATATTCCCCGCACGTGGGGAGCTCGGTCAGGAGGTTAGATTAAGGAGCGGCGGAAACCTCTCTCGCGCGCGCAACCCTCTCCCCGTCTCCTTCCCACCCTTCCTAACCATCCGCTTCTATTTCGTTCCACCCTTCGATGGTGGGTGGAGAGCAAAAGGGTTTCGCCCGGCAGACGAAGCAAACGAGTTCGGTTCTGCCCGGTGTACTCTGGTTCGGAGCAAAGGGGTCGGTAGGTGGAAAGTAGGAGGAGGTGGAGGAAGAGACGCGCGGAAGGGGGGAGGGGAGGGGGGGGGCAGGGGGTCGAAAGGGGATCGCTGCCTCCTGCACACTGCCCCCGGGGGCGGCGTATTGATCCGGAGGCGGCGGCGGTCATCCGGCCGCTAATTAAATGCCAATCGCCAACCCATCCCCTACCCCTCTCGCCACCCTTCGTGCTCACGTTTCACTGCCCCTCCCTCCCACCCCTTTTCCGTCCACCGTCTCTCGTCCTCCACCGCCTCCTGCCGCCGCCGACGTCCCTTCTACGCTCAATTCGCCCTCTACTTGCTGGTGCGCACCCGGGTCTCCGTCGAACCGCCCCCTTTGAATCACCACGCTCGCGACCGCCATACACACCGTGATATCGTCATATCCTGTGTGAACTACCGCTTCTCCCCCTTTCTCCCGCTTCCGTCTCCCCGTCCCCTTCTCGCTGATTTCCCCCCGCGGCCACCACGCGCGCGTTGTTTCATCGCTGGTGATCGTGGTATGCGACGCGGGTAACCTTTATTATGCCGCGCCGTCAGTGCGCATCGCTTTACACGCGCGAGTCGATTCCACGCGATTACACGCGGGGGAAAATGCACGAGAAAGAGAGAACGGTCTTTCCTGTTTATAAAATATTTCACGAGGTTCCTATCAAAATTCTTCGAGTCTATCGTGCAATCTTCCTCAGTTTTCGTTGCAACAAATTTTTCATCTGACTTTTATTCGGGAAAATTTTAAACTTATTCTATTTTATATCGAATAAAGTAAGATACGGGTATAAGCTTTTTTTTTTTAAATATCCTGCTAAAGTTGTTATGATTTATAAGTTTGCCTTATGACACGTAAGGGCAACATGCATGATTATAAATCAATCTTTTTGTAGTTAATTTATAATCTCATCGCCATAATTTCTGAAATTACTTTCTAAAAGACAGTTTAAGGATGTGAGAATTGACATTTATAAATGACTATTTTTGTGTGTAAGATTTTATAGACTCGATATATCTCTCGAACAAAAGAATATCGATTGTGTCTATAAAGTGTGTTTCAGCATCGGGTCTAGAAGAAGTCACCCCCTTCACGACAGGCGAAGAAAGGTCGGTTGATTGACTTCCCACGAGACTCCACTTTTGGAAGACTACAGCTGATCCCTCTCGGCTATCTCGACTTACTCACTCATCTGCCATTTTTTTCTTTCTTTCTGTCTCGAGCTTTCCCTTATCCTATGGAATCCACCGAACTATTCCCGCACGTGACCAGCTTACTTTGTTACCAACTTCTCAAAGCGTTCGGTTAAGCACAAGCGGAATCTTGACTCAACTATGCCCGATCTTGCGATTACGCCATTTTAACTATGTACACGTTTTCGAGATTCTAAGTATGTATATATGTATATTTTTTATCATTTTTATAGATCTTGAGAGTTATACATTATGTGCGTATGTATTTATATATATCATGTACACATGTAAAATAATATTTTATATCTTATTAAATATATTTTATATTTTATCCTATTAATATCCTATAATATTTTATATTTTCTACACTAAACGTCATATGTATTCTATACATGTATAATAATATAAGTAAACGATATAAATCGCGAATAAAATCTTATTGTTATTGCATATTTATGCGCAATTAATTTCTAAATCAAAGTTATTATACCTAATAATTGCTCGATTAATGTCTGATTCAAAAAGAAAGACGATTTTATAGCGAGCGAAACGAAACCGAATCAACGGCAACGAGGGGTTCAAACTCCGGAAATGTGTGTCGATTTCGCAAAAATGGCATAGGGCACTCGTGCACTTTACATTAAATCGCCAGCAACCGACTCTTTTTCAGAACCACGCTCCCATTGGTGGTGGAGTAGCCGTTCTTTATTCGAAGCGGTGTTAATTGGCGCGGAAGTAATTAAGAGATGGCCACCCTTCTCCCCTCCTCCCTCTCGCTCTGTCCCGCTTCTTCTCCTTCTTCTCCTTTTCCTCGCCCCTCATCGCGAACCGCGCCGTCCCACCTCCATTCTGGCTAACGAGCGAACGTTGCTCTGGGAGATGGCAGCGTCGTGATTAATAACAAGGTCCTCTCCAAACCTTGGCGTGCAGCCTCGACGTCGAAAGGTTGTAGGTGAAATTCCTGTCGGCGCAAGCGAGCGAGAAAGCGACCGATGGCGCGTATATCGGCGAGTACGAGAAAGGCCGCGATTTTTTTCTCTCTCCCTCTAGCCCGTGCTCTTTCCCTCTCGCTCGTTCTTGCTGGCGCGCGAAACGCGCTTGTTCCCAACATCCGTTGCCGTATGGACCGCCAAGTAATCTGCTCATCGATCACCCTCCAGTTAACGTGTCCGCACATAACCCCGGGACGCGCGTGTTGTTCATGCGAGACCAAACGATCGCGCCGCTTTGTTTCTACCGTTCTCATTGCGATTTTAGCTGTCGCGTGTAAAAAACGCGACTTCGAGAGAGATTAAGGCTGTATAATAGTAGCGATTTTCTGATTTTTTTTAACACTTGCGCTAATGTAAGATAATAATTCAAACATATGTTGCTGATGAGTCAGTTTCTATTCTTCATATATATTTTTGAATCTATTTAATTTAGCTTAAAAGAGAGAATCAGAGGCTGAGAGATAGATTCGCTCAAAGTCGAGAAATGTTTCGAATGTCTTTACCATCGGTTTAACTATCGTCGAGTATACATGTACATTCATACCTCATCGATCATCTTCAAATTAGCATAGTTAGGCGAGTCATGATGAAGAAACAAAAATGTCGACGTGTGTCGCGCTTACAAATACCACTTCTGCAATCGTAAACTTGCTAGTAATCCATAGCGAGTGATGATTTATCAGCAGGCAGAACACATTTCTCATGTGAGAGCGATTGGAAAACGACTTCCGTAGGAATATAAGGAAACAATTAGTGCGACATATATAAGTACGGAATATTAAATTTCGAGTAAAAATCAATTCTCGATCGTAGTTATTTTCCAAAAATTTGATAAACTATTTTTTCAAAATGTACAAGTAATAAATTAATAAACGCGTATTCGATTATGAATTCAAATGACGTAAAAAATATAATAAAAAAGATAATAACATTTGATGTTGTAAAAAATCAAATTAATTCGAAGGAGATTTACTGGCATATATTAATCAAAATTTTTAATACTAAGAGAAACTATTTTCATAAGGTACCTCAATAGCTAACCAAATTATCTGGTAAGACCAGGTTCGTGTTAATCACGTTACGGTTTCGAAATCCTGAAAAAAATCAGTGCGTTTGCACGAAAGAGATGAAGAGAAGAGAAGAAGAAGAGAAGGACGATAGCTTTCCAGACTATCAGTCTGTTCTTCAACAAGGCATATCAATCTCCGCGACGATATATCCGAGTCGGCATCGTCCGTAAGGATTATCGTGGCTCGTCATTAGGGATCTGTGGAGGTCACACCTGGCGCCCCCAGCTACGACCCTGACGTAGATAAGGTGGAGGTAAGGCTAATGGCCCGGCAGATGCGAATCATCGTCCATTCTTCCCGAATCTTCATAAATATCCGATCGATATACGATATTTGTAACTGTGTGTATGTGTGTGCACGAACGTATCGGAATTTGTGTATGTGCGTGCCCACGCCCTAAACGTTCGCGATGCAGACCCGTCCAGACAAAGTTAACCCGTCCTGAGATCTTATTCTCGATGTTGATACTCAAACCGGCCCGCAGGAATTCCCCGTTTACATCGAATAGAGCAGGCCCGCTTTTCGGAGATATCATAGACCGCGTAAATCGCGCTCGCGCAAATCCTTGTATAGCGAAATCGTTATTCCCTCGGGTCAGTGTTCAGAAAGATGCGCAAATATTGGAATTTAATGCTAATTTTTGAAATTATCAATCAAAATCATCAATAAAAAATTAAAAAAAAATAAAACATGAATAAATTTATTACATGTCATCATTGAAATTATTGCAGCGTAAGTTGAAGAATAATTCTGATTAATTTTTGAAGAAATTCCTTATTTAAAAAAAATTTTTAAACTATAAAACAACTTTTATGAATAGAAGTAAAAATAACAAAAATATATGAATATTAATAGATGGAAATTTTTATGTTTATTCCCATTTCATAAAAGCACTGTATGATTCAGGCAATCAGCGAGCAGCGACGTTAAAATCGGAACCACTCTTTCGCGAATCACATGCTTTTTCAATTTCTCGCATTGCTCGGTTAACCAGGTCAGGTGGCAACGGATTACAGCGAAAATATGGCGGAACTTGGGAACGAGACGATTAGCCCCGGCGCAGTAAAAAGACTTGTTGAGGTAACGGCGTAATTCGGTGCGGCTTATCGACGCGAAGCTTACAAAATGGCTCTGTGTTGTAGAGGCAAGTAGGTAGGTAGGTAGGTAGGTAGGTGGATAGACGTAAGACGTTTCTCCCTGAGGCGATTCTCCACGATCGAAGTCACTTGCACGCAACAGGCGAGAAAGGAAGCGGCCAGTCCAAGAGGAAGTAGCTCGCCTGGCGTTGCCGA
Organism: Camponotus fellah; assembly: GCA_030586385.1. Lineage (NCBI taxonomy): Eukaryota > Metazoa > Arthropoda > Insecta > Hymenoptera > Formicidae > Camponotus > Camponotus fellah. The sequence continues at coordinate 2,033,799 of JAPIVC010001004.1, forward strand.
GTGAAAACAAGAAGCGAAGAGAAAAGTTCGGGTCCGGATAGAATGTGCCATTATCAGCCGCTGCTGATCGTGCATTATCATCGGTTAACCGTAATTGATCATTTAGCTGTCGGCTTAATTGACGCCGCCACGTATACAGGGGTATCCAAGCCCATGGAGGCGCGCGCTCGTGTTCCTCTTCTTTCGGCCCCCGACTCTTCCTGATTAATAAAGCGACGTCAAAGTACGTAAATCGATTTATGGACGCGGCGAAACAAAACGAGCGCGATAAACGCATCTATCGATTATCGCGAATTTGCTTCGAGGGCGAGCGAGCGATGTGTACATTACGAATAATTATCGTGTTAAATGCCGCATTAAAGCCCGCACACGCGTCCCTCGAGAACTATAAAGCGCTACACGAGGTCTATTAAAGCGAGATATTGCCGCGATGATTTAAGTTCGCGGCGGCGATGATCAGGAATTCTTCGGAAAGTCGCGTATCGAGTGCGATTTTCTCGCGTGTGTTTTATTTCCGATCATCTCCAGTTACGAGGGGGAATTAATAACTCTCTATAAAGCGTATATTAAGCAAAAGTAGAGACTTTTTAAACGCTTACTTTACTTAACACGAAGGCATTTCCCACCTAGTTGTATTGCGTACAAGGTATTAATAATACAAGCTTCTCGATTTACGTTGTTCATAAAAACGTCGCCGATCGATCGGAAAGCTCTCTTTCGCGCAATTACCCGTCTCTTCGTCCTCAACGGCGCGTCATTGAATATGTATATCGGGAAGTGCATTGGCCTTGGAGCGCCGCCAATAGATTAATAGCCGCGGAATGATGCTCGAGATTTCGCCGGTATATATCGCATTACGGGAAATGACGCGACGAAAATCGTCGAATGACTTCGCGAACGGTAGAACGCATTCGAAGGGACGAACGAAGCTGAGGAAGGGTCGGGGAGGAAGGCAGGAACGAAGGGAGCTACGAGGAAGATTCGAACGGTATCGTATAATCACCCTTGCCTTCTTTCTTTTTCGTCCATCCTCTTCTTCTCTCTCTCTCTCTCTCCCTTTTTCTCTTTTTGATTCTCGATATCTCTCTGGACCTCACGTGTTTCTTTATCTAACGATTATGGGACAACAATCAACATCTTCAAGAAGGAATGACTGACGTAGTTATGATTGAACATAAGATGAGTACGTCTATAGCCTTTAGTTTCTTCAATTATTCTGTTTGATTTGAATTTTGTGTGGTCTTCATATCATTGGATTTCATTGCTCATGTGATTCTTATTTCAACTTGAATGCAAATAATTTGTTAATATTTATAGTACAATAATATTGGCTTTACGTGTATTAGCTCGTCAAAGCAATGAATATTCTTAGAGGCAATTCTTGAAATTGACGTTGATCTCTCGTTTCTATTTTTTCCTCCATTCCTTTCCCCTTGCGTGATCACTTCTTCTCACATACTACGCTTTTTCGTGGCAATGACGGAACAAAGCGGTTCCTTATTGAACAGATTGTATTTCACACAAACGAAGTAACTACACTCCTATTTTTTCCATCGAATAGTCATAACAAATCTCACAATCCCGCCGCTTCACGGTGACATCATCGCTAGTACAAGCATACTAAAAATATGTACGTCTTTCGTTAATGATGATCTTGTCCATGATGACTAGTCATTATTCGTATACGTCAAAAACCTGTCACACAATCGTTTACTAGATCCGAACGTTATACCTGCGATATAAAGGCTATATTATGGGTGATATCAGCGAATGGACAAAGCCTGAGATCGACTCTCATCGTACAAGCGAGGGAAAGAGAGAAAATCCAGAGGGAAGAGGGGAGACAGGACAGGCGAATCCTCTTCTTCCTTCCTTCCTTCCTTTCTTCCTTCCGCTCTTGATCGTCGCCGATTCACCCTTACAGCGGATGCTTACGAAGCAGACGTCAAAACATTCGTGAAATATGAGGGTACAGCACGCGGAAGATCGATTCGTCGGCACCCTCGTGGATGAAGAGACGAGCGCTCGCCGCGCCGCGGTGAGGCTCGCATTGTTAAAAGCCCGTAATAGATTATGCATTAAACGCGGCGTAGAATAGGAGAGATAGCGTAACAATGGATCAGCCACTTCTCGTTCCCTCGGGGACGCCGCCACCGCCGCCGCCGCACGTCATCCTTCGATCCCGTGAAATCATTATTATCCTGGGAGAGCGCGACGCGCAACTCCGCGATCGGAGGACGAGCGTCACGCTCGACGTCTAAAGCCCAGTACATACCCACGTACAACGTCGAAAGACAACAAAGAGCCGGATTGTGCGCGGATAATGTTATTCGTTCGCACTTATACTTGTGTATATTCAATATTAAGACGTTGGATCGAGACATTTCTTTCTACAAATAAAGTGGTTTTTGTAAAAAAAAGAGACTCGTTACATTTTGACTCTTGTAGAATATGTTTTGATCCAGAGACTTTGGTTTGGTATTCTACATTTTAGCGAAAGCAGATAGACATTGTCCGGATAGAATATTTATTCGTTAAAGTACACAACTCAAATATATCGACCGTATGGGAAATATAGGTGTGTACTAAGCTTAAAAGGTCGATTATAATACCAAAGGAGGGCATCCTTAGTTGATTTGCAACGCGAACCACCGCCCTCGTAATTCTGGCGATATATTTTGACGTTTAAGATATTCATTCATGTAAATTCAATTTCGCAAGGTAAATTGTCGCTTGGAAATGTACATCATGCATTACACCGAATGTGATGACTATATGTAACATATTACATGACGTATATTATGTATCTGCTATACTACGTATATAAAAATATTACATAATATTATAAAAGATTTTACAACTCAATAAAAAAATACAAGGTGGAAATGCAAGTATATTGTATCAAAATCGATAAGAATATCTGAAAATAATTGATCATAAAATAATAAAAAAATACTTATGAATATTTAGTTTAAAAGTTAATGTTTCGAAAATTTAAAAAAGAGACTCGTCAGAAAATTGATATATTGCATAAAAAATATATAATTTTATAACAGAACTTTTTATTCCACTCTTTTAATTTTTTTGTTCAATATTTTCAAATTATCGCTTCGTTCTTCTATAAAACTCACATCATTACTGTTTCTCTCTCTCTCTCTCTCTTTCTCTCTTTCCAAGCAACAATCAAGACATTCCTGCATGCAAAATATTTCGCGAGGTTACGCTTCCAGAGTCTCCATCCCGCGAGCGATCATTCCGCTAGTAAGTGCGATGCAAAAACTTTATTGCCGCGAAACAAGAAAAGCCACGGCGGTCAATGACCGATCTTGTAACAGCGGTCGACGCGTCCATCGTCCAGGCGTTTACGGAAACGATGTGCGTATTACAGTTTAGCTTCTCTATATAATTTGGCTGCGCAATCTTACGAGATCCAAAATAGAACCAAATTTTTATATATCGCACATCACATAGAAAAAAGACACAACTCAAAATTTAGCTATTTCGAATTAATGTCATGGAAGTGCATAAGATTCGATTCAATCAAATGGAAAAAAATGACATATTCATAATTCAAATTTTTATCACTTGAAAAAATATTTTGTATCGACTATCATGGCAACAAAAATGTAAAACTCTTTTGATATTAAATTTCTATGGAATAATATACATAACTACCTTCAAAGTGTTAAAATTATTTTTTTAATTAATAATCTTTGCATTTAGTTAGAATTATAAGTATGCAATTTTTTTTGTATTTCTGCTGTTCTGGAAAATTGTTCAAATTTTGTTTTCTATATGATGTACAATATATATTTTACAATAAACAAAAAAGAAACAGAAAATAAAAAAATCAAATTAAAAAGCTACAATTTTCAAAAATTAAAAATTTTTCTGAAATTCCTGTTTCTCTAAAAAGCAATAAATTTCACAATAATCAGAGATAGTAACTTTTCAAAAATTCTCAATGTTATATTAGGGACCAGTGATGCAGAGAGCGTTCGTCCATGAATTTCTACCAAACCTCGATGCGAGAAATCTCATTTCTCCGGTCCAGACACGGCCAGAGTCAAATGTCGGATGAATTACCGGCCATTTCGTCGTCGAGCGGATCGAGCGCAAAAATAATGCATGTAATCTGCTCCATAAACCCGTTTGACCTCTCGTCCCCGGGTATAATGTCTAACCCTAGCATTACCAAAATCTTCTCGGCGGAACCGTAGGTAGACGCGGAGGATAGGGGACGAGATACGGTGATACGCAGACGAAGAAAACAAGAGAAAGAGAGAGAAAGAGTAAGCTAAAGCAAGACGGGAAGAATAAAGATGGATTAGGGGCAGGAGGGAGAGGAAGGGAAGAAGAGAGGAAGGCCGGAGACGAACTGCCGCGCGATTACGAGGATTACGGCAAGGCGACGTGACTCCATATGTGAGACATTACGCGAACGTGTAATTTCACTATTACGGCTAATCTGTTGACATTAGAGAACAGTCCGCCAAATTGTTGGGTCCCCGAATCGGGGCGCTCGCTCGCGCGCGCAGATTCGCCGCTCGTCTCTCGCCAGGCATTATGTTAAACAGTTTAAACTATTCTAAACGTGGCTGGGAAACGACCACCGACGTTAGTCGCGACGACGATTATTCTAATCGTGTCTCTCTCGCGAGCCGCTTCTAGTAATCTGGTGTCTTTAAGGGGCGGCGATTCGCCGCAATTCGAGAGACTCCTAATCGCTTCGGGCGTTTTTCGTCGCGACGATCGATTCGCGAGTGAAACCGATCTTTAAGATTCACGCTCGTTCGCAAAATTCAACGAAACGATATTAATATCGCTAGCTTAAAAATTGATAGAAAAATTTATGCTCCTTCGCAAAATTCAACGAAACGATATTAATATCGCTAGCTTAAAAATTGATGAAAAAATTCAGAGAAATTAAAAATATATATTTATCCGACTCTCGTTCTTCAATTAATTTTATTCGCAATGACTGCCTTTCTATGAAGTATAATGCGAACCATATTTCCACGTCGTTAAGAAACACTTGATTAATCGCCGCTTAATGCAATTGCAAAAGGCAATTAATCGATTTCTTTTCGCAAAATATGTGCGCGATTCGCGATCGATAACAGAGCTTGGATACGTCCGCGATAAGTGTTTCTCTTCTCCTGAGAGCGGAGAAAGCCGCTTTCCCCAGGCGAGAAAAACATCTAGTCCTTGGCATTTTCGCGGGCTTGCGCGGTCATCAATCAACGACGAGTCGACGCGATTTTTGACAATCTCCGACGCGTCAACGGCTCGTTTTGTTCCCCCGCTTCCCCGCATAATCGCATGTATACACGCACGATGGATTAACTCAGGTGCGGCTCTCGTCTACGGGGAAGCCAGTTACATTAAGAGCGTATTCATCGCAGATCCGGGAATATATAGGGTGTCCCTGATTAATCAGACCTCTCAATATCGGTTGGCTAAATAAATGAAATAATTTTCAGTTATTTATTTTGGCTCTCTGTAAAAAAATTACGCAGCAATTATTTAAAATACTAATTAACTTTTCTACTAAAATACTAATTAACTATAATTATTAAAGCGAAACGTTTCCTACGAAATGTTGCAATGTTTTTTTATGAATATATTCATATTTTATTATTCGCAAAATACTATCTTCTTCATTTCTAAATATATGAAATCTGATCAAATTGCACTCCAAATTGTAATATCCTTGTTTATGCATCATTTCGCCTGTAAAAAAATATAATTTAACATATGATTCAGAGTCAAGAGCACGTTTGTATGAAAATATATCGCGATCGCTGAAGTATTCAATGTCGAAAATTGAAAACTGATGGCTTCGTGTCAGATCTTCGACAAGGAATAATCGTTCAACATACGTTCAAGGATCTATGCGCCTCGAGGGGAACGCGATTGGTCAGGGACACCCTGTATTGTCAACCGGGCGACCGTTTTCATCCAGTCCCGTTGAAACTTTTCAAGGGGTTTTAATTGCGCGAAGGTCGTGCTCTTCAATCGTATCCGATGACTGTCGACAATCGGCGCGACAGCTCGAGCGTCGATAGCGATGGCGGAACGACAAGGATGACGTAATGAGTCGACAACGGATCCACGAGGACGTGATCGTCAGCTTGAGTATTGTCCGATTCGTCGATGATCCACGACATGGTCGTTTCGAAATGTCAAACCGCTGATGGCTCCTTTGCCTTAAGATCTGTTTACACGACGCGATTTTTAGATATTCTATAACTCCGTATCGTAGTCTACGGATTATTGATTTGAGAGAAGAAGATAATTGTGAACGAATAAACAAATACAAAAAGAAATAAAATTACCTTCGAAATAATCTTTCTCATCGCTTTTTAAGGATGTTTTGTACCTGTTTTCAAATTGAAAATTTAATGAAAATTGTACAGAATGTCCTTACATATATTTTAGAATTTTCAATTTTTTACTCGATTTTTTAATCAATTTACTAAAGCGTTCACAAGTTATAAGGATTTTAATTTGCACCGAATTACATGTGTTTTTATAGGAAACGTATAACCACGTCGATTCAAATGACAAAAACACATGGAAATAATATTCAGAATTTGTTTAAAATTTGCAAAAGATACAGAGGAAATATTTGATCAAATAATATACTAACTGGTTAAAAAGATATTAAATATAATTCAATGAAGTTAGCCATGTATCTGTCAAGGCGAAATTCTCTGCCAAAAGTTAATCATTTCGATTAAAAAATTCTACACAATTTCTCATACTCAAAATACATCAAAAGTGGATATTGGTCAATATTGATTTTCAGCTACTTTTTGCTGAGATTGTACATACAAAACATCCTTAAACGAATTGCGATATATTCCTTTAGATAGAAATTAATACATTTTTAATCTAGTGCTCCAGCGTAAAAGATAAATTTGTTAAATAAATTATTCAATAAATTTGGTCAATGAATTATAATTATTTATAAATTTGTCCAATAAATTACGGTAGTAATTAACTTTTTGCATTGTTCCTGCTTCCGTAATTGCTCGCGCTTTCAATCTAAATCATTTTTCTCTGGCTCGATTTTACGTTACATTCACGTAACGCTTATCGCGTTTACTTCATCCAGTTACAAGCAACCTTCGATTTGCGCATCCCTCATGTGGCCAAGTATAAAAAATTCTGTTAACTTCCTGGCAATTTGCAACCGATGATTAAAAATGAGTAACGGCCGTCGCGCGCTGCAATTTTTACGCATCTTCCACAAGCGCAGGCCCATAATTCCTCGCGATTACGCGCGCATTCGGAAACACGACTGGCGGTGAAACGCGCCGCGATCGGCCGATCATCGATTAGTAGATGCGCGCGACAAACGCGCGCTACTCTCTCGCATAATGAAGCGTAGTTCCGTCTTTCTCCCTCCTGAAAATTCCAAATTACCACGTTTTACCCGCTTGACACCACCACCTCGTAAATTATACCCGATTATACGCGAGCGACCATGATTATCGATAGCCGGGACTCGTGTGCCCTCTCTTAACTTTATACGACGTACGTTTTCCACTCTCGCACGCATACGCAATACGATCGGTGTTCCGCCTCACCGCGCCGGTAGCGAGACGTGTCATTAGCGGATGAGCCGCATCGCGCAACTGCTATGATGATCGATGATCGCGCGGATAAAGGGACAACGGCGACACCGGGGAGAACCCGCGGCGATTTTCCGCTCGCGGAAGCTCGCGGCGGAAAGCAACTCCGTCGCTCGTTTACGCCGCCGCCGCCGCCGGCGATCTCTCTCGTTCGGGTTATCGGTTATCAATTATCCGATCGTTAAGCTAAGTGCTCGCCGTTACCGGCAACACGGTGTGTCCTCGATGATTCTGTCGTTAAGTCGAGTGACTCGGGCGAGTGTATAACGGTGATATCTCGGCATCTCGTAACCATCGGTCTCGCGAGCGCGCGCGAAAGGGAAACAGGTTTGCGCGTCATTAATCCGACGATCGATGAGACGTATCCTTTGCAAATGCGCTCTCGCGAGTCGAGTGCCTCGGAGAAGAGGTGCCGCGCGCGCGAGTAACGTCTTCTCGAGAGAAGACGTTACTCGCGCACTCGGCATTACGATTGATTGCTATCGCGATTGAGAATCCTTCGGTTAAGTGGACGCGACGGCTACTTCTCGATCTCTCGCGCGTTTAATCGCTTGTCGATGAAGAGCTGTATGTCACGCGACTGTTTGCTCATGATGTTGCGTTTGGCGAGACGAAAACGGAGAGTAACATTCCTGATTAATTAATGTTAAGTCGGTCGATACGCGATCGATATATATATATATGCGTGTAGGATTATGTGCGATTCAGGAGAACGAGATGAAGTAACAAGACCGTCAATGTCGACGGATATACAAATTACAGGCGATTTCTGCTACGCCATCTCACGAAATCGTCGTCCTCGAAGGTGACAAGCCGACTCCCCGATCGTTTCCTCTCTTTTTTTTTCGTCCTACATATACGACAACCAATGGCGTCGATTGGCATATTACTTTTGATCCACCCAAAATATTTCAAATTTTCGTTATTACTCACACACACACATCAGCTGATAAAATACACACCCAGCAATTTCAATTTTGATTACTCAATTCCCTCTCGCAACGAGATTATTTAAATACATTTTATATTTCATACATTTTTTTGCACATGAGCAATTTTGGAAATTTTATTTTCCGCGATAACGCAATCGCGAATCGGATCATTTCTATCTCGTTCAGATTCGACGCTGCGAAAAGTTAATTGCGGCCGTCGCCTCTGTGTGGTCAACGTTTTACATCGGCGATGGAGCGGCAGCTTTTTATTCGGATTAGTTTCACGACGATCGCAAAACAAGGTTCTCGCCAGCCGAAAATAACCCCCCCATGTTCTACGCCGTTGCGAGCAAGGTGCGGAGAATAGACAGTGCGAGGAGAGTGTGAAGTGTGAAGACGGTTAGGGACTCGTTAGCTCGAATGATAAGTCGGAGCAATTTCACAGCTTGAAGCGCCGACAAAGCGAGGACGAACAGATGCCACAGGAGAGCTTCAAAGAGAGAAAGAGAGAGAGAGAGAGAGAGGAGGGGAGGGGGGGGAGAAAGGTTTCTCTCCGGAACCTTATTCTGCGTCATCGTTCGAATGAAAACACTATCAAACCACGATTATGTGCGAGGAAGTTATCGCCAACTCATAATCGTAATTTCTTATTAGCTCTCAAGTCTAATTGCATCACACTTGTGTCGCTTGATAATGTAACTTCCGTGATATTTCCCTTTTCTATTTGATTGTAAGATGTTGTATAGGGGATTCATATAATATAATGATGCATGGATATAATGATACATGATAGTGAATAGTCTCGATGCCCCAAATTTCGATCACAAAGTTAATGATGCAATAATACATGAATTAAATCAAGCTCTTTAATTAAAACTTAATTTTCATACAAATCAGGACACATGCAATTAAATCGTATGTATAGAATTATTTAATCCGAGCTGATAACCCAATTCGCAACTCGATGCACGCATTAATATAGCTTGTGATAAGAAAGACAATAAATAAAACAATTTCGCGATATTTATTGGATTAAAAATATTATAATATTTGTTGAGCCACGAAAGAGTATTGCAACTAAAAGTTCTCATAGATTAAATGAGGAGGAATTACAATGTTTCTCTTGTGCTTCTTGTAATAAAAAAAAAAAAAAAACCGGAAATGGATATTTGTGCAGCTATTTCCATCGCAAAGCTCGTTGATGTGGACTGGACTAAAATCAGTCGAAAAAATACGCATTTAATATCCGTATAATTTAAATATTGGATATCTCGCGCACGATTCATATTTCATGCGGAAACATTGAGGCATAAATTTTATATTTCGCCGCGAACATTGGAAACATTTTTGCGATTATCGGACGCAAGAAAAATGAAGTATGTAACCCGTCCGGAAAAACTCACAATTTTTAATTATAAGGTAAAAATATATACTTTACTCGAAAAAAATTATTAATTATAAATAAATATTAGTAAAACGATGGTATAATCCGCACAATAAAGTATGCTAGGTCGCAGAATGGTCATTGAGATTATTGATTTAAATTATCAAATAAATTACTCGTACAATATAAATTGCGAAATGCAAATGTTGACACATTTCTCGATTGACTAAAATTTAGCTCAATTTGCATTGTTAAAACTATACCATTAATATAATTCCGCGAAGCGGAAATATGTCACGAGTGACTCGTTACCATGTGCAAAACGGATTAAAAGTTGTAATACGAACGGGGCGTCGCGAACGAGAGAGATGGCCGATTAAATTCCGATCTACCAAGGGATTTAATCTCATACGCGGGAATACATGAGAACGCCTTCTAACGTCCCGAGGCATGAAGACCCGTTAAAATGATCCTAGAAAAACTGGAAGTGACTCCGAGACCTCCTCGTAATTTCAATGGACGCGTCTTCCGGGAGTTAAAGAGAGATAAAGCTGGCGTGAGAGATGGAGAAAGCTACGTGATACGACGGTGCAATGAAAAGAGAAAGAGAAAATCAGGAAAGAGAGAAAAAGAGAGAGAGAGAGAGAGAGAGAGAGGGACAGAGAAAGAGATCGAGAGAGGACGGAGTAAAGTGCAGATCGTACTCAGCCTCCGGTTGCCAAGCAACGCGCTAATTAGCCCACCCAGCTCTTTGGAGTGGATACTCGACAGTACTCGGTAACCTCTCTGTCTCCCTCTCTCTCCCTCCCACTCATTCTCCGATTGTCCTTGTCCCTGCAACCGTGTCTCGTCTCGGTCTTTGTCACTCTGCTCTCTCGACAATAGTGACATCGTATCGGTACGATCATTAATATCGCGATGATCGAGTGTCCTGAAATTGATATCGGAAACAAGCGAAATTTACTTCGTTAGCCTTCAGATAAAAGTTCATTGCTCCTTCTCGTTTTGTACATTCCTGGAAAAAACTAATCAAAGTTAGACTAATAAAATTATTTACTTCGCGAAATCGAATTTTCGAAATCGTTGAGCAAAAACGTTGGGTAACAATTTTCCGATGATAAAAGATAAACAATTTTTAACATCATTAAAATAATGAGACTATGATATTATGGTCTACTCTGAATTAATAATAATATTTTGCAAATATTATTACGAGAAATAAAAAATACAAATTTACGAGTATTTTAAACCATACAATTTTCCGTTAAATTAAACCAGCTTTAAAAAGAGATCCGTATAAGATATATATCGAGATACGTTATTCATATAATTATTTTTTTCACAGTTTTTTAAACTTTCTCGACGACATCCGCATAAAAGTCTTGACAAGCTCTCATTGCATAATATGCGTCCGTGAGTGCATGCGTGTCACGGTTCTTTCTGTAATTTCACACATTTCGCATTTCATCACGCATCACGATTGACAGGATGAATATAGCGTAAGCGTATTTTCACATGGCAATTATGCCACCAAATGGAGACAACTACGTCTTATAGCGAAAAAAATATTGCGCAAAGAAAACTGTGTGCAAAACATTTTTTATAATAAGAATTTTTTCGCAAATTGCACAAGTTTTTTTTTCATATCTCGATTGAAGTTAATGTTTCTCCGAACAAAGACAGAATCAAGCATTGTGCTTTAATGCAAAAGATTCCGCAAGAAAATATTCGATGAAAACTCTTTCTAAAAATACATTCTTGGCAAATGATTTATCTTCACGTAATGCATGTTGATACGTTCCCTTATGATTATTTTATAGCGATTAATTGAAAAAAAAACTAGTGTAATTTATTGCAAAAATTATAACGTGCAAATTTTATCCTCGCAATTATATAAATGATATCATTTATTATTGAAAATTTGTTAATTTCGATAATGATGAAACATTGAGGATCCTGAAATTTCAAAGATAATCGTAAGATTATTTCTATAACAGCACCGAAATAACCACCATACATAATTATAAAACAAATAGATTATTAGCAATAGAAATCAATGTAAAGATTATTCCCGAAGAATTGATGCCATGACTGGCGGCAAGAAGGGAACGAGAGGAGAATTCGAGTCGTGGCAATAAAGGACGCTGCAGAAACGAAGACGCGAGGAGAGGAGCGTCGGCTAAACCAGGTTAAAGCATCGCCCGAAGACGTACGCGCCCGTCCCGCACCCTTCGTCTTCGGGTACAGGTGCGCCCGCGAGAAGTTAGCTCGTAAAGATGCAAATACTCTCAGGATGGACTCGTCAGCGACTGTCAAAATGCGATTGCGAAAGGGAGCGGCGGCCCTTCGGTCGCGGCGGCCCCCTCGCAGCCTTTCGCGAAAGAATATTGTGTTGCGGTCGGAAGATAAACAATGGACGCGCAGAGCCCTTCGCCGAGCAGGATGGGAAGCGTCGCTCGTCCTTTTCCTCCCTCTTCTCGCCCCCTCCCTGCTGTTGCTGCTGCTGACTTTCCTCGCTCCGCCGACGCCTCGCTCGCATTTTCTGTTTGTTCGACAAATAAACCCTCCTCCTCGAAGAAACCCGCCATCCCTCACCGGAACGTCGCGGTGTGCTCGCGCCTTCCTTTTCCTTCTCCTCTTTTCTTCTCGCCTGATCTCTGCATTCTCTCTCTATCTCTTTCTCTCTCTCTCTCTCTCTCGTATTCTGATTGTCGATAGAGGCACCCTTTGACCGGTTTCTCGAGACGAAAACGTCCATCAAGATCTCGAAGGAGGTGTCTTTCACTGTTGTCACGGCGCTCGTTGATACTGCTTCCATAGTCTTAATATGCTGTTTCCAGAGTCGACCGTCTTGGGTGAGCTTTATTTAGGGTTTGCAGGATAAATATAACACCTCCGTAGGACCCTGTGTGGCTTCTTCTACATCATGGATAAATAAATAAATCGACGATTTCTCGAGCTAGGCCGCGCTCTGTCCCGGTCGTACTTGAAGAAATGACGACGGGGGACGATCCAAGGACCGGGCTTCTTCTCTCCTTCGCTACCTCGCTCGGTAATCTGCCGGGTCAACGACGATTGTTGTTCTAAGGGCGTAAAACATGACAGGTGCACAATGAACCGTGGTGATGCTGCAGGTGACGGCGGAGGGGCTAACGATGGCATCGTGAAAGTCAGGAATCCTCGTCGACGTCGCAGCCCGCCGCCTCTCGACGATGGCCCCACGATGCGTGAAACGCGAGACAATTTGTGGATCGTCGCGGGAACAAAGATTTTGGAGAACCGCCGATTCATCGCCCGCGCATTGTTATTCTCCAGCATCTCGTCGCTGATTCCGACGTGATTGTGATATAATGTGATTCTGATGCGTGTCTCGTCATTCCTACAGGAAGCCTTTCTCACGTGATCCACTCGTAAGTTTATTCTTCCCTTTGTGTCGCTTTACGTGCAGCAGCGAGACGATTTTGCATCTCTTGAACTTTCCAAGTCAGCCTTCTCTTCTACATGATTTTACCTTATTCGTCAGAAATGTTTGCAATAATGATTTGAATTTTGAAATTTTTCAATCAATCTTATATCTGTTTTGTGCAAATACTTGCATAGTATTATATTTAAATTTTTTTTTATCGAGAAAATTTCATTTCATTCAATCAATCTTATATCTGTTTTGTGCAAATACTTGCATAGTATTATATTTAAAATCTCTTTTAGCGAGTATAAAATTTCATTTTATTATGATCGTGACTTCAAACTCGACTCTCTGCGAAGCGGAAGGTGGGTGACGTTGTAAAAGCGGCGCGAACCGCCGATGTACGAATGGCTCGCGAACTCCAGGACGCCTTATACGGTACAATGTCGGGCACACGTACGCGACGTATCGCGAATGGCAATGAACGAATGGCAATGATAATTAATCAACTTCAACGCCGCTGTTGTGGCGCCCTTAGCGCGCAGCCGGCGAGCGTAATAACTGCGCGCGGGCTGTGTGTGGTCCATGCTCGTTCCTTTCGTCCTCTCGTGTCCCGACTGCGATACGAATCCTTTGAACACGAGCATTGCACGCTGTCGCGCACGGTCGTTGCCGTTCGTGACGCACACACCTGGTTACGCCAACAATATCGCACGTGGTTTTCGTGAGAAAGTGTTGGGCATCAGGGATCATTTGTTGCACCGCAGACCATATCTTTCACTCATTTATTTTCCTGGCTTGAAAAGATACGGCCGTGCAGGTGTTTCATTACTGCGACATCACGACAACGAAACCTTAAAGAGCGTTCTTACATTTGCCGTTACGTAAGAGATTCTTTCTCGAGACAGCGTGCAGCTTTAATCTTAACCATTAACTATCCTTCAGAATGTATAAAGACTTCCGTTTTCGTGTTAATGTTTCTCTCATCCGTTGCAGAATTTACATTGTGGTCACCGGTAATAAAGTATTTCTCACAAAATTGGATTTTATCCTCCCCTTTTTTCTATCCTTTTATAACAAATTCAAGTTACATCGCTCCTTGCGAAAGTCTTCAGAAAAATTGCGCCGACGGTTAATCCGTTAATTACGCATCGCTTGGTCGTTCAACCTGAAAACGGCCACTCGGTGGCCTGCTCGTAAATGAGATACTCCGCGCTTTTACGACCGCGTCGATCGCGGGAGAAAAAAGCAAAGGGGAAAAAAAAAATTCGCCGCGGCAAGAATATTGCCTCTCGCGCGAGTCGCGCAAGCCTAATTTTCAACGCTACCGTCATGCTAATGCGCGCCCGATCGCTCGGGAAGCGAAGTATCGTCGACCCGACGACCTCGGCCGGTTTATTACGTTAAAAATGATACCGCGTCCAGCCGGTATTTATGGCTTTTATCGAACTTTAATCCAGGATAATCGCATAATTGCCCTCGGTCATACACCGAATCCGGAAGCAGCTTCTGTCGAATGCCGAGCCATAATCGCGGCGGGTAATGGGGCAAGTTTTTGTCACCGTCGTTCGTCCCGATGGTGTGTATCATAAGTCTATTTTAAGCTGCAAAGAGAATCTCCAACATATTCGACGCTCTCGCGGCAAAAAGGATGAGTGATGTGGACTGTCAGGACGAAGGCGGATCGTCACTCGACGACGTTAGATCGAGATGAGCAAGTGAGCTATTCGTACACAAAGGCGTAAATGCACTTGCGTCGCATTAAACGTAAAATATTGAAATAAAAACTGAGGAACGAGCGAATTTATTATCTATAAAAGTAAAGACGTAGTACTTGAATCGCTGGATTTATAGAGAGCAACATTGTTCAGATTAAAATTGAATAAAAGAAAAAACACGATTTAAAAGCAGAAGCGATAATTCAGGATTATACGCTTTAAAGAGGAAAAGTTATAAAGAAACCGTCGCTAAAAAAAGGTATAGGCTGTTTTAAATAAAATATTAGACAAGAATAAAAATTGGAGAAATTATTGACATAATAGGATATTCTCAACTAAAAAAGATATTAGTTCTTATCATCGTAAAATTGTATATGTGTTTTATGATTGAACGAAGAAAATTCTTGTACAAGTCACAAAAATATCGTCGAGTAATTGCAATCGAGCTATATCACCTATCGCTGAAGCGCCTGTAATCTGTATTAATCCCCATACTTGGAACATAACGACGACGATACTAAGGATAATAAATACCATGACGTTATTTCCGCGGCATCGTAATTGGCGCCACCCCATAAAATATGTAATTACAAACGATATACGTAGGACCATCAAGAGCAAAACGGCGAGGCTCGGTTCCTCATCGACAATATCAGATCGAGAAGAGTGGATGCACTGTCCGAGCGTATAATTGGGTCAACGATGTCCGCGGACGCGCATCTTCGATCGCCGCGTCGCATTAATTCTCCATAAAAAGAAAGAAAATTGAAATAAAAAGCAGATATATGAAACGTGGGATGAGAACGATTCGCGATAATTCCTACCTGTCCTTTGAGTGACTTTGACAGAGAAAGAACCTGATATTACTATAAACATTGTCACACAAAAAAGCAATCTCCGTTCCGTGTCTTTTCTCGTATAAAACGCATTTCCCTCGGCCAGAAAAAGGAACACCCCGGATCGTCGAACGTGATTTCGCAACTTATCATCCGCGATCTCCCCATTATTTGTCATTCTACAGTTTCATCGTAAGGAGAAATGCCTTAGGTTGATAGAAAAATTGCAGCAGAAAGAAAACGTGCGTGTCGCGCTTGTAAACTCCGCCTCCTCAGCTTCTCGTAAAACGCGTTCTCTCACGTGCGGTGGAAATAAGAAGCACGGCGAATCTTCGTGCTCTCTGGAGGAGGAAAGGGAAAGGGAGAAGAAAGTAATTGCTATTAAACGATCGACGAGTAATCGAGCCGCCGCGCCAGCCGATAAACAGGCCGTCTTTACGACAGGAACAATGACGCTGCACCAGCAGCAATCGCGGTGACGCCATCGAAGACACGAGATTCCAAACCAAAGTGGTCGGCAAATTCAATTTACGACGAGGCACGCGGAATGAAAGATAGAGTACCGTTTCCAAGATGGGCGTCACCACAGACGAGAAATAAGTAAAGGGCGAAGATGAAGGGGGAAAGAAGGGGGAAAAGGACGCAAATAGACAAAGTTTTTCCACCTCAAGAATGAACAGTCGCGAACATTTCGCGAACATTTCGCGCGACTAATAACTGGCGTCTCGTGAAACGAAATTGTCGGCGGAATAAACGATTGTCGCTAATTGCACGCGTCTCGGTAAGCTTTAATGAAGCGCGAAGAGATTCAGTCGGATTCCCTTCTCGTCCTCGTCCTCGTCCTTTCCGTGAGTACCGACGACCGACGAAGCTTGTTCGAAGTTATTGACACGTAAAGAAGCGCTCGTCTAAGGCTCGGGACATGTGCCAATCGATTAACGCATAACTCAATGCACAATCATCAGCGATGAATAATCGTCGAGCATTGTGTCGTTATTTGCGAATACGGCATGAACACTGGACATACAATTTGCGACTACAATTCTCATCGATGATTGAATTTAAAGTAAACGCTATCAATCGATTATAACGTCTGCGTATCGCATAAGAAAATAAAAAGGCGATATATAAAAGTAACGGAGACACGGGATAAAAAATACACAAGAGAGAAAGAAGAAATACGCAAAAGAAAGACAAGAGATCCGAGAATCACGAGGCATACGTCGCGTCATTTTTAAGAAGCGCCTTCGCATAACGAAGATTCAAAAGCGTAGAACAGATCAAAGGACGAAATAGTGGTAATAAGGAGCGGCACGGTCGACGAATGGGATGCCATTAATAAAGAAGAAGACCGGTGGTCACCCTCGATGGACGGATAACATTCCGCTCCGCGGCCAATCACCGTCCGCACAATACGGTCTTGATTTTTCAATAGGTCTAGCGTGCACACGCATACGTGCGCCCATCCTTCCGCAGGGTCCTCGCGATACGCGAACACCCGCGTCGCGCGATACCGTTTTCAAAGGCGGCGGGCCCGCCGCGAGAGAGTCCGCGTCAACGGGTCCTGACGTCGCCCCTAACGTCGGGCCCAAAGATGGAATTTACATGGGTGCAAACGCTTCTCCTTTCACGCCTCGTACGCCGGAATGACAGGCTCGCAATCTGCGCGTCCTCCCACACTACCGCACAGGCCTACTCCGACAATCCTTCCACCCTTTCTCCCCCTTCCTGCCCCACCCCTCTCTCATCCGAGACCCTTTTCGCTCGCATCTTCCTTCCTCCTGTCATTTATCCCGGTATGCATCATCGTACGCCGTTTTGCCCGACGGCCACGAGACGCGCCGAAGTAGACAACGATTCTGAAACAATGCGCATCTAACGTATAATTTGGTATCTGAATCCTTAAATTTGTGCCTCGCATTCAGCATCGCCGACGTCAAAGGATGACAGCAAGGATGGAGTATTTTCTAATCGGCATGTTTTACATTTTTCATTCGCGTATACAAGATGACTCGGAAATATTTGTACAAGCCTTGGGAGCTCAAGAAAAAAGTGTCATTTACAAAATGGAATTTTTCCTAGAGCCATAGGATAATTAATTAAATCAACAAGTTGTTGGATTATATCTCTAAACTCAAGAGTTAAATATAATCTTTCAATTATAATTTATAAATTAGATATATTCATTCCAGACATATACATGACATTTTTTTTCTTGTTTAGATGTGGAGAACCACCCCCAAAAATTCAGGTATTTTAGTCTGTATATTTTATCCTCTCTTACAACAGATTATGCTCGCGATCTCCGGATTCGCACGTATATTCGAGTGACGGGCCCGAAGGAAAATCTTTCAGGGAGAGACGTCGTCGTGTGTACCCCCAAATAGCAACCACACTCGTCCTTATCGGTAACGTGACCGGGCGTAATGCACACATCGCGAGTGCAGGTGGTGTGTACGCGGGATCGTATTATCTGAAATGCACAGCTGCCGCTCTCCCACACGGGTCCTCCCGGCGGGCAAAAACAAAACTCCGAAGCGCGATACTACTCGTTCGCTCGCTCGCTCGCTCGCTCGCTCGTCGCGTGAGCACACGTGTGGCATGTTAATACACAATAAGAAATTAAGAACGGTCCGCGCGCGTTTAATGCAGCCCGAAAACGCAGGCCGCTGCTGACGCCCGGCCACCACTGCCGCCACCGGATGCAATCGCGCGCGCGGCGAGGGAGGGTTGCCGCGAAACTGTTAAAACTTGCCTGAGAATGGCGCGCCGTTGTTTGCTCGATAAAAAATTGACGCGAAATAATAACGCCCGCAATTTAGATGATTCGCCCGATCCGCGCAACTCGCGCGATGAATTATTGGCTCTCGACATTTTGCCCTCTGTTTACGATTCGTAAGGATTCGGAGGATCCTTCCTTCGATTACGAGCTACATCATTTCTCGGAGGAGATATGTAATAAAAATTGGATACTATAAAATTTTGGAGCGCACGTTTTTCGTTTACCTAGAAATCTTCAGCCTCAAACGAGAAAGGGTCTTTCCTTGTACATCGAGTGGTCGATTGCTTCCGCAAACATCGCGGAATGGTTAACTACGGACGTCTAGTATGGTAATGGATTAGGGAATGACACCGAAAGATGCCAAGATGTAAAACGACGGCGATGCCGTCAAGGAAATTGTCTCTCTTGAAAGAAACGGGCGTAGCGAAGGAAAAATCGACGTCGACTCGATAAACAGAAGTTCGTTTAGTGGGTCGAGAGCTACCGATCTGGTCAAACAACCGAGCGGTCGCAACAATAAAGGGGTCCATGGTCGTTTCCGCGGTGCCGGTTTTGGGCAGGAATTTCCGAACGAAAAGCAAAAAAGTGAAAGACGAGAGAGAAAAGAAGAGACGGTGAAAAGGCAAAGCCCGGGAGCCCGAGACACGTTAACGACCGGCCAGGTGTTAATTGGGATGGCGGCCTCGTCGTTTCTGGAGACGACTCTGGACACAAGTATGTTAAAGACTTTCGCAAACACTCGCGTTGGTACCGACGAAAGGAAAAGGTAATACTTTCGATGCGAACATCGATTGAAGATTCGATGATGAAAAACATCGAATTTTAATTAATAGCGTAATTAATTTTTCAAAAATTATAAGATATCTTAATATCGCTAGTCGAATAATCAAAGGATCATTGAAATAATGTAATCGACCAAACTAGCCAGAAAATTTTTTTGTTTATTAATACGATGTTTCGACCATATGGTTGTGGTCCTTATCAAGTATATACGATCGAGAGGAACATAGACGATTATCTTGTAAACTGCACAAGTTACATTTGCAAAAAAAAACGTTATAATTAGATTTGAAATTTAGAGACAAATTGATGTGTCCGTGTGAGACTTCGTCAAGAAACTGTTTTTTTGCAAATGTGACTTGTGCAGTTTACAAGATAATCGTCTATGTTCCTCCCGATCGTATATACTTGATAAGGACCACAACTATATGGTCGAAACGTCGTATTAATAAACAAAAAAATTTTCTGGCTAGTTTGGTCGATTACATTATTTCAATGATCCTTTAATTTTTCAATTTCCACCACGATTTGATTAAAACTATAAAGTATAAGTTGCTTAGGGTAGAAAAAGAATAACAGACGTTTCATAAGCGCAAAAGATTTTTTCAGCAAGGATTTGTTGAGAAAGGTTGTCAAAATTTGAAATTGTTAATTTAATAAGCGTTTCCTTGAATCTAAAAGAATCGTCAAGAATGTTCCTACAATTTTGCTCGCTACATTTTTGTAAAGTCCACTTTGGACGCTCTTTCAAAAGAATGTTTTTACGAGCAACGGTACATTTTCCATAATTTGGCTCTCGTTTTCTAAGTGCAAAGAAGAGGAAGAAGCGAGCGAGGTTGCAACGACAAAAGGAATCATTCGCCACCGACATGAATATTCAAGACGAGTTTTGCATTTATTAAAACAACACGAGGAGACCCTTTATTCCTTGCGTTCGCATAATTACAACGTCTATCCGTATCTCTGTTTTTACGGGCAAATGCATTCTCGTGTTTTCGGACTGAGTAATTTCCCCAAACTTTTTTAACATACTAAGAACATGATAAATTCTGTGTTGACAGTTCCTTACAAAAAAAATAATTCATAAAAAAAAAATACATACATATTTATATATTTATTATTTATTTATATATATATATATATATATATATATAACAGGGTGTCCCGCAACTACCGCTCAATATTTTAAAGATAGATTCTCTGATCAATTTAAAAACGATTTTTCCTCAGCGAAAATGCCAAAGAAGATCATTATATTTTTTGCATATTCCTAATTTTTGTCATGATGTATCTTTCTAACTAAGTCTTAAATTAAAATTCTATTAAAGTAAACTCTACCTAAAATTAACTAAAGAATGTGATTTTATTAATATTTTATTCCCATAAGGTTTAATTTGCGAAAAACCCTTTATTTTCAATCATTTATAACTCAAAAACTATTAGTGCCTCGACATTTTCGCTGAGGAAAAATCGTTTCGAAATTGGCCAGAGAATCTACCTTTAAAATATTGAGCGGTAGTTGCGGGACACCCTGTATATATATATTTATCTAATCTACTTATCTTTTCTCTTTAATTTACTTATCTTTTTTATCTAAATATAAATTAGAAAGATCAAAGAGAAAATGTTTCGCGAAGTTGTTAACTGTCAAAATTAAAGCGGATATAATATAATAGTCCAATAAATAAACGAAACGACTGTTAAAATAAAATAAGAGAATAAAATAAGAGCGTAGATTTTCGCGAGAGGAGAAATTACCCTTTGCTGTTTTACGACGAAGCAGCAGCGGGACTTGGGAAATAATCGCGTTATGGCTCTCTTGCGCTGCCGCGGTTTTAATCTCCGGCAGGACACACCTACATGCAATCGGGCACGAATGCTCGTTCGCTTATGGCACTATGACTCAGAGATCATCGATGCGATTCTAATCTCGATGTTTGTTTTGCCTCTCCGCGCAGCAGGTTTATAGAAATAAATGTTGCACATATACACGCGCGCGCTACGCAATATCCACGTGAAGTTACATGGAAACATAAAAATTCGTACCACAACTTCGTTCCGTTCGTCACACTTGCGCAAAACTCGCAAACATCGCGCACTGCAATGTTTGTTACGCCTGAGAAACCGCAGCCGCAATTAATCTATAGCATTGCAATATTTATTAATTCGCAAAATATCAAGACTCGAAGGAAAAAATCCTGCGAATAAATTATGCCGAGATTTTGATTGAGAATTGTATGGAGTCGCGATTCTTCGACGAATAAATATTCGTGCGATTCATAATAATGAATAAAAAAAAGTTAGCTGTCAAAATCAGCTGATAATTGAAGACTTTAAAAATAAAAGGTTAAATGTTTTTTTTAACAAACTGACATCAATCTCGCGGAATCTGACTCATCCGATTAATCTATAGTGCAATATTTATTTGAAAAATGTCAAAAAAATACTGCGAATAAAGTACATCGCGATTGAGAGTTGTATCTCAGGAATCGTTGCAGTTTCTCGACGACTATAAATATTTGTTTCTTGCGAATAATAATGAATAAAAAGCTGTCAAAATCAGCTGATAATTGAAGAAGACTTTAAAAAATAAAAGATTAAATGTTTTTTTAACAAACTGACATCAATCTCGCGGAATCTGACTTATCCGATTAATCTATAGTGCAATATTTATTTAAAAAATGTTAAAAAAATACTGCGAATAAAGTACATCGGGATTGAGAGTTGTATCTCAGGAATCGTTATAGTTCCCCGACGACTATAAATATTTGTTTCCTGCGAATAATAATGAATAAAAAGCTATCAAAATCAGCTGATAATTGAAGAAGACTTTAAAAAATAAAAGATTAATTTTTATGTTTCCATGTTTCCACATCACACAATCTCGTGGAACTTAACACAACCAATTAATATATACTATTGCAATATTTAAAATTAATTTGTAAAAGAAATCCTGGGAAAAATTACGTCGGAATTGATTAGGAAATATCTCAGAATTCGATTCATAATAATGCAAAAATAAACTTATCATTTGTGATAATTAAAGAAGACTTTAGAAAATAAAAGCTCAAATACTTATTTTTGCTTTTACGAAGCTGATGCCAATCTCGTGGAACCGGGCACACCCATCGTGCGCTCGTGCAACGATCCAGGTACATCGCATCCAAGGATTAATAAAGTACGCTCGGGTTTATTGCGCGATTCACTTCGATTCCGCGGTCGTGTTGACGACTGCGTGTTCCGTGAGAACGTCCGCGTCGATCGGGCCGCGGGGACGACGATATCACCGGAGGCTCCCGCGAAACGCCCATAGAACGCGCAACACGCACACGAACGTGACGCGCAAAGGTGCGCGTTGCAGGTAGCCGTGCCGGAGGATCGGTTCTGGTAAGGAACGTATATGACGGCCGATGCCGATGCGGTAATTATCCTCCGTAGGAGTCGTGCGAGCCTGGCCTGACTCGGTTCGAAAGCCGGCCTGCCCAGGTGCGCGAGTGCACCTAATTACGAGCAAGAACACTAAACTGCAATTAACAAGCCTGCCTGGCCGCGCCATTTTGTCTTATTGCCGAGCAACGGCGGGGCTATGATTTTTTTTATTATTTTCTTTCTTTTTTTTTTTTTAGTAGTAGGTCCCACGCGGACGTGCCTTGCAGCCAGCCTCCGTCTCTCGTGGCGCGCATCGACTGACCCCGGTCCCCCGCGCCTCCCGGATCGGTGGCGCAAGGATGGATCGGCAGGAAATCAAGTGGCCGTCGATGCGTAGGAAACTTCACGGCCGGATCCGTACGTGACGAGAATTTATGGCCGCGAGTTACTTTGTACATACTCGGGCGACTCGTTCCCGGATTATCTCGACGGGAGGGAGGGAGGAGGGGGGACGAAATAAGCGCTCGTTAATTCGTAATCGCCGAGGTTTACGTTATTGCCGCGCTAGCTTTTTTTCTGGATCTCTGATTACAGATAACGTTAATTCGCGATCTCGATGGAGGAGATAATTACGCATTATATCGGTTCGGTCGATCAAACGAGTTCGGCGGGATAAAATGATTTAAAGGACAGATAATGAGGCGATCCGGTTTTTTCAAATGTTGCGCAGAATGCCTGACGCGAAGGCGTATCTAACAATAAGATGTATGTACTAATGTTTTATACGCGTTAAATATTTTACTTCATTTCAATTTAGTTTGTACATGAAATCATATCTCACGATTTGCTGGAGCCGAAGATCTGATTTCTCACGAATGTGTATACATATTCGCGCCCATTTCTATGGTAAAAGGCAAATCACGATTACTATTGTTCGAGCGTAAATTTAAAAAAGCGAATACGAGATACAGAGGTCTCTCTTCGTGCCTGTGTGCAGGTGCGAAACTCCTAAACATCTTACTCTATCGTAGCGATCGAATAGCTGAAGCCACATCAATTTCCACCCACGAAACTAAAAGGTGATTCGAGATCGCGCGAATAAAGTGCTCATTAAAATCGTTTCTGCGCTTATTATTCGACAATCGCATTGTATTCTCGATCCATTCGCCCTTTTTTCCTTCTATCGTACTCAAGTCATGATTCGATTAGCCAATAAAAAGCCTTTTCCGCGGATATAAAATGCTATCTTTTCTCCAATATCATTTCTTTACATAAGTTAAGAGAGATTAAATTAGTAATTTCAAGGAAAAAAATATTTTTATTTTAAATGTTTTTCTTCAATTTTATTTGCCTCTTAAATACAGTGAATATTGCCTCAAATTTATTTTTATTTTAAACATTTTTTATATTTAATTTGCCTCTAAATACAATGAACACTGCCTCAAATTTATTTTTATTTTAAACATTTTTTATATTTAATTTGCCTCTAAATACAATGAACACTGTTTTTCTTTTCCGATAAATATACTTATCATATGTTGATAGATTTCGGTGATGAAAACAAAACGGAGGGATCATTGATCTTTTTATTTGTTCCTTTTCTACGACTACGTTTCCAGATGTAAACTCGGACACGTGATAAGGAAAAGAGATAGATATATATTCCACGATGAAGCATCAGCCATACTAATTACCGGACGTTGTGCCACTTATATCAAGACTCGAAATCGTAATAATCTTTCTCTTTCTCTTTCTTTTTCTATGATGGCACACTCTCGTGTGACCGAGGTCGTTAAACGATAATCGCGGTAGCCAGATACCTACGCGTGTCTTCGAATAGCTGCCGTCGCCGCGGCTCACCTGAATGAACCGTGAAACGATTATGGGAGACTCGCGACAATACAACGAATGACCAACCGGCATAATCTACTGTCTCAGAAACGGGAGTCGGAAGTCTCAACTTTCAAAGCGCTGGCTGATGTCGAGGCTTTATGATGAAATCACTTATGACTAGTCGGACGAGGTAAGTTGTTAAACCAAATAGATGGACTCTACAGGCTCGGAACGCGCTTTGTTTCTTGACAAAGGAGCAACATTTGATCTTTCTTTTTTTATAAAAAAAAAAGACAGACTTATATTATATACATTAGAGACAATGCAACACTTTTTTGAATCTCAAAATCTCGGAAGAATATTGAATTTAAAGTGAAGGGAGTTCTAAATACATATATATTTAGTCCTAAATACTTGTTGATTTTCAATTTTATCAAATTTAATAAACTCGAGATGTCAAAAGTAATATTTTCATTAGACGTTAAATTGAATTTCGCTTGATCCATCTATTCGATACTCGTTGTGGAAACGAAACTGTCGTCGATACGAGATGTTCGTCGCATTTAGTATGCTTGCGTTCGACGTCGACCGGACGATCGACTGCGGTCCACGACCGGCAATTTAGCTCGCCGTCATTATTCTTCGCGCGTCCCTTCGGCAAACGGGACAGAGTCTAATTGCGTCGAGCTGTAGAAAAAAATTTGACGTCGCTCGTTAAGCGTCTCCGGGGCCCGAGGCCCCTCGGATCTCTCATCCCGTCAGGTCGAGCTTGATCGTTCGTACTACATCTTCGACGGGGTTGAAAATACGCGTTTCCCACGTGTCTCGATAAATCGTTCCTACAATTATCCCTTTTTTCGTCCCCTAACATATAGAAAGGTGTCGGCGAATGAAATTGTTTCGACTTGTGACTCGACATAGGTAGAAATTTACGCTAAGAATTACGGATTGATTCTGCTCGATAGATAGGAAATGAATTTCGTACTCGAATAAAAAGAGCTAACTACATAGCTGCCGGTATCTTACACGGATTTAACATGATATAGTATGTCTGTTGCTTTCAAACAATTGCCGCAGGAATATTTGTTGAACAGTAGCTAATTACGGCCTGTAACGCGTATGTTCTCTATTAGCATATACGCCCATTCACGCACACGCGTGTACGCGCCACGTATCCGTCTCTTTCTCTTTGCAAATCCACTAAACCGTACATGCATATGGTTGCTGGCAATTTATTCTAATACGCGAACTGTCTCGCAAGAATGTCTACACGTTGATTAACTTGTTGAGATGATTGATAAGGTCTCTCGTTAATAATCAAAAAAATTCCATTACAAGAAACGGAAAATGTCAACAGCAAGGACGTATAGTGTATATTGTTGTAAACGGCAACGTGGAAACTAGAAATTCGCGATATATTCTGTTCGCATATTGACCCCATCAGAATCCCATGACCACGAAGCCTCATAGCCGCGTACATAATACATAGCGAAAG
Organism: Camponotus fellah; assembly: GCA_030586385.1. NCBI lineage: Eukaryota > Metazoa > Arthropoda > Insecta > Hymenoptera > Formicidae > Camponotus > Camponotus fellah. Next base: position 2,059,974 of record JAPIVC010001004.1, read on the forward strand.
GTGTTGTGCGTGCCTTTTCCGACGAATCTGTCCGCACTAACAAATAGAAGAGCCACGCTTTACGGTAATCGGAAAGATACACCTGCGAAATACCGCCGCGTTAAAGACAAATTGCTAAACTGATCCCGCGAGATTCCTTTGTGACGCGCGAAATGCATCTCGCTCGATTTCGTTCGAACATGCCGAATATTTAGAAAATATTTAGAAAATATTTAGAAAATATCGCGATTTTTGTGTCATCGTTTGTTATTTGCTAATGTTACGCACCTATTAAATCGAAATTAAAAAGTGATACACAATATTAAGTCAAAGTTAAAGCCTTCGTAAAATAAGATTTAAAAATTCGTTAACCCATTCAGACCCTATGTGCACAATTATGCACAAAAACTTTAAAATCATGTGAAATGGTTATTTTTTTAGAATTAGTTTTTCTACGATCTCTCAGTGAAAAAAAATATACATATCTCGAAAAAAAAAATATATATATATATCTCGTCGTTTTAAAGCATCAATAAAAATTAATTCAATAATTGTTTACATTACAGAAAAAATTCAGGTCTGAATGGATTAAAATCTGATTATATATATATATATATATATATATATATATATATAAAATGAACAAAATACAAATAGAGAGACAATAAAAAACTAAGAAATCTTAAGATCCCGCAATTTCTATGAAATATAATTACTATATTAAAATTATTATTAATTATTATTAGTTATTAGTTATTATTAGTTATATTAGTAAAAATTATTATTATAGCGTATGTCTATAATAAAAAGCCATTATTATATTTTATAGAATATATTGCGGTAAGAAAAATATTTATTAACAGTCAGAAAACTTTCAATCAATCCGATATTCTTTTCCTTATATATATAAGTGATCACTTACGCATTCGTATAAAAAAATGCAATACTATATATTATATAATAATAATAATGTAAAATAAATTATTTTGATACACAAATAATCACTTATACAAATAACAAATAAATAAATTATATTAGCTATAGTTTACCTCTCTCTCTCTAATTGGTTCGCCACTACTGGATACGCCTTCTCTTCTTTTTTTGTTAATTCCTTGTAGCACTTCCTTTGCACTCATGTAACACTCACGAATACACATCAATTACGATTGTGTTCTTACTAATTATTAAAATACAAGAATCGTACAACACTTTGTATGATACTCGCGATTAGACACGAAATGCGTACTTTATTATAATACATGAAAGATTTGTTGACACTTGAAAATTACACAGCAGAATTTACTCGTCAATCAATGCTATTTCTCGTTATTAATAAAGTATATATCCAAATATATAAGTGAATAAATATAGAAAAACTAAAATTTAAAAAATTCATTAAAAAAATATTCATAAAATTAAACATCGAAAAATATATCGTTTTTTTTTGTCGATTATTTGTATAATAGATTTCGGAAATAAATCCTGTAAAAGAACTTTACACGCACAAACGCTACTTTTTAGTAAGCAATTAATAAATATCAAAATATGTTAAAATATTTACAATATTGTATTTACCAATTAAATGCGTAGCAATATTGCTCGATTCGCAATCAATCGATTCTACAGATTTGCGACATTTTGCTGCTAAATGACAACTTTACTTGATATTACGTAGCGAATTGATAAGAAATGAAATATATTTGAATATATTTTTATTAACAACGACAGCATATATTATACAAGCAGATATAATTGTTTTTATCGCTCCTTTTGACTCTGATTTTAAATGTATATATCGTATACGAATCACATATTTTGGTCAATATTATCGCAGCGATATTTTCATGTGTCATTTATCACGGAAATCAATCAATCGTACGAGTTGATAATCGCTAATCGTAATAATTATAGCGAATGATCTTTCGGTACCTCTCACGGTCGCGTTTCGATAGATACTGCGACGACACACAGCTCGTGTTTATGCCTACACAATTAAGCCACGTCGCACGAATGATACCAAGGTGACTTCGTGTGAGCAACAGCATTATACGTCACAGAACCTCAGCGCCGAATGATGACAATTATTTCGTTGTTATTTTCTCTCTTTCTCTCTCTATAAAATATATTATAAAATAATCTAATATATAATACATATAATGTGATGCTTGATCTAATATAATATATATACTCACAATAGCTATTGATCATATATGTAAGTTTCAAATAAGTATCGGAAAGAGCGATAGAGACAATTATTACGTCTTTGTTATTAAAAATATGTTAAAATCGATTGGCTGCGAATAGAGCAGTATTGTTACGCATTTGATTAGTAAATACATATCCAGAAACATATATTGATAGTTTTGTTAACTTACAAAAGACAATATATTTTCCGATATTTAATTTTTAACAAATATTTATCTTTATTTCTTCTATATTTATTTATTTATGTTATAACGCAATATACTTCGTTAATAATAGAGAGAGTAGCCGAGTAGTAAGTGAATTCTGCCACGCAATTTCGCATGTCGAACAAATCGTAGTTTTGCAAACATAAAGTCTCTTTTTATTATATTTTTTATATTGTAATATAATGAAGCGCTTATCGTCTCGATCTTGGGAGTGTCGTACAAAGTCGTGCGATTCTCGTATTTTAATAATTAATAAGCACACAATCGCAATTGACATATTTTCGCAAATGTCTAATGCAATAAAGAATTGAAAAAAGAAAGAGAAGGCAGAGTAACTAAGTAAACTATATCTAATATTTGATTTACTTGTTATTTGTAAAAGTGATTGTATTTACATCTATATTATATACACACAATCATATACACAGATCAACGTTTTATACTCCGCAATATGCATCGGTTGTAAAGAATATCGGTTTAAATTAATTTTTATTTTAATTGCGAGGTAATAGATTTATGTGAATGTTATATCAAAAAAATATTATAATAAAATGAAAGAATTAAAGTCTTCTTCTAATGTTTATCAATATATAAAGATTTCAATGTACAAATTAGTACTTTTTATTATAATTTAATTGTTTTATATACATATATGCCATATGCATATTAATGAATTTTACTATTTTTAATTTTTAATACTTTAATACTTTAATATTTTTAATTAATTTTAATTTTAATACATTTAATATATTTAACATATTTTATTATATACATTTATATGTCATAGTCATATGCATATTAATGAATTTGTATTTCATAAATATTTAAAACTTCAATAAAATTTAATAAGATTATATTTGAAGTTCAAGTTATATTTTATTTATATTTTGTGTATGCAAATTATTATTTTACAATGTTCAAATAATATTTGAATTTATCAATATTACGATGATAAAAATAAAAAATTTTATTATCAATAAAGCTTTATTAATAACTGGGTTTGTTAAATTCAACGGTACATCTAGCAGATCTATTGCGGTAGAAAGTATTCTTAGATATTGGAAAGATATTTCGAATTATCGGACAAGAGTTATATTTTGCTTCTAAGCGTCTGCCCCTACTTTTTATCCGGATGATATATTACGACAAGTGCTCTTCCACGTAGAATGATAATGGGCGTTGAACTTGCATCGGGATTAACGACAACGCACTATTATTATTATTGTTCTTTGCACAGGTACACACCAAAATTACAGATGTAATTCATTTATTCGCAAATAAAAATAATACAACTTATTCCACCATTTTCAACGACTGAACTGTCAGCAATTTGCCCTGGAGAGAGGCTGGACGGTATCTCCCGTTAGGATCATTGCAAATCGAAGCTTATCGATATACCGGTATATCGGCAGTGGATTAAGAAATTAATGCTGGTAAGAGAAGTCGCTAAGTCCATAAGGAAAACTAAGTCATTAGCCGGCTCTATCGTCGACCCCGTTAGAACTCGAATACGCCCAGATCTTTCCTAGCGGCCGCCAATGCTTTATTATGCTAAATACCATCGATTCGAGAAATGCGAGAGGCAGACGCACTTGATTAAACTCGATATAATTTTCAGGTATTGAATCGGTAACGATACGCGCCGACACGAAGTAGGTTATCATCCACCTATATTTATCCCACGAATGTATATTTATTTATCCACAGATCAGCAACGGCGATCGTTCGCTCGCTCCGCGGATTAAATTGTCCATAATTTTTCAAGCGAGGCGGAAATATCGAGCAGAAATCCCATCGCTAATTAGCGTTGCTCGTACAGTGTTACCGGGTTTCGCAGAAAGTATCGATAATCCATGCGACTACGTCAAGCGGCGACTGCTTCTTATCTGATCATTGATATTTAAGCATTACTCTCGGAAGAGTAACAGGGAGCGGTAGATACGTAATGAGCTTAACTGTACTTAGCAATGAGCGTAATTTTGAAATTATATGACAGATAGTAGGAAAAGCCTAGGCGGCTGCTAGTAACTTCCATATGTCCGTGAGAAAATTATTCGTCGTGATTTTCTGAAGCTAAACACGTAGAGCACAACGGAAGATTGTGACAAATTTAACTTTGCACTGGAGACAAGGATGAATTATTATTTGATATTTAAGAAAATCAGTGTGTACGATTCTGTTGAACGTAGGAATCGCAAGCACGTTGACATCAAAAATTTATAAGCAGCCCGATAAGCAGTGCCTTCCTTCGAGGAAATCTCACGAAGCGGTGGGAAGCAGGAGGAACCGGTCCCTCGTCTGTTTTTTAAGTCGTTGCCGCCCTCTTTCTTATGACAGGCGGCGTCAAGTGGTGTGTCCCGAAAGCGCAAACGTTTCGATAGCCCAATAAAAGTTTACAAACTCCCGTCCGCGCTCTCCTCGAGCACCATCGATATTCGATGGAATCGACTCAAGGGAGGGAGCTCTCCTCCGAAGAGAAGAGTGCCGGGCATATAAAGAAGCGATAGAGACTTAGAGACCCTCGTTCGCAAAGAAGAGCATACGTGGGACAAATATAAATCGAGACTAGAATTCTAGAAATCGTGAATCGACGGTCGCGGTTTCGTTCGCGCAATTGCCAATTATGTTAATGCGCGGCAGCAGCGCGTGTCCTGTCGCTATGAACAAGGCTGTAATTTACGTTACCAAGTTTTTCCTCTTTCTTAACGACTATAGGGTGTCGCAAGTTCACAGTGTAACTTTTTTGGGAATTCGTTGACCAATTTGAACTCGTTTTTCAAATTTTTGTGCCATTTAATATCATTTAATTTATTGTTTATAATTTATTTGACGTTCAATAATCAGCTCTAGATGTTTCTACAATGATTAAATTAAAATTTTGTTAAAGTAAAACTCTGAAAATTAGCAGATAGGATTTTATTATTTTTATTCAATTGATTGATGATTATCTTTTTTTAAAAAAAGAGAAATCTACTTCAAATTTGTCAAAGGAATCTGCGACACTTTGTACATGTAATATTTAAAAAAGAAGCGAATATCATGTGATCTTCCCGCCTCGCTTTCCTGCTCGCGTGTAATTATTATCATCTGGAAACGAGTAGATCGAAGGACTTTGTTCGAATAGACGTAATGACATCTCGACTTTGCGGCCTTCATCATTTTTTTTCTGCCAATTACATGCATACAATTACATTGAAGATTCTTGGCTTGATTTAATCGCGCTTACGAGAAAAACCGTGATACCAGGTGATTTGCGACTTCCGGGAGTCTCCGTAAACTACCTTTTTTCATCCAATTAAAATATCATTCTCTCAGATTGCATAATTTTTATTCTTTAGATAATGTTGAGAGATTATTTTGAAACCTATGCGCAATGTTTTTTAATAAATTCTTATTATATTTTCTCTGTTCTTTTGTCTCTTTCCTTGCTCTAATTTTCAGTATTGTTGTATTAACATATTTGTATATATGCGTAATATTTTCTCGTGTATAAAACATCTCTGTACTCAACAGCAAATGAAATCAGTCTCAGTGCGTCTCTTGTTTTCTCTCCCGAGTTCCTTCCCACCGTCGACGACGCGATATAAACGTCGGGACGTCAATACCGGCATTACCGTATCCGCCGATTTGTGCACGCAGTTTCTCCCGTAAAAGGACCAAAAGGGATGAAACGGGGGAAGCATAAAACGAGCCGTCCTCCGCCGGACCGTAGGGCCGACGCGAAACAATGAACTCTGTAATTTTCTCGAGCGACGACGTTCCAAGCGAGACCCTTTTCACGCGCCACCATAGCCCTGGGCTTCCAGTTTTCTGCTCAGATGAGGGCTTCCACGTCGATCACGACGGGAATTGAGCGATCAAATCGCGATCCTGTGCAACGATCGATTAGACGAAACGTATCCGAGGGATCATGAACGGAGAGAGATATTTCATGAGATTATTCTTTCGTTGACTATGCTTTGTGCCATTTTATTTATTCAAAAAGACGTTTATTAAATGATAATGAGAATAATAACGATTAAATATTATGTTCTTATAATGATCAAAAATTAAATTTTTGTTTTTTTTCCAAGAATAATATAAATATGATACACTATTCATTGCTATGAAAATATGTAGCATAATATGTACATTCTCAATATACTGGCCAAAGTTGCCTCTCTAAAAAAAGAAAAAAAAATTTTTATTTCCTACAGACTAGAGTATATTTCAAATATTATCCTTTCGCTAATCGATATGTCGATCGGCGAACGAACACCCGTATAGAACGTCCTATAAAAGCTCCGGGCGTCGTATAATGAATTGTATTCGTCCGCGATGTGTGCCGTTGCTATTACGTCAATAAATCTATTCGAAAAATCCACCTCTTTTTTTATTCGTTAAAATCGTTTACGAATCGCGTTCGCGTCGATCGTTCGCCCGTTATCGAATCCTCCCTTTCGTCGACCTTTGTATAATTGATTCTTTTCAGAGCCGCGTTCGAGAATGCGTGAATGAATCTAGCTGGTTATGCACAAATAACCATATACTCAAATTGCACGAGAAAGACGTTTTATTACGTAATATCGGAGAATTTTATCTCTCTCTTTTTTTCTGAAATTTCTCTGATAATAAAAGCTGATAAGAAAAGCTTCTAAATGCAAAACATCTACGATAAATAGAAAAAGATTAATGCATCATATTAATTCATATTAATTCGATTGATTAATTCTGACAGCGATTCTTGTTATTAATCCGCTAGCACTCTAAGCGACACACACAGTAAAAAATTTTGTGTTAAATTTAACATATTTTACATGTCCCAATTTTGACATTTCTGCGTTGAGTTAATATTCACCGTTTCTAAGAGTTAAAATAACACAATTAATATGTAAATGCACGAATTTTTGATGAAATAAGTTATATGTTAAAATGAACAGATAAGTTGTGTTATTTTTCTCTCTATAACAGTTTTCATATGTTAAATCGACATATCTCTTCCGTTATTTATCATAAAAATGTAAGAATAACATTTTCTTTTAATTAAATTTAACATTATAAATATGTTAATTTAACATAAACTTTATTTCCAGATAAAATTTAAGTGTTACACTTTTGTGTTAATTTTTAAACATATTACTTGTGTTATTTATTTACATACTTGTCTTCTTAAATTAACATTAAAATTAGAATGGATAAATTGGGACATGTGAAATATGTTAAATTTAACACAAAATTTTTTACTGTGCACGCTCTTATTATATAACTTATTATTATATACGTTTCTGTTAAATTAATTTCACAAGACCGTCGTCACTAAATCGCGCTTGCCCAATTATTTAATAAATTTATGAAGATGCGCGTTCTCGAAAAACAAACCCCCTTTCACCGATGCCGATCCCGACGAGAACCGCGCTTCCTCTGCTCGCGCGCGAATCGAGTTTCCGCAAATTCATGTCGCGCGCTCTGCAATTACAGTCTATATCATAAACATGAATATTTACCAGCATGCATATTGTGCGCAGCAAATTAATTGCATCTGCCCGCTGCGTTAGCGCGTTATCTCGTCGGCGGATCGATCCTAATTTATAAAAACTGTTTCCCGCAACGACCCGCGTTTCCTGTTTGACGCTTCTCGTTCTTCTTCGCCTCGTCCTGCTCCTCCCATCGTTGGATATTTCCGCGAATCGATCCGCACGGCCTCGGAGCGATTCCGGTCGCGGCGACGATCAATCGCGCGTTGGTTAATCAGCGGTTAACGACGTCGCGTTATCGCTTTTAAGTACACGTTTGTCGCGGCGGTGCGGCGTTTTATGTAAATGCCGTGTAATCGGGGACACGAACCGGCAATAACTTCATTATCTTGTGGACTAATTATGGGAAGTTAGCGCGAGCCTAATTGCCCCCTGACTCCCGATCGAGATTTAATCGACTTAAGGCGTATCGAAATGCCGCTTGCGTGGCGAAGATAAAAGAAATTAAGAGCGGAACATTTCGAAAGGGAAGGAAAGGAAAGGGTCCGGCATTCTCGACATGACATTATTACGAAGTCTGCGAGCGGCGATTGAAGGTTTAGTTTCGAGGGATTTAAAGGGTGTTCGCTAAAATTAGCAGGCACCTTGCACCTTTTCTCGTGAAACACCGTAGATCGTCCCGATAACATTGAGTATTCATCAACGTTGAGGATTCACGATCGATGTATCGGGATTAATTTATCGCCTCTCGTCGATCGTGAATTAAAATACCAGCTGACAGCGCATCGTGCAGTCATTCGAATTAATTTGATTGCATGTCAGGGGTACACATTTCTCTTACGACAAACCATCACACCCTAAAGATCATCTTAATACAACTTAATATTAAACTGTTGCATGCGTCACAAGAGCTTTTTGCTCCGCTTCGAAAACAGATTTTATCAAGATATCGAACATGCTACAAATGATTACATGAAAGTACATGGTTTCGTAATACATTATAAATAATATTGCAAAAATTAAATTAAAAATCGACATTATCTCTCTCCTTCGTGAAAATTTATTTAGACATTACTATTAAAAAGATATAATAACTTATAAAATTAATCCAAGGAATATCTAGAAGAATAAATTCAATTAAACAGATTGAAAAATAACGGATAAATCGATCGAGAGATGACATTTTCAAATGTATGATGAAGCATAAAAGGCTACTTTTGATCCATACAATGTTCTTTATTCTCGAAAGTATCGATACATTGCGCCCCGACATAGTAATGAAACAACCTGAGGAAGGGAAAAGTGCATAGCGGTATATGCACGGCTGTGCGCATCTCGGGTACACGAACGCGAGTCGTGTTGCACCAACGCGAAGTCACGACCTACTAATGAATGATTATGCTACAATTTGCCCCGGGACGGCAGCTATCGCAATTTATTAAATTACAGTGATCCGTGCACCGGCCGGGATCCGGTAGTCGCGCGCGCGCGCGTCGCGTTTCGCGAGGATCATTTCCACCCGTCGATTTTCGATTTCGATTACACGAGACCGCGAGATCGTGCGCGGCCCGGCGAGATGCGTGGCGCGAGCGGTATAATAATGGCATTTGCGACGAATACCAACCGAGACTCTTTGCAATTTGCGATTATCCCGCCCGTTCGAGATCCACTCGTTCGTTTATCGAGAGATCCGCAGGAATTTTCTTTGTCCCATCTTCACGAGAAACGATTATAAAAATATTTTATTATTCAATTTTTATTATTAAATAATTAATCCTGTTCAGATCATTATTGCACTGTCTTAATGCGATATTAATTTTTTTCCTCCGATGATGAACCTTCATTAGAATGTCTATTTTGAGCTACAAGTATCTTTTGAAATATCCTCGATGATGTTGAGAGAGTTATCGTAATTTTTCAATAATGATACGCTTGAGCATTATTGAATTAACACGAATTCAATAAGAGTCCAGTAACCACTAATTTTGTGTACAAATGTTAAGTATAATGAGGAATCTATAAAGATTAATATTGAGAGAAGACAGATATTAATAGAAGTCTCCAGCGTCATTAGTAAAACCGATTCTTCGCGAGCGACTAATTATATCGTGAACTGCTAAGTGCTCAACATCTGGATAATAATATACATTTATTTTATTGATCTCGAACGCGGGATTACCTAGCTCAAATAGTAGCGTGCAAATGTAAGTTAAAACCCAGAATCTTTATTTACATAATTTATCACTCCTTGAACATTTGAAATTATTTTTCTCGCAAAAAATTCTTTACCTCATTATATATTACTGCATAATATGAAAAAATGTAAATTCTGCAATTTTGCAAAATCTACTCGAAGATATCATAAATATTTTTAAAAAATTGTACATATTTTACATATCGATAGTCTATAGGAATATTTACGTATGTTTGCTCCTTTTTTTAGGCTCAATCAAAATACAAAAAGATATGTTTTTACATATGTTAAAATGCAATTTAACATATCTGTCAATAATCATTCAAAAGTATCAAATAATTATCCCAAGATTAACGCAAGATTTTGCATGAATTATTATTAATTCAGAGAAATCGATATTATTAATATAATAGTCGATCAAAAAGACGGAGTAACTGCCAAAGAGTAAGCGAGGAGAGAGAAAAAGAACAGAATCATCGTCTGACGAGTTTTCTGGCAAGAAAGGAAGACAGAGAGTGAGAGAAGGAAGAGGACGGAACAGGATAATGAGACGGGAAAGGAGAAAGAATAGATGAGAGGCAGCGCGGGCGAATCGCATTATCGGGGGGTATTTACGGGAATTCGCGACGGAATCGTTGCGTGTCCGGTGCCGACGCAGTCATAAACAACGGAGCCATTAATTTAGCCGCGAAGGATGCCCAATATCCTTCGGGAAGCCTCGACGGCGATGCACCGATAGGCAGCTAACGCGCGGATAAAATAAGCTTAGAGGCGTGAAATTGGCAGTAATTTTACAAGCCATAACGATCTACTAAATCTGTAAAATAATTAAGGGCGCAGATGTTTCTCCAGGACTACCATCGCATCCCTCCTGCTCTCCCTAAACTCATCGACCTCTTCTAACCCGCTGCTACCACTACAGATCTTCTCTCTTGTTAGGATTCTTTCAGAAACTCCGTTTATCACATTTCGTTTCGTAAAGATGTAAATAATGAAATGACAGTTCTATAAAAATAGCGAGCAATGAATATATCTTTTCATTGCTAAAAAAAGCAAAAAATAAAAGATAAACCGTAATAATCAGTAAAAAATGCGTATTTTTTCGCGTAAAACCCGTGCGAATTCAGTGGAATGAAAATTGCAAGCGCGAAATTAAACCTCCTGATAAAATATGAACACGTAACGCGCGACCTATTTAATTCGATAAAAATTTCTTACGCTTACCGTGGCAATTTATGCGTATTACATTTTAAACGGTGCGCGCGCACTCGCGTTTTAAATTTCGAGGCGAAAGCGCGGGATGTAAGTATAAGGAGCGCCGTGCTCTCAGCTGAAACGAGCAACCATACATTAATTCCGGCTTTATTAAATTTATTGCGACGTCGTAATTCGAGGGGGCCCCGACGCCCCTGTCCCCGAGAGGCGGCCCGCCCGTCTCTTATCAGCGCGCGAGGAGCGCTCCCCTTTTTGCGAAATCTTTACATCAGGCCTTGGGTTACTGTCCATGATGAGACGGTATGTACACTGTTCGGCATACGTGACACCATTAATGATACGGCCGAAAGCGCGAAGTTACGCTCGATCGGCGTGAGCTGGAAGCCGCCAGAGAGACCACCTCGAGTGCCGGAAAGATCGGTGTTCCCAATATATTACCATACGTTCCCATTATCTCGTACGTCGCTTGAGACATAAAATTTATGTGCAATTAAATTTTTATCAGAAATAAAATTTTTATGACAATAATTGAAAAGTTAATTTATTTCGAAATAAATTAGAAAAGAAAAATACCGGGCAAAAATAAAATAAAAATGTATTTATTTTTACAGAAGCCATAAGAGAGATTTAAACCGCGCAAAAAATGAAAGACAGTTATTCAATGACAGTCTTCCAGGCGTTGACACGAAGGAGGAGGACGAATGCAGAAGAAGGATAAATACAGACAGTCGTTAACGATCACCGAACGATTCTACGTTCGCGTGCGTAAAAACGCGAAAAACCGTTCCACTTCGCGATTAAACTCGGTCTCTCCCGCTCACGCAGGTGAGCCTCTTGCTCTCCCGCTCACGCAGGTGAGAACCTCTTGGCTCGATGTATCTAGCTCGGACTGACGTATACACGCGCGGTATACAAGTGTGATCCGTTTATTGCCTTCCCGGCATCGGTTCCGTTTCGCCGAGACTTCGACATCGTTAAACCCGTCCACTCGGGAAATAAAGATCTTTTATGCACGGAAATGCTGCGCGCGCATTCTCCGCAGATTAATTTTGCCATTTCGAGCTGAAACGTCGCTCGTAAAGAAAGAGTGCGCGCTCTTTCGAGGATTTAAAAGCATTATATGTCAAGTGCGATGTGGCTGATGATAACGAAAATAATACTCTCGCGTATTATTTGCCTAATAATAACATAATAATCTAGTTTAAAGCCTATAATAATATAAAGTAGTTACATATCGTAATATTTTTGACAAGAGGGGAGCACACTGGAGGGAAGGAGGTATAGACGAGCGCCACGACGCCGTGCAACGCATTGCGTATAACGAAAATAATACTCGCATATTATTTGCCTAATAATAACATAATAATCTAGTTTAAAGCCTATAATAATATGAAGTAGTTACATATCGTAATATTTTTGACAAGAAAAAAATTCCAAAAGAAGGAAAATAGCGTAGCACATGGAGGGAAAGAAGGAGGTATAGAAAATCCGGAGCGCCACGACGCCGTGCAACGCATTGCGTATAACGAAAATAATATCTCGCATATTATTTGCCTAATAATAACGTAATAATCTAGTTTAAAGCCTATAATAATATAAAGTAGTTACATATCGTGATATTTTTGACAAGAAAAAAATTCCAAAAGGAGGAAAATAGCGTAGCACATGGAGGGAAAGAAGGAGGTATAGAAAATCCGGAGCGCCGTGCAACGCATTGCGTATAACGAAAATAATACTCTCGCATATTATTTGCCTAATAATAACGTAATAATCTAGTTTAAAGCCTATAATAATATAAAGTAGTTACATATCGTGATATTTTTGACAAGAAAAAAATTCCAAAAGGAGGAAAATAGCGTAGCACATGGAGGGAAAGAAGGAGATATAGAAAATCCGGAGCGCCGTGCAACGCATCGCGTATAACGAAAATAATACTCTCGCATATTATTTGCCTAATAATAACGTAATAATCTAGTTTAAAGCCTATAATAATATAAAGTAGTTACATATCGTGATATTTTTGACAAGAAAAAAATTCCAAAAGGAGGAAAATAGCGTAGCACATGGAGAGAAAGAAGGAGATATAGAAAATCCGGAGCGCCACGGCGCCGTGCAACGCATCGCGTATCGCTTCTCGGAAATAATTAACCGTCCGCGATAAAATGTCTTAGGTTAATGAAACATCCTTTTGTGCACGCTATGAAGGGACGCCTTCATAAGCGGGCGGCGACATCCAACGCAGCACGGCAAATGACTTATTAGCAAAGTGACTTCGGAGCCGAGCCGAGCCGCAACGCTCTCCGGCCGCGAAAGAGGACGAACAAAAATCGGCCGGTTATTAACCGCCGGGTTGTCCGTCTGCGGACGACGACGCGATGACGACTACCGACGCGTCCGTTCTCTTACCGATTCGTGCCTGGCATCTGGTAGCTTGTATACACGAGGAGAACATACACTGTATGTCCAGGGACGGCGAGCCGCTCGTGCACGCTCGATTAGAAATGAAGCCGAAAGCGCGAGTACTTATTAATAGGATTTAAATATTAGCAGAATATGCGACGAGAATTCTTGATCCGTGAGACCGCTTCAAGATTGATTTGAAAAAAATGGAAAATATCTAAATATGTTTTAAAAATATTTCAATGCGATAAATTAACGTAACCGTGATTCAATGGGAAGATTTCTCTTTTCGCGTGTGTCTAATTTTTGCATAATATATTTTAAATTATGCCTCGAAAATTTATAGTAGAGAAACACGAGAAAAATTTACAATTCTCGTGTTGATCTATAATTAATAAATATTTAAAAAAATATTCTTTAAAGTTTTTTATGATATTAAATTTATCCTGTCTCGAATCAACGTTATTTTTTTATAATAAAAAATCATAATCGAAAACTCGCGGCGAACTTGTCGAAGAAAGGAGAACCGGCCCTGTGATCGAAGCCGGTCAGTGCCGGTCCGGAACCTATTCAGGTCGTGGATGGCGGTTTACGGTAAGGTCCACGGGAAGATTGCTTATTAGGGAAGGCGCGGAGAGCTACGCGGAGAGCTACGGAATAGAAAGGCCAGTGACAATTTGATAGATTGAGCTTTTTGTCGTCACGGCTCCGTCGTCGTTAGGGCCGGCACCGATGAAATTATTGCGTTTTTTGTCCGTCACCGGTCGAATGCCTAATAATGAGACGCATGCCATCTTATTTTGCGACCGATGGATGGAACGCGCTGTGTTGTATTCTCATTCTCATCTCTCGAAGGCTCAATATAAAAATGTTCTTAAGTGTTCCTCTCTCCCTCTTGTAATTTCTAAAAAATATTTTCTTATTAGAAAAAGAAATTCTACGTAATTAAATCAAAAGCATCATTTTTTATGAAAATACTTGTGGTATCAAACAAATGAATTATTTTTCTAAAAAGATGAAATATTATATAATATAAAAAAATTTTCTTTCCGAAATGTGTATTTAATTTTTATGACTTTTAAAATCTATGTTCAACTCGTACTCTTACACAATTTATAAAACAAATTGAATTTTTTTATCTATAAAATATATAAAAAATAAAATGAAAAAAAGAAAGAAAAAAATACCAAACGAAAATCGATATTGCTTTGCGCAGAATAATCGAAAGAAGATACGGATGTTTTCTCGTTTAACGATAGATACTGTACGACATTCAATAAGCATCTCGTAAAACGCGCTCAACAAATCTTACGAGCATTTTATTGCCGCGTAAATTAAGGCATACTGGAAAGAAGCTCCATAACATGCGGGAGCTCTGAATATCGAATCTGCATGTCTCTGAATTCCAATATACAATTTGAAATATACGTACATGATAAATTCGTAGAGTGCCATTATGCAAATGTGCGTGTTAATGCGGATAAAAATGCACAGATTAAATGCATACTATAATGCCTTCTTTTAATGGCATTCTTATTAATAAACAATTCATCAGTAGTATTATCACTTTTTGATTATGAATTAAATATTTATAAAGTACTTAAATATTTATAAAGTACTATAACGATAGAAATGATTGTTTTTATAAAATATTCGTGATATCAATAGTCATAGCAGCAATATCTTTTGAATTTTAATAATATTCAGTTCCATCATTTATGTATAATAAAAAAATGGGAGTTTTAATTCCTCGTTTTAAAGCCGAAATATAAATGTGAAAACGGGCATTGATTTTTCATATAAAAAATATGTGCAATCCTTAATTTTCTCACATATAACATGCCTATTATAGCTATTTCCCGAAAAAAAAGAACATGAAAAATCTGGAATTGCCAGAGATTTCTTTTATACTTGGAAAAAAAAAAGAAAATTTGTATGGAATTTTATTAAGATTCAGAAGATTTTTTTAAAACTCCTCTTTAGTTTTGCTCTTATACTGTAAACATAGTTGGCAAATCAAAATATGTGTTTAAAATATGTTATGAATCTATATTTTTCTTTATTTATATTAAATATTTTAACAAAATATTGAATATAAAGTGCACATTCTTTATTGTAGTTTTACGCAAATGCTTATGAAAATTATTCAGTCTTTTTAATTCACGTACAAGTATAAAACACTTGAAATTTAAGGACTCTATGTTTTTCTTTTTTGTGCCAAAAAATTTTTAACATTATTCTTTATCTTAAAATAAATAAAAAAGGAAAAATCAGGGAATTTCAAGGGAATCTTTTTTACAAGATTTGAATATGCAAACATCTTCTAAAAGTCTCTAATTTCGAGTACACTCATCGCATTCAAGTGACGAAACATTTACGAGAACAGAATCAAAGACACCTAGCGATAAAATGAAATCCATCCTAGAACGGTCCGAAGCGGATCCAAGCGGTTCCAAGGCACTAGTTTACGTCGCACGGAAGAGGAAAAAAAACCGTATGAGGTAATCGATGCGTGCTATGTATACCGACACGTGCGTGTGCAGCTACCGCGCTCAATTGACGCTCGCGCTAATTTTAGAGCGCACCGCGGCGCCGCGCGCGAGCGAGATTAATCCCGTAGACGCGGTGAATTAAGGCCGATCCGTATCTTAAGGGCAGACACCGAGTTCGGTATGAAGGGCACGACGAGACTGCGCGCGCGCGCGAAAGCCAACGATCTAATTAAGCGGCTGTGCAATTAGATTTTGCCCCGCGGATGTCCCAGTTTTACACATCGCTATCGTACGTACTATGCGATACGACGAGCAGCGAGGAAGAAGTTGCGAAACCTACATTGTACTTCGTACTTTGAAATTTTCCCATCAATCGTGACTGGATATCGTTAATTGCTAATTTCGAACAGGTTCTTCTGTTATCAATCAACCGTCGTCCGATTTGACATTCTCATTATTTAGTACCGACTATACTATTTAGTTTTGATTAAATTTTCATTTTGCCGAATAACTGATGTTTGGAGAAGAGAATGAAATATACCAAGTTGATCCCAGCTTTGATTCGGAAATTTTATTTTTCTTCTTTATTCAACGTCGTATCTTCGTTTCTTTGTTTTTATCCATTATTAAACTATTAAGAAAATGTTCGTATTAATCGCGAAAACATCAATCGCGAACCGGTTTCGTACGATCGGTATTTAATTAGCACATTCTCGTTATTTATTTACTAGCTAACCGGTTGTCTCAGGTTGTAACCAATCATCGGGAAAGAATCTATGTATGATAATTCCGGATTTAACTTTAAGAGTTTCGTTTATCTCGACTAATTACGCAATTAAATAAAATGCATTAATTAGAAGTATCAAACTGGTTTCTCAATACATGGTAAATAATTAAATCGACATTCTCATTAATTCTATTTATCAGTTACAGTTTTTGGTTTTGCATATTTTATGTAATTATTTCCAATAAAATAATTTGCACGATATATGTTTTTACATTCAACTATCTTTAAAAATTTTTTATTGGTCAATTGAACAATTAAAAATATTTCAATATGAAATCCTCTCAGACCTATAAAAATTATAGCATATTCAGACATATGTTGACTACGAAAATCCTGAAATATATGAAAGAAGTAGTGAGTGGTAGCTCTATTCTTGCGATTTAACTGCATCGATATCTCCCTAAAAGTATCGTGGTCGGAGCTGAGCTCGTAACCAAGTCGCGCAATAAAAATTCGTTAGATCTCTCATATAAGATACATTTTTATGCCACTTTCGGGCATGCGTGCGTAGATATAAAATGTTTCCGCGGAGCGCGTAATATCTTATATCGGTTGCACTTAGATGCTCGATTTAACTGAAGTGCAAGCACGCATAATAAAGAGTAACTCGCTCTCTCTTTCCGCATCCGAGCGAATATTATATAAATCACGCTGATAAAGGCGGGAAAAGTACACGCTCTCGTAATAACGCGATAATTAGATTTATTTGGAGGAATCGAGACGTCCTTGCATAAAAGTGAAATAATGGAAAATAGAAAATGGAGTCGGGGCAACAACAGAGAATCGCGATACTACGTGAAATACTGCGCTGTTTCTATCGAGATCGGAACTGATTCTTCCTCTACCGTGGATAGTTATGTTACCCAAATCGAACGCGGGGTGGTCGAGGGTTAAGGTTCGCCGCGTGCCTCGAATTTCAACGAGCAGCCCCCGCGAGTATCTCTCTCTCTCTCTCTCTCTTGATCCTCCGAAATAAAATCACTGCGCGTTATCGCCGTTAACGATCCGGATAGAATATCGAGGATCGCGTAACCACGCGCCGGTTATGTACCTCGGCACGGTCGCAATTTGTAGTAACTGTTTCTCTCGGAGCGGAATAATTTTTTTTTTCCTTTCGCAGATGCACATTTATTAGCGCGACCGTGCGCGTCGATGTGGACGCGCGGAAAATATATAGCAACGTCCGCAAATAATACCATATGCTATGTCTTATAATTCTGCGCGGACGAACGATTACAATGAGAATGAACGGGACGGATAATTCATGAGAGAAATAAAAATAGACGATCCTAGAGATCATATATACAGTTTCCGCGCGTTGCTCGTAAAGCTACGAACCAAGAGAAATAAACTTTCAAATGACATCGTTCATCCTTCTTGGTGCGCATTTGGAGCAAGTATCCACGTGTCAGTTTTATAATCTGTGAATTTTTGAAAATAACGCCAATAAAAATTTATAAAAAATATTAAGATAGTACCAAGATATATTATTGATTTTTTATAGGTTGAAGTTTAAGTTTCACTATATAATATAGATGCTTTTATTTATTAAATAAAAAATATATCATTAAATATGTTATTGAATAAAACTTTTTAAGTCGAAATATATAATAGTGTAGTATATATAATAGTGTGGTTGTTTTATCATCTAATTTATAAATATGCGTATTTTTTTTTGAAAATTAATAATCTTGACAAGACCAAGTAATTTTGACAATCTTACTATTTCGATAACTAATTAAAGATTAGTTTGGCACCTCGTGCAACGCTCTAGGCAGCTGCATCTCTAAACAGTTATCTCGCTTTCGATCGCACGTTCGAATGAAAGCTAAATAATCCCGGGCGAAATTACTTCTGATACGTACGTCCGAAGCCATCGGTCGCTTATACACGCCGTGGGCCGATACAAATTGCCTCCTCCGCCCACTCGGGCATCGTCCTTAATCGCGGCAACCAGATCAATCATTCGGCGCGATCTCGCGCGATAATTAATATCCAGGCGTCGCGATTTACGCGACGTAACAATCGCGGCTGCGACGGAGGGGGAGGCCGAAGACGGACCCCCTGGCGCAGCGAGGGCATCACATCCGCGAGATCCGGTCGCGTGGCTCTATTAAAAGCAACGCGTTTAAGTGACGCCGGTAACGGAGAGCGAGGCCGAACATCGTCGGCGCTAACGAGCGCGCTCTAACAAGGCGCTCGCCGCCCACGCGGTTTTTCAGGCTTTCAGGCCTCGTCGCCCGACTCCCACGGTGCAGCATCGACGTGGCGCCACGCCACGCTCTTTTCTACGAAGCACGATTGTTGTGACAAAACTGTAAATTGAATATCGATCGCGTGTGCCCGTAACTTACACGTTCGGTACGTTTCTGTGCCATGTCACCGGTCGTTAAGCCTGCGCGTCTAGGAAATGAGTTCCCGTGACTAGGTAATGCGGAGGCGGGACGACCTGGTGTCAATCGTGCAAGAAAGCGATACGAGACAATAAGGGGAAGTTTTGACATAAGGAAACGCATTTTGGGGAAGTCGAAAATTTATGCTGCTGCATCTCTTTCTCACTCATATATATCTTACCTTAATTAATTAATTTTTTTTTCAAAGATCACTTGCACGTAATCATTGAACTGCTCTCACACATAAAAAAAGAAAACCAAAAATAGCGTGTACACTATTCTTCCTATGATTTCGACAATTTTTTTACGACACCAAGACTTGACTACGCAAAAAACGGATTTGAAATGGCACGCCAGAAGATACGAGGAGAATTATTGTTGGCTTGGTAGGGCATCGACGATGAAGGAGACAAAATTACGTATAAGTAGAGAAGCTGATTGTTTTCGTGCTAGACGCGTATTTCAGGCCGCTGTCACCTGCAGACACGCTATCGCGACGAAATACTAGGTTCGCGGCGCAAATTACGCTCCGCACTGGCGACGGAACAGGATAGGATCGATATACGAATGACGATTGACCTCGATCGAAGGCTATAAAACTCACCGCCACCGTTCGCGCGTGATACAAACATACCCATAATTTTAAACGAAATTGCTGCTCATTACGCGTTATTACCAGTCCCGGGGAACAGTCATACTTTTCAATTAACCGACGTCGTTTTTGTCGCACGGCAAAACTTCGACCCACATAACTGTTAGTCATCCCGCGTTCGCGAGATGCGCAAAACATCGAATTGATCGCTCATTTTTAATAACGCGACACCGACGATGAGCGCGCAAAAGTATCGTTACACGCGCGTCAAATGATTTTACGTACAGTTCGCGGTTTGTAACAGCATATAGTTGCGGTCAAATAAGTTAACAACAATCATAGTCGAGAATAATCGACGCCATTAATGATATTATGCATTAATTAAAATCGCCAACGAGCAAATGAGTATCATTTACCGTGCGTATTATCAGCATTTAATTATTATTAAATGATTTAATAATCGATTGTATTTTAAATAACTGTTACTAATTTGCAGCGAAATCAGTCTATCGAAATGTTACAATATATATTCGCTTTCTTACACATGCAATCAAAAAAAAAAAATGTCATCCATTCTTTCTTCTACATAATATTATACGTATGTATCTCTTCTATCGAAATATCTTTTTTTACGATCTATTATGTCGTTTCATTATTAATTCTTATTATCTATTTATTACTATTTTTTATTTTTAGATTGATTTTTTATTTTAAGATTGATTCAACACTTTTTAAAATCTTTTTTTCTATAAATACGCAGCAATATTTTTGATTCAGTAAAAATATCAATATATATATAGTTTTGACTTGGTCACTTGTAAGATCTATATATTAGCAAGACCACAACCACACAATTATTACGGTCTAGTTGGCAGGATCAAATCACAAATGATCAAACGTGTCACTCACTGTGCATATCGTTGGCGTCTGTCCATGGACTTTGTTGCTATTGGAAGGAGGCTCCGGCCCTTTCGGAACATCCAGATGTGTCCGAGATAGTAGAGACGACGAAGTAGAAACGTTACTCGAATTTGGAACGTGACTCGTCGGTAGTGGCGTGCCAAGCGGAAGATCCGGACGGAAAAACCACGTAGGCCACTGTAACAAAAGAGTAAGCCATTTTTATATTTAAACTATTTAGTTTTCTTGTATATTTATTATTTATTTGTGATGATAAATATGCATTTTCTATAAACGTCTTCATTTTGTGATTATAAATATTTTTCTTCTTTTTTTTTCTAAATTTAAAATGTATTTTCCATTAACAAGAAATGTGTATGAGATTAATTTTTATAAATCTTAATTTTATAACAAAATATTTTTATTACTTAAGAGAATTAATAATAATCATTACTAATTAATTTAATAATTAATTTAATTATATATATGTATTTTTATCGCGTCAAAATAAAGCTTTTCTAACAGATTACAATAAATTTCTTTCCACGTAACATATTTAAGAATTATTTTATGGCAATTTTCTTTGTTGATATGCAATTAAATATGAGTTTACTTAAATATGTAATCTGATGGACTATACCAAGGCATTAACTTTTATTTACTTTTATTACTGATGACGATCTATAATTAGATAATAAACTAAATTATACGTTAGATGTAGACAGAGAAATTTATTTGCGAAGAATGAGAAAGATATATTTTTAACGATATACGACTCGGAAACAGCACATTATTGCAAAGAAATGAAATTATAAAAAAGATTTCTTTACATTCAAATTATCCACAAAGAAAGAGAATTCGAGCAACTCTTTAAAAATTTAATTCTACGACACAGGAATAATATTATCCTATTTTGCTTGTGAATAACCGCTCGTCATAAATATCTAAACCGAGATCTCGAGCACAATAGAGAGGTTAATAAGCGAGCTCATCCGTTTCATCGTTTATTACTTCGCGATGCAACCTAAGGGCCCTACCGTCCTTTCGGCGGATAAACGTCCCGCTCTAAGCGGAGCATTTGAGTGTCGCCGCGACTGAATATGAGCTTCCTAAGATAGATGACATAAGCCTCTGACCCTATAAGAAGCGCACTCGCCGAGCGCGAGGTCGTCGCGCGTGTGGTCCATTGAAAGTGTTCTTGCGGAGGAGCCGGCCCCGCTGAGAAAGAGAGAAAAGGAGGCTCTCTCGCGCCGCTACTCGCGGCGCGTCCCGTTCACCGCGATACATAAGGACTTTTTGATCGCCCTCGTCGGGGCCGCGACACGAATTCCACGCGATTAATCGCGGCCGCGTGCGCGATTCGTTCCGCCTGTGTACGTCCTGTAAAAACAGCCTCGCTACCAGACTTATCACTCGTCGTAACGCCGTTCTGTCGCCAATTTTTGCGAACGTTCTCTTCTCTCATCTTCGCCTTGCCGCGCTGCACCTCGAAGATAAACGAGTAATCTCCGTTAAAACATAAAGGATATTAATCTTGCGGTCAAAATTCAATTGTTCACCAATCGTGATTATGTATGTAACGTATTCCTCCGTTGAATCTCTGTGTGTACCGTAGAAAATCTTACATCACGCCGTTGCCGTAACACACCGTGTGTTTTAGTTATTTTCGTGCCAGAAGGTTTGGCATCAGCACCATCAGCCGCTATTGGTCACGACGCAGTGTGGAAAGTTGGTAACAGGCGGGGTGGGACACGGGAGGTAGAAGGAAATGATTTCAGGGTGGTCTGGCGAATGTCTCTTGTCGTTGGCTCGCGGGAGTTAACGCCAAAACCGAAATAACAAACTCCTAAAGTCCGTGAGTTAACGCGCTACTTCGCAACTTTTGACGCACGTGATATTTTCTGTTTATCGTAACGGTAGCCCGCAACCATAGAAATAATTCGACATCGATCAACTCGATATCAGCGTGGATTTTATCTTAAATTCTCTCAAATCCAAGTATCGATCCTCAAATTTCTAAAATAACTTATGACGTGTTTGGCAAAACATTAAATTGGTCTGTCTTCTCCTCCATGTCTTTCCGCTATTATTGTTAACACACATTTTTCAAAAAATTAAAATACTAATTTAATTTAACATTAAAATATATTAAAAATAATAATTAAAATATTAATTAAATATTAAAATATTAATTTTAAAAAACGTTTCGATTAAAATTATGCGAGACAAACTTTTTTAAGATTCAATTGTCAAAATATCTAATATGCACAATTATTCTAATAACTATGAAAAGTAATTACACATTCTTTGTTTATTTATCGAAAATTTTTCCTGAAAAGAAAAATCCAGCTGTAAATATATCGTAAAAGCTGTGGTTAAAAGTATTCAATGACTCTGGAAACATAAGCATTAGAGAGTCGAGATGTATTTTATCTCGCCGGCGTATACGATGCGAAGTATTATCACCATTTTTTTCGCGCTAGCATGAGAGTAGCAATGGTATTCACGCGAGCAAGCCGCGTGTAATATCGGGCGGACTATTTTTATACGAGGCATGGGGATGTGCTCTCGAAAAACGCGGCGCGGTATTCTCCAAATTCCACGCTGGCGAATCATCGTTCTGACTGGCCATGCGCTATAATATCCGCCCGAATATTCCATTTTTAGACGAGAATATCAGAAAAAAATTTCGTCATCACGGAAGAAACTATTCTACATTAATGAGATTAAATTAGATATTTTCGAGAAAATATAGTGCGTTCAATTTTCTGTGAATCATTCTATAAATTTATAAATTTTATATAATTTTTAAATAGAGAGAGCTGTAGAAGATCCTACAGAAATGAATATTTTTATTTAAAAATATCACGTAAGTTTGTTTCCCATATAGGATACTTATGACTACAAGTATTACAACATTATTTTATGTGTGAAAAGTTGAAGCTATCTATGAGACACATGATAAGTGCAACTGATTCTGCTTAATCGCGTGAGACTGAAGACGGTGTGTACTTTTTATACGGTGAACAAAAAAGTTCCCACAGTCACGAAATGTCACACGTTCGATTCGTGACATGGAACATGACTCTCTCTTTCTTTCTCTCTCTAATCATCAAGAATTTCTTGCAACTGGAAGAAGTAAAAAGTAAGAAGCGAGAAACCGAGACTCATTGAGCGGATTTTATCGAGCGAACAATCGGTTATTGAAAAAAATGTCTTGTTACACCGCACAAAAACATCAATTTGAGCTTACGTCATAGTTTCACTATACACGTGTTCCGAAAAAAAGATGCCAAAGCAGATTGAGTAACTATTGTAATAGTTACGACTGACAATCACGTGTAATATGATGCAATGTTTGCGGATGAATTTGTGACTCGAAACGCCGCAAACTTGTTTCTAATTTCTAATTCAATTCATTCCACAATATAATAAACGGCAGTGACGCGAAACTTTTTGCGGTCGTCGCGCGAAATGATTTCCGAATGTCTTTGTCGTGTATCTCGCGCTCAAATGAAATAAAACATCGTACACCTGTGCGTTTTCTCTCGCAGTCTAGATCACGAAATACCACGAATAGTAAACTCCACGACAAAAAATACATCAACTAGGTAATGTGTTTTTCGAGAGTATTTCGGTTATGTTGTCACGCAAAGATTAATATTCATTTAATCTTGATATCTGAATTTCCTCTATAAAAAGAAATACTTCCACTAGAAATATGTAGATTAATCATTTGTTAAGAAAATGAAATATCTATTAAAAATTAATTAATCATTAAATTAGAATATTTATTTAATGAGATAAAAATTCACGAATTTAATAAATTTCACGACAAAAATATATTAATCATCATAATCATTTTTCGAGAATGTCTTACATTGTTACGTAAAGTTAATATTCAATTTTACCTTTAACATTCGAATCTTTCCTACAAAAACAAATGCCTCCACCGAAGACAAATCAATTATTTGTTGAAAAAATGGATCTATATCTATCAAAAATAAATGAATCATTGTAGAGAATCTTTATTAACGATAAAAATTCGCGAATGTAACTTTAAGCGTATCGAGAGGCCTTGCGCGGCAATTTATCAGAATTTCACGCGAGCCGCGCGCCGCGAGAGGATCGCTTTGCGATTTTCCACGGTTACTCGGGAAGTGACATTATTCGCGCTGTGCGTCGAGCGGCCGGGGCCGCGAAGATGAACGGCTCGAAATTTCCAGACCCCGAAGGCCGCTACTCGCGTAATGACGAAGTGAGGTCGGCCCAGCGAGGTAAACACGAGTCGAACCGCTTCATTAACGAGCGGCCCGGAAGAAAGCTCGTCGACCGACTGCGTGTATTTATACGTTTAACGCGCGCGTGTAATATATACAAGCATATTGCGCATATATTACGTTACGAGTGGCGTAATATACGAACGCAATCTCTCCGTGGACAATGACGACGACGATGGTCGTGCGGATAATGACCGCCATCGTTAAAACGTCGTACCGCAAAAATGACGAATTTATACCTTCCTGAAATTCTCGTACCCGCCGAAATTGGCCTCTCGAGGACATGACGCTGATGAAGCATTCGTGTCTAAATTATAGAGAATTAACGATCCCCGAAGTAGCGGAGCTTATTTCAAGCGTTTATTTTAATAGAATTTCGATGATGTTTCTCGGAAAATTACGAAATATGCTTCACAGAGGCGATTTAAAGATAGATATCTCAAGTATTTCAAGTATTTTATAGACAATTTTCAAGAAAATCAGCAACTCTCGCACAAAGTGCACATATCCTCCTTTCTTTTACCTCACGGAGTATAGTCAATCTCGTGTTTCCCGGATGCGCAACGTGACATATGCGTGCGGTTCGAAGGAAATCTCAACGTCATACTCGATACTTTGAAGTAGAGTTGCACAAGACTCGAGACAAGACAATATTCGTAAAAATATTGTGTTGGTATTGAACAATTTTGTCTTGAGTGAATCTTTGTAAAATTTTGTTTTGAATTTATTAACAATTTTTATTTAATATTGAACAATTATTTAACGTAATCTTTATAATTTAAGATAATTATTTCTTATGTTGTTCATTTACTTCCCAAACACGATATATATGGTATGTATGCACAGTTTTTTGTAGCTAAATAATTGAGTAAAATTTTATTGTTTATTACAATAATTGCTTTTAAATTGAATATACATCTCTAATAGCTTCTAAATTTAATATAAATATTTTTATTTATTAAATAAAAAATATATCATTAAATATGTTATTAAATAAAATTGTTGAATTCGTATAGTATATGATTTTTTCTCATCTAATTAACAAATAAATATATATTTTAGCTTTTTTATAATCAGTAATCTTGGTAAACCAAATAATTTTGACATTCTTAATCTTGATAATTAATTAAAAATCTTGCTTTTATTTTGAATTTCGAGATAAGACAATATCAAGACTGATATCTCGTGCAACTTTGAAGCGATTTATGCCGGGAATAAGTGAAAATTATGGTAGTCCCCTCGAGGGGGTGTTATCCGGCCGCCGTATACGACTTGGTAGACGAACGGCATGCCGTTATGACAATGTCGGCTATTTCGGAGGCACCGCGGCGTGGCCTAATCACGCGTTTCGCCGAACATTACACTTACGTCAGCGCGATATCTCGCGACGAGTATCAATTTCGTGGGCGACACGCTACCGCGCGCGAGCGCGCCGCGGGATAACCCGTGCCGTAAAAGCGCCGAGGAGTTCAGGCTCGTGTTCGACCTATGCAAATCCGACGGCCGTATGTATTTATGCGCGCTCATCCTCAACCTCCGGCGCGCGCGAGACGAGCCTCCGAAAGCGACCGATCGATCCTTCCGGGCGTTGATAACGCGGTCGGCCGTAAAAGGAACGTCATTATCTTTAATTTACAACGGAATTATACGACAAACTTGAGACAAGTACCTAATAAAATAAACTAATAATAATAAATCAATTCAATTTTTTAACTTGAAAATATCACAATCTGTTCTTACAAACTATAACACATTTCAATTCCCTATATATTTGTAATTATTACTCACGTTGTTATCTTTAATTTAATAGAATTTATTATATATTTATTATTTTTATTTTATTTTATATTTTTATTTATTATATATTTGTTATTATATATTTATTATATATATTTATTATATATTTATTATTTTTATTTTATTTTATTTTTATTTATTATATATATTATATATTTGTTGTTATATATTTATTATATATATTTATTATATATTTATTAGCTTTATATTTATTATCTTTAATTTATGATAAAATTATATGACAACTTTGAGGTAAGTGGGAGAATATAAAATAATAATAAATAAATCAATTTATGCACGAATGTTCCTATACATCTCGATCCGTTTTAATCACGTTCTTGCAAAACTGTAACACCACTCGCGCTGCCCATATGTTCGCGAGAAGATCCGCGACGAGCGTTTTCCAAAAAGTCCAGAGAGTCTATAATTAGAGCGCGCGTGCCGCAACGCAACGCAACGCAACGCTCGCTCGCGCGTTTAACGAGCTCAAGTTTAACTCTACATTCCGCGCCGACGTACGCTCATTAAATCAAGGCAGCGCCTTATTGTCGCTTAACCGCGCCGGTTTCCGCGGCGCGGGAAGAAGCGAGCGTCGCTAAACGGCCGGCTAACCGCGCTCTAATCTGATGGGGGCCCCGGACGACGGTGCTCAGACGGTGTGACATCGGCGTGTCATGTCACAGTCTCGTGACTTCGCTCGGGCGACATCCGCCCGAGGGGAGGGACGGGGGATCGCGCGCAATCCGCGCATCAAAGCCACGGCGCGTGCGACACGCTATGTGCCGCCCACTTCGTGTCCCGTAATTGCCAGCGACAAAACGATCGGCGCGGGGCGCGCGCGCGCCATAACGTGACGACAAAACGCGTTCCGTCATGCCACCGGCAGAGATAAATAGAGAGGGTGCGAGAGGGGGAGGCGGGGGGACGGGGGCGCGTCACGCCGACGAATTAAACCGCGGAGCCTTGGTCGCGGAATTCCGCGCGTCATGTCTCATTACGCTCCTCTCGCCCAAGTCTGGGGACAATTTACGCCTGGCAAAAAAAAACCGCGCGCCTCTCTCTCTCTTTCTCTGTCGCGTCCGCTCCTGTCAGAGATGCATCGCGGAGATGTCTGCCGCTTATTGCACTTTGCGCACCCCCGTTATCATCTCTCGCCACATGTTCCCGGATCGCGTTTCTCAAAGATTCGGTTTCGTTCACGTCGCGTCGTGTGAGTCGCAGGTAGATGATAATGTGAACGGAAAGAGGAAACACATACACGCACGCAATATATGTATAGGTTAATGAGAGGCGAAAGCGTAGATATTAGGATGCAATTAACATCTTCATACTTTATTTCCTTAATTAATCATTAAGTTTCTCTTCTTTTGTTTGAATCGTCTTCACACTGTTGACTGAAAAGAAGATACATTATATAAACTGACAAAACGAGAGATATGAATAAATATTAAAAATTTGCAGGAATTATAAAATTCAAATATGCATTTATATATTTTTTTGTCATCAGTACTAATGAAGATTCTTCAGTAAAATAATCGAAACGTTTGATTAATTAAGGAAAAATATGAAAATGTTAATTGCATCTTGATATCTACGTTTTCAGCTTTGATGATCCTATTATTCTTCTTGCTCTATTATATTTCATATTATTATGTACGAGGACTTTTTCAATTTTACTATTTGTACAAGTAATATCATTCTTATGAAAACAAATTTGTTTCATGTGGTTTTATTATTATCTTTTAATATCTTTCCTATCTCTAGAAAATCGAGTTTCAATCTTATAATAGCTATGTAGATTAATAATTTAATTTCAATGCAAAAGCCAATTAATATATTGAAAATGTAGAGATTACGTTTTCTTTTTAGAAATCCGTCTAAAAGATGCACATATGTTGAAAATTATATACCGAGCAAATACAATTTCTGACAAATATACTTATTATCGCGTTTAATTGACTCTTTATTCTAATCATATATGTAATTAAATATAGTTGATTTACATTTTATACGTACGCGAATACGGGTCGTCCATTCCGGTTATATCGTACCGATCGTGATAACCGTCGTGACATTCAGTATGTTAAGACACCGATTAATGTGCTGTTACTCGACGATGAATTCCGCTCGATAAATGCCGCGACATACACCGTTGCTGCATAGACACGTATCCTTTCTCATACACCCAAGTCGGATCAACGCGCAAAGGGAGAAAAAAAAAGTTGCGCCAACGTCACACCGCGGATACGCGTTTAGATACGCAATCGCTCGCGGGAAAAACGCTGGAAAATAGACAGGTTGACGCGTCTCGCCGCGGAACATTGTAATTACTTTCAGTGATTTGCAGGCGTATGAGAAAATTCTTAGCGCCAACGCCGACGAGCCCGAGCTTCGCCTCGTCATCTGCGCGAACGCAATCTCGAGGGGAGGTACTCGCATACGTCTACGCGCAATGAATCACGCTTCGTGGACTGCGTAGAAAAATTCTCGCTTCGTCAAAAGGTACCGATTTCGCGATATACACGAGTAGCGGGAATTAGACTTCGTTGAAATATTATTAACGGGACTTCTGCAACGCTGATTAGTACACCTATACAACTCTCTTATGCTGGTTATTAATTGTCATCAACGCGTAGAGTTTCTACGTTTCTTCTCTTCCAGCCATATATATTTACGGTTTATTATTATTTTATACATATATTATATGTTATTTTTATGTTATATTATTTATATATAAATTATTATATATACAGGGTGTCCCGCAACTACCGCTCCATATTTTAAAGATAGATTCTCAGGCTAATTTAAAAACGATTTTTCCTCAGCGAAAATGTCGAAGAAGATCATTATTTTTTGCATATTCTCAATTTTTGTCATGATGTATTTTTCTACCTAAGCCTTAAATTAAAATTCTATTAAAGTAAATTCTACCTAAAATTAACTAAAGAATGTGACTTTATTAATATTTTATTCCCATAAGGCTTAGTTTGCGAAAAATCCTTTATTTTCAATCATTTATAACTCGAAAACTATTACGTGCTTCAACATTTTCGCTGAGGAAAAATCGTGTTTAAATTGGCTAGAGAATCTACCTTTAAAATATGGAGTAGTTGCGAGATACCCTGTATATATTATTTATATATATGTTAGATATTATTTATATGTGTATTTATATACATATATAAAATATATTATAGAACACAGTTGACTCACAATGTTCTTTCTTGAATATAATTTTCCTAATTTTATGTCTTTTCCCCTTTTTTTATATTTTCTTAGAAAATTCTTTTTTATTCTAGAATACAACCGATTATTGTCTATACTTATTTCTTTTTTTTATTAATTTCCTTTCTCTGTATTTCATAGAATCTTAAATTTACCACAGGACTGATAAATTTTTCTCGACGATTGATTATACCTATTCGGTATCAAACCGAGAAAATGCGTCGTGTTCCGGAGCGACCGCCCCGCAAACGTAATTGCAGCTCGCCATTTTTCCGAGGAAAGGAGGGACCGCGAGGACTGACTTCTGTCGACGACCTATCGACTACAGGTGCGTTATACCGTCTCATCCCCTCGGTCGTCACGTAGCGCGATGTCTTAAATAAGAAATACATTAATGTCATGGTAAGCAAGGAAGCGCTGATGGTAACAATTCGTGGGGGAAAGTCGTTGGCATTTCTCCCTCGTATATACGCATCTTTATATTTGCTTTTTCATAAATAATACATTCTGCATGCATGTGCTGTATTACGCATGTCGTGCAGGCGGTTCTTTAAAACCGTTTAAAGGAAATTGAGAATGTCTATTTATGTCGGAGAAAATGGCGATGAAGAAACTATCAGTTTGATTCTGTTTGAAATTAAATTTAATTTAAAAAAATAATAAATAATAAAAAATAAATATTAAAAAAATAATAAATGATTTTAAAAATAATGAGTAATTTAGAAAAAAAATAATTCAAAAAAGATGATTTTAAAAGAAAATAATGATTAATTTAAAGCAAAGAATGTGAATAATAAATCCAAAGAAACCCTCAAGGGCGCCAGAAATACGAGTTTAAAAGGCATTTCATTCTTCTTGAAACGTATACTTGGTAACTAATTGCAAGTGCATATCCGGGTGGGCGTGTACGTATATCCGGGATGCGCATGCATCTCTTCGTGTAACGAATACCGAGGACGATCCTTCGCGACGTCGCTCCCGCCGTTTTTAAAGATGTCAGCCGCCGGTTCTTCGGTCTCAATTAATTGCGCACACGAATTATGCGCGCGGACAATGCTATCGGGAATCTCGCGAAACCCCTGTGGGGCACGACGCGACCACACGCAGCACGCATTAATTCCTCTATTACGGGCATTGTAGGCCTGCGTATCTACCCGACGTACGCGCCGTTATTGCGTATACACCGTGTATACGCCCACATACGTGGCGCATTGGATATCCGAATTCGCGATCATCGTTGTAATTTTGTTGTTAACGAATTATCTCGTCATCAATGTTACTACAATGTAAACAATGTAATAAAAAAATTGAAAAAAAAGTTGAAGTTAAAAAAATAACATTTATCTATTCGTCAAAAATTTAGAAAAATAATTTTTTTTTTGTTACACAGATACACGTTCCGATCGTGTCTCTGTAAAAGAAACAAATAACGATGCGACTAAAATGTCGGAGCATGTTATCGGGCTGCAGTGACCGATGCGTTGCAATTCGGCTGTTGTTGTGAGAGTCATTTTACGACACAATGGTGGAAAATCCGCCCGCAACTCATGCTAATGGCGATATCACGAGCGCCATGGTCCATCATGAATAACACTGCGCAACGATGTTGTTGAGTATCGAACCGATGCGACGTCATTGTAACCCCGCCGCTAATGAGCCGGCCTCATTGTTATCTCATCGAGTTTTCCGATAACCACGTGATCTCAATAGGCGCGCACTACCCTCAAAACTCCGTTTCGTTGATACCACAGCTGATCACGCTATCGATATGTATTAATGAACGGGATTCCCAGCACGAAATGTGTGTGTATCGAGAACAAAATACATTTTTATTCATGTGAATATCGATAATATAATATACGTCATTCGACGTATTTTATTATTAATATTCGCATACCAAATATTTATATATTTCATATGTGAAAATCTTTCAAGATAGATCTTTCCATTCACTCACGTATTCGTTCTGTTTAAATATAATAATAAATTTTTTTAATTTCAACTCTTGCACACGCTTTAATAATTTCCAACTTTCAATGCAGTAATTCGGTCAAGCGCTGCAAGTTACTCCTCGCGAGACTGGTCTTCGCGAGATGTAAACGATGCAAATGCTGACTACCTGTTGAGAGACGACCGCGAGCGGGAAGAATCGCGAATGCGGAGGGAACGGGAGAAGAGAACCCAATTAAAGCGCCGAACGCGTCCTAATTAACTCCTCAATTACACGGTTCCCCTCTGATTTCGGGCAAACAAAGAAGGTAAGCCCGGGTCACCCGCCGAAGAGTGTATTCCCCGTTTCTCCCCTCCGCCACCCACTCGACAAACCTCTCCCCCTCCCCCTCCCTCCTCTCCCGGCTTGAATCTCCTGGCTTGTGCCGTGTTCCCTACACTGGTACCTTTCCGTACATCGCTCCCCTCAACCTCCTTTCCCTGAGGGTTCTAGGTACACATTATAATTGCGCATATTAAAATGGCGTCACGACTGCGCCAGCCATCCATCTAGCCAGCCAGCCGGCAAGCCAGCCATCTTTAATCAATAATGGAGCATCAGGGACCATGACAACAGATACCCTTTCCCGGGGTTTCCGTCTCGTGGACTCTCTCTCCCCCCCTTCCTCCCCCTTCTACCCCTAGGCAAGGG
This sequence comes from Camponotus fellah, assembly GCA_030586385.1. Lineage (NCBI taxonomy): Eukaryota > Metazoa > Arthropoda > Insecta > Hymenoptera > Formicidae > Camponotus > Camponotus fellah. The sequence continues at coordinate 2,092,733 of JAPIVC010001004.1, forward strand.
TTGGCAATCTTCCTCCTCGAGCTCGGGATACATTCGCGTCGTGTTACGTCCCTCGATCATCCCTTGCCCCTTTCCGTCTATCGACCCTAAAAGTCCGTGTAACTTGACGAAATGATCTCGTCTTGAATGTCCTCGCGGGGAGAGCCTCGCGATTCGACACGCTACTAAAATTCGCAGAGCTTGTTTCGAAATTGATTTCCAAACGTACGAGAACGCGATTCGTTTTCTTCTTTTTTTTCTTTTTTTCTCTGAGAATACGGATGCAACCTTGTCCCACACTCCTCGATTTTCCTATGGAAAAGCGAAACAATGACTTATCCGCCTACTTTTCTAAGCTCCCCTACAGACTTTCTCATATGAAGAGCGCGTTGGATTATTCACTAGCCGATAAGGCAACGGGCAAATTAACTTTGCGGCAAATCATCGCAAAAAAGAAGCAAGGAAAAACTCGTCGGTCTCGCGTGCGCGAAACAAACGCCAAGCAACACTTTCGCGTATGAAATATTGAGCCGGTAACAGTTGATTCTGCCGCATTACCGTAATAGAGCAATGTAAATACACGAGGAGGGACACGGAGAGGCGAGGAGCCCCGGACGGTGGAGAAGAGAAGCTCTCCAAGCGGAACGATACACGGCGAGCACGTGCGAAACATACACGCGTTTCCTCGCACGCATCGTCGTATCGCCAGGCTCTATATACACATATATATATGTAGCTGCGTGTGTGCATGTATACACACACACATACACGCGTGTCGCGTGCTATGGCTATGCTCTTGCGTGTACGTTCACGGCCATCGATCGGCCGTCAAGCCGTACGCACCTGTCAACGTGCCATTATACGTCCGGTACTTCTGTTTTGTGCACCGTGACACTCCGTGAAAATGACGGTCTCGGCTGACGCACAAGGATATATTACACGGCCTATTCACGCGATGCTAATAATGACCGAGATTGTAATAGAGAGTCCGTGCATTTCGCCGGATTCAATCTGTTGTTGCATCATTTAAGGCTATTGTATTTGTGACGTTCGCTCCCGTGACAGCTAATCTCGTGACTAAGAAAGAGACTCAAAATATACGCGAATGTGTTATCGACCATTTTAGGTCCCATTTTAGGTCCGAGCATCGATGGACCTTTTGTATCATGCATAAATACAATATATATTTCGCTTCTTTATTTCAATTATTTTCAATTATTTTACTTTCTCCCTTGATACAATATAATTGATATAATATATGATATAATATATATGATATAATATACTTAATTTTTTTTATTAAAATTTTTATTAAAAATATATATACAGGGTGTCCCGCAACTACCGCTCAATATTTTAAAGGTAGATTCTCCCGTCAATTTCAAAACAATTTTTCCTCAGGGAAAATGTCGAGACACTAATAGTTTTCGAGTTATAAATGATTGAAAATAAAGGGTTTTTCGCAAACTAAGCCTTATGGGAATAAAATATTAATAAAGTCACATTCTTTAATTTTAAGTTAATTTTAGGTAGAATTTACTTTAATAGAATTTTAATTTAAGGCTTAGTTAGAAAGATACATCTTTCAAGACAAGTCAGATGACAAAAATTAGGAATATGCAAAAAATAATGATCTTCTTCGGCATTTTCGCTGAGGAAAAATCATTTTTAAATTGGTCAGAGAATCTACCTTTAAAATATGGAGCGCTAGTTGTGCGACACCCTGTATATATATATATATATATGTATATATATATTTATTACTGTTATTTTATTATTATTAATTTCTATTTTTAAATGATTTTTTTTTACTTATCTAACACACAAATATAAATTAACAGATCCATATATCGAATAATAAAATAATCATCATGTTACAAAAAACGTTGTGCAATTAATACTTTCAATCAATATCTTAGAAGAAAACGAAACGTCTGACTTTCGTACGTACGTTTCCCGTTACCTTAAATCGCAGATCGATCGACGACGCGTCGATTCCGTTCTCGTAGCGAATTATCGAAAATAATACGCTCGGTATCCAGCGGCGATGCGGTCGAACGAGTCAATCGGATGAATCCAGGCGGCGAGGCTCGCGCGCCAAGCGGGGGATACGAAATTAATAGTGTCTATACGCGGGAACAAGACGAGAGCGAGGGCATTATCGTCCCTCGTTTGGGCATTGGGAGCGTGTAAAGGCATGATGCAGAGCCGAAGCGGCCGCGGTCCGGCTCAAAGCGACGATCCACCATTGCCGGACACGCCAGGGGCGCAACAGCTTGATACATCGTTACACGCTGTTCCTTCCATATGCCCTTCTGCAACATTCTCCCTGTTCCCCTTTCTCTCCCTACTGTCTCTGTGTACGCTCACACCACCGTGTTGCCTCCAACATCCCGTTGTCTCGTGTTCCCGCTGTATCGGTGCGCACTCTTGCTCCCCTCGACACCCCCTGCTCCAGCTAAATCCAAAGCCGAACGCCGACGCGGCGCTCTAATACGATCTCACGATCGACGGCACCGTGCAAGCCGTAAAGCTCGGCTCGCAACGAGGGAAGAGGCAGCCGCCTACGCGACCGGGCCGGTCTTTAAATCGCGCCGCGCCGGTGTAAAAGCGCGCTCGTGTTTTGCATTTTGCGTCGAGATGAGGGAAGCAGAAGATTCATGTTAATTCCTTCCGTACAATTTTTCATTTTTCAATAATTACCTCTCTAAACGAAAAAATGTATACAAAACAAAAAAGAAAAAAATAAATTATTTTATATTACTATAAATTAAAATATTATGCGTAAGGTGTTGCAGAATTTTTATCTCTCAATCGAGTAAGAATGAAGTAGAATTCTCGTAACACCGAAATGATGTGCGATCATACATAGAGGAATCTTTTCGTATAGCGAAGAATGCCGTGCACGTAGAACCGGTTGCCGAAGAACGCGAATCCCCATCGGACGGTAGTCGCGAGACGCGAGAAATTACGAGAGAAAAGAGAAAAGGAGAGAGGAAACATGCGAGCGAAACGGTGACACGGGCACGTATCCAGGAAATATACGAGACAGGGAACGACTGCTGTGAAGTTAAAGGCGATCACACACGGAATCGTCCGCGAGTTTCTCTCGCGTCTGTTCTCATGCGGATCAAAGTGAGGACTGAGAAAATCAGGAAGTTACATATGGGTAAAATGAATTTTTTTTTTCATCCTTTATAGGTTTTTTAATCCTTTATTAAATTGTGCATCTTAGATATAGGCACAAGCCAAGTTTCTTTCTCTTGTCAATGTGTATAGATAAATTTTATTTACACAAAGTGTAAATAAAATTTATTTATACACACTCAAATTAAAATTAAAATATAAATTATAATTAAAAAAAAATTTATTAATTTATTTTAATTTATTCAGTCACCTAGAAAAATTATCTTATACATGTATGTATAAGATAATTTTTCTAGGTGACTATACATGCATATATAAGATAATTTTTCTAGGTGACTGAATAAATTAAAATAAATTAAAATAAATTGTCCAAGATAAAGAAATCTGAAATCTATATCGTATATAATTTTACATTGATTATTAATCTTGGTGATTTAAAAAACGCGAACTGTGGACAAGAGATTACGAATCCACTATGGAACAACAGAGATACAGTCGATACGATACATTGGCAAGCTCAGGGTCAAGATGGAGCACACGCGTGGAGTTATGTGAACACGACTTAAAGCATCCAGAGTCTACGCAGAGACATCGAAGACGTGCCGCTGTTCGTTGCTTTATGGAGGCATCAATTACTTTAATATTCGCGGCTGTAACATCTCAGTGCAAACGCATACACGTGCCGCATAAGCGCGTCATTGCGGGTCGCGGTAGGTGTCAGCGATCGTAAAGTCAGCGCGCGGCCAAATGATGCTTTCGAGCATCTTTGGTGTCCTCGTAACATGATCGGCGCGATCGTGAAACACCGATCAAATTATGATGACGTTTGCCATGAAAGAGAGAGCAAGTACACGTGTTTAACGACGCCGTAAAGAATCACACGCTCGTATGGAGCAGTATTTAATCTCCGTAGAATTATCAGAATATCGATATAATTGATATATAGAGTTGTAACTCTTCCCTCGGAAAAGAGCTGTAGAGTTCTAAACATATTTAAAAAAATAATTAGGTCGACCGATGATTAAGTGCAAGAAAATAGGAATCTGAACTTTGAATCATTGAATCTTATGTGTATCATTAGTTTTGTCCAAAATCATGAAAAAATTGAGGGAAAATTTTATATTTTAAAATCAAAAAAATATAAGAATCGAAACATCGTAACAGAAAAGATCCGTATCCTCGCGAGATAGACACGTGCAGTGTTTGCTGGTTTTTTTATCTAGATGATTATCTAGATAAAATTATGTAGATAATCATCTACATAAAATCTAGATAAAAATCTAAAATATCTTAGATACTTTCTAATTTCTTCATTTAGTTAAAGATGATCCATTTTTTATTTAGATGATTATCTAGATAATTTTATCTAGATAATCATCTAGATAAAAAAACCAGCAAACACTGGACACGTGTTTCGGTGTCGACACGAAACCGATCATAGTCGGGTGAACCGATTATCGATTCGCGGCGATCATCCACGTAATTGCAACGTTCGATTTCGGCTAAAGCGAAACGATGATGAATGGGTGGTGTCGTTGAATGGCGGAAGAGAAAAGAGATCGCGCTCTCGGAATTACGAAAGGCGGGGAATGGCGCTCTAATGCAAATTGCGACTCGCGGAGGCGGAGGCGGCGGCGGCGGCATTTAATCGATCGTTGGAGCGTGTACGGTGCTGAGGTCGAGTGGTGTCGTCGGGGTCGGTCAATAAGAAGCGTATCTATCTCCTGCGAGCGGCGTCAATTACTTTAATGACAGCGATCATAATGCCAACGATAGCTGAGCGCTCGTGAGCCAATGTCAGCGCACGTAAAGCGTAGTGGCGGCCAATAAACGAACGTTCCTGTGTCTCTTTGTAACGTAATCACGAGGTTGGGTAACGTGTCGTCGCGATTACATTAAAATTGGCCGCGTTTAAACTCGTACGTGTATCCGTTCAAATGAACTCGTAAAAACACAGCGTCTCGGTGTATAATTTTATTTATTGCAATCACACAGATACATGCACACATATAATTTAATTTATGCTTGCAATCATCAATTTTTTTATGGATATATACTTATCATAATTTTGCATTTTTATGATATTGATCTCTCTGTATTTATAAATCTCTATTCTTCTCGAATTATACATTCTCGTAATGTTTACGACGACTTCGCTGTAAATACATATCCATGTTTACGTCACTAAAAGTAATTATTAATGATAAGTGATGCTAATCAAACCAATCAAAACGTCGAGCACATCACTGAGCGAGTAAGAAGATAAGCGCACGATAGTAAATGTCAAAGAAATTTCACATAGACACATATTCACGCATACAAATCGCTGTTTATTTTATAACATTGCTTTACTTTTGTCTAGATTTTGATTATTTTATTATTTGATATTTTTGATAGTGACTACAAAATCTGTATCTTATGATCCTATTCTATTAATTGATAATAAAAAAAGTAGCACATATATTGTTATTTCGCTTCCATGCAACTTGATCGAAAACATCAAAATTACAAAATAAAAATAGTTAAATCATAGATTATTATACACGATAATGATTATAAATTGTACTGCAAAACAGCGACAATTTATAGGTATATTTAAAGGTCAAAAACATACGCAAAAGTTAAAATTTAATTAAATTATAAAAAAATATTCTCTCAGCTATCACATTTTATTATATATCTCGGCCATTAAATTAGGAGACATTTTGCGATTGTCAACGCGATGGAGGACAATTCAAAGCGAGTCACAAGAGAGGCTCTTTCCAACCCTCTATTATCGATATCGACGAATGCAACGTCGCTAGAGTGCCCCTTTCGATAGTCATATAGTTTGCATTTTAAATATTCACAACATAATATGCGTGTGTACGCGTGCGTTCCCACGAATCTTCTATGCAGATCTCCGCTTGGAAACGCGCAAACGCACTCAATATCAATATCTTATTAATCGCAGAGAAAAAAAATTGCGCGATGCATTCCCCGCCCGATTCTCCTCGGCGCTTATGACATTTACGGGATCTCACCATGATCGACGGTATTGCGGCTCAAGAGAATAACGATATTATATAACCGGGAAAAGATTTCTCTGTGTGTATGTGTGTGTGTGTGCCGCCGCTAAACATACACACAATAAAGAATTCAGCGTATCGTTCTCTGTTAGTTTATGTCGACAGTTGAAAATACGCGGTTCTCTCTCTCAGTCGGTCGCGGCACGCGAGCAGAACTTAATTAAGCCGCGCGGCTTTTAGGTCGCGCGCGAGAGCGAGAGATTATAGGAGCGCGATTACGAAGAAACGCGATATCGCGTTACGGTCGACCGGTTAAAAATTATTGGCCTTTTTCTATGTGAGTATTTTATGCGAGAAAAAAAAAATCTCGAAGAAGTAATCTCGTCGACACGATTGCGCGTTCAATTCAAACTAATGCGCAATGATACGTAGGAAAAAGTGGATCATCGTGCGACTACGTATAAAAGTTACCATATCGAGAGAAAATTATTTATATCAATATCAAAAAATGTCGATGTTTTATCTCATATCAGATAAACATATCAAATAAACATCAGATAAACATATCGAGGAGAGTTTACAAATATTAAAAAATAATTAAAATAATATAAAAATTATATATTTTTTCCAGGCACACGAGTTCCAAGAGTTGCTTTATTTCGAGATAATAAAAACGCAATTAATTATTCAATCATTTTTATGGTTAATTAGAAAAGTTGCAAATTTCTCAGCGATTAATTAATTTCTCGTCATATTTGATAAGGGCATTAATGATTAAAATTGAAATAATAGGTGGGGGATATTAGAACTTTCTTTCGACGAAATATTGGCTGTGTCGTTCCCGTATATTTGCTAAAAGACGAAACGTTAGCCGTCGACAGTCGCATGATAGGGCGCGTGCGCGCCGAAACCGCAGGCCTGCAGCCGCTCGCTAATTATTTATTCTTCGTTATGCCCTGCTTCCAACATGGGGTGACGATACCCTCCTTTTAGTCATGGTATGCGACTCGTCTAATCCCCACGATTGTTTAGGAACGTTGTTATACCTTTCCACAAGCGTGGCTGAGATTGATTACATTTCTCTTCACTTTCGTCTGCCTCGTCAACATGATATTAATGTTGTTCGATACTTTACCAGGCAATATTATTGGCTTCCAATCTAATCCTCTTCCAAGGAGAAGTGTGGAAATGCAATAAACAGTTTATACATATGCGTACATATATCGGAGCTTCGTAATAGGTATTATATTTTACGTTGGAATTAATTAATTTCGCGGATTCAATTAACATTACAAGCTCGGAGAAAAATGAAAAGAAACACGATGAGAAACCATCGCTAAAGATGAAACGGGACGCGCCCGAAGGGGGAACATGAGGAGTTAAATGCTCGTCATTAATTATTCATGCGTTGCAAAGTGACATGCGCCAACACACGCGCGATCAGTCGCACGTGGAGTGATCGGCGACGTACAGACTGGTAACGAGTGTGTCGTATCCCGTGTCATTGAGATGCCGCGTGTTTTGCGCCGGTAAATAGAATCGCGCCTTTTATTGCGCGTCAACCATCGTTAAATAAGCACGTGTACGCAGATACAGATTCGCATATGTATATATATCAGTGATTCCCAAAGTAATTTTCTAATCTCTTTTAGAGCAAATATTTCATCAGCGCTCTCTCCAAAGATAATCAAAACTGAGGCAAAAAATTATTAATGAAGTTATTTTCTTAAAAATAATATAAAAATATAATTGCATAAAAGTAAGTATGTAAACATTAATTAATTAAGGGATTATAAAACATACAAATATATTTTCCCCTCACGAATCAGAGCAGATACCTGATTTTTTCCTTGTTTTAAAAATAAATCTCTGATACATGTTTGGAATATGCAAAACATGTTTTGTGAAAATTGAAATTTTTTATAAATTAAAATTCCAATTAGTCCATTATTTTAAATAAACAAAAATGTAAATTTTTACAAAAATTATTTTTTCACATTCCACATATGTATCAAACATAAATTTTTAAAATAAAAAAAAACAATGTCCTATCTAGTTCCTGACAAGAATGTCAGAAGGAATATCACAAAATTCATGATTTTTAGACAATAGATTGCGTTTAAAATATTCGAATTTTAAATAGTTCTATTATAAATACAGCTATCGCTTTCTTACCACTTCCTTATCGTTCTCCATTGACTCTTCTAGCGCTACTACTTTGGGAGAATCACTGGTATACATATACATATCGAAGTCGCACCGCGACTTTACACAGGCACTACTTAAACGGCTTTATGATCCGGAAAACTCGAGCAAGGCTCAAGGGCAACATTCCGAGGAGATTCCCCGCGGGTCGCCGTTATAAAACGCGAAGGCCCGTGACGCGTTGCGATACGGGAGAGAGGAGGGAAGGGGCCGATGATGAACAACAAACGCCATTGTCTAGCGTGTTTGCCGACGATGAAAAGCGTGGCGATCAAATGGCCGACGACAGCTCGTTTCCCCGACGACACGAGACGAATCGCGGGTACCCGGGCCCGGGCATCGTCGCCGCCGCAGCCGCAGCGCCATGTGTTGCGCTCAATTGGACGCCCTTCAGGTAGAAAAATGCATCGGCGTGTCCGGCTCGCGCACGCATCTGGCGAGCGGAACCGCTTCGGGGCATCGCGGGCCCCTCCGACATTGGAGGCGTGCAAACGTATTCCTTTCTTTACCTCGTGGATCCCGCTGGATCAGCTCTCTCGCTGGCCCTCCTCTATCACCCTTTTTATTTCCATTTACGTCCGTCCGCAACGTGGTCGCGCGACGACGTTATTCGCAAATTGACGCGGTTTCGCGTTTAAACTGATGTATGGACGTGTCGGCAGGATTATATACCAAATGATCGATGAACGACAAAACGCAAAAACGTCGTCGCTTAAATTGCGCACGATCTGCATTCGTGCCACGCGACGGAGTAAATTTGCTTGCGAGAAAACGGATCCAGCTTCACGAGCGAGTGTTTGTGTCCATGCTCAAGATACTTTTTTTTTTGTGTAACAAACATCTTTCCAAGTACATTTGTAGAGAGAATATATATAATATGCATAAATTTTCATATTATTCACGTATAGTTATATTAAGAAATTATTATACGAATATTTGTTATTTACAAATATTTTCGCCATAAAATTATTTATGGCAAATTTACGATGAAAAATTATCATATAACTTTCTATTCTCAATAGTTTAAGCTTTTCTATAATGTTCAAATAACATCATGATTATATTATTTTCCAATAATTTTAATATAAATAAGAAAAATTATAATATTATTAATAAAAGATATGTGATCTAAAATTTGTAAACAATATTAATCTTTTCTCTGTACTTTTTATATATTTTTATATTATCTATAAATAAATATTACGTGATCGTAGATTACACGCTTACGCATATGTTAACAATGTCATCATATGTGGCAGATAGAATAACTGCAGTTTTTTATTGATAATATAATGGGAAATAACTCGAATAAAAATTACTCAATGATACATTGTCGAGACCAGTTATTAAACTATTTTTTTCTAAACTAGTTTTTCTTTGTGTGACTACGAATGCGAAATGATCTACGATTATATTCCAATATAATCGAGGAAGTATTTATCTTTAAAACGATCGAGAAATAATTGTCGCGATTAGCATTGATGACCATTTTTATGCTGATATATCGAGAGAGAGAGACAGAGAGAGAGAAGCAATAAAATATAACTTAATGTTAAATTGGAAAAACTAATATCGCAATTCTTTTATATTATATATGCATACGCACGTGTTTCGAGAGCGGTAATTTTCTTCGAAAAATTTCGAAAGAAATGCCGCGGAACTAAATCCCACTCTTAGAAACGAATCGGCGTCGCAACCCGCGACAAACAGCAAGGAAAATAAGGAATGTCCCACGCTATCGCGACACCGATCACTTCGCCTGGTTGCTACGTAGTGCGCAGGTGCGCGAGCAAGTTCCCGGTCGCGAAATTTATAGACTGATTCGCGCCTTCGGGTTTGCGAGCCGACGCGACTCCAGGAGTAAGATCCGGAGAGAAACGGAGCCGAAGGGATCGGCGTCGATTCAATGCCCTTATTCGTTGCGATCGTACGTTACTGAGCGTTATCTCGATACAGGTGCGTACCCGCGGAAGATGAACGCGGTCGTTAAGCTCGGAACGAAACGGTATGCTGATGAGGGAGCGAGCTGCAGCGGTGGACTTATTGCGGAGCACTTTCCTGGGCCCGGATAATCGGCTTTAAATGCGACGATAGCTCTCGCCTAGTTCGGTCGCCCCGTTTTGGAGCGATATCGCAAGCGTCTGAACGCGCGTTTCTGGAGCACCGCCTGGAGAATCGTCTTGTTACAGCGAATCTCGTTTACATTCGAGTATAGAAAAGAGCTCTATATAGTACTAATATAATAACAATAACTCTCCGTCCGCGAGATTATTTTTACTAGTGATCAGCAATCTATTTTTCAGCAAAAAAAATATTAAAAATATATTATTAATTAATCCAACATATATAATTAATAACATTAATCAAACATATATATTTTACTAATATTGCAAATATATATTTTGTTTATCAAATATATATAAAATATAGAAACTGGGGATCAGCAATCTATTTTTCAGCAATAAAAATATTAAAAATATATTATTAATTAATCCAACATATATAATTAATAACATTAATCAAACATATATATTTTACTAATATTGCAAATATATATTTTGTTTATCAAATATATATAAAATATAGAAACTGGGGATCAGCAATCTATTTTTCAGCAATAAAAATATTAAAAATATATTATTAATTAATCCAACATATATAATTAATAACATTAATCAAACATATATATTTTACTAAGATTGCAAATATATATTTTGTTTATCAAATATATATAAAATATGGAAACTGCTTTCTAATTATTTAAATTTCTGTTAAACTCAATTATAATTAAAGATATATAATTTAGTCAATCTTATTTATATATATAGAATTTATGAATATTTATCGCAATCTTTCTCACGATGAAAAAAATAAATGATAAATGCGTATTAAACTTGAAAATAAACGCAATATCGTGATATCGACGCAAATTAAGATCGTCAAACAGGTATTTCTCGCGGAACGTTTCACCGCATGATACCCAAAGCTAATGCATTTCTCATACTTTCCGCGAGCGAGCAAGCGATAGATCTCCCGTGAAGAGTGAGTCACGCCTAGCCGATCGACGCCGATCCTTACGATCAGCTGATAAGGCCGTTCGTGCGAAACTCTTTATAAGCGTTAAATCCCTCTACAAATACATCGATTCGCGCAACAAACACAACCGAAAGCCGCTGTCGAATCGGCTGTTACCTGCCCGAAATCTATCGTTTCACGAAAAGCCACCAGTTGAATCCGCTCTCGCGTCATAAATTTGGAAACGCGACGAAAGTGCCATAAAGCGAAAGAAGCGGATCGGGACGGCGCGCGCCCGCTAATCCGACCCTCGTCGAAAACTGCGAGGCTAAAATCGGCAAGTTCGCCGAGCTAATCGTCGCCTCGTAAATTAATGCGGCCGCTTAACTGAAATTTCGAACGATATTTATCGCTACCGCTTTTGCTCGCTCGCTCGCTCGCTCTCCCGGTCGGTGATAAATTATAAGAAACGGCGGATTACGTCATAATGGACGCCGAGCACGCGCATCTGTTTTACGAGCGCTAATCGTCGAGCGAGTCGACCTATCCCCGGCCGCGTTTTCCGCTTACAAATTGGTCGAACTCTCAATGAGTCCTGTATCACTCGACGAGTCGGGAAAAAGGAAGAGAAGGTAGGTGGAAAGGCAGGAGGGGGAGGAGGAGAGAGGGGTTTCATTTCGAGGGACGGCGAAAGGGTGCGCGCAGAGTCCTTCCCCGAGGGGCAGAACCACAGCCGCGATGCGTGTAATCACTGTAATTTCGGCCAGAGCGCAATTTTTGGCCGGCGATCGCGACGTCTCGTCCGATTTCATTAAACCTTCATTCCGACCCGGCAATTTCAATTGCAGTCCCGTACACAATGTCTTACGGAAGCAAAAAATCGTGGGAAGCGAGAGAGAGAGGGGGGGGGGAGAGAAAGAGAGAAAGAGAGAGCTGCGGTATATAAGATTATCACCTTTAATTTTTCTTTAAGTCTCTCGTTTTATTGGAGTAATAAAATTATGTCGAAGCATAGGATAAATAAGTTTACTGATGTTCCGTTATTACTTTTACATATACATATATATGTTATTTTACGACTAATATAAAAGTAAAATTACTTATTTGATATTAAAAATACGATTGGAAGCCTACTTAATGTTATTCTTTTAATGTTAAGAAATCAGCGATTTCGATTAACATGCTAATAAAATTATTTTCATTTATACTTAATTTATATTTATAAAAAAATGTATCGATATAAATATATGATGACGATTAGTAATGAAAAGATTAATATTAGTACGATAAATAAATTTTTACCATGCAACAATTTAATTGTAGCAGATTTTATAGAATTTTTTTATTTTCTACATGTACTTTTTTGCTCATAGCCCTCTTTCATGTATTATATATCATGATCTATTTTTAGCAACCCAATTTTTAATCGAGAAAAATATCGCTGTTCGAAAAATTAGATTTTCAAACTTAAAAAATAAACGAGAAGCATATCTAATTATTTTCTCAACTGTATAAAAGCTATAGTTATATGAGTCGATTACTTGAATCACGAAGAGAAAGTAAAATACAAAAATATATAATTTATGATTTTAACATAGATGTATTTTAATATAGATAACAGGATTCTAGCGATATGCTAATCATTTTTCATCATTTGTATATTTTAGATTCTGCCGAAATCAACGAAGAAAAATCGCGCAACGTTTCGGGAAACTCGGATTATTAATTTTTATCTGTTCCATCCATATGGGATGCATTTGTGCAACATTGTACACGCTTCGACGTGTTGCACGGAAGATTAAGAAATTTCGACGATTTACGATCGCGCGGATCCAAGTAATGCGTCGCTCGCACGAAACAGAGGATGCAACAGAGGTGCCGGTTGCGTGCTCGGAAATCTTACCCTCCTCTCTCGGCGATGATTCGTACGCGCCGGAGGGCGAAAAATGAAATTTCTGCCGCCGCCTACGTCGTCATCGTCATCGTCGTCGATACTATCTCCATTCTCCGATTACCGATCTTATCGAATCGCAATAAGATCGCGCGATCACGGCGATCGAACGCCGATATTCCCGCTTTCGTCACAGGGCTATTGTTCCCTTAATAAGTGCCACACCGTTCCGAATAACCGCATAATCCAACACGAGGTAACATAACTAATGCATCGCGCGATCGAGGCAATTTCTCTCTTTTCGCAATCTCGAAAAAAATGCGCGACGCAATTTCAATGATTCATTATATCCAGTTTCTGCCAAACCTGAAAAAGCCTTGGAACGATGAAAGGCTGCGAATTATCAGATGTGGGAACCGCTCCAACAATCTCTTTAACATTCATGACTTTAAGATACAAGAATAGACAACCTCCTTTACGACTGCTGTTGATTACCATAGAGATTAAATTGTGGATTCCAAAGTACTATCATTATATGATAGGAAACGATAATAAGAGAGAATGCACGCACGAGTTGTATTATTTAGGTAACACATAACATCTCCCTCCTCCTCCTCCTCTCTCGCCATGTGATTTCTATTTTCGAATATTTGTAACTTAACAACTAGTGTCAATTTTACACGTCCAGCAAAAATAATATATTTAAAAGTAGTCGATTTGCCTTCGCAAAAATTGCGAATTTTCTATCAAATATTTAAGAATGAGATAAATCGCGAATGACATTTACATAACATCTCTCCTCCTCTCCCTCTCTCGCCATGTGATTTCTATTTTCGAATATTTGTAACTTAACAACTAGCATCAATTTTATATGTCTAGCAAAAATAATAATTAAAAGTAGTCGATTCGTTTTTGCAAAAATTGCGAATTTTCTGTCAAATATTTAAGAATGATATAAATCGCGAATGACATTTACATAACATCTCTCCCCTCTCTCTCTCTTGCCATGTGATTTCTATTTTCGAATATTTATAACTTAACAACTAGCGTCAATTTTACACGTCCAGCAAAAATAATACAATTAAAAGTATTCGATTCGCCTTCGCAAAAATTGCGAATTTTCTGTCAAATATTTAAGAATGATATAAATCACGAATTTACATAACATCTTTCCTCCTCTCCCTCTCTCGCCATGTGATTTCTATTTTCGAATATTTGTAACTTAACAACTAGCGTCAATTTTACACGTCCAGCAAAGATAATAATTAAAAGTATTCGATTCTTCGCAAAAATTGCGAATTTTCTGTGAAATATTTAAGAATAAGATAAATCGCGAATGACATTTACATAACATCTTTCCCCCTCTCCCTCTCTCGCCATGTGATTTCTACTTTCGAATATTTATAACTTAACAACTAGCGTCAATTTTACACGTCCAGCAAAATTAAAAGTATTCGATTCTTCGCAAAAATTGCGAATTTTCTGTCAAATATTTAAGAATGATATAAATCGCGAATGACATTTACATAACATCTTTCCTCCTCTTCCTATCTTGCCATGTGATTTCTATTTTCGAATATTTATAACTTAACAACTAGTAGCAATTTTACACGTCCAGCAAAAATAATATATTTAAAAGTATTCGATTCGCCTTTGCAAAAACTGCGAATTCTCTGTGAAATATTTAAGAATGAGATAAATCGCGAATGACATAACATCTCTCTCCTCCCCCTCTCTCGCCATGTGATTTCTATTTTCGAATATTTGTAACTTAACAACTAGCATCAATTTTACACGTCCAGCAAAAATAATAATTAAAAGTATTCGATTCTTCGCAAAAATTGCGAATTTTCTGTGAAATATTTAAGAATGAGATAAATCGCGAATGACACTTACAATGACACGTGAAACGAAAGAAAAAACTTACTGGCATCGGCGGGTGTAGGCCGCGGAACGCAGCGCTGCTCCACTTGCGCTGCCTGGCCGGATGATAGCCTCTGTTGTAGGCGCTGTTGTTCTGATGCGGTGGATGCTGGTGGTGATGATGATGATGATGATGATGATTGCCGTACGACGTGCGCAGGGTGGGCCGGAAGCCCGGGTACGGCACTCCGGCGTTGACGTGTTGAAAGTCGCCGGGGTCGAAGCGCTGATGGTGCTCCTGCAGGAAGCCGTCGTTGGGGATCGGCGGCATCCTGCCGTAGGCGGCGTGCCGATCGACGTGCGACACGCTCTGCTCGTGTCCGTCGGCGATCTTACCGATCGGCCCGTCCGGGGAGGGACGTCCGGCCGAGAAGGACGACGACGACGTCGCCGGCATCATGGGCGCCGGATGGTGTTGCCCGTAGAAGGGCGGGAAGCCGAAAGAGTTGGGCAATCCCACGGGACGGTATCCCGGTTGACACTGGCCGAGAATGTCCGGGACGTATCCCGGCTTCTTGTCGTTGAAGCGATAATTATCGTTGCTCGGCTGCCGCTGATAATCCTCTCGGGGCTCGCCTTTAACCTCGACGCCGGCCTCCGTGGGCTCGGGCATCTCGATCTTGATCCTCACGTCGTTCCTGTCGGCGACGGGCTCGCTCTTGATCGCGAAGCCGGCCGGCGATCTCGCCGGAGGACTCGTCGCGGCGGAGCCCTCGTCGCAGCCACCCACGCTGGCCTGCTGCATCCTCGGCGGATTCACGCGTCGATGCCACGGTGGCGTTCCTCGGCCAGCCACGACGGCGTCATCGCCTTGCGAGTTTGATGGGACGGGATCGTCGATTAGTATTGTCGTCGATAATCGTCGTCGATCGTCGCCGGATGTCGATTAATTACGGAATTGCGACAGAAAGACACTATCGCGAATGACAGGGGAATCGAGGGCGCATTAGTCGGACGCGAGAGTCGCGTGGATCCTGGAGGCCCGGCTCCAGTCTTGAATTTTTGCGACTCGGAGGAGAATCGAGGCACTTGAAGTCTGCTGCGAGAATCGCGTGACGTAACCTCGCGTAGGCGCGAGAGTTCTGTCAACGTCGAGCGCATCCGCAGCGCGCTGTAAGAACATAGCTGACGTAGGCATTCGTTATTCCCTTATACCGCGGGAGCACGATCCTCCTGGAAAAATGTCCGCGTGGAAGCGTCACGCACGACGCGCACGCACACGCGTGCGAGTCGTCTCCCGGGACGGGGCGTCGTCCGCGGACGCGTGGATTTCGGTCGCGTGGAGGGGAGGGCAAGGGCGGCGTGACAAGTTTCCGTGTCACGTGTCCAGCGACCTTAAGCCCCGCCTACGACTCCGATTTCCTCTCGGATCGTTACCTGGTCACCGCCGCTGGCGACGATCTTCCAATCTCGTTGTTTCCGGGAAACCGGGAGTCCCCCTTTCGACGAGAGGAGCGAAAAAAAAAAAGAGGACGCGTGACAGTCCTCTCCCCCTCGACTCCCGCTCTCTCACCCTTGTCCACCACCACCTTCTCCTCCTCCTCTCCGCTTCCCCCTCGTCCTCTCCGCCTCCCTCTCCTCTTCTGCGACAAACCGCCGAGCGTGAAGCACCACGCGAACACCGGACGCGCGATTGGCGCGTTTTCTTGCCGGCGCGAGAACTCTTTACGGTACACTGCCTCGGAAACGCATCGCGAATCTCCCGCGCGGAACCGCGTTAAGTACCGGACTGAGACGGTTTCGCGCCCTTGCGCCTGTATCAGTGCGCGCTGTCCGCCGACTCGCGCGAGGACACCGTGTATAAACGCGGCACTGCTCGTCCCGGTCGTCTTCGTCGTCGTCCGCGAACAACCGGCGAGGAGAAACAACAGCGTCGTCCGCGGCGCGAAACACGCAACGGGGCCCGATACGCAAAGGAAGGCCGGCGGCCTCGGTCGAGCTGATCGCGTACGTACGAGTTTCGTTTCACGCAGCGTGGAACTCTTGGCGGAGGTGCGCGGCGCGCGGCGCGCGGCGGCCACCACCAGTCGGCGGAAACGCCCGAAGTCGCCCGAGGTCGGCCGAGCGTCGACGCGTCTCTCTCTCTCCCTCCCACTCCCGCGCGCTCTCTCTGCTCCTATCTATCCGCAGACTACTTCAGCCGCCTCCCGCCTTTCGCGAGCGACTACATCGATGCCGCCTCCGCCACCGCCGACCGACAGCTCCGACGGAGTAGAGTTCATCTTTTGTGAGATCGTCGGCTCTCTGCCGAGAACGTCGTCTCGTTATGGTAAAGAATCATATTTTCGTACTTTGTCGAGGTTCATGTATGTGTGTGCGCGTACATAAGCTTTCCCGGACGAGAGGACAATCGAGATATCTCGGAAGGTCGTTAGGATAAAAATAGGTCTCGTACAAAATCTTGTGGCTTTTAAGATCGTCCGTAATAATACATTTGAATCATTGGGCCTGTTCTTTTTAGCTACACTGCTACACTAGTATAATTAGAATGAAAAAAAGTATGTTTGTCTCTTTTTAACTTATTGCACTAGTGCAATAGTGCAGCTAAAAAGAACAGAACTATTTAGGGTTAACATTGGGTCTATTCTTTTCAGCTGCACTGCTGCACTAGTGCAATTAGTAGAGAAAGAAGATATGTTTATCTCTTTCTAACTTATTGCACTAGTGCAGCAGTGCAGCTAAAAAGAACAGACCCATTTTTTGTTTATGTACACACATAAATGTACATGATGTTTATATTTGTCACTGTTGATGGGCGCGTTGTTCGATCGCCATTATTATATAGAAATATGAAAATTGAATATACGTATATTTTGACGTCATGTTACGATATATAATATTAATAATATTTCATGAAGAATGGAAAATAGATTAAAAACCTGGACAGCGTCATCGATCTTGGAAATATATTCAATTTTATTCAATTTTAAATACAGGACTAAACCTCCCGAAATTGCATTAATTTAGGTTAGGTTAGGTATAGGATTCACCGTCGAGTTCGAAACGAATCAATGCAAAATTGCACTGCAAATTCGGTAATCTATGAATCTCATGTTTCGATGCGTACGTTCATTATAACGATAAAAGCGTTGCTCGCGATATAATTCGCGTTAATGCGTCCGTTCTAATTTATCGACGATTCTACTGTCGTCGGATTTAAATTCCACGTTTTTTCTGCGCGCGCGTGTGTATGCGTATGTCATGTCAATCCTTTTTTCCCGTCGCTACTTTACGTCGCTTGCACCGGTAGTTTCAATGAGAACCGCCGGGGCGCGGGTCTGCCTGTATCGCCGCCACACGATATATCAGGTTACATATCCGTTGCGTCATGTAAATTGATACCTGTACACGCTCGTACACCGATCGGGCATTTATTTAAGCCATAAATTATCGTAACGTCGATTGGACATGCACCTAGGTACGATTTTACTAACCAGACCGACGACGTTGTACACACATGAAACCGTAATATACACGGAGAGACAATAAAACACGTCGACGCAGCCTCAAGGATTGTCGTCGCTAAATAATTCGCACGGATTTCTAAGCTAAACGAATAATCCACGCGGATTCGATAGCAAATAATCGTAATATTTTTGTCAAAAATTCAAATTTCCTCGATACATATCGTGTCTTATTGGCGTTTCCATTTTTCTTTATGCATTATCTTTATCGCATTCCCTCCTTCTCCCGTTATCTTATTTTTAATCCGCCCCTTAAAAAGGATTGTCGTCGCTAAATAATTCGCACGGATTTCTAAGCTAAACGAATAATCCATGCAGATTCGATAGCAAATAATCGTAATATTTTTGTCAAAAATTCAAATTTTCTCGATACATATCGTGTCTTATTGGCGTTTCCATTTTTCTTTATGCATTATCTTTATTGCATTCCCTCCTTCTCCCGTTATCTTATTTTTAATCCGCCCCTTAAAAAGGATTGTCGTCGCTAAATAATTCGCACGGATTTCTAAGCTAAACGAATAATCCACGCAGATTTGATAGCAAATAATCGTAATATTTTTGTCAAAAATTCAAATTTCCCTTTGTCAAAATTCAAATTTCCTCGATACATATCGTGTCTTATTGGCGTTTTCATTTTTCTTTATGCATTATCTTTATCGCATTCCCTCTTTCTCCCGTTATCTTATTTTTAATCCGCCCCTTAAAAAGGATTGTCGTCGCTAAATAATTCGCACGGATTTCTAAGCTAAACGGATAATCCACGCAGATTCGATAGCAAATAATCGTAATATTTTTGTCAAAAATTCAAATTTCCTCGATACATATCGTGTCTTATTGGCGTTTCCATTTTTCTTTATGCATTATCTTTATTGCATTCCCTCTTTCTCCCGTTATCTTATTTTTAATCCGCCCCTTAAAAAGGATTGTCGTCGCTAAATAATTCGCACGGATTTCTAAGCTAAACGAATAATCCATGCAGATTCGATAGCAAATAATCGTAATATTTTTGTCAAAAATTCAAATTTTCTCGATACATATCGTGTTTTATTGGCGTTTCCATTTTTCTTTATGCATTATCTTTATCGCATTCCCTCCTCCCGTTATCTTATTTTTAATCCGCCCCTTAAAAAGGTATATTCGAGCGAACATCGTTCGGCTTCCTCGAACTCGGTGCGCACGTAAAAAACTAAAACAAAATATACCGATACTTTTTTCACACTTTCAGCCGTTTAGGTGTTGCTCGTCACGCCGAAAGTGTGAAATAACATGTTTATTTACATATCCACCTGTCATTGACTTTCTTATCGCGCACAAGTGTGATTCATGTCTCAATTTACCTCCTACGTAAATTTTATTTCATACATATTTTTTACACATACACACGCAATTATAATGTCGGTATAATATTTTTCTTGGAAATAAATTTATTGAAAGCGCCCTCAATATATTATTGATAATGCGATTAAAGTAATCAATGACATTTGCATAAAAAATAAATTTGTGAACATTATTTGTAGTCTTTTAATTCTTAGCTATAAAGTAGTATAATTAATATTAATCCACTGAAATATGATTTCTATTCATTTAAAGTATATTTAAAACATCTTCTAACCACTTTCCAAAAAAAATATTAAAGATTTTAAAGATATATTCATATCTGTATAAATAAATAATGTAAAAATAATGTCGCAAATAATGTAACATTTTTGAGATACAATTTTAAATATGTATTTTTATAAACGCGTCTTAATATTAAAACCATAATGAGGATATTAATTTGTGATATATTGTAAAAATAAATGCACGCATTAGTACGCATTTTTTATTATATATAAAATTACGATTCATCAACATTCTTAATTATTATCACACACATTATGGTTATGTTTACGACTTCAATGATTTTATATTATCAAGTTTATATTGAAATTATGTCTACAATATTTCACACGTATAATATGCTCAGCTAAAAATAAAATACATAAATCGCTATGCTTGCAATCACTTTATTGTTTACTATTATTCAATAATATTATCATTTATTTAAAATTTAATACATATATATCCGAGAATTTTAATTAGAGTTTTCAGTATCCATCTCTCTTTATATATCTCTTTATATATATTTGTCATGCAACGCATATAAAAAGCGAATTAAAAATTAATCGTCGCGAATGATCGCGATGCAAATTCTCTATTCGTCGAATATTAAGATATTAACTATCGTAAAATATTCCGCGAGATTATCCTAATCTATTTTTATCAATATACATGTGCGTATTTCCTATCGTCGATGTATTTCTTGGCTCATAACTGAATAGAATTTTTTCGGAACGGAGGCTTTGTAGGCTCTCTCCTTGTTTTATTTCGCGTGGCAGGTAAAACGACGTCGTCGATGCCGCAGGTACGTAGAGCGGCCGTTGCGAGAGCTTCGCCCTTTCGAAGTAGCCTATACGTGCACCCAACCGTATTGCGTTGCCGAGACAAAAGGAGCAGGAAGGACGGAACCGTGGTCTCTCTCTCTCTCCCCCTTTCTCTCTCTTTCCCTCGACGAGCAGCCCGTCGATACTCGGCTTATACGACTCGCGGGGCGAATCGATGCGTGTGTGCATGCACTCTCTTCGCAGCGGGATGACTGGTGAGAGAATTCAATTTCCGTCGTCGTTATCGTGCCTCCATCTTCAGCTCGGGCCGCGTTCAGATCATCCTCGCTGACTCCTCGTTCTCCTCTCTCGCTGCCGACGTAACGAGACAAAGCCGTCGTTGCCTTCGCTTCGCCTGCGCGCTCGTCTCGCGACCTTTCTGCCGGATGAACTGTCAAGAGCGCGCGTGTTATCGAGGCAACGCTCGATAAGAATCGGCTTCAACGACTACTCCGAGAGCGCGTGTTTAATTATACCGAGTGAATCGGACTAGATTTCGTGTCCTGGCGCTCGCTATCATATCAAGGATCGATTCTGAATTTATAATATGAAAAAAATGATCATGAAAGTTCCTCGATTCTTTTATCGAAACATGACAGTTAAATAACAGTACTTGTAAATTTCAAAATATTTAAAAATATTCAAATATATTTCAAAATATATTTAAAAGTTATTAAAAATAAATAAAGTAACAGTAAAGTAAAATAGTGCCGATAGAAAAGCAAAATATCTATCTAAATAATTTTTTTTTTTAAATTGAGAAGACCAACAGTTGATATTCCGAGGAGGAAACAATAATGATACATATGTACGATAGATCAAATTGGTAAATTCGATAAGCCGATTCTATATACAAGAATGTAGAGACGGGGACTTGTTTTGATGTTTCTAACGCAAGAAATGGCTGTTATGCTCGGATGCTAGACACGCCATGCTGTATCATCGTTCACAGAGTTCACGGTTTAGCGATCTCAATGGACATATCGGGATCTAAAAATCATTCACGACATCCGCGACTTGTGAGTTATCAATTTCTAAGATAATGCGCGCCTTCTCTGTACAGTCATGTTCGGAGCATAGCGATTACGTTTTACGACCAAGCGAATATAGTCCCCGGTTACGTAATCGAGCCGCTTCCCAGCTGTCTGATCAACAGTTTAGGCAGAGGCAGCCTGTTCTGGACAGTACAGTACAAAGAAAAACAAGCGCATAGGTCGATTGCGTATTTATATCGATCCTAACGATCATTATTTTTCTCATGTTCTTATTTTCATCATTTTGATCGTTATTATATTCTGAGTTAGGTGAAAAATATTGGGTTTTCTCATCCAATATTTTTATGACTAGCAGAATCAATTAATCGAAAAAATCTAATTTAATTAGAAAATCTTCCATTCTTAATATTCGATTAATTATATCAGGACGAACAAATATCTGTACATCTAGACAATATGTTTCATAATTTGCGTCTCCTAACTGCAAAACGCTATTCCTGAATCAAAAGTATATAATAATATATTGTACGTACATGTATTATTCGCAATTCGAATATCAGAATATTCGGATCTTTAATATCCGGATCTTGGATAAAATATCCAACACACATCCAAAAGACAAATGTCCACAAGTTATCCAGAGGATATTTTATGTCCTTTGGATAACCTTTAGACATGTGTGCTGTTAGAGAAGATAGTCTGGATACTTGAATAATACTCGCGGGTTTGGGTAGATTGGTATCCAAGTACTCTGGATATAAAAATAATTCGATTTATATCGATAGCAGTGCGAACGATGACTACAAATCTCGTACGAGGGATGCTGGTCATTGATTTTTCCCAGGCTCAAAGATGTAACATTCCGGTGTGCGCTGAACAAAATTGCGCGGATGTGTAGAATCGAGATGTATTCTCGCCAGGGCACGGATCTATATTTCCGTCGCATCGGCGATAGAACGCGTACACGCCCAGCCCCGTGGCAGCTGATCAATCCTCGAACGGACGCACCTAAGGACATCCTCGCGCGACCGCTCTCTGCTGTTCCTCGTAGCAGGAGAACCAGCGGCGATCTCCTGCACCGCAGCTGATTCCTGGAGAACGACGGGGAGAGGCGTGTGTCACCAGAACTCTGGGGACAGATCGAGCCAATGGGAGGAAATGGAAGGCGTGGATCACGGCAACCCAGAGGACAGCGTGCGCGGACGACACGGCAA
The DNA here is from genome assembly GCA_030586385.1 of Camponotus fellah. Classification (NCBI taxonomy): domain Eukaryota; kingdom Metazoa; phylum Arthropoda; class Insecta; order Hymenoptera; family Formicidae; genus Camponotus; species Camponotus fellah. The sequence goes on from JAPIVC010001004.1 coordinate 2,115,997, forward strand.
AGTAGGGGACTCTCGAAGCGACACGAGAACGGTTCCACCGTCCGTTTTCCCTTCTCTTGTCCCACCGTCGCCGCATCCGTTCGTGTGGGATCTCACGGTCGCGGAGTCGCCCCTGGTCCACCTGGTGGGAAAAGCGACGGAGGGGTCGTAGGAGAAGAGCCTCGGCTGGTGGGGACGCCAATACACGCCCATTCTGTCGTGGAGGGGTGAGAAAGAGAGAGAGACGGTATCGCAACCCCCCTCGTCCTGCTTCACGACCCTGCCGGCGGCGCATGTGGCATCTGGTGAAACAGATACGACATCGCACGGCTGACGCGGAGATTGCCGCCACACACATACAAATGCCGCGCGCGCGCGCGCGCACACGCACACACGCGTATGTGCACACTAGAGCGCGAACGACTCACGGGGAAACTGCTCTCACCGATTTCGACGAGCGCGTGTTGTATACTCGTGGAATTTAAAGTAAGAGACAAAGGAAGAGTGTATTCTGTTGTATGTCTTTTCGAATTATTATTTCAGAATTGAACATTTTCCTGATAAAGACTTGGGCATATTTTCTTTGTACGCATATGTGTATACAAGGAACATTTTTTTCAATAGATACATAATTAAATTTACCAGTTTAAATATACCAGTTTTTACCAGATAAATATTTCTTTAAATTGTGATAAAATTAGAATGGAATTTGTCAGTTTATTGGCAATTGACAGTTGAAATAGAATATATTTTTTTATATATATTTATTATCAATGATTGATTACACTCGATAAGAATTTGAATGCATTCGAATTTTGAAATAATTACCAGTAAGTTTTAATCTAATCTCTAATATTTATCAGTATCTGATACTAGAAGTATTATATTAGTAAATATACCAATAATCTAAATGTACTAGTATCTAATATACTTTAGATACTAGTATAGATACTAGTATCTGAAGAAATTCCGGACCAGTTTGAGACGTCATGTGTAACGAAGATAGAAAAGCGGCGGAGCATGTGTCACGAGCGATTGACGCCTCTTAATTGTGGATTTTCTCTTATCTACTGTCACCCTTCTTTTCCTGGGAAACACTAAGCCAATGGATTAGTGTTTCTCTATCACCAAGGATCCACGTCGAGCGGCTATCTTTCCCTCTTCGATAACCACTCATTCTGAGAGCTTATTGCTTCTATCGGTAGCTTGGTACATTCCAGCAGAGGAATTCTCGACGTGGTCGACAAATATCGCTATCGATAACTACGCGATCCGATAGTCGAAATATCTGTCATTCTGCAGGTATAATTCCTTTCCCTAAAATATTTTGTTGATTATGCGATAATTCAATGTTTCAATTAACAATGTTTCTTATCTCTACTTGCATATATCGGTAATACATTATTGCGAAATGTTCGAAAGTTTGATTTTAACGGGTCATAAAGCGGTAACAATGTAATAAAAGAACTTATGTGAATCGATATACACTGATCCGATATAACGTATATTAGAATGTTCGTTGTGAAAAAGTACTGACGTATAAAACAAATTTATTGTCAATCAAAAAAAGGAATATTATTATTAATCTTTTTATATTTTCGAAATACATACACACATTGGGTCTGTTCTTTTTAGCTGCACCGCTGCACTGGTGCAATAAGTTAGAAAGAGACAAACGTACTTTTTTTTCACTCTAACTAATTGAACTAGTGCAGCAGTGTAGCTAAAAAGAACAGGCCCATTGCTGAATATTTTTTATATTGTGCATGAATATTACATACATAATAACTATTAGTCCTGCAAAATTTGAAGTAGCCTTATATTGCAAATATTAATTTTAATTTTAATGAAGATAATCTAAATAATAAACACAGGCCGAATGAGCATGCGTTAATAATCGTTACTGGCTAATCAACTACTCATTCGATTCATCATGCTAAAGAGCCGCGCACTCACGGACGCGACGTCCGTGCGTGCTGCCACTGTCAAGAACATTCACGAGATTGCGATTAATCTAACGAGAAGCGCATATCCGCTTCCGATGTAGACGCGAATAGAGGCGAGGGCAATTGGATCGAGCCCGCGAGTCTCTCGTGTCGCGGCGTCGACGGTGCTCGACTTGAACGGAAATCCACTTGAGCGAACAAGAGCGACGTATATATCCGTCCGTCTCGCGGTCCAGCCTTATATAGGCCTCGCGAGAGACGCCGATATAGCTGGCGTTTTCTTTCGACACACTTGACATTAAAAGTCACGGTATTCCGTGCAGCCACGTCCCCGTCACGTCAGGTTGACGGATCGGCGCGCGCACTCAGGAAATTAGGCAATTTCCGGGCCGCGCTCGCGCGCTCGTGTCTGCATTTAATAGCACTACCAGTTATTTACCAGTTCGGCGGAGACGGGACACGACGAGCGGTATCGTTGTACGAGCGGGGGCCCTCGTGTATAACGTACTTACTCTTCTTCCGCGCCAGACGGACGTCCCCATGTCGGATCGATCGCGGACTCTCTTCCTACGAGCTCGTTTATGAGACGCGCCGCGCGAGCTCTCCTCGCCTCGCAATTCGCGGCGTGTCGAGCTGCGCTTTTTGCGAGTCACCAACGATCAGATAGAAATATGTATCGACTTTTTTTCGTTCCCGCAAAAAAAAAATCGATCGTAACACGATGGTGTCTTCATTTTCGCAGCATCGATCGGCTTAACTCAGTCTCTCTCGTGTCCACTTTTATTTATGCTCATTGATGTTGTCAATTTTAGGCGCAACGCGAATTGTTTTGATCTTATTGAGAATTCTTATTGTCATTTTGCATATTATCTTTGTCTCCAATTTATTGTTTTTGTTTATTATTAATAATAATATAAATATATATATTATAAAATATATATAGTATACAATTAGTTGTTACACACACAATGACTTTGATTTTTCATCTATTTTTAGGTAAAAGTAGGTTAAAAATAAATAAATGTGACTTATCTTGTTTTGATCTTATTGAGAATTCTTATTGTCATTTTGCATATTATCTTTGTCTCCAATTTATTGTTTTTGTTTATTATTAATAATAATATAAATATATATATATTATAAAATATATATAGTATACAATTAGTTGTTACACACACAATGACTTTGATTTTTCATCTATTTTTAGGTAAAAGTAGGTTAAAAATAAATAAATGTGACTTATGTAATACAAGAAATTGAATCATTTTTAAATGATATCAAAGTTTATCTATTTTTAAATAATTAATTTTAAATATGTAAACAATTATAATTATATGTGTTGAATTATGCATAACGTAAAAAAATTGCGTACTCACTTTTGTGATTAAATTATTCAGAAAATCATCGATTGTAATTAGACGAAGAATACTCTCGTCAATTTACACGAATAAAAAAATGATCGAAAACGAATAATCAAAATCATTCGTTGATTTGAAGAAAGGCTCAATTTCACGGAATGCGATTCACGTCGACGAGGCAGAAGCGCATCGAATCAACGCAATACATACCTCGCAAAGTGAGCAACGACGCGGCGGCTCGCGACAATGTTTCGCGCACGGGGCGAGTATCGTTAGGAGCGCATAATGGAGCTCCTCTCTGTCGGTGGTGCACGGTGGTCGGTGTTGATAGCCCGGTATGGTGAGAGAGAATCCCGGGGTCACCCCCGGGGTCACTAATGACATACGCAGGCTCTCTCGTGTACGTGCGCGCGCGTACGCGCACACAGATGCGGCGGCGATCGCCATCCTGACGATCCAACGCACGAGCTACGCGAATATTGCGCGCGTGTACGTGTGTATTCGCTCGCGCGCGCACGCATCTCCCACATGAAACGCAAAAGCGAGACGCGAATTGGCCTCATCAAAGCGAGCAAACAATGCCGGATGCCGCCGATGGCTCAACAAACGTGTGGTTAGCCAAATCACCGTACGGCACGTAGCGCGCATCGACGCGATGCCACATGGAGAGAAATGCCGAACAATGCAACGCGCATCGGTCGAGCGCGCGGCCCTGAAATGCGCAACAACCATCATATATCGGCGTTGCACTGCAACGATACTTACCGGCTCGGCTCGCCCGGATGATGCGCCCTACGTGCGGCACGATAGCCCTTGTTTGTTTTGTTGCGCGAGACGCGCTCATGTCGGAAAATAACACGGTTGCTCTCGCTCTAGGTGCGAAGACGATGTTTAAGGAGTAATATCGCGGTGGGGGCGAGATCGCGCAGCGCGAGAACGATTATTTCCCCTGATGGTATTTCCTGCGAGAAGATCGAACGCGAGTAACGCACGATTCGACCAATGTTCCGCCATTAATACCCCCTTTTTCATCCTTGGAAGGAAATAAAAGTGTCTACGTAATACATTAGAGTTCCGGCGAGGGAGGAAATTATTTGTATTTATGAATTTTCACGGACAAAGGAGGTCGATTCCGCATTAACGGTTGAATAGAAGATTAAGAAATATGCAAATGAGACTCATCTTGTTTTCTCTCTTTCCCTCTGTTTTCATACAGATGTTATAGCAAAGTCAAAATTCATTTTGCAGATGGCAGAAGGCTGTTCCGCATTGCCGAGAGGTATCGATGAGGCTCTGGCAGGTACACATGTGGAGCAGAGCAGAGGATCGGCTTGAAGAACCGTCTAATAAAAATGTTAATTGCACGGCTCGTTAGAAGACCCCCCGCAACGTCTGCTAGAAGTTCAGCTCGAGGTCGCCTCGCGGGGAGTCTGTGAGTATTTGCCTTTAAACTTTCGTTCTTTTTCTCGCTTTTCTCCCCCTCTCTTTTTTTCCCACCATTTCGTTCGATTATTTATCGCCCGATGGCTCGTATACGCGCCAGCACGGAATCTGGATTATACTCTCTCGCGCGCTTCCTAGATCGAAGAGAGCTAACCACGTCGTAATGAGACCGGTTTGATAGCGTAATCTAGTTATACTCTCGCGCGAAATCTCCTTCGATCTTAGATCGGCAAATCTATAAAAGGCCAAGCCGAGAGAGAACGAATCTCGAGGCGAAATTGATCTTGCTCCGGAATTTATATTTCTGCCTTCGTGACGATACGTATTCACGATAGAACGATTTCGCTAGGAATCGCATTTTTAGCGAGAAAGTTTGCGAAATAATCACATGGTAATCTTATTAAGTGTTCAACTATAAAGAACACGTACGTTTAATTCGAATATCAGAGATTATCGGCAGTCTGTCTGAGATTATTCAACTTGTTATTTTTAAGATAGGGGAAGAGAATCTTTACATCTTTGAACATAGGAAATTTTTTTATTGCGAAAATATAATTTGACTATATTTTGTAATCTAAATTGCATTATTTTTTAACAAATTATATATTTTGTAGAAAAAACAATATATTTTTTTACGGACTGCACAATTATATAATTTACACAAGTAAAATTAAATTAAAATTATTTGCTGTATAAAGTCGAGTAAATTTAATTACATTAGTCAAAAGAAATATAATGATCCTTCCTGTCCCTGTTATTCCAAAGCATAAAACTATCATATTTGCCGTTGGTTGTGTAGTAATAAAAAAATTAAAAAAAAAAAACAAATACCAACCACGCTTGGCATTTTTCGTAAACGAATTGTTCTTTCGACTCCGCGATCAATTCGCGCCAGGCAATTAAATGCAAAACACATATTTGATATATAAATATCGCGGCGTGTACATTTCTCGCGCTACAGTTTTCGCTGCGCCATATTAAAAACGAATATTTTTGTAATAAATTGCGCATTCCCCGGCCGGGTGTATCTCAATTTCATTCAGCTTGATCTCCATTTCATCAATTTACATAACCCTCCCCGCTGTAATACAATGAAATCAGTTTGAGAGGTAAATTCGATAGCTGCGGCAACTTTGCCTACGCTTCTACGCTCCGAAAGAATTTTGTTTGGTAATTCAATCGTGTAACCAATGAGCTCTCGCCGCGTATTAACCGACAATTTGGTTTATTGCCTAACATGGAATTATCGATTTTCCTTCATTTAACGATTGTGCGGGTGCAGTCACTTTTTTATCTCAATCTATACTTTATGATTTTTTAATTACGAAACTATAACAGTACCATAGAGATTATAACATGTAATTATTTTTGGTAAAATCGCTATCATAAACGTATATACGTGCATATATATGTATATCTATATCCCTTTTTTTTTATTAATTTTTTAGAAACCACACCTTTCACACCAGATATATCGTATCGTATACTTTCAACCATAATGTTGCTTCATTTATCGTGATCGATTTTTTGTTTATTTTTTGTAAAAGTTTATTCCAATCTCCACCATCACCCACATTTCGCTCTTTCGCGAAAACATTTGTTTTACCTTTCCAAAGAGACTTGTACACATGTTTTGTGCAAAAAACGAGATTCCTCCCAGTGGTTATTTTGATGCTGGGAGAACGAGACTTTGTTCTTTTTTTCCAACGGCAAAGAGTCAACGGCAGTTGGCAAAAGCGATCATCGCTTCAGGGCGCGGTCGCTCGGCTGATCTTTCACGTGAATTAACGCGCGGGTGGAAGCCACTCTCTGCTCTTTGCCGATGCAGTGGCGCATTTTGTGTTTTTGGGCATTCAGACGTACACACGGTGTAAGAGTAGTTTAACGCGTTTGTGACTTAGACCCAAACCAATAGGTCGAGTTCGCGAATACAAGGCTGGACATAGGATAAGAGCAGAAGGAAAGAGAGAGAGAGAGAGAGAGAAAGAGAGAGAGGAAGGGTCCATTCAGACATTGAGGCAGTTGAACCCTCCGGCAGACACGGCGTGTTCGAGCAAGCCCTTCCTTCCTTTTATATACATGCTATACTCCCGGGGTTTTAGTCACAGAAAACTAAAAAGCTAATTTACTTTAAAAGTATCCGAGCGAGAGAGACAGAGAAGGAGGATGGTCCATCAAACGTGGACTTTTGAAAAGCCAATCCCCCGGGCTAATGCAACCAGCGACAGATTGGCGGTGGCCAATTCTCTGTGTTCTTTTCGCTCTTTCTCTCTTCATCTTTCTTCCTTCTCTCTTCATCTCTCTTTCTCTCTCTTTCTCTTTTCGCGTATATAGCGAATGCGTTTATTTATTCGCTTCGACGATATCGTGGCGAATGGCCATTTCGTTGATAGCTCAAACGGATTGCGAAAATGTCCAAATGTGCCCCCATAAAGACGCGCTGTGACGATTCAGGAGAGAGAGAGAGAGAGAGAGAGAGAGAGAGAGAGAGAGAGAGAAGAGAAAGCTTTGGGAATGGGAGATTACTCCCGACTAATTTCAGATTTTAAATCAAAGTCCCGGTCGAAAGATCGGTGCACTTTGGTAATTTGGATTCTGTAGAGTCCGCGCCAGGCAGAATTCAAAGCATCGTTTACGCGCATTATCGTTATTATATAAAACGCTGAGAACGAATGTGAGCCACTAGTCACAGAGAGGAAGCTTTACGAGAGTGATGAGAAGGAATCTGAGGAAAAAATACAATGGCTCGAATAAATATTTTCGAGGAAGAACCGGCCAATTCGAAAGTATAATTACTTTTATCGTTGTTGAAACTGTTGCAATAATTCTGAATTACTTCAAAGGAGAGATAATAAATGGTTTTTTTCCTCCGATATAACACTCGTGCATAATTTTATTTCCGATGCGCTTCTGACACACCACTGCGGTCGAGACAATTCATTCTCGCATAATTATACTGCTTTGCAATTCTAAGGTCAGTCGCGCTCATCCGACAATCGTTTCGTCACAGTTCCGTGGAGGAAACTCAAAGACGCGGCGTCGCCTCGCATGCGACGAGGAGAAGGGGATTATTTTTTTCGCTCGCACACACAAGTCGTGCACAAGTTGTGTCTGCAGGACGACACAGTCGGTCTCAGGGCCGTCACGTAAGTCGCCGCATTAAACGTGCCATTATACTTGTAAATCTCGAACAATTAGCCGTAATCAAGTACAGGAAACCACCAGGTGAGCGCGCGAGCGGGTACGCAATTATTTTTAAATAGGATTCCGCGCCGGACCGCGCGTCTCTCGGTAGGACTACGACGGAGCCATGATTATTAATCCGAGCTCGCGGGGAAGAGAGATCGTTAGGTAGATTGTGCAACAAGTGCATAAAGAGCGCAGTGCCGCGCGGTGCGAGCGCGCACCGGAAGTCGTGCGCGTCGCACCGTCGGCACCTGCCTCGACTTTGACATCGTGATTGTCGATGGTCTTCGTTCCGTTTCGCGAGTTAACGAGCCTCGAGCTTATACGCCGAATAATTCATGCGCTCGCTGCTAAGAGAGGCGTCGAATAATTGCATCCTACGGAAACGTGCGCTCGCGCGCGCGCACCGTGGCTCGTAGCATCCGCCAATCGGGAATATTAACGCTAATTATGTAATATCGCGTGGCGATCAAATATCGATACGGCCACTTTCGGCAGTTACGGCGCGTCTTATTGGCCGATCGAACCGCCGTTTCGGAAATTTCATGAAAGCGTAATTTGTACTTTGCTCCCTTTGACCGTGCATCTCAATACGGCTGTTAAAACAAGAGAGCCAGGAAGACTAATTAATATTTATTATCCTTAAACGATTTTATATAATGAATAGGTTTTTATTATCTGCACACGCTTCATCTGATCTCTGCTTCACTGTCCAGACATCTCTTTTTCCTTTTCTCGAGAACTCAATTTACGATATACTTTCTCGTGCATTATATATTGTATTAATATTACATTGTTCAAGAACTTTAAAGGTGGAAAAAAAACGAAGGGTAATAAATTTATATTTTAAGACAATCCTCTCTTTTTCCATCTCCTGAGAGAGAAGGAGAAATATCAAACATCGATCATTATCATTAAGTCGACAAGTATCGAATATTTTCTCAGCGTCAATTTGCGTGTCTGATAAACGGCTTGGTCGATGTATCTCGATTGATTTCGCAAAAGTTCACGTCGGAGGAAAGAGTGATCGAAGGGCGGGAAGAGAGGGAGAAGAAGGGTAAGCTGCTTTGGCGGTCAATTCCACTAACAGCTTAGCACCGAGTCGCGAGAAAAAGCGAGTCGGGGCAAAAAGCCGCCAGCGGAACTCTGTCACTCTTGTTTGCCGAGGCGGCCAATGATCCGTCCAAGGCGGCTTACAAAAGTTTTAATCGACGTTCGTCGCGTCCCTTCACCGCCGGTCTTTATTCCGGATGGCCGAGCACGCGCTCGGCTGCTCGCTTTTTTCTCCCCGACGATCAATCTTGGTCCGCGTCGGAGAGAGAGATTCGTTACTTGGTAATAGAATTAGGCGGGGAATGCTTTTCGCGGACTCTCCGAATGCGTCCAGTTGTACGCTGATATCGCGAGATGCTGACGTGCTTGCAATGTATAAGTCTCGCAACGGAGGCGTCTTCTCCTCTTTAATGCCGACGAGCCCCATGGACCAAAATATCGATCCCGCGCAGAGCGTACCCTACTGTTCGGAATTACCCCTATGTAGGAAAACCGACTGACGTCATAGCATATATCCCCTTTAGTAGGTCAGTATGTCAATTTTCGAAACATAGTTGAAACAGCAGGTCCTTATCGATCGATTATTCTCGCGAAAGAAGAAAAAATAAAAGTATTGCTGATAATATTAAGTGTGTATCGAGGGATTTAAAAAATTGAAGCTTTTGTGTTTTGCGCCGCGCTTGATCTAAATTTTTTATTGAGATAGGATATGATCGGAATATTTAAATAAAAAATAATAACAAAAAAGAATAATAATATAAAAGAATTTGTAATTATACTGAGAGAGAGAGAGAAAGAATAGTGAAAATGTGATCATTAAAGATAGAAATAAGAATTTGACCTTTGAATATGTCCTTCATAAGTACACATTTTCTTGTTTCAAGGAGACTCACAGCAGTCGATGTCGAATTATCGCAGAAGACACGATATCCGTCAGTTGCCAAAGCACGTTCGCACACTCCATTGAAACTTTCCTCGATTCTTCAGCACCTTCATACAACTTCTATCCAAAGGTAAGCATATTCGATTTGCAATCTAATCGACGTGCTTCTACTAGAGTCGACCTTGAACTCTCTGCATGATATTACGAGCGGTATGTTAGGCTTTTGAAATCGTCGAGGATTGCAATAAGATCCTCTTTACTGTTGCTTCGATGAAAATGATTTCTTATGATTGAGCATAATTTTCTCCTTATTTTCGCAGTTTAAGAGATTTTTGATATCTTCAAACATAGTATTGTATTTCAAATATAGGTAACTATTTTAGTTAACTACTTTTCACGATTCATCTTGCGATTAATTTGAGAAATAATGCGCCTCAAATATTTTATAATAAAAAAATTATGTTTATCTTAAGAAATTTTAAATACATATATATACACTTTTATATTTTTTCGAAAACTTTATACACAAATTTAAAAAAATGTGTAAAAAGTGCATAAAGAATGAAAATATTTCAAACATTATCTTTAGAAAATTTACATTAATACTTTACAAATTAATGAGATTTCGATTCAACGCGATGGAACGATTTATCGATTCCAGCCAAGTCATTCAAACAAGAGATTCGATTACACAGGTTGTATGATTAAGTCTATTAAAAAGCCGCCTGAGGCAGTCAATTGACGCGAGAGCCAAAAAGAAGGCGAAATCTGGTCGGATTACGCGTGACACATCGAATAGGTAAATAGCGGCTAAAGCTAAAAGCAATGAAAAAAAAAATCTCGCGTGCGTCTACGTAAATTAGATCGGTCGATTTCACGGAATCGATTCCCTACGACGATGGACACATCGCCGCGTGTCCTTGTAGCGTGTGCCCGAGTTATTCGTGGGACTAAAGTTTCTAGAGCTTCTCGGAACGTCAAACCACACGTCTCTTGAACGGTCGAGGCATCTTGATTGGAGTCGATGACTTGTCGGGTAAGATCTGAAAAACCGCCAAAGTCCTCTGCGATTAAATCAACTCTCTAATACAATGCAAACGGTTTAAGGTATTCATATAAATAATTACAATTATATGATGTTCACAAATTGTGTATCACATCAACTTACATTATAATATTGAAACAAAGTAAACAAAAAATTAATTTAAAATTAAAATTAGTTATTGTGTCATAAAATATTTCTATCACACAAAAGATTAAATGCACTTTTCTTGCGTGAAGAAATATTGGTGGAATCTAAATAAATGCATATTAAAATAAATAAAACGTATAATTGTCAATATATGAATATATAAATCATTATATAAATTGATTTAGTTTATCGGTTTATACATTGATAATTTTTTGTTCTAAAGATGATCTGAAAAGGACTGTAAATGAAATGTATTATACTGCAATAAATAATTTAAATGTTCACTCAAAGATATTGATTACTTGCGCTTTTATTTGCTCATTTTATTTATTTGAATTTATGCATTTATTTAGATTCAATCAATTTTTTATTCTCTTTCACGCAAGATAATTTGTTTTTACATTAAAGAGTGTTTTACCTTAATAGTTGTTGAATGCATACATATGTTGCGCTTTCCTACGAAAATATTAAACAATTTCCAACCTATGCTCGCGGAATAAAAAGAATTGTGCTTTCTTGGAAGTTTATTTTTCTCAATTTAAAGGGGATACAAATATTCTGTGTAACTTCTCTAATATCTTTAGCGGGTTAAAAAGGATACAATTTTAACAATTCGAATCAACCGCGATACGTCACCTTTGTTACAATCGTATCGGAAAATAATTGCGATCGATAGTGGTGTGAGACTTCCTAGTGCGAGCGGGCATTTCTTATCCCGGATATCGATTGCTCGCTTCCCGGCGGGAACCCTCCGGCGACTAAGAACAGCTCTGGTCGAAGGGCGAGAAGAAGGGTGTTCTTAGCAAGGGCGGTGTGTATCGCCGGGCATTACTTTTATTCCGTGTCATTTGAGCCCACACTCGCCCTCTCGACGCGCGGCTGCCTCGACCCACGGATGCAATAGATTTCCCTCAAAGTGGTTTCGTGGCCTCTCTCCGAAACCACGCGCACGACGACGACGACGACGACGACATAGTAAGTCTTTTGTCTCCCCGTCTCGCACGATTGTTCCGCCCTTCTTCCTTTCCTCCTCTCGCCGATACCGTAAATTCGAGACGGCTTGTCGAATAAGATGTGTTGAGATCGCAAACTTACTATATGTTATACTATATGTTATATGTTGACTGTTAAACAGCGATCTTACAGGTGAAGGGTAGACATTTATAATTGGGCGGAATATAATTACCGTATTAATGAACAGAATATCAATCAATACTTGTCTGAAAAGTAGTTTATATTTTAATAGTGCCGGCAAGTATTGAAATGCAACACAGAATATGTAATAACTCGACTTATATATTCTGTCCAATTATAAATGGTTGGCCTTTGACGTTAACACTGTAGGTATACCTAATATATGCAAGTTTGTGACCGATACATGATAATCTACGCCCAACAAGAAATTACAATTACGGCGTGAAACATTTTGATGCAAGACAATCTTGCATTCGTTTTAGTTTTTAAAATCTGGAAGGGAAAGCATCTCAATTGAGAGTAAATTTCCAAACTCGCGCGGAGAAACTACGATTTGTTCGACCGTCCTGCATCTTCGCGTGGGCGTCGTAAACGCGGCAGATAATCGGTAGATTCGCGAATGATTTAGCGAGAGTCAGGGCCTCGCATCAGACGTCGCTCGTAAAAATGCATCGTGAATACGCAAGGAACCCGACGAGGAGCGTCCGGGCAAACAGCGGCAGATAGTGGATGCAGGGGAAGAGAAGAGGCGGCCGCGAATCGGCGGTCCCACCGGTGGCAAATCTCGTAACGAGGGCTCGTATCTCGGCGGATCTTTATCGCCGGCAATTACGCCCGGTTCCGGCGCGGCCCGGAAAAGGTGGGTGGATGGGTAGTGGCACGGCCGTGCGGTACATACCCTACCTACCTACCTACTTGCCATGGCTCGACTCGGCGCGGCATGACCGTGGAATTATATAAAGATGAAAAGTTAATGCCGCCGCCGCGCGCGCGAGGAACCGCCGGCATATCGGCTTCTGCCCTAACCCTCAATCACTGGGAGCTCTTATGACCGCCCGCCACGATCCACCGGGGAAAATTCTGGGCGATCATGGAGCGGGCGACATCAAATATGCAGCGCGGGTCGAATCTACGGTTATGTCGCGAAAGGGGGATCGCCGCTCCGGAGAACGCGCCTGTTTATGGCGTACGGTTTGTCAAGTGGATCTCTCTCTCTCTTTCGCTGCTTCTCTCTCCGCGTACTGAATATATATCGCCATCCTGGCGAGAAGAAACCTGTATATAATTCTCGAGATTGCCGAATATAATCTTCTCGATGTTATTGGAAATTGCGCGTAATTCATTTCGTCATTGTATGTTACGAAGACAAATGATAGGGTGTTTCTGCAAAGAAATTATTTATTTAGGTCTATTAGGTCTTATAAGTAAAGTCATAATATAAGTCGACTTGTCATTTAATTAACTAGTTTATATAATTTATTATGTCTTTATATTTAATTTTTTACTTCTTAATTATATCATTTGATGTGACTGGAAATTAGAGTATGTACGATTTGAAATTAAATTATGTCTATTTGATTTATTTCTCTGCGGTCAATTAATCTTGAAGGACGTGTCCGAAGATTGAAGACTGACAACGATGTAAACAGTTGGATTTTGATTTTTCATACGTGTTTTTTTTATTTGATAGCTTAAAATTTTATTTAGAATTTTGAATATTGATTTCAATTTTTTATTAAATAATTTTATTTAGAATGATAGCTTGACTAAAATTATTTATTGTTATTTATTATTATTAAAGCGAAGATGATCGAAAGAAAGAGTTCGCAGTTGTATTTTGATAAATTTCACATTGCTTTTATTTTTGTATTTTAATTCAGAGACTTTTTCTAAATTATTTCTATGAAGTAAAATTTAAATAATATATTTGATACGTGAAAAAAATTTGATATGTAATTTCCTAGAAGTGCAATTTTAAATTATAACTTGAGATATAGCAAGATTAATCTTCACTTCTCGAGAGTCTGTACAAGGAAAGTTGAAAACCATAATTTCGCGTGTCGTTCGAACATTTTTCTTTTCATTCTTTTTTTTTATCGATCGCATTCATGTCGCCGTTCTCTTCCTTCCGGCGATAATCATCTTCAAAAGCCGCCGACGTGGGTACTCGCGCCTACAACATCTGCCTCATCATCTTCGGAACTTGATTTCCGCGCCGACGAAGATGCATCGCGTGCGGCGATACGATCGATGGATCAATCGACAGTGCAAATGAGCGTTTAACGACGATAAAATTCGTGTCGCGAGCGACGCGTTAATCCTCGCCCGAGGCGGCTGGACGTTTTCTCGGCAAGTGGAACGGGTCGCGCGCGCGACGTCAATTTGCACGGAGCGTTTTAATGCGACGCGTGATACGTCCGGCCCGAACGCGATTTCCAAGTACCACGACGTATAACCTATCGGAGTCGTGAATAATAAATGCGCGGGACACAGACCGGTCACGCTACCTAGGAACACCGGCTTGTCACTCGAAATGTCAGACGAGAGACGTCCATGGCTGTGCAGACTACGGAGGCTATTAATTAATGAAACGCCCGCGCCATTATTGCCGGTAGTAAACATCTGGTCCGGTATACACGGCGATGGGTCGTCCTTTCCGGCGACGTGCCACCTCGAACCGACTGTTCCGCCATCGGACAGACATTGTGAAATTGCAATTCTTGAGGAAATGTTAATTTTATGAGTTTTCAACGAGATTTATTATGTATTCCATTATTGTTATTTTCTCAATCTTGAACGTTTTCATGTTTCTTTCTCTAAGAATAATTTTAAAAAAATAGAAAAATTTATATAAATGCATTTTCGTCAATATTTATTGTTTTATCTACATTTTAAAGAAATTTCTGCAAATTGTGTAAATTTATTTTAAAAGAGAAAATTATTAGTTATAAAAATTATTAATTATAAAAGAGAATTATTTTTTCATAGAAATAATTGGTTGCACGTATATTTCGAGAATCTTGCCATCGTTTGAATCATTGTGACTGTTTTACACTTAACATTTCCAACATCACACATATACAAAAAATACACCTATTTTAAGTAACCGCATTGCTATCGTTCTCATGTTTGGGGACACACACTGGGGGATTTAATGCAAAGTTTTTCCGAAGGAAACGCAACGTTTCTCTCCATCGTAGGCAAGCGACACCGGAAACCGGATGGCTCCGAGCAATTCCGGCGACGGCCGCGCGGATAAACGCGCGGCGGAGTCGATTCTCGAGGCGGCGGCGTATTCAATGAGACCTTGGGACCGTCATGCGTCCCGAGTCAGCTTCCGTGAGAAACGCCGTGAGGACAAAGTATAATCCTGTGTACGCCGACACCACCGGGAGCGAGGAGGAAAGAGAGATCGCGGGTGAGAAGAAGGCATAGCGGGAGAAAGCGTGAGAGAGAAAGAGAGAGGCAAGCCCCTCGCGGGTGAGGCGAAGGGGAGAGGAGGCGCGCGAGCGCGTATAATGTATGCAGATTGCAATAGTGCCATTATGTCTCTTTCGCGCGTGTACGTTCATCCACAACACACCGTCGTTCTCGCTCCGTCTCCACGGTCGATCTTCGTCCTTTCCCGCTCCTCTTCCTCCTCGTTCCGCCTCGCTCTTCCTCCGCGAGAAGCCTAGTGGAAGACCTCGTGTACACATCGCGGCGTACGCGATTCATTCCTGCGGAAAGCGTACCGCGATGGTACGATAATTAGCGTTGATTACGCAATAATCGCCCGACCCGGTGGCGGCCATCTTATGCATCTCGCACGTTCGCGACGGGGACTCCCCGTGCTGACCCCGAAGGGTTACCTCTTCCACCGAGAACACTTAGGATCGCATGGATCACACATCTGACCGCGCGTTTTCCCATCCGCGTTAGCCATAGACGTAACGTTCCTCCACATTTCCGCCCCGGCTCCAGACACGGAAGACACTAGGCGTCCATCCTCGAAGGATTCCTCGAAGGGAGTTTCTTCGCCGTTCGCGATGACCTCACGGTAGTCTGCAAATATTACATGTAATCCGTACGTGAGTACTTTGATCGTTCTTAAGTAACGTTAATGTTTCTCTATTCTAAGTTTATCGCAATATGCAATAGTGGACTGTGAGAACAAGTATCTACTGTGATAAAAATAAAAGTAAATTAAATTTTTTGACATACTGTTATATGAACAAAGAGTAAGAGGCGTCGAGAGGCGATCGGTCTTTCTCGCGCTACTTTGGCCAAGTTTGAAAAATATGAAATTACCGTTAACGCGGTGCCAGCTTGCTTGATTCGTCATATTTACGTGTCGGATTTAATAGAGACCCGTTCGACTGCGAAAGCCTCGAAAAGGCCACGATCCTCCAAACCTTCGCACGAACAGTTGTGCACATTTGTTGAAAAAAAAGGAGTTACCAGCGGGACTGAGATTCGAAGCAAAGTAACCTCCGCGTGCCGAGGTACCAATTAAGTAGAATTACGTTGTTCGGTGTGTATCCGCGTTTCTGCTACAGGAGGAGAAGGAGGAAATGTATCTTTCCGACTCGTCTCGGATTTATGCTTTCGTGTCTGTCGGGCACTTATCGTAATGGAGCTCATTCGGGTTCTCTGCGGACTTTCGTAGTCACTTTTCTACATTCTACGGAGAGAGGGAGAGAGAGAGAGAGAGAGACCCACGATTCGCGAGGTGGATTCTGCGAATGCGAAATTTGCGACGACCCGCGGCGACCTCGCGATCGCCTAGCCTCGGCCACAGGAGAAGAATCGTCGCTTCATGGTGAATAATTTCCGCTGAAGAGATGTAACTGGACGCGGAGAAAATTAATTTCTAGATCGACTAACCTATGGGTTCCTTATAAGTATCATCTTTCGCTGCGTGAAACTACAGCTCGTATAAGACCGGCGTTGTTACTTTTAATTTCTTACTCAACTATTAATAGAATGTTTTTGCATTTAAGACTGATCCTTTCATGTTGTTTATAACATCGAAAAAGTTTTTCGAATTTTTAACGTATTCCATCATTGCTCCAAAATTCGTGACCAATTTCAACAGCCAACCTAAACACAATATTTGCGATGTTACTTTTAATTTCTTACTCAACTATTAATAGAATATTTTTGCATTTAAGATTGATCCTTTCATGTTGTTTATAACATCGAAAAAGTTTTTCGAATTTTTAACGAGTAATTCCATCATTGTTCTAAAATTCGTGACTAATTTCAATAGCCAATCTAAACATAATATTTGCAAAGTACGTATTAATAATCTCGTCGCTTAAAAAATGAGCTAAAATAAAGAAAAACGTCGTTTCCAAGAAAATTATAATAAACTAAAAAAATCATAATTGAACTATGATTTCGATTTTACATCCAAGAAACTAGGTCTGATATCTGTGGCACCGCGGGCGAATAATTACTTGTCGTCCTCAAGGTCCAAGAGCGAGTGTAGTGTTTCGCGTTTGTCAGAGGAGGCTTCGACTATCTCGCCGTAGGCTAGCCCGAGAAGTCGCAGACCGCAGGAGGAGAGTCACGGGGCGCGGGGGCGAGTCGTGAGGACAGAGACGGGAGTCTGGTCCCGCCGCAGATTACTTAGGTAATTGGTAAATACGAGGGTTACCATCCCAGTTTTCACCGAGGGTTGAGTCGGCTGGCTGCCGGCGGATACCTCGCGGCGTTTCGTCTCTCGTTTCCTCTCCCTCGTCCTCTCCTCCTCTTCCTCGGCTCTTTCCCGCTTCCGTTTTTCCCTCTCGCTCCGATCTCATCCGGCGGAGGATATTCGCTTTAAGGGGGGAAATGAGCCTTAAAATTGTTTAAAGCGGTCGGAAGAAGGGTCGTCGGATCCCCTCAGCCTTACGCAGGATGTAACCCAAAGCCTTAGGGAAACCACGACACTTTGCACGACAAGAAGCTTCCCGATCGCCGATAAGGAAGCCAATCTTTCCGATTGATTATCCTCGCAAGGGAACGCGAATACATATCGGACACGAATTAAAATTTTAATTACACTCGATTAGAATGCTAATGTCTGGGCAAGGTTATATAATGTCAATGCGATTATCCGATAGTTTTAAATCGAGATTATTTTTCCTTCCGCATTCATATTCCTCGTGTGACTGTAATCTTTTCCACGATGTTGAACGATAACGCAGCGATTTCGATTATGGTAATTGTTTCTCCTCGCGATGCACACTACGGCGATTACCGGCGGCGACGTCACGACCCCATCATCTTCCTGGAACGGGAAAAGATTCACGAGGAAGACACGCGGCGAGTAATTTCGTTTTCCCCGTCGGTGCTTCCGGCTCGCCTTTCTAATGAATAGTGATTAATTGCCGGTGCTCTGAGACCGACTCGCAGCCATTAAGCCCGTCAGAGCCGATTCCGTCGAAATAATTACTCGGCACTCGGCGCACGCACGCACGCACTATTCTCTCCTGCTCGCGAGTGCGTGGTTGATTTTTTAATTGCGACGCCTGTGTGAACGAGCCGATGAGAGACCACCCATTTGATCGCACCTATGTATGCTAATTATATAGTATCAGAACAGTTCGCACTTGTTGAGCGTATCTTTTATTAGATATTTTAAAGCGACGCTATAGTTTTCATTTTTTTCAATTTTTTTCAATGAACAAAAATTTATTTTCCTCTTGTTAGAAAATAGTGACTGACATAAATATATGTCTAGTGGAGATTCGCAAATTTAGCGATTGATCTGATGACGGAAAATAATTGTCTCACTCCGGAATTAAGCATTTTAATTTGCGAATGCAATCTATGATTCGAATCGGACCATATGCGAAGCGTGCTTATTATGAAATCCGAGTGAAACAGAAGCGTAACCCATAGGATCAAGCCGGAAAAGACTTCCGCGTGCTTTGGTCCGCGTGCTACGTAAATCATGGACGAGATGCAACGGCGTTGCGGCGCGGTCCGGCGCATTTAAAGCGCACGCATTACGATAATTACGGTACTTTCTCCGCGGTGCGCGCCGATTTGCCCGAGCGCGACGTGACGTTTGATTATTTAACTGGTTCTCATCAGGCGCGCGGTGCAGGGAGGTAACGACAGCCATTAAATACGGATGTTAATGCGCGGCGATTAATGGGAACGCGCGGGATAATAGACGAATAGCGGGAAACTAGAAGGGCTGGTACGTTTGAAAGAAAAGTTCGACATTTGGTAGGGATAACAATCGAGTATGTTAACGGTATTTGTCGGAACAGAAGGCTCGCTTGTGTTTCTGCTTGAATGGGAACGACACTTTCCGACGCGAAAGCATCGTGTGATTTGAATAATAAGAAATAATCCGAGCAATTATCATAATAAGATACACGAGGTAATTACAGTTACTGGAATATTAGAGACGAGTCCAAGAATTAATAACATAATTAATTTTTAATAATATAATAATAATATAATAATTAATATAATTTAATAATAATTAATTTTAATTACATGCGAAATTTTATTAAAAAATTGTTCATTCCAAAACTACGAGACAAAAAAACGTAATAATCTTTATAGATTATCATAAATTTCAATAACTAACAAGGATAATTACATATGTGAATATTATATAATTCTTGACATATGTATATACTAGCGAGATGTGTATTCTCGGCTACTAATTGCTATGACGATGCCACTCGAGTCGGACCCTCTTAAGAGCGACCCAGATTGATTCCGACAATCCGAAAGCGTGCGGATATCTCGAGAGGATGAAACCGGAAGTGTGAGACCGGGAGCGTATTTTCGTCCGCGTGGCACATGGCGTGTCCACGCATACAGAAGTATAGAAGAAGCAAATATAACGAGTTCTCAGTCGAGCTGTAAGACGACTTTACGAGATACGTCCAATCCTCGTCAGTTGCAACATTTGCGATAATGGCAGTTTCGCAGGCGAGCGAGTATTCGCTAATTGCACGGTGGCAGACGCGATAGCAACGAACGAGATCCATCCCGCGTCTCATTCTCGCCTACTTTCCCACCGTCCAGGAGTACCGACGATCATCGACACGCCCCGTAATCTGCATCCAGAGCACGTATCGCATCTACGCTCTGGTTCGATTCTCGATAACGAGATTCTAGAGTCCCGAGCGGCTTGAATACAGAAAGAAAAAAAGAGAGAGAGTCCATAGCCTTTTTTCTATTATGTACTACTGGCTAGTAGCAAAGTAGAAGCTGCCATCGTCCAACATCGTCATCTCGCAACGTTCATCGATCGATACATTCCGCATTCCGTCGACATTACGCGTGTATACCTCTCTTTCGCTTATATAACGGTACCTAAACCGATCTTTTCAGAATTCTAACAGAGTGATAAGATTTCTGTTCTGTTTCGCGTACATTCATATAACGTGTTCAGAGACGTTTCTTTTTTATTTTTAGAAAAAACTTAGAAGAAAGAAATATATATCAAATATTTTTTTGAGTATTGTTTAAAATTTTTAATGTTACAAATTATAAGCTTGTTGAAATTAAAATTAAATTGCAAACAATTTTTTAAAAATTCAAACTTTATATATAATATTTAATCTATATTTTATTCGCGAAATTACTCTCGTTGTACAAAAAGGAATTAATTAAATAAAAATAATAATAAATTAATTAATTAAAAATTTACGAAGATATTGGACTTTGGCTTTGAAAATTACTTGACAAGAAGAAGAAAACTTTCAAATTGAATGTATCACTCTTTCAGAATGAAGGCAGTAACTTTGCAATTCAATACACGAGGTTTTCATTTGGCGGAATTTCCAAAAGCCGGCATCCGGGGCAGTAAAAAAAATACGTGTGTCGTTAGGACGGACTTCTAGGCGGGTCGCTCGTAGCCGTAAATCGTCGATAGCGACGGCAGAGGGACGGGCGCACGATCGAATGCTACTTTATTTACGAGATGCATCGCGCCGAGCGATGATGCACCGCTCGCGTACGGGTCGATTTCCACTCGGGCAATCGCTCGTACTCGCGCGCACTCCTAAGGATCGCGTCTCTAAATAACGCGCGCGAGCACGGTAATAAAAGGATAATGACCAAAGCAAAAGAAAGGAAGAAAAAGAAAGAGAGAGCGAGGGAGAAAGAGAGAGAGAACGAGCGCGGGATAGGCTGAAACTCGCGAGCACGATCGTGCGCGGCGAGATCGCGGCCGCGCGTTCCGATCGCAGCACGCCCGACAAATTTATATTGCCACGACGGGGCTCTCCGTGGCTTTCGGTAAAACTGCGCGATATTTTATGGCCCGATCCGCGGGACTCGTTACTTTCGTAGACGTGGAATTATCCCTGACATCGTCACGAATCGTTCGCAACGAAAGATGCCCGAGTCTTCTCGATGACCGGTTGAAAGCCGCGCGTCTATAAAACAAGGAAAATTTTTTATGTAATTTTACTGGAAACATTCGCACATAAACCACGTAAATCAATTTTAATCAATTCGCTTAATTAAAGTTGATTCAAAACAAGATTTATTTATTTATTTTTTTTCGTATTATGAAAGCAGAATAATGAAAATTAGAAGAGAATATCGTGAAATTATGTATTGCAATTTTTTTTTTGCAAAATATTATTGTGTTTATAGCAAATTGCAAAAGAATAAAAATACACAATAATAGTGATTAATAATTTATATATATAATAGAGAAAGAAAGCAATTTTTATTTTGTTCTTAAAAAGAGAATTTTATTTTCATACTTTACAGTATATTTTGAAGATAAAATTCTCTTTATAAAAACAAAAATGACTGTACGAAGAGAATACGAAAAAAATAAAAACTAAGAATAAAAAATAAAAATAAAATATAACATTATAAATTCGTATAGTGAAAAAAGAAGAGAGAGAAAAATAATAATATATTTCAGTGTTAATTAGTCCATTACATGATTTCGATAAATCAATACTTGCGCGAACGAATACTCATATAATGAAAAGATTTGCATTAACGTGTCACGTTGTATCACGCCATTAATACCTAGTCTATGACCTCCAACCGAATTTTTTCGGCTGTACGTTATTGCTTCCGAAGCAATTACAAGTACGGTAGCTCCGGACAGAATTGCACACCTCGTCCCGCCTGGCTCTATAATTGTTTCGACGATTCCTCCACCTCGCGAACGGCAATTGCACCTGCTTCGATTTTGCTCGCTTTTTGTGGGAGGGGCAAATCGCCTTATTCCCATCCATCTCCGTGACCTCAAGCACGCAACCTCGAGATCCGATTGATACACGACCCCACCACCATCGAATCGTTTCATCATCGACCCTGAATCTTCTACATCAGTTTTTTCCACGCTTCGACATTCTCGTAGATGTCAATGGCAAGTGGAATCATCGAGTTACTCGACCGTCAATGTAATTATATTTCCAATCTCTCTCCTTCTCTCTCCCTCTCGTTAAAAATATAGAAAAACATATTTACGTAGCAAGATGTCTTTAATGTACATGATCGCTACATAGACTCTATATTTGCGTATCGATTTAAAAAGAAGATTTAAAGCCGGCAGCATTAGCACCTCCGGCATCTAAGTTCATTAATTATTCATGTACGCCCACAAAAATATTTTTCATACATGCGAGACGAGAATCTTCTTTGCCATACTTTTCCTAATATCATCTGCCAATATTCGCACGATTATGTGTCCGGTTTGTACGACGCTCGCGGGTGCATATTTATCCGTCCGAGGGTCCTCAGAAACTACGCAGTAATATCCACGAAGAGAGGAGGAGAGGAGGGAGACAGGGGGCAGAGGACACGGCGGGCAAAGCGGACGTCGTGACGACGCTAGGGACGCTTCTCCGAAACCCGTGTCCCGGGAGCAGCAACGGCGTGCGGCCGGACCGATCGTGTGTGACGTGCGAAAAAATCGCCGTCCGGTCGGTCGGCCGCGCTACCGATCTGAAAATCGCTCGGTAATCGCAGGTTACGGAGAGAAGGAACATACACCGGCGGCGGCCCGGAGAGTGCGTGCTCCTCGAAGCACAAGCGACAATCGCCGGTTCCCAGCGGCTCCGCGGACGACCTCTCGGCCTCTCGAGCGAGAGCGGCCGCGCCCACAGCGCGAAGGAAACGCACCGCTTCGTCGTACGTGTGCACGCGTGTCCATGTGTGAACGCGCGTATATGCACCTGCACACGTGTGCGCTGGACGTGGCAGCACCGAAGACACGAAGAGACTTCGAGACCCGACTTCGTCGACGCGCTCACACATTCGCGCTGGCATCCACGCTCACGTTCACCGAGCTTACACCGGGTAGCCGCGGGTGTATCGGCTCGGGGCATACCGGGTGATCGCGCGCGAGCGCAACGGCACGACGACGACGAGGACAACGAACGACTTCGTGCCGCCTCTTCGTGCTGCAATTTTCAGCGTCCTCGGCAAACTACCTCTCCCTCTCCCTCTTTCTCTTCCACAGAGAGAGAAATGCCTACCGTGCGCTATCGACGCTCATCGTCCTTGTCGGCTTACGTGTGTATGCCGGCTTGGAAATTATCCCTCTCGTGCCGCCGGCCTTCGGAGCAATTGCGGCCGTTAAGGGCTGGAGTTTTCCCCTTTAAATTCTCCGCGAGGGGAGAGAGAGCTTCTCTATACGCGATGTAGAATCGCGCGGCTAAGAACGGGTGGCTGATTGATCCGTTTAAGTTCTCTCTTTCTCTCCCGCCCGATGATTGTATCCTTTCGTATGCATTTTTTTCACGCCGCTTCCGAAAGTAGAATTGCACGGGCGAAAGTACGGGTTTCGAGTACTCTTTTTCCCGTTGAGTTATGTAACGATTGTAGCGTAGGTGGCAATTGGGGCGTCATTTATTTCGCTCATCGTCTAGTGTTAATTTTAACATCCTTCATGTAACGTCATCGGGTGTCATTGACGGATGATTGGCACGCTACGTCCGGGACTCTAACAATGGATTCCTAGACGGCAATATGCAATAATAAATAATCGTCGACGACTTGCGCCTCCCACGTTATCTTCGAAAACTCGAAGATCACGAAGTCACGATTATAATTTAACAGAACTGTCAGAATTAAGATGTCAGAGATCAAGAGTTTCTCAGTTACACAATTGAAAGATGTATCTTTGTAAATTCACATTCTATCTTGACGAAGTCTTAGAATAATTATATTCACGTTAATGATTCGCGCGGTATGTTTACATGACTTTTAGCAAAAAATATTTCAAATAAATATTCAGGTAATAGCTAGAATCTGCGCGTCATGGATTTTTTGATAGCTTCGTTATTCTGTGTATTTAATGCCGTAGAATGAATCTGCAAAATCGATCCTCGTCCGCTCAAATTGATCGATATGCAATCCTGGATTTATACGGTACCTTTTTTTTATCGCGTAATTTTATTTCCATGGTTAAAAAACAAATCTCTCGGATAGATGCTAGACTGAATTGAAAGATGGCTCCTCGTAAATTCTTTTTTTTAAACTTGACCATTCTATGGCCGGTGCAATTTGTAGCTTGCGAAGAGATCTTCGACGTTGGAGTGCACTGTTCGAAGGCACCCAAAGGAGTATATTCCGAAGCAGATCGCAAGATCGCACGGACGAGACAATCGTGATAGTTCGCGATAAGTTTCGCGGCTCTGACGGTGCACGTTCACGAGATCTTTCCCGCCGCGCCAGAATCGCGTCGGGATATCCGAGAATTACGCGCTACCTGGTAAGCGAGGCCGCGCAAATGGCCACGATTCGTTTGAGAAATTGATATCGTGCGGAAACCCGCGGAATTCGCACGTAATAAACCCGTGGCACGGACTCTTTTCCTCGGCGAGGTGGGAGAGCGGATGGAAGCGACGAGCTCGATGCAGGGACCGAGGTGAAAGCACATATGCAATATGGGCGCAAATTGGCACGTTCCGTGAAGCCAAGTGTGGCTATTTGACAGGATTTCTCTCGGCCGCTGAAGAAGCGATCGATTTTTATGCGCGCCTTGCCATAGAAATTTTCGCACAGGCTCTCGGTCGATCCGCAAAGAGATATATTAATTGGTCATTTGTGAATAATTTGATTTATCGCGGATTATTAAGAGCAAGACGCGGGATGATAGTGAGCGTTAGAGAAAAATTTATCTTTTGCGATTCTTAATAGCCGGCGAAAATTCAAATTTATGTTTTCACATATATAGAGCCTTATTAAGAATATCTCTTGATTGAATTTATTTATATTTTTGCTCGAATATATATATTATACGAGTTAAACATATGTTTTTATATATTATATGAGATCAATATATTTTTTTCTGATTTAAAAAACATATTCGTATAATTAATTATTCGACTAGAAAATCTCTGCTATTGTAATGTTATTATTTCTTTGCTAAGTTTTAATTTATATAAATACTATTTTATATATACATGTCATATGCACATAACATTTTTTTATAAATAACATTTTAACACAAATAATTAAAAAATCATTTTATAACTTTAATGTAAAATAGCTTTTTTCTTTTGATATTTTATTTTTAATACTACACTATTTCATCAAAACTACTACTTAAAAGATAAGAAAAATCTTTTACTGTATTTCCGATTACGAATTGTGTACTACTTTTTAGGATAGGAGCTTTACTGAAAGCAATCTTGTAAAATTTAATGAAATAATAATAAAGAAATAAAATCAGATCACGGCTCCGAAGAGTATCGATCTTTTCTTATAGTTACAAGATTCGTTGCGGTTAATAATGGACGTTGATCATTTCGAGTTTATTGCAAGGGCGTTCTCAGGGTTAGAGACGGCGGTACTAATACATCGTCAAGTGCTAATTACAAGCTACGTTGTGCCTTTTCTCCAGTAATAGCGGGAAATTTTATGGAGTTTGCGGTGCGTATCGCTTCGACGTCCTAGAATCCGACGTTTCCCCCAAGCATCGATCTTCGACACGTTCGGGTTACTCCCATCAACCACTCGGCGATTACACACACGAGGACATTTATTCCTTGGCGGGAACAAATAATTCACCATGTACAAAGAATCGCGCTTCTGATTCCCTCGCCATAGGATCGATCATGGCAAGTTACAATTACAGAAGCGTTGTAATTATAGTTATAGAGAAAAAAATACACTATAATTATAAAGAAGAAGACTGTATGCATATAATAAAATAATAAGTCGAACGACGATTAAAATTACAAGCAAAATTGAAATTGAAATTAAAATTTATTGCAATAAATAGCGAAATGATGGCGCACCGATTTTGATGATATTATGACCGTTTTATCTCTATTTTATTTTTTGCACAAAAAATAACGTGAACATGAACAGTCCTGCGAATTAATCGGACGATTTTTGCAAAATAAATTTCGCAACGACTTATTCAATAAGACCGCGTTGTAAAATTTAATCGCCATTTACTCGCAATTATGTTCATCGTCTAATTGCGTCTTCGTTACGCCGCCTGTTATGGCTGCCACTGTCGGAAGGTCGCACGATTCGACACGTGCATCACGCTCGC
The DNA here is from genome assembly GCA_030586385.1 of Camponotus fellah. Taxonomy (NCBI): domain Eukaryota; kingdom Metazoa; phylum Arthropoda; class Insecta; order Hymenoptera; family Formicidae; genus Camponotus; species Camponotus fellah. Next base: position 2,142,491 of record JAPIVC010001004.1, read on the forward strand.
TCAGGATGGGAACGCATCGCTCGACATCACGATCATAAATCACTCGGTCATAAACGCGCGCGAAATCTTTTGATCAAAAGACCAGAGGGTTTGGAAATATCGCGAGCCGCGAAGTAAGATTGTATCGGTAACTTCATAGCCGCGTATGAAAGACGATTGAAAAAAATTTCGTTTCGTAAACGGCGCAAATCTATTTCTGAAAAATCCTATTAGCGTCGATTAATATCAAGTCGGAAGGACGAGCGAGAAGGATGCTTTTTCATATATCACTTTCGAATCGCGCGTCAAAGATATCTCTCTTATTTCTCGCTCCGGAGTATCGAAACCTAATCCTAAAACCCTTTTCTTCAGCGTGGAGCAAAATTACCGATGTGTGAGTCTCGCCTCTCGTCTACCGGCGGCCGTAGTGACGTGCGCGAGAGGCGCGACGTAAATCCGAGTCGACATCGTCCGGAGGGGAATGAGCTCTAGGAGATGCCCCGGCATTCGGCAGAGGGGCCGAACCGTACTGACCGTACTTCATTACCCGGGAGTTCCCCCGGCCCCTCACGGGTCATCCGTTATCATTTTTACAACTGCCGCCATTCAACAATGTCGAATAAACTCCGTTAGGTATTGCGGCCCGGTCCGCACGGGGATCCTTCGGCGAAGGCGTGCGCTTTTAAAGGTATCGATCCGCGCGTCCCGCGCGCGCGAATCCTCTCCTTCTACGTCGGCCTTAATAATTTATCGCCTCTCGCATGCACGCCGCGCGCCTTCACGACGACGACCAAGTCCGCTGTCCTTCGAACCCGGACGCGGAGTGCATCGCGCCGATGAGACTAGCAATTTTGTGTAACGACTCGATTTATACAAGACCGTCGCGCTGATGCGACCTGGTAAAAAGTTCTCGGATACGACCCAACGATCGGTATAATTGTGTGTATGATATATGCATGTGTAGATAATTTTTCAAGTTTCTAGGTATTGAAGAATACGTAGCTTTATGCTGATGAAAATTAATTCTTGTTTATGGAATATAATTAGGGTTGCATAAGACTCAAGACAAGAAGTAAAAGAGGAGGAAGTAAAAATAAATATTATTTTAAACAATTAATATCATGAAATTTTTGTTAGAAAAATTTATTCAAGATCAAAACAAGATTTAAATTTTCAATATCAACAATATTTGTTTTTTAATTTTTATATTTATTTTAATATATATTTATTTTAATTTTATATATTTATATATAAGTCAAAAAATTTTACTTAATAAATAAAATCATTTGTAATAATGTGTATATAATTATGTAAAATTTTATATTGTTTATTTTGTTTATTGCATTAATTGTTTTTGAATTCATTAATACAAATGATTTTATTTTTTAAGTTCGTATATGATATATTGTATGTGATTTTTTTTCATTTAATTTACAAATATATGTTATTTTTTTAAATCAATGATTTTATAAAATCAATATTTTTGTGATAATTTAATCTTAATATTGTCTTGATCTTATTTCGAAATTCAAGACAAGAAATATAATATCAAGTATAGGTATCTCTTGGTATTTCATCCCTAAATGTGACTAAGTTTTTAATATATTTCAAAACATTTGAAAAATTGATATGTTTCAAAGTATATTAAATTGCAATTTAAAATATTGATTGTTCCTTTGTGAAATTTAAATGAAACAATCATCAATTACATTTATATTCGTCATAATTTATTATTCATATTTATTAGAGCTTCCTTTGAAAAAATCGAAATTTCTTTTTCAAAACTCGAATATCTCGTTCTATCAGAAATGCAAGCAAAGGATTAAACCCGGCAGAGACAAGATGTAACAAATGCCTGAGCTCTGTCTGCGGAGTGCTTCGTATTTCCACAGAGTCATTTCATGATATCGAGGGCTTGCACCGCATTCCTTTAATTCCGGCATCGACAATGAATCGTCCTTACGCTTCCATTTCACACCGTCGCCGCACAGGTGCACACGCTAGGCGGATATCGAGGTTTAATTCCCGCAGAAACGATCCTGGAAGAGAGGAGAAGCGAAAGGGTGACGGAGGATGGGCGAAAAGGGGAAGGCGGGGGGGAAGGGGGAAAACCGTAGTCGCTTAACAAGGTGAACTCATTACCATTCGTCAATTTGAGGTACGTTCAGTCGGAGTGACCAATGGCTCTCTATCCCGTGTAATGGGATACGGTCCGACATCCGTCACCGCGGCACCCGTGCCAGGGCCGTTATAACTGGAGCACTACCTTCCCTTCTTTCCCCTGATTCCCGCTCTCTGTACTGCAACGTTTCTCGAACGACACAGGGAAGCGTGTTTGCTCGAAGAGGATCGTACCCAACAACGTAGAAGGACCGCGCTGTTATCGATGCGGGGGAGCAAAGGAGAAAGATAGATGCGGAAAGGCGATGGGAGGGAGGGGGAGAGAATGGAAAAGGGGGACAAGGGAGAGAGAGAAAGAGATATGGAGAAGCGGTCAGCGCTCGTGGTACGGAACGTGGCCCCGGGGTTAAACGAGTTCCACTAACGAGTTGACAAATCGAGTCTCGGGGGGGTCGTGCCGAAGTAGACCTATAAAGCGAAGGTCGTGGGCCCCGCGTCGTACGTATCACCCGTTACTGCACTCCGACACGTTTATTGCTCTTGTTCGCGGCCTCGTAACGAATGACTCCACGGCAGTCTCTCAGAGCGATGGGGGTGCGCGGGAGCGAGGGTGGTAGACGGGAGGGAAGCTGTACTCTGCTCCGGCGAGACGGATGGGAGAGGAGAGAGAGAGAGAGAAAGAGAGAGAAAGTTCGTTGTTCCCGTTAGTGGCGTGCACGCATATAGGGAAGAACCCATCCACGTTTCTCGCAAAATTCTTCTGTCAGACGAAGAACACTGTCGCAAATTGCGAAAGGCTAATGATCACGAAGAGCACAGCGTCACTTATCGCGCGAGACGGTGATTGACGCCGTCATCCTTTTTCTTTCATCGCAACTTTCCACCTCTGAATGTTATCGACAGAATGACAAGCCTGATGATTTCGTTCGTCGATAGCTGACTGTTATTATCTAGTAGGCGTGAGAGAATGATTAATAAGGAAGGAGTTTGTTGCTTGGAAGCTGAAATAATGAAGAAGTAGCTAGATATGACGAATCTGAATTATATAGAATATTATACATATGTACGATATATGTATATGGAGGAAAGGTAGAAGTGTGTAGACAAAGCGAGCGTGCACACGTTACGTATATTCAAATAAGTTGGCTGGTTTTGTTGGCGTTAACAAAAGAATCAGCTCCGTCAGAGTCCGCCGTAGGACTCATCGCCGTCATCGACCGGCGACTTTTGATCGCCAGATGCTCCGACAGGATCGCCCGCTTCACGACAATTAGTGACGATGACAAGGATCGCGAGTCGCGCTTCTATCCTCACCGGAATAATACTAATGGACGTCGATCATCGTACGACCACGTTAATCTACGATTGCTTTTTGTTCCTCTGTAAAGTGCTGTTCGCGCGTCGCCTAAATTAGCACAGTCAGAAAACGAAGCACACACGTGCGCGGAATCGCGGAAAGAGCTACGAGTAAAACGACGAAAAATTGTTGAAAAATCAGTCTCATCGCGGATGCTTTTTCAACGCGGCCGAAGACGTTAGACAAAATTGACATCTGCCAATCAGGCAGCGCGCCATCAGTGACGATGACACAGGGATACTCGTTGATAACTGATGACTACCTGTCAATTGTTAACCACGGGTGTCTTCGTTCCCGGTAGCTTCAACCATTTTTCCCGCGCTCTAATCTCGCGTGACATCTGCCTCGCGTAATCACCCTCTCGACTATAGAATCAGAAATCAAAAAATTCTTTGTTGCTGCCTCACAATGTAACAAAGAGCCGTGCCGCCGTCATTATTAGTAATCCGAAAGTCCCCTACTTGCCTCCGCTCGTGTGACCTTCCACATCCCCGACTTCTCTCGACACATAAAGAAGCAACTCTACCTCTTCTTCGGCATCATCGCTACGCACGAGCGTGCTGTTTTCGACGGTCAACCGAAAGAGAGCGTATTCTAACTCGACTAGGAATCAAGAACGATTGGCACGCATCTTGGATCAGCGCTGTTCTTCCAAGTTGTCGACGCCATATATAGAATGGACTCGGGTCCGCTCTTTTACCGATCTCCATCGCTCTCTCTCTCGCTCTATTCCAACGTTCTGCCTCCTCCGTCTCTTTCTTCCTATGGGCATATAAGAGTACATACCTGCCTACGTACGAAGACCGGTACGGTGCGCCGGGATCGACGGTGCACGTCGTTCCAATCGGCGTCTCTACGCCACCCTGTTATTTTCTGAAGGGTAAATTATCTCTCCCGGAGCCGCGGCGGCGGCGGCGGTGGCGGCAGCGGCGGCGATGTTGCTCTCGATGCACACTCGCCGTGTGCAGTGGCCGAGCATTACCTCTCGGCTCGGCCGGATACTTACACGGAAGAAGTAGCATCTTCGCGCACGTATCTCGAGCCACCACGGCGCATCAAAGCACGTCCTACTGGATTGCGGCTCCAACGATCTTTGCTGTTGCTGCTACCTGCTCTACGTGGACGCCGCTCTGCGCTGCGCTCTCTCCTCCTTCACGGGGACCGGGAGCTATCGCCCCCCCCTCGCTCTTCCCCGCGATAGATGCTCCCGGCATCCGTATCTCCTTCTCGCTTTCTGGGTCCTGGGTATGTAGGTAAATAGAGGCTGCCGGCACGCCCGACTCCGTGCTACGCCTACTCGAGATGAATCTGCTGTCGTCGATTGAAGGGCAGCATACAAGGTAGGTGATCGATAATCAACGTGCTTCCTTCTCGCGGTTTCGATATCACCTTCATCGAAGTTCGTGTCGCGTATAATCCCATCATTGATGTAGATTCGCGAAGAGCAATTTTCATACTTTTATTATTTTTGGATCGATGTCACTTTGAATTAAATATTACATATTTAAATCCGCTCAATCTCAGGAATACTTTGATATCAAGAAAATGATTACGAACTGAAAAAATATTAATCGTGATTATCCATCTTTATTTATTGCGTTTAACTTCCTTCGTTTTTTTTCTAATATAATATTTAGATTGTTTTTGATCAAAAAATAGATAAATAGATATGATGCTCTCGAACTTAGAATAAATCGTAAAATAAGCGAATATTAAATCTAAATCTATCTGATCGTTCCATTATTTTATTTCGTGAATTTTATTGTCTTACTCGAGCGCGATCAATATTTGTATCCATCATCGACAAGAGATTCCCCTGAAGGGTTACGATTACGATCGGAATTGTACCTCGTACAGGATCATCGATTTGCTGCTACTAATTTCGCGAATGCCGCATCACGCTACGCTTGCCTCTTCTTGCGTCCGCCTCGCGAATGCGCCGATTCGAAAGTACGTAAATACGGATCGCAGTCTTGGCTCATGCTTGTTCGCGATAGATCGTTCTATGTTTATCAGAAATAAACTAACATCGCGAAATATTGCTAGAAGGGCATAATTGCCGGATTGCTCTATTCGACGAATTCCTGAACGAGATGCAATTTACCATACTGATTGAGGAGCTTGCAGGCATACATGAGAATGAACATTTCCGCTTGGACTTTCTCTAAATTCGCATCAACGCGTTAATACAGCTGCGTCTTCATTATATGAAACAATAATATTATACTGAACTATTAATAAATATATTACATAAAACAATACGATAAAACACGTGAGAAAATCGTCGATTGCCTCTCGAGTAATTTTACTCGATGATGTATCAATGCAAAAAGCGAGGTGGATGTCGCACTATTAAAAATCAGCAGTTGTAATTCATTAAGACTTAGTAATTTCTTGCCGCGATTTTTTACATATTGTAGAGTTAATTATAATGTTATAAATATAGAGAAAGGAAGCTAACTACGAGTGTATAATCGATGTTAATAACCCCGCTTGGAGCGACATGCTTGCGATGGATACGAATGGGCTGGACATTTTCGCAAACTGGGTTCCCGTTTCCGCGCGCGAAACCCGCGCGTAATAATATCCTTGCCGTGAAAGCCAGCTGATCAGCAGACTTTGTAAAGGTATCCGCTTCTCGTCTTCGTCGGCGCGAGAAGTGGCCGATAATTTCGCGAGATCAGCGGTCGAGTCGCAACCTAACCGTCTATCTATGGTCGTAGGATATTTCTGGTCGGCCTACGAGGAGGGAAAGAGAGGGAAGTCGAGAGGAGAGCCACAACGGATACGCGTTATCGCCAACATACGGTCGCAAGCCCCCGACGCGTGTCTGCAACTTCTTATTCAGGGCCGTGTGCGCTAATTTTTCAGTCTTCCTCTCTTTCTCTTTGTTTTATCTTTTTTTTTTCTCGCGCGTGGAATCTTGCAATAAACAAATCGTAAAGCGACTCTCGGACGGTTGGGATAGACCACGTCGCTCCCTACGTCTTTTAAATTAAAGGCACTCTTGGTAACTGCGCAACGCAATCCAATAAATAAACCAGAACGACTGTTGCTCGTGTCAGAGCATTTACTCGCGATGCGCGAGCAACGTTTGGCGTATAACATGTTGCGTAGCTGACGGTCGATTTAAAGACCGAAGCTGCTCGACAGACAGATAATTTGTGTGTGTGTAATTACATTTATTCTAGCATAATTCATACGTCTAAATTCCCGATGTGGTATAGCAGACCGTATCCGATCTTATGAAACTGTGAAAAATCACGATGTCCGATGTTATCACCTCATCGAGAAATCATATCTCCTCCGTTATCGCGCTACGATACAAACAATTTGAAATGCCACAGCCGACACGCTCTTTTCTCGTCAGAGAAGGGTCAGCTCGCGACGACCTCGGCACGCGAATAAAATTCCTCGTATAATCACGCGAACGAGACGCCCTCGAACGCGGATCGCACGCTCCTGCACGGCTCTCGTTGACGTCAAGAGACGTCCAGCAGTCGTTTCGAGAGAGAGAAGCGACGTTCCATTTAATCCCCCGCTCGACCGGCGCTTCTCGTACCGTCACTCGAGATTGACGGCACTCGAGAAGACACCGCTCGCATGGATCGAACGAGAACGACGGAGAGACACGTTACTAAGGAGGAAGGGGATGGGAGGAAGAGCGGAGAACGGACACGCGAGGAGGTCAGATAGCGGGGTATTAGGGTGGCTTAAGTCCCGCGCCACAAGAGCCGCCGTTTCTGATAGTAGCCAGAAGCCGGGTGCACTCGCTCGGAAGCGCTTTATCATCTCGTCTTAATTCGGGACTTTAAAATATTTATATCGTCGCCGCGCGGAATGACGGTCCCTCTCTCGAGTCCCGCGAACCTATTTTTTCCACCGACGCCTCCTCCATCGCGCGCCCGCTCGAGTGATTTATGCCGCGCCGCTTTTTAAAAACGTTCCGAGACGCTGTTGAGATGTCTAAACGGCAATGTGCTCGACTTTTTTTCTCAGTTATCGAGATATACTGTATAGTTTCTCATTTTCAAGCAATCGATAATGAACAAGCTGTTGAAGTGGAATTAAATAACAAATTTTCATTATTTATTTAAAGTTAATTTGTTATTTATTTGCCAAGGAATTTATTTAAAATATGACTTTTAATTTAACAAAGCTTATAACATAATAATTTAATAAGATTTAATTGCTAGAGACAAATTTTAAGATTACTAATGTGTTGAATATTATTATAAAAAGGTGTAAAAATATTGATTTTTAAAGATTCAAAAATATATCTTTGTTATATCGATTATATCGTTAAAAATGTTACATTACAATAGCTTGTTTATTCAAGACTAAAATAGCAACTTGCAGGAAACAGGCGAAGAAAGGCGAGGAATCGACGTGCGAGTCGCGTTTTTCTGTTTGCAATGGGGTTCGTGAACGAGCCAAGATCACCCTCGCAATCCTGTGGAGTCCGTAGGCTTCTCAGAAATAATAGCCGCGTCCGTGGTCGCCCCTTAAATCCTTATGTCGCTCAAACCCCTTCTCGATTCCCGGAGGGTCGTGAACGTGCGATGAAATCAACAAGAACAACAACTGCCATTGTATGGCAGCGAAGGCACTTGCTGCCCCGAATGACATTCGTGAAAGGGTTGCTAGGCTTTTCTCCGCGTCCGCTCTCTCTTTCTCTTCCTTGTCGATCGACTTTTTCGGATCTTTTTCCAGCCCGACACATGCCGAGAGGGCTCCTAACTACCCTGGACGGACGTCGTCTGATTGCCCGGCTGTTATTGCCTGTCAATTGTTCGCGTTCGACGTTATTAAATTAATATTAGGAGCAAACTTAGGTCCGCGTCAACGGTCCAAGGGTCAGTTGTTGTCCGGTTTTCCTTTATTTGCCGAGAATTTCCCATAGGGATTTGTGCACTATGAAAACCCTTCCGAATCAAATGCCATTCGTGATACTCGGTCATGAATCGTCTTACGGAAAACACGATGACTGACGGCAAACAGCCATTTACAATTTATATTATATGTGTTCTTCAAATATTATGTATACCAATCAATATACACACTAGTCAAGATAGCGAATAAGAAGATTTAATCTATAATGTACTATTTTATCATAATTTTATTCAAAAAATTTTATCTAATTTAACGTAATAATTATACAGTTTTTTTTATTATTGTATAACCTTATAAATTAATGTATAACACATACATTTTTACAAATTTCTAATATCTCTTTTAAATTAATAATAATTTAATAATTTCAATTTAATAATTTAATAACTTTAATAATAATAATACATATATAATATATCAACGAGTATTAAGTATTAATATTGAATATTGAATATTGAAAATATCTTGCAATTAGAATATTGATAATAAAATTAAAGCGGATTTCCTTGTGCAAACGTTGTCACGATTATCTTGTCGCGTTGGTCTTAGAATGTATGCCTCAAGGCTGAAACAAGCGACAAGGGGAGACACGAGCTTCCGTTGTCAAACGCATTTAGCTGCTACAAACGCGAACTTGAGAACTTCCCCTCCGGCTGTGTCGTCGAATCTTGTAGAGTTTAATTACCGAGATAATAACGAGGCATAGTCAGCCGCCGATTGAACGAGTCTTAAATTACATCGAATGTGATTTTTTTATCTTAATTATTAGGTGTTCGATCATTTATATCACAAATCGTAGTATTTTTATTTAATTTGTTGTATATAATTAAATTTATATATTATAATTAAAATTTATATATTATATATATAATTTATTGATATATTATATTTTCAATAATTAATGTGCAATAAAATGTTTTAAATTGATTACAAATACACAATATACGTATTTAAATTTATATCAATTTATGTAAATATCTAAAGCAAAATTCTTTTACCGACTCTGGTTCATACGAAAATCATAGAGCTATCAAGTTAACCTCGAGTTTCGTGTTTTCTGCTGGCGTGGTCCTTAATTAAAGATGCGTGCAGCTTTAGAAATATTTACCGGCGGGTTAACTACCTATTCGTGGCCGGCATAATTGGCGGCAGTTCAAATCTCCTTGGTGATACGTAATTGGATCTAATTGCGAAGAAAATTTTCCCCGGGGTGGCGTTCCTTACTGATTTCCGTGGGACCCAACACGAAAACAATCCTCAACGTTTCGTCGGAGGCATTTGGCAAGGCCGATCGTTATGACGATCGTACAAAGGTAGAAGAAAAGTGGCGCTGTGGTATCTCGAAAAAAGAGTTACTAATGTCGGTCACGAACGCGGCACGAAATCTCCTCCAGCTGCTGTCTGTCTTTTAGGGACGTATCCACTCGTCCGTGAAATCTTCGGTCTTGAAATTAATAGCGGCCACATTTCTCGGGTAAAAGCAGGAGAATCGTCATATCTAAATCCGACATTTGGAACGATACCTGGAATTTTAGCCTAATACTCTATTTATCTTAACATTCTGTTTCGAGGGCGCAAAAGAATTATCTAGATAACGATTGTAGTACAATAAATGCAATTATACATCTTGCTGAATATAAATAATAAGAATAGTTTAAAGATTAATAGTTATATTATAAAAATGGACATCGAAATAAAAACAAATTAGAAAATAAAAATGGTTCGTATCATAATTCACTTAGGAAACTGAACAAAATAGAAGGAGAAAGATATTAGGACAATATTCTTCTCAGTATTCTCATCGTTATTTCTAGTTTTGGCAGTTGAAAGCCAACACGCTTAATTAGAAACGAAGCGAAATGAGCGAGGGAGCGATGGTGGGGGAATTTGTCGAAAGTTAGAGTGCAGAGACATCCGACAGAAGGAATTTACGGGAATTGCGCCCACGCAATTGTAATAAAATATATCGGCAATTAGCTCCCTAAATATTCTCACACCGAACGTCGTGATCTATGGACTTGTGCACGATTCTACCTAAAATTACTTTAAATCGCCCTTTTTCAAGAGGGTTGCTGCTGTGGTTACAAATTATCAAAGGATCGGTCACTATTCATTGAAATATATTTTCTTCGCATCAAGAATATATTAAATTCAAATCAATTCCTATTTTCAAACAATTAAAGAACTCGACATTTGGAAACATTTATTTCTGTTATAATGTTTTACAAATACAGTTACTTTTACATATATTATATTATTTTGGTTAATATTTATTTATATTATGTTTGTATATACATTGTATAAAATATATTACAATAATTTAATTACGATTAACGTATTACAACATATTTTAACAATGACTAACATCGGTTGTAATTAAAATTTCAGTCGAATATCACGAGATATCAACCTCTCGAGATATCTCGGAACGAGCTTCGAGAGTTGTGCGGAGGCACAACTTTCCGCACAACTCTGCTTGCGAGTTCAGCTGGATTTCTGTCTACGCTACGTAGTCGAGCTTCGTTAACTAACGCGTTTCGAGCGCTAACTCATTTTTCTAATTAGGCGACCGCTACTGTCGCGGAGCTACAGAGAGGAAAGAAACTTTCTCTGATAAACTTAGACGCCGGACCGAGCGAGAGCGAACTTGGACTGGGGGTGTGGGGCGTTCGTGTGCGTGTCGTGGATGAAGGGAATGAAGGATAGATCGGAGGTGGGTACGGGTAGTCGAGGGATAGACCCTTTGGTAGATCAAAGCGCCCCCAAAGATCAATACGCTCCTGAGATGCAGGGGCTGCCGTTGCGAACAAGAAAAGAAGATAGACAGAAAGAGAGAGATAGAGAGAGAGAAGGAAGAGATAGAGAAACGATACGCATGAGAGAGATGAGAAAGAGTACGGGAGAGTGCGATAGGTTGATTGAGGGCACAGGGCATTAGTGGTGCCCCGATCTCCTTGTCCCGCTTCGTCGCGTGTTCTCCTCCCGTTCTATCTCTTTATAAACATGTCACGTACTTCTTTTCGACCGAACGGAAGCAAAGGGGCATAAATAGGCGCAATTAAGGGAGCCGGCTAAGAGCTGTGACTTTCCACGAAATTCCATAGTCCGGATGGAAGCGAAGAGGGACGCGCCAAGACTGTCGACTGCCAAGAGATTCTCTCGACGGTCAAACTTGTCTGCGGAGAATCCCAGAAATCTCCCACAGAAATTCTCCGGCCGATTGTGATACGCGAAAGTGTACCTCTTTGCCGCGCTATACTTATGCGGATGTGTACTTTTCACGACACGCAGGTCATTACGTAATTCAGAACATGAAACGTTTTAAATCCCGGAGGCCCCTTATATGCGGCTAATGGCTAAATTATAGCGGGTCACTCGAAGGTACGCGAACGGGACACGATCGCGATCTACATAATTCGTTGATGAAATGGAAATCATAATTTCAGGTAAAGTCCGCTTGTACAAATTAAGTAAATCGCATAGCGGCGCTATAACAGCCCCACCGTCTTCGTGACCGCACTGCCGTGGGTCATGCAAGATAGCGGCCAGATATTTGGTTAAATATTAATGACGTCGTTAAAACAACGCATTTGCGGTTCGTTAAACCGGAGGGACGCGTATAACGGCCGCCCGTTAAGGGCCCCGTAATACGAGCTATTCGGTTAAAGCACCTACACGATATTAAGGGGGCCGAATGGCTACTGGGATCCACCGTTTCTTGTACAGGACACATCGCGCACATGCAACGACGTAATAGAAAAAGTTCGAATTAATTAAATGTGCGAAACCCAATCCACGCCGGCTATCTCTTGCATTAATTTAAATTTGTCCGCGGATTAATTAATCTCTCACTATTAGAAATTTCAATCTTTAATATTCGCTTTTTTTCTGAATAAAAGAAGCAATATAGAATTTTAATGAAAAATACATGAACTTTAAAAAAGTATTTTAAAAATGTATTATTAAAAGTAATCGTGCATACGAGTTTCCTACATTTAGCATATAAATGTATAATAAAAAATATTTAATAAACTTTATTTTATATCAAAGGGATTTGTGGGACATGGAATAATACAATTCATTATATTTATGCATTTCTAATATATTTCTATTTATTAAATATATTTTTTATATAAATACATTTTAGTTAGTATTACATGAATTAATTTCACAACTATCTGTTATCTTTTTTATCTTTTATTATATATTTTATATATATTTATTATATATTTTTGTTTTTATTATTAGTTTTTATTTTTTTTTATATATATAATTTCCTTATGACTTGTAAATATACTAATATCTGCGTAAAAAATTTTCATCTGTTCTAGAATCCTTCGGTAAAGTTATTCGCTCGTCGATCCGGGATTATCGATTCCACGATGGTGATTCGAGGGACGCACGGCACTGTCGACGATGTCTTCCGATTTGCATTTCCTCCTGTGCCCCTGGATGATCATAAATCCATCGGAAACCCCGCTTCCTAAGCCACTGTTCGCACGTGCATATCGTCTAAAAGCTAATCTTAAAGCAGGAATCGCTAACAGAGTTTGGACGGTTTGAGAATAACCTCCAGGTTAGTTTCATATTGAAAATACATAAAAAAAACGTTGATAGCTAGATCACGAATTGATCGTAAAATATATGCTTTTACGATATTTTTTTGTATATTTATCAAAATAGTTATTGAGATTTAATAAGTATTTAAAATATATAAAAATATTTTAATTAGTATTTTTAATTTTAATTAGGTTTTTTTATCTTATATCGATTTTCTTTATTGTGTGCTCACCAAAGCGACTAGTCTAAAATGTCATAAAAAAAGGAAAAAAGTGGATAGTTATAATAAAATAAAATTTTGATACAATATTTAATATAATAATATTATAAGTTATAATATTATTATAATATTTATGATATTTTATAAGAAAATTATAATAGTAATTTTTCATCGTCCACACAAATCAATAACAGCAATGAATTATTAAATAAACGCCCATTATTCTCGTCCTGGCTCTTCCGCATATTTCGAAATCTCATCTATCGCGACTAAAATCGCTAGATATGGATATGCAAATCTTCTTTTACGTGCCGATTGCAAATCGCCCGATCTGAAACAAGAGAAGAAAAAAAAGCATGAGAATGGCAAGTCGCAAACACGATAAAAGCGGATACGAAGTGGATAGGTGATATTTTAAGGGTGGCTCGGCCCCAGTCTGACCCTGCCGCAAGTTCCTTAGGTCTGTAGGTAAGTAAGTGGGTGGACTAGTTAGAACGGCAGCAGGGGGACGACGAATATAAATTCTCCGAGCGCGAGACGAGGGATGACCGCGATACACGCGAGGTCCCACGATCCTCTCGTCGCTCCCTTGTACGAGCTATCTATCGTTTTTCATCGGCTCTTATCCCCTTTCGGCGCTCTTGACGCACGTGGATCAAGATCAAGCGGCGAAGCGGTGACCGCGAATTTTATGTCTCGCTGAGAGGAGTGTCTATCTTTACGCGATCGGCGAGATTGATCGCCAAGTCTCGTATAAATAGCACGCGCTCGCCCATAATTTTCATGCTAAACGAGAGCGGACACGGCAATGTTTATTGCATTGATTTATTAACGCGCTCGTCAATTAGAATTGATATATTCCGCGAGTTATTGTCTGTTACAGCGGATGTGAAAGGTCTCACGCGCGCGATAAGAGGACGCGAAAGCGGCCGCGTGATTGTATTTGTTTGTCTGAGCAGCGCGTATTGTTTCCGTTCGCACAATTCAGTCGTTTAAGATGGAGATCGATAAGAACGATCCTGTATTTTACTCATTCTTCATTTACCTTTTTTCGTTTTTATAAATGTATAAACACGCGAGACGTTTAGCACGAGCGAAAAAGCAGTCTGTGACACGTGTATTGCGCGTAACAAGTTTACCAACCGGAAGTCGAGCGGTTGAATTCGGCTGAACGGGATGCAATTCCTGCTTCAGTCGAGCGAGCTATGATCGGGCATCCGTCCTCCGAATCTTCGGCTCGGGAAACTCTCGCGGACGGTGGAATGTCCCGAAGGGATACTTCGGCACGCGGGGCCCGACGGAGTGACAGGGCGTTAAAACGTCACCCGGTGGACATTCTCGACACATACCAATCGAGTCGGAGATGCCGAGCGAGGGAGTTTGCCCGTTCTTGATGCGTGTTTCCGTCAGACATATTCTAGATTCCAAGACATCCTCACGTCCCCTTCGGCTCTCTCGTCACGGATTTTTCTCTCTCACGAGCGATGGTCACGCGAGAACGTTTATTATCTATTTAATAATTATTAGTTATATATAATTGCGCATACTTGGAATTGATTTTTATTTCTTTCGATTAGAGGAAATATACATATAATAAATCTCTTAATGTAACGCACTTCTTGAAGATTATTAAATTTATGTTTCTTATAAATATTAAAGAATAATTATAATTGTTTTTTAATATCTATACGAGACATAATTTCAATAATCTTCAATATTTATAAGACATAAATTCAATAATATTTTTTAATATTTATAAGTTTTTATAAATATTAATTTATTGTTGTATTTTTTTAGAATGCATACTTGGAAAATTAAGTTCTAATCTGAAATCAATAATTTCTATCTTGATGTAATTTATTACGAGTTCTTTTTGAAAACATTTCATTTTCTGCTTTATCACATGCTTTTTAATTCCAGCATCTTTTATACTTATCTCTTCTGACAAATTTGTACTTTAATATTTTAGTTTCTTCCGTGCGCAGTCGTCTAATGAAAAATTAATCCATAACTCTCGCAAAAGAGGAAGAAAAACAAGAAAATGACAAGAAGAAGTATAGTTCACAATTTGCTGACATTTAATAACTCGTGCTCGTTTTCGGCGAAATTATGTACTTCCCTCTGCGAGAAGACAGGCTGATTGTTTGACGGAAGAATCGCGGAACGCTGCGAAACGACGCCGTAAACGCGAAGGCGGCGGTGTTGATCGATGGGCATACCCGTCAGTTGGCACCACTTTTAATTAAACCGCCCTCAAGATTAGCTCCCCTCTTCTTCTTGCCGCGGCTTCTTGTAATTGTTTTAAATCTCACCCTACGCCAGAACGGACGACGCTCCCTCGGCAGTTTAGCCCGAGAAAAAAAAACCGCAAGCCGTCAGGGTGACAGATTCGGCGGCTCCACTGACATTTATAAGGTCGTACGAAAGGGTTGTTGCAAGGATTTCTTTGTTTATCTTTTTAATGACGGACTCACTTAAGCATTTGCCGAAAACGCCTTCATTATTGCCATCTTGCAACAAAGATTCCAATATTTTCTCTTTTATTCATCGAAAGTTATGTTTCTAAATATTTGAGGAACAGAAAGAGCGCTGAAAATTTTTCATTACAATGTAGGATATTTAAAATGTGGCGTTTTCTATCCTACAGTAAATTTTCTTTTAAAGTGAAAAGATGTAAAATTTATGAAAATGTTCACAATGACTTGAAAAGATAGAAAGAAAATTCACTGATAGTTACGTGACTGAGTATCTAAATCCAGGTCAGATAGTAAGCCTGATAGATAATGTTCTACTGGTGGCAAAAGACTTAAACGTCAGACCGACGATTATCGATCGTAGGAAGCAAATACGATCACGACTGTTTCCAGCGCGATTAGAATCACCAGTTCCAACAGTCATGATTCATCGAGCAAACATGCAATTAAATCAGTTAAAAATCTGACATTTTTTTATAGGACATCTGGTATTTATGAGGAATCGTCTTACAACTTGGCAACTTTTTATCTAAATAACAATCTACGTTGTTCCTTTCAATTATTTCTCGAAATAATAAATATTAAAGGTTCCTTGGCCAAAATGCTATAAAGATAACATTTAAAAATGATATTTCATATACAATAGTAGCGTATAATGTAAAAAATATATAAAATTATCTAAGCATCAAATAAGAAATTTATGAGATGAGATTCAAGACGATCTAGATAAATCTATTACGCGATTAATACGACTTTAGGAAGAAATTTTCCAGTAGATTGTATCGTCCGACAACTTCGTTTCCGGTTTTGTTGGATACTTGGCCGCGTATTCCGACAATATTCACCGCGCCCGTTCGCCTCGTTCAGTTTCAATTTGACCGTACAGATGTTTCCCGAGACGCCGCTCGGTCTCGCAAGTTGGGATATCCATCCATAGCTCTCGTCCGGGCGCTGTAACGGCGTCGGGAGTTACGGCCGCGGAGATGTATGGTAATTGTACGCGGCTAACTTACAGACTCGGAGTGGCCCGGGGGCTCTCCAAGTGCCTTCTGGTAGTATCACTGGCTCAACATCCACCTGCAGATACCAGAAGGGAACTCGCAAGAAAACCCACCGAGTTAACAGCATCCCTTCCTCTTCGCCGACCCCTTGGATGCAGCCGACATCGAGAGACGTCGAGGAAAGTTCGATCGTCTGCCTTCGAGACATTTTGGTATTACCGTATACGTATATTCCTCCAAGGAGGTAGTTCTTCCAGTGATGCATTATGTTAATGTGATATTGGAAAATTTTAGGATACAACTCCTGATAAAATGTATATACGTGTATTTTGAAAAGTTGTTATAATAGTACTTGAAATGTTAAATTCGTATACGGGTTAAACATAAATAATTCGTTGCTTTGCGGAAAACACGGTTACGACACTATCGATATCTCTGGCGAATGCAGAAATAGACGTTGATTAAGACTTGGAAGAATTTATCTGAAGGATAACGCGACCACCTTTGATCGAGACAGAGCAAAAGAGCGACGGCAAGAGAAATCTCGGGGTCGACAGAGAGATCAAAGAAGTGGCAGATAACGCTGTTTTTCGGACCGAGGGTTGAGTACTGTTTATCGATACGGGAACCGCGATGTTGCCCACATGGCTAGCCGTCTATTTTCGGTGGCGTGTAATACTCGCGCGTCTCAAGGCGTCTACCTGTGTGTCCCGGTTTCTTCCGCCACAGTGCGCGCCACAGGTCGGTGAACGTTCAGAGTTCGTCCAGGATTCGAGGAGAGAACTCGTCCTCCCCGCAGCAATTCGGCTGATTCGTCTCGCGGGATCGCGCGGCTGCATGTGCAATGACTGCGCGAGATTCCCAAGACAGCACTTGTAAGACTCCGTCCGATGCCTTCGTACTACGCTACGAATTGCTCGTGGTTTATGCACGTCAAACTGAAACCTTCGATACAACTGCGGCGACTAGGTAACTTTACCTTACAATATATTAATCGAATTCTTGATGTGAAATGAAGAAGAGAAATGTGCAAAAAACTGCATATATTTAAGAATTGATTTAATTCATCTAATTCTAAATTTTGGATAGTTTTTGCATAGTTTGATTAGTAGATTAAAATTTGCATTCTCAAATGTAGAGCGCAATTATTTACGCACTTGATCTAATAGTCAAATATAATTATACACTTATTTTATATTAGCTTATATTTGTATATAATTTGCAAATATTATTCAAGTTATAAGGATATTTTGTAGCTATTTTCAAAATATTGAGAATTTAATGAAAATTGTACAGAATATCCTTACATATGTTTAGAATTTTCAGTACAATTTTTAAATTGATTCACTAAAGCGTTTACAAGTTATAAGGATTTTAATTTGCACCGAATTAACATGTGTTCTTATGAGAAACGTATAATCACGTCAATTCAAATGACAAAAACACATGGAAATAATATTCAGAATTTGTTTAAAATTTACAAAAGTTTAGATACAGAGGAAATATTTGGTCAAGTAATATTATACCAGTACTAACTGGTTAAAAAGATATTAAATATAATTCAATGAAGTTAGCCATGTATCTGTCACAAGGCGAAATTCTCTGCCAAAAGTTAATCATTTTGATTAACAAAATTTGAAATATTTCAGTAAAAACGCAATTAATATTAAAAAATACATCTCTGCACTATAACTAAGATCAAATTGTAATATTCCACGCAATTTCTCATACTCAAAATACACCAAAAGTGGATATATTCATCAATATTGATTTTCAGCTACTTTTTGCTGAGATTGTACATACAAAACATCCTTAAACATCCTTTCATCTTTTCTAAATAATATTATTTTCGTTATACAATTGCTAATAAACTGTCGATAAATGAGCTTGGTTTTTGGAATGTGCGATGCAACTTTGGCAGTGCCGCGTTCATCGAACTCACGAAATTATACGTGCATAATCAAGCATACTTTAATGCGATGAAAATTATTACTATCATCGTAAATGCATGCAATTATTTCTTCATAAATTCGCCTTGAGGACGGCAATTTGATTCGATCCCGTGTCCGATATAAATTATCGGTCGCGAAAAAAATGCGTAACGCAGGGAAACGAGTCGCCGACGACGAGAGATGCGATCGCGCTGGTGATAAGAAATAATTCCGCGGGCTCGGTAAGGTCGGTCCTCGGACCGAGATTATACCAGGGCCGACGTCGCGATGTTATCGGGGCTTTATGCAAAAATTGCTAATTACTGAATCCCGCGATGAAAGCGTGCGACAACGCGTCACGCTCGGGCGGGGCCGCTCGCAGTCATCTCTCATAGCTTTGTACGGGGAACGCGGCTAATTGCTGATCTTACGATCGGTCTGCGAACGTGCGGGGTGGACGGGGGAGGGAGGGGGTCGAGAACGCTGTTATATTTCGCGATCGTACGCGGCAGATAGCATTATGTATCGAAACAATTTCACTCGTCTCTTTATCTCGAGCTTCTATCCGGATTCGACTATCGTCGTTATTGTATTCCTTGTCCTCGTCGTCGCGAGGTACATAATTCGTGGCGCACGCGCCCGGAAATATTAACTCGGGCCGTTTTACTTTGTCATCTCCGGTTCATCCCGACTGTCAACGGGACTGTATTATGAATGCGGGCCAATTTAAAATTCATTACAAGGTGCAGGGGATGACTCCTCCCGTTACAGGCACCCCCTTGCCTGTCACTTGTACAAGGCTTTCGCGCCGCGTCTTCTCGTGGGAGGGATAATTGTTCGTCACTGTAACGTTTTGAGAACGCGCTCGAACGTGCAAGAACGACGAGGGGAGAGAGGATGGATTCCGGTGAGAGAGGAAACGAGAGAGAAAGCAGAGGGGGAGAAACTGAGAGGAGCGCATTTATTATGGAGAAAGAAAGAGAAGATGGGATAGACGGTTGTACAAGAGCGGCAGCCAATCTCCCCCGCCGCTTCTCTTGTTTATTTAAATAATGCACGGGAGGGGAGAGACAGGGTTCTCAAGCCTGGAAATGGATGAACTACAAAGCCTCCGAAATCCGCCACGAGAAAAGTGGCACGCTCGCACGAGCCGTTCTTGTGACAACAGAGGGAATCCACCTGCCACGTGCCACGGAACACTGACTGCCGTTTTTCAGGAATATCCTCTCTCTGTTTTCGCTTTCTCGGAGCTCAGGAAAAGGGTGAAGCATTGTCCCTACATACCCATGTTTACCGGGAAGTTTAACTTTAGGCTTGTCCTTCTTAGCCGCTTATCTCACGCTTTCTGTTTCTAAAATAAGACAAGCGCATATTTGGTTTTCTACATCATCTTTTCACTAATCGTCTATAATTATAGATGGCTTTTTATTTTATTTTATTTAAAATAGCATGTGTCTTGATTTTATTTAAAGTTACATCGATTCAAGATTTATATATTCTATTTCAGTCTTTTAACATCCGAGCCAATAACGCAGACTTGTCGAAATAAAAACAATGCAGGGATCGTGGTGAGAAAATTCGTGGCTGGAGTGGAAATAAATCAATCGGGCCTCCTGTCTCGAGGTAGCCTCTTCTTTATAAATGAGCGGGGCAAAGGGGCGAGTTCGGAGGCTGCAGTTCAGATATTCACCGGTTGATTACCGTCCCGACGGGGCCGGAATACGCCTCCGGTAGGGAAATCCCCTAGGGAGGACGCTAACTCGACAACTGACAAATTAGCCCGGCGCACCGACGACACTTGCAAAATAGGTCGACAAGAAGATGCCTGTTTCGGTTTGAATTCGAACGCCCGCCAGATGAGATTCGCAGCCAGTCGTCGAACTCAATTTTACTCGTCGACAGAGTGAACAATGCGCCAGCGGACACCGGTTATCGGTCACACAAGATTAACTCCAAAGCCCAAACGCAATAATTAATCGGCGAATTATTTCGGCGAAAAACCAGGGTCGGTTGAGTAACAACATTGGGATTTTTTTTCACAGATGTTATTTTCTTTCATTATTATATTATACGCGTATCCAAATATATAACACATATATAATGCAATCTCTTAAAAGTTTTTTTTCTTACTGCGAAGAGAGCACTTATTTAAAATATTCAAACCCAACCGTGCTACTAGAAAATCGATGGAAATCAAAATTGACGTTTCTCCAGGGGCGGGGACACGTTTGCGATTCCGCTCCTGCGACGTGCGGACCCGAGGTTTTTCAAGTCCAGGAAATTCCTCGTTGGAGGCTAAGTGAATTGGAAATAAAAAAAATAAGTGCCGAGCTGGATAAATAACGTCCGACGACGACGTTCGCGTGGGATGACGTCGCGCCGGCAATACTTTTCACATCGCCCGGCAAGAAAGGTAGGGGGATTGTTATTCGTGCGGCGTAGTGCCTCGGTGTCGCTTTCACTAGAGTCGGTTACTGATAAACGAGCGGTTTCAACCCCACGCGTCGCCCCCTGAATGTAAACTCACCCTGCCTGCCCGACGCGCTTTAAGCTCTTAGCGCGGGTAAACGCTCGGTGTAAATCGTTTCTGAACGTAAACGATTGTCGACGACAGACCTGAAATTAATCGTCCTGATTCTGGTCGCCGAACGAGATGATTCTGCGAACGCGCTCGGGACAGAAATCCGCAGGTGTTATGATGTAATCGAACAGAGAGCGTAAAAAATAGAATAAATTATTTATCTAATCATTATTCTTTAAAATAAATTTTCTAGATATTTATTAATTCGCTAATGACTAACAAATTGAGTTAAAATTTGGATATATAATTGTACAATTATAATTTTACATCGTCAATGTAAGATATTTCTAGGATTAAATCTACTAAAAAATTTAATTAATATTAATTTTTCAAAATATTACATGGGATAAATTAATGTTATTTTTGACGCAAAACTTCTATGAAGATATTATATAAAAGATGTGCATCCTATCCCATTGTCCGGGCCATTCTCCGGCAATCGGCAACAACATTCATCTCCAGTAGAGTCGGGATTTACGAGCGACGTTGTGTACGCGACGAATCGCACGACAAAACCCGACGGCGTGCCCCGTGTACGTGAGTGGCCGAAGGTGGAACGTCACGTTCGCGTGCGAATCCTCCGGGGAACGATGTCTCAAACGACCACGCGGGACCCGAAACACACCTGCAGCAAAATTCCTACGCCAGGAAAAGTGCTGTCCCGTCGCCGATACCTTCGCCCGAATGAAATCTTGTCGTTCGCGCACGTATATATACAACACGCGTACCGGCAAGGAAAAGCGTAAGTTTGTCATAGGCAATTTATACAATTGGGATGGCGGTGCGACACTCGCTATTTGACACTGGGGACCCACGAATTTATGGCTAATGTACCGCTATGCTTCAGTCACGTCCCCTTTTCCGCTTTAATTTCGTTTTTTTACCCTTAAAGAAAAATAGATATTAATTCACGATATGACAACTCGTGTATTTGCGATGATAAGGTCAGATTTTATTAAGATTATTTCAATTAATAAATTAATTTAATAAGTCAATTGGTCTTTCAATTGATCGAAATCACCTCAAAATCGAAATATATTTGTTCAGACTTTATTTCTATAGTTTACTACCCTTACTTTGCTTATATTGTGACAGACGATTGGTATTCAACCCTATGGATCCCTTGGATTCATGTAACAGCATCGGGGACATGTGTCAGCCAGGACGATTGGTAGTAAGGGTCGGAAATGGCTGTTTAAAATTGCATCGAGGGCCTACCGTTAAGGGCACGTGCGCTTTTTAATGTCCCGACGAATGCTTACGATAATGTTCTTTAAGCTTTTATTAACGGTTATCAAAGTACGTGGCCCGAATAGCCATGGCTATTCTCACGCGACAACGCGAACCAAGCCTCGATCCCTTACCTACAGTAACTGTCCGTAAGAGAAAGAATCCTTATCTCATTCTTCTCGAGAAAAATTTTTCGCACGCGAAATGTTTAGAAAGAAGTATAGATATTTTTATATTTTTCTCTTTTATCGATTTGAATTATGAAATGAAATGCATTGTGTGTTTAATATAAAATTAACCGTGTTTAATAAAAATAGACTTTTTCTTTATACCATGTGACACCAAAATGTACAACGCGTGCGATCTTCCTGCTGATCTCTGGTCCATTATAACATTAGCGGTGCTGGAGGGTCTCGAATCTCATGGGGAGAAAAGTTTTGCCAATGATTAACCGAAGTCTAGTTCGTGACTTTGATGAGTCGACTCGCTGCCATAGATTTGTTAGAAATAATTAGGATTCATTGTCAAACATTACAAGTTTATTCTTTTTATTACAAGTTATAGTGCATCATGAATCATGCAAATAAATTTCAATTAGAAACGACATAAAAAATAAAAATATTAAAGAGGAGAAAAAAATATGTTTTATAAATTTATAAATTTATTAATTATAGAATTCTTGTAATTAATTACATTAGTGTTAGTTTAATTTATACACAACAGAATATTAATTTTATAATTTAAATTATATATATGTCAACTGCTTTTATTTATATCAGTAGCAGATAATAATAATAATTAATTAGTTTTCTTTACTAGCTTTATGTAAACTCGACATCAGCGATCAAGGCAAATCATATCCACTCGTTTTTCATTTATAACAAACGAAGTCGTATGCGACAAATCAGACGAGGTGACAGACAAATGGTCTCGGTAAAAGACAGTCTGGCGAGTTGGTCGATAAGATCCTGCAGCAATCAAAGATCAGACAAATCCAGAAAAATCTATCGTCAAAATTTTGCCAGTATCATCTACGAAATATGTGCGCGTTTTCTTCGAATTCGAGGGGTGCGATGCGACAATGCGATCCAGCCAATGTTGTACGGGGGTTGTTTGACCCCAAGTCCCGGAGGAATTTATCTGCCGGTCAGTTGCCCTAAATATCAGACACGACCGTGCAATCACGCGTTCATCGTTATAAATATACAGCGCGTCATAAGATATCACGCACTCGAGGATTTTGAGAATGACATTTCTTAACGCGACATTTGTGTTTACGCAGCATCCGTTTTGCGTATCGATGAGAAGACCGTGGGCGGGCGAGAGAGGTTCTTCACTTGGCTGAAGGACATATTTAATAAATCCATAGGTGAGCTCCACATCGACGTTGTATTTAGGATAGAGGTTATTTTTTGTCGTGCATCGTTACGTAATCTTACATAATGTATAAAAATTAAATTCTATTTGCTTTTTTACTAGCAAATTAAGATGAAAATTGCATCATTTATAATAGATGATGCGCATGATGCGATTTTACAATGATATTATTATTAAATGTCGCGTTTTAGTTATATTATAATACATTTAATAAACACGTAGACGTTTTATATTTTTAATGAAAAAGTAATGACACGTATTCGCAATTAAAATTATAATTCTCAAGTAGAATATTAGAAAAGAAGACGCACATTTAATAAGAAACTACGAATATCTTAACTTTCTGGTTGCCACGCTATATTACATGACGTAAGTCATCGAATAAGTTGCAGAGGATAGAAGCCACGAAGCTGACACATCGATCGTGACCATCGATCGCGCAGCAACAACGCTCGATCATCCAGAAATAACGGTTTCGAAGCCGCCAGCGGACTCTTCGGGCAAGGTCGGCGTCATTAATCAAAAACTGACCAATTTCAACACGATGCAATCGATGACGAAGTTTGTGGATGGGAATTTCCGCACCGAGAAATATAACGCGGAAAACGATAAAAAACGCGCGAACGCGATTCAACAGTCGACGACTTACATCTCGTCGCAGTCGAGTGAACTTGGAAAAATTTTACAACGCGAAACGGACTCTAACTTTGCGTGGTTCGAGCCTGAGGTACATCGATCGGAGAGAATCATGATGAAGTTTGCGGCAAGAGATTCCGATGTGGCCGCGCATTATCATCGTTACACGAGTCCGAGACACTGTTATCGCCTGCCATCGCGAATAAAACAACCGTTTCTAGAATCGTGCGCTTTAAATAGAAATATCGGCGTGTCGACGCGCGCGATCGCGGATTTCGCTCCTAGGAACTCGAAGCCGCCCATCAGAGAACCAAACGTGCCCAAAAAACGCGAGAAGGACGAGAAGAAGGACAAGAAGGAGAAGAAGAAGCCGGTAATACGTACGGACGGCGAATCCGCCGATAGTAGCGAGAACCGAGCGGAGATGATAGCGAACGATAACCCGAAGAGCGACCCGGGGTTTCACGAATGGGGCGTGAAACTCGCCGAGGAGCCGGCCGCCGAGGCGAGCGATAACGATAACTTGGCCGAAAAGAGCCGGCGATACGTCACGAAACAGTTTTGGGGAGTGAATCTGAAACAGGCGAAGCCGGATGCCGAGGATGTTCCTTCGCCTGCGTCCGAGGGTCCCCGGAGAGCCGCGGAAGAGCATCGAAACACCTCTCCGATCTCAGAGAGTAGCGATACTATCGTCGATGAGACGAGGAGCAACGCTTCCTCGTCGCTAAACGCTTCAACGAAAGTGCCGAACGCGTCGAACTTGAAAGGGACGACCGCGGAATATCTGTCGACTCCGTCGTATCAGGCAAACCTAACTTCACCGAGTGATTCAATTACACCGCAGCAAGGAAAGATTGACTCGTCTCTGAATTCTGATGCCCTTCAAAGAATCATGAAGGCATCGCCAGACGTGTTAAAGGAGCCGATAACGATTGACGAAGAGTATAATGTTCCGGAAGGAGCGACCTTGAATACCGAGATCACTGCCTGGAAGATTCTTGCGATGAGATCGAATACAGTAGCTCAGGAAGACCATATGTCGCCTGATAACGTGGAAAATATGGAAATGGTATCGATTCGTCCTGAAGCACCGCAGCCAAAATTAGATGTGCGAGTTGTCAAATCTGCCGAAGACGTTTTGGAAGATGACCAAGAGATCGATCAGACCAGTTCTGGATATAAAGCTGTGAAACCTACGGAGATCAAGCATTTTGGATCGCCGCAGAAACCAGATGGTTACGTGTCCAGCAAGAGACTGCATACTGCAAGCATGCAGATTCGCTATACACATCGATATATCGCGACACTTTCAATCAACTCAGTTTTCATCGATAAAACCACGCGGATGAAATGTTCAAGATTTACGTCAGCCTTCTCTACAAATCCAGAGAATTCTAAAGAGATTATTAAGACATTAAATCAGCAGGGTAAAGAAAAGCTAGATTCAAAGAGCTGGACGAAGGAAGAAAGATCTAACGATTCTAATAATTTATTAAACATTAAACGGCCTCATTTACCCTCTTTAGACTCTCGAACGTTTTCGAATAGCAGTAAGAAGCCATCGGATACCGACAATCTTGCCGAGACATTGAATGTTATCGCGAACAAAGAGATGGAGATTTCTTTAAAGGAGTCGCAAACAACCGATCATCGCAAGAAAATTGCACGTCTATCTTCTGAACCTGCACAAAAGGATGAATCTCGCTTTAAAGACGAGGACGTTCAGGACGAAATAGAACGCTACGAGAATTCCAGTTACATAGACTCGCGTAAAGACGCTACGTACATCGATTTCGAGACTCCATCAGCTGATCCAAGCGATCCAATCAAATCGCCGAGCGCAAAATTAAATGAAGAGGACTCGAAGTCTAACATAGAAAGCGACAAGAATGCAACTTTGAACCCGAACGTGGAAGACGTAAAGGACGAGTACATCGTCGACGGCGATTATGTGCGATTTCCGGGCGATCCTTATCCCTACAATAAAGAGAACCTGGATAAATGGCGCGCGTCGCGCTCCTTCCCGGTGAGGCCGATCAAGCCGGAGACCAAATTCGACTCTGTCTCTGTCACACGATCGAGGAACACTAATGACAACGCGTATGCAAACGTCCCGCGTGATTCTCACGCCGCGGCGATGAAGACTTCAGGAAGCGGCGACGGCGCGGGAGCAAAAAACGCGGGACACTCGGGGAGCGGATTCCACCGAGTGTCCCCTCGGAGTCAGCGGGCGGTATCTGATTGCTTGCGCGGCGATGCCGCGGATGCGCTGGGATTGCGAGGCTGGACGGAGGCCTTCTCGCGGCTCGACGTCGGCGGCGAGATGGACGAGGCGGCGGTGCGAGGAGGCGACGACGCGTCTTCTCGCGTCTATCATCAGTAGACTCGCCGCGAGAATTTGCGCCGTAACTTCCGGTGAGCGTGCACCCCGCGGCACCTTTGCATAATTCAGCTCTCTCGGTTAATTAGAACGGGCTCGTTGCCCGCGACGTAACGAGCGAGGGTTCCGCGAACTTTAATCCTAGATTGCGTTTACCGTTTCCGTCCGCTCGCTGACGCTTAAGTGCACCCAGTATGAACGCAATAAATGTAACACGGATACGCGCGGATATAATAGTTTGTACCGTAATCTTTCGTCGGCTTTCATCAGTTTTTGATACAAATTTTTGAAGAATATGATATATATACAGATTTTATCTATACAGATTTATTCTGTTTCTTGTATAATATATGAATAAAAAATAATGTGCAAGCACAATTTCGTCGTACGTGAAAGTTATCAATTTTCTCGAGTCTAAAAATGAGGAATTTGAAAAGATGCATATCTTTAATAGATATATATCTTCAATAATATATGAAACTAATTTAAGAATGATTTTAAATTGCTGAATATTATAACGTAATAATAAAGATACCATGTCTTTTTTATAGAAATCATATTGGCAATACAAAATACAAACAGCTATGGAAATTTATATGTCAACAATATATGTAATTTTTTCGAAATTGCAAAATTTATTAAAAAATTCAATGAAATGAATTTAGCTTCTGCTGTAAAAATGAAGGATAAACTAAGCTAACTATTATGTTCTTGCAATACTTTCACTAATTATTAATGCATATAATATAAACGTTTAGCATTGTTGAGATTCTGATTTATTCAAACCCGGTTCAGCTCCTGTTAATTCATCCGGTTCGGTTTCCTCGGACGGACGCGTCCTCCGCCTCCTGAAATTATTCTCCATTCCCATAAACACGTTCTCCTCCTCGCACTTACGATTAAAAGCGGATAGGAAATCAAGATGCGCGGGACTCATATCCACGAAATTACCGTATACGGGCGCGCAGTTAGCTCGCCTTAAGAGCGTTTTTGATCCACGGGACGATCGAGGCATTAATCGCCGGCCGACGCACCTGTCGAGAAGCAGCGGCAAGAGGAAGGAAGAGATGGCGCGGGACGAGGAGGCTGAGGATGAGGTTGGAGAACGACCGGCTAGGTCGTTCAATCAGACACGTGTACTTACGAATACACCGGCATCTCCCGCATGGGCTCTGGGCTCTTCTTCTTGGGCCGAACGAGCGAACTATCGACCCGCCGCGCCGGGATATGCGTGCTTACCGGTCACGAACGCGGTCGCTCTTCTACCCGGAGGCTGTTATTTGCGCCACCAGCGAGATCTCCGAATCGTCGACCCCCTATCTAATCATTCAAATCGCAGGCGTCCTGCCGGTCTAATCGGTAGTGTGTACGCACGCAGTGTCCGCCGCCGCATCGCGTTTAATATTCCTCCGTCGAGGGTGCCGGACTCACCTCTGCGAATCGCAAGGGAGAAGGAGAGAGAAAGAGAAGACTCGAGTCCTCCCCGGCTATCATCATACCGCGATAGCGAAGCTGCACAGCTACCATACTGCGCTACTATCGCCGATAATGCTCACCGGTAATTGCAGACCTCGTAGCCCTGATTACCTTCGCGTTGGCAGAAGACACGCGGATTTAGTTCCAGCCTCGATTACGGCAGCTGGTCGTGCCGTGCCACTTTCCCGGCCGATCGATCGCTCACCCGACCGATCCCGCTGTCATTTGCTCACGCGGACATTCCGCGTGCTCCGCTGCTGTTCACGTCTAACGGAATACGAATAATGAGCGTTCGATGATGCTGCTCGAGTTGGAATCCAGCGCGTATCCGGCCTTCTCGTCGAGTATATGTGCGACCGGAGACTTGTCGGAAGTCTATGGTAGTCGGTAGTCTTGTAGACAAACAATCTCGAATATAATCGATTGTATTTTAAATTTTATTCTTAATTCTGGAGATGCAAGGACACATTTTTTAGGGCGCGAATGATTTAGACTCTTGTTCTTTCTTTTCATTTAGAAAGAAGGGGAAGAACAAGCGACGTTCGCAACTTATTTCTAACTGATCGGCGAATTTTTCTCTATCAGTTCGCTTCGAGAACTTCCGTTTTGGAAGATGCAACAGCGCAGCACGACGACAAGGCAAACAGGATTGGTAGCAGACATGCTTTTATTTACGACTAGAATCTGCTGACTGCTCCGAGTTCGCTCCTCCTTGACCCTCTCTTCTCGTTCCCGCCGAGGTTAGAACGATCCTATCTCCGCAAGACGTAGTCGCGGATCATTCCCTTCGGGGTCTTCCGCACTATAAAAGATCGCCCTATCCTTGTATATTACTCACGCCACCGTGTTTTCACTTGGCGCGGCGATCGGCGCCGATATCATAACTCCTTGTCGTACCGCCGTTCAACCAGCAAATCTGCCCGGCGACGAGGCCTCCTCCTGGTAGCGATAGCAATTCCGATATAACCGGCAGCCGTTGTAAGACGAGGACGAATATCACTGGCAGATAAAACAAAACTTTCGTCGACCTTATCGCATCTAAATGCGACGAATTTTCTGCGTTGGACTAGCTCGATGAATCTCAACCTTTTAATTGTTAATTTTACATTATTAATTAATTAAAACATATTTTATATTTCCATGATAATTTATTAGTTTTGCTATTTTTCGAATATTACAATTTTGGAGAAGAAAAATGAATATTAGCAACGTAAAAAATATACGTGTATGTGTGATATAAAATCGGATTAAATTGTATCGATTCCATTTTCATAAATGCACTCCCATCGCTTGAAAGATTTGTACTTGGCATTTCAGTAATGAAACACGTCGTAAATGTGTCGCGATGTTTCCGGCAACGAAAGGTCATCGAGGAAGTGACTGAAAATTCCACAATGTTAGCGCCGCGTCACGCATGGAGCCATAATCTGGGACGTTGCGACCATCCGCGGCACCCGAGACACCGAAATAGATGGTTTACAGCCTCCCTTAAATACGTCAACGTTTATGTGTGGATTCCCGAAAGTAAATCGACGAGGAATGTTTTCGTACGACGCCGGCCCCGTCACGAACCGAAGCCAACTTAAACGCCGAGGAACCAGGGAGCTTTCCTCCCCTGCCTCCTCCGCCGAAGCGAGATCACCGGTTATTATTAATAATGCGAAGAGCGTCTTTGTTTACGATGTCACGGACTTTAACACGTGCGCGATTTTATGACACACCCCGATGCAGGATAATCTTGTTCATTTTGGCTAGCAATATCGCTTTGCTAACAGAATATATCATTAAAACAATTATTACTCCGACATGAAAGATATTAAAATAACACATATAAATCATTTTAGAAACTTTATTCAAAAATGTCAGTTAAAAATGTAATGGATATTTAACTGTTTTTTTTATTAATAGTATAATAATAATAAAATATTTTAATATCAAAAAAGAGGATCTTATGATATTAAATTATTGATCACGAAGAGAGGAAGAAATGAACAAGAAATGATCGCAGCGAAGTTTCTAAATAAACTTTATTCGATCATTTCGAGTTGCAGGGTGGCAATTTTATTTAGCGAATAAATTATAGATGAATAATTAATTCGATCACGAACATGACATGACAGTTATAGTATCTCGTAAGCTTGTCGAACATATATTCGTAGTTTTTCAGCAAATGCGTGAGACAATTGTTTCGAAATTTTGATCCTAGCAGAAACTGCTTTTAGGAAGGTAAATCGAGGACTATATATAACGAGCGTCTCCTGCATGTACAGTGCACACTCAGTATCCCACAGTGAGATGACGTGATTCCGCTCGAGTGGTCGCGCCTCGGGCGCAAGTCACCCCGCGATCGTTGGCCGCAGATCGCGGGCCCCGTAGTGACATCACAAAAAATCACGGCGCCGCTTTCCGGCCGGATATCTTTCAATTACCCGTTAATATGATAGGCGGCGGCGGGCGTAGTTGCAAGTCACCGCCGCGTCGTTGCCGGCAACGTGCGGACACACACACAATCGCACACATCGAACGAGTGCACACGATCAAATACACGCCCGATAGTCTGCGCGTGTGTGTATGTGTGTGTGTGTGTGTGTGTGTTACGTGTGTACGTATGTGATTAATCGACGTCAACCGCAGACCACGGCGCGAACCTTGTCGAGGGAATCGCCGGCGATTCGTTGACACGTCGATTCGCGGTTTACGCGCGCCGAAATACCCGCTGCGAAACGAAATTTATGCCTCGCACGCACGCGAAGATCGCCGGCGTTGGCGGATGTTGGCGGACGTGTTTGCGTTGCGAGAGGTTAAACGTGGTTACAATATTACTGGAGCACGTTGTAGCCTAATCGCGCGGCCTGGTAGACGGCCAAGTCGGAGTGTTTTCCGATCGTGATATCATAGGGTTGCGCACAAAGTGAGATCTAAGCGCGTGATCTTGGCAGTCGTGAGTGTCGACTTAATTTTATGGCGACCGCATAAACCGGCCAAGAAAACTAACAGCTTTCGGGAGGAGAGAGAAACTGGTTTCGTATCCTCATTGTACCGCGAACGGTTAGAAATAGAAAATGAAAAGAGGAGGGAAAACAAGGAGAGATTAACGACATGTTACAATTTGACATTTCAAATAAGTGCGTAATTATTTTGCGATATTACACAAGGATCCGATAATGCGAACAGTAATTTGCAGAAAAGCGCACGCGGCGGAAAGTATTATGGGATTCTCGTGGATAAATTCGCCGGCTGTCCTTTCCCATGGAAAATGGAAAATGTCTCTCGCGTATGAGAGAGTCGTCGCACAACCGACGAACATCTGTCGCTCGTTATTCTCATTCGGAAGTTAGTAATTAAGCGGCGCGGGATTCCAGGCATCGCGGAAAATAAATTGCCCATTGTCAAGTTTTACTTCTTGACTCGGCTCGGCATAAATTTTCCGCAACTTGCTTTCCGGTTGAGTTGATGAATTTTTATGAAACGGAAACATTTGCTTCTTCTGATGAATCAAATGATAGATGGGTTCTTAATCTTGACAATTCGAAACATTTTCAAGAGAGCAAAAACGCTAAGGTTGAATATAATTGAAATTCTTGGTTCTTTAGTCGAGTCACAAGTGAAAGAGATACATATTACTTTTGCGTCTCAATAGTTACATTTAGTTAATTAATCAAGGTAATTAATTAGCGTGCATTGAATTTGTCGGATTTAATTAATTGAGCTCTATTTAATTATCCTCAGCCATTTCCCCATCTGTCAATGATTTTTCCCAATATGGCTATGTGAACTGTGACTCATTTTTCGAGGCGTAGCGATCGATAAAACGGTCTCGCACCACGACAAACGTCATCGTCGTAGTTTGTTCGACGTCGATATCATTTCCTCGTTAACGGAAAAGGAAATGCAATAAGCCCTCGAGAATCCCGACGCCTGTGGTACCCTACGGATATTAATTGCCGCTCGTGACGAACGTTTGATTGTCCACGAATCGAATCCCCGATGATGAACGTTTCAGCGATCATCACTACTTCCATTAAATGAGCAACGGTAAATTTATCTGCGTGATACAACGCTGACAATTTCCCAAGATACGAGCGGCAAATATCGATTTTTCTCCCAACGGTATCGTTTCCGTTGCACCGCGGACTGTCATTTCTTCTAATTGCTGCATCTACCTCCGCTGGTCATTAAGTCGATCGCTGCCGATTACTGACCGCAAATCGGCCGATTCATTCTCTCTCTCTTTCTCTCTTTCTCTCTCTCTCTCTCCTATTATTATTCCCGCGAAAAAATGACGCGATGAAAATGTTAATAAACATGTACGTGAAATGCGCGCGTAACGATAAAATGTTGAAGATATTAACACGGAGAGGCTGTCAACATTAATATCCCGCGGCAATGATGATTAACCCGACTGGAATTTAATACAGATGAGTATCTGTCATATTCTGTTATCTATTTATCGCCATCTATATCTTGTTTCGCGTTAGAGATTCGAGAAGAGTAAATATCGGCCGAAGCTCGTCAATCTTATTAAACCTGTTATCGTCGCGTCGTTAAATCTCACAACGGCGGCCATTAAAATTAGATCACCTGTGCGCGCACGCCGTTGTCTCTGATTTATAGGTAAACGTTGGACAATCGTTATAAAAGCGCGTGTATTCACGCTAAATGCGCGACAGTCGCTGAATGTTCAATTTGTTATGCGTGACTTGCTTGACATTAAGTACACGAACGGAAGCGCAGTGCCAAGAGGCAGAGGCAAACAGACATGTAGCTAATGTGTAATGGCGTAATTTGCCAAGGGGCTTAATCGCATCATTGTTACTTGGCCGTTCATCGGAGTGGAATAAGCTGATCGCGTCTCAAACATCCTGAGCGCAACGACTCAGCTCCCCGGCGCTCGGCCGCGCGGAGAACCAAATTGCATTATGTCGTAAAATTATTAGCAGCTGGCGATAATTATTAGAAGATAATAATTACTTCTCTAACGATTACTCGGAGTCAAGTATATTTCATTCAATACTTTATCGTTCGATTTTCTGATGGTCTAAATGCAATTTGTCATTCGGATTGAGATCGCTTAATAAAACATAAATGCAAAATCGATTAAAATAAAATTAGTCATATTAAGGTAATTAAAAGTAATAATATATATAAATCATTTAATTAAAAATTACTTCGAAATTCGAGAAACAGAATATTCCGCAAGAATTTATTCAGTATTGCGTAATAATGTATCAATTTACTTACTTTTAATGTGTTATTGTTCATCAGATTTATTTTTGATCGAAATTTACCGTATACACAATCGAAAAACCTTTAATTATATTCTTATATAAATATTGTAATACGCGAAAATTTTGTATCTTTAATTTTAATTTATATATAATCATTTAAACAAAATTCTGTCAAAATGAGATATGGGTGTATAATTTCTCAATTATAAAATAAATTACAAATTATATTATATTATACATAAAATTATATAATATACCCTTCTAAGAAACATATTTTTACGTTGGTGGAAGGGCTCAATACCTGGAAGATTTATTCTGAGAGGAAAGCTAAATACTTAAATAACTTGTGTACAGTACTTTTACAGTATTGTCACAAGTCGCAAATGACTTATACATGACAAGCACATTGGATATATTGGAGCTTATTAACGCGTCGATTTTCAATATGTTACGGATAATTCGTCACATCTTTGAAAGTATTCGTTCTTGAAACGAGATATTGCTTGGCAATCGCAAAATTCCGGAGTGCCGTACAAAATGTAGCGCATTTAAAAATTATAGATTCTTTATATAACATACATTATTATATTAAATATATTTTTGTTTTTTATATAAATATAAAGATATAAAATTTGATACTTATATAATAATAATAATTTTTTCAAATATTAATGATTTTAGAATATATTACAATTTAGATTTTCTACTTATCTGTATCAATATTGCTTTAATATCATCAACTCCAACTTATTGCTCATCGGTCGATGAGTGACAAATTTTTATTTCATAATAAAAAATATTAACAAGTATAATATAATGTTATATTATAATGTTTTTTAAATTTGTTTAAATTTCTAACTTGTTTAAACTTTTATTTATTGCATACAAGTTTGTGTAGCTTTTCAAATTAATATTAATATTATTACATTCGCTCATACTTGCAAGAACAGGAAAATTAAAGCAAATGCACTTTAAACCTAATTCAGTATCGCTAGAGAAAGATGTATATGTATATCTTAAACCAAAGTATATTCAGTAAATTTATAAATTAAACGTTAAATTTACTTTAAATTTGAAACGTATCAGGGATTTGAAAACTATTTGTGGAGGAGAGCTAATATTCTACGATTATACATCGAAATTACGTGAAAGGAGATACTAACTTCGCATATGTAACTTTCGGACATACGCGTTTGGTGGTAAGGAAGTGTCAAACACAAACGGAAAATTCGGTCATTTAAATTTAGTCGCGTCGCATAAACATTTCGCTTCGGCGCGTTCGCCAAACGTGATCCATTCAACGACAACGGCTCTGGACCTTTCGTTTATTCCGCTTGATGCATCCCCGTAAACAAATTGTTCTACAAAGTCTCGCGCAAAGGCGCCTTCCCCGAAGAGCCGTTTGCGCAGCGACCAAGATTCGGAGAGCGGCGAACGGTGGTGGTGTCGTCACCCATAAACAAGTCGCCGTTAATTTCGAAATAACTTGGCAGCCTGGGCCAGCTGTTGGCAACGAGCCCCTGTTGATATAACTTTGACAAAGTCGTTGACAAAGTCTCGGCTACAGCTTTTTACGAGCGCCGGGCCATTAAAAGCTGATAAATCTCTCCGCTCGCTCCTTCTCTCGAAGCTCGCGATCTCCCGCACTATTTCTATCCGATGTGACGCGACGCGACGCTTCGCGTCGCGATGCCTGTCTGGCAGCTTGTGAAAATATCAAATGTCCCCTGGTTAAGCTTCTCCCCTTCGTTATCCGTCAGATATATTCTCCTCGTTGCACGGCCGTGTTTGTCAAACCGGTGGCCACCGCGGCCAAACAAACATTTCGTGCCACCCGTTAGTGACATACGACTGTCGCAGTAGCACGCGCCATTCGGGATTATTAATAGCAGCGAACTCTTTTCCTCCGGTTCCGGAATGGAACTTGCGCTTTGAAGCTGAAATGTCAATATACAGCATAAAATGTCATTAATTTGTAAAGACTTGGTTGGAAAAAATTTGATAAAAAATACGTAATAATAATTAAAATACGTAATAATAATTAAAAATCAATTTCTTTATATCTATCAAATTATTACTGTTTTGTATCATTTATATAAATTTAATATGAAAACTATAATATATAAAATAGGTACAAGCTTTAAAGGGAGAATTAAATAATGAAATTTATATTTTTAATTCTCTTGTATATTTATAAAAATTTCTTTGTTTTTTCTTATTCGCTTATTTTTTTCTTTTTGCTACATTTTGATGATTGCATTATATATTATATATATATATATATATATATATATATATATATATAATTTGCAATATTCACAAAATAATATAATTTTGTTATGTAAATGTTTTTTTTCGCATAAATTTCAACCCCCAATACAATCGATATAATTACGAATCTTCACGGATGTTAGGTAGCATATGTTTCGTCCATTCGAAAATTTATTCCATCCACGAGCGATACCCTAGGAAAACAAAAAAAATGAAACGTCATTGGTTTCGCAAGCCCGTAACCGAGACTCCATATGTCTGGCGCCTGTGGCATAAGTATATTACTACTAAAAAAGAAGTTTCGTACATTACGCGAAAGCGAATGACGAGCGCAGTTTCGTTGAAAAAAAATCTTAGAATAAACGCCCAAGATTTTATTCTAATTAGTCAGATTCTAATTAGCTAGATAATAAATCTAGTATCTAGTATGTATATTGCGACAAAATATACAAGGACATAAAACGCTGTATTTTTAAAGCATTGGAAATAGATATAAGATAATCTTCAAACGGTTCAAATAGTTTGAAAATCTCGCAATCGTCAAAACCCCAATTGAACGATCGGACGCTAGGTAAAAGGGTCAAAAGCTCGAGAAACGTTGACCATTCTCACAGCCTGAGGGCATTCGTTGATTACCGGACGAGGAGGGCCGAGAGATTTTAATTAGCGGTGTTTGCGTTTCGCAAACACTGGCCGATATGTCCCGAGTCTGGGCTTCGGGTCGGACTTGGATGTAAAAATCTTCACCGTAATCGCGAAATCAATATTTCTGCGCGTGATTGAAGAGAGATTTGGAGCCAGTCGTAGACTCGTCTAATTTAATTTAATACTTTTCTATGCGACTACAGTATTGATGCAATTATTTCATCGATATTTGAATAATTATACTAATAACAAGGCATACCTTTCTCAAGCAAGAAATTTGCGAAATTTTAAATTGTTCGAAACGAAGAGCTGCCCTAATTTCCGCGCCACCCCCTTTAAGTCCGAGGCCGCCGATCGCGTTTCTATCCTTCCGGCACGAAAATAAGAATCATTTGACACGTAGCTCTCATTACGACCGGATTCCGTCCAGATGCGTCGGCGACGGGCGACAAAAAAAGTGTGTCCATCGCCGGTATTTCTGGCGCGTAGACACACGGCACACCGTGTCGCTCGTACCTCGCGCGTCACTCGCGTGACAAATGAGACGTTGTCGTACGTTTGTTCAAATTACTCCCAGCGCATTCCGCGTGCTCGCCTGCCGCTCTCAACGCGCTTTGAAATATTAGAGATCCTCTTCGCTTCCTACCGCGCTCACGCACGACAGACGCCCGTTAGTGTCGAAAATTTTGGAAAATGCTCGAGGAGAGACCTTCGCGTTGCTTCTCGAGATGGACGAGAAAATCGAACAATAATTTCAAGTTAGATCACAGATCATACAATCTGTTTTTCTCTAAAAAATCTGCAAAAAAACGACAGAACTCTATCACGATATTATTTATTATTATCAATAAATGAAGATGGATC
The DNA here is from genome assembly GCA_030586385.1 of Camponotus fellah. Lineage (NCBI taxonomy): Eukaryota > Metazoa > Arthropoda > Insecta > Hymenoptera > Formicidae > Camponotus > Camponotus fellah. The sequence goes on from JAPIVC010001004.1 coordinate 2,179,715, forward strand.
CAAAAGATGAACTGAATAATATTCGATAATAAACATTCTGTCAAGCGGAGAGTGTATATTACGCCGTGATGTCAAGAGTCATCTCGTGACGGTTGTTTCGCTCCTTGGCTGCGACAAGTAATCCGGAATCAATTACGGGCGTGCGGCCCCAAGGAACTCACCGATGCGCGCATCGAGCGAAAAAGAGATAGAGAGCAGGGAGCTTTTTAGACAGCGACGACCATTAATCACCCGCTTTTTAGCCGAAAATTCCCTCGCGCCTAGTTTACAAAACGAGGGTCGTCGAAATCGCCCCGTCACCCGAGACAAGGGTGCTGCTTTTTGTACTTTCGACGTCGATCTGCCTAACTCGCCGACTCGATTTCTCGTTTCCGTACAAAATAGATCGGTTCCATCTTTGTCCTATCGCATCTTTCAGGTGATTCGAGGATCGTCGCGAATCGCTCATCGAATCGCGCGATGTGATTGGTATTCACTATAAAATTCTATCTTCATATGGATTTACAAAAAATAGTTCTATCAATTTAGACAAGAAATTTGTGTATTTTTCTTATATATATATCTGTCTTATAGCATTATTTTTTGCAAATCCAATGCGTTGTATTTATTTTAAATAGATTTTTTCGTACATAAATCAATTATTTTTATTATTCTGAATTTTTATTATTCTGAACATAAAAGTACTAAGATAGAATTATAAAAAAATTAATAAAATTTAAAAATATAATAATAATTTAATATAAAAATAATTTAATAATATATTTTATAATTTATTTTCATTTGTAATGTAAAATATATGTAATATATATATATTATAAATTATAAATTATATTGAATCACAGAAAGTATGTCCTTGTTTATTCACATATATTAATCGAACAAATAAAAATTAAATTCCATGTATTATAAAATACTCCTAATTCGTAAACTACTAATATTTTTGTCAGCACAATTCGAGATTTTGGTATTCATTTTATAACTGTCATCCTTGATCTAACAGTCTGCTTGACATAACTAATGTAATTAACATCTCTCTAAAAGCTTGTATCAACCTGCTTAAAACCTGCTTAAGATTCAATCCTCTTTTGTCACATTATTTTTTCAAAATTCTCAGTATCGATCCTGGTCGCGATCGATGAAACGACTTCGGTCGACGAGCGAGTCGTCGAGATGGATCGGTTTCGTGGCATGTCGCTGCGAAGGGGACTATCCCGGGATCGGTTTACACGAATCGAAAAGTCGCCTCCGCGACTGTCGGTGGTCTAGCTGTCACGGATAAGGACTGAAATAACAGAGACGCATTAGCGACGCGAGGATCAAAGTGCGTGCGCTTGCGAGTTGCGAGGAGAGACGAGAAAATAATAAAAGGAGAGTGGCGCGGGGAAGCCACCCAGGCTGTCGCGCCGTGAGTTTAACGCGTACGTTAATGCCTGTCGGCCAGCCTGGACCTCGTCCTCTATAATTAGCCTGTATTGTGTTACTCACGAGCGGATTATTGCGCCCATAAACCGTTCATAAAGTTTTTCGCTGCGCGTTACCGCGGCCCAACAGTCTCCGACGTTGCTGTTTAACTGCCGTGGCGACGTTCTAGTTTGACATCCGGGATTACGACGTCAATCTTTAAACACCGTATATTCGAAAAAATCGGAGTCGAGAGAAAAATATGTCAGAATTAAGTTGGCAGGTTTTCGATATTTAAATTGAGAGAATTTTTGAATTTATTATTTATAAAAGTAATTTATTAAGAAATAATTTATTATTTAAGTTTCTCTTTGTATTTTTTATTTAAATTTATTCTATCGTTTTAAAATGTGAATATTTAAATCAAAGCAATCTTAATATGAACAATTTTATCTTTCTCTTTCACTCGATACTTTGACATAAGTAAAGGTGCATAAGCATAAGTTGTTTCAATCACTCGTACAGCTTAATTTAATAATCAACATTTCTAGAGATTTGACATTCATTAGATGTATAAATAAAAAATAGACATTTTACGGCTACACTATTGAAGCAAGGATCATGCATTATATTTTGAATACTCAAAAACATTTTTTCTTTTTCAAAATCATCAACTCTTAGATGAAATATCTCGTTTTTCGCGTGGCACGCGAATCAGAGTCAGTCACTCTCGCATTTAACGTTATTCCACGTTTTTATACCATCGGATAATTATGATGATAAGTTCTATTTAATCTCTCGTAGGTTGAATTCGTGCTTTACGGTTGCGCGCGCTTTCCGCTTGCACGCTCCGGGCGTTTCGAAGGGGGTTAACCGTTATGTCATCGTGTCGAGGAAAAGAGCCTCGAGAAGTATCGCGATCGGCATGAATGCTTCATTACTGAGGAGACTCTACCGACGCGCTGGGCCAGACGCCACGGGCGAAAGACGCACATAAATGTATGCATGTCTTGCATGCGGCTAACGATGCACCGATGAGTCAAGCCCGACGACGATAAGGACGACAAGGACATCGAGGATGTCGCGGCTTTCCCGCGCGTTTATGTCGCACGTCCAATTCCGATCGCACTCGTATATCAATCGGACACGTGAGTTTTATGCGTATAAATTATATATCGCGGCGAGCGAAGGTTGTAAAGTATCTGTGACAATGATTCCTTTTAAAATTCATTTGAGTGTAAAAATTGATAATAATGGTAAAATTCTTTGAGTGTGAAAAGAGTTCTCTCGAAAAAAATTCCAAATTAAATATTTAATTAAATATCCAAATTATTTAATTAAATATTTAATTAAACATCCAATTATAGTATATATATGTACAATGTATTATTAATTGGAAAAAAAAAATTGCATTACGTTTAACTGTAACGTCACATATGAGTTATTTTTGAGCGCTGAATTTCTAAGATAAAGTATAAAATATATATATAAGAGCAACGCGCGCGCGGATCTTCTCCTCAAGATTTATAAGCCATTATATGCACGATAAGATAAAACTACTATTAAGATAAAGTAAAGCGGAAAAAGAAGAGAATTGAATGCCCCGTACGTATAGTCAACTAATAAAGTCCTATCTTCCCAATTAAAAATCATCATGAGATAGAGCATAATCGCCATTCCGCCAATTAACGGCCTTCTGTTTTCGCTTATATCGTTTATACCCGTTTCAAAATCCAAGCAACAACGGTGTTCCGCGTCCATCGCGTTCCTGTGATGCTGCGGTAGCAGTTAAGCCATCGCGCGCAGTAAAAGGCTCGCTAGCCGCTAAGCTCGTTAAGGTCCTGGCGTCGTACACGAACGAGTCCCACACTTGGGACTTGAGGAAGCGTGTGTGTTCGCGGGGTAATAAAGTCGCTCGGGGTACGTCCGCCGGCGCGAAAGTGGGTTTTGTCCTGTACCGATAATGGCGGGCACTTCATCAAGGATCCTCGCTCTTGAGAGATCCCGTCCCCTGTTTCCTGCGGGACGCTCGTGTCTCTCCTTCGGCTCCTTCCGGCAGCATCCTTACGTTACGGGACGACGAAGAGGCCAGAGGAGGCCATCTGTTTCGTCATTACCGGCGAGCAGTAAACCACCTCTGACCGTTCACCCCCGTCCGCCCATCCACCCGGCTCGCCCCCTTGTCGTCGTCCCACGGGTGATACATCGTGTTTCCTTATTTGTCGGACGTGCTGCGGGAAAATCGTCCGAGAAAATCGAGTGATTTGTCCAGGAGGTGTTAATGGTGCTGCCGCTCGTACACCCACGGACGACGTATTCTCTTCTTTTTCCCTTTTTTTTTCCCCGGCGTCCCTAAGTCCGGACAAAGTTATATCGTGAGACGTTGAGTATCGCGAAGGGGACGTAAGATTCTTGGGAGATTCTTGTAGAATAAATTATCTTCTCCAACGCAGATCGAGATTTATGCGAGCTAAAATTTCGGAGCGGTCGTTTCGACTAATCGTTAACGCCTATCCTAAATTACATACGCGAGAGCGTAATATTTTTTTTTATTTTTAGGAAGCTTCTTCACACGATATCGTCGCTTTAATCGCGTGTAACGTTCAAGCTAGATGGTTTAAGCGGCTCGTGCTGTTAGTCGATCTATTTCAGGCACCGACGACAAGTTAACTTCGGAGCAAACCGGCCTCCGGGAGGGCCAGCGTGCGAAGAGAGGGCCATGCGAGAGAAGACGTGCCATGGATAATGCGGCGAGGGAATATCTTCGGGAGCCGTGAACCTGTCAATAAGGTGGATTCCTACGGCGGCTTCTTCACGAGGAGAGCGAGGGCGGCGTGAAAGAGATGCCGCTTACACAACGACGAGGAGAAAGAAAACGTGAAACACGCTTCCACGAAGAGGAGAGAATCCCCGCGGAGGAGAAAAGGGGGGAGAAGAGGCTCGGGTGAGGAACGTACGTTAGTGTGTGAGTATATATATATATACGGTTTGTGCATCCGCGCCGCGAGATGCTCGGAAGCTCGTCTCGCCCTGGCTCGTCGTGACTTGCAGCTCGATTTCTGGTCCAGCCGAACCGGCCGAGATGCAGGCAGAGTCGCGACGTTGCTTTTCTTCGAATGCCGTATCGGACCGCGGGATGAGAGAAAGAAGGAGAGAAAGAGAGAGGGGAAAAGAGACGCTCCGGATGCCAGTCATTAGGCCGTATCGTGTGAGAGATCGTTAAAGGGGAAGCGCTCTCTCGAAAAGGAGCGCATCGATATCGCGCGCGAGCGCGCTCCGTCACGTCCGAACTTCGCTTAGTTTCTACGCCACGACGGCGTTATGTAATTATTGCGCGCGGCAGAGTTTTTGCGCTCGTCGTCTCGATGATAGACCGCTCTCTCAGTCGTGTCTCGCTTTCCGATCTTGGGGAAAGCGCACCGCATCGGATGTTCGGCTGGATAAGGCGACTGCTGGCTCGCTATAATGAATTGTTCAAAGTGGCATGTCGAACAATATAGCTGTGCAATTAGATAGTAGACATTTCAAGATACAGCAAACGTGCCCAATAAACGTTGGAGAAAAAGTCTTTCCTCGTAAATAAAATTTTTTGTTTAAATTGTATGCTTTAATTAAGCTCTTCTTGTTTGATTGTTTCGATGATTTGTAATTTATCATATTTGATGATCAATCGGCTTGCTATTATAGGATATTTATTATGAAAGATGAGAAATTTGGAATTCTCGGGGATTTTTTTTGGAAAAGTGAGAGAATTTTTATGGAATTTTATTAAAATTCAGGGAATTTTTTAAAAATTATCTCATTTATATTTTTGCTCTCATATTATAATCAATCGACAAGCCAAGTGAATATTATGCGTGTTTAAAATATATTGTAAATATATATCTGATTTTATGTTTATTCAATATCTCTTGATAAAATATTGAATATACAGTAATATTTTATGATAATTTTTAATAATAGACAAATAAAAATGTTACATTAGTGAAAAATATTTATCTTATAAAAGCTACATTCAATTTTATTCGATACATTTGTGAAACTGATATATATATATTTGAAACTTAAATATGCTCTATGTTTTTATATAAAAAATTTAAATATATTATATATAGATATATATTATTAATGAACGATGTGCAGAAAAGATATGCAAGGTAGCAAATAAGCATAGGTATAAATGACATTTTTTTTATTTGAGATAAAAAATTGGATATTTATCGGATGCACCGAAAAAAGAGTTTTTAAAAATCACATTTCTTTGTTTGTCGAACACGACGACTGCCATCGAATATACAATATTTCTACAGACGTTAGCGTATCATCATCGGGTTGTGAGACCGTAAATCAGTGGTCGCCGTGAATCGACTAATCTCCCCGATTCACACGACGCAAGGACGTGGAACGGCCTCTTGAAAGGTGCGACGGCTACTTCACCAGAGAGAGAAAGGAAAGGAGAGAGAACCCCGCGTCTTTTCTCGTCGTCCACCGCATTTACAATCGTTAGCCATACCTCCTCGGAAATCGTTTAGCGTAATTACGGCTCTTGTCACTAGCATCTCCCTCGTACCCTTCAACAAATGTAGTTTGTGCATTTTATTTATTTTTTTTTTGGCGCGCGGGCCAAAGAGAAGAAGAACTCAACACCCGGTATCAAGCTGACGAATACGCTCGATGGACGAACCCTAGGCATTCCATTCGACGACATTAAGCTCGCCGGTGGGATGTATCGTGACGACACGATGAATTCTATCGTTCGTCTCGAGGCATTTTGCACTCTCATCCGGATAGAATGTGGATCGTGTAACTCGACGCATTAACTCTCTCGCCCGCGCGCGACGTCGCATCGGATAGCTTCGTGACTGTTATAAATGACAGGTGTAAATGCGCGCGGAAAAGAGGGATGAATAAGAGAAAACACGAGTTTCATACTGCATCGTAATAGGAAGGTATAAATCTCCACTAGATGCGTTTATTCTTTTAGAATAAAATTTCTTTCAACAATCGAAAAAAAAAAAAAACGAAGACCTGAAATTGCAAAGGAAATTACTATTCATGTAATATAATATGTAATTAATCGAGAATCAGAGGGATAGAAGAATATCAGTCTCGATTCGAAAAATGACATCGGCCGCGCCATTTTCTTGCGGTTGCGAACGAATCTCGCTGTGATTGCAACGGATAACAGAAATGTAATTTAAACTCGCTGGATCACTTTGTATCGAACTCCCCGCAATAAGTATAGTTGCGATTTGCGGGTTCCAACCACGGGTCTTTTCTCTCGACCACATGTCCGAGCATAAGCGCGAGTATTGATCGCGAACAGATCTCGTGTCCGCAACGATCCTATTTAAGTGCGCAATCGGAAAGTGCGCGCGCGCGCGTTTCGATTGAATTTCGATTGAATCCTTGCGCGAATCAGGCTCGCGTTTCGCGAGACTCATGTCAGCGCGACGTCAAACACTACGCGCGGCATAATTAATATCGAAAGAGACAGGATCGAATCGATCTACAAACTTATTAATATGCGACCAGGAAGAGGTAGGAGGAGGGAGGATTTCTTTCGATTTAAGATACGGGACTTTCGCGCGACTACCGGCACATTCTCTTGGAAACTTCATTAGCCAGTTTTAATTACACCGACGACTGAGATCGTTGTCGCGAAACGCCAGATAGCGACGATGATAGCGTGAACTTTACTCTAAAGTGATCGTCGCCCTGATCGCGCGGACAGTCATTTATCAACCCGATAGCAATTATCGTAATTAATATCTTCGCCAACATGGTGTTCGTATCAGCGAATGTCGCGGCGTCAATTTTTGTCTCAACGTCAATCTTAGGGTTCATTTCTGATGACGTTAATCATCGGATCTAGCGAATTACAAGGATTAATGATGGTGACTAGAAAAAAACGTATAACAATGAAAACTTACGTAAGATCTGATTCTTTCTGAAAGATTTTTGAAAACGTTCATATAAGATAAATGGCTATAACTTCGTCAGTGAATATAATTTCGTCAAGCCTTCTTAAAATTAAATAAATTAAGCAATCTCGCGTATATCGACTATATTTTTCGATTTAAAACGATTTGAACATCGTTTTAAATCGGAAAATATAGTCGACATACACGAAATTGCTTAATTTATTTAATTTTAAGAAGGCTTGACGAAATTATATCCGCTAACAAAGTTATAGCCATTTACCTTATATTATTCGATTTGAAGGATATTAAATGTTTATGATATGAAGGCGTACAATATTTCAATTCAGATAGATTTTTTAATTAGCGCGACATTTGCTTAAGTAAAATTTTAATAAATCCATATGTAACGCAATCTTTCTTTCTCAATCTTCAGGATTAAGCGCGATAAATCGTCCGCTTCGTTGACAAAAGGTGGACAGGAAGGTGGTTCGAGGAGACTAGGCAAAGCAATAACATTAATCCAGAACAGAATGGCGTGGCGAGAGAGCTCGTCTGCTCGCGGTCGCCACGAGTCCGTGCAAACCTCGAAGAGTAATCCCTAGCGGTCGAGTCTCCGGATGCTCGCATAAAGCAGCCTCGTGGAATAGACTCGTGGAGAACTTATTCCTCTCTCTCTACCATCCCTCCGTCCGTTTTGGTCACGAGCTGTCTCGGCTCTGTCGCGGTCTGTCCCTCGACGAGATGCGGTCTGGACCCGGGCCATTCCACCAGGGTCGTTTGTAATTTTAATAAGCCGTATTACGAGGTCGTATACTTATGGAGACTACATTCACGCTTGGATAAATCAGCCGCATAAAGAGTTAATCCTTTCTGCGTGAGCTTTTGAATACAAAGAAGATGATAAATAATGAATTAATTTAAATATTCTCATCTATGTTAACAAATATTTGATCGTAGCTTTAGCAAGAATGCATTTTAACAAACAAAACTTATACGAAGCGTTAATGTTTATCGATTTAGTAACGATTGGATGACAATCAAGTACTCGCTTTGGAGATATAAGAAATAATTTCGCGAGGCTGCGATGCAATTTAATTAGCGGATTTGTTATATCGCATCATTACGATGTAAGGGGGTGCGCCGGGAAGAAACGCGATATCGCTTTAATGAATTTCCAGCGGGACGTCAGGAGGTGCCATCCCCACCGCAGAAGGCGGTTATCCGGGGATTAAGTGGGGCAATCTGTGGCATTTTTTTTTTTCTTTTAAACGACCAAGATTTTTATGCCTAATTAATCGCCATAAATCCGGGGGAACGACGAAGGATTACGGCGAAATTTGCGCGAAAGCGTCTTTCAACCGGGGTGATTAAATGATTTGTGGATACAGGCGGAAGATGCTTCACGCCTCGTAATTGCGTTTAAGCGCGCGTCGCCGTATATCATTGACTTTTCAGGCACGAGGGGCTCCTCCAGATAAGTACAACTTTGGCAAATCAGACGAGTTATAAATTACCTATAATGTTTCACCGTCTCTGTAATTTTACTCAAATATTAGAAGTTGCGAGCCTACATTATTATTATTTCGATCGCTTTCAAAGTCGAAAAGTAAAAAGACACACGCAACAAACGGTAGAAACAAAATTACGATCTTAATAAAAGCTATCATAAATGCGTTTAGTTCGTGATTTAAAATTCGATTCCAGCGCGAAAAATTCAAGGATACAAGACGGCAAGAAAATACTTCTTACGAGTCCCTTGTATATCGCTCCTCGCGTTGGCTTTCGTCCGCATTTATCAATTAGACGAGCCCGAGAGCGCGAGATACGCTCCCGGAAAGTCCTGGCAAGAAACTGCAGGAGCCCAAAGTTATCCGCGAAGTTTCGAGTGCAGAGCCAGTTGATTTATCGGGCTCATTACTGCCAGGAAAGAGGGAGGGCTACAGCAACAGCCACCCCCCAACGGCGTGTTTTACAAGACGGCATTAATTGCTCGAATTAAATATGCACCTCTCTCCGCGCCGTAATTTATTTCGGTTTCCTGAAGCGCCTTAAGTCGCCGGGGAAGCCGGCGCTCCACGGCATCGCCGTCGCTTTCCACGGACGTTAATAATGGGCCCGCGAGATATTAATTGACGTGGCTGCCGTGGAAGGTCCTCTCGATGTTTTAATCTCGGCGGCTATTTCTTTTTTTTTTTTCGTTTACACGCGTCGGCTCGGCTGCGCAGCGTGTCGTCCTCTTGTAAATCGACGATCCGCTGTTATCCTTTTAAACGTTTATTACGGTAATATTGTCTCGTTTAATTGACGTATCACATATTTCAATACTAATATTTCCAATCTGAATTTTATTTTAATTTATGCACGCTTTAAATTAATTATAAGCTAATTGTATAGAAAATATTTTGCTCGTTTCCTCAAATCATTTCAAGCAATTATGACACTCGCCATCGATAGTCTTAAAATTTCACAAGTTTACAAGGAATTTCGAAGAAGAGCGTTGAGACAATCGAACAAAAAATGAGTCTCTTTGGATAACCAACGTGAATAAAAGGCGCGAAACCCGGATCAGCGAGAAGATGTTGATCAAAACGCCTGATGGAGCTTACGTTACTGAAGAATCGAGTAATCCGATTGGGACGAACGATAAGAAATGAGGAAGTTTATAAGACGAAGATGTGCACAACGGATGAAACGTCGAGCGATCCAATCAGAAATAAGGGGAATGGAGCACGTGTAATCCGCTGCGCTAATCAGTGAAAATGTATTTCAAGTGAGATTTCACAGCCTTGCATAGGTAAAAAAAGTGACTGCATTGCGCGAAAAGTTTCATAAGTCGCAGACGAAGATAAGACGCAAATAGATTGCGAAAGAAATAATAATATTATATAAATTAAGGATGTTTTGTATGTACAATCTCAGCAAAAAGTAGCTAAAAATCAATATTGACGAATATATTAATCCACTTTTATATTTTGAGTATGAAAAATTGTGTGGAATATTACAATTTGATCTTAGCTACAGTGCAGAGATGTATTTTTTAATATTTATTTTACTAAAATTTTTACTAAAATTTTTTACGTTTTTACTAAAATTCCGAATTTTTCCGAATTTTGTTAATCGAAATGATTAACTTTCGGCAGAGAATTTCGCCTTGTGACAGATACATGGCTAACTTAATTGAATTATATTTAATATCTTTTTAATTAGTTAGTATAATATTATTTGATCAAATATTTCCTCTGTATCTAAATTTTTGCAAATTTTAAACAAATTCTGACTATTATTTCCATGTGTTTTTGTCATCTGAATCGACGTGATTATACGTTTCCCATAAGAACACATGTTAATTCGGTGAAAATTAAAATCCTTGTAACTTGTGAACGCTTTAATGAATCGATTTAAAAATTGTACTGAAAATTCTAAACATATATAAGGACATTCTGTGCAATTTTCATTAAATTCTCAATATTTTGAAAATAGATATAAAACATCCTTAATGTATGTATTTGCGTTACGTACATATGCTATTTATTAAAAGAGCATCAATTTTCTAAACCTCAGATATAAGTCTCTATATAAATTTAAGTCAAATAAATCTGTAGAAAGTAAAATGATGCGTATTGTTTTCATAAAATATTCGAAAACTGATTTACGCCAATGTACGATTTTCTATAAAACGACGATGGAAAAACGTGGGAAACAGCACAGGGGAAGCAAGACATGGAGACGAAAATCACGCGGAATTCGTTCCTGTCAATTGATCAAATATCCGCGGCAATGGGCGATTCCCTTTCTTAACTCCGCGATGTAACTCGACTGCAACAATCTTTGCGCGCGACCGCATGTAATCGCTTTTTACATTTACGCGGTGGTTATGTCGGGTCCATTATCCGGCGATACCGCATCCTAGGTAGAATCACTCACTTATCCGACACGTTACCAACGTTAACCGAGGATAATCGGCCCCCGTACGAGGGTACGGACCTTCCGGTAGAGTTTCTCGCCGAGTCCCGTCGGTGGGGGGTTCATCGTCCTCGATCGTCCCGACGCGATCGCTTATCCCGGTAAGGTACCACGGCTAAGGGCCCCGGAGATCGAGACCGTAGGCACGTAGCGGCCGATTTTTCCGTCGCGCACGGCCGATCCGTGAACACGCACGGTCCACGGACATGAAAATGCATGTAATTAGCTGAAATTGATGTTGAACGCGAGCGCGGCCGCGTTCAATTTTAATCGGCTGTCGTATGATAATTACGCGTGGCCGGGCGCCCCCCGACCCGCGCCGGATAAATCATCTCGGCCGCTCGCGCAACGATATTCCCAGGTATTCATTTACTTCGTATTAATCAATGCGCGAAATTGATTACGGCTAGTCGCTCTCGCCGGTAACGAGGGACGCGGGGGCCCGAGGATGAAGACCGAACGGGCGGAGGAGGGGGAGAGGGAGCATCGAGACGCGGGGGGTTGTTGCGCGGCAGCCGGAACGATCGTCACGCAGTCCTCTCTCGCTTTCGCTCGGTCAACCGTGTAATTTTCGACCTTTGCTCTCTTCCTCTCTGCCAGAGGCCACCTTCCGATCCTTATCGAGAGCCTCCGCTCTTTGTCCTTTGTACGCGTACGAGTATTTATCGATTTCTGTGCGTGTATAAATATCTTTGGATATCTTTTTCTGCACCTCTACGTGTATCTTTATTTAGTTTCCGACTCTTGCGAGGTTCTTTACATCTCTCTCTTGTTCGTCTTTATTTTCTCTCTTTATTTTCCTCGCATGTTGAAGCTCAATTTGCGAAACTCGGTTACGTATATTTACGGAATATTCCGTATATCTGTATCAATTGCACGCAGAGCAATTTTGCGTAATATTCGTTGCGGATCGATTGGCGAAAACGAAGGTGAAATAAAGGATCGTGAGATGATGATGGTTGGACTGCTAAACGACAATTGGTGTTGCGCAAGAGCGCGACGCGAAATATCTGCGAGACATTTATTTTTTTACTTTAGTTTCGATCCGTATACACAGGTATACAGGTCTCGCGTAGTGTCGCAAGAATGAATCGAAGAGCTAAATCCGAGATCCGAGACTCGTCACGACTCAGCAGAAACGAAACACAGAGAGAAAAAGAAAGATCCGCGTCGGACGCGCGCTGATTTGCGAAATTGTTCAGCGAGGGATGACGAAATCGTGCCGGCCCGGACACGTCGTGACAGCCGACAGGCAGTAACAGCGATGACCTATGGCCTTGAGTATCTTATATTGTAGACGAATACTGACGACTCCATCTTTCCAAGGAGAATATACAATCGATGCTCGAAATTCGATGAAATGAAGACGATGACGATATGAAAATCGACAGGGTTGGGCACTTACTTGCAAACTATAATAGTCTATATCTATGCGTAAATGCAAATTATGTAACATGTCTTCAAACTGTATAATATATCTTTTGTGTCAACAATTAGTTCATAGAATATAGTTTGCTGAAGATTTTTTTTATTTTTTATGTTTATTATGCTCTTTTTAAACATATCTACATAATTTTATTTTTCCACGAGAAATCAATAAAAGATTTAATAAACTAGATCTTACTTAATTTCTCAATTTTTAACATTATAAATATCTTTTTAATTGATACTAAAATCATACATATTTATAGATATATTAATCATTTTATAATAAATCATTCTTTTTTGCATTTTGACATCTAATAAGACTTACATAATTTACATTGAAATATGAAAAAATCCATGTAAATATGTTATATAAACAATTTATATAGAATTTTGAAATTATGACGCAACCATCAGAGAATCAGGCGCGATGCATCGCACATATGTGATATATAAAAACTGCGAATGTCGATGATCCTTATTTCACGAGAGTCATCGTTTTCTTTTTCCTCAGCTCGCCATTGTATATTTCTGAGAGTTTTCAAATTTTCGCCCAAATTAAATTATGTATTTCAATAATGTATTTTCCGATAAAATTTATTATCTATATCGAACACGGGCCATTACTCGCAGACAGTAACATGTCCAGCGATCCGACAAGTCCCCGATGATAGACCGTAACAGGAAGTCGACCTCTGACCTCTTCTCTTACGGAGAACTCGATTCGATCGATCCCAGAATAAATTCCTCGGCGGACAAATCGCCGGCCGGCGTAGTCGATGCATTTGGTGCGCGTTCGGAGAACGGCGGGGAAATACCGGTGTATTACAGGTCCCGGACGGCCTTGGCTAGAAAATCGACGCTAATGGAATCAATTAGGCGTGAATTAATATTGACAGATTTATTGACTCGCCTTTTGTAAGCGTCGCGGCCCGTTACGCGCTCGCCGATTTATAATTGAAAGGCAACGTTCCACCTTTTTCTCTCTCTCTCTCTCTCTCTTTCTCTTTCTCTCTTCCTCTCTCTTTCTCGTAACGCGTGCGTTAACGTGTAAATGCTATCACGTGCGTGACAAGTGCGTCCGCCGCGAATTTCCATGCGATTATTAATTACGACTGTGCATTAAAGTCGCCTACATTCGAATTCAAATCCATTTTCGTTCCTATTCCTGCAAGAAGGAATTGAGCAATAAGTATAATTATTGTTCGTGTGAAACGACCCGCGCGACGGGGCGTGCTCGACCGACAGAAACTTTTCCAACTAAAGTGGCTGTAAATTCTCTCTCCTCTTTTTTTACCTGTCTCTCTCCCTCGTCTCTGCTGCATTTAAAAGCGAGACGCGATTATTCTGATGTCGGATCATTTAAGTAGACGCCACGTCCCGCGCGTCCTCGATATTAAGCACGACGAAAGTGCCCGGGGGACACATCGGCGGCACCGATCCCCGTATACAGGTCAATCGACGTCGTTTATGGTCGATTATGCGTGAGATCTTCGCGACGCGTTAATCGAACGGTAAAAATTTTAATGCAAATGCACGACAATCACGTTTACATATCGTTACTTGCCTCACCTTTCCTTCGCTGAAAGAGCAAGATGTTTCGAGCACCGCAATAGCCGCGCAAGTGTGACGGCGCCTTTACCTTAGTCGCGGCAATTTCACGCATTAATTCGATAGCGCGTCGTTAAAGCGTGCCTTAAATACGGCTCATCGCGAAATTTTGATGGGCGTCCCGCTCGAGTTTCGTTCGTCGTTACTTATAATTCTCCCCCCTCGTCGGCAACGCATTATGAAAATGTATACGTCGAGGCCCCGACCGTTACACGCCGAGACGCAACCGTTTGCGTAATTTGTAATTGCGTACGCGAGCTACATACGGGATTAACAAGCGGGCCTATTAAATTTAACGACCGTTGACTTGGCGTCCGCGAAGACTGCGGAAGACGGCAGCTTTCGATCCTGTTAGCCGCGAAAAGAGAGGAAGCTCCTCCGCTTCTCTATCTCAACGTCGTATTTACGCGGTTCACTACGCCCGATGATTACGCTCGGCTGAATCATCCGAGGAAAGAAAAAGAAAGTGAATCCTGTAAACAATGTTCCCAGGGAAATAATCGTTAAGCTTCGAAAAAAAAGTAAAACTACTTCCCACCTTCCCATGTTCGCTTAAGTACATTCGCTAATTCATCAAAATAAATTCAAGCTTCACTTGAGTAAGGATTCGTTTAAAACAAAAGAACCGTTAATTAGAAATAAATGATAATTTGCAATAGCCATACAAAATATTATTTGCGTGCAAGGATTATAATAGGAATTATTATACATTTATTTATTTATTAAAAACAAGAGAAAAATCTCTTTAATACAATAAATGGATAATTATATGATTTGTGCTTTAACAAGAATAATTACAAAGAAAAAAGTATAAAGAAGAAAAGTAGAAAGTTATTGGAAACAAGACATATTAATAATAAAAAAGAAAAAAGTGAAATATATAGCAAAAACAGATTTACTTTAGTAAAGTACAGAGCTACATATATATTATTATGATGTGCAAACACATTTAAATCAGTTAAATGATGTATGGACTATCATCGACCAATTGCATCCATTTATCGAATCTATCGCACTGAAAGAATTTATGCTGATCTTCCCGCAGGCAACCCTTCTTTTTTATGCGGTGAATTCATCACGTCCAATTAACTGGGTCTCGGTGACACCCGAGGCAGGCAAAGACATGAGAGAGTGTCGAGTGACAAACCTAATGGAACTGCCGTATCGTATACGAGACACGAACGAGTAACGATGCACCTTAAATCGCAAAAACTACTGATTTACCAATTAAAATTCCAAATGCTAATTGAATCGCATTAAATCACTTTTCGGTACCATTAAAGGATTTAACTCGTGTTCGATTATACATATATTTATATTTATATATATTTGCGGCCAGAATTTTCCTTAAATAAACAGTATATTTAAATAAAAATCATAACAAGACATGCATATTTTAAATATGATTTTTTTTTATTTATATTTTCTGCATTTTCTATTCTTGTTATCACTTTTTCGCATTTTGACGTAACAAGGATCAAGAGATTTATTCTTCTATCTTGTAAGTTTAATTGTACAATTCTAGAGATGCAATAACCGTGGAAGCAACACATATAGATACGCACGCGTGACATTTTAATTGCGCGTGGGAAGTATTTAAGTCTGAAATGAAACGAAGTTGACATTTATGCTTCAAAGTTATGTGAAAGTTTACTTAAGATGCTGAAGATTGCCCGATCTAAACAGAGTTTATAGCGAGTTTAGCATAAGTTTCCTATCTTTGAATATTGCAAATTATTATAAAATGCATAATTCATATATAATGTTATTAAACAATATTTATTTTGAAAAAAATTTTAAGAATAATACCGTTAAAGATCTTTTTCATGTATTTCACATCAAAGTCATCAATTATCGGGTTCATGTATTTTGTATAAGATGCCTTAGCTCCAACTTGATCCATTTTCATACCGCGTTATCGTCATCATATCATGACATTAACGGCCAACCATGAGGAGTTAATAACATTCCGGTTTCTGCCTAACGAGCGTTAAATGGCCACCGGTAAGCCGATATGCGAAAGAGAAGACAGTTACTTGGATCGCGCAGATTAGCGATCTCTCGGACATTCGACAAAGGAAATGACCGAGGATCGGTAGCTTTTACCACATTGACGCATGAGCGCCGGCAGAATTTTTTTAGAGAGAAAACACTGATAAGAAATTTCACACAGTCCCATTAATTGTGAGTTTTTAGAGTTATATTATAGAATTATACATTATTTATTATTTTTTAAATAAACATCTTTTATATTTTACGCATACACATAATTTTTCACACGTATATGCGCTGCCGTATAAATTCTATTAATAGTCATCTCGTCGTAAAGACACACACAAGTTTCTTTTAAAAAATTATTTTAACAATTTATACAAATAATTATCATAATTATTTGTAAAATAATCTTGAATGTAAGACGTAAAATCTGTTGAATGTGAAGGCAAATTTCCTCGCCAATGCGAATTGGTATTCATGCGAGGGATTCGTCCGACATCGGTGCGAGCGATTTGCATAGCTACCCCATCGAAGATGTTGCCGAAACGCGCGTCTTGCGTTCTCGGCATGTGCAGCAGCCTCGCGTCCTGAATTCGCATCATTCATCGATCGAACGTGGCCTGTCGAAGCACTTGGCGCGGCGTTCCTCGCGTCTTCTTCTTTCTCCCCTTAATCCCCGATCGGCCAGTTAACGAGATCGACGCCGCCGGCGCTGGACAAGTAAATTACGCCGAGCTTCTCCCCCCAGGATCTCCTCAAGGTCCGCTAACGGTCGACCGTTAGCAATGGGAATCGGGCGACGCGAACGAAGGACGAGAGGCCTCGAAGGACACTGTCTCTCTTTAGCCTCTATCGATCAGATATGTCAACAATCGGGCGACAAATAATGCATCTTACAATGCAATATATGTGTAGTTTGCATACGCAAGATATTAAAGGGATAGATTCTTGATTTAATGAGGTATTTTGTCTCTTTGTACAGGTATCTTCTACATCTCTCTCTGCTCGGTTTAATTTGTAATATTTATGGTGCAAAGAAATTACTACATACTTCTCTGAATCTGTATTGCGCTGTTGATCATATCCTTACGACGATATCCTTAGACAGGGTTAAATGCCAACGCCGACCTTCTATGTTTTCATTCGTGCGCTCGAGGCAGCGGCGTCTCCTTGCGTTTTAAATTACCGCGATCCAGGAAGAGAAGGTGCGCTGTCACCCGAGGTACCCCCGGGTTCTCTCGAGAAAGATTCGCGCGGTAGCAGCCAGCAACTCGGGGGAACGCGGGTGGAAATCGACGGTAGGGAAGCGTAGCGGTAACCCAAGACCTAACACAAGACGAAGACGTCCCGCAGAGACGACAACTAGCCGGAGAACTAATCACGGTAGTGCCTGACGTCCTTAGTTCATCACGAGGCCCGGGAGTAATATATACCGGGCCGGCCACGATCTCGAACTAATCTAATATACCGAGACCTCTCCGGACAACAAGGACTTGCTCTCTTCACCCCAGAGTGTACCTCGCGCACGATAGCACCACTTTCTCGTATGTACAGTCGACGAAATCAGTCTATTTGCGCCGGTATTATAGTCAAGATGCCAATTTCATATCGAGCCATCCCATCGCTGATGAAAAATTCCTATTTCTTGATCATTTCTTGTGAATATTTCCAATGTTAATTATTTCATATCATCCATTTATTTATTTATATACGTGAAAAAATCTGTAAAAATAGAGAATTTTAATTTGAATTTTAAATTTAAATTTAAATTTTATAGAGAAATATTATTTATATTAATTACATATATGTTATTATCAAGATATTCAAGTTGAGAAAAGAGCGATTCTCTAATATTGATTTGCCAAATTCGGAAAGTATTGATGGGCCTGGCGATTCTCTCTCACGTGTGTTTCACGCACAGAGTAAGAGTTAATTAAGATCGACGCGTTCGCGTCAGATAGAGGCCGGAAGAGCCGTGCTCTAACAGGGAAAACGTATTATGATGGTTAACCGAGAGGCGATCCGTCCGAGGAGACCGACGAACTAGTTCTATCGACTGTACGCGGCGGAGCCAGGGATATCAACTTAAACGCCCAAGGACAATGGCCGAGCTACCTTCGCAGTGAAACGCTATACACGATCATTTCGAGCGATATATCGCCCCCGTGAGCCTGGCTGCTGGCAAGACGGTAAGAGAACCTTTCGTAAGATCGAGATAGAGCTTTATTGTCCCGGAACGATGGCCGGCAGGTGTGTACGCTTAACAAATCGACCGACGAAGATGGAGGGGACATTGCCCTACTCCAGCTGCCTCCACCCTTTTTCTCACTTGCGATACTTACATTGTACGTCGCACATTGCACGACGCTCGTTAATTATTCCCAGTTAGAGAGGCGTGTACCTAATTTACTTCAAGTAAATGAAGTATAAGCCCTCGATAAAATCTAAATAAATTTAATTATATATAAATTAAACTTTTTAAATTATGATTCACTGAATTGAGTAATTTTTGCGAGTATATCCGAAATTTGAACTTTTTATCATCTCAATCTGATTTTAATCTCCTAAATATGTTTTAAGATGACGAAATTAATAATGCATTGACGATGATATTACTGGCAAAATTTTGACACATTTATTATAAGTTTCTTATAATGTGAAGTTTATTATTTATCGATTTCAAATTGTCCATGCGTCCATGGATGTTATGATTATCGGCGAGTCGTTTCTCGATCGATCGTATAAATCAGGATCGTGTTATGACAGCGAAAAATGGCTCGGTCGGATATGCCAAACGTGTCAACGGCAACGAGTGATCCATATTGCGATCGATCCCAAACGACTCCTCTGCTTTCACGATAACGAGCCACCGTCTATAAATCATGCTTCCACGAGCATCGTTTCCGCATAGAAGCCGGCAGCACGTTTCGAAATTATCTCTCATATCCTAATGGCTCGTCGGTTTCTTCGTCAGTTGGTCAGTCGCACTGAATGAAGGGTTGACTAAGAAAGAAATGACTAGAAAGGATTGATCATTAGATTTCAAATATTCCGATCATATCTCGGTAGCAACGACAGATAAATGTTGAAAAAAGTGCTCAAAAATGATTTTGCAACTATTTTTTAGGTGCGAAATATTACCTGAGATGAATGATTACCAAATATGTGATATCATATATATTTTGTATTTAATCTAAACGATAGAGACAGGATTTACATCTAAACTGTCAGTTAAATTTAGAAAAAAATCTTTCCGTGGTGCCCATCTAATCATACTTGTCATAATATTTCACTGTGGTACACAAAAAATGTTATGTTTCATAAAGATCGTTCTAACTGTAGTATCAAAGCTCATATTTATCTCATGCAGTAATTAATATTCGCAATGAAATTAAATTTGCCAGAAAGTGCTGCTAAAATTTGCTGCTATAAATTCTACATATTACAAGGAACACTGTAGCAGATGCAAAAACTGACGATAAATTATTGTTGTGACACCTGGAGACCTACTTATTCAAGAAAATATTTTTCTAAGTGATGAATATTTTGATGAAAAATTAAAAAAATTTAATTAAGATCTTTAAGGATGTTTTGTATGTACAATCTCAGAAAAAAGCTAAAAATAAATATTGACGAATATATTAATCCATTTTTGGTGTATTTTGAGTATGAGAAATTGTGTGGAATATTACGATTTGATCTTAGCTACAGTGCAGAGATGTATTTTTTAATATTTATTGCGTTTTTACTGAAATATATTCCGAATTTTGTTACTCGAAATGATTAACTTTTGGCAGAGAATTTCGCTTTGTGACAAATTATTAACTTCATTGAATTATATTTAGTATCTTTTTAACCAGTTAGTACTTGTATAATATTATTTGACCAAATATTTCCTCTGTATCTAAACTTTTGCAAATTTTAAACAAATTCTGAATATTATTTCTATGTGTTTTATCATTTGAATCGACGTAGTTATACGTTTCCCATAAGAGTTCCCACATGTTAATTCGGTGAAAATTTAAATCCTTATAACTTGTGAACGCTTTAATGAATCGATTTAAAAATTGTACTGAAGATTCTAAACATATGTAAAGACTGTGCAATTTTCATTAAATTCTCAATATTTTGAAAATAAATACAAAACATCCTTAAATGAAATTTTGTTCAAATTTAAAATATTTCAAAAAAGACCAATTTTGATTTACATCAGTCTCGACGCCAGGGGACACATCAGGTGAGAAACATCCGACTCGTCTAGCGAGAAACGCGCGTGAAAGGCGATCGTCCAGCTGCGCTCGCGCAACTCCGCTTCGGATAACGCGCGCGCGAGAAAGTTACAGTTCACCGTCGTGGCAATTTGCGAACGACCACAAACGGCGCGTTTCGCCACAACGCGCGCGTATGTACAACCATCCTGTGTCACGCCACCGCCTCTCTCGCGAGAAAGAAAACGCGAGCGGAGGAGACTCGCGCCTCGCCGGAGAAATCGTGGAAAAGCATAAACGCCTTTCTGTACGGATAGAACGTACTCCCGTTGCCGCTAATGACTCGAATCGGCTTCAACTAACGTAACAAATTAAAATCCGGAAAAATATGACTCTCTTGCTTACTTTTTTTACTAATAAAGTATATGTAAAAAGTTTATTTATTTTAATGTATTATTTTTATTTATGTATTTATTTTATTTTATTTTATTATTTTATTATATTTCAAAATTTATTTTTCCAAACGTCATCGATTTTTATAAATATTGGAACAATGGAGAAAACTCGTTCCATATTAGAAGTATTAAATAGAATAATTAACGCATGAATTCTTTAGAATCGCGAAAGGGACAGGAAAAGTGACGAATCGGTTAATACTTGTGAAATCTGTTAGAAATTGTGTTTATGGTAAAGTCGATATATAAGGATATTGACATTTGATTCACATGGTGAAATAAATCACACAATTACGCAGGTGCGTATATCTTATGCAGACGTGTGCACAGCTAATAAATATTTATGGTACAGAACTCGAAACTGACGGAAAATGATTAGATAGGACGGTGTGAAATATTAAGCAAGGTGTCGGCGAAGCGATCATTAATATTACAAGTTTGCAATCATTTGGCCATTCAATTCGGAACAATAAAAACATTCGCTAGATTAGAAATCTAAGGATAAGCGTGTCTCTCCGCTATATATATATGTGTGGATAACACGAATTACAGTGTATAAAAAGCTCGTTTAGAGAAGGTAGGAAGTCTGCCCAAACTCGTACGATCAAATATCAGGGACGCGACCATCGATTTCTCGGATATGCATCCGACGAGATGCATAATCGCGATGATTCGAGCGGACAGGTCCGGACCGATTCGTTCCTTTTGCGGAAGCACATTGTGAGAGCACATGCAGGCTGAGCGACTTATCATGCGGCCAGTGAACCAGCGAGGAACGAGGGATGACTTGTGCATAGTGCTCGCACTAGAAACAAATCGATGCCGTTGACGAAGGCAGCAGTGAAAACTTATCGGCCGCTCGCGACGCGACTCCAATCGCGATCGATAAAACCAGGATGAGTTCGTGTGCTTATTCGAAAACGCTAAATTGAAGAAACCATTCGCAAAGGAATGAAAAAAATAATATTAAGTTGATTTATTCTCGGCCAATAATCGTATAATATTGCAAGAAGTATAGAGAATTATTTTATTGTATCGCGAGTTTCTAAGATCATTTTTTTAGATTCTTACTTATTAAAGTCTTCCTCAGGACTCTTTTTATCGCATACTGATTAATCTCACCACTAGAGTCAGAGTTTTTAGACTTGCCGACTGCAATTGCGAGATTCTAACACGCGTGCGAGACATCGTTCTTAATAATGCGCCTTAATCTTTCAATGAGGCAACCCCGTTGAGCTTTTATGATCGTAAAGGAGATGGCCTTCGTCACGTAGAAGTAGATCGGCGTCGCGTTTGAGTAGATTTAATTTGCGATTTGCCCGTTAATGATGCGCGCGGCAGATGAGAGAACAAAATGAAGCACGGCAAATATGACTCGACAATTTCCTCGTCCCGATTTTATTGTCAATGTTTCCGGGAAACCTGAATCGAGGCACATATGCAGGATAATTTTATTCCGTCTGTATTAATCCTTCCCGTATATAGTAAAGTAGCTTGTGTACATGATCAATTTGTGCAGTTATGTCGACAATGTACGGATTAGATTGAGGTTGTTGTAGTTGCAGAATCCAACGTGTTAGATAAATTTTATGTAACAGCAGAATTTACACGAATAGCTCGTGTATATGAGCCACTTGGGGTCCCATAAAGCCTTCCTTGTCACATTGTGTATTCATATCATCAACGAGCGTTTATTGTCGACAATCGTGTACCGTTAGGCAGTACTGGCGTAGCCAGTTTCGATTACGTTATAAAGCGAACGGTAAAATATATTATTTCACAAACGAGGCTGGCAACATCGATACTCGAATGGCACATACACCTAACGAGCCGATTATTCACGCGCGCGGAGATCGCATAGATCGGCGTACGGTGATGTAGCTGGCGCATAGATCAGCGTACAATATATGACACGGATTCGAGTTCGAATGTCAAAGGACGGCGAGGTTGTGAAAAAGTCTATCGAGAGCGAGATTATGACGCCTATTAATAAAAATCCACATTCGTACATCGGCTTTCGAAAGCATAAAATATGTAGAGATAAATCAAGAATATAAGACTCGACAAAGCAGTTAATAAATATCGCCAGATATCTCTTTAACAAAAAGATAATTATTCACTATATTGTTTGAAAATATTGCAACATTACACGGTAAAAAACATTTTGTATTTCTATTGAAATTTTCTCGTGTAAAAATTTTTTGTTGTTAAATTTTTAACAATTCTTATGTTAATGTAACATATTATCGTTGTGTTATTTTGACATTTCTGCGTTGAGTTAATATTCACCGTTTCTAAGAGTTAAAATAACACAATTAATATGTAAATGCACGAATTTTTGAAATAAGTTATATGTTAAAATGAACAGATAAGTTGTGTTATTTTTCTCTCTATAACAGTTTTCATATGTTAAATCGACATATCTCTTCCGTTATTTATCATAAAAATGTAAGAATAACATTTTCTTTTAATTAAATTTAACATTATAAATATGTTAATTTAACATAAACTTTATTTCCAGATAAAATTTAAGTGTTACACTTTTATGTTAATTTTTAAACATATTACTTGTGTTATTTATTTACATACTTGCCTTCTGTTAAATTAACATTAAAATTAGAGTGGATAAATTGGGACATGTGAAATATGTTAAATTTAACACAAAATTTTTTACTGTGTACATATGTGTATGTTCGAAAAAGTTGTTCAATTAATTGCGCGATCAGAGTTTTGAAATTAAATTTAAGCCTCGCTAGGCTCTCTGGTGCGCTGTATTAAAATCCGACATTAAAACAACTGACACTTCTCGCCTTCGGGTAATATCTTGAAACATCCGGTGGTTTTGCAGCCTGGTGATGTTTAAGGCGCTGAACAAGCGAGCGTTTCTCTCTCGCGGCAAAAGGAGAACTCCGTAATTAGATTCATGCAAATCGGTAAAACGCGACACCACCGGACCCCCCGACGGGGAGAATTCGTCCTGGCGCGGATACGTCGCGTCGCGGCCGCTCTCGTCGTCCTTAAAAGGCGTGTCGCTCCTTGACCCGCGTTGGCGCTCATCCGTCACGGCTGTCAGCCTTCGAGATACGCGCGTCCCGTGTCGCCCCGATGCCGACGATGTACGATAAACTTCCTCGCCGAGAGAGTGCACGCCTCGGATATATTTATGAATCCGCGAATGAAAGTCTACGAACGCGCGCGGCGATACATAAATAAGAGCTCTGGCGAGAAGGCACAGTTACTTAACCCACACATGCTCACGACTGGTAACTATACTTGGAACCTATAAGCAAATTTGATGAAAGCAATAGTGTGTCTCTGCGTCTCGAGACTGTGGGAAGTATGTTTCTTAAATCTCTTCTAGAGGAAAAGAATTGCGTATTAATATTTGTATTAAAAAAGGATGTAAGAGTTGAATAAATTTTTATTTATTTATCATTACATAGAATAATCGTTGAATCTAGACTTAGTAGTTTATTACATACTCGTCAATTTGATGGATATTTTAAAAAATACTTTATTTGTTATTATTTTTAATAGCTTTCAATTACAAGATTTTTAATATATTTTATATACTTATTTTATTTTAAAATAAAACACTATTCTGGATATTTATATATTAGAATATATTATTTTTAATTTAGCGTTCTTGGAATCTTTATCTAAATATTTTAGTAATATTTTTAATTACAATTATATACTAGAAATTATTTTATCCACTCCAATTGTTTTAAAATAAAATTCAAATTAGATATTAAATCAATAAAATTATATTTCGCGCTAAAGAATATACGAATATAAGAATCAATATACCTTTCACACTAATACAATAGCTCATCACATGAATTTTGGCGAACTGACGGAAAATACAATTTGTTAAATTATCGAAATAACTCCAATCGATGCCGCAAGCGAGAAGCATGACATGATATCAATTTAATTTATTTATAAAAAATATATATATAATATGGTTGAAAAATTCTGCTCTGTATTTTACAAAAAATAATTTTTGTCTCGTCATATTTCGTTTTATTCATACTAACGATCGGATGCTATCATGTTTCCAAATAAATTGTAATGAAATTGAATAAATTTTGACGAATTTTGGTATATTTAGATATGTACCGAAATTCGAAATTAAAGTGATTGATAAAAAATAAATTGGCGTACATAATCATTTTGTCATCTCGACACAAAAGCATTTTGATCATTCCATTTAACTATTTAAAATAAAAAATCCATCATTTGGCAAGTTTGATTGTTCTAATGTTAATAAACCAATTATAAGTTTTTTATCAATTTAAATATCCGTCACAAATATCCGTCACAATGATAAGTATAAGCAACAATAATGCATATAAACAAATATTGGAGATCTTCCCCAACTCTTGGAAAGCCGTAAGAGGAGCGTTTCGATTAAAGTTTCCGTTTGAATGTTGGCACGGCGTTAACAGTACATCAATTAAGGCTCTTCTTTTTTCTCATCCTGACAATATAATTTATTCGCCGCGCTGAAAAGCACCGATGCGACTTGGTGTCGTGCCGCGAGCGGTCGTAAGCAACATTATTACTATCGCCTTTACGGAGTAAGTAAATTGCGTCTCTCTGCATCGTATCTTCCTGGCAGACGCGCCAGGCGTGTAACGGGAAGAGAGAGAGAGAAAGGTACGTGCAACGCGCCACCCGTCTCGGATAATTCCCCGCGCGTTTGCAAACGCAGATGCCCGTTATGGTGACAGGTACGCAATGTTTCATTACGCGCCATCACGGTCGATTATGAGGCCGGGCCGAGTAATTGATTCGGCGCGTTTAATTTAACGAGAATTGCGCCGGGGATGGACACTTCGGCGGTGATCGCGCCCCGCGAAGGCAAGTACCCGTAATGGTTGTAATTTACTAAAACCGGACCGGCGAACCGACCGAATAAAGCACCTGAGAACACGCTTCATTAGTCACCGATCCCTTAGCGTACCCGTTCCATTCGAGTCTTCCTTCGTGCGTCTCGTCTTGGCGTGCCGTATCATCCTTGGCTGCGACTCTCTCGGTACTTTCCCCTCGGGAGACGGGAGAATAACGCGAGAGTCACGTAAACGTACGTTAACTCATTAATATCCGCGATTAGTTCCGAGCATCAAGCATCTCTCGCTTGCGAGTGTCGAGGAAATTAACAGCGTTTCCAAGTCACCTGCTCTAGTCATCTGCTTATCCCCCTTTTTCCCTCGAAAACTCTGCTCTTTCCGTATAAATTGTTGAGCGAGTATACACGCGAAATCTATTATAGTTGCGAGCACACAACGTTGTAGTTAACCGCATACGTTTCCTTTATCTCGCGGCCATATCCAACTTTGCAAACGTAATAATCTTGTTGCAGCACGCCTCTATGCACTGATAGAAGAGATGTTCGACGCATGCCGAGAAGATTACGCCACTGTCTTCGAGCGAGTCGATGACCGATCGCCGATCGCTTGTACTTCGTGATTGAACCAGCTTTATAGGTACACGCTCGCGCGTCCACCCTCTGTCACGATACATACGTGTATATATACATATATATATGTGTGTGTATGTGTGTGTATACCAAGAGTCCGCGGCTCGTCGCGATCGTTTTGTATCTGTCGGTGTCAAGCGGTTATCTTGATTCAATAACTGTTAATGTCATCCGGCGATTGTCCGCCTCGGCACTTGTTCGTCGATGGAAAACCGTGCTCTCTCGTTCAAGGCGCCGTACACATCTAATTATAATAAGAATAACAGCAACATTGTCTCGCCGCGTATGACGAGGTACGTTCGACCGATCTCTGTGTCGATAATTCTCAAATGTACATATACTTGCGAATGTATGATTCTCGAAACTCTTCGGACAATGATTTCTTGTACGTAAAAATTAGTGGATTCTTTTTTATTTGCAGATAACCGATAATTATCGAGACAACTAAAATTAAAAATTAGGAAAATGAAATCTACTAAACTATTAAACTATTACTTGAAACTATTAAAAATTGATTCTTTAAATTTATATTAGCTTTATACTAGATATATTGAGCATCTGAAATTTAATTATCCATTATATTAATCATGACGAATCCTTAAATTTGAGTTACAAAATTATTTAATGATTTATTTGTTTTATATCGGAAACGAAACGTATAAGATGATCGGAAAAAATAAAATTATAAATGAAATTCTCTAAATTTTCTAACGAGATATTGATAAAATCGAATGTTATGTCGTGTGAAAGGCTACAATTTTGCTTGCGACGGTCGAATGCTTCCCGAATGTTTCGGCTGCCAGCCAAGTTTGTAGGAAATCATGCGAAAGATTCTCCTACCGTCGCCGAAACTTCTTCTTTTCTCCTTTCTTGTCCCATGTCACCGGACGTACGGACATCGAGCGGACTTAGCGCGATTTGGCATTTACCGAAGAGCAACGCGAAATCGGCCAACCGTGATCGGAACCACACAAGTCGAACTGACTCCCTTTTTTCGTCCCTCCTCTCTACTAAAGTCGGCTCCGATAATCGTACTAAAAATATATTTCATCCATCTGCAGAGTATATTTTCAAATACGAGATTCTCAATCTTTTATATCAAAAATAAAACTCAATAAAATAAAAAATTATAAAATTAGCATATTTATAGTCCCTTTAAATTATTTAAATGTAAATTCTCTATATAATTATGTCACGCAAGTAAAGAATAATAAATTAAAATTGTAAATTGTCTCGTTCACCCTCGCACCAACTGCGCGTATCACTGTTGGTGCCGTCCGATGTCTGGAAATTCTGTAGCAAAATTGATATCGTCGCTTATTCAATGACGCGACACCAGCAAATTCTCCGTCGAGAAGGCTTCTGCTAAAAATCCGACGTAACATCGAGAAAGGCCAGGGACACACCACACCGGTTCGCGCGCAAAACACACTCCGTGTCTCGCTCTCCGCGTGCACAACTCGCGTTATCGACGCGAGGCGCTATCGCCGCGCGTATCTTCCGCGGAGAGCGTCGCTCGTTCGGGTGGTACCAATTTGTCGTACCTTTATCGGGCGTAATCTGATGGCGACCCGACACTCCGCGTCGCTCCGGCTGAATGGCGAACCTGGCTACCTCGAAGTGACACCCGGCTACAATGGGAACAAAGCGGCGTTCGCGTCCTCGGTCGGGGTTTTGTTTCATTCCGCTGGTGGACAAGCCGCGTTATTTGTCATGCATTTTGACCCTCGCCGATTTCATCTCGGACATTTTTCTCTGCCTCGCGTCGCATCGCGCGACAGTCGCGTATTATATAAAGAAAAGGGGAAAGGGAAGGAATTCGGAAGGCGACGGTTTTCGCGTCGAAGAACAAAAAGCCGTGCATGCACCGACAATGTTCGCCTGAAACGAACATCGTACCTTGTCTCGCAAACAAATTTGAATCCATCATATTTTGGAATGAAATTTTATTATATATATAGGGTAATTTAGGGTAATTTGAGAGGTGAAGAGAAGAGTACGGTGCCAAGATTCGTAATTTTTAAGTTCTTCGATGAAGAGTATCTATCTCATTAATCTTCTTACCCGATCGTATTTAATACAGTTAACAAAACGTCGTTTTTTTATGAGATGGTTTTAAATTAATCAAAATAAGTTAAAAAAATATGGCATAAATCTTATTTTATAGTACTCCAAAATATAAAATATTTTTATCAGGGCAAAATGACAGTTCTAACATCTTATCTATCCCAGAATTTAAATATCGACATTAAATTACTTTTTATAAAATCTAATCGTAAAAAGTATAAAAAGTTAGTATTATTACATAACTTAATATGGATAAATTATATTAATTATTCCATAAGGCTATTAGAGTATTTTATTCCAAATCTTATAACAGAAAATGAAACAAATCAAAAGTATCGTCATTATATTTATCTGATTAATTAAAAATCTTATTCTACAATTAAGATGTCATTTTTATAAAATGTCACTTTTCTTTTTGTTGTTACAATTAAAATGAGAAAGAATTAACCTTCTTTAATTATAATCAGATATAAATAACTTTCGATTTATTTTATTTTTGCTCATAATTAATAATTACAAAGACGATATTGCCTTTCAAAATTCAAAGAAGTATGGCATCTTTCCTCAAATTATCCTACATATATAATCATATTCACAACAGAAATGAGAAAGACAACAATCTGACTATCTTGTAATCATTGCGTTTAGTTTTAGATAGTAATCTACAAATACATATATTAGTAAAACAATTTTTTAATGTTGCTCATTTAAAAGTTTTAAAATTTTATCAACTTCTTTATTATTCCAACAAGCTTGGTCTTTTTAACTTTTTGCACCGAAATAATGGAAATGAATTCCAAGATATCCAATTAAAATAGTTCAATCTGTCGTTCGGTTCCCTCGAAGTAAGAGGCGTTTCGATGAAGTGTGTCGAAGGATCTTGGGAGGGAATGTTATACCAACGATTCGAAATCAGTAGGTAGCCGTCGGTCGTTTCCAGCGTGGGCAATACAAGGATTAACATTCCGGGAGCGAAGGCGCGCGGCGTTCTTGCATTCTCGGCCCCGAGATGCTGCTTAATTGGCATATCAATCCCGGACGAACCGGGAGATAAGTGCGCGAACGTTAGACGAGGAGAAACGCGGCCGTACAAGGTCTCGCGGGTTAATAAAGTTGCATCCACGCAAGTTGCGATCAAGCGTCCCGCTTCATATCAAGCGTCGCTTCCGGTCGAAGATGAAGAATCGAAAGATAGTACCGTACGAATATAAATTTTTTTCACGCTTGAAAGGACACGGGAATAGAATTTGAAAAGTCGCACGAATGTATGAAAAATCGTTAACTTTAATTCGAGTGAATAATAACGGAATAGATTGTTACCGATTTCTAGAGTAAATATTTTATTTCTAAGAATTTATATAACATTTTATATATCATTTTAATCAATTAGAATTTACATAACATTTTTTCGTTTTACGACTTTTACGTGGCACGTTTTAACTTTCGAAAAAAAAATTATAATCAAAAGAAACAAGACTATTATGATCACAATTCTGTAGCAGTAGATAATCGAAGGATTTATGCAACACTGGAGATTTCCCAGTATGTTTTGCGGCGCACGATCGTCTTGTCGGCAATCACATCGGGCAAGATAGACCCCATTAGGTGGGATAATAACGAAACGATTAATTTGCATCGTTCAGCGGCGCAGTCGGAATCGCGATTACACGCGATTCGAGTCATAAACGTTCTCCATGGTAGATCTCACTACTCGCGTATTATCTGCTCGGCAGATCGATATCTCGGGGAAGCGGTTACCGGTGTCCATAACATCGATATCGCCCGCGCGTATCGTGTCGTAACGACTTTATAATGGATACCACGATATCGGAATCGCATGAAACTCGTCGCGCCACTCTGTAATTTTTATCGTTTTTTCTTTTATGTATATGTCATGATGCGATTAAGCGTCGGCGACAAATACAAATCGTCGAGAGTTTTTTACACGACGATTATTTACGATCGGCGCGTGTGATCCTATCTCGTTTCTTTTTCATTTTCTCCCTCGATTTATCGCGACAGGGTGACGTTAAATTTAACTGGCCGCGAAAACGATTTGGAAGATATATTTTTCTCTCTCGAAAGATAATAAAAGAAATTATGACTTATCAAAGTATCTACAAAAATGTTATAAAAAAAAATGTTCTCTAAGCATTTTCGTGCCAAAATTTCAGATAAGGATATTCTATTCTTAATGCAACTTTCTAAGATAAGTTTTTTTATTGTTTCCCAATGGTGTCTCATATACGCAAAAGCATACATATAAAGAAAAATTATCAAGAAAGAATTAAAAAAAAAAAATTCTCTGAATTTCAATACAATTGCATTTCGATAAAATTCCTTAATTTTTCTAGAGAGAATGGACCTGTTTATATAAATAGTTTGTGCTCTCTCGATTTCTCTTTCTCTATTACATCGCAGCGGGTCGCATATTGGGCAATCGTCGCGTCATTCGGGGGATGGTTATTACAGAAATAACTAGAAACTAATTCCCCGGCAGAGAATTTCCCCGTTGCGTTGCACGGACTCAATTTCGTTGTATACGCCGCTCAGGTCTATATCATTGTCGGTGCTTCGTATATATCTCACTCGCGAGAGGATAATTGACCTTCGCCCCCTCCTTCGCCGCGTAATGAACCTTCCGCGAGCGATTATACTTGGCCGGGACATGCCGCGCGTCGAAAAGTCCCGACACCTCTAAGCCGGGGCTGTTTAGCGTGGCAAGTGGGTGAAACCGAGGGACGTTTACGCGCACGATAGGCACGTAATGACCGATCGGCGAGGCGTTTTGTTGGCCGAGCTAAAGCGAGAACACCAGGCCGGGCGTGTATTTTTGAGTAATTACCGCTATCACGCGACGCCAAAGGTGTTACTCGGTTGCAAAGCTACGATCAAAGCCTATGATCCTGCTCCCCTCTCGCCGCGCCACTCACGGAATCAGCGGAACCGGCTGGTTCCTTTCCTCTCTTCGAGGTCTATCGCTACCGTACCTTCCCCGCATCCCCAATTTCCTTACTACTACCCTCCCTCCGTCCGGGCGATCTCTCACCCTTGCCGTGCCTTGCTGTACAGGCGGCAGTTAGGCGAAACTTGGAAACTGGTAGTTCGACGGTCGCATGACTCCGATAAGCGATTACGCCTTAACCGACTACCACCGGAGAGGCTCTAACGACCGGTTGCTTCATTGGCTTCTCACGACATTGGCCGTTTTTCACCAACGAGACCGTGGACTTGGGACACGAGGAGCCCAGCGACGATCGAAAAAAAGTGATTACGAGCGATTAAAAGTATCACGGATCAAGCTCTACTCCTTTTCATTAGATTGTCGCGATAAGATCTGCTATTGTCATAATTTTGATTAAGGAATATTGCTATTGGGAGTTAGTCTCCTGTCTTCACCTGTGTAACTTTTAAATTATCGTTACGTCTAATCCTGCGCTTGATTCTATCGAGATACCCAGATGAGAGAAAGATTGCGGCTCGTGTAGCAACGAAAGAATCCCTTCAGGAATCTACCGATCGCGCTCTACCTCTATATCGATGATTTAGGATGATAAAAACGCGTAATGAAGTCGGGATTCAATTCTCGGTGCAAATCGAAAGAAGGCGATCGTAACGGAGCCCGGGGCGGCTCGTCTCTGCGGTCTTCCTCGGTGCTTCACGCACCGTCAGCCACGCCGCAAATCCAACCGCGCCGCGATATCGGCGTATCAGCATATTTGCGTAAATTGATTGCACCGGCATCGGAGACAACCTCTCGCGTTTAAGGATGAGCGTACAGTCGTTTGAATCTTGGCGTGATTCACAATGATTGCAACACTATGATTTACGCTCAGATGATATCTGAAGATTAGACATTTTGCTCGAAATTGATATTTGAAATACAACAAAATTATATGCTTAAATTTAGTCAAAAATAATACATATTTATGTATGTGCATGTATGTATTATATACATTTTTTATAATTTTTTATAATTTTATAATTTCTATGATTATTATCATTGTTTACTATTGTTTATTTATTTATTTATTAAACGAGGGAAACCTTTTATATAACATAAGAATTTATTTTATTTTAATTTTTTTTTATTACAAATTATTTATATTAAAAAAGACTCAGAAAAATTATTATAATTGAAATGATAATAGAAATTATAAAATGTATATAATACATAATACTATTGTAATAAAAAAATATATATAATATTATTATATATTATTTAAAATATAATTTTTAATAGTTTCTGTAGAAATTAAATACCGAAATGTGTAAATTCGAAAAGAATTTTATTCTACATTCACTATGCTTTTGAGGAATGTGTCGACGCGCCGTTATTATCTCACCGACATCTGGCAAGCAGCGTAATAATTGGCTAGAATTTTGGATGAGAGACTTTGGTCTCTACGATATACGCGTGTACGGATCCAAGCACGTGCGCCTGCTTAGCGTTCCCCATCGCTTTCATCGATCCTGGCCGCAGGACGATCTTGGCGCGGTCGAGCGGACACGCACGATCGCTTCTGGAGAAGCGGCTGGGAACGATCCGTCGTCGTCTAAGTGTGCCTTCCGCGCATTAATTTGGCGAGAGACCCAAAACGAACGAGGAGAAGTGTCGTCGAATGACTCGATCCTCGAATATCGATGAGAAGTCCTGATTCGAATCTGGATTTTTTCGCCTCTACCTATCCTACTCTCGAGGACTCGGATCCTTCGCCAGCTTGCTGCCTCCTTTCTTCTTCCTCGTCTCTTATCCGATTCTTTCGATACCTGTTCGTCGGCGGACGTTACGCTCGGTTGCTTCGACGACGGCACCTTTTATGCCGTCGTGCATCATAATGACACTGAACAAAAACTGTCAATGCCGCGTACGCGGCGTATCGACTTCCACGCATACATTAGGCGTGTTCGAAGTTTATAACGCGCTATTAAATACTTTCCTGTACGCACCTTGGCACTTGAATCCGATTATGGTAATATTACGCCACGCGAGATTAGACAATCTTCGCGTATTTAATAGAGAAAAGATGAGAAAAAGTGCCCTGACTGACGCGCACTTGTTTAAAAAATTGTTGCATAAAAAGTGTTGCTTCAATGTTTATTTTATTGTTTGAACCTGGTTTTTTTATTTATAAAAGTCATAATATCAATTAATTGCGCCAAGTAATGAAAATTAATATTTTATGTATATACAATTTTATTCATTAAATTAACTTAATTCTTTCACTTTCTCTTATTTTAATATTAAAATTGTTATGTTTGTAAAACACAATGTATGAATATTTAAATGTATATGTATTTGATTGTAATTTGTGGAGAAAAAATCTATGTATTTTTCGAAAATTTAAAAAAAAATGATATGTCTCAATAAAAATGAGATAAAATAAAAATTAAAAGTAAAAAAATTAAAGTTCGAAAAGACTTGACACAGATCTATATTAAATTTGCAATCAATTTTCCCTTTGCAAGTGAAAAAGAGAGATGAGTATATTGCGTTCGCAGAATAGAATTAATTGCATTTTCACTTATAATTAGATTTGTAAATAGAAGAAAAATCAATATACAATTTATAAAAATTTTTATAAATTGTAAAATAATAAAATTCTATTAATATTTTTTTAAGTATACCTTTTTCTTGTTGCACTATCACCTGAATGGTGAAATTTTTTAAACAATAATCACGTAGTACTTTATCTCGGCATGGTATTCGTTGCGTGACCGCATCGATTAGATAGGCACTTTTACTATAATTCAGACGACACGTTCTAAGTCGATTTAATAGAAAGCAATAGTGATTTCCAGCGTGCCTAGTGGTTGGCGAAGCGAGGCTTCTCAAGACCGGTCCTCGTACAAAGAGGATAGCGGAGCACTGCCGTTGCCTTCAATAATCAGAGGCGATTACTGTCGCCCTTCCTATGTTTTTCAGTATCCCCTTTCATCCGTTCGCTTGTCGCCGCGCGTCATCCGATTCTCTCCGCCGTGTGATGAGAAAGTGAGCACGAGGGGAAATGAGGGTCTATCGTAAAAAGAGGATAAATCCAAGACGCCGAGTCTCGGTGAGTTGCGTGCTAAATTATTATGTCGAGGGAGATTAAGTTGTTTTTACCTTGTAATTATGATTAAAAGATTAGTGAAATTTGTTATAAATGAGTAATTACAAATGGTCATCAATGCTTGTCTCGCACATCATTTCAAGTATGTAACGTTGTTCTCCTTCTTTTTATTATTGTATATAACCTGAGAGAACAATTTTATCCACAATTCCAACTATCGAGATTTTTTAATGTATAAAATAATATACAATAATAAATAAAACATTCTAACATTTAATATTTAATGCTTAATAATTCAAGAAGTTTAATTTTAATTTTAATTTTAATTTTAATTGTGATTGTGAGATTTGGTTTCTTGATTTTGATTGTAATTTTAATTTTAAGAGGCGATGAATTATAATAAAGTTATCTAGATTTTGTTTTTAACTTTAATTTTTTTAGGTATATGTGATATATGTGTTCTTTTTTATTTTTATTGATTTAGTTATTTATCTAAACTTTTATTATGCTATGTGATTTATACTTATATGTTAATAGTAATTTTAGAAATTTTAAATAAGCTTAAATTCAATATAACTGTGATTCTATTCTTTAGATTCTATTTCTATTCTATTTCTTTACTTTATCATAATCTCTATTTTTATTTTAAGTACTCTTAGATACTGTAATCTTCACTTTACACATATAGATGTTTAAGAAATATATTTACATGACATTACATACATGAAAAAATTACAAAATAACAAATATAAAACAGGAAATCCAAAGCCGGGAGGCACGGATTAATAAGTAATAATAAAAAAATTAAATATTCTAATAATAGAATAATAACAGAAATAAATAATGTAGACATTTAAGAATACTTTTGAAGCAAAGGTGATAATAAAATTTGAAATAAATGCTAATTTCCCTCATGCCACTCTTGACTACTGCCGAGAATGAAACCATTCATCGTAAGACTTTTAGTTTCGAAATTTATGACATGGAATATTGCGGAACTGCTCGATTCAAGACGTGACAGCTTCGAGACGCGCGCGGGCAATCAAGACCCCCTCGAATTGCTCGTTCGGAAGCGCCATATTGTTAGTCGGAGGACATTTACGAGTGGTTTCGTCAACGCGGCGAACGAGCTACGAGGTCCACGATAACGATAGCACTCGGCACGCAGTCGGAGAAACCATTTATTTATCAAACTGAATTATGAGAAGCATGACGTGCGTCGGAGGGAAGAGAGGGAGAAACACGATTCCCCATAAATTATTCCGTGTCTTCGCCTGGTTTCGGTCAAACACGTGATACGCTCTCAGAATCGTTAACCATTGCGAAATAACTTACAATTAAATATCAACGAGGTTTCACGCATCGAACGCAATGCATTTGCTTTCATCTATTTCATCTTACGTAGGATATATTAGAAATCGTAGTACGATAAAAATAAAGATGTAAAAATATAAAATAAATTTATATTATACATATATGTATAAACAAAAAATATAATTATATGTATATAATTTACTAATATTTTATATTAATAAATTTTCTTATTTCAATATTATTCTGGTTTTAATATATTTATTAATATATTAAAATGTGATATATTTCTCATTTTAATATTATCTTTTTATATTAATAAATTTTCTTTATTTGAAGCTTCCTTTTTCGAAAAGATTAATTTTGAAAATTAAAAAATTAATAACTTATTTTTTTGGCTTTTTAAGTTTGAACCTTACATGTACCATTATAATTGAAAATAAATTAATTATAAATAATTGAATATATCTTTCAAAAAAAAATTATGTTTATTCCGAATTTTACATAATTGATTGTCTAACATTCGTCGAGTTAAATTCTGTGTTCTCGTTGCATTCTGTACTCGATAATGATTCCTTTATCTGTGCGTCAAGCAGCGCATCAGCATGACATCGAGTCACCTAGTGGTAGAATGTCAGGGATTTTGACAATCAGACTCTGATCTCGTGATGAATGAAGGTCTCGCGAGGTAATCGACGTTATCCTAAATCTTTTGGGCTCATTGTGAACGACTCGCTTGTCGTCTATATATACTACGTAGTCAGCGAGTAGTTGCTGACTTGTGAGCTCGGATCTCTATCGCTATCGAAATCGATTCTTATTCTTGAAACTTTTGTGTAATTTGAGAAATTTCATCAAAACAATTGAAATGTCATTATATGATTCTTTGATTATCAGTCTTGAATCGATTAATAGTATTCATCGCATTTAATTAATTCTCACACTTAATACACGCAGAACCGATAGTATCTTAATAATATCGTCATTAGATGACGTGTTTGATGAGATTAAGAATCGATATCGATCTGGAAATTTTAATTTGAGGAGCTTCACCGAAACATTAAAATGTCATCTTATATGATTCTTTGATTGTTAGTTTCGAATCGACTAATCGTATTCTCTTCTCCCCACCGTATTTAATTAATTCGTGCACTTAATACACCGAGTATCGATAGTATCTGTTAGATTCTGTACGGATTTATCGCCATTAGATGACGTGTTTGATGAGATTAAGAACCGATATCGATCTCGAAAACGGTAGAGAGTTTCCTCGATATCGGATCAGGGTCTATATGATTCCTGCCCGAGGCTTTCCATACTTCAGATTATTACTTCTATTTCCGGAACGCGAATGTTAGATGGTTATCGTCGACAAGGAACGAGCAGACACCAAGGTTAGGCGCGATCGAGCTTAGCTCTCTCTCTCTCTCTCTCTCTCTCTCTCTCTCCCTTCTTCCTCTCTCTCTCTCTCTCTTTTCTCGCCCCGTCTGCATATCGATTTAAAACACCCGCAGAGCACCTTACCGTAATTCATGGCAAAATCGCGTTACGGCGTCCGTTCCTCGCAGATCATCTCGCCCGTCCACCCGCCCGCCGCTCGTTCCGGGACGCTGATATTAACGACACCCGGTAGATCGTAACTTTGTCACCCAACCAGAGGGAACGGGGTAGCGCTCGCCCGCCCGAGTAAGAAGAAGCGGCTTTAAAGGGCGCTTTAGCCAGCGCGCCGCCAGCTAATTGCATGCATTTTTAACGCCGAGACGTCTTAATCGGTGAGTTGTATGATGGAAACGCGTGCATAAAGCTTTATGCTCCGGGCACCCTGGGGGAAAACGATACGGAAGGGTCGGGCGTATAACGGCGAGCCGAGTGTCGTCTAAGGGGTGAAACGTTGCGGCGATAACGTTTTAGTATCGTCGTTATGCAACGTAAGGTATGTGCAATACTTTTGAACGTGCACATTTTTTCTAAGATTCTAGAATATTTCATGAATAATTCAAACATATTTTTCTGTTATTTAATATTTATTTAATATTTATTCAATATTTATTTAATATTTATTTATTTAATATTTATTCTTCCAAATTCGATTAATAAATATCTTTTTAATAAATATTCATATTTATATTTATATCTTTTTATTAAATATCCATATTTTCTTTGATACAGAGATATTAATTATCATGTGTTTGATATATTTAATAAAAGTAGAAATTATTCATGTCTGGGGGTGAGGAAAAAAAGACAAATGTGAAAAGCGTTAAAAAATATTAATCTGCATCGAATGCGAGTGCAAACTCTCCTCGCAACGTCCGAACCGACCGGTTTGCGCGCAAAAGAGTTTGGCGACCTATATAAATCGTATTTTCCCCGCGCAAACGTCCGAGGAGGATTTAACGGACGTTGATGTATCGACGAGTCTCGCGCCTCCATTGCTACTCGACGACGATCCGCGTGACATGATTAACGCCGTCTCGATTGTGCGAGAGCGAGGGAAGGAGAGAGATAAACAGGCTAAGGATATAAGTTTAGCAATGACAATCTCACGG
Source organism: Camponotus fellah (assembly GCA_030586385.1). NCBI lineage: Eukaryota > Metazoa > Arthropoda > Insecta > Hymenoptera > Formicidae > Camponotus > Camponotus fellah. The sequence goes on from JAPIVC010001004.1 coordinate 2,218,162, forward strand.
CTCTCCGATGTCGCCGTATGTAAACGTGAACGCGATAGTCGCACGTCGTTTTCTAGAGACGTCACGTCGAGACCCTTTTACCTTCGACCACTAGTGTCCGTCGTCACCGTTTTATCGACCTTATTACGTCTCAGCTTGACGCGGGTTACATGGCTGATCGTCGCGTTAAAGCCTTTGAAACCTAAGGTCTGTTTTCTGTACCTCGATCTTCAATCGTGAATAGGACGCAATGAAAATGATTGAAATCATATTATTTTTTCATCTATCTAAATAGGAAATTTTATTATTTTTAATATACTAATTATGAATATTTAATTCATAGTGATATATATGATATTTACCGATTGATAAAGGCGCAAATATGTTAATTTTTATCACGCTTAATCCTTTGTAACATTGATGAAGCATCTGCATGCTTGCATAAATCGAGAAATTACACAGGCCCACAAAAAAAAAGTACTCTGTGCTGGCGATCTGACTAGGCTAGTCTTATGTATTTTGGCCCGCTGAATTCGAATCTGACGGCAGAATTGCTCCATCACGTCACAGTTTTTTTTAAATCTCAAAAATAGACGAAAATTTCGTAAAAATCGACATTCTAGGGGAATAAGACTGCGCTTCTTGAAGAAAAAGTTACCGAAATCATATTTTAATGTATTTTCAGACATTATAAATTCAAATCCGACCTAGAATATAAACGTTGTGTTCAATTTATGATGCGAGCTGGACCTAATGCCCGAATAATGTGTCTTATGATCGTTTGCGCTTACGCATTCTTTTATCTTCAAATGACCTGTGAAGTAGATTTCTCTGAAGTAGATTCCTCTTTTCTTTCTGCTATATTTTCTCTTTTTAACATCCAACACAAATCAGCCATCATATTTTCATCCCTTGATATCGGCGCTCCATTTCTTTAATATATATATCCAGCTCGCATCATAAATTGAGCACAACGTTTATATTCTAGTCGGATTTGGATTTATAATGTCTGAAAATACATTAAAATATGATTTCAGTAACTTTTTCTTCAAGTAGCACAGCCTTATTATCCTAGAAAGTCGATTTTTAAAGTCGAAATTTTCGTCTATTTTTGAGATTTTAAAAAAACTGTGACGTGATGTAGCAATTTTGACGTCAGATTCGAATTCAGCGGGCCAAAATACATAAGACTAGCCTAGTCAGATCGCCAGCACAGGGTACTTTTTTATTTTTGTGGGCCTGTGTTATTAATCTTATTACAGAGTCTACGATTACAGCTTTTATCCTGGACACCCGGATAGCGACGAAATTCGGCGACATCTTCGCGAGGAGACGAAGCTGCGTGCATCGCGAAAAACAACGGGCATCACGCACAAAACGCCTGACGAGGCACGCTCGCCGGCAGCCTCGTTGGCGCTCATTACTCTTTGGCGGCTGCGTCATTTGTCTCCCGAGAATAATCGACGAGTCGGGGCGGAACGCACGTCCGAAGGAAAGAGAAGAGAGGAAACGCGAGAAGAAGCGAGACAGGACGACGGACGCGGATGTGGCTCGTAATGGGGCCCGGGCGTTCGAGAGCGAACGAGAGCGGACAGCCCGAGGAGAGCCCCGCAATTATGTAATCGCTGTGTCATTGCGTTAAAGTAATTCCATTAGCTGACGAAGGACCGGCCGACATGCGCCTCCGCGCATCGACCTGGGTACTGTCGCGGCTTTGCGTACGTCCGTCATGAACGCGAGGTCACATTCTCACCTTCTCCTCCCGATCCATCGTAGCCTCTCTCACGTCGCTGGAGTAAATTGTATCGGTGATTTTAATGCGCCGCAATCGTCGAGTCACCACGCGAACTGGATTCACGCGACCGATCGCGCCTATCACGTGGATCAATCGCCGAAAATAATTTATATCATGTATATTATTTTGTATTACGACAATTATGTATCGGAATATTGTTGTAATATAATATTATTATATGTGTATTCCTTTACTTGTGCCATTACACGACGAAATCAGACTTAATTTATATTCAATTTTTTATAAAGTGAATTTTATAGAGTCTAGAATATAAGCCTACAAAGAACGAGTATTAATATAAAATCCAAAATATATCCCTTTTTTGTCAATATAATCCCAAAAAAATTCAGAATGTTAAACGGATTATTTGAAATTGGTCGCGTAAATAGAAAATAGTCCATTTATTAAAAATCGAATCTGTATATAAATTAAGTTTTAAATTTTGTATTATATGCATATAATTTTTATTTAATTTATTATCATTTTTATCTATGACTAATTCTGTATGAATTAATTCTATGTATGAAGTATAGCAAATGATGAAACACTACGATGTAAAAAAGATATAACTTATGTAATGTAACATGTACATTTATGAATGGAAAATTACAATTGATCAATCATTTGCCGATATTTATGTAAATTACTGTAACATTCTATTTTATTGCTTTTATAATATTAAAAACAATGTTTACCGGGTATGATTGAAAGCACTATGAATTCATGTTAAAATAAATAAGTCAATTTAAATAAAAAGCAATCTCAATATATCTCTTGTAATAAAGAGAAACTATTTGAGCAAATATTAAGGAATTTTTCAAGAATTATTATTTTATATATAAGTCTCAATTAAATTATTTTGTTTAAATTCATTTCAATCTATTTTTATGCAACGGAATATACTATGAATTAATAAATTGATCGAATGTATACCGACGAAATATTTTTTATATACATCACGATTTTTAAAGAGCGCATGCACTCGGCGCGTCTTTTTTTTACCTTGAATTGTAATATACAAGGTCGATCGGTTTCTTTATACCATCTCAGCATGACCTCACCTGGCAAGCCACCAGTGATAGGATTAAACTTACATGCGAGAGGTATACGTAGCGATCGGCGAACGCGCAATCGTCGCAGAATCAGCTTCGAAAATCGGCCGTCTCGAGCCCCAGGCCTTTCGCGCACCATGGCGTCCCCGCGATTAAATCTCGCCGTCCAGCGAGTGTCACCTCCGCTTGCGCGCGATATGCGACGAAGGAATCCTTGACAGGAGGTCGCCGGATCCTCGTGCCCCCCCGGTGGCGCATGAATCACCGGCAAAGTCGACGCGTCTTGTCGGGGCCGCGTGGAAGGTGACAGCTGTCAAGTGGCACAGCTATACGGCGTGTGTAGGTGGTACGTAGGGGTCCCCACGTATGGAATCTCGTACGCGTCGTACACGTCCGCCTGTCGCGACACGGACACGACACGAACGTGCCGCTCGCAATGGCGCGCACGTTAACGTTATCGCTCGATAGGATTGGAAAGATCGAACGAAGGACCGATGAAAGCCCAGTCGAATGTCTACCGTGCCGGATGGTACAGATAAAAAGGCCTGATTGTCTACGGTCAATTATGTCATCCGTCAGGGGCTCCGAAGAATGCGGGTAGCTTGCTTGACATAACTGTCGATAGGTAATTAAGAAAGATACGATGAATTTCTTATATATGTACAGGGGTCTCAAAATCATTAGATTAAATAATTCCTGAACATTTCCTCGTCTTTTTTCTTTTGATTGATAAAACTTGAAATTCTTTTCTTTTATTTAAATAAAATAATTACATATTTTTCTCGGTGTCAAAATTATTTTAGCAAAAAGTTTATAATATACTTGATGTATATTATATATTATAAACATTCTCGCGTTTATATCTAATTATATTTTTTTTGGATGTGTAACAGTAACAGTGTATTAATAATTGGCAAGTCTTACAGTATTATTTCTGTTCATACATATGTTCAAATTATTTTTCTAATAATTAGTAGCATATAATATAACAAAATATAAATATAACAAAGTATTTTTAATATATTACGATACAATGGCTTTAAAAAAATTCTATAACATACTTGATATAACATTTTAAATAGATAAATCGTCAATTTAATACATTTTTAAAGGGTTTACTATTTCAAGAATCGAACTTATAATAGATTTATCAATTTTATTTTTTGTTGCTTGATACAATTTTTAAATATTCGACTCGAGGATTTTATACTTTCTCTTACAGAGGGAAGTTCCTTTTAATATATACTGTACAATATCCTTCTTCCCCATAAGACATTATCCATATTATCAGATAAATATATATATATATGTATATAATATTCCCCATAGTTTTTGAGAGACGGTGGCGAGGAAATTCGAGGATCATTATCCTGTCCACCTGTTCTGGCGCCATTGCACGCACATGCACGCATCCACGCACGCCCGGCTTGCCTTGACCCGCGGGGCGTGCGAGGTGCCTCGGGGGGATGCTCGTCGATCGCGATGTTGTAGCTGGGAATTAAGGTACCGGGTGACCGCGGCGAGCATTCGCCGCTTAATAATACGGCTTCGTATGCCGGCATGTCACGCTTATTTTTAAATCGTCGGCAATCGGCCGCGGGCCTCGTTAGCATAAGTTGGGCCCCATAGACGACGCGACGCCGACGGGGAACGCGATCCGACTGTGACGTAACGCGAGCCCGGCTCGCGATTGTGCCCTACGGCTATAACACGGCGCGGATTATGCACTTACGAGCCGATTCGATGTACCGGTCTGCGGAGACCATTATTGGCCGCTCAAGGAGTATCCGCCGTTTGTCGCCGAATGATTGATAGGCGGTTCATTCGAAAGGAATACACACGAGTGCATCGCTTAATCCTTTTGTCCCTGGCCTCGCGTGATGCAAACATTTGTAAATGAGATTGGACTTAACGTTGAAATCAAAGTAATTATTGATTATTTAAAAAAAAATATCAGATGGAAAGCTCTCTTTAAAAGCTAATTTAGGTCAGCTATAAATCGCGACAAAACAGATATCTATTTATAATTTTATGCGCCGCATATTCTGATTTGTATCCTGATATGCATTTTATATTCATGTAGAAATTTTTTCATATTCTTTTTGCCGCGGAAAATTAACTTCGCAGTGAGATTTCGTGCTGTAATAAATTCTTTCTCCGGTTTACTTTTTTCTGCGATGTATCTTTATGTTCTTAATTAAGAGTGTCATTTATAACACTAATCATCTAAAAACGTCATTATATCCACCGTTATATCCTATTTTTGAAAGTTGACGCCTCCAGGCGATGTTTCCAAAGCGCACGACATTGAATGATTGTAATAATTTTCGACATGAAAGCAGGAAACGCGCTATTTTTCAATCTTCTCGTTGTTTAAAGAATTCTTTATTATGTATATGAGTATGTATTAATGTTAAAATCGTCATTGGAAAGAAAATAAAAATGACAAGGAATGGCAAAGCTATTTAGCATATATATTAACGTATAATAATTAATCCGCGTGAATACAAATTGATGATCAATAATCATGGTCGTTTTATTTGCATAATCCAATAAACAATATGAGAGACTTGATAATCTGTGTACTCGCGATTTATTGTGATAGCGTCTCGTATTATTTGAATTAAATTACGTTGAGTCATCGATAGTCAATAATCATAATTGTTCGATTCTTATTTCGTTTAAAAAAAACCATTATTAGAGGAACTTTTATTCTGACAAATAGTTATTTTCTTCAATTAAAAGGAAATTGAATTCTAATTCACAGAAATATTATGATAATAAATAATAAAGAAAGATGCCTATACCATAGCAAATTTATTACATAAGTTGATTAACAGAAAAAAATACCTTTTGATAATAGAAATAATATTTAATGAATTAGAATTCAATTTCTCTTTAATTGAAGAAAATAACTATCGTAACCTGTTGCAAAATTAAAGCTTCTTTAATGATGATTTTTAAAATAAAAGTAGTGAAAAAGAATCGAAGAGGCATAAACTCTGACACGACAAGTCATCGTGCAATTTATTTATTATTGTTAAATTAATCTCATCATTCATAATCTCGCTCATCGCATATCCTTTGAATTCAGCCATAGTAGTCGAGGATAAAATCTCTCCATCTTCGATAAAAATTTCGAGGGCAACGTGGACATTAGCGTATCGCTTGCATAGGCGTAAATTATACTTATCTCGGAGCAAGTAACGCGAGCCCCGTTCAAAGTGGAAAGCCAATTGCTAGATTAGGAGAACGCGCGAGAGGCGAAGAACGCGCGATAAGCGCGCACGAGATCTAGAAGCGTTCGCTGGCCAGGGATCTCGATGCACGATCCCTAACGCGCGCGATGCACGGTACTCGATCTCGCGAAATCGTTGCGATCCGAGGCAAACTTGCTGCACTTTGCGGCCACGCTGGATAACGCGTCACAATAGCGTGGCCCCGGCATGACTGGCGTTTAGGTGTTGGCGCGTCTATCACGGTCGCGTACACGGTGCCACCCGGTAATTTAGTGCCGAGTCCGCAGTCGATTTCTCGAGGCGATAAAACCACACGAGAGACAGCGGGACGGAGAGAGAGAGAGAGAGAGAGAAAGAGAGAGTATTTGCGGCGAATAATTCCGGACTGAATCTATTTCGCATGATGGAGAGAGAAAGAGAGAGAGAGAGCGAGAGAGAAAAAGAGGAAGAGACGAATGAAGGGGCGGATGAGGCAGAAGAGAGGAGAGAGAAGCAGGCAGAAGGAGGTGAAGCAAGACGGATGGCGGATGGCTCTTGTATCTCGACGTTTGAATCGAACGATGCAAGACGGACATGTCGGGCGCCATCGTTTCATTTGCCGCGATTCAACAATAATGATAGAACCGTAACTAGGGAGGCGTCTCTCTTGGTCGTGTCCTCTTTCCGTTATTTCCACGCGTGTTCCATCGCGCCAATCTATCGGGAGATGCGGTGAGATAATTGATCCATTAAGGTGCACTGATATAAGATCGTCATGTGATAAAATAATTTTTTTTCCCGATATAATTCGACAATTTCGAAATTTGAAGATATATATATTATAAATGTGTCAAGTTTTTATGCTATAAAATTTAAAGTTAATGACATATCAAGAAAGTTTCACATAAAAAAAGTAAATCTTAGTTAGCTGTTATAATATGTTACAATATCTTATAATATTATATCTATTTTCAGTCATCATTTTTTCATTAAATCGTTATATTTAAATTTTTTGTACACTCTTTCAATTATCTGTTGATTTTCACCCGAAAAGTCAGAATATAGTTTAAAAAAAAACAGAATTTAATTAAAATTTATAAAGCATTAGATGCGGTTACTGTATTGGCTGTTCAATCCTCATGAACATATCGAAATCCATTTAAATCGATTTAAGACATCGTATTAAATCATTCTGACTCTATTCAGAGTAGCTAAAAAATTTAACGTGTCGTGTAGATAAAAGTCATGTAATTGACGTCGACTAATCACGGATGATTATGCGCAGTTTCACGATTCACGAAGAATATGACAACTATGAAGTTTAATATTGATGATTAATTGAACGATGATTAGCGTCGACGATTAATTTACAAGTGAAACCTTTATATTTTTCCTCGTAATCGATAAAAGATTTATCTATTAGATTTTTAAAATATAAAATTTCTCCCCTCACGCGGAAACAACATTTGCAATAAACGCAATTAAAAATAGCATTTTTATTTTCATTATTATTTTTATATCTTTTACATTTATTTGAAAATATTACAAAGCATATTTGGAGATATTGTTATATTTACCATTTATTGCCAAATTATTAAAATATAAAAATTATTTAATTTCTATAAAATTAGCTTTTTATTTAAAATATGTTATAAAAATTTTATTTCAAATATATGTTATAGAAATTAGGCGACACGTTGTTTTCTTTTATTACTCCAACACTACTTTCCTTTCTTGTGAGCATACCGGAAAAGACATTCGCATTACTGTACGCGACTGTATCCGTGTATCCATTTTTCACTGTCAATCAGCATCTCCGCCGAACATGGCGAAACAATGGGAGTTCGTGCGACGATCGTTAACGTTTTGCGACTACCGTGTACCTGCTCCGAGATGATACTCCGCGCTATACCTTGTAGAAAGTGTCTGTGACACCGAATCACGAAAGCCCCTGCCATTTCTACCTATTTCATGCGACCGTCGTAAGAACTCCGTCTTTCGTTCACGTAATTTCGTGACGTTCTCCCGATCTCTCCATTGTCAAATGCCGATGAGGTGTAACGACATTATACACGAATGACATAGATCGGTGAATCGATCCAAACTATTTTTCGTCTATCTTATTATATTTTTATAATCGGTTTAAATGAAAGGTATTTTTTTTTATATAAAAGATTGAATTTTTTAGCAACACGGCAAACTTAATGATTTCTAAATTCGACAATCTCAAATATATATATTTTATTGTATATATTATATAAAGTTTTTAATATTTAAAAATAATTTTTAAATATTTAAAAAATATTTTAATATTAAAAAATAATTTTTAAATATTTAAAAAATATTTTAATATTAAAAATTAATTTTTAAATATTTAAAAGTTATTTTTTAATATTTAAAAGATATGAAAAGTTTAATCGGAGACGGAGATCTTGCTGTGCGGAAGGCGCGACAATCGCCGATCGCGACTGGAATCCATCGCGCTCGCCGAAGAGGAGCGGAGAAAGTATCCTTTCAGCGAGTGGAAGTCGTGCGACTCCTTTTTTTTCTCTCTCTCGTATCCACGGTACATGCAGAACCCAATAGTCCAGAACGCGAGCGCGGTCTTTACGACGCGCGGTCGCGTTTACGGTTGTTTCTTTTTCACGGACGTCGTAAACGCGGCCGGCGATCCGCGGACCGAATGTAAAACGCGGGATCGACGATCGTGTCCGGTGACACGATCTCTCCCTCGGTTTCAGCGAGCGAACGAGTCCGTGAGAACGCGACGCACTCCAGCAGGATTCACTCAACGCTCTTACGCGAGATCTCGGGACCTCCCGTGAGAAATCATATGACATATCGGATGATTTAACACTAGAATAATAAAACCTGTTAAAACAATCGATTTTAGATTTTTTATTTTCAGTTCTAGAAATTATTGAGATACTTTTGTTGACGTTTGTCGAGATAACAAAATGATAATATATGCCAATTTATTTTGCAGAATTCCGGTAAACATTAATTGGTATTTCGATAATTTAGGAAATTGCATTTCCATTATCAACCCATTAAAACTCATGCGCTTATTGTGAACTATATTTATTCCTAGATATATTCTTTAGTGCAAAATAATATTGCTGATTTAATATTTAATTGAATTTTATTTCGAAATGAAACAAAGATTTATATATTCCTTGACATTTTTGTAGAAAATAATAAAAGTAAGAAAATGAATTTTAATTATATATATTTTTTTATTTATTAAAACCTTCGTGCGCGGGATATTCTATATTCTTATTAAAATATTAATAGAGTTAAAATGATTCATATGTCACCTTTAAGATCTCGTATAAAACATATATAATCACGGTACATCTCAGACATATAAAACATAAAAATATAAAACATCGTTAACATCTATATAAAACATCGTTAGTCATCACAAACGCGAGTACTTTTATAAAAAGAAGAATCGATATGAAATCGAGTAAAACATCACGTTGCAGGGACGAATTTAGTTTATACTTTACATTCTTTGCGCGCGATACTCCCTATGTACATATAATCTGCTGTCTATCATTAGTGATACTTCAGATGGCTATTGAGATTACAGCTGATTATACTTGCTCAAGAATAAACGCTAAAGTCATAGTGGTTTCCTATTGACGGTACAGCGATACCGATATTCATAAGTAAAGAGATCAGCATTCGTGGCCCTGTACCTATTGGCTGCGCCCTCGGCGACCGTGACCATCAGCGCGACATTCACTATGCACGTTTTCCAAGCCGCCTTTTCGATCGCCGCTCTCGCCTATGCGGCGGCTCCCGCTTCATCAGTTTATCCGCGAATCTGTATAATACGGAAACTATTATGGAGCCTCGACCGTGGAATATCTCGATCGCACGACGACCGATCACGTGGAGCGACTCGCTCGTCCGAGTCGATGTTAAACGGTGGGAAAGAGAGTGAAAACGTTGCGCCGAGAGATTTGACGGAACGTCGATACGCTCGCATGGATCGTCGAATCTGAAAACGACGACGGCAACGGTATCCCAATATTAGCGATTCGAGATACACCAAGCAAATCGAATTATAATAAATAACGAGATGAAGAAACAAGATAATTATGTATATGAACAACATAAGGAGAGACTGGAATGATAATTAACAAAAATTCATAATTACAATAATACAAATTTATAAAATAAGATACGTATAAAATGAGATGTTGAAAATATTTAAATGAAGGCTTTAAATTGGCGAAGAAACGTATACAAATGTAAGTGAATTATGTGAACAATAATTGGCTGTAATCAATGATTAGATTTGTAAATTTGTTACGTAATTTTTTATTGAACGACAATAAGATGCAGTGAGCTTTGGATTTGGTTTGCTTAATAAAACTATATGGTTTTTTTAACGATATCTCTATGCGAGTGAAAGATCAATTTCGATGGACCATGTCGTTTTGAGCTGGTCGATATGCGGACGCCGATCGTCACTTAGCGGTGCATCAGAAGCAGCTAATCTTAATTCGTTTATCGGATTACTCGGCCGCTGCAGCGATGGAGATGTTCACGTCCAGAAGATAATCCTCACGGTATGATAATTACTGAAACGATAAGTCATTTCGTCAACGTTTCGTCGCGTCAGCGTCCTTAGATCAACTGTAAAAATTTTGCGTATAAATATTCATAATCTCGATATCTTTTCAATGCGTCCTAATGAGATATCTTATAAAAACAAGAATTACTAATTGCACAATGAATTATATTATTACATAATAATATGCGTCGAATAATAATAAATTTAAACAAAATTTATTTAAAATATTTATTATTTAATTTATTATTTAATGTATAATTCTGATAGTTTCTGAAATTATACATTTTTTATTTTTAATATTAAGGATGTAACTTTGAAAATTATGCATTAATTTCGCAAAAATTTCGTTTAATTTACATCTTAATGCATTTTTTTTTGCAAATCTCGAAAAAAAGAGAGGACTCGTTTTTAATGCCAAGTGCATCCTGAATATTGACATTAAGGGGACATCGTGAGAAAGAACATTAAATAAGCTGTCGATTGTCCTTGTCATCGTCGTCGCACGCACGACTGTCTTCTTAGAGGTACCGTTCGTGTCGAGTCTCGCGTTGTCAAGAAGAAGTCTCCATTGTCGCTAGAAGTCGGCGACACTTCGCTATCCCCCTGTTATGCTGTTCGAAGTCGAACGGTACCGTCCCGGCTGCATTATTATAAAGCGGGATAAAGACCGAAGCCGAGGTAAGGAGGTTGTTGACCATAGCGGAAGACGCGCGTTTGATAGCGCGTATAACTCGAGGAGCGATCTCTCCTCTCTCTTTCTCTTGCGCGTCTTTACGGAATCTGCCTTCGCCTTCTCTCCCTCGTCAGTTTACCAGTACATGTAACTCTTGTTGTAACATCTCGCGAGGTCACCGGAATTTTGATACCAAAGAGATTAGCACAGGTAGTTTGTTGCTTCATTAATATCATTCTTCATTTCATATTTTTTCGCTAAATATTATTCTTTCTTTAATTTTAACTGAACGAAATCAATGACTAGCTGAAGCTGGAAGTACTGATTTAATATCCCCATCTAATTTTTATGTAAAATTACGTAATTTCTCTTAATGAGACTCGCGGTGAGACTGAGAGATCGGATCGAAACCGGCGATTCTAGCCAACAATTTTGAAGAGGCTTTAAGAGCCGACCAGAGAAGTGGTCCACGACCTAGGATAATCCCGGCTCACACGGCAGCATCGCGATCCGGACAATTACGTTGCCCGGAGGCAGCTTCCACGCGCGATGATCGCAGCCTGAGTCATCGGCAGATTTTTCCGGGTCGCGGCTTTAACGGCCGATATTAATTCCACCCTGGGAGGAGGAGAGCTAACGAGACAAGAGAATTCCTTGGCGCCTCCCCCCGTTCGTTTAAGCCGGGCTTAATTGACCGCGGATAATTGGACCAGTGGCTGCGGCGACGATTGAAGAAGAGCAACCCGATGTCGCTTAACGGATCCCGGAGCGCTGCGCTCGGGAATGAATGCGCTCGCTTCCGAGTCGGTGCGCATCGTCCGCTGATTGTATCGCATTTTCCGACACGAGTCGCCGAGCACCGAGGGAATCTGGTCCGATTCCGCGGCGACCTTTCGCCTCTCCGTTAAACGGATGAAATATTCTCCTCGTGGAAAAATAGATTATATCTGATTATACATTTATCGCACGTATTGTTTTTTTTTTTATATTCGCGTGCGCGGTCAGTTATATGTAACTAAATTCCATCGCTTCTCTCTGAAGCAATAGGCTCTCTTTCTCTGTCTATCTCGGCTTTCGCGATCCTCTTCTCACGCTCCGCTTGCTCGCCGGTGACACACACCTGGCCGGCATAACCGTATCCTGCCCTCGAAGAGACTTACGCATGCATGAGCACGCAAAATGCCGATCGATCGTCGCCTGCAATCGCGGAGGATCGTTAGCGACGCGGAGATTGGCCGTGTGCGCTCGTCGAGTCGATAAACATATTGTGCATACTCGAAGCTGCGCTCTTATCTGACGCGATTTAAATCATTCGCCGCCTAGGCGATCGTTTCTCGATGATATTTTGCCGCCGAGACCGAGATATTCGATATACGATGACGTATATAAATAAAAAAAAAAAAGAAACAATTCCACAAAGCAATCAGAAGCAATAATAATATTGTCTCGTTTCCGACCGAGAAAGAGATTCCATTTGTTGGTACGATCAGCGTAATTTTATAGCGCTGAATTTCTCTCTGAGCAACTAGAAATTTAACACACATGTACATGTGCATCGCGCTTATACGAGATATACAATCGAAAGAATAGAGCGGAACCGTCTAATCCTTCCACCACGCCTACGTCAAGACATTCGCGTATCTCACCGTGATAAGCCCTTGGGCGTAAAGAGAAATGATACGGCGAGAAACAAGGCATAACCCATTGATTCGTAGTAACGATTCCGTTTCCGTGAATAATTTCTTTGTACTACTCAGATAACAGTGTATAACAATACAATAATTCATACAGAATGTCTCACAATCTCGGTACTTTGAATGGTTTATATACTTTGGAAGTAAAATAAAGTGTCAGAAATCCTAATACAAATTTTGAGACTGCAATAGTTGTTCAGTTATAAAGCGATCAAAATTTTGCTAATGATTGAGATGATATCTATCATCCGTTATTGATTTTGACAGCTGATTTTATCATTTCTTATATGTTTTCTGTGAATATTATGACGATCAGCTGATATTAAATTATAAATATTGTAAAATATTTAATTCCTTCTTAAATAACAATTTAAATAATTAATTATATATTACAATTAAATAAAATATAAATCTAATATTTTCATTTATAAGAGATGGAATTTATTTTTGTTTTAATCGGAAAAATATTTATGGAAATCAATTAATTTATTACCTGTTTTGTAAAAGTCAAAACAGATGACAGATCAGTACATGTGTAAATGTAATTACTTTGATCACTCAAGAACTTTTGCAACTTTGATATTTTCGTATTAAAATTATTTTAATCTATTTTACTTTTCTGCGCTATTAATATATTGTACAAAGACATTGTTACGTTATTATATTAATATATATATATTATATATATTAATTTATATATATTATTATATAAATTAATATTATAAATATAATTTTAAGTATAAATAATTCATGTGTCATTTCCATAGTTAACTCTTGCTAAGCAATTAAAATATTTTCAATTCGCATTACTAATTCGTAATTAAAATATTTACTTGAACATTCGCGCGTTATGCATCGCGCGAATAATCTCCCGTGTATTTCTTAAGATAATAATAAGGATTAGCCGTGATTATTACAACGGGACGACAGCGTCTCGAGCTAATTGTGCTCGCGAAAGAGTACACGTAATGGGAGGTCTCCCGCCTGTGTCGTATAATAAATCCTGCTATGCGGAGTCTAACGCGACTCGGCTCCAATGATGATGACGACGGCGAGGACGACGAGGACGCTCGCGGCGGCCGCGTCTCGGAGCTCTCGAAACGCGTTACGCAATCTTACGCGACTGTCCGACCAAGGCAAACGCACGCTGGCCCCTTGAGCGAGCCGCGATAAATTTTCATACCACGTTGACCACTCCTTCCACGCGGAAACTCAGCCGAGTATTAATTTTCTAATACAGTTCCACGGCGTTTCACGTGTATACAGGGTGTTGCTAAGATGCTTGGACAAGCCTCAGCAGCGATTTCTTCTCCTCTGAACAAAGAGAAGAACCCGGATCAACGCATATTCGATAATGAGCAGTTTTGAATAATTTATTATAATAATAGCGCTGTTATATTCAACGATACAAACAATATGCATGTGCAAAATATACATATATCATAGTTATTTTTTTAAAACTGATGTAATAAATTTACGAAAGGCTCTCACAATGTAACGGCTACTGACGGTTATTGGATTGCAATTCGATAAAAGCTGAAAATTTAATTCGATATATAAATGAATGTGTTTAAAAAAAATGGCGTATCATTTTATAGATTCTAGGATGGCATACAATTTCACGAGAAAAACTAATTACCAACCGATATGCATCGGGAACCGCTTGTTAAATAGTGCAGTAATATAAATTATTGTGATTATCTATATAAATTTCATTATACATTAATTTAATTTTATGCAAAGGCAAATACACGTGGCTTATTCACGGACAACTAAGCTCTTACGGGCAACTATTAGTGTAAACATTCCTCGTCGCTCGGCAAATTTACTTCTGAAATTTGCTCGATCGTTTCAGTAACGTCCTGTATCGCGTATCAACGCGGAAACGAGCGGCTGGGCGAGCGGCGTTACGTTAATTGCGCTGAGATCATACTCTCGGGAAGGTTAGATCCTGGTCCGGACTGTCGTCATTACTACTTTGTGTCATACTGTGTCGGTGCTGTTGCGCGGCGTCGTGTCGTTAAGTTAATCGCTAATAAATACGAGGCGAAACTCGTTAGGGAACACGTCATACCTGCACCATTACACCTGTGCGAGGCGCATATCGCTTTTAATGCCGCCCATACCGCGTGCGGATAATTTTCTTTTAATGGATATATCGCTTAGGCGATCAAGCCGCGTATCGAGGGGAAGGAGAAGCGGGTCTTACGAACATCCGTAAAACAATTCGGCGATTTATTAAACGCCCGCTCGCTCATCCCTCTCGTACATATGTGTGTATGAAAGAAATTGCGAAGAAAATGGCTTAATTTCGCGGGATCCTTACAAGGTAATCGCGGGGCGATTTTCGCGTATCGCATGCAAGGTTTCACATTCCGCGCGTTGGAATTTTGCGGAGGTCACAATCGAACGAGACGCGGAATAGTAATCTTGAATCATCTTCTCGTAAAAGATGCTCAAATAGCTTCGTGAAGTCTGTCTTTCTTGTATGTCTGTCTCCTTCTCTCTTCATTTCGCTGCCATTCTGCCTTTCTCTCTCGCGCGAAATCCCTTTGTGGCCTTTCTTTCACGGGAGCAGCCACGTAACAAATGAGCCTGAGCGCTTTCGAGCGCGCATCATTACGTATTGGTCACGGTGAATTACGTACGGAAATACCGAGTTACGGTGTCACCGATCGTGAATGGTCGCGCATAACCCGGGGGCGAGTTTCTTCTTGGGAGGCGAGGAAGCTATAGCGTGATAAAACTGCCTGTTCTTATCGGGGTCCCGCCGCTTGCTGATAGTCGAGAACCGGGGCCTATCTGCTTTTACCTGGATCGTTCTTAACGCTTACTTAAGTGCGACCCTACCGCGCGATGCTCGAGAAGACGCGAGTAATAGACGATGAATTAATTGATTGAATATCTCCAAGTGCGACGAGTTATTTATATTCGAATTTAATTTATTTTTCATACAATAAATATTCCTAGAATTAAATATATTATATTTAATATAATATATTTTTAAATTTAATATTGTATTAATATATAAAATTTGTGAAATAAAATATAATATTATGTAGATATCAATTTTTATAATTGTTTAATTTATACTTTCCTAAAAATAAATTTAATTTTATTAAGTTTTATTTCATTTCTAGTTTTTCTAGCAATGCCAGATAATGCATTATCCTATCGAAAAGTATGATCGTAGATAATCATAAATGTGAAAGAAGATAATGATATGTTTAAAAAACCATTTAGGTAGCTTAGCTTGTCCTTCAGGATAATTTCACTAAACTCTCTTACCAACGTCAAGGGTTTCGAAAAAGCAAAAAGTTGACGCAACATATGTATGCTGCAAAACATTAAATATGCATAGTATTATACGAGCAGTCTCGGAAGCTGGCTGCTCTTGCAAAGGATATGCCAGAAAAGCTTCCCGGTAAGATCTCGCAATTAATCACCCGCCAAACGTATCTTTATTGCTCGCGAGATACATCATACGCCGCGTCGCGAGTATTGTTCGGAGAGATAAGACGCGGATTTACCGCGATTGCGACAACATCGGGTGCAAAGCACCCGGGGAGAAAAGGTTACGATCGAAAGTAAGTGACAAGCCAAGTGGATCGAGTTAACAATAATGTGAACGGCCGCCAGACCTTTCTTTCTCCTTTTCGCGTTCCACACCTTCCCCTATTCGCGTCTATCTCTCGGTTTCTTTCTCTCTCTCTCTCTCTCTCTCTTGCTCCTTCTCATTCTCTCTCTTCCTTCAGCTGCTTGATGTCGCAGCACCGGCGGGCAAAGCGTGAAAACGCCGGATTAACCTTTGTAATTGTAGAATTATGTGGCGATTAATAACTCGACAAGGCGTGCGTGGGACTGCCGTGCTTTGTGGCTCAAACCGAGCGTGGAGATAATCATCGGTCGTGCCTGGAGCACGGATGATACGTTAATACGTGGTGTCTCGAACTCATACGTTAAAAGTCAAACTGAGAAGTCTGACAGTATCTCCGTCTTATGCTGATATTCGTAATTTTCTAATTTGAAAAATATTTTTATCTAGAAATGAAAAACAATGCGGTAAAATAATTAAGCTTGCAAGTAAATAAAAGAAGTAAGTCTTTCGTTAACTGAACTTCACTGAGATATTTAATTGACAGAAGATTAAAGTAGAGTGTGATAAATAAAAAGTTTATAATAATAGGTTTTTTTTAAATAAATTGATTCTCAGTTTATAAAAGAATTTACACAATCCCCGGAAACAATCAGGTAGAGCCGAGACACCGTATATGTGGCCACGAACTGTACGTACACCTGACATGAGCACACGTGTACGCGTTCGCTCTTGCCGAGGACATGGAAGACTAGGATGAATCAATGTCTCTCGACATCGAGGCGAGCGTGTTCCAGCTGGAAAACAAGACCATCACGGTACAAAGGAACGACGATTCGCAGTCAGGTAGCGACAGCATCGATATTCTCGCGCGAGAATATCGAATATTCGATGTCGCATCCATCTTTCGCAGATATCTATCATGTAATAACTAGCGATGATCAAGATAATTGTATCGATTCTTAATTAAGAAATTCTTACGATTCGAAAAGATCTAAGCTGGATGTGTTTCGAGTGACCGTTCGATTTGTTTGAACATCAAACGAGCGTTGGTTCGCGGGGCATCGCTACAAGAAGCGAGGAAAGACGCGAGAAGAGCTGGTGATACTCGGTCGCGACACGACGGTGACGACGTTGCGCTTCCGGGTAGATATTCCGGCTTCTGCCACCGTGACACGGGCACCACGTGCATGCGACTTCCGCCACGAGAGTTAGACGATCTCGAGTTAATCTCGCGTGGAATCCCGGACGACAACGTGACGACGCTCAGGTATGCCCTTAGGTATCTAAACGTCAGCGATAACTTCTGGAAACTCACACAATGAAAGCATACAAGTCCTGAATATAAATAAGTTGTACAAAATCGGAAGCATTAACGCCGATACTCAATAATCAAATTTCTCTATAATATTTAATAGAGATAATTTATAAGAGACATGTCTCTTTTTTCGATAACTTAATTTTAATTTGTATAAGAAACAATGGATAATCCCATAAAATTTCTTTATAAATGCGAACGCACCGGATAACATTAATATTAATAATTTCTAATTAATATAAAAACGATCTAGATGCAAAGATTGTCTTGGAGCTGTGTCGTAGACGCGAAAGCTACGAGCTGTACGGCAACAATCTACTTTTCCGAGAATCGTCCGCAGCGCGAGGGACTCGTTAATTTCGCACGCGTTAATTAATCGCCGTGGCTTCAGAAATTAATTGGCCCGACCGCTCGCTTTCAGCGATTTACGCGGGAGGTTCCGCAGTCGACGAGAGATTTCGCCGGCTTTTCCAAGTCGCGGCTGGGTCCTCCGGACATAAGACCCAGCTCGGACAAAGGGAGAGGGCCTCTCGACTGAAACATCGACGACATCGGATTCGATCGATATCGAGGCTCTTTAATAAACGCTCCGGTTTCTCTACATCGTCCCCCGGTGCACTATCAATCGTCGGGATTCCGCGGACGTTCACCCACGCCGAGGGCCTCATTAGAGGTGGTTCGACACGGATAAACGCGCGCGGAAGAAAAGGACGAAATCCCCGCATCTTTCCCGCGGGAGTAAGTTCCGCAATCCCGAAGAAGCCGCCGCGAATCCGCGGGGCCTGAGAGCACCTCTCTCCTCCGGTCTCTCGAGGCATATTGAGTTACCCGCGGCGGTGATCTCAAACGAACGGGCGAATTTACGTTCGCAGGAGGTACTCTTTATTTTCTCCCTCCCAGGATCCTTCGTGTAGCGAACGTTGCCGCTGTTTACCCCGCTCTTGGTAATCGAAATCGGTTTACAGGACGCGGGTGACAGAACAGTAGGTGGAAAATGGTGCGACCACTTGCTGCGAGAACAAGCCCCGAGATCAGATTCCGAGTTTGCGATAAACGGCGAGGAAGTTTTAAGGGATGCAATGCTGGGGTTAATGAACCTCGCAAGAAATGCACATCTCATTTCGATCGTTATCTCATCTAAGGAAGCGAAATGCTTGCTGGCGGTTTATTTATAGGATGTTTCAAGTGCTCCGAATTTTACTTTAACTAGACCTTTCTTGATAATAAATTGAAAAGATTTAGGCATTTCTTGTTAATGTCCCGAAATAATTTTTTTTTCTAATTAAAATTATCTAAAGTATGAATTGTTCGATAATTCTTAAGAAGAATAAGCTTCCTTTTAGCGATGAGTATTTATGGAAACGCATTATTATTAATATTCGTGTTTGTTCTTCGAGTTTCACTTGGTAGCGATTAACAAGTGTCACGCAGTGCGCAAGAGAATGATACGAAGCGACGTGATTATAATTTTCGCGATACAGTAGATGCAGACAGTTGGTGCACAGCCCTGTATGTGAAAATCAGTTTTAACAGAGTGCACCCGAGCGGATCGTTCTCTGCCTCTCTTTCTCGAGAGATGTTTTCTCACAGCGGATACATATTGAAATAAGTGCTCGTCGAACCACGGAAAATGTTTGGTCAAGATAGAAAATAGCGTTCATTCCTATGTATCATTCCCAAGCAAAGTTGGAGCGAAAATAGTCTTCCACGATAGTTATATAAGTATAATGATCAGGTCTAATATATAAAATTAAAACGGGATAAAGATAAGCAATTGTAGTAACAAGTAAGTTTTACAAGTTTTTTTGTTATTATTATCAGAACGATGCTTACACCGTGAATATTTTTAATCTATCCGTTTTCTATCGATGTATATTAAGCTTCGTTTTTTTTGATTTTTATATTTCATCATCGTAATTATTATATTACAAAACTTTGTTTATTTTATTTTACAATATTCGAAAATATTCGAATTTAATGTCTCAATAATAAATAAATAAATTTTACAAGTTATATTTGTCATTATTATCAGTACAATATTACGCACCATAAATATTCTTATTCTATGTGTTTTCTATGACCTATGTTGGTCTTCACTTTTATAGCTTATCTTTCATTATTACAATTATTATCATATTTTATTTTATTTCATTTTATAATATTCGAAGCTATTTGGGATCAATGCCTCGGTAATAATAATGATAAATAACTTTTACAAATTATATTTGTCATCATTCAATACGATGTTAACACGGTATTTGTACATGAAGATATTTTATCCGTTTTCATCAATTTATTAATTTTCATTTTTCTCTTCAGATTATATTTCATTATTGCAATTATTATTATATTGCCATCTGTGTATGTTATTCTAGAATTTTTAATTTTATTTTACAATCCTCGAAAGTATTCGCATCTAATGCCTCGGCGTATGCTAATGATCTCGTTAAACGCCATCCGCGTCGTATTGCGACGCCGAGGAGGCGGATTGCGTAAAAGGCGCAATGTGTCGTGCGAGAAAATCCATGGAATTGCGCGCGGATGCATAAATTCAATCGGTTGACAAAAATCGCGTGACATCTCCGCAAATATCAATGGTCATGTCGGCTCTCCCACGGTCGGCGGAGTAACGTTGTTGCGTGTGTATAAAGGCAGCGCGAGCAACAACGTGAGCAAAGCGAGAGAGTTTCTATGCCGCGATTTCTTGCGCGCGCGCCACAGACACATCATTTACATCCTGTGTGTCACGTTATCTTTTCCTATCCCACTTCGCCTCGTGTAAAAGCTGAAGTTTGCAAAGTGCACGCGGTCAGACACATCCCCGGCGCTGGAAGTTCCCCCATTGGAAATGTCATGACAGACTCCGCGAAGAGGTTGGCGCGAATCAAGAAAGAAGGAACGACGGCGTCTCGTCCTCTCGTCTCGGGATAAAAAAGACGGAAGTTTACGTTACGTATTTTCGGCGCACGTGCGAATATTTTACGTCTCCTTTTCGCGAGAGAGAGAGAGAGAGAGCGATAGGCACGCGTTTCAATATTAAAATTATTTCCTGAAAGATTTCTCGCTCTCTTCCCTTCTCTCTCTTTCTTCTTTCGTCTCACTATCGCTCTATTGCACAGAACTGACTCATACGCGCGAGAACGTTACACAATACATCGATCCTCGCGCGATGCAATTAAATACTCGTAATATGCAACAATTTATATTAACCGTTGCACAGCCGATCGCAACAAATCGAACGGAATTTCACGGTTCCGTGGAGTCGCGGCGCGATATTGCCAGACAAGTAGAAATACTTTCACGAGATCTCGCACGCGCGCATAAGGGACTTTTTTCTCTTTCTCTCGCGTTTTATTAATTAGACCCGATCGGTTAATTTTTCGCCGTCTTTTGCGCAACTTGCCCGGACGTGAATTTCATCGTTTCGCCTCGCCCAAAGTCCCGTTAATCGCCGAGGAATTGTCGCGATCCTTCCCGTCCATTAAATACGATCGAGCAAACATGCACGTGTTTGCGAAATAGAGCCTGTTTAACGAAGCGTTTTATCAAGTGAGCAGAGTAAAGTATTTAATTTGAACTTATCAATGCATCGCATAAATAATGGAATCACTAAATCAAGATTTCTCTTCCTGTGATTTTAAAAAAATTCATTAGCAATTAGGATATTTGTGTAGAAAGAAAGCGAGGGAGGGAACTCGATTTCTCGTTACTCTGAGAAAAATCTCGTGAGATTATAAAGAGAAGTACAAATAGCTATCATAAAGATCATAAGACGATAAGACAAGAGTACATTAATAAGCAAAAAGTTCTAAGAGAGTAGAAAAAGTCAGAAGTAATTCGACTTAAATAAGCTATTAAGTATCTCACTGGATTAAAAAAATTCGACAAAGTTTCAGCTTTGAACTATAATGAATGAAGAAGATCTTAAAATTTCGCAGTATATCCAACGAAATATTCATTTAAACGTTCAATTTTACAAGTTATTTTTAATTTTTTACAATATCCATTAGAATCAAAATCACATAGATCTATTCTAAATTATAATTTGACGTTTGACGTTTCCTTCTATAATGACAAGGTGTTCGCGCTGGAAATGACACGTGAGGCAAACTCGATCAGTTTTTTCGAGCGAAAGTGCTTCAAGATTCGTTGCACTTTCTCGAAGCTAGAAGAAAATAGTCGGTCGATAAAATGCGTGTCGCATTATGCGTACCCGACTCGAGCAAGGAGTTGTACTCGCCGGAGAGACGTCTTCATCTCGCGTGTCACGTGTGCGTAGAGAGCCGCGATGTAGGAATTAGAGAAGCCTCCATCTTCCTCTCTCTTTCTCCCTTTTCGTTTCATTTTACGCATGTCCACCTCGTGGCTCTTGTTAACATATTTTTGCTCCTCGCGAGGAGGAACGACTCGCTCTATCCCCCGGTGCATTGCACGCGAACGAGCACGCACGGTCACGTACGGTCACGCACGGTCTCTCACGCACTCACGCGGGCCGATACACATGCCATACATCAAGGAGCGCATCCCGCGCTCCGGAGAACATGGAGATGAGAAGGGAAGAGGGGAGGAGGGCTCTTCTCTTCCCTCGAGAGACTAATTTCGTTTCGGCGAGACGAAAGTTTGCACGCGCGACGACGCCTACGGCGCTGACGGTTCGATGACAAATCGCGCAATTTAGTGACACTAACGCGTGGCGAGTAATTCGAACGAAGAGATGCGACCAGAAGACACTGGACTGAGAAGGAGAGAGAGACGGAGGAACAGAGACACCGTGCGCTTTCGAGAAATATTGCATCGGCCGGCCCGCGGCGATATATCACGCGCTCTCGAGATTAAAGTTTGCATGGTATTGCTTTTAACGTTATGTTCATAAATTGCTTCGATTTTTAACGAGCCCCCGTGGCCGGGGCCGAGCGGGGCTATCGGTGCGCGCGTAGCGAGATTCTTTACGGGGAATTAAAAAACGCGCCGGTAATTTAATTGCGCGAATATGCGAGGCTCGTTTTCTCCTTCTCTCTCGTATCGCGGGCGAATTTTTCACGTCGCATATTTTCGGCGAAAAATTTCGACGCTTTCTTCCCAGTCAGCTGTTCGGTCGCGCGTTCATTTCGCATCGGTTTATGCGAGATCGCTAAAAAAAAACAAGTCAGGTAATAAATTACCTTCTTCAGATAACGGAAATGATAAGTAGGAGAGACAACTTATCGCTTCACTTGTCCTACTTTCATCGTGTGCATCTGCAGCATCGTAAAGCCTGTTGTTTTATGCGCTAATAGTTAGAGTGAATTTCAAATAAACAATTAAATTGAGTAGAAAGAAAATTGAATATGCCAATATCTACTCGTCCATTAGTTACTCAACTCGGCTCTATTAATCCCGTGTATCAACCGGAAAATTAAAAAAAGCTATCTTTAGTCATTAACGCTTTCGATCAATTTGTAAGAAAATTTCATCGATCGATTATATATCGATCTTGGCAACGCGGAGAATAACAATTACAATTTTTTCAGTATTATACTTTCTCGAGCGGTAGGAAAGGTCGTGATTTAGACTAGAAGAGAAGAGCAAATAATACTAAATGTAATACAAAGAGAGAGAAAATTTCCTTAATTACAGTTTAGTTATAATTGCAGTTAATTACAGTGTCAACAACGTCAAATACATCGGTGAAACCGGCCATTAAGGCACTCGGAGATTCTTTCTTCTCCTGCCGTCGACGATGCGGGTTCGCCGAGGTCACCGGACCGACTTTCTCCGATGGCGTCTGACCATCGATAGAGCGGCCACGAGATCGATAATAATCAGGCCGATGCTTAATTGTCCGCCGAACGGTCGTAACCGGGGCACTTAAGTGTTTGGCGATGCACGGCTGTTAAAAGCGCCGCGTGAACTTTGAGGGGGAATGAGAGACGAATAAAGCATCGACGTAAGAGCAGTCTTTTTTCAGTTGCGAAAGCCGTTCGCGCTTCATTAGCGATAACAATGGACGAGAGGTCTCGTCGAGCGATTAAGTGACGCAACGCGTGTCGGGGAGTAATGGCTAATTGACGCCGCGCGTATCGACGGCGTCGTTAATCCGACGAAAATCCATTGTCGACTTTTAATTGCGAAGCGCGTGACGTAACCGGAGACGTGGAAAAATTCAATCTGCATAGACCGGTTCTCTCGTTTCCTCGCCTGGCGCGAAACTACCACGCGCGTAATCTTAACGCGATGATTGCGGGGCGATTCCAATTTTATTTATACGCTGCGGATTCTGATAAATACCGTTGTCCGAGATATCGGCGCTTTATTTTCCACGACGGAGGCGAGAAGGGATTGTTCTCGCTTCCCGCGACTTCAAGCCGGCCCGCTTTGTGATTCATGGCGACCGATTAAAAGTCGGTAGCGATTAATTAATTCGTAAATCAATGGCTATCGAAAGCCAGGTAAAATTCCAGCGAGCTCTCGGTTAACGCCTCGACCGGGCCACACCTGCGCAGGAAACGAGAAGCGTTTCCTCGTTCGGACACACGTGCCTACTTTATTCAAGTGTGTGCGGGCGACGTCGTCCCGGAGTATCCTTTATCTCGCGCGAACTCTACGTGGCACTATCCTTTTACGGAGTCGGCGAATATCGCGGGGAATAGCGCATGGTAGGCGTGTGTAGAAACGAACGTCTTACGACCACCGCGAATGCATCTTTACGAGCAATATACGATCGGGTGACTCTCTTAGGTAATTTATGTAACGTAACGCAATATAACGCGCGCAAAAGCGGCGCGCATTCCTTTCTGCGGTATAATCGCTCCGATAGAAAAAGCCGACGTTGCGTTCCCCGCGAATGTCATACTCGACAACCAATCATTTACTTCTAATTAGAAACACGGACACATATCAGATTAAATCGCGTTTCTTACATTTTGTTTTTTAATTGAACCAATAGCTTGAAAAAGGAGGAAATTTTCTGCCAAGTGGATAACTGCTATGCTCCACATGCATGTGCTACTTAAACGCACAATTTTTTTTTTTTTTTTTTGGTATCAGATATATTCGACAAGATCTAATGTTTTAAAACTAATATATTTCTTATACCATTGCACGTATAAAAGTGTTGTGTAAATAATTTAATACGTCGGATTGCGAACGTTTCTAGATTTACGTAATAAAAATGGAACGTACATGACTCACTTCTCAATTTCTATTCAACTAATTCGATAGTCACCTATCGCTTTCTTCTTCCAAGGTGAAAATCTCAATCGGACGACGAGCTGTCTAAGCAGATACATGAGGCAAAATTCCGTTAGAGACCGAAGGTATCTCACGAGCTCTATTAATATGTATGATTGGCCGGCCACAATCATGTAGGACGATAGATTTCCGCGGGGCATTTGCGGAATACGTTGCAGAGCAGGGGCAGATGTTGCTCGGTCCGTGTCACCGCATAAATCGCAAAATGCCGCCAATTAGTCGAGCCCACCAATTACACGACGTGAAATTAGAAACCGCCAATGCCAATGTCGATGCTTGTACTGCCGTTGATCTATCGCGGATCCTATTATGCTCCCGTCAAACCACGGTGTCCGTGAATGATATATTTTTTTCAAGCAGCATGTGGGACCCAACGAACGGGAAACCATTGTGAGAAACGCGTATTGAAAACTCGTATATGTAATAATGATAACGTGAATATAACGTGTAATTCTCTTTTATCTTCCATTTGCAGCCAGGTATTGTTTTTGAGATAAAAGGTATCAACAATGCAGATGAAATATCTGGCAAAGAATATCGACATAAATCAGATTCTACTTTATTCCTTTTAATTTAATTGCAATTTAAACAAAATGCATTATATGTGTGTTATAATCCATAATAATCCATAATAATATCGTTCTCGTATCATTGATATAAAAAGCGAGAGAGGATTCCTAAGAAAAAAATATAAAAAAGTCGAATAATATAGATATAAAATAATATGTAAAATAATATCGTTCTCATATCATTGATATAAAAAGCGAGAGAAAAGATTCCTAAGAAAAAAATACAGAAAAATAAATAATACAGATATAAAATAATATGTTTACGTGAAAAGTTCTTCCTTTGTCTTTTAGAGAATACTAGGCGATTAAAAAAAATTTTCTGACATAATTCCATTCAGTAAAAAATTTTGTATTAAATTTAACATATTTCCCAATTTATCCACTCTAATTTTAATGTTAATTTAACAGAAGGCAAGTATGTAAATAAATAACACAAGTAATATGTTTAAAAATTAACAAAAAAGTGTAACACTTAAATTTTATCTGGAAATAAAGTTTATGTTAAATTAACATATTTATAATGTTAAATTTATTTAAAAGAAAATGTTATTCTTACATTTTTATAATAAATAACGGAAGAGATATGTCGATTTAACATATGGAAACTGTTATAGAGAAAAAATAACACAACTTATCTGTTCATTTTAACATATAACTTATTTCATCAAAAATTCGTGCATTTACATATTAATTGTGTTATTTTAACTCTTAGAAACGGTGAATATTAACTCAACGCAGAAATGTCAAAATAACACAACGATAATATGTTACATTAACATAAGAATATGTTAAAAATTTAACACAAAAATTTTTACACGAGAAAATTTCAACAGAAATACAAAATGTTTTTTACCGTGCATGTTGGAAAAAGTTTCTGAAATATTTTGAATCCAAGCATATTATTATTTCCGGATAATAATAAGATTGTTGAGATTTATTATTATCCTTACGACTTATGCTTTACGGGATGTGACGCGCGACTGTTACCTCCCTTCTTAATACGATAACCGTCTCCGCAAAATTCCATCGTCCTGTAGCGCCCACCCAGCTTGCGGTACCGACATTCCCCGGCGCCCATTGATGCGACGTCGAATAGAGTGACGCTATCACGCCGCGAGGTAAACCGTACGTTGCACGCGGAAGAACGGGTGACGTGTCAGTCGATATGATCGCGAATGGCAAGGATTGTGGGAGGAAACGGAGAAAGAGGAGTAGAACAAGAAAGAACGAAGACGTGGCAGGAAAAGCGAGAATTGGACAAAGCTGAAATGAAAGGAGAGGAAATAAAGGAGGAGAAAGGAGAGCGCGAAAGAGCAAGAAAGAGGGAGGTAGACAGAGAAAGCGTGGAACCTTCGCGAGATGTGGTGGCAGGCAGGTGAGCGGGCGTGCGCGTTTCACGTTGGCATACGCTAATGGCGATATCTTACAGAGAAAGGGGGAGGAGAGAGAAAGAGAGCGATTCCTTGGAGCTGAGCGAGGGAGAGAAAGGACGGGACAAGACGAGGAAGGACTCGCCCCGAAGAAAAGAGTCACCGGGTACGTTATACCGGCAACAGCCCTCTTATTCTTAGCGCCAGAGGCTCGGGCGAGATACCCGGGCCGAGACGAGACAGGATATACGGAGGAGCGCAGGACGAGCACACCCACCTACGATGGGCCGAGCAACGATATATTACTCGCGCGCCTCGTGACACCTCACCTGCCGGCTCTCTGCCTCTCTCTTCCGTTTCTCCTTCTGCCGGCTTGTCGACCTCCCCGTTTCTCCTTCTCTCTCTTACCGCGTTGTCTCGGTTCGCGTTTCCTCGTGGGTGGATCGCAGCCCGCGGCTACGTCCGCAACCGCGGAACAAAGTGCGTCCGCGGAGCTAACAGTTCACCACTGTAGCGATCATAAAACGCCGCTTATTCCGATCGACTTTGGTTCCCGGAAATCGGCGACGTGTGTATAATTGGATTATATGACCCGTACGTCTTCAGTTGAAGACGTTGAAGTCTGTCAATTTATAGAAATCAAAATTATATGTATATGCACGGAAAAAAAGAACATTCTTGTTTTGAAAATATCTTTAATTTCAACATGAAAAACTTGAAATGAGATTATATTGCGTTAACTGAAGAAAATTTGCTTGAATGGAGTCATTTTATATAGTTCAATCAAGAAAAATATATTCTTATTATTTAAGAATAATTTTCTTGAATGAAAAAGAAATAATGTTAGATAGAAAATAACACATTTTTCAATCAAAAATTATAATTTTGAAAATTTTTTATTATCAAGATAATTATATTGTATTCTTGAGATGACAATTATAATATTCAAATAAGATTATAATATTGTTAAAATTTAAGATTATTAAATTCTTCTAAGAAGATTATATATTCTTGCGTATATAGGAAACAATGAACACGTTAATTTAAGTATATAAGTGTTAATTTGACACTTAATTTTTTTCCGTGTGTACGTATATGAATGACAATCGAGTCTAATCGTAGGATAAATTTCGTAGGATAATATTAATTTGGAAAATTTAAAAGAATCTTTGGAGTCAGTCCCCGATTCATCTTACGTATCTTGGCATAAAGATCTACGTACGATGATTCGCGTAATGATTGATGACGAATGGTTGATATTTTATCAACTGGGGAAAAATAAAATGAAAGCGTACAATGTTCGCAACGAGTAAACAGATTCAATCACTCCTCATATATATCTTGTAATATTATAATATAATATACAGGGTGTCCCGCAATTATCGCTCCATATTTTAAAGGTAGATTTTCTGGCCAATTTAAAAACAATTTTTCCTCAGCGAAAATGTCGAGGCACTAATAGGTTTCGAGTAATAAATGATTGAAAATAAAGGGTTTTTCGCAAACTAAGCCTTATGGAAATAAAATATTAATAAAGTCACATTCTTTAGTTAATTTTAGGTAGAGTTTACTTTAATAGAATTTTAATTTAAGGCTTAGTTAGAAAGATACATTATGACAAAAATTGGGATTAAAAAATAATGATCTTCTTCGACATTTTCGCTGAGGAAAAATCGTTTCTAAATTGGCCAGAGAATCTACCTTTAAAATATGGAGCGATAGTTGCGGGACATCCTGTATATTATATGCCATGTATCTTATATATATAATACTCTTATGTACGCGCCGCGATGTTTTTGAGGTCGTAGTCTTATTTACAGATGACCAAATGCAGATGAAGAAAATAGAAACAGAATTCCATAACTCTTGCTATTAATAATTTCCGCAAAATTTTGGACGACGTGATTGAAGGATACTCGCCTCGCGAATTGGGTCGACGCTTTTAGTTCTGTTGGAATATCGGAGAGAAACTTGACGCGAATGGATACTCTTTACCTTCCGCAGTCACTAATATCCTTATAGTATTGCAGTCTCATCGAGGAGGCTAACGTTGCGCAATGTTTTCCGCTGAACACCTACTTTCTCGGAGTGATAAAACGGATGAATTATTAATGACGTTAATGACCGCGCGCGACGTCTGTCACCATTTGATAAGGCAAGCGCGAGTCTCGGTGAGAGGCCCTTCGTTTCTCTCCACCGACCCATAGTGAAGTATTTTCACGAGGACATGAAAGAGGGAAATTGAATAATAAAATCTTCGTATAATAGCTTCATAACAATAATATCTTACAGAAATTCCTGCCAGTTCCAAAAATTGTTTTGACAGAAATCAGCGACTAAAAAATAGCAAAGATATATAAAAATCTTTCCACGAAAGATTGGACAATCTCAAAGAAACATTGATAATTGCATACTATTAAAGTTGTGGTAAATATACATTCTTATATAACTTTATATAACTATTATAACTCGGGGCTCTCAAGCGCAATGTTTACAACGCGGTTTCCTCTTTCTTCTCCCACAGCCGCAATTTTATCGTCCACGACGTAATGTCACCTTCGCCGCATTCCGTCGCGCAAAGTCGAAATTCCGCGGCTGCGAAGGAAGAGGCGGGGTATGAGAAGCCGGCGACATTTAACTCGGCAATCGGTAGGACACCTGTGACATTTCATTGAGTGCCGCTCGGCCGCGCTTGGCAAGGGAGAAAGCAACGCGAATACGACGGGAATAAATAAAAAGGAGAGGGATGTCGCCAGAGAGAGCGTCCAGCGAGAGAAGCTGATGGAAGCGGAAGAAAAAATCCCGGGTCTTGAGAGAGGCAGGAAGAGAGAAAGAGAGAGAGAGAGAGAGAAACACGCCGGCGCTCACACGGTGCAAAGTGGATTCATTATGCGGTGGTCCGCGGAATCCCGCATTTGCATCGCGGTAGCAGTCGCGGCTGTATACGAGAAGGACATGGACATTAGTCCGCGTCCTCGGATGCCGCGGCGCGCATTTAACATCGGTAACGGTCCGCGAATCGCCGCGTTCGCCGCTGACTGCGAAAACGCTCGACCCAAGTTTCCGGATGACGCGAATACGAACGATCGATGCTCAGTCTGCAATTCGATGAGCAATTATTGACAATGAAAATAATTAACCTTTTTTTACTCCGTATATTATCTTTGATCAATGTTCTCATCAAGCGATGCACTTTGAGCTTAATATTTGCAATAAAAATTTTACGGCAAATTAGTTTGCAAATTTATTATTCTAACATTTATTTAGAAGGATCAAAGAGGCGTATGAATTTTTTCAGATTTTTTCAACATTTTTATCCTTTGAAAAATACAAAAATTACTCTCTTATACATTTTGAAGATACCAAAAATAACAATATATTGTAAGGATTGTTACAAGAAAAATAGTTTGCGCATAAATAAATAAAAATGAATTTTTAAACATTTAAATAGCGATGTTTTACTTTTATTGAATCATCTGTAGCAAAATCCAACTTTATCGGATATGATCGAAAATTGCATGATTGAAAATATCCCTTATGTAAATAATAAATAAATGAGGTCGCTGAAGCGCGATTCACGTTTCCAAAATGTTAATTAAATTTGTGGGCAAATTTGATCCAGTTTAACGCAATTAAAATTTTTCAAGCGCATTACGTTACGTATTAAATGTAATATATTTGTATTCAATTTTGTGCGGGCCGCGGGTGTGTTTAATACATCGCTTCGTGAATTTTAAATCGCGTCGCTGCATATTTTAAGTCAGATTTGGTTAACCGTAATTGACTTTCTGCGCGGTATTAGTTTCAGCAATAATTTCGTGCTATTAATTTAATGGCATGTTCAACAATGGCCGATTTCACACGGCTCGAGCGTAAACACCCACCTTCGTCCGGCCGTGCATAACGAGTATGTATGCATACTTCCGACACGCACACGTGAATCGCATAAAAGTATCGGATCTCCGCGGATTACGCGTTAATTTAATCGATCCCCCATAAACTCGTATTAATACTTAAATATCGCGATCTCAATCAATCACCGCTCTATTATCAATTACGCTAACTATGCCGTAACACGTTAATGATGCAAGAAATCGATACCGCGTGTAAAACGATATCGTATTATTTCCAAAAACGTTTACATATACTTAAATTCCTGTTTGTACGTTTAGCATTTTAAGCTCGGCGATAAGTACGGCTGACTCATCATGACTTAACATCGCGCGCGGTTTAATATGCAAAATATACACTTATTGTACCTAATTCGCGAATTCTTATAGTCATGGGAATAGAAAGAGAAGTAATGAAGATAGTGTAAAAAAATTTATAAAGCAAATAAATAAAAAGATATATACGTTAATAATTAACTGCACGATAAGTTTAATTGTAGCGCAACGTATTGTTAGATACGGACACTAGATCTTCCACATATGCAGCATAATTCTTAATTGCTTACAATAGAACATGATATTCCATATCTCAGAAAAAGAAAATGTAAATATATGATGCATTTAATAAAGAAAGAACTAACTTTTTATGTTTCTTTTATCATTAATAAATTTCATAATCATAAAGCGTAATTTTGCGTGGCTCCCATAATATTGAGATATTGAATGAATATTATTACAATCAATATTTAATTCATATAATAATTTTTAATTAATTTAATTATACATATTTAAATTATTAATAATATTAAATCAAATAATAATCAAATAATTATTTACTTCATGTATCCATTGTAGGAGAAATTTTTCATACTTCTCCCCGCTTGTATGCCCTGACCGTTTACAATTTTATCTCTTTTGACTTTCCTCCGCTTTTTTTTAAAGTTTCCCAGACTTGTGCGGCAAAACTCTGCTGTTGCACGCAATTAAGAATCAGCCTGTGTAAAGCGGTGAACTCGAATGGCCGAATTGTAATTGCCATTATTAAGTTTCCGGGAAGCTCGCGGTGCAGCTTTATCGAGGGGCAACTTAGCGCAGACTGCACGGCTTGCACGCTGTCATTGGCCGAGACGTTGGCCGGGCCCCTCCTCGGCGCGAGGTGCCGGTAATTAAAGATATTATCAACGGTGCGTGTCGCCCCGATGCACGTGAGAGACGACTCATACACACGTGTGCGCCACGTACCATGCCACGTACGTGGTACGTGTCGAACGACGACGACGACGACGACGACGACGACGATGACGATAGAAACCCATAACGAGTGCAACATCAGTTTGGCCTTATTGCAAAATTCGCGAATGGTCGCGAGTCAACGATTTTCTTTAATCCTATTCTTGAAATGAGTTGCCAAGAATGTTTCGTAATCGTTAAATTATTTTAGAATAAAATAATTTATATATTAATTAATTATATATGAGTTTAATCATATTAAATATAATTCATATATTCGTATTAAATAATAATTCATATATTCATATACTATCAAATGATTAATACATTTTTTTACTTGACCTTTACTGCATTTAACGTGCGCGTACGCAAATACAAATTAAGAATTTATAATATGGATGTAACAAAGTTCAGGAACAAATAACGTTGGTTCAATTTTTAAAAATATCCGGAATTCTGATGGTGTACGGGAAATGTATCATGTGCTGAATTTTTCGCGAAAAATACACTTTGACGTAAAAGTCAAAGATGTTGAAAAGTTAATGAGTGAAATATTTAATGAAGAAATTATTAGATTGAAATGAAAAAAGCTCTAGGCTAGAAGAATGATAGATGAAAATAAATGGAGTGCCCAGGTCGAAAGTAGAAGATTTCGTTGCGGACAATCTCGCGTATCCGCGCAATCTGCCGCACAGTCGCGCTCGAATACAATGCACGAATGTAATAGATTATTTGACATGCACATCTATACGGGGATTGCACATACGCTGGCACCGCGCAAAGCACCGGCAGGATATTGAGCCATCATTGCAGATCCGGGAATTGTGCGGGGCGGTCCATAAAACGCGGCTCTGCGTTAGGCTTCCACCGGGGTAATTTACAACGCTGGACATCGCTGCCGGTTTATTACCAGGTTGTTTATTTTACTGTTGTACGCTTATGTGTGCGTACGTGTGTGAGTCTCGCGCGCGCGGTCTCTCTTTCTCTTTCGTCCGTGTCTCCCTTCGACGTCTCTGGCACGATCTCCGATGCACGTCTTCTTCATCTTTCTCCCTCTTTGTCCTTTTCTCCTTCCTGCTATGCACCTACCGGAACATACCGGACGACGTTCCTTTTGCCGTGCTCTCAATGACCCGCAACAGCTACTCTTCTCCCCCTCGTGTTCCCCTCCATCCCGCACCCCTCTCGCTCTAATCGAATATTGGATGCTTTCTCATCTTTGCTTCGTGCGGCTCTACTTGTACCTACGTGACTACGCGGAACGTACTATGCATATAGTTGCAAATTGCGTTCTAGCGACCGCCGGGAATACGGTGGGACGACCGGGGGGGATTATCTCCGAACATTGTTTAGGTGAGCATCCAGCTGTCCACGCCTGAATTGCCTGAGAAGAAAATAAAGCATGCTGAGTTTCTGCGAGCGGAAATCGATAAAAGTGCGGAAAAGCTATAACCGTCGAACGTAATAATCGGATTTGATGAAACTCATCATTTTGCATGATTGTCGAATCATCGTCAGATCTGTCATCACGATTATCGAGTCTCGGATCGCAATGAGGCTTGGATCAAAGGTAATTCTCCAAAGCGTACTTGCACCTGTCATTTCATGAGGTTCATTTATGAAAGAACTACTTACATCTATCTAGATGTAGTCTCAGATATTTAAGAAACAGTTTTTTTTCTCGAACGTTAATTCCCTTGAAATTACTTCCGAACATCATTTATGGGCTTAGGAAGGGTAGAAAGGACGGCTTATTATTACGCGGTAGAAATTTGTAAAACTGAACGGTCGAATAAAATCTTGTAACACTGTCAGGGAAGTCGTCTTACATAACACATAAAAAGATGTTACGCGAGAAAACTACTTGTCTCTATGACCGCTGCAGTCACGAGTTCAGAAACGGCGGGAACGAAAAGATTAAATTATCTCCGGGCATCAATCTCCCTAAGATTATCTCCACGTATTGTTACCGCGATGAAACTCTTCGAAACATTAAAGGATAAAACATTTTATCCTAGAGAGAGAAAGTCGATGAAAATAAAATAGTATAATAAATATAAACAAATTAAAATAGATAAAGAATTAGGCTCTGAAATGTATTAAACAACACGAGAAAAGAGCGATTAAGAGCCACCGCGGATGATAGTGCGTAAAATTTTATAAAGATTAATAAATCGCGAAAAATAAGACGCGAAACAAGACATATGCATATATTTTACTTGGTGCATAAACCAAGGTAGATACTCCATTCGAGAATACTTTAAGACCCCTCTTTACCCCCCCGCAGAGATGTAAGCGAGAAAAAAATAAATATAAAAATAAAAAATAATAATCTGATAAATTATTATATCAAAATTAAACGATAGACAATAAAATTGAATAAAAAGTCTATCTCATTCAAAAAAATGTCTATCCTCAAAAGTACAATCTAAGCCGCTTCGCAGAATCCGTAGAGTGATTTTCGCGCATGCTGATGCCTGCGGATCGAGCTCCCGAAGGGCGGACGTGCACTTGCTAGTCGCGTTGCGCGAGGTCATCCGGAGGATAGAGAGGGAGAACTACCTGCCGGTGCAGTCACGAGTCTCCAGGAGCGGGCCAGGAAAGGGGGAAAACAAGGCAGAGATCGACCGACCGTTCCTGTCTCCGGCTGAGAGAGCCGCGAGAGTGCAACCGCGGTGGAGAGCGACTTACTATCACTGCTTAGGCGCGGTGGGTGTCGGTGCCGGGGCGTGTGAACGCTGTGACATATGCGGCGTGTCGCTTTCTTTAATTGCCTCTGGCCGCGAGCTCCTACACGTACATACTTGCATATATATATCTCAGTTGTCTCGGCTTACCTCGTTCCTCCGTACTTTACAGCGAGCGTGTCCACCTCGAGATGCTTTTGTCTGATGGATGTAGGCTTTCCTACTGACGTAAAAGGAAATAACTGCTTCCATATCGCAGAAGAGAGAGAGAAAATTAATATACACAATTAGAAAAAGAGAGAGAATTCTCTTTGAAAATTTGTATAAAGAGAGCAGTCAATGAATATTATAAATGCCTGATATTATATTATCTTTAATTTTTAATTGTCCATTTGAGGAAGAAAAATGTGAGTTTGACAAATGCAATTTGATTATCTGTTGATTAATATTTACAAAAAAATAAAGAACATTGTTAATGTATTAATAATATGTGTAAACAATTATTTATATATATATTTATATATAAATTATTGATGATTATTTATCAATATTTAGTTTGCTAAACATTTAAAAAGTCGCGATGACATTCTGCTGAATACATATCTTGGATAGTCTTACGATTACAAGATAGTCTTATTAATTCGATTAACTATCACGTTGATATTAACTTTTTCGATGTCTCTATCGTGAGGAGATTGAAGAATGACAGTTCTTAAATAATGCAAAATTCTCTCATAGCATAACTTCGTCATCCATCTCGAAAGAAATTTGCCCTCTACCTCTTTTTCTTTCTCTTTCAATATTCAGTCACGGATTATTAACACAATAAATTCAATGCTTAGCTAGATGGGCGTGTAAAACGCGCCAAAGGAAATAGAAGAAAACGAGTGGAGAATAAGAGAAAGAGAAAGACGATCGTGATTATACGCGTCAGCAGCGTTGAAATTTCTTATTTCCACGATTGTCAATTTTCCTAATTAATTAACATACATACGATTGGCAGTTGATATATTTGATTTATCTATCACATTCTATTATATATACACCTATTATCCAAGATTGAGCAATTATTGGTAGATTATACAATAATCTTTCTTTTTTTACCTTTTCAAAATATTTTATTTTATAATTATTTTACTAGTTATTTCTGACCAGATATAATATAAAGATATTCACGTATAATTTATGTTTTACAAGTATAAGCAATATAAATGTTAACTACTGCGATCTTTCTTCTTGTAATTCTTCTCTTTATTTCCAAGTCCCTTGCTAGCATAGTGTTATACTTAATAAATTTAAGAAATAGCTTGGCATTATTTTTCTAATGTTCATCATAATTATTTTTTTCCTCGCATATCTCTATTCTATGTTCTATTTTTTGTCAAATTTTCTCGTTTTTCTGCGCCTTTAAAGACAACATTGTTGCCTTTTAACGACGTTTTTTTACAAAAATATAAAGCCTGCAATAATAAATATTTAATTTTCAGAGATTCATTTCCCTCCCTTTGATAATAGTATCATTAATATATGTACATAAAAAGGATATATAAAACCAGCAAACTTTAATAAAAATATACATGAATGATCACTTTTCAAAATCATTATAGAAATTTTTAATAAAGAATTATTTAACAATCAATAAATAGAAGTGTAAATTAAATAAATTAATTGAAAATATAGACGCAGAAATACATTAAAATATTTCTATGAGATAAGTAAAGCAATCATATCATGTAGATTATCTGTTTGTCACCTGCTCTATCACCTCAAAGCCTGTTTCCGCTAAGCCGGAAGAAGAATCTCGCACTTCCGACTCGAGCGAGCCGAGTGGCAGCGAATACGAGTCGTGGCCGGCGCGAGGCGACCGTAAATAGCGGTCCGGCGCGAATTTACGGCCGGTCGGAGTACATTTTTCTCTTCGGAGTGTATCGGCCGCGTCAGCGAAAATAATCAAGGAGTTCGTTAAACGTATGGGAAGCGGCACGGCGTGGCGGTGAGTGAATTACACCTCCACCCGAGGCCCGAAACACACACACACACACACACACACACACACACACACACACACACACCCGAGAAACGAGATATCGACACGCCGAAAGCCGAGGGCTCACAAGGGGGGACGGAGGGAGGCAGGGGGGAGGCAGGGAGTTACCATACATACGCGGGTGCAGAATATCACCCCGCTCGCGCACACTTGTCAAGCGAGAAGGCTCAATTTCCCCGGGCCGGTAATAGCCGGCGCATATTATGTCAACCGTCGCCCGGACAACCGTTTATTACGGGGTTGCGCATGCGATAAAAAACGCATTTTGCATAATGCAAGATAATCAAGCGAGACAGGTTTGGGACAGGTGTGGTGCCGGCGCACGGTGCCCCATCTCGTCCCGTCGCGAGAGTAGGCAGCTCTCTACCATCATCCTTCCACGCGAGAGTCGACGTGTAAATTAATAATCTATTAGGGCAGTTCGTCTCTCCTCCCTCCTACCCTCTTCCCTCTTCTCACTTCGCTTCTTTTACTCACCTTTCTCTCTGTCTCTCTCTTTTTCTTCGCGTCCTCTTTCCTGATGGCTCGTTCCGTCCTTCGTGTCCATCGCCTGTTCTTCTCAATCTCCTTCCTTATCTCGCTCATCCCATGTTTTTCTTCCTGTCTCTTTTTCTCTCTAGCTCTCGGATTCCTTTTCTCTATTGCTCCAACGAACCGCTCTTCGTGGTGCTTCCGCACATGGCGAACGATGCCTCTGGCGACGTATTAACCGGCACGAACTCGACAGGTTATCGTACGCGCATACCTCTGCGGTCCCTCGTATGTAGTATTACATCAAAGTTGAACAATGAAAAAGTTCGCCGCGCGAAAAGCCGAGCTTCCTTCCGCGATCGCGATGGATTGTGTCGTTCAGCTCTGCTGAGAGTGTGGGCGTCATTAATTTCGATGTCCCCAAACTGACTTAGGTCCTCTGAAAAACATAAAAAAGTACAAATATATACGATGATGATTGTGACTAATCAAGGAATGTAATCAGCCATATATTAGTCACATTGCATTACGCAAGTGTATCTACTTATGTGCGATATTATCCATGGCAACACTCGCGATTAACGAGAATGTAACGAACCGGTATTAAAGTCAGTACTATGCTGAAGTACAACTCATTGCGTCAAATATTCCTACTTTAATTTATGACTTATAAGTAGTAATATTTCACATAAGTTTTATTTCAATTAATGTCAATTGTAAATGAAATGTCAAGCTGTGCAGAATAAAAATGGCAAGAGAATTATAGTTATCTTCTCTTATATTTTCACATTTCTTACTTAAACTTACTGTAAACTTTTGTTACAATGATTACTAGAAATAACAAAGTTAAAAAGTTAAAAAGGATAAAAAATATGAAAATAAATATATTAATATTATATGTTTGAAATGCATATCTTATATATTTCTCGTTTACTTTCGAATATACTTTTGTCACTTGTGGAGATAAATTAAAGCAGCGTTATAATAATCCATAGCGTGGGAGGGTGAATATCGATAACGTTAAATCTCTTCGAAACGGATTGCCGCGGAGACTCGTAGCGCTTTGTTACGAAGGGAGTACGTGCCTTCTAAATCCTTCATTCGCTTCGGTTAAGCATCATGACTCGCTCGCTGAAAAAGTATGACGCGGGCGGCACGCGAGAGAAATCGTGTAGGATCGTTTCACGGTGCCCTTGAATACGACGCCGCGAGGTTATTCGATTTAACCCCCGACGATTGAATGCAGATCCCTGCGAGTGGCACACCGGACATTGGCCGACAATATCACTTACATGACGCTTTGCGATCGCGATTTCGAGAGATGCGGCGATATGCTCGCGCATAATCATCTTCATGCGAATTCTAATCGAACTGTCTATTCTGCATTTATCAGAAGACAAATTGTTTATTTGTATCAAATTTTGCTGAGAATTTTATTACATGTATAAGTAATTTAGATTCTAATACTTCGTACATATAATTTTTTAATATGAAATAAGAAATAAGAATTAAAAATACATAAAAATAAGAATTAACATTACAATAGCCAAGTTTATTAAATTAAAATTTTTAGTACTTTATGTATTAATTTTCTATTTTCTATTTGTATTTTATATATTATTAATTTTATTATTAATTTTCATCCTTAATTTTTGAATAAATTTTTAATTTTCAGTATTATTTTATAAAAAATTTTATTGGAAATTTAAACAACTGTTCTATAATAACATAACATTTTTTTTAAATACATGCAACAGTTGTTTTAAAACTAAAATAATACTGTTTTGTACAAATTAAACTAACACTATTTGATAAAACAATTTTTTATAATAATACATATAGTTTTTCACAACTGATACCTTTTTTATCTTCTTTTATTTCATTTTTCACTTCTTATTTAGTAATATTACTTACTTATATCAAGTTTTGCTAAGAAATAGATAAAGGAAATAGAATTTTTTTAACCTCGTATATATTATGTACATATTTTCCAATCTAAAATATATTTCTTTCAGAATCTATGTAATTTTAATTTTAATATTCTTATACGAATCGTAATACCCTGCTTGAATTTTCATTTCTTCAATTAAAGATCTGTTTAAGAAGTATGAGGATATACCAATGCCCATATCGTCATAAAACATAAAAATCCTTGAGGGCAGACGATTAAAATGCATACTTCGTGCTCCGCATCGTATCGCGATCTACATCATTACACAGCGCTTATCATGCGTCATCGCCGTAAACACGATTATTCAAAAAAGCTTAAGTGAATACGCGGACGCGTATAATTATCGACTGTTAGCGATCGGACTTTCGGAATTTATTGCGGGTACGAGATCGTATCACGGAGTCTACATATCTCGCGTGCTTGAAACGATTCGCTCGGACACGGAACGAGCGATTCGATCTATCAGAGCCGGGCTTTAATCGACGAGCGACGTTCGGCTCTTAATGAACGTCCAATGAAATGTCACCAATGCCGGTGAAAGCGTGTCGATCTCGAACTGTCATTGCGACATTTCGTTTATGTGTCATCGATCAAGGAACACTACACGTTCCGCAATGTTAAAAGCATATTTTAATTATCATATTTTATTTATTTTATTTATCTAAATGCCTGACCTCAAACAGTTTATTTTACAAGTACATAGATTTTTTTACTTGTAAAATATAACTTATAACATAAAAAAAGAATAAAAATAATCAAGATTATTATAGATAATTGAGTATAATTCAAGATAATTGAGTATAATTACATATGTCGAAGAGGATAATATTTTTAACAATAGATTTGATGTTTTTAAGGTAATATTGTTCACGGACATGATATTCTTACATAATTTGCGCAATTTAATTAGATATACAATAGTATATTTTCTATTTATCAAAAATATATGCTTAACTTGTGTAAATGATTCAGACATGTTTAAATTTATAGGCTGTCAAATAGGCTGTCTCGTATGAATCTATAATTTTTTATGAATTTTAAATAATATCGGAAAACTCAATTAAAAATAAAGAGCGAGGAATATCTCGGCGATGATAAGTGCATATCAGCAATTGGCAAATTGTTCAATAAGAGAAGATACATGGAAATCTTCTTATTAATTTATCAAATGAATCTGTTTCTTTTTTTTTAATTACCATGAACAATATCGATACTGATGACTTGATGTCAACATAAAGAATGATTTTTATTTCATATACAATGCTCGTATACGTTATCGAGCGACAGAGGATACTGACAATCGAATTTAAGCATCATCTCGCATCCCAGAGTCAGAGTACCTACGTGGTTTTACGACTTTGCGCCAGGAAGATCGATGCCGCGGCGGCAATTAGCCGATAGGCCGCGGAACGTCCGACGGAAAGGCGGCGGATGATCAATGATAATGATCGCGCCGAACGTGATCGACATGCGGGATGTATGAGCCACGTGTGCGCCGCGCGAACGTTCCGCGTGGAACACTCGAGGTCCTGGACCCTTCGTCTTCACGCGGTCTGTTTCTTGCCTGTCCATCTGGCCACGGTTTAACTTTCGTGCTTGATAATACGAATTCCGGCGTCCACAGATGATTTGCATTAAACGCGATTAAACGTCAAACTTTAGACATCGTTAAAGATGACTATGGAACACGTATGAATTTTCTTTCTCTTTCCTTCTTGTCGGTTCTTTTTTTTCAAATCGGGGACATTATGAATCTTCCTTTCGCTATCTCTCTGGCCGCTCTTTATATTATATATTTTTTTAGATTTATTTTTTTCATATTTATCTTAAAGAAATTAATTTAGTTATTAATTTAGTTTTTTTATTTATTTAGTTATTTAGTTATATTTTTATCTTTTTATGATGTATTAAAAATTAGAAAAATTAATGTTAGCTTTTTTAAATAATGCGCATGCTATTTAATTTAATTAATTTTATTTTATTTAAATAAATAAATAGATAAACAAAATAATAAAAATAATACTGTATAATTCTCATATTTCACTTTGTGTTTCTCGATTAGAATTTTCAGAGTCAAATTCTTATTGGCGAGAGTCGATAAAGTATACAAGTCTATTGTCGCACGATGATCGGAGCAACTTTCACGTGGCGAGGAAATTTCATATATTCCCAACGGCGGGCAGGTAAATCGCAAGTAAATAATCGAGTAATCGAAAGTTTACTGTTTCAATGCACTATTGTGTTGCGGAGTTAATGATACGCTTAAAAATGCGGACACCGTGCCGTTACATAGAATCATGGCTATTAACTAGCCGACGAAATTGAACGAGATTCGATCTCGAGTTAACTCCCACGCGGGATATGCTCACAGAAGACCGACGCACGAGAGTATTGTCTTTAACGAGCCGTTACGTTGCGATGAAATCCGCGGTCAAGCCGTGAGTTCTCACGCCAGATCGTTGCGCGCTTTATCGCGCTTACGTCACTTTATCGAAAGTCACAATCAATATGTATAAACGGTCCGACATCGTGTCCCTCGGTCACAAAAATGAAATGTACATGTAATAGATGTACGTCTGAAATGTGGGATCCAGAACGAAGCTGATTGCACATTAAACATGCATAAAAATTTTACGGAGAACAATGCTCGACACAAACACAATGAGATTTCTAACCGATATAAAATAGTATCATGTACGAAGAAAAACACAAAATTTCAACAAAAAGACGAGAAATTATTTTTTGAAAACGGAAAGACATCCTGTATAAACGATAAAATTATAAATTAATTGCAACGGGAAATGTTTCGGACAGAGATTAAGATTCAAGTTTGTGAGATTAGATGATTTCGCGCAAACTACTTGCGCGTTGCGCACTCGATGCATGTCGCACCGAACCGGTATTCCGATCGCGTGCATACACTTGCACGTAAAAGCACCTTGCGCAAGCATCGTTCGGACGTTCAACGCGCCCGACAACCTTTTCTATCCGAGAGCGGTCGCGGAAACCCGCGACAAGTGTTGCTTGCCGCGAGTGAGTCACCTCTCGCTATATGTATAGTTGTAGATAAACGCGAATGAACCGTATATCAAAGAACTAATAAGATTAAAATAAGCATCGAATGGTACATTTATGCAAGATGAAAGCAACGAAAGGGAAAGAACGAGAGAGAGATTAAAAATAAACTGCTGTTCGAAACAATAGAATCGAAGATCTTAATTATATCTCATTTCTTTTTTTGCAGATTTAAATTATGCATTATATTTCTCATATTGAAAAACAATTTATAATTATTCTTGAAAATTAGGATCTTGCATTCAGATACAATTCT
The DNA here is from genome assembly GCA_030586385.1 of Camponotus fellah. NCBI lineage: Eukaryota > Metazoa > Arthropoda > Insecta > Hymenoptera > Formicidae > Camponotus > Camponotus fellah. The sequence continues at coordinate 2,260,850 of JAPIVC010001004.1, forward strand.
TTAAACGGAGATATTCACCAGGATTGCACGAGATATCAAGATTAATCTTAATATTATTTTGTCTTGTTTCGAAAATCGAGATAAGATCGAGAAAAAATTTTTAATTAATTATCAAGGCAGTACCAAAATTAAAATTGTTAAGATTATTGATTTAAAAAAAGCTTAAGTGTGCATATTTGTAAATTAAATAAAAAAAATCACACTATATTGATGTTGAAATAATGTTGAATTGAATGACATGAATATTAATAATTATATTTCTTAAATTATCTTACAAAGATTATGTTAAACATATTATTTTAAACAATTATCCAGTATTAGATAAAAATTATTAATAAACTCGAGACAGAATAACACAAGATAAGATTTCTGCTACAAAGATTCACTCAAGACATTGAATCAAAATTTTCAATATTAATACAATATATTTACGAATATTGTCTTGTCTAGAGTCTCGTGCAATTCTGGAAATATTCATGAAAGACAGGAACTCGCTACTAAGCAAAGTAACAAGGAGAATCGCGGAGGGAGTCGGAAACCCGCTGCGTAAGCGGTCGCAGGTAGATAGGTGATACATTGACAGGGGCGACAGTGCAATGCGATGCAGCAGCGTGAGTGCTCTACACAGATAGGCCTACAGAGAGTATCCGATGCAAAATCGGATGCGCCAGCGAGCGAGCAGTCAGACAGTTAGCCAGCCATCCAGCCAGCCATCCAGCCAGCCAGCCAGCCAGCCAGCCAGCTAGTCAGGCAAGCAGGCAGGCAGGCAGGCGTGCCCGATGGTTACGGCAATCACCGCACATGCTTCCAGGCTCCCGAGACCACGAAGAGAGCACAAACAAACCTCGCGTTAGACCACCGTCCATTTATTGTATTCGCCGAGGAAGCCTCCCACGGATCCGCTCTCGGCTCGGCTGCTGATATCGCGGAATGAGCAATCGTTAATTGTCTCGGCGCCGAGAGATGCCCGCCTTCCGCTCGTTCCTCCGTCTTTTGTACTTCCGATGGCTAGCGTTATATCGAGAAGCAGACGCGAGCTAACTGGATCGCGTTTGCATTGTACTTGATTCCGTTGCCTACAGGCTGTTTGTGAGATGTTGCGCCATTAATCTGTCGTAGGATCTTCTTGCCTGATTACACGAATAGATACACATGTAGTTAGAAAGTAGTTTGTTCGAGTTAACAAAAAAGCGTTCAAAGAGCCTCTTATCGAAAAAAAAATCAATAAAATCGATATTAGTCTGTTTCCAATAACAATCTTATATCGCAAGAGATACAAAGTATCAGATACAATTGACAGGATAATTGACTCAATTGTTCTGCCTTGTCCATATTACAGAAAAAAATAATAACAAGGCTCACGAAAGCGCGAAAAATGAAATTGATCATATGTGGAGGATTTGTTAGTCGATGGATAAATTTTTGACATCAATTTTCCTGTGTCCGGTTCTCTCATGCCAAGTATTGTACGTCAAGCATCGAGTCGCCGCGAGGTCTGTCCGAAGAGATTCGATTTACGAGAAGAACAATAGCGTGATGTCGTTGCTTTCATCGATGATGCGAGGGAAACAACGTGTCTTTAGTAAAACGCTAGTTTCCTAAATCTTATCGCTTTACACTAGCGAATGAAAGCTCGCATGAGGTAGAAATGACCAGTCGCGTTTCGTGACTTGACATTTCAAAACACTTATAAATCAGATAATTATTATCAGATCAAATTATAAATCAATCTTACTGAAATTCGAAATTCTCGAGTTGAATTAATGCGAACGTTGAATCATATTTTTTTATATTGTCATAAATAAAATACACACGGTAAAAAACATTTTGTATTTCTGTTGAAATTTTCTCGTGTAAAAATTTTTGTGTTAAATTTTTAACATACTCTTATGTTAATGTAACATTATTACATCGTTGTGTTATTTTGACATTTCTGCGTTGAGTTAATATTTACCGTTTCTAAGAGTTAAAATAATATGTAAATATAATTAATATGTAAATGCACGAATTTTTGATGAAATAAGTTATATGTTAAAATGAACAGATAAGTTGTGTTATTTTTCTCTCTATAACAGTTTCCATATGTTAAATCGACATATCTCTTCCGTTATTTATCATAAAAATGTAAGAATAACATTTTCTTTTAATTAAATTTAACATTATAAATATGTTAATTTAAACATAAACTATATTTCCAGATAAAATTTAAGTGTTACACTTTTGTGTTAATTTTTCAACATATTACTTGTGTTATTTATTTACATACTTGCCTTCTGTTAAATTAACATTAAAATTAGAGTGGATAAAAAAAAATTGGGACATATAAAATATGTTAAATTTAACACAAAATTTTTTACTGTGCAATAATATACTAGAACTGTAAGATTTTTAAAAGCTTGAGATAGAGATAAAGCTTTGAGATAGAGATAAAGCGGACAAACTATTGCTTCTTGCGAGACATTATTTGCCCGAAAATAGATAATAGATCGAGCAAAGCGTCAACATGCGTATTAAATTAGAAACACCTCCGCATGTCAAAATAATCGTGGCATTATCAAAATTAAACGAAACGTTTCGTTTGAACAAAAGGCCATTTAAACGTAGCGCGTGCTCGTCGAAAATTTTAAAGCGTCGTCAGCATTAACATTCGGGAGGCTCGCGCGGCATATTCTATACCGGGAGCGTTAATCATCCGCAGATCTCATAATACAAAATCAAAACATCTCGCGTTCGCGTGTAACGAGAACGACGGAAAAGCGGATCATTACAATGATGCGGCCGGCGAGCAGCACTCGCGCGCAAATGTAACGCACTCTACGCGCGCGTGTGCGTGTGTGTGTGTGAGTGCGTGCGTGCACGAGTGCGTGCAATCGCGGTGTTATCGCCGCGAGGTAACCATCCACCTGCCCGAGCGAAAGCCGCGCGCGCCCACGCAGCCCACTCTCGACACACGGCGTGGCCGCACTACCTGCGCGCACGGAGAAGCGGCGGGGAAAGGGAGAAGGGGGGCGGAGGAGAAAGAGGAGGGAGACACGGAAAACGCGAGTGCAACGGCGCGCATTCTGACGAGAGAGTGGCCCGCGGGCCTAACTCCGTTACAATGAGAGCTGCTCGTGGCATTCCGCGAAACACACTGAACACGTCATCATCACAGAAGACCAACGATACGACGAGACCTACCCGAGCCCTACCATACGCCCACACACAATCGTATACGCGTGTAATATATACACATACGCATACATTAACTCTCTCTCTCTCTCTCTTCTCTCTCGACTCCCTAATTCTCTAGTCTCAATCCCAGCCTTCCTCTCTCTCTCTCTCTCTCTCTCTCTCTCTCTCTCTCTGTCTCTCCCTCTTTCTCTCGCCGCCCTCGTCAAAGTGCATAAAGCGCGGCCGTGAAAGCGAGATGGAATCGTGGCATTCGATTTGGCGGCTCGACGGAAACGTCCCGGATGAATCGAACGGCGAATGCAACAACGAGGCGCATCCGATGCGCGAATCTCGACGATGCCGGCAATCCGTAATATCGGCGGCTCTCTTGTATTTACACAGAGCGCAAAGCGGGTTACAACGGCGGTCGATATGCAAAGGACGTGGAGCAAGAGAGACAGAGGGAGAGAAAGAGAGGGAGGGAGGGAACGTGCGGCGCGAATCGCGCTGGAATTCGCGCGATCGCGGAAGCTTGATGCTTCCGCCCTCGAGCTTTCCAAAGATATGCCAAATTGCGAGCGGGGATATCCTTTCTCTTAAGATTCCGTCTTCCTTCGGTTGAATATCCTGTCCGAGTCTCTTGATCGTCGGATTTACCGTCTCTCTGTTCCATTTTATGAATTTTGCAAATTACAGCCGATCTGTCATTTTTATTTCACGTGAACCGCGTTCTTCGTATATCGGTATTATATAATAATCGCGGAAATTAGGATTCGGCCACACACATACTTTAAAAAGAGATTAGAGCCGTATTGTTTTAATACCGTGTTTGTCTTTCCATTAATTTCCGATGCCAGCTGTACGCACGATACTTTGAGAAATTAACGTTTCGCGAACAACTGTGTTTCTCGTAATACATCGGCGTGCAATGTTATCGCGTTTTCGATATCACCCCAAGGGACAGACAGTTTCTATGCGCTCCCGGCAATTCGACGAATGCGCGCGGCCGCGCACGGATCATCTGCAGAAGTAGCCCCGATATGACGTCGTCTGATCTCCGTGTCAGGACTAATTGCGTTTATACCACGGTTCGATGCACGCGTAACAGAGGCTCCGTTGCCATGTTCTGCGCGGTTTGCTACTCCGAAAGCAATCGCTTCTCCGTAATTTCGGAACAAAAAAAGTGGAAATTAGGACTTCATTCTTTCTTTATTTTTCTCTCTTTCTTTTTCTCCCTGTCTCTCTTTTTCTCTGCTTTAAATTGCAAAACGTAAAAACTGAACTTAAAAAAAGTAGATATTTTAAGTTTCTTTTGGTTTATTTATAGAATAAAAGTGATTACACTAATAATCGAGAGACGCACTTGTCAATTTTATGAATCATTTTCACTGGATACTTTAATTTGTCACAACTTATATTCATTCAAAAAAATTCAACCTCTCACGAACATTTGATTTTATTCATTCACGATATAATTTTGTCATAAAATAAAATTGTAATGAAATAAAATGAAATATAATTAATAAAATAAGAAAATATTTTATTTTATTACTAATTAAAATAAAACTAATTAAAATTCTCTCTTTATATAGCACATTCTATAAGCTATTCTTAAGAGAATAAACATCTCAATCCTTGATCGATTAATTATACAGAACATCTTTTTATATCACTTTTCTTCCCTTTATGCTTACAATATAAATTTTGATAATTAATATAAATCATATTGATATAAATCAATTTTTCGAGGCTGCTTCGAGAGATTTCACCAAACAGCATTAAAGTATTAACACACAGTTATCTGTCCGAAGTATGGCGATTCGTTGCCCCGGGGTCGCGTAGTTCGCGTGCGGAAATCTCGAGGGTGGTCGCTCGGGCACCGGCAGATATTCCGTGATTACAAACTCGAGAGGGCCGGCGAAATCCACCGTTTATTCCCTATTAATCTCGCGTACGGGCGATACAGCGTGGCGATACGAGCCGATTGGCGGATACGTAGCTTACGTTTCGTTCGGGTCATCGCGGATTCGCGCCCGTCGTTATCGTTTCCAGCGAGTCTTATTACTGTTCATGACCCTCCACGGTCGGGGATACTTACGATGCCTCTACTTACGATAGCGTTCAAGTGTCGATATTGCGCTTCCGATACTGAATGCTCATAGCGTATATAATGGAAGATAAGGAGTAGAAAAGACGATATAAATTAAAATATTGACCGATAATTCTCATAATAAATCGAATAAATAATTGTATTTAACAGCATCAAGTATCCGTAAGTAAAATTGCTCGAGAAAGCTTGACGCGAGCGACGCATTTTTCCGGAAAGCATCTCGAGACAACGGTAAACGCGAGATTCTCGAGAGATAAACCCGGTTCAGCCGCTTCGGGACCGCCATCGTAATCGCGACGATTACGAAATATCGCGAAACGATGGGACCGAGACTCCCGATGCACGAATACCCGATACACGCCATGTCGACGTTATATGACAGGCGGCAATTATACCTCGGCTCGCGAAAGCTACTGTATTTATAGTCGGCTGCCGCTACACATTTTCGCCTGCTAATTGACGCGCGGCAACAATATCGTCCTTATTATGACAATTACGAACTGCCATTGATTTCGAAATCGCGCCGCCGTGTAATTGGTCGGCCATGTAACGTCGCGATGCGTGATCGAAGGATCAGGAGTTCGAACCAGTCGCGTCCTTTTTAAGCCGCGTCATCGATCGTGCGAAAGGACTCTAAAATTATAGACCGATCTTTCGCAGCGTTGTATTCTGCGCGATTTCTCTCGAGGTTTCACGTTACTCTAGCAGGACTTTGTGTAATACCATCTTTTCTCCCTTATTATGACACATATAATATTATATAAGGATAAAGATTATACCACCGAGCGAGTAAAGCGCAATAAAGTGGACAGAAAAATCTTCTAGCATTTTGCAATTTTTGCTCCTGATTTTTTCATTCGCTAATAAAACCTTTATAAAACACCTTGCATATTCAAATAATATTTTATACACGTTCTATTATAATATATATCTACATTTTATATTGATCATGTCATATATACCATACATTTATAATTATATATTAATTTATTATTTATTATTAATTTAATATAATAATTAATATAATAATTAATATAATATATATATTATAAATTAATATATTTTTTATTGATATTATATTATAAGGAGAATGCTGAATGAAAGAATGGCGGACGAGTAGATGCCTATAATAATTTCAACGAGTTAAGACGTTTTCTAGCCTAAATAGGCACAACAGCAGTCATCGAAATAAAAAGAGTCACCATCTACGAAATTATTCTCGCTTGCATCGCGAACGAGGCAATTTCAACGTTCCGCCGTGCGCTCGTCGATGGATAAATATGGCCCTCATGGGGCACCATTCATCGTGGTGGGCCCTGAAGTCGTTAGGTTGTTTCACGGCGCGATTCTGTGTGGCGATTTTTAAGTCATCTCTTGCGCGCTTCGACCTCGTCGATTATTCTTATAAAGTTATTACACGTCCGATAGACACACGGTGCATTACCTGTATTTTTATGCAATTCCTAGCATCTCGGCACATCCTTAGCGTATTATTTTTATCATAGAAGTTATGCTTCTTGCAGTATTAATGCTTCAATATTTAAGCGCAGAATTTTCATTTTAATGTTGTAAAATTGATAAAATTTATATTATAAGAAACATACACATAATAGGGGAACTATAGCTTTCTAGCTTTCTTCTTTTTCCGCGTTGCATGTTTAAAGATTTAATCATTTTCGTGATAAAAATTAATGCAGGTATCTCCAACATTGCTTCTTTTATCGAGCCGAATCGCATCTGATAATTACACGAGATAATTTCGCGTGTTCGATTAATCAAATGGGCGATATCAATTTTGAGGTAATTTCATATATCCGTGAATTATTATGTATATCACAATTTTATACAAACCTAATTTTTTACATTTATTTTCTTCTAGAATTCTTTAGGTAAGCATAAAGTGCAATCGCCAATTCAACTTCACTATGATCATAAATCGAAAAACACAATAAAAATGTGATAGAGGAACGTGCTGGTTTTCCAAATCGGATCTTGCGGGCTGAAAGCTGAGTTTATTCGAGACACCTGCATTAGAAATACAGTTATGATCTCGGAGACACGCATATCGTGTAATTTATAACTCCGCAGATCGCCGCGGAGTTCCGGCAATAACGTGGCATCATCGTGACTCGATTTATTCTACCTTCGCGAAACCTGTCCCGGATGATCGCGACGATGAAATCGCGAGAAGTCGCGACGTGACGTCCTCATAGATTTAGGATCATCGTCATCGAGATCCTGATGATTCGCGCAAGCGGCGAGTCGTTCTCTTTAATCGTAAACATCGGAGATCTAGCGAGCCGACGCTGATGCCGATGAAAAAGAGCGACTCGAGGGTGACACGTTCGGAAAAAGAAGAAGAAAAAATAAAGATGCGCGCTAAGAGAAAATTAATTATATACTGCGCAAATTATTTCCGCTCCTCTCCCGCCGAGATCCGGCTGATGAGTCTCCTCTCTCCCTGTCGATCGCGCAACACATCTCGGTTGCGCTTTTATCGGGTGAATAACCGTTCACGTTCGTGAGCAAAAGTGCTAATGGCATCGCGCGTCGCCGGCGACGGTATCTCCCTCGCGCCCACGGCTAATCGTTTCCCTTCTCCTTCCCCCGAGTCATCGTCATCGGCCGCCGTTTGATGTCGTGGAAGCGGTTTCCGGGTCGCCGATCGACGTTAATCAACACGGTACCGTAAGGCCGGGTTACTTTATCCAGGTGCCGAGATCGAAAGAAATTCTGAAAGAATTGCGATTTAGATCCTGGCATGAAGAAAGAGTCTTTATGAGATTAAAGATGTGATGATGTGCAAAAGATGCATTTTTTTCGTATCTACAATTTGTATCGGATTAATCTAGATTTATTTACTTTCAATTTCTATTCAGAACTATAGTCTATTATTTAATATAAAGCATAAATGGCATCTCTCTCTTCAAAATGATTGATAAATCTTTATTTTGAAGAGAGAGAGAGAGAGAACAAATTGTACGTATCTGTTTTTGTTAAAAAAAATTATTTATTTAATATAATTTAATGTAAAACATAAATGGCATTTTTCTCTTCAAAGTTGATAAGTCTTTATTTTGTACGCAATAGAAAAAGAGAAAATTGCACATATTCGCTTTTATAGATAAAAAAAACAATTTATTTAACATATTAATAAATTTAATGTAAAGCGAAATGGCATTTCTCTTCAAGTTGATAAATTTTTACTTTGAACAATGAAAGAATGATAAAAAATTGTACATATTTGTCTTTGTTAGAAAGAAGAAACAATTAATTTATACGGGAATTATATACATAAAAGCGCAAATTACAACGTATGAGCGTATCGATTGTTATTTCAGTTTCGCTGTTTAATTCGTAGCGATTTCTCCTTTCTTTTTCTTTCTTTGGCGACGTCATCGAAGTAACAGTTGACTCGTAAATGCACCCGTCTTAACGAGTGCGCGTGTTCTTAATGGCACGTTGCGAAATGACGATTCGCGAAAGATGGACGTTTGGGAATACATATAAATATCCGGTGAGAGAGAGAGAGAAAGAGAGCATGCTTGATCGATGCGTCACATGATCGTTGTATCTCACGCACGTGTGTGTACGCGCGTGCACGCTTTGCTTACCCGAAGCGAGAACCCGCTATTAATAAGCTACTTATGGTATCCCGACTTACGTGGGCGAATCAATGAATTATAAGAGACAGCTTGCTTTAACACACGCTTTAACGATAATTAACGCGAAAGAAAAGGGGTCAACATTTAATATTTCATATAGAAATCTGTTTTGATAGTTGGAATAATTTATATGTGAAAATTTCTTGCGCAAGATAATCTTAGTGAAAAATAAAATTGCGATTTATTCTTGATTTGTCATCAATGTATATTTATCTCAAGAATCCAATTGAGCAAGTATAGTTATACGTTGCATAAAATTGATAGTAGTTGAGGGTTAAATATAAGATAGTATGAATCATATTCCCGCTGCAATATATAGTTGAAATTTGAGTTCGCGACTCAAATTAACGATAATAATAAAACGATAATGCAGCGTTGTAATTCGCTTTGATATTTGACGTGAGCGATAAAGCGGCGTGATAAGGTAGACATTACGCGAGACGTTGCAATAATAATCGAGCGTGTGTTTAATGTCATTAATTATACGACTTTTCTCAAAGGTAGCAAAACGAATTATAACGTGATCGAGAAGCGGTTAGCGCAGTTTACGTAGGTCGCCGCACGAAGGAATCCGTGGGAACCTATCATTTCGCAGCAATTTTGCACCAGGTCGTTGGCGACTTGCGTGAACGGCTGGATAAAAATGTCTACCTTACATGCACCAGATTAGATGGACTAATTAATCGCAAATGCTCTGTTGGAATCAACGCGTTAGCAAGCTCGCGAAAAATGACGTTTGTTTTTTTGTAAATTCCACATTTCTCTTATTTAAATCTATATTATTTTTCTCTAAATTTATATCATATGTACATCTATTTTATATAATTTATTTTTTTAAATACATTTTTTAAATTTATTTTTTTATAATACATAATTTACGTATAATATATGTATAAACTATACATATTTTTGTTATTTTTAATTAATTTCTTTTTAATTATACAGAATACTTTTTTAATATTAATAATGCTGCGTATAATTTAGAAAAAAATATTAATTATGTAAAAATAGAATTTATAAAATAATTTTTAATAAATAAGAATTTATAAAAATAAATAAAAAAATATTCATTATATCTCTTTTTCAGACATTTTATAAACGTTCCTTCTGTGTTTTTTTAAATAGATCTTTCATAGTCTCGTATCGTTGCGAAAATTGAGAGTCATCCATGTGACTTTCCTAATCGCGGATGTCTGGATACGGTGAACGCGACGCATAACGCGCTCCGCGAACTAGGTCGGCGGGTGTCCTCAGGATCAGACGAGAGAGAAAGTGCCGTGCTTCTGAAACGCGTCTCGGCGAAGTGCACCGGCTTCTCTCACATCGCCTCTCGTTCGCCTCTCGTTGAACGTTTGCCGTACAGCTGATGCAGAGCAGCCGTGCAAAATGACGCCCACTCACGCCGCGGGTGGTCAGATTTTCCAGCGCTAACTTTTCCGCGTACTCGCGTGACTCGATCATCGGCGCGGAGGGCTTTAATATCTCCCCTCCTGTGTCGCGTTTGCGAAATCACGGTGAGATGCGATCATTACGAAAGGCCGACGAGCGATCGCGAGGTGCATGAATTCGCATAGCATTGAATTCGCTTCGATCTCCGGAACAAAATCAGCCTAATTTTTTATTTAATTCTTCGAGTACACACTTTCCTAGAGTTCATCGGGGATTAAAATAATCTTAAGTAATTTTTGGACGGATAGATAATTTTTTCATCGATATAAGTACTTAAAGAAGACGGTTTAAATTTTACAACTAAATACTTGCAGTTAAAACAGAATTTAAAAATGTATCTAAAAAAATTCGTGAAGTCGAAACACAAAAATGTGCAAATAAATCTTGCAAATAAATTTAAAGAATTTTTAATTTTCAATATTAAGCCGTGAGTACAGTAACAGTTAGATTTTTATGAATGACATATAATTTAAGGAAAAAATAAGGAAATACATAAGGGAAAACAAATAAATTAAATAAAAAAGAAATAATTTAAATTGTTCCTAATTTTTATTGCCAACGATTGCCTGGCGATTAAAAATAGATTAAAAATAGAGCCTAACGTTTAGAGGAAAGATCAATTTACAGAATCATACAGCCTGAACGAAACTTCTGCTTTTAAAATATTATCAATAGAAAATAATGGATCACAATAATCCTTTGTTAAAGAGTTAAACTTGTCGATTTATTTTCTAATATTTTCTCGGCCGTTCTCTAACGAAGATGATTACGAGCTACTACTCTCCTGGAAGCTCGCGCATCCAACTCGCCATCTCTGTCGTCTTAATGTCTATGACGCGGCAGGATCCGGACGACGCAGAATCGAGTCGAAGGATCGGCATGACTCGCCCGATACGCGGAGGAACGCGCGACGGAGCCGCGTTCGTTACAGGTGTTCGATCGCGTTCCGCGGCTAATCGGCATCCGCGATCTTATCGGGGAAAGATTCACCGTCGCTGCTGGCGAGAGACTTAACGAGAGTCACTTCTCGTGACATCACCGGGCGTTCTCGCATACCGCGAACGCAACCAACCGCGAGATAGGCAAGGGAGAGGACATCGGGTTACGCGTTAATATCAAGCGGCGCATCTCGCAGCGCGCTTCTGTTTAATAATTGAATGATGCGATTGATAACCGCGATTAAACGCGCCATTTTTTTCCTGATAAAGAGCATCGCCGCGCGGCTTCGAAGCCGATAGCGAGGGAGAAGAAAATAGAGAGAAGGAGCCTGGAACGCGGATTCCTCTCCAGGGGCATTCGGATGACTTATAATTTTCTACTTTGTAAGAGATACCACTGCGTCGCGTAGAAGTTTCGTCTTGACGTCGATTTATCGTAGCGGTCGCAGTCGCGCTAACTTATCAGTGGATGCAAGATGTTACGCGAGTTTTCTTCTCTATGCACGTTCTGATATAAAAATCCAGGTACATTCGCTCGCATACCGGAATCTGTGCGCTCGAGAGAGCAACGATAATCCTGGGACATCTCGTTATTTCTATATGCCGCACATAGCTTTAAAGATCACTAACGCTGATAACCTCAGAGAGTTAACGATTCGCCGTTTTTCTCTCTCGTTAGAGTCTAATTATATGAATAAAGGAAACATATTTATACGCGTAATAATTTTATAAAGGAATACAAGAAAAAAAGATTAAACATGGAGACTAGCACATCTCAATCTCTGTAGAATATGCTATTTTAAGTGTAACTAAATTCTTTGTGTCTTAAATTTATTTATTGGTTATAAATTTATTGATTATGAATATCAGAAGTAAATATTGATTTATTTAAGAACAAAATTGACCGTTCCAAGATTATTAATTTTTATATTAAAAAAATATAGCGAAAAAATTTGACAAAATTTTGAAAAATATTTTAAGGTATCCTAAATTAGTATCTAAATTGCCGTTTTGACAAATAGTTTAATAGAAAACGATTTGTCTTTAATAAAAGGAACAAATTTTAATTATTTATTTATTTATAATAATTATGCAAATAAAAATTTATTGTCTAATTTTTTTTCTATACTTGTTCATGTACTGGGGACTTTACGAAAACAGAAAAATCAATGTTAGTTAATGTCAAGAAATTTGTTAAAATAATTAAAAACTAAGCAGAAAAAGATGAATCGTTGAGCGATTCATCAGTGTATTTCTCATAAAAAGGAAATTTTATTTTCAAAGACTAATTATATGATCGCATTAATTTTCTTTTTTAATCTCTAAAAGCGCATTTCATGATATTTTCCTTTGCAAATATCATGTGAAATCGCCCGTGTAATTATTACTACATCCACGTTACATCGCGATATATCAATTGTACAGGTATAGCGATAACGCGGTGCGTGAAAAACACATTGATAAATCGCGCGTGTTAGACGTCTCGATTATTTGGACAGCGCGCGACACGCTGTTTTCGCGCGCTAATGTTTTACGCGAAGAAGAATGACCGCGTTCGCGATAGAGGCGAATTTACGCGGAAGAGAGACGTCGGAAATAATAGATCGGATCGTCGCATACATCGGGATGATTTGCGATGAAGTCACCGCGTCACACCCAACCGGCCGTGCAATTTCCATTCGATCGGGAGAGGAAAAAATGGAAGGAGAGAGGAAAAGAAAGGGGGCGGTTGGTTACCGCGAGAGGTATGCGCGAAATGCCGTGCGTGGCTGCACGCATGCGAGACCGGAATGTCAGTGGACGGGATTCCTGTACCCGACGATTTTCCCTGGCGGGAAATGAGGATGCTCGCCAAGATCAGACGTCCCGCGCGAAGACGTATGCGTGCGAACGCACGGCAATTTCTCAGGACGAAACACTAAGGGGCAGATGCATTAAGCATTCATAGCTGTAAACTCTTTTATAAATCTTGTAATAATATGATTTATAAATAATAAAATTTATGAGAAAAATAATATATGATCTTTAAAAAAAAATAATAATAATATATGTTGTATAAATAATAGGATTTATAAAATAAATTGATTGAGAAAAAGAATTTATAAAAAAGAAAGAGAGACACATATATAAAGTCATCAGTCAGACTTTGAGAAAAATATACTCGATTTCTTGCTTGAATTTACATTTTGCGCGTGGGATTTGACAGCGCGACATGTCATTAATTAATTAAAAGTTGCGCTTCTACTATCAATGCTCGAAATACGAAATGCGCGATGAAAAAGAAGGACATTGACCGGATTAGTTGCGGTCAATTCGACATCGCGCGGTGTCGTCATCAGCGTAACCGGTAATGACTGACATCGCGCTCGATGCCGATCGGATCGCGCGATTGATAGTTTGCGGCTGAAAACGGCCGTGTTCTTCTGCTCCCGGTCGTCACGGGGTACGGGATAGCCGCGAAGCATCACTCTCTCACGGCCCCGAGACCAGCGCGACACTTCAGCGTGTGTATCGTGTAATAGACCGAGCGAATGCTCGGTAATTTTCTGTTAATAACTCGCTAGCCTTTGGCCTCGCGCATGGACCACCGGGTATAAAATTGTCGATAAGCTCGTCGTATATGCGTCTGCTTTTACTCCGACTATCATCCAGTCGCGGAAATGGTATCCGAGCAGCGTAAATTCCACGTGTTTCGTACATAAGGATTAATTAATTCGTTCTTTTCTGTTTTTATTCATGTTACAGAAGAGATCGGCAAAATTTTTTCTTGCTTAGCTAAGTTCGGGAAGTTTTTTTATCAGGAATAAAAAACCTACGTAATGTTAGAATGATTTTGCATTTTTCGTTCTTGATGTTTACTTTGCAAAAATAAATTGTGTGAAAAATACCGATGCGAGTCAACTTTAGATAAGATTTGTCAGATATTAGTCATGATATTATCTTGTTTCATCTTGAAATTCAAGACAAGCCTAAGACGAGATTCTTAATTTTTAATTTTAGTTATTAGCATTATATCAAGACTAAGATTGTCAAGATTATTAGTTTTTAAAAAAAGTCAAAATATGTTATATATGAATTAAGTGAAAAAAAATACCACTATATATTATACTTGAAAAATTGTTTGAAAAATTTTATTTAATAAATAAAAATATTTATATTAATATTTATACCTAACAAATTTAGAAGCAACTAATGTAATAAACAATATAAAATTTTGCACAATTATTTATCTACACAAAACTTTGCGAACACATGTACGCGGTGTTCTAATTATGTATAAGTAAAGTGTATTTGCATCCTGATATCATTGTATGCAACAGCTTTTAAAGCTAACAAACATATATGCATTTTGATAAATAAATGAATGATAAATAATAATTATCTTAAATTATATTATAAAGATTAATGTAAAATTATTTTAAATAGTCTTTAGTATTAGATAAAAATTGTTAATAAAAACGAGATAATACAATCAAGATAATACAAGTTGAAATTTTTACTACAAAGATTCATTCAAAACAAGATGAGATTCAAGAGAAGATTTATAAATTTTCAAAAAATTTCAATATTAATACAATGTTTTCATAAATTTATTGTCTTGTCTTGAATCTTATGCTATCCTACTTGTTGAGAGTGGAAGAAGCAATGAAAACCATAACCACGATGTTGTGTGATCGACGACATTGCTTATCGAGATTGAATAACGAACATAGAAAAAGGCTTGTATGGGAAATGATCCGATCGTTAAATGTATGACGAACGAGAAAAATGGAAGAACACGTAAGCATTCCGTTTCTAAGGTGAGACCACAAAAGTATCTAATCAGCAGGTTCGACGCTTAAATCGTCGTCTTGCTCCATTAGCTCGCACAATATCCGATCTTACATTCTCTAGAATCGGTTGAAGCGCATCGGGACGCGATACACCTCGAGTTGAATCCGAAGATTTGCCCAGGATCCCTTGGTTGCACTACAACAAGATATCGCGCGCTTCTTTGTGTTATCGCGAATCGATATTTACCGTTGTCGAGGTTGATCGCGCGCACAAACCGATCCCGGTCGCGAAGCGGTTTTACTGGCTATCAGTGCCATTTTCGAGATAATCTCCTTGCCCGGTGGTCCAGAATATGCAAACGGCTCGCCCATAAAGGTTCCTGCGAATCATTGATGAAAGAGAAAGAGAGAGGGGGAGGGAGAGAGAGAGAGAGAAAGAGAGAGAGAGCAATCGTAATAAATAATAATAAAATTGAGGATCGGAGACAACTCGTTAGCCTTGTCGTATAGATAACATCGCAACTTATAAAGGAATTGTATATGTTGTTGCAGGAAGATCGAAAACATACATAATTAGAGGAGAAATTTATTCCTTTGTTATACAAATATGTTGTAATGAAAATATGTATAAAAGATTAGATCAGGAAAATTTAGAAAAGAAAATAATTATGAAAAGTTTTGTCTAAAAAATTTAATAACATATCATTTTTAATACAAATCTAAGGGAGATATTTAAGATGTAACTTATTACAAATAAAACTTTAATTACAATAAAAATGTAAGCACGCACGCAGAATCTGTCGATTAAGTAAAAATTTAAAATCTGAAATTTATTCACTTATATGTAATAAATGAAAGCAACAACTTTTGATAAAAAGTAAACTAAAAATTACAAGATTTTGATAAAAAGTAAACTAAAAATTACAAGTTGTTAAGATTGTAATTTAAAATTGTTCACTTATTATTTTATTAGCGAAATAGATGTTTGAATATTAAATTTTAAATATGTATATGTATATATATATATATATATATATATATATATTATATATATATATTATTTATACATATGTCTAATTATAAACGAGAATTTATATAGATAACTTATTCAAATGAATTATATTACCATATAAGATATTCCAATAAATTGTATTTTAAACTATTCCAATAGTTCGAAACACAAAATTCAAACTTTAAATTTAAACTTTTAATCGAATTGTTATAAACCTATTTTCAAGAAAAGACTCTTCGAGTGAATCTATAGTATCAATTGCAGAAAATAAACAATTTTTATTTATTGCTTACTCACAATACACCGTCTATCTTCATATTATTTAAAGTTAGTCAATTTTAAATTTTTCTCTAAAAATATTATATATAATTTTAATTCCTATTAATTTATTATCTATTACAATTATAAAATACTCTATTTTATAAACAAATTGAAAAATAAAAAGTGTATTATTCAAATGATATAAAATTTTTTTCTAGTTCACATCTATATCATTCTATATCAATTTTAATATCGCAGAGTAAAATTATATTAAAAATTATTTGCACGATTTGCAACGGTAATGTTAATCACAAATTGTAGGTTTAATACGATTATGCTTATGTCCACTGAAAAAAATAGATTATTAATGGTTTATATATCTCTAATTAATTGTTCAATTAAAATATTTGAATTCATGATTAATATCGACTTTGATCAGGTATACCCTCTTTAAATCAAAATTTTTTTCTTATTACATATTTTACTTACTTGAGACAATTCACGTATTGTGAGGTTACGGTAGAGCATCTTACCTACAAATTGATATCTAATAAGTATTTGATATAATTTATTTCATTATTAGATCTATACCGGTATTGTTAAGTATAATTTAAGCATAATTAAGTTTGTATCGATTTTTTTTTATTCAATCAGAAATATCATATTTTAAGTCATTACCGAAATATAATCAAATTAAATATTTACAATTAGTTTCTTAAATCATTTTAATCGAATCAGATTTTCTATTTAATTTCTTATACTATTACATCTAGTTATTCGAGTTTTCATGAAAGTCAATTATTTATGTTTAAAATTATTTTATGAAAACAAAATTTTTTAAAATCATTTTATTCTACATTTTATTATACGTTTTTTATTTATTTTTGCACAAAATCATATTTATTACGAAATCATATTTATCACGAAATCATACTTATTTAATTGTGTTATGATTTATTTACATATTTATACATTTACATATATATAAATACTTATATTTATCAATATTAAGAGCAATTCATCTAAATGTAATTAATAATAATACATTTTTTATTATTTATTTTCTACTTTAGTTATTAAAATTGTTACAATTATTATTAACTTTTTATAGTAAATATTTGATAAATTTTTTTTCGTAAAATAATTATGCAATAAAAATTCAATTATTTTACTTCTGACAGTTCTTTTCACTTCTAGCATATAATTCAATTGAACAAATTGGTTTTAATTCCATGTTACAAGCTTGTAATGTTATATATGTTAAGAAATTTTAACTTACGTCAAAACTATAATATCACTCTAAAACCATTTTGATGATAATAATATTCGATAAACATCTTGATAAAGTAATATCCATGGCAAAATAATGCAAACATGTAAATAAAATAAATTAAGGACTTTGTTGTAGACTTATTGGTGTTTTTCTCAGAGAATTTGTCAAGATTTTCAGAAACATCCTTAAATTTCCAAGTTTCCGAATTTTTCGAAATATTTTCCACAGTCCTATTCTCATGTTCTGAAATCCTATTCTCATGTTCCGAAATGATCTTATGTTCTGCTGTAAATACATATATGTTGTTTATAAATGTATTTGGTTGTTTATATACATATGTTGCATTAAAATCTTCGTCACATTCGAAGTCACATTGTCTTGTTGATAATGTTACATTTTCTGATGATGTCACATTTTCTATTATAGTTCCTAAAAGTACATATATTATTAATAATTAAATATATTAAATTAATTTTATTAATTAGTTGTCTTTTATAACATTCTATTATAAAAAATGTTTAAATAGATATATAATTATTTACATATAAATAAATTTTTCATAAATTAAGTTAAATTTAAATCGATTTTTATAGCAAAAAAGTTTTGTTAATTAATAAATTGGTGCATTTTATATATTTATTTATACATTTATTATATATTTAGTGCATTTTATACATTTATCTATTTAACAAAGATTTGTATCTCGAATATATTTTAATAAATATTACTTTTTACATTTCAACTATATGATTAAGAAAATAAATAGAGAATAATAGATTGAGCATATAAAACTTATCGAAGCAATAAACGATTAATCTTACCAAAAATCACAATGAAAAGGATAGACCATAGCGATTGCATCTTAATGTGTTTCATATTGCTTATTTTTTTCTTTCAATAACTTTATCTAAATAAGATTGTAATTTTCTTAATTTTTTCAATGTGTTACTGTGTATCAATATCGTAATATTATTTCAAGCCTTGAAATTAGTGACATGTTTATTTTTAAAGTGTCATATTAAATATACTAACAGCTTTAATTTTATATGAAATAAAGAAATAGAATATAAGAAACATAGAATAAGAATCAGATTTAGAAAAATTTGCTACAGGATGAAAAATCATAATAAAATACAATAAAATATATTTAAAAAAATAATGTTAGAATTAAAATTTTATAGTTTGGTTTAGATAAAGTGCTAATGAATTGGTTTTCATCATGTATTCATACAGCAAATTTTCATTCAAAGCCTGGAAACGTTTTGTCACAATTAAGAGAATAATGTAAATTTAACTTAAAAATGTAGAATTATTAATAATACGATTGTAATACAAAACGGAATAACAATATTAATGTATTTTATTTTATACGTTCTTATAATATACTTTCTAATAACATAAAAATAAATAAATCTAATTTCAAAGATAAAATTTTTTTAGAAAATTCGATATTTTTTTATGATATATATATTTATAACATATATAAATTTAAATATAACAGTTAAACTTTTTCATTAGTTATCGACTCTCGTCAATATTGCTGTAGTGCCTACACAAATACGAAAACAAAAGATGAAATAAGCTGAGTATTAAGAAGCAATGAACTTTTGTTTATATGAGAAAATATGTATTAATATCGAATGTATACATATCTGTTATTTCTGATAAGGTTAAAAATTAAAAGAATTTTGAATCTTGCACAACGTATTTAATCTTTTGTACGTGTCTTATTGTGAATTTTTCGCAAGTAAATTATAATTAATATTAATATGAGAGAAATTAGATCTTATATAAGCTATTATTAAGTAATTTTTTACTATGTTACATTATATATTGTGAAATGAGAATTATATTAAAATAATCGTTTTTATTCCTTAGCATTTTTTTTATGATAGTACAAAATTAAACGCGAATAAGATATCGCGAAATTAAAAAAAAATATATTATAGTTAATACACAAATAATGATTATCAATGTGCTTTGAAAAATATATACTCTATGGTATTTCAGGAACAATATCTATGTGTATTAGCAGTTTTATTACAAATTATAATTATAAATATTGTCCAAGACTCGAAAAAACATGATAAATTAAAGAAAAGTTAGGCATGATAATTGTTATATTGAAAAGCTATTTATCCAACAGATTATGAATATAAAAATTTTTCACACACACAATAACGTTTCTCAATACCTTTATCCTACAAAATTGGAATCCAGCAATTTTTGTATGTCTTCTGTTCATGCACGACAACAGACTAATATCGGGTGTTCCACAGAATGTATAAATAGTTCCTAGCGTTGATCCACTCGCAAATATTTTCGGTTGTCAATAACGTTCGGTATTGTTTATCTTCTAAATTCTAATAACGAACTTTCTTGTAAAAAAATAATCAACAGTGAAAAGAATAAAAGAAAAGAAATCATATCGAAGATTTCTATCCTGTAAACACTTTTCGTACAATATTGCTAGAAATTTTGTTCATTATAATTAAGCATAATCTTTCTGTTTTCATAAGATATAAAAAACTTTTTCAATGAATAGCTTGTATGAATTTGAAAAATATTTATATATAAAGATCGGCATCTCCCATGGCATGCATCTCCCATGGCATGCACTCATAACCAATCACAATAATCCTCTGTCTCGAGATGCGACTGAGACATTTATATTCCATTAAATTTCTCGCTCGCATCGGCAACGTTCGGTATCGCGATGCGCGAATCGCTTCGAAGACTTTATTTATCTCGTCTTGTTATAATCCCGTAGTCGTAACCGCAGTCCTACCTCATTACCGATTAATTAACGGAGTAGAGTCTCCCCTCGTTCGCTGTCGACTCGGACAGCGCGACGAATATAACAGTATCGAGATTGTAACTACGTGACGTCGTCGATTCCGTTCGAACTAGACTCTCAGCTATCCTTGGTGCAAAAAGAAGGAAAAACGATGATCGCGAACATGTTCGTTCGCCGCTATCATTTATCCAAGATGCACCAGCGGAGACACTCTTCGAAGAAACACCGAGTGAGCATAACTATAGTTCCAAGAAATATAGTGTATATATTATACTCATAAAATACTTGTAAAATTGCAGGAGTTGTAATATTGAAATAATCAATATCTAAATTTAATTAGAAATTTTTCTTTTATATGTACATATATAAATTTATTAAAAATTATTAGAAATTTAAATTTCTTTCAAAATAAGCTTATTGGAAATTTAATTAAAAATTTCTCTTCTATATATAATTTTTATATATAATATTGCATTTATTAAAAATAAGTTATTTATATATATATGTATAAGAAAATTTTGAAAAATTAAGAAACTTAATAAAAATTAAGTTATATATATATAAAATTTCAAAAATTAATAAAATTACATATATGTACATATACATATAACAGATTATGTATGTATTATAATTCTGTTCTGTGTCTTTATCATCGAAATTACTGCGAAATATGATGTCCGATGCATCGAGGCGCGCTTTTATATATCAGCATTACGATATTATATCTCGAAGGGAAATTGGTTACGCGCTCTTCTGTTAATTTTACGACCCGATCAACGTCGATAGCGCGTTACTGCGAACAACGGGTGGAAAGTACAAGCTATTATTCGCGCGGCAACCGGTGTGGGAGGTATCGTTACACGCAGATGTCGTACTTTAAATTGGTACCATTACATAGATACGATATTACGTTGATAAGCCTGTTGGATCGCGCCATGGCAAATCGATAGTTCGTCAGTTAAGAAAAGCTTGTGGTGAAAAAGTTTATCGATGCTCCGCGCGTGGTCGTCATATTTATGATTCCTGTCCGCGACACGAGTCATAATTGTCAGTTTGTTTGTTAAAACAAGTTGGCTTTCACACATTATGTCGCGATTCATGTTATTAATACATAATGAAACATTATTATATTCTGTACTGAAAGAGAATCAGTGACTTGTAAATATATTATTTTTTATAGAATATATTTATATTTATTTTGTGGTAATTTTATTGCGATTTTTGTAATTCAAAATGTTTCAGTCAACTTAGAAACTTACATCGGATATCAAATATATCAATTAAAGATAATACAACTATCTATCAGTTTTTTCTTACGAAGGGCTAAAGATTTTTTATGCACCTGGGAACATGACAGATATTGCAGTTCTATTTTCTTATCTATTTCATCACATAAACATAGATTTTTATATATTTAAATTTAATATTAAAATATGTTTAAATTCATAATTATTTTTGTCAAGAATTATCAAGAAAGCTCGTCATTGATAGCAACTTTTTATTAAATGTTTATCCTTTTATTAAATGTTAATCCTTCCGCACGATATCAGAGATAATTTAATAATTAAATTTGTTTATTGTGTGTTAAAAAGTCTACTCAAAATTAAATTAAAAAATATAGAATTTATTTACACTCTTATAATTTATAACCTGTGAGATGCTTCTTATTCAGCTTTGCTTTATGAATCTGGGCTCGGTGTTTGTCGTTCGAACTGCAGCTTTATTACGCTCGTTAATTATGCAGTTACGCATTTATGCGCAATGCACGCGATCCGGTGAAGCGACGAAGGTGACTCGTAAACGAAGAGAGAGCGAGAGAGCGTGGGTGAAGCAAAGTATCATCGCCGTTATGTTTCCACGTGGACTTATCGCGGCCGCGGGAGTCGTAAACTCGCGGATATTCACGCTCGTGTGGCACGTCGCATTCTTTTAATTACATGCGCGCCGATAGGGCATTTTGCGACACACGATGCGCTTAGAAACGGCCGACCTTTCTAAACGCGACGTGGTCATAAAGGAAAAGGAGCGAGGGAAGGCGCAGTTAAGGGGACAAAGGAACTCCGATTCGTCCTCGCAATCTTCCTCCTCGTTGTCGCCCGAGAGAACCTCAATCGTTCCTCACCGCGACCGGATGTTGTAAATGCATTCATTGGCTCCCCCACCTGTAATCTCGGATGTTCATCTGGCAACATGCAGTTACCGTGTTACAGTTAGCGTATCGTAAGGAATAAGGCGCTGCCTTCGACTGCTGTCTTTCAGATCTCCAACTTTAGTTTGCATATAAATTATTTTTTACTCTTTATAAAATGGAAGGACTATTTTTAAACTTCAAATTATTTGTGTCAAAATCAATTATAAGTGTTTTTCTAGGTCATTTAAATCTGATTCAGAACTTTCATATATCATACATTGATATCAGAATTTTGATTTGATGGTTGACAGCTATTAATGTTACTGTCAACTCTTATAAATTAGAATACATAGTTTTGAGATTCTAAGTGTAAATCTGTGATATCAGTATTCAAATTTGATAGCTGTAAAAAAGTCTTTATAAATTTGTTTGCACTTTTTACCTCTGAATCTTAAAATCCATTTTTATAGCGAGATTTTGCGAGTCTTTTCATTTTT
Organism: Camponotus fellah; assembly: GCA_030586385.1. Classification (NCBI taxonomy): domain Eukaryota; kingdom Metazoa; phylum Arthropoda; class Insecta; order Hymenoptera; family Formicidae; genus Camponotus; species Camponotus fellah. Next base: position 2,283,909 of record JAPIVC010001004.1, read on the forward strand.
CTCATTTGAAATTAAATATAAATAATTTTTTTAAACTTATAATTATATGAATGTTTTATGCATTTTTTTCCATTTTTGTTATTATATTAGACGGGGAATCTATTTTTAAACTCCATGGGAGTTGCTTATTTTTTGTAATATAACATTAATACCTATATGAAAATTATAAATACAAATCAAAATAAAATCATGAAAGAAATCTATTTAAATGTCAAAGAAAAACTGTTTTAAACATGGAAAGAGAAATGTACTTGAAGGAATATCGAAAAGATTAGAACAATATGTTCTAAAAAAAGAAGATAAAGAGAAAATATTTTCTATTTATTATTTATTTAGAATAAACAATTATTTTACTATCAAAATATTTTAATATATAGACAATATTTCATTTTTTATCTTACTTAAGAAAGAAGAATTATTTCAGGATTTAATATTGATAATTGCTTGAGTCACAAAACAATCTCTATTCTGTATCTCTAACATCTTCATTAGAAAATGTAAACAGCGATGCTCGATACGAGATATTGTTGATAGATACATAAACTGTTAGAATTAATTAGAAAAGTGGAAAGAGGCGCAATAAAGATATCGATCAATGTTCGCGGTTCTTTTGATCAGAATCAAATCGTGGTTAATGGATTGATTAATTAAAGCTTTGATCGTGAGGCTATGCTCATAAAAATGCGGCACGCTCGCGATCTGGGTCACACAGTACGCCATAAATTACAGGTGCATTCATCATTCATGATCCGTGCGATTTAAAAAAAAAAGCATGAAAATTTCATGCCGAAAGTTGTCTTGGAAAGTGCAGGTGTGATGTCTGTCAAAAACCGAATGCATTCGCTTTCATTTTAATTTGACGGAAAAAAATTACAAGCGAATATTTCACTTCCTGCATGCGCACATATTTATATCAATGCATAACATTTGTTTATCTTCAATTTTTTAACATTTGTCGAGAAATCACGAGCGACTTCTCGATCTCTCTTTTTTGAAGAAATCGCGAGACGAAAATTTATTAACTATTAACTATTAATATTCGCTCAAGGAATTTCCGATTTTATCGTTGAGGAAATCGGGGATATTCTGTCTCTCGATGATTAACGATGAAAAAGACCACAGGAATCGAGTTCCTCGATATTATGTTGCGCGTTTCCCCCCGTTGTGTTCACGCCACGTGTGAACGGGGACTTATAGCGGCGAGAGAGAGAAGAAGAGCGACGGTCCCACCGAGACGGTCGTTTCATGAATATGCATGGCTTTTCCGTGCGTTGCTCCCAATTTGTCACACACCGTGGCATTATCCCATTTCGTTAATAAAGTAATGTTGCGCGCGCGCATACACTGGATTCTTTTGGTTTCTCTCTCTCTCTCTCTTTCTTTTTTCTTTCTCTTTGCTACCGCACATTGCAATTATGTAATTCCGTAATTGCACGGCGCTTTGCACTCCCACTTCCCTGCGGCTCTTCTCCATCGTCATCTAACAAGACGCGACTTTATTGCCGAGTTTCTTACGCCCGTTGAATATAACAGATGCATGAGGAAAAAAAGCTTGTCTTGCAAAGAGAGAAGAGAAGAAAGAAAGGAAACAGTCAATTTTGATTAATTAATTTGATTTAATAGAAACTTGTAGTTGTGAAGAAACGTATTGCACGTTTCGCTTTATTCTAAGATCACTCACGGATCGATTCACGGATCATGAGAAACGTGGGAATATACTTAACGAGACGCGAGGAAAAATTTCCAATGGTTGTAATGCCACGTATAATTAAACGTCGATTGAAAATCCCATGCGAAGCGAGAAAGAAGCAATTTCGTCTTCGTAGAAATCTTATTAACTTTTTGTTTTAATATTAGTAATTAAAAAAAAGTGTTTTTTCTTAATAATATATATTAATGCTTTATAAATATTATAGTCTCCTCTAATTAATTCTAATTTTTTCTAATTAATTTCTTGTTAATACAACCATTAATGTTACAATTACAAAATAGAGACATTGGATATCTGCTGAGTTTCTAAAATATTTCGAAAATATGTTAGCTATTTAAAAATATATTTTTATCATTTAATTCTTAATAAAATAAATTAAGAGATTTTTTATTTTTCCCATAATAATCTGTTCTGCTTCTCTCAACGCGAAAGGCTTCAAGCCTTCACCTGCAATGCTGTTATCACTGTACAATAATGTCGAAACAACTGGCGAGCTGTCACTGCAGTTGCCTTACTAACTAGTCTCGGACGTGACGTATGGTAATAGAAATTCGCAATTCGTGTATATATAATAATATCACCGAAAAAGAGAAGCATGACGTTTGATAGTCATACATACTTAAATCGCGGCAAAATAAACGAGCACCGTCCGTAAATTAACGATCGCTCGCCAACAATGTCTGCTAAAACTCTAACGGAGATTATCGATTCTACCGGTCGGGGAAATTATCGAAAGTCGCGCACAGACGGTGGTGAAGTTTCTCGAGTAACGCGGATGCAATTAAACTTTTTCTCGGCTTGATCACGTCAAAGACGGCCGGCGATCGTCCGATCGTTTGTAGAGACGCGTCTTCGAACCGGTACGCCGGTGGAATCTCGAAGGAGAGAAAACAGAGAAAGAGAGAGAGAGAGAGAGAAAAAAAAAACGGCCGCGACAGCGTCGAGAGTGCGTGTCGCGTGATTCCGAGGACACCGATTTCACGAGAGATACATTAATGCCGTGAGCAAGCGAGTCGTGTACGTTCTATAAGTAGGCGAATAAATTTTCCATCGCTTGCTGCTTCCCTCTCACCCCTTCCTGGCTTCTTCCCTACGATAATTTAACGAACTTTCCTAGAATTACAAGAGCGCGCTTTGATTTTATTCGCGACGACTGTTACAAGAACAAGGATTTCTCATAGATTGTAACAAAATTAGCATGCATATATATACATGTATTTTTTTAACGCTTCGTTCTGAGAATTTTAAGCACTTTATAGAGATATAAATTGAATGACAGGATGTGAATAATCTTTTCTTATCCTCTTGCTTACATATGATTTATGTATTAAAATTATTCAGTAATAAATTTATAAAAATAAAATACAGCATTTTTTTCGATTTTTTATAAAATTGTTCTTTAAAACAATTTCTTATTCAGAAAATTATTCAAAAAATTATTAATTCTTTGAATAATTCTCTGAATAAAAAATAGTTTTAAAGAAAAATTTTATAAAAAAATCAAAAAATCAATAATACATGCATAATTCACATTCAAAGAATCATTCTTTGAATAAAAACCATTTATATAATCTAAACTAGTTACATATGAAGTTACAGAAATTGCATAAATTGTCGCGATCGATTGTTCAGATCTACGCAAACGACATGCGGTGATGAATCGCGGTGGCGAGAGAAGTCGAAGTGGAAATAAAAGACTCTCGGCCGTATTTTAATCTTATCGTGCCCGCGCTTTCGTCGGTCTCCTAATACTTTTGTGAAGTTCTTCTTATCGGGTGGTCGTAAGAGACTCTCGCCCCTCACTCTTTTTCCTTTTCGCTCGTATCGCCCTATCGACTCGTTTCCACTTTTGTCGTGTCAGTGGAGAGAACGTGCACCCTTGTATGTAAGACGTAGATACGTTATTCGGAACAATATGACCATTCAAACTTCCTGTCTCCGCCTTTTCCCAATAAGATCTCCTCCTGGAGAAAAAATGGTAGAAATAAATCTTCCTCTTAACAATCAATAAAACTTTTTTTCCCTTATAAAATAATTAATTTTTTCCGAAGCATCTTTATTATTTATCACTTTATTAATCATATTCTTTCTCTTTTCTCTCTCTCTCTTATCACTTTTAATTAATATTATAAATTTATATATCGTGTATTATAAAATTACCGATATCTCATAATTATTATTGATTACACGGTTTATTGATATCTATGATAAAGGGAGGAGACTAAGGACAATTTTTTCAGATCAAAATTTTTCCACGTCACAATTTTTCCTCCTCTTGTATCTTTTTATGTTAGTCTATGTATGATGCGATTGCATCAATCAAGGTGATATCGTCATCGAGCACCGGCGTGAACACGACTTTAGCCTTTTCGCGTCGGGGGACACGAGAACCCGAGAGATGCGTGTCCCGACACGGCTTGCCCATTAAATGGATCCGCAGTAATGCGCCATCAGATTAGATGCCCTTTCGTCCTGTCCTGTTCGCTGGAACAATGCACGAACATCGGCGATGCATCGTCTGCGACGCGCTTCCTGAATCTGCGGAGGAATCGAGTATCGAAGATATTTCCAGCACGAGAGAAAGAACACGGATGGAAAAATAAAGCATCGAGTGACATTAACATGCGTTAAATTGTTAAATTTCTTCAAATTATAGAGGAACATAATAGAGATGCACTGTAATTAAAATACGCTGATATCTATCGAACATCTGATAAGAGTAATAATAAATAATTTATATGAAAATTTAAGTTCCATGATATATAAAATATTGATAATCTATTTAAGATTCCTAAGATTAATTATTCTCGCTAACAGAGAAATCCTTGCACACGTGTGCTTGATATGTGTGCAGTTTTTAAATAGTTTTCTCAATAAATCAGGTCTACGTGTCATACTTGATCGAAGCGAATTTACGAAAGTCAAATTTTAGAGGTTGAATCTATTGCGCTCCTTTGTTTCAAACACAACGTTATCTCGCAGAGGAGCCGAGTAAGGGAGGGTATTGCCGTATCTTCCGTCTTATTTATTAGCGACCGCGTGTGAGGACAGACTTTATCCCTCACGCCGCTGGCCTTTCGCGCTTGCATTAACCTTTTGCAGCGGCATCTGCGAGTCGGATCAGCGCCAAATTAGTGACGCGATCGAGGACACCGAGTGCCGGGATGGTGTGAATCTCGTATACGACGGTGGTCTTCGGGGAGAAGTTGCTGTGCGGTTTAGATGCGCGCTCGTTGGAGCACGCGATGATTCTTCCGTTCTGGAGCCGCACGTCAGCGTTATCTCTTCTCCACTTTCTCCTCATCTTTGCATGTTTGCGAATTGCCTTGTGTGCAGCATCGGGAGAGTCTCTCGATCCGCGTCTTTCGGGTGTATATCGACACGTGCGACAATCTCTGTCACGTCAGCCAATTACAAGGCTACGGACAACGTATAGCGAGATTCGCGATTTGGATTATCCTTCTCGTATCCTTCTCTTCTCCTTTAAATGCATGAGCAAGAGTGCGGTGCAACTCCCTAAGTCTACGAAATTTACTTCGTACAAGCTTGCACATCATTTTTATCTCAGTTTTCATCATATAACGAGATTTTATTTCAGTATAAACATATTATGATATATAAAGCAACACAAAACCGGTTGAGAAAGATAAGATTGAGATGCTGAAATAATTTTTCTTCTAATGAATTTATTTTTATGAATAATTATATTAATTAATTTATAGATCTATACAGGATAAATGTCCGAAATGTCAAAAATTTGAGAGCGTATGTGAGATAAAATCGATAAATTAGGAAGAAAAATCTTTTAGAGATTTACTTGTTTTTACTTTGTTCACTTCGAGAAAATGTTCGCAAAAATATGTTTTTTTCACTTACTTATTCATATTGTTATTTCCTTAATAAAGGTATTGTTCAAAATGTTGGCCTTTTGCAACAATGCAAGCGTTGCATCTAGCACTGACTCGTACTATTATATATTTAGACACTATTGTGGTGATATTTGATGCACTACAGCCGCGATTCAATCTCTCAACTGCTAATTAGCTATCAATTTTCGATAAGTTTAATAATTTTGGTGTTGTTTTCTGTTTTTCGAAAACTTTTTTGTTTGTTTTCCACATTTTCCTCCAAAACAAAATAAAAAATTAGCAAACTTTAAAGAACTATATTTTCATATTGTTAGTTTATCGATTACACGCTCTCGAAATTTTGACATTTAAATTCGTGAAACACTCTCTTTGTATATATCCGTATATTGATAACATAAAACTTTTCATATATTGTGTACGAAAACAAAGTAAACATGGATATGTTCCACGTCACTAATTATATTCGCGCGTTAAATACCTGCCGCAAAATCGTCTGACCGAATAAAAAAAAGATCCTTATTATAAATGCAATAAACGAAAGCTTTACCTAATTATAATCGCTAGAAATCCGTGGCAGCGCACAGAGTCGCTGGAATAACCATAATCGCAGAGTGCTAACGATGCGTTCGGGCCAATAATCCGCGCGCGCGCGCGGTGGTCCCGCGAATTAATGCGTTTCGCAACGTGATTTTCCTTTTACGCGGTGCCGCACTCTCTCGCGCGGTAATTGATTACATTAAGATCGCAACAAAGTCGCGGCTTAATCGTAATTACCGCCTGCACTGTGTGGCATCCTAACGGCTAATTGTCAAAGTAATGTGCGTACACTACATAAGCGCGCGCGTTACCCGGCAGCGATACATCCGAGAGCGGCGTTTTCCCGGCTGACTCGCGAAATCACGAGCCGCTAACGAAATACGCTCCGAGCCGCTAACGAACCACGGTCTAATTAGGAAAAAAATACGAAGGAAGCGCGTGCATTTCTGTAGCTCGCCGCGGCAAGGAAAACGCTGTCTGCAACGTATGCACATGCAACGAAACCGCTCAACTGTTCTCTGTCGGAATCGTTGACCGAACAAAAGTCTTAACGATTCTTATCTCATTTGGCACGATTCGACAATTTCGAATGTTGAATATCGGCAATTAACATTTGAATGAAATTTCGCGATACAATTAAATCCTTTTTCTTAGGTGAATTAATCGAAATTCGATAGCGTTAATAACGTTACATCTTTCTGACGCATACATTATTGAAGATGTATTTTTTCATTATACTGCCTGATGTCACGCGAAAAATGAAGCTATAAAAAATAGATAAAGAAACAAAGAAAAGCAAATTCGAGCACATAAATATGTACATCGTCGAGAATTACGTATTAAGATTCAAACAAATGCAGAAACTCAGGATTCAGCAAGGCTCATCATGTTGGAGTATTGAAGCCAATATTTAATTGTACGTAAAAATTAAATGCGAGGAACGATTAACGAAGAATTACCCAAGAATCATACGTTCGAGGAAAAAGATAAGTGTTATCGGACGAGATCAAGTTTCTAAATGGGAAAGAATTAAAATTAACACGAATCATTTTCCCGTTATTCTCTATGGTGTCAGCTTTTCTCTCTTTGCCTCTCTCTTTTCTGAAATCAAGAAGAAAAAAGAAAGAAAGTTCCATCGGATCTCACGTGCATTCGGACGCGTCGAGAGACGGGAATCATGTTCCGCGGCCGTAACCATTATCACGTTGCCCCTCTTCGATAGGGTCGGTACGAGGTCGCTGAAATAGCGACACGAAAGGGTCCCCGGCTCCCGATTTATGTGTGTGTATGTGCGCGCCACGGCAGAGAGAAAGGATCTCTACTCTTTCCAGGACTTCTGGCAGAAGCGTTGGGTTTACGTACGTGCGGAAACTCATAATACGTGCTGCGAAGAGTGCGCGAATGTGAGTGGACAAGCGGAGCAAACGAGAGGGTAGAAACCGACAGAGGGAAAACATGACTAAGAAAGAGAGAGACGATACAGGATGTTGCAGGCCTATATCTTTTTCATTACAAAATTTCTAATCAATTTAAAAGTAAAGGACTCTAGTGTCTTACTCTAGATAAATATAGAAAATAATATTTTTGGTTAATTTTGGATATACTTTAATAAATTTGTAATTTGAAGATTTAAAAGAAAATTAATCCTTTCGTATCTTTTTTGCACACTAACATATTTTCAGTTATTGCCAATTTATTTTGCGTTCTTAAATGACAGTAGGATATATAATATACATAACAATACAGTCTTGTATGTAAATAATATTTTTACCGTCGAATAAAAAATTAAAATTTAATTAGATGCAAACAAATTTAAAGAGGATGTTAGATGGTGCAAAAAGATATCAGATATCCATACATTTTAAGTTAACGTTAAGATAGAAAGGAATAGAAGAAAGGAGATTCTATTTCTTTACTCTAGAACACCCTGTATATGCAGGGTGAGAGAGACAGAAGTCAGCCAGAGTCGGCAGATCCACGTAGTTAGATCCTATCAGAGGGTTGTCTCTGCTGCTATCGCCTGTGCTCGATGTGCTTACCGCTCTCGCACAGCTACTCCGTCTAGCTCGGAGGTATTTGATATTGACTTCCCGAGGCTCGACTTTGAACTCCTGAAGCGGAGAGAGAGAGAGAAAGAGAGAGAACGAGAGAACAAGAAAGAGAGAGACAGAGGCGCAAGCTGCATCACCCCCTCACGTTACGTTTAATTAAAAAGCTTCGTGCACGCGCGCGCGCACGCCCTTATACATATATATATACGCACACCGCGATATATATGTGTCGATAGTCGACGATACACGGTAAACTCGCCGTGCAACTCCAAAGAGCATTTGCGAGCTCTACGATCAGGGTGCGTTAGAGAGAAAATAAAATCACTTACCCGTCGCGGAAGTTGTCGGCTCAAAGTGACGGATCTGTGTTTGCCGTTGAGCTTTTGCCCCTCGTTCGTGTACGTGCAGCCACGAATAATGGTCGACATTATTCGAGATATTTATAATCAAATAATAATTGACGGTAAATTTTCGTTTAATCAAGCTACTTACAACGAACTGACAGAGAACCCCGAAGTAAGAAAGTTACTAAAGTTCGTTCACACGAAACTGTCGAGTAACAACAGGGAAGGAGCACATTTTGGTGCATTCTGTAACGTGATAGCGCGGTGCATGTATGTGTGCACTGTAATACGATATTAATTTTTCTTTTCTTCAGGCCGCGCGCAAAATTCCGGAAGAGCGAAAGGAGAGAGAGAGAGAGAGAGAGAGGAGAGAGAGAGAGAGAGAGAGAGAGAGAGAGAGAGAGAGAGAGAGAGAGAGAGAGAGAGAGAGAGAGAGAGAGAGAGAGAGAGAGAGAGAGAGAGAGAGAGAGACGGAGAGGAGAGGAAGCGTTGTGCCGCTTTATTTTCCCGGCATCGCGCTTCGTCGTGGAAAACGCGAGGCTGGCAACAACATTTTCCAACGATAACAATTATCCACGAGAGACTTCATTACCCATTCGCCGCGAGCGGCTTCTATTCTTTATTTATGGACAAGCTCATTATTTCTGTGCAAGTAAGCATATGAAAAATTCTCCCCTCGCGCGTTCCAGTCCTCTCTTTCCCTCCCTTTGTCTCCTCTCCTCTCTCCCCCGCCATTTGCTCGCTGCGGCTACCGACCCGTGCAACGACCGAGAGTCACGGTTTTATTAAATTAGTTGCCACGATGCGAGGACTCGTCTCTCTCTCTCTCTCTCTTTCTTTCTCTTTCCCTTTCTTCTTTTTCCTCTTTTACCGCGTAATTTTGCTTCTCGCCCGAACCATTCGCATGCCATTCGTCGATCCGTCGTAGCCATCGGGATTATTGCCGGGCGACTCGACACGACAATCCTGCATCGATCATTCGTCGGCGATACATATCGGTCCGTAGCGTGGGAACATGCGAGCATGTATATATACATATAACATATGCATCTTGAATATAATAAATCAACGGCGGATCAACAATAATTAAATTGCAAATTTTTATTATTTTTAAATATAATAATATATATTTAGTATATATTTTTTTTTCTTTGTATAACGCGAAAATATATTTTTATAAGTGCGTCTTGAAGAGAAGCGATCACGTATATATTAAATATATATGTATTAAAAAATATTAAATTAAATATATATTAAATATATATGTATTAATGTTTATACAACAATTAAATATATATACAATTAAATATATATGTGTTAAATATATATGTATTAATATATGTATTAAATGTTTATACAACTTGCGTTTCTTAATATAACATATAAAGATGCAAAACATATGTTGATATAAACATATATGATGCACGCATATTTTGTTCGTTAAGCGCATTATTGATTCAGCGATTGCAGCGAATGATTCAGATTGTATAAACGACCGGTAAATATTTATATCGAGGCTGTCGGTATTATCATCTTTCTATCTACCATGAAATCGTTGCGACACGCGCAAATGTCCTTGCCCGATACGAATACACGGATTCGTAATCTCTTGAGCTTTAAAGACCGTGAAAATGCGAAACCGCCTATAGGAGATACTATGATGATGATAAGATGCGTACTCAGTATAATTTTGCCGTATTTTTGTAACGCTCGACATTTTGGCCTACATTTCCTGGAAGAAAATGAATACCCTTTCTAAGTGATGCTAGCTGCAACGTTATATGAAATAGAAGGATGCGATGAATATAAATATTTAATAATCAAGTTGTCATATTTAATAATCAAGTAACGGACGACATAAAAACTGGAGCAAAGATAGCAAGACACAAAAAAAAAGAAAGATCGAAAAAAGTGAAAAGAAAATATGAATATAAGGAACCTAAGTGAACATGATTGGGAAGAGATGAAAGACAGGCATCGGACAACGAAAGATACTATTGATACGATTATATTAATGTAAAATTAATCTTAACGATATAAGGGTAAAAATTAAATTGCGACTCTAATTAACTAATTTTGATCGGTGTGATTAATATTTTCAAATAATAGCATTGATGTCTTGCATCCGGTGGTTTCGCTTTGCCCTACTTTGGCCCTCGCAAATCATTCTTCAGATTTCGTCGACGACGATGGCGTAGGTGTTCGCCCAGATAAAGTTACGTCGGTGCAGGTGCGCGCGAAGGTATCCGATGAGATCTTTGGGTGTGGCGATGCGGGGAGGAGGAGCGGATCGCTAGGGAAAGGATCGCTTAATTTTGCAGGAGCTGGAATCTGATGTTCGCGAGAGAGAGACAGAGACCTTTTCGCTTCTCTCCGCCCGGCTCTCATTCCGCGCTCTGGTCTCACCGCCTTTCTCGAGACTGTTCATAATCCGTGCAAACAAAGTGAGCCAACAGGCCGGAGGGCTGGAACGTAAAGGGATGGTAGCTTAGAAGAGAGGGAGAGTGCGCGAGCGGGGCGACAGGTTTAAACAAGATTATCAAACGATTAAAAGAATTTCCACATTCCCCGACGTGCTTGGGATATCCTTTCCCCTCACTCTTTGTGCCGACTATCCTCACGGCAATTTCTGGTGAGAAAGAGAGAGAGCGCGAGAGAGAGAAAGAGAGAGGGGCTGGGATGAGGAGGATTTTGCGCGAGTGAGGAAGGGAGGGTGCAGAGAGTCCCGCGCGTGCGGGTGGAAGGCAGAGAGATGGAGATTAGCCCCGGGAGGCTCCTTTGTGCGGCAATGAAAACAGCTTGTCTCAAAGAACCGCGACGGATACATTTTTAATTACCTCAAATATCATTCGCCGCGCAGGGCTCGCCCAAGTTTCTTAATTAAATGTCATATTACGCCTCGAGGGTGCCTGCAAAGACTATCTGTCAGCCTTTAACATCTCCTCTATCTGATACGATGCTCTTATTATGTACCATCCCCGAACATATGCTTTTTTAAGAAGACGATAACAATATTTATTTATAACAAATTCATCAAATATGCAGATAATACTTGGATGATATTGAAATAATTTAATATATTTTTAATTTTTAAAAAAGTCATATTTATAAATCATGTATGTATCATAATTTTTATTAAATAATCAAAGAGAGAAAATTAAGATAATTATCGGTTCTACTTAAATTATTACTTTATAATCAATATATGAATGTAGATATTTCATATCGATATTAGTGATCCTGTAAAACGAATTTGAAGTGTATTCTCTTAAATCTGAATCATCTGTTATGTGAAATTCTTTTTAATTTAATTTAACCAAATTATATTTTTATTTTTGTCAAATCATCAGATTCCGATAATACATCTTTTTCTCTCATGTTTTATGCGCATCTCTATCTACTGCATTATTCAATAACTGGAATGCATTTCATATAATATTCGCGTTCAAGTACATCTCTTTGGTTGTAAAATCATAGAAATGGGACTATTCAAGCAATTTTTCTTGCGTTATCGCGATGGAACAGGTGCGCGTTGCTGAGAATTCTCGGGAATAGTGCGTATTGGCGACCGTGGGATTATACGGTAATAGAATCGCAAAATACACAGAATAATTCATAGCGACTGTCCATTTTAATTGTCTCAAAAATGGTCGACAAAGAAGAAAAGAGTAGAAAAAAAATTTAATGGCATGATTATCTTACCGTAAACTTTTATTTTCTCGAGTGCAATTTTCTTCTTCGACTATATAAATATTATTTGTAGATAACGATTAAAGAAAAAAGAAAAATATTTGTAAAATAAAAATAATATTTATTCTAAAATCTTATATAATATGCATATGTAAAATGTAGTCATCGCATAAATTTTATAGATCATTTTTTAAAAATATAGTCATAAGTGATCCAATGTTCGCCGGCGGAGGGTTAAAATAGATGGGTTAGAATATTATAGCCTATGCATATATGATCGTTTTTCATTCGCGACCTGAATGACGTGCGCATCTAACAAACGATCATAATGTCGATCGTAAACGAGCGTAAAATCTGCACGCTTATCTGCCGGCGATGATAATCAGCTGGCAATAGATGGAGTTTCTCTCCTTTCTTGATCTCTGGTTAGAAATCGAATCAGAATGAATAAGGCCACGAAAGGCAGGTCCATACTAGTCAGAATGCGTAAAAGATATGCAAGATCAAGTTTATATTCTTGCATATTTATGTACGATAATATATAGGCGATAGTATAATGAATGCATATCTACGTCGAGATGTTCATACGTTTGCAATAAAATGCGTCGAGAAAACTTCGATATTCTACAATCTCAAATGACTTCTAGTTCTAGAACTGGAACGAACAATATTGAAGAAATAAATAACGGTCACAATGAAATGAACAAATCAATTTTTTTCTATAGTTTTATAAAGTATTTATAAATTAGAGAGAATTGTTGATATACTGGATTATACTGAGTTATTTTTGTATTTCTGTAATTTTACATCACGGTTGCTAATATTCGACAGAGCACATCTTGGCATGGAAGAACAAACACGTATATTATTTTCTATATAATATTCTATATGATACAAGAAAAATTCTTTTTCATTCAATTAAAGCAAAAAGAATAATTTTAAGACGTGATGCAAGAACCTTCTATTTTTTATATTTTATATCACATAAGAATTTTGAAATACGGCAAATAAAAATACATGAGTTTTAAGTGTAAATATAATTTTTAGTACAAATAATTTGGGACGACTTCACAGAATGACAAAGCTCTGCGTTTACGTTTTCATGCTTTGTCCTTTACACAGGAGATCGCGCTCGCATTCAAGGATTCAGATATGGCAAGTCGACGTCGAACATCCCGTCTCTTTCCGTACAAATCCGAGAATAACGCCACGGCAAATCCCGTCTTCAAACAAGAGGCCGTTGTTTGCAACTGGCCGCATACCTGGTCGAGTCCGCGCTACTTTGAAATGCTAGAAACGATCCATGTGTGTAAACCAGCGCAAACTAGCTGCAGCTAATTCGCTGCAACATCAAATATGAAAGCCCGCAATTATATAAAGCTAAGAGAAGACCAACAGAAAGAGAGAAAGAGAGGGAGAGAGAGAGAGGGGAGGGGGACTTTTCGTTTGTTGGAGAGAGAAATGCAATGCAAAACGCAAACAATGTATGCAAATCCCATGTTTTCCGCAGCTAAGCAGCTTCGAAAGTTCATCGATTTCTAAATACACGCCTAATATGAATCTAAACGTAGAGACTAACTGCCGAGCTCGCTGAACTGGAGTGATAAATTAATCCTTTTCCCGATATCTGCGCGAATATATGTTATTCCGCAGAATATTCCATTATTTTTGAAGACCATACCATGTGCTTGAAATAAACGAAATAAAAAATTACCCATTTCTTGATTTCCTAAAATTTAAGATACATAATGGAAGTGTCGTAACATAGGAAATATATAACGAAAAATTTTTGTCAAGTTTACAAATATAAAAATAAGTTTCCTTATATCTATATATTTGTAATTTATCTGTTATACAGATAAATATGATAAAGATGCATACATCTCTGAGCTTTTATTTATTATGTAATAGATACATAATTATCATATTGTACATAATTATCGTACATAATAATCATACATAAAATTTATTTTATTTTATTATTATTATTTCTATTTTATTTTCTTCTATTTTATTATTATTATTGCTATTATATTTCATCATTATATTTTATGTATAATTATAGATAATATTTATAAGTTATAATTATAGATCATTATATTTTTTATTTATAATTAATTTATAAATGAAAGTGTTTGCATATATGTTTCAAAAAATCGCCGTATCTTGACTCAATCTCTACAACATTTGAGGATTGCGAAAGAAGAGAGCGCGAATGCTCTTGTATGAAGTATAGGACAAGGTATATAAATCGCGCGAGCACCATCGTTATGCCGTAATAATCAATACAGTCTCGCGATTGACGACCATGCAACACGCACGTTTTACATGCGAGACGCATTCGAGAACGTGGCGTAACGCACTTCGTCACAAATATATTATCCGTGGACATCAAGATTAACGGTCCAATATCTCTCTTTAAGGAACGACACAATCTGGCAGGGAAAGTCTTGAGAACCAGGCAATCGCGCAATCGTACTAACACGTGGGCCTCTCCGAGATGAAACGCGATCATTCTTTGTCAGTACGACGTGTCGCAGTCACACTGTGAACTACGTTTGATCGATGCGATTCCGCCTTTGGGCGAGAGGGCCACGAGTGGGGAGATAATGAAAACGATCCGTTATATCGCGTACATCGTGCGCATATCCGGGGCGCGACGGTGCTTCCTGTTGATTTTAATAACTGCAAATCTGAGCGATTCCGGTTTTCTACGGAAGCAAATGTCAATCGAAACATGAATACTTTTTCAAACACGTATGTTTAATATTTGAAAATTATAATATGTTCAATTTGTTTCGTTTTTCTCTACATAATAGATTCAAAAATAATCTTTTTTTAATCTTTTGCCATTTTTCATCGAGCCTCCTTCTAACACAAAATAAAAATTGATTAAGTATAAATAGAAACAATTATTTCACATTTTTTTAAATTTTATATATCGCATCGTCGAAAGGTTTCGAGCGCAACAACAAGTAGATTGAAAACACACAACAGAGAGGTAGAATATAAAGCGAATTGCATAAATGTAACACGCAAGAAATCGTAATTCGCACGCGCGACAAGTCTTTCCATAAAAAGAAAAGTTGAAATGTAATAATAGTTTCCACATATTTTCGCGCGTGCGATGCGTGCGTTTCGCGAAACCTCTTTATGGTGAAATTCTTTTGTGCAATTCTTTGTTGGTGACGACACAATGTTGCGGTATAACTGCAACAACAACGATTGCATGCTCTTTATGCGATGCATTACGTGTGACAGATCTATCGTAATCGGGGCGATAAATAATGCGAATCTGCGTGTGCAGCTTTTATGAGGGACATCAGGATTTGCTCCGACTAATTTTTATGTAACATAGAAATTACGTGTGTTCGATCTAGTTTTGCGCCGAAAATAAATCACACTTATCGGCATCGTTACGTTGCGATATAAACTCGCGTTCGTGCTCGCTATAAGGCTTTCGCTATACAGTAATTAGCTAAATTTCACCTCATTTCTTTAGAGGAAATTGCGTTAAATGTAAAAGAAAATAACTTTGTATATATTTTTATATTATATGTATATTATATTATATATATTTTTTATTGAGATCAATAACTATAATTTTTTTATTAGTCACTTATAATAAAATCTCTTTCTTTCTTTTTTTATTTTATAGAGATGTATTCCTTTTTATTTTATTTTTATATAAAATAAAATAGCATTATAATAGGGGTAAATAATTTCGAAATAAATTTTCACTTGACCCCTTTTACCACCGTGTCATTTAAGGAATGATGAACGAAAACATTCGCACAACGCGGCGGCCGTTCTATTCAACGAACATTGTCAAAATGGTCGAAATTACAATACATTAAATGGAATTCCGTGCGCATCGAAACGCGGAAGGACAGACGGAAATACGGTGGTTCAAAGCGACCGCGAACGCCCGAGTATTTGAAAGGCACACATTCTTAGCTGCCGCAATTCAAATATGTCAAATATCTCGTGGCAATGTACGCGAAAGTAAAAATTAAGGGAGGAAAAAGTCGTCGAGTGTTTCTCCGAGAAGGGACGACGCGAACTCTGGGGAAGTTTGATTAAAATATGTCGTGCGGTTTCTCATTTCGCGTTACATCGCGTTTGTTGTTTTCATAATGCGATATCTTTTCTTATGATAAAATTATATGGATATTTAATCCGGAAGATTTTCGCAATAATATAAATTGAATATAGAAATGTCATCTTCGGTAAACCTATTTTAGATGAGCTATAATTTGCAATGAAATTTGAAATAGATAATTCTATTTATAATTTTATGTATCATATAATATAAAGAAAATACATATATTTGAAGAAAATAATAAAATGCATACATATATTCAACATATCAGAATACACACACACACATATATATATATATATATACAGGTGTCCCCAACTACCGCTCCATATTTTAAAGGTAGATTCTCTGGCCAATTTAAAAACGATTTTTCCTCAGCGAAAATGTCAAAGAAGATCATTATTTTTTGCATATTCTCAATGTTTGTCATGATGTATCTTTCTAACTAAGCCTTAAATTAAAATTCTATTAAAGTAAACTCTACCTAAAATTAACTAAAGAATGTGACTTTATTATTTTATTCCCATAAGGCTTAGTTTGCGAAAAACCCTTTATTTTCAATCATTTATAATTCGAAAACTATTAGTGCTTGACATTTTCGCTGAGGAAAAATCGTTTTTTGGCCAGAGAATCTACCTTTAAAATATGGAGCGATAGTTCGGGACACCCTGTATATATATATATATATATTAGAGTGTATGATACATAAAATTATAGATTTTGAATTTGTAAAATTAATAAATTGTCTATAAAATATAATATATATTATAAATATAAATATAAATATAAATTAAAAAGAAATTATTCTCTTATTTTGATAAAATCTCCAATATACATAAAATATATTTAATGGATAAATAAATACTCACGAATAGGGAATTTAAAATATTCGTACAATTAGTTTCATCGTTCTAATTCATATACCACCGATCGAAAATACACCGCGAATTGTTGTTAGGCCTCGACCTATGCCGCAACATGCAGCCGATGTTGCGCTGGACCGATGCGATGTTACAAGCAATCACGCGTATAATTACAGATCGCGGTGAACTAAATTAATCGCAACGCAAACAATGCCGTAGCGCTGTTATCCCCCGCCTGTCAGGATGAACGGCGGGATGATGATCAGCGAGAGAAAGAGGGAGACGGATAAAGAGAGGGAGGAAGGGAGAGAGCGTACGATCGTTAATTTTCACAATAATATTTGGTGAATCAGGGAATTGTCGACGCTGCGCCGCGGCCGATCAATCCTCCGATTACCGGCGCGGCAAGATGTAATTAGTCCTGCGCGAGCCTCAGAATTAGGGCCGTGCAACGTATATAACGTATGAATTTCGGTGGCTGTTAATTTGACCTCCAGGAGAGACAGATCGAACCGATCCCCTCCCGGGGAATGACACTCCGCGCCGGATTATAAATTATTTAATCAAATCGGGGGGCGCGGGGCGGTAAGCGGAAAGAAAATATTTGCTCCATTACGACGGAGGAAGCGGGAAAAAGCAGTAGTAAGAACGGGACGGCTAAGGGGACGGCTAGGTCAGGGCGAGGCGAGGCGAGGTTTTGGCTCGAGGCGGTAATAAGAACGACGGCATAGTTTTAACTTCTCTTTTATGAGCGAGCTTTGTGCGAATGAAGGTACAAATTGCGGAGGCGCGCCTTCGGGGAGACATTGAGACACGCGGCTCTTCCTTCCGCCGGGTGTATCTCCGCCAGGCCACCCTTCCCATCCCGACGCGTACAACCGTTCCTCGCGCGAGCAACTGCTTTGGCGCTCTGTGTCTTGAATTTTCTTAGGAGTCGTTCCCCTCGAGTGAGTCGTGTTCCCGAAATATTCTACCGGTTGCAACAACACTTCTGTCTCGCGATGTAATAATTATTCTCCTAACGCGCCTTGTCCGCCCGTAAAAATGCAAAGCTCGCAATGCGATATTACACGCTCGCTCTTCTCTCGCTGTAAGTCCGTCTACATCGTCTTGCCTTGTTAAGTCGTTCCTTGATTCTCGAATGTGAATTTATTATTTAGTAAACATATGCAAATTCATTAAAAGAAAATCTCTAAAATACTGATATTATTTAAATTCCTTTCTTGAAACTCGACATTATTAGCTTGCAAAAGTAACACACAAATAGAATTATAAAGACGATATATACAGTGGTTTGTTCGCGCTGTCACGTTTTCTCACATGCTGATCGTATTCGGGACGAGACCTTGCGACAGGGAAAAAAAGAGACAGCGCGACAAAAAGAGACACGGCGAGAAAAAAGGAAGGAGCAAGAGCAGAATGTCACGAGAGGATGGAAAAGGGCCAAGAGTCACAGCGCGAGCTGGATTCTTGAAGTGATACGTATGTTATACGTATGTATATACGTTTGTATGTGTATGGAACGGTTCCGAGATGCGTTATCGAATGTTTTATTCATAAGCGTAGAACAAAGCCTGCCTGTTTATCCTGAGGACATCTCGCTGGTCGCGCTGTGTACGCAACGCTACAGCGCTTCCCAGAGCTGCACTTAAAGCTAAGTCGGCTAAGTCGCAGAACACGCCGACTGTTGCACGCATAAGTATGCACTTATCATCGACTTTCCGCATTTTTTTACATGAAGCACGCTGACGTGACTAGAACGACGTTCGCGAGAGAAACATGACGTTTCTAAATATAATTATCTGTGTAATTATACAAAACTACAGTTAATAAATTCTATAAAACTACAGTTAATGACAGACTCAATTATGCTACCGATAAAACGGAGAATTTTTTAAAGAGATATATCTAATGAAAGTTATTTTTTCAACGACAGAATCTCCTCGAAAACCATTTAAGAGTTTTGAATGACAAAAATCGGCGAGATCCGTTGACTCGCTAGCAAAAAGTTGGAAAAATAAGACGCGAGCGAGGGAGATCGACCTACTGTGGCGACCACTTGTGGGTTACCGTGAATTGCCCTAATAAAAACGTTACGCCGCCTCCGCTTTTTTTCGCGTGGGAGTCCCAGAATTGGAGTCGGAATCGCTTCCCTTCCGAAAAGAGACGCCTGCCATATCCGCCGTCCTATCCGCCGACGATCGCACTCGTAGATAAGCGCGGGGACCCGGTAGCCCGGGATATCATCGTCATTTGTATCTTCACGGGTGCATCCCGAGTGCACCGGACGACAATGAATGAAACGGACGACGTCACTTCGATGCCGAAAAAAGGGACCACGGACCTACTCGTGAAAGAAGATAAGACAAATCCTGGTCCTTCCTGGAAAATTGTGAAACACCAGATTCAAGATCCAGATCGGAATAAGAAATTTTTTGAAAATACGTTTTATCGATTATCTTTGTAAAATATAAAGAAATTTTATATGAAGGACAAATTTATATAATTATATTTATTATTGTAATATTAACAGAATAATCTTGATATGATATTATTAATATTCGTATATTCCTAAAAGTGCGAATTACTTTATTGTAACGATGACAAGATCAATTGAAGATCTCTTTGTATCACTTTAAAATACTTGAATCTATGTCAGTTTGGAAAAAACTGTTTTAAATGTTAAAGTTAAAGATCTCGAAAGGAAAGAAGATTGCGCGAGTATTCTGTTTTCTTGAAGGAACCTCGGTCCTCTCGGTCGCGGGCGCGCAGCAGTTCCGTAGGCAAACGTTCCGTTCCCCCTTTGACCTCGTTAATTGTCATATCGCATCTCTCCGAGTCGGAGCTTGGGAGCGGGCAGAGCACGGTACGGGCGTGGGTGGATCGCGATGATTTACGAGGACCGAGGTTCCGGGGCTCAAGCCGGACTCTAGAGACGCCTCGCTGATAGCGTCAGAGCCACATAAGTCATCGAGACTATACCTAGGGCTCTCCCCCTCCCTCCGCCGATTCCCCCGCCGTCTCCCTTCGTTCTTTTCTTCATTCTTTTTCCCGTTCCGGCGAACCCCGCCCGTCTCCCATCCGCGTCCTTGCTCCTCTCTCCTTCGCCTCGTCCTCCCACACCCCATTCAACTCCCGGCGTTCTATTCTTAATCTTCTTTGGACCTCCATTATCGGGACCCGCGCTCCAATTATAACGCCGACGATACAGAGGGAATTATAATTGCTTTTCCCCTCTCGCCGTGTGTCGCCGCACAAAAATGCCTTGCCCTGTCTATGTCGCCGACAACTCGCCACCGATAGTTGCTCTTTTGTACGGGATGGCTTCGTTCTTAATCATTCGTTAATTGATAGAAGAATACAGATTTGGAGCAAAATTTTTCACAGCCTATAAGACGTTTGTCATTATTAATCTCAATTTTTCTATTGTTTATTTATTCCCAAACACACTTAATTATTAACGTTAAGTCTAAAACGTAGAAATGGTACACCGTGTATACCGATTTTGTATGCCAGTAATTGACAAACACTAATGTCCCGTCTAGGATGATTCCGTGAGAAATTGCGAGATGCGCTGGAGCGCATGGGATGAACGTCGGCCGACGTTAACGCCGTTCTTAACATAAACGATGAGCGGCGTTCACGAAATTATGTAATACCATAGATGTTATTTATCGCAAAATAACCCAAAAGAGGAATTAAATGTGTAAAATATATACTAAGAAAGTTATTGTGTTAATTCTAATTTGTATCATACTTTTTTAATTAATATCCTCTCTCTTCCTTTCTCTCTTTTCCTTTTCTTTCTAAATAAAATTAAATTTAAAAATATATAAAATTAAATTTAAAATTAAATTTTAAAATATACACATATTTATCTGTTTTATATATGTGCACTTATAATATCACATATTCGTTTAATATCTTACGATCATTATTTCTATTAGTCTGGAGCCGCTATTAACGGTCGTTTTTTCAAGAAAAGTTTAGTCTAGCGAATAAGTCAAGTGCACGTATCCTCGCACGGTTTGAATTAAGCGTCGTCATTTCCAGTATGTCCCAATTAAGACTGATTTTCTCCGTTTCCTTTCCGGTATTAGTGTCACGGTGAGCGCGCAATCTCGGAATCTACGGTATTGTGCGCCGGTCGTTCGTCCACTTACGATCCACGGCATGAATATTACATGGCTTCTTACCCACCGGAAAGATAATTGTCAAGAGCTCTAAATACGGCTCGTGAAACGGCGAGTGGACAGAAAATGCATAATACATAATGCGACCAAGAAGGCGAAAATTTACGATGCGCACAGCCAGGAACGCGCTAATCTCTCTACCACGTTGCCGGATATACAAGCGAATTAATTCGTCATGACAACCCGATATAGCAATCTGATTCCACCTTACTTTACTTTCCCAACGAAGTTAGACGAGTCGACGTTTGTCAACCGAAGAGAGTCGGTCCGATATGACGTCTTCGCGATATTCTTGCCTCAGTTCCTTCGTAACTTCAAGTTTGCTGCTTTAATTTCCAAGTTTAGGAATAAGGGCGCATTAAAGTCAGCCCGAGTCCGCGGAAACGATACGATCTTGACGGCGCGTCGCCAGATACGGCTATCCGGCTTTTATGGGGTTTTACACATCCTACCGTGTATACGCACGTATATGTTAAACCCTATGACGGGGTATACGCCACGGTGATTTATAAACAGTTTAGGGACGCCTGTCCATCCCCCTCTGCCTGTTTGCCAGCCACAACGACGGGCCGCGCGTATCCTCTTTCCGCTGCCACTGTCCTTAATACAGGCGTGTGGGTCCGTTTTCTGCAGAAACCGAAATGGGTCTAGCCTCGGAGGCACGACTTATTTCCCGGACATAAATCACGAACGGACGTCTTGGCCCGTGCATTGTTACGGCTCTGCTGAAGATGGGCATTATCGACGAGACACGTAATTAAGCCCGGATACCACGGATGGATCGCCCGGTGATTCTTGATGAGAATCCGAAATTTAGTTCGATTCATGAACATTCGCACGCAGCTGAAATTTTCGTTAAACGTTCACCATGTGTGTCCCGAAAAATAATCCAAACGGCTCCTATTATTCCACTTTAGATAACGAAGATAATTAAATGCTTAAATCTTTCGGTTAAATTAAATAAGACGATTTTACGAGTCATTTTTATTTTTTAATTTTGATACGTTTATAATTTTCAAATTTCTGAAATAATTTCAACAATATTAAAATTTAAGAAACGTTGTTTCAGATATTCTTCAGATTTTCGATGGATTTTAGACAGACTAAAAGATTAAGATGGATATACTCGAAGAAGATGATTCATTATACGTACGAGCAGGTGCAAGTAGAATGCAAGCGGATTTATTCTATTCATCGGCACTAACGAGATTTCTAAACAAACACATTCGAAATCAAATATATTTATTTCTCGCCGATTATTCCTTGGCTACCGGATATATTTATTATCTTTTATTGCTATCTTCTCTTTTATAGTCTTCGTCTTCTCTCATTGTTATCACAGCAAATAATATAAAGTGACAAACTTGAGTTTTATATTTAATTAAAACTCACGTTTTATGCGTTATTGTTTGCAATCTGACTATGATGTTGCGTGAATTGTTTTTTTCTTTCTATCATTTTTCTTTGCTGCAATTCAATATCTCGGGGAACCTTTGTGGAACATCAATAAACTGCGTTTCTCTTTCTTCCCTTTATTTATGTCACTCGCGACAAGGTCTTTGCGTGGGAAGAGAAAGAAGAAGAAAAAAAAAGAGAAAGTGTACATCGCAAAGCGCCGCATGTAAATTCCCCGAACCGGAGGAGATTTTTCAATCCGACGAGAGCCCTCGTCGACTGACGAATTGCGAACGCCCTCGCTGTGACAGATGGATCTCAGGGTTACCTGGCCGTCCGCCCCGTCCATCGCGAACTCTCGCCCAACCGCCAATTTTCTCGGACAGCCGCAAAACCGCAGAAATAATAACCACCCCGTTCAACTGGCGCATTAAAATGCGCCAATAACAATCCTTAACGGCCGACCCTGTGATTACCACGCGGATAAATCTCGCCGCGGTAGCCGGGACGATCTAAGCCTATCTCTAGGACCAATTAAGCACGACGGTCATCATCATCGCATTCTCGTCATACATTTTTAATGAATCGATGTTGGTAACGCGAGTGTTGTTAACAGCTTTCTGTCCGATCTTCCGCCGCTTCTTGTTCCGGAATCGTCTCTCTGATAGATATATAATAAATTTCTGTAAACCTTTAATTTCACTTTAATTTCCACGTCGGAGTCTATACACATTTAGAAGCGAATTGTATTCTAATGGCATTCCACAAAGAGTGCTACGAGAGGATTAATTAATAGAAATAAATATCGTGACAATATTGTTTAATAATTTCAATGGAAAATAAATTTCAAGATAAATTTATTAATATTATCCCGCATGATATGCAGATAGATGTCAAATTTATATGAATTTAATAATTCTTCGCTATTGTACTATCGCGCTGTCGGTCCGGAAAAATCGAGTATTAATGATCGCGCGAAGTAAGCAACATTTTTCGCCCGCCCAGCCCCACTTTTCGAACATTACGTATCAATTTTGGACAGGCGCTTTTAGACGATGACCGCGTATGTTACGTATAGCTTCGTCTGGAAAATCGCCGCGTCAGAACGATGGTGGAGAATCGATATTTCGTAATATTAAAACTTGACGGCCCTAAGGAAAGTGGGTTATGCTCTTTTGGCGCCCCTCGACGCCATCGGCCGTCCCTGCTTTATGTCCCAGTGAGGCGTAAGACAAGCGAGTTATGAGGGTCGGCGGACATTAAATGCTTTTAAAATTTAACTTTCGCGTGGGGTTATTGGCGCACCGTGGAGCGAGAGATCCGTGGAAATCTACTTTTTCGTTCGCGGAACAGATACGGATTCTCCCCGGGAGAAATTTACCCTCGTCAAGGATCACCCACATCTTCCTCTCGCTCCCGGAATCCTTCGTAAACTCTCCTTGCTTTAAATTATCGCTTTTTTACACGAGTATATTTGTAACGCGAGATTACAAACTGCTTTAGATTTGCGGTCACCTAATTTACGATAATAAAATTAAACAATTTGCATATACGTATAAAATATAAAATAGAAATTACGATACTCTTCATAGAATCATTATCTCATATTTATATTTTATATATTATATATTTGAGTGTATATGTGTGTATATAATATTATAAATTATTAATTTTTTATAATTAATTTGAAATTAATTTATGTATTTATTATAAATTATTAAAATATTTTATAAAATGAGCTAACAATATTTTGAAATCAATTGAGAAATGCCTTGTAATTTACAATGATTTTATATTGTACATATATATGTTTCTTTTATTTTATCTTCAACTCCAAATAAAAAAAACGTGAATTAAGAATTGTTTAATCTGCATTATTGCCTTTTATCGTTTCTTTCAGCACGTATTAAATTTCTTTTCGATCTTTTGATACATTTAAATATATATCGCTAAAAAATATTGACAGAGAAAAATAAGGATGTCATAAGTTCAAAAAATAGCCCAGCGCTGCATTGATAAAACTACAATCATTTCTAGAATCGTTTCTAGCGTGAAATCAAAGTGGTGGAGATTCTGAATGCATCGCAGCGATGCCGATGCTGCGATCTAATAAAATGCATCAGGCTCCTTTTTGAGGCAACGTTAAATTATAGCTCGGTCGCGCGAACGCCGGCGCGTTGTTATTCTTTCACGCGAGCACAGCTGGACGTCTGTATATCTCTCGCGTTTCAATATATCTCAATTATATCGTAAATAAAATATGACTGCCTAGTTGTGCGTGCGCTTGGTAAATTGGCAGCTGAGGTGTCCGTTAGCGCGAACCTGTTCTTCCTTCCCCTCTTCCTCCTTCCTCTTTTTCGCTTCCCGTCATGTCCCTTTTTCTCGTATATTTTAGGTACCGAGAGTTTGTTTAAACATCAGACTAGCGTATTTCAGTGAGAAACGATATTTATCTCTTTGCAAATTCTAGAGATAATATTCTATTTAACTATTTAATTTAAATTCGAATAATGTAATTTAATTAGGAGAAAAAATATATTTTTGACGACGAATGAATTTGATTTTAAACCTCAATATATGTCAGCATGTCTCATTCCTTTTATTTATTTGCTAACGCTAATTTTCCTATGTTACAAAATAAAATTGTTAATATTTGTCTAGTTTTTATTTTGCATTCAGAATGACGTGTAAGAAAAAGATTCAACGGCAACGCATGTAATTCGTTTTATACAAATCTTCCAATCTTACAAACGTTATGGTGTTACGGAACACAGTTGCGATCCGATGAACATCCGATAAAAATCGGGGGAGAACGACGTGAGGGTCAGGCGAGTCCACGGACACCTGGCGCGTAATAGCTGCATAAATTTCGCGTAATAGACGACGACGCCGAGAGCGCTCGTTGCTTATGCAATCCTCCGAAAAAGAATCGCCGGCTAATCGCCACCGCAGCGAGTCAGTTCGTCACGTAGGTCTCGTGGGGGCTTTCTACAATTTCCCATTGCATCCTGACGCTTTTATCCCAGTAATTGGATCTGAACTGCGGTCCTCATTGCGATGCAATACGTAGTAGCCGTGAGAAGTGCAATTTTAGCGAAGGAAAAAGATTGACGTTCAACTGATTAGATATTGTAAAGGACCCGGCTTTATACTATCTGTCTACAAAAATTAAAGTGAAAATGGAAATGCCATCGATTAAAAGTAGTGATACAGGATTTCACCGAGCAAAAATTATTTTCGCTTACATTTTGCTCTTCTGTTTTGCACTTCATTGATTGTAATGACAGGAAAATTTTATTGAAAATAGTAATAATCGTAGATAATTACAAATAGCTTTTAAAGCTTTTTTAAATTGAGTAATTATTTATATTAACAAACCTCGTCTAATGATTAAACTCTTTATAACTAAACTCTTTATAAAATAAAACTCTTTATAAAATAAAAGAATATTGTTCATACTGTAGGAAAACTGTAATGTAATAGATCTCGATAAAAATTCCCGAAGAGCATATTTCGTAATTTATTTATTTAAGAAGTTGTCAAGTAGAAGAAGAATCGTAGAAACAGAAATCTGAAATAATAAATTATACTTTCGATGTAATCGATTTTTACAAGCAGAAATTATTACTTTAATAATCTTTATAGAATCAAATATAATTTGACCGTGACGCTTTATCTTCTTCTATTTTTCAATTATTTAAATATAATTTAGATTCAAAACGCCCAGCAAAACAATCGAATCATAAATCAAAGTAATTAACATAATGAAGAGTTTCGTTATACATCAATTCTTTAATAAATATATATTATTTAATTAATCTATATAATTTAAAACACTCCTATACACTTTAATATTCCGTGTATATATGTTAAAATATGTAAAATATTTCGGCAATGAATGGACAATGACACGTTAGGCCTTGGCGGCGTATGACGCGCTGTGTTTGTCACGATCTTGATATCATTCGCATAGCAACATTCAGGAATAAGGTGCGAAATATTTCGTATTGTCAAATTTTCTCTCTAATAATAAAACGCAATTGCAACTAATATTGAATCATAATTCGCTATGATAATTATAATTACTACTTGCTAAACTTTTAATTGTAATTATTACGTGATCGGCAGTGCCATGCAAAGTGTCTCACGATCGTTGCGTATATATAACTAATCTTAATTAATCTTGTTTTCGGGAGTAAACGTGAGTGCAAGAAATAGCAAAGAAGAGAAAAAGCAAGTCTGAAAAAGCATTGGGCAACATACGGAGCAACAATAAATAGCGATAAATAATTTATAAATTATTAATTTATATTTATCATTTATATATTGCTTGTTCTTTTTTTATTTTCTCGATAACGATTCTCTCGCTCTCGCTCTCTCATTCTAAATTACCTAAATTATTTAAATTTTTAAATTATATTAATATAACATAAATTTCATTAATATATTGCTTACTATATTGCTGTAAAAAAATTTATCACATATATAACATTATAATATATATAAGATACATTATAAAATATTGAATGAAACAATCATTACAATTGATTGATTCCTTCAACAAGATTTCACTGATACACAGTGTTATAATTGAGGTCATTAGCGATTATTCCATTTTCAACGATAATCCTGTTTAAGAGAATAAAATTTTCGCTCGCGTATTGTGCCGGTGCAGTGCAGAATGCAGTCGACGCTCGCGAAACGATTAATTTACGAGTAATACACCTCTCCCTTATACGTATATCCCCGCCCGGGCATACTTTCACGGGATATCGCGAGGCGCATTTATGTAGTCTCGGCGTTTCAATATAAGGGCGCAGCCCATTCGCCGGAGTAAGACGAAAGTTCCGCTTCATTTTGTCCTAAAGCGACAAGCTTTAATATTCTCGGCTCGTCGTCGTCGGTTTCGGTCGTCGACGGTGTTGCTTCCATCCCCGATGCGCCCCCGGAGCTCAACTTTTCCTCCTTCCCTCTCCCTCCCTCCCTCCCCTCGTCACCATTTTGCTCTTTCTTCTTGCCTCTTCTCATCTCGCTCCCGCGAGGTGAAACTTTAATACAATTTCATTTGCCTCTCGCTGACAAACTCTCCCACCCCTGTCGTAACTTCCCTCTCCGTCGTTTTCTTTACTGCCTCCCGAAGGCGGACTATTTATAACCGTAACCCTCCATCGCGTCCCCCTCCCCATTCCCCTCGTCCATGCGCGAAACGTTTTGTTCTCTCGCCCGGCGAGAAGAGCGAGGCGCGAGAAGAAACCCGTATCGTCTTTAGCACATTAATAACTTGGCGCGTCGGCTAAAATATGTGAGACTTCCTAAACACGATCGAATCTGCTCTCGTGAAATATTAACGAGCGAGCGTCTGCAGTACGCTACGCGATATCACACCCGAAAATCGTGTTAGCATTTGCAAAAAAATCATATTTTACCCGTTAGACTCTTTATATACCAATTGTACTGATTTTATGTAGATTAAAGAGCGAGATTTTTTTTTTTTTAGAAATTCTCCGAATAATTATAAAAGGAAAGAGAGCCGATAATTGAATTAAATTTAGACGGCATGGAGAACGAAGAGACAATTCGTCGGTCGTGTGAATAATGCAAGCGGACAGGGAGAGAAGAGAAGAGGAGAGGAGAGAAGTAGTTGCAGCGGCGAGAGCGACATTACTCGCGCTGTTTCCCGAAGGAAATTAGGAAACGCGAAGTAAACACAGGAGCCGCGCGTGTATCCCCCTATCTCCTACCTGCCTACGGTGCTACACCCGCGCCAAGTCACAAATGTAATATTCACGGAATAATATGGCCGACGCCGACGCTTTAACGCTTCATTTTTCCGCGCACCCCTTCGCCCTTCACTCCCTATCCACCCCATCCTCTCTCGACGCGCTAAATAAAATTCGCGGGCCCGAGAATAGCGCGACTCGGAATTGGAGTCCGTGGATGGAAATCCGGATTGCGTGCGCGAACGCGACCCTCGTCTCGGATTCTCCACTCCCCTTTCCCTCCTCCATCTTTTTCTCATGCAAATCGCGCCGTCCCGTGTCCTCAAAACAATGGCCTTGGGCAAGATGCGCGTCGCGCCGACCGATTTGTCGCTCCTCGCGCGATGCATATCTGCGTATCTGCTCACGCACTCACATACTCGGGCATAACGCGGGGGTCGTTAATGTGGATATGCGGGGGTCTGATTACGCATAAACTCGCTTGGGTCCTATCTCCCCGCATCGCGCAGTATAAAACCTGATACGACCGCGCGGCAGTTATGTATATCCGTCAAGAAGTTCACAAAGACGCGAACCGACGTCTCGATTCTTTTTAACGGTAGATAAGATTGTCCCGGGACGACCCGCGACCACCTTCCTCCTCCTGGAACCGCTTCTGGAAGTCGATCCACTTGAAAAAAAAAAAAAGAAGAAAAAGAAACGCTATACACACGCGAATACGTGAGAACGTTCGCAAATGTATGCACGACGTGCGTTACGCGAGTAATATGTTCTAGCTTATGTAAATTTTTACGTCAGAGCGCGATGCTATCTCATTTCCTAAAATTTATCCATGCGATTTCTGAAAGTAGCACGCATATGTAACAACATGTTTATATATATATATCTGTTTTTAAAATACATATAACGGCGCATCTCTAGCAAAAATATTGCACTCTAATAGATTTATTCTTGATAGAATATTTATATTTTTTCCCAACTTTGAGTTGCCTTTTTAAGATTATAGATATAAAGAGAGCACTGATTCGTGTCCGTTCAATTTATATAATAATAATTTATATAATAGTAGTTCATTTCTAGATCTCTATTTTTTTATACAGTGTCACTTTCGATCATTCGGAAACGCGGACATCACGACTGGATTCTAATAGGAAGCACAAAAAAGATCGGCTGGCGTTGCGCGAATACAATATACAATATACAGAGTTCCGTCATCGGGGGATTCTTCGGCAATTTATTTTTTGCTCGCAAATCATTTTGCCCATTAGCCCGCGTAGGACGATATATCGGGCGCGACCGGTGGGAGGAGATCGTGGTAGGGCAAAACGAGCGAAAAAGAGACAAGGAGAAAAAAATAAAGGGAAAGATAGAGAGAGAGAGAGAAAGAGGGACGAGATGGCGGGAGGAGGTAGGTGATGGTAGGAGGAAGGGTAATCCTTTTGCTGATGTGTGTTACGAGGTCCACCCGCCCGCGCACTCATCATCACCGAGATAATGGAGTGGGCGGTTCGCGGAGGAGAGATGCTGGATGGTTCGGGGTCCAGTCCACCGAGGCTCGCAACAAAAACCGCCACTCAACGACCCTGCCCGGAGTTGCACGACCATAAAATCATCCTAGTTCTCTCTGCCACCCCGCCTGGCCCTTCCTCACCCCCGCGTCACCACTCTCTCTTTCTCTCTCTCTCTCTCTCTCTCTCTCTCTCTCTTTCTCTCTCGTGGCTGCTCCACCCGCGAGCTCGTAACGAACGACGCGAACGAGCGCGACGTAACAACGATTACCAACCTGCCGTGCGTTCCGAAAGCAAAGCTCGCAAATCTACCACGACGTCCTACAAACGACTCCGGCAAATGATGGTCGGCGTAATCGACCGGCCGGACTCTGCGACTGCCTCTCTAATGCTCTTCTTGCGCGTCGCTGAGAAATAATGCGCACGATCGAGTAATGCTCTCGGAGAATTGACGATACAATCAGAATACGGAGAATCCGAGTTCCTGATAATTCATCCATTGATATTTTGTCGATATTCTTTTCAAATTCTCTTTTATAAAAATGAAGAGAATCAATGGATCCGTTTTCAATGGATCGTCCAAATGAATAAGAATACGAATTTTTGAATAATTTTTTTACAGAATTCTGGAATTTATGATCTCTGGAATTTTTTAATCATTTTAATATGATATAAAAAGAAAATATACTTTATAAATCCTATAATAATAATAGCAGAAATTACACATATTAGGAGAGCTTATTATAACTTGGACAATAGTTGAAAAATTATAAAAACTGTCATAAGCGAGATTATTTAAGGCATTACTATAGATGAACTTCGTCTGTGCATCAAGATCGCAATGTTAAAAATGTGATATGAGAAGCTAAAATGCACATCAGTGACAAAGTTGAATTAATGCATATTTAGATCTAGCAACACGATGTGAAACTCCTTATCATTTTTACATCAATCTCAAAGTGTGGACAAAGTTCATCCACCTTCACGGAGGTAAAGCCGTCTATATTTATCGGCGACAAGCGACTTCTGGCACATCCCCATCTCGCCAATCGGGGATGTTCATTGGCTCGAAAATTTTAATAACCCGAGCGACGATAGGCCAGAGGAGTACGCATGTCCAGGCGTGTGTCACCCTCGCGACACGCACTCGTGGTGACACATTCGCCCTCCCGCTGACGCCCTCTCTCCCTCAGCCCGATATTCGTGTCTCTTGATAGGGAGGACCCGACTCAACCCTGTCGCGCGTGCGCCGGCTGCTTCAAGAAAGTCAAAGGTAGCAAGGGTGCACTCTGGAGAACATCCAAGATGATTGAATTAACTTTCATCAACGATTTCTGCTAATGTTGGAAGCGATGATTTGCGTTAGGCACACGGTTGAAACATCGTAGTTGTTCACATGATGATGAGACAAAAGCATTGTAAGTCTCGTGTATAATGATTAGAAATTAAAAATTGTTAGTGTCTTGTGCATGAAATGATGATAATTTAAAATATTAATTCTCTTATACAATCTATTTCACAAAACAGTTAAAACTATTATTATCTATACATATAAATAATATGAAATATAGTAAGCATGAGAGAGCTATAATCAAACTAAAATAGGCACATCACTTATCTCTTGTACTTTTTAGATCTTCGACAATCAACCCGCTATATATTTGATATTCTTATCATTATATATCAAATTAAATATATAAGAGAGACAAATAAGTCACATTCAAGACGCAAAGAGACGATGGAGGAAAGGCGGAAAGAAACGGGAGGAGGAGAGGCCGGGGCGATAAATCGCACGGACAAAAGGAAAATACGGCGCGGCCCGGCGGTCCGAGTCTGAAAAACGAGGAAGACGAAGGATCCTCGCCGAGGACGGATGAGGTGACCCGGGCGAAGAGAGAGGCACTCCACAGGAGAGAGTCCAACGTGGTAGTCTCTCTTGGATCGATACGAACGGCGCGCGGCTGTGTCCCCGTCTGCCATTGGTCATAGCAAAACCTAGACGTGCCCGGTTTTCTCCTATCCTCCCGCCCGCCACCCCCTCGCCACTCTCCTCGTTCCACCCTCCGTCTCACCCGCCGTCCTCCGTCCGCCTTGTCCTCTCTTCGCTCTCTTCCGTCCGTCCACCCCCTCTGGATTCCTCTCTGTCTATATCCACCCGGCCGGCTAGCTCTGGCTTGGCTCCCCGAGACTCTCTCACCCTGCCTCTTTTAACTGCCGCCTCGCATCCCCCGCTTCCTCCCCCTCCCCCTTCCCTCCTCTGCTCTCCTCCTCCGCCGTTACTTCCTTTTTCCTCGCTTTTTGCGCAACACACGTCTCCACCGCTGCGCGCTATCACTATCGCGAGTATCGACTGCCCGCTCCTTCAATTTTAGACACCGCTAGACGCTAGAGCCTCGCGTCCGCGCGAATCCGACCGCCATCGCCGAGCATCGGCCTGAGCTGAATTTTGATCCGCCGTAAGGCTCCCTTGTCCGCATTTCCCGCTTGCTATTTTAAACGCGCAAGTTTGAATTTTTCACGTGTTTTTTACCTTTATCACAAACATTGGACTCGCGTTGTAAATTATTTCGCATAATTTTCAAGCATTCGCGAAATTATACCTTTACCTAAACGTACCGTTTTTTTTTTGTAATATATTATCTTATAATCTTTCATTTATCGAAATATATATACTTCTTAATGTTCATAGATCTAAAGAGTGCTATTCATTTCGAAGGATAAAAGTGACGAGGAACTAAATCTATCGTGACTCAGGCTTTATTCATATACTTCATCGTCTACTCGACTACTAACGACAGAGTACCCGCTAGTCCACACCGCGCGATGATCCTCATTACGATCTCATTATTATCACCGCGATAATTATACGGAATAGCAAAGACTTCCTACGCGGCGGCTCGGCTCCTCGATGCAAATTCTAATGATGCTTCGTAGGCGAATACATACGAGGATGTGGAGGAAAAGAGAAAGGAATAAAAGGAGGTAGAAAGAGAGAGAGAGAGAGAGAGAGACGAAGAAAAGTAGAATACACGTGGAGAGACCGTGGAGAACGCGAATTACGTTATTGCGTCCTCGATATCTCTCTCGTGACGATGGTGAACGGAATAATCCCACGGTGACTGTCAACATGCGACACTGAAGGCAGCGAACAACACGTCGTAGTATATGTATGTGGCCGTGCGTCTCTAGTCTCTCATATATAACCCCGGTCGGAAATGGTTGCTGAATATGGATGAGTCGAGCGGAGAGCGGACACACTCTCATGCTCACGACTCGGGGACATAATTGCCTTAATTAACGCTAATATGTTAAATCGCGACGGTTTCCTCTGTCCATCGCCGCGCTAAGCACGCAGACTCGCGCCTCGATTAATCGCGAAAGAGCGCTGCGCTTTCGTATATATGTACGAGTACAATGTCACTATACCGGGTAAACAAGCGCGTATCCGACACGAAGGTTGCTTTTCATTTTAATTTATGTCTAACTGCATGTTAGACAATCACGGATGCCGCGCGATGCACGGCAGCGTGTGTTCCGTGATCGTATAATTAATTCTCCTCAATTATGGACTTGATTTTCTTATTGTTAGAGGGCTCGTCTTATAACGCGTACGAAGCTAAGCGTTCTAATATAAAATGACTCTCCTAAACATTATGTAATGCAGAAACAAAGTAATTAAATTATCTTTGTTAGCCGGTAAGGGATCTTATGAGAAATCATGCAATCTTACCAGATGCATTCCTAATTGAGAAAGGTCTTTTTTGAGTGATAAAATTAATGATACAAGCTACAATATAATAAAACAAATGCAATGTTTTTACTTTAATATTACTTTTTATCAGAGTATGAAATTACTCTAATATCTATAATTTATCTATAATATAATAATATATATTATTATATTATACAGAAAGCGAGAGGAAGAGAAAGATTATTATTATATATATAAATTATGCATCTTATATATCAAATTCCTGAAATATTAATTAAATTTGATTTCTCGTAATTAGATGTATATTAATAATTGCGTGATTAGAAAATCTCGCAATTTTATGTAAAATTGCAACAAGTTCTTTCACGTTCATGTGCAAACGGCAGGAATTGATGAATACGAAATAAACAAGCGGATGGGAGCGGAGAGTTGATCATGAACTTTTTTTGTCGCGGATGCATCGACCTTAGAGATGCGCTATTCTTTTACGAGGCATTATACAAATTTCGCATTACACGCAATTTCAATGTATCGCGCAAATGATGGAAGACGACGGATAACGACACGATTCAGGAGACTATTCGCGAAACGAAGAGCACTTAGTTTTCTCAGATCTGCGGATAAAAATCGCTTCTATCTCGCCGCGCCGTTGTAATTCTACGTCCCGGTGTTAACGCACGCGGTAACTCACGGACTTAATTTCCGTTTTGCGAGTAAAAATAACAGGAAACGAGGCACAGCCGTATACATCGAGCGAACATTGTAACCGTAACGCCGCGCTCCTTTTTTTCCGCGTGCGATCTTTAATGAAAGCGCGACGTAAAGTCATAGTCAGAAGTACCGCAAGCAATCTGTGTTTTTTAACGAGAAAGGATAACTAGTACATGTCATGAAACTCGCCTGAAGTGAATATGATCTTCTTAAATCATTAATAATGCAATAGTAAATAATACAATGGACTGAAATAATTTTTCAAGCGTATATTATTTTATATTATCGGCAAAAATTATATTGTTCGTTCAAGTATTACGAAAATTTGATAACATTTTTTCCATCAAAAAGAAATTTATTTTTGACTACATGAAAGAAACTTTACGTGAAATTTTTTTCGATAATGATATCAAAAATTCTAATAACATTGATTATATAATACATAGATATGTGTATATTCTTCTGCATCTGCTTGTAAATAATACAACAGATTAATAATCTTTCAGCAGTACATGATTAGCAAAAAATTACTATTCTCGAATATTACGAAATTGATAAAATTTTGTCTATCAAGGAGAGATTTTATCTTCGGACTTAGATAAACTTCATGTTTTTTCTTCGCAATGAGACCGTCAAAAATGTTAATAATATTAATTATATAGCCTCCTGAATCTGCTTATGCACAGCGGACGACCAGGTCAGTCGAATCGAACGGCCGCGACGCGACATCCTTCGGGGTAGCGAGGCGTGTGAGGCCACGAAGGGTAAGGAACGCGCGCCGACAGAAGACGACGACTCTTCTCCAGGGTGCCCCGAGCCGAGCAGCGTCGGAGAATGCAGATACATAAATTCATGAGCGGTAGTAACAGCCAACACAGTGACGCCACGCTAGCTTCCGTGCGGTGTGGCGGCAATCGTATTCATGAACCCGACACGGTAATTAGGGACACTAGCTCGCCTCGCAAGCGGAAGTCGCCGCGGAGAATCCTCCCTCCGCCTCCTCCCTGGAATATCGCCGGAAATACTTATGCATTCCGTTCGTTTCGTAAGGAAACGCGGGGATTCCGAATCGACGGTGGCGGCGGGGATTCCGTCTCGGCGGTGCAGGTTCGATAAACCCTTGCCGGCACGACAGGCTCGAGAGCAAAAAGTGTAACGTGCAACGAGCACGAAGCTCACAAAGGGACAAAAAACGAGCCGGCAAAATTTCATCTCGAGTAAACATTTTATTAAGTTAATACATCTGCCATCTTCTCTTTCTCTTTATTTTTTTTTGTATATAAATATTTCATAAATCATTGTTATATATTTGTCATATATAACAATTTCTCGTAATTGACGTGAAGCGCAAAATCGCGACACGATTTACTCGCATCCCGTTTGTTTCGTGTTAAAGAAAGTACGTCTTTTATTATTTTCGCGATCGAACACACACAAAATCTCTCTCTCTCTTTCTCTCTCTCTCTCTCTCTCGCGGTGAGAGATGTATAGAGTGTATTATATGGGTAGAAGCCAATTATTCGTGCGTCCAATCCTGAAGGCAGTGATAACTCCGGGCGGCGCATAATTTTGAGCACCACGAGCCGCGGCAGTACGTAACTCTGCCAGACTTATAATGAAGATATAACCGAGCCGACCGAGTCGAGACATCTTTACGTCCGGGAAGAGCGCCTTGGCTTGTTACTCGCTTATGGTACGCGGGACTATGATATGCTGTCTTTTCTTCTCTCTTTCTTTCTTTTTCTCTCTCTGCTATGCTTTCCAGTCTGTCTCTCTCCCACGAGTCATCGCGTCGGATTATTAATCAAAGACCACGAGCAATAACGACCATCGCGAGACCATTTAAATGCTTGTCCACGACAATCCACCAGTCGGAGATTATGCTCATCGATACTTGTCGTCGCGCTATCCGCGCTTGTTAAGGCTGTACTCGACGCAAGTGATTAGAATCGCTAATAGAATATTATTTATTATTTATTTTGTTAAATATTTTGTTTAAGTAAAATAAAAATTTAATATAGATTTATTAAAAATGAAAATTTAATATAGATTTATTTTGTTTAAGTAAAATGAAATAAAAAATTTAATATAGATTTAAATAAAAATATATAGAATTAATAAAAACCTAAGTCATAGTGCTTTTAAAGATAAAAATTCTAATAAAATTTAGAATGATAATTATTATATCTAAAATTATATGACCTAAATATAGTAAGTAAAAAATGACAGATCGCGAACCGCATTATTAGAATGTAAAGTTTTCTTCTTTAACGGAAAATTATATTGAAACCAAATGGATTTAATCGATGAAAATTCGCGTTACGTTATTTGATATTACACATGTATACAAAGTATTTAGGAAAAAAAATATCGCGGCCTCCCTTTATCCACGTCCCTGCGGCGAGCAAATGTTACGCGATACCCCGCATAACCATTCCAGGGCGCCGTCGACAGATTTTCATTTACGGATTGCAGCGTTATATGGGGATTTAAAACCGATGCGGTATCAGTTTGGCGCGCACGCATCACGGGCTTGAATCATTCGCGGTGTTCATTTCGATTCGCCTCTAATTGAATGTTGTTGAATATTGGCAAGTTAAATAATTGTCTTTGGAAAACTGAACCAGCACGCCTGTTAATCAGCTTCGCTTGGTATGATTGAACGCTTCCCGTTCACGAAATGAAACCATTTTGTACTTTGTGCGCTCCGCGAATAAACTATATATCGGACATAATAGAGATTATCAAAATTAGAGATAGGCGGACGTGATCTAACAGATTTTTGTCAATTCCAGAGCAATAGAAAAAAATTGTGGAAAAAGATACATAGATATTTTATTTTAAATTCTTCATTAAATGAAATATATAGGAATAAAAAATTATATAATCATGTTAAAATGGGAAATAACTTCCCTAAGTGTCATGATGCGATATCTCGATTGTTCGTGTACAGATGGACAATTTTATGTTTTTTTATTATTTTTCACAGAGATAGACGGACGTGATCTAACAGATTTTTGTCAATTCCAGAGCAATAGAAAAAAATTGTGGAAAAAGATACATAGATATTTTATTTTAAATTCTTCATTAAATGAAACATATAGGAATAAAAAATTATATAATCATGTTAAAATGGGAAATAACTTCCCTAAGTGTCATGATGCGATATCTCGATTGTTCGTGTACAGATGGACAATTTTACGTTTTTTATTATTTTTCACAGAGATAGACGGACGTGATCTAACAGATTTTTGTCAATTCCAGAGCAGTAGAAAAAAATTGTGGAAAAAGATGCATAGATATTTTATTTTAAATTCTTCATTAAATGAAACATATAGGAATAAAAAATTATATAATCATGTTAAAATGGGAAATAACTTCCCTAAGTGTCATGATGCAATATCTCGATTGTTCGTGTACAGATGGACAATTTTACGTTTTTTTATTATTTTTCACAGAGATAGACGGACGTGATCTAACAGATTTTTGTCAATTCCAGAGCAGTAGAAAAAATTGTGGAAAAAGATGCATAGATATTTTATTTTAAATTCTTCATTAAATGAAACATATAGGAATAAAAAATTATACAATCATGTTAAAATGGGAAATAACTTCCCTAAGTGTCATGATGCGATATCTCGATTGTTCGTGTACAGATGGACAATTTTACGTTTTTTATTATTTTTCACAGAGATAGACGGACGTGATCTAACAGATTTTTGTCAATTCCAGAGCAGTAGAAAAAAATTGTGGAAAAAGATGCATAGATATTTTATTTTAAATTCTTCATTAAATGAAATATATAGGAATAAAAAATTATATAATCATGTTAAAATGGGAAATAACTTCCCTAAGTGTCATGATGCGATATCTCGATTGTTCGTGTACAGATGGACAATTTTACGTTTTTTTATTATTTTTCACAGAGATAGACGGACGTGATCTAACAGATTTTTGTCAATTCCAGAGCAGTAGAAAAAATTGTGGAAAAAGATGCATAGATATTTTATTTTAAATTCTTCATTAAATGAAATATATAGGAATAAAAAATTATATAATCATGTTAAAATGGGAAATAACTTCCCTAAGTGTCATGATGCGATATCTCGATTGTTCGTGTACAGATGGACAATTTTACGTTTTTTTATTATTTTTCACAGAGATAGACGGACGTGATCTAACAGATTTTTGTCAATTCCAGAGCAGTAGAAAAAAATTGTGGAAAAAGATGCATAGATATTTTATTTTAAATTCTTCATTAAATGAAACATATAGGAATAAAAAATTATACAATCATGTTAAAATGGGAAATAACTTCCCTAAGTGTCATGATGCGATATCTCGATTGTTCGTGTACAGATGGACAATTTTACGTTTTTTATTATTTTTCACAGAGATAGACGGACGTGATCTAACAGATTTTTGTCAATTCCAGAGCAGTAGAAAAAATTGTGGAAAAAGATGCATAGATATTTTATTTTAAATTCTTCATTAAATGAAACATATAGGAATAAAAAATTATATAATCATGTTAAAATGGGAAATAACTTCCCTAAGTGTCATGATGCGATATCTCGATTGTTCATGTACAGATGGACAATTTTACGTTTTTTTTATTATTTTTCACAGCTCGATCGTGCGATGTGAGCCGTTGTTACATGAACCGATAAAGCTCGAAAATTGACCGGTCTAAATAGGCCGTAATATCATTAAAGCGAACGAAGACCGCGCGAGAAAGTATGAGAACGCTTCGGCGATGTAATACG
The DNA here is from genome assembly GCA_030586385.1 of Camponotus fellah. Classification (NCBI taxonomy): domain Eukaryota; kingdom Metazoa; phylum Arthropoda; class Insecta; order Hymenoptera; family Formicidae; genus Camponotus; species Camponotus fellah. The sequence continues at coordinate 2,323,081 of JAPIVC010001004.1, forward strand.
CGCCGGCTCCACGCGACCTGGGCTTAATCGAACCACTCGAAAGGCCCCAGTCCGTAAGTGCTCCGAGACGAGGAAGTCCAACAAGCGCCACGCCCGCATTCAGGCCGGGCAAGGGAGATGAGGGAGAGAGAGAGAGGAAAAAAAAGAAGAGCAAGCGAGAGATCCGCATTATAATCCTATTACAGATTTACTTCTTTTGTAGCGCATTTAAATCCACCATCCGTATCCATCGCCAATTCCTGCCACCGTCACCACTCGTGTGTGTGTGTGTGTGTGTGTGTGTATGTGTGTGTGTGTGTGTGTATGTGTGTGCGCGCCTTTCACGCGGTTGCAGAAGGCTTCTTCCTGCCTCTTCGTCGGCTTCTTCTTCCGCTCGTCTCCCTCTCCCTTCTTCCTGTCTCTCTTCCTCTCTCCTTCCTTATCCCGCTAACCCCCTGTTCCTCACCCTCTTCCCCGTCGTCCTCTTTCGTTTCGCTCTTCCTCCTCCTTCTTCTCTCTACACCGGCACTACGGCCAGCAGCCTGCCCTGACGGCTGCGCGTAAAATTGGCCGGAACGCATTTTTCCATTAGGCCGGTACCCGAGCCACGTTACAAATTATAGGTGTACTCTTATTGGAGAGCCCGATGAAACGAGGGAACCGATGCGCACTCGGCGTTTTCCTCCCTCCGAGTCGATGAGTCGGGCGACTCTCCGAATGAACGGGCGACGAACGGACGGATGGACGGACGGACGGACGGACGGATGGACGGTGGTCGATGGTCGATGGTCGGTGGTCGGCGGTATAAGCCGCAAATAACGCGGCTCACGCGGGGTGATTTTATAAACGTTTAACTGTTATTGCGCCAGAGATTGAAACCGATCTGATTTACTAATTGTGAGTTCAAATTTCGATATACCCGTGCAAAAAACAAAGAGGTTTTAATAAACAAAGTCCGAGATTTTTTAATATCTTTTTTCAAAATAAAATGGCGTTTCTCAATCGATGAAAGAGAAATTATTTACGCATCGCGAGCAACATTAGTCGTATACAATATCCCTCTCGCTTCTTTTCGGTTTGAGGTTTAATGCGATCAATTTAAAATCGATTAATTTTAAGCAGGAAAATTCAACCGTGTCTTTCTCTCCGCAACTATTTGACGTTAAATATTAAACATCCTTGCTCCCTCCGGGGTCGAACGAATACCGCTTAAATAAATGCAGCGAGAACGTGGAAAAGCGGCAAATGCGATTTTAATGTCTAGTCACAAGGCCCACCCGTGTTTTCCGCGGGTGTGTCCTTAACGATCTCGTCGAATGCCTCGCGGGTAATTTCATCATTTCGCGTCGCATTAACCCTAGAGTACCTGGCTGAAATGCCCACTAAAGCGCGATTGAACTTAGATGCGCGTATATTTTCCAAGCGGTATACATTTTTTTAAAATGTGTGACAGTCGAAGAATTCGATTTTTAGTAGACTTTTAGTCTACGATACGCACGCAAAACATATATTCAAAGATTTTAATTATTTAAAAATCTCTTATATAATTAAATATGAAGTACGGGGAATTTTATGTAGATTTAAAAAAAAAGTAAGCAAGCCTGATACGATCTTAAAATGATTATGAGACGAAGCGACGTCGTTTCCAAATGAACCAAAATGTGGCTTGCGTCGTTCGCATTAACGACGGACTTTTCTCCCTGGCTTTCTCTTTAATGTCGAACGACCAGCTTCTTCCGCGCTCTTTCTTTTCGCGGCGAAGAGGGAGACACGGAGCTATCCGCCACCCCATTCGAGGCTAAAAGGATTCGGCAATAAACAACGGTGAGTCTCAAAATTAGGCGTGGGTCGCAATTTATATCAAAACCCCCGCGGTGGTAAACTCATCGACCTCACCCTCGTCGAAAGTCGGGTACACGGGGTGAGTAGCCAATGGATTAGCGATGTTAAGGCGGGAGAAAAAGGCGAGAGCGTAGGATTTTTCTCTGCGCTGCTCTCTTCCGATTATCACAGTGTTCTTTTAATTTTGATAACCACCGATCGTAAATATCATCGCTGACATTTGCTGCGTTTCTCGAAGAAACCAAGAACTCAAGCTATTCTTTGGACAATAATAAAAGTTGCTTGATTGAAAAATTGTCCTAAAGATGCCGAATACTTTAAAGTTATGTAGAAATAATTTATAAAAGATTTATACTTTTTTCTCTCTCGATAAGAATATCTTAAAATACAAAAGAATCAATTGTCCTCATCTTTGTCGCGAAAGAAGAGCTCAATACTCGGATCGAGGATGAATATCGAGACGTGACTATGGATGCGCAAGATTATCGTGGGCAAGTATATCTAATTACCCGTGGCGTTTACGTCAACGTTTATCGTGATTTACGGCAAAATTGTAACGACGACCTTCGACTGAGGTGAACGGGTTCAGAGAGATAGAGAAAGAGCGGAGAAACCTTTAAGCGAGTGGTTCGCGGCTAAAAACTCCAAAGGATTCGGTCATTTATCACGGCAGGCGCTGCCTGCGGGAATGAGTAGAGGAGGGATACAATTCGCCGGACAGACTAATCGCGGACTAACTATCCACATATTATCCACAATAATTCCACGTTACCGGGAGGAAGAAGTGGCCTGACGACCCCCGGCCGTTCTTGCGTATCAAGACCGAGCGACGACGAAACGCTTCTTCACGTTTCGCTTCTTGACTTTTGACAATCCTTGTCACGCCCGAAAATACGCCTCGGTCTCACCGTGTAAAAGTTGACAGTACATCAGAATAAATTACACTGTGTATGTGTGCTTGATGTCAGAGATAATCAACATGTTTTCTTAATTATTTCGGATATTTTTAAAGAACCCCGCTAAATTCGCGTTGAATTTTAGATATAAAATTCACGCAAAACAAATACAAATAATTAAATTGTCCGGAAAGAATATATGATAGGAATAGTTTAAGAGTAAAATTTGAAAACTTATATTTTTCCATATATATATATTAAAAGATATAATATGTTAAGTTTCATCCTTGAGCATTAAATGTCATAAACATGACATGACGCATATATATGTGTGTGTGTACTAGATACTACTTAAGAACGCTACTAATTAAGTTATAGTTATAATTAAGTCATAATTAAGTTAGATTCTTTTTATCAATCTTAGAAATCAATTTTTACTCATTAAGAGTTAAATTTTCATGTTCTTCGCAAATTAAAGCGACAATATTGCAGCAATTTTTGTCGCTCGAAAGAGTTTGAAGAACAATTGCATCGACATGGACTATAAACTCGCGCGAAAAGTATTTTTATGTCGGTCGCGCCAGGCGGTTCGCGGTCTGTGTAAATATATCGAACGGTCGGCTACAATTTTGAGGTTTGTCGCGCGTAAATAAAGTGAGCTCGACCGTGGAAATTAATTAGTGTACCAAAGGGCAAAATATAGGGAAAATTGGGAACGCTCACTTTGCAATTTAATTGGATATTCATTTAACCATGCCTATGCCGCGTATAAGATTTGCATAATAGCGCCCGGTACTAATTAGCGCGCTAGCGAGCACATGTAAAGCAATTTATTAAATAACTATGTAATTCGCGGCGCGAATTGCGGAATTATAAGTTTTTGTTTTCTCACCGCGTAATTTATTCATGCAAGTACGAACATTTAACGATTATCTGATTTTTGCCTGTAAATTCGCGGAAATTAGCGAGGGTATAACGGAAAAACAAACATTTTCTCAAATTTAGAATAATATAAAAGACAATAATAAATGCGAAGGCATTAAAAAAATATGTGACATTATTTTCCGCACAGATGTTTATTTTTGAAAAGAGAAATATTCGTCTCATTTTTTGAAGCGTTTCAGAATGGTGCAAATAACAGATGTGAGTTATGATAAAATCCTATAATATTATGATAAAATTCCGAAAATAACAATTTAATATCATTAAAGCTTATTTCATGCCAATAAATTTGCGAATATCGAAAGCGCGATAAAAGACCGTCACGAGCATGTACGAAGCCGTGATTACGTCGGACGACAATTGGGACATATGGAGGATCATTGAGGGAGTACGTGTTAGGGCACACATAAAACGCCTTCAAATTATAGTGTGGGCCAAGGCCCATCCATCACAAGTGGGCCCATGGGACTTACGGTCCCAGTGCGCCGCCCCAACGTTTAGGTCGTTAGCAATTTCCTGCACAGGACTATTTTCAAACCCAAATTCCATATGGCCCGATAATACCCGATAATGCCGCTGGTCTCGAAAAGGCCGATGCGACGATTTTTTCTTTAACAATGCGACGACGAAGAAACCTTGATGGTGATGTCAAGTTTTCAACGAATTGAAATCTAACATATTTCTCCTGATCGCGTAATTAACAACTTAAAAATTGACATCACTAGAAGATAAATTTTTCTTTGAAAATATTAGTAAAATTTAAATGTATTTTAATAAAGTCGGATATACACAGTTTTAAATATATTTCATTGTAATTAAATAATTTATTAAATAAACTCTATAATTATTATAGATAAATAAAAGATTCACTCTAAAAAATTTAATTTTATTTATCAAGAATATTTCATGAATTTATCAAACAAAATGCTAAGACACAAGTGCAGTCTCAATTTTATTAATTTATTTATCAATAATATTCGTGCTTTATCAACGCTTTACAGATGGCAATAGCGTACAGACCATATTCTACAGCTTTTAGCTCTCGCGGTAACAAGCTGTTCTGTAAAAGGTGTGCAACTGTAGATAAGCCATGTCCAACAGGTAAATGGCGAGAACCAAAAGATGAAAATTTGTTTGATATCTTTCGAATTGTACCGTCGCGCGTAACATTTATATTCGCTGAGAAAATGATGTAACAAAAATAATAATTTACGAAGGTGCATAATAAAAATAGGAAATACAACAAGTTTTAAGTCATTAGTGGAATACGTTTAATTATTTCATGCTGACGATATGTGTGTCACAAAAATGCTAACAAATTGTACAAAATATTTAGCAGTATTATCACATTTCATTAACAATAAATTATTGTTTGTCCAAATGTAACTGTCGTGATCAATCATGAATAACTTAATGTCCCCTATTAAATTAAGTATATAGAAAAAGGTGAAATATGAAGACAAATTACTTAACATTAAAATGTTAGTTTTTTTTTTATTATGCACATTCGTTTTTCATGTTAAATATTATCAAGAAATTCATTGAATATAAGGTTGATCCTTTCTGCAGAACAGTTTATTTATTAGAGAAAATAAAAAATTGCAAAAAATTAATTGTACAAGTCGTGAGCAATTCTAAGTAAATCTGCCGTTTTGTCAGCCTTTTCACTTACTTAAGCGGTAAAAAATGTAAAGAACAATGAAGTAACGCGGTTTTATCACTAACTGATGTATAATTGATTTGTAAGAAATCTCAAGTAATTGGTATTTCACGATATGGCGAATAGGCTGACGTAGTAAACCAGTATCAATAAATATTTTAAAATCGCGTATCGGTCTATGAATCAATTTCACACATAGAATAAGTAATGTCGATCATCGGCCAAAACGTATGATTGAACGAGGGTTTCAAACGAATCACCGCGGTTATTAATACAATGACGTAACTGGCGAAAATCCAATATCGGCGAAGAAAATGCAAACATGTTCGCCAATGAGGCATCACGAGAATAGAGACAAGAATAACAGAAGACAAGAAAAACAGAATATCTGACAAATGTGAATCGACATGAGCAGTATAATCGATTACCATGCTTTTATTCCATACGACGAAGGCGATAAACATCAAGCATTATATAAAGAAATAGACTATGACATCCTCCTACAATAAACTTGATAAAGGATAATCTCTTGTGTAACTCGTGCATTATCTGCTTCCATAATAACTAAAAGTGATTTAGAAAAAAGTTTGCAAGATTAATTCTTCCAATACTTATGATATGCACATTAAAACTTTTCGATTTTACTTACACGAAAGTGTAATGGAGTATCAAATACTCACAGTGAGATTGGTTGTTCCGTTCCATTATCAAATATATCGCATTTTACAGTAAGGAAGCCAAGTCAAATAATATTTATTTGACGAACAAGTACAGCTATTAAACCTGTAAATATTATTTTAATTTATTTCAACTTTAATTTTATTTTCTCTTTCTTATGATTTATATAAATATAATGTAATTACCTGCAAATGCTGTCATTTTTATGTGCTTACATTGATGTAGAAACAATTACGAGTACTATATTTACAGATATAACATCTGTATAATAAAAAAAACATCAAAAGTACAACAGTAACAGAAAAAGGCTAATATTGTAGGTCAGCGTAAGTATCAACCAATTATTCCACCATTCTGTTTCATTAGATTTGCAATTTTCTTTTATAGTATTATAAATAAGATAAAAATTTAGACATGTTCCAAAGAAATTTATACATCTTATGTAATATTCCACATATTAAAAAGTGATAATATCACAGTTGTAATAAGATATATCCTGGCAAGTAGTGATTTTTGATCCCACTGAAAATAATTTAATTTGATTTATTTTTGAGAATTGCGTGCAATACTTAAGAGCAAATTATTTTTGTGCCATGTATTACCTGTGTAAAATTCCACGCACAGTATTGTATTGTCTGTGGTATATGAAAAGCTTCATCGATGAAATAATATGGTTGAATATGATTGAGAAAGTATAAATATAGTACTTGTAATGCATAATGTTAATACATAATACATGAAATACATAAATATTTTGTATTTTACTTTTATGTAATTGAGATGAGATATGACACTCATGATTACTTTAAAAATGTACACACAAATATCATTTAACTTTAATAGCTGTACATTCGTCAAATTAATATTGTTACATTAAATGCATTATCACAGCTTGTTTTAATTTAATCTAACCTAACCAAATATATTATATGCTCTTCATTAAAATGTATAAAACTGTACCACGTCGTACATTTAATACAATTAATATATTATGTAATAAAATGTATTACACAATGATTAAATATTATTTTTAAAAACATGGTAAAATTCAGCAAATGCTCATGTTTACATTCGACATCCACAGACATTGAGAGGTTAGGTTAGGTTAGATCCCAAAAATTATCGTTTAACAGTTGGCATCCTTGCAAGATAGACTGCGCAAGCACTGCGCGCGCCTATACGAAGTAAACTTCAAATCGCTTCTAGCCTAACCATCTTCACACGATTGACTTTACTGGAATTGCATCGCGTCGCATCGAATTATGATGCGGCGCCAATTTGCCCGAACGTAATTCGGGACATCGCGATGCTGTATAAGCGTCAAATGAGCACGAATTGTCACGCAAAATATGATAAATCGAATCGACTCACCGTTCACCGGCTGTTCCAAAGGCCGCTCCATTCGCTCGCCTCGGGACGTCCCATTCCGATCTTGATGCACGCAAACTCACCCGATATCACCAACGCGAACGCACGACACTTTATTCGACACTCCCGATACTCGCTCGCATCCGATAATCATCGTCAAGGGCGCGAATAACGCGACGCGATTTCGCCCCATCTTCGCGATGACGCCATCACTAAATATCGCTGAATACTGTCAAAAATATCTGTCGCGCACTTTCGTTGACGTAATATGAAAGACGTGCGATCATCCTTGGACACTCTCAACGCTCGTTCACTCGCGATATTCGTTTATTTACGGTTAAAAGACGCGAAAAATGCGGAGCTACGACGAACTGCGTATAACTCCGATTCACGTATGACGTAGCAACGCGAAACTAACATGGCGGCCGAACCGGTGCGCATTCGTTTCTGCGCATGGCCATTACTACGCTTTCTTCGCACGATTTTGATTTCTGAATTTATTGCCTACGAAATCTTTATCGAATCGCAATTATTAATTAAATAAAAATTGAAACATGGGATACAAAAAGGGATAAGAGAATTAATTACGTTATGATTTTTCGATCATTGATGCTTGTTATAATATTTCTTTAACAATATTATAATTAAATATATTTCGAACAATGCTTTTTTTAAATTTTCTCGAATTTTGTTAATTAAACAATATACAATAATCTAGAATCAATTAAATAATAGAAATCCAAAATATTAAATAATCATTACGATCATTGCAATATTTACAATAATTATTAATTTAATAATAATTACAATACATAATCACAAATATATTTCATCCGTGTTACTTTACCTACCTGACAATCTAAATATAATTTAGATTATGAGAGAACACGAAATAAAACAATCGAATTATAGATACAAATAATTAGCATAACGAAAAGCTCCGTGATAATTTGTTTAATAAATAATAAATTTTAATCAATAAATTAAAATGCTTTATTATTTGATTGAATAATTTATTTACTATTAATTTATATATATAAATATCTTGCTATACACTGGTGCTACCGGCATTTCATGTACATAGCACGGAACAAAACCGGAAATTGTGCACATTATATGTTACCTTCTGAGAACCTTCGTGGACATTGGCTTTATAGTTCATATCCACGTTTATAATGTTTATAGAGAGAATATCCGCTTTCAGGGATCACTAAAAGCGGGCTATGACCTCTCAGTCTTCTTTCTGAATAAACATAACCGATAGATGATTAACAAAAATACCCAAAACTAATTTTTGATTTTTCAAATATAGTAAAAAAATTTAAAAGACGCTTCTTTTTGTTGATGTACCTGTACCTGTTTTGAATTTTAAAGAGCGTGACTTAACCTTTCAAATATTCGAATTTTCGGAAAAAAATTGTCTTAAAAATAACGAGTATTTCATTGATTAATTATTTTGTATATACATATGAAATATTATTATATGAAATATATATAAGATTTAAGTATATTATTAAAAATTTATTATTTTTGTTATTATTTCACTCTTTAATGGATATTTAAATGGGTATTTAAATAAGCGTGTAAAATGAGCTGAGTTTGTCTAAAAAAATATGAAAAAATCAAAATGTGGTAATAGTGGTTTTATCCCAGGTAGGAAGATAACGTTTTAATGACGTACAACGTCATTAAAACGTTATTAAGATGCCATTTGACGTCACTCTGCTACCTGGGATATAATTAAAATATTTATGGTACATTAAACTCATTTGCTAACATTAGAAATTATATTACATTATAATATATGAAAATATCAGCAAAGCATATCAGTTATTCTTTCTTTTATAAATTTCTGATTTAAGAGAATGAGTAGTTTCGAAGCAGAAATTTGCGATAATCAATGAAATAGTTAATGAAAAACTAGGAAATATTTAATGTAAAAAAGAATCATATGTTTCAGTGAGGATTGAAACTTTATTTTTAAAGATATAAGGTAAATGCTTTTTTTAGTCTTAGCCTAGTTATACAAATAGTTCTTCAATTTAATTATCGCAGGTATGTAATTATTAAATGAATATGGAACTTATTTATTAATCAGTATATATATTGTAAATGATATATACTTATAACTAATATTCGCTTTCTCAGGATTTGCAAAAATTTTGATTAAAAATATAGAATTGAAAATATAAAGATAAGTTTTTTTACGAAGATATAAATTAAATATATTATACAAGTATGCAACTAATAAATCAATTATACACCCAAGCCCTTTGTATTATTATTAATTAAATAGAATGTTTTAAGTATGTTTAATTATCTTAAAAATGTATTAATAATCAAAATTGTGTAAATTAAATATCTTAGACATTCAATATACATACAATATTAAAATTAATTAATTATTTAGTCAATTATCTGATTTTTGCATACTTTATTTTTTTGATAGTAATCAATGATTGAATTTTAGCGATTTCTTATCATTAAAATCTTACACTATTCAAAATAATGCTATATAATCTGTATATATGTAATCGAACAATGATACAATGATAATTTATCCTACGATATTCTATAATAATGCCGGTCAATCAAATATTGATATTAATATCTATCTGTAAGTAAATGTATGTATTTCGCGAATATTATCAAATTACATAATCTTTGTTTTTTTGAAAGACTGCTTTTTAAATATTTAACGAATTGAGTGCCTCGATAAAATTAAAAGTAACATCTTATAACATCTCATTAAATCTTTTAAAGATTTCAAATGCAATAATAATTATTTCTTTTCTTATAATTGTTATATATCTTAATATTTACTATGTGTATTTAATATCAATATTATAGGATTGTTCTTTTATTTATCGTGATTATTTGATAATATTGGAAGAACCATCGGGGCAATCACGTGAATTTCCTCAAAATAAACTTAAAGTAGAATTAACTTCTTCATTCTATATAAACAAAATATCATGTATTCAACATATCAATTGTCGCTTTGGAGTTCGCTGGATCCTGTTGCATCTGGAGCTTTCTGTAACTGCGCGCTCTGAAATCTGTCGTAGCCGCCGTTCGATTCGCCAAAGATCTTCCGACCAGGAATCCTCTCGTCATCCTTAATACTGACCTCCGTACCGATCTGCACGGGCCAAGGTAGCTTGCTGTCGTTGTCCCTGATAGCGATGAGATTGCTCACCTTATGTTCGCTGCTCAAATTCTCCTTAGTCGGCACCCTGACCCGCCGCGAGTCGCTATCAGGATATTCGTAGGGACGATCGTAATAGCTTGATCTCTTTGCATAAGGATCGTAGCCACCATATGACTGTCTATATCGATATCTGCTGGGATCGACATTACCAGGTACGCGTTTATAGACGCTATCTCGCGTGACCGGTGCCTTGTCGTATCGTGGGTAATTCCTCAAATCTACCGGCTTCCTCACGACCTCCGGCAGGGTGGCGTAGTAGATGATCCGTCTGGGCTTGGGCGTGGGTCGATTTCTGCCGTAGAGATCTAAATCGTCGTCTCTGTAACGATCGTAGTAATACTGATCGTTCGGCAGACGCGCGTAATAATCTCTCTCCATTCGGTAGCGATCAGGATAATTATAGCTGTATCCTCGACGATATGACGGATATTCATAATCCCTCTCGCGTATCGCGTTCCTGTACCAGGACATCTGATCGTAATCGTCGTAGCTCTTAATGAACGGCATATCCCTGGATTCGCGATATTCCGGGTAGCTTCGTCGATGGTACTGACCCGTCACAAAATCCGCACGGGGTGGTTGATGCCGGCGATAGCTGTTGGACAGAGCTGCGGCCTCTTCCTCCTCCTGTTGTTGCCGGATCACCTGGTCCAACGGGATACGATGACGAAATTCAACCGAGATCGGTTGCACCGAAGTCGACCATGCTTCGGGTGAGTTCACGCGAGTCTCGCGCACGCTCTTTGTCGTCGAGATCTTTTCCATGCTCGTCTCGTTCTCCGCTTGTCTACGAACACGTAGGATTCCTTTTGTCTCGTTCATAGATGGTTCGTCGTCATCGTCATCGTTCTCTTCGTCCGCGTGCAAAATTCTCGTCATAAGTCTTTTCTGTAACATTTTCCGGATGGTTGTGGCATCTTCAGCATCTTCTTCGGCTTCGTCATCGTTATAAGATGAATCCTCCAAAAGTTTCCGGAAACGCTCGAGGTTTTTGTTCTCAACATGAGAGGCTTTCTCAACATCCGGAAGATCATTCTGTTGTACGGAACTCGGTGTAGTCAATTCTGAATGTTTTCGAGCGTCTCGTGATTCATCGAACGGAGCCAGGCGACCTACTCCGCTCACGCTGCGGACTTCGAACGCTGAAGAGTCCAATCGTGGCCAAAACGGATGATCCGGATAAACGGATCTCAAGTACGGTATCTGCCAAGCTTCACCGATGCCGGCCGCGTTGACTCCAACCAGCAGAAAGATTAATGGGCACATGGCTGACAAGCACATCATAATCTGAAAATTCAAAAATTATTAATACGTACGTACATTTATATTCTGTTTATTACTAAATATTACTAAATATGGTCTGAAAAATTTAACTGTATATACTTTAATTTTTAATGAACATTCGTAGTTAGCAAAAAAAAGAGTATATTTAATTTACAATCAATTTATATTATTTTAATTTATTTCGAGATACTATATCACACACAGATAAAACGTGTATTCATTTATCTAGTAAAAAATGCTAAAAATATATAAATTAAAAAATAAAATAAAAAATTAATAATACCGATTAACATTAATTAAGAAAAAGTTCAATAGATAGGTACATCAAAGCGATCAAATTAGACTTTCCCGCATTCCTTTTCTACGTGCGAACCAGCATCGGTCTGATTGCTCGCTCCCACTTTGAACGTAACCGTGAATATCACCGGCACTTTCCATCGAAACGCGTGGCTTTAAAAAAAACCGACGATACACATTCAATGACCGTTCCGTCCGGTCGCTGCGCGGTCAGAGATCGCATCGAATCGTCCTCCAATGTAGACACGGCCGATTCTCCATGACAAATATAATTTCCCGGGCCGTTTCCGCGGTATTATGTCCGAGTTCCGGTCGACTCGCACCGAGATCCATCCGGATGATTGTTCGCCCGAGCATGTTTACCATAGCCCGAAATCACATCTGATTCCCGTCGACAAAAGTTCAATGTTTCACGCGAATTTGAAATTATAAAAATGTTCACATATGAAGAATTAGATATAATCATCTTTTTATAATATTTCACATTTATCTCATATTTTTCTTGACAACTTTTGCTTTCTTTTTAAGGAATTTTTATTTGTTTTTTCCTTTCTTTGTGAATTTTTTATATTTACAATATTATAGGAGAAATTCTACTTCTTCCCTTTAAATAATGTTAAAAACATTAATGCAAAGACAGGAAAAAATAACATGCTTCGTTATCGATGCAAGATAGTTGTGAGTAAAGAATACTGTTTTGCAGGAACAGGATCTTATTGGCGAACGTTGAGAGCTTCCGGTTACGCGTTGAGTCATTCTACCACAGTTATAAGCAACGTTCTCGGTTATTGTGAGCATCGCTAACAAACGACCGTCGAGCAAAAGGTCGGTATCTCTGGCGATGTAGCGGAACAAATCTGCAGCAGGACGACGATCTTACGCCCCGTTATCAAGGCGTCGCACAGTTATCCGCGCTTTACAGTTAGACGCCAACGAGACCGTTTCGCTCTTAATTAAGAATCTTTTTAATTAGCCACGCGACCGAACTTCGTCGCGATGAAACTGGAAGTACTGGTAATGTTTACCGCGTCGAAAATTGGAACACGGAGACGAGTAGCGGCAACATCACTGTTTTTTAAAAATACGAAACAATTAATATATTCGAGATAGAAAAAACGAAGAGGAGATTTTAAATATCCTAGCAAAAAATAAATTTGGAATTCTCTATATTTTGATAACGCACACATCAATTACGCATACATATATTATAGGCATGTATATTTTAGTTTCAAAATTTAATTATGTATATTAGAGTATTTTTTTTAATTTAATAAATTTTAAAAAGCTATGCAAATAAAAAAAAGATTATATTAAGATATTAATAATTTAAATTTAAATGTTTATACCATAAAAATTATACAATTAATGGCTCAGCGAAATTGTAAATTTATCTATGATTTAAATTCACTTTACAGTCTGTAATTTCGATAATTAAATGTTCATTATTATATTATTACTGATAAATATCAAAAGAAATGTAGACACTAGCAATTAGTTATTTAATTATGAAAATATTTGAATAAAAAAACGTGGTATTATTGAATTTAAATGTTTATTTTATTATAAAAAAATTTAGTTCTATTAACAATTCTGTATAATTATATATTTTCTTATAAATCTATTTATATAAATTGGTTAATTAATGGTTTGGTTAATTAATCTCAATTTGTATAGTTAAATTAAGGCAACGATAATTTGACTAAATTACGAGCCATCGAATTGTACCATATCCATTCATACGCGAGAAGAGTGTGTGTAAAATGTGGTTTAATATAATTATAAATTCCTGTTAAAATTCAAAACCTATATTTGTTCACATTAAATGCAAATTTTATCTTTTGTAATTATTATACTAATGTTAATATAATAGTTATTTTATCTATATCAGTACGTAATTAAATATTTCGTCGTTCTTTAATATATCATTTTCAATATATTGGTTTAATTAGCTTAATTGTTTTTAATTATTTTAATTGTTTCTTTGTCTCTTTCTTATTCAATATATTATTCGATAGAAATCTTAAAACATGTGTTTCTAAATTCACTATATTAAAATTATATCGTAATACTAATACGATATTTGCAAAAATAGTACTTGAAAAGTTTATAAATTTATATTATAGATGTGCATAATATATGTGTTTAGATAGAAGGTATAAAATTTTTTAAAAATTTTCAAAACTTGTAAAGACTTACTACTTAAGGAGATTGCATTTTTTTAAAATGCAATCTCCTTCTTAATAAACAATAATGCGTTTTTAAAAAAATGCAATCTCCTTCTTGATAAATAATAATGCATATTAATAAACAATATGATATCATTCTTTGAAATAAATTGAATGATAAAAAAGATTATATATTAACAAAAAATTGGAACAAAATATCAATGCTACGTTTTTTATGTCTTGCAAGAAAAGAAAATGCATTAAAATTATCGAAAGGAAATTAATATAAAATATTTCGATAAAGTATTACCTGTTGTCTGACGAATGTTCACTGTTCGGAGTGACTCTGATTACTACCGCACAGTAGTCCAAGAGTTGCCGGTTTACCCCGACTTCATATCTGCATACCGTTTGATTGTCGCAGGAAACACACGCTTACCCCTCTACCAGAAAGTTAACTACCGTTCACAATTGCTCATCAGTTTTAACTGTAAGGCTTGTACCGAATGATAGTTAAACAGTCATGTCAGCGAACAAAGACAATAACTGTGAGTAAAATAAAAGCAATACGTTACTAAATTTTTATTGCTAATTTGCAGAAAAATGCAGATATCTAGACATCCAGAATGATAATAAATTAATTCTATCATGTAAGATTAATCAGTTTTGCAAATTTTGTTAGTTAAGAATCACTCTCTCTTTTTCTTTGATAAAGTATCCACGCATTAATTTCTATAAATCGAAATAATTCTCGCAAATTAAGCCTTAAAGACTAAAGTATTATATATAAGTAACTTTATTCTTTATTTATCTTTGTATTGTTTTCTTCGACATTTTAACTTATAACTTATTATTAATTAACTATATAGATTTATTTAAGTTCCTTTATGAGTATTAAAATTTTGTAAAATTCATTCGCAGTAAAGCAAATCTTTATAAATTTAAGTTGGCCATAAACTGTAAAATAGTTTCTCTTTCTCTTGTTTTGTTTCTTTCTCTCTCCTTTACTATTGCATATATTTTATATATTCAAAAAAATGTCATCTTCTCTATACATATTGTCATTTAATGGAAAGCAGAAAAGAAAAATCAATAAGAAAGAAGGGTGAAAAGAGGGCGATAAGAAGAAAACAGAACATTTCCATCGACATAATAGATTTCTGACAAAGCTATGCCCATGCATATACATCGGATATTGAATGCAGTGTAAATTCTACGTTATCCACTAGATGTACGTCTGCAAAAGATGACTCTGCTAGTTCGATAGACGTAAAAGTTTGCTAATGTATAAGAAAAGATATAAGAACGATATATATCCAATCATATAAAAAATGATTTTTATGAATTATTTTGTTAACAAAGTCTTTTTCTATTTAATTATAAAAAGAATTCTAATTTTCTTTTTTCAAAGTAATATTGATCCGTGTACATGTAAAATATAAAATATTAAATAGAAAAAGCTTGGTCACGTACAGAGCAGAATCGCATTCGAAATTCAAGATTTTCGTGTTTTAAACATTTGTCAGGAAATTTCTCTGTCGCATGTACAGCAACGGTTTCCCTTCAATGTAGTCACGTAAAATGTAGCATTAGATATTCTTGGACACAAAGAAAACATAATATGGATTA
The DNA here is from genome assembly GCA_030586385.1 of Camponotus fellah. Lineage (NCBI taxonomy): Eukaryota > Metazoa > Arthropoda > Insecta > Hymenoptera > Formicidae > Camponotus > Camponotus fellah. The sequence goes on from JAPIVC010001004.1 coordinate 2,339,032, forward strand.
TACAAAGTGACACGGATATTATTTCTTAATTCAAAATAATTATAATACACTATCGATTACATATTTCTTTTAAATAACATTTATGCGTTATTAGCATGATCTTTTTGATAAAAAACATATGATATGAAAGCCTTAACACAATAATATCGCATTTTAGAGAAAAAGAAATATGTTTCTTCTTTATTTTACAAAATATTACAAGTCAATTGAATTTTTTTAGATAACGCATTATAATTTTCTATTCTATTTATAAAATGATAATTCAAGTAATAATAGAGTTTGATGAATGAAAGACTGTAAACAAATTTTTACAGAATAAACGCATTAAATAATCGTGAATTGATTAAATATATAATCGATAAGTCTCTAGCAATATAACAACAAGCATCTGGTGACATAAATATATGAATACAAAAGAGAGTATCCCTGGGAAACAACATTTTACTCGTATACAGCTGATTTACAAAACAAATAAGATCACAATACGGGGGACACATCATTATACAGCTACTAGACTGTAACTTTTAATTGGAAGAACAAACGGACTTATTAAACATAACGTTGAGGGGTTAACAGGGTGGTGAAATCTTTGTGTAACGAGCCTCTTGTTGAAGACGAATAACCGCGGAAAGCGTCGTAATGTCTCGCGATATCTCGCAGTAATTAGGTGCCGCATGAAGGGATGAACGTGCTCGCGAAGAAGCGAACGTGCCGAGAACTATGAAATTCCTTTCCCTTTGGCATGTCGTTAAAAACTAGTTTTAATTAGAAATTGTACGCGTGTTTATTATAATATATTAAGTTATAGTTTATATAATATATTAAGTTTAGTTATAATATATTAAAAACTAAATATTATTATTTTTAATATATTATTTTTCATTTCTATCTTTATTAATAAAATCTTATAATACTGGAAATAAAATAAAACTGCTGAAATAAAAAAAACACATTTGTGTATTTTAAATTCCTTAAAGATTACATAACTTTGGGAGATATTATCATGGATAAGATTGTGGAGTGCCAAGTTGTTACATTATGTAAAATGGATAGAAGAAGAAAGAGATTCTTAGACGCTTTAAAAGACGTAATATATTTTATTTAGACATTAATGATCCATAAAACATTGCTTATATATGGGGCTATAAACAAATAACTCTCGCCGCTACAATCTAGTCGTGATATAATAAATATTATCTTGTTCGTTTGCACAGAGAAAAAAACGCAGAAAGAGAAGCGCGTCAGGCTTCGAAAAAGCTCGACCAATTTTTTCCGGCTGTCGATAATGTCCGCTTTTTTCGCAATCGCATTTACATTTATGTGAATTGTACAGGATGTTTAAAAAAATGAGATGACTAGATCTCTGATATGCATAAACTACAGGGGCTGTCGATGGCAAGTCACTAATAAAGAAAGAAAATAAATTAATTAATAGTAAAATTATTCTTCTAAATATCTATTATTTTATTATTCCTCTAAAACAACATAATAATTTCTACTCGTATGTATATAACTGTTTTGATTTTCATAGTTCTTCTTAAACTAAGAATTAAATAAGAACTAGAAATAAAATCCGGACTAAAAATAATATATAATAAAAATTTTTTAGTTCTCTCTCTCTCTCTCTCTCCCCCTCTACAAAAGGTTCAAAAATATATAGTTACATTTATAAATTAATATATGTTTATAGAACTCATTTTATAGAACATCAGAAATTAAATCTATTAAAGTTTAGATTCGGAATTGATAAAGTAAATTTAAAAGAAAAGAAAAATTAATTGCTTAAGTTTCAAATATAAATCTAGACTATATGTTTTCTAAATATTTTTAATAATATAATAAAAATAAAAAGTTGTGAAATTAATATAACAACCGCTAAAATAAGATCTCCTTTTATTTTTTGTGTATTATATTTCCTTTTTAAAAGCAAATGTTTAAATTGCGTACATAATTGGTAGAAAAATTTAATTTAAATAAAAAAATAAAATTTTAAAACAAATAAGAGCGAAGAAGTGGAATTATTCCTTTAATAATAATTGAAATTTAAATTTATATTATGTAATTTTTTTCAGTTATTAGTTCGCCATCGACACCATTGTTTATCGAAAGATATGTCCTTTCAGGAATAATTAAAGTGATAATCTATTTAATCTACATACACATGTATGTGCGACTGTGCTACGAAAAGAAGTAATAAAACGTTTCTTTGTTCTCTTAAGAAACAAATTTGCCAGTAATAAATTATTTATTTACTAGTTATTAATGCGATAATTATATCAAAGACATTTATTAGTCTTCATTAAGACCACGATAATTACTGGTTATTATTATCAAGATAATAACTGGTAAATAAATAAATGTATGTTTGCGTGACTAAGATTTATGGCAAGTTAAACCCATTGATGTGATTCTGTTTAGCTAATATTTTGTTCACAAATATCTTTATCTTCAACATTTTTGCCATCGAAATGACAAAAAGCACTTGATTTCATATTATTGAGAATAATAATAAACTTATATATTATATAGAGAATTTTTTAAATATATAAAAAATTATTTCATACACAAGAAAACATTTTTGTAATTTACAATTCCGTTAGATTTAAGATCTTACTTGTTAATAAATTCCAAATGTTAATAGCTAGATAAATAGAATTAAAAATTCATAAATCTTAAAATTGAAAATTTAAATAATTTAATTTTAAAATAAACAAATGCATTTATAAAATTTTAAGGGATTTTAAATTATATAAGTCTCAAAATTTAATGAGATTTAAAATTTTAAGAGATTTAAATATATATAAAATATTTGAAAAATTTCATATTATTAAAAATTTCTTAAAAAGGTTAATATAATTTCGATCAATACAACAGTTTAAAAAATTATATTGATTCATTAAATGATGTAAAAAATTTATCTACACAAACCAATTAAATTTTATACTAATCAACATTATTATACAAATAATCTTGAAGTAATTTAAGTCAATCTGAACTTATAAAACATTTTGCTTTTTAATTTATCCTTAATGAAATTTTGAAACAAAAAAATTATTACAAATAATACGAAAAAGTCCAGAATAAAACTGATTTTTTTTTCTTGGGAAAATGATCGATATTCGATCAGCCGGCATAGACCACGGGATCTAGCGATCCTGAATAATTTATTAGGCAATTAAGCTATATACAAACAGGTGCGTAATCCTTAAAGGAGATCGATATGTCTCGTTGGTTGGCCGGGGAAGACCGTTCCGAATATTCTTTGAATCTTCTCTTTTAATTATTGTTATTTTTCGTTTATTCTTTTGCCGATAATGAACCATTGGTCAAGGCCATTACCGTTCCAGAAGTTGTTCTCGAGCTCGTATCAGAATTCAATTCCAAAGAAGAATCCTGTAACATCAGGGAAAATAATTTTAATAATTATCATTATCATGAGAATTATAAGAAAGAGATTAGTAAAAGTTCTAGTATTTCTGAAATAGAGGATTTTATCACCAATATTCTTTTATTATCTAAACTTTAAAAATGTGTTAAAGTTTACATAAAAATTGAAAAATTCAAAACTGACAGTCACTATTCATCAGCGATCCTTAGTAAAAATTGACGGTATGATTCATCGCGCGGAAAAAGAAAGTATCGCAACGACATTTCTGTCACCGTCGTTGTCCTGGTTGTCGTTGGCGCCAACAATTTACGACTCTTGTTAATATGCACCCGAGAAGAACGATTTTCTATTGTGGATGACTGCTTTTAACTGCTGTATGACGAAAACGACGTCTGTCATTAGAGCTGTCATACTGAATCCATTACGATCTTTATGCTCTTTACGATTCTCATGGCAAGACACATGCTCTCAGAAACCATGTACCATCATGTTATTTCCGATTGTGCATCATGCCGAGAATCTTTTCTCCAATAGGAAAAAAATTATGTCTGTTCCTCATATATATATATATATATATATATATATATATATATATATATATTCTCTATTGTATTAATTATAAATATTTCACTTCTTACTTTTATTGTAATACAATAAAATGTTTTAAGACAATAAAATAAACAAGTGTTATTTAGAAATAATAACACGAAATTTTTGAAGCACATAGTTATAGTTTAATCAATTTTTAAGTAATTTCTGCGAAAAAAAGACAGTCGTCCTTTTTATTTAATTTGTAATGTTTATACTTGAAGATATCTCTGCTGATTCTCGTGAAATTGTTACATATAAAATATTATAAATGTCGAATAAAAAAATAAAATTAATAACTTACAATGCTTAAAGTATGCATAATGCATGCCTGCGTGGTATTCTCGACCTGGATCAATTCGTCGCAGTCCTCATGATCCAACCCGTTTACGTCAGATCGAATCTTGATTGGCGACAGAGCCGCTTCGTTGTCCGTTGACTTGCCACTGTCTGGGGACGGTATTAACTCGTGTCCATCAAGTTCCTCCTCCTCCGCGCGTTCTTCGCAATCCGTAGCCTTGATTTCCTGTTATAGATTCCGTAGATCAATACCGTTACACGAGATTATCATAGACGAGAGGCGAACTGATGATTAACGAACATATCTTTGTCTTTCGATCATTCATCCTCGTGAAAGAATGTGTGAAGTCATGATAAAAAATTATAATGTGTGCTGAGGAGTTGTTAATTAATATGTGCCATACTATATAATACTAGGAATTTTATCCTTCAAAAGTTTCCCATGTTTCATTCAAAATTAGTTTGATTAAATTTACTCTCTTATTATGTATATTTTAAATAATGATGGTTGCTTGAGAGGCATGACTAGCAACAAATATATTTAAATTAGAGATGTCAATTAATCAGATCATTCTGTTAATAATATAATTTTGCTTTTTATTTTTTTTCTACATAAAGCGCATTTTTTATTTTAATATAGCACATTTTTTGATAACATAATATTAATACTGTTGTATATATAAGAAAAATTGCCAGATAAAGTCTTTTGTTCCATTATTGTACGTATATAAGAATATACAATAAATCGCAGAAACATATGACGAATATTTTTCCGCGCCCCCTCAGGTGATGGAATTTTCCCACCACTTGTCATCATCGCCCCTTAACAATTTTTCCCATCGACAGACAACAAAATCTAAAATTGTACTTTTCATGTTAAGTATCGCATAAACGAATAATTTCTGCGATACTTAACATGAAAAGTACAATTTTAGATTTTGTTGTCTGTCGATGGGAAAAACTGTTAAGGGGCGATGGTGACGAGTGGCGGGAAAATGCCATCACCCGAGGGGGCGCGGAAAAATATTACTTCGTCATATGTTTCTCTGTCGATACGTCAACCCCAGAGTTAGCCTCGATGGAATCGACGTGTTTCGCGTCGGTCACTGGGGTTGCTTTTGCCGAGTGCAAGCGCACCTCCCTTACTTCGCTTCTGTACAACTTCTGTGGAAATCGTGCACGTCACGCGTTGTCGGGAAGATTGTCTGCGCCGTCGTCCACGGATATATCTCGTGTCTCAGCCGTCGCGAAGCATCGCGATGCCTCTTTGTTGCCTCCCCGGATCTTGTCGTGACGACACACCGATAAATGTGACGGAAGACTACGTGTCGTTTTGCAGAAAGAAGAGGAAACGAGACAGAGAGGATGAGGGAGAGAAAGATGGTGTTGATGTGAAAAATAAGTCAGATGGCAAAATCATTGTTTCTGTAGCTGAGCTTTAACTCGCATTTATATTCGTTATTCGTTATGTACGTGCAGACTCGCATTAATCCAGATAAATTAAATTATGATTAAGAAAATAGCAGGAATAATATTGAGATATTATAAAATTTAAACATTTTCTCTCTCTCTCTCTCGCGAATGTAAATGAAGCATATATACTGAAAGTCTTGAAGTATTATCGGTGTTGTAACTCTATCGATTATAATTGAGAAAAATAATTCACAAAATATATGCGTTGCATCTCTTTCTTAAGATACAATATATAAGAATGCAAACATTTCGTACATAAAAAAAAAATAAATTTTGGAACACGATTTACTCGCGAAAGTTACATAATCGATAACAATAGCAGTTATCGATATCAATACTGGTCGTAAATAATGTACTCATTAGTTGATAACAAAACACATATTATAATTGATGAAAGTGAGAGAATGTTACTTATTTAAACAAATCGGCCATCGCATCGAGCTGAATAATGTATCCACGAGAACGCAAATATTTCCGTTAATTCCACGTTTTAATTACTCGAAAAATGCGCGCGCAGCAGTAAAACAATTTCAAATATTCGTTAATTAGTTACTAACCAATAGATTAAATATAATCTGCGGACAAGAAACCTTTTGAGAGTTGATATATTGTAATATATAATCCCGTTGATGTCGTGTATATATATTGCAATATTGTATTAAATCAATACAATCATATTGTCGAAGTTGTCATTAAAATTATCAAATACAATAGTCTATATAATCACGCACAAACAATAGAAATAAAATAAACATACATTTTTAGTCGTATACAAAATTTCTTTTGTTACGGACATCGTTTTAAGGGTGAACTCTCCTACTTGTTCGTTCCACCCTTCGCAATGCCCGAGAGGCGGAAACTATTAATTCTTCAGTTCAGGTTGCGCGATTTTGTAAAATATTGCTGCATGACGTCGGCGTAAATAATAAATCATAGATAGGGAGTATAAGAGAGAGATAAGAGAACTAACCTGGAAATCCTGGGGGGAAGGCGACGACTCCTTCGGTTGGTCAAGACTAGGACTCCGCGACGGGCTCGGTGCTCTTGTGCCCAGCTCGTAAATGTTGATCATGTGGGCTGCCTGGGCATGAACCATCAATTCCCAAGCACTTGGAAAAGATAACTTGCAGAGGACGCAGAGCAACGCCGTCGTTGAATCTCCTGTTTGTGTGTAAGTGAAACGTTAATAAATAAATTAGAAAAATACGGTTGATATTTCTCGCACAGTGAACTAGAACGAGATCAAAATGAGACAAAATTCAAAAAGTGAGTTCCATGTCATGCGCAACGAATAAATTTTAAATTATTCGGTAGATTTTTAGACAGATTCTGGAATGAGTTATATAAAATTAATATCCCTGCGTTGATGCTGTCAATTTAAGCTATTGTTATTTGAAAAGATTGCAAATTTCTCAAAATTTAATTTCGAGAAACACATTCATGATTTATTTTTAACTAAATTTGTCCCATTTTTAGTCTATTTTTAGTTCTTTATGCAATAACGTGATTCGAGCCGCCATAAGGAAAGGTAAGTTTGCACAATGTAACACAATTACTTTAATATAATTTAATATAATTAAAGTATTTGAAATTGTTTGCAATAATGATAATAATAAATAAAACACAACATTTAAGTTACGTATTGAACGTCGTCACGTACGATGAATACACTAAACAATACGCGGTATAAAAGATTATAAGGTAAATTTAATTGAATATGAAAAAAGAAATTTAATTAATTACGTCGGTTAAATCGAGATTTAATAAATAAATAATCTATATAATGTACTTCTATCTTGATTCAAATAAAATATGAGTTTTGAATCAAATTAGTTCAGCAATTTTTCACAAAAATCTTTATAAAAAGTTGCCGATTGTTAATTATGACAGACGAAAATATAAGTGACCGATTAAAATCGACGATAGATAATTATACTAATTCTGGATCTTCCGGTGGGATTCGGAGCGCGTTTACGTACCGGAAGGAGGCGCCTCGAAGTTTATTTCGAGTACATACTTGGGGCGGCTCCGTTGAAGGTGTGACATTTACATGTGAACCGCAGCTTGCAGTAGTTCCGCTTGTGCTCCAACAGCTCCCCGAGTTCCGTGAACATCTCCCTGCAGTTGCCGCAGATCAGTATATCTGGATTGCCTACGACATACCTTCAATTAAACTCAACCTTCATTGCTCGACGAGGCTTTGGGATTCCGTGTTACAAGAAGATAAATTATAAACTACTTAAACAATCGTTATTATATCTCCTTTAATTACATACTTTAATTGCATTCATCAACAAAGCAAGAAACAAATTAAAAAATTGCATTATATTCTGTTAATTTTATATTTAATCTTTTATCAGATCAAAGAGAGCTATTAAATTGTTCCGTGAGAAAATTAGACAGATTCTTCTCATTGTTAAAACTAATAATCATAATGCGCGATTATTTAAACACAACAGGTTCGATTTTAAAACACTTAATACGGAAGTGAAAAACTTTATTGGCACTGTATGTCGTAGACAATAAAGACGCTTATTGCTTTGAATGCTGCACTTACTATACACTTTCAATTGATTCAAGTCGGGTATTGTGCCAGTGTTTGCCGTCAATTGTTGTTTCTGTAGCTTCGGATGCTGTGCTCGTGTCGGTGGCATCAAACGTGGCCGTTTCAACGGTGGTGCCAAACGCGGTGGAAACGCGGTAGACGCATAATAACTGCAAATAGAAGAATGTTTTGAAAAGTATACTATTATATATAATATATATATATAATCAGATTAGTACGTACACAAAATACACACCCACATACATATACACACATATTCATTGTGTAGGATTTTACAATTTTTTGTTGCTATTCAGGGAGTTTAATATTTTTCTATTATGAAATGTGTATGCTTTAAATATTAAATTTATTTATTTTTATTCTATTTAACGTTTCACACTTAAATAAATATCTGCAATTCTACATCAATAACTTAAGAAAATATATAACTATAAAATATTAAATTATTTTATAAATTAAAGCATTTTCTTAAGTATATTTGAAATAAATATTAAACGAGCGTTTTACAAAATCACAAAATTTTGCGACAAGAATTTTTTTCAAAGACTTTTCTTTCACAGTATAAAACACACCGCAATAGTATTGTATGCAATTTTATCATTTTAATTTAAAGAAACATTTTTTGTAATATGTTAGTTCGTGTTTTATTTAATAAATATATTTTTCAATATAATACTTAATAAATAAAATACATTTTTTTGAAGATTTATATAACTTAATTTTGTCAAAAAATTTGTATTAATAAAATTTTAATTTATCAGTATTATTATTCATACTTTATACTATTAAAATTGCGATAAAGGGAAAACGTGAAAATAAAAATTTGATGATATTTTATTGATTGTTGTGTATATTATAATATTAATTCTTTTAAATAATGAAAGTTAAGGATAAAGCATAACTATAAAAGTATTAGAGTATAATCAAAAGTATAATATTTAAATATTATCTTAATAACAAATTATGATACAATCATTTGTTTGTCATCTGTTATTTTCAATATTTCAATTAGCACCATTGTTATTTATCATTGTCGTTGTCAAGTTTTGCAAGAAAATCATCAGAATCGAAAATGTTGGCTTTAGAGAAGAAAGCCAAAGCGATTGTTCCTTTAAAACTTCGAAAGTGAAGGCGTACGGTAAAATAAATTAGGTTTGAATAATTCAAGATGTATCTAGAGAAAGAGAGAAAAAGAGAAAGAATAATGCGGTTCAAGCAAATTAAAATCAAATTAGCTCTTAAGATTTCTCGTTTGAAGGTATCACTTTGTCAAGCTAATAAATGTCTATTGTATATTTGGATAAAAATATCGAGAAAAAGTAATATCTTATAAAATTAATATCATGATCAAAATATATTATATTATTTAATCTTCTAAAAATTGTTTATAGACAATTTTGATAAGGATCGATTTTTTCTGAAGAATAAGATAATAATTATTTCATTATTACAATATTGATAATCCATTATTACTGAACGATATGATATTAACGAATGTATATCATATATTTTAATATAATACATCTAATAAATACATCTAAAATATGAATACGATGGATCATAATACGCAATTAAATTTTGCTCGAGCGGATTTCACTTTATGACCTCACAACGTGAAACGCACGCGTGTGATTTTACGCGATGTCAGAACTGCCGCTTGCCATAAATACCGGCAATTTGCAAGCTTGCAAATTGCCTCTGCTCCTTTTTATTACGAAGCGAACGGCATTTCTGCGCAGTTTTGATTGGATTCACAACGCCCGGAATATTTTGCGTTTTGAAATTTCAAAAACCTGCTATGCTGTGAAGTTCCTTTTTGGTGAGCAAATTATATTTTTATAAAACAGGAACTTTTTAGAGCAGTTAAAATTTTTTATAGTTTTTTATAGTTTTTTATAGTTGTTAATTAAAAAAAAACTCATCATATCGTTTTGTTTGTAGATTATATATTCATTTTTTATCTGTCTATATATCCATCACGCGTTTACTTTCTTCGTTTAGTTTACTTTCTCTTCGTTCTTTTTGGATCGATCATTTCTTTGATGTATATATTTAATCTTTAAATATCAAATATATGTTGTGTCAATATAAAATACATCGCTCACTCAATCTGACATATACAATTCATACAATACTTGCCAGATATCTTATACTTTCAAAAATATATAATACTTATATTAAGAAATAATCCATTTATAAAGATAATTTAATTTTAATATTAAAATGATATTAATCATTGAGACCGTTTGATATATATGATAAAAAATTTACAAACTTCGAAGACCATAAATAAATATAAATATAAATACAAAAATAAATAAAATATAAAATATTTTAAATTTTAATTTTGTTCATTTATAATGCATTTGTTATGCAAGAGTTGCAATAGCGTTTCAGTATTAAATACGCAATACAAGTACGAATAAAAGTTGAAAGTTGTCTATGTGTTTACACAGTTTATTCACTAAAATCAAATTTATACCATATATGCATAGCAATTCAGTCATGTCGCAACAATGCGCAGAAAAGTAATCAATATCTAGTCCTCCATTATTGTATCGGCTACGCAGCATCACAACGCCTCGCACACAAACAACAGTAAAGTCTGAATCCTGACAATAAAAGTATCATGTTACTGACACATGCCAATGTTCATGTCGTTGTTGTCGAATACTGCCGATTTGTATTTACTGGAAAATTTTAACATTTGATTTTCTGATGGAAATATTGAAAAATTACAAAAATAATATCTTACAAATTAAATCCTAAAAGTAAAAATTTTTACGATACACTAATCTGATACATTGTTAATAATATACAATGTCAATAATTTATATTATTTCGAGATATATTTTTCTATGCATATATATTACATGTTATATTATGCATTTTTTATTTTAAATTTTACGTTTCTATATCAGATTCATATATCTTTTAGATTTTAATGAGCACTTTGTTGGATTATGCTTTGTTATATTTTATATTTTATAAAATTTATTCGCTTTCTTTTTGAAGAGAAATAAATAACTGACAAATATTATAGTTTGTTTTTACTTGTATCAAAAAAAACGAGAGTGTTACTTAAGGATTAGACTGACGAATGTGCGTGAATTCGTGCTTCTTTCGCGTTGTTAAAAGTTATTTTAAGGCGAGTTTTGTTCTATTTCACTTTCGAAGTCGCGAATAATAGCCGACGGTCGCGACAGGCGAAAAGGGATAATCGGAAAAAAGCAGAAAAAGACCGAAACATCATCTTCGACGTTGTTCGATCCAACGTTCTTCGCTAGTGTTTCAACAGTTCTAACTCTGCTCCTGAAGTACCATCCAATTATCAACCAAGTCAGCTTTTGTTTTCACTCGATTCTTATAATTTTTTTCTCGATCTTCTTTAAATTATATTTTTAAATATTAATAACAATATTTGTGAATACATTTTTTCAAAAAAAGAGCAAGAGAGAGAGAAAGAGAGAGAGAATCAATTATTACATACAACAAATATAATTTGTACGAAATTAATGAATTTATAATAAGAAAAGTGACCTTATTTTTTTGTTCACACACACACACATACACACACAAGAATCTCTTTTAGAATCGCTTATATAGAAATAAATTGAATATTTAATTTTATTTAATTTTACTTTTTTTAAGAATTTATAATTTGAAAATAGGTTTTAAAATCTTCAATAATTTTCTTGCAACCTTTAAATCGGATAAATCTAATGAATAATATTATTGACAAGCAAATCTGGGTCATTCGTGTATTAAAGTCTAGTTGCATTAATATTACGTCGGATATCTGTCCGTTTTCTAAATAGGGCTTCTAAGTGTCGTAATAGACGTGAATAAGTTAAACATATTATAAATCTATCTTATATAATTTCTGTTATATCTTTCAATAAAATGAAAAAAATTAATTTTATCTAATTGAATTATAATATTTCATAAATTTAAACATACAAAAATTTCTACAAAAGAGATATCCAAAAAAGATATATACACAAACGTTCAATCTCTTTATAGGGTGGCTCGAATTTAAACTTCAGGAGTGTGTGAAGAATCGATCAACTAAGAAAAGTCTTTTAGAAATTTGCTCGTTATCTTTTAAAAAAAATTGAAAAAAAAGTTTTTCTTTTTTTCAGTTATTTATTACTCTATTTTTTACTTATTTACATTTATTTTTTCATGTTGTCATTTCCTTGAAGGTATTGTTCAAAAATATATAAATGTATAAAAATAAACAATTTAAATAAATAAAATGCAATAATCTCGTGTTGTCATATTTATTTACAAATCTCTAATTCTATTTAAAAAATATTTTAATTCACTTTCTTTTCTTAATCTTATGCTCTACTATTTTTATCTCATGATATTTTTCGATAAATCTAATTTTAGTGTTGTTCTACATTTGTTTTGCATTTTGGTAAAAACTTCTTTATTTTTGGGAGAGAATTTTCTCCAAAACAAAATAAATTTCTAAAGAGTTTTTTTTTTCAGTTTATCGATTCCCCACATACAACAAATATAATTTGTACGAAATTAATGAATTTATAATAAGAAAAGTGACCTTATTTTTTTGCTCACACACACACACACACACACACACACACACACACACACACACACACACACACACACACACACACACACACACATAAGAATCTCTTTTAGAATCACTTATATAGAAATAAATTGAATATTTAATTTTATTTAATTTTACTTTTTTTAAGAATTTATAATTTGAAAATAGGTTTTAAAATCTTCAATAATTTTTTTGCAACTTTTAAATCGGATAAATCTAATAAATAATATTATTGACAAGCAAATCTGGTGCTCGCAAAGCTTCGACATTTAAATTCGGGACATCCTATATAACATTTTATATTTTAGATTCTCCGCACTGTTTAATCGAGCGCGCTCAATCTCGAGCGGGACGATGTGGCCGTCGAAAAACGCCGATGCCAGTCGTCCACGTCGTCGCGTCTCTACTTTATACGCGGCTCTCGGATATGCATGTATTCAGATTAGACAACGCGGAGGGAGAATTTGTCGGATAAATTCAGCTGGGGGTAGCGGCCGGGAGCTGGCTCGCTCCCTCTAACACACTGGATTTCATTAAAATTCATTCGGCGCGGCAAGCTGTCACACGCGCCACGCGGATGTACAGACGAACGAGTAAGCTAATAGGCTTACCGTGTTACTACAAAAGGCTCCGAGTCCCTTCTCTCATACGAGGATTGTACTGTGACCATACAAATTAAATATAAATAATGTATATGCGACGTGTGTAAAATGAATTAGATGACGCATGTCTGTTTGTTTGTCATAAACACTTACATATGCATTACGTATAGTGAAAATGCAAACGTGATCGTTAAAATGGATATACTATTAAAAGAGATTTACTATTAAAATCTGATAAACAGATTTATTATTAAAATCTGATAAATTACAGGTGGAAAACAACAATGATAAGAGAATCGTTCCACTGACCCAACTGACAAATCTGATAACTCGACAGCCTAAAAAATCGATAATGATAACGATTCGCAATACATGTGTTCCGTGACATATGAAATTCCGATCATGTCGCGAGCAGTATTATTATCAAATTGCTTTTCGCTTCTTATTTTGAATCGTTTTAAAGTCAATAAATGCATTTTTCATCAGAAAGCAACAAAATATCGTCACAATGTATACTCAGAGAGCAAAACCAGTCGGCTATATTTTACTATCGCAAGTATCACGATTTGCGCTCATCCCCTCGAAGCCATAAATAATATTTCTGTCGGTGGCCAGGTCGGCGTTTTCCCGCAATTATTACGTCTCTCATAACCGACGTCATAATTCTATACCGTAACGAGCCCATTCGTAACCCTCCAATCTCTTCTCCCCGCCAGCCACTTTTCCACTTCATTCTGACATTTTTTTACGCGCGTGCGACCTTTTAGGAGTGACAGCAACTAATGGCAGTGTTGCAACAAATGCGTAGCAAAGCAATAAATAAATATAAGAGCGAAATGATAAGAGCGCGTTGACAGACATGTTGCGTATTTTTTTATTCTTGTTTATTAATGATTATATCACACAAATATGTTATACTTTTAAATACAATATTCTGGCTAAATTGCCGATAGGGCATCGAGATAAATGTATTTAACGATAAGTGATTTTATGAAATAAAAGAATGGAAATAGCGTTTAACGGCAATCTATTTTAATGTGCGTTTGTCGCTAAATTTCATTTAAAAGAATGAAGGTTCCAATCTAAATTTAAACTCAGTTGGGAATCCAAAAAACATACGAGGAATTCCAGAATTGTGGAACATGGTGACGTTCGAAGGCGAGCCTAAGGACGAAGGTTGGCCAATAAATCGGTGGATTTTCATCAAGAACTAACCCTCGGACGGACGTCGGCCAACGAGCGCTGTGATTGGCAGCTCTGACAATTATTTGTTTTCCACAAATCACACAGTGGCGGCGACGTCGTTCTTCTACCTTTTCTTCTTCGCCCTCGTCTTTGCTTTTTACTTCAAATTTTCTCGTGATTTTCATCTTATAGATTCTCAATTTGTCATTCTGCTTTGTTTTTCCTTTTATAAACAATTTCTTTTTTCATTAAAAATATACAAAGTTTTTATTGGTAATTATAATGTAATTATTTCAATTCAATTTAATTAATTAGCATATTTACACATTTCGCTCTAATTAAATTATATTCTAAACGTTATCGTAATATTTGAGCAATCTTGCTTGTCTCCATTTCGAGATGAAATATTTTAAGTTTGAATAGGGAATACGCGCTATTTATATACACTTAACATCCGCACAAATGTAGAGAATAAATCAAATATTAAACCTGTTCTTAAAAATAAATGTATCAATAAATTAACTATTTAATTAAAAAATTTCCTTTTCTCCATGATTTAAAAATTTTATACTTTGGAATTAAAGACAACGACCTTACTTTTTAATATAATTGAACGACATAATAATTTCAATTTTTTTAAATTTTTATTTCTTGTTTTCTCTTCTTTTTTTCTTGGTCTAAATAATATGTATGTATCTACAATTCATTTTGTACAGTAATGGAAAAAAAAAACTGATATGTTACAAAAACAGTGAAAAAATTCATAGTGTTTGTTTAGAATCGTCGATGATATTATAGACAAACGCAAAATATTATTTCTATGTATATATGTGTGAATTATACATAAAACATTTTTATAAAATTTTATAAAACTATTTTTTAAACAAAACTAGAAAGATATCTATTTGTTATTTATTCCATTTTCCGAAACAAAATTTATAAAATCCAGGAAAGTTATTATATATATATGTATATTCATGTGAAAAATAAAAAAATATTAATATAAATTAGAATTAATACAGATAATTTAAGAAAAATGTATGTAATTTCGATACGTTTCTGCACGCACAGAAATCATGTTATTATAATCGATTTTGCATTACATCCTCCTCTTTTACCGCCCACCACATTTCGTCGTGCGAATATTAATGCCGCAATTAATTTCGCTTAAATCGCGATGGAATATTTCGGATTTTTCATGAAAGCCAAATTATGCGTACTGACCAACAATGGCGTACTGGTATTGAATCCCCTTTCTCCTCTTTTTGGGTAGACGCCATTAATTCAGCACGATGTTTCGATTAAATTGCAGTCTAAGCGCGAAGATGTGAAAAGCATTTTGTGCGTTTGACGCGCCGCCAATTACGCGAGACGTCAAAATAATGAAGGCGGATCGCGTTTTCCACGATTGCCAGCTGCCAATTATAGCTTTTCGCGGTCGTGTTTGTCACCCTTTTCCGCGGTGATATTAATAAATCATTATTGCTGAAATTGTTGTTACATTATCGCACGATAAGCGAGGCCAACGCGGATTTTGACGTTGAAATTTTCACTAAATTACCAATTGTACGCGTGATGCGTACGATTCAATTACATAATAGAATTATCGAGTGTCAAATTTACAAGAATATTTGTTAAATATTAATTAAATTAATGTATTTATAAGAAAAATATTAATATATTTACGATATAAGTTTCTTTTTGTTTTATATCAAAGATAAGTAATATATATCCCTGTAGAATAAAATTTATCATCACATTAATGTTAATATTAAACGCATACGATTACACTAATACACATTTATATTTAGTATTTGTATGAAAAATATATAAAATGTTTAATTGTGTGGGTGCTTTATTTAATGGATAAAAATTGAAACTAAAAAATATTGAATATTTATATAACACAGTGGTTTTCTAAATTTTTATCGCCTATGGGATGTTTCCCAACATAACGAACGGTGTATTTGTGCGATTGATCGTCTGGGCGAACAAAGGGATGAGAGAAAAGTTCAGGAAGCGTGATGCAGCCATTTCCTTTCACGAGGGAAAACTTTCAGCGTTTAAATTCAGCTGTTTCTAAAGAAACGATTAAAGACATTGATCGTAAATTATCTTGGCGATCATTAACACTCGAAGATATTTCGTATAGATGGTAAAATTTAGAATAATTAAAAATGAATAACAATATTATTGCAAATTATACAAGAATATTACAAAATATTTATAGAAAGTGGAATTTCTTAAGGGATGATTTGAGTTATAATCATTTTTTTACCAAAATATGTAGCAAATTAAAAACATTATTATATGACTGTATTAATTTAAAAATCATTTCTTTTTGAATTATAATATATTAACTATTCTTGTTATCAATGGATGTAACATATACGTTATCAAAGATACATTTATAAACATGTATCTCTAATAATATTTGTACGGTAAAGCTATTTTAAAAAATACGATACTAATTGCAAAACTTCATTTTTATGATTAGTTTAATATATCGGAAATTACGCTGTACAGCACGGATAAAGATCAAAGTGCATTGCCTATGACTTTTATTGCACATATAACTGTAGATATATATTTGCATAAATCGGTACGGCTTGGAAAAACAAATTAAATATAGCAGCGCATCGCCAGTTTTTAGCTTTCGCAGAATCGAATATCGGATGCGTTTTGCATTTTTCAAAGAGATGATGCCATGTAACATCACTGGTGTAACCTGATTGGTCGCAGCGTCGATTTCAAAGTTTTGATAATTGACTCGCTCGCAAAAGCTCAACTGACCAACCCGGTATTTAGTTGGATTCAATGTTTTTTTAAATATTTTTCGATATCGACGGCACCGAACGTAATAACATTAAACAAATGTAAAATATTAGGAAAAATAATACAATTCAACAATATAGTAAAAAAAGATAATGCAAAAATAAAATGAGTTATTCATTTTTCTTATATCTCTATCAGAATCATTTTATTTTTTCGGAAAATAATTATTTGTACTATTTTTAATTCTTGAGGTCTAGTGAAGTTTATCTTTAATCTTCGTATATATTTATTCGCGCATGCTTAGTCTTATTTATTGTAAAACCTTATAAAAGCCATTACATAATAAGCGAATCTCTGATTGTTTTGTGATAATTCATTTTCGAATTGCATATGATGAAATTTATGTGGCAATAACGCTTAATTTGACGCAGATAGGACGTCCGAATTAAGGGATGCACGATCCATGCACTTAATGTAGGTATATCAATGGGGATCAAGCGTTTAGGCCGACGCCACGGTCCCGACATCGTGGGTCAAGGGACGTATCGATGGCGTGCGATTAAGCCCTCCAAGTCGCGACGGTGTCTTGAGAGACATTCGTCCTTAATTAATGTCCCTCATCCGATGTACAGCATCAAGCGTCCTGATCAAGTGCCAAATTAGATATGACGTGACATGGTTTGTTGAGATAAATAATAACAGGGACAAATAAACACTGAAAAAATGAGGATGATGAAGTATTGAATATTCTCTAAAGTGTTGAATTACATTACAAGAAAAATAAAATGGCTATTATTTTTTACGAAATATTAAAATATAATATTCGATAATAGTACCAAGTTATATTATGACTTCGTTTATGCATTGTGCACTATTGTTCATCATTATATTGTTCATCATTTATATTCGTATAACAATAATACGCGCATACGCCATACATTATCAAATTATAAATGAGTTCGACGTCTGGAACTATTACGTATTTAAAGATATTTTGATTAAATTTATAATTTCTCGGAAAACTATACATTTTTTATTCATGAAAGTTGAATGCATACAGCTTTCCACTTATTTCAGAGAAGGAAAAATAATATTTAATTAACAACAAATTTTACAGAAATAGCACACTAATTATTTTACGGTATACAAAATAGAGGAATTTCCTTTCCTAAAAAAAACTTCAAAAACTAAATTCCCAATATTTTAAGGGTTTGAAATTTTTTAATTAAATTTTTTATAATTTTCATTGCAATTGAAAACTGTTTAATATTTATAATGCATGGCATAAATGTGAATTGTTAGACGTAAGCATACTTCGTGAGAGCATACAATAACCATTTGGTAATTTTCATTTGAGTTATAAAAGTTTTTACAACGTAAAATTAAATAACTCATATAATAAATAACATTGTGTCTAAACACATATACACACATATCTGTACAATATAAAAGAATATTATTATATAAGAAATTTTATATACACTTTTTACACATAACATGATAACAATTAAAAAGAAGATTTATCGAAAATCCAGCAATAAAGGAATTGTGTGCATTTGTCACTTATAATCCCCTCAATAAGACTGTTGTTAGACACAAATAATTGCGTCTGCATCTTACCACCGAAATCTATCACGGGATGCATTTGTACGTGCAATTATTGTTCAGTGCAAAACCGCATATAACGGCTTTCTTGTGTAGCTCGCGCAGTCGCGCATCTACCGGGTGACAACTAATTCCCCGCGAACCCGGTTAAGCCTTTCTCGCTAGTTCCTCCGCGTAATTAGAAGGGACAAACTCTGAGGTACGCTAGTCTTCCGCTAATTTGCATTGGTTTAACAGCCAGTTTCAGACTGCTTGGCATCGCGTTACGTGGCCATTCTCTAATTTGGGAGGGCGACAAGGAAAGGAGTCGGAACACATTAACACATATATCTCTTTTTTTTTACATGGATATTTCACCAAAATTATTTTTTTACTTTTCACTATTCATTATGTCTCATTTATATATCATTTATATATTTCATACTTGTATCATTTTTATACATGTATAATATATTATATATATAATTTTATTATACAAAAAGAATTACAAAAAAATTATTAAGAAAATAATTATATAGAACATAATAAAGTATCTGTAAGTTATCACATCTTTTTATCCAAATAAAATAATTGTAAAATATAATCCGCTTAAGATTTAAATATTTTTATATTCATTGAAGCTAACAGTATATTTTATTAATATGATATAATCAAGAAACAATTTCAAAATATAAAACAAATTTTAATGAACTTAGAAGGATAATTGTAAATTGCCATAGAAATCGATTTTCCAAAATGTTCATTTCACTCATATTGAAACACATTGAGTGAATACATTGAGTGTATGTGAATGTCATTGTATATGTGATTAACGTATGTGCACTAATATTATAACGGCGTACCGTCTATTGTTGTTTGTTAATAAAGCCAATTACATAGCTCCTATTATGATTACATACGATTAATAATGTCAGCTAGTACTTGCTAATAGTACCAATATCTCGATTCAAACTGCTTTATTCAATGATTGTTATCATGACGCTGCTTGATATATTTCATATTATATGATTCAGATATTGTCATTCGAGAAATATCAAGTGGATTAAAAATTACTGAAAAATATATTATTATTCGTATGAGTATATATATTATTATTAGAAACGCGATTATTCTATATCTTCTAATCTCTACATTAATAGATCGGAATAAGAAATGTTTATTGTATAAATTAGGCAAAATTTTCCGTCATTATGCAATGATAAAGATAATTAAAAAGCCAATTAAAATTGTGCACATGCACTGAAAATAGTATCAATAAGTAAAAGATTTAATTTTAGAACTTCACTATTTCTGGTTTTAGAATTGATTTTCTCTTCTTGTTAATTGAATGTTCTCTCTACCACATAAACTTCATATTCTGTTTTTGCAAATTTTATATAATAACGAACTGTTATTGAATAAAATTAAAAATAAAATTATTAATTTACGGGAATTATACGATAAAACGAATATGCACATATTCTCTCTCAAAACAATTATATTTCTTAAAAATCGTCTCAATTAAAAAAAAAGTATATTTAGATAACATCTCGCCCTAAGATAAGAAATGTAAAATGATTAAAATATTATTTAGATTAGAATTAAAATAAGTTGAAGATAAGATAATTAACATATACAATCTTAAATAAAGATAAAGCGAATAAAATTTTAATTACATTTGACAATACGTAAAATGCGATTTTAATGCAAATATAAAAAAAAGAATTACATACAATATGGTATAATCGAAATAATTATTTAATTCAAGCATGTAATTTAATTTTTGATGTTGATGAAGAGAAAATATAATTTAAGGATCTAATCAGTAAAATAGCTTATTTAGAAAAGCAGCAGTTCGCTCATGAATGTTACGTGGTCGCTCGGTGATTTCAATTTAGATCTTCAGTCTAATTTATTCTATACCATACACTTAAGAAGTTTCTTATACATCATACATTTCATTTCATTTTCCACAAAATATCAGGGCTTATCTTTGTATGCATGATGTTTGATATTTGATATTAATGAAACCAGCAAGATTTTATGTGAAATATTTTTATATACATATATAATAGCCACTTTGTGCTTGACACGATCAATTCTTATCCTCTTATCACTATATCAATATATTATATATATTATATAACATATATAATATATCTTTTTAAAATATTAATAATATTAATAAAATTTTCTTATACTACTCGTTGTTATTTGTTTTAATCTAAGTTTTATATTTATTATTATCCTGTTAATATATCTGAACCTCTGTTTCTTTTTACTAGCCTTTTTCTTCCTCTTAGGCATTTTCCGATCTAAATAAATGATTTTGTCTAAAACCAATCTAAATGATTATATTTATTATTGAGTAAATTATATTTAATTAATTAAATTAAATTATTAAATTACATTAAATTATATTGATTAAATCATATTATATTAAATAAATTATATTATGTATAAACATATCTGTCTAAAACAATTTCTCTGCTGTTAACACTGATATTAATAGTATATCCTGATCTAAAATAAAAATAATATCATTTCACTGTTATAAGGTGTAATCATATTCTTACTTTTTGCAAAGATATAGAAGTATAAATAAATGTTAATATATTCCATCGCAATGAAATTAACTTCATTTGTGTGCAATGAGTCGCAAATTATTATTCTCACTCGATAATCTATAATTATTCATTACGCTCATACAACTGTAAATAGTAATTATTAATTTAGCCCAGCGGCAGCTTTTTGTGCACATTCGACCGAATGACACTTTGCATTTGTTGAAATTATTGGCCAATCCAGGGAGCAGAGCATGCTTTCAACAATAATAATTATTCGCAACAAACAAAATTTATGTTATATGAAATAAGCAAAAGCTAAGATTTTATAATTATTTTTTGTATATTTAATTTACTGTGAATATTTTCATAAAACTTAATAATTTTTAAATTAGTAATTAACAATATAATGAGATATAAATATTAATGATAATATAAAATAAAAGAAGAGCTTTGATAAGCAAAATCAATTTGATATAAATGTAATAATTTATAGATACGTGGGTTATAATGAACGCTAGGAGAAGCGTATTTAATTGCGCGTACTAAATTGCATACAATTAAAAATATCCGAGTGAATTTATAAAGAACGATAGCGTTCCTGGCTAACATATTATTTGTTATAAAAAAATTGTATAGAATATATACATGTATATGTACATATGAAGTATTAGAAATTGAAAAATCTCACGTAAGATTTTCATAAAAAATTGAAATAAAACACGCGTTGCATATAAAGATATTTGATAGCTGTAATAATTTTGACATAGATAGTACGAGGTTTACAATTTCTGCAGGATTAAAAAAAATCGGTAGTAAATTATTCATGAAAAGAATATTTATGATTGGGATGAGAGTAAAGCGCGTGGATCTTGATTCTATTAGTTCATTGCATATGACATCGCCTGACGATGGATCACGAGGGACAGGCGTCTCTAATTAACCCAGCATCCACTACAGGTACAGGTATTATAGCTGCGCCTGTATCCACGTGTTAATCGGATTGTCCCATGCGTGCGGTGCGTTACTCGCGAGTATCGTGATAGATTTCGAGATTTCGAGTTATGAATTCTCTTCTCATCCGCGCGTCAATCCTCCCCTATTATCGCAACCCTGCGCTTTACGTTTCAAATTTCTCTTAGAAATTAATACGTCGACTGTGTTTCGTTAACGGCATACTGAAACAAGCAATGTATAGTAAAAGCACGATCGATGTCCGCGCGTTCCAAAGAGGTGTCATAGCGAATCTGACACGATCTGTCTGCTGGCAATTCATGCTATCGGCAAAAAAAAAAAAGAAAAAAAACGTGTCTCTTGATACAAAATGACGCGTGTATGAAAAAAACTGTTGCGTCCGTTTCAATGTGGTCTCCGTTCAGGATTAAAAATGATGAACAATTAAATACGAAAAGGGGCTTCGGGAGCGTCAACGCGCGGCGCTTCGCATCGCGTCGCGGCGCCTTCGTTTTCGTTTTAATTATGACTATTCAGAGGCGCTCTGTGACCGGCATGGAAAACGTGCGTCACGCCGTGCGGAGCGCATTGCGTGAGGGGACACTACAATAAAAGTACGCGCCGTTCCGCGTCTGAAGCGCGCGCTCACGATTAAAAAGTGCAAAAATATGAATGCGCCATGGCGCATTCCGCCGACGACTCTTTTCCTTTTTTTTTTTTATTTTTTCACGCAACCAACGGCCGCCCGGTCTCCGAGGTAGCGTAGCATCGCGTCGTCGCGTTGTTTCTCTCCCCTTATTTTGTTCGCATGCGGTTTACATTCGTGCGACGCTCAACGGCCGGCTTTAAATATGCAACTCGCGCGGCGGAAGCGTCGCGCGAAACGTCGCCCGCACGTCTGGCGGATGCTGCCGTTGTTGATTCGCGAATTAGGCGGGCACGTGTTGAAACTGAAGAGATCAGAGACGAACAGATATAAATACGATTTGCCGAGAGAAAGCGCAGCTTGTAGAATCTCAAGTTTAACGAAAACTCAAGCGACAGCTGGAAAAAAAGATCAGGCAGAAAAAATACACAAGTTTCAGTATAAGCTAGAAAGCAAATATAATTTGTGTTAACTGTCAAGTATTTGAAGTTATTTTCAATCCCAGTACTTGATACATTGAATTAACATAAATTAATATTATGATACAAATTGTACCTGTATTGTAAAGTTCGAGATATTCACCTGTCATAGTAGTAGTCCCTGAAACATATAATAAAAGCAATTTGTATTAGATAAATAATCAACAATAAGCACATTATTATAATTATTGTCAACGCAGTATATAAATTTTTCTTTAATCAGAGTTCACTAAAAATGCAGTAATTATTTAACGAAACAATCAACGCTATAGAATATGAAGCATTTCACTCTACGTTCCAGGTTTTGTATTATTTTGAGTACACATGACAATTAAATTGATATAATATTGTTTAATAACAATCACGCAATAAAGGACGAAATATAGGCGTGAAAAACATTCACAAATTCATATTGGTCAAAATATTCGAATGTTATTCCACAGACTATATCTCGCGGCTTGAATCGATTGATGATTACCAGAGCGTGTAATTTGAACTACAGGATTCTCTAAAAGAGAAATAATATTTAATATTAGTTAATATGAGGTATGCAGTTCTCTTTCTCTCTCTGTTTTATGATTTAACTTATTATCTCTATTAAATCATATTGAAAAATAAAGAAGCAACGCTTCAGAATTCCACAATTTATAAAAGTAAGAATATTTTGTTAAAGTACAAATAAAAGATAAATTTGTTTAATGTAATAATCGTTTATATATATATATATATATATATATATATATATATATATATGCCGCAGATTTTTATACATACTTGTCACAGGTCTTTTGTAAAAACTCAACTCTTTTATAAACAACTTTTTATCTAAACCTGGCTCTTTTTATGTTACTTTTTGTAAAAAACTTGAAATTCAAATAAAAAAGAATAGAAAATATTAACCATTTTGTACATCCCTGTCACTCTCTTTAGTTTTGTAGAAAATTTTATTGTTTTACAAGTAGAACTGGAACAATCTTCGTTTTTGTAATAATCGATTTTACATACGCCACAGGCGTCATAAATTAAATTTCTACGATCACATGAATATATCCGCTCGACTTTGCGAGATTTTCCGACAGACGTTTCAAAGATTTTTCAGACATAGTGCCCGCGGAGAGCCGACAAAACGAATCTCCTGGTAATCGAATCGCGTCGAACTTTAATCGAATTCGTCCTACGAGGAGCGTTTCGGTCAATAAATGCTCCATTAGCTGCAGTTTAAACGTGCGATTTCTCGTGGCAAAAAGGACGAAGCGGCGAACTTTCCACTGCGAAACACTGATAAAATGGATGCGTTTTAACGGGAAATTGCCAATTACTTCGATCGCAATGTCAATATGGCGATACGCAGATTTGCTATTTCTCCTAAAACAGAAATCTTTCAATTCTAACAATTCCGATATTAATTAATTTAAGAAAACAATTATAATAATTTCTCCTTTTAATTTGATTAAAATAATTAAACGTTAATTGATAATTTTAAATGATGAAAGAAAAGATGTAAAAATAAAATAAAAATTCATCAAATTTCAAATTCCATTCTGTATTTTTCGTGATCTTATTTGCTGCATTTTATTATGGTTTTTCATTCCATCCACGGTATTTTACCGATTACCTGTATCTTCCTTTAACTGCTCAAATATATTACAAGGTAATCCTTCCGCCTGATAACGTAATGTTAAGTAGAGAGAGGAAAGCTTTCAGGGAAACGAATAAAAAGTTTTTAGATAACAAGCGTTGTATTGCCATTTTTATTTTATCAGAATTTGTCGATATATATATTGAAAGTTGTAATAAATTAATATCTACTGAAAGTTATAATAAATGATAGCTATAGAAATTAAAATTTTATATCAATTAATCAAATACAAAGATATTTATAATGTATATCTAAAATAATGCAACATTTTCATCAATATTCATCAAATAACGCTTCTTTACTAATATTTTAAAATCTGCATACATTTTTATATTTATGTATCTATTAAAATATATAAAAATATATTTTAATATATCTATTTTTTTGCACGAGAAATACTAGTTTGACTTGCACATAGATTCATTTTGTGCTCTTCCATATAATCTAATAAAGTAAAAAAAAAAAAGATATCAAAAAATATGGAAGAATAATTACGGCCTTTTACGAACCACGATTCTAGTAAAATGCGTGGAGGACGTTCGTCACTAAACGCTTTCACAGAGCGTCACATCGGAAAAATAGTTGGCGGAATGGTCGAAAATCGATCACGCACGAAAATCGAAAAACGGAGACACGTCCGAAACACGCGTGCTGCAGAATGAAAAGAACATCGTCCTAAACGGTCGCATGTATCGAAAAATGGCGCCGCAATTAGGATGTCGGACACCCTTTGTTATTTAAAATGTCTCTAGTTTGACATTCTCTCCGTTTTTTTTATTTATTCAGTTATTCGTTGTCGGTCGACAACTTTTCGTCGATCACGTGCCGACATTTACTCTTGTTCCATTTTTATTAAACCGTTTAACGTTTGACGAATTTAGCAAATATTACGTGTCAGCGACAATAGTAGTTTGAAATTTGTTTAAACATACATGGAATATCACGAAATAAATTGCCGATAATGCTAAATAAAAATATAAAAATAACTAAAAAAATCATTGAATAAATTAAATTTCATCATAATAATAGAATAAAAGAAGAGACTAACAATAAGACAACGAAAGCATAAACTGTGATAATAGTTAGAGTAATTATATAAAGTATATAAAATTAAAAAAAGCTTCCATTTTCTTACACTTCTCTCTCTTTTCAATATTCTGCTTTTCCTTTTCCTTTTTTAAATTAATCCGTTAATTATATTTGCTAATTAGCAATCTATTATTTCATTTCAGCAGTAGTTTAAAATATAAATACTGCTTTTTATATACTTAATTTCTCCATTTATATATCCTACATTTATATATTCTATTATTTTATTTAAATAATTTATTTAATATTTTCACGTTATTACTTTCCTTTAATATTTATTTGTTAATATTTGCATTTCAGTGTATCTCATTTAGCCGCATATTTCAAAGTTATATCTACCACTATTTTTTTTAAATTAATTGTTTAACAGCCGCAAAACACAGCTGCAAAAGCTCTACGCTCGGAGATTGCTATTGTTATTGCCATTATTATAATTATTAATTTAATGCGTCTTCTCGTAACAATTATCAATGATGCGTATTCACACAAATTACATTTATTACAGGTATTATTTATTTACGCGTAATCCGTATATCGCATCGAGAAGAGGTCAGGAACAGGGAAAAGAAAATATGTGCCGATAAAGTATGCAATATTTTTCCGAATAACCATCAGTATGTTTTTATGGTAGCCATTTGCGCGAACTCTACTTTTCACTCTCTGCTTCTCCCCTGTTCGCTAATTTCTCCCGCCGAAATTATCACCGTTATTTACACTATTCATGTTACTTCGTTAGCTGACAACAGAAAGCGTATTTGCGGCGAACTGAATATTCCCGAGAGATTATGAACGCAGAAAACGCAGACGCATACTCTCATATGTGTACCAGTACACTTTTATATGCGAATTTGATTAAATAAATATTTTTCTTTTGCAAAAGAATCTTACACATGCATTTAGTATTTGAATAGGATTCCAGTCTAGAGGATTAATTCAATAGCAATTCTAAAATTGCTTCGGAATTCCGAAATTAAACCAAGATGATACCAAAAAGGAATAACGTGTAAAAATAATATAGAATACAATCCAGTAGTATAAAATAGTACAAAAGAGTTTTCTCCCATTAATGTAAATATAATTTGCTCAGTTGTTATGTTATGTATAAAATTAATTCCTTTTTTAAATATTAAAATATTAAATATTAAAATAAATTTAAGTGTTAAATATTAAATATTCTTTTTTTAAATATTAAAAATCTAAATTAGCAATAACTGTCGCATCAAATTTCCAATATGATTTTATTATATGTAATTTTTAAATCCCGAAAGAGCAAATTTGATCTGTAATTAATCACATGAAATAGCGCGAATTGTTTACAATACGTATAAGAGAAGAAAAGGGGGGAAAGCAGTTTACCTATCGATTCCTCGATTCTCGACGATGCAATTCCCGTTGAAGCAGTCGAGGCTGACACCTTTCGATTCTCCATGATACGATTGACTCGTTATCGTAACGTTATTGGCGAATGAACAAAAGAGCGTCGATGAAAGGCGCCGCGACGCCGGCCACGAAGAACAATGGCAGAAGTCGGAGAGAAAGTCAGGAGAGGAAAAAAGATTGGAAAGCTCAATGGCGAGAGATCGAGACCGTGCGCGTCAATTTTCTTTATTCCGAATTGAAGGAATTGACGAAATTATTACATATAATACTGTTACATAATGTTGACTCTTTGTACATTAAAAATTATAAGACTTACATAAGTCTCACATATAATTTTATATGTGTAAAAGTTTAATAATTATATATTTAATGATCTAATAGCACAAAATAAAGACTATTCGGTCTTTTAAAAAAATAAATAGGAAAAATCCGTTTTTTCTATATGAATTCATATAATAATAATGCTGAGAGAGAGAATAATTTTAATTTTAGTAATGTGAGGTTATGTGAGAATTTAATGGCGCAATTCGATAGTGTCAAAGTGATATAACTTGTGGAAAGCCGAGTGAGTATCGCTCAAGAGAGATCGTAATTACCGCAGCTTAATTAACTTCCGACGCAACATTAGTGAATCATGAGGGCGATTAATCGATATTCAATTTCGCATAACGTGCATCGTTTGGCCATGACATCGTGACCCTCGATCCATTCATAGATTGATATTGTAAGGATAACAACAATAAAGATAATGATGATTATGGAGTAAAATCATAGTCTGGATATATATTAGTTTTAGAGAATTTATGAAGGATATAAATAGGATTATATATTATATAATATGAATAAGAAAATCTTATAGAATTTTATGATTATTAAAACTAAAATTATGTAATAATATAATGCAAATTTTATTATAGTATTAATAGAACGTAATGTATTATATAAAAATGTGTATCCAAGATGAGACAGAGTAATATGACATGCATGATGTAAAATGAATTTCATAATGTACTTTTTTCAATTTAATTTATATTAAAATTCAATTTTCTAAATTAAATTTATAGAATTCCAGTGTGTTTCATACAATTTAAATGTTTTTGTTGCAACTTAATTCTTTTAATCTCATATCATGCAAATGACAATTTGACTATTAATTCTAAATTCAATTCATAATTGCGCATTTTTCCTTGATCCTCGCATTTTGAGACTAGCATTGTTTCGTTATCGTAACATTATCGGAGGACTGACAAAAGAACAGCAGAGAAAAATCTTGACAAGGGACGACAGACACAAGAGAGATCAAAGCGACATAGAATCGGAAATAGGAATCCGAACTGATCATATCGCAAGGACTGGCTCTCTAATTAAATTTTTTAGTTATCCTTTAGCTATTTTACTTCCGTATTCAATATTCATTTGCTGCAGTATTATATTGTATTTTTCTATCTTGAAAACACAGAACACATTTACTTAATAATTACGTTAATTTAATAATATCAAGCTTGCATTGGATAAATTAAATATTAAATATTAAATTAGATATTAAATTTTATAATATTTGTAATCGTAAATATATGGACATAGAAATTTTATTAATACACTATTCTACTTTAAATCTAAAAATTAAGCTGACTGAATGATTGATTACAAAAAATTATCATTTTTATAAAATTGGCGCGCGTGTATATATATAATTATAATTTCTATCTGTACATTTTGATTATAAAAATTTATTTATTACAAATTAATTACAATTTCTCTTGCGGAATTCTGGAATAAGTTTTATTTATATCCGCATCTTTGCCGATTGCGAAATTCCGTTTATTTTCATAGTCTACTAAATTACGCAGCACCGAACACACCGTTTTGAGCTCATTCCGAAGGTGTGACGTTCCGGATGGCTCGGCCCGAAAGGGGAAGGAATTCTTTTCAGAGTTCTCCCTTCAAGAATTTCAATAAAAGCTCCGGCAGTCCGTTGACCGGTACTACATTTTGATATTACGCTTGCAATAACTATGGCGTGCAATGATATAAGAGGCGATATTTGTTTTCGATCAAACATCTAATGAAATAATACCCTATAATTAAAAAAAAAAAAAAAAAAAAAAAAAAAAAAAAACGAGATTTTGTTTTAAATAACCGCAGTCAAGTTTATTCGAAAGACAATGTGTTCTCATATTTTCTCTCGTAAAAGATCCAAAGCATCTCAATCTAATAAAAATTAAATATTTAAATATTTAAATATAAATATAATCTCGTTTGATCATATAATAATGTAGATAATAATGTAGATATATGATCAGCATAATAAGTTATTTAAAACTAAAATTTCGTTATATGAAATATATTGCTATTTGCAATAAAACAACGAAACTAAGATTGTTCAAAGTTGTTCAAAGATCAACTCATTTTTCTTTATTTACCATTGATCATTTCATTGTCGAGTCGCACGAAGAGACGTACGGTTTGTCGCTCGAGCAAAAGGAGTTGTTTTTTAACAATCAGTCACAACCAACATTAGAAAGCGATGTTATCCATTCCCGCTCTCTCCCTTATTTTCCCTCAAGAAAGGGGGATGGCGCGATCCTGCGGGCAGTGGCCAAGGCTCTCGATAATCGTGTAATTGAATGCTAACGATGTTGAAATGTTGATAGAACTCGCTCGACTGCTTCACAAATATGCTCTTCGATGTTTCGACAGGGAGGCGGACAGCCTCTCTTGTTTGTGCGATCTCTCTGTGTGTACCATGCCGCTAGACGAAGGTTACCGAGAGCGCGCGTACACAATGAAGGAGAGCCATGAATGGACCGCGCCAAGCCGCGCCGCTTCGAACAAACTCGATCGGACGAGCTTGGCCACGGAAATTTTCCCAACGCTGATTTAGTATTCGCGCTTGATTAAGTACGGCTCTTGTACGACGAACGTGCGGGCGGCTCTCGCCGCGAGCGTTTCTCGTGCATTTGGATATTTAACACTTCAACTATTTCACAAACGCGTTCCTTTATTTAGAAAGTCTAATATATACGTCCTAGCAGGGAAAATGCTCCACTCATTGCTCAAATAATGAACTAATAAGTGTTATTGAAGTCGATATATGGCGATATACAATCGAACGGGAAACTGCACGGAACTGCTTTCAATACGACTTTACATTAAACAAAATTACAGATCAACAAAATTAAAGATCAATAATTTTTAAAGAAAAATGTAAAATATATATTTCTTGATAAATATTTTTAATTATTTTTTATTTCATAATTGTCATTATGTTTATATATGTTCTCATTGTATTTTCGAATAATTAAAATAGCTGGTAAAAAAGAATCGTACAAATGTTTATTCGATTCGATCGAATTCGATTTTTGAAGATATACTTTTCTTTAAAAATGCAAAAATATTCCATAAAGATAATATGTTCTAGCTCTATTATAACAATTTTTTTATCATTTTTTTCCGACAGACCACGAGCAAAACGCTCTAAAGAAAAATGATAAGGGTGGAATAGAGTGAAGAATCATCGTTAAAAATAATTACAAAGATCGAGATATTACAAATGAGTATCAATATTTTATTTTAGAAGAAATAGAAAAAGATATAATTTTTATAAATATCTAATCAATATTTTTATTGAATTAAAATATGAATTTTTATATTCCGTCAAAAATTTTATAATTTAAAATAAAATTATTTTTATCGTGATTGTTGAAGGTGTTTTTCACCGAAGTTCAGAGGAAAATGCCTCTTCAAATTTTCAAAATTAATCTCATAATTAGATTATTTTAATTAATCAAAAGGTAAAATAATTATTAATTATAATATTAGCAAATTTTTGTAAATTGCAATTATCAAAAAATACATTTATAAATGTATTTTATATTGATTTAAGCAAATGTGGGACGTATAAATTCTAGAAAAAGAGCATGTAATTGATTTTAATGTCAATCACAGTGATAATTTAATATTGAACGGAAATTGTGACTTTGGATTAATTTAAAATCGATCTTTTTCATTAGTGATCATTCGATATTTATTACACTTTTTTGAATTTCAACATTAAATATATCTTTGATGACTAAATCCCCAAAATTAAAAACTAATATTAAGATACTCTCAAAATAAAATCCGCGTGAAATTAAGCAAACCAAATAAGATTATTATTATACTTATTTTCATTTCATTACTCATAGTGTTATTAATATTAAATTGAGGAAACTCACTCCTCGGAGGAAATTTCACTCTTCAAAAATACAATAATCCTGAACACTCTATAGCTTGCTCGCAATTCTTCCCAAAAGGACCAATTGCGATATATGTGACTGTATCTATAGCTCGAAGCGCTCTACAAGATGAGAACGTTAATATTGTGTCAAAAATTTCAGCAATATTGCGGAAATTGCAGCAGGAGATAGGAGATACAAACCAGAATTAGTTGGAGGAGAGGGTAAAACACTTGGCGAAATAAAAAGAACGCGATTTCCCCGGCTAAACCACCGGAACCGTCGGAACGTACAGCGAAATGGAGTCAGCCGGGAATGACGATGGCGGATTAGCCCGCAGGCACGTGCTGCGGACACCATTCTCCACTTCGCTTGAGTGCTCGAAAATCACGTTCGCGCTGAACTCAGCTCGAAAACAGACTACGGCGATATTCGCGTGAATCGCGCCCGCGTCTCGATTCCTGTTGCCTCTTCCAGCGTGGACGAGTCCGTCCTTTCTCGTCCTTTCGCACCCTTTCGACATTCGCGCGCGGGGAGATCGATCCGGCCTTTCAGAGATCGCGCCGTCTCTTTCGGGGGATGACTCTTTCGGTCGTTACACTTTTGCGCGGTATCTGCTCTCGCGACCCAATGGCTCTTTAGGGATTTGCGGAAACATATTGGGTGATACTGACGGATCGCGTTATATATGTGTATGCGGTATAATGAAAGTTCCTCCGCTAAAATAGTAGAAAGTATAAACTACGCGGATTATATATTATAAACGTTACCTATTGTGAATATTCTCTTTTTACACGAGCATACGGGTGTATTATACGGTCTGTGGATTCATTATGACGAATAGAACAAAGGGTTGAGAAAGGTCTAACAGGAGGATTTATTAACAAGGATTATAAAGGACCTTAGCGTAAGACAATAGCATTTCCTGGGAGATCTCATTTCCAACTCTGCGACTATCATTTTTCGTAACGAGACAAGTGCCGCCGACTATGTTACCATCGGTATAACATAAATATTTTCCATATTTCCTTTTATACGCAGAGAATAACGTGAGAAATCGATTTACGTAAAAAAGAAATAATATCTGGCTCTATTTAAAAGTGAAGAGAGAAAGAGATTATCTTTGTACCTCGAAAATGATGTATCTGAAACAAAGTTACGCTATGTGAGCGCAAGACGAAATATTCTCTTTTGAAATAGCCGCACACACACAATTTTGATGCAGACCATGTTTTTCAATAACCCTCAGTTTTGAAAATAATTACGCGGTGGGATTAAATTGGGTCACCGTGTATAACTGTTTGTTTCATATTCACGAGGAAGTATAACGGCTTCAAACATTCATGTGAATTACATTGGTATATTAACTATACGCATGTCAGTAATCAATGTTTAACACGTGGGCGAGAGAGAGGATGGGGGTTTACCGAGTTACGTCGCGGTTTGCGGTATACCAAGGACTATCGTGCACCACATTCAAATGCTCGCATACACTCGCAATATATTGCCTGCTGTAACATAATATTATCGAATTCCCGCTCACCGATACTAATACCACGAAGCTAACATCAATCGTAGTAAATTAAAAAGAACCCTTTTCAAAAGTGTACTTTCAAGAAACAAGTAAAAGTAAAAATAAAGTAATCTAAGAAATTAATGTGCACTAAAAAAATTTATCATTATACGCATAATTTCTTTTTATGGATGTAATATTATCAATTTGTAAAATTTTTGGATTGGCCTGAAATTAATTTTACTTTTCCTTTATCTCTCAATATAAAATACAATTTATATCTCTCGCCAATTAATATTATCAGTTATCTAAAATAATGGTTTGTTTTGTTTATGTCATGAATATTTAAAATTCGCGAACAGATATACTACATTTTATACATTCAAACGATTGTATAGCGTTATAACGATAAAAGAATTATAATACAAAATTGATATTTAATTGCGATTCGATTAATTTTCATTTAAATGAGTGCAATTGATTTTAATGATTCAAAATATGTACATGAGGAAATGGTATATAAAGAAAACTTTATTAGTTTATTTATTTAAAAGTGACTAAATGTCAAAGTGAAAAGAATATCATCCGACTGTTTAAAAATAATATCATCCTGTGCTTAATAAACTCAACGACAATTTTTAAAACGCGCAATAATACTAGCAGGATACTCGGATACCTCGGCAGGATAATGGTGCGTGCCAGCGACGTTAATTACGCTCCTACGGCGTTTGCAAGTATAATTTTCGAGTGTCGACACGCACACGCATGCGAGAGCGTGTTCCTATGCAGATTTATATTCCGCGGACGTAGAATAATAAGAACTCTTCCTCGCGTCCCCAATCGATTCGACTCGACCTCAACATCAATTCTTTCCACACTAAAAGTAGCGTATAAAAAAAATTGCTTTTAAATTGCTTCTAAAAAAATGTAATTTTTAAAAATCTATTAAATGTATTTAAATTTTTTAGAAGACATTAGAGATTTTTAGAACATGTAATGAATGAAGAAAAAGAGAAAGAGAAAAAAGAGAGAGAGAGAGAAAAGATTTTAGTAATTACATTTGTATGTTTTAATTATCTATTAAAGTATATTTATTGAGAAACTTTTTAAGTCTACATAGAGAATAATTAGAGAAACTTTTTAGATTGTTACAGAATGTAAAGCTAAAAACTTTTCTTTGATAATAACAAAAGAAAAACGTAATATTAAAACCGATATAAAAATAAGTCACATGCGGACTTTTTCATATTTTAACAACGATGTACTAGATATTGTACTATAATAGATATTATACTAAATTCATGAATGCATTTTATGTTATTATATTAACGTTTTCTCTTTGAGGAATTTATGTCATAATAACTCTGCATAATACGTAGATAAAAAATTCTTGCATAATACTAACATTTAAATATGACAGCCCATTCTTCCGAGAACAAGAATTCCGAGGATAACATTCCAAAGAAATAAAAATCAGGTTTAAAATTCGCGTCTAAAAAAAAAAAGAAGTATTGAAAATTTCAGTATTTGATAAAAATAACTTGTAAAAATTTATATATGTATAAAACTTATATCTATGAAACTCATATATATATTATATATATATGTATAAACGCGAACATATGTTTAGAAATCTAAGAATAGAAAGCAAGGAGATACTAATATTAATCGATTTCAAATGAAATGAGAGTTGTATGACTGCAAAAAGCTACGAATCACTAGAAACGCGGGTCACACGTTGTAAGAGAGTATTACTAGAATCAAATTTTTTGAATTACATTTAATCTCGGCAATAACCGGTGTTGTTTGGCCGATTGCATCGGCTGTAAACGAGCGCGGTGCGAGTATAATGCGCCTGGCCCCGGAACGACCCGAACTAGGGAAGCACATTAATATACCTAATGGTACTCCGGAACTTGGCTCTGGCCACCCCCCCGAGACAAAACTCCCTTAATTGTGCCACTTCCGTTAGAACGAAAATTCAACCGCGTTCGCCTACCGAGATTATCAGCTGGTACTTGATGGAGCGTCTATTGATAGATAATGTTAGGAAATATCGGAGTATTTTGAATAAACGCTATGATTATATATACATGCATAAATGTACAAAAAAATCATTTTATAAATTATTAACAGAATAATTTATTTCATATATTCCATAACCAAATTTTTCTAAATTATAGCTCGTCAATAATTTCTTTTAAAAAGATTTTCTTTTAAATTCTTAAAATTTTAGTCTTTCAATTCTTGATATTACATGTGTCTATGAAACTATATGTGTTACCTTATATTTCTATCTGCTTTGAAATTCAGAAAGTTAATCATATTTTAAAAATTTAAAAATCAAGTAATTCTTTTTTATATAATATGCAATGTTTCAAAATCAAAGATCAAAAATAGAAAAGTATGAATTTTAAAGCGTTCCATTTCTAAAAATTCAATCATTCAAAAATTCAAATACGTTGGGCTTTAGGGAGCAACAGTTTTCGAGTTCGTAAGCTCGTAAAGTTTAAAAAATCTAAAGATTTCAGGATTCGAAGGATTTGGTATGTTATAAATCTGACCTCTATGAAATCAAAGAATTAAAATTTAATGTAAAGATCTCCAAAGATACAAAACTCCAAAAATTAGAAAATACAAGAAACTAATGATAACTATATAAAGATAATATCTATATCTTCACGGTAAAATCAGCGCTAAAGACGCTAATATTGTTTGTAAAAATCATATTGGTTTGCGAAAATATTGCCCACTGCCAACCACCATGTCACTCCCACAGCACCATTTAGTATAACCCCCAACTCCTCGTCTGTCTTCATCATTTATTCTCCGAGGGTGGCGTAATAAAGCTCGGCAGATATCAAGCCCGATAGAAGTCGGCGTAGCTGCAAAACGATCCCCGTGACTCGCTTATCCGGCCTTGTATGTAAATGTTGACATGTTTTCTGAAGCTAGAAACACATACATGCATACACGCATACACCTACACGATGACACACCTGCGCGCATGCCGCAAAAGGAAAGTCGTGTTATCTCATGTAAATCTTCACGGTAGCGCGATAAGCGTGAATTTCACCGCTCGCTTATTAATATTTATGTCCGGCGTTAAAGGGGTTGGCGAGGGCAAGTCGACGTCTACAGGCCACTTCAAAAGTCGTCCACTTACCTTTTCTCTTAGTTCATTCTATTAATCAAACGATCAAGTATTCAGTAGTTTTTCGCTGAAATTTTGGATATATACCTTTCAGATTTTAAATTTTTAAATTGTCAGCATAAACTATTATACATTTTTAAAATTAAAAATCGAGTAATTTAATTCAGATATTTAAGTACGTAATAATACAGAATAGAAATTAAAAAAGATCTGCTTCTAAGATTTTTTTAAAATTTATTATTTTTAACAGTCTCGTTATTTAAATATTTAAGTATAATATTATAAAAATGAAAAGACAACAATATTTAATCTTTTATTTAAGCTATTTTATAAAATATAATCTATAAATAATTTTAACATATAATCTTTGAGCACTTAAAATTTAAAAAGATTAAATGTTAAAAAATTCAAAACTGTTAATGAGTTTTGCTAAGCGTCAATATTTTTGAAATTATAAAACGAAGACAACAAAAAATTTTATTAATATTAAATAAAGTGTAATAAAACGAAATACTTTAAATAACATAAATTGCACGCACGTTTAATTTGTAAATAATTATTCCAGTTATTCGTCTGAGAAACACACGAAACTATTTCGAGCCGCAAGAGGAAGTCTCGCTCTACAAAATGGACTACGTTACTATGCACCCTGCTGCAACGAGCAAACCTAATTTACACAAACTGCAGGAAATGAACGTACGAAGGAGATGAAAGAGAGAGGAAAAGGACATGTTAAGGCTGTATTTTCATCTGCAAAAATAATGTTACTTCTTTATCTGAATTTTTCGGCATAGTACTTGATGTGTTACATAATTATTTATATAATCTGATTAATAGTGTTTATTATGACCGAAAGTATTTGTTAATGTTATCATTAATATTAATGTTATAACATATAGATCAAAATTAAAATTAAATTAGAAAGCATTAAAAAGCTTTTGAATTACACGCAGTTAAAAATTATAAAATAGATGAAACAAATTTAATAACGAACAACAATAAAGAGCAAACAAGGAAAATTTATTTTTCTATTTTATATTTTCTTTTTCATATTTTTTTAACAAATATTTAAAAAAATGTGTGTCTCAATTATTTAAATATCAATTGTTTAATTTGTCAAAGTTATTAAATAAACAATAGTTTATTTTTAAACATCTGCTAAAGCATAGAGAAAAATCAGTTTTAAAATATTAAAGTTTATAATTTCAGGTAAAAATTTAATAAAGAAGTAAACAAAAAGTTTGGGAAAAAAATGCTTTATGCATATCACGCATACAGGATAAGCAGAAATAACCAACTAAATTAGTAAAAATGGAAAAAAAAATATGGATTATTAAAACTTTAACGCCTGCCGCATGATTCGCTAAAAATCTGCAATCACGTGATCTCGATGGGGGCGGGAAGAGGATTAACGGACGGACAATGAACGGACGATCCTGCTTGAATGGCGTGCTGAAGCGCACTCGAAACCGAGCCGTACAATTCACGCGTAATTCTCGTAACTGCGATATTCGCGTTTCACTGCGATTTCCGTCTCGACGAGGTCGGATTTGGCTTTTCTGCCCGTTTCAAAGATCTCGCTTAAGGCTCTCAGCGAATGTTTCGAATCATAAAATACAAAATTTGTGCATTTTACAAAATAATATATTCCTATTCCATTTAATTTGTTGAATTTTTATTTGATTTTTCATTTCCTTCTTAACGTATATTTGATTTTTGTAGAATTTTAAATTATTATTATATCTTACTAAGTCATTTATCCAAATTACATCTTTTTTCCTCTACGAGAGAATTTAATAATATAAATTTATGGAGATAATCTACGATTTATTCTAATTTTAATATATATAATGTATGAATGTATGTATACAGAATATATGAAAAAAAAAAAAAAAAAAAAAAAAAAAAAAAAAAAAAAACAATATTTACTTCTTAATATATATTCTTATATATCGCGCCTTTTATTAAAATATAATTGAAAAAAATTAATTTATGCCGTGCGCAATATTAAATTATTAGTCCCATAATTAATTATTATAATAATGATAGTAAAGGATAAAGGAAAAGAGGGATTACAACTCACGTTTATAATACCGCCCCAACCGTGAGACACCCGGTATACGTCGCATTAAGCGCTGTGCGACACTGTCCCGCGACTAATTGGGAGCGGTTAATGAGGTGACGCATTTTTATTGTTCTTCCGGCTTGTTAAGCGACCTGTTTGCTTCCGTAACACGTACGCTGGGAGCCCCAGGAAGGTGCAGGGATAGCCGGGAATCCCGCGGATATCCTGAAATTGTCCCGAATACCTCGCGCGAATCCCGGAAACGCCGGTGGAATATTTTTCGCGGCTTTGCCGACCCGGCGGATTATCGACATCGACGTTATACACACGTGCGTTTATTCACACACACGTCTTCGTTTAAATAAACGCGTCCAAGCGAATTCATAATTAAATTATCTTAATAAACAGAAATAAATGAATATAAAGATGCTGGGATATTATCAATGAGCCACGCTAAGCGAAACTGACTTAGCTCGTCGAATATTATCTTACTCAGGAAATGAATTAACTTACCGAGTAATATTTTTGCATAAATTGAGGTGAAAAGTTAAATTATTAAACATACATAGCAGTTATATATGTATGTTTTTAAAATATAAAAGGTATACAATGTCTATGATGGATTATTCTAAAATATTATTTTCTAAAATATTATTTTCTAAAATATTATTTTCTAAAATATTATTTTGTGAAAATTATCGTAAATATTATTTTAAAATAATTCTATTTTGAATTTTTTTACAATCATATAGAAAATGTAGATGCAAGAATTTAAAATATGAATATTTAACAAGAGTTAAAATAGCGAAAATTCGTAATAATATTCTAAAATTAAATGATCAATGAATATGAAAATTGTGATTGCGTAGAATTAAATGACTTGTTTGTTAGAAGTAAATTGATATTTTCGTTCTTGGATAGCATGCAATTTTGAATGTTATTTCAATCGTCTCTTTAATTCAGTGCTTTTAACATGTCGATTCACATATACGTAATTGATATACGTATATAATACGTATTTTCTGGTTTTGCGAGTCAAAACTTTACTTCTGTATAGCGTGGTTCATTTAGGATTCATTCTATTTCGCTTTAACATTACTATAAAAATCAATCATAAATATTTCACTGCTTTTATACATACAAAGTATGCTAAAATTTTTATTTATACATTTATTTTTCAGAAAAAAATTTATTTTTCTACTTGTACCATTTTGAAAGAGAAAAAAAAACGAATTGTCTTGTACAATAAAAATAATTAAAAGAAGTAATTAAAATGAAGTATAAAACTCAATGTAATCTTTTCTCTTCATCTTTTCTCTTAAAAGTGATTTTTGACACATGATATTTTTAGGTGAAGCCGAATCTTGCGCACTTGTGCGTTGAATTTCCGGTCAGGACGAGAGGCGCAGGATTGACAGCTACATTAAAAGGATGACAAGCGAAGGATCCAGAAAACCTACGTGTAGATATTAC
Source organism: Camponotus fellah (assembly GCA_030586385.1). Taxonomy (NCBI): domain Eukaryota; kingdom Metazoa; phylum Arthropoda; class Insecta; order Hymenoptera; family Formicidae; genus Camponotus; species Camponotus fellah. The sequence continues at coordinate 2,379,248 of JAPIVC010001004.1, forward strand.
ACGTTCTCACGTAAGATGTGTTTTTCTGTCGCATTCTGTGCGCATGAGACTTTACGTTTTAAAATTTGATTCGATCGTGAATGGCAGTTCATCTTCGAATGCATGAATGTATATATAGACAATTTCACGTGTTTTACTCCATTAAAAACTTTTTCCTACAAGAAATATTTCTGATAAGAAATATATTTCCGATGAAGAACTTGTATCTACAATATACATATCTGTTTAATATTTACTAGTATTTCTCGCTTATATAAATAGCAATTGATTAATTTTTGATTAATTTTTTGTATTTTAGACGTTAACCTAAGCTGATAACAAAATCACATAATTACAAAATCTTTCAGGTTGTATATTTCTTTAAAAGAAGCTATCTTGATGTTAGACCACATGTCCTAGTAGTTGTCGCTATGTTTCATTCATGAAAGTATTCCACTCAATTTCTTGAACTTTGATGGATCAATTCTTTTTACGAGTATGTATAGCCTCAATTTTAGTTTATACATAATATTCTTCTATTTATTGTAATAAAATTCTTAGAGGGGATAATTTAAATTCTTTCTTTAAAAATAATATAAAATGTTAGTTATGTTAGATGTACATATGTATATATTGTGTATACATTCTTTATTTGAAAATATATTTTTCTACTAATTATATAACTATATAATCTAAAACAAAATCTAAAAATTAAATCTAAAAAAAGAATTATTATTGTGTATTATACCTCGATTAATTTTAAGTGAAACTATATGTACAATTAAAATCAAGCTATTCACCTTTGTTCTACATAAGTATATGCTTACGTACCGTTTACTGTGTAAAACAAAGTTAGCTAATCTGTGAAATTGTTTCAGGTTTAGTTACATCCAAAGTTTGCTCGAAAATTAATTTCAAGATAATTGAATATTTTGGTTGTTTATGTGCTAATTCCATTGTTCTAGTTTATTATATCGGTTGTTAATTGTCTTTTCGTTCTTAATACATTCTTTAAAAATTAGAGTAAATTTTTTTAATTATAAATTTTATTGAATACTATTTTTTTAGAGGATTAATGTGCCTTTAGATTAATTTGTAATTAATAATAAGAAATAGAGACAATTTTATTTCATTATGAATTAAAATTTTAATTTTGTTCGTATTATTTTTTTTATCAAAATGTCCTGTTATCATTATCTTTAAAATTCAATTTCAAATGTGCACGAATTGAGGACGATCAAAAATTGGCATTGATTAAAGTGACATACTCGGAAAATCGTCAAATCCTCTTTGTTTCTTTCTCGTTAAAAAGAAGCGACAAAGAGAAACAAGAGAACGAAGAGCTAAAAGGAGAAAAGGGAAGAGACACGATTTAGTTCGTGAAAGACGTTTCGTATCGACGTTTGTGCCACGACGCTATCTGTCGTGGATAATGCATCAGCTGTTGCAAAATGTCTCTGACATTTCTTTTTTCTCGCAACGAATAACTTCCTGTTTCGAGCACTGAACCAGATTACTGCAAACATAACTGCAATTAAATTTTTAATCAAAACTGAAAAATGCTTTTATCGTGATTCTAAAATATTTTAACGTTAAACACATGAAGAAAAATTCTAATATGCGAAGGATGACATTTTTCAATTTATAAAATGCATGATCCTTTATAATGTATAGCAGAAATAAAAACCTATTTTAAAAATCTATGATCAATAATAGTATCTTTATTTTGCTGATATTAAGATATCTTCCAAATTATTTATTTGTCTGTATGATGGTTCAAGTATCTTCTGAATTATTATGTAAATAATTAGCTTAACACAATTTGACACTTCCCTCAATTCATATAGATTATTACTTCGTCGTTCCAGATCGTCAGATTTTTTCATCAAGACACAAGCGTCCTTTATGCGTGCAATTCAACGCAATTAAGGTTTTTTATTCCGCGCGTGTGTCTCGTGCAAGTTAGCCTTCGCAAATATTGCGACCGCTCGTGAATTCGCGGTCACGTTTCGCGCGTAAAATACGTTCCCGGCGCTTTCGGGTTTATACATCGAGTTTAGGGTTCGTCGGCACCTTAAAGCTAGGATAAAGCGGTTCTTTGAATGAGACTCCACTCACTCGAAGATTTATACGCGCCGCGCTAGGAAAAATCGAGCAGATAAGATGAGATGATGCAACTACGTGCCAAAGAACACCAGGATCTACTTAGAGTAGATTGTTGATAAATTTGTACAAATAGGTGAAAAAGCTTCGTAGAACGCCAGATATTACATATATATAATGCCATACACACATAATAAATTTATTGGATCAACGCTGGATCAAAACTTCTTGCAGAGAAATATAATCTCACACGATGAAGAATTTAAGTAATGAATGAAGAGACAGGCGGGATTAGTCGCATTATTACTTTATTAAAGACGCATTTGCATCATCTCATCAGATATGAAATTTCATTCGAAAGACATTTGTATGAAACACATAAAATCTAAAAATTTATAAATTACCAGTCATTGCCAGTTTTGGAGACATTCTGCCGCTTGCGTCCAGTTTGGTGAGGCTTTGGCTCGGCCACCATGTTTACATCTGTAAACAACATATTAAATATATTAGAAATAATAAAGAAGACATGAAAATATAAAATACAAAAAATATCAAATGTTTAATTAATTATATCATATTAACAATTAATATATTTGAAAAATATCAGTTTTCTCATTAAGACATTTTATTAAGTAAGAAATTAGAGTAATAAAATATATACATATGCAATCTATATTTCTTCTATAGCTTTTCTTGACTTAATTCCTAATAATAAATCTCAGAAACTCTGTACATTATATTAAACAGATATATTCATTTGTTATATTAAACAAATATATTAATCTTTAAATATTGAGACAATAATTATGAAAATTTATTATTAAATAATCAAGAAAAAACAGGAATCTACTTTAAATTTACATTTTGAAAAACAGGAAATGATACAAAATTTTGCAATTTTCATCAGAATGGATATGTATATCGTATTCGTTTCTATCTCGTTAAAATTGATCGTTTTCGCGAATATATCGACGCTTATTTGCAAAATAAACGAATCGTATAAGGAATAATTGAGCGCCAAATGACGCGGATGGTGAAAATCGATTCGCAAACACGCTCGGTATATAATACAAGCGCAAAATGCGCTTTCATCGTTGCGCTGCACCGCCTCGCAGTCTCCTGACGGCTTACGCGGATTAATAAAACGAAGACGGCGGCGAAGCGCGAAGTTTCCGCTCAGCGTTTCCGCAAACAGTTATTAATTTCACTGCCTTTGAGCCGGCCCGTAGCGAGATTGATAATGAATGCGCCGCGTCGTCGGCGGGCGATCAAGCGACAAGGATTTCTCATTCTTCTCGGTTTCGTCGGTAACTGAGATGGGGGACCGCCATATTCATCATACAGAGCGATTCAAAAGTCATGCAACAGGTGTGCAGCGATATTGATCCGTACGCTATTCTATGGCGACTCACGCCATTACGTATGTATATTTCTTCGAATGTTGGCGGCGTGATAAAATACGTAGATTATAATCTGCGAACGGAGTTCGCCTGTACGGAGTTATAATAATTATATAGTATGACAAACGCAATGAGAGGAAATTGTCTCCCGCGCGAAAGAGAATTAAAATAATAATTAAAATAAATTATGATTGATTATACAATCGCACGATAAATCGTCAAGAATCGCATGCATCCGCGATATCCTTTCAAAACAATGATGTGTTGTACGTTTGCGAAATCAAGGATATCGAAACAAAAATTGAAGAAAAAATAACATGTCGGAGAGCGGAGATAATGGTACTTGCTGGAGGCAGGAAGATGGAACGGCAGAACCGATAAGGAAGGAAGTGTCAAGAGGGGTGATAGAGAAAATATAAAAAAAAGAAAAAGAAAAAAAGAATAGAGAAAGCAGGAAAAGCGATAAAGCAAGGAAAAACTAATATAAAGGAGAAGGAACAGGTCCAATTTGATGGAACTGTTCTTCTATCTTTACGGTGGAATGGAAGAAGCAGAAAAAGTGCAGATTGAATAGACAACAAGAAAAGAGACGAGATTGTTCGGAAAAATTAATACTGTATCAAGGATTTTACTAAAAAGAGGGAAAAAGTTATAAGTGTATTTTATTATTAATTTCATTTAATTAAAAAAATAGGTATTAAGATATTAATATTAATACAGAAAGAGAGAAAGAGAGGTGAATAATAAATTAAATTTCTGCAAAGAGAAAAAACGTATACGGCCCACCTCTCGGAATATTTTCAATTTTATTAAAGTTAAAACGTGCAATTTGAATAAAGTTAAAATAATCATGAGATTTCACGGAAACGCATTGCTACCTTTTCCGCTACAAATCACTTTATATCAAAAGCATTTTCCATCGTGCTCCTGCAAGACGTTTGTTCGTATCCGTGTCGCTAACTTCCGGGCGTTCTGCAAACCTGAGGTTGAGGTCCTGTAGCAACCCGTACCACCACTCCTTCGCCATTCCAATCCCCCTCACGAGGGGTGGTTTGTGGATGTTCCTTGTTAGAGTAGCGGGCTGATTCCGTTGTGTGCGCAGCGGTGCGCTTCGTCCTTTGTGTGAGCTAACCAAACACCCCTTCCCTTGTTCCTGTACCTTATCCTCATTCCCCCTTCATCCTTCTGCTCCTCCATTATCGCGGCTACTTGCGCAAATTGTTTACACGTCGGTTCCTGAGCATTTCATGAGACCGTTCAAAAATTGATGATTTGATCGATGTTTGTTTTTTTGAGGGGATGCTTTACTCAAAAAAAAGGAAATGAGAGTATCTCTCGGAGGCACCATATAAGGTAATATTTGAATTTTTCGTTCAAAGCAAAGTTAAAACGTGTCCATATTCGATTTCGTGAATAACATAATAAAGCTATTTGCATTGATTACACAGGCCCACAAAAAAAAAGTACCCTGTGCTGGCAATCTGACTAGGCTAGTCTTATGTATTTTGGCCCGCTGAATTCGAATTTGACGTCAGAATTGCTCCATCACGTCACAGTTTTTTTTAAATCTCAAAAATAGACGAAAATTTCGTAAAAATCGACATTCTAGGGGAATAAGACTGCGCTTCTTGAAGAAAAAGTTATCGAAATCATATTTTAATGTATTTTCAGACATTATAAATCCAAATCCGACCTAAAATATAAACGTTGTGTTCAATTTATGATACGAGCTGGACCTAATGCCCGAATAATGTGTCTTATGATCGTTTGCGTTTACGCATTCTTTTATCTTCAAATGACCTGTGAAGTAGGTTTCTCTGAAGTAGATTCCTCTTTTCTTTCTGCTATATTTTCTCTTTTTAACATCCAACACAAATCAGCCATCATATTTTCATCCCTTGATATCGGCGCTCCATTTCTTTTAATATATATATATATATATCCAGCTCGCAACATAAATTGAACACAACAATTTATATTCTAGGTCGGATTTGGATTTATAATGTCTGAAAATACATTAAAATATGATTTCAGTAACTTTTTCTTCAAATAGCACAGCTTTATTATCCTAGAAAGTCGATTTTTAAGTCGAAATTTTCGTCTATTTTTGAAATTTTAAAAAAACTGTGACGTGATGGAGCAATTTTGACGTCAGATTCGAATTCAGCGGGCCAAAATACATAAGACTAGCCTAGTCAGATCGCCAGCACAGGATACTTTTTTATTTTTGTGGGCCTGTGTTATTTTTGAAATAATTGCCTCTGCATTTTTAACTCTTTAGAAATAAGAATAATTATCTTATATCTAAAAGCCATGCTTGTGAATTAAAAAAAAAAAAACTCAAGCATTTCCACCTATATAAAGGAGCAAAGTGTCGATTTGACTGTCTGTTTATAACGCAACGAGAGGCTGCTCGTTATCGAGCACCGCGGACATCAAACAGGCAGCAATTGCACTCGCGATTGTTTTTCTCGATCTGATTTTCCTGTATCGAAACGCGAAAATTGATTTATTGGTAATTTACTTCTCCGCGTGGCGGAAGGGAAAATCCGAGCGTCAAGGGGTTAAATGCAGCGCGGCGGAACGAAACTCCCGACATTCGCCACCGCGACGCAGCTAATCGTTGCGGGCGTCGGCGTCGCCGCGAAGTTTAGTCGATACGCGGGTATACGCGGATGCAGTAGCGCGTGTAAGAGGGAAAGAGAGAGAAAGTGTACAGTGACACATAGAGAAAGCGAGAGAGAGAAAGAGAGAAAGGGCGAGAGAGAGAGAGAGAGAGAAATATGGAAACAGGAGAGAGAGGAAGTCGAGTATCGATGTCATCTCCAGCACGCGGTTGAAGGGTGATTCCTATATCGCGTTGTGAATTGTTCCTCGAACTAACCGCTCGGCGATGAACGAGCGGGAATGTCGCGAGCGCGCGAGCGAGAGCGAGGGCGAGAGCGAGCGAAGCCGGAGCGGAGTCTGTAACAGGCAGCGACGCTAATGGAATATGACAACGCGAGGCGAATAATAATCGGCCGTTTCTCCGTCGCCGAACTTCGTAATAAAACGAGCATTGTCCATGACGTTTCGTCGCCGACAGCGTCGCGACGTCACGACGGACGTCGTCCCGTCGCACGCGGATTTTTCAAGTATTTTCACAAGCGCGCGTTTGCATTAACAATCTTACTCAGCGATAATTTATATATTACACGGTATGTCGGAGAAGGTTCTTTATTAATTTAAGGGAGATTTTTCCTTGATACACAAATTTTATTGGACTTTGTTTTGCTCTTTATGATCCTTAATTGAGAGATATATAATAATGAATAATTTATAAAATAAATATTAGTAATATACGGATACAATATTCATATTATTCTTATTATTATAAATATTACTGTAGGAGAAATATAATATAAATTATAATTTGATTTATAAATAAAAAAAACCTCCTTACTTATTAACTTAATAGCATCTCTAAAAGGCTGTCAATTCAGCCTGTCATATCAGACAATTTAATAATTATTCTCGATGTGTAATGCTAGAATAGAAATCTTGTAGTATTTATATTTATTTAAAATTGGCTATAAGATAGAACTGTAGGGATAGGAAAAGATTAATTTATATATTGTATATTCTCTGTCTAGCTATATATAATTTTCAGTATTACACGGTTTCAATCATTTTCCGTAAAATTTTCTCATTTTATGGCGAAATTGAAGATTTGGATTTTTCGCAGCGAAAATGCCTGAATGCTTTTCAACAGTTTTCATACGTTAAACGATTTAGAAGAAATGGTTGAATTAAATTTCATAAATTATGCAATCCCTATCTTTATTTCCAACATACCTTGATAGATGTACAATTTCAGAATTAATGTTACACAAACGAGGCGATATTAAAAATTTAAAACTATGATTTAAAAATTATGATTAATTTCAATATTTCGTTAAGTGGGAAAAGTAAAGTGAAAAAATTCCGAATATTAAAAGAATTATGATAATGTCCGAAAAAAATTGAAATACTTTATGTACAAATAACTTAATAATTAATTTCCAAATTAAATTTTTATTTTTTATATTCAGTTTTTACATATATTACAGTCCCGTTCGTTAATTACAAATATATCAAAATCCGATATGTTAATCGTGAACATATGCGATAATTTATTATGAATGCATCGCTATTATGTAACTCATACAATTTGGTTCATCTCACAAAATATATAATAAATTATATCGTAATGATAATTTATATTATTGTTGTACTTTTAACAGAATTTATATTGAATATGAGGAAAATAATCCTTTATTTAATTTAAAAGTGAGATAATTAACCGCTTAAGTACACGAATATAATAAATTAAAATATTCTAGTTATTATCTACAAGTGACGAAAAATGCTGCAAATTTACGTATGCATGGAAATTTGTTACAATTATGATACTTATAAAAAAAAAACCTCGCATTTTAAATTAAATTTTAAGCAAAATTTAATTTATTAAAATGGTTTATTATTATGTGACACGTAACAAATTATTTTATATTATTAAATAGTAATAAAATAATAATTGTATTCAATGTCAAGAATAATTGATAGGCTATGAAAATTGCTGACAATATGACCTATTAATTTTATAACCGCAGACCGTTAATCACAAGAGACGCCAAATTGTTAATTCATCAATTTATTTATGATCTTGCAGATCGAGTAATTAATGTTGCACGTGGGCTTGACCGGGCATATTTCGATATTCAATTGTATTCGAAAGCGATAATTTCATGATGGAATTTACATTAGTCCGATAAATCTCGCAAAATTCTACATAGTAATACTTAATCCGCGTGTTTCTTAATATATCTGACAATTATGTTTCTTATTTTCTTAATCAATATACATAGCGATCGAAATATACTTGATAGTTGATAAATTAGATCACGTTTAATTCGAATAATCATATATTATCAATATAACTTCCTAGAAACATTAGAATTACATAATTCTCTTAAAATTATACCAAAGATAACTTGTCCATTCATTCGCCAACTTATCGAAATTAATTCGTAAAAAGTCGTTGTTTATTTTTAATTTTCGCCTAATAAAAAAGGAAAGGAAATTTTCTTTCGAAATTCGTGTTTACGAAAAGCCCTTTTCATTTCGGAGTCACGAGTGAGCAAAAAGCATGTAGTAACGAACGCGGCTTTTCTCTCGCTGCATATGCTGCCGCGAAGATCAATTAATTAAAATAAAAAACGAACGTCGATCGATAGGTGAAGCGGGTCGGCGCGGCTGATCCTCGAATACTGCACTCGCGGAGAACGCAGGATGGCGGAAGTTATCACCGTGTACACGCGCGGTTACAAGTTCGGCCGTTAAAAGCGCGCCCGGTGAGTTTCGTACCAGCCAGTGCGACTCGGCTCGGCTCGACTCGACATGCACGCATTACGCTATTAGCCCACGACACGACATCATTTCCATCGTTTCGCTACACTCTTTGCCGGGGTCGGCCCTTTAATTGCGCCCGTTATTTATAGCCGCAGTTAAAACTTGCTTGGCGGTAGAGCGGAGCAACGATACCGGGTGTCTTCTCGCCTCTCTAAAACGCGGATAGGTCATTTGTCTCGTGATACGGTAGAGATTTTGAGAGAGACCGTCGCGCAAATTATTGCGACGAATATTTTACGCCCTCATTTTGTTTAACTCTTCTATTACCTGTAAAAAGGATAATTATATTCTGCCGACTAAAACTTTTCCAACGTACTTTATTTGTTTATTTTTTTGTAAATATTTTTCATCGTCCGGTGTCATTTTTATATATTATACATATTTCGAGATAAAAGTGCAATATAGAAATTATTATTTTTAATGTCACCTCGTATGTATTTAAAGAAGCACTCCGACGCATTTCTCATTTAAGAGAATAGCCATTTATTTCATTTTGTAATGTTTATGTCTTTCATATCTACTTTTCATGATTCTTTATGATTATGCTTGTCATATTTTTAATATTTTATTATCTCTCCTAAAGATTTTCACGATATCTGTATGTGCTGCACAATACATATATTCATTACATAATGCACATTATCATTTTACATCACTTTAAATAATATCCTTGACATAATATCATTTTTATGTATTCTTGAGTATGTTTGATTACATCGTTGATCAATCTTTATTTCCGAATAATCTCAAGTAAAGCAATAAAAAATTTAAAAAATACTATACTTTTCGCATTTCACTTATTCGAATGTTAGTAAAACTTTTCAATATATTAATACATAGATTTATAGCACAAATATATAATTAAAGTAGATAGTTTATTTAATACATTTACTTAGACAATAATATTTATAATGGTACTCGTGTAACGATTTTTTCTCATTCTAGCAAAACCGATGACTAAGAGTAGCGCCGACATGTTGGTTGACTCTCTCTTTTTTAATCCCGCTAATCCCGCGGTCGAAAAAGAGGAATTCGCAAATTCGCACTGGCTGCCGCGAAAGGGCCCGCGGGGGCTAATCTTGGCGGGCCCTTTGTCGACGAAGGTTCTTTTGTTTACCGCGTACAAGAGCGGGGGAGGCCGAGCTCTGAACGCGAAAAAGAGGTAGGCACTTATTAAGCAAGCCCGGCTTTGTGCGAGCCTTCAACCGTGCTTCCCTTCCTCTTTTCGGGACGTCGTGACGTCCGTAGACGGATTGACCGGACGGCGAGCTCGGACGAACGCGATGCAACGTAAAAGGACTCTACATTTCTGTTGAAATACCGGCTCGAAATGTGGTCGGCATCCAATACGGCGAGCTTGAATGCGCCAGCCGCTTTCAATGGCGGCGCGTAAGGGATGGCGCGTTAATTATGGTGCTTGTAGCGTGCGATTGCAATGTATCGTACAGTTTTTTTGCATATGATTATGGGTTTTATATAATTCAGATTTAAGCACGTTATAATTTATACGTCACTAACTACTTATACGTATATATTGATCGATTCATGTGAAAATTCATATGTTAAGATCTTTGAAACTGTAAAAAGAGAGAAGGTAACTTTTTTAAATAAAATATTTTACATATGATATTTATATAATGTATAATTATACTTTTCAATAATAAATTGATGTTATTATCATATTAATATAAAATAGATAGATATGATTGGGATTGCATGGAGATAACAAAATGATTCGATCTTGTCTTGTCTCGAAATTCAAGGCAAGATCGAAGATTTTTAGATTAATTAAGATAATTAATTACCAAGATGAAGATTATCAAGAGATGGTTCGTTTTGTTAAAATTATTAATTTTTAAAAAAGCTAATATATATTTGTAATTTAGATAAAAACAAAATCATTATGTTACTATTACGAATTTAAAAAATTTTATTTAAAAAATAAATTTATATTAAGATATTTAGAAACATTATAAATATTAATAATTATTAGTAAATAAATAAAATAAACAATATATAATTATTTAACGACACAAAACTTTGCGTACAGCGTAGTTCTCTGATTATGTATGAGTTGCGTCTCATCTATATTTTAACATCACTGTATATAACTGTCTTTTCGTAAAGACAACGATATATGTATATTGTGTTTTATTGGGAAATAAATAGATGACACATAAATAGTTTAAGATAATTATCTTAAATTATTGTTAAAAGTATTGTTTTAAATAACTGTTCAAATAACTGTTCAATCGAGACAAAACTATATAAAATGAAATTTTTGCTAAAACTTTTTCAAGACCAAGATAAGAATTAAATTTTCGAAAATTTTCAATATCAATATCAATACAATATTTTTTACAAATATATATATATATATTTCTTCATTACAAAAGCAGTTATTTAATGAGAAGATTCTAATCAATTTCTATACTTTCTAAGCGATAACTGTTCCACGTACAAGGTGTAAAAAGTCATCGAGCGTCACGCAGTCAGTTCGGAAAAGTTTAGAAAAGATCAGAAATCAGCAAATTCAGAAAGTAGAGAGCAGTCAGGAAAATGTTTGTGAGTTCTACTTTTAGTTTTTGAAAAGTTTAGTGTGGTCCGAAAATATCTTATTTCTCTTCAAATTCCGTCAAATCACTACTTCAAATTGCTAAGACAAAGTTAAAAAAAATTGAATAGAAATGTAATTATTTTCTTCGTAAAGTTTAAAATTTACTTGAGGCATTTATATCATTCTTATTTATAACGCAGCTCTATTATTTTACTTATTGTTGGACATTGCTTTTACTTTGGTTGCTTTCTTGAAGTTTAATTTTTCAGTCAACTTTTTGAGTTGAATTTTTGCACAAAACCTTTACCGATGTATAAATACGGTAATCGGTAAAGGTTTTGTATAAAAATTCTAGACATATCTAGATTACATTAATCAGATAAAAATAAAAAAATAACATATATATATATATTTTAATATTATCCATTTTTCTATTAAAATTTATTTCATGTTGACTTAGAATACAAAATCGATCTCTATTTTCAACGTGATACGAGAAATGACAGATTCCGTTTATCGCAAATGCAATCGTGAACTGTACGACATAGGAAGAGATTGAAAGTATCATATTTCTTTAACCATCGTGGCATGAAAAATACTCCATAAGGAAAGTAAAAAATTCGCCGTCACAACTTCACTAGGAGAGCGTTGAGAATCGCGCACGGCATTTTCCATTGTACGAGCAGATGCTTCTTTATCTAATTCTGCTTTGGCGAGGGAATAACACGCGAAAGCGAGAACGTGGTCATAAATTCAAACGGTTTCTCGACGACAGCGTCGCAACCGTCTGCGAAAGAGACGCAGCTTCCGACATCGACGACGCGCGCGCGGACCAGCATCGCGACATAATCGCCCGGCGTCCTCGCGCGCCTCCCGCCTTTTGTAACTGCCAACGGGCCAATCTAAGTGACGTACGGCTTTGCGCGACCCCGCGACCTCATACCGCACCCACCATAATCATTTCATACACAATAGTCGGACGCCGTTCGCAACGAGATGCGCGCAATGCCGGTGCGGCAAGCGGGGGGAGACTCGGAACAGTGCGCGGCTGCAAGAGTAATGGATGCAATTTGTAGCCACCCTCTCCGCCCCTCCCTCCCGCATTCCAGGGCAGCCGGTGCTGCACACGTGATCCGCGAATTTACACGTGTGCTCGTCGGCTCCCCCCCCTCCCCCTCCCCATCCCCATGGTCCGGATGATCCCGAAGGTGTCTCTTTCGCAGGGTTGCGGCGTATCGCGCCGAGTTTTTCCCACGTCGTTAACTCCGATAAAATTGACAGATGTAAGAGTAAAAACCAATAGGGCACGCAAAATATTACGAGAAAAGAAAGAAAATATTAAAAAATATTCTTAACGTTACGATTTAAATATTCTGCATTAAGATATAAGATAAAGATAGCCCATATTTATTAAGTTTTCTCTTCTCCGTTTTTCGGTAAATTTACGAATGCGCTTTCGTTAACGCGAATTTCATATAATGGAAGAGTCGATATATTTTATTTCCTAAGTAGATGGAATCCATGGTAAGTTTTAAATGCGGAGAAAATGTGCAGTCAATTGCCAATCCCATTAGCCTCATTCTTTGCATTTGAAATTTCTGGCGATCAATCGTTTAGAAAATAAAATCTTAATCATTCGTTTTATTTAAAATAAATTCTCGAATAGCAGTTAACATCCGTCCATCAAAGTGATCTATAGTTGATTCAACATGTTTAACAGTTTCTTATTTACATAATGCAATTCCATCTTTTATACGCCCGCGTTTATTTTAAGGAAGCAAACGACACACACGTATTATTCTCACTCGAAACTCGTTTGAAATTCAGTGTTAACGAAATTCTTGTTGAAGAAAAAAGAAGAAGAGACAATACGCTTATATTTTAACTTATAGTAGATTTTGCGATACAATGTAAAGAATATTTAGGATCGTCGAGGGTCAAATCGATAGAGTTAGAATTTAGTTGGGAAGTCCGCGGGGGCGAGCGAGCGTACGTAATTACATGGAAAAAATTCCAGTCAGGAGGCGAGCGTTCTCGTTGTTGAGTTAGAGTCGCGTTGCGTGGCGTGCCCGGACTTAGAAATCGGCCAGCCAATCAGCCAATCACGTACCCGTACCGTGGTTACCTTCTGATCGCTCTCGGAACCCTACCAAAATCTCGGCGGGCCAATCGAGCCGGGCCGGCACGCTTCTGCCAAATTGCGCACTATTTTTAAATATTAAGTCCGCTCCCGTCGGAGAATGCCCGTTCGACTGAAACTTGCCGACATTCAGCTCGAGTCACGACGGTTAATTCTTATCGGACATCGCTAAACGACGTGTTCCCGAATTCAGCTCGAAGTAGACTAGAAGATGCCATAAGAACGTAAGATTATGGCGACCATTTTCGCTCGAAAAGAAATGTATAAAACAAGTATGCTAAATATATATTTTATTATTACACTCATTACGTAATATAAGGATCATGGGACATAAAGTGTCATTCGACTCGAGTCGCAACAGTTTATTTTTATCGGACACCCCTAAATGACGTATTCTTGAATTCAACTCGAAACAGACTAGAAAATGCCATAAGAACGTAAAATTACGTCGACTATTTTCGTTCGAAAAAAAAAAACGAATATTTAAAAAAATACGATAAATGTTTTATTATTACACTCATTACATAATATAAGGATTATGAAACATAAAGTGTCGTTTAATTCGAATTGCAATAATTTTCTTATCGGGCACTCTTAAATGACATTCTTGTTCTTCTCGAATTCAGCTCGAAACAGACTAGAAGATGCCATAAGAACGTAAGATTATGGCGACCATTTTCGCTCGAAAAGAAATGTATATTTAAAACAAGTACGTTAAATATATATTTTATTATTACACTCATTACATAACGTAAGGATTATGGGACGATGGGACATAAAGTGTCATTCGACTCGAGTCGCAACAGTTATTTTAAGTTTATTTTTATCGGACACCCCTAAATGACGTATTCCCGAATTCAACTCGAAGCATATTAGAAAATATCATAAAAATATAAAATTACGTCGACTATTTTCGTTCGAAAAGAAACGAATATTAAAAAAATACGATAAATGTTTTATTATTATACTTATTACATAATAAGGATTATGGAACATAAAGTGTCGTTTAATTCGAATTGCAATAGTTTTCTTATCGGGCACTCTTAAATGACATTCTTGTTCTTCTCGAATTCAGCTCGAAACAGACTAGAAGATGCCATAAGAACGTAAGATTATGGCGATCATTTTCGCTCGAAAAGAAATGTATAATATTTAATATTTAAAACATTTAAATAATATTTAAAACAAGTACGCTAAATATTTTTTACTATTACACTCATTACGTGATATAAGGATCATGACATAAAGTGTCATTCAAGTGTCACTCGAGTCGCAACAGTTTATTTTTATCGGACACCCCTAAATGACGTATTCCCCAATTCAACTCGAAGCATATTAGAAAATGTCAAAAATTCGTCGCTTTTTCTTCGAAAATAAAAATACGAATGTTTTTTATTATATTTATTACATAATAAGGATTATGGAACATAAAGTGTCGTTTAATTCGAATTGCAATAGTTTTCTTATCGGGCACTCTTAAATGACATTCTTGTTCTTCTCGAATTCAGCTCGAAACAGACTAGAAGATGCCATAAAAACGTAAGATTATGGCGATCATTTTCGCTCGAAAAGAAATGTATAATATTTAATATTTAAAACATTTAAATAATATTTAAAACAAGTACGCTAAATATATATTTTACTATTACACTCATTACGTGATATAAGGATCATGGCATAAAGTGTCATTCAAGTGTCACTCGAGTCGCAACAGTTTATTTTTATCGGACACCCCTAAATGACGTATTCTCGAATTCAACTCGAAGCATATTAGAAAATGCCATAAGAACGTAAAATTACGTCGACTATTTTCTTTCGAAAAGAACGAGTATTTAAAAATACGATAATGTTTTATTATTACACTTATTACATAATAAGGATTATGGAACATAAAGTGTCGTTTAATTCGAATTGCAATAGTTTATTCTTATCGGGCACTCTTAAATGACATTCTTGTTCTTCTCGAATTCAGCTCGAAACAAACTAGAAGATGCAATAAGAACGTAAGATTATGTCGACTATTTTCGCTCGAAAAGAAACGTGTATTTAAAAAAAGTACGCTAAATATATATTTTATTATTACACTCATTACATAACGTAAGGATTATGGGACATAAAGTGTCATTCGACTCGAGTCAACAGTTTATTTTTATCGAACACTCTTAAATGACGCATTCCCAAATTCAGCTCGAAACAGTTTAGAAGATGCCATAAAAACGTAAGCTTATGTCGACTATTTCCGCTCGAAGAAGAAAGAAACGTGTATTTAAAAAAAGATACACTAAATATTTTATTTTTACACTCATTACATATTATAAGGATTGGAACGTAAAGTACCATAATGCATTTCTTTCCCTGCGTAATAAATTTAACTGCGCTTTGCGTTCACTGGAGCTTATACCTTCTGTTTATCATAAAACTTGCTTCGAAGGCAATCGTGCCATCAACGGCGTGAATTTTCACGACGACGGGCATTCACGGCTTAAATCGAAGCGGTTATCGTATCGGCGCGAATTCAAGTCGGGAACCTCTCTCGCGAAAGGATAAGAAGTTTAAAATGTGTGTGTGTGTGTCGCGCTATATAAAGTTTATCATTTAATTTTCCATCACTTTGTATTATCCGACGCTGTTTCGCAGGCGGGCCGCATTAGTAAGCAAGGAATAATATCGATGTGCCCCGGCAGCAAAGTTCTGAATTCGGATCGACTTGGTGCGCGATGTATCGAGCTACTTTCGCGTTATGCAATATTAATGCCTGCGCGTCGCTTTAAAATACAAACACTTTGGGCGGCGCGTGAATAATGCATATCCACGTGGCTTCATTACCCATTCGCGTCATTTCTCGATTTATCCCACGAGAATCGCCACGAATCGCCACTCTTTGATTTCCATCCTCACTTCCATCTCCCTCCACCCTTCTGCTACCAGCTCGAAAAATTATCGTCGGATGGGGCAACGGCCCTCCCGCACATATTTCTAACGTGACACTCGAACTTCGTCGACCTCATTCGTAGATCTTTCGTAGATTCTCCCACCTTGGACTATCCGCAACTTATCCAAGCGTCCGGGACGTGCCAGACATTCCACGAGATGAAAATGCGTCGCGGCATACATCAAGAAGTATTCGGACTTTCGAGTAGCAATGCAAAGTAATTTTAATGAATATGAATACAGCGCGGTCTCATAGTGCATCGGTGGTATACGAGAAAATGGTAATTATATGAAAAATAAATAAAAAAACGTGATTAAACAAGAAAATAAGATATTACTCTGAGTTTTGAAGAAAATTAATTTTAGCTACAAGATTAATATCTTATGTCAAGTTCGCATAATCACTTTGCAGCGCAAATCATTTAAGATATTTCAGCATCGGCTATCGTGAATAAAAAATTCAATATTTTATATTTAAAATAAAATTTAATATAAAAATTATAATTAAAATATAAATAATTTAATATAAAAATTATAATTAAAATTTTCATTAATTTTACGAGTTTAATTTTTTACAATTACTGCAAAATAACGAGAGTAAGTTGCTTCGCCACGTTGAACTCGAATAGATATATTTTCCTTTCAAAAATATAAAATTAATATAGTTATATACAATAATTGAAAAAATGTTATCGAGATTGTTAAAAACCAGGACACCCCTGATATACGCTTCATGTGAGCTTTCTGTATTATCCTAGCGAGCGATGCGCAAATTGCCAAACTTTTCACGCCCTGCTGTTATTGTTATTGTTGTCGTCGAGATAATTACGCGGCGGCACAATTAAATCACACGACAATATCGAGTTTCGGTATCGATCGCACGTTGATCAATGGCGCATTCGCCAACTAACGCTTGCGTCGCATCCGCGCACATGTGTATGCGTATTAACGCTTTAACGACAAATATAACATTTTGCCTGAATTGCACGCCCATGCACGCACGCAATTTACGCAGTCGAGCGTCATCGTCGCCGGAAATTATCGAGGAGCATAAACAATGTCGGACCCTCATTTTTGGTGCTGTTTTTTAATCAGATGGTATTAAATATTTATAGAATGTTGATGATTACAATGGTGAAAATTGTGAAAATTGACAGTGGAAATAAAAAATTTATATAGAAAATTATATAGATTTATATAGATTTATATAGAAAAAGATAATAGCCTTGTAAAAAAACTAAATTTTCGATATCATTTTCAGTTAACTTATTTAAATATTTCTGAAATTTGTAGCCATGAAGAGAGAAAAAAGATGATATTAAATGATTGCTTTCGAGAACGATATCGATTAAATAAAATATGTGAACAATTTTAGAAATAAAAAATTTTTAACATTATAAATGTAACTCTCTCTTTCTTTCTCTCTCTTTTTTTCTCTCTTCTCCGATAATTTCACGAGATTAATAATTTCGATAATCGTTTAATACACATGTTTGCGTTACATGTTTATCAATTAAAACGAAAATAATAACGAGAAAAGCAACAAAAATTAAATAAAAGAAGAAAAGTTAATATAAGAGGTAAGCTTCTTGTAAGGAATGAAACTAAATATAATGTACTTGAAAAATTCTATCTTTTTCAGAGAGTCTATTTAAGAAATATCTTTGATCAAAGAAATACAGAATTTTTCGATAACGCTTATTTTCAAGGATGATTTTTAATTCTGCAATGTATTAAAGATAAACTTATAACTCCTGTCATTATCGTACATATTATTATAGTTATTTCATGATGAAAACATGACAGAGGAGCAACCGCGTTTGAAAATTGCATAAGAAAACTGGTAGGAGGGAAAGAAGGTGGATTCTCTCACAAATGTCATTATGGGCGTGCATTTCGTCGCTAATTACAGCGAAATACCCGCGAGGCTTGTCCTTTTCTCGGTTAATTAGTTAAACTCCCCTCTTCCCGACGGTGATAAGCCGGAGAATTTTGTCCTTAACGAGCTGCGCACGCGGCTCCTTTAAGGGACAATGACGAACCGCCGCGACGTTATCCGCCGAGAGGGCGAGAACGATGTTTGTACGCGCGCCCGTAAAGGCTATTTTACGCGTCGCCAGCGGGAAGGGTAAGTCAAGTGAGCGGGTTACACGGTTGGATTCTCCATAAGTGCCATGTTTTATGTGGAGAGAAAAAGAGAAGAGTATTCATACGAGTTACCTTATCACACAAGATAGTGTTCTGCGTAAATATCAATACTCGTTCAAAATCAACGTCGAGCTAAGCGACAAAATGCATCTGTCCAGCTACCTAGATAGCAACAAATATCTCGGCAAAGAATGCTATTTATTTCGAAAACAGTCACAGCAAATAAATTATTTGCTCTATTTGCAATGTATACTCTAACCTGCTATATATCTGAATTAATCATTAATAATCTTATAAATAATCCTATATAATTAATTGATATTTATCTATATATGTTGTTTCGTAACGTTAATATTTTTGACAAAATTCTGTATGTATAATCATTATGTTGCATTAATAGTTATAAATGTTATAGTGCAATTGCACATATTATATTTATAATGAACATATATTTCTAGTATACTAAACTTTCTAGTATAATATTCTTGATATTCCTGATATTTTCTTACATTTTAGAATAATAAAATCACTTTTTAGATATAATGGCTACAATCATATTGAAAGATTTCAATTAGTCATCAATTTAATAATATCTAGTGTTAAATGAACACTAGATATTATTAAATTACTTTTATCCTATTAAAATATGATTTGACAGGTGAATGACGTTTAAAGTTAAATTATATAACATTAGTGATTCAACTGTAGAAAAATAATTTTAAAACACAGGATTTGACAATTATATTAAAAGATAATGTGTAGGTAACATTTTAGCACTGTAACATTTTAAATTGGCTTATGTGATTTTTATTTTATGTCGGTCTTTTTTCGAAAATCACACATTTGTGTGATAAACAGCATCTAAAATTAAAAATATAATAAAATATAAAACTGAACATATTCTCTGTAACGTGTCTGTATATTTTAACAAGATTCCAAATATTTATATTAAATAATTTCTTAAAATAAATTTATTCCCATCAAATTTGTCCTTTTTCACATCATATTGTTAAAAAAATTGAAGCATATAATATAAATTTTCCATTTTTCTAATATATCTGAATCTAATACAAATCAATTTTTGCAATTATTTTCTGTTAAAGTTGATTTTTTTCGATGTAAGTATCGCAATATATAATACCTAATATATAAACAGCATAAAATAATGGAATATAAGAATTTATCAAATAATTTTGAAAATACCGATAAAGAAATCGATAAAATAACTCTCATATTTGACTCGCTTCTCTGGTAAACCAGACATAAGGGCTCCACTTGCACCACCGGGATGCATTTATAATGTGCACCTCATTGTCTAGGATGGTAAATCGTGGGTGCGGGAACGGGCGTTACTTTCGAGCGGAACGTGTAGCCGAAGCGAGTGCCCTGTTGGGAACGTGTTTCGGCAGTTACAAACATTGCAAACTGCACAGCGAGTTGCACTTCGGGGATTTTGACGACCGCTGGGATTTATTCGATTATTACATATGTTATGATATTTCTCATTTCTCATACTAACAAATTCTAATGGAAAGAATATATCTTTAATTTACTATAATAAAGATTAGGTATTTTTAATAAAATCTTCAATATGATATAAATTAATCAACTTGTTATCAATCGTGATTTAAACCGAAATCATTGTATTGCCAGTTATAATATTCGAGATAATATAATAACTGGATTTCTCAAAATATGTATATAAATAATTAATTTCTTACACTTGCATATATTATTCCATATTTATTGCAATTCATTATTATTACAACATAATTCCATTATACATAATGAATATTTGTAAAATAGAACGCATTAATGAAGTCTCATTGTGTTGCTATTACGGCTAACGCCAATTTATGTATAACTCGATGAATTATACAATTTTATCATAATATATATATATATATATATATATATATATATATATATATATGATAAAATGTTGCAAATGTTACAATGATCAATTAAGTTTACTTCGATTTTTATAGATTTTTTCAGTATTATGAAAAGTATGGACTTTCATATCCTTTAAATTACGAGAAATATAAACATTTGGTATATTTAATTATTTTCTATTTATGGAAAAGCATTTGCATGTTAGATGTCTATCTTACAATAAGCCACGTATATTTGTGCGTATTCTAATTATAATTCTACATATAATACAACAGTAAAAACTCTCCATTATCCAGACTAATAGGGAGATATAAGTGCTTAGATAAGCAAATTTCTAAAGGATAAAACTATTTACTTCTCTGAAATTTTCGATTTGTTTAAAAAAAAATATGATAGAAATTGAAACAATATTAACAATACATTTACACAAGTTCAGGAATCCTTTATCTACTAAAGTATAAATTTTTTAACGAATTTAACTGCATGAAATTAAATTATTCTCTACTTCTCAGTTTTTTAACTTAAATGCCTTCGAGATGAAAAAATACATCTTTATCTTTAGAAAGTAAACAATAGCGGAATAGTAAAAAAATGTTTTGTTAGAACGTTCGAACAGCATTGAACAATTCAGATAATAAAATATTCGAATAATGGAAGTTCGATTCATATACAGAAAATTCTCTATTCTACTATGTAATTGAATATAGAAGTCGTATACGTACTATCGGCAACATAATCATACTACAATACCTTCAGAAAACAGAACGCAACTCAAAATTTTAAAATCGGCTTTCTCATATCTTTGCGAAGTAAAAATGTAAATTAAATAGTGATTTAAATAAGAAATCGAGTTTAACGAGGAAAGACAATTTTGTGATCACTAGGAAAAGTTGACGATAATAGTAACGGTGACTGCATCCTGACATGGACACATTTTAAGTTTTCCGACGTGTCGGTATCAATAAGATTACGCGATAGACTTCGTAAATCTCGCCGCACTACGTAATCTGGCAATCGAAGTTTTCTAATCACGCGAGACATCGTCGAATAGACTATCAATATGCACTGTCTGGGCGAGTTGCATGAAATATGATTTCTCCGGAATCACTGAAAATATATTATTTCGTCGCATCGTAAGATTTACCGATAATTTGTGAATCGAAAATTATCATATTATTTTTATTGCAGCTCTTGTATAACACATTTCTTTTCTTTTCGATAGTAAAATTATTCAAAGTGAAAGAAGTATATGAGCAAAACTCTGTAATAAAATTTACTTGTGTGTGTGTGTGTGTGTGTGTGTGTGTGTGTGTGTGTGTGTGTGTGTGTGTGTTAACATGTTTCATTTCTTTTCTTTTCGATGGTAAAATTATTCAAAGTGAAAGAAGTATATGAACAAAACTCTGTAATAAAATTTACTTGTGTGTGTGTGTGTTAACATGTTCCAGAAGATATCATTAATTTACATCAAATTGAACATTTATAATTATATAATAATTAAGTACACAATTTAAAGTAAAACAAATAAATATAATTATAATTAAATATTTATAAAATTAAGTAGACAATTTAAAGCAAAATAAATTTTCTTTTTTTAAATTTTCTAAATAGAATTAACGTTGTTAGTTTTATTGATATATATATAAGACAAGAAGATTATTTTTGTGTATTATGCATGCCACGTATATTTTTATCGAGGCACTTGCAAGCAAATATTATTTAATTTTTTAATGTTGACCAGAATGTTAATATATTCATTATGCACATTTCATATGTAAAATAAATTAATTTTCGTGAAATAAAATATAATTAATACTTGATATATAATAATATTTATATTAAATTTGTATAATTATATTAGTGATAAAACGACTTAGCTCGATGATATAGAATAAATAAATAATATGAATAAATTATATATAATTTTCAAAATAAATTTCAATAAGAATACATGTAGGTGTATACCGTAATGCGCGCAATTTTACGTTTATTTCGATATAATTTTTAAAAATTATTTTGCATTAATTATTTTCAAAATAAATAAATCAATTAAAATTATTTTATGGTTTCATCAAAATTTATAATAAAATCGGAATGCGTATACAAATGTATAATCTCTATATTTTATAAAACAAATTCATTAAACACTCTCCTGCGAAGCTTCACGAATTTACATTTAATTTCATTACGCCACCATTACGAGGTGATTAAGTTAAATTAAATTGAATTACAGTCAGCACACGATAATTATTCTCGAAGTTTTAAAAGAGAGATTATAATTAAAATTTTTCACGCAGTTACATTAATTTAAATTACCATTCATACTTGCTATTAAATAAACATCACAGAGTAGTCAAAGAAATCCTCGTGGGTTTAAAAGTGCGCGCGTTCTACTTAAAAGCGCGGCTTTTATCTCGCTAATTAATTAATTAATTAATCCAAGGGCCAACTTGAATCGGTCTGCGCGGAATCTCACGAAACGTTCGCGAGAGGAACGTCCGCACTTTTGTAATCTCGCGAACTCTCGATCCGCCTCATCCCATTTTCTTCGATGCGAGTTGCAAGATACTGTCATCGCGTATCTCCCTGGCCAGCGTTTTTGCAGTTTTTCGACCGATTCAATCGGTAGGTGAAAATGTGTGAATAAAGATTAACTATCTCGTTTAAATGCATGCGTTGTCGTGGCGTACTCAAAGCGGAAGCAACGGAATTTGCCACCTCAAAGAAAATTATAAACGCAAACTCTCTCGCGTAACGCGCGCGTCTGCCACCCTCACGTTGCGCATAATTGCATTCGTCTCGTGCGCGCTCGCTCGCTGCCGTTTTAACGCGTTTCGGCCGCGTCAGCTTGAAAGCCGAGATTTTCCGAGCAATCGAGCACTCGGAACAATCCTTTGCAATAAAGGTGCATTCTTTATAGTGGCGTTTATACGCCAACTTTTTCGCAATCATGATAAATGCAATATATGCAGCAACTACTTGTCTGGTGCATATCAAAGTCGCACGAGTATTGCTCTCTTATCCCGCTGATTTTATTTCGCATGTTTACTCTATCTACGTATGAACATTCAGACGCTTTTTGCTAACGGTTCTATTTAACTTGTGGTGGTAACTATCCCGTGGCAACTTTGTTGTCTTCCGTTGTCGCGTTCTTTTTTCTCTTGTTTACATTTCGTGCAGTCACAGCTTCTCTTTGTCGATAATCCACGTCTGACATCTCTATTGTTTCTCAATGTCTTTGAAATTTACCGCAGCTTGTAAAATATCAGTTTACAGTGGTTTGTGTTGTCAAAAAATACATTTCAAAATTTTTTATACGTAATACGAGATAATTTAATTCGTAGACGAAAAAGTTTGCTTAAACGTAAATACGCAATTTGTTTAAATTAATATAGATAAATATGCAATGTAATTGTGCGAAGGAGAAAGTAAGAAACTAAATATCAGACAAAAATAATTAATCAATCTTCATTTCTCTATGTAAAGTTCTTCGGAACATCTTGCGAGATACCCTAGTGTATAGTAGAGCAGGAAAGCTAGTCTATAATTTGTAGATATATATATATATATAAGTGAGAGAAATTTTGGATACGGGGATGGGACTGGATCGGGAATAGAACTTGGAGGAAACCTTTGCTTGCTAGAGGAATATTCTTACCATTGAGCTCTCTATCCAGGTCCTACGCATTAATGCTCTTTCATTCGCCTACATATATTTAATGGATAAAGAGAACTGCGCATTGAATAAATCATACAGCACACAAATAAATATCTTCTTTCTCCCTACTATAGATTGAGTGAAGTCTGAGAAAGAAGCTAATTCCACAAAAACAAAATTTGAAAAGAAATCCAGGCAGGACATGCTCCTAAAAGATGTTTAAAAAATGACTTATCGCCCTTAAGATATCTTGAAGATGTCTTTTAATTTTTTTCTATTTGGGAAATTATATTATTCTTGTACTTACAACGAAATGATTCGGGAAAAGCCCAACTTTGTAACCTTTTTCAAATTATGATAAATGTACGTTTCATATTTCATGCTCGTATTGAACTTTGAAACAACTCTAACGATGCATAAAATGTATATTTCCAATGTGTTCTTTCGATTACAAAGTCAATGAATTTCTTCTTCAAGCAATCATGTACCGGAAAGATAGTTATCGTTTTGCCCAAGTTCTTTACGCAAGTGATGTGTTTCTTGTTCCGTGATCTTGTGAATGGACTTGCAGCGAATCCATTTCAAAACTTCACGACAAATCCAACAATCTATATAGAAATATACGCTTGAATAAAAGTATATTTCTGATATATTATAAGAATATTTTGCACAGCTATTCTTTTTCAAATATATGCATGGAAAAAATTATCATTTCATGTTATGTGTAAATAATATTAAGTGTAAATAATATTATGTAAAAAATTATTATCATTTTATATTCTGTGTAAATAATATTAAATGTAAATAATATTATGTTATATTTTATATAATGTTATGTTATATTTTATTTAGCACGATTTTAATTTGATAATACATTATGTATTGTAAAATATTTTGATGTAATCGAATAATTTTTTAGTAAATTAATATAATATTAGTGAATTAAATATTATATTAATTTATTATTATTAAATTAATATTCAAATAAAAAACATAGTTTATTATATTTATCTAAAAAAAATAAATATTCTTGATTAGAGGTAAGAAAATAAATATTCTTGATTAAAATTACAAAAACTGTAAAATATATAAATATTACAATTTTTAAACACTTTCATAATTACTGGTAGTCATTTTGTTTTTCTGGATTTTATCAGCGTATAGATTAAAAAGTTTAATAATAAATTTAATAAGATCAATATTTGTAAATAATTTTATATATAAATTTGACAAAATATCCGCTATTTACTTTTATAGTCAGATGTTAATTTCCCGATCTTCTTTTCGTACGATGGGAATTTCGATCCCAGGATTTTTAAAGCGGAGCGAGGCGGAAGATACGAGCATTTCCACCTTTCCCTACTCTCTAGAATTCTCCAGGAAAATGCACGAATAGTAAATCGAGATGCGCGAATGCTGGAGCGGATTCGACGAGATTCAAGCGTCGATTAGTTCCACGCTATTCCGTTTTGCCTGCCGTCATCTTTTTTGTTCGGGAAATTTGTTTTTTAAGATTAGATTCTCAGAGGAAAGTTTAATTTTCTAACAGAAAAGTCCGATTTTCGATATCCATTTGCAGTAAAAATTAAAAGCTGAAACTTATTTTCAGATAGAGCGTTACATAAGAATAATATTTGCATTTTAATATCGGCAAAATAATATTTCTATAAGAAATATAAATTGTAAAATATCTATAGATTTAAGTAATAAATATTTAAGTTTATAAATCAATCAATTAATCAACAGATTCCTGCAAGTATAAAATAAATTTAGAGTAAAAGAATTTTTAAAATCTTTTAATATAAAAGAATTATATTAAAAGAAGATAAATATAATTTCTAGAAACTTTTTAAACTAGTGCAAGCGATTGTATTGAATCAACTTATGCAATGCACGGCAAGTAACACCGAAAAAAATAGCGTACATGACATGGCGTGCAAAACGAGCGAATAGCGACGCGAAATCACCTGGGATCCGTTTACAGTGGCGGAAGTCTTCGCTTCCTCTTTCTTATACCGTCCCCTGCCATCTCCACAAAAAGAAGCGAAAGTAGCTTATTCTCCTAACTTGACCTGACCTGACCTAACGTAACCTGTTCGATGTTCGAGGCGGAAACTAATTTAAGTTGGAGAATCACTTTGGCTGTTTCGATTTATTCAGATACTCGACGTATTTCCCGTGAGAGGGAAAGAGAGAGAGAGAGAGAAAGAGAAAGAAGAGAGAGACAGGGAGAGAAGCCTTCCTCTCTCGTCCGCCCTTTCTACTGCCGTCCTGTCACCTTTGCACGCACCCCAATCGCACTATTCACCTTCGACACGTGACTGCGAACGAGCCCGCCACGTTGACGCATTTAAAGCGACTATAGCACGGGAACTTGGATTTCTTGGCGGAAATGGAAGGAGAAAACGGTATTGGGAAACTTGAGTTTTTGTGGAGGGATGAGAATTTAATAGAACTTTGTAAGTAAAAATGTTAGGCAAAAATAAATATTTTGAATAAAAACATTTATAAATAATTTTGTAATTTTGTTAAATAAACTTATTCCCTAATCACAGATATCTTATTAAATTTGAAATTTGTTATTCTTTGATGAAAATATCACAGTAAATTTTTTTTTAAAAACCGGCTGCGCGAATATAAGAATATTAAAGTATAGAATATTTTACATCACATATAAATATCTTTTTACATCATCAAAAATAAAAAAAACTCTCGCAATAAATTATATTAAAAATATTATTCTATTTAACAATGATTGATCAACACAACTGCTTAAGAAACTAAACTGAATAGTTGTTTAATGCGCGAGATTTTATCGTAAAGCGGCGCCGAATTAAATGCTATTTACTTATAAACGATGATCAGATTCTTTCTTTTATACGAGTTTAATTAATATTTTCTAATTAGTAATGTCGTTGCCACGAACGGCCAGCAGTATTGTGCGCGTGCTAATTGGATGTCACTGTGTTCTTTGTGTGCGTCGTCAAATGTTCGACTTCAATTAAGAAGAAGCGCGAAGGCAAGTGAACGCGACTAATCGAAACCGATCATGATTGATGGAAAGATTTTTATTTCTCCCATTCAATGTACGAATATTTCTAGTGCTTCTTTTTTTCTTTCCTTCTTTAGTTGCATTTATACAAGATACATAGATATAATAATAAAAGATAAATTTCACGACGGAAATTTCAAATTTGCTCGAGCACTGATTTATTTCAATTACACTATCTTAGTCACCACAAAGTGTAATTACTTTTATGTCCGATCGTCTTCTCTGAGAAGCGACTTTCAAACTTTAATCTGATTCGTCTTCCTTATTATCGACAACCTGTTACCACACTTTCATATTAATCGCAGCCATTAATCATTTGGATCATATATCAATAATTTGTAATCAGATTTATGCAAGAAGCAAAGGATATACTTGCAAAGATTATTTCATCTATTTTTAATTTAGCTTAAGATGATTTATTTCTCTCTCTTTCTCTCCCGTCTCTCTCTCCGTTTTTGCTGTGATTTAATCTAGATAACTTTCCTTTTAATTCCATTTTGAGAAACTGAGATAAATAAATTAATTTAAGAGTATAAAAGACCCTCCCCCCGAATCTGAGCAAGAGAAGATTCAACAGAAATCGTCTGAAAACGCAAGCACATTAAAATCCTGGCGAAGAGAGGCCTAAGGACGGTGCATAATGCAACGAAAGGAAAGCGGGATGAGACGAAGGGTGGATAGCATTTTCATATAAATTCATGCGAGCAGCTCTCCAGGCTGCAGCGGGAAAATCGGGAAAGCCGGGATTATATCCTCAAGAGTTTGCCAGCTTTCAGCGCTCATTTGAGGAGAGACTAAGGAGGAGAGGAAGAGAACACGTGAAGGGAGTCGTAAAGCGATGCGGAGTGTCCAGGGGTGGATCTGTGGCACGCAGCACTTATCAAGAAACGCAGTGATTTATGCATTAAGCTGTCTGCTTAATTACAAATGGACTAATGGTCACTTAATGCTAAAAGTAATCTAGCATTTCGCAATATATTCGAAGTTTTTTAATTCTTTTAAGAGAGTTTTAACTATATATATATTATTAACGTTTTTTCATATCCGCTAATGTTTCATAAAAAATTAATTAAATTTTAATTAAATAAAGCATTAAAAATTCAGTTATTCTTCCTTTAAAAATTTCTGTCATACATGCACACACATGTACAAAGAAATATCAAGGATTCAAACACACACACAAGATAGAGATTTTCTATAATATAATTTAATACAATATATAACAATATATATAATTAAAAAGTAATAATTTATAAAATAAATTAATATACTTTTTACTTTTCTTTCTAGATGTGTGTAGGTAGTTTTTTCATTATATTACATAAATAATTCAACCTTTTGTGACAATCTTTTATAAGAATATGTGTATATGAGTGTACATTAATTAATTTGTTCCTTTTGTCAAGCGTTATAATAAATGTAAATATAATTATTTTAATTATTACGATTTATGTATTCCATTTTTGAATTAAGAAAAATAAAATTTCAAGTTTCACAAAGATAGGGATTCCAAAATATCTTGTCCATCCCTGATGCTATCCTCTAGATCAACTCTTCATTTACCCTTCCCACTTTTGCGATATACCCTTCCAGGCAGATTAAATGCACCCGTCCTGATCCTGTGCGCGCATGAAAAAAAAGGATGATCATAAAGTAAAATAACTATTTCAAAAAATTATTCGCATAACGCTGCGTGCACATGTCGGATTTTCCATTTCCGTCACAACCCAATACCTTGCATCGCCTGTGCGCGGTAGCGCAGTACGATAGTTCGTGAGTGCGCAACACTTTACGATAACTGGGATGAACTAGACGCGATTTTCCTCGATCGCTCGTTCGAACGCGGAAACACGTGTGTCACGTGGAACTCGATATTTTTCTTGAAAAATGCGTACCTTCAAAAATTGGCGCGTCCCTTAGCAAAAAAAAATTTTATATCAACTGCTTAATAAATCTTATCTCATAAAAAGACAAAATTACTTATATTTCGTATGCGATACGAAATATGATTTGTGCATTGTAATTTATTATTCAAGAAAAAAAAATTTTTATTGCGCAAAAAGATATCTCACAAAAATATACTGCTGTGGCGTGTTTTATTTTTTATATATTATTATGTATATTTGGTATAAAATTATTATTTAAGCAAAATTAATAAATTCAAATCGGTAAAACTTAGGAAAATATTGTCTTTAAAAAAATAAGGTACGAAGTTTACATATCATGCGATTTTCTTTACATCATAATTTTTCATGTTTTATTCAAATTTATTTATTTATTATGAATATAATACATTTAAATTTATTATTCATGGTTCTATTAAAATTAGTAGTATAAATGGAAATTTTCAATGCGATAGTAGTAATTTCACCTTTTTTCGAGAAAACTTGATTTTGAGATTTGGATAATTAAATCTTTTGTTTTAAATTTTTTCCCATTCTCTTCAAGAAGATGAGTTAGTTTATTAATTCTAAAAAAATATTAAGACTAACATATCTCTATAGCGAGAGGTATATCTTTTAGAAACAAAAATGGACTAAATAAATGCGAACGGAATAGCAAAGTTAATAAGATTTCGAATGTCATTCCCGACATTTTGATCCTCGACATCATGCAAACGCGATGCTACGATCGGGACGTTATCGGACCTGGCAAAGCGTCGCGAAGCCCGAATAAACTCTCCGGCGTCGCGGCGGTTCCACGTGTCACTGAGAGAGCGTCGCTTTGTGAGCCGGTTATCGTTTATGTAACCAGTAACGAGCGCGGAGTTCGTTAGTGTAAGCGCATTTCACGCAAAAGGTTACTTTGAGCTCGCTCAACGACGGTGAGTGAAGAAGGATGAAGAAGAGACGGGGAAGAAGGGATAGGAGAAATAGCGAGGGGATGGGGTAGATCCCGAGCGCAATTACATTATACGCCCTCCCTAATTAGCGGAATTTCCGACTCGCAACACGACGTTGTTGTGTTCGCAGCGGATAAACGAGTCTGAAGTCTAAAATAATGTTGCATAATAAAATTAAACAATACGAGCATTGCTGTTAATTAGCGGCGGATTTGGGACGGGATAGAGATTGAAATGCGTGCTGCATGGTCGGGGATTTTCAACGATTGGACTGTTGCGTCACGGCACGCACGTGCGCGACACATTACAAAATCCATCTCTGCTCTTGTTAGAATTAATGATTACTACTCGGGCTTTATTTTTTTTAATGGCGAAGCAACGACCTAAGTGCAAATTTTATTTTCTCTCGTTCTTCTCGCGATTCAAATCGGCATTATCTGCATATTCAACTTGTTGTCGTATAAAAACACAATAGCATTCTCGCACAACGTCCATTTGAACATTAGATTATCGTTAATTTCAACGCACATTATATGCTCCTTCGTTGAATGTAACTCGAATGCACTTTATGTAAGTTTATATTCACAAACAGTTCATTAAAAATATTCATCTTGTTTATTTAAATAAAATTAAAGGTTAAAAGTCGTCTTCTCTAGAAAATAGTTTTTCAGATTTACATCTCACATTTCAGCACCGGTAGAGCGAAAATTACAACGTCCGGCATTGCCAGCCTTGTCGGACATCACGTTCTTATACTACTTTCATATCTCTGCTATTTGTATTTTCTTTAAAAATCGTTCTACATCTTTTAGAATTATAATAAAATTCTGACATACAAAGCAAACCGCCATATCTAAGAAATATGTTAAAAGAAAAAATAAAATAAAAGAAGAATATCAATTTACATACAGTACAGGTTCGCAAATATGCATAAATCAAGAATATGTTGCAAAATATTCGCCTAAAATTATTTTAAATATACTTTCATGTACATATAATATATATTTCTAAATATATCGTGCATAATATGTATTTCTAAATATACTTTTTTTTCTAAATAAATTTTTATGCACTATATTCTAATAAAATATATAATTATAGTAAAATTTTGCTATACAAAATGTTAGAATTAATAGAATAAAGGCGTTAGTATTAATTATTATAAATTTAAATCTATGCTATGTAAATATATCTTTAAGCAAATTATGATCAATTGTTATAAAAAATAATAGAATCAATTTCTAATAAAAATTTAATTACATAAGATCTTGATTTATTTTGAACAGCTGATTTATTTTGAAATGAAGTACCTCACAAATAGCTTAAAAACTTCACATAAAATTTAATAAGCGCAATTTATCACAGTATTTAATTTTTAGCCGATTATAACTTAAAAGTTATTGATGCCCATACAAAAAATCACTAAAAATATAGGAATTCCTGGAGTTTTTAATATACGAATGTGTTAGATTTACGGATATTTTGGGGGTAGAGCAAGAGAGGGGTGGTTGGCTTTGAAAAAATCCGTGCAACGGGATGACTTATGCCGCATTTTCATGCGGCGTCGAGACACCTTGCGAAGAGTGAAAAAGGATCGCGCCATCATAAATCAGCACATTAATTCGTAACGAGATTAGTATAATAAATCATCGTCCACCTGGTATTTGCATATGCCGTGCATTACTCTCGTCATGTGACCCTCGTCTTCCGGATAGTCGACGTTAAACGTTGATGACGTTCGCGAAGTGAATATCACAATTAATATTAATCTGATCTTTTTTTTTAGAACTTGTAGAGTATTAAACAAACTTGATGCGCGTTTAAGTTTCATCGAGAATTCTACAATCTATAAATATTCAAAAAGAATTAAATACTACGCATATTTTGAATAACATAAAACGCGAAAAATATTTAAAAAAAAATTGATAGAAAATTCGAACCTAGTTGAATTGATGATTGCTGAATTCTAATAAAAGCTTCTAATAAAAGATAATTTTATCTTATTCACATGGTTTATCGTCTCAATAGTAAATACAGTAATAAATTACTCGAAGTTGAACTCGCTTGAATTCTCTCGAGAATCTAAAAGACGGTGGTGTTTTTCCTTTTTCCTTTTTTCAGAACACTTGAGGATACCATTCAGCGTTTTCTTCTTTTTCGCGCCACCCGATAGAAAAGATCGATTCGCTTTTCGGGAGATACAAGCAGCGTCAAAGGGTTAAAGCTTATCGCGTGGGAACTCTTTTACTCCGTTCGTTCGCAAACCCGATGGAATTAGCCATCGCTAACCACCCCCCCTGCCGCCATCCTTCGTCCTGACCCACGCCAATAAGAACGACAAGCGCGCGTGCGCGTCCTTTCTTTCTTCGTTTCTCTCTCTGTCTCTCTTTACCCGTTTCTCTCTCGGGATGGCAGTTTCTACGCCACGATTACCCCAGAAATCTTTCTTCGGCTAATGCAAGAACTGTGTTTCCGGCGGTTCGCCCGATGCTTCGCCTACCTTCGGGGCGGACAAGCACATATACACGCGAACGGTGCGCGCGCGCGAACGGTGACGTGCATTTACAAGTGCAACTTGCCACAGGGGAGGGGAAAGCGGGTTAGAAATAGGAGGGTGGACAGCTTTGCGCTATAATGCAGAAACGGTGAGAAATATTTGGATAAAAGTACGGATGGCTTTGAGTTGCGTACGAATCTAAAATATAGCCGAGAGGAATTTTTAAATTTTGTACAAATTTCAAGAAGTCCCAGGTTTCCCAAACATATCAAACAGAAATGCAAACATATCTTAACTGAAATAATTGTATTTTACAGCGAATTTGTGTGCAGCGAAAACTTTTGAAGGGAAAAACATTCTTCTTTGTGAGAGCGCTGCAACGTGTATAATTTATTCCTTTCATTTTATATTTACATATTGCATGAGTAACAAATTTCAAACTATGACAAACTCGGTTCGCTAAATTAAGAATGAGCTATAAAGAAGAAGGAATAAGGAGAGGGTATATTTGCTCAATGTAGTAATGCGAGAAATACTTGGATAAAGGAGCAGAGCTAGTGAAGGATGCCGAAAAAAGTTGTATCGATACGAGTAGGAAGAGAGTGTCCGGAAAAATTCGATGCTGATACGCGCATTCGATACTCGAGAGATAGCATACGGGGAACATGTAGGACATGAAGGACATGGATTACGGGAGAACGTATAGGATACGCCTCAACAATCTCACGTCCCTCGGGCGTGTTCAACAATCTCATGAGCGCTTCTCATATATGACAAATAAACGTCATGGCTATTTCGAATTTGTGCAAGAATCATAATTCTTTTTTTAAATCCATAACATAAAAACGCATACATTAATGTTTAATTAATAATAAAAAATAAAATTTTGCGTTCTTTTTCATAATTATATTCTCTTTATTAAGTAAAAATTATTATTATTTATATATTTTTATTATTTTTTGTTTGGTAAATAGAATATGAAAAATGAAAGAGAGAGAGAGAGAGAGAGAAAAAGAGAGAAAGTGCGGTTTTATTTTTTATATTTTATTATTACAACTAAAGAATATAAATAAAAATAATTTGATATTTTTATATTTTATCTAATTGCATATTTAATAATACAACAAGCATTGAAAATATCAGCTTAAATCAAAATATCAAAAAAATTTGGGTCATTGTACAATTGTGTCATTAAAATTAATTATATTTCGTTATTAAAATCACAATAATTATAACGTTTTATTTATGTTTAGTAGGAATATATGATAGGATCTTCTCTATTGAACGAAATGTAGCGTCGCTTTATAATAACCGTATATACACCGAATGTGAGAGCATTAACTCCCAGATTTTAATCCTATCGTCGACATTTGCTTATTTCACGCGTGCGATATTCAACCTTCCCTTTGTAAGATGGTCTATGCTATATATCGTCATAAACCAAACGATCGGCGGGATATATTCCCATGGCCTTCTAAAACCGGGTTTCCGCAATTTCTGCGCGCGTGTCCTAATGCGAATGCGGTGTTTCTAATTTAATATCTTAAGAACCAGCATTTACCCACGTCAGCTATGTTGGATTAGGATGCCAGATGCGAGGGAAATACACGTGATTCTCATAATTTACATCCGCACGAATGACTTTTCATTTTAAGCAAATCTTTTTTCATTCGATGAAGCAATTTTATGTATAACTCATTTCACAAGATTTGCTCTTAATATGACAATATGGAATATTTTCAAAACCATAACTACAGTTTTCCTAATTTTAGACTTGATAAATTATAATTGAATAATTGATAGTTTTTTTTTAAACTTGATTTATTTAATCAAGAGATTGAGCAAATTTCATTTTATATAAAATAAAAGATTGATTAAAAATCTAGACCAAATGTACTTCGACTAATGGTATTGTTTTCGGTATAACAATGCAATATATGCATAATAGGTAATAATAATGATATTTTAATAATATTTTTATTTTATTTTCCTCTCGCGCAAGTAGAGGAAGATAATTTCGATAAAAAAAAATTGATACAATGATATATCTGAAAAAATTTATGTTAGCCGACTCACTCTTCAATATTACATTTTCAATATCTATTACGGACCTGAAGCGTGCTTTTTATATTTTTGCACAAGTCATAAATATGTCTTATAGAGGATGCTTGGTGTCGTTTCGTAAACGCTAAGAGTGATACACTTTCTCCCACAAGTGTTGAATAAATGATCACGTCAAAGTGATCCTTCATATTGCCAGCATGTTACGCTTCGTTGCATATTAATGCAAATCGCTTTTTCATTCCTTGTGTTTCATTATCGCTTTACAAAGTGTCGATATATGTCAATATATTGGTGAAAAAAAATAATACTTGTAGGCAAATAAACAATCTTTTTCGCGTATAAAAATGTATAAAAATATCATTAGACGTAAAAATCCATTTCAAATGTCTCATCTATAAATATTATAGAATACAATAAAATTATAAAATATATAATCATAATTATATGCAGTTTTTTACAATGTTGCAAGTTACATAAAATCCCTTTTAGCAAAGTATTTTTTAGAAATACGGTACGTGCGATCTTCTTTGTGTCTCTTAAAATAACTCTTCAAATAATATGATAAAAGAAGGTTACTCACCGAGAATCTGGCTGAGGACGGTGCGACCATCCTCACCGAGGCACGCACTGCGTGCATCAAACGGATTTGTAAACTGCACAAATGCGTAACCTTTGTGCATAGAAATACCTGAAAAATGCAAAAAAATCAATTAAATTTTGTAAAATTCGTAAAATGAATAAATTCCCGTAAAAAGATATTTTATTAGTATCTTTAAATGGAATAAACATATTTTTAATACACATAAACTTTTAATTTATTTTCATTATTCGATATATACATCATGTTCTATCTATTAACTTAATATTTAAAAATTTAATATATTCGTTTGCAACCAGTATGTTTATTTAAATTATAAATAAAACAACTTAAAAACAAAAACATAAAAAAAGCACAAAATAAATTTTATAATATATACGTTCGTATAAAAAATACGACTTTATTAAAACATTTATATTTTTTACTTTAAAATAATTTAAAGCTAAAAAAATATAAAGCTTATATATCTACGGTCTTTTCATAACAGAGTAAATTTTATCTAAAAAGTGTTCCATAAAACTTTCAGTAATGGAGATAATCAAATGAATCCTTTCAAATAAATAATCCTATATATGTTTTATAAAAAAGAGAGAACTGTCAAATAAAATAATTGCAATTTATAAAATGTTAAATAAATGAAAGAGAGAGAGAAAGAGAGAGAGAAAGACGAAGAAAAAGAGAGAGAGAGAGAGAGAGGAGGAAGAGAAGGAAAATTATGATTTTAGAAATATTTAAAATATTTATAAATATATTTGAAAAGAGAATCGCGCATAATGGTATAACTAAAAACTTTCTCACAAGTAACTCTTTTTAACTAGAAAATTTCGTATAAACATATAAAACAAAATTTCATTAGACAAGCTTCAATTGGAAGCAAAAATCTCTAAATTAAATAACGAAATTTCCAAATGATTAAATACAAGTCCAAAGAATATTAAACATTTTTGCAAACCAAATTAATAAAAACAAGAGCGCGTTGTTGCCGGTCGATTTTGTCCGCACGGCAAGTCGCATAGACGCGACCTGTAATCTGTGTATCCGTAATAACTTTTGCGTGGTTAGCAGCTGACCATGCATGGAATTCATTATGCCGAAACAAATATGTAAATCTAACCTACATGCATACGCGCACTCTCACACAGATGTGTACGCGTGTTATGCTCTGGAATGCAAATACTGTCCATGCGAATCCGCTTCGCTGCAAAGCTTGGCGCAAGGGATGTTCATAGTTTTCATCGTTACTATTGTTATCAGCTCATTCTTCAATAGACACATCAAAAAATTGTTGAATAAAGATATTTTAAAATAAAGATATTTTCAAAATAATCGAATTTCAATTTCATACGGATCTTGGAAAAGTTAATCAATGATAAATGCTAAAAATTAATAATAATAAAAATTAGATTATCCTTTTATTTATCATCTGTATTTTTTTTTTTATTATCATGATAATATTAAAAGACTGTAACAATGTTTCAAATATTGTTATCAGCTCATTCTTCAATAGACACATAAAAAAATTGTTGAATAAAGATATTTTAAAATAAAGACATTTTCAAAATAATCGAATTTCAATTTCATACGGATCTTGGAAAAATTAATCAATGATAAATGCTAAAAATTAATAATAATAAAATTAGATTATCCTTTTATTTATCATCTGTATTTTTTTTTTATTATCATGATAATATTAAAAGACTGTAACAATATTTCAAATATTGTTATCAGCTCATTCTTCAATAGACACATCAAAAAATTGTTAAATAAAGATATTTTAAAATAAAGACATTTTCAAAATAATCGAATTTCAATTTCATACGGATCTTGGAAAAATTAATCAATGATAAATGCTAAAAATTAATAATAATAAAAATTAGATTATCCTTTTATTTATCTGTATCTTTTTTTTCTTTTTATACATCATGATAATATTAAAAGATTGTAACAATGTTTCAAATATTGTTATTAGCTCATTCTTCAATAGACACATCAAAAAATTGTTGAATAAAGATATTTTAAAATAAAGATATTTTCAAAATAATCGAATTTCAATTTCATACGGATCTTGGAAAAGTTAATCAATGATAAATGCTAAAAATTAATAATAATAAAAATTAGATTATCCTTTTATTTATCATCTGTATCTTTCTTTTTTCTTTTTATACATCATGACAATTAAAAGACTGTAACATATTAAAAGACTGTAACAATGTTTCAAATATTTATTAACTACTTTAAATATAACAGCAATAATTACTTATTGAAAATTATTGGTCTCTCAAATATATTTTTCGAGAAGAAAAACAATTTTAAAGTTAATCAAAACGTCAGTTAAAACGATGTGCAATTTAATTAGATTTGTAATTTTTAAAACTTATTTTTATATGAGTTTAATTATTTGGTTATTGATCTGTTTATTACCTACTTTATTTTACATTATTCCGCATTAATATAATTCGGCTTTAAATTCTCGATTATTTCTTGAATGTATGGAAAAGATTAATTAGATTTTCATTGTCAGTTACTTCAAATATTAGTCAGAACATTAGTCAAAATATATTATAATCATAAATTTAATATAAATAGCTCATTAACATTTATTGATCTTCTTATTTTATAATTTCGTGCAAGACATGTAAAGATTGAAATATAAATATAGGAGATATAAAAAAGTGTTTACAATATTCAAAAAATTAATTACCCGAAATATAATTATTTAACTTAAAAATGCTAGTACATTCTTTAATTTTCTTTTATTTCTTATGTATAATTTATTAACCATATTTGTTAATAATTATAATTCGACACTTTCGATTTTATAAGTTCGGTATATAAGTTTCAACAGAACATAACCAAATATATAATTGAAATTCTTGAAATTGTGTTTTGAACATTTTTTATAAAAAATTATTATCCCGTTATATCATTCAAGAAAAAAAGAAATTTAACACATGCCTACATATTACTGCAAAAAAATTTATTATAAAAATAATTATGATTTACAATTTTATCAATTTTTCATGTTTGCAAAAACATGTTACTTTTGTTTGGTTCCGAATTTGCTTTAATTTTTTCCTACTGACGTTGAAATCCTCGAATTTATCTATTCTTCGTTTTTGACAAAAGTAAATTTATCATGTATTACATAGCGATCCTGTCGATGTCTCTCGAAACATTTAGCGCTTCGGAACTCGACTCTCCGATAAAGTACTATATCATCCTCATATCTCAAAGCTTAAGCCCACCCCTCACATTTTTCGAACGGCGTATCAGTCGAAAGAAGATCGTCGTGTCGATCATATCGATCTTCGATTCTCGTAACTCGTCATCGTCGTAACGTTTATTCCAGAATTTAAATCGTTGTCTGCGCGCATGTCATACGTAAGGGGACGGCGGAGGTGTTATGTGTGCATTTGTGCACGGCGGGTGCACGAGTTCGATATCGACGCTCAAGAGATCGTTCCGCGACGAAATTTATTCTGGCCATAAAAACCGCGATAGCGAAATGCGCGACCGTAAGTGCAAGTATATGTGCGAGTACAGGATGGTTGATATGATGCCCTTCGGTCGTCATTATTTTATTTTCGAGATTGTAAATGTTATTTTCAGACAAATTTTTTAGCATATGAAAATAAATAAATTTCTTTTATACATCCCTTTTTCTTATTATATATTTGTTTTTTATACAAGAAATAATAATTTATGTTAAGCTTTTTATATTTAATTTTTATCTGTACATAGCATAAAGTTAGCTAAGCTTCAACTTTTTTAACATTTTCAAATTATATTTTGTTGTTTTCGTACATGCTATTTTCATTGTAGTGGTTAATGAATTCTATTTAGTTTTTGTTAATGGAAATAAAAAATGTCTTCATGTACGAGAGAAAATTAATTTACTAAACAAAAATATTTATTTGATTTTATTTTATTAAACTACATTCACACAAATCTAAGAATGTATCAGGAAATCGTAATAGAATTGTTGCAAATATCAATCGTTTTTTATGATTCTAACGGTTCTGACACTAATGGTAATATAATCAGTCGTGAGATTTTGTACAGATGCTTGAAGGGTTTCGAAAACGTTCAACTGCAAACCGAATCGATACAGAACCAACATTCGCGATGAGATCTTGAGAATGTTACAAGATCTGATATAAAGTTACAGAGAGAACCCCATTATAAAACATTGTACCAAAAGAATTCTAAGAACAGAACGCTCTTGAACAAAGAACGAGCTTTCATTTTATTTTGATTTTTGCAAGATAAAGCCATAAGTCAAAACAAATGAGAATCATTATTGTTATTTTATCAAATTTAATATTTGTTATTTTTAAACAATAAAACATGGAAATACATTTTTTTTAAATTTTAGAATTGTATAATTTAAAAGAGAGAAAAAGAAAAAAAAGAAAGAAACAGAAAAAGAAAAAAGAGAAAAAAGCCGTCTTTGCATATCAATATTTTTTTAATTATTCGTATTCTAGCAATTATAAATTTTAGGTTTGAATATGTGTGAGTATATTATTGTGTTTAAGAAAAAAATAAAATATTATAAAAAACGTAATATATCCAATAAAGTGTTTCTAAAGAAAAATTCAACTCTGAATAAGTATGTATATGTATGAAAAGATTCACTTAAATGATTTTTGACTTGATATATATGTTGTGACCAAAGTTATAAACCTGAATAATTTCCAAAAAGTTTTAGCCATCATTCATTGTTTATTGAATATAATAGTTATTAACAAATAAAAGTTTATACAAATTACTTCGAATGTTGACTGACAATGAAAAATTCATTATTGAACATGATTGATATAATTATATATGGATATAATTATTCACAAACACTGGACAAAATTTTATTAACTTCTATACAGTGTTAAAAAAAGATTAAAAATGAAAAGTAGATGTATAAGCAAAAATTAATCCTAGAAATGATAAGATGTAGAACCTCATGGGTCTGCAACTTTTCACGCTAAGCTAGAATATCTTCTACCTTACATCGCTTGATGCTTTCAGTGCGACGAGCTTCACAATTATACGATTCCACATGAGTTTGTTATTTTTCATGAGAAACAAGATCTTTCATTGCCTGGTGCTTTTTCTGTGACATGTAATACATGCGAACCAAATAAATCTCTAACATAAGTTGCAAACTCATTTTCATAAATCTTTATTTACTAATAACTTTTTAATAAATAACGAGTAGCGGCTAAAAGCTTTTAAAAGTTACTCAGAATAATGACAACGTATGCCATGGTCAAGATCATTCGAGGTGAATCCTCTTATTTACATATTTATCTGATTCTGAGTTATCTAAATAAAAGTAACATCAAGACCGAACCAAGTAAAAAGTTTTAATAGAAACTACTCTCTCTCTTTCTTTCTGTTAACAGTTTTTAAAGTGAAAACTGCGAACAGTTTTATAATAAAAAAACGTACATGATTTATTTATTCTCACTTTTAGTTCCAAATAACCGAATAAATTCAATTGTGAAAAAGGCAAAGTGAAAGGCACATGTTGAAATATAAAAATGAAAATCAAAGTTTGATTTTATAAAAAGATCTGCACGAAAATAAACAAGTTCACTCTTTGTAACAATTATTTTGTATTTTTCGTAACTATGTTTTTGTAAAGGTCGTCACTCTCCAAAGTGACGACCGAGTACCTCGATAACAGCAATACTGTGTTGAGGGCCTGTTACAGTGAATTTTTCCAATGTTTTGGCATTTATATAGAACAAATATCGACTTTATATTGGAAAACTTGTCGATAGAGAGAGACACTCTAGTGTTATCTGGGCATTCGACAGTACAGATTTAAATCATTCTAGCGACGATTTCTTTCAATATGCAGTTGTTATATATGATGTGCCAAAAATGCCGCTATCCTCTTCGTTTAGATTCTTTGGATAACTAAAAATTGAGTTTCACTCGACAAAAAATTAGTTAATTGATTTTTTTCATATTTGTTCTTAACACAAAATATTTCTATAATTAAGGCTAAATTATGAGTCTAAGTATTATTAAAGTAAGATGTAATAAAATTAAATAAAGAATAGATATAAAATTTTTATTATAGAAATTCATTATAGAAATTTTCTACTTTTAATTTTCTCTCTCTATCGACAAAATATTTTAATTTGTAATTTTATAAATTAATTGTCTTGTGTTTAACTGTCGAAAAAACTATCGAATCATTTTTTTTAAGTGATCGGTTAGTATTTACATTTTTCTTTGTTATAATAATTATTATAAACCATGTGTATTTTACACAAGAAATTACGAAACAAGATTATTGTAATGTGTATTTATCCCTTTCTGTTTTATTTTTTAAGATTTGTAAATCTCGTGCCAAGAAATTATGAAAATTGGAACGATCTTTATCAGGAATCCCGTCTTTAAAGCGAATCTCAAACAGAAGTAATTTCCGAAAGCCGGTGGTCGTATACATTTTCGCGTTAAACTTTGTTTGTAAAAGAGATATTCGATTCGTAGAATTTGTAATTTATCTGCTATCGCGCGTTGCACGCGGCATCGCCTTCGTACAGGACGCGGCTTATCCTTCGTATCGGCGTCCCTCTAATCCAGCGAACGCCTTAATTCCTGCAAGGACGAAGTTGCCCTTATTGTCTTCGTCCTTTATTGAGAAAGTAAGCTGTTTATCGGCAGCTAGCAGCTCCTTGTAATTTCGACATCCGACATTTGAAATTGCGATTTTGCCGGACAGAGCGGCAGGATAACTTCCCGATGAAACCTGGCGACGCTCGACGTTGGAACGCCAATATCACCTGCGTCGACGCGAAACTAATTTCCCAGCATTCTTCATCTTTACTGTATAATTTTATCTCGTTGTATCGCTGTTATGTTATTTATTGTATTGTATTTGTTTTTTGCGTTATTTATAACAATTTATTTTATTTATAACAATATTTGTAATATAATTGAATGAGAAAATATTCTATAATCACTTTCAGATAAATTTCATACCTTCAGACAAATTTTAAATTTCTTTACAATTTTTTTTATTTAATATTTAATTGCAAAGATATATAATGTTTCAAGAAAGAAAGGAAAAGAGAAAAATCTAGAGAATGGTTTGATTAAAAAAATTCAACTTCAAAAATCTATCATTAAAATTAAAGGCATGAGATATGAAATGTTCTCCCTCTATATGTCGAGTTATATAAATGATTCACAATAAATTCAATAAAGCGATTTCTTATTAATTCGATCGTCAATCTATCATACGTGACCTCAGTCACATAGTCATTCTCGACTTATCATCGTCCATCTATCTATCATTCTAGATCACAATTGTAATTTCATTTCCCGAGTAGAGGAAAGCTCCCGCGCGGGAAAAATGATTTTCCGGGATAACAAATCCTGCGATTGCGGGGTAAACGAGGTTACGGCTTACAAAGGAAGAGAAGATAGCGGCACTCATCGTGCTCTTCCTGAAACTGGAGACCGACGGATATCCAATTCGAGCTATCGAAGGTCAAGTCGCCGTGGCACAAATTGCGTTACCGGGATCCCATTTTCCAGAAGTCTCGCTACCCCTTCCGCCATTCTTCCCGATGCAATTTTTCCGCTGGATAATAAGTTATTCGATCGCGAATTATCGAATGTTATCAGACCGCCGATTTCTCACGCGATTCGATTTATCGGGAATTTCAGAAAGAATAGAGAACAAATTCGGAAATGATCAAATGATTCTCTCGTTTCAACAATCACTTTTTATCTTTCTTATTACATCGCTATCTTATTCTTATTAATATTGCTGTCTTGCGCAAAGAAATAGATTTCATAACTTGCAGGATTAATATTCGTGTACGAAAGGATCGGAAAAAAATTGCTGCCCGGTGAAATTGCCTGACCACGAAATATTTCTACGAGATTTTGTTTTAAAACGAATTAAGATGCAGATAAGATAAATGAAATCAGAAAATTATCTGTTTATCTAGATTCAGATTTGTTATTTATCTCCAGATATTTAATTCTAAAAATGAGATAAAAATATAAATTTTAATAACTTAGTTAAAGTTTTTGCACAACAATTGAATCTTCCTTTCGTTGTAGTATTTATAATATAAATTTTAGAATATATAATGATTTTCTATGACAAATTCTCTCAAAATAATACATCGTATAGCATACACTACATTAAAAATGTTTATAAAATAACTCTTGTAAAAATGTTTAGAAAATAACTCTTGTAAAATATATTAAAGATATTTTACAAGAATTATTTTCAACAAATATTTTTTAGCAATTCACACTTTTTAGCTGTATTTTTGTGCAATCTATTTTCTAACTTTTTAGTTTTCAGCATATCTAACTTAAAATATATTTTTCGGAAAGATTTTTAGGAAGCTAAAGCTTTTCAGTAGTTTAATTTTTAATCTTCTTTCAACAGGTGAAAACATTTTTACAAAAATTACAATTTTTAATAATAAACTCACCAGCCAAACGGCCGTAGCGCTGAAACATTCGCTCCACATCGGTCTTGCTACACTGAAATGTATTCAGATTTCCGACGAAAACGCGTGAATTCACCGCCTGTGGGTCCTGCGAATTGGTTTGGTTGCCCACTTTGCTCATCTTCATCGCCTGAAATAAAGAGAAAAGAATTCAAATAGCTTTCTCTTGCTATTTTAAATAATAATAATAATACGTATATGTAAAAAATAGAAAAGAAAGTTAAAATGAATTTTTTACAAATCCATACAAAAGATTATTTTAAAAACCATCTTTATTTTTTAATTCAATGAAAGCGTATGTTTTAAAGAAAATTCACTAAAACATATATATAACTATTCAGAAAATATTTGAATAGGAAGAATATTACATATCTGATAAAAGATAAAAGATAATCTTTCTCACGGGTATCTAAAATTATTAATTTAATACAGATTTATCCAATTTTTATATCAACATCATATTAATTAAAAAAAAGAATAAATGTAGAATATGGAAAGGGAAATGATAGAAAGGGGATTAATTCAATTAATCGGCGCAAGATCGATTAATTCTGCGAAAAT
Organism: Camponotus fellah; assembly: GCA_030586385.1. Classification (NCBI taxonomy): domain Eukaryota; kingdom Metazoa; phylum Arthropoda; class Insecta; order Hymenoptera; family Formicidae; genus Camponotus; species Camponotus fellah. The sequence continues at coordinate 2,423,593 of JAPIVC010001004.1, forward strand.
GCCGGTTGCCGCTAACGATCTCGTTAGTTTTATGCGTTATTTCACGAAAGTAGAAAACGAACTGTTGCACAATGGGATTGCGAGGCGTTAATTAATCCACGACGCGCCAATTAGCGATCACGAATATCCCTTTGACACTAGAAAACTATCTACATACTCGCATGTATCATTTGTATGATCATCGTTGTCATTACTATTTGTTATTTATTTGATTTATTTTATCAATTATTTATTTTCTTTTTTGCATTTTTTAGTTAGATGTATTTTATTAAATAACATTTAAAACAAATTCATTCATATCAAAAAATCGAGAAACAATCTCTTAAACTAAAATATTGTAAGTATATATATATGTGTATACATATGTATATATCCATATAAATTTAATTTGTTAAATTAATAATACATATGTATGTTATATCAATAATACACTATATCATTTTATCACACAGAACTTTAGAATAACCACGTTAAATTCGAAACTGCATGAGACAGAAATAAAAGCATTATATGTTATTTAACGCATTACTTAAAAGATTACATTACAGCATTAATATTATTGATAATAAATAATTAAAAATTTAATCAGACTTATCGCGGTTTGTAACATAATCTCACAAATTTTATTTAACAGTTTCTTTAATAATTCACATTATTTCCATATCACGCTTATTTTTATCGCTCGTCACACAAATCCAATTTGTAACTTTGATTACTTGAGAGAGAAAAGTTTATCAAGAGATCATCAAAAAGCTCGCATCACCGATAAACGAAGAATGGTTATCGATTTCACGGGTGTATCGGAACAGCGATTGACACCGGTACGGCGCCGGTATTAAAGAGTTGTTCTTCATAAATATCGACAGTTATACGGTGGGATGGCCTAGAGTTTGGGGTAAATATTGACTTACACGTCAAAATTAGTAATCGGTGCGTCGATGGATTTAATCGACGAAAAATCGTCGTTTCGTCTCCAATTTTACGACGCAAAAGAGCCTAGTAATAATGATCAACAATCCAATCCATATAGGACATTTCTAAAACATTTGATTAAATTTAACGATTTTCGATAACAATTTTAGTGTGGAATAATTTTATATGAATATACATAAGTTCCCAAAAAGATACTTCTCGAGTTATAGATAAATAAAAGTTATATATCGATTGTTCTGAAATTAAGTTGAAACTCCTGTTTATTTAATTACTGTAGGAAAAAATGTTATTTGCATAATTAATGTGGAAAAATTAATTACTATAAGAAAAACGTTACTTGTATAATTAGTATGGAAAGAATTGACAATGCTTTGTACAAATATTGAATTTTGTTATCAAAGAAATTAGGGTTGTTTAAATTTGTAGCATGCTATAAAATTTCAATCAGCTTGGTACTTGGCAATGATTCTCGCGGCGAATTTCTAATTACGTTCTAGTTGGGTCGGACTAGAATTTAGCTAGCATGTCGGCCGTTATTTATGGCGTGAGCCAACCTTAAGATATGCCCACTATTCGAAATGTTAATTGTTCTTACATATTTCTTACATAAATGAAAGTATCTTCTCAAATTAACATTAAAAATTATACTTACAACTATAATATATAATAATGCATTATATTTCTATACTTTTTTCTTTTTATTTTTAAATAATTTTAAAATAATTTATCATTCTTTTTTATTTCATTTCGTAGAAATCTCTCTTTCTACGAAACTACTCTTTCTCCCTTTCTCTCTCTCTCTCTATACACACAAAAAAATATATATATATATATATATATCTTTATTGCATATATTTAAATTCATTATAAAATTGATATTATCACAGGCTAAGCTGATAATTATTATTAATATATTAAAATCAACTCATGCCTCCTGCGTTGTAAGTTTTGGGGAGGAAGAATTAAAGGGATTATCCATAATTTATGTAAGAAATGAAACAAAAGCTGCAGAAACTGTCACATAATTTCATCCTACGGACCGTCGAAGTTTGGACGTCTCGATAATTTTCTCTCTTGCGGATTTCCAAGTGGTTTCAACTTCTTCCGTTCTTTACATATCTAAAGACACCGTATTCTGCAGACATGAGATTGTAATATTAGAACTATGTTTTTGAAATTCGACGATTAGAGATGAACAAAAAAACAAAGTTTTGAATTTTAACAGCATTACAAAGTTTAATGTATGTATAAGCTAAATGTTATAGAGGCTATTCTGCCTCTTTTTTTTTAATCTTTTCAAATATTTCAATAATCGATGACACATTTGTATTTTAAATTTATTAGTTCAATAAAATCAAATGCTTGAGGTCGATTGTATTCAATTCTCCATATGTTCAATGCTATCTTGCGCTCTGTGGTTAGCGCAACGTCATTTCATATCAATAAATCATTGCTATAACAAGCTTAATAATCAAAGTTAATTCAAAAATAATAAATAATAGCTCTACATAATTCAATTATTAAAAATTAAATATCTCGAATAAATCATAAGTTAATCATACATTGAAAGTTAGTTTTACAATGTTTATAACATCGATAACCTTTTGTAGTCGTGAAATTTTACATCTTCGTCAATATTCCGTGAATTCTATATTCTCATGTATGCGAAACTGCTCGCGTCCACAACTTTCTGCATGCACGCTCTTGAATAATTAGCACTAATTAGGAAAATTGACAAGCGGAAGATCCTAAATTTCTGACGAAGATGCAAGTAAACAATTACATACGTTTACTTTGAGCTACTCGTGGCAAGACACAAGTAAATGTGATGCGAGATGAAAGTTGTGCAAATATTTACCTTGGAAGTGAATTGAGTGAGAATGAAGAAGATACATTGAAGGAGAAAGAGAGAGAAAAACAGAGCGAGAAAAGATTATGTATAAAAGAAATTCGAGAAATCATTATAGAAAAGAATGCACATATAATAATTTTATCTTTCAAACAATAATTTCTAAGAAATTACAGATAAAATATAATATTATCAATATTATGAATAAGAATATAAATATAAATATAAGAATATAAATATAAACATAAAAAATACATATAAATAAAAAAAAACGAAATCTTTGTGAAACGTTAGACTCCTAGTTTCAAAATTTTGATATAGTCGATAAAATTTTGATTTTATATTTCAATTAAAAAAATAAATATTTATATTTACATAACAATAGTTTTTTTCAAATTGTTTTACAAATCACTGCTTTTTCTCTGATAAAATTTATAATTAATACACACACACACACAATTATTATACATATATTTATATATACATAATCTGTAATTTATAATTAGAAAATTATACGTATTAATTATATACATCAATCTAGTAATTAATCTATAATATATCATTATAAATTAATATATCAATTATTATAATAGATCTAATTTTCAATAATAGAAACTCTTCTATAATAAGAAATATATTAGAGAGATTTGTTTTATGTGTTTATTGTTATGTGTTTACTTTCAACTTAACTTGGTTAATCCAGTATCATTGCACACTATAATGTATCCGTGTAACATCCAGTTAAAATACATATTTTATGCGATATGTTGTTGCTTCCTCTTCCCTTTCTGTCTGTACTGTGCTAAATATGCAATACAGAGATGCGTTTATATTACACAATTTGATTTAATAGCATTTAACGCACTCTATCTATATTCATTTGAGATTTGAAGAGAACTTCATTCTAAAGTCAAACCATTTGTTGTAATTTGTTTACACCGAAGTGATGAGATCTCATGACTTAAAAAACTAAAATAATAGATATATAATTTTCTGTTCGCATGCACATGTGTAAACATTTCCTTTTGTGTAGTATGTAAAATAGATCAAATCCTCTATACATCATAGATCGCCTAAAACAGAAATAATTTAATACATACATTAATTAATAATAATATCCTGATTATGCTACACAAAACGTACACATATATTGTGTTAAGTATGACACAATACTATGTAATCAATAATTGATTACATTGTTAGAGTCAGAAACAATAACAGTATAACTTATTCAACGTTTGAACCATATAGTGACGTATAATAATACAATAATAATAATAATGATGTTGACATTGTTATAGAAAAGTTATAAAAAGATTTATCGAAAAGTTCACAAGATTCTATTACAAAGAATAAAATAAATTATCATAACTATTCTAACAAATGCTAATATAATACTATGGATAATTAAATTGATGTAAAACGAAGGAAGAGCATTTTATGTAAAAAACTTTGCTTTTTTCTATAAAAATATGATTCATTTTCATTATAAATGTTTAATCGAAATTATCTCAATAACAATAAAAGAAATATTAATGATGAAAGAATTGAAAGATATTTGAGATAAAAATTGGAAAATGTATACATTTCGGACAATATCAAATATTTTAGAATTATTTCTATATTTTATAACTATTCTACATGTAACTGTTCTATCGCTATCTTATTTTAGAAAGTAAGGGGAAAAACGAAAGAGAAATACATAAAGAGATTCTTGAGTGACACGATTGTAGTACGCAAAACTACGTCGTTACTCAAGATCACACAGCGAAATCTAATTATCCCCAAACGACCTTGGAGGATTGCCTTGAGTCTCGTTTCGACTTTCGATGTAATCTCGAACTCGCGACGCAATGTTAATTGCGAAGGAGGCAACGTAAATTCAATTCTCCCTCCCTTCGCGCGGCGACGACCGGCATCGTAAACTTTACGACGCGAATTAAGAAGCTTATAAAGAACCGCCGAAGTCCGCTTGGTAATTCCACTCGTATCCCGCAGCAATGGCGATCCAAAAACCGGAAAATCATCATTTCTTTTACTCTTCTTACCACTATTATTATAAAGAATTGGAAGTAAAAGTTTGTGTGAGTAGTAAAAAGATTGAAAATAAAGGAACACTTTTCATAAACGTTAAATTATAAGACTGTCAACGTAAATAATAAATTCTTATTTTTTTTGTTATATAATATCAATTTTTTTTAACAATAAAATAATATTTAGATCAATGCTTGAGATAATTTATAAGGGTTATTAATTATATTTTATTTTTATTTATATTGTAGCACAAAAAATCTGATTGAAATTTATAATAAAATTTAATGGACTATCTTCCTGACAATATAATTTGTTCAGAAATAATATTTTTATTCCAAGTAATTCGATGATTTGCAACAACAATTTTTATGAAAACAGCAAATTCTAAAAAGAAATTAGAAATATCGAGCTGGAAAGCTTAAATCGATGATTTTCGTATAACTTTTTTTTTACATTGCTCAATAGATATAACGTTCTGACAAAAAATATTTTACTCTATATAGAAAAAGGAATGTCAAAACTAACATTTTTTTGAATCTGTTCTATGCCCTTCTACTGCTTAGAACAATCCGCTCGAGCATTCCACTCACGCGTATGCCGCTTAAGATCTAATTTTTTTTCAAGCAGATGCAGCATTCACCATTTCCCCCTTCTTCTCTTTTCGCTGCTACGCTTGCATTCGGCTGCGAGTGAATTATTAAAAGTTCACTCAGGGATTCCCGAGAGCGGTACCAGTCTACGAAAGGAGGATGATTGCAATCACGTCGGCTCGTAAAGTGATCACTAACACGTTCCCAGCTGCATCTCGATGCGCCGAATTGCAGGCCGAATTGCGGACCGCTCTAAAATGCATTGTCTTGGAAGAGAGTATGTTCACGCAAAAAGCGAGATATATCTTGGTAACATCAAATCATCTCTGCTTGCGGCAAAACGATTTTTATGATTTTATGTTTTATATATATAATACACAGTAAAAAATTTTGTGTTAAATTTAACATATTTCACATGTCCCAATTTATCCACCCTAATTTTAATGTTAATTTAACAGAAGGCAAGTATGTAAATAAATAACACAAGTAATATGTTTAAAAATTAACACAAAAGTGTAACACTTAAATTTTATCTGGAAATAAAGTTTATATTAAATTAACATATTTATAATGTTAAATTTATTTAAAAGAAAATGTTATTCTTACATTTTTATGATAAATAACAGAAGAGATATGCCGATTTAACATATGGAAACTGTTATAGAGAGAAAAATAACACAACTTATCTGTTCATTTTAACATATCACTTATTTCATCAAATTCGTGCATTTACATATTAATTGTGTTATTTTAACTCTTAGAAACGGTAAATATTAACTCAACGCAGAAATGTCAAAATAACACAACGATAATATGTTACATTAACATAAGAGTATGTAAAAAATTAAACACAAAAATTTTTACACGAGAAAATTTCAACAGAAATACAAAATGTTTTTTACCGTGTATATATGATATATCTCATTTATTAATAATATATAATATATCATTTCTATGAAAATGAAGAGTACAATTGTGTATAATAAACATAACATAAATTGTTAGAGTAATATTGTAAATTAGATGTCTGATATATCATCCGATATAATATCTAGTGTAATATTATGTCTACATGTGTAATATTAATAAAAATTGAAATGAAATATATAAACTAATATATAAGCCAATTTTGAAAAACTAAACTTTTATTATCCTTTAAAACATTTGCAAAATATTTCGATTTCAAGTATCGCCTCGTTAAATCATTTAAAGATATTATTCTGTCTAATAATTTATTTTTTGTTCATTTTAAACTTATTCTTGGATGTATCTTGCATAATACGAGATATCTAAAATTTAATTTCCATATTTATAAATTCCATTAAAAGGTTATATTTACAAATAATATATTACTGAAATATATTTCTTAAATATTTGGTTTTGCGTTGCAAATGTGCACTATTAATTCGCACGAGCGAACAAGCGCGCGGAATTCCGTGACGGGCGAATGCATTAGGATGGTTTTACCACGGTAATTCGATTTCTTCGCGTCGCAATATACAATCCAGCCCTTTCGTCCCTTTCATCCCTCTCGTCCCTTTCATCATCCACCTGATAGTGTCCGCGCCAACGTAATTGCACCAATTATCGCCTTCCCCCGAACCCTCTATTTCAAGTTTTCACATTTCTAAGTTTGAAACTCTAAAAGTAATAAATAACGGAACGTTAACAGAGAGAAATACATACAATATCTAGATATTTTATTAAGTGTTTCGTTAATAAAATATAATCTATTTTAAAAATATGTACATTATTTATATATATTTCTTTAATATCTTAAATCAAGTTAATAAAATATATTTTGCGTATATATTAAAAATATATTGAAACAAAAGTAAAAATTTCAGCAAAATTTTGATTTAATTCTCGGACAAATAATAATTTTATAACTTATAAATATATTTGATGACTTAAAAATATATTTGTGTTGGAAAATTGATGTAAAATAATTAAAATATTAAAATAATAATATAATATTAAAGAATGTAAAATAAATTTTCTAGATAGATACCTAGAAAAACTCACAAAATATAATTAACAACATTTCTACAGTTTTTGTAATTATCTTTTAGTCTATTATCCGCAAGGAGGTAAAGGTATTAATTTAAAACTTGAAAACAAATATAAGTTTTGAACTTTCATAACACTTTGTCTCACATAATTTTGCACAATTATGTCAAATATATTTCAATTTAGAAAAATAATACTAAAGTTTCACTACATTTTAATTTATGCATTATTTCTAATAGTCTGTTATATATTCTTAAAAAATTGACGTTGCCCATCGAGAATCGTCGACTAAGCAAAACTTTTCGTCGCGTGCGAATTTAAGCGACTTAACGAAAAACAAAGACGAGAAATCCTGTCTCTCATCCCCTTCCCTGAAAAAAGGAAACTTCCTCGATTCGTTCCGCTTGCGAATCCTTTAATTTCCAAATTGAATTCTGCCAAGGAAACTTTCCTCTTCCGTTTCCGGCTCGCGTAACTCGATTAATCGATCCACTCGAATCTCTGCCGACCTCCAAAAGTCGATTCCTACAAGATTCCCGTGCGATCGGTGTATCGTCAGCTCATTTTCCGCCCCTCCCTCTCCTGTAAATCTTCCCATTAATTTTAATTTTACGTAAAAGCCATTAATCCAATCGCCAATAGATCTCAAAACGTTTCATTAAAGATATATGTATACGCGAATTCAGGAATCTTCTGTACGAAAAGACTAGAATAAATGAAAAACTCGTCAGATCGTTTAAGCAATGTAATTTTCGTGTCTGCAAAGGGTTAGGAAAGCGACACGTTCGCACATCCGACATTAGGAAAAGGCTTTAATACCAATCGGAATCCTCGCGTAATTGATTCCACGTTTTAAGAGCGATCTTCCCTTTTTCGACCCTCTCTCTGTTACCTCGCCATCCCTATGGCTACTCGGCACTTTGTTTCCGAGGCGACGGAGAGCTGGGGGATGAACGTGATTCGATTTGGCGCATTCCGATTTAAACTTTTTCTCGAATTCGTGAATGCGAGTATCCGGTGACAACTTCGCGCGGGTAATTTCCGTTTGATTAAGGAACCGGCGAAAAAAACGTGTTCGACGTGTTTGATGGTAAAGGGGAACGAGGAATCCAATATTCGCGGTGGATACTGGAACGATGGAGAGGTGGGAGAATTAGAAAATGGTCGGCTGGCCGGCTGGTCGGTGAAAGGATGCATTATTTATCGGCGCGTTTTTCTTTTCCGACGTGAAATTTATGGTTTTCGTTTAGGCATGAAAGTATCGCTAGAATTGTTTTCTATTAAACGGATAATAGATCTGTTTAGCTAATCAAATATTTTCTCGGAAAGATCTAAAATGTTTTATTGCCAAATTTTATTGTTGTTTGAAAATATTTTAAACAGAATATTCTAATAAATAAATAGAACGAAATATCACGTGTTGTAGAATTTTTTATCACAAAGCAAAATTCGAATTTATTATATAATGTATAATTTCACCTAAAAATTAGAAATTAACCAATAAAAATAATTTATGAATTGAGAGATATTTAATTTCTAATAATTAATTTAAAAGCAAAAGAGTAAAAAAATAGAGTTTAAAAATAAAAGAGTTAGAAACTTGCAAATTTTGCGTATTAACATTTCTAAAAATATAAATAAAATTGTGTTAAATTTATGATTCGTGCATATGATTTTTTGCATTCGTAATCAAACTTCCTTCAATCTGACTTCTTCTGTTCGTATGTCTATTAGTAAAACCAATATATGGTTTTATATGATTTTTTCGCATTTCTATACATATGTTTAATATAAATGAATAATTATCAAAATTTAGATACGTATATAAGTTTAATTTTTCATATATTATTAAATAATATTAAAAATAAAATATTTTTTATATTCGAGATTAAATACAAACAAAAGAAATTTTGTCAAAAGTTAAAAATAATATCTAAATAAATCCAGTATGTTTTTAAATATTTTTTTACATGATATTCATTGTATAAATACTAAAAATCTTTAAAACAATAAAAGTGTATAAACAAATTTTTTATTCAAACAAATATTTAATAAAAATAAGTTTCTACCTTTGCCTGCTAAATTTCCATTTAAACATTGCTGCAATTCTAATATGTAAAAATAGTATTTAGGCAATATTGTCTTATATCTTATACATAATTATAAATATTAATAAAATTTTAATTTCAAATTTAATATTTTATATTTTTTTACTATTACTAATAAAAAACTTATGGTCATATAACATTATTTTATCATTAAAATTATTTCTTAACAAATGATTAAAATCTTTTTATTCTGTTATAAAATATCATACGTATTAATCTAAATACAATATACTAAAGCGAAAAATATCCTTTTAATAAAACACTTACGATAGCCTGATTTATTACGATTTATACTGTAAAAATAAATATGGAAAATTATTCCAAATTCATTTTGTTATCGCAATGCAATTAATGCTGTTTTTTGGCAGCGACAGCCCTCATCAAAATCCAAAATGATTCTCTTCGAAGGCATTTTTGCGGAACCACTGCCGCCACCGCGGCACAATTCGCACGGCTCGCGTCCGAATCGAGTTATCGTTGGTCCATTCGAGAGTCGGCCATTCGTCAGCCACCGGAATTGCTTCTCGAAATGGAGCGGCCTGGTTATAACGGAGTACAGCGGCTGCCATTTGAAAGTCAAATACTTGCGTGGCGGAGGACGGCAGGATAAGGGTGAGAGGAGACGAAAGGGGGTGAGAGAGGGTGAAAGGGGGCGAGAGGGGGAGTGAGAGAAACGAGAGGGAGCGGAGCCGGCCGAGATCTCGTGGGAGATCTCAAGACATTTCGTACCGTCCTGATATCCTTCGTAGAGAGACCGCAGACTTCATCCGATTAACGCGAGCTATAATGCGGCGCGAAGCATCTTGCCAAATTGGCTATGGCTAGCTCAATTAAATCGGAATCAGGTGGTGGAATGGACATCGAGGAGGCAACGGAAGTTTGTGCGACTATGGAAACGATCAGATTTTTCAATAACGTGGAATGCTGGAATTTTACACCACTTTTCACGCGGATGGTGTCAAGAAATTCTCAGATAACACAGTCGCCCGGATGTCACTCGTAGATTTCCGCGACTAAATGGACTAACTGTGTATATATATATAAAATAGTTCTATAAAAACTCTAATTCTACTTATTATTTTATTTAATATTTTTAGTCTTTCTTGAAAACGTAATTTTTGAAATTTTATTATATTTCTGTTATATTTATTATCATATAATAATCGCTTCGCTTTATTACATCACAACGCATACAATTAATTTAATTAATAAGATATCTGCTCAATCGCTTCAAGCTATTTCAATTCAATTTATAAGTAAATACACATTTCATTATCAATTTTATAACCAATTTTGTTAATAGTTTTATAAAAGCTCATTACTCCATGCACAACATTAAAATATATATATATATATATATATATATATATATATGTGTGTGTGTGTGTGTGTTGTGTGTGTAATTTTATAATTTTAAATATTAAGTATTTCGTTACTTATTACTTCAAAATTAAATTCCTATCAAGGAAAAATTTACCTGAAATTTTCTGAAAGAGACACGATTTTTTTCTTATATAATCTTACAGTTTAATTGAACAAAATCTTTTAGCTTTCTATTACCTTCAACCGGAAAGATATTAATAGCACAACTTTGAAACAATAGCCATTCTTCTTACTTGGTACAGAGTTTACCATCAATGAGAAAACCAATAGTTTTGGAATATTCTTTATACATATACTATTAATAGTGTTGACATTATTCTATAATATACAGTATCATAAATACACTAAATCGAAAATTTACTTCACAATTAATCTAAATATTTATCTTTTATTATATTGCACACATGCATGACACATATTTTTTTGATGTAATAAAGAGAAAAAAACTAATTTCGATTAACTTGCAAGCTGCAATGCATATTTAATGTAATATTCATTCACGAATTGTCCTCTTCTAGACGATAAAAGTTTAATTTTAAATTTCCAATATCTATTTTCTTAGTATATTCAGATTCACAGATTAAGTTTTAATTTAAAATAAAAATATTATCTATTTTAATAATATATGTTATCAATTTTATGTATTTTGTATAATATTTAATCTTTATAACTTGTAAAAATAAATCTTCGGAAAAGTTTTTCGTATACTTCGTATACTTTCTTCATCAATTACTATGCGTATAAAAAGATTTGTTCGGTTATTATATTATTACATGTAATGACTGTATAGCTTTTCCAACAAGCGAGGGGAAAATACCCCACTTGTTGATCGCTTTAATCAATTACTGTACATTGTATTATTATTTATCCCAGCAATAAGAGTTTACTTTCTTCTTGCAATTCCAGACAAAGAAAATAATTATTAATAATAAAACAGTTTTTTTTAATAACGTCTCACAAAATCCATTAAATATTCATAATGGAATTTCTATCTGAAAGAAGTAATTTTTACATAATTAAAAAATACTTACATATTTTTACTTATACACTAGCACTACGTGTATATGAGTAGCATTTCTAAGTGGTTTTACATGAATCTTCTAAAAATTGAAAAAAATTAAAATTTGATAGATAGAAAATAATAATCATTGAAATATTTTGCAATGAAATGACAAGTGAATTATTGCAATATCTTCCTTCACAATATAATACTTCGGAAATATGTTTAAAAAATTCATTATATCTCTGTAGTGATTTATTCTTATGTACAAAAAATGATTCTAACTTTAAATTATATGATACATTTTACATTTATAAAAAATACTTTAGCTTGCCTGCATTGATGAATTCAATCTGACAAAATTAAATAAGCGATTGAAAATAAAAAAATAACAAAGTTCGAACCTATTCGTAAAGTTAACGCTCTGCCTCCCTCCCTCTCTCACCCAAATGGATGCGGTGCGAGCGAACCGAAATCACGCTCTGATATATAGATTAAAGTTAGTTGTCGCGTATGCCACGCGTGACGGGACGAATCGCGTCGGGACGCCGCACGTCGAAATTCGCCGCTGCCGTGACGGAGTTCCGCGTAGTTACAGTTTCGATTGCGGCCGTCGCAACCCCCAACGATTCCGTCTATGGCAACCATTCGTGTATCCGTGATCTTACTAAATAAATGAATTTTATTCGTAACATAAATCAAATTTCAATCAAATTATTATTACGTCGTAGCTTAAATTTTCTCAGCAAATTTCAACTATATATATATAAAAGTAATATACACTCTAAATATACATTAAAAATTACATAGAAAATAATTGAATATAAATTAAATTACACATAAATTAACGTAAAATTTTGCAATTAATTTATCATACACATCAGAATTTATTTACATTGACATAGAATTTAATATTCAAATACCATTTTCATTTCATATAAACACAATTTATTTTATAAATAAATGTCATTGCTCTATAAATTAAATCTGAATTGCAATATAAATACAAATTCATTTAATTTCATTAAATTAATTTAATTATTTTATCACAAGAATTATATAAATATGTAAAATAATTTTGTAATAAATGAAATAACAAATAGTAGTTTCATATTTATTTACGAAAGTATAGAAACTTTTTCTGAAAATAGTGAACATTTATTATTGTTTTAACGAGAAATAATCTAGAATAATTCTCTTGCATTATTAAATATGTATTAAAATAATAACATCCCATGGGTTATGCGATTAGTACCTCATTAATCAGCTGTTTTCATTCGTACAATAATTTCACAATAATCCGCGTGTGAAATCAGCGTGCTGGAGAATCTGTCCTGTTTATTTAAACAAATACATATTCGCACGCTAGCCAATCAACAGGCGCCAATGATTAGAGCGACTTTATTAATTAATTACAACAAAGATGGAAATCCGATTAATGATTAAATGTTTGCCATTATATGTAAAAGATTCCAGAATATTTCTCGAGCTTTCTCGTAATTTTGTTAATTACGAAAAGACATGAATTAATTAATTAAGAGAGAGATTCGCGAGTCAAGCACCTATTTTACTAATTATTGATAATTCAATATTTTCATGACGAGTTTAATCTAGCTTTAGTGTAATTTAATGTAACTTTCTGACTCGATCTATTATTAGAGAATGTATTAATATTTATTATTGTGTTATTTATATTTTATATGTTAAAAAGAAAAACAATATTAAGCAATCGTTTATTTTTAGAAAAATTTTTCATCCAAAACATATGATATATTGGCGTTCTGGTCAACAAGAATTAAACGCACAAAATGAAATATTCCAATTCGCAAACTTTATTCGTATTTATATGAACATTGCATAAAAATATCATTTAAAAATGCAATTATTTGTAGCAATATTTAAAAAATAAATGTAATACTAATTTATCATATATTTATTTTATTTAAATATTCTTATATTCTTTAAAAGAAGCAAGTTTCTTTTCTTAATTCTTATTAATTTGGAGGATCATCAAATTACTCTCTCTTTTGCGAGAAACTTAAATATAAAGATGAACTGCTAATTAAACGCCATATTGACGCTTTTCGCTTCCTTAATGAGACGCACACAAACGCGTGTCTTCTCGAATTTTATTATAAATATATATTCATAGAAAGTGCTTGTCGTTCAATGTCTTCGTGTTCATTTATAGACATTATATCGTCAACAATAATATAACATACAAAATGTAAAAATAATAAAGCCATAAAATATTTAAAAAATCTCTAGTTACAATAATTTCTCTAGTCATGATAAATTCAAGATATGTAGCAGTGTGACATTAAAATTATTATAGAAAATTTATTATTCAATTCTTAAGAATGTGAATACGTATGTGATATACGTATATTATCGTTACAAATCATCAGGGATCTGGATGTGATATAAAATAGCATCTGTAATAATATTATTATTTTCGCGTAATAATTTAAGCCCGATAAAAAAATATGTTAAAAATCGCGTCGTTAATATATACGTTAATATATACATATAATCAATTTATTCTGCGAAATTTTGTATTGTATTTACGTTATTTTTGTTTTTCGCCTGTTATTTATGTGAGTTATTACTCATCGCTAAACACACACATTGCGTTCACATAAATAATTATTCTATATGCGGACAGGTTGGAATCATTTTAATCCAAATTGGATTGCATCCAATTCCGTGTTACAGTTGTTTCGTACATTCGAAATAGAATGACTCACGCAGACAAAGACCTTGTTCTAATTTGATTTGTAAAAATTTTGCTTGTTGAGTTGCTAGTTGGCCAGGTGTCTTAATGCCAGTTGCAACTTAACTTGTACACATTTATTGGTTAATAATAGAAACATCGCTAGTATGACGTAATTTAATCACAAATTAATTTGAAAAAATTACTTGGAAACTTTTTATATTAAATGACAATCAATATATATCGTTAATTCTTTTATTTGTCAGTTTTGCAATTAAATTTGACATATATAGTACATATATAAATTAATTATACACAATTGTATATATAATTACAATATATACAATTATTACAGAATAACCTGAGGATATGGATATTAAGATTCAACGAGCTGTCGAATCTGTCACATGAAACATGTGATGCACCATTGGTTTCTCTCACATATGATAACGATGTTTCTACTAATGCCAATCAATAAATTATATATTATTGTATCGAATAAGATATCAAAAAAGATAATAATGTACTGAAAAAATAATAATATTGACATTTTGTTCGCAAAATAACTCATAACAATTTATTAAACATTAATCGTTATTTAATTGCACATCTTCACTATATTATATATTCAATCATTTTTATATTGTTATACAAACACGAAATTATTTATCAATTTTATATTAATATTTTTAATAATATTTTAATAGTATTAATAATTAGATATTAATAATATTAATAAAGACATACAGAATTTGTTATTAAATAATTAATTAAAACATCATGTCATCCAAAATAGTTTATATTCATAAATCTGAAACCTTTTCAGTTCATAAATTACAAAACCTTTTACACGTTTCTAATCCCTAATCCCTCTTAGCAAATATTTGCATCATAGATAGGTGCGTAAATGATCCATAAATTAAAATCATATTTCCAACATCCAGCAAAACCTTTCAACAAAACCTATCGATTTTATCAAATGGCCTGAGAATTATCATCATTAAATATTTGAAAGCAGAGAAAGCACGCATAAAACAAAAGAAAGATGTAACTACATGTAAAAATAACTATATGTAAAAATCTATAAAAAATCTATATAAAATCTATAAAAGTGATATATAATTGCAATATGTTGCAAATAATATGTAAAACTATTACAGTAAAAACTTTTATATTAAAAATTCATAGTGATATAAACTAAGATTTTTAATGACAAGCGATTTTACTAAAACGTACAATTTAAATTTCTAATATTTATTAATTGTAGATTTATCGAATTTAATTGTATCCAAAAATAATCAATATTTTAAATCAATATAAATCGATTAACATATGTGTAATCATATGTTATCAAATAGCATTGCCTACAAAATCGATTACAGGATCGACAAAATTGCCTACAAGATAGTGAAGATATTTCACCGAATGACCTTCTCAATAAAGCCGTATAACAATGTGGCTTTAGGATACGTTCAAATAGAATAGCCTAAAATTAAACCCTATCTGCATACACACACAGTCTCTTTTCTTATATGTGACGTGTTCCAGAATCGCATTCTTGCAATCAATGTTCAGTAGCACATATAACGAAAAAATACTTCAAGCATTTGTTTTATGTATTAATTACACATATAACTTACACATGCGTACGCACACGCTACGCACACACATATACACAACATACACCCAACCAATACAACATGTGCCAAATCAATAATTAAATTTCACATTCAATAAATATGCATCAATTATCATTTATGATTCATGAATAGGAAGACAAGTAAACATTATGTATGCGTATAAGTAAATAAGAATTATGTGCATGTGCATATCGTATATCCGAATATATATATAAGATTTTTTCTTTTACAAATATTACTTCTAGCAATAAAGTAAATGTGATTTCTATCGCGTTATAATTTAAATAGATATAGGGAGATAACATACAGTTACAGTAATCAATCAATCAGTAAATCAATCACAATCAATCAAGTAATCAGTTAATCAGTCGGCCAAATAATTAGTTGTTCGGTCACAATCAATTAAATAATAGATTGATATAAATAATTTATTCAAATACACATATATATTATATATTTCAAATTCAAAATTCATCATATATATCATATATATGCTATTTATATACATAAAATAATTATTCAATTAAACTATCCATCAGTATCCATATCTATGTAAAAAACTTTTATCGAAAATAATAATTATCAATATTAGAGAATATTTTATTTTTTTTTCGTGTTTATTAAAACAATTGCTTTATTGAAAATTTCTTATAAGATAATTAAATAAGAAAAGACGATGAAGAACTAAATAAATAAATGAAAATTGTGTAAAGATTTCAAGTTTATCATAAACAATCAATATCTAATAACTTTATTTATAATTTTCGAAGTTTTATTGCCTGTCGAAGTATCTTTCATATATATATATATATAACTTGATCGCTAATTAAATATTAAGTAAAATGGTTAACTGTAATATTAAATTTTTTTTTATTCACATAATATTATCACAAAAATTATTTCAAAAAATAATAAATAAAGAATAAAACAAAACTGCAATTTTTTTTGGTTTTCCAAACGATTTACGGACAAAATAGATATAATACGTTTAATATGTTATTCCGTGTATTAAATGAACAAAAATACAATTACATCAATATGCAAATATGAATATATTCGCTACAGATTAACTATAACAAAAATATATTCTCTCTTGTATATATATATATATACATCACACAAGAACATATTATTCTCTCTTTTTCTATACCATAGTTTAAAATTAGAATAACGTCATAAAAGATATATCCCCAATATTTTAATAAACAGAACAAATACTAAATATATTAACCATCAAAATTTAAATTGTATAACAATCTGCAGTTATATACAAGAGTTCAGAAATTTTTATTTTTATTCTATTAATCTGTTTTAAAATAAATTACCAAAATTTATGTGCAAAAAATATAAATCTCTATTTTTTCTATATATTATATATAATAGAAATACGCACAATTAATCATATTAAATTCTTAATCAATTTTATTAAACTTGATAAAACATATTAAATTGTTTTATTCATATCGATGAAATCGGAGAATTCGGTGCAATAATATGTAATATGATACAATTATATAAATATTTTTAATATTTTTAAATACATGAATAATGAATCATCATAAAAAAATTTACTTTAGTTAAAATTTATCTTTTTAATAATAAATTAAATTATTGCCGCGCAAAATCATTAAATCATCAATTTATTTTTATGTAAATATTTTTCACGCTTTATCTGCGAATGGTATGATGTTCGAAACCTTGCTTGTTTGCTTAAAAAATAATTCGTTGAACAATGGATCGTTATAATAAGACCGAATCGACCATTCTGAGAAACTCGTGCGAAGGGCAAAATAGCAGATTAATTTGGACTTCGGGATTTCATATCGCTTTCAAACGCGAAACTGTTAAACAATTAATTGTTTAATAAAATAAAATAGATGCGCGTCGCCCGACCATTTCCACATTCCACATGGAACAAAAGGGCAACGCCATCATCATGTCGGCCCTTTTCGAGGAACTCGTGAGGTCGTTAGCGGTGCGAACTTGTTATTGCATATTGTCGAACGCTACATTGTCTGTCTGGCGATATTGCAGTTTGCATTAACTCACGAAATCGCGAGCAAGTCGTTCGCGCGGAATCGCTCGCGGATCCCATAATTCCAACGGTCGCTTTGTCGCAACTTCATCGCAATGTTGTCGCAACGAGACTTTGTTGCAGCTGTTAATTAGCAATTTCAAAATAAACATCAAAAAATCGTGTACATACCGATGGAATACAGATTCACGACTCTATTGGAACCCAATTATTTCAACCAAGTTGCAGGCACTTTATCTGCAATTACTAAATAAACATGTTATTCGTCATACATGTACATCATATAACGAGAAATGAAATGAATCAATAGATAAGGTATCTCACAACTCGTGATTATAATTTTAATTATATGTTAAATCCGGTCAATTTGGAGTGGGCTTTTCCTTAAAGATAGAAATGTTGAAATATGTTGAAATTTATCTTTTATATTCTGAAATATATATTGCAGAATTTAAAGTAATCCGCATATAATAAGCTTTATTAAAATCTTAATTTAATGTTCCGAATTAGACAAAATCTGAATGCTCTACGTGTGTCTGCTAAATTTATATTAGTGACAATTGCTATTTTCAATTCAAACAAGAATTTTCAATTTAATAAATCTTTACAAATATAATGTAAAATATTACAATAATAAATTTTGTAATTTTCAAATGCTGTCACAGAATAACAGCATTTAAACTCTTAACATACAATGAAATTCTCTAGATTTCCTTTACAGCTAATATTTAACTAAACATTTGATTAGTGTTCTGAATCTTATATCAATATTTAAGTGTTACAATTTATATTATTATATTTCAACTTATATCATTATTTTTATTTTTTCTTATTTCTTTTCAAAAATTCTTTTTCGAATTAGATATTTCTGAAATGATTTATATGTTATAATTATTACGGATAATATATTAAGAGTTACATTTTTAAAAGAAGAAATGAAAGAAATAAGATCGTTAATAGAGGGTTAAATTGTATTAGGCAGTATGCCAAACAGTCTAATAGTGACACATTCTTATACCTTGCCGGACGATAAATCGCGATTGAGAAATTAGAATTATGCAAATTGTTATTTATACGATATTTAACACTTGGTGTAAATTAATCAACGATATTTCCATTCAGCGATTCCGTATTGGATACTAAGAAAATAAAATAAAAAATTATAATTATCGTTAAGATAGATTATTAATCGTGATTACATCGTAATTATATAATTTATAAATTTTCTCAGCATTATATATATTTTTTAACATATATAATTTTTAAAATTTTTTAATAAATTAAAAGAGATATTTTTTAAATAAAAAAATATGTTTACATGTAGAAGAATCTTTTCAATCAAATAAAATTTATAATGCTTAAGAAAGAAACAGTGATTTCGCGAATAAACTTTACAATATATACTTTAATGATTAATATAATTTTCCCATATTTATGAATTCAGTTTTAAAATCATATCGACATACTCGGCCTAATTCTCTTTTTAGAATAGCTTCGACGACATTCGATACTGCAAAACCGAAAATAGCAGGCGGTATCCAATAAAGATGAAATTGCACGATCCAAACACATGGAATATACGCATTGATGTTTAATGCAAAATTCAAATTGCCTTCCGACGCCGTTCTCTTGCCGCGGAAACATATGACGCAATCTTGGCAGGTATTGTCAGGAAACCGGCGACATCTTTAATGTATGAGAGAGAAAACGGGTAGCGTAGCTGCGACGTAATTGTCAGTACGAAAGAGATGAAAGAAGAAAGAGGAAGAAGGGGAAGGGGAGAAAGATGGAGAAAGGGAAGAAGCGTGAACACGTAAATTTCTATCAGAGAAAATCGAGGTAAATCTACACGATTTCCTCTCAAGTCAAAAGTGTGAGATCTGCGAGATTTCGAGAATAATTAAGATTGATATGAAAGGATAATCGATTGTATTCGAGCTGAATTGAAATCAAATATTTATAATTAAAGATAGATGTGTAAGAGAAATGATGAAAATTTGTTACTAATCTTTTAGAATACTATTAATGAATATATAATTATTTTATTTACATTTATATTTATACATAAATTTAGTCAAAATAATTGTAACTTTATGAAAAATAAGATTTGAAATTGATGTTAAAATATTGAAATATTGTTCGATGTATAGCTAATGAATAATAGCTAATATTTATATTTCATAATAATTCCAGATATATTAATTTAGATATCCATAAGAGCCATTTGATGTCTATTAAATAAACCATATATATTATTAATATTATTACCGTTAATAAAATTCATCGATAAAAATATTTTAAAATATTTTATTCTTACATTTATTCTTTCTTACTTTCTCTTACACTCCTCTCCTTCCCTTTCTATTTATATCTCTTTCTCTATCAATTATTATATAATAATATCAGCAATTGTTTATGTTTTTTTATTTTTATTTGTTAACATGTTCATTATTTAATCAATTCAAAGATTATGTCAAAAATATTTATAATTGGCTTTTACAATGACATGATATAAATTTAATTAATATAACATTTAGCTCTCTTAATAAATTGTTAATAATTTATATGCAATTACTTTATATTAAATGTTATCATTCTCGCTGAAAGGCAGGAATAAAAAAAGTATTAAGGAATACAATAATCCTTCCTATGTAAAGCGATTCACTTAACAGTTAAATGTATCTCATTCTGTTTATTTAACTCGCGGATAGGATTGAGATGGGCGGAATAACGAAGACCCGGAAGACGAGAAGACACTCGAAGTAATGCGAGTCGAGCCGGGCGGGTAACCGTTGGCGTTGATCCAAACCGTCTTACTCTATTCAAGGTACATTAAGACGCCTCGTTAGTCACGCATGGCTAATGCATAAATCAGAAAAATGTCCGGGCGCGATCCAATTAATAACTTTCCATCGCCATCGCAATTTACGAATCTGCGCGACAGCGATTACGAACAATAATTATGGGCAAAAAATATATAATAATAATACAGAGACTAGAAATATGAAACAATATAAGATAATATAACATCATAAAATTATATATTATATATATATATATATATGTGTGTGTGTGTGTGTGTGTGTGTGTGTGTATGTTGAAAAGATATAAAGAATTATAATAGAATATTTATTCTCATATTTCCGCATAGTTTTCCTATTACTCACACTTTCTTTCTAACATGCAAATAGATTTTATTATATTTGCTCTCAGAGCTCTCAGAGCTGTCTTTCCTCTATGTTTGTAATGTCTCTTTTATTACATGACACAATTTAGCGAAAACATCTTTTACATCATTTTATGTATATTTTCACGCACAGTCTCTTATATATATAAATTTAATTTATTAAGTTAAAAGTAATATATAGTGATGCAATTTTATTGTCTTTCATTCGTAGGAACAAAAAGCAATTATTTTACAAAACTATATAGTTTTAAATTTACAATATGCTTTATTATTACTGATTTATATTTCAACTATTCAATTGAATTATTAAAATGGTATTATATTAAATTAAAAAAGTTCTATTAAAAAAGTTAAATGAGTAAGAAAATATTATCAATGAATATAATCAATGAAATATTATCAATGAATGAACTATAATATAATTAAACTTTTATAAATAGATGGAATTTTATGATTCGGATAATTGAAAATATTTCATAAATATTATTTTTTTACATCTTCATTATTAAATTATGTATTCTATTTGCCATAATTATGTAACACAGTAAAAGAGAATTATTTATATACTTTTTTGTAAAAATAATTCAAGTTGCATATTCATTATTTTACATCTCCATTATTAAATATATATTCTACGTGCCACAATTCTGTTTATATTTATCACAATAAAGTAGAGTTGTTTGTACACTTTTTTGTGTGAAAAACAACTCAAGATACGTAAACTAATGTGAAAAAACAACTCAAGATACGTAAACTAATTATTATTAATGCATTCCTTACCATTTTGCTAATGTAAAAGAATTCGCGTAATCGAGTTAACAAGTATATGTGAATGTTTGTGAATGAATGTGAACACCATACTAAATTTACAGTAACGGCAGGTGAATGGGATTAGAGGATGAATTGGATTTTAAATTAGAAATTCGTTGGCTGACTCGCTTCATCTTACTTTACTAAGTGTCATGGTTGCTAGAAAGCAGTTACTCTTACATCTCATCGCTATATTGTCTCTGTCCTTTTACTTCTTATCCACTTCACCTTCCAATTCTATTTCCTTTCGCCTCCTCTTTTGCTACACTATACTTACTAAACTAGTATTTTTTAAACTTTTCACAAGCCTTTATATTGGATCTAAACTATATTTTCTTTATAAGCATAATAACAAAACTTACAACGATACATCTAATAACTCAACAAAAATCTCTAAAAATATTAAAAGCATAGAGTTAACATTAAAAAAAAACATTATACTCTATATTTTTTATTTTTTATATCCATCGTTGGTACGCTGAATATTCAACGCGATGTAATGATTCATACGATGAATCGGTGCTGCAATTTTATAAAATATTATGTAAAACGTGATATTAAAAATGCGACATTCTGCTTTCCAATTCTCGCAATTTGTTTATGTCAAACGATCCTTTCAAGATCGCACATTAATTATGCATCCGATCTATTAACTTTTATTAAACTTTCAACGGAACGAGCTTCGCGTTCATGCACCATGAATATTTATAAATAATTTGGCATGCATAGAGCATAAACAGATGTTAATTAGTAATATGCAATCGAGCGGCATCGCTACCGTTTTCAAGAGTTTATTACACATGGAAAAGAAACGCTTCAAATGGGATTTTTGATTATTGACTACAAAAACGAGTATACATTTTCTAGTGTTATTTACATATTGATACTTTTTTCCCTTCCATTTTTTCCCTTCTATTTTTTCGATTAAACAACAGATTATTTTTATATACGTTATTAAATATATTTTTAGATTTGTTATTTAAAAAGTTTATTTCTTTGTTTTCGGCCACATTGAGATTTTAATAAATTGTAATATTTTATTATATATATCTTTGAGTGAAACAAATTATTTAATTATGCTTATATTTGTAACTTATGCTTATTATTATAACAAATGGGAATTTGATGACACAATCTTCGAATCCTCAGCTATCGAATATATCAATAGATTTATTACAAACGATATAGAATAAATTTATTACAATAGATTTATTGCAAAAAGCATATCATATATTTTACAATATTTAAATTTATACTTTATCTCTCTTCTACAATGTATTAAACTTATCTCTCTCTCAAAATTTTTTTAATTTAAAAAACTAAATCAATAATATTTGGGACGTTTTTTATATATTCTTTTTAAAAGGGGAATATTCTTCGGAAATGACGGTTTTATTTTTTAAAACTTAAATCATTTTTTTTAAAGAAAGCTTCCTGTAGAATTACTTTTTAATTTACTACGTTCAAATGTTCTTCCTCAAAAAACTTTCTAAGATAAATGAAAAATTAAAGTAATAAGAGATGAACTATTTGTCGAAATGTAAGCATTTTCCGAACAATCGTCTCTACCAGTCTCGATGACGTGCGTTGCGTTATACCGCTGCTAAAATTAGCGAGCAATTCGGTGAGTCAGTCGCGTGGCATACGCGTCGCATTCCAACTTTACACAGAGACACGTAAAATATAAGACTCGCAACCACTTGATTCAATCATCATCACCAGTAATCCCGCGTTCTTCTTGGCATGATAACTCGAATGCAGGGGAAATGAAAAATGGAAATAAGAGGAAATATGCATAAATACATACACACACATTTAACATTAACTATTTTTACAACATTAATTATTTTTAATTATTCTTATGATTGATATTTAATTCCTAATACTAAGCTACTTTTTTCTATAAATGATATTTTATATAATCGGAATTTCAATATGCAAAATTGTTCTTTTCGATTAATTTTAAAGTGATTTTATTCTTTTGACGAAAGTTATTTAAAGTTATAAATTCTGTTCAAATTTATAAATAATAAAGAAAATTTAAAAATCAAGATAATTGAGATTTCCGCAAACAATAAGTAAAAATATACATTGATTCTAAATGGAACAAAGCATCGATTATTGTAATATAATGTAGTAAAAGTGGTACATTCTGTATAAATGTAATTTGCGTTTAATTCTGGCTTAATAATATTTTAAATTGCTAGCAAGATTGTATTTGAAAAGCTCGAATCTCTCCTGCAGTATTTAATTTATTTACCGAGAATACATATATATATTTAATTAAAACAATGAAGAATAAAAAATGAAGATACTATAAAAGTATTTGATTTTCATCTTTTTCAGAGTTTAAGTTCTAAATTAACTACAAAAAAATATTGAAATCTTATACAGTTTCCTGTGAAAATTATAAAAATAGAAAAATTCTGAAAGGCAGAATGTGTAAAAATAAATGGGAAAAGACACGATCTAATAGAAACTGAAAAAGCAGTATCTGGGTCACATTCAGTTGACATATATAAATTTTCCAGTTACAAGAAAGCCAGAATCTAGCAATCTCAGATTTTAGTACTACTCTAGGGTTTGCCTTTATTCCCAATTGAGAAGTCACGATAACGTCAAAGAAAACTTTGAAAGGTTACCAAGTTCTGTGCCACATTGTCACTTAGTATGACATCGTTATTTTATATATCAAGTTACTTTATACAGCAGAAAGCATACCAGAAAGAATATATCACTATTTGATTTATTCTTAGCCTGACAATCTTTATTAAGCAAAAACTTCGCGATATAAGTGCATCAAATTCACTAAATAATTTGTTACTAAAGTTAAAGCCACAAATTTTATGAAGCACAATTTAATTCTAAATGTAGAATATTTTTCACTACCATTTTACACTTATAAAAAGAGACATCTGCAACTTGGTAAATTACAAATATTCTTGAATTTTTGACCTTCATCATGTCCTCTCAATATCCATCTGAAAAATTAAAAAAAACGTTGCATGGCAGTACTAGCTCGCAATCCACTATGCGGCTCTTGCAATCCGCGTAATAAATAAAGCTTATAGGTAACGGAAGGGGAGGCTTGCACGGGCTAACGGTCTCACTTGTCTTACTTATTACTACGCGAAACGGGTTAATTGATCGATTGGCTACAGTACGACTCTACGCGACGCGAAGTTGGGCTGCTTTTACTATGGCAGGTGAAAATCTATTAGGAATTTAGTAGAGCTATCCCTTTTCTCTTCGCAACAATAGAGATTACCAATGAAGATTGACTTTATCTCAAATGGACGATTCCTGTACCTGCCGCAATTCTTTTTCTGTGACTTCAGAATATTTACCATAATCTCTCATTGTTAATGCTTACAGTACGAAAAAAAATGATAGATATTTATTAACTATTACATTAGATTGTCATAAAAATTCATTTCATTATATCAAGTCTTATCTAATTATATCATATCAAGTCTTTTTTTATTATATGTATGAGATCTATTAAATAAAAGTATTAAATCACAAGAAAAAGGAAATATTGTATTCGTTCCTGTTATTATTTTAGGATTACGCATCATCAAATGCTTTACAAATGTATTGTCCTTTGATTTCAGGACGTCTGCTTAATTGTGCTTTGTGATATTAATGTCTGTTTTAGCATTTGAAATTCTATTTGAAAATGTATAACACTGCAATTCAGTTGTCTTGACTGTAATATTCCGTGAATACAAGTTGGATTTCGAAAATTATATCTGAATTTTTCATTTGTCTAATAGAAAGAAATAAAATTTTTATGTTTCCCGTCTACAAATAGCTGACCTCGTCATCTTAAAAGGAGGCAACGATACTTTGAGAATCTCTGATCTACAGGATGATCTTCGACCTCTATATCAAATGACATGTTACAGAATACTATATATTGATTTTTCAATAAAATAATTATAAATAAATTAATAGTAATAAAAATAATTATTTTACACAATAATTATTTCATTTTCATGTAAGAACAATCAATTATCTCTCTCCCTCCCTCTCTCTCTCTTTCTCTGATAAGTCTTATTGATATAATATATAAATCAAAGTATCAAATAAATATAAATATATAAATATATGAATTTAATATAAAAACTAAGTAAAAAAAATTACAAATAAAAATCTATAATCTAAATATCAATGCACTAATAATCTATATATTTCTAGTATTTCCGAATAATTTGATTTAAAAATTAATTAAGTACCGAGTAATTTGATTTAAAAATTAATTAATTAAGTAATTAAGAGATAGATAAAACAATTTTTAGCTTTGTTGATTTACAGCATTTGCATTATAATAATTTTCTTCTGGCATCTCATCCTGGTTTTCTCTATTACGCTAATATACGAGTATGTATAATTAGCTTTATTAGCTTTATAACAATGCTATGCTTATTACATACGTGAAGATACACGAGTAAGCAATCACATATGTACATTTGTCTAGCTAAGGATTATTGAATTTCTACGTATTTCTACTTATTCAGAAATGGCCATGTTTGCTTTCTAAGCAGAGAAATGTAAGAAATACAAGCAATATAAACAACAATATTCAATAACAATCAATCATTTTTATCATTTTCATTATAATCAAATCTCAATATTCTTTACAATCTATGCCTAAAAATTTTCCTCTTTCCAAAAAAAATTTTTTTAAATGTATACAATTATATATATATATATATATATATATATATATATATATACACACATACAACGCATAAAAGTTTTAAATGATAATCACTAATAAGAACTGAGTAACTGCAAATAGCATCATTGTATTTTAAGCGAGCGAGAATATTTTAATGAATCTCTTGAAACGTCCACGTTGTCACTAATAATTTTCGACGACCGCAACACGTAAATAAACGCGGGCAAGTAATTTTAGTCGCCTTGTACCAAGATCTGTTGAATATTTTGGCGAGAGAATAGAGAAGGCGTGTTAAAGAGAGAGAAAGAGAAAGAGAGAAGCAGAGAGAGAGAGAAAGAGAGACTAAATGCCTGTCTTTCCTTCCGGAAGAAGGAGGAAGACCGCCTTTAGGAATATGAATAGAAATACAACAAGGCATTTCGAGGACCACGATGTATTCAGAATTGAATTTAATCTCTGCATATTCGTAGAAAATCCGATTTTTCGCAAGTGTTATAAATGGCTTCTCTGTTCATTCTCTTTACACCTTTGTCGTCTCAGCCTTAATTCGAGATGCAATAATGCGAATTGCTACATATAAAGGAGCTAGTTATCTTTAACTTTGACAAAAACGCACGATTGCTTGTTATGTAATTTTCTAAATGCTACCAAATGCTGCAAAAAGAACAGCAATTCAATTTCTTTCTGTTAATTTTTGTTGTTATAATATGTTGTCTTATGTAGAATGTTGTCAAGAATGTTAACAATTTATATTTTCAATTGTAATTTACATTTCTATTCTATACTAAAATACTATTTATTGTTATGGTAATGAAAAAGTGAAATATCAAACAGTATCACGCGATCAAGTTTTGCGACAGGTTTACCGAAAGTTGAAAAGCCCGTATGAAGATGAAGGTACGAGCCGAAGTTTTCAGGTAGTATGAAGCATTTTTAGAATGAAGGGGACATGAAAGACGAACGTTGTGATGCTGGGCGGCATTCCCGTCACAAGGGTAAACTATGAACTAGCAGAAGTTCTCGAATGCCCACGAAAAAGAGTTCAACGTATACATCCCGAAGTTAGCGAAAACTGGATTTCACTGAGCGACCATGCACTGTGCCATTATGTAGTTTTAGTTATGGAGTTTTTAGAGTTAAAAGCATCCTAGCATCCTTTCTTAATCTTCATATTCGTGGAATTTCTCATTTTGCACACAATTTCTGTTTAATAGAAAAAAATTGAAATTGAAAAAGAAGGTCTAATATAATCAAGAAACTACTAACATTCTCAAAGAAAATCTTTTGAAAATCATTTCTACAATAAGGCTATGTGAGACAAAAATAAGATCCAGATCTCTCCGATCCAATTTACTATATTAAAAACTCGAAAAGAATGCGCTAGCGTATATACAGATAAAACAGGAAATTCTAAAAGGAACTTTTAATTTGTTCTTCTTATACATACATAATTTAACTACACCGCACAATATCATTAATTATAAACAGCGGAAATTATAATAATTTTTCATTTGTTATACTTAGCTATTATTATACTACCGATCTACTAATCGCTGAAAAAATGTGCAGAATTTTATCATTAATAAATGATCAATTTTATCAATTTTAAAATCTCTAGATCACGAATAAAAATATTTAGAAGGCTTTATCAAGCGAACAGAAGAATCCTAGGACGATCTCCACAGGGAACCCTGAGAAAAGCCACGGACATCCTCTTCCTCAAGAAACTTACGTTCCTACGAGTTTCCTTTTGCAAACTTTTACCTTGACCCGCGAAAACGAACGAATGAACGAATGAACGAAGCTGGTGAGAACGCGCGCAACTGGTTGGACCAGCGAGTTTCATGACGCTTTTAAACGTCGGCCGAACTTTTCCCGAAGCGAGCTTTCGAGCATCGCGACGTCAAGGGACGCCGCAATTCCACACGACTCTTCATCGAGAAAGAGAAGGAGAAAGAAAGAGAGAGAATTAAGGGAAATCGATGGGAAGTCTGAAACGAGTCTTTCTGTCACAATCTGCACATAAATCATTTCAAATGGTCGAAAATACATACAGTATAATAATGGTTATAATTTTTAGACACACAGACACATACACTTTAATTACATAATTTTCACAAGTCTATATTTCTCGTGTGAATGTAATAATATAAAATTAATAAATTATTCACACTATAAGTTATTGATTATTTATAAATTAGTGTACCTCCATTTTAATTTAATGTCCAAATAAGAAATTGTTATTGCACTATTTATATAACATATTTGTCTCAATTATTTTCTAAAATTCTTTTTACAAATGATTAATTTAAGAATCGTAAAAACAGCATTCTGCGTTATTTTTTTGTATAGAACCTAAAATAATAAAAAATCCTGTTCTAATTCTTTTACATGATTAAAAATAGTATTATGTTCTAGATCTTTAAATTATACATCTATGTGAGTTGTGTACGTGTTATTTATATGTGCGGTGCTCGTATGACGAGATGCTTTCATATGTTAATTATGTATTATATATATGTGTGTAGAAAATCACACATATGTTATTTTTATTTTAATGTCATACATCACATATGAAAAAATACATAATCAATTTATATAAATTTTAAATAAAATGAGGGAAGTGATATATATATATATATATATATATATATATATAATACATAGCTCTTCATTAATTTCTATATAAATTTGAATCTGATAAAAAAATCTTAATTTTATAAAATATTAATATTAATTTAGTAAAAATTTTGAATCTTTTTATGTAAAAAGAACGCTTAATATGCGATAATATAATGTCGTTTTAAATTTAAGAAAATAATTCTAAATTGAATTTCTTTTGTTGAATGTAAAAATTTTATGTACATAAAAGTACGAGAAAATAAAGAGAATGTATAATCACTAGAGAAAAAAAGAGAAAGAGATAGATGTTTTTTTTATTTACATTGTGCTTTTTTATAGGCAATATTTCGTGTGGAATATGTAACGTTTCAAAAATAGCCAAGTTTGTAAATGTATTTTTTGACTAATTTTTCTTTAACAAAAATATCGAAAAATAAAATATTAAAACAAGGAATTAAACTCCTTATAGAAATAAATAACAAAATCTTCGCTCAAGCTTGAATTAATTTTGTTTTAAATATAAATTAAACTTTAGTATTTTAATGCAAAATATTTAATAATAAAATTATGAAAAAAGTGTTTCATGAAATGGGCGAGAATGTCTAATATATTACACGAAAATATATATTATATTATCAATAGAAAGATTAATCGTTGGTTATCCATACAAAATAATATTATAAACATTTGTAATATCCAAAAACATAAAATATATCAAATATGCCAACTCTAATTATAGAATTAATTAAATTATACTTAAGTAAAATTATAATTTAAGTAAAGAGTGAATATTCAAGACATATACGTTATAGAATAGAGGAAGAATTTCAGGATTAAAATTAGGATCATCTTATCGATTATATTTTTTTTATTTGCACTCGTGATATTGAGGTTATCTCTAAATATATCCATGCGACTCCGTTGACTCTATTAGGTATCTGCGAGATATTTATGGGATCAGATCAGTGATACTTTTATAAATTAATAATGATTTTTTAGAAACTTCGTCTTAAGCAATCCACTTAAGTTAACCGAGCACCAATCTAATGAATAAATAAAAGTTTTAATTTTAAATTAAAATATTTCATGAAATAATTTGATTTTCAACTAAGCACAATTGGTAAAAATAAAAAATTAATTAGTAGTTATATCAATAAAAAAGATATTTATAATATCAACATTAATTTTTATTATAAAGATGCAAATCGAGAAATAAAAACTTGAAAAAAACTTAAAATTATTTGAATTCTTATGCAATTCTAAATTATAAACGAGAAACGAGAAACCGTAACCTTTAAAAACGAGAAATCATATACGTCTTGTAATATACATTGAAATAAATGAGTTTTTGCATACTACTCCTTTCGTATATATTTTACGCAAAATAAACTTGTAAAACATGCTGTAAACTTATTTTTAGTTTTGCTTCATTAATAAATAACCGCATAATTTAAATGTATCTTATAAAACGTAAAAAGTTGAGGAAAATTTTAATTCTCATACTTCAAACATACACAAATATTATGTATAAATATCTAGGATTTCATCTAAATTCTTTTTTCAGAAAGCATTTTTAATAAATTGCTTAAAATTACATTATAATCGAACATTTTTTTCCTTGTCCAGTATTTCTTTCTTTTTATTAAAATTTTAATCAAAGTATTATATTTATTATTTATTAGGAGATTCTTCTTCTTCTTCTTCATGTTCTTCTTCATGTTCTTCTTCAAAAATAGAATTCTTACAAAGAGAAATTTGAAAAATAAAGCATAATTAAACATTATTAAAAATTTAACTGTTCAAAAACATATAAAATTAATATAGCTATGTCAACATTGTCTCACGACTGTATATTACAATATGTATTATTTGCTAATAGTAATAAGAAAGTAATAAGAAAGTAATAAGAAGGTTTTATGCATGAAAAGATCAATACATATTACATTAAAATTAAAAAAAAGTGAAAACAGTCGTGAAAATGTGCAATGATAATCAATCATTATTAATTCATATTTAATTAAATCTATCTAACAATAAAATAATAAATTAATGCATTCTTAAAAGAATTATTTATTTAGAATAAACTTAAATTGTATCAATATACATTGATAACACATTAATTAAATATTTATTAACTGATATCATTTTAGTTTGTTAAATTTTTATTAATTGTAGTTAAATAATGCTTAACGATATATTATTTTTAAAATTTTTATTTATTGTATTTACAAATATATAAGTATTTTTTTATATTCAACATGTACTATTATTTTTTTAAAAAGATTTTTTAAGAATTTTATTTTATTATATATCGATATCACAATATTAATATTTATTTCTTTCAATATCTTTATGTAATATATCTTTATTTACATTGTTTTTTAATTTAATATATATTTATACATTTATTTGTTAATGTATTTCTTATAATAACAATATTTTGAAAAATGCTTAAAATGTCTAATAATATATACTTCTTATATTTAATAATTTTAATTATAGCTGTTTAACGACTGAAAATTAACTTATTATTATTGATTTTGTTAAATTATCAACATTGTAAAAAGTGTTGTCAAATTTTCCATTATTCTATTAATTCTTAAGATATTCTAATCGAAAGAAAAATATTGGAATAAAAATATAATGCTCATGATAAATAATAAATATAAATACTAAACTTAATTATAGTCGACTTTTACTTGTCGAGACATTACCATATTTCTTAATTTGTTTCAGCAATGCCTCTTTTCTCTTTCTTTTTCTTTCTCTCTCTGGGGAATCTTTACAAAATCTTTCCAAATTTAAAAGTTGCCATAAAATTTTTGAATACAACGATTTTTGATAAAATTAAAAACTAATCTAACGTTATAATCTAATATTGTTGCGAAGCAACTAGTCAAGCTTTCTCTTTTTCTCAAATTTTCGTCGATTTGAGATCTATCGAAATCAACAAATACGATCTCGGCGATTTCGGCTTGATATATCGCAAGTCGTAACCGCCTGCTCAGCCGCGGTCAGTATCGCCCGAAGGAACGAGTTGTCCCTCTGGGCAGAGAGAGAAAGGCCCACCCCCGTCACTCGCTTCCCTGGCTTACAAGCGGAGAAAACCCGTGGGGGTTGCGAACGCTATTCAACCGTAACAAAAGGCAATCACCATAGAAGTGGTGGCACTGGAACTAGCAGCGGTCATAAGTTATCGAAATCACGTCGATATTTTGCGAAATAAACTTTACTAGTGCGCTGGAAAGTAAATAAAAGTGCACTACAAATGTGATACAAATTGAATTAATTATCATAAAATAATAGTAATTAAATTTAAAATATTTGGGCTAAATAAGTTGAAAACTTAATTATATATAATAATAATAACGATTAAATTTCAAAATTGTACTAATAATAATAATTTTTTAAATTTATTAAATTTATAGTTAATTAATAAATCGATTACAGTCAACAAATAAATGTGATGTTAAAATTAATTAGAAAGATAATTGTGAATTTTCTGATGTTAAAAAATAAATGATAACAAAATTTAGTTTTATTTTACTATTCTTTATATAAAATACGTTTATTGTATTATATATAATTATTTAATAATAATAATTATTTAATAATAATTATTTATCTTTAATTCGTGCGTTCTATTTATTAATCATTTCCAAAAGGAATTGCCAACAGAAATGCGTTTATTCGAGTTTATTCAAAATAAGAATTGCCCCATTTTTGTGTACATAGTGCTCGCTCAATTGTTTATCAAATATCGCACCAACTACGATAGTCCGACAATCAGTTGAGAATCTCTCGATATAATCCCGATTGTGCCAGAAAAAGCGATATGGGTTGTTTGAAATTTTTACGCAAATCCGTCAAATCCGCACCAATGTAAAATTTCGAACAAACGAAAGATTCGCTAACGTAGGTATTGATGATACATTTCCGCTACATATAGGCAGATACATACAAAAACGAAAACGTCCGTCAATAAAATTATAAAAAAATACGCCAGCAATTGCTGTACCAGCAATTTTATACGAAAGGAAAGGGGTGTACACAATCATCGTCAATTTCTGTATGTTCGTCCATGTTCAATTGAATGCTCGAGTATATCGAGTGTCATTGATATTCGTTCGAAAATGCACGAAACTACCCGAGAAGCCTTCGAACTAATTGTCATTTGTTCCTATACAGGTTTTTAAGAGACGTTTTATAAAATTATATTGTATAATAATGATATAAATATAATGAGAACATTATTTAATATTTAATACAATGCAGTTTTATACAACGATTATATTATATCTGAAATAATAACTAATATATTTTATTAAATTTTCCAAGATTACATCAAATGTTTTTCTTCAACTTTAAATGAATAATATTTTAAATAAATAATTTGATCAATAATACTGTTGACGTGTAAAAGTAATTTAAAAATCTATTCACAATATATGTATATATAATTAATAATATTTTGAATTGTTATCTAATAATTATAATCTCCTATATAGAATAAAAAGCATATTGAGATAAAAGTATTGCAATACTGTCGGATATAAGTAAATAGGACATTATAAATAAATTTTAATTATATATACGGCAAAAATATGTCATATGATAGTATTACATGTAATATTTGTAAAACATAATTATTACATGTAATATTATCACTTATTATTAGATAGACATCAATAATCATTCACTAAAAGTCTAAGAATTTCTGATCTTTTTGAAACAACTTATATATCGATGTAATCTAAACGCTTGGTTAAAAATTTCACAAATCCGCGAACTTCCGCCCTTTCCGCACGAAATCCCCACACGAAGACGGCATGCCATCATTATCCGAACGCGAAACATTGCAACGCGCCGAGGGGAAACAGCGAGAGGGTGGCCCGCTGCATCGATCGAGGTTAATATCAGGGGGGGAAAGAAGAGTAAGGTAGCTTACAAATTGCACTCTCAATTTTCGTGAGGAAGCGCCGGCTGGCCGGCGTTGCGAGCTGCAAAGCAGGTTTTATCGAGTTAAAGCGGAAACGAAGAAGGAAACCCGAAAGGAAGAGAAGAAGACTAGTAAGAGAGAGAGAGAGGCGCAGGGGGCAGGTTGAAGAGTGGACCATTAAATCGCAGCACCAGCAATTACATCGATCTAGCCGTGTCTGATGATGTTGATTTAAGTTCCAGAAGGGGCGCCGAGTGGATTTCGAGTCGTTTTCGGATTTCGCGAAGGGAAATTAAGCGCGGAGAATCACCGAGAAATGAAACGGGCATGTCAGAAGAAACAGAATTTCCCGATTTTAACGTAACGTAATGGAAATATTGACAGCTTTCACGAGTTAATTTACATCTATGTTTTGTAAATCGTTTTAAAATAATAGCTTAAAAAATTTTTAGCTTTAATAGTTTAAAAAACGGTTGATAATAAATCATTTAAATATAACACGATTTATTTTTTATACTATTTCTTTACATAGAAGAAATTTTGTCTAGACAAGATTTAATGACACAGACATCGAACAGAATAAATTTAAATTAAAATTAATATATTTATGTATTCACGCGATGAAATAGAAGACGAGGTCTTGTAGATAATTGTAGGAATGCATTTATGTAAATGTAGTTAGAAAAGGGCAAGATTAATTAGGATCAATGTCTTACTATATCGTGTTACACTAAGTTGCAGTATACAGCTAAGTATTAAATGAGTTTTCAATTACAATGTTACATATATATAGTATTTTGTCGCAATTGCTTGATGATTTTTCGTCGCGTTCGCATAATTAAACTTTCAATGCAACGCTATGGCGATTGCGTTTTTGCAATGGACATTTCGCGTCGGCAAAAAGATCGTTAGCAGATTCCGGAAGTGCTATATCGATAGTTTATCGATTATAATTTACCGGAAAGTCGTTATCTGACAAAACCAGAATATCTCGGATTTATTTAACATTTATGAAAAAGTTTATCAATTTCCGCTACTTATGCTAATAGCAATAACGGAATTAATATCTAAATTCGTAAAAATTGTAAAATATTGTATAGTTTATATAAAATTTTTTAATTGTTGTTTATCATTAGTCTTAAAGTAAAAAATATTTAAGAGATACAAGGAAGAATATTATGTTACAAAATAAACAAATAGCCTAGCTTGGCACATGAGTAAAAAAGAAATTGATATAAAAATGATTGCTTTAAGAAAGTATAAAATAAGATTCACAGAATAGTTTCTTAACGACATCGAGCGCTAAACTTCACGCCATCGCGGAACCTAAAGGATGGCATCGTATAATTAAACAAGTTAATTACAGCGAAGTATGTAATAAGCACTGACTTTAAATTAACTCATGACAATCTATGCTCGTAACTCGCGTTCAAAATACGTTTTTTCGTTTTGTATACTTTTATATTTTTTCTTTATAATATTATATTATAACAACGCACTATGTGTATATAAAATTTGTGTTGAATATTTACAGCAAAAGAAATAGAAGAAGTGTTAAGAATAAGATACGCAAAATAATGATTAAAATACCGGTAATTAAACGTTTATAGTAAAAACTAGGTTGTATATTAATTAAAATTCTTTGCTAAATATTGATAATAAAATTAAAGAAAAAAAATGTACGATAATACAAGAAGATATTACAAGAAGAGTAATTAAATGCGCGCGGCGGATCTGAGGAGTAAATAAAATTCTGAATCTCCCGTTCCATATCATGCACGCACTTTGACGCATTAGAACTCGTAAAAGCGTCCATTACTCAGATATTAAACATATTCTTGGCACTTACCGCTTCTTGCTTATCCACAAGCAGAATTGCGAGCTAATTTTACCTTAGAGTCGCTCGTTCTCGCGAATAATTTCGATTAATTGCGTCACGCATCGCCAGTATTGCACACTTACCGTAATCTGAAACAAAAATGTTAAACCAAAAATATGTTAAATATATAATAAACAAATAAATAAATATATATACATATATAATACACATTTATGTATACACATTAAGTAAATATATATATATATATGTATATATATATACATATAAAATACAGATTAATATATAAAAGTAGTTAAAAAAAGAAATATCAATTTTTAATAATATTAATTATATTTTATATTTTCTACTATAATTTTTTAATAAATTAAGTGTAAATATTATTTCAACTTGTTATAACATGATAAATTTGAACTAAAAAAATTTATTTTTAATTTACTGAAAAAATGTATGATAAAAAATAATTTAATTAACAAAAAAAGATCGACATACAAATTTTAAAAAATTTTACATGTTACATAAATGTTCAGAAACATAACTACCTTATCAAAACTAAAATATAGTTTTACGTGGTAATACAGCGTATGTCAATTGTCAAATTAATTGTAACGTTCCTTAATAAATCGTTATTTTCAAAATATAAAAGTATTTAAAAAATAATAAAATAAAATTGATTGATTTTTGTACAGGTGAAAAAAAAGAAGAAAAATGCGTTAGGTGAGTTTGAGATGATAGGTTTTATAAGCGCGTGCAAACACACACAATAAAACATTTATTTCAAAATTAAATAAGCGTAAAACAAATTTTTTTATCTCTTGTAATTTTTTTATAGATTATAATGCCATTCATGCGAATAATTCGATTATTCTGCTAACTTCTATTGATTACTCTACACATAGGATGTACTATGCATTATTAAAAAAATAAACGCGTTGCGCGGTAGGCACTTATATCACACGAGTGCACTTTCATCGCGATACACTTGGCGTATCGATGCCATTATGGAGTGAGTTTTTACGCGGCTTTACAGCGCGTTTTTAGTGAGATCGGAGAGTTGTCTTGCATTACATGTCCATAAGTCGGCAGTATATGGCGCCAGATAAAATAAAGTGCGGTGCACTTTAGTCGATGAAGACGAAACGCGAAAAACTCATAGTGATGTAACATTGCAATATACATTGACGATCGACATCTTTCAATATTCGATTTAAATAATACTCAACATACGTATATAGCATTACATCATTCAGATAATTACAACTAGTGTTATATGTGATTGTTTAATGTTATATAATTTTTGATGTATAAAATTAATTTTACTGATTTTTTTTATCAAAAATATCATCTTCAATGAGATTTTAAGCAATAAAAACATTTTTATTTTCCGTGAAAATATTTTATTTTTTATTATATCTAAAGTTCTCTTGCAACGCATTGTTGTTTTACAACAAAGTTATTAAAACTATCGTACAATTTGCATATATATATATATATATATACAGAGTGTCCCGCAACTATCGCTCAATATTTTAAAGATAGATTCTCTAACCAATTTAAAAACGATTTTTCCTCAGCGAAAATGCCGAAGAAGATCATTATTTTTTGCATATTCCTAATTTTTGTCATGATGTATCTTTCTAAGCCTTAAATTAAAATTCTATTAAAGTAAACTCTACCTAAAATTAACTAAAGAATGTGATTTTATTAATATTTTATTCCCATAAGGCTTAATTTGCGAAAAACCCTTTATTTTCAATCATTTATAACTCGAAAACTATTAATGCCTCGACATTTTCGCTGAGGAAAAATCGTTTTGAAATTGGCCAGAGAATCTACCTTTAAAATATTGAGCAGTAGTTGCGGGACACCCTGTATATATATATATATATATATATATATATATATATACGTGTGTGTAATTATAATTAAAATTATAATAAAATAATAATGATAAGAGCAATATCACACAATTACAAAAATCATACTCAAATGTATAAAATATTAAATTTATCGTGAATAAACATGTATATACTTGTTTTCTAATATAAAATATTTTGCGTAAGAGAAATAACTTTCATAAAACCAGAATTCGAATATAAAAAATTAAATTATTAAATAAACTAATGTGTACAATTCGCATTATAATTTACTTAAAACATACACTATTATTATTTCTCATTTTAAAATTATTCTTGACGTTGAAATTAACGGGAAAGATTAAAATATTATAAATCCTTTTTAATATCAATGTTAATTAAATGAAATAATCTACAAACACATTTTGGCCAAATAATATTGCCCAATTATATTTTATATGTACTAAATATTGTGATTGCACAAAGCGAGAGTCTAGTTTGAGTTACGTTAGTCAATTCTCGCCTCGACAAGCAGCTTCATATTTGTAAACGCGTTGATATTTTCAACCGTCATAAAGCAAGTGTAATACCGTGTGGAATTGCAAAGTGAGAGGAAAACGGAAAGAGAGAAAGAGATTCGCGATTTTGATAAAAAGATTACGCGTCCATTTTAATCGAACCGCGAGATTGCAATCGCGGGTGCAACGAGCTATCGAGTTTCCCGCGAAATATTAAATGCAATGCGTATGCAATCGCATCGACGATTCATGTTACAATTGTATTTATTTTTATGGCAGCGCAGAAACATCTCAGATCGTAAACATTTTCGATTTATTCCGGTATAAAATAAAAATTAGAAATATTATTAAATGGTACAAAAAAGACTTTGACAGAATACCTGATTGTTTATTTTACTCATTTTTATCCAAATTCTGTGCATATTCTTCCGTTTTTATTTTAACGTAATTTTGCTTGTTTTCTATTGCTGATGATAAAATGGATTTCTTCAATTTCAGATATTTGCAATTCAGACACGGGCGTCTTAGATCGCGTTTGGATAAGACGCATGCAAAAAGCAGTATCTATTTGCGTCAGAAAGCTCTCGCCAGACCGGAGGGCAAGCCTCAAGCAATCCTTCCACCTATATTTGGGAGGTGGGATGGTTCTTCTTCACGCGCGTTTACAAGGCGGATCGTATGCAAATCTCTAGCGGCTTAATTACGCGACACGCCTACTATATGAGCTCTCGGATTGCACGTAACGCGAACCGGAAGCCAATATATTTAACTGACGATAAGAAGAAACCCTTACATCACTCCTCGCTCTTTCACGAATACTTAGATGTCGATTGAAAGATTGGGAGATAAAAAATTGAGTAATGGAGGAATCGAAACATCAAAAAATCCTATAAATCATAACAATAAAATTATTATATTTATTTTAATAATTTATGTTTATTGTTAGAATATATCGTATGTTTCTGTTTATATACGTACATATTTTCCTTGTTGGATTTTATAATATTTTTTAATTATTAAATGAATAATTCGGAAATACGTATAATTATTTTGTTATATAATGTATCAACAAAAGATTCATTAGAGACTAAATTTGAACCTTATTAGTATCTTCTCTACGAGTCGACTAATATATCACGCTGTCACGTAATAAACGTTTCCAAACCATCACATGCGAATCTTACATTTATCTTCCTCCTTCCAGTCGACTAATTCTCGATGAGTGGTTCGTTTATTCAAAGAGAATAAAATTTAGATTTCCACGACGCAGCAATATTTGCATTTTCATGACATAACGTCAAAATGTAGGAGAAAAAGTAACAGTAAAACAGAATAACAAATCACGCCCGGATATTCGTTTTTAATCCTTCTGCACGCGGTAAACTGTCGGAAAAACATGACTAGGATACAGCGAAGTTTAAATGTAATCTACATATGTTTTCCAATACAATCCTTACAATACAATATAAATCATTGTAACAATCGCATGATTGCTATGCAAGGCGACGTAAATTTAAATCATAAAATAAATAAAAGAACTTCTCTTTATTTTTACATATATTTTTATACATATTCTTTTTAGACACATGTATAATTATATGTGGTTTATCTGCAATCAATTCTTACATAAATCTTAATATACTTATATATATTAATATGTAATATATTTATATGTATATGTGCACACGCATCTATTTAAATATATAACCTGAAAGAGATTTTTGCATAAAAACATTAATACATTATTAATTTTAACTCTATAATGTAATATAATGTAAAATAATAAAATTGAATTTTTTTTATATATATGTGTGAAAACGACCATGTACGAAAGATACTTCTGGCATTTTGCCAGAATTTTGTCAGTAAGAAATCTTATTCGAAATAAGTTGGTTAATTTGACATTTTGTAGACGTTGAATTTATCGGTACAACGTAGCATTACAATACATATTTAAAAATATAATAATAGAGTTAAGTCTCAAATAACTTGTTTTTGTCGAAAAACTTCGAAATTAAAGAGTTTTTGTCTATAGATGTATATTATATAAAAATCACTTTTCTTATTATATATATAGTGTATATTATAACATATATAATATATATGTTTTTTGTCTAAAATATATAATTTTTTTATGTGACGAGATAAGTACGGGCAAATAATATTTCAAGAATAATATTTACACAAATCAAATAGAATTAATCTTCTTTAATAAAAATTACTGAAGAAATGTCATCCTTTACTGATGTCATCCTTCCTCGTCGTAACTTTTCTATTAAAGATTTCAAGAATGCTTTAAACTTTATTTGAAATTAAACGATAAAAAGTATGTTCTATTATTTATTTGTATCTCTGAAACTTAATCATAAGAAATAAACTTTTTCATAAGAAACTTTTCATCCTATGGTTCGTAGTTCAAAAAAATTATTATATTTTATTTTTTAATGCCAAAAATCAATCTTCAATCACATAATAAATAGTGATATGCATCAATTTTTCACCAATTCTCTGAATAAATTTATAGAAAAATTACACTCATGCTCTACAAAATTACACTCTCTCTCTACATAATTTCTAAAAGTATTGATTTTATTTTATAAACTACGTTGATTAGTGCATATATATCGATTAGAAATTTTTAAAGAGCAAATTTGAGCTCATGCGAATAAAAATTTGCACGTAAGCGACAAAGTTTTAATCCACGACGGAAATAATGGAATTTCGAGGGAAAAGTGCGCTTTTCTTTCTAATTTTCTCGCTGGATGCCAAATCGTTGCGCGATAATTCCAACTTCTAGAACCACGAGCAAAAGCTGCAAGCTTATCGAGTACGATTATCTTCGTAGCTCGCTGAGAAATCTCTTTTAGGTCTAAGAAGATTTTCAAATAATTACGAACAATATGTACGTGAAAAATGAGAAAAATTGATTTTCATGCATCTCATTCAGAAAGCATAATTATGCATTTTAAAATTATTCATATATCATTATATAAGTTATAGTAATTAATTATTCATTATATCGTTACATGTTAATTATTAATTAATTATGACGAAAATGAATATATAATAATAATTATTCGATTTAATATGCAATAAAAAAGCATATTGCGTTACTAATAACAGTAATAATCAAAATAACAAAATAGAAGTTGTGTATTTATATATATTTTTTCTCAAAATCAATTCATCAATAAAAATAGAATTTTTCGCATAATGAAATAATTTTTTAAATTATATAAAGACTATAGGCATTACAAAAAATAATTGCATTTTTATTTTTATTTGTACTTTTTATTCCTAATAACAATGAAATTATGGACATTTGAGAAATGCGCGCTGTAAAGTTATATACTGGGTGTTCCAAAACTATTCGTTTAATAATCGGTAGCTTGATCCCTACCATAATTTCTTGGGCGCGGCTGCAGAGAAGCCAGATCTTAATCTAATAAATGTACCATGAAGGCGCTACCCCATTATTCCTCGTAATTATCTGCCGCGCAATAATATTCCTATTGTTGAAAAGAGACTTATCGCGGCAAATATATGATGCCACGCAATGCAGTATTACTTATGACTTAAATACGTATTACTTATGATTTAAATTGCAATCGATAAAACAATAGAAATATTAACATGGCAATTAAAATCATAATGATATAATTATTTATATATAATGAAAACAAAACAATATGATAATTAAATAAAGCAGATTCCGACAAATAGTTTTAAATGTGTAATTACATCGTATGCAATTGTAACTTAAATTGGATTATTTATAACTCAAATTTTAATCAGAAAAATTAATAACAAAATAATAAGAGAAATGTATATTTAAAAAAAATAATAAAATATTAATATAAATACAATTCGAAATAAATTTTAATGTAAATATTGCATGGTTTGGTTAAATTTTATATTTCGATTATATAGTCGATGGAACGTTTACTACCATCTTGTTCGATCGCTTTTGCAAATATTGCAAATTACACTTGCAAACAGTTGTACGTAGTTACTTAAAATTAGTTAAACAGCTAAATAAAATTAATTAAAGTTAATTACAAGCAGCAGCTTTACTCATCTAGTAAATAACAAGGGAAAATCTATTACGCATTACTCGTTTGTTGTTAACAAATTAGCGGCGCGTCATATTAACTCGAAAGTTTCACTGTTACAATGTGCGTACTTTGTTGTTTGTTCAAACGCCGTTAGCGTCGATCGCGCCAAAAGTTGCAAACAAATCAAGTTCACAAAAGCTTTGTGACGCATAATTTCAACATAAATTTAATATATATACTATAATCTCATTGGTTAATTTACATTTATCTCTACACTGAAAAAAAAGTAA
The DNA here is from genome assembly GCA_030586385.1 of Camponotus fellah. NCBI lineage: Eukaryota > Metazoa > Arthropoda > Insecta > Hymenoptera > Formicidae > Camponotus > Camponotus fellah. The sequence continues at coordinate 2,466,686 of JAPIVC010001004.1, forward strand.
TGTTAAATTAACAACATTAGTGTAATTGGAATTTATTTTATTAATTCAATAACATTTTTAATCAAATCAATATACCATGTATTGATTTGATTAATGATTTATTGAATTAATTGAATTTATTGAATTAATAAAATAAATTTCAATTACACTGATGTTATTAATTCAACATTCAACATTACTTTTTTTTCAGTGTATGAAATCAATTTTTTTAAGATAACACTTATTTCAGTCATCCTTATTAATCTTAAACAGCTAATTTACATATTTATGTTTTCACATAGTAAACTCTATAAATGAATTGTCTCAATGTTGTTATATCTTTTTAAATACATAAAAAGAATTAATAAAATGTTTATTATATCATAATTGTATATCATAATTTCTATAAATCACAAGAGCTTAAGTCGGAAGGTGATAGCTTAGATAAGAGAGTTGTTATTTTTTTATTATTTATGTTACTTTGATTGAATATTGAATTGATTTTATTGAATACTGAATTAATCAATTAATATGATTTTGGAAATTATTCAAGATGATGAGCTTCATCAAAGAACATAAAATATATAAACAATGCGAATTTCGTTTCCTTATTTCCTGCGAAAATCCTGATATAGCAAAGGAACACAAAGCAGCGGATTTTACGTGTCCGACAACATGGCCGCCGAGGGAAGAACATAAAGTTTACATCGCGACCGCCGCAGCCGATACAGAATTATTTACTCACGAAGAAAGTATTCGCGAATTTTACGAATCATAAGTGTCTGAGATTTTTTACCTCGATAAGGCGTTATTAAATATTTATGGCAGAATGCGAGCGGAATATTCATAACAAATTCAGACATGTGCTTATAACCTTTATAAATAAATCGCGATAGATAATATCGTGTATGGAATGAAAAATATAGTCGAGTTTTGTAAATTTTTTCATCTTCTTTTTCAACAGAAATAATAATGATAAAATTATTATAATATATTATTATATGTAATAAAGAACAATAAAATTTAATTTAATTTAATTAGATTAAATTCATTTATATTAATTTATTAGATTCATTTATATTTATTTTAAGATTTAAAATATATTTGTTTTGTATACAGCATTATATCCGCAAATAATATCTATCATATTTTACAACAAAAAGTAATCTTATATTGTATTTGACACACACACAATGTGATAAAGGGTCAATTTCTCGTTTATTTGTACCGATTGGATTCTCGAATCAAGACTTCAATCGATCCCTCGGCTAGCTCACTCGCATCCCAAGGGGAATTCTGCTCAACTAACGGCAACGGGTGAGACACACCCGAAGGAAGTAAGGTTTAAACAAGATTCACCTGAATTACGCGTTGGATTTTTCTTTTCTCCCTTTCTTTCACATCGCGTCATTTTATCTCATTAAAAATTTGCATTTTTTGTATCCCTGTTATCTTTTCAGCTCTATTCGCCCCTCCTTCCCTTTATAGCAGTACTTATACTTTTAGAATTTTTTTAACGTAACGACATATTCGAACAGCTTGAAAAAAGCATAGTTTTAAAATTATAATATTTATATATAATGTAATTTTTTATATAATATAATTTAATATTTTAATGATATAAAATATAATAGTATAAGTCAAAGTAAATGAAATTAAATATTAATTCTTAATCAAACGTATATCATTCAAGTCTAATACAGAGAAAATCTAAAATAATTAATATAAACAAACACTAAAAAAGCATAGTTGTAATATTTAATAATAAATACGTCACAAATATACAAAGTAAAATAAAGTTTATAATTTGTATTAAATAGAATATTCAAACTACTCATATTCTTTTACTAATATTAAAAACAGAATTTGTTTCAATGTCATGGTATCAAAAGTTTCCAAACTATAAATCTATTGTTTTAGCAAATAAAGAGCTTTAAGAAAGAGAGAAAGAGAGAGAGAGAGAGAGAGAATATAAATAAAAAAAAATCTTATTTTTCACCTACTTTTAAGAGAAAATTTTACTTTAATAAAATTTTTATTTGGAAGATAATTGCCAAGCTATAAAGTTGCAAATTAAAAAGTTCTCGTTTTAGTCCGCGCGGAGGGTATATATTTTAACAAAAAAAGATACATTTACGTGTCATACATATATGATATATAAATGAAGAACTGTATACACCATTGCGGCTGTTGGCAGCGTCAGGATTAATTATCGCATATTCAATTCTTCGTTACGTGAAGTACTTATGAGATTAGCAAATCGTTTCTGAAGAGGATGAGTCATGACGCGACGCTGAAAGTTGCAGGGCGCGACTCATACGCTTTTCATTAAAACGAAGATGAAGAAGGGCAGCGCGTTCCATCATTGCACGTTATATGAGCTGCGTCTCATGGGAGATGAATATAAATACGAACATTAATAAAACCATAACTCGCCAGCAATATCAGCTACATAGTAGCTAAATTTTTAAGATATAAAACTGTTCTAATTTTTAACTAAAATCATACCATTAAACTCTACACAATTATGTAGACATGAATCGTACGTAAAAAACGTATGAAAAAATCGTACGTAAAATATACATAATTAAATATAATGGAGATGGAATGTAAATAGTATTAAAATAATTAAATCGTAAGTTTTTTTTACAAATTTAAATATATTTAAAATTGCAACTTTAAATTGTCAAATGCAATAATACATGAGAGAGAAAGGGAAAAAAGAGAGAGAGAGAGAGAGAGAGAGAGAGAGAGAGAGAGAGAGAGAGAGAGAGAGAGAGAGAGAGAGAGAGAGAGATACAGAAGACACTATAAAATGCTGACACATTAAATATCCGCGAGCAGACAATTATTAAAAGGAACAGTAATAAACTACCGGAAACTGACGAGATGATCAATCAATCCCGAGAAAGTTAGGTCGAAGGCAAACGCGAAGAAACTTCTGTTAACATCTATCGGCTTTATGATCGCGACTGACAATGAGGCCATAACTCTGATTTAGTAAGTTAATCCCTTTAGCGGAAACACGAATAGGGTCGAGCCCCCTCCCCCTTTGTCCCCACCCCTTTTAATTAAGAGCGCAATCATTCCGTCGTAATCCAATACCGAACTCGCCCTGTCCATCGCAATTTCTCCCCGACTCACCAGTCCTAAAGTTAAATTTCCCGTGAAATAAAAACACCGCCGCATAGTGTCGTTCACCTACCCCTTGTCCACCACCCCCAATTCGCCTTTCATTGGAAATCGCTTTTTAATCGCGTTCTCGCAAAGCGCCAAACTTTCCCGCGCTTTTAAGTAGTAGAGCCGTTCGATTTATCCGCCACTTCAAAAAATACTTTTATTTAGTTTGCAATCCGAGCGTTATTTACTGTAACGCGACTTCAAACGGCTGTATATCCGTTCTTGTCGCGGACAGGGAAAACTGTTGTTTAGAGAAAGTTGTTGAGTACTTTATACTCTGTGAAAATACATCCGGCTAAAATACCAAAGAACTTGTAGTTTCAGAGATTTGTAAACCTTCATGGAATTCATTTGACATAAAATATAAGAAGAGATCACAGTTTTTAATTCTTTTTATCATTAAGAAAAGATATTACCAAAAATTATTTAACACTTATATTCTGTATAAAAAAAAGTTATTAAAATTTTACAAAACTTAAAAACTCTCTTTAAAAAAAACTCTCTTTAAAATTTATCATACATTATTAAAAAATAGCATAAATGGATATAAAAATTGAGATATACATATATGATTTTTAAAGTATATCGCGAAAAAATTTTTTTCCAAAATAAAGAAGATTAATTGTTTTCATATTCATGCTGAAAATTTTTAATAATATAAGACTTTTATTTAGTTGATTATTTACTTGCATTGATTTATTTACTTATTAATTTTCAATTAAATAAATAATATCTTTTCTTTACACATAAATGTCTATAAAATATTTAAAATGTGATAAATAATTATTAGTAAAATTATTTTATAATAAATAGATTTGTCTAAAATAAAAATAATTTATAGCTTTTATGAAAATAAGTTATTTTATTCATTACTATGTGTGAATTTAACTTTTCTCTATTTTATATTTAATTATAATTAAAATAATCCGTAGATTTAAACACATGCACAATATTAAAGTGAGAGAAAGCGAGAATGGCAATAATGTAATATAAATATCTATATAATATTACAATGTAAGTGCTTAAGACTTTCAAAGAAAATAAAAGGAGTATTACGATAGAGTTTCAAAAAACCGGGGACGGTTTCCCAAATCCTTCGAGACGCTATTTTCCGCAGTGGAAATGGAACGATGCATTATACCTTTCGGAACGGGTAAAAATGTGGGGGATCAAGCGTCCGAATTGCGCGTCAGCTGATTGAAAGGCATCCGGTGACGTTGCCGAAAGGCACCACACCACGTGACACCTTTGCCGAAATATGAGGACATAAATTCCTGGTACGCTGACCTCAAATGGCTACCATTAAGCACCTCAAGATTCCCATTTCAACTTTAAAGTATCGAAATCATGATCAAATGATCCTTAATGTTTCCCATACAAAAGAGAAATGTCAAGATCGATGATTCGAATGCTTCAATACGTACTCTCGACAATTTTTATAAAAAACCTTTTAAAAGTATTTTAATTATTAAAGGCCGAAATCGTATTTTTAAAAATAAGAAAACAAACATATTTTAAAATTGAGAACTAAAAGATAGTAGAATTTAAAAAAATGTAAGAATAAAAAATTGAAAAATCAATTAAAATTAAGAATTCAGAAGTTTGGAAACACAAGTTAGTTTATGTTTGATCTTTACGACCAAAAGATTACCATACTTTCAGAACAAAAAAAATCACACAAAAATATGTCAATAAACTCATATTTGCAGCTCTCTACATTAAAAATTTAAGAAGCTTGTGTCACTTTTAATTTGGATAGTTACATGATTCGTTTCATAAATAATAAACTTTTAAAACTCATCGGTTTTAGAACATCTGAATTCAAAAATTGGAGTTATAAACATTAAATCCATTTAAGATAATCTTTTCCAGAGAAATTGCAGAACACTATCTATATATAGTTCTATACACCTTACTACAGCGAGAAAACTCCACTTGAGTGAAATGATTAATTCAACAGAGACGATACCTTTTTCTATTCGTAAACTGTGTTTACGATACGACATATAAACATTACGGGCAAAATATTGTCTCGAATTCTTTTTCCGATTTATAAATCGTTTGAATCGACAAGTAACAGTTGAACTCACGAAGGCTTGTCGCAATTAAACTAAGTATCGACCAGCGATGATCGCCGCAGCACGGGCACGCACTTTGGCGACGTGACCGGCGTCCGAACCATTCCAAAAGAATCGCAAGTCCATCCACGTAACATAAAATATAGTAAATCGGGCAGAGAGTAATGCCCGGCTCGTAAATAACATGACATATGTTCGTTGGAGGCACGGCTGGCATGTACGCGTAAATCTCCCGTTCTCACCGATCGATAAAATGCCGCTCGCTGTTCGTCGGAGCGCGGTCGCCACGCTTACGATCGATCGATCATTTGCTCCTAATAAATTGCGCGAGTGTTAACGAGTACATTAGCGAGTAAACTTCTCTTCTCGCCATTGTCAAATTAGGCGCTCCGCGAGTTTATACAACATATTTTTATTATGTACATGTTTAACGTAGTCATGCACTTTGAAATTCACTGTTGGGGATTTTTGATTCAATGTTTAACTTTTATTAAGTCGAACATGAATAAAAAATAATTGATAAGATGAACAAGGAAAACAGAATATAAAATATAAAATAATTTTATCTTTTATTTAAAATATATAAAATAATAAAATAATAATAAATATTTAAAATATATAAAATAATAATAAATATTTAAAATATATTGTATGATTAAGTAACGATGTACAAAGTAAAGATCAATATAAAGTTATAAATATGTGACATTTAAAAGCATTGTATAATCTAGAGATATCTCTGCATTTTTTTCTTAAAAACCTTTTTATTTACTTTTAAAATTTGAATTTCATGAAATTACTGCGAAATCGACGATAAAATATCTGATTTTTTTCATAAACCCTTCGTTATTTCGATTTAGGAGACTTCGACCGATTTTGCAATTATCGAAGAAATGGAGAGACAATTGCATTTGGCTGCGACAAATCGCAATACATAGATAGACAGAGAAAGATGAGAAAAGGGAAAACAACGGAAGCGCGCAATATCAAGTCCAACGTATGGTAATCCAGAATGGCTGAAATCGTTTATTCACCAAGAGATTGACGAGCGTCGAAATATTGTCAAAAAGTCGAAAATAGTTCATACAGAATGTTTCAGAATTTTTATCAAAAATAAACATATATATATATATATAACGCTATTTTTTTTACAAAGTTTAAAATAAACTTCTTCTTTTAACTGCTTTTTCGTAAAAAAAAAAAAAAAAAAACAGTTAAAAATGATTTTTCAACTTTTTTAATTTCTAACATTTAATATATCTTAACAATTAAACTTCAAATAAAAATTCTTAAGTAAATTAAATCTTGTCTCAAATAGGAAAAGAGAGAAAAAGAAAGAAAAAAAAATAATATTTCATTATTAATTTTAGCGTCTAAAGTTAAATTGTTCATATTAGCGTCTAAAATTTATATTAAATTTATATTATAATCGCAAAAAAGAGAATTTTTTCAATGAAATTTATATAACCAAAAAATTATTCAAGTTTATTAATATTTTTGTTAACAAAAACTAACATTAAATTTTACAAAAAATATATCGACTTTTTGTTATACATAATTCGAATACCTTGCACGTATCATTATTTATGTTCAAACACTCTTTTAATATATTTCTCTCTTTCTCTTTCTCTCTCTCTCTGTAACATGCATTCATACATTTAAAACTTCAATAATTTCATGATAAACAAATTCTGAAAACTACGTGATGATTAAGCACAAATTTGCATTTAATAAATTACTGAGTAATTTTATAATTATATTGCAATCTCTCTCGTTATAAAAGTATTTATAATTGCATCATCAATTATTTACAATTGTATTGCTCAATTATAAATTTTAATCCGTTACTTTTTGCCGAGACTTTATTACTGTTTGATGGATGATTGACTTCACAATTTTAGTGAAATCACAAATTTTGAAATAATCTACAAAGTACTGTATTTCTATGAAAGTTTTCCGCAAGAAAATGTACTGAAACTTTATCATCGTTAAAAGCATATAATTAAAATTGACGAACAGCAATCACAAGTTAACAAGGTATTAAGACAAGGCCAGGTTCCTTTTTTTCTCATTCACGCAATCTTGCATTTTGTGTTAATAACGCTTACTTTTCGGTTGATATTTGATCACGCAAAAGAAAAGTCACGAAGGAAATAAAAGAAAAAAATCTTTCCATGTGAACTGAGTTAAATGAATGAATTTTCACACTACACAATGCAATATTAATAAGATTAAAAAAATTCCATCTATTTAAGCTACATTAATAAATCACTGAGAAAGTAAATTATCAATTATAAATTTATATATATATATATATATATATATATATATATATATATATTAGCATAATTTTCTTACAACTTCTTTACTGTTATTTTCTATTGTAGTAATATTCAAACGATATAACGGAGCCATATCAAATAAGATTTAAAACTGAAATTTATACCGAATACTTTACATGTACAAGCGCGCAAATTAGAGCGTGTTCTATTTCGTGCAATTAATTGCCGTTATATTACCGCGATACGTGCAATATCTGTAATAGATTATGCGATCGTACCATGATTAATTGCGAGTTATAGTTGTATGTATCGGTATCAACAAAAAATAAATAGAAATATATGTATATATATATATATATATATTTATATATTTATATTTATATATGTGATAAATTGATTTACCTGCGAATCGCCGACTTCGGACATGCACGATCCACGCACTCCGTCTCAAGATCGATCCTTAGCGTAAATCTCGATTCTGTAAACAAAACAACAAACACTTTTAATTAAATACGTAATTATATTTGATAAAAAAATTTGCAAAGTATTGTAATTTTTGCATTTTTTCTATTTTCCAGATGCAAAATAATTTGACATTTACTATAGTATATTGTAATATTTATTTATTTAACTTTCGGTACTATTAAACAATTTTGATGCAATTTTTCATATTCTATCATTTCTGATCGAATGGGATTAAAATACGAGGCAATATGTGCTCGTAAAAGTTTCCTTTCAATTTATTATTACGTCATTTAATCTCTGCCAAATTCTTTACGTTAACAACTGTAAAACGTTTCGTCTCGAAGTACTCGCTTCGACATAAATCCTCTCTGTTAATTGCGCTGTACGTTCGCGCGAGTAATTTCAACTCGCCTGCACGCCCCGGAAAGCGGCCTGACGAAATAATATTCCGACTAAATGGCGGCTCGTGAATCCTGTCCGAATGCGCGATAAAACCAATACCAGCAACGTGTTTACAGTTTTACGAGATGTCAGCAGAAGTTCAACGAAAGCGAGCTACATTTACGCAACATCATGAACTTATATGACATCCTTAACCCTTAACCCCACTTTGCTGTCTAACAATTATTTAAAAAAAAAAACTCGCAATTTTGACGTTAAACCTTTTCGAAAAAATTAATTTAAAATTTCAAATACTAAAAACTTTTCATAATCGTTTCTTTCTCTATAATTGTATATAATCTATAATTATAATTGATATACATATATGTAATATTAGTTGTCTTCTTTATTATAATTTATATCATAAATTCTAATTGTTATAAAAAAATTTCTATGACATTAAAATGCTATTATAAATACTATACACTGTTATAATAAATTAAGACACAATATATAGAATTTATTTAATTAATTATGATAAATAAATATATAAAGTGTGTCTTACTCTTTAATAAACTTTATCTGATTTTACGAGAAAAACCGTTAATTAATCAATGACGTAGTTGCTCAAAATCTAATCAATTTATGGAGAAATAAACAAGAAAGAGCTTGTTCTTAAAAACTATAAATTTAGGATGTAATTAATTAATACTCTCCGCATACACTGCCATACTTTTCAACTTTTTCCCTTTAAATACACTATATATGTAAAATATAAAAACATGTGCTACTATCGAAATATAATTATCAACATTACGATTGAACTAATTAAGCTGCTAATTAGCTTAGTTAAACAGGCGATTAGTAGCAGCTGTTACATGACATCGGCACGTCTTGGCCAGTATTTGATGTCACGGATTACGATCCCCTCCCTCTCTCTTCGTCAGTCCTCCTTGACATTGCGTGTCTCCCTGGAGACTTCCTAAGTGTCTGATTAACTTGGTATGAAATTATGTTCCATCTTTACACTCCCCCTTCATACCTAGACTTATGCATTTATCTATATCTAAAAATCCAATAATCCAAAAATCAAATATTTAAAAACTTAGAGATTAAAAACGCAATGATTTACAACTGTAATAATTTAAAGAAAAAATAAAATGAAAAATGTAATTTAAGAATATATTTTGAAAATTTAATTATATTTAAAATATAAGATTTAAAAAGTTTGATATTTAAAAAAATTTTCCTTTTCTGCAAAACAAAATATAACTTCTCGAATTCTCTTTCAGATCATATCTAAGAACCACAAAGTTTAATGATTCAGCTAATTTGAAGATATGCTGAACAGTATGAAGTGCAAACTTAACAAACTAAAAATTCTAAGAGTTCCAAAACTCCAAAACTTGAATATTCGAGACAAAAACACTCAGGAATACATTGATTAGATCATTTATTTTCTCAAGGACTTCGTCATTTTATAAAGCCGTTCTTGATTCAACGTCAAATTCTTCAAGTCCTTCATCTCTCTTAATAGTTCACACTTTGACTCATCCCCTCAACCATGTCGACTGCAAGGCGCTACAGCTGCAGTTCTCGCGTGCATCCGCAAGGAGAGAGAGGTGGAGAAAAGGAGGGTTACAGAGAGAATAGGTATGGTGCGGGATGATTGTGGGGGCAAATGTAGGAGGAGGTGGATCGTACATACGTAGCCGGTGTATGCGGTAATGGCGGTGCATACGGTGTACCAGTCAAACGCATACCGTATTGATTTTAATATCTGTGTAGGAAACGTGGAGATGTGAAGGAGAAATAGAGGAAAAAGAAAGAACAGAAAAAGAGAAATAAAGATAGAGGAAGCTTTCATATGCCATTGAGGCACCTGTAGCTGATGCACTCTTTACGCATTAGTATTTTGTGTATGCCCATTAAAATACATCGACAGGTTTATTTGATTCGACTTGAATCAGTTAAACCTTTGTGCATAGAGAGATATGTAGTTTTCATCTTCTAATATTCTGTAATAATATGTTTAAAATTTAGTGTAAATAAAATAAATGAGCGTAAAGTCATTTACAAATTCTTGAGCTTCAAAAAAATAAGTGTAATTTTATTATTAAAAAATAGTTACAGATTGTAGTACAAGAGAAAAATTAAATTTGCACATTTGATAAAAATTTTGTTAATTCATGAAACTAATTTCAAACATGGAAATGTGGACGGCAGGGGAAGTTAGGTTTGTAAATGACGAACGCACTAGTGGTAAGTGACAGTGACTAATTAATTAGTATCGAATATTCAATCCAACAAGAGCGATTAAATGCAACACCCAAAAGTACTAATCATCTAGAAATTAGTCAGAGCACAAATATGATAACAGATACATTAAATTATTTCTATAAAACAAAGGAATTTGAATCTATAAGTAAAATTAAATCTAGATATAATATAACTCGAAATAAAAAAAGAGAAAAAATAACTCTTTATATATTAATGTTATTTATACCAGTAACAAAAGTAGTTAGAAAGGATCCAAGCATAAAAGGTTTAAAATGAGTTCACTTCTATTTTATCGGTGAATTGATCAAAATTTAAATGTGGATTCAAAGATACATTATTTATCAAATAGACTAAATTATCCCTACTAAAACCCCATTTAAAATAGTAATTTAAATCGGTTTGTTATAATAAAATTATTTATTTAAAATCCAACGTAATATTCATGGTCTAAGTATGTACTAAAACATTTAAACCAATAATAAAGTTAATAATTATTATAAGTCGTTAAAAATAAAACTTTTATTTAATATTAAAAAATTATAAAAATTAATAAAACTATCAAACTATCATTTATATTCATCTTAAATAATAATTTACATAACCTTATATCTTAATTAGATTTGAAATCACAACAAAAATAATTGTTAAACCAAACTATTTTCCAATAATAATAATATTAACATTTATCCAAAAATTACATTCAAGAAAAAAAATTATTTATTTAATAATTATCGAAAAATTATAAAGATTTAATAAGTATCAATTATATGATTCAAAAAGAATAATAATTTTCTTAACTTGGAAAAGTTAATTCTCTAAATATTAGTAAAATATGAATACAAATTGATACGTATATATTCTTTTTAGAAAGATTTTAAAGATATCTAAAAACTTAATTTATATACACTAATTATATATACTTAAATATATGCACATACACAGTACTGAATACGGAATTATCATATAGAAATATATTTTTGCTCTCGAAAAGATGACATATAAAAAGACTTTATTTTATTTTAGAACATCATTTCATGCTTAAAAAATTGATAAATAAAATTAAAAAGTTTCTTACACAGTGAACAATTTAAAAATAATAAAATTATAATTAAATAGTATTTTATAATAATAAATTTAAATAGTAAAATTATAATTTACGAATTTTTTCTTCAAGATTAAATAGTTCTGAAAGTTTCTTTTCACGAAGCAAAATGATGAAGTTTTCCTTGTAGTAAATATAAGTAAATTATTCGAACAATTTGAGATTACGCAATCAACAATTACACCATTGAAATTAATTAAGCTCTGTTATTGAGGGCAAGATTTGCATCCATTATACGACTTTGCTACATTTAGCAATTGACAGCGCACTACATAACGCATTATTCTGCTCTGTAGGATATTGCGCTTTAGGCGAATCTATAAATTACTTCCATTGCTACTCATTGCTCGTATGATATATTGAAATTTCATTATACAATAGAAATAAAAAAAATAATAAAATAAATATAGAATGTTATATATATATATATATACGGTGTCCGCAATTCCGCTCAATATTTTAAGATAGTTCTCTGACCAATTTAAAAACGATTTTTCCTCAGCGAAAATGCCGAAGAAGATCATTATTTTTGCATATTCCAAATTTTTGTCATAATGTATCTTTCTAACTAAGCCTTAAATTAAAATTCTATTAAAGTAAACTCTACCTAAAAAACTAAAGAATGTGATTTTATTAATATTTTATTCCCATAAGGCTTAATTTGCGAAAAACCCTTTATTTTCAATCATTTATAACTCGAAAACTATTAGTGCCTCGACATTTTCACTGAGGAAAAATCGTTTTGAAATTGGCCAGAGAATCTATCTTTAAAATATTGAGCGGTAGTTGCAGGACACCCTGTATATATATACATTGAATGATTTTTATATTACACATTTTTAATTAATTTTTTTTCAATATATCAAAATATTATAATTTATATAATTTATTATATTTCAAAATATTATAATATCTATAATTTCTTAATGGGAATCGCGAAAAATTTCTTGAACAAACTAAATCTTAAAATTAAAATTATATGTTAGGAATCAAATTCTTAAATTAATTTTAATCGGATATTAAATTTAAAAAAATTTAGTTTTAAAGTTACCAAGATATAAACAATATCAAAAATAAAAAATATAATGAAGGAAACAATACATTATCATTTATTATTATTTATATACTTTTTAAATATTTATTATTTATATACTATTATTATTTATATACTTTTTAAATATTTAAAATAAAATCTTCAATAATAAAATAAAGAAAAATTTATCACAAAGATTAATTGAGATAAATCGAAATTAAATGAAAAATCCGAGTTTTAAAACATCTTATATTAAATAAATTGCAATTAATAAATTATGCAATTAATAAATATTAATAAATTTATAAAAAAAATTATTGATATGCACGCGTATGTGCATATGTGTGCATGTACGCGAGTGCGATAGATATTATTGTATTTTGAATATACAATTTATATTTTACATAGTAGAAATTTTATACAAAATAGAGATATGTTTATAAAAAGAGCAAATAAATAATAAATATATAATATAATATATAAAATATATAAAACACATTTTTAACAATTTTTATTCAATTTAATTTATTTTAAAAAATATTATATGTATTTTATATATCCATAAGGATCATTCTCTTCCTGTTTTCATACTAATTGTAAATATAGCCAACATTGCCCAAAACGTTCCATATCGGACTTTCTATACGATGCTTCCTTCTCTCCACCCCCTGAGAATTCGTCGACGAGACACAGACTGCTAACGGTAGAACAAGGAATAGCAGAAACGGAGGGAAGGATAGTGGATACGAAACTCCCTTCTTTGTCGGCCAGAGAGTCGAATGGCGGATAGACGGACGGGTTAAATTTGCATGGACGCTTGTCTGCGTTTCCAATTTCACGCATGCACACATTCAGCAGTGCCAGAAATGGTTTGGGCAGTCGAAGGGGAAAGGGGAGAGACTGATAATAAACGGCGCCGATTTTGGCATAAATCAAGGCCGCGAATCCCGGTGCGCATCTTCGCGAACGAGTGAAAAAAAAAGAGAGAAGGTGAAAAGAGTCGATTCATCGACAACGGTCAAATTAATCCGGCAAGGTTAAACAAGCGGAAACCACCCCCGCAAACCGTTTTCCCTTGTGGCGGAGAATTCCCGCAACCGCTCGGGATTCCTGTTCCATTTGCATGTGTTATTATTACTATTGTTTAATATATACATGACACGCCAGAATTATTTGATTCAATGCAAATTTTATTTTTAACAAAAATTTCAAAATGCGAATAACTTTCTTGACGAAAATTCTAGATCTGATCTAATTTTCATTAATTCAATTTTTTCGATATTAAATCGAAGAGATAGAATGAAAAAAAATTTTTGGTATTTATATTAATTATTTTAATAATATTTAAATTAATAATTTTTTAAAATTAAATATTCTTAATAATACTTTTAATACTTCAAAATGATTAAAATAGAGTTTTATGTTAGAATGGTATAATTTATTATTTAGTTTTTACAAGTTTATAATAAATCTTAGACTTATCATTATTATTAATATTTGATTATTGAATAATATGAAAATAAAGAGAATTATTAAATTGTGTCATTATATTATTATATTAAGTATTAAATTGAAATTCTCTATATATAACATATAGAAAAAATCAAATTAATTAATAAAATTTTTATTTATTATTATTTTAATAATTTTTATATTAATTAAAAAATAAAATTATACTCTATTATGATTTATGCTATATACATTTAAATGGATTTATATTTATATTTTTAAATTTATTATACTTGTGAAATATTTTATGTATTAATATAAATTTTTTTTATTACACTTTTCATTCCTATTATTTAACTTTATTAGGATTGTAAATTTTTTTTAAAACTTAATATTTTTATCTACAATGTGATAATAATACAAAATAAATGTAATTAATAATATATTTAAATTAATAATATATTAATAATATATTATAAATTAATAATATATTAATAATATATTATAAATTAATAATATATTAATAATATATTATAAATTAATAATATATTAATAATATATTATAAATTAATAATTAATAATTAATATTTAAATTAATAATTAATATTTAATAATTAATATTATAAATTAATATTGTCTATTTATAATATGTGTTTTTTATATTATTTTAATAATAGTTTTTATAAATTTAATATTTGTAATATTTATTTATCGATCAAAAGTAATTCCTATATTTATAATAATTATTTATCGAAAATAAATTAAAAACGTTTAAGTAGCATATTATATTTATTAATATCTACATTTATTGCATTTTAAATATAAATATTTATGCTTATATTTTTAAATTATTTAAATTAAATAGAGGAATTATTTAAAATGTAAATTTAATTAATTATTTCAAAAATGTGTTTCATTAAACTAATATCATAAATATCATAAATGTCATAACTTTAGGACATTCTCGAAATCAGATTTCACAAAATGATTAGATTCGCAAAAATGTTGAAGAATTAAAATATTTAAACTTTTACAACAATTTTTTGAATCCGACTTTTGTGTCATGTAAAATGTATGTATTTATTTCAAATAATATCATCGAGTTGGTCCTTGAAATTCCACATATTGCTAAAAGATATAAACGCCAGCCATGTTGAATTCAGAATTGATAACGATTTGCAATTGTCCGCAGTATAACTAGGACACGCACGTGATTTTTTGACATATTGATTGCTATAATCGGCTTAGTCGTTCGATTGCTATGGGAAAACGCGTGGTGGGATGCGCATGCATGCACTCATGTAGGTATATGTGCGCTTACAATCTTTCAGATTTTTGCGCGATATGCATAGATAGGAAAGATCTTTTGAAATATCATACGCTGTACGATTTAAAAATATCGACAAATCTCACGTTTTTCGCAAATACCAAAATCGCTATCTCATAAGAAAATTATATATAAAACAATAATTTGTTTTCTTTTGTGATTATCGTTATTAAAAATCTTGATTATAATATGCTGACCTTAATTAATACGATGCAAAAAACCTCTTGATGATCGATGCTGTACACTCGATGATTTAGAAATTTAGAATGATATTGGAGCACCTCTTTGGAAACAGTAGATTAACTCTTGCGGCGTAGTGAAAAATTAATAACTATATCGAACGATTTTATCCGGCACTCCCGATATTTCTACACACTCGATTTTCGACAAATTAAAAACAGCGAGAAGAACGTGAAAGTATTATTTTAATAAATCACATATAATAGTCAATAATCCCGATATATTAATACACACAATCCATAAGATTCACTCTTATAACGCGTCCAAATCACGGAAACACGAAAGTATCTCGATTACGTGCTAACAACACGACGACACGACGACAACTGAGGTGCAAGTCGCGAGTGTTTATAAACTTATGATTGTGAAGGTTATGAACGCGACGCGCGCCAAATACCTTGTTACATTTTTTCCTCGCTATAAAATGTTTTTCTCCTTGTTATAAAATACGTAGCAACTTCGTATACAACAACGCGCAATACATGTGATAAGGTATCAAGTAACAGTTCGAGCTTTTCGAATATTAGTAACTCGATATCACGATATTAATTTCTGCACATGCCGAGTAAAATACGCGGGAGAGAGAGAGAGAGAGAGAGGGAGAGGGAGAGAGAGAGAGAGAGAGAGAGAGAGAGAGAGAGAGAGAGAGAGAGAGAGAGAGAGAGAGAGAGAGAGAGAGAGAGGGGGAGGACGCGATAATAGTGGTGAAATTACTTGTTGTTAGATGTCTCGGTATTCACAGAATTCGATGTAATACTTCCGATGCTTTCAGTTAGATATTACACCTCGACGCTATTTAATCGACTTGGTACGATTTACGCGCATTTAATCCGGCAATCTTGATATTACGCACAATACGAATCACTTTCACGGCGCGAGGGAACGTCTTCACTTGACGATAACGCGACGACTAATGACGATAACGGCAACTTCACGGTTTGAATTTGCAAATGGCATTCGACAAAGCACCGCTACGAATTTTCGATTAATAATGCGTCCTCTATATGCATTGGAATCACGTTAATTAACCCGATACGGCGTTTGTTTGACGCTCGATTCAGTGCTCTATTAATTAATTCGCGGCTACGGACCTACCTTAATCGGCAAAAATCGCGCCAATTGCAGGGCGATTAGCTCATTGTTAGATACAAAGATGGCGCTGCGTTTATTGAATATCGATTCACCTTCGCTTTCGTATTTTTTTTCCCCTAACAATGCGCGGCACATTCGAAATTCCTTCAAAAAGATATATTTTTGTTTGTCACATGGCATGCGAAATGTTATATTAACATTTATATTTGTGTTTCTTTTAGAATGCACTCCTAACTTGACGTTACAAATGTTTCGAAGCGCTTAATTGACCAATCAAGAGAGAACAAACAATTTCCTTGCGTTTGCTTGATTAATCAAGCAAACGCTTCGAAATATTTGTGCATGCCAAGTAGGGTACTATTGTTCCTATAACATATATATCGTCATTTCGTGATTTCGTGCGCCACTCTGTGATTTGCAATTAATAATTTATATTTTCTAAAACAAGGAATTTTTAAAGAATGATAGGAATATTACTTTGATTCGTCGGAAAAGTAGAATAAAAAGTGTTAAGGAAACATACGTAATATTATATATTCATTTAAATGTACATGTTAATATTTTAATCATTTAAGAGATATAAATTTGATATGTAATAATTAACAAAATCGATTAACACGTGCAACACGTAATTTATAACACGTGACAACGTGGCGTAATAATTATAGCAAAGTTTACTTACCGTAAAATCAAATATTCCAACAATCGATGAGCAATCTGATATTCTCATGTTCGATTAAATAGCGACACTAATTAATATTTTACATGATACTTTATCCGATGTTACACCATATATTACGATGCTACGATACACGTATACGATCCTCTATCATCGATCAAATTTTTCGAGAAACATAAAGATGCCTTTTCATGACAAATTAATAAAGATAACTTCTTGCGATAACTTTCCGTCTACAATTAGATCATAACTGATTATTTTGCAAGTGAGAGGCACATCTAGAGTATAAAGAATTCATGCCATAAGAATTTTAACCGCGCGTATCTGTTGAAAATTCGAAAATATTAATCATCTTACGGTTCACGCAATTTTTATAGATCAAAAGTGGATTACATCTACGGAATTGAATCTATGAAAAAAGCGTATCGAATGATATTTGTATCGGATTAATTAATGCAACTCCAATTCCACGGGATATTCCAGCAAAATATCGGATCAAATACTCATGTAACTTCAAACCGCGGGAAGTTGCCGCTTGTCATTAATCGTCGCGTCGTCGTCGAGTGAGAGTGTTTTGGCACGTTTCGTGGATTTTCGTCGTAGAAAAATAAACTCTGCATACGTATTATTATCGAAAATGCCGACTTAAATCGACTTAAACGTCATGTTGTTATCGTGAAAGGTTAAATTAATGCAATCAAGAACCGGGAGTGTTTGATTTTCGTGATAAATGTCGAAACCGGCGACAAGTACATTTTGCATACATTTTCATCGTGATTTTACTCGGCAAATATCGGTAATACGCATGAATTAATGTCGAAAATATCGAATTACATATCATATGCGTATAATTACGCCTATAAATGTGCGGTTGGTATAAAATCGTGATTATACGAAGTATTTTGTAGCCTATAATAACGCGCGAACACAGTTGTCAACGTTCTTAACCTTGATATCGATGTTTACGCGACTTGTCGAGCACACGATAAGTTTTTTATTGTTAGTTGTCGTGTACTTTTAACGAATGTACTTGATATCTCTGCATTTTTGTAATTTTTAATGTCGAATTAATATATCGGGAGTGTTAAAAATAAAAACACGTGAATATACGAATATTTCAGAAGCTTTGAATGCGATTGAAATACGTGATTGTGTAATTAATCGCGGCATTCTTTTTTTACTTAAGCCATTATAAATCCATCGAAACGTATCGCGAGTGTTAATCTGGTGCTTCCGAGGATTACCGTTTTTTTCCAAATCATCGAATAAATCATCGGGAGATCTTCGCGTCGTATTAATTAAGGTTAGTATTATATTAAGATAATTGGTTATATACAAAATGTGCGAATATTCGTGCAATTTCACGCGAGATTTAATATTGATATGTCGTGACATGTTTTTTTATGCAAAATATAATATATTATTAAAAAAATATATAGATATCATAATTCAGTGGTAATGTTTTGATTATTTGTGTGAAATTTCATTTACAATGTTTGTCTGTTTAAAAATAACTGCAGTAAAAAAACATTTATTCATATTGTACATGCAAAATTAATTCAACCAGTCATCTGTTTAAAGCGGAACTGTATGTACGTAATTTCATTCTCTTACGCTCTAAGAATCTTTATCATTTATTTTTATTATTTGAATTGATATTCGTTTTATTTATTTTTATTAAAGTTAGCTTTATTTCGTTCTCTTTTTTCAGTTTTATTATTATTATTATTTCGCTAACGCGTACATATTCTTTAACGGAATCTCTCAAACAGAAATGCCGACGCGCGTCTTCCTTCGACGTTGCTTTCACGAGCGTTTCTCTTATCAGAGAAACGCTAGGCGACACAATAAGACGGAAATCTGCTGGAAGGAAGACGCTATGGATGGAAGGCAAGAGGAGAGTTTATCTCAGAAATAAAAGTACGAATAAATAAAACGGAGAACGAATGCACGAATGTTCGTACATTAGCCTCCGCGAGAATGCATCCAAGGATGCCATACTCTTGGTTGCGTCCTTCGATCAAGCGTGTGCAGAGAGATCTGTGGATAAAGACGTGGAGCATAGAGATGCAGAAGGTGTATGGATATACTTTAGTCACATCGATATTTTTCCCTTGCGATGCTTTGCGATACTCCAATGTTTTTCATTATCTACTGAAAATTTTATTTTTCGAATATTTTCAAAGCTCTAATTCAAAACGCATGTAATTTTTAATTATTAAAATTTAAAATACGTAGTTTGCAATCATAATCGAATTTTCATAGTTTGATATAGTCAGGAAAATATTATAATAAAAAATTTCATTTGTTATTAGTGGAAAGAAGATAAAAGAGGGATTTTTCCGTGAAAAATAAGAAAAATACAAAGTACGAAATTTTATTATTACAACCAAACTATTTCCATCATATGTACGAAATATTTTACGTATTATATGTAGAATGTCTAATGTTTTGCGATATTTAAAAAGAAAAAGATTTTAAAATGATTAAAAAATCAATGTTTAATATGATACGTATATATTAGATATCTATGCACTTTCTATCTAAATATTATATATACATACCAGATTTATTATAATATATAATATATACATACTTATACCTATTATAGCATACACATATTGGATTATTAAGGCTAAAACTGTTATTTTCTTTTTGATTAACAATAACTGATATCGTATGTTGCTAACAAATAAATATCTACTTCTTTTCGTGAATTGGGTACTCTAGTCGAGTATTTTTGTTTTGGTCACAGAGTCTCTCAATACGTGCAAAGCCGATAGTAACAACGTTGCTATTTTATTTAAGGGAGGGAAGATGAAATATTTAAATATTTGGCTCGAAACAAAGCGATACCGTCCATTTTCGATTTATGAACTTACGTGAGCAGCAATCGACTGTCCATTTTGAAAGATTTAAGATTTACGTAGTTACAAATGCATGCACTCTTTTGTGTTAACGCGAGTGCGCATACACTCAAAATAAATACAAACTAACATAAGGTATAAAATTGTACTAACATAGTGTTTTAAATTTAACAGACAAGCTATCAGCATATTTTAGAAATAAAAAAAGTATTCTATATAATCACAGCTGTGCAAATATGCTTTATATTAAAAAGCTAAAACTGTAACAAACAAAGAAAGAGGAAAATAATTTTACTTAAATTTTTATTTTAAAATATCAATTGTTCTTGTCAGTGCTCTTGTTCATTTACCGAGTACCATTTGCAAATTAAACGACTCGCCAATTAATTATTTTTCTTTCTTTTTTGCGAAATATCAAGATTTAATCAAATAAAAACAGTCCGATATCCTGCACGAGATATCTTTGATTTTCTTATTTTTCGTGATTTTCGCTTTTTGCTCCGATTTCTGGCTTATCCCCGCGTCAGACTGTGTGTTTCAGGAATAGAAAATGGAAACGGAACCAGTTTTGTGTCGAGACAAATTAAATTTCAGCGAGCCGACACACGCGTAGACGTGTGCGAGCGCGAGCGAGCAAACTCGATCGCGCGCGAACGAGACATGAAACACGCACGCACGTATTCACGCATGCACGCATTCGCGTATCCGCATCATCCCGGATGCACCGGTGTGCATTATTCGCGACGTGTTAGGGGATTTCGTAATTCTCGCGAGAGAAAACGAGAGGGAGAAAGAGAAGACGGAGAGAATCCGAGGAGGCTCTGAGAGACGAAGGCGCGAAGGTTTTTACGTTGTTCTAAAAATCTCCGAGCATTCGTATGACTGCAACCCAAAGCCACGTTACGACGCGTACTGATGCAGTATCATATTGTCGCGTATATTGATAAATAGGAAGTCAATATTCTTATAACAAAAATGTGATACACATATATATATGTACATTTGTGTGTGTGTTTGTGTATGTAACGTTTAGAAATTAATGAATTTAATAATCTTATTTTCATAAAAATAGATCAAGACACAAGATACACAAATTGAAAATATGTAATCATATTTATGTCTTAATTATGCGCACGCGCAATGATATATATATTGTAATATATATAATTAAAATTCTATCAAAATAAAATCCACTAAAATTAAACGAAGAGTTAAATTTTATTACGTAATTTTACTGCATGATTTTTTCACAGTAAAAATTTTTTGGAAGATAAAATTATCTACCACATTTTTCAACACCAATATATATATATATATATATGTGTGTATCGAAAAATGCGATAGATGAGTTTGTTCCCCAAGAAATTTTTATCATGAAAATATCACAGATAAAATTACGCAATAAAATTTATTTCTTCGTTCAATTAAAAATTTTATTTTGACAAGATTTTAATTTTATTTGATTAAACTTGATATGCACATATAATACACACATTTTATACAACAGAAATATATTCTACATGTTACAATAACACGTTATGACATGAGGTACTCTGGCACGTGTTCCGGGTATATTTGAGAACCATGTAACAGGGGAAATGTTACTGGCATCTGCAAACTATTCTTCACAATGGGCAATAAAGGCTCACAATGATCTTCTCAGAGCGCGAATAAATCGTGAAACGGACATAAACTGCAGTTTACAGTGAGAGCAAAAGAATTAACAACTAAGCTTCCAATCAAAATCCTACTAACGTAAAAACCGCTTAAAATTAATCCAAGAATTATATAGCATGCTCGATCATATAATGCTGATCGATATGAGGACAATCATTGATTTTATCAGAATAAGTTATCATCAAAAATAAATTTTAATAACACTTTTTATATGCATATTTTTTTTGGATTCTTATTCTCTTTTTACTAATAATCATTAAAACTTCTAGTAATGTTAATGTTTAGGATTACACATTCAAGAGTTCGCATTTCGCAATATCCCCAATAAATAACGTAGTTGTAAGCAGGGATAACTGAACAACAATGATATACGACAGTTAAACATACAATTGTCTGTAAATAAATACTGTTATCGATTAACCCAGCAGCCATTTTGATTGTTTAACATACTTGTGCGGTATCATCAATCATCGAAAATTCATGATAGAATTCGACAAGACGCGATATTTATATATGTGATGTAATTGACAACGGTATTATCAAATTTCATCGTATTCATTAATTTTTCTGAATATATTGTGTGATTAGATAAAACTATTTTGCCTTTTAATCTGCTTAAAAATTTAATTTTTAGCTCTCAAAGAAAAACAGGAATAACGCCAGTTAGATATGCGAGCCGCGCATTAATTAACAAAAATATAAATTCCCTCTGCGTTCGGCGAGTTATTAAATTTCACTGTAAATTTAAAGTATTTCGCTTCTCGGAAAATAAACGCGGCCAAAAATGAAGTTTTTTTTTTTACGAGATAATAATGAAAAAACGATAAGGGTGGAAACTGTTCCGCAAAATCGCGGACTTTTTATGCAATATTTTAATTGTCGCGATATTTTAAATATTTGGATAGTTTATTGATCGGGCAATTGATAACGGCATTTTATTCACAGAATATATTTCGTTTAAAAAATTATTCAATTACGATTTTATTTCTGGTGAGAGAAATTTTATAAAATTCTTGATAAATTGTGAATGATACATTTTTTTTTATAAGAAATCAATATAAATGATTTGGAACAAATCATATATATATATATATATATATATATATACATACACATTACTAATTACGTACGAATATATACAATATTCTTATATTTAAATTATATATTCTTAAATTATATATTAAATTATATATTCTTAAATTATATATTCTTATATTTAAAAAATCTGAGAACATTAATAGCGAGAAGAGATTAGATAAAAAATATACAAAGACAAAGTAGATAAAAGGTAGGGACAAATGGGCAAAGTAATATACTATTAAAAAATAAAAAATAAAATAAAAAAGAAAAAAAAAAGAAAAAAGAAACAGATCGAAATGAAAAATAGAATAACTGTGAATCGTAATTAAACTTAAAAATTTAAAAGGAGAAAATTTTTTCATTATATCTTTCGCGGAAAAAGGAGGAAAATAGAGACAGAGACAGAAAGAGAGAGAGAGAAGAGGGTATTTAAATAATGTAATAAAAATCCAATGATCGGCTTCTCACACGGTGTTGTATTACTTTCACGGTGTTCGTTAAGCGCGTCGCGACGTAAGCGGCGCGCGTAAAGCGCGTCGTTTGCATAAGTCGGCATCGCTTTTCCGCTCAACACAGTTTCATGCAACAACGAGCAATGCGCCGCGCCGCGTCGCGACGCGGTGCAGCGCACCGCACCGCACCGCACCGCACCGCACCGCGCGCGCGACGTCGTCTCGCGCGGAAAAAAAAAAGAGGAGCGCATTCCCACGTGAAATTGCATCGTACGCGCCGTGTACGCGGCCGGGTTTATTAGCGTCGCATTATTTATTGTCCGCGTCGCGACGCCCTAGTTGCGATAATCGAGCCGGAGCTCTGCCGCGCTCGCTTTACCGCGTTCGAAATTTTCCTGAAAAATTTCGAAATTATCGCGCGTTAAGATAATTACGTGCAGTACGTCGTACATCGGTAATGGATATTCTTTCTCGGACAAAAAGCATTAGCGGTAGTCGGGAGAGTACGTAGGAATTTTATAGATTAATTGTTGCAAAATTATCTGATATTAAAAGGTAAGGGGAAAAAAGGGAATTCTCGAATTAAATTTTAAATCCATGTGGAAAAAATAAATGCAATTTTATGTGTAATAAATATCTGCATTAAGCGGATTAATTATAATTTTCTTCTTTGTTTATATCGGAATATATTGGGTCGATAGAGATATTGAAATTAACTGCAATTAACAAAATTGATAACATTTGAAACTGACATCCATATTATGCAATTGCCACTCAAATGTCCTTTAATTCTATCTCTCTCTATTTCTCGCTCCCGCTAAAAAACTCTCAGAGGACACCTTAGGTATTCCCTCACTTACGCATTGCAGAGTCATTTCTCGAAGTACTCGAGAGCTCCCGAATGATATCTATCTTGGGATTAAAACAATGGACAAACGTATCGTTTATATTCGATTCGCTTGTCAAAATTATGAAATTAAAATTATGAACGTAGTTTTCTGTTTCTTAAAGAAAATTGTAAGTTTTTTAACAAAATTTATTCTTATACTTTCTGCTAATAAATAATTTTAAAAATAGCTCGTCTTCGCATATCACTTGGCATAAAATAAATAAATAGATAATACTTTGTAATCTATAATTATAAAAAATACGTGATCTTTGTTACTGCAAATAAACAACTTCAACATAATATAGCAGTCTCTCGGTTTGGTAGATATAGATGCTGTACTTGTGGCTAACCCATCATTCGTGACTGAGGGAACCCTCAACTCAAGGTCCCTCAATGTTTTATGACCGATCTACCACTTATGATTCAGTATGGGACTTAATTACACATCTATCAAAATATAACAGAATAGCGTGACTTGTACAGATGTAAATTATGGTACAATATATGAAGAAATAATTTCTTGTAGAAGAAATGTAGTTTAAAAAAACAGAACTTTTTGTTCGTCACGTAATTTGCAAGAAAAATAGTTTTGAATATGAACATAGTCTGTGTGTACTTGCGTTATGTATTTGTCAAACAATTTTATTGGCTTTTTTATGCATAGTTTTTTATAAAATGTTTGTCTATCCTTTATTAAATATTTTTGCAAAACAATAACTTACAAATTTTTTTATTTTCTAACTCTTACAAATTTTTAATTAGTAAAATTTATGAAAAAGAATAGACAAAAAATTTCTTTTTTACATTAAAATATAATATTCATCAAAGATAAAATTATATATGTAATTATTTGTAATTATTATTGCTGATATTAATTTCAAAGTTAACTATATTTCTATAGTAAAACATTTTTATAAATGCAATATATAGAGGAAATTCATAAAAATATCAAAACTACTGTTAACTCAATTTACTAAAAAATATGACTGAAGTCTCTTTCAAAACAAACGATTCAATTGTTTATACAAATCATGTAGACGACACAATACGAATATAACACGATGGATATTAACTGCATCCGGTGCCGAAAAAACAAGCAACTTTTGTTGCTGGCGGCGCTATTGATATTTTGTATATCGTACATGTTGCTCGTAAGGGATCTCCTTCGAAAAATACAACGAAGAATGATTAATTCACAATAAAAAAAATTAAACAGTAATATCCTTTATTTGATAATATTTTAATAACAGAAATCTTATATGCATTTATATATATATATATATATATATATATATATATATAAAGAAAAACAAAAAATTACATTTTTTATTGAAAAAATAGATTTTTTTAGTATAAAAGTACACAATTTATAGATATATATTTGTTACGTATAAAAATATGTATATATCCATATAATAATTTCAGATAAAATATATTAAAAATGTAAAATTTAAAAAAATATATAAAATATATATTAAAATATATAAAACAACTGCTACAGTTAATACAACATATTTTAATACAGCAATCATTACCGTAAAATATGATTTGTTTTTAGAAAAAAAACTACATATAATAAAAATTGGATAATAAAATTAATTCATTTATATGTATATAAAACTGCATATAATACAATTAATTTATTTATATATAATTATGTAAAATAGTAACTAAATAATTAAATAATACAATTAATTAAAAATTACTTCATGAACACTATGAAATAATATAGATTATTACACACAATTTTATAAAAGAAAATTTCTTTTCCATCAAGCAATTGTCTGTAACTAGATAAAGCGCGAATCCTATATTTTTATATCTGCAACTCACAGTTTCATATACATACATACATACATTATATATATATATATATATATATATATATATCGATGAAGAATTGAAAAATCCACTGTTCGTCGCCGACCGCACGTACATCTCGGTTTTCATCATTTACGTGATCGCGACGTTCCTTTATGGCTCCATGAACAAGCGTGCATTGTACCATGATGGAGTATCGGATTTGTGTCTTACGTCGAGTAATCGCTGCGCGTATATAACCGCATAATGCGCCGCCACTATGCCGTACTTTGTTCGTGCGTATGTTTACGACATAAATATTTCAGCTGTCGTTTTGCCTCTAAGTCTACTTATTGGCAGTATCGGAAAGTAATATCGTTTCTAACTTCAACTGTTATTTATCGAGCACTTAAACCTTCACAAAAATTAAATGAATAAGAAAATTTTGGATAAATTTGATGTTATATCAATTGTTACTAATGATAACTTATGATGTCTTTTATACTTTCGCGTTACAATAAATTTGTTCTAAAACCACAGATCAAAACACTTAAAGTGATATTTGTTCGAAAATATAAAGAAATCAATGGTTAAATTATAAATAATGAAGGAACTTTAGACGAATCGAATCTCAAATGAAAAGTGAAGTAAAAATCTTACATTTAATATAATAATCAATAACTCTTCGTCTTAGCTTCTCTTTCACAAGACTTTTGATCCATTTAGTTACTGAAATATAAGAATATAAGATAAGAAATCTTCGTATTGAAAGAGGAAATAAAAGATAAAATTGTCAATATTGATTAAAGGAAAAGAAGACATAGTAGAACACTCGTATATATTTGAATAATCAATTTCAATATTCTACACTAGAATAAAATTTTTAACATTTCCCGTGTCCTTTGAGAATTCAGATGTCATTTTTAATAAGAAACGCTGGGGAAAGCCCGCGTTTCTTTACCGCGACTGGCGATCTACATTAAAATCCTACTCGAATTTGTTTCGATATAAACGTTGCTCCTTTTCTCCTCCTCTATTCCCGGACTAATAATTCTTGACCGATAATTTCTCCAAATTTCCGACAAAATTACGACTTCCTTCGGTAACTGACTCGGCCCTTCGCTCCCACTGGGGTACCTTCATTAACTTCTTCGGGGTAATCCATAGATTACGGACGCGCCTTATCCAGGTGAAACGTATGGACTGTTCGCGTGCGCCAGCACCTGAAGGGTGGAGGGTTGAAGTTGTCGGAGGGCGGATAGGTGGGACGTCTCGGTATCGGAGGGTGGATCTATAGATCGTGTGGCGGCTGTCCCCCATGAATCACGGGGGCTATCTGCTGGAATACCAGCTGTATTTACAACAGCACGCCAACGGCGACCGCTCGGCCGCCTATATCTTTCTAATCAACTGTTTGTCTAATGTCTATGTAAATACGGTATGTTAATTATCTCGATGCGATGCTAACGTGCCGCATGGCTATTAATCTCGTCCTGTACGCGTTTCTTCCTCGCCGTTGTTGCACTTCCTGTCGATGTGGACGTTCCAATTTCATGGTCGAAGCAATAAACAAAATCCGATGGTTCAATGGAAATGGAATTTTATTGCTTTTCGTTAAAAGCACATTGCGATAAATGGAATTATCATTCATATCATATTATTCAATATCTTAAAATTTTAGATTTAGTACATAACATTGATTATATTCTGTGAAGTTTTATTGATTTATTTATTTATTGTATTATTTGTTTGTTTTATTTATATCGATACTATTTATTGGTAAATACATTATCTCGTTATATATTTTAAATAAATGTGACGTCGTTTATCAATAGTCGAATATTTTAAATAATTATTTTGAACGACATAAAAAATACACATGATTGATTTTTTTCGCTAAATACATACGATTGATTTTTTTCGCTAAATTCCACGTTTTGGCAATTAATAATTTTACTATTATACACAAATCAATGTTGACTTATACGACTCTTCATTCGTTACTTAATTATCTGAAAATGTTTGATAATACTAGCGATAATATCGATAAGTACTCCAATTTCATGGTACTACTATCATATGATTATCATTTGGGCATTAGTGCTAAATCAGTATCAGTATCAGTCTAATTGTGATACCAAGTGACGTATATTTCGTTACATACTCGATTCCACTGAATGCGACGGAATTTAACAATTGAATCCCATTAGAATCAACGACATGAATTGATCCGCTAGTAATTACAACTTTGTAATTATATTATGATTGCGCTTTGATCATATCGTGATTGCATTTTAGTTATATTATGATAGTGTTATAATTATATTATAATATTTAAATGATATCATGATATAGTTGCGTAAGCATATTAGAAATGCATTTCGTAGAAAGCGAGAATTATATCATAATTATATCTTTGTGGAAGAAATTAAGTAATAAATATCCAGGAAATTGTAATACAATTGCACGATTAGAAAATTTAATCGTTAATCAAATCATTCTGATTTTCTACGTATATTTGTTGATTAATATGAAACATACTGTAATAATTTAATCAATCAACATAATAATTCGTTAATAAATATATTAATTGACGTGCATATATATATTTGTCATTCTACTAATAATTATCCAAATATTAACTAATGACACCATTTGGTAATTTGAGTAAAGACAGTGAGTCCCGGTCGACGGTATTTCTCGGAGCGGAAAAACTTCGTCCGCAATATCGAAAATGAGTAATATCCAGGATTAATTACTGCTCAAAGTTTGAACGTGAGTCTCTTTACTGCATATTAGAAGAGGGGTTAGTGAAAAGGGAGAGGGGGGACAGAAAGGGTGAAAGGTGGCACGAACTGGTACGGTCTGAGTGCTTCTTTTTCGAGGATGGAATGTGGTATTAGCGCTGTTTCGCTAAGGCACCCTTCAATTTAACCCTCCTCCGTTTAAAGCGCAAAAGATGGTAGCAGAGAAGAACGAATTTTACGCGGGCGACTATGGCAAAGCGAAAGTACGGACTGATGCAAAACATGGCGGGGAAAAATTGTCGCAAAACGTAAACAAACTTGTTGTTGTTGTTGTTCCGATACTGTTACATTATGCGTCTCGTTAAATTAAGAGGGAAGGAGGGAAAAAACGTTGCAGGAAGAAATCATTTCCCATTACTTTATCAAACGGTATATTATTATGTTTAATTTTTATTAAAACCTGAGTTTCTCCTCTTGTGAAACATTTTATTCACTTTAAAATGTTTATTATTGCAAACTCAAAATTCACAAATGAATTATTTAAAGACACATTTTTCTCTTAATAAAATATTGAAGAATAAACTCAATCATTTAAAGACAAATTCTTTTTTTAATAAAATGTTGAAGAATAAAATAAATTATATAAATTTTTTTTATTGCGTGTAATTACTTTTTTAAGTAATATTCAAGTAAAAAGTGTTTTAAGAATTCAAAAAATTTTTGAGATTTTTAAAGAAATACAATGAATTAAATCGTGTGATTTAAATTATAATTTAAAAAAGATTTTAAAATTTCAAAATTAGTCAAGAGATATAAAGAAAGATTTAAAAATTCTAGGAATCTAATGAATTCTATGAATATGATAAATTCCGAAAATCTAACAACTTACGAAGATATATCTAAAAGATTCCAAGAGTCTCTCTTCACACCGAGTACTTCAAACTCAGATGTCTATTAAGTACTGAAGTGTCTAACACTTCAATTTCAGCGAGCTTATGGCTTATAAAAGCTTGTTCATCAGGATGAGATAATCAGTTTAATTACATATATAATGTTCCATGTTTCTTTTTATCTTCAGATTCTTTAATGAATTTGTTTTCTTAATAAAACTACGGAAGGATTAATAAATTTTAGATTATAAACGATCGCGAACAAAAAGTTCTGTAAATTTCTCTCTTTCACAACTTATTTTTCTTTTGCTATCATCTACAAATTCTTTGGTCAGTTTAAAATCAAATTTGTTATTCATTTTTTAATTTGGATAAGCTTTTTCTTACGAGTTTTTAATATTAAATATCTCGAACATTTTTATAATTAACTTTTAAATTAGGATTTTATATACTAACCTTTTCTATTGCATCGTGTTGCCTGCGGACAACAAAACGAATAAATACAATTAAACGTGCTTTATACAATGGTATCTGACATTTCAGACATTCTTTCCATGATACAAACGTAGTATTCCTACGGAAAACATATGTATTTTACATTAAATAAAAATTTGCTGATATTCGTGATGATGTTTTCCATTCTCGGCAAATCATATTGAAAGAGAATAAAAATTAAATATTAAACAAAGAAGACTTTGTTATTACTTTATTAATATTTTTAAATTTTAACTGCTAGAAATTTAAATTTTACGCACACATACACACATATTGTTTATAATTTAAGAATTTATAATGCTCGTACATTTTTTGCGATTAATTTAAATCTTAATATTATATCTTTATTATTTTTACAACGAGAAATCAAATTTAATTTGTATAGCAATTAACTTTACAGCTATAATCTCGCATTCCTATTAATTAGTAAGAAATTTATACAAAGAAATTGATGCAACCCTACGCTATTATCTTCTCTCTTTAGAAAAATATTTATAATAAATCATAAACAATTAATAGTAAACAACAAAGTAATGATTAATTAATTACGCAAAAAAATATTACAAATAGATTTCAAAAATATTGAAGTTTTATATATAATATATGTGCAGTAATAGGAAATATTATAATTATATAAAAATAAAGTTGTGTATGTGAAATGTGTGTGTGTGTGTGTGTGTGTGTGTGTGTGTGTGTGTGTGTGTGTATGCATATGTATATAAGCAATTAGCAATATCAAATTATTTCCTTGAATTAACTGTTACTAAAATATTATAATATCCGAATTAATTGTCATATTTACTGTAATATCTGAATTAATTGTTATCATAAGTTTCAAACTTATTATTTGCAAAGTAAATGTGTTAAATAACGAAAATATTTAAACGCTTATATCGCTATAAAAATAATTAATGCAATTAATTGTTTTCTCGACTTTAAGTGGTTCCCAAATTATTTGTTGCGGTTATGTATTAATTTATACCATAGAGAACTTAATTTGAAAATATCAAAAAGTATAAAAGTGCCAGTTTGCCATATGCAAAGTATATTAAACCAATATGCTAAAACAATTAATTGCCTTTTTGATTTTATGTAATATTAAAATGTTTTTCGCGAATGAAAATAATTTAAATAATAAAATTAAATTAACATCTCCATTTCAAATTTCAATTTTTGATAATAGAAACAATAAATTCCAAAGAACAATAAATTGGCATTTAATTGTACTGCACATCTCTGAACTGGATTTTTTATGATAAAGATAAGTTAAAAAAGTTAATATTTTTTATTCTTACAAGTTATATTTTGTTTATTGGAAAAATTGCGAACACAAAAATATTCACATTGAATACAAACACAATGAATCAAAACACATTGAAGATTCTTAATATATTTGTGCACAAAATAAATTAATGAGTTTACGTTTTAAATTAACACTAACATTAACACATTATTTAAATTAACACATTGATTGAAATGAAAATAATTATTAAACGCAATCGATTGAAAAGTAATTTGGTCTCGATGTTACATAGTAATTTTTAATGCAATTATCATGAAATAATATAAAATTAGAAATCATTACTAACAAAAGATTAATTTTCCACATTACGTTAAACAATACATCCTATAGAAGCGGTATAATACATATATAATGAATATATACATGTATACATAGGAGTTATACATATTGGGAAATGTATGCATGTGTATGCAAAATCATACATACGGCTTTGTAATACCAAATTGTATACACATGGCAACCAATGCGTTAATTAAATTAAATTAAAATTAATCCTAGTCGTTATATAAGCATAAAGATTAAGAATTCGCGATTTTCAACGTAGTTCGATAAATTTTACACTTTTTTAAAATGGGTAGAACAATGGATATAATAATTTCACGCGTTCAATTCTTTGTCTTGAGATATTATTTTTCGCGACGCCGACGTCATCGCCGCACAAAACGGTGGTGTAGTGCGTGCGAACTCTCGTGGAGCACGCGAGGCGCGTAAGCAGTTTTTCGAAATGCATTCGTACTTTGCCGGCAGCGGCAAAACGCTGAGCGAAGATACGTCCGCGCTTTATTATTCGTGCTCCGGAACTAAATTCGCGAAACGAGGATTTACTACGCCATTTCGTCGCGCGCGGAAACGCCATATAAAAAGTTAGACGCCGAAATACGCGCCGGCGAAATTTTCCGCGCGCGATACGTTGAGCGTCACGATCCTCATCCTTTTCCATGTAAATCGCAAAAAGCGCTAATGATCATTGTAATGGAAATTCTTGTACACCATGCAACTGTATTACAGCATCAAAATTAAATAATTTTTCATCATTGATCTGATAATTGATATAGCAAAAAATTTATTTTTGTTTCCAATTTTTGAAAACATAATAGATGACTCGTCAAAATTTTACTTTTAATGATATGTAAATTATATTTAATTTTTTTAGTACGAAATAGTATTCTAGAATTTTTTTTTATATTTTTGTTATAAATAATATATAATATAGAATATTTTGTGATGTAAATTATTATATCAATGATTTTCAAATAATTGAACTGAATAACTGAATAACTGAACTAACTGAAAAACAAAATTCATGCAGTTAAAAATTAAATATTTTTCATAACTTTTCGAAAATATTATATTTTAATGCAGACAATTTTATTTCGGACAAATGCAAGAAATTTAAAAAGACGGAAAGAGATATTTAAAAATTAGAAATATTCCCAGTTTCATATTCCGTATATTCATATCCCGTTATATGCTAACATCCATTTTTCCCATGTTAATCTGATTCTTCCTAAGTATGGAATTTATATTACGACTTGTTTCTGTAAGTCATATCCGACTTTAAAATCATAACTTCGTATAACCAATGTTATATGAATTTCTCAATTTTCTGTAAATTTAGTATGGCATAAAATTTGTAAACACTTCATAAAAATTGAAGCACGTTAAGATTTTCTTAAAAAATATATTTTCGTATAAAATAAATATAATTATTTTAAAGAAAGTGTTATTCAGTAAAAAATTATATCACTTTATAATATAATACGTAATAATCGATTATTACCTAAAAAGATTTGTTAAGAATTGTTTTAGAATTATTTTAAAAATTTCTTTTAAAAGTAAAATTAAATTTTACTGCATTTGTCATTTCTATATA
The DNA here is from genome assembly GCA_030586385.1 of Camponotus fellah. Taxonomy (NCBI): domain Eukaryota; kingdom Metazoa; phylum Arthropoda; class Insecta; order Hymenoptera; family Formicidae; genus Camponotus; species Camponotus fellah. The sequence continues at coordinate 2,500,326 of JAPIVC010001004.1, forward strand.
CATGCGCGAGTTACTTGTATCAAATTAAATATTAGAAATAAAAATATTTTTATTATTAAATTAATAATTAAATTAATAAAATAATAAAAAATAATAAAATAATAAAGAATTAATAATCTTTATTATTACAAGTGATAATAAGTTTGTAGAAAATTAAACAATTTTTCATCTTCTGTTTATAAATTAGGGATATATTTAAATAAATTTTATTTTTTATTATAATAATTTTTCATGATTACTATTATCATTTATTTCAATACTTTTTCTCAATTAACTTTAATGCCCTTATGTTAAGATAAAGATCACATAATCAAGAATTTATTCATTTATTCATTTCTATATTTTTATAATCCAAAAACAAAGTTATATCTTACTATCTATAAAACTGCAAATTTCTAATTAAATAGACTTCTGATTATGATATCATAAAAATAGATACAATTTTAGATGCTTCATTCGTCCTTAAATCTTTTAACAAGTAAATGCGAAAGATTGGAAATATCGTGGCAAGATTTAAGAATCAACAAATCAGAATGCTTTCAATTCGCGAATAAATCAGACAGATCCTTCGCGCGCTCGATTATCGAGAAATGCTACACCGATGATAATAAAAAAAGATGAGAAGAAAGAAACTCGAATCGAGACTTTCGGCACGCGTCGGTCAGTGACATTGTTGGCGAATGATCGACGATCGCGAGCAGATAGAGGGAACATAAGAAAGAATGGACTTTGAATTTTTTGTGTCGCTCGGCCGCTGACAAATGATGCGCGAATCTGGAATCGCGATGGTGTCGCGACGCCATGTGTCATCGGTTGAGCAACAAGGTGCGCGGGTACGCCACCCTTCCTCCCTCGAGATATACTTTATAGCGCGATTTATCATATTCGTGCTCGCAAAATCCACCGATCCCGCGATTTCGCGAGATGAAATTCACTCTGTGCACCTTCCTCCGTCTCGTCCTCTTAATGCAACAAAGAATCGAAACTCGGGCTAGTATAGCGCGAGAAATCGAAAAACGAGGAGTCCCCTAAAAGTGTTGGACTTTACTCAAATTGATAAACGATCTTTAATTCTTTTACAAACAAAAATAATAAAAAGAAAAAATCTGAAAGTTAAATAATTATAAGTTTTTATCAAAAAATTATTTGAAAGAAATTTGTTTTTAATAAAAATCTCGGAAGATAGGTCTAGAATCTCTCTTATAAACGATTGGAAATAAAAAATAATACTAAAAATTGATATATTTCAAAATCTATATATTTTTAAAAGATTTTAATTATTATTTTATCATCGAAAGTAATAATAATTAAAATAATAATTTTTAATTATTCATAATGTAATTATCTAAGCATAATTTTTGACTATTATTTGATGCTGTTGATGTTGGAGGTGGATTATTGTTTTTATGTATATTTTTATGCTGATGAAGATATATTTTAAAATGAGAAAAATATTAGAGTAACAATTGACAATTATCCAAGAATTTTTAATGAAAAGCATTATCATTTATTCCATATTTTTCCCTCACGATCTTTCCATATAATGTCACACGAAACACGATGGAGCCTTTTTTCAATCTCCGTATTCCCACAGCTCCGGTCTACGAATTACCTTTATTCTCTCTCTTTCTCTCTCTTCTCTTTAACGCTGAAGTCAGAATTTGGGTTTTGTCGTCGTCAGCCCTCAATGTGAGCCAACGTATTTGCATAGTTATCTCGAGCGCGCAGAATCTGCGAGAGAGGAAGCGAGCGAGCGTACTCTGTTTTCGCAGGACGATGATAATTTTTCCCTCGTCCCATTCACACACGCTGTATGCTACAGTGTACTCTAGCGCATCGATACGTCCCGGTCTCGTTTCATACCGCGTTTCGAGAGCGATGCGTCCGAGCTTAATCGCCGCCGGCCGCCTTTTTCCGTCCAGAGAGCGAGCCCTCTGCGCCGTCTGCCCGCGCGTTCATGGCTCGGAGATATATTATTCAGAGTTAAAAGGCCGCGTACACAGTCAAAAACGAATCCGTTGAATCAGATTTTAATACAAATCGAAATTACATTAACCGCTTCATTTCCACTTTTGAATATTAAATCGTAGAATGCAATATAGAATTATAAAAAGACACATTGCACATTATTATGTAGTGTATTAAAGCAGAAACACATATGCAAGTATAATTCCGAATACATTTTTAAATATGAATCTATGCATTTGAAATGCTTAAACATTTTACATTCTTTGCATCGATTTTTAATGATAATTTTAACGATGATGATAAAATTAAATTACATATCATGAAGATATGATAGATGGTTACAGCAGAAATGATTAATAAAATCATTAAAGCGGAAAAAGCTTAGTCACAAATTATTCATTTGAAATTTTACTCTGCTCCAATATCTATATTAATCTTTATCTTTATCTTTATCTTTATCTTTATCTTTATTAATCTTTAAAATTTGAGACATTTAAATCATATATATATATATATATATATATATATATATATATATATAGGGTGAGTTTTAATGCTTGGTCAATCTTTTATCATGTGGGAGATTACCAACTGCATAATAATGATCGGCACATAAATGTCAATTATTTGAATCGACCGTATCTAAAATCCGAATATAATGTGTACAATTAAAGCAAATTAAAAGCTGAAATTATGTAGAATAGATTTATTATTATTATTATTATTAAAGCTACATATTTATTATTATTATTACTATTATACATATTATATTCGGGCCTTCGATACGATCGATTCAAATAATTGATATTTATGTACCGATCATTTTTTTTATGCAGTCGGTAATCTCCCGCATGATAAAAAGATTGACATAACCATTAAACTCACCCTGTATATATATAAATATATATATATATATATATATACGTGTAATTTGCAGGAAGAGTTCTAAATATATTAGTTCCTCAGAATTCGAATTTGAAATATCGCTAAGATTGAATGGGATCTTGAATCTTAAAAGCGCTCGATATTCCGTTAGATCTAGATATATACGATTCCGAATTTTAGATTGTCCCAAAATTCTGGAAATCCTGAATCTTAAAGCCTGGACTTTTTTCGAAAGGCCTCATAAATTTACATCAATGGAATATTCGTGACGAATAGAAATCTAAATCCTCGATCCACGAATCCTGGATCCCAATGATAGCCAAGAATTCGATGTTGTCTAGCGAAATATCGAAACATCGTTGATCCGAAAGGAAAGAGAAGGAAGGAAACAATAGAAATCACGCATCACGTGATTTCGCAGCGGAATATCTGGCAAGCGCACAACCACTTTAAATGCAGATGCATCCTGCATGCGGATCGGAGACGTCCCCTTCCCACTTCCACCTACTCGTACAAACCCTAAACCCCGTAACCTCCGATCGTCCAAGTTTATAGTTCTCCGATGCTCTTCTTCTAAGTACCAATAACTGTCCGACTGTCTGAGGTATCGAAATGCGTTTTGCGTGTACACGTGTGCGTGCACGTATCGTGGGACGCACGCGCCATAATCAATATCTCGACATCATTTATCCATTTCCATTTCTCTTCTTTGTTATCATCATTCAATTTTCTCACTTTTTAAATTTCTTTTAAATTTTAATTTTAAAAAAATTGAATACATATATGTATTTTTTATTTCTATAATTATAATTTTCACTTTTCTTTCATTTTCAAAATTTATTATGCTTTCCTTATCTATGTAACGTTTCTATGTAAGATTCATTTTATATAATATGTACAGCACAATTTCATCGGCTTCCTTTATCTCACGAAATTTAACAATCTTTGAGTTTTCATATCCTTCTTCCCTCTTTCCTCTTTTTTCTTTAAAATTTCTAAAAAATATATTTTATCTATTTTTAATTATAGATTAGCATTCGTTCAGATCAATTTTCCAATTGATATATCTATATATACATATATACATACATACATATATATATATATATATATTTCTCGTCCTTTAAGATCTGAAATTTCAGAAAGATCTTTCCAATTTTTCATTTTCCTTCATTTTCTCATTCTCCCGTATCTTTTCGAAATTCTTTTGACCTCCTCTATTTTCCATGTCATTGATCCGCGATCTTTCATGTGTCCGATCTGCCTGCAGGAAAGTTTCCACGGGAGTTAGCAATTATTTAACTCCTTCGGAATACTCGATTGCTAGCGAACCGAGAAAGGATATCCTCCTCTCGCCAGTGTAAATGCGAGGCGAGACGTAGCCGACGTTGCACTTCTTGCACTCGGCTGCGACCGCACTAGCGAATGACAGCTTTTAAGCTTCCACCGATTTCTCCGCCTGTCGTCGTCGAAATTCGATTCCTCCTTGAACGAATTCGAATGTTCGACGTAACTCTTCATTAAAAAGACAAAATCCAGTTATCAGAAAAAAGGTAGATAGATTTTGTTGTAATAAATAAAGAAAATCATTTCAATTCCGTATCATTAAACAAAAAATTAAATGAAAAAGTGGATAATAAAGGATAGAAAGTGAAAGTAAATGGCACACAAATTAGTTTAATCATGCAAGAGTAATTGGATTCGATTACAAATCATATTATTGTATAAATTAATTATGAAATCGCAAATACATAAATGATGTTTATTTCAAGTTTAATATTAAGATGAATATTACTAGAAGAAAAATATTTATACAAAATTCATAAAATAATCTTGAAATTAATTACTAAATGTTTCAAAATCATTTCTTAAAAAAAAAGTTTTATTATATTACATCATTTTGCAATTTATCTTTAACATAAAATATTTTATATACGAGTATATGTATATATATATATATATATATATATATACATAACACAATGAATGAAAATTCTGATAGATCTTATGAATTTTTAAAAATTCCGGAAAACCTCATAAATTTTTGAAATCTTTGATCATGTAAGAATATTATTTTTAGTACCTTCAAACGAAGATCGGATACACTAATAAAGCGCATTAGTACTCTACATCACGCTTTGTTCTTTTATGGAGTGAGGTGTAAAGAATGAAGGGATAGATTGTGATGAGGGGATTTGAAGAGGTGGAAGAAAATTCGCAAGGGGTAGTGAAAAAAAAATCGAGAGAAAGAGAGCGCGGTTTATGTCTGACATGGTAATTTTTATTTCCCGGGGCAAAAAGGCGCGCTTTCATGCGGTCGGCGCTTTCATCCCGTTCTTGGATGATAAAGGAATAGAAACGGAGAACACACAGAGAGTATGAAGAGAGAAAGAGAGAAAGAAAGAAAGGCAGAGAAAGTGAAAGAGGGAGAGAAAAAAATACGAAAGGATGAAAAAACATTAAAATTATGGACTCGGTTTTCCAAGGAGCTATACACACATGAAAGTACAAACAATGGAAGCGCTCGTTCTTACGTCGGAATGCCGACTTGCGCGCTACGGTTGTGTTGATTTTATTAATATTTTATTAAAAATATTCCATTGTATTTAACACAATGAAATTATATACGATTCATAAATCCACAAGATACATATATGTACATAAAAATCAGAGTTACATGTAAAATACGAGCAGAAGCTATGGGATTATTTTTATGAATCAAATCTTTTTTTCTTAAATTTTTTTTTAGAAGCTTGAAAAGATTAAATTAAATTTAAAGGTAGTTATATATAGTTCTAAAATTTAATTAATCAAATTATAAAGCTTACCAGTTGCATATGTAATCGTGAAATGTAATACTAAATTACCGACTAAAACATGATTCATTTACCATAGAAACTTGATATAATATTTGGGAGTTTGAAGATATTTGGATGATATATATATAGATTTGTATAGTAAAAATATTTAAAGATTTAAATTTTCTTTTATAAACTCTCATTGTGTATCGGATCTCAAAGGTTACTTATTTACGTCATTAAATATTTAAGTAGATCTGTCGCGAATAGTGAAATGTCAAGAACATCTAGAGAGATTTTCAAATTCTAAAATTTATCAAAGTATCAGTAAATTATATTTATCAGTAAATATTGATATGTATAATATCGAGATCTACTCCATTTCCCTCTTGAAAATGCAAGATCGACATTTCATCGCATTGTCCTCGCTTAGATTTTTAAATCCTTAGCTCGAACATTTACATAGCAAATATATCAAACTTACTGTGATATATATTTCAATACGTAAAAAACGAAATGAATAAAAGAGCGTTCTTTGCAGCGATTTATCCTGGAATAACTTTGCGTTACACAGCTTTAGATCTTTAAATACCTGAAGCTTTGGATCCTTCGTATCTTCGCAATCTCGGACTGTCGCTAGGATCGTAAAACCGTTAAATCTTTGGGATCCTTTTGAACTCAATCGAACACTCTGGCAGTTGCGAGTATATTTTTGCGACGCATTTTGGCATGTAAACGCGAGAGCGGCGAAAGGGGCGGCTTTTGTGGCGACTCGCTCGCGGATAAATCCATGCGGCACATCTTTCACACGCAGCTTGTGAACGGAATTGTCGAATTCTCGGCTCGCGAGTGCAAAAACCGATACGTTTGGATCGAGATGATCCATTGTATCGCGCCCGGCGCGTAAATTTCATTTTACAACGGATAACGAATTTTCATTGTCGCCATTTCGCTTCCCACCCTTTCTCACCAGGTGCGTATATTATCAGCGCCCGGAATAACGCTTTTATTTGTCTAAATAATATGGATATTTTCTCGATTATTTTCGAAAATTGCGTTAAACAATTACCAGCTATAAATATATATACATTGCATTAGTTAACGTTTAATCTCTTTTAATCTTCTTTACGCGTGATACTGCATTTCGCCATATTGTTACACAGTTTTTTTATAATTTTATTTAAATTATTCAATATAGTGATCGATATCAAAACTATTCCCTTTTATCCCTTTACTTTATCCCTTTTCTAAAGATTTCTCTTCCTTTATTCAATTAATCCAAAACTAGCTTCCCTCAAAATATATCCAATGATGGAAATACTAGAATTACTAAGAATTAATAAAATAATATCTATCATATTCTTGTTTCATATCGTATTTTGTTTCAAGTTTTTTCAAATCCTTTTTTCATATTTTTGCACTCCGTGCTTCATTAACTTCAATTTATTTTGCAGCGCGCTATAAATTGCTCTATTATATAATACATTGCTCTATTTTTACTTTACTATGCTCGCCCTGCGTTCCTTCGCTTCTTTTAATTTTCCTCGCATTATTTCGCTTTACTTTACTTTCCTCATGCTTTGCTCTCCTCATCCCATTTCCCTTTAATTTATTTTGTCTTGCTCTAATTTTTGCTCTGCACCGCTATATTATACATCAGCTTATTTTGCATTGCTTCGTTTCTTTTAATCTTTCTTTATTTCGCTTCGTTTTATTTTGTCTTATATTTGGATTATGCTTCACTTTTCTCATTTTTCTTGATTCGGTTCTTGACTTTAGTTTACTTTGCTTTTTCTTGGAATGTTATGTTTCTATATTCCTTGTTCCCCTTGCTTCGTTGCGCTTTGCCTTCCCCTTGTTCTACTTTGCTCCGTCTGGCGTGAACCCGAGGCTTTAGAGAAATCCGAGCCGGATTGACGACGGCATGTAATTTACTCGGTGCGCAGGAACAGAACGGAACGTAGGCCGCCCCTCTGATTTTACGCAATGCATTTTAATCGCGAATTTAACGTTGCGGTGCTGGCGGCTCGTTTCGAAGATCAACCCCTCGAAAATCGATCCGTCTAAAGGCGCAAGAAGAGAGGCAGAAACTTATGGCGGCTTCCCGATGTGACGCCTGTCTTGCTCCCCTCGTTCTATTTCCGTGATTATCAGTGCTTTCCATAATTCGCCTGAGTTTTCCATATCTCTCATTTTTCGACTTTTCTCGCGTTTTCTTCATTTTCCGCGAATTTCTATCCGTTTCTATCCGCGACGTATTTTCTTGAAAACACTCAGAATTCTACCGAGATCGTCGTTTTACTCCAATATCTTGCGAATAGTCCGAAATCTTGCCAATTCTCAACACTTTCTTCGTTGTAAACGCGATGCTTCTGTCGAACAAACGCCACGATTTCTACCCTCTGTAATTCGAGACTTCACGAGGGAGAATCTTACTCTCCTTCCTTCTTGCGCCAACCCGTTTCCACCGCATCCTTCCTTCCCACCCTTCGTTCTGCCTGACTCCCTCGCTCGCGATCTCCATTCGCGCCTCATAATTAAAGTCTGGAGACACCGAGTATTTTCTATTAACATTCCTGGCTAACCCAGCGTGTTCAAAATGACCGCAGCTATTGCGGAATGTTGCGCCGCCGACCAGCTGCATCCGGGATGCACTTCTGCGCAGTTGGAATGTAACTGCATTTACTACTATTTAGACTATGTTATAGCATTTTGTTCTCCATGCAGAGAAATTTCTCATTCCAGTTCATATTTCTAATATTATATACAAATGTATATTATGCTATATCTCTATAGAATTCTCGAGTATTTTAAAAAGAATACGATATTCTTCGGAAGGATTATTTATTATGTAGTGCTTTCTACGTAATGCGTTTTATATCTTATTTCCATAATTCTTTTATTAATATCAAGCTATTATAATAAAATAAATAAATATTATATAATACTTTATATTATATTATATAAAGTAAATCAATCAGAATATATAATTAAATAGGAATATATATGCGTAATCAGAATATATATATTCTATATTTCAAGAAATTATAATAATTTTAATATTCTTTACATATAATAAAAGTATTACATTTTTTTATCTATTCATTAAAGCTGTCGCAAAAAGATTAACAATATTTATTATTATCCAAAATTGTAGAATAATTAGAACTTTCAAAACCATAATCATTCACGAAATGGAGGATTGAAGTTAATTCCACATTTTCACAAAATTCTATATGATTAACTAATTGCGTTGAAATATGCTTTGAAACCATCCATTGATATTCGACAGATGTGAAACTTTGTTAGCACGTTTTTAGCATGTATGAGCTTATATTGATGTATTTCCATAAAAAAACAAAGAAACGCGAAATGAATTATTCGTTTATTTCATATTTTACATTTTTATCTACATATTGATTTCGTTTGTATTTTCCCTAAAAAATTAGATTAAATAAAATTAGATTAAATAAAGTTAGATTAAATAAAATGTTTAAAATGTTTAGAGCGTTAAATATCTTAATAATTAAGGCCTAATAAGTTTTAATAATTAAGGCCTAATAAGTTTTAAATATCATCTATTTTAATAAGGCCTATTAATTTTGAAATATGGTATATCATATTTGATTGATTTTTCTATTATTTGTTTTCTTTAGAAAAATAAGAAAATTTCTCTACATACACAAGTATAAAATTAAAAAAAAGACATTTATTTTTTGTTTTAGATCTATCAAAGCTGAATATTGATTATGCCATTATTAATCTTGTTTTTAAATATCTTTTGCAATTTTTTATCTTGTTTCTGTTATTAAAAATATATCATTTTAACAGAAAAACATTTATTTGATTAAATAAAGAATTTTACAAAGGATAAAAGGTATTCTATTTTTCGATTTTTAGAATCAACAAGAAAGAGAGAGAGAGAAATATTGCAATAGTTAATTAGAAAATAATATTAAAATTTTTTTTCTTTCTCTTTCTTTCAGCTTTAATTTACTTTACAATAAAATTTTAATTCGAGATGTTGTTACCAAGATATTTTGTTAAAAATTTTGGAAATATATAAGAAATAATGTGTAATCAACATTACATATTTTTTTAAATTTACATATAAATTTTGCATAAAATCTAGTTTGTAAGAAGATTTAATAGTAATTTGTTGTCTCCGACTATTTTTTAATACAAGTGATTATTATTAATTTTCCCGAGAATTTGCTCCTGTATACGCATGTGTTAACGAAACTTTTGGTTAACATCGATTTCATGATCGATTGTTTTTCTTGGGCTTACTGAAAAACTATTTTTGCAAGTAGACATTGGCGAGTGGTTACTTTGGCGAGCAACTGCAATGTTTACGAGACCTTGGTAAACAATCGCGATTGTTTAACGATTTCTTAAGAGAACCATCCTCGTTTCGTAAACATACTACTAATAAACCGCATGAAATATTTTCTTCACCTTGACTTGATAAGTGGCCGTGCAACGTGAATTCAAAATAGTTCGATATAATCTGAAATAATTTGATATAATTTTCGATTTTGAATGAAACATTTTTCTAATTTTTTTAATTTCAGAATAAATATTTAAATCAAGAATTTTCTCTAATCATTCATTATGTGAAATACATTTTAAAAAATTAAAAAATAAAATTAAAATTAAAAAATTAATTCAAGAAATTTTAATTTCTTATAAACAAATTATATATATAATATCTATATAATATAAGATCAATTTTTTTTATATGTTACATATGTATTAATAACTTATATCTAATCAAAATATGAAATTGACTGTTAATATTAAAATTTTCTTATGTCTTGTATCTTTATCTTGGAGATTTATTGAAATTTAGAAAATTATATGCCAATATTATACCAATATAACTTTAACCAGGGTTATAAAAATTACTATTCAATCAATCTGGGGCCGAGTATCCGTTTTTTATCGGATAACTCACGTGAAGTTGATATGATCGTAACGCGATATTAATTAATAATTCGGCAGAAAGAGAGCACGTCCGCGGTGCGAGGAGGTTCTTGATTAGTATACAGGACGCGTGCTAATTTAAATATCATTTGCACGGAGCTCAAGTGCCAGCAGTCATTAGCGTGGAAAGAATTTAATTGCAATTGTTCGTAATCAGTACACGCTGCGACGCTGATTTCAAGTTAATCCTCGCGCGCGCTTTCAGTGCTCGTCCGAGCGGATAAACGAGTCCTTATTCGGGAGCGACGGCACGTCCCGATAAGCAGGAATTGATAACGAATTTTCCGACGTTTTAGAGCGACTATGGTGCCCGTCGTCTAGTCTATGAAAGCAAACGACAATGGTAATACGGGAGTTTAGCGTCAAGTTTTGTATGAGCCGCGCCGAGCCGAGATTTTGCGAGTAAAGCGCGTAAAGCTCGCGAGCAATCGTGTAGACTGATATGTTCGCAGCTGCACGATGCGAAACAGAATTAAGTTGTAAAGTTCACTCAGCAGTAATCTGACTCGTTGCTTGAAACAAGCGACAATACGATGCGGTGTATATTTGAAGATATAACAGTGGCACGTGTAATAAATGACGCGATTAAAATTCGCGAATACGTAAATCCGTTTGGATTCCGCGTATGTAAAATTTTTGGATTTGATATGTGTGCGAACAGAATATTTCGATAGTCTCTTTGTTTTTTCATATGCACGTTTCTTGAAATCGTTTGGTGTCGTAACTTTTATAGAATGGCTAAATATATCCGCGAATATATTTGAAGGTTTTCGTTATCCGGTTATTTATTTTATTACCGCGGTACTTGGATATTTATATCTGTAGATAGTTGAATATTTATGTTATTACAATGTAAAACACTATGTTCGCTCGAAACATGTGACAATACCAGGCAATGCATATTGGAGAATGTAACGTAGGGTATGTGATAAATTACACGATAAAAGTTCATAAATCTGCTTTTGGATTTTATGTGTTTGGAATGTTTGGATTGAACGTTGATTAACAAAAATATTTTTCAATATTTCCCCAATTTTCGTTTCTCACATTTTGGAACAGTTACAATCGACGAATATAAAAATTGTTTATAAAACATAGAAAAGATTTACTTACCTAAATATGAATAAGAATTGCATAATTAACTAGATTATTATAAATTATTCGTTTATAAATAATCAAATTTTTTCTAGAAATATTTTCCAAAAGTATTTTCTAAAAATATTTTCTCTTAAAAATTTACATAATTTATATACATTTATTTATTGTTAACATATTAATACAGTATCAATAATACACATAATATATATTTTATTTTGTATATATTATATATATATATTATTGTATATATTAAACATAGCAAAAAACTTTATAAAGTTATATGGTGATATAAAAAAGATCCAATTATCGTGCCATTTAACATTTAACATTTATTTTATTAAATATCCAATATTTGCAAATTCTATCTAGAACGTAAATATAATTAAATTGTCAGTACTTACCAAAAATATCGCAGTAGAGAGAAAATAATTCTGTTGGATATCAAAACAGATCCATCTAACTCTGTCTCCCGAGTCGTTGAATTGAATTCACCGACTTCTCAAAAATATCTGGTTGCAGATCGATCAACTTCAAAATCTTACTGGTCTTCAATAATTCCACTTATGTTATTTTTACTGCATTCAGGACTATTCAAACAGAATTCTTCGGAGTCATGATGGGACGGGATAACCAAAGGTCCTTTAAATGTCAAGCTCGTTCACTTTAAGATTCTCGAGGCGCGAGGCAAGATCCTAGAGCAAAGATTCGAACGAGATTCTAAAGAAACATTCGCCAGGAGTGAGAATTTGCGCTAGAGATTCTGTAAAAATGTCCTAGATAATCGACTGCTGAATCGTAAAACACGCGAAGTGCTATGTTAATACTTTATTAATCACTTTTAATCAAATTTACATTGATTGAATAATCTGTCTTCAGATTCTACAAAATAATCATGAGACGAAAATAGTTCTCTTTCCGTTACAAGACACAACACCAATGTCTCTAACGTAGATCTTTAAAAGTTCGGAAACTCTCCGACCACGTGACTAAAAATCTGCGCGATGCAAAAAGTTATTTGGCAATCTTCCTCGGAACGTTTTTTGAAACTGAAATCTTGTAAGCCCTTCGAGATTTTCGCAGATTGTTAAAAAATTTCTGATTTACAAAAATGTTCAAAGATTCTTGAGAGTTTCTCAGAGTTTTTGGTGACTCTTGACAACACTTTCCGACTGTTCTTTTTTTTACGCACCTTAAAATTACACAGGACTTCTATTCTCTCAAAAAACTTGCGACTTTTGTCACGCTTTTTACAGACTAGTTTGCCATCTCTCGTAAACTTGCTCCAAAAATGCTTTAAACTTATGTGAGATATCTCAGGTGCTCCAACTTGTTCAAAGTGTACTCAGAGCCTCGACTTTGTGTGTCTCGCAGACTTCTCCGAGAATTTCCAAAAATTCCGAGAGAGTTCTGAGAATACTTGGATCTTCTTGGAACACCCCAAGATTCTCTCAAACTTTCTCCTCGAGACCAGAGCCGGTCCCGATCAAAACCGGATCACCGCGCGCGGGACGTCTTGCGGAGATCGAGCACGTGAGTCTGTTAATCTTGATCTTGAGAGATACGATTGTTTCTCGATGTCGTTGATTTTCGCGTAGATACGCGAGAGCGGATGGCGCGAATCTACAGTACGTGGAGGTGAAGATGTCGCGACCCTAGACAGACGCAAACTGACGACGCGGCGCTCGGTACCCGCGCCGCGACGCCGCGCGCCGCGACGTCAGGTTACCCGTGCCCCCGCCGCCCGCGGCGACCTCTCTCGCGCGCGCATATTCCGGAGCGACGCGGCGCGATGCTGCGCGTGCAGTCGAGCGGAAGGTGAGACGACGCGGAAGAAGCTGCGAAGGATGCACGCAACAGTTGTTCGAGCATCCTTAAATTCGAGGACGCTCGTATGCGTACTTCGACGCGATAACTTCAATCTCGCGATAAAATTTACATTGCTACGTTAATCCCTCGCCAAAGGGATCCCTCCAAAGGGATTCCTCCAAAGGGATCCCTCCGCGATGTTTAAATGATTTCTTTTTTTTTTTTTTTTTTTGAGGAGGCGTGAGATGATATTAAATGATTAAATGTTTATTGTCTTTGGAGTTTTATAATTTTAATTTCTCTTAATTTACTTTCTATCGATTTTATTCTTCTTTGCGCGATGTTTAAATTTTTTTTTTTTTTTTTTTTTGAGGGGGGATTTAATCCCCACTAGATACTATGGGATTTTTTAGACCACGTGGTATAAGAATTATTGTCGTATCATTAATGTAACACTATGTAAAGAATAAAATTTTACGCGTGAGACGATATTAAATGATTAAATGTTTATTCTCTTTGGAGTTTTATAATTTTAATTTCTCTTAATCTACTTTAAATCTAATTTTTTTTTTGAGGGGAGATTTAATTCTCACTAGATACTATGGGATTTTTTAGACCACGTGGTATAAGAAATATTGTCGTATCATTAATGTAACACTATGTAAAGAATAACGCGTGAGGTGATATTAAATAAATAAATGATTATTCTCTTTGGAGTTTTATAATTTTAATTTCTTTCAATCTACTTTCTATCGATTTTATTCTTCCTTGCGCGATGTTTAAATCTAATTTCTTTTTTTTTTGAGAGGAGATTTAATTGTCACTAGATACTATGGGATTTTTTAGACCACGTGGTATAAGAAATATTGTCGTATCATTAATGTAACACTATGTAAAGAATAACGCGTGAGGTGATATTAAATAAATAAATGATTATTTTCTTTGGAGTTTTATAATTTTAATTTCTCTTAATCTACTTTCTATCGATTTTATTCTTCCTTGCGCGATGTTTAAATCTAATTTCTTTTTTTTTGAGGGGGGATTTAATTCTCACTAGATACTATGGGATTTTTTAGACCACGTGGTATAAGAAATATTGTCGTATCATTAATGTAACACTATGTAAAGAATAAAATTTTACGCGTGAGACGATATTAAATGATTAAATGTTTATTTTCTTTAGAGTTTTATAATTTTAATTTCTCTTAATCTACTTTCTAGTTTTTTCTTCGGGTGTTTTATTTCTTTTTTTGAGGGGGGATTTAATTCTCACTAGATACTATGGAATTTTTTAGACCACGTGGTATAAGAAATATTGTCGTATCATTAATGTAACACTATGTAAAGAATAAAATTTTACGCGTGAGATGATATTAAATGATTAAATGATTATTCTCTTTGGAATTTTGGAATTTTAATTTCTCTCAATCTACTTTCTATCGATTTTATCAAGCCAAGAGTTTTCTAAAATTTTTGACATCTTGGAGTTTTAATCAAATTAAACTTATTTAAATTTATAGAACACTTTATTTGTATTTCCATTAGCAAACTTAGCAAATAGTTTAATGTGTAAATTATACTGGTAAATAAAAATTGTTAAGTTTGAAATTACGACATTAACACAATTAAATCAAATAAAATTAAATTACTATAGAGTAGAATATTGTTTTAAATTCATCTTTGCACTCACGCACGTTAATTTGCACATTGTTATCCTTCCACATGTATTTTCAGCAATACTAAATTCCTAAACAACTTCGAGTGTGTAACTGCATTGGAGCAAATGCACGGGAATTCGGTAGTTCGCAGTGAACGAGCATTTGTTATTTTTTGTTATCCCAAAATTTTCCATCCCCCAGAGGGCAAAAATTAACAAAGTTCTACTGTATCTTGATATATAAAAATATTGTTACACGAAAATACGTTTACGTATTGTTCTACAAATTTAAATGTTTCTATGTTTGGCTATCCTTGTATTAAAAAATTTTCACAAATTTATATACAAGTATATTCCAAGCTGTAAAATATTAAAATCTAAAAAAATATGCGTCTTAAATCTGATTTCTGATATCTCTATCTCTCAAATATCTTTCTCGAATGCAAATATTTTTGAATCGAGGTGCCATAAATATCTTCAAACATCCGTTAACATTTGATTGGAACCAATTTGCTAAGTGCTACACGTACCGTGTACCACGCTAATCACATAACGTTAAATTGCAACAACAATCTGCTAATACATCTCCGCACGCGATCGTCTCGCGGAGCCGATCCTGACACGCGTATCGCGTCACGTGACTCGCGGATCACGGCAGGCGATCCAGCAAAGTTTCGTGTCCGGTCTGACAGCGGCGCGGCTTTGGACGTGCGCCTGTACGTGTAGGTGCGTGCGTGGGTGCGTACGTGTGTGTGTGTATATATATATGTGTGTGTGTGTGTGTGTGTGTGTGTGAGACGCGCGCGGTAGTTTCACATACAGCGGCGAAACGTCGACGTGAAACGAAACGCCGTGAGGCATGAGAACGGAATTCCCAACGGGAACATAAAGCCGCGGACGCCCCTTTTCCGGCAGCGTCTCGACGCCTGCCGACGCTCGCGTATACGTGCCACGTCACGTGGCCGACGCGCGAGATCCGGCCGACAACGCGATGCGACGCATCGCGACGCGCAATGCGAGAGTCCTGAGAAAATAGTGAAACGCCGCCGGACCGTGTCCAGCTAGGCTAGCATACCTCTGAATAGGGTTTCACGGAGGTTTTTTTAAATGGACTTAAAACAGTTTTAAAATGGACAATAGAGAACTGAGAGAGAGATAGAGAGGAAAATGTGAGAGAAATATATACTGTATTATATCTATATTAGAATGTACATATGAGAGAATGCTTGCGGGTTTTTTAGAGAATAATTTTATGCGTGCGAAGTGCGAGCAACGGAGAGTTCTCTTCATTTTATAAATAAATTATTATTTTACATTTAATGATGAAAAAGTACTTTGATAATTGATTGATATAAAAAATTGTTTTCTTTTTTTTTAATTCTGTTTTAAATATATAAAAATTAAAATCTTCAATCTATCCATGAATGAAGATATTAGATTGATTGATATAAAAAATTGTTTTCTTTTTTTAAATTCTGTTTTAAATATATAAAAATTAAAATCATCAATCCACCCATGAATGAAGATATTAGATCATCATTAGATCAAACTTCAAGATTAATTATTGAAAAATGTTATCATCTACATGCATTTATTATAATTATGTACGATTTGCCTTGACTTGACTTTTTTAGTTAAGTTTGTAGAATGTCCATTTGACAACTGTGTTTAATTAAAGGGTTCGGACGTAAAATCAGGTAACTGACATTTACATAAATGTCAGTTACTCGAGTTTACCGGGTTTTACCTTCAAACCCCTCAATTAGTTACTCACTAATGGTTCCTGTCATCTTCGAAGTACTTCTCCATGTAGCAGTACACTTAATGAGTTAGTGTTTCTGCTACTCGAAACAAGTTTTGTCATATTTTTTAAGATTCGTTAACGTAACTGTTATATTTTCCTCCAAGTGTCAACATTATTTAAAAATCGATATATCTTAAAGTGAATTTAACATAATCGAACGATTACATCCGATAGGTAAAGTGAACATATACAGTACGATATACAACAAATATATCATATTTTCTCGAGAGTGCTTGATAAAAATTGCAGTGAGCCATATCTGGAAATAATGGTAGGTAATTCTTGATTTTCGAGATTTCAAATCTACGTCTAAATTCCCTCTGGATTTAGTTGTAGGTGTAGCATATCGATTTTACGATCGCGACATTTGACAGCGAGGGAAAACAAAGAAAGTAACGAAGGAGAAGTGACTTGGGAGAAGGTAGAGTGAGATGGGAGAGGAGAGGAGTATGCGCGGGGAGGGGACAAGGAGGGGATAAAGAAATTGGTGTACAAGGGAACGGCCGTCGAAGTAAGGTGCTCCGCAAGCGTAGCCCGTAACTTTGGCCTATCAGGAACATCTGTGAGGAAACTGTGCGCGGAACGAGCCGAAGTTACCTGCAATTGACAAATTTCCGATGGCTACTTCGTGGCCGTCGCCTTCGCGGCAATTAGTCGCGATGGACTTTGGAAACACTCGGCGCGTGACGTCGATCATGACTAATTGCTAGAAACAAGGTGATGCGCTTGATAAGTCCCTTCCGACCTATCACCTCTCGCCTCATTCTTTTTCTCCGTCATCGTCTTTAAAACTTGTTTAAATCAACGAGACCGAGAAAAATCTCATGGAACAATTATTTTTATAGACTTATCTATAATCAAAATCAATCAAATATGTATTCATTCATGTAGAAAAATAAAAGAAATATTAGACACGTAGCTTTAAAATGTATAAAATATGGAATATATGAATTTTCTTTTCGATGAGTAAGTTATAATAATTTAATTTGTTTATTAATTATGATAATGAATTATAATGGATTATAATTCAATTTTTTTATTATTTAAGCGTTGATTCTTTTTTTAATATCACACACACATCTTTTCCTATTATCAAAATAGATTAAAGCATTATCAAGAGATTAAAATTGACACAATAATTAACAAAGAACAGAATATTGGAAAGCGAATTTAATGTAATCAGCGTTATTTCTTCATTAATGCCATAAGGCGCGTCGCATTAATATCGATCAGCTTTCTCGAAAGGGACTGCGTCACATCAATATCAATTAACGCGGTAAGTAATAGAAGATCGCGTGCTGCGCCAGTCATTTGCTCATCCTGCCGATATCCTCGCCCCGGATAGCCTCCTGCTGCGATCATCAAGTCCTATTGGTTGTAAAGCGAATGATCGATAACATCCGCGCCATACGCGCAAAATAGGCATATTAGTACCAATCAATAACCAATAAAAAAGTACTTTTAATCAAACGAGAAAATTGCAATAATATATCTCTTTCTCTCTCTTTCTCTTCGATTTAAAAACATATATTCTATAAAGGTTTATACGCTCTCTTTTTTTCAGTCATGAACATAGAGTGTAAAAAGTATAACAAAAGACGTTTTCCCTCAGTTTTCAAGTCAATTTTCCTTAATGAGAATTTAACACGAAACTTAATTATATCGCCATCGATTATTAAAAGTTAAATAGTATTATAAATCAGTAAAATCTTGTGAAAACTTATGACATCATTTTAGATTCCTATGTGACATTTTCTAGTAGACTTTGCAGTATTATGCTATAATAATGAATTTCTTACTTAATTTTGTGTGAAAACCTTTTTTTTTAAAAAAAATTTAATCATTCGTAATTTTTTTGTGAGAAGTCAATGGCAAAATACTCTTCAGTTAATTTTATTTAAACTTCAATAAAATTTTAATTGTAGATTTGTAAAAATTGTAAAAATATATATTATTATACATAAATTTTTACAAAAATATATAATATGCATAAAAATATACAAAAGTTTACAGTAAAACATATAAACATGTAATATTGAAAATTTTAAAAATTTACTTACAGAAAAGGAAAAAAATTGACACTTCACAGATATTAATCTTGTGCAATTTCATGCATCTATGCAATCTATTATTTTTTCCAAGCCCCTCGAAAAGTCTCTTTATTTCGCTCAAAAAAAGCAAATAAAAGAAATAAACTAATAGAAAAAAAGAAAGAAGAGAGAATAGCACATTGTTGTTAAATTGACGAATATCAGGCAGGATGCGGTTGCAGAAAGTGCATATTAGTGCGTTTTGGGAACAATGATGTCGGAAGAAGGCCGAGAAAGAGGAAGGGGTGGCGGAAGGAGGAGGAGAGAGATCGCACGAGCAGCCATTTATCAAAAACACGTAACACCTATGCAAGAAAAATCGACGATGTTTTAGTCGGCGTGCTTATGACGCGGGAGATGGATGTACGAACCGAAACCTTGTACATTCTAAGGGGCGGCAAGAACATTATGTATTATACGCTTCTACGCCGCGCTTCTCTCCCACCCTCTCGAAGTCCTTCGTGACGGAAGGGCGGCGCGCAACCAACAACCACCGCTTCTTTTGCTTGAATTCTTGAGAAAAAAGTGCGTAACTTCATGCAGGCTACAAAAAGAGATGTAACATTAGGGTGTGCGAGGAGCTGAAGATATATATAAGATATACGTGAGAAGAGTAAAGAGGTAAAATGATCAGTTCTCACATATTTATATCCTTCTGAGTTTTGGTTGGACATACATTATTTTATAATTCACGAAGCTTTCTGATCTAAATCAGGGATCTCCGTAAATTATAAAACAAAACACAATCCCAGTCGAAGCTTTATTTTAAAGTTATATCTAATATTTTATAGATAATAACAAGCTTTCATTTTCTTTCGTATATTGATCCTGAAAATAGTCTTCAAAATTGTCATATTTTTAGTAAAAGTAATAATCTACAAAATTCAGCGATGAGTAACTGTTGATTTTATGTCCGCTTGACCTGTCCTTTTAATCTGACATTTGCGGAAAATGTTACTTGCAAGTGATCAGCTTAAACGGTGCAATTTTCAATACATCGAGATAAAAGATAATTAGCACACTGTTTGAAATAATAATAATTTTTATAAAATATATAAAATATAAACTTTAAAAAAATCAACATAATCGTAATCATGCCAATATATAATCATTTTACAAAAAT
The DNA here is from genome assembly GCA_030586385.1 of Camponotus fellah. Classification (NCBI taxonomy): domain Eukaryota; kingdom Metazoa; phylum Arthropoda; class Insecta; order Hymenoptera; family Formicidae; genus Camponotus; species Camponotus fellah. The sequence goes on from JAPIVC010001004.1 coordinate 2,520,541, forward strand.
AAATTATTTAATATCGTATTTAATATAGATAGACGTATCGAAGAACATTCAAAGAGCAATCAGGAATAATCGAGTACAGAGTTAAAGGCGGATACGCGCCGGTTTAAATCGGATGCAGCGGATGCGCATAATAAAATGCAACAAAGTACTGATGGATCGGAATACTGGTACATTAGTAGCCGGCAGTAAAGCTTAATGTTGATTGCGCCGAGTTTCGGGTCAGCCCGTAAAAATTCTGATTAACCCACCAGACGTGATGGCATGTACCGTTCTATAAGTACGATAAAAAATGGTACGGAAAAAAATAAAATAAGGCACAACGTATACAAAGGAAATGTGTAATATGTGTAATCATAAAAAAAATGTCGAGTTACTCTACATGTATAGGTTGCAACTTCGCAATAAAACGATATGCGAGGAAAATCTGGCGATGATTTGGCAAAAAATTGAAAAATACAATTTTATATTCAAAACGATCTTTTAAATTCTATCAAAAAATAATAATATGACAGTTCTTGGTCACTGAAAACATAATACGAATATATCTGGATGATAAGTCTGAATAAAGCATGAAATCGAAATTGACTTATATTGAGGAAAAAATTCGTTAACTTGACTACATTTAGTTGGTTATTATTTCTTTAGTTAAAATATTTAAGTGTATTTGACTTAAATATTTAAATATTTCAACTAAAAAAATAATAACTAAATGTAACCAAATTAACAATTTTTTTCTCATTGTACATATAAGGTATCTAGAAACATATCTGAAAATTGGAACATAAAAACATTATAGCGGAAAAATTCGTGAAAAACTAAATGAAATAAAAGCAATTTTTTTATTTAGAATAGCAGTTATTTCAAACACAACAGTTAAAATTTAATTAATTGTAGCATATATTTACATCTGTCTGTTTGAAATATTTTAAAATTAACATTTTTTAAAAGATATTTTATTGATATTTTATACAAAAATTTCCGAAAAAGAGAAACTCTAGATTGGCCAAATAATGACAGTTGAATAAAAAGATATAATTAAAGAATGTCTTGTAAATTCTGAATTGAATATAGGAGTATACTAAATTTATTAGCGAATTATATAACAAATCAGGCGATTAAAGAGATGAAAGTGAAATTATATCGGATCGAATATTGTTCTGAGAGCCTCGTTCGGATCGAATGTAAGTAAAACTCGAGGGAAAAAATTAACCTATCCATCTCTTGCTGGACCGCCATCCAGCATCCCGACATCTCGTGAGATCAGAACTTAAGGCAATTGCGCCTCAGCGCACTGATACAACAAAGGGCACCGTCTAACGCGGTTATACCTCGTAAGCGAAACTCTATTGCTATATCCCATCCTATATTGGCCGTCTCAGAGAACCCACCTTCATCCATCCTCTATACCTCTACTTTCCCCTCCGCCGTCCAACCTCCTTCAACCCTTATCGGTCTATTACTTCCTCTCTCTTTCCGCCGCTCTGTCTCTATCAATACCGACCTAATCTACTTTGCCGGCAAATAGTGTTCGCCTTCCCCAGACAATGTAACCCCCTAGAAACTACCCTTCCCCGTTCCCGCGCTTATATCTGCTCGCTACAAGTTCATGCTTCAAGCCTCTTCCTCCGCGATTTATCCGCGAGCAGAAAACGCGATCATCGCGCGTCCGCTCGAATTAATTTGGATTGTTTAGAAATTGTTTTAGGCGTGCAGGTGTGTGGGTAATTTTCGAGAAACAAGGACGGTAATCTCAAACGAGATAAACTAAAATTAATTTAAGTATTCGATTGATCGTTTCGCTTGCCTCCAAAATAATAATTCTCAGATAGTCGATTACTGTTTATTAAATACAAAATTTTAATTTGAAATAAGTCTAAAAAAAGAAAATGTATTAAAAATATATAAAATGTATCTATTTAATGTATATTTTTTTCATAAAGAAGAAATTTAACTGTAGCATTTTTCCATGGATCTCTCCTTATATTATAATAATTAAAAATTGTAAATATAGAGATAGTTGGAAAAAAAATATATATATATAAAATTCAATAAAAATTCATATAATGAATTCATCGTAAAAATTAAATTAATGAAGGATTTATAGATTATTGGAAGCTTTTATAGATTATTTTAGGTCAATTTATTGACAATTTATTATCTTGTCAACCTATATACAAGTATACATGCATCATGCACAGTCATATATGTGCGCCCCGTTAAATCTACCCTTATTTATTGTCGTTAATTCATTTAATGAAATGCATTAAAAAGTAGGAAACGGTCTTACATAATACGCAGAATTACGACTATAAATATTTTCGCTATGAGCGAACAAACAGTGCTCGCCGACATTGCTCGCCGTTGTTTTACGTATGCCATCGGCGATTCGCGGTTGAAACGCACCAGCCCCCCTGTTCCGCACAGCCGCGTCGCGTCGCGTCGTATCGTTCGCCTCTCGTATTGCTTGTAATTTAGTAATGAATACGTACGTACAGCGTACGTGAAGTGGTGGGCCGCGCTGATATGTAGACGCGTAACATCTGGCGGCCTATGAAATGCAGGCACGGCCAAACGAACGGCCTGCAGCTGAACGTTACGACCGACGAGAGTTATGAGCGCGGACTCAATCTCCGGGGCCCACGCCCGATATAATTGCGATACTAAAGCCTCGACGCGAGCTTCGGAAATGAGTAAATCGTGCGCTTTTTCCACGCGAATCGCGACGCGTCGAATCAAAAACAACGCTTCGATGTGATTGTCGGAAGAAACTCTCGGAAACTCTGACAGAACTGATCGAATTTTTGGCGAAATAAAAAAACAACGGGAAAAATATTTCCTTAATAAAAAAAGAAAATTATTGCAACAGAAAAAATTGTAGAGAACGTCCTTCTCTGCAATATTTAAAGATCGGAAGTTTCTTTTTTTGCATTCTTAAAAAAGGTATGTTAAATCGATATTCGCAAGTATTGTTGTCTCTTTTCCGATGAATCGGAGCGATGCTGATTGGTTATCTCAATGCTGCGCTGTGCATTATTCCGGTGCATTACTGCATATCAATAAAAGCCTGTCATGGCTGAGCAACGCATTTGACAATTCAAATATTAAGTGCATAATAAAATTTTAATTCAATTAATTTTGAAAATACGGAGAACTATAAATAATATATAAATAAATAAATAAATATATATATATATAATTATTTATGTATTATTTATGTATTATTTATATATTTCATATTCAATTGAATTAAATTTACACATTAAATATTTGAACTGTCAATTGCGACGCTCAGTCACGACAGGCTTTATTGATATGAAGTAATGCTCAGCGCAGTATGAGATAACTAATTAGCATCGCGAAAAAAGGCAACGTTATCTGCGAATATTGATTTAATCGATGCATTTTTTTAAAAGTGATTTTAATATAATAAATTTCAGTAATATCCCATTATTACATCAAGTATATACAAAATCAATCTAGCGTAAGTGTCACTTAAATAATCTTTCTCTTGATTACGTCGCTCAGCCTATGAATACAATTATGGGACAAGATCGCACGTTAAGGTAAATATAATCTCTTGTCATTCTAATTTGATTCATTCATTCGTGATACATCCAATATATACGTTTGTTACACACGGAAAAATCCAATGAAACGTGGCATAATGTAAACATTGTAACATATGCATTTCCGCGTGGTGCGTAAAACCAACTGTAGTAAGCAAACATGTACATATACACATACACAAATATATCATAACCATTACGTTACCTTAATTGAGGTACTGCAACGATCGTTTGGCATTCCATTTCGCACTCCCGATGCGTGATTACCGTGCTCTTTACACCGTCCGTAAAATAAATATAAGTAACATGAAATATTACAGAAATCACTTCATTAAAACCACCGAACCAATCGAATATTACAGCGAGATATTTATACAAAAATAGCAATATATCTCACGCATATTTGATATAAAAAAAATTCATAGTTAGAAAAAACATTTCCAGGACATATTCACGGCAAAAACAAATGCTAGAAAACAATGCTATCAATGGCTGCGTTCAGCAGAAAATGCTGCTTTGCAACAGTTGTAAAATTCGTGAATCTGATTGATGCTCTTAGATTCAGCCAAAATTAAAAGCATACACCAATCAGGCTCACGAATTTTGCAACAGTTGCAAAGCAGCTTTTTCTGCTGAATGCAGCCAATAATTTGGAATTACAGCTGATTGCTTTTTTCCACATGTGTGACATATATATAATATTCGATTAATAAATAATTTCAAATTATCTACACAGAAGAAGAACATCAAGTGTTATTAAAGAGATAACAAGGATTGAAATAATATACAAATATATTGAGATATATGTATATAAATATCTATATGTTTATACATGATTCAATACAATCTATACTTATAATATCTATTTAATGATGAATCAAAGTTTGTTATGTTTCATATTCGTTGGGCGAATTAGTTTATAATTATTTTATAATTCTGTAACTGTTGTTTCTCAAGCAAGGAAAGGAAAAAGAAATAGTTAATTTAATAATTAATTTGACGATATTTTAATGATTTCCATTTTATTTGAGAAAAAAATTCGATTATTGCTTTAGATAGATGAATATAAATCTTTGAAAAAAAAATTAAAAAACTACGAGTAAAAGATAAATTTTCCGGAAAAAACGCAATTCTTCTGATCAAATACATTTTTTAGCGGTTGTTTTTTTCGTTAAAAATTCCAACGAGTGCAGAATTTTTATCTTTTCGACGCATCTCTATTTAAAGTTCTAAGTGAATTGTCAGCATTTCTTCGCGAAATTTAATGATTAGTCAAAGTTCATAACCAACAATAAACATCCCTGTGTGAAAATAGGTTATTACATTAAGAAAAAGAAATATTTAGAATAAAGATATTGATGCTTAAATAATGACAATCTCTTTTTATTATAATTTGTTAAGTATAGAATAATTATAAAACTTTATATAGGTATAGAGGGGAGAGAAATATAACATCTCTAAAATTTTAAATAACAAAAAAAGACAAACGAAGATAAGTGCTGTTAATATAACAGCAACAGCATTTTTATGCTGTGTATATATATATACACACATTTAAAGTATTTTAAATATTTAAATAGGTATTTGAATATGGTTATTTATATTTCTATTAAATTCGTATTTTAATTTAAAATATAGTAATTATTTTAATTTAGAAAATGGTAGTTTAAAGTGAAATCTAAAAAAAAAACTCACGGTTTATATTTCGAATGTATTTTACATCTCTCATGAATTATAAGTTCGTACAAAATACAATCATTATCCGAATTGTATGTCCGCGCAATTTTTATAGAATTATGCTTGATTCCTACCTTCTCAGTAAGTTTTCTCAAACAATTGCGTTTAGATTAAGATCCTTTTGTCGATCTCTTTGGATCTGCAGATGATTCTCGTTTACTAAGTCCTGTTTCTGAAACAATATAATTTTTAATTTTTTAAAATATAATTTCAATATATATAAATAGTTACTATAGTAATATATAATAAATATATTTATTGAAATATTTCTCCAAAATTTTTACACAGAAACTATTTTATTTTCAATTACATTGCAAATTATTTTCTTATAAATTAATTACCATTTGCAATGGCAGCCACATCATCCACATCCAATGTCTCATACTGTAATAACGCTTCTGCTAGTTGTTTATGTTCCTTCGCATGCGTTTTCAAAATTGATTTTGCACGTTCATATGATTCCTGTAAGCAGAAATACGAATTAGATTAAGTTGTAAGTAACAAAAATTATATAATTGATAATTCTCTCTTAATATTTAATAAAGTAATTGATATAAGATTGCATCATATATCTATTTTATACAGCTTAAAAAAATTATTAATTGTAATACAATTTTTGTATTTAATGCAATATTAAATTTACCTGTAAAATCCGCTTTACTTCATTGTCAATGATCTCACTTGTGCTTGGCGCATATGTAGGACTACTACTGAAAGGCTTTTTACTTTCTGTTATTGATCTAAATCCCACTTTTTCTGACATTCCATAATTTTTTACCATTAACTCTGCTATCTTTGTCGCCTCCTACAAAAAGAAAAAATGTAAATGTTTAAATTTACATCTCTGTGTTTTTAGTTTAATTTAGTTTAATATTCTTTGAAAGGAAAGAAATTTCTTTTTGAAAAATAAGAAAAAAACTTCCATTTACTAATACAATACAGTAATTTAAATAAAATGTGCAATAATACCTAAAAATAACTAATAAATATAAAAATAAAAATAAATATATAAAAATTATATTTTAAAAATAAATATAAAAATAAATATAAATATATAAAAATTATATTTACTATTAGTAGATCATATAAGTAATAGATTATATAATAATATTTAAATTAAAACTGCATACAAAATAAAATTCAGAAAATTACTAAATCAAGTATCAGGAATATATATTTCTAAATCATCACACCTCTAAATCAGAAGAAGCTCCAGTTGTTACTTTTTCAGGTCCAAATATCAACTCCTCAGCAGCTCTACCGCCCATCATGGAATCCATATTAGCTAATAATTGTGACTTTGTAACATGATAAACATCTTTTTCATGCATATAAGAAGTCTGAAAATATATAAATTTGTAAATTAAACTGAATTGAGAATATATTTTAATATAAAAAATATAAACTTTCATTGTGTACACAAGATTATACGTAATTTTAACCACTATTGGCAATATTGAAAAAAGTTTTGCAAACTAAATAATTAAAATAAAGATAATTATAATAATTAACCAGTTAATTACATACATGGCCTAATGATGGTCCTCGTGGAACAATAGTAACTTTGTGAAGTGGTGTAGCATCTTTTGTGTAAAATGCTACTAGAGCATGTCCAGCTTCATGATATGCTGTGATACGATTGACTTCCTCATCGTGTAACTTCAATTTGCCTTCAGGACCCATCAATACTTTGTCTCTAGCATACTCCAAATGTTTCATACTAACGCAATCTGCCTCATCGATCGCTGCACGTAATGCAGCTTGATTTACCTGTATAATATTTAGTAGTATATCTCATCAATGAACACTATACAAGTAGCCTTTTCTCAGTATTTTTAGATTAAAATAAAAAAAAAATGCAGAAATCTATAGATAAAAAATAAATAAAAAAATCTTTAAAATAATAACATATCTACTATATATTAATATGAAATAATATTTCTCTTACCATGTTTTCAAGATCAGCTCCAGTGAATCCAGTAGTACAGCGTGCTAGGTAAACTGTATCAACTTCATGCGTTAATATTCTGGATAAGTACAAATCTAATATTTCCTTTCGGCCAAAATAATCAGGTTTATTAATATAAATCTCAACATCAAAACGGCCCGGACGCATTAACGCTTTATCGAGATCCTTGCGTCTATTTGTAGCACCAAGAACTATGACACCTTCATTTTGGCGAAAACTTAAAAAGGAGATAATTATTTTTTAATTTAAATAACATTAAATTAAATTTACGAGTTTAGAGATACTTTACACATATCGTTGACAGCATACTATTCTTTAAAAAGACTGAACTCCAAAAACTGTATTATGTAACAACATTCGACTTCAAATAATTCATAAACTCACCCATCCATTTCGGAAAGTAATTGATTAATTGTCTGATTTGCATAAGGATGGAGAACCGAATTTGTTCTTTTCGCACCTACAGAGTCAATTTCGTCAATGAACACTACACAAGGTGCTTTTTCTTTTGCCGCTCCTGCAAAGTTACATAAGAGATTAACACGATTTTAATTATCTTGGAACCAAAATTTAACGATGGTTAATGTTTCCGAATTGATATTCTCATCATTTCTTACTCACTAAATAAATCTCTAACACGCCGAGCACCCTGACCAACCAAGATCTCATCAAATTCAGGACCTGCCACATGAAAGAATGGTACACCAGCTTCTCCAGCGACTGCGCGCGCTAATAATGTCTTTCCTGTGCCAGGTGGGCCAACCAAAAGCACACCTTTTGGCAACTTTCCGCCAAGAGCAGAAAATTTATCAGGATTTTTCAAGAATTCCACTATATTCAGAAGTTCCTGCTTCGCCTCATCTACCTGTATTTTACAAATATTCAAAAAATGTAAACACAAATTAATATAAATTAGTTTAAAATTGAATTAAATTATTTATAGAAGATTTTTGGATTAATTTTATTATAATTATAGAACATTTTCAAAAGAATTTTTTGTGCTTACCCCTTTAACATCACTGAAAGTGACATGAATGTCTTCGGGATCAATTTCAATCCTGTGGCTCATAGGAAGCTTGAATATTCCTCCTCCTGGATAACTAACTACATAATTTAAGTAACATAGTTAATATAAAGAAAAACTTTGAATGCAATAAAAGTAACGTTGATTTTTATACATACGATAAAGCCAAATTATGAGGACAATTAAAAACATGGAGACAGCTATCATATTTATCACAATTTTGAATAACATTGTTCGTCCTCGCATCTGCCGTTGCAATCCGGATTCGTATCCTTCCACAAAAGCCATTTTTATTCTCTTCTGTTCATCTGCTGTTACATCAGTATTGTTAAAGATCTGTTTTAGTTTCTCAAAGTCCGAACTTTTTGGTTCATGTACTGAGCTCTATAATAAAAGAAAATCAATTAGAAAATAAGGTAGTTTATTTTATTGCATGCTCTTATATTTGCATTTTGATAAATCGGGTACTATATCAATCATTGGATCAGATTATTTGAATAAAATATAAGTACCACGTGAAGATTAGAAGAGAGACCAAGCCATTTCTTTATTCTATTCATAAATGTTGGATTTTGTTGAAGTTCCAGTTTTATACTGCGCTGAGACTTGAATGTACGAATTGGCATATGATTTTGTAACGCTTTAGTGTACCATGTATATAACAGTCTACGATGCTGTTTTGATGCTAGATGAATGACAGGTAGACTAATAGGTTCCGTCAATGAAGAATATGGGAAGCCCCGTTTGTTGTCGGCAAAACTTAGGCCAGATAAATAAGACACTTTCCATTTATTATTCTCTTCTAGAGATCTTTTAAATATACTCATAGCTAGATCATCCAACATTACGCATACTTTATTGTTCTTCATTGTTAATAAACTTGAAATATTTAAATTCATTTCTAGTAACTCATTGTCAATACAATTTTTTGCCGCCTAAAACAAGTTAAATTTTTCACTTATGAAAGGAAATTACACACAAATGAAAGGGAAAATATAACTTTAATATTAATCTTAATCTTAATATTAACAATAATCTTTATAATATCTATTATTTATAATGTCTTTATAATATCTATTATATGGTTTTATATATAATTATGCTATTAATATATACTTATAATTATATGCATCTTTAATATATACTTTGACTATATTCAAAACAAAATAGATGCTATAAAAATACCTCCTCAAAACTGTCTTGGCAAATTGCCATCTCCTCTTTATTCTTTTGTGAGGATTCATCCTGTTTCTTAGCTTGGACTGAATATAAAGTTGTCCTAGGAGTAACTGCCAATGTTAGTTGCGTTAAATGGTATAAAACCTAAAAATGAAATAAAAATATAGACTATAATCACTAGGATATCAACGTTGTATCTCTTAACTTCGAAAACAGATTTTTTCTCCTTTTTCCTTCTTATTCTTATTAAATGCTTAGTCTTTTAGCTACAATTAGTTATATACGTGACTAAATAAAATTAAGAATTTTGCACAAATAAGTAAAATTTCAAGTAAATAATTAAAATTTGATCAACATCGTGTTACTTCATATTGATTTATTATATAAAATGATAAATTTGAGCAAATATGCTCTAATTGTAATGCACTGCTTATCGACTTGTTTTCATGTGTCATGGATAAAACAGATAAAGAGTAAAGATACATTTATCTATTTAATATAATATATTTGTACATTGTTCAAGGACAATAAATTATATTTAAGCTTAATAAAGACATATACAAGACACTGACTCAAACTGATGCAATCGTAGGAAATCAAAAGGAACAAACCTGATTGTGAGACTGAAGAGATAGCATAATCTTAAGTTTCTCAAAACGAAGAAATTGTGCGGATTTGCAGAAACTTGAGACGAGGAGTGAGTATATGAAAAACTAAGCAATGACGGAACGCATCGTAAAAACGATGTCGATCATGTGTCGATAAAACCTGGATCGGTCCACGCACGTGTTGCTTCGCCACGAATTTGTCGTGTAACCGCGGAATTTCTTCACAAGTATAGTCACGTGATTTAATCACTTGATAATTTATCGAAACATCGAATGATTTTTTCTTAACGCTGACTGTGTTTTGAACGCGGAGCCAATTGATGGTTAAGCCGTCAAGGGCACTAATAACTCATCAGATTCGCCGATACGTTTACATTCATCGACAAGGTGATTTAAACGCCATCTTACGCACGGATTTTTAAACTGTATTCAAATGTCCAAAATTGTCCAAAACATGTTGTCCAAAAAAATTCAAGAATTTTTCAGTCCAAAAAATACAAATATAGACTATCATAAATATTCAGCATTTGAAGCATCAAAACAAACACGATAAATGCGTATAATAAGATATATGGAATCTGCTCCGTTTGATCAATCGAGACGAAAGAGGCGCAGATTCCTTTACTCCGATTGGTCAATCGAATTCGAGAACGCATTAATGAAATTCGACTAATAAAAACAAGGGAAACCTTGCTTCTCTCGCCTCGATTGGTCGAATGAAGCGTGGCCTCGATCGTAGCTCGATAAGGGTGATTTCCATTTAGCGACACAAGTGTTATTGGTCCATATTCTGAATCCTCTTTTATCGGTAAAAGTGCCTCTAAAAGTGGCTCGTAGCCAATCAGAAGACTTATAAGTCACTTTTAGAGGCACTTTTATATAAAAGAGAAATATGGGCCATTCTATCTTGTTTATTGTTTTATTGTTATTCATTGAAAAAAGATAGAGGGTGTTTACGACAACTAATCGGATCTCTGATCGGACTGAGCAGTGGTACTCAACGATAGACTTCCTAAGATTAATCCGGATCAATGATGTGTCTCTGAAGTAATCGAATTAGATTAACAGCCATCGAAAGAATTTGCGGTCGAGCTGATTGGAAAAATTGTGAAAAACATTATAAGAAAATATAGAAGGTACTTTATTATTCTTTTAATTAATATATTTTTATTTATCAAATATCTATTAATAAACAAATGTATTATACTGGAATAAGTTTTTTTCTATAAAATAAAAATAATTCTTAACCTCGCTTTATTTTAATCATTAATCAATAATACAAGAATTAAAAGAAATATATTTTATAAATAAGTAATTTACAAATAACGGAAAAAAGCGAAAGATTAATAAATCTACAGAAAATAAAGAGTAATCATTGATCCGGATTAATCTAGGGAAATTTAGGAAGTCTATCGTTGAGTACCACTGCTCAGTCCGATCAGAGATCCGATTAGTTGTCGTAAACACCCAGAATGACGCTTGTGTCGACTTGCGTCGCTAAATGGAAAGCACCCCACGAAGACTAAAGACGAGAGCGTCGATTCACCGGTGGAGGGGGGATATTCGTTTCGTGCGCGAACGGTAAAGGATCGAAGGTGGAGACCGGGAACAGCGGGGCGCCGCCGCGACGGTGGCCGGCGTATCAACGGACAGTTTGACATTCGGCCGGAAGTCGTGCACATATGTTTCCGACGTCGCCGCTGCGAAGGCGCGGTTGCGCAGTCGACTTACGGGCCGAATATGTCGACCGGCCGCGGAGCGACAGAGTGATGTATGATACGTCGACTGTTATCATGACCGCCATCGTGGCGATTTCCTTCAGTTGAGCACGCCACCAGGTCAATTCGCAACGAGAAGTTCTCTCTACGTACGAGGAGGCGGTGGAGGAGGAGGAGGAGGAGGAGGAGGAGGAGGAGGTGGAAGAGGAGAGATTCGGGCGCGCGCGAGAGACGGACAGAGAGAGGTGGAGAGAGAAGAAAGAGAGAGAGAGAGCACCGCGCCAGATCGCCGTGTGCCGTATCGTATCGTAACCGTTTCGCGGGAGCCGGGGGAGGGGGTGTCAGTGAGATCGCGCGGGGATCCGCGGAGCGGAGCGGAGCGCGAGGGCCTTATGTCAAGTCGACGACGACGACGAGGACGGAGCGCGCAAACATGAAGAAGCTATTCTCCAAGATCGACAACACGTCGAAGGAGCCTAACAGTTATCTGGGCAAGGTGTTCGTCGTGGGCAGCCACACGGTCACCGTCGAGGAGGTCCTGGCGGAAGGTATATATGCGATGTACGATATATACGACACGACACGACACGGCACGATTACCGCCTGATTAATATCCGCGTCATTTTCTCCGCTCGTTCCGGATCATTATTCGGGTCTTAAATGCGCGACGAAACTCTACGCTCTATTTTCGGTCCCCTCGCCCCGCGCGGTCCCGCTTTTTTCTCCACTGTGGACCGCCTGCGTGAAATCGAATTGAGATATTTCGATCGCACGCGGAATCCGCGATATCGATAAGCGGTGTGGGACAGTCGGTAAACATTATTAGGCTCTTCTCTAGGAATTTTATGTCGAATGTACGTTTTACGCCGTAAAGAGTCCGGGGATTTCTGTATAAATAGTCTTAGAGAAAGTTTCAGCCTTGCCACGGAGAAATATATAATTGATTATTTCTATACGCAAGCTAATATTGCGAAATTCGCTCTAGATCCTTCAAATATTATTCGCATTGTTGCAGAGTATTAGATGATGTCATGGAGTTTTGCCTTACGTATATATTAGAGCATGGTGCAGAGAGATTGATTGTCCAATCAGTGGTTGCATTTTGAGAGATAATGTGCGAATACTAAAACCCACTTATTACCATGCTTTACTGATTAGCGTCTGTCGTAATTATATCTGCATCGAGTTACAATGTACAGCATGTTTCACAATGAGAGCCTGCTGTCAGTTTTTATATACACTTGTTATCTCAATTTGTATGCTTTGGTTCACATTTGAGTGTAAATGATTAATGATTAAATAAATTATGCATAATTAAATAAGTCTGCGTTGTAACAAACACTTCTTCTGTATGCTATATCCTTGTTTTACATAACAGAATTATCTTATCTTACAGGAGGATTTGCAATTGTATTTTTGGTCAAAGCCTCAGGTGGACGATATGCTCTTAAACGGATGTATGTCAACAATGAACATGATCTCAATGTATGCAAAAGAGAGATACAAATTGCCGTGAGTACTTGCATATATAATAAAATGTTAATAAAACGTAAATTTTTACTATATACAGAAATATGTAATATTTTAATCAAGAGTACACAAGTTTTCAATGAAATATAATTATTTTTTAGAGCAACTTGAGTGGTCATAAAAATATCATAGGATATGTAGATAGTAATATAACTCATACTGGCAAAGGAGTACATGAACTTCTGCTTTTAATGCCTTATTGTAAATCTCAAGTTCTTCAAATGATGAATAACAGGTTAGAAAAGAATTTTACACTTTATTTCTTTCTATGATAATGTTTAATATGATGTAGCATCTAATCTATATCAAAGTTATGTTTTTATATGCAAAATTATATAATATTACAAATCCAATCAATCATTGTGAAATATTAAATATTATGAAAATTTATGGCATACATTAGCATCTTTTTCTAGGTTGCAAACAGGTTTCAGTGAATCAGAAGTTCTACAAATTTTTTGCGACGTTTGCGAAGCTGTATCTCGGTTGCATCATTGTCAAACTCCCATAATTCATAGAGATCTCAAGGTGAACTGTTTGATGAATGTTATGTAATGCATCACTGTACTATGTACTGAATTATATTTAATTGGCTTGCGATAGGTGGAAAATATACTGCTCGCCGACAGCGGTCATTATGTTCTATGTGATTTCGGATCCGCAACGGGAAAAGTTCTTAATCCCGGTGTTCACGGCGCCGCAGTGGTTGAAGAGGAGATAAAAAAATATACCACTTTAAGTTACAGAGCACCCGAAATGGTTGATATGTATTGTGGAAAACCTATCACGACAAAAGCGGACATATGGGTACCTTATATCTATCGTATTGCCTAATCGTAATGTAAATTTAAAGTGTTTGACATCAAATTCTAATCTTTCAGGCTTTAGGATGCCTGCTGTATAAACTTTGTTTCTTTACACTACCGTTTGGCGAAAGCACACTTGCTATACAATCTGGAAATTTCACCATACCGGATAATTCCAAGTATGTGGAAAATTATTTAATTAGCATAAAAGTTTTCTAATTTTTAACCTTTTAGCAATCAAACAAAATAATGATAATATAGTACATTAATTAATCACGTGTATTAAGAAAGAAAAAAAAATTACACACACGTGTGTGTATGTGTATATATATATACACATTATACATGTAAATATTTTATACATTACATATATAAATATTTTCATATTACAGATATAGCAAGGCTCTCCATTGTTTGATTCGGTACATGCTTGAGCCAGACCCCGATTTACGTCCTGATATTTATCAAGTTTCTGCAATTGCTTTTCAAATTCAGGGTAAAGAGTGCCCTGTACAGAATTTGCATGTACGTGAGCTACAATATTTATGGATAAAATTATACTGAATTCAATTTTATAATAATTTTATTCTCGTTTTTATTCTCTATAGAAAGTCCCTACACCGACGATAGAGTCGTTACCGTGTCCGCTCATGGAGTCTGAGAATATTAAAAGATCTTCATCTGTCAAAACTCCAAAGCCTGCACCTATAGCGACGACGGTCGAGGGTACATCTGTGACGCCGAGGCAGAGACCGAAAGGACAAGCTGTTAGCACAGGACCTATTAGTTTGAGCGGTCAAATTGTAGGACAAATATCAGGTCAAGGAAATCAGACGCAAAGTACACCTGGAAATTCTATCTCTTATGTTCAAGTAAGGTTCTAACAAATGATCTTTAAAAATATAATTTCTTAATTACATTTTTTTTTCTCGATTTATATTTCCCGATTAAGTTTTGCGTGAAATATATACAAACGTTTAAGATTTTTTTACAAGTATATTTGCAATAAATGCAATTTCCAATGTATTATTCTGTCTTGTATCAGGTATCGCCACATGTCTGCACTCCCAATCAGAATGTTCCCTTCGGTCAGCCATCACAAGGACAGCCATCTCAGAGTCCGATGATTAGTCATTCTCCTTTAACTCAACAGTCACCTGTTACTGTTCAAGATAAGAATGCATTCTATTTTGATTCACGACAACACGATACTAAGACAAATGTCAATGAGAAGAATCTGGAGGCTCTATTTCCATCGTCAGGTAATTTAAACTTACAATACATAGGCCTAAGTTATACAGAGTATATACAGATAGTAAAAAATAAAGATAACTAAATAATTTCGTTCATATATTGTTATCTTTACAGGATATCCGGATCCGTTCAAAGATGACACGACGGCTATGCCGCCACCTACCAAAATCCCACCTCCCGTCGCTCCTAAACCTAGCAAAATCCTTCCAAAACTATCGAATCCTAACTATCCATCATCATCTAAATATCCGCCGGTAACTTCATTACCGTCGAAATTGTCTATTTCAACGGGGCCTAATAAAACAATTCCACCGACGCAGGTGACACCGCCAGCTTTACCAAAACCGGTTAATAAAACAGAAAGCTTAAGTCAAAATATAAGCTCGAGCATATCACCTCCCGATAGTCCGACATTGTCGTCTTCGCGGCACAGAAGAAATGTCAGTGATACAAGTGCTTTTAATAAGTAAGTAAGCATATTTCTTTTGCTATCCTAATATATATTTTTTATATCATTCACAGCTCTTATAAAGATTTGTAATAATTATGAAATTTAATTATTATAAATTTAAATTTCTTTAAATTAATTGGAAGAATTTAAAAAATTTTGAATTATGCTTACAGAATTTTTCTTTTTCTTTTTTTGTTTTGTCAAAATATTTTTATTTATATTACAGTGGCCATTTCGATGTTCACAGAGCGTTTGCGACTGAAACCACTCAATTCTTAGCGCCATACGAGGCTTCGGTTAAGCCGCGCTCCGATGACGCGACTACACCTCCCGAACTTCCGAGTGATATAAGGCCTTGTATAGCAACTAGTGCCTCGCATGTACGTGTTGTAAGTAGACGAAGCGCACAAATTTATTTTTATTTTTGTTAAGAGACTAACTTCTGCTTGGATCATGGTTTATTTTGTATATTGATTTCTCTCTATTTATTATAATCTAAAATTACATTTTACTTTATGCAAAAAATGTAACAAGAGAAAAAAAAAGTTTTTCTTGTAGATATGGAGCAGTGATCTGGAACATTAAAAATATCAAAAAATTTTTTGGACAAAATTATTACGTAAATATATGAGATATAAAATATATAGCATAAAAGTAAATATATAGTATAAAATATAAACAAAAAATATTTAATTTTATTTGTGCATATATTTAAAATTAAATTTTTATATATTTATAATTTTATATTATTTTTTATGCACTGCACTATCATTAATAATACTCTTACATACCCCCAAATAAATTCGAAAATACTAAAAATTTGAAGCAGTTAATACTTAAAAATTTGCTTGCACCTTTATCAGGGTGAACTTTCGAGCCTAATGGGATCGGAAGGACGATCATTGAGCGCGGATGTGGCCGCGTGGAATCCATTTGAAGATGTACAGCCTTTTAATCAGTTAACAGAAGATCATATTTTCGGTGCTGAATTTGATAAAATAAGAAGAGGGAGCAATACCAGTATCAGTGGAGTAAAAAGTCGTGAAAGTCTCGTTATGACATATACAGAATTACCAGAGGATCCTTTTGAATCTGCACCCTTTAGTTTGCCAAGTAAGTTTCATTAAGACTCTAGTTAGTAGGTGGAAAATTAATATAAATATGGAATTGAATTATCCTAAAATGCATATTTGTTGACATTTTAATTTTTTCTTTAAGCAGGAAAGAAGAGTAAAATTGGATCAAAGACTGCTGCTATTGCTGGAGGTAATGCATAAAATCCTTATATTGTCCTCACCATCTTTCTTCCATTGCTCCTATATTAATCTATTAATCTATATATCTTGATTTAAAAGCCACTCGCTCGCTGTTTTAATACTTGATTTCTTACTTTTGCCAAATTGCTACATGAGATTTGAAGCTGTAGTTATAACCATTGTCTTTCGTCGTTTTTGATGAGTCTCGGCAATGTATACCAAAGAACTTCGCCAGTGATAATTTAGCTTATCGAAGGATAAGTTTTAAAAAGAAACTGCTCGTTTCAAAAAGGATAAAAGATGAAATTTACTTATTATTACTTTTTGTACATATTGTTGAATATATATAGAGTTTTTTATATAAATCAAGTATAGTATATATTTGTTTTTTACATATTGATAAATATATGGAGCTTTATAGACTGATATAAATATTATAATTCCATTAATCATATAATTAATTGTTGAGTATATTTAATTTAGCTCATAATATTGAATTGCTTTATAAAGAATAAAATGCCAGAAGTAATCTTGGTATACAACTGAGACCATCTTTAAAAAAAAAAAACACCAAATTTTACTCCTAGTTTTATATATAAGAGAATAAATATGAACATTTTCTTAGAAAAATTAGATGTTATACGAATATGAATTTATAGAACATCACATTTTTCATATAAAAACAAGCTTAAATTTGATTATTACTTTATTGTTACTTTACACTATAAAACATTTGCTTTAGTTTAATTTTATGCAATTGACAAAATTATTGTTAAGTGTTTCTAAGATATTCTCTTATAGAATTAGGAGACTCGTATAAAGATTATAAGATTCAGCACAAAAGAAACATACACTCTTGAAACGTAATAATATATATATATAAAGATGTGGGCTGATAACAGAAATATGAAAAATGTTTTTTCAAAATTGGGAAAAGTGGTTTCCTTTTAAATTTTTGAATAATCTTTTTTAATAATCTTTGTTAAGTATTTCTTTTTCTTCCTTCTTTTAATTTGCAATAATTTTGCTGCAATAACCATCGAATAGGATTGTGTACAAATAACACAATGTATTTACATACAATGTATTTACATACAATATTTGTGGACAATAGATGTAGATAAATAAAAATGCTGAAGCGATAATATTATCAGCATGTTATGCTTATGTGCACTTTCATGTATATAAAAGAAAATCTTAATTTTTATATAGAGATATAATTGAGTAACGTGACAAGACGTATATAATGTTTCAACATAATATGTAAAATGTAATGATGTTTTCTCTCCCAATTTAATTAATTATGCAAAATTTGATTTGTGATACAATACATAATCATATACAGTTAATAATGTTGGTCATATCATCGTATTGTTTTGTTAAATGTAAAGAAAAAAATTCCTTTTTAAATGTTTACCTAAATAGATTGTGAGATTCTCTATACTGTCATTTATCAAATTTATCAAAGATATGACACAAGTTACAATGTTGCTATTTATATAAAAAATAAAAGTAAATAACACTTTTTGTTTAATTGACAATTTTCAAAAATATATTATGCTTGTTAATTTGAACATACATACATATATGTATATATATGTATAAATCATATCTATTAAATATAATAGAGCAGACAGTTAGTGGAGAGAAATGTAATCTACAAACAATTTTGACACGAAATATATTTGGGGGACATTATCTTTTTATTTATATATGCTCTCTCATGATATTATTTACAAGAGATGTTTGTGTGCTCATGTAAATTTATAATTCTTAATTATATGTATATTACATTTATTAATCTAAATTAGCTTTGTTTATTAAAATATGTTTAAGATTATGTTCACAAATATGGAATATTTTTTTTACATAAACATGCTAATGACTGATGCAAAAAAACTTGATAACACTTTTTCTCTCGATAAAGATATAATTAAATCTTTATTTTCTAGTATAGCTGCGAAAAAATGATTGTGATGCTCAGTTACGCTCAATTACGTGAAAGAGATGGATAGAACACATTTTGCTAGTAAATTGCATATATTAACTTCCACTTACCTCAAATAGGAAGTTTTAATATAAGGCTAATACATCGAATATTAGACTTGAAATATATATTGATTATTATGTTATAGCAATTATATTAAATATTGTTGAAATTATGACAAGGCATATGCAACAAGAAATTTTGTCTTCAACTTTATAATAGATGTTCCTACAATATATGTAGCGCACAAGATGCAGAATTAGCTTTTATTTTTAGTGTTTTCATACAAAATAGTTAATGTATCGATAAAAGAAAGGAACAAAATTACATAATATAAATATTACACACATATAAATACAAATGAACAAATATATATAAAGTGAAAAATTATGTTATATATTATGTGATATACACAAAGTTTCGGTACACTATTTTGTCCTACTCAAGTGCATATATGCACACATACGTGCAAACGTATATAATGTGTGTTATAATGATTGTATTATATAGCATTAAAAAAGTGGGAAGAATAGGTTTCAAGTATTTCTAACAGGATTACACAATCAATGTAATAATATAAGAATCGCATGTAAGAGAGCATGTCAATGATTTATTTTTAAGAGTGGAAATAAGGGATACGCAAACCTTTCCTTCCCACAAAACAATTCTCTGCGCAATGCGTAAACACACGTGAATGTGTACACACAGACATGTGTGCATAAGGGTTACTGTATAAGCTCGCAAGATTGTATTTGTTGACGCGCGATGGTAATACTACAGTGACTGGCAAATAATATTTAGCAATTTTTTTTTTTATTTCACGTTCTTCTCCTCATCCTCACTTCTTGCACTGTAATTGTTTTTTTCTTCCTTTCTCTCTATTTTTGTTCGTCTCTCCTCGTAGCATCTCACTTATATTGCTTTTACACAATGCTCATTAATTTGTGGGTTTCTCTCTTTGATACAACTAACTTTTCTGTTTATATTTCTTTGGCTCATATCACAAAGTTTAAGATAAAATGATGCAATTTAGCTTCTTGAAATCTTCTCTATCCGTAAATGTAATTGAAAATCGCTAAAAATTACATCATTTTATCTTAAAAATGTAAAAATCACACGATTTCTGTATTGTGTGTGTTTCTTTCGCATATTTGTCTCAAATACTTGTGATGAATGCGTTAATTATTTATATCAAAAACATATCTTACAATGTAAAGAATACTAGATATTATTGACTATTGTACATACTTGTTATATAATTGTTATTCCTTTTAATGGAATTTCCATATAGAAAGCGAAATAATAATTTAGATTTTTAGATAGATAAAGATACAGATTGAAAATTTATTTGTTTTTTTATATTATATATCATAGATTTGATTTTGTGCAATATGTAAAATGAAGCGAAGTCAGGATATCTTTTCTTTACTAGCACTAGTAGTATTACCACAGAACCGCCATAATATTATTTCTTCTTCCCGTAAGTGTGTAAGTATCATAAATTGTTCAGGGTATGTGACAAAAGACGGAGACAATGAAAACTAACGATAAATGTGCTTGTTTCTCTGTGAGAGATAAAAAAATCACAAAAAATTATACTTATCTGTCCAATGTCTGGAACAACCTAATGAGTTTGGGAGGCATATAGACATATTAGGTTTCGTTTTGAACCGTTTATGTTTGTGAAAATGATTTTTTTTTATATCTAGTCCTGCTTTGTTTGCCTCCCATAGTGTCTCTAATAATAATAATAATAATAATATTAATAATAATATTAATAATAATAATAATAATAATAATACACACGTGTGCCATCTCGGAGTTCTTCTGAATTATATGATGAGTTAAGTTACGGCGTATCGTAAAAAAGAAACTTGTTATCTATCCATCATCGTCGAACGTATAAGCATGCTTTTCTTCTTGTGGCCTCTAGCGATACTTATATGAAAATGAGAGAAAAATAATTTTGAGCGAATCTCGAGAGCACTATAGGGGGCTGACAAATCTATCTCGGACAGTATACCTTTCTCGGCTGTATTAAGACAAATAATGTTGCAGCAATAAAAATGTAAATTAGCATACGGAGTATTTGTTTCTTCTAAATGCTACAGTAAAACGCAGCAATACTTTGTTTCCTTCGTAAATGATTTAGGTATAATTTGACGAAAGATCTATTTTCGCGATAGTCATTTCGAATAAGCTTATTGTTGCCATTTATTCAGAGCATTACTGCGTTTTTCGGCACACTTATCCTCAACCCCCTGAATCTGATTAGGACTGTTCCAGACCTATTGGTGGCGGTACTAATTCACTAGCTTAAATTAAAGAAAAGAATATTGTGTATCACCTTCTTCGAGAAGATCTAACATTATCTCTTTCCGAAAGTTCATTACATAGAGTAAGATTGTAAAATATCAATGTACATTGTATTTCGGAGAGCACATAGACCTGCAGCAGACCTAATCAGACATTTCCTGTTTCTTCTGGGTCTTTTGTAGAACAATAATATATATATATATATATATAATATATATATATATATAATACATCTTACGGCAGTATTATATCTATAAATATTTATAAAATTAAAATATTTAATATTTTAATTATCATTATCAAAAGCAAAATTTGTATAGTGTTACATTTTTAAAAAATTCTATATATGACATATATTATAAATTAAGAAATAATAATATTATTATAAACATAATTTTTTTATATTGATTATAATGCAAAAATAGTTTATATTTTTTGCATTAACATTATAATATTATTAGTTAACAAAAGCGACGTATATAAAATATCTTATGTGATATTTCATACAAAATACTCTATTGACAATCTTTTTAAGAATTTGCAATTTATATTGTAGATATTGTAGATTTTTTTGATGATATATTTATGTATCATAAATTTATACGACAAATTTTATATGATATGAATTTTATATAATTTTATTATAGACTATATCTAGGATATTTTTAGGTAATTTTTAGGAGAATTTTCGAGAATTCTTCGTTAATTAATTAACATAAAACTATTGTCGCGCAAATTAGTTTTCTTTCGATGAGATATGACAAAATAAAAGATAATATAGGTAAGTACGATATGTGCTTTGGTAATAAGAGATTCATGGTGATTTAGTTTTAAGTCCTGTAAAGAGAACACTATCGATATAAAGAATTCAGTTTACGCAATTGGACGATAATCGTTCTGCAATGTTCTGTTTTGCAGGAAAATCGACGAGGCCTCCTCTAACACAATGGAATAATTCCGGGCTCGAACATGGCGGTGGCGTGGATGATGAGGCATCGTTGATCACGGAATCCAGTCCGGTCTCGCCGCCTTTTGTTCGCGCACCAGCAGAGGATCGTTCCAAGTATGAGAAGCTAGCGTTCAATGCCGACGAGGTGTCTAGTGACAGCGATGGGAAGAGAGGCACCAAGGAACGAGCGAGGAAGACGAGAGGGAGACGACGGGTGAAGAACGTGTTGAGCCGCAAGAGAAGAGTTGCAGCTCAACACGATGCGAACGCGGACAATAGTAACGCGGCGAACGTGGATTACGAGTCGGATGATTCGATCGGCTCGGCCAGCGATCTACGCGCGATGAACGACGAGGAGGAGGGAAATGAGGATGGCGACGAGAACGATGACGGTGACGGCAATAAACGCGGCAAGCACGACGAGACCATCTCCGAGAGCGTGCGCACATGCGGCAGTTCTGCGTATCACGCGGAATGCGAATCCGTAGCGACGCACGAGGATGATTACAGGATGAAGAGGCCAAGGAGACAGCACCACTATCGACAGCAACAGGCGCAACAGCTGCCGACCATCGACGCAGATCCGATCGTCGGCCATCAATACGGAGAAAAACCGCTGCTGTTGGACGATGAATTAGATCCTGAATCTAAACCGGAACAGTCCCATGGGGATCCCTTCGTGCGACACCAATATGGGTCTAAACCGTTGCTCTTTAACAACGGTGACAGTTCGTCTGATGACAACAACGACGACAAGTCCAAATCGCTGATTCAAAACGGCATCTGGAAAGTGGAGAACGACGTATTCGCTTTGGCACCGTTCCCACGATCTAGCAGCTCTAGAAAGAGTAGCGATAGTCGCGAGAGCGAGCCCAAAAATGTCGATCCGAGTACCAGCGCGAGGAATTCACCTCGTAATTCGAATCTGGTGACGCCGATCTCCAGTTCACCCTTACCGGCAGAAGTGGTGTTTGCGGATGTAATAGAGAGTAAAGCGACGGTACTTCCGCCACCGAGGCCCGTCACTTTGTCCTGCAATTATTCGAAAAGCATCGCGAATAACAAGACTATCTACTACGAAGAACCGTCATCTTTTCCTCGTCAATCGAACGTTCAAACGTCGCCAGTCAAGAGCAAACCTCACGTCGGCATCGCTGAAGAGGAAGAGGAGGAGGAAGAAGAGCAAGAGAATGTCGAAAAGGATCTCTTTGGCTCCTCGCCGTTCAGTCCCAGTGGATTTACTAATCCTTTTAACAATGTTCAATCCAATTATGTCGCAAACATCGAATCAGCGTCAGTTCAGCCGACGATGCCGACGATTTTAAGTCCGGTAGGCTCTTCCTCTTCTTACATCGACTATGGTAATCGTCTCCCTCAGCTGCAATCATCTCACAATAATATAATATCGGATAATTATTACACTAGTCATTCTAGTAGCACGGTCGCTTCTACATCGAAATACGGGAAGGTGACAGTGAATTCCGGTGAACTTACAGCGGAACCTTCCAAGGATCTCTTCGGGTCAATCCCGTTCGACGAGTTCGCTTCGCTGAAGATCAACGAGCAACAGCAGCGTCCAACATCTTTATCGCTATCGCAGTCGCCCAACTACATGGATAATGTTACATTATCCACTACATCGGCGTTACCCATCGTCAGTGGCGTCGTGCCATCTCCAAAGAATACCATCATTCATCTGATGCCAACACCACCGTCTCAGCCACAGCCACAACCACCGCCACCGCCCACACCCACTTATACGATTCAACCAACCGCGCATACCGCCAGGATCACCGTGCACGCGGTCAACAGCGTCTCCAAGGTGGATATTACGTGCGACATGATATCACCCATGTCGCCCGAGCCTCTGGTCGTCGTGGACGATGACACGCCCAAGCATAACAAGAAGGAGAAATCCAAATCGGACAAGTCCAAATATCATCTGATCGATGAAAATCACGGTGACATCGTCAATGTGCTACAGACGACGCACAAAGTTTCTCACAAGACCAAGTCGGCGAGCCACCACAAGAAAACGCCCAAAGGCAAGAAGAGTACAGCCGCGACTGCTGGTTTCAGCAATATGAGCTTCGAGGATTTTCCGAGCGACGAGAACGAAGAAAGGCAAGCAGGACGAACGAAGGTCGCGCCCTTTGAGGTGATCCGCGAACCGTCAGAAAAGCGATTCGGATCGTTAAAGAGGCGGAGCAATCCGTTCACCTGAGATGAAACGGTCTCGGCTAGTTGGCATAGAGCCGCTTATCAGAAACGCTGGAACAGGTAAAAAAAATTAACGCGTGATATAATTGATCGATATGATATCATAGAGAGATTATCCGGATAAACATCGTTCTTCGTATTTACAAGTTTTTTTTAATTAATCAATATTTTATTACGTGTATCATGAATATAAAAAAACAGCTAAAACAAGATAATCTCGTAAAAAAAAACGATGTAGTAAAATCTCTAATTTGTATCTTGAAAAAACCAGTCTATATATGCAGGTTGTATTTATATATATATATATATGGAAAATTCGTTTACAACAATTTGCCTTTCGAATGCATGAAAATTTATCAAAGAGAAAATGAACAAAATTATACCTGTTTTACTTCATTCGTTTCAACATGTTGCGTTTGTGAAAAAATATGAAACAAAGAGTAAAATAATTTAATTAATAAGTCTTTTAAATAAAAGATTAGAATATTTTATTGAATATCAATAATTAATTCGAATACTATTAACTTGAAATTTTGGGATTCCTGGACAAATAGTAACACAAAACAATTATATACTATAAATAATCATACAAAAAATGTACATATTATTTATCATATTTATATCTTATATTACAGTAATTATATCAGGAAAAATAATGTTACTATTTTTTTAACATTTAATTTTTCAATTAAATAAAATTAAATTATAATAAGAAATATAAAAGTGTACATTTAAAGGCTAAATGTTTAAATATCTAAATGTATAAAAGTTAAAGATATAATAATAATATCCCCACTGTGCCGATGCAAAAAGTGGCGGATGGACTCTGAATGGGCCGTGGTTAGCCTCTAAATGTATAAACATGAATATTATTTCTCGATGTGTATTTTTTTCACAAACTGTAATATGATGTGATAGCAACATACGTGATTAGCTGCATACGTTTACAGAAGGCGCACAACGTGAACAAATATATTTATACGTGCCTAACTGATAAACATATGTAGTAGATCGTATAAAATCGATAATTTACACTAAAGTCGGAAAGTATTAATTCATATATACTATCACTTTTTAATTGCTTTTTGCATTTTTAGAAGATTTATACACAGGACAGATAACCATGAAAAAAAGACATTACGTTATAAAAAATAAAATGATCTTTGTGAAAAAGAAGAGAGAGAGAAAGAGCGCGAGAGATACTTTCCAATGTATTTTAATGTGAAACCAGGTTGTGAAACTTGGCAGCTCGATACCAAAAATGATAAAAATAGGTAGATAGAGAAAGAAGAGGAAAGAGAAAGAAAGAGAGAGCGAAAGAGAACTCGTGCATCTATTTTTGCAGCTAAATCTTTTCACTACGTTTGTACTTTAAAATTTGTAGATTTCTACTAGTACGATCTATACTATAGTTCTTACAAAATAATTTTTCTAAGAGAGTTATCTAAACTATATATACATATATATCTCCTATAAACGCAATTCGTAAAGCCTTTGGGCAAATTTCTCGATAAGAAAGAGAAGAAATTTTTACTGCATATTTACAGTCTCTTAAAGAAAAAGGAATAAGAGATCAACACACAGAATATTCTCCATAAAAATTAACATAATGCATAATTTACAGAATTCGATTACAAAGGCGCAGATAATAGCATCGAAGTAATTTTTGTAATATTTGTCATAAGAGAGCGAGCAGGTTCGCCTAAAGAATTGGCCTTATCGTGTAAGACTGACTTATTATTTAAGAGTCTCGATTAACATTTAGATTTATAAAATGGCTACATCGCTTTTGCTTATAATTTAATAATTCACTGATGATTCATAGCGAGAAATTGTTCAAAATATTAAGATTCTTGTGCACTTCATAATCGAGACTATTAAATAAAACGTATGAACAGTAGAAGTAACATTAGTACTTGATGGTACTTGATAACGCGATATATTCTAATAGGATTAAATACTTATTGATACTCATTTCTCTTCTTGCATTGAATCTGCATATGTTAAATTTCTATTCTCTAACGAGTGAATTTAACACACATCAGATTTTGTAATTTTGAAAATCTATCCGAATTAAACTTTCTGCTAATATATTGCGCCTTTTATAATCGAGGATCTACAATCTAGTTCAGTGTAAAAAGATATGACAATATTATAAAAAAGAAATATTTGTAATCTACGCGTGTTTTTATGCATGCACGCATGCATATATATACATATATAAAAAAATGTAACATAATTTGTAGATATGTTAGCTCGTATGATTAGGTGCCTTCCTTCATTAAGTAGCGTTCAAGCTCTTGCAGTCTTTGCTGTTGTGTAGTATAAAAGCTGATTAGTATTATATAAAATAAACAGAGTCAATTGTATTTATACATGTAAGGAATAGTGTATATCTGAAAAGTTGTCTTCAGTTTAGTTCCTATATATAACCAGGTGAAAGATATGTGTAATCTATAGGGAATTAAAAGCGATTTCTTCATGCCGCTAGCACGTTCATATACACAGACACATAAAACCAAAAATGATTTATGCGAACAGAATTAAATATTATAATGAATCGATTCGAATTTGATAAATCGAGAAGAACGATTTGAATGTATTTACTAAACAACGAGAGAGACGTTTTATTATTCCAAGCCTTAAAATACTCTGTCATTCTATGTACACTGTGTATAAAATAATACGAACTAGGTGCTAAGAAACACCAAGTATTTTAACATCCAAGGTGATGTAATTCGATTGTATAAAGTCTCTATTACAGCTATATAATGTAGATACACACGTGATACATTCCTTCTTTGAATTTTCATATACTGTTATTTATTATCGTTGGTTTATAGATTTCTCCATGTACACATAGCAAGAGAAATAAATGTCTCGAAAAGTTTTATGGATACTTTACTAGTTTAGACTCCAATTTCGTCACTGCCTACAGTAACACAGTATTTTCGTTTTCATATTTCGTTAATTGTAATAATACAATAATAGCAACATTATAAGTCGTGTTTCAAAAAAAGAGTTAATATATAAAGAACGCGTTTGATTTATATGTTAAGTTAACAAGGCGAACTTTTTATGATTAGGGCGATTAAAAATATTGTTCCAGTATGTGTACACATAATGTGTAATATAGTAATGCAAATTGTAAAAAAATGTATAAAGAGAAGGCAATTATATTCAAATACGAGAGAGGGATGCTATTATTTTCCACAGCAGCGGAAGTGAGTCTTTAATTTTTTGATATATAAGAAAAAAGCTACTGAAAGCACTCTGTCTCTGTATAAAATTGCATAAATAAAATGTCAATATTATCAATCATACACGCGATGTTCTGGTTCATGCATTTCTTTAAGAATCAATTTCTAATTTTGTTAAATTTTATAAAAATATATTGTAGCGCGCGCGCGCGTTTCATAAATTAGCAATTAACTTTACCGAGAAATGTCACTCAGCAACAACAACAGAATTTTTCCCCTAAGTTGCGCAGCCTTTTCCTCGTCATGATGAAGTTTATCAAGCATGCAATGAGCCAAGCGAAGAAATTGAACCAACTCGTGGATATCGCAAGCTGAAGAGCTAATCCTGTATTGATCTCACTGGCGCGTCTCCAGTTATTGGTATCCGGATGAAGATAATCCATGAAATCGAAAATCGCGCTGCACGGTAGCCTATTGTGAATCACCTGCAATAATAAAAAATAGATACAGAGATGTTTTTAATCTCGAAAAATCACATCCTAATTTTGAAGAGAGATATTGTTAAATGTAAAATTAGTTGAGGTAAAATGCTTGTCTTACCTGAATTTCGCGACCTCTCGAACCCAAAATTTGAATGAGATATCTTTTGTATTGTTCGCAACTTTTATAATAGCCATCGGTTATCACGACCGCATGGATGAGAGACAGGCAGCAGATACACACTGCAAAGAAAGCGACAGGCATCCATTGCTTAAAAACGGATCTTCTTTTCGCGTGGACCATGACCACCTGTCCGTTAAGATTGTTTCTAGAAGAATTTAAGAGATAATCTTATAATTGGAAATTATATGAAAATAAAAGATGCTACAATAATAATAAAAAGTTTTCAGAATTTTATTCTGAAATCTAAGATATATAATAGAATGTTAAAAGATTCTAAGGAAATAATAAATGCCCGAAATCTATGTATGTGTTTTAAATCTAAAACACAATTTTATCTGGATTTTTTCATTAAGAAAAGCTTGAAAACTTTCTTATACAGTTACACATTTGCAATTAATCTTACTTAATTAAAAGCTTGAAAAATTGATTCGCAAAATTACCTGTCATTGTCGTACGTTTGTGTGCGATTAATTTGCTTAGGCTTATCCAAATTCTTATGGATGCAACATCTGTATCCGTGAAAACCGCTGAGGCACATGGCGATCACGATTATGGGTATGAGACCGTAAGAGCCGAAGTGACAGAGCTTGATGTCGCCGCCGAGAAACGTGCGGAACGTGTTGATGCCGTACAATATGCAGCCGCAATCGATGTCGATGCAGATACCCAATGTCCATGTCCAATGCTGCCAAACGGTCACAAATGATATGACGGATATGACACAGAATATCATGGATCCGGTGTACAGCATCGTCAGCCATAATTCCGCTTTTCTCGCCTTCATGATTACGCCTCGCGATTTATTCAAGTTAGAAGAAAATTTTCAACACGTGTTCATCCACTCGACCTGAAGAGGAATCACCAGAGGAGCTTCACACATATACATTTATCTTATTTCTATGAAAATATTTTCTTTTTATTTCAAAAATTATTAACTTCTATACGAATTCGAGCTTATCTGAAAGATTAAAAAAATAAGTTTGTTATAAGATTTTGAATTCAGTTTTTCTAGATTTATGGATATATTTCTTAAATTATTTTCTTTCACTTCATATTTTTGTCCCAAAAGCATGGGATATGTACATATTTTTGACAAGGAAAAAATTAATTTTATTAAACTAATATTTTCGAATAATTAACGATTATATAAGATAAAGAAGAAATAAAAAAAGATGAAAATATTAAAATCATATACAACTATATATTATTAAAAAAATAGAAGGAATTATTATTTTTTTATTGAAATTTTTTTTCAAAAGAATTTTTTTTTTAAATTATTATTAAGAGATATATATTATTATATAAACACCTACATATTATTAACACTTTGGTTTTGTTTTTAAAAGAGCTCCCCAAATACTGACTTTAGAGAGGCCGATTTTAATTAACATTGCTATGTTTATTACGTTAAATCAATTCTCGATTTTTAATTGATTATTGATAAGAACTAATTAAGAACTAATAAGAACTAATTATTATTTAATTGATAAGAACTAATCATGACAATTTGCAACTGCGTTTTAAACAAGAAACGCGTAGCGCAAAAATTCGTGACGTGGGATCTTGAAACATGGTACATGAAGTGGTTTTGCAAAACACAAATATTTTCATATTTGAAACTACTATTTTCTTTGTTCAATGCACTATCAACAGATCTATTTTCGGTGGATTAAACGATCTCCTCTTTGCCATCACTTCCTACACGCGCAATGTTTTCATCATAAGTTCCGCATTATATATCAGAGCTGAAGACAATACACACGTACACGTAAAATTTGAATTCCTCTAGAGTTCAGATTGCTATATTCAGTTTTCCTTCAAATTGATTTTATGTATTAAATTAGTGTGTAATATGTCTCTTATAATAATAATCTTTTATTTTTTCATGAGATGGTTTTTTATTTCACGGATAAGATGCATTAACATAATAGAGAATGTTTTTATGCAGCGAATTCTCAATCATCAAATTAAAGATAATTAAATTGAATCAATTGTTCGTCACTATCTATTTTACAACAAATATTTATTAATTATAAATCTAAAGAGAAACAAAAAATCAATTAAGTAGAGTTAAACGAGAATTAAAACCAACATTGTTGAAACTCGTACAAACTGTCAAAACTAAATTATTACCTTAAATTTACTTTTCATGCATTTTGCAGTAAGGAGAGATATCTCGAAAGAGAAGCGCAATTTACTGAAACATGCCGCAAAGATTTTAGTGAAGTTATAAAATCAAAAATAAAAAAAATTTACTTATCGCGTTCATTATGTTCTAGTTCTCGAAATCATTGTTATGATAAGTGAATGACGAAAGTTCTTGGAAAGTGTACTTCGTCGGGTCATTAATCAGACTCAAGTTATGTAAATAAATAACTGGAACACGCGTGTAAAAGATGCAAAAGCACTTACGACACAATCTGAATAATTTGCATGTACACCTGTGCAAGAATCGAACATGGCCGATTGCCTGACTGACTGACAATGAAAGGACGGATGCATTCATGTTGATTAGCGCCAACCGGGGATAATAAAACTCGTCGTTCTCTATCTAGCTAATATTAGCGAATTAGAGAGAAACCCAGAGGTGCTAATTAAAATTAATTATCGTTACCTGTTTTTTTATAGGAAATAGTTAAATTGACATTTAGACGACGACGAGGAATGTGAACGATGCAAATAATACGCAATTTGTGCAATTTGAAAATAGTATGTTTTTGGAGAATTGACGAAAGAGAGAGATAAAGATGAGAAAATAAATTTCTTGTCTTTTTTCTTTTTTCTCTTGAGAAATAGAATTTCCTCTATAATTTTTTTCCACGATTTTACAAATAGAATTAAAAAATAATATAATTTTCATCTTTTCTTTTTTCTTTTCGAGATAAGAGAAAAATATTAAAAAACAAAAAATAAAAGTTTTATCGAATTTCTTTGCAATTCTCTCGCAAACGAAACTAAAAACATTGTTATTAAATTAAATTCCTGACAAAGATAAAAAAATAGAAATAAAAAATAGAAATTTTCAAAAAATTTTCGTCAATTCTCTTCTTTATTCTCCAGTCTTTTATTTATAATTAGTCAATTAATTTAAATTAAATTTTTATTCTCCTTTTCAAAGCATTGCTACGCATCTAATGATGATGAACAGATAAGTTGTCAAGAGATAACTGTAAGAGAAATATCTCCTTTATATTTAACAAGATTTCCTTTATATATATATTATATAAAGGAAATCTTGTTAAATATAAAGGAGCCTAGTCTGTTATTGTTAATTCTAAGACTTAACTGCATTTTTCAATTTTAACACTGTTCCTCATGTAATATATGACATCCGCCATCGTCGAAAGATTCGAAGCGACTATTTTCGTGACTTCCACTAGCCTTTTGCGCCTCATGTAATATCGCGATATGTACGTAAGAATTACATGCACACATGTGTGTCTTGTTTAAATAAACCGTACACTTTCGTAAATATTCTTTGCGGCCCACGACAACGATCTCGTCAGATCAAATATTAACCCGATGCTCTCACGAGCATCTGGATCTCACACATGCGCACGACAAATATTCTGTCATCACAGATTATTTCATTAATTAAATAATTCAATCATTGCAAATTTGTTCATCCACGCTGCTTAAAATCTACAATTGCTAATAAAAAACACTTTTACTCTTGATACGTGAAATGACGTGAATATATGTATATTCCTTTAAGCTATGCATAAGACAAAAATAGCAATTTTTGTCATCTGTTATAAATTATTATTTGTATATATATATATATATATATATATATATATATATATATTTGTATTAATTATAATATTTAGTTATTTATAATAGTTATTTATAATTGTATTAATTATAATATTTAGTTATTTATAATAGTTATTTATAATTGTATTAATTATAATATTTAGTTATTTATAATAGTATTAATTATAATATTTAATTATTTATAATAGTTATTTATAATATATATATATATATATATATATATATATATATATTATAAATAACTATCATAAATAACTAAATATTATAATTTAAAATTGTAGAAATAGATAATTATTTCAATTAAGAAAGAATTTGCATGTGAAATGAGAAATAAACATTAGTGAAGAAAATTATTGTAATTGCATTACTTTTCTTCACTGCATACAAAATATGTAGCTGTCCAAATATATCGTTCACATACATAAACCACTTCACAAAATCTAATAAACTTAACAATTATTGATTAAACTCACTATAAAACTCATATTCTTCCCAGTTGTCGAAATATGATGCAACACGCTTTTTTCTCGCAATGAAGCAAGTATCGCGCACATGAATAATTTCTTCGAATTGTATTTTATTAACGAATATGTATAGATTTTTTTTACACAGATAGCATTTATTTAATTACTGGATAAAACATACACGGATAAAAACGATCTGATCGATGAAAAATCTATTCATTCCCGTAACGTATGTGAAACCTGATAATGAGATAAACTTTGATAAGATTAATACGCCTCTTTCTGACCGTCGCTGTGCGCATACAAAATCCCAGTTGTATTCTCGCAATTGGGTATAAGAATTATATAGTATATTTAACATTTACGTTTATAAGATGTTTTGTTATTTGATAAATATGTTATCAAATAAACAGAATATTAAATTAAAATTGACTGAATATTATTGGAAAACAAATATATAATATTAAATTGAAAATATATGCAACATGCGAGTCAGTATATTTATTTGAAAGTACATACATTGCTAGTTTCGATAATTCATTTTTCTTATACTAACATCTTTTTAATAATTTATTTGCGTTATTTGGTGTGAGATTTTCTATGTACAAGGTAATACAAGGATACGACAACGCATTGAAAATTTTTCATAGATGTCAAATTGTTATATCAATCTGCAAAAATAGAAACAAAGACTTATATTAGAATATTCAAAAAATTAAATTTGATCTTGTAATTCATTTTATCATGTATTCATAATTTTGTATATTTATTTATTAATTGATTGTGATTCATATCTCAATAGAAATAATTTACAAAAGAAAATTAATTCAATTTATTACTTTGAAAATTTATTTGCAAAAGTTATATTTACTATATCTGATCAAATTATGTATAAAAAAGAATTCTTTTCTTTAAATTTTTACAAGTAAATAAAATTTTTAAATTGTTCCAAATTGTATTACATTACCCATATATCATAATATCAATTTTTATATTATATTTAATAGTACTTTTTTACTACGTATAATAATTTTAACATAAATTTCGATGTAACAATATAATAAAATTATATTTTTATATTTTATAACATCTTATTGCATATATATGAAATAAAATGTATTCCTTTATTACACATTTTAAATCGTAATATTTAAGAAATTATACATGGATACTAGTTTACAATAACTAGTATACAATAACTATATGTAAGTACTATATGTAATTTGCACGAAAAGATTGAAAGATATTCTTTAACTTAATCAGTTATCAATTAGGTTAGTCCTATATATGAAAAAATCCTTGTTGACTTTAATAAATATCTACTTTTATTTTACAATTCAATTATAAAATTCTATTTACTTGTTAAAAATTTCAAAATAAAAATAATTGAAAAATAATTGAAAAATTTGTTTGAAATACATAACAAATATAAATAATAAATAATTATCAATAATATACATTAATATTATATATATATATATATATATATATATATATATATATAAATATATAATAGGTAGTAACGTGTGTATGTGTGTATGTATATATGTGTATAATGCATATATGTGTATATATATGTATATGCACATATATGTAATTTCTTAAACATTGAAGTCTAAATAAAAATAAAATTATAATTTTAGGAAAAAAAATATAAATATATATATATATATATATATATATAACATATATATATATATATATATATATACATATACAATTTATATACATATATATTTATATCTTAAAATTTAGACAATGGCATCGATATCAGTAAATAAATTCTTAATGAATGAAAATTCGTTATAAAATTATAATTTTACAGTGCACACATTATTTAAATTTAATAAAAAAACATTTTGTAAACTAGACTTTATTTTGTACAATTCTAAATCATATTTTGAATAATATACACATTTTTATGCATATGTATATTATTTCTTGAAATATATATTATATTTTTGCTTATAATTTATTTTTCTTTCTATCTAAAGTAATTTATATATATATATAAATTATATATATATATATATTATATATATATAAATTATATATATAATAATTATATATATATAAATAATTATATATATATAATAATTATATATATATATAATAAGTAATTATATATATATATATATAATAAGTAATAATAATTAAATATATATAATTATATATATATATATAATAAGTATAATAATTATATATATATATAATAAATAATTATATATATATATATAATAAGTAATTATATATATATAAATTTTTATATATAAGCTATAATTATAGCTCATATTGCTTTGTTGTTGAATTTAAACAACTGTTGCAATAAATAGCAAAAATAAAATGTATGATAAAAATATTTGACAAGCGTATAATTTGTCTAAATTTTTTACTAAAACATATACACACACACTCACTAAACATGTGCACTCTTACGCTGGATGTTTCCATCCATTCACACGCTGTAATGACAAGCTTCCATTATTCCATATACAATACATCACTGCAACTCCCGCCGCAATAGCGCCCGCAATACCGGCTTTTCTGACTCCAGCTAAAATTTAATATTATCATTTTATTATAATGAATGTGAGTCATAACAAACATATATAGCATAAATCATGCTTTGTACCAGGAGATCTAAACACCGTGGCACTTGTAGCAGCTGCAGCAACTGTGTTAAAGCTATCATCGGTTCCTCTGAGCCAAGTTAAGCCTATTCCAGCACAAGTGTACATTATTGTTATTACACCAAGTGAATTTGCCATACTAGCGCCACCCTTCATAACATAATTAATCAATCTGAAAACAAAAAATTAAATATATACTTTCTCATGTATTAAAAATTAAAAACATGAAAATCACAAAGACATACTGTGTTCTCCTAAGTTTGCCCGTTTCACCAGCGATGGATGTTGCCTTGATGCCTCTATATAAACCTGATGTTCCACCGATTCCAGCACCTGCTATACAAGCAGCTCCAATCTGACTGAAAGCCAACTCGAAACGGCCTCTTTGCTTTAAAGCACCATCGGGAAATATAAATTCTGGCTGACTTACGGGAAGATATGACGGATCGAAATTTAAGAATGGACTAAGTGGAGCTAAACTTGGTTGTGAAGTGACTAAAAAATAAAATTAAAGTATCTTAAGTATATAATTCTTTAGTATATAATTATCATATATTAGATAAATTTATTATCTATTCATAATTTATTTGAATTCATTGCATTATTCAATTGACTTGCACATGTTTTGTACGATAACAATTATTTCTATTTCTCAACTCAGAGTTTGATTTCTTTTCAACTTAAATAGATGCAATCTCTATGTCTCCTTAAATACGATATTAATAAATAACACATATTTATATTTGCCGCATCTATATTTAAAAAGAAGACTATAATTACATCCGACATACTAATACAATAAGTTAGGTTAAGAATATGATTTAATAGGAATTTAGTCGAATAAACAAATAATCATCCATAACAATAAAACTCTAAAAAATAGAGAAGAGTAACTATGTGATATTCGGTTTATTTGATAATATTCAAGAAAACTTCGCTATTTATAAACAAATTAAAAGAAATCGTAAATTATAATGAAATTAAAAAGGTTTGGAGTAACCTTAAAAATATTCACGTAGTCTAAATATCTTTAGTTTTACCAGGTATATTAGTATTGTTATATTTTCCATTGTCGGCATCGACTGCCCCAGAATTATTGCGAAAATCTATCATTTTGTGAAGACAATTTGAACCTTGTGCTTTTTGGTCGGGCCACGAGACTCGGACGAACATGAACAATAGAAAGATACATTGAATCGAACTGAATGCGCCGGATCGGAAATGACGTAATCATCTATTGTGATTAGCTAAGCGTGGATCCGTTCGTTTTGCCTGCACTTTCCTAAAATAGGACAGGATTTCTGAATGCGACCCTCGCCAAAATAATTATTAGTATTT
This sequence comes from Camponotus fellah, assembly GCA_030586385.1. Lineage (NCBI taxonomy): Eukaryota > Metazoa > Arthropoda > Insecta > Hymenoptera > Formicidae > Camponotus > Camponotus fellah. The sequence continues at coordinate 2,557,183 of JAPIVC010001004.1, forward strand.
TTCAAGAGAAATTATGTTTATATTTACTAAATTAATTTGTTACTGCATATAATTTCTCTTTTTCAAGATTTAAATATAAAAATATTCCTTTACGACTTTATATATTAAATTTGTAAAATTACTTTGTATGTAAATATATAATACTTTATATTTAATGAATATAATACTTTATATTTAATAAAAATTTTTTAAAAATCTCTGTATGTGTACTTTTTAGAAATTTGTTTACTTAATTAAATAAGAAAACAAGTGTATTTAGCTTTGCGAGAAATTTTAAATTTCAATATTTCTAAATCTCTACTAAATTAAATATCTCGTTTAGTCTTCATTTTATTAATATTTTTACTATAAAGAAAAATTTTAATCTCATAAAATTTAAAAGAAATATAGATAAATCTTTTAAATATATAAACAATTTTTACTATTTATTAATATTATAAATACTATAATAAATATTTATTAGTAATAAAATATTTATTAGTAATAAAATATTTATTAGTAATAAAATATTTATTAGTAATAAAATATTTATTAGTAATAAAATATTTATTATTAAATATTTATTTAATATTTAATATATTTAATATTATTTAATATTTATTATTAAATATTTTAAATAATAACACGGTATAAACAATAACATGATACCAAATATAACAATTTTTTATTGATTTCGCCATTTTTGTTCTTCAAATCTTTTGACCAATCAGCAAAAAGCCAATTCGCCAATTTTTACTAGAAGGTCTCTATCCTGCCATATTCAGCGCACATGCGCAAAAATCAATCTAGTACTTTACTTTTCTACGCAGTACTGTGACTTATGACTGTATGCGTGTTTGGCGCGTTTATCCAGTTTATGTATCAGGTATCTCTTGAAAGGTGTGTCGAATAGCGTTCTTTTTCTGTATAAGTAAATTTTGGCACGTTTTGCACTCCGTTCATTGTTTCACAGACATAAAGAAAACACTGATTACTTAATCGCAGAGACGAATAATTAATACCTTATAGTTTATTTGACAACAAAACTCGTTGAATTGCGTTGAATTTGATAAAATTGATAACTGCTAAAAATGCGCACTTGTGTATCCGTACGTTGCAATTAATGATCGATTATCTTATATTGTTTGATCAGATGAGACAAGATGTCGAAGATACGCAAACTATCGCTTCGCGGCATTCGTAATTTTGGTGATGACAACGAGAACTCTTTAATACGTTTTTCCTGTCCGTTAACACTCATTTTGGGACCGAATGGCACGGGAAAAACAACGATCATTGAAGCATTAAAATATGCCACGACCGGTGAATTCCCACCGGGCTCTGAAAAGGGAAAATCTTTCATACATGATCCCATTCTGGCAACAACTGGCTCGGTATGGCAGCAATAATTATATTAATTCATTATAATTTATATCATGTATATGTATGTCAATAATTTTTTATAGACAAAAGCATAGATCTCTATAATATAATTAAAATTTGCAAAAATCAATTCCTTAAAAAGCCAAATTATAGGATATATAAAAAGACTAATTTTGCAAACATTTTTTAAATGTATGTACATATATGTTACCTGTAATTGCCTGATCCTTATCCTTTTATTATTTTATTTTATCATTATTTATGATTTTATAATTGCCAAAAGTGTTATATATATACATACATATGTATATACACATATATATTATTATATATAAAAATGAATTTTTACAAAATAAGTCTTTTTATGGAGCTAAATTATAGATATATTTATAAAAGAGATTATTTTACAAAATATATATATACGTGTTATTTGCAATTCCTTGGCCTATTATTTTGTTCCACTTTTTCAATATATATTCTACCTTTTTAATTTTATAATCCCCAAAAGTTTCTTTACTTAAATTTTTTAAAAATTTTAACAAGATAAAAATAAATATTAATTACAACTTTTGCTTTATATGTTGTATTTATTGTTATAGGTAAGAGGTGTCGTCAAAGCTGAGATAATTGATTCTATGGGTAATACTTATACAGTATCCAGAACAATTGAGTCATTTAAAGCAGTAAAAAAATTTAAGACTCTTGACAGTACTGTAACTAGAGTAAGCAAGGATAAAAAGGAAGTGAGTGTTTAATATTTTCTTTTTTCTTCTGTAAATTCTATCTCTTAATTCTTCAATTTATTCAATTGTTTATTTTGATTATTTTTATTTTCTAATATAGAAAGCATCAATAACTAATCGATGTGCTGATGTTGATGCAGAACTCAGTATAGCGTTAGGTGTTTCAAAATCGATTCTAAATTATGTTATATTTTGCCATCAAGATGAACTTAATTGGCCATTTGATCAAGGAAAAACATTAAAAGAAAGATTTGATGAAATATTTGATAGTACTAAATTTAATAAAGCTTTAGAAACTATCTCAAAACTTCATAAAGATTTACAAGGGGATATTAAAAGTCTGAATGCAGAGAAACAGACCTTCAAAGTACTTGTATCTGAAGTAGAAAATAAAGAGACTAAACTTGAAGAACATAAGAAGAGATTGGATATCACAAAAGAAAAAGTAAATGATATTGATAAGCAGCTTGTACCTTTAAAACAAAAGATCGAAGAGGTGCAACAATCTCATTCTGAATACAAAAATATTCAAGCTGAAGAAGGTAAATTTAGTAAGAATTCATAGAAGTATCAATAAAAAAGAAAATATTTTTATAAAATTATTATTTTCAGAGAAAAAAAAGATGGAATATGGTGTGTATAAGGAACGATATCAAAAATTAAAAGAAATAATAAAAAATATTTTTCATGGAACAACAGAAGAATTAAACGCGCTCATAGAATCACATGATACTATATTGCAAGAAAAGAACAATGAAATAGCAGAGGTATAAATATGCTTATAATAATTATATTATCATATTTCTGTACATTACATATTTTATGTGTTTTGTTGATTTTAGAATGAAATCGAGATCAAAGGTATTTCTGAGAAAGAAGCTAGGATCTCGAATATCTTAGCAACACGAAGGGAAACTGTAGGTACATTTAAACAGCAAGTAAAAGATCATGAAAAAAGAGTAGTTCGTCGTAATCAATTATTAAATGAAGCATTGCAAGCATGGAATTTTGATACAGTAGAACAAGATGTCACTGAAATAGGTAAACAAAAAAACTTTAAGACTAATTAGTTTAACACATAGTTTTTCAATGTTGAATATTTTTTATATTACTAAAATTACGCAAAAATATATTGAATATTTTTTATATTATTAAAATTATGCAAAAATACTATACACAGAGGTGAAGGCTCTCACAAAAAGATTGGAACAAAAAATTCGAACGTTAGAACAAGAAATAGAAGAAAATAGAATGGCCATGGAAAAAAAAGAAAAAGAATCGCAAAAAGAAGTTGATATCCTGCGTAGCAACTATTTGAAGATAGAATCAGAAAAAACTCTCAAAGAGAAGGAAATAACGGAAATAAGAGATGAAATTGCCACTATACGAAATCAGATAGCACAGGTTAGTGCATTTTTATTAAAGATATATTGTTATAATCAGTTTATATAATAAAATAATTATTTTAATTGTTTTCTAGATTGGTGCTGCAGGAAATAAATTAAAATCCATTGAACAAAAGCTTCAAGCAGCAAAACAAAAAATTGATGAATTTAGCAGTGCATTAGATGTTGATTCTGTTAAAGCTGATATCGCAAATAAAATAAAATCTAGAGATAAAATTGAAGCAAGTTTAAGTGCGATTGATGACGAAATTTCTTCTGTACATAAATTAAGCTCGTTAAAAACAGAATTCGATTTAAAAAAGTCGACATTACAAGCTAAAGAAGAAGAATTGGAGAATTTAAAGAGAAAACATGGAAATAACATCAAAACATTATTAAATACTCAAGAATTACAGCAGACGAAATTGAAAATTACTTTGGATCGTGTTCATCAGCAATTGGTATAGGATTAATTTTTAATTTATGCATATCTACATGCTTGTAAAATCTTATTATAAATTTCAGGAAAAAGAAACAACTTCTTTGACGCAAGAGATTCAAGCACAAGAACGCAAAACTACCGCTTTTCAAACAACATTACAATACATAGAGTCAGATATTGGGAAAAAGAAAACAGAACTACATCGTAAGTTTTTTTTTTTTTTTTTTTTTTTTTTTTTTTTTTTTAGAATTTTATATATAATGTTTATATATAACTTTTAAATATAATTTTTATATGTAATATTATTTTATATATTTTTCTTCATTTAGGTGATAAAGAAAGAATATCTACAGTGTGTGATTACAAAGAGTTTGATGAAACTTTGTTAATGCAATCAAAAATAGTAAAAGATCTTCAGGATAAGCGAGGAATTTATGCTTATCAAGCCACAGCCTACAAAGAATATATTAAAAAGCTATCTGTAAAAGATCCTTGCTGTCCCTTATGCCACAGAAATTTTCAAGAACAAAATAAAGTTACAGATTTAATAAAAGAAATGGAAACTGATATAATTCGTAATCAACCTAATCGTTTAAAAAAGTGCGAAGAGGAATTAAAGATACAACAAGAAAAATATGATAATATGTTACAATTGAAACCTATTGTTCAAAAAATCATTCAATGTGAAAAGATTGATCTGAAAAAATTAGAGTGAGTAAATCTAACTTTATGGTATATTATGCTAATATTACTATATATTGATATTACTTAGAATTTATTTTTACTCTATACTATTATGAATGTATTAAACTTTTAAAATATATTTAATATTAATAATTTTATTTTTCTCACTAGAGAGAGATTAGAGAAAACCAAGAATAGTGTGAAATTGTCTAAAATAGCTATTAAAGATCTAGAAGTATCAAAGGCAGAACCTGAAAAAAAGTTATTATTATATAAAGATATGATTGGCGATATTAAATTTTGGGATCGATGCATAGATGAAATACAGCAATTAAAAAAAACCGTTAATAACTTGCAAACTCAAATGATCAATGCTGGTAAAGTTATTGATAATTACAATTTTTTAATTAAAGTTTTCCTTTTCGTTTTTTTAATATATGATAATGTTATTATATATATTTTTGTAGGAGTTAAAACTGAACAGACTATAGAAGAGCTACAAGCACAGCGAGAATCCTTGAAAACATCTTTTAAAGAAACTCGTAATCATATTGAAGCGTCACAACTCAAATTGAACAAGCATAATGAGAGGTTACATGAAGCTAGAGAAACATATAATGAGCTACATGAACAACAATTAAAAATACATTCAGATATGCAGAAATTAAAACATTTGAAGGATAAACAGGAGGATTTGTATGTAAAAGAAGTTACTATAGGGGAGACAGTGGAAAAACTGCAAGAAAACTTGGCAAATGCTGAAAATCAATTGGATTCTGGAAAGCAGCAATTGGAAAAAATCAAGGTTTACTTTTTAAATTATATTTAATATTTCCAAATATAATTTATAATAAAATAATGAATGGGGAGATATACAAAGTGCTATATAGAGTGAAAACAAAAGTAAGTTCTAAAATATTTTTCTTTTGCAGTTAAAAAATCGGCAAAAGCAAGATGCTGATAGAAAATTGATGATGGAAAATACTAGACGCTTAACCGACTTGCACAAGATAATAGACGAAGTCGATTCATTTATTAGCAGCAATGTACCTAAAAAACTTGCAAGCTATGAACTTGAGATAGAAACTTATCAAAAATCGTTAATGGAACTTATGAACAAGAAAAAGAACATCGAGCAAGCGATAAATAAATTGAAAGAAGACGTTGCCTCTCAAGAAATTGGGAAGAGAGAGTTACATGACAATATAACATTACGCAAAACTAAAGATACAATAGAAGCTTTGAAGGAACAATACCAAAAATTGAATGAAAAATTGAAAAACATGAATTACAGTGAGCTGACGAAAAAGTGGGAGCAGCTGGAAAGTGAAAAACAGGGATTACTTCGTCAAGTAAATATAATTATATTGTAATATGTTATATATATATATATATATATATATATATATATATATATATAATTATATTGTAATTTGTCCATGATTTGTATATATATTAATAATTTATTTAGAAAAATGTAGCATTGGGAAATCAGGAAGAGTTGGAAAGAGTGATCAAACAGTACATGCAGGAATTACGAAAAGAAGAATATCGATTAGCTCGTCGAAATTATACTAATAAGTGTATTGAATTAACAGTAAAGTATTATTATATCATCAAATTAGTACATATTTACAATAGAATATATTATTTAATTTTTATACTTTGTTTATTAGGTTCAGGAAGACACCATAGCCAATTTGAAAGCTTACAGTAAAATATTGGATACCGCCATGATCGAGTATCATGAGGAGCGCATGTCGACAGTCAACAGGATAATGAAGAAATTATGGAAACATGTTTACAAGGGTACAGATACTAGTAGCATAGAGATTTGTACAGAACCTACAGAAGGTGTGGGTAGCAATAGAAGAAGCTACAATTACAAACTGATTCAAACTAAACATGGCTGTAAGATGGATATGAAAGGACGTTGCAGCGCTGGACAGAAAGTAATTAGTATTAATTTGACGAATAATTAGCGTGTAACCGTGAAACGCGATATATATAATCGACACAATTTTTTTTTACAGGTATTGGCATCGATTATTATAAGGCTCGCTTTGGCAGAAACATTTTGCAAGGATTGCGGTATTCTTGCATTAGACGAACCAACGACAAATCTGGACGAAGAAAATGCTAACAGTCTAGCAGATACGCTAACTAAGTACGTTTTTTTTTATTTTTATGCAAAGTGTAATATTTTAAGTTATTGTAAGTTTAATATTAATATTTTACGAACTAAATGTAAATAAAATTATAAAGTACATGTAACATAATGTAACGCGAAAAAAATATATATATTGCAGAGTTGTCGAACTACGATCGAGATATCAAAAAAATTTCCAACTGATTATTATCAGTCACGATGAAAAGTTCCTACAGAAGCTAGCTGATTTGAATAATCATAAGCAATTCCACGAACTTTATCGCAAACAAAAGTATGTTATATAGAAAAATATGTTTTATCGTAAGATAGATTGTTTTTAATAAAAAATAATGAATTCTAATTCTTCCTTACAGTGGGATGACTGCGGTGAAAATCTCTGACTTCAACGAACCTGCAAGTTCTCTGGTGCAAATTAAAAGCGAAGATGAATCCGACGAAGAAGAAAGGCATTCTAATCGAGCATCAACCAGTGGTTTATCTACAAATAAAAAGAGGTACAATTGGGATGATTTCAATGAACATGATAGGCCACCAGCTAAAAAGAGATATTGTTTTGCCGAGTGAATTTCATCTAGAAAAAAATATACTAAACTTATATATATCATTTATATAATACACACATATATATATGCATTATATTTTTTTCTAAAGCTAGTGCCAGACTATGCGCGTTTTCACGAATCGTGATGCGTAATTCGTAATTCGTATAACGTTCGCGAATTCGTCATTCGCACTGATTCGCTAACCGAGCGGTTTTTTGATGAAACTCAAAGGAGACGAATCGTTACCAATCAATCCATTCGTGTCGCGCTACACTATGCGTAATTAGTTCGTGTTTCTCTTTGATAGATTTTTACATCAATTATAATGAAAAGAAAGACAATGGAGAGGTGAATTAATAATCGCGCTTGAACTTGTAGAAGAACATAGACGTTTATGAGATCCAAAAGATAAATATCATAAAAAAAACTGGTCGAAGTAACGCGAACTAAGAAACGACGAATTACGAATTATGAATCACGAATAGTGTGGGAGATTTACACTGAATAACGAATCTCCTTGAATGTCCAACGAATCTCCCTGAATGTCCACCGAATCTCCCTGAATGTCCAACGAATCTCCCTAAATGTCCAACGAATCTCTATGAATCACGAATTACGAATCGGGAATTACGAATCGCGCATAGTCTGGCGCTACCTTAATAAATTATACATGTATGCATTTTATTTTTTAACAAGATTTCTAATTGTTAAGTGTATTTTCGTAATATTTTCTTAGTGTGTATTCTTTCAAAGAAAAGTTATTCAGATAAAAGTTATATATTATACATATATATATATTATCCTGAAAATACCTCAAGTATGTAATAATGGAATACGTGAACAGAGAATTATTTTATACTTCTCTTGAAAAGAAATATGATAGAGTTGGTTATCAATAAATTTATTTTCAAATTATATAATATATCACATTATATTACACATCTTATAGATATATTACTTATAGAGCGTTAAAACATAAGAAAGATTTGTCATTCCTCGAACGAATTTGACCTGCTTGGTACCTAACAGAATCCAAACTTTTATAGAAACTTTGATTCAAAAAATTTCGAAGATAAATGCCGGCACCTAGAATAATAATCAAGCATCTTCCTTGTATTTCTCTCCAAGCACTATATAACTTTACAATTATACAATTTAAATATTGATATTTAAAGAAATGTTAAATGTATAAATGCAATCATATCGGCCATCCCGCGATTCGCCAATCGGAAAGTCAGCCGTGGGCGGGCATTCCAACGATATTGTCTCTCTCCCGAGTCTCGATGACCGCTATAGTTAGCGAGTTATCGCGAATCGAACGCCTGGAGGGAACCGGCATCGTATGTAATAGGCTGCTGCTGCTGCTGCTGCTCGGGGAGCCGTAACGTCATAATAGGATAGTGATGTTAGTAATACCATCGCGCGGTACTGCCGCCCGCGACTGGAGGCAATCGTCCGGGCGATTGACTGGCCCGGCGCGGCATACCGAGTCTAACCAATTTGCATCGCATTGTGTACTCGTTACGCTTCCATCTGCGCCAACACACGTACGCATACCACGTCGGTTGAGGTGACGGCGACGGTAGCGTCGTTTCGAACGTCGTTTCTCGACATCCTAGATGATGCGATGCGTCTCTATCATCTTCCCAATATGAATGAATTTTTGTTGATTATTTTTAATGATTCTACTATTTTTCTCGCAATATTTTCGTTATAATAATCTTTTTCAAATGTAAATTTAAGCGATTATCAAAAATTTTTAAATTTGTGACATTTAAAAAAAGAGATTTATTCGGGCTCATGTATTTAAATTAATGCATGGGGGTGTGTTTCGATGTAGTAAAGTATTTACATTTTTGGTGATTATTTTTATTATTTTTAATCGCTCCTCTATTTTTCTCACAATATTTTCATTACAATAATAATTCTTTTTAAATGTAAATTTAAACGATTACCAAAGATTTTTCAATTTGTGATATTTAAAAAAAAAGAATTGTCCGGGTTTGTGTATTTAAATAATGTATGAGAGATGTTTCGACGCGTAATAAAGTATTTACATTTTCGGTGATTATTTTTAATCATTTTCCTATTTTTTCGCAATATTTCCATTATTTGTAATAATTTTTTTTCGAATATAAATTTAAAACGCTTACCAAAAATTTTAAAATTTATAACATTTTTTTAAAAAAAGAATTATCCGAATTCTCTTTAAATCTTCTACTTAAATCATCTTTAATTAGGAAAAGAAAAAAAAAGAAAGAGAAGATCTTATTATTATTTCTGCATAAGTAATTCTGCATAAAGTAAAAATTGATTTAAAATCTAATAAGAATAAAGTACATAGTATAAATTAATGCATAGAGGTTGTACATTTCAGCGCTCAGTAAAACATTTACATTTTTCATGATTATTTTTATTCATTCTCGTAACATTTTCGTTACTTGTAATTATTGATAATTATTTGCGAATGTAAATTTAAAACGATTACCAAAAATTTTTAAATTTGTAACATTTAAAAAAAAAATAATTATTCCGGTTCTCTCTTCATGAATCTGCATCGATTTAAGTTAAAAATTATAGAAAAGAAAGAAGAAAGAAAGAGATGTATTATTTTTATATAAGTAATTATGCATAAAATAAAAATTGATTTAAAATTGATGTAATAACAATAAAGTACATATATAGTATACATTTAAATTAATGCATGGGGGTTGCGCGTCTCGGCGCGCAGCAACGATTGTCGGGGTAAAACGGCATCGCCGTCGCGCTGAGCACCCCGACGGCGAAACCGACCGCCGTTTCAGCAATCAGCGTCCTGGGAGAGCCGTGGAAACCGCGGAAACCCCCAACTCTATTATCGTTTCTAGCATCGTTATCGTTATTAGCCGCTCCATCGCCCAGCCATCGTCACACTACACCGAGAGAATGAAACTATCCACACAGTTATCGAAGACCTGGTGCTCGTCATGAGGCCCCGAGGCCCGTGAATCAATCAAACTTTATAGGGAAATCCCTTGGAGTTTTTTTGAAAAAATACTTAAAATACTGTGTACTTTTCAGAAGCTTTTTTTCGATATCCGAGACCGAAATACTTTTCTGTTTGATTTTTTGTTAATCAATTTTTAATTATCAAAGAAATAAATCGCAATTTTTAATTATCAAAGAAATAAAAGTTGAATAAATATACAGCTTAAGATAAAATATACGATCGTTTCGGTTTTATATTAAAATAAAACCAATGAGGAGAAATGCTTAGCAGTTTTTTATGTATCTCTTTCAATTTATTCGATTAATTTCAGGCATTTTTAATGATGCAATTTTACATATCATCGAAATTCTTTAATTGTTCTCCGTTCTTTCATTTTTTCCACGATTCATCCTATTTATTTTTCCTTATTTTTCCGCAATATTTTCTTGCCGACCTCGTTTTCAATACGATTATACGCTTTATCGAAGCTTTAGCGCTCGCGATAAATTCAATGTCTATTTATCGACAATTGATTGATCGCGTTCTGTTGTGCTATCGATGCGATGTGATTCGCGGTTGGGCTATCTCGAGCAATTGGAGAATAGAAACGGAGCGAGAGAGAATCTCACCCCTGGCCTTCATCTCCGCGATCGGCTTTGATCTCTTTCTCGCTCCCGATCCTTCAACGAGGAGAGGGAAGTTCCGCGTCCGCGCTCCCTCTTCAAAATATCAACTAAACGATAACCGTATTTATTATTCATTCGGCCGCCTCCCTTCTCGTACTGCGCGTCCCCAATTTTACAAAGTAGTTTTTCAAAGAATTTCGCGAGCGGTCTGCATCGCCTATGAGACAGGCAGGGGTAAAAAGTGCTCGTGGATCGGCGATAGAAGAGCCCTCACCTTCTCGAAATTATCATATTTTCGATGTATATCGTTAAAAAATAAGAAATAAAAATAATAAATAACCAAGAAAAATGTATCATCAAAATATAACAATTATAAATTATACATTTAGAATGTTTAAGCCAATACTTTTAATTATGCGAGATTTAGGTTAAGATTACTAATAGGATTTCTATGAAAAATCTCATTATTTTTATTCGGCTTTTATATAAAATATAGATTTCCGACATATTAATACAAGATTGTTCTATTTTCTACACATCTCACATAAAGAAACGAAGATTAATTGAAAGGATCTGTGCGCAATAAATTTATTGTGGCGAAAAAGAAAGAAATACACATATATTGACGGATCGAATCGAGGCGAGGCGAAGCGTACTCGCTATTTCGGCGGAAATTGAGTCTCGAACAATCCCCGATAGACAACAAGCAAAAAAGAAAGACATCCGACAGATCAGGTTATCGAGATTAACGCGAATGCATCGAAGCTGTGCGCGGTTTCCTTCGTATCTTCCGAAGATCGAAAGCGAACTCGTCCCACACAATCCAACGATATCAATTACTCTACCCGACGTTGTGTTTCGACATCAGAGCGAATTAGGCGCGCTTGGCGGACTTTGAGAATCTCCATTTAGATCTGATTCAAGCTTCAGCTTAAAATAAGATTTGCAAAATATTTATCTTGGCGATAGTAATGTATTGATTAAAGATTTCAATTGATTTTAACATAAAAATTTCAATAAAGTTGAATAAAGTTTAGCGAATTAAGCCTTCCAATAATTAATAAATAATTAATATTATTAAATATTAATATAAATCTTAATAAATAACTAATATTAATCTTATTAATCTTATTCAAATTAATTATTTTATATATGTGTGAAATTATTATTTTATTAATATATTCTTAATTTTTTATTTCATATATTTTAACAATAAATAATAAATAATATCGAATCAAATTCAATAAAGGAACTTAAAGTTAGTATCGATGACATCTGCCTGGTTTTCCGATATATACATATATTCGCTCTTCAGCCTCCTCTCCTTGCGCGTTACATCCTCCCCGAGATCAGACGCCACTTTTCTTTTCCGTTTCCTACACTCATTCTCCCGCCTATGACCAAGTCCCCGAGGATAAAGGGATCCGAGGAAAAAGGGGATATGGATTGACATTCGAATTCCGCCGGTAAAGGATCTCTTTTTCTCGACCGGTCATTTTTCTTACCCTCATCACACTCCATGCGAGTCACCCCCGCTTCGGCGAATCGACGAATCCGGCTTGCGGTTTAACAAACTAGATTCATCAAATTCGACACCGATCGTCCATCCGTCGGTCGGTCGATTTCTCGTTCTGGATTTCGCGCATAAGGTTTCATATGACGCGATAAGAATTGAATATTAGAATCTTGTCAGTATATCTCTATGTGATCTTTACGTTATAATATTTTTGACCACTCTTTAATTTTCTCTATTATTAATAGCAGCTTATATTTCGAATAATGTATTATAAAGTTTAAAAATTAAAAAAAAGAAAAGAATTTTAAATTTTAAAAATATAATATTAGCTTTATATAAACATTAATTCCTTCAGATCTGATTCTTCTTCTGTTTTCACAATTTTATATAAATACAACTTTATATTTAATTTTGTGTAATATCAAAAAAGAAATATATGATAATTACAAATGGAGCATTTATGATAAAAATTAAAAAATGATATATTCATTAAAAGAGACAAGGTATATAATAAATTAAGCTAAAAATGAATTCATACATAAATAATTTTTCAAACGTATGTGTACACATTATAGGTACATATCTGAAAGATTTTATCTTATCTATCATTTTTAAGAATATTTATACATGTATTCTGTTACAACATGCTACATAAAAAGATATCAAATCAATTATGATTCAATTATTTCATTTATTTTTTTTTATATTACTTTTATATCTGATTATGATAGATTATATCTAGGACGGAATTCAGAGAGAGGAAAAATGAGGACATTCATACGACACACTTCGATCGAGCAACTCTCTCCACGGTTGTTGGTACATTGACACGAGGAATACTGCGCTAAATCATCTGTCACCCCCAAGTTCACCCTCGTAACATCATCCGGGAAACTCTGAAGTCTCTAGCTGTCTATCTGCCGTCACTCACGAGAGCTTCTGCCGCGTTACGAGGCGACCCCTCCTGTGCTCTTCCTCCCTTAAAATAGGGTGTTTACACCTAATCGTATTTCAAGGGTCCAATTTATTAAAAAGACACCGTCCGACTTGACGAGCCGTTCTAATACTGACTTTTCTTTAATGTGTTTTGAACGCGTCAAAGTTCAAATCAACTTCGCGAAAATCTCAAATACATAATCAGTTACTTTAAAACAATCTCGTCGCCTCGGCGAAATCGTAACATTACTTCATATCTTACATTACTTTTCTGTTCGTTTTCTTGATAAAGGCGTTCGTTGTAATCCAATTTGTTCGAAAGGATTAACAGGTAATCTGGACTTATCGAGTAACCCGAACCGCACGAGTTCACGAGTTTCAGAGGCTTATTAAATTATTGGATACATTCTCAGGTCACACAAATTTATTAGGGCACTCAAACGCGACTATCAAAGCTTACAACATTTAAAATTCAATATTTTGTATACGCGGATATCGCAATAAATCACTATTGTATAAATTTGTTAATTAAATTATTAGAAAAAAGTTTATCTCCAAAACAAAAATATCATCACACTGAAAACTGTTTTTAAAATTTTCAATTCGTTTTAAAAACTTTTTGAATTTATCAATTAAAAGATGAGTAATTTGATATTTTTTTCTTAAAAGATTATACATTATTCAAAATACGTTCTCGATATTTTGACAGTTAAAATAAAATTTTGTTAAAACTATGTCGCTCTGTAAAGTCACGTCCCAGAGTCTACATCCTAGAAAGATGATAAAGCAATTGGGCACAGATCTTTTAGAGAAAATCGAGTTTACGCAAGCAAGGATCCTCGGCTTTGCGATGCAGCGACGAAATCGCGGGGTAAAAGAGATCGCGATTGGCAGAACCGAGCGGGAGGGTTGACCTAATAAGGGATTATTGCGCCTCCGTTGCTGAAAGGAACGAGCCATCGGCATCGTCGCAGGAAGAATGGAAAGAGCAACGACAAAGTAGACGTCGGAGGAACCAAAGTCTCAATGCGGCACGTTGCAGAATCGTCCGCGAAAGAATTTCATCCCCGTCGCTGGGTCCCCTCCTTCCCTCCTCCGCTCCCGAGAATCCTCCTGGTGGATGCGGCAGCTTTTACAGCGTCGGTGGGCACCACTACCATCACCGCCGCCGACGCTACCACCTTCTACTCTTCTTCGTTCTCATCCTCTTCCGCCCCCGCCATCCCCTTACGCTGCCCCCCTCCGTTCCTCGCAGGAGGAACATGGCTCCCAGGCAGGAGATCCGTCCGTCCACACCCTCGCTCCCGAACAACCCCCGCGGCCCGGCGTTTTCTCCGAACAACCCCCGCCTGCCCCCGGACACCTCCCATCCCCCTCGCTCCTTTCCTCCCTCCCTCGGCGTCAGTTCCCCCCGTTGCATTTTAAATCAAAGCCTCGGAGGTAACGCAATCACCAGGCATCACGACGCTTCCACAATTTTCTACTTTAAGCTACTTTATGTATTAGTACCCCCGCCGTGTCTCTCCCCGTCTCCCCCTCTTCCCAACCCCCCCGTATCTCGTCGACGGCACGCAGCCCCGCTACGACAGTGCTCGTCACACCCTCCCCAGCGTTTCGCAGCGTTGCTCTTCTGTCTCGGATCCTCTCGCGCCCTCTTCCGTTTCGTCATCCCGGCTACCGCCACCCATCTCCTTCTCCCTTCTCTAGCACGGGCTGGTAACAAAGTTATTTTATTAAACGAACCTCCGCACCGCCCGCTCGCCAACGTCGCCGGAATTCGAGACGCGCAGCAGCTCGTCTAACCGCGAACGAGAAACACCGTCGTCCTTGCAAACAAAATGGGAATGGGAGAAAGCGTTGCTTCGCAGGGTGTTAAGCATCCTGGATACTAAATAAGGTTGCAGAGAGAAAAGATAGGAGAGCAAAAAATCAATTTACCGAATCACTCGGCTTGTGCTTTTCAGACTGTTACGTGGATTATTTAAATAATGTGTGTAATTGTAAACAAAAAAACTTAGTTAAGAAGAATACGAAAATTTATTCATTAATATTCGTTCATTTTAAAAGATTTTGCGACAGATTTGCGAAAATAATTTTTCCAGAAAAAAAACATATCCAATTCGTTTACTTTTAAATAAATTTGTCGTATGCATTATTCGTCTTTATTTATTTATACCTTTATCTAAACGACGGAATTACATTGAAAACTACTTATTGTTTCAATAATTCTATCTTCAAGTCTAAAATTCGCTCGCGCGCAATATTACGACATTTTGAAAGAAAAATTGACTGCCAAATTCGTCAAAAGGTACCATAGTGAAAATTTAACGGAATATATAGAAGCGGTGCTCTCTCTGTGTAAAAAAATTCGCGAGAATAGAATTTATTTCTCACCTAAACGAATAACACGAATTTTTTTTTACCCGTCACCGGTTTTTCCCTTTTTCTCTTTTACAAGTCGCATCATTCCCTTCTCCGCAAGAGTTTCTAGCCACGGTTCCAGCCGCGTGAAACGACGGAAACTCGCTTAATGCGTTTCGTGCGGAAACGCGCGATAGTCTCTTCATAGTCGCGTGAAAAAATGCGGCTGTCTAGCCGCGATAAACGAGAAATGTTAACCGAGAGGATATTTTTAGTATTCCCTTAGCCTTTTTTTTCCTATATTAAATCGACTGGGCACCTCCAGATGTCCCGGGATGGTTACTTATAATACCGGGGGTTGTACGTGTGTGTTCGCGGTATGCAGTTCGCAAACGTGGCGCGGTGTAATCCAGTCACCACGTAACGCGATTACACTCCTAACTCGTCCTCTCGTTTTGTCTCTCTCTCTTTCTCTCTCTCAGTTTCTCTCTCTCTCCTTCGCTTTTTCAGAATTCCCGTTTTCCCTTCTTCTCACTCGTACTTTCATCTTCTGTTGCTCTCGTGGCTAAAACTCGATCATTCTTGGAGACCAAATAGAGCGCGGATCAAATATAGTTATGTGACATTAATTAATAACAATTTAGAGAAAATATATAGTATATATACACAATTATCGTTATTTTTCACCGAATAGTGAATACTGTTTTATGATTGCCATTATATAATGTGACAATGACAAAATTAATAATTTGAAATTAACGTTGAAAAACTCGACTAATATATATATAATTATATTTATATCAATTATTTATAAATATTATATATATATATATATATATATTTATTTATTTATTTTATTTGTATTAATTATATTAATTAAAGCTTAAAGATTACGGGCACGGCTGCTTAAAAACAGATTTAACCTTAATGGAGAATTACGATAAATTTTTCCTTCACAGGTAGAGAAACGATCTTTTTCTAGAAAAAATATAAAGATAATAAAATATGAAATAAAATGATCTGAACTTAAAATGATTTATATTCGTCTGCGATTAAAAAATTGAAATATATTGAATATAACGAAATATGTATATTATTTATTATTATATTTATTATATATTTTATTATTCTTATGTTTCTTTTTTTCAGAAAAAGATTGTTCTGCTACTTATGATGGAAAAATTTATCGTAATTCTCCATTAGCGTTAAATCAGTTTTTAAGCAGTCGTTCTTGTAATCTTTAAGCTTTAACTACTGAACTAATTAATATATAATATCCTTCTTCAAAACTATAAACTTAAAATTATGTACCGCATACGTGAAGTGAAATGTTTCGTATCGAGAAAGAATAAAACAAAGCAAACTACTTTTTAGATACTTTTTTAGCTCGAAAAAAGACAATGGTATTCATTCGAAAAATGTAAATAACATCAGAAAGCCGATAATTATTATCGGTGCTTGCAGCGATTTGCCACTAAGTGACAATCTTCATAAATTATCGAATCCTCTGAAAGCTCTGGAAAAGCGAGCTGTCAGTAAAAAAAAAATACAATAACGCGCTCTGATATCGAAACTAATGAAAAGATGAAAAAGAAGAATATGAACAGCATATCAAACTGGCAAGCTAGCTGTATAAACAAACTGAAATTACATCACTCTATGTGCATCGTCTACATAAAATAAATCATATAATAATCAGACATTGACCAGTTAGATTTATAAGCCATTAATCACGCGATATTTTCTAAAAAATTTTTATCAATATTCTAATATCATATCTAATGGTATGTATAAAATAAAATTTCAAAAATTATATTTTTTCTTATTTTCCTCTTGAAAAAATCTGAAAATAAAAATTTGATGGGAAAATTCGAAAATAAAACTAAATCTATCGCTCTTACTTCATCTCTAACACGTTAAGTTTCACGTGGCGAAGTTTGCGGGCGCAAAAGGAGTGGTCCCGAGCCTAAAATCCGTGCTCCTTGCATTTTGATTTCGCGGCGTGTTAAAGGACGCCGTCGAGGGGACGGCGATGCTCGCGAAGGACTCGCGGATGCGCGGAGGACGAGAAGGAAAGGGTGGGAAGGAAAAGAGGTAAACGCGATTTACACCATGACGACTATCGTCCCTCTCTCTCTCTCTCCCCTGGTGCAAAGTGCCTACGTGCGGCCGCGAAAGGACGCGAAGCAGGGGGGGAAGGGCGAGTTGTTACGACACACCGGGAGAGACAGGGGATTCCGCGCGGGGCCAGCGGAAGGAAAGCAGGGGATGTTTGTCGTACGCGTTATTTGGCCAATAAAACCACGTGGCGGAGCACCCCCGCGTCGCGGATAGATGATCGTCGTCGGGGAGAGAGCGAGCTGGCCGCGGGGCGCGTACGCGGGGAGAAGGAGAGGAAGCGGAAAACGTACACGCGAGAGAGAAGGGTGGAGGACGTAGGCCACGCCTCGCTGCACGCATTACGCACGCGCGGTTCCGCCTATCGCCGAGCACGCTTCCCGTCGCGACGGAACGACGGCCACCGTCCGCGATTCCGCCGCGGCCGCGACACGTCGTCGTACGCGACACACTATCGGTTTGGAGGCCCTGTCGGCTCGCGTGTCGGTATACTCGGAGTAGACAGAAGGGTAAAAGAGGAGACAGAGAGGAGAAAAGGGAGAGGAGTCCCCGTCCCGCAGACCGCTGTGCTCGCCTCGCACGAGAAACGTCAAGATCATGTGTGAAGCTGCTTGTTCCATTTGACGTTTCGAACTTTCGGAATTTGAGTTTGGCCTCGAGCTTCAACCGCGTGGACGAGCAGCTGACGTTCCGAGGAGGATTTCTTGGGAATTTCAAGACTCGCTTTGTCTTAATCGTAGGAATCGATCGGAGGACTGGTCCTGGAAACGTCATACGGTGTCAATGTCACTGAGAAATTTCACTGTTTCTCTTTGAAAGTGCTACTCGAAGAAGAACGTCTGATAAGTGTCTGATTATTATCGCACCTGTAACATTGCATTTGAAATTCGTGCGATTTTCGTTTGAAAATCCGTCGCGCGACAGTTTTCTCTGTCAACCGGTTGACAGCGATCAGTTGGAGCAGCGTGATCTTTAATTTAGTCGGATGTTAAATTCCAATTCGCGTGTGATTGTCGATTGATATAAAACGGAAATTCTTGACTGTTACTCGCAAAAGACCAGTACCTTGCACGCGACGGATCGCTTTTTGACCTTCAGAATTCATCGGCGTCAATAATCCTTGTGTATTTCGTGACACGCGCATGCAATCGCTTTGGATTGACAAGATTATGCTAAACTCGCTCTTCTCGTGATCGAAAGGCGATTTTTGATCACGCGGAATCGCTAAATTCCACGACACGCTCGAGCTCCATCGGATTAACGTGATAGTCTGCAAGTCGAATTTGGAGAACCGGAACGACATTTCGACAACACGCATGCGGAGTTGAGGACACAGTTAGAAGCAACGGTTTACGAGGTCGAGAAAGTGTGGCGGGAAGTGTGGCGGGATCGACATCATCGATCGGAGATCGAGCAAGAACCCCCAGGAACGTCCGTCGATCGGCTATTCCCGAAGAGAAGGAGTCCGCGGCAGTGCGGAGGAGATCGGGAAGGTGTTGTTCAGCCACGAGTCCAGGATTCTCACCCCCGGAGGCGGTACCATCTCGCCGGGGGGCGCGGGGCCGCCCGCGAGCCCATCGCCGGGACATTATCATCCCCCTGCGCACAGTCCGCCCCTGGTCAAGGTAAGCTGATCATCTCTTGTTTTAATTGCAGATGTGTTTTTTTTCCTAAATATGTCCCTCGATTTTTCAATCAAGCTTATCTTTCGATATCCAAAACACATTGGAACAAATATACAAAATCGATAAAAGAAATTATTATATATATAAATAATTAATATTCTTATTAATTTATTGCCAATTAATTATCTTTATATATAATGTTAATTTATTATCAATTTATTATCAATTTATTATTAATTTATTATTAATGTATTACTACGTTATAATGAAACAGATATTTTGATTTAATAATTATAATTAAATCGTTAAGCAATATTTACTTTTTCTATCGATGGCTAATGTGGGATCAATGATTATTCTTACAATAACAATTTGCAGCTTTTTGTCCAAAAATATGTTTTCTGCTATAAACAGGAAGTTCAGCTATGATTTTATGACAAATAAAAATGTTATAATTTAATATTCTTTCAATTTAATAATTTTTTATGATAAAATAATATAACGAACATTTTGTTTGATGTAAGAATTCATACTCTTTATATATTTATTATTTTTATATACCAAATGCATTGTTTAACTTCTCAGTTATTTGAATAAATAATGAATACTTTAAATAAATAAATGAAACACGAGTGCTATCAGCGTGCTGTCAGCGTGACAGATAACGAAGAGATTGAAACAATTGAATAATTATAGTATGATTACAAGCAAGAGCACTATTTTATCTGTAACTAATACATTTCGGACGTCCGGCTTTTGAAGCAATATACATATTTTAACTCCCGTCCAGAGATACATCGGCAAAATTTTTAATAAATGTCATTTAATAAATGTAACAATGAGAAATGTACAGAGACGTATTGAAAAATCTATTAAAACTGTGAAGAATTTTAATCTAGAAAGAAAAAAATACAAATATATATAATTCATTCATTTATTCAAATAATAAATAATTATTTTAAATAAATAATTTAATTTTAATTAAATATTTCAATATTAAACACACATCATTTATTTTAATGCAACATCATATATGCTCGTTATTATATTTTATGATATTTACTAATGTCTTATGATGTAATCGCGCTGAGAAATTATTAATTTGATATACGCTCGTAGCTTAAATTTGATCACTATTTCAAACTCGATCGGAATTATGCTGTCACACTTAAGTGGTATACTAGGGTAGAGCGGATGAATATAATGAGTATCATAAAATGCATTTATGCACTCGTCACGTTAAATAATGGAAATGAATGATATCGAAAAATTTTTTATCCTCCTTGTTTTTGTACTTAAAAATTATCTTTCGTTGTTGATGTATTTTTCATATTGTTAATTTACATATTTACATATTGTATATTTTGTGATAATCTTTCAATTGTATAATGAGATTTATTTTCAATAAAAAATTTTATTATTATTATCTCAAATCTATATGTAGAGGATTCACATTACATTCGACGATTGTTATATGCATGAGGAAATATATTAAAAATGATTTTCGACTATCGTCACAAATTATTTTAAAATTAACTAACTGTCGTATGCGAACTAGTACATGACGTAATAATAACTGTAGTAATAAAGCTTTGAGTAGAAAATTGGTGCGATTTGGGTTCTGTTCTATTTTCCATAAATAATTCGCAATACAATTAACTTATATGCGCCAACACATTGGGCCAGTTTTTCTTAAGAGTTTATTAAAAAAACGGTGAAAATTATTTAAAAGATATGCAAATATAAATAAAATGCACATTGCAACGTTAAACAGATTATTTTGATATTTGGCAACAAAGTTAATCTAGTTTTTGGCTGAATTAAAACATATTGGCGGCATCATTTTGTTGAAAGAATTTCAATTGTCATCTATATCTCTTTTATTTGATGACGACAATAATATTATCTACAAAATCCCATAATCTGTATTGAATATTATGTGTGTTAGATATTTAAATAATATATTGTCGTGGCGGAAACTCTTGTCAACGATCATGTTATATAATCCAACGATACATGACTATTATAGCATTAGACCCGGGTAACCGATAATTCCGTTTTAGGTTCAAACTTGACTTTGCAATAATAGGATTAGAATTTGCGACGCGTTCGGGTGACCGTCTATTCTAAGTGTGCTATCCATCCACGCTACCATGCAAACCGACAACATCACATTTAATCGATTGCTCGAATTATATGATAATTAATATGGCAGTTATATGAAAATGAATATAACATATAGTTATAAAATTAATCACAAACTATGTCAATTATTAATTATTGTATTTTAACATTGTATATCATTATGTTTTAGCAATTTTTACTTAATATATAGAATATGTTTCACTTATTAATATTCTTTGAATGGTATCTTCGAATTTCTTCCAATTTAAAATTAAACAAATTTTTTTTAATAATAATACTTTACTCGGCGAATAAATATATAATAATTATCTAAAAGAATATCTTATCTAATTAGCGAAAAAAATGTAATTACCTAAAGATATCTCTTATCTAGTCAATCACTATATCTACCAATTTCTACCAATGTTTGTATTTTCTATCAATGTTCGTTAAGTGAAAAATTAAGCGACAAAGTGATATAAATCATATGAGTTAAATTTTCATATTTATACCGTATTTACACGTGAAATAATAATAAATATAATGTCTTAAAATGTAAGGAAAAACTGGGGCTTACGTCATTTGTAACCCTTTAAATCCACCTAAACGAAATATCAACTTTCATTCAGCCGAACGGCAGTCCGGTTCTCTTCTTGATTTTATCGGCGAGTTTCATTCCTCCGTTATCCGACATGTGTCCCGGATTCTCCCTCTTCGCGTTACTTCCGGAATCAAGCGCGATCCCGGAATTTGACGCGACAAGCGCAATACGATATCGTCCTCGGGAAAGCGGTTGCTCTTTATGGTCACGTAATAACTGCGTGGGACTGTCACCGAGCGGGGATGATGAGAGACGGGGCGGTTTCGCGAACCGTGAGGGAGGGAAGGGGAGAGACTGGGGATAAAGAGACTGGGACGGCCGGTAAGGATGGACGAAGAAAAAGAGGCCGACGATGATGATGGGTATAAGGGCGGCTGTCCGAGCTTGTTTTCGTCGCAGAAGCAGCTGCGAATCCCTCCGGGGACCGCGCAGCCAACTGTCTACGGACTTGCCGTTGAGGAAGCTCCGGCAGAAACTTTACGATTGCTACCGGTGCGTTTTACAATATCATTTCTCAGAGTTGATGAAAAAAAATAAGTTAGAACAGATGGAGTCCATAATTTTTTTTTAACATAAAGACCCACCAGATACACGATTGTATTTAAAACATCTTACAAGTTGTGGATTCGATATATTCTGTCAAATGTTAAAATTGTGACATTTAAAAAATAAACATTATTATTATGGATGATGAACTTGAGTATTATGTTAAGATTAGCTACTGCTTTTGCGACACATCGACTCGAGATGCGCGCAGCCCTAACGTCCGATGTAGGATCGTCAGCCTAGAATGTAAGAAGGGAGAAGGGCCGTGAGGCCCTGCGAGGATACTCGCACACGCGCCCCACACTTTCGCTCTGATTAAGCTTAATTCATTCCGCCAACGAGAAGAGGCAGAAGACGTTGACGCTAAACTGCTCCAAGAGCGTCGGCTCGCGCTGTCTGCCGTCCAATCCTGCCAACTTAACCTCATTAATAAATTAATTAGATATTATTGTGTTGGCAGTCAGGGCGGCAGCTGCGGGTACGCTCTCCTCGTTCCTCGCGTTCTCGCTCTTTCTATCCTTCTGTCTCTTTTCCCCTTCATCATCTCGCTCTCTATCCCCCGCAGATTCTCGCGTCCAGGCAGGAAAGAGAGGGTGAGAGAGTCAGAGGGTCACCCGTGACGTCACTTCTTACGATGACAAAATGTGTATTATAACCGCTCGTTTGCTACCCGCACATTTTTTTCTCGACTCGGAATTTTTAAGCGACCGATCAACGATTATGATGACTCTTCTCTGGTTCTGATAGGCATTAATAAAGCTCCGTAAACAGAGATTTTTATCTTCGATTTCGGCGAAAAACAAATCATCCCGAACTCCGTCAGATTCTAATTTTAGAATTTTAATACTCGAAGCACTCTATTACAATGATAATAATTAGAAAGATAAGTAATACGATATTTTAATTAAGGATTTATCTTCAAAATTGTCGAGAACGAGCGACAATTGAAAAAATATAAAGACCAAAATGCATTTCTGGGAGAGATAAACATATATATACCCCTAATATATATTTAATTTCGCACGGATAATTTTTAAAAATGTACGTAAAATCTTATCTCGAATTTTATTCGATCAAATAATCGCACGGAAATAAAACTTTAAAGATCTCCCGACGCGCGAACATCATCTTGCACGCAGTTTCAGCGCGCTATCCAAGGAGCCACGTAGTCGCGGCGCTCATTACGGGATAGCCATGGCTCTGGCACTGGTAATGACAAAAAGCACACGCAGCATTATCATTGCGGAGTGTATGGCATTAAGCTGTAGGGGGCCAGGATTAGGATGTCGGCCATTACCGCGCGTCACTGACCGTTTATTCTACGCCGTACACGGTGCGGTGACTTCCTCTAGACGCGCGTATGTATGCCTACCATAACCGGAGGATGAGGAGGACGCTCGCGAGGCCAGCCAACCGGGTCGTGCATTCTCCGTATGCGTGATTCACCTTTCGATATCAATGTCAATTTAACTTAATTGATTGTCTCTATTTCCGCTGCGAGAAAAAATAATTGTCTGCCTCTCTCTCTCACTCTTTCTTGGAATTATAATTCTCCTTAACACGAAAATTTAATCAATTTTTTTTTTCACGAAGATATATCGCACGAGATAAAAAGATCCTCATTTTTGATATATTTTTTTTCGATGCTTTTTTTCATTTTTTTATCTTTGTCATGTCAATCAGTTATTCGAGAAAAATCATTAAAAAATGAAATCTTCAATTGTAAATATATGTATTTTTATATTTCTGTCGTGTGTTATATCTCTTGTTATATCTTTTAAGTAAATTTGGGGGTTTTAATATATGACAATATAAACTAATAAATTTATTGAATCTCGTTAGTAAAAAGAGTTTATTACTTTTTATATCTAAAGTTAAATAAATTTTTACTCATTATCTGGCAATCCTTTCTAAATTTTAAGACACTGATTTTTGCTAAGAATATTATCACATTTTCTTTGTCCTTATCGACTCTATAATAACCGGTCATCATGTACAATTAATTCTCAATACGTGACGCATAATACACGCTACAATTAAATTCATCGCGAACACTTCTCCCCAAGATATTCGATCGCGCAATTGAATCGCGATTAATCGCAATCTCGTGCGATGAATCAAGCGATTGCCATCGACACGACGTGTAAAGCGCGAGCGGAAAGGACGAAGAAAGATCTAATTTATACAGCCGTGAGTCGCACATTGACGGCACATCGTCGTCGTCGCGTTTCGAATCCGACGACTTAATGGGAGGAATGTTCGCGCGCGGAGAGGACGAGGGTCTTTCGCGTGCGCGCGCGCGCAGAAACGTCGGGATCGAAATTGACCTTTAATCGCTGTGGCGCCACGCGAGCATGAATAATTGCGCCGCGTCAGGAGCGAATTCGACGACGGATAATGCCGCAATAGGCCGAATCGGCGCGTATCATTTATTCATTCGGCTGGGCAGCGGCGGCCCGGCCCGGCCGAGCCGCGAATTTGCAAATCGCATTAAGCCGTGTGCGCGCACACGCGCGGGGACGGAAAAAAAAATTCGTAAAACAGGGGACTCGTTCGCGAGGATCAAAGTGGCCGCAATTTTCACTTACCGCCCGATCCGGCATTCCGCCGCCTGACCCGCGTTGAATCCCTGCCGCTTCAATCCGCCATTTCTCTGGACCCGGAGTATTCACTGAAAATTTCAAATGACAATAGATTATAAATATATTTCATAAGTTTCTGATAATTATAAAGAGTAATGTATATAATTAAAAATATATGAATAAATATATGAAAATTATGAAACAAGGGATGTTTTAGAATCAAACTCTTCGCGATTGATTGTAGAATCCGTAAATAAAAATGGTTTGATAGAAATGTATCATTTTGATTAATCGCACAGATACGATATATAAAGATTGACAAGGAAATAAAATCTTCAATCCGCCATTTCTTTCGACCCGGTATATTCTCTGAGAATTTCAAATGACAATAGATTAGTATATGTGATTATATTGTAGATATATTTCATAAGTTTCTAATAATTAGAGAGTAATATATATAATTAATATATATAATTAATATATATAATTAATATATAAATAAATTTAAGAAGTATGAAACGAGGGATTTTTAGAACCAAACTCTTCGCGATTGATTGTAGAATTCGTAAATAAAAATGGTTTGATAGAAATGTATCATTTTGATTAATCGCACAGATACGATATATAAAGATTGACAAGGAAATAAAATCTTCAATCCGCCATTTCTTTCGACCCGGTATATTCACTGAGAATTTCAAATAACAATAGATTAGTATATGTGATTATATTGTAGATACATTTCATAAGTTTCTGATAATCAGAGAGTAATATATATAATTAATATATAAATAAATTTAAGAAGTATGAAACGAGGGATTTTTAGAACCAAACTCTTCGCGATTGATTGTAGAATCCGTAAATAAAAATGATTTGATAGAAATGTATCATTTTGATTAACCGCACAGATTCGATATATAAAGATTGATAAGGAAATAAAATCTTCAATTCGCCATTTCTCTCGACCCGATGTATTCACTGAGAATTTCAAATGACAATAGATTAGTATATGTGATTATATTGTAGATATATTTCATAAGTTTCTAATAATCAGAGAGTAATATATATAATTAATATAAATAAATTTAAGAAGTATGAAACGAGGGATTTTTTAGAACCAAACTCTTCGCGATTGATTGTAGAATTCGTAAATAAAAATGGTTTGATAGAAATGTATCATTTTGATTAACCGCACAGATTCGATATATAAAGATTGATAAGGAAATAAAATCTTCAATTCGCCATTTCTCTCGACCCGATGTATTCACTGAGAATTTCAAATGACAATAGATTAGTATATGTGATTATATTGTAGATATATTTCATAAGTTTCTAATAATCAGAGAGTAATATATATAATTAATATATAAATAAATTTAAGAAGTATGAAACGAGGGATTTTTAGAACCAAACTCTTCGCGATTGATTGTAGAATTCGTAAATAAAAATGGTTTGATAGAAATGTATCATTTTGATTAACCGCACAGATTCGATATATAAAGATTGATAAGGAAATAAAATCTTCAATTCGCCATTTCTCTCGACCCGATGTATTCACTGAGAATTTCAAATGACAATAGATTAGTATATGTGATTATATTATAGATACATTTCATAAGTTTCTAATAATTAGAGAGTAATGTGTATAATTAATATATGAATGAGTTTAAGAAATATGAAACAAAAGATGTTTTAGAATCAAACTCTTCATGATTGATTGTAGAGTTCGTAAATAAAGATGGTTTGATAGAGATGTATCATTTTGATTAATCATACAGATACGATATACAAAGATTGACAAGGAAATAAAATCTTCAATCCGCCATTTCTCTCGACCCGGTGTATTCACTGAGAATTTCAAATGACAATAGATTAGTATATGTGATTATATTGTAGATACATTTCATAAGTGTCTGATAATCAGAGAGTAATATATATAATTAATATATAAATAAATTTAAGAAGTATGAAACAAGAGATGTTTTAGAATCAAACTCTCCGTGATTGATTGTAGAATTCGTAAATAAAGATGGTTTGATAGAGATGTATCATTTTGATTAATCATACAGATACGATATATAAAGATTGACAAGGAAATAAAATCGTGAAGAAATCCCGGCTGCTTTTGGAAATTTTCACTGCTGATAAGTCTGATAACCACGTCGCCGCGGATAAACGTATGTAAACGAATACCGTGAATAACTCTCATGATGAAAGCGAATTTTCTACGGAGAAAAGGGGAAGAGAAGAAAGAGAAGGAACGAACGTAAGCATCGTTCGGGGGGAGCGTTTACACGAAGAAATGCACACACGCCGCTTTTCGCGCGCGCGGACACGCCCCCTTTTCCTCCTTTCCTAAGGTGCACGGGGGCAGAAAACTACCGAGGGAAAGAAGAAGCGGAACACACGGTGGCGCGGAACGAGAACGGGGGATAAAGACAGAGGAAGGGAGGGAAAAGAGGAAACTGCAAGGAGAAGTAAGGGGAGGAGGAGGGTGCAGCGACCCTAGGAGGTGAGAAGAGAGCAAGAAGATCGCGGGGGGTTACCCAGTATATATATATATCAAAGTAAGAAGGCTCCTCTCTCTTCGTACCTTCTTGCTCTTCCCTTCTCTGCCCCCCCCTGGGCTGCTCATGCAACCCCCGGTTGCGGTGCTCCTGTTTTACGCTTTTCGACTTTTTCAAGATTTATCCTTACCGTTTCCTCGCTAAATCGCTTTCCGGGCGAAATTTACGGTTGGGCAATAATACAGGAGGAGCGAGCCCGGGCGAGTTGTACACACATACAGACACACATACACGCGGTCCGTGGTATAAGGGCCGAGGGAGGAGGTCGGCAGGAAAGAGCGAAGAGCTCGGGTTCTCTGTACGGCCGTCCAGCCGAGTAACGGGGAGCCTACATACATTCCCGGCACGTTCCCGGCTTCTTCTCTACCTGACTGACTGCTTCCACCCCTCTCTGCTTGCCTCGCGCGCGCATTTTCTTTACGAGCTTCCTCTTTACCATCTATCCCCTTACGCGCTTCTACCACTCGCTCCTCGACCGGATCCATTCTGCGCCCCCTGGGGGTGGCTATGATCGCTTCGTGTATCGTCGCCGCAATCTCCGTGATTTTCTACAAGATTTATTAACACACCATTCGGCACTCGTATCATATTAATATTATCAGATATCAATAATATATAATTAATATATCATCGATATAGGTACCATTAATCTTCTTCAAAGTAATATTAAATTCTTGAATGTCGCCAGTAGATAAAATAAAATAACGTAATTTAGATCGACCACACTGGCAATTTATTGGTTGATGAAAGAATCACAACGTTTCGACCATGGGTTTTGGTCCTTCTCAAGTGAAAAAAATCTTAGTTAACCAATAAGTAATGAGAAAAGAGAAATCACTTGTCAAGATCGTCAAGTCAGCCTACCGCTCACCTACCGTTTTTATTAGTTAAACTAATAAAGGCTGTTTAGTCTCTCTCCGTGTTTGTGAGCGGTAGGCTGACTTGACGATCTTGACAAGTGATTTCTCTTTCTTACTGTATGGTTAACTAAGATTTTTTGAGAAGGACCAAAACCCATGGTCGAAACGTTGTGATTCTTTATCAACCAATAAATTGCCAGTGTGGTCGATCTAAATTACGTTATTTTACTTCTTCAAAGTGTTGTAAAATTCCCTTAAAGTTTTAGATACTCTTAGATCAAACAATATTTGATATTCAATGTGATATAATAGTTTGATAACACATTGGGAGCTGATAATGGTTTAGAAAGATATCGAGGAAGATAAGAATACGAATTGTGCACTTTTAGAAGAATGCGGAATAATGCGTTTAACGATCATCTCTTCCGAGCGAACTCTCGCGAATTCGGGAAAGTTCGCGAGGAAAATGAGATTACCCGGAACAAGGTTTGCGCGCGCTATACGGTAAAGTTATAAAGCGCGTCGCGGATTTGGCAACTCGACCGCGTTGCATGGCACGGTTACGGTGCGCATTGTTAATGACTTTATCATTTTACCCATTCGCGGGATTGATAACGTCCGATAATGCGTCCGGGACAGACGCCAGAGCGGTCTACAATAGGATACGGGTGTACATACGCGGAGAAACAAGTGGATGATTGAGCGTTATTCCGCACAGTTGAGCGAACAAGTATATAATTCCGTACGTTTCTCCCTGCCTCCCTTCTATCGCGGATTCGTAAAAATGAAACTCGCGGAAATGGCGAGGAACCGTTCGATCCTGTTGAATAATGTATGCACGACAATGGTATATCTAATATATGATTCACGAAAGCTATTAGCGAATGTATCGGCAAATATATTTACTTGTTTACGGTTATCCGGCTTCTTTCTTTTCAACAATCTCACGGCGAAATTCTATTGAAAAGCAAACTTAAAATTTTATATCATACTAAAAGACAAAAAGAATAGATTTCTCTCTTGCGAAAATATGTATAATATAAAAAAATATGATATGAAAATTTTGATTTTTTCAACACATAAATTTTTGATATTTTTAACATATTTCTTTATAGGGAGGGAGAGAAAAAGAGAGCAGAAAATAATCGCAAGTGAAAAATTTAAGAGCATGTTTTAAATAAACAGAGAAATTCTAACGATCTAAATAATGAAGAGATATGTTTTATACGATGCATCATCAAGAGTTGTATGGAATTAATAATTTATCTGAAACAAGACGTGCCCTGTCTCTCTTTCTTTCTCTTTTATATACGCAATCAGAGAACGGTCATTCCGCAATCATCCGTTTACGTTAGCGAGCACGTAAGTAAACACGCGCCGGACATCTCTCGCCAATGCCTTTCTTCGGACTTTTCCCGCGCGGAAAAGCCGGGCGATAAATAATATAAATGGACCTTTCAAACGTGACAACGCGTCGAGTATCATTGAGGAAGAGAGCCAGTAGTCACTCGGCGACACGTGACCAGCCGCGATCATCTCGCACGCCAGGGATTCCCTTGCGTACGGCCGGCCGGAAATATCACCCATAAGTGAGGGTGCAATCACACCGGAACGAAATGGAAGCGGAGAAATAAAAAATTAGTAAATCAGATATTTTATTAAAAAATGTATAGATAAATTTTAAATTTGTATACGATGATATGTAAAGAGAGAAAAAAAGTAATTAAAAATTCACGAAACAAAAACTTTAAATATCCGCTAAGATTATTATCTATATAAATTTGAGAGAACAGAAACATATTTAAAATTTCTTACACGTTTAATTTTGTGAATTTCATTTAAATCGACAGATCCACAAAAGCGTGATGGATATATCTCGTGGATATTCTTATTTTTTTTTTTACTCTAGGATTCCTTGTACTGGTGAAGGAGAGAGAGAAGGGGAGGCCACAAGCTCTCTCGCTGGGTGAATCGTGTCGTCTAAGGGGCGCGACATATTGGACGAAATTGGCGCATATCAAACAGGGAAGCAATTGGAATAGCGGTGGGATCCGGGGATCCCCGCATCCCGGTTCGCGCGCGTTCTCGGTTCCGCTGGAAATGGTGCCCTCGGGGCTCGGAGCCGAGCTCGGGAACGAAACCCTCGACTGCGCATCCCCTTATTCCCTCTCGCAGCCCGCGGCCTCAACCTCTCCTCCTCCCTCCTCTTCTCTCCGCACCCATATCAACGAGTGATATTACACCGCCTAGGAGTCTATCCGCTCGTCTCTCTCTCTCTCTCTCTTTTTCTCTCTTTTACTCGCTCATTCTCTCTATATTTCTCTCTCTTTCTTTCACAGACGCACGCGAGTCCGATCGTGCTCTTTCTCGCGCATCTCGGGGAACAAACCTAACTTTGGCTTGATATAACTTTACCGCGGCGAATACAATAATACCGCGTGCTTGCGTGCAACGACCTACAATAGGATTTCTCGGCATCTTGGTATTTTTGATATATATTTGAGGCAGGTCGGGAGAAAAATGTTAGCTTGCATATTGAATTCTAATATGCAATTTATAGTATATATTACACAATAAGTAATCAATCTTCAATCCAATTGGATAATATCTTCTGTTTCGACAAGTGTCTTAAAGTTTTAAGTTTTTTTTCTTTTTTTTAACTCGTCAGTCTATTCTATTATTAAATGTATATATTTTTATGAAACTTGATACCGAGGATTTTTAGAATCATTGGTTGCGAAATTGTTTTCAAATTTGTGAAGTTTAAGACGGCGTATGCATATAATAGCATAAGAGATTTTAATATTTCTTGGAAAAATATCGATAATATATATATTATTGATATATGCATTATTATTGCTTTAGAGTTAAAACTGAAAATGCTAGATTTTTTAAATACAATAGATCAAAATATGCTTTACAACTTTCCTTTTTGTATCATTTCATTAATTTTGTAATATAAACATATGAATTTTGATAACAAATTATACAAGTTATATATTGTATATTCGTAAATTATATATTTCACGTATTTAAATTTATTTTCCGGGAGAAATTAAAGTTTTATAATTGTACAAATCTCCAGCAGACATAACGTAAGATAATAAAATCAAACTCTGCAATCGTAATCTGAAAAATTGCGGAAGATTAAAAGCTATGAATCTTGCTGTCATATCATCGACATATAATCGGGACGGTTGTGTGGAAGCTTTATTTTTTCGCGCAGAGGCTGAGGAGGATTCTCGCTCCAGGCAAGAAGTCAAGCTCGTCGTACGTTCCTCTCTCTCTCTCTCTCTCTCTCTCTCTCTCTTTCTCTCTCTGTCTGTGCGTCGCCGGTCTCTGTAACCGGAGAATCAATACAATCTTCCGCCTCCTCTACGGTACGGTGCACCAATTCAGCTCGTTGAATCTGTGCACCGAGCCTGTGCACGCGGTTGTAGCGAGTGCACGCGCGGGCGTGCAGCGTGCACATGCGCGCGTAGAGGCGCGGTGCACGCACGTGCGTCGCACGTCGCGATTTCACGCACACGCGTGGAGAACATGTACGAGAGGCAACCGACCGCCGATCCGGTTGCGATCGATGAACGGAGAGAGACACGCGGCCACCAAACAAACTCATCCGTGTAATTGGCAAATTGACAGATTAATTCAATCACACCGTCGATGCTTCTTCTTCGTCGGTTCCCTTCTCTCTCTCTCTCTCTCTCTCTCTTTCTATCTCCCTCGTTCACGTTAATATATTCCGCTGACGAGAAGACGGCCTTGATTTCTGCCCGAGTACAGAATCGGGCATCATATTTTTGCCAGATTATCAATTGCATTTTCATCTTGTGTAACGCATAGCATGATAAAATCTTCGTTCTTCCTGAAAGTCAAAATTTTGCCTCTATTTTTGATTTTAATTGATAGTATATTTTGATACTTTTAACAATTAGATTATTATTAGCTTTTAAAATTTTTTGTATAACTTCTCTTTTAAACCTCTAAGTGGAAATTTGTTCATGATCTATTTAAATACAAAAAAGAGCTTAATTTCCACAAACGCATCGAAAGTTTCTAAATCTCACTTTTTTTCGAAACTATTTAGCTTATAGTTTTATCGATCTTTTTTTTTTAAATTTCCAATAATAAATAGAAAATTGTTTCTTTGCTGTTTATTGAGTGAGAAAATAGAAACTCCATTCCTATGTAAATTAAATCTACTGAAATTCTCTCATTCATAAACGTAAAAAAATTGAGATGCAAAATCTCGACTCAGGAAGACAGATAGAAATATCATCTTATATTTGTATAAATATCATTTTATATTTTTATCATAATATTTTTTTTATGAGTTTAGAACAATTTTTATAATAGAACGGAATATTTGAACAGAATCTAATCTACATCTATATCGAGAAACCTATTAGAACCATTATTTTTATCACTTTATTTTATCCAAACGTAATCTCATCATGTTTCACTGCCAGCGCGTTTCTTTTCACAATTGGGCGACAGTCCATAGTGTGATAATCGAAGCGTACCACCCGCAGAACGCGGTGCGCGGTAGACGGAATAAATCAAATGTCGAATGGATAAGCGGGAAATAAACCGAAAACCACGCTGGTCGTTCTGTAAATCGAGAGTGAGCGACACAGAGGTAACGAGAGTGCGTGAGCAAAGGATGTAAACACGGGGTCGCTTCTCTCCCTTTTTTCACAAAAAGGGCGACAGAAAGAGAGATGAAAGAATGAAAGAAGGGAGAGAGGAGAGAATGTTCTCTCGAGTGTGCACATCGGAAAGGGCGTGTGCAATGCGGTGGAATCGAGTGGAGCGAAAAGTCAAATGGAGTCGACCTGCGTCACGTTGTCTGTATGTGTATGTCGAAAGATACGAGAGTGAGTGAGGAAGAGTGTTATCGGGGGTGGAGGTGGGGGGATCAAGTGGTTCTCTGTGCGTGCAAGCACGATTTTGAATTAGCTATCCTTTTCAACGTTTCTTTTTTTCTCCCTCGGTGTCTCTTTCGTTGCTTGCAACTTTGGTGGTTGTTTCTCACATTGCGCTACATCCCGACAAAGTCAAAGGAAATAAATGGTATTCTTATTTCTTTGGAATAATAAATATATTAACATTATAAAGATAATCATAATAGATCAATTATATCATAATAGATCAATTATAATAAAATTATTGCAATATTTATAGTAATAATTATGAATAATTTTTAATTGATTATGAAATATATTCTTTGTGATTATTTCCATATGTATTATTATATATCTTGATGATAGATATCTTGACTGCGATGAGTAATCTGTGCACTTTCTTTTGCATGGGAAAGGATGTCCGAACGAGATTTTGTAGTGGGAAGGTTCCGCTTCCGGAATACATTCATGATCCTTAAATGTCACTAAACACCCCTATATAAAGACTCCTTATGAATGATTGTGTCATAAAAATAGCAATATTTTGAAATGTCTCTTTTCTCTTCTTTTTAATGATACATAGCTTTGTTTATTTATTTTTTAAATATATTTTTACATTTTTCATAAAACTCTTTCATTAAAACTCTTACATTTCTCCAAAAATATGTTCTACGAAATTGCCTTATTTCGTATAAATGACAAAAATTAATTAAAATTAACTTGTATTTCTTACGAGATTTATAAAAGTATATTGCTGTACAATTTTTAAAAAAGGTGAAACTTAGAAAATCGACAGTTGCCTTAAATAAAAAAATTCGGTTACGCGATCTCGAGACCACAGGTTAAGTTAAGGCTGTAATTTATTACAGTACAGCGCAGTCTTAATCAACTTTCAATTAAAACTTGTCTTTAGACAGCGGTCGAGGAGAAAGGAAGGCAGTATAAAGCAAAGTCGATATAAATCAATAATCAGTTCAAATTCAATCGTGGCAAGTTCCATTTTCTTACTCGATAATGAGAATCTTCCTGACTTTATGCTTACATCATATAATGAAGTCGTCGTACTTCGTAGTCGTAATTTAAAAGTGGATCAGTTTGCAAACTCTTTTGCTTTTAATTTTGTATTTCTATAATTAAACTGATCGTTATTATCTGCCTTGTGTATTTTACTTCTATCGTCATTTATATTTTTCATTAAATAATAAGATTTAAGAAAATCCGATCCAAGGAAATATTTTAAAAATATTTTAACGTAGCATACGATATATTATTTTCTCAAATTAATATTATAACAATTATGTAAATTATATAAATATTTGTATAAATAATTTTAATACAATATTACATACAAATATATATGCAATTGTAATTTCATTCTCTTTACAGCAAGATATTTGTGATACATTTAGCCTTCTTGTTTCCAACATCTATAGAGATTATAATAATTATTTTTAGAAGAGTGTTTTACGGATCTGTGCGTAATGTACGAGCTAATGATAGCTGTTTAACGGCCGTATTTATTATTTAATGCTGTTGTTGTTGTTGACATCACATAACCGCTCGCAGTTCCAAATGGCATAGGGATCCGCGTCGCGCACGGTTCGCTCGTTACATGCTATTAATTTATAATTAGTTATTCAATTCGGTCGAATTAATTTATATATGCATTTAATACAGGGGTTATAACGATACCCGGATTCTATATTTGCGGCTTTCACGCTTCGGCCTTGCCGAAAACGATTTTACATCGTCGATATGTATACGTAATGTAATTTTATCGCGTATAATTTAGATAGAAAATTTATAAGAGCCAGCCTCTCCTCTGTGCTTCTCTGCTCTCTCCTTCTACACCAATCCAGTACTACTTCTAACTTGGTTTTAAAGTTACGTAACAAACTCTCATTTCAGCCATTTAAAAACTTCATCCTTTTACGAATAGATAAATGATAAAGCAATAATTTTATCAACGTGACTCTCAGTATTATATTGCCAGAATTATTTGAACGGATTAAATCAAGGCGCACAATTTGATAGTACAATAATATCACGTCGCTTGATAATCCGCTTAACCCTTCCCGGCCCAGCGATTTCAATTGTAATCACATACACTATATCTTATGCAAGCGTAGATCCGTTTAATTTAAAAGCAGTCGCAAACATTTTCTTCGAATTTTTCTTTGAATTTTCTTCAGTGATTGTAATATTTGAAACTTCAGGAGGAAAAATGTCATATCCAATTTTTGTCACAAAAAAAAAAACGATTATTTAAATTTTCCACATACCCTCTTGAGGAAGAGATAAATCATCGGCAAAAAAATGCGCGATAATAAATTTTATTGTAATAGATCCTTTGTACTCGTAGAGCGCGAAACGCCTCGAAAAGCATCGCGCGGTGTTTTTCGACGTTAAGTATGCACGTCTCTTGGCGAGGAGGAGCATGTCTGCCGCGATGTTCGCAAAATGATATACCGTAGGAGCTATCTTTGTGGAGGAAGAGAGGGAGAGGAAGGAGAGGAGCAAGCTCGGAGCGCACTTACGAAAGTTTACGTACAGTGGCGCAAATAGTTTTACATTATTACGTGCGTGGAGTGAGGAGACCGTCGGAAAGGGAGAAAGAGGAGAGGGAGGGGAAGGGAAAGGCAGATGTAAGATCGATCAGGCCGCCTCGTAATTATCCGCTTTGTATCGCGGCATAATTCCCGGTTAGTTTGGACGCCGGCGTCGCTCGCGCGCGCGCGCGCGCGCGCTCGATACCGTCGAGCGCGTCGCGCTAGTAAAGGGGTTACGGCACGGGGGAGCAATACCATATGCAAAGTTAACCTCCATTAAATGCGTTAACTCGGCGACGAGCATGCTCCGATGCGCTTAACCAAAGTACATTACACCGATGCTCGATGCGAGAGCGATCCTGCCGTGTGTTGAGAGCCGGGCCGCTCTCTATACAGGATGTCCCGAATATCGCGGATTCTCCAACGGATGATTCGGAGCCGATGCCGTTTTATGAGCAATTTTTCGCCGCTTTCGAACGGGCGAAATTTGCAGAATATTCCTCTACAGAGCGATATATAACGTCAAGTAGGATCTACGTTGTGTTGGAATTCGCAATTTTTATCCGTTATTTATTATTAATTGATTTATTAACATGAGTTTTAATTATGTACAAGTGATTGTGATTGAAGGAGACACTTTTTCCGATATGCGCATTGATCGACTATCAGTCTGGAACACCGTGTATATCGCGCGCTTTTAATTGTCCTCGCCGAGAGGCGGCTTGCGACGTATTTACCCACAGTTCGTTTTGTCCTCGATTTCTTTTCGACGAGACGACAATGCGGCCCGTTAACCCCGCGACCGTCCATATAATATTATCGAAGCCAATGTACAATCATATTGTGGACGACAATATTACATTCTAGACCACGCTCTTCTCTCTTGACCCGTGACAATCGGCGCATTGTTGCTCCGTTGTATGGGCGTTAACGTTTCTCTCGTCAAAGGCGATTCGCTGATGGTAGCGATGCGAAAATGATAGATGGATAGAGAAAGAGAAATACGCGAGAGGAATTACACGCAACTTTAAGACAGCGCGTCTTTCCTATTGTTAGGTTAAAAATACTGTACAAATTTTACATAAAAAAATCGAACCGCGAACCATAATTATATGAATTAATATTAAACTTTATAAACTATACTTTTTATATGTATTAATAAAGAATATAAGTATATTAATATATTCTTATATTCTTTTATGCATGAACATTATAATATATAAATTATAAAAAAAAAATTAATGTACACTTTATAGTCGTTTTATTAAATCTTATTGAATGTGTATTAATGCTACCGCAAACAGAAAACTGACTCAATCATGATGACATCAGATTCGTCATCTTTCATAACATCTTCGTCCCGCATACTCTCGTTTATTCGAAGAGCTGTTCATCTTTCTTTCTCCCTATGGCTCTCAGTTTACGTTAGAAGATGCTTATTAAATTGTGTCATCCACGAATAAGGGCTAACGCGCTGCATCCAATTTGTGCCGCTTAATTAATTCCCTCCAATTTATTCCCCGAGACCGGCCAATAAAGAAACCGGGACCCGCGCCCGCTCGACGGTCAACGAGTGCCGTCGATGCCACCGCAATATATTGTCCCTAATGAAATCTTCGTTTAATCGCGAGTTTTTCCGACGTACACGACTTCAATTGCGGCAGCTCCACGAATTTCTCGCGCTCGTCGCTCTTGACAGCCGCCATCGCTGCACGCGATACGCAATGATGCATACTATGTCGCATCGATACGGTCATCCATTGTTTCTCTTCTCGAAGTGAAGAAGACAACTGCGTGTTATAACACGATTAACGTTTCACTCTTCAAGACTGAAATTAATTTTTGCGGATATATTATTTTTATTTTTGCTTTATTATTTTTTGCGAAATATATCACTAAAAGTCGAAATACTATTTTATATAATTTTATATAATTTATAGTATTATATAATATTATATAATTTTATATAATACTATAATTTTTTTATAATTCTTACTTACTGTTTATTATTTTTTTTATAATTCTTACTTAATGTTTATTTGTAAAAATAATGATTAAAAATCTCGATCTTTTATTGCTGCCAAATTTCTTCTTTGTTATTATCAATCAAACTAATAATATTATATAACTCTTCTTTAACTATTGCAGACGTGTGAACGAGCATTATCGCAAAGTAATATACTTTTCGAGAAAAATGTAAAATATATATTTGTTTTACTTGATATTAATATTGGATGCAAATATTTATAAAATAATCCCATTAAATTCATACCTGAAAATCACGGGTGGAGAATCTGCGAAATCAAGAGCATTTTGGATTGAAACAGAAGCGCGAGAAGCGGAAAAAATGAAGAGAGGAGGAAAGGAGGGGAAGCTAATTACAAAATTATCGCTTTTAATTGCAATTTCTGATATTTGCGCAATGGCGCGGCGGTGCAAGCGCGCGATTGTCGTCGCGTGCCGAATTATTGGATGTTGACGTCACCGTCGTTGCCGCCGCCACCGAGCCCCCTCCGTTATGCGGCATCGCTTTGCTCATAATTGCCGACAGCAATTATGCAATTAGCGCCGCGCTCTAATGAGCGCGCAGTGTCATATACGCGCGGAATCTAAACACTATTCGACACGCATTGTTCGCGCGCAGCACTGCTGAACCCCGTGTCTTCATTCGTCTCTAAGTGCGAGATATACGCCCCTATCTGGTTTAGCTTTCATTAACCATATTATGCGTGTATATATCTTTAACGATGTATCTCATAAAATTATTCCTCAGATTATTGCCCGTGCAGTTAATGTTCTCTACTATATGTATAAGTTTAAACTGCCTAAATATATATTGTTTAGCAAATCTGTTGCGTTATAAAATATCTCAAGCAATATCCAGTGGACACATTTTAAAAATAGACTATTGAAATTAATTATTTATAATTAATCATATTAATTTTAAATAAAATAATATAACAATGATAATAAATATATATACACATATTTGTTTGAAATATAATGATTAAATTTATTAATATAATAATTTTAAGAATCATAAAAAAGGAGATATTTGTTTGAAAAAATAATTAAAATTTTTTAATTTTAAATGGATTATTTTATATATTATTTTAAATGGTTATATAATGAGAAAAATAATTTGAAAAAATAAGTAAATATTTCAGAGAAGTATCAATATTTATATAATTTTAATTAATTTATTAAAATAACTAACATGTTTTTAGTAAAACGAACAAACATTAAAATATAAATGGTAAGAAAGAAAAAATCTAAAAGTCGATAATTCATTGATAAAAATAATATTCAAATATTTTTTAGTTTATACAACAAGAGAAATAATTATTTTAATTGATTATTTGAAATCTCTAAATCTCAAGAAATATATATTTAAAAATGTTTATATTCCTGATTGTAAAATTAAATGTACTATATTTCAACAATAAAATTTTCGCTAAAAAACATTCAAATCAAACATGTTATTTAGCATTAACTTTTTATAATTCGATATAAAAAATGTTTTTATGTGAATATATATTTCTGATTCAAGTAGATATTACATTCATTTGTCACCGGTTTCTACAATTTTCATCTATCCTTTTCATTTACAGAATTTATAATTGATATAGAATTATTCTATATAAAAACATTCACATACAAACATATAAATTTTTCGATTCATTTAACACATGTATACATCATGTGTAATTTAAATATTTAAATAAAACTTGGAGTAAATCCCACGATAAACTTTTTTTACAATAAATTAAGAAGACTCGATAAAAAATATTGTTCTCCATTCGTAATTGCTCCCTCTTCAAATATTATTGAATATATCGGCTTCGATAAATACCCAGGCACAGCGTATAACGAGCGTGTAACAAATCCGATGGCGTGTGCCAATGTGTAAACACACTCCGCGCAACACTCGAAGCCGCAATCCCTTCGCCCTTGCACGCAGTGGGGCGCCACCACATCGGGATGATCGCACAATAAAACACTGGCATAATATTTCGCCCGGCTGGTTGAACACCGCAAATATACTCTAGGACCACATGCTGGCCCTATTTTGTAGAGGGCGAGAAGGATAGGATAGCAAGAAAAGAGGGGGCGAGAGAAGGAAGCAAGGGGCGAGAGAGACGCGTATGTTGGCGCGCGAGAGTGGAATCTGCGAGCAACCCCCGCGGTGGCTCCCTCCCCCCCTGCCCACCCCTTCTCGTGTGCCGCAGGGACACCCGCGGGCCTCACGTCCCCCTTCGCGGATTAGCTTCGCTACATTTCGTCCCTTCTGTCGTTGCGTATGTCCCGTCATTATGCGCCTAACTCTCTGCAAACGCAAAACCAATAGCCACCATTCACAGCAGATGAATTTATGGGAATCGGATGATGAGTGGATTGCGATTGTTGCTTGAAATTTCCCGAATCGCGATGAAATCAACTAATTGTTTTGGTAATTAATCGTCGGATATTGGATAGCTATTTGCTAAGATGCACGAGAAATGTACATGTTTATGAAAAAATTTCTTAAAAATTAATCTTCCTTTTTCTCTGTCTCTCTTAAAGTAAATTGTATGCGTTGTGTAAACGTTTTTGTTCTATTAAAATCAAAATTAGTAGTTGGAAATATTATAAAAAATTTTTTTATATCTTTTTAATACACCTCTCTATACATGATACTTTTTTTAAAATATCTAAAATTTAACAAAATAAGATGAATGAATAATGGAATATATTTTTATAAAATTATTATATGTTAAATGATTTAATCAACTTTAAGGTAGAGACGTTAAACCGGTTTTTTTTTTTGTTTTATTGACAGGGCGCTAGTAACATAATAACATGTTAAGAGTATATTCCATAAAAGTACATTTAAGCATGTAAGAGAGGGGAGAAGAACGAGACTACATAGCCGACGAGTCGTTTTCGCCGTAGGTCAGACGGCTGAAACGAGAATTGCTCGAATTTTGTTAAGTTTGGCAGCAATTACTTTTGATACCCGACACGCGGGCGGCGTAATTGCGTTGGGCCAAGCAGAACGCGCGACGGAGAGGGGTAATAATTCGCTAATATCAATTTCAAATTTCAATTAGTATCATCTCGACGTCCGCCTCTGCCGCTTCTGCCGCTCGCTCTCTCCTTCCCTCGGTCCCTCTCTATTCGCGGACCCCACAGGAACACGCCATGATCTAAAATTCAATTTGTCCCTTCGTACCGGAGAGCCGCAAAGAGAGAGAGAGAAGGAGAGACACGGTGCAACGGCGGCTGACGGGGCGGGGGGGAGGGGGGGAAGCGAGAGACGAAGGGGAGACGTCGCGATGGAGCGAGCGAGATAAACAGCCGCATAGAGTGATAAGGACGACGGCGCGAGGGGGGCAGAGGGAACCGGGTATAGTTAGTGTGTACACCGGTTCTCTAAAGCCACTCGCGTGCACGCCGTTATATAACGAGAGAGAAACGATGGGCGACGGCGGCCGGGGCCCCGTAGGCACGCGCATGCGCGACATGCCGTCTCATTATAAATTGATAACTTCGCCGTTTATTAAGTTCCACGACCGATGCCTGCTTAGGCAAAGAGCCCTCTACGCGCCGCTCTTCTCTTTCTCTCTCTCTCTCTCTCGCGCACACGCACACACACGCGCGCACACTCTCTCTCTATCTCTTTCTTTCTCCCTCTCACCCTCTCCCGCTTCGTATGCAGCTCTTCTCTCGCCGATACATACATTATTTATTTACGCGAGTTTACAATCCCTCTAATGGGGATTGGCGTAATCGGCCACCCATCCGCTTTCCTCTCCTCGCCACCCCTCTCCCTCTCGTATAACCGCCCACCCCGCTGCAGCACGCCGCTGTCGCGCTCCCTCTTAATCATATTTCACCCCGCTTTCGAAAATCCGCGCGTCGCACGGCAAAATC
This sequence comes from Camponotus fellah, assembly GCA_030586385.1. Lineage (NCBI taxonomy): Eukaryota > Metazoa > Arthropoda > Insecta > Hymenoptera > Formicidae > Camponotus > Camponotus fellah. Next base: position 2,599,304 of record JAPIVC010001004.1, read on the forward strand.
GGAAGTGGCTCCGATTCTCTGCTTTCCGCGAGGGTCATCGCGATACCCCCCTAGCACAACATTAGGATTAGAAAAATCTCTAGACATAAGGTGATTAGATCGGATAGGTGTATCTATTATTTAACTTGGTAAGAAAAATTCGATAATTCCTCCGCAATCATGATTCAGATCCATAGAGATTTTGTCTTAAGTATAGTTTAGAAAATTTAAATTTCCGATATTTTTAAATGGATCTGCGATATCTAAATTTTGATAGATTATTTACGATAAAAATATACATTTGCCCTATATATTTATTTATTTGTTAAACAGGATAATTAGCAATATCTCGAACCGTACATGCTTTTATTCTACAATTATGATTTTATAACGCAAGGAAAACTGTCGCTCGCTCGAACCACCGATCGTCGGAAATCTTTTTTTTTCCCGCGAAAGAGATTATGAAATCAATTGACATTGACGCGTGTGGTTGCAGATTGGCGCGGTCCACGCCCACCAGCCGAACAATAACCACCACCAGCACCATCAGCAGCAACAGCAGCAACAGCAGCCGTCGAGTCAACCGCAGGTGCCGGGTGCTGGCGCGGGGGGGGCCGGTGGGCCGGGGGGCGGCGCGGCGGTGGCCAGGGCCGGAAGCATGTTCTGCTACCACTGCCCCCCGGGCCTCCCGGCGCCGCGATTACCGCCGTCCCTGGAGTATCCTTTCGCCCCGACTCACCCCTGTAAGTAAAAATTCGATTCTTCCTTCTATGGGCGCGCAACGATATTTTTTATTCCTCCAGTTCTCCAGTTCCCCTCGTTGATTTTCGATCGACGCGAAGTCGACGCAAAGTGCAGACTTTTTACTGGTAAAAAAAGACATTATCGCGAAACTATCTTTATTCGTTGAAAAGGGGTAGTTTTTTATTAATAACTTGTTTCGCATCGAAAAATGATGTGAAACTTTCGCGGAAGACTTTAATAGAGAGGCAGATAGAACGTGAAAAAATTGCATACGGAGAGGATACATTCGCAAATCGAATTGCAAATCTTGATTCTCTCCATTCGCGAGTTCAACTTTTTCAATCTCAAACTGATACGTTCCTCAGACAGATATTGTTTTTCACGAGAGGAGTCCTACGTTTTCGAGATAATTTCCACTTCGAGAGATGACAATAGGCAAAACGAAAGAAAGAATAGATAGACCCGAAGAAAAATATAGATAGATGCGAAGAAAGAGCGGGACACCGGGTATACAACGGGGAGTGAGACCAGGGGCAAGGGACGAAGGGAGGGCAGACTGATTGTACCGGCACTTGCGCTCTAGCGGAACACATCGATGAAGTTACATTACCGACTAGACCGAGTTACGCAAAGTGGACGCTACAAACTGGACGGCCGCTAAACTTAATTTGCACTTGAAGCCAACTTTCAGTTAAACCGCGTCCCGCCGGCAGTCGAACCGAGTCACACTATCCAAGAACTTCGAACGCCAGTTTGTCTATTCACAGATCGTTTTCCAAGTCGCGTCCCATTCCCGGTGACAAATTTCCGGACCTACGCAATCTGTCAAATCGACGGTAATCAATGACAATAATCAGCTCTCATGACGATAATCTGCTCTCTCATCATCTTTGATTAGCAACGATGGTTTATCCTTATCGAGTTACAACATAATGCGATCGCGAGATTATATATTTTTCCGAATTGCATTAATTTTATTGGAGGGAAAAATATTAATCCAATTTCGAAAATCATTCGTCGCTTTTAATTACAATAAATATAACATTTTATTACGATTGTGAAGATGCATCGAATGATTAGTAACAGATAAAATAGATAAATAAAAAAATGTGTAATGATATTATAGATTTTTTTTTTATTACCAAGAGAAGAGTTTTTTAGTCTTTAGTCTTCTATTTTTTATTCTATAGTTATAACTTTTATATTCATAAAAAGATGCCGAAACTAGCTGTTTCAACTAAAAAACGAAGTGACATACATTACGATATTAACTTCGATAAGATTTAGATCAGGCCGGGGAGCATGGAATTATGCATTCTGTTACTATCCTCTTTTATCATAAAATATATATCAAATATATGGGAGAATAAAAGGAAAATAAACCGTCGCTTATATTTTACGGAATATAAATTCACGGGAATTCAGGAACGTGGGAAGAAGCGCTATTCTTTATATTCTCTTTAAAACACAACGCCCATTGAGGCTCATAAATGTGGGAGAGACGGCGATCTCTCCTCTCCGGTAGATGATCGAACAGGGCGTCGAGGTGGACGCGGGGGCAGAGGGGGACGGGGGAACGGGTGTCCTCAGGGACGTCCGGGCACCCTTCCAGCTACCGATTGCCCCCTTCTCGCCCCTCTTCTGCTCCCCTCGCGCCGCTCCCTCTGGTCCACACTGGCTCGTAGCCTTCTCCCTGGTCTCCTCTACCCCCCGTTGGGATAAACAGATTAGGTAACTACGTGATAAGTCGGTAAGTGGGTTCACTCGGCCCACGGTCCAGACCCACCGACATTCGCTCTAACATCTAACTACCTCGTTAGTGTCATTAGTAACGGTCGGGGTGTCATTAGATTTCGTTCTCTACGTGTAGTTTTTCCACGGGTCTCCACCACGAGAGTCCCCCTCCCTCACGGGGACTGGTCGTCGAGAACGAGACCTGCAGTTCGCAAATGCAACGGATACGGACGATCATGGAGGACGCGTGACGCGCGTTTGGAATAATTTTGAATTGTTCATCCCCCTCCCGACAGACCGTGTGTCTACCCGTGTGAAAACACGAAATCAGTGTAGAACATGAATTTGAGTTGAATTTTTACATTTTAATTGATTTAAAATAAAATATGTAATATATATATGTTAATAATTGTGTATTTATACCAAGAGAAACTTACGACAAGCTTAACGCAATAATTTCTAAATTAAAGGCTTATGAAGTTTTATCTGAGCAAAGTATAAATATACAGGGTGTTTTTTAATAAGTGCGAAAAATTTTAAGAGATGATTCTTTGTCGAAAAGGGGATTTTTCATATAAACATTAAAAAATTCTAATAAAAAAATTGAATAGGAGTTGCAAGTTTCATTCCCTTATAAATAATACGGAAGATTGAAAAAAATTATTAATAAGTAATCTTTTTACCAGTAGAGAATATCCTAATTTCATTTCATATAAACATTAAAAAATTCTAATAAAAAAATTGAATAAGAATTGCTAATTTCATTCCCTTATAATAATACGGAAGCTTGAAAAAAAAATTAATAAGTAATCTTTTTACCAGTAGAGAATATCCTAATTTCATTTCTTTAACTTGTTCCAAATTTAAGAAAAAAATAAAAACCTAATTTTTACTGTCATTTTTGGAGGAATGTAACTCCACGGGGTGGATGTAGGAGTTTATGTTTATATAAAAAACCCCCCTTAATTTTCGACAAGAAGAGAAAGAATCATCTTCTAAAATTGTTCGCACTTATTAAGAAACACGCTGTATATCGATTTTGTTGACAATGCGATTTTACATTCCGTCAGGAAGTGACACGCGAATTAACGATACTCGACGCTTCCTGTGCGCGAAAAATTAATCACCTCGCTTTGTGTTTTCCGCCGACGGGTAGACAAAGCGTCAACGACGACGAAGCGTGTCGTGAAAGGAAGTCGCGCGTGCGTCCTGAGCGCAAAAGTCACCGGATCTTTCTCCTTCTCCCTTCTCTATCTATCTATCTCTCTTTCTTCCGTGTACCCGAGGCACTACTAATAAATTGGATCAGACCGACTCCCGATGAGTTGTACGAGTTGTCTGGATCCGGGCTTTACTTCGGCCCGACTCTAATCTAAGATCTTGAGTGGATTTCAGTTTGGGGCACCGGCAAATTTATTTAGCCGCCGCGGTCGTCGCCCGATTCGCTTCTCCATCTTCGTTTTCTCCGCAGCAACAACGACGGTCGTTACTTATCAATTTGCCGAGAACATGAAAAAAAAAAGCCTTTGCAGAAGAGTACTACACATATATTGTCATTAAATATATTTTATGTATCGTAGTTCGACATAAATTTGGAAGAGTTTCTGTCGCGTTATTTCTAAATTTAAAAGTATTCAAAAATTCGAAACGCGAATATCAAACATTGTTACCGATAAAGTTACATTATTTTATACATTTGTCATTATTTTAGAACCATTCAAGGCGGATGTAAATTTTGCTTACATTTCTTATTCTGATTGCACATGATATTAGCACATTTGCATACTAAATGAAAATAATTCATAAGACAAAGAAATTCTCAAGATTGGCATAATAATTATGTACAACGGAACACGGAAATCAAGTTTCAAGCGCATCCGCAAGTCCGCAATGTCATTAAGCGCTCTGATAAAATATCGGTCTGAAAATCCTCGTATCGTTTATTTTCGCGTACGGCTAGGACGAAAATCCTTGCGCGGATCCTCGTTGATATTAATTTTGCAAACGATACGGGAGATCGTGGCGACCATAGCGTATAATTGCACGTCCGCGACAGTTATGAAAGTTCAGTGGCATCGAGGCGAAGTATCCCGTCCCTGTGGATGCAACTATATGGGTAAATCGGCTGCATTGTGATGGCGCAACACCATCACGTCGTTATCCCCGTCTCGCTTCCTCCCCTTGTTGCCGTTATCATTCTCTGTCGAGAGGGAGAAAGGGTGAAAGAGAAAGAGAGACGCGGGGGAGGGGGAGGGTAAAAGAGAGAGGAGGAGGAGGAAGAGACATTGCGCGAGCGAGCGAGAGACAGTCGGGCGGCGGAGAGAGAGTGGCATGAATTTTTATGAGCTTAGGAAATTAATTTGTGTTTTTCGCTAAGCCCCGGCTTAGCGCCGTGGTAATTAATTGCGCTGATTGCTCTGCATCATTGATGAGCGGTTCCGGCCGCTTCGTAACGTCTGCTCCCACTTCGCGGTCTCGTTGTACGCGGGCATATCCGACCGATGCCTTTATATCGACGCTTCACTTTTCGTCGCTTCGTGTAGATGTATACGTACGTGCGATCGCGGTTAATCGTGCTTTCCCGAATACTTTTAATTAACGTGTCTCGTTTGGCAGCGTCATCACAAAGTGCACATAATTTAAACAAAATATTTGAATTTTTGAATTTGCATATTGATGTTTTCGAACAAAAAGATGTAGACGATGTATCCGATACAAAGAAAATCCAGTGCAAGAATTGCACTCGCAAATTTCTAAATTACGTTAAATTAGATGAAGTAGATAGATATAAGTATGTATGTGCATGCAAATGACTCTTCTTACAATGATATCTAAAAACTTGTATTAATAACTAATATAACTGTGAGAAAACCTTATGTTGTTATATTTTATTTTGTGCGATAATGCTCGCCGTATAAATTTGAAAACTCCGCGAGATTGTCAGTAACTCACAAGTTTCTTCAAGTTATCGAGTTTCTCCAACCCTAGTCAAGCACAGTCAAATATGCGAAGTACCGAACTAAGTAAGTTCCATTGGAACTTTGCAAATTCGAATCTGTCAAGAATTAAAAGGCGAAACTTTGTCGAATTAATTCGTCTAAAATAGGTCGAGAAGAAGAGAAAAATGATTTTTTTTAATATTGAGAGCAACATCTATATACAATTTATTATGATCATATTTAACAATAAAGGAACTGATTCTAATATTTCTGATAATTTATGGAAAAAATTTAATTAAATTATTTTTGATGATATTTATTACTACTACTTATTGATTTTTTCTATTATTTGGCCCGCAAAGTTTTTTTCTTATCAATTTTGTTCTAGCAACATTAAATAATTTTTCTTATTATTATTTTTCTTATTAGCGTAAATTAAAATCTGCGCAATTTATAAAGCATGTCTTATTAAGACGGTTACTTTTTATTTCTCCCGTTTTCGTTGCAGATACTAGTTACTCCGCTTATCATCCGGCACTACACGGAGTTGGCGAGGATTCCTTCGTGAGAAGGAAGCAACGGCGGAATAGGACTACTTTCACCCTTCAGCAACTGGAGGAACTCGAATCCGCCTTCGCGCAGACTCACTACCCGGATGTCTTTACGAGGGAAGATTTGGCTATGAAGATTAATCTCACGGAGGCTAGGGTGCAGGTGAATATACATATATACCAACATGCAAAAGTCTCCTTTATATTTTTTCAATTCTAATTTAAAACTCTAATCAAATTTATAAGTTTTTTAATTTACAACTTGAATCTATTTCTTTCGAATTATAAACATATTTTTCAAACAGAGAATATCTGCGTATTATCAAATTATTATTTTTTATTATAATTTAATTATAATACAATTATTACAAAATTTTCTTACAACTTTATTATAAGAAAATTATATTATATATAATTATGTATATCTAACAAAATATCTTTGTTCGCTCTTTCATTTTGCCAATGCAAGTATATTTGTATATATCTTATATATAACATGTGACAATGTGTTTGTAATCCGATTAAATTATAAAAAGATCCATTGCCATAAGGGAGATGAATATATTCACGGTAAAAGAGTAACTGTATATTATATTTAAGGATACATTAAAACAGGTTACTCGAAAGTATGCTAATCACGTTGTATAATCACGTTTATTCGATAACGTGAAAGCACGTGTATTAAAACTTCACAGAATATTCGCGTCCGAGAGCATTGGCAGTAGTAGCTAGCTTAATCTTTTAATGCGTCTCAGCGCATTGAGATTGGATTTCGCGTTTTAATGCGATGAGAAAATTACGCGCGGCAACCCGGTAATTTTTTGTCCGCCTCTGTAGCGTTAAAGTAGAGAAATTCCGAGAACATTTTTCATTCTATATCGTGTTTTTGTGTAATATTTCACACAACACAATAGAACGTATTATCTGCGCCTACATATATATCCATTAATATTCACAAATTATTTCGCAAAAATACATTAAAACATTTGAGCAAGTCTTTTTCAATTTTTATTTATCTCTATTTCTTTCCTATCTAAAATATTTATTTTATATATATATAAAATAGATATTATCTATTATGAATATCTTCATCTATCTTCATCTACAACATATATGCGAAATACATTTTATATATTGCACATAATTTTATGCATAAATAAAGAGCACACGAGAATGAGAATAAAAATGATAGATTTAGCAATTATTGAATAAAATGAATCTGTAAAAAAATTGACAATAATAATCGATTGTTTGGTTGTACGGCGGTAGTTGCTGCCACAAAAGCAAGAACATATGTATAGAAGGGCAGGCAGGGCGGGAGGGAGGGAAAGGGGCCCGGACCCCCAAGGGGCGAGCTGACACCCTCGACCTGACGTAATCTTCTGACAGAGTAAGCCGGTAATCTCCGGGATTACTTTGTACTCCTGGCCTCACGTCCTTACGGCCATATTTACTCACGCCGCTGTAATTCGCGCTGAGAATCCCTGCAGTAACGGCGATTCTCTAAAATCCTGTCGGAACATTTGCGGAGGATATCTGATTACCAATGGCGGCTTTTGATTTCTCGACAGACGTGAGTTTTCGCGAATTAAAGACTACATCTTTCGACAGCTCCAAAATGTTAAAAAATTTCATTTTTAAATATACATCTCGATACTGAATATAATCTCTTGCTCTTCAATGCATTATCGCGTGAATTACTTACTATTACTGTTTTACAAAATGCAATTGTTCGCATTCATTTTAAAAGAGTCATCAAAAATCTTGGCTTCTCGACGCTAATATCCTGACTTGAAGGATCCTCAATCACAAAGTAATAAAAGGCACTTCTAAGAGACAGTACATCGCGCGGATTGCGAAGCTGAGGAGAAGGCTCTGGAAGAGAGAGAATGAGAGAAAAAGACGTTAGAGCATACGTACACATTACAATGAAAGAGACAGAGGGGGATCGACGAAGAAGGTGAGGAGGGGAGAAAGGAGAGTTGGTCTGGCTGTGACGCAATTACGGCGCAGACTCATTGTTTCATTAGCAAAGACAAAGGGAATCTGGAATAATGGACAAATAGGCGCGTTTATGTAGCGCCCGTCCTCTCCTCCAGACTCCAATTAGAACCTCTTAGAAGGGGGAGAAGGCGGGGGCGGACGGCGGGGGTTGAAAGAGGGTTCGCTATATATCGCCGAGGCACGTACCGCGACATCTCGTCACACACGGCGAATATGCGTGTATTTTCTCGCACACACGTATTATTCGCTTGCGAATCGTGTTGGGAAGTGCACATGTGCCAAGCGGCAATTACTGACGTTGCGTGAATTAGACGCGACGCACCGCTCGCACCTGCGTTTGCCCTTGGACCGCTGGGATGCTGGGTGCTGTCACGTCGGCTCTCCTATTCTCGTCGATTGGATTTTACAAATCCTCTCTTTTTCTATTTAGTATCACGCTTGCTTCTTTGAAATCGTAAAGAAATCGTAAAAAAATCTCGATAACACGAAGAAAAAAATAATGTGGAATATTATTGCTTACTCATTGATCAGGATAGTTAATGAAAATATTTAAAGTTTCAAATTGAGTCAAGAAATGAAAATGAAAAATGAAAAAGAAAAAATTCTGTAAAAAAAATTGTTGAAAAGAATGATTTTTCGTAAATTAATTGTTAGTTTCGTTTTCATTGATTTTAAAAATAGACTTTATTATACTTTTTCTTATTATGTCGCAGCGATACGTGTGATCTGTAATCCCATAACAAACAGCAATGCATTAACAAGGGTGTGGCCGATTAAAAATGTTTTACCGGTGACGAGGTCGAGTCATGCCATTATCAACGAATTTCGGATTAAATTCGTATTGAAAAAGAGAAAAAATGGAGAGGAGAGAGATCGCGCGAGGGTGGAAAGGAAAACGACGACGGTCCCTACGGAACCATGGCTTTGTTCCCAGCTATTACTCGCCCCCCCTGTAACCCTTAGGATATTATTATATCTCCCCGTCTGCCATCATCTTCCACCCCCTCGCGATGTTTGAGGCGATGTAGAGTCGTGCCTATCGTATTTATTTTATTAAACCATTTTCCGAGCTTCTCTTCTCCCGCAAAAGTTTCGCGGTCCGAACACATAAGATAATTATTTTCCAGATCCATTATACAAGATATGTCGGTGCTACTCTCTGTTAAAGATTTATAAATTTTTTAATATACAGTTTATATTCTTTTCTAAAAATTTTACAATTTATTTTTAAAATAATTTTTTTCTCTAGAATTATATAATAATTGTATAATAATTGATATTTATATAATAATTTATTAGAATTTATAATAATAAGAATTATATATAAATATAATAATAATTATTAAGAATAATAATTAGAATTATATAATAATTCTAGAGAAAAAAATTATTTTAAAAATAAAAAATTGTAAAATTTTTAGAAAAGAGTACAAACTGCATGTTTCAAAAATAAAAAATTTTTAAATCTTTAAAATCTTTAGCAGAGAGTAGCATCGACATATCGCGGAATTATAAAAAAATTACTTTTTTTAATTTCCCTCGTGAAATAAAAGAACAGTACTTTATATATTATGAGACTTTATATATTATATATAATCCACCCGTATGTAATAAATTTTCTTAATCGACTTTTCAATGTTTAACAGATTAATAGCTCTGATTACAAGTGACGTTCTTTTATTAGTGAGCGCACTACATGAAGATTCATTCGCGTGAAAACACAACGTTATTACATATACGTTGTCGGGACAAAAGTCGACGTTAGCGGCGGAGAACCTCTGGGTATAATAAAGTCTATTTCAGCCGGTATTATGTCAAGTTAGCCTCGTTAGCGGAACTCGAGCTTTTTAAAAAACACTCGGCCGCCGTGGTTGCTGTCGGCTCGTTGAACATGCACGGCAGAAAGTGCCCCCGGTCCCCTCCCTTCAATCCTCCCTCGTCCAACCTCTCGGACGCCCTCGCGCTTTCCTCTGCCTCAGAATATCACCCCTCCGTGCATGCAATTATCCTTGCACATTTGCGGACATTGCGAAGTGACGTAGGATACGCCTGTCTCATTTTTGTCCTCTCCTTCTGCCTCTCATCGCTTCTCGTCGTGACTTTCGCATAACTTTTAACCCTCTCCGCACGCATGATATAGTCATATTCGATTGAGAGATATCGTCGAGAATATTGCATCAACGACTTATTATAAACTTTCGCCGAGTTGGCTTTTAAGAAATTTAATTTCTCCGTGGATGTACATATCGCGGTAGGATATCTATTCGCATTTACTTTGTAACGAAAATTATATTGTAGAACAGAATATGAAACATATTAAAAGCATGGAATAAAATAATTGAGCAAAGTCGGCTATTGCATTTTCAGATGTCGAATGAATGAAAACTATTTCTGCGACATTTATATATCGTTGTATATATTAATAACGAAAATTGGACGACACATTAGCAAATTAAATATTAGCAAGACGTAAAATATTAATTTTCTACGAAATGAAAATTTGTATAATTGCTTTTTTAGAAAAATTTACTCGAAGAATTAGACACTTTTGCATCAAACTAAAGTCTCCTCGATCAGCCTCGATCAGTTTAAAAGCTTTCTAACGTTATCTCCAGTGTTATCTAGATAAAATTATCTAGATAATTATCTAGATAAAGAAATGGATCATCTTTATCTTTAACTAGATTAAGAAATACAAAGTATCTTTATCTTTATCTTAGATCAAAAATGTATGTCATCTTATCTAAAAATTGTCTAAGATGTTTTCATTATGCAAAAAAGTTTTCCAGGCAAGCTTTTAAAAATCTATCTAAAATATCTAAAATTTTTGAGGAACTTTAAAACTTAATAACTTAAAATGAGAAAAGAACACCATCGAGTCTTTTTCATTCCGTTCATTTATTTAAATTTACTTACTTGTACTTGTTTTACTTAAATTTATGCAATGCATTAATGTATATTTTATAAAAATGATATATGTAATGTTACACATTGATTATATTATTAATATATTATAAATATATTATAAATATAAATTAATAAATAAATATTCATCATATACCATTTATATACCTCATTATATATCATTTATATACCTTTTTGTTATTATTTAAATATTCTTTAGGGAAAGAGAAAGAATATGTATTTATGATTTTAATATCCCATTTATCCATAATCTGCGTCACATTTTCTACAAATATTTATAGCCTTATAAAATAAACAAAAATATCTAGATAATTATCTAGCTTATCACAATAATCATCTCATCTTTCATCTAGATTAAGTAAAAGCAAAATCATCTTTATCTCATCTAAGATAAATTTACGGATTTTTATCTTTATCTTTATCTAGATAATTTTTAAATTATCTACAGCAAACACTGGTTATCTCCATTCTCAAGTACCAATCTTTTTCCTAATCGTAAATCTCCCCATCGTAATTTCCAGGTATGGTTCCAAAATCGACGAGCGAAATGGCGAAAGAGCGAGCGGCTGAAGGAGGAGCAACGCAAGCGCGAGGGCGGGGGTGGCGGTAACGTGGAGTCGTCCGCTCTGAGCGCGCCGACGTCGTCGTCGGCGGGCCCGAGCCCCACGGGGAACGACCCGGAGGGCACCACCACGAGCAGCAGCGCAGCCGACATGGAGGACGCCGTGGCGGAGGGCATCGGAAGCGGTGCCGGGGGCGGTAGCGGCAGCGGCGGCGGCGGCGGCGGCGGCGGCGGCTCCAGGAGTCCCAGCACGACTTCCGCCTCGGTCAGCCCCCGGCCCCAGCCGAGTCAGCCGTCCCTGGGTGGCGTCTCGACGCCACCGCCGACCCCCATAAGGGCGCCACTGCCGCCACCGAGCACCGTAGGGGGTCTCGGACCGCCCGCCGAGAGGTGAGCTCTTAAGCTTCGTTTGTATTTACGTCTTTAGGAAATATCTTCCTCCTCCTCTCTCCTCCCCTCCCTTATCCTCCTCCCTTTTCCTCCTTATAAACTCTCGGGCGATTTCAGCGAGCAAACGGGTGCAAGCGCCGCTGAACATGCCGGCCGGATGCTCGATACGCGCCATTAAACCACTTCTCTCGTGACGGCGCGTCGTCCACCGGTAAAGCCGCGTCTAAACCTCCCTCCCCTTTCCCCTGCCTCCGCTCACTGTCGTCGTCATCATCGCCACTCGTATAATCGCGATAATCGTCGCCTCGTTAAACTGTAACTTCCAGAGTCTATGGCGAAGCAAAGAGAAAGAGGGAGAGAGAGAGAGAAGCAGAGAGGGGAACGTCAGTTTTCCCTCTGAAGCTTTGTCTCGTGAAACTGAATGGCGTCTCTCGCATTTACGACTCGCATGTCGAGAGGAAGCGTCGAGACGCGATGAGGGAGCTAAAGAGTTTGCGACGGGGTAAAAAGGTTAAAGGGCCGGCGGTTTCCAGTAGGTATGGTTGATGTCGTAATTCCGGGAGCAAGTGGATTAAAGTTTCCAAGTTATCGACAGTTGCAGCTGAAAATTTTTAGCGTCGCACACTAGCATGATACCGCGTTGTCAAAAATGAACGTCATGCTGAATTTTTGTCCATAAACTCCCGTCACAATTAATAGACTTAACTGTGAATATAATTTTCTGCGATGAAAAAAAACAGATTTTTTTTTTATATTTTTCCCATTGCGATATGAATATATTCATTCGCTTAATACGCGCAATCTACTTGCAACATCACCAATGTGTTGGAGAAATTTATATACGTGCGTATCGAGAGAAAGTTTGCGCCGCATGAAATATTTCTACGAGAGTCGCGACATCGCGGATAAAGGATGAGGGAGAGGAAACCGGGCACGTTCGAGAAATCGAAAAGGGGGCGATCTATCCCGCATTCGCGATCCTCTTTTTCCGCGAAGACAGGGAGCATTCGTTTATAATCCTCGAGATGGTGGAGACTGGCTCTCTCTCTCTCTCTCTCTCTCTCTCTCTCTCTCTCTCTCTCTCTCTCTCTTTCTACAGATCGAGGCCAGGTCGGGGACAAAAAATGCCGAAAAACATCGCGAAGACGCGTAATGCGGCGCGTTAGACGGCGGGGGATGGCGACGAGGGATCGAGAGGAAAGGGGAGGGGGAGAGGGGGACGGAGAGGGAGGGTCGTGGGAGAAGGTAAAGAAGAAACGGCAGGAAGAAGATATCCCGTCGCCGTCTCCCCGCAGTTGTAATTTATTTAAAACTGCTCGCCGTAAATATATCCCCATCATTTATTCAAAGGCACGGCGAAGCTCCTGACGGGGGCAACGCGGGGGGAGGGTGGGGAGGGGGAGAGGGTAAGCTCCGCGTTCCTTCTTTCCTTAGCTTTACCTTAAGAACGGCTTCGCGGTGCTGTACAGAAGCGGATTCGCGTCGCGAGGACGTTATCTCCGTCGCTAAATCGTCTCTTTGTCTCGTCCGTTCAATCTCGGAAAAATCGTAGAAGCGCAAGAATTGATTACGCGTTACTTGCCATTACAGCGAGAAGAACGTAACGAAGTTCGTCTCTTGTTTAGAGCTGATCAAACGCGATCCTTCAGATGGAAACGGGTCGAGCGGAAGAGCAAGAGTGCAAATTGCCATTGTATATCGATTGACATTTGTGCATTGTAGAGAAATTATTAATGTTCGTAGTATTGCGTAAACGGCTTTTGCGCGATAACACATCCATTTCCAAATCGTTTCCTGTCACTTTTATTACTCGCTTTAACTCGACGTTATATCCGCTATATCCGGCGGGACTGAAAGCGTTTAATGTTATTGAATTTTAAATAAAGATTTTAATGGAGTCTTATTACGCGGGAAACGCTATCTCGTCTAGGTAATATCGTAGTTATCGACTATGTTACTTATTAAGAAACGATTACGGGATAAAAAAATCTAATTGTAAATATAAGTAAAATGATAAATGGAATATAATAAAGTAGATCATAATGTAAATATCTGTAAATGAAATGACGAGCTCTAATGCGAGTTTGCAGCAATGAAAAAGACAAGATACGAGGAAAAAAATACGAGATAATGAAAACAATAGAAAAAAATTGAATTACGCGAAACATTTTTTTTCCCAGAAAAGTTGAAATATAAAAATTTAAATTTTCAATGGGAGAAACCCTCCCATAACATATAAATCATATGTTAATACAAGCGCACATAAAAAATTGTAGAGAGAAACAAATAAAATTAAATTAAATCAAAGAATTAATAATTGAATTAATAACGAAATCAATTGGCTGAAGAAAAAAAAATCACCTGTATTTCTTCTCGTATTATTCTGTCATCGTCTCTAGGGAAACCGCGACTCTACAGCATTTTTCTCCCTCAACTTTTCCTCTTCTCGAAATATGCGCACGCGAAGATTATTAATCTTACACGGCTTCTCCACGAGAGATAATCTGCATTTAAACCGTCATCCCTTGTACACCGTAACTCGACACCGTAATTCGGTGCCGAGCAACGCGTCGATAAGACGCGCACCGATAAGTCGCGCTTCGTCCAAGCAACGCTGAAGGGGCTCCGACGCGGATTTATACGGGCGCGCGCATGTGTGGGTGTGTAGGTATGTGTGTGTGTGTGTGTGTCTGTGTGTGCGCGGACACGCGTGCATATGCATCGATGCGTGAGTGTGCGCGCGGAAGGCAAACGTAAGCAAGATGCACGGTAGACTACGCGGCTAATTGCCGCTAATTATCGCGCTTACCGCGGTTCGGATCTTCCTCCCGCCACGTCGCGGTTTTCCATCTCCTCCCCCTCGCTCCTTTGCCTCCCTTCCCCGGGCAACCACCTGAAATCCGCTACTCTGGTTTCTACCGACGAACTGCAACGTCTTTCCTACTCACCCCCGCTGCTGCTCTTCCCCACTAACGACCTAAACGCCGTGGGCTGTCTACCCTAACTCCTGCCCGCTCCCACGCGTCCTCCCCCCCCTGCCTCTCCTCTTCCCCGATCTCCGACTCGACTCGAGCTCGTTACATTAATTAAACAATATTTGTGATTAATATTTGAGATAATCATCAGCGCCTCAAAACAGCCTCCTCTCCTCTCGGAGGATGCGGAACATCGCGCGTGCTAATCGGATTAGCGCTTGCGAGACTGTAGCTCCTTCTCTGTCTATCTCTCTCTCTTTCTCTCTTTCTCAATCTCTGTCCGCGTCTATCTATCGGCCTCTCGCTTTCTCTACGCTGAAACGCCGGTAGTTGAAATCACGCGAAATTGCGACGTCCTTTTGGCGATAATCGCACCGGTGCTTGAGCGTTAATTCGCGGACGAGTTAAAGATCGTTTCCAGCATGATGATTGAAATCTCGGTGTATTCATGTGAAGCGGTAGAAGTATTAATTATGCTATTATCGTTTAATTCACGAATAATTAAAATAAAAAAGAAAAAAAATAATATCATTTAGAGACAGTAAGTAATTTCATATTTTTTTAGAAGTAGAATTATGGAAGTGAAATATTTTTGTTTCTTTTGTCAGAAATTTAAGCTCTTAATTTTTAATATATGATACGATATACATATATATTGTAATGTGCACATATTGCATTAAAAAAAATGAAAATGTTTTCAAGCAGATGCAATTTTTTTCTATATGTTGAAATATATTAAAAAAAAAAAAAAATATATATATATATATTTATAAATATATATAAATATTTATAAATATATATAAATATATATATAATTTTTTTTTAGATATATATATATATATATATATATCAAAAAAATATATGTATACCTCAAAGAAAGTCGCGAAATAATTTATATAACACATATATACATACATATACTGAGAGAGAAAGAGAAAATATTTACTCCTATTTTAAATAAATATATTGCATGAAATATATGTTTCGATAAATAGCGGTCGCTGTAACACCTTTACCTATCTTTACATTTATCATGGAAATTAATCAATCGCATGACTTGATAATCGTTAATTAGAATTGGCAAAATTCCATATTTTATGGATAAAATTCATGCCAGTGATGAAAACTAACATTTCCTGGAAAAAAATCGGTCTTTTCTATTAAAAATGTTAAAATAAATGTAAAACTTTTTTATCGATATTCATTAATTGAGAAAATGTTTTCCAATTTAAGCTTTTTCTAAAATAATAAATCTGTAATAAATTAGAACGTAGCAAATATGTATATTAGCTTTTATTAGAAGATATTTTGAAAAATAAATATAAACCAGACCTATATTAACAAAAGTTTTTAATTCTGCTTTAATTTTGTTGTTTACATACACACATTTTTCTTATTACATTAAAAATTAATATAAAATTTAGTAATATTTATTTCCAAAGTATTTATTTTAAAAACTTCACGTATTAATTTGAATTAAAAAAGATTTTATTATTATATTTATATTTTTGAAACTATATATAATAATTAGTATTATAATTAAAACAAAAATATATTATAATTATTTTCTTGCATAAAGTTATATAAATACATTTATACATTTAATGTTATATATTTAATTATTTCCATAATTTTTGCCAGTTAGCATTGGATAAAGTCTGGGACGAGAGTAAAAACCGGAATTACCATGTTTTTTCCATTCATTGGACTTTTCCGGCCAATCCTAATTGTAATAATTATATCATATAATTATATGTCTCGATATATTTTCGTATCTTATTTTTGCATTTCAAAATATACAAAGCATAAAGAGTTTTTCACCAAATATCCTAATAAAACAATAATTTATAATTCCCATTCTCTTCAATTCCTATTTTTTAATAAATATATTGCAAGAAATCGTCAGCTATAACTCCTCTGTATTTTTACAAATTATTAATCGCGAAAATTAATTAATTAATAGTGCGGATTAATAATCTCTAAATAGCTAAAAATGACGGTCTATTAATATATTTATCTCAAGTATTTTAAAAAATAAATATGACGATAAATAGCTTGCGTCGCTTTTTTTCTCGAACGAATGAAGCCGAATATGTACAAATAATAGTGCACTAAAAACGAAATTTCTCGATGTATAACGAACTGTTTTCTATTGTACAAACATTGTCCTTTCAATTAGAATAATATCCTTCAATATTATTTTACTTTTACTTTATCTCGTTATGATTTTCTACAATATAAACATCATTACTTGTTTGCCATACGTTATTAAAAAGAATTCCTAGGATCGTTTCGACGTTTACCAAAATTGTTTCATAAGCACAGCGTAAAGTTCATGAAGGGAATATAACTGATTGCAATCATGTTCTATTAACATATTTATTTTGATTGTTGGAAGAGATTAATATTTACTTTGATATAACATTTTGATATATTCACGAAAAGAGTGATTTTTTCTTATTTTTTTTAAATAATAGAGGCTTAAATTAAACAGATTTTCAGATATTTTTTCCAATAAAATCAAAATAAACGTAATAATTGAAAATATCAAAATCACAATATATCTCCCAATGTACTATAAGATCCTTAAATTGAATGATGAGATTTATTGGCTAAAAATTTTAATTCTTCACTGATGAGTTCTCTACAATTTGAAATATCTATCGCATCGAATGTTCTTTATTCTTGCAGATGATTAAAAACCTATATTGTAATAAGTCATGTTCTTTATATTTTTTTATATCTATATTATACATTTTAAATTAAACTTTTATTTTTATTTTCTTCTGATTTATATTAATTTCTTTTTTCTTTATGAAACTTTTAGCACCACGGGAATAGGCGCTGGCTTCAGGCCGGTGGAACCACCGACCTCTCTCTTCTTCTCGCCTCATTTGGCCGCCCAATTTTCGCCGCCGCTCTTCAGCAACAAAGTCGTCAGCAGCGCGTCGACATCGCTGACTTCGACACCGTCTCTGTGGACCACCAGCGATCAGCATCGACCGAGTAGCCTCCAGGAGATGCTGTCCTGGTCGCCAACCGGCTGGCCCGGTTCTATCTGCGGTTGCTGCAAGCCAGGAACCGCTGGCAGCGGTACTGATCTTCATCGGAGCAACAGCCTGGCCGAGTTGCGAAGAAAAGCTCAGGAACATTCGACCGCCTCGGCTCTTCTCGGTGGTCTCGCCGGTTTTCCTGGCGGTCTGCCCCTGCCTTTGCCTCTTCCGCTGCTGCCACCCTTGTTAGGTCTCTCCAGGCGACCGGAGCACCATCATCATCATCATTTGCCCGGCGTAGTGCACCAGATACAGCCAACCACCAAGGAGGATCCATAGGATCGCCTCGAGGGATGTCGAAATCGTTTCGTAAACGTAGCGTAAATCCCATTAAGGGGATGTAAGCATCGGGTGATTGCAAAAAATCAGGAGCGATATAATAATCTCGGTGAGTTCGAATCTCGGTGCTACAGAGACAGAAGAATAATATATCTCTGTGTGTATTTTCATAATGAGAATATGAAGAATTTCTTTTCTTGATGCCTTTTTCAAGTAGATGTTATTGGTTGAAATGATTTTTTCTATTCTAATTTTATAAAATTTTTTTTATTATAATTTTATAGAATTCTTTTTATAATTCTAGAGAGTTTAAAATTTCTTTGGATTTAATGATTTAGTTGAATTTTCCATCTAGAGCATCGAAAATTGTACTTTATGAGATTATGCTGCTCTTTAATCTGTACAAGTGCTTTCCTCATGATTATATTTGAATCTTATCATATTTTTTTGAGCGAATAAAGCTTTTTTGGTGTTTTTTTGACATTGTGATAGACGAGTTTAAGAGGCTCAATTCCGGCAAGCGATGATGATTTAATCACAATGCCGTGAGTTGGTAACTTTGCTCGGTTAAATAGTTCGTTGCAAACTGTATTCATACTATCTTCGATTTTGTAACTTGTTAAAATAAATTATTATTATTATGCGCCTATTAAGAACTTGCGCACTTTTGATAGAAAATCTTATTTTAAATCGTAGAACACGCTGCTTTTTAGAAGTATGAGGTTTCCGTTTGAAGCAAATTCGACAATCAATTCCATTTTCATTTATATAATACAGAAAATTGATTCCATAAAACATATTTTAGCCTAAATCTTTTTTTATGAAAGTTACTAATATTAAATTTAAGTAGTACACGGATTAAATAGTACACGTATTTTTTTTTATTATTCTTGACATTTTTTTCTTTCTACCTTCTTCAGTTTAATAAAAAATGGAAAAGAAATAAGATTACATTTTAATACTCGTTAAATATGCAATAAACTGTTGAATAATGCAGCACTATCAATTTGCAAATTACTTTGTTATAATTGCGGACGAGATGTAAATAGACAACCTTCATCACAATAATCTTCAGTAGTATTCACAGACATAAACGTTCTTCTCATATATATAATCAACAATAATGTCCAAATCTTCATTCTAGGCTACTCAGTGATATTTTATTTATTGCCTTAACTTGCGATGCAAACATATTTATATCACTGCAACTACTTCCAATGAATATTGTTATGCAAAACATTCAGTTACAGACACAACAGGATTGGCGAATTTGTTATTTACAAGTGAAGACAATTCTTTAAAAAAATCTACGAGAAGAGGAGACTAGATTTCAATTTGACATATTAAATTTAAAAAACGTCGCGATTTGTATATAATGAAAATAATAGAAATTTGGAGCGAAAAACCGACACGATAAGATCGATTCACATTGTACGACAATATATTATACATTATATTATAATACAATAACGAAATGTTCTTTCATAATATCAAATGTATTTGTGTTTACATGTCATTTTATATGATTTAATATGTGTATACTCGTTATTGTGGAAAAATTTGTCACCGTTTCGTGTTGTATCATATAATGTGAATCAATCTTAAAATATGTCGAAACTTATACAAGGATGTATAGCCAAGTGTTTGCGAAAAAATGGTTTCGTTTCCTTCCACGCGAGAGAAAGAAGACGCGACGGACCAACACGTGCCTGATGCGCTGTATATTCAATCGCTCGATATGCTCGACCAGTCGATTCGTTCAACCTACGCGAATAGGCTCGAGTGTGTGTGCATTCATTATAACATTCCTATAGGAACGGGATTTGAAACCGGTATAATCTTAAATTCGATCTTATTAAATCGAAAGAGAAAACTAACAAAACTAATTGTTGATGTTTCTTTAATCGAATTGATTTCATTACGATTATATCGGTTTTAATTTCCGACAACAAATAACGCGAGGAAACTCGTCTCGAGTCGGCTACTACTCTTATATGCCTTAAAAAAAGAAAAGAAAAAGAAAAAGTTTGGCGACATGGATCGATTTCAGATTTTTATCAGGTAACGTAGCGATTATTAATAATCATCAAATCACAAGATCGGTCATTTCTTCTTAAATTTTCTTTAAATTAAGAAGAAACGATCGCAAGTAAGAATGAGTGTATGTACGGATTTGATTTGATGTCATGCGTGAATTCGATGAGAGAAAGTGATAACGAGAAAAAGATATAATTCCGTTTAATTCCACTGCATTTTCGCGAAGCGAGAGGCGTAAAAGCGAGAGCGGACGTAGTTGTTTGTAGAGACCTGTATATTACCTCCCGATAAATAGTCATTGCTAATCAAAGATAGTCTAATAAAAGGTATATTGTAAGGTAGCGATTACACTATGTAGTCAGAACTGTGGTAGTGATATATCGAATAAACTTGTTCTCTCATGAATCCGGTGTACGAATCATTTCCTCGCATACAATATTTCAATGATCCTTGTAGAGCTTGGAAAAAGAGTATTCGAACTTGGTTATTATACACTTCGCTCCGAAATCGATCGGTTTATCGTCCATCCTGAAAATTCCGATTCCGTAACTTACTTTACCGCTACCGCGGGATTACATATCGCAGATATCGTTCCGCGATTTGATCCCGATGCAATAAGTACTCCATCGTCGTGTCCGCCAATGGCGTTCCAGCCTCGCGAAAAGTACCCTCTTGATTCCATATAGACTAGAATAATTGTACCATAACTGAGAACAGCCGAGACAACACAGGAGTTAGAAGAAACAATGTAACATCGCGGAGGAAAAAGAGGAGACGGAAGAGAGGTAGCCTCGGGAGTAGAAGCGGAACGCGGCGAAAGAGAAGAAAAAAGAGAAGAAGCGGGACGCAAGAGTCGGTGAAGAGGACGAAGGGGGTGTTGGCAATCAATGCTCCTCATAAGAAAAGCTCGCCCTCTCTTATGGGATCAACCCTCCTCGGGGATACGCGGCGAGTCTTCTCGCGGGGTAAAAAGGAAGGAGAGAAAGAGCACGCGGAGGGGTAGATAGGAAGAGACGGGAGGGAAGGGTGGTGCGGGAGGGCGAGATGGAGAAGCGAGCGAGGGGGTTGTTCCCGGCTCGACCAACCAGCAGCAAGACGCCATTGATCGGCACGTGGCTCCCGGTTGGTGCAACGGATTCCACCGGGAGTGGAAGGGAGGCAGCTCTTGTGCCTCCACGGCGGCGACGGCGGAGGTGATAGTGGTGGTGGCGATGGCGAAGAAGACGGAGATGGTGGTTAGAGAGAGGAAAGGAGGCAACCACCCCGATGGAAGACAGAGGAGCACGCAGGCGGGACGCGGGAAAGGGTGGGCGCGCGGGGGACGAGCGTTCTGCACACTCCGTTACACTTACTGGTAAACCGTATTAATCAACGACATCATGGTTTATCCCCCATTCCTCTCCGCCGCGCGCCCACCTTCCTTAACCTCCTCTCCCACTTTCACCTTCTCCTCTCGCTTCCGCTCCTTCCTCGTTTCCTCCCCCTTCTCATCCCGCTTCGCCGCCACCTCGACGTGCTCCATCGCGATCTATAGCACCGACGTAACCTTACAGCTTACAGCACCCTTGCCTGGCGCGAGATGAAGGCGAGACGGAGAAAGCGACGGGGTTAGGAGGACGAGGAAGAGGGACGAGAGAGGAGTTGAATCAAGGCGCCGGGCCACTTTGGGAGAGGCGATCGACGCTTAACGATGTCTCTCGATACCCATTACGTGGCTAGCCGGGATTCAACGAGCCGGTACCGTCGACTCTCTCGCGTCATTGTACACCGGAGAGCGGACTCGGGCAGAAAAATCCGATTGATCCCGCTGTACCCTATCCCGATAACATTCCTTCCTCGTAACTTGCCGGAACCGGTGGGCGGATTTTGCGGATACTCTCTCCTCTACCTCCCCCGTTTCCGCTCCCGCCGCCGCGCCATTGGTTAGCGGTCCTTTACAATTCAGGCAACGCGCGCGAGTATCCTTTTTACGGCAAACGCGATCTCCGCGGCGATACGAATAAAATAACCGCGATAGCTGCTGCCATTTCCTGCAGAGGCGAGTCCTGCAAAGATTCGACGGAAAAGTGGCGTACTCTGTTGAATGACGAACGCGAGTAAAATTCGATTTCTTTTTTCTTCCCTTTGGAAGTAGATTAGCTGAGGAACATGTATGAGAAATGTTTGACAAAATAAAGAGAGAGCGCCTGACACACGTTTTTCTCAAAGAGCTTATTTTTCTTTTATAAAATATAAACAAAATGGAAACATTTAACAAAAAATTAAATCGAAAGAAATATTCAATCTCTTTTTTTATAATTTCCATGCAATTTGCTGGTCAAACAATCCATCAGTTAATCTATTTTAATATTTATATATGCAATAACCGAGATTATTACTTGAAAATAACATTATTATCTCCCGCAATCTTAAAAATCTCTGGACGATTATAAATTTCCATCTTCGGCATTAAATCATTCTTCAATCGAAAGATCACAATATGATAAATTAATTCTTATCTTTTATTCTCTCAACAATCGGTGTCTTCGATAAAACGCGCGAGATTGGTATCAATCTCAATCCAGTCACGAGAGAGAAGGCGGGGTGGGGTCGTTTTAATCGGGCTCGAGTAACTGATTTTCGAGTATCACGAGATTCGCGCTTCACGGAGAGAAGATGGTTGAGGCTGCCTGACGCCAGTAGACAGTGATTAATATCGCGACGTCGTCTGGCGTCTCTCTTCCCGAGCCCCCTGCCCCCCCCTTCCTCTTCCTCCCCCTCGCGCAAATGCATGCGTAGGGTCGTGCGGGAGGGCGTGCTCTGTTTCATCCCTCTCTTCCTCTCTCTCGCTCTCTTTCTCTCTCCCTCTTTCTCCCCCCTGCGCCACCATCTTTCCCCCCTCCGTCGCGAAGCGCACTCCGCGGTAAAAGGTTTTACGAAATTCATTGTCAGGCAATTTGCATGTCAAAGCCGCTGAGAAACGCGGTGCTCCAGGACCCGGCGACGGCGGCGGCGGAAGCAGCAGCAGCAGCAGCAACACCAGCAG